>OX376661.1:11962500-14781920 GCA_947386135.1 Melanchra persicariae | reverse complement strand
TTTCATACGCTACTAGTCTAGCGAACTCCTTGTTTCGGGCATCGAGGAGTTGATGTTCTTACTTACTTTATCTTAGGCTGTAAGTGTTATGATAATCTTGTAAATCCACCTGGATATTTTTTTCCACAACAGCAATAAAATTTTGGATGAAGAAAATCTACTTGGATCCGCTGCGCTTTAACCACATTGTATTGATGCATTGTCAACAGAGGGTTTAGTGTGGGTTTTCTAACGTACTCGATCGCGTTAACGTAAACGTTAACTTATGTCAAATTATATAGAAAAAAAAACAGGTTGTCCGTGAGTGTCACCAGACAGCGCTTATTCAGTTTCAATACAAACGCGACCGAGAACGTTAAAAAACTCGCACTAAGGCAATCGATGGCATCGACCGACGATCGATCGATTGTATGTACGAAGACGGACATACATGTCCGATTTGAATCCGAGGTAATGCGAAAGCGTTCATACAAACAGTACCACGGGTAGCCGTGGTACTGTTTGTATGAACGCTATTGCAATTGGAAGAAATATTGACGAAGTAGTAGTAGGTAGTACTACACGTACTACTACTTCGTCAATATTTCTTCCAATTGGAGACTACGCCTTTAGGTACTGCTGAACACAGACGGTTTTAGACAAAGTGCCATTTTAATACGGTTGTCGAAACGCCAAAATAAAAGGAATGGATTCATTTCAACAGCGTTTGTCAATCCCAAACTTATTTAATGTTTTAACAATCACCTTTGCCACGCTACCGCTGAAAGAATGTCACTACTCTACAGCTTAATATCATCTAATCCGCCTTCGTGTGATAGAAAGAACTAAGCTACGAACTGTGAGTTAAAATAGTTACTTCTCCTCCACGTTTTATTTACATGCACAAAGTTACGTCAAAATAATTATAGAACACAATCGATCACATGATTTTCACAATAATTCTTACCATTGAAGTTTTTTTTGGGTGCTTTACAAACGAGTATTTTTACAAAAATAATAATAATTATGATTTCCACACAAAAAAAATTTATTGGCAATGAGTGCCACTCACGCCGAATTTCAACAGAATGTCAAAAGTCAAACATAATCGTATAGATTTAAATGTCAGAAGTCAAGTTTAAAGCTATGAAGAGGAAAACATTTAAATAAATGGATTTAACTTAAACCAAGTGTTAGTTCCACAACAACGTTTTTTTTTATATTCCTAGGTGATGTCGAACGAAAATCATTGATGTGGCTCGAAAGGCTGCCCAACTTAAATGGGACTGGGCAGGACATATCTGCCGCATGCTGCGGCCGTAAATTACAGGATTGGTGCCCTGAAACAGCGAGACGAGGCCGCGACAGACCACGAAGGAGATGGCGGGATGACCTGGATGTCTTCCTTAAGAATTGGAATGATGAAGCACAACATCGTGAGCATTGGAAGGAATGGAGGGAGGCCTTTGCCCAGCAGTGGGACAGTACGGGCTAGTAATAATAATAAAAAAGGTGATGTCAGAATTGTGTGACGTCACAATAGTGTGCCAAAAGAATCCACATACGAACTAAATACCATTTTAGTAAAATGATTCTTTTCTTTGCTGGCGGTTCTAGTGTTCCTAAAAATGTTGTGTTCGTAAAAATATCGTTTTAATTATAATTACTTTAATACGTGTTAATGTCACAAAGTATTGTAACTAACTGCAGGATACATAAAGTTGATTTATTAACCGCTCAGGCGCAACATGTGAAAACCAATTATATATCATGTGAAAACGTATAAAGATAAAACCAATAAAATTTTGTTTTATTTAATTATATATGGTAGATTTTTATTTCACTAAGCTTAATCAAGTAATGGGTCTGTCTCAAAAAAGTGGCACACTTTTGAAATTTTTTCAATTTTTCAAAAAAGCTTTAATATACTACAATATGATGACAATATGATACAATACTCGTATGACTTTTTTGAGACAAACCCTAATATATTTATAACACTGAACTTAATCTAGTAATATAAGTATATCACTAAACTTCGACGGTTTTATAACTATATTCCTAGTGAGATAGTAAAGAATCGCTTTCGTATAACTATGTTACGGTATATAATTATATCCCTAGTGATATAACTATATTACGGCTTTATCTATCTTACTGCGACATATACACCATTAAGCTATAGTTGATTCATATTAAAATTAATTAACAACATTCTTAATGTACGTAAAATTTTACTTCTACAGGCTTAAATTAGTTAAAACTACGTTACATACCTAGTTTTAACTAATTGAGAGCCAGTAGAAATTAATTTAAAAAAATATTAAAATATATATTAATAATGTAATAAAAGTTCCCTCTATCTACACTAATATTATAATCTACACTAATAATAATATTATGAAGAGGAAAGATAGTTTTTGGGGAGGACATTATTGCTTGCTTCAATTTACGTCGGAATTCTATGAACAAACTAAAAGTGGGATAGTTGAAATTGATGTGACGAACAATTTTTACATAATCAATCCCTGACAGGGTGAACGGGGTGAACAATTGCGCTGAACCTGGGCTCGAGACAAGTGAGATTCTGTCAACGGTGGCATGGCGAAGGCGATTGTCAATACGTCAAAAATTTATGGGATCGACAGATGCTATCGAAATGTCACGTGATCAAATTCTATTCATTATATTTGAATGGCACATTATCTAGAGTCTCCTGGGACCATAGAATATGCAGAAATGGCTAGGTAATTAATAAAAACCTTTGTGCTTAATTTTCCAAAACTAACCTTTAAAATGGGGTCGAGGGGGCGGAAGTTTGTGGAGTACCCATGGAGTACCTAGTAAATCCGCGCGGATGTAGTCGCGGGCGCATTGCTAGTTATTAATAAAAAAAACCGAAAACAAAGAAATAAATATCTTCATGCTAATAAAATTATCCGTTATGATTTACGTTGACGACGTGGTGTTTACTGTATTGTTGACGCCATCATGTCACCGATATAATAATAAAAACCAACCAAAAGTCTGTCGGTCCACATACAGTGTAGTGTTTCGTACTTACTGGTCCCGTAAGCTATGATAAAAAAATAGTAAATTTTACTATAACATTATAAAGTTGCAAATACACTTAGTTTTAATTAATTTTATATGGGGTTCGTCATCATCATCATCATCATCATATCAGCCGAAAGACGTCCACTGCTGGACATAGGCCTCCCCCAAGCGTCGCCACAACAACCGGTCCTGTGCGTCTCGCATCCATCGGCAACCCGCGACCCTCACCAGGTCATCGATCCACCTTGTGGGAGGCCTTCCAATGCTGCCTCTTCCGGTACGCGGTCGCCACTCCCAAACTTTTCAGCCCCATCGACCATCTGTTCTGCGAGCAATGTGCCCTGCCCGCTGCCACTTCAATTTGGCGATCCTTCGGGCTATGTCGGTAACCTTGGTTCTCTTGCGGATATCGTCATTTCTGATTCGATCACGCCAGGAAACTCCGAGCATTGCTCTCTCTATTGCCCTTTGGGTGACTTTAAGCCTTCTGATGAGGCCCCTATGTATGTATGGGGTTACTTCGTAATTAATACCTAATCAGTTACATTTTAGAAATTGGTTGAATAATAATATTAATTTCTTTAACTTGTTTATCTTCCTTAGCTGTGATAGTTTTCTTTTTAAATTCAATATTAGGGTAATTTTTTAGTGTGCGTGGATGACCAAATCCGAAACTATATGGAATACTTAACGTTACTGGGTTACGTTACTGGGTTAGGTACGTTACTGGGTTACGTAACTGGGTTCCGTTGTTGGGTTACTTACGTTGTTGGGTTCGAATTCAATAGTCAGTTTGTCACGGAGTCAAGTTGTACGGTTGATATTTGTCACGGGGTAGTTTCTCTTTTTTTTTTCTATCCGTGACAACTGCCAAAGATATACAAATGACAGCCGGTACCAACAGCTTAACGTGCTGTCCTAGGCACTGAGAAGTCTTGGCATGTTAATATGGTCACCCATCCACACACCGACCTCGGCAAGCGTTACTTAACCTTGAAGATCGATCCTTGCGGTTGTTTTTATTTAGCCAAGAGCTCAACTCCGGTAATAATAAAATCTGATAAATCAATAAGATACACTAACGTGAACGTAGCTCTTTATGAAAAGAAAACAAGAAATAAAGACGTTTTCCTTCTAAGAACTTGTTCTCGCTCATAATTAATGTGGTTTTTGACATTAGCATAGCCTCCGATGCTGATAGCACTCGTCAACAACATCTAAGTGAAACAATATTTTTTTAATGTGAAGATATTAAGTTAGTAGGGTCCATCATAATTCATAATGGTAAGAATAGTGGTAAATTAATGTGTTTGTAGTTAAAATAGTGGTGGACAATTTTATTGTGAAATCAATCTCGCGTGGGAAGATGAAAAGGTTAGGATCAGTGTGCATCAAAGTGAACAGTGACTTGACTTATACTAATACTACTAATTTGACTATATTGTTTTAATTATTTGTATCGTAATTAGGAAGATTTTTTACTTATTCCGTCCTTAATCAAATAAGTTAGAAACCTTTTGAGAAGGGGAACGCTGTCAAGTAAGCTTTCAAGAAGGGGAACTGTAAAGTTAGAAACCTTTCAAGAAGGGGAGTACAGAGTCAAGTAGCAGACAAAGATGTACGTACTAAAAAATGTGACATTTAGTTACACGCGAAAAAAAGAGATAGTGATATGAGACCGCCACGCCCCACTCTTCCTTGTACTAATATTTGAAATTCTAAGTGGCGATGGCGATACTGGTTTAAGAAAAATATTTTTTCTTAATTTTTATTTATTTATTTATGAATAATTGTTAAAAAATAGACACAAAAAATACCCTATTGAATCAGCAATTACTGAGCGTTTATACGTCCATCAGACATAAACACCCAAGTCAGACGTTAAAAAACTATTTCTCGACAGATCGTCGCCCTGTGCACGGTGCTGGCGTTGCTGGCTGCACCCTCAGCCGCGCAGGGCTCCGGGGGCTCCACGCCATGCCACGGCGTGTTCACGTACGCCCCGCCCGGGTCAGAGCGCGGCTCATGGTCTGGAATCGCTACTTTGTCTACGAACACACTTTTGCTCTGGTTAGAGCTTAAAATAGTGCTGGATAGTCCGGCTTTGGGAGTTTCTGCAAAAATTGGGGTGAGAATATATATTTATACATATTATGCTTTTTGTTTGTGCCAAGGAAATCAATTCCTTCCCTAGTCCTTTAGTTTTATTATCTGAAAGCTTATTGAAAGATCATCACTTTTTGTGTCGAAGCCAAAGTTCAGAATCTATATTTCAAGTTTGTTACATAGCGATACCCCGCCGCGAAACGTGGTCGCTCACAATGGGCCTCATCAGAAGGCTTAAAGTCACCCAAAGGGCAATGGAGTCAGCAGAGGAGGTGAAGGCGGGCACCCTACGTCCTGACAACACGGGCATGTGCACCATTGTGGTGAGCTGCCCCGTGTCGGCGGCCAAAACCATCTCGGAGGACCGAAGGTTTTTGGTGGGTTGGGTTTCCGCGCAGGTCAAACTGCTGGAACCCCGACCTCTGAGGTGCTTCCGGTGCCAAGTGGGCCACCATGTGGGAGCTCAATGCACCTCGGAGGTGGACCGCAGCGGTCTTTGTTTCCGCTGCGGTCAGCCCGGTCATAGGGCCGGCTCTTGCGTTGCCGCGCCGCACTGCGTAGTCTGTGCGGCAGCTGGTAAGCCGGCCGACCACTGGGCTGGGGGTAGGGAAATCTCTGGACTCTGGTGGCGGAGGGCTTTCTCCGGAAATCGGAGAAAGCCCTCCGCCACCGCCGTCTCTGCCGCGACCGCCGCCACCGCCGCCGCTTCCTCCGCCGCCAAAGCCGGTTCCACTGCGGCTGCTGCTACCGCAGCAGCCGCAGTAGAGCCCCTACAACGGGCTCCGGAGGGGGCTGAAATGGAGTGCCAGTAATGGCCCCATTTCACCCCCTCCTGTTGAACGTCAGCCACTGCGCCGCCCAGGAACTGATGCTCCTGGGCATGGCGCAGTGACTGATGCCTGTGGACGGCGAGCAATGGGTAGCTCGCCGTCCGATCAGAACAGGCCCGGGTTGACGGCGCGCTGTGTTCTACGCGCGCCAAACCAGCAGTCGTCAGCATGGGTCGGGGCCCGTTAGGGCCAGAGCCTACCAGGGTTGCGGATTTGTTCGAAAGAGTTACCGCGGCCCTGGGAAGAAAGGCACTAGGAGGACTAAAGGGTGGGTTTTAGTCAGTAAAAGTCTGACACTCCCTGCCGCTCCACCCAGAGCGGGAGGGGTCATTTGATGATTTCCCATCCTAGAAAAAAAAAAAAAAAAAAAAAAAAAAAAAAAGGGCAATGGAGAGGGCAATGCTCGGAGTTTCCTTGCGTGATCGAATCAGGAATGATGATATCCGCAAGAGAACCAAGGTTCCTGACATAGCCCGAACGATCGCCAAATTGAAGTGGCAGTGGGCAGGGCACATTGCTCGCAGAACAGATGGTCGATGGGGTCGAAAAGTTTTGTAGTGGCGACCGCGTAACGGAAGACGCAGCGTTGGAAGGCCTCCCACAAGGTGGACCGATGACCTGGTGAGGGTCGCGGGTAACCGATGGATGCGAGACGCACAGGACTGGTTGTTGTGGCGACACTTGGGGGAGGCCTGTGTCCAGCAATGGACGTCTTTCAGCTGATATGATGATGATGATGATGATGACCCCGCCGCGACTTTAATTATATTTTAGGATAATTATTTTTTTACTTTTTATGGGTTGTTTCTTAAACTACTCACAGTATTTTTTCACACACACATCATCACAGACAACGACGTCAAACTTATAACACCCCTCTTTTTGCGTCGGGGGTTAAAAATGATAATCATGATAATATATATTACGAGTAGGTAGGCATTATAGGAAGCGTCGAATAAAAAAACTTAGCCTATTTTTTTGCCAGGAACAAATTTCCCGAATACAAGAGTTACAAGGAGCGCCGGTGAATGAGACGTACTACATTATTTTAAAGCTTGTAACAAGTCCGTGATTTTTTATTCTGGGCACAATAAAATCGGCATATGGAGAAAAAAGTTAAATTTCATAAATATGCTTTCATTATCATATCAGCCGATAGACGTCCACTGTTGGACATAGGCCTCCCCCAAAGGTGGGGATTTGCCATAATTGCCACGCTTGGCAGGCGGATTGGCGATCGCAGTGTACCTACAGAGAATGCTGCTGCCCATTCTCTGGTGAAAAATGCTTTGCCAGAAACAAAGTTAACGAATCCAAGAGTTACAAGGAGCGTTGGTAAATGAAACGTTAAAGTTAGAAGTCATAAATATGTTTTGCCAGCAACAAAGTCGTCGAATGCAACAGTTACAAGTAACTTCGTTGAATGAGACATACATCATAATATTAAAGCTTGTTGGAAGTGCATTATTTTTCATTATATGCGCCACTAAATCCGTATAAGGAGAAAAAAAATAACGTTACAAATGTGTTTTCGTGGTACGGGATTGTGGAGACGAATATTTTGTTTGTGAGATGTCGGATTCAATTTCGTCAAGTCTGTTCAACAAACATTATGTCCCTTACGTAATAATAAATTGCGATGCTCTTGGACGAGATGTCATACGGATTTATTTATCGGTAAACAAACTAGAAGCTATTGCGTGCGGATACATTATGTCTGTGATTTTGGTTTTTGAGCTAGGTACGGCATCAAGGAGAAATACGATACTCAATGGTAAATAGTATAAAATCGATTCATTGGTTTAAGCGCCTACATTGTAAATCATAAAATGGTTTAAAAGAGTGTCCGTGGAGTTTCTTGCACGTTTTTCTCCATAGGGATCTACGCTTTGAAACGTGCAAATAGCTTCATGTTTTTGACTGACTGACTCTGACAATTCAAAAGTACCTGTAAATGGTTTATTTGAAATAAATGCTTTGACTTTGACATCATTTTACTTTCCGACATATACGCGATCGGAGTCGCGTGCTACAGCTAGTTACTAATAAGGTTGCCAGACCTTCTCGCTAACTCATATTTTAATTTTTTAACTCTAGTACCTAGACATAGCAATATATAGATGACAAACCTTTTTTAAATATTTAAGTATATTCTTGACATATAAATTAAAATTTACTGTATCATGTGAGAGGTACATAGTGTCGCATAGCCGCTTTGGCGCCCTTTTGGCTCTGCACTTTGCTGTAAGAATACTCTCGGCGGGTAGCCCAAAGATCTGCCAAACAGTTCGCACTTAACTTATAAAAACGAATGCAACCAACTGTTACTTTTACGTGCAACAGCACATTTCTACATATCTCGTTAAAGATTATAGTCGTGAAGGTGCCGTTTGACAAGAGCTTTGCAAACACTTCGCTTTTATCACATAAGACTAATACCACCAACTGTGAACTTTGGCATAACAGAGCGCGTGTCTGTGTATCCCTTTATGGATTACAGTCGTGAAGGTTTCGATTAAGTTCACCATTGATGAAGATGAAGGAAGGCATTATGATGAATGCCTTTATCATAATATAGTAGTGAAAATCGTTTGCATATTCTTTATATTTTTAGTGCCTTCCTTGTTTTGAGGAAATATGAGGAAGAATTCATTTTACATAAAGCAATATTTTAACTCTTCTCTATTAAACAATTTCCATGAGCTTTGGACCATATAATAATTTTGTCCATCTCTTTTGAGTATGGTAGAATCTCAATAGCTTCTTGGTCAAGCACCCATACATTTCCTCCCCATCTTCTTTAATTTGAAGACATGCTATACCTACGTTAAATTGCTATTGTATCCTTTTCAGGACTGGAAAGGTAACTCAACCACACGTGATAACATCCGCTTTGAAATTGATAACGACGACGTACAAATTTACCCTGGTTACCCCGAGATAGTACGCTTGTTTATCCAATACGACCCTCTAAAAACAGCTCCGAAACTGCAGACGATCAGACTTAACGGGAAGGACATCTGCAATGCTTTTCCGTTGCAACCACCGTTGCAACACAGGTATTTGGAGTTAAATAGTAGTTAAATCTATAATGTCAAATAAAAAAGGACAGTTCTGACTCACTGACTCGTCAACGAACGCCCAGGTGAAAGTTGAACCCTTTTTTTTGGCTCGCCGCTAGCAGAGAGCGCAAAACGATGTCCTCCAGGACGGAGAACCGTTCCCGGAAGAAAGCCATCTCCTGCCGCACCAGGTTCAGCACCTGGTTCTCCAGCGGCACGGATTAGTTGTTCTCCTTGCGCCCCCTTTGAGACGCCCCCTGTGAGTCGGCACCTCCAACCGCAGCCTGGATATTTCGTTCTTCGGCGTCGGCGGAGACCCGCGATAGCAGTTGTCCTCCTCCACTATAGCCGAAATGGAGGACGTGGCACGCTGCATTCCCTGTATCGATTGGGCTGTATCCTCTTGGAGACCACATCGAGGACCACGCACTATCTCTGCAAACCTGATCTTTCACTTACGGTCCTGTTCGGAGCCACCAGCATCATCCGGCTCACCGCCAGTAGACCCCGACACAGGAGCCCTGCGACTGCCAGTTCCTGAGAGTCTCCCCTACTCAGCGAGCTTCGCGGCTCGCTGGCCAGCCTCCTGGGAGACTAGCACCCTCCTCTTGCCTCCTTCTCGGCCCTTACCCCGCCTACTCTGGGGGACTTTTCGGGCCGAGGCCAGCTCTTCTGCCAGCTCACTCTTCTCTTCTTTCTTCTTTCTCGCTCACTTCAGCCCAGATGGCTCTTGGAGGATGACCCCCGGTCATCCTCAAACCTCAAATAGCTTAGACAAGGTGGACAAGATAGATATGAGTCGATAATTCTCAACGTTACCTTTATCACCACTTTTGTAAATGGGCGTGATGAAACTCTTCTTCCAAACACAAGGAAAATTCCTTCCCTGAGACATTTAATATTATATGTATGTAACGGGACACAGATGGTTTATACAGTGTTCTTAAAGAAAGAAGGAGGCAGGCCATCCGGATCAAATCATTTAGTTAAGTCTAATGAGGTAAGTGCCTTAAGTATGACACTCTTTTCGAATTAAATATCCGGAATGCACCCGTAATTCTCGTCAACAGTTTCAGGGGGTGTCCATAAGGTAGGGTCAAAAGTTGAGGGCTCGTATAGCGATTCACCTTTTATAGCGTCCTGTAACTTTAAAAATGAAATATTATAATTTACACAAAACTGACATGTGCCCATTGTTTTGATGGACGAGACGGATGAGTTTTCTAAACTTATCTCCTGCCTTTTTCAGCCTTGATCACTGGTCTTTAAATACCGATATGACAACGAATGAGTGCGGTTTAGTTGCCGGTGTCAACGAGAGGTTCCCTCTGATCTATGGTGGAGACTTTTACGGGAGAGGACAGATACCTTGGTTGGTAGCTATCTACAGGGTCGTTGCGGGAACTCTCCGATTTATCTGCGGAGGGACACTCGTTTCGGATCATCATGTTGTAACCGGTGAGTTCGAAACACTGTTTTTTAATAAAGCGATCCTTTGTAAATCATCAGAGATCTATCAGACATCCCTTGGATGAACTGAAAGACCTTAAAATAAAAAGGAGCTAGTCTGCATTGTAATCATCATCATCATCATCTCAGCCGAAAGACGTCCATTGCTTGACATAGGATATAAGTCCCGCATCCATCGGCTACCGGCGACCCTCACCAGGTCATCGGTCCATTTTGTGGGAGGCCTTCGAACGCTGCAGTGTACTGCTAGCAAATAAATAAATAAATAAGTATAGTTTTTTTTCCTTTTTTGGCAAGGAATGCAGTAATGGACTAAGCCTGTCAGGAGCCCGTTGGGTCGCAACTAATGTGCCTATTAGTTTTGAAGGCAAATCAAAAATCTATTTTAAATAGAAAATAAATGTTTTTGCACTCTGCCTCAGAAAGTTTATAGGTATTTAGTTATGAGCATTTACAATTTACACGTAAGAGTTACATAAGTTTAAGTTAAGTTAAAGTTGGGCTTCCTTTTCATATGATCATACCGAAATTGGAGTTTGACAGTGAGACTTTCAAAATGTGCTGTTTGTTAGCCCATTTTAATGTAAACTTGTTTTCAGCTGCTCACTGTATGCGGCTTCCCTCAGTCGTAACTCCAATAGAAGAAATCGTAGTAAAGGTTGGAGCACATAGCCTGAATGATTTGAGTGATAACTTCGTCGTCACTAGGAAGCTGACGGCGACGTCTATACACGAAGAGTATGATCCCAACACGCTTCAAAGTGAGTATCATAAGATGGACCTAACAACAATACCTGTAATAGTTGTGTAGTTCGCGAACGAACTAGTTCGTAAGAGCGCTCCCACAGGCGAACTACGCAAACTAGGGCCCAGATCCACACCAAGAGGTCGGTATATCCGAAGGAAGTAACGAACTAAAGATAGTTCGTTACTTCCTTCGGATATGACCGAGCTAATTGTAGAGCGGGAGTGAGCGGGATCGGGAAGCTTTCCGACCTAGATGAGTCGCAGCTCACTAACTGCTAACTGATACGCTTCTCATCGTTCAATGCAATTCAATATACAAGCTAATTCATACAAATTTAGAAAAATCCTCATGCGAATGACATCATTGTTCTAAAACAAAGAATTCCGTTGTAAGTCATGCATACCTAACTTTATATCATGTTCTATGGTTAATTAGTATTTTGCTTGTTTTAGCTGACATCTTGGTACTCACACTGGACAAACGCGTCAAGTTCAACAAGTACGTCCGCCCGGCTTGTCTGTGGAGCGGTAGCACTGAGCTCTCACGCGTGGTCGGGGCTATTGGAGTTGTAAGTATACCTCATCGAAGGTTTACAAGCGATAGATCTAAACAGAGTATCAGAAGTATCTAAAGGCAAGTCACTCAAGTTCAAATGACTTGGAACAAGTGGTTTCCTTCCTTCCAGAATCAAATAAAATATGAGGAGATATTATGATGGAGAACCAAAGCTTACGTCTTGTCGATTAACTATGTGCTCTTTCCGCAGGTGGCCGGTTGGGGTGATCGAAGTTTAACGGACACAAGAGGCAGGCCAGATGAGCCTCACATGGTACGGATTCCTATAGTCAGTACCAAAGAGTGCAGGGCAAGTAAAGCTGTGTTCCACCAAATCACCTACAACACTACCTTTTGCGCAGGTAGGTAGTATTCAAATTATAGTGAAAACGATAACTATACAGATAATCAACCGTTGCTGCTTTATTTTAGAAAGCTTTTTAAACCTGCCTTATTGTAGCACTGACATGTGAAAATTCCAAAACAAAATATAAATCTTACGTAATAGTAATAATAAACATTAAATTCGCGATAAACTCGCGGCACACGCCGGTGTGCCGGAGTGCCCGAGCGGTTATCGGTATGTATGATCAAATCCTGCAAATGAATTCTGAAACAGTTATCCTCAATTGATTGACCTGAATCTTGAAATACACATTTGGTTTGGATGACATGCACGATTAGCCTGATAGTGTCATTATTCTAAATCCAATATGGCGGACTTTCAAAGATGGTGAGCCGTATTAAGTGAAAGAGTTTACTAAAAAAAAATTTATTTTAAGGGTTCAGAACGTCCGTACGGAAAAACTAAATCCTTATAGAATAACTCATGTGTCTGTCTGTTTGGCAGGCTCTTTGTCCCAGCAAAGTTTTCTGAATCTACTTGACCGATTCAGTTTAAATTTGGTACAACAATAAACTTCTGTGACCCAAACACGCAAGCGTTACTTTTGGGGAGCAAATTAGTAAAATCAAACTAAAAGTTTTTCCAACTGAGCCGTGTCACATGTCAAATGATAGGGCACATCGTAAGGAAATAGATGGAAATTAACCATTCCCTCACAATTTAGCTAGAGCTTACAATTTTGAAAATGTATGGTTTGTTGCCGTTGTAGGTAAACAAACCGCCCCACTGCTGGGCCTCCCTTCATTATTTCCACCATTCCCGGTTGTGTGCCTCTTCCTGCCAATTCTCAAGGAAGATATCCAAATCGTCCCGCCATCTCCTTCGTGGTCTGCCGCGGCCCCGTCTCGCGATTTCAGGGCACCAATTTTGTGTTTGTGAGCCCACCGCTTAATGGACATGCAGCAGACATGTCCAACCCAGTCTCATTTAAGCTCGACAGCCTTCTAAGCCACGCCAACGATTTGTGTTAGTGTTTCTAACACGATCCGTTAATTTAACACCAAACAAACATGTAAAAAAAATATTCGTTTGAATCCCAAAGCGGACGATTCACACTTAGCCAGTTTTTAAGGCAGAAGCAACTTGTGATATTTCACCTTCTCAGGTGACCGAAACGGCGCGGGCCCTTGCAAGGGCGACTCCGGTAGCGGCCTCTACCTGCTAGATGACGGCAAGTGGAAACTCCGGGGCATCGTCTCCTTGTCTCTCCAGAACACAGCCCTCACCTGTGATCTCAACGAATACATCGTGTTCACTGATACAGCGCAGTTCTTGCCGTGGTTGAGGAATATTCTATCAGAGAAATATTTCGAGTAAGTAGGTATTTGATCCTCAAAGTATGATCACATAATTATGTAGTTTTGGAGCTAATAAGTCATCATAATGTAGGTAGGTATATCAACGCAGTGTCTGGTGGAACCACTAAGCCTCGCAGGTGTAAATTTTTAACCATTAGTACTAAGTAGTGCTGTACTGTAGTGTGTTACAACGAGTATGTAGGTCTTTAAGTCAAGAGTGAATAGGTTACTTCTAAGCAAGCGTGCTCCATCTTTGGCCACATCATCGCTTAACATTAGGTGAGATAGTGGTCAAGCGCGTGCCTATCAATAACAAAAAAAAACCTATTTGTAATAGTGTACAGCACCCGGAAAAAGCAAACAGTCCATTTTGATTTTTTTTTACTCTTTCCAGACAAGAAAGTTCTTCAGCAATTTCTGAATCATTTGACTGCGGCGTAATCTCCGGAGGTAACGATGGGGTCACCCTTTCCGTGGGTACCGCTTACGTTAGAGGAAACACTCCCTGGCTTGTGGCTATATTTCTCAGAAATGAAACTAATTACTCTCTTCGATATATCTGCGGAGGCACGCTAGTGTCTAATCGTCACATTATTACCGGTAAGTTTGTATTTACGAGATTGGGTAGAATTCAAAATTATTGAGTTTTTTTAAATAGCAAGTCATATAAATCTGTCGCCGCTTAATTGGCTAACTACTAAAGCTAACTGCACCGTTTAATTAGCGACATAAGTGACATGGGTAAGTCATAAAACGATATTTAACAAAAGATGTCACTTTGGTCGCTGAAAAATCGGCGCATTTGAATGAAAAGGCCACCAATTAAACGGCTGAATTAGCTAATTGGCTGTGACAGATACATCAAAATCGGTTAATAAAGAAACTCTTAAGTAAACAATTATAAACCATGAAAAAATAACAAAAATTCTTTATTTTATGCAGTCTTGTTAAATTAAAAGTTGTCAACGGTTTTCTGAAAAACTTACAGCGTGGATACGAACTGCGACTAAATTATTTGTTAATTTGCAGCCGCCAATTGCATGGGCCCCTTAACTGTGGAGGCGGCCATCAAAAACTTTGTGGTAAAAATTGGAGCACACAACGTGAATGACTGGACGGAGGACATCACCGTCGCCAGGAAGATTGTGTCTGTAGCTGTACATGAGAACTATAATCCATTCCCGTTACAAAGTGAGTTTACCAGTGTAGTGCACTATTCACAGCAATGTTATCATGACCATCATCAGCCCATGTCAGACGTATGAAAGTGTTCTAGTCATCGCATATATGTATTTACGCCTTTGGTCTTACTACGTTTTCACTAAACCAAACCAAAGCCTCGGATATTTAAATTAAAATATAACCCATACTTGTGGCATAAAACTTTGGGTTCACACGTTTTGCGGATCTGGTCCGCATGTGAGTGATAGCACGCTGCTGGCCACAAGCAGGACAAAGATTTCGTTTCCTGCAGTGTCGTGCGTGTCGCCAGTGACTAAACTCGTGCGTACTATGACTATGCGTGCGACCCGCATCACAGTAAAAACAACACTGAAGACAGAAGTCGCCGCCCGCATCCGGTTACACGCACGCGGGCTGCACGCCCGCAGCCAATCCGCGTTTCGCGCGCGTGCTGCCCGCATAATAGGAAAAACATGTATGAAATTATAGGATGCTGGCAGCCCGCACGCGGACCATAACCGCGTGCGGGTGAAAATACGCATGACAGGAAAAGGACCCTAAACAGAGCTCTAAGATCATTCTTGTGTCTGTCATTCCGTCAGCCACATAAATAGATCCCACACATCAACAGTTACACATTTCGATAATTTACTTTTTTCAGATGACATAATGATATTCACGCTGAACAAACGCGTCACTTTCAACAAATACATCCGTCCAGCTTGTCTGTGGACTGGCAACACTGACCTCTCGCGTGTTGTGGGGGCTTCAGGAATAGTAAGTACCTAATCCAAGGTCTTATTACACCCGGGTTGACGGCACGTTGTGTTCCATGCGCGCCTCAAAGAGATATCAGCATAGTAGACGGGGACCCGTTAGGGCCAGAGCCTACCAGTGTTGGGGATTTTGTTCGAAACCCTGGAACGCAAAGAGCACTAGGAGGAGCACGGATGGGTTTTAGTCAATAAGGGTATGACACTCCCTCTCGCTCCATCCAAGCGGAAGGGGTTATTTGATGATTTCCCATCCATAAATAAAGTTCTTATTAAAGTCGACAATTTAACTGTTAATTTTATGACCTCACAATATAGTAGCCTTATTTTGTAACTAATAAAATCGCCATCTCAATCATCTGCTCGACCAAGAAAACATGCAATGGACACAGTTATAATGTCAAAATTAAAGCATATGTGGCCGATTCATTTACTAGGCTTCTGTTTTGTATCCGTACACACGACGTAAGGTTCAGATGAAAACCAGTGTCAGTCAACTACTAGTGGTTTGGACATTTGGTGAACTGGACCTTGTACTGGTTTTTATCTATACATAAAATATATACAATAAATATAATAAAAATCATGTATAAAACCGAAAAATAACTGGCCCAAGTGTGACCCAAAAGGTAACTCCGACGGTATGTGTGTCTTAAGGAGTTTGAATGTTTTGATTTAAACCCCATAGGACACACTATTTGTGAGCGATTTCTATAGTATGTTTGCACTAACAACAATAATTTATGAACACCCATATTTAGCAATTTAGTCACCAGGAAGTCGTGGTCTACTAAATCAAAGGCCTTTTTAAAGTTTACATTGCTTGAACCGTCCGTAACCGCCATCATACGCAGATGATACTTAAGAAATACTCAACTAGATTAGATAGTTATTATTTTGATGCATGTTGTTTGTTGTTCTCTTAAGTGGTGCTTTACAAATTTTTGACAACGACACCAGACTCAAATTTTATAGCAGAACATAGATGTGCATGTTTTTGCACTATACTGATTCGAATTTCGGCACATTATGGAGAATAGATGGTCGCGTGCATTAGTCTGCACGGGCTAGGTGACGCAATCGGTCAATGAAATCCGGTCTTAAAAATGGTAGACATGATATATCTTCCGCATTCAAATATAATTAAGCAGAACTAACAAAGACAAACTCCAACTCATTTTTTAACATATTTTTTAAATTAAAAATATATATGTAGGAACAATGGATGAGTTTTCCTCCTAGCGGTGGGTAAGGTATAGTGTCTGGATATTGGCGTCCCCATTTTGTTGGGATAAACAAGACAGTATATCAATGACAGAGTCTAATTACACTTTAAAAACACACACACAATAAAAATAATAAGTAATAGAAATACAGTCACTCGAACAGACCTTTAAGGTCACAGTTCGTACAGAGGCCTAAGCCACCCAAGTACAAAGTGTATCAGCAAGCCAATACAGCTATGTAAATATACAGCAGTGCTGTACCAGGTAAACCGACAGTTTTGTCGGGAGCAGGAGCTCTATAGTGAGTCGAATTCAAGATTTCAATTCAAGACTAAAAAGTGTACTGGCACACAGAGTGCACGCTCTTTTATAATACCATGTTCTCCCTCCACAACAACTCTGTCCGATGCCACACGGAAGTGCGTCACGTGTTTACTTGATACGAATCACTAAAATTAGCATAATCTAATAAGACTTGCATTGCAAATTAATCAAATTGTACAATAATAATTATCGTAAATAAATAATAGTGGTTTAACAAAGTAAATCGTTTTAAATCAAAATAACATGTCATCATTTGTATTTTAGAAGACAAACGATCACTATTATTGAAATAAGTTTCCAAAACTCAATTCTAGTATACTACGAGTACTCAATAAATTATGTTATGATTTATCAGACAGTAATTGATATTAAAATCACTTAAATTAAATAACACAAACAAAACAATTCAAATTGCACATTTTAACAACTACCCACAGTTGTATTTAATAAGATTTGACAACTACCCATAGTTTTATTTGATAACCGTCTCCGACATTATGTTTTCAAGCAATTAACGATATTTATTCCTTTACTCATTAATTTAAGAAATTATAATAAAAATCAGATACAGAAATTATTTTCCCATCTTTGTCTAAAGTAACCGAATTATTTATTGTTCGATATTATGTGGCAATAGCATTAATATTCTAACCTTAAAATATTTTTTCTTCAGGTTGCCGGCTGGGGTGTACAAAGCATAGCGAGCATGGGCCTTTACGACGAGCCCATAAAGGTGCGCACAACTATAGTCAGCACTGAAGACTGCAGGGCCAGCCACGCTGCCTTTCTAGAAAATACTTCCAACACTACGTTGTGCGCAGGTATCTGTTCATTTATTATACTAGGAAATTTAAACCTGGTTAATCACCGATAACCATTGGCACTTTTATTTTTACACCTGCTTGAGATAAGTTCTTAATTTATAATCAACATGTTAGACTAAGGCGATTGCCAGGGTTGCGGATTTTGTTCGAAAGAGTTACCGCGGCCCTGGAAAGTAAAAGGCACTACGAGGAGCACGGATGGGTTTTAGTCAGTAAGAGACACTTCCTCCCGCTCCTCAGTTACGTGGCTTTAACAACGCATTGGCTTGTAAATAACCCGTTGATATATGACACTCGTTTACCTGTCCGACTGCACTGACGTGCCCTCAGCCAACGAGCACCGTGTTAGCAGGGATCGCGGTGGAATATGCTTCGTAAAAATGATGAACTCAATATATTTTTATAATATTCTCTCCGTATAGTAATTACTGCTACCACTTCAGCGTTTACTCTTTTCAACGTCTGCTTTTTTCCCCATATCTTAGAGTTCATCGAGAAGATTACCTAAGAACAACTTGGACAGACCAACAGCTCTTTTCTTATTGTCTCTTTTAAGGCGAGTACACTTCATTCTTGTTTTTACTTGGACTTCTTGAATTCACTAACACTTAAGTTCTTGCCTTGACTTGAGATGCTGATGAAGTCTCTGTTTGTTAGCATAAGCAATTTTTAAATCACTTTTTCGATGAACTCAAGTTTAAGGTCATCGTCATGAAATCGTCTGATGGTTCGTCTGGTTCTGATCAATCGTTTGACCTGTTTGGCTGGCACTAGAACTTTTCTGTACAACAATTTAATCTTTATGGCAGTATGTTTCTTTCAAGCAGCCAATACATTCTCTTATACCAATATAAAGTATAAAAACCGCCTTAGATTTAACTACACAAGAAGACTCCTCGGTGTGATTCCGCGCTCAGTTATGTTAGTATTCGTTGGCGATTTGGCATTTCAGCTTATACCAGCTTACGCTAGCTGGTGTATGCATTCTATACCAGCTAAGAAACAATGTTGAACCAGTAGTAATTTTGACATTTCATTTTTACAGGGTCTCAAAACTCCGGCCCTTGTTGGGGTTCGTCCGGTGTCGGCCTGGTCCTACTAGAAGGGGGCAGGTGGACACTTCGAGGCGTGTCATCCACAGGTCTTCGCGGTGCAAATGGAGCGAACAGTTGCAATCTCAACGCTTATACCGTGTACACTGACACAGCGCAGTTCTTGTCGTGGATAAGAAATATTTTATCAGAGAAATATATTGATTAAAATATTATTGTGTCGTTTCTTGAACTCGTAACTGGTTTAGTGCTGATGCAGTACTACATTCAATACTAATTAGTGCTAGATAATACGTATTAAATAACACTTCAACCTTAGGTCACTGCCCTAGTACGAATACGTGATACGAACTTTTAATCACATGAGTTACAATATTGTATTTTTTAGTTTTTTTCTGAAATGCAGCCTAGTGTATGTATCCTTGCGTTTTTGGGGCTTATAAAAGTCTCAATAATGAGCATTATTATGGAGCAAACAGCACGCCAACTGGTAGGTAGGTACCCGTATCAGTACTGTAGGACCACAGGGCTGATCCTGTGAGCCACTTATTGAAAACCTTACTAAAGTTTGTATGTTTGTATGTTTGTATGTTTGTATGTTTGTATGTTTGTATGTTTGTATGTTTGTATGTATGTATGTTTGTGTAACAATCAGGCAAAAACGGCTGAAGGTATTTGGATGAAATTTGGCACACATGTAGTTCATAACCTGTAATAAAAAATAGGCTACTATTTATCCCGGTAAGCGGCGTGGATTAATGAAGACTGAGGAGGAAGTGGAAACTCAGAGCCGCTGCTGCCTTAGTACTTCAGATTCACAAGTACCAGGAGACCAGAAACATCAAGTACCAGGAGACCAGAAACAAGTCAAAGTATTTTTGGGCTGGTATAATTATGTAGGTAGGGTAGGTGTAGGGAAGGTGTAGGGTAGGTGTAGGGTAGGTGTAAAGTAGGTGTAGGGTAGGTGTAAAGTAGGTGTAGGGTAGGTGTAGGATAGGTGTAAGGTAGGTGTAAGGTAGGTGTGGGGTAGGTGTAGGGTAGGTGTAGGGTAGGTGTAGGGTAGGTGTAGGGTGGGTGTTTCCTGAGTAAACAATGTACAATACAAATCAGGAAACCTTGCTATTTCCGATATTAACGTGGGCGAAGCCGCAGCTGGTAGAAGCTAGTTATAAATAAAACTCAAATTTTAACGATAAGAGAATTATATTGGAGCACCATGGCTCCAAGGTTCAAATTACATCTGTCAATCTACTAAACAAAAACGTTCTAATCCTAATTCATAATTCAAATAATAACTCATTCCTACCGGACACTTCCAAAGAAGGTATGAACAGCCTAGCTGCAAGAGGCTGCAGCTAAGGAGGTTCTACAGTACCTACTCCTTACTTTACTGATTTATTTATTGGAGACCTCGTTATCGGTAAAACTGTTGCTAGTAAAAGAATTTTGAACCTACATTAAAGAACTTGTAAACCTTTAGATATAGTGTTGCAATTACGTGTTCAACCAAATCATTTAATTTTGATGATAGCGTTTTTTTTAATATAATAATAATAATAAGAACCTCGTGAAAGCCGAGAAAGATAAACAAATAAAATATCTTAACTTGGCTCGCGAGGTTGTCGACATGTGGGATGTGAATTCGGCAATCATTGTACCGATAGTCGTGTCAGCCAACGGCTTAATAACCACGAGCCTCGACCAACACCTCAGGAGGCTCTCGTTAGGCAGCTGGATCAGGGGCTTGATTCAGAAAGCAGTACTTCTGGACACGGCTCGGATTGTTAGGAGGTTCCTCTCGCTGGAGCCCTGACCGCCGGTAGCTTGGACCCTGTTCCCGATACCGGTGGGCTACTATTTTTTATATTTTTAAATATTTTTATAACTTTGTATTTTAATATTTAAAAATGTAATTTATATGTATTGTACAAAAGAATAAAGGAAATAATAATAATAATAATAAACGTTTATTAGCAAAATATTACAAGTTTTTTTAAAACATTAGCCCCAAACTAGGCAAGCCTGTATCTTGCGTACCAATTTCGAGTTTACCATTGAAATTTTATGCTTAAAAGTAAACAAGTTCGGTAAGTAAAAATAGAGAAATTAAATTAAATTAAAAAATCCAATGAAATAACAAACTATAAATGGTTTTCTGAATAAACATAGAATAAAGTAATAAAAATAGGAACATAAAAAATCTAAATTATAAAATTAACAAGAAAAATTTGAAAAAAACGCTATTAATTTTATTGTGAGTGTAGTGAAATGAGAGTGTAGGTAAGAAAATGTTATGGTGAGAGTGTAAGTCAGTTCGTGTGAGTGGCAGTGTCAAGTTTTATTTTATCAATTTAACTACTATTTCAGCTTCGTCGTATGATATGTTTAGTAGCCAGGAAGTTAGTTTATCTTTGATTTCTTTTCGAGTGTGATTTATTATATTACACTTCTTGAGCACATTGTTATATACATGAGTATGCAGATAAAGTGGGAGTCTTTGTGCATAAGCAGATTTAACTGCCGGAGTAGGAGTCCTAAACTTCCGCTTTGTAAGTAAAATTTTTAAATCACTCCTTTTTAAAGTTGTGATGTGGGTCTTTGATGTTACGTACAATATATACAATTTCCTTACGCTGAGCAAGGTGGATTCTAAATACAGTGTGTGTGTAAGAAAACGGTATGGCTTGTGTAGTAGAGTTTTGAGGACTGCGCGTTGTGCTCTTTCGAGTGTTATTATGTGAGATTTTGCAGCTCCTCCCCATTCCTATTGTTATTCCTATATTCCTATGCAATATTGTATCAGCGACTGACACAAGGCTATATATACGAGTCTTTTTACGTTCACACGTGCACAGTCTCGTATCATTTTCATAACGTAGATTTGCTTCCGTACGCGTTAAGCAAGCTCCATAATTTGTGGTTTCAAAGATAGGTGTTGATCGATTATAACTCCCAGGTATCTCATTTTGTCAACTCTGTCAATATCACAGCATGAGCATTGGGTGTCGATGTTACGTGATCTACAGCAAAATTCATCATGGATTTTTAAGCTCCGCCGTGGTATTTTTGTAGCCAATGTTTTCCTGAAAGGTATGTACTTGGTTTTTTTGATGTTTAATGTCAGCAAATTTGTGTTGAGCCAATCCGCGATCTGTTTAACTCCTATTTCTGCTTTCTCGTACACGTCTTTCCAATCAGTTCCGTGGAACAGTATTACAGTGTCGTCTGCGTAACAGATTAGGTCAGCGTTTGGGACCGTAAGTTTGAGTATATTGTCCATATATATTATAAATAGTGTTGGACCAAGTATGCTACCTTGCGGGACTCCAAAAGTGATTTCCTGTTCTTCGCTGACTATATTTTCAACTCTGGTACGTTGCCGTCTCTTGGTCAGATAACTACGAAGCCAGTCAAGTGTTGTTCCTCTTATTCCTAACTTTTCGAGTTTTCTAAGAAGTATAGGGATAGAGATGGTATCAAACGCCTTGGCAAGGTCTAAAAATATTCCAAGGCAACGTTTGCCAACATCTGTATAATTGGCCACAATGTTTGTTAGTAGTTCGACAGCTTCAGTTGTCGATTTTCCTTTCCTAAAAATATATAAAATATATATTTCCATATGGTCTGGACTTTCACGTCCTTCGGTGTTTTTTTGTTTTAATGTTCCAAATAAATTTGCAATAGCAGTCATTGCCCCACCTACATTTATTGAGAATTAATTACAAAAATGGAAAAAAGACAGGCTGTCTTGAAACGACATCTTTTGTCATCCTTTACATTTTCTCATACCTAATGAAAAACGGTATGAAGAGATATCAGGGAAAGGACAATGTACTTTATTTCAAAATGTATGAAAATTAAGGCTTTTTTGACAGTTTGCGACTGACAATCGAATGCAAACGTTATTTGAAAATTAGTAGAATTGGCCCTTTAGTAACTTAATAAAGTAAATAATGAAAAGCTGCTTTTTCAGCCGCGTTATAAAATCACGTCAGTGGATTACTGTCGTTAAATTGCTATTGTATTCTTATCAGCACTGGGTAGGTAACATAACCACTCTGAATAACGTAGACTTCAGGATTGATAACGAAGATTTGCAATTTTACCGTAGTTACCCGGACAAGGTCGGCTTGGGTTAGAAGGGCCCGGGTGGCTTCCACAAGCCAAGGGCCCGGGCCCGGGTATAATGATGAACAAGTATATCGAAAAATAAACTAAATTAAAAAAAACTTCTATAAGAACAAGCTTTTACTAAATGCGCTAGAAAAAAAATAAAATATTTTTTTCCTTTAAAACTTTCACTATCAACTTCTTACGTCATTACACAATTTATATGATATATAAGCTAGTCGCGAGACTCATCTTAAGAAGCCCGCCATAATGGATTTAGAGTGACGTCACTTTAATTTTTGAGTTAATTTCAGCAAGCCATTTCATTTGATACCCATCTTATAGGAGTGCATGAAAAATAACTGGTCCGGCATCTTGGGTGGTCTGCCATGTTGGACTTAGAATAACGACACATAGCTAACCATGCATTGTCATCCAAGCTAAACGACCGTGTATAAAAAATTCAGCATAATCGGTTGAAGATATCTGCTTCAAAATTGAACTGTAAAAATCCACCCTAACAAACATAGTTACATTGCAAGTTAAATAAAAGCTTTTCATAATGCAATTTAAAAACGATTCAAATTGCATAGTTTTCCCATAGTGAAAGTTATTCATAATGATGTGTATAATAACCCCGAAGTATTGCGTTTATTCTGTTACAAGTTGTAGATCTCATTCTTAAATGTTTATTTTCAAGAAAATGCATATAAATTACAAGGAAAGATCTTATATCCTAAAATTCATTGTATTTTGCCCGCAAGCAGGCGTGCAAATGATTTACTTCAATCCATTTGTCAGTATTATTATGCAATTAAATTATTGTTACTATTACAATATTATAAAATCAATTATTCATATATGTATGGTTTATGATTTCTAGTAAATTATTAAAATATTTACCAAACTAAATATTTTAATGCCGCCAGTCTCTTGGGCACATTACCAGCTGACAGCGTTGAAGACGAATTTTTTGATGCTATATTTTAGTTTGTTGTAAGTTTCGTGTATATTTAATTTAAGTTTTTTTCATTTATAAGTTTTGTAATAATAGAAATAAAATACAGTGAAAGACGATTTAAAATAATAATATATTTTAGAAAACATTTAATTCATAGTGAAAAAAAAAATAAATTATAATAGATATGAAGAATCGATGTTATGACTACACTCGGCGAGCGCGGGCATTCGAGTCTGGACCAAAGACTACAATAGTATTGGTCTGGACAGCCGTACGGTTCGGACATGGGTTGACGTCAGGATTTGAATGTTTAATATTGTATCTACCTCAATCAATTAATCATAATAACGTTTTCATTGCATTTGAGTGGTTATTAGATATTAGAAAATGCATGGCCTTTATAATAATAATAATCATTTTATTTCAAGTTTCACAGACTCATTAACATTAATAATCATACACACACTCAGTCACATTAAGTAATTAATCAAATAGAGTAAAATAATTACATAACAATAAAATTATACAAACAAGAAAGATTGTCAAATCCAAACAGTGTTGGCACATTACCTGCGTTCAACGTGTAACCTACAGCAGTGATTGATGTAGGAGCAATCGACCCTCTCCGCGAGTGCGGCCAGCATGCTGTTGGAGCTCCCCCGCACTCGCCGAACCAGCGAGGTGCCACTCTTGCGCATTGTTGTATAAAAACAATCTACGCGCGCCTCCGTAAACATTGTCGAGGCGCTGCAGTACCGGGGGAGACCCAACAACATCCTAAACGCATTGTTAAACTGGACTCGAAGGGCGCCGTAACATAAAGCGTCTTTGGAATGGTATCTTCTTTTCTAGAACTTGTACCTTATAGACAAGAAGAAGAAGCCTCGTAAAACAGCGTGAAACATTTTTTACCTACAGAGGTCGTATCCTATTATGTATGTCACGTACCGACGTATGTGATGAACATTTTTTTCAATATTTTGATTAACTGAAATTGGCATTATTGCAATATCGCAGTATTATTGCACTTGCCTAGTAATGTACATAGGTAGGTAACATTACAATACTTCGAGCAATATTTTGTAATTGCACTCTCAACTGCACGAATGCTTCGCTGTAGATAATGGGCTCGGATTCGTATTGCCGATCCGTACTCGGTTTAAAATAAAAACGCTACAAGGCTACAGGGCGTGAAAAATCCATTGTGAAATCTAGTAAAATATAAGCAAAATAAAACTTAATAAAACATTCCGTTTCGATACTAGCCGCTGTAGTAAAAGTTGTAGAATATTAAAAATCCTTACTAACGACATATCGCTTAACGTATTTTGTTCATACCGATAGCCTGGGCTCCATACATTTTTACCAGTCCTCCTTTTATTATGACTCAACTAGGCTTTAAGACTGCAGCCAAACGAGCGTAAATTTTTGAGTTGTGAGTTGCGTAATTTCGGTAGCGTAATTTCTGCTGTATTCGGTTTCATATAAAAGTCCTGTTTCATTCACACGGCTACGCAAAATGAGTTGTCTGCCGACTCACACTCATTATTCGGACCGAATTGAGTATGCGGGGGCAAGGGGGCCGACGCGCGCCGAGCAAAGCGTCAGTCAGGTACATTTTGCATGAGAGTCGACACGTATTTTTACTCACAAAATGCTGGACGCAGAATATTATTAAACACTTTAAAAACTTACTTGAGTGTAATTATTAGTCTTTCCTCTGGACTGATGGCTAGTCTCATGTCTGTGTTTGTAGTAATAAAAGGTTTTAAGAGTTGTAGTAATTCATGAAAAACATGTAATGCAAATGATAGTACTTTTCAAATATATCTGGATTTGCACATAAACGTTCATATAAAGTGTGGAACTGTCCAAGCATCAGTCTTTCACTATTAAGCGGATTTACCCAGCCTCTTTTTCTGGCATTATCTACTTTTTTGTCTTCTAATAATATGCTTCGTAAATACACAAAATTTTCAAGACAAACATCCGCTATAAACGTTCGATAGTAAATGAATAAAATGCGCTCGTCTGGCATCCCAACCGAAATTCTGCGACTCACGACTCACAAAATTACGCTTGTTTGGCCTCACCCTAAGAAACACAGGTACAGCTAGAGAAACGGCAATCCTTTTACTATAACTACAAAAATAACGTGACGTCACACAAATCTGACATCATCGCGCATAATTATGCAAAAAACCCGTTGTTGTGGAACTACTATTAGGTTTAAGATCGTTTTCCTTTTCATAGTTTAAAACTTGACTTCTGACATTCAAATCAATACGATTATGTTTGAACTTTTGACATTCTGTTGCAATTCGGCGTGAATGGCACACGATGCGAAGCAAATTTTATGTGTGAAAATAATGTTTGTTTGAAATTTATTCAATATATGTATTTATTTTACTCGCTTAGAAGCACCAACAAAAAACCTCAATGGTAAGAATTATTGTGAAAAATCAAGTAGTGTCAATAACATTAAGTCCACCTCTATACATTCATGTGCGTTCAGTGTTAAATACCTAAATAAATAAATAAATAAAATAAGTTGTTGTGTTCTAAAATATTTGTGACGTTAGTTTGTGTGCAAAACTAAAACGTAGAGGTTAAAATATTTTAACTCACTGTGAGTATACTGTTTCTATCCACACGAAGGCGGATTCGTTGATTTTAAGCTCTAGTTAGGTGATATTATTTCAACGTTAGCGTGGCGAAGGCTACTCTCAATATTAGTCTATGACTCTCATTTATGTATGGGATTGACAAAGGCCGTCGAAATGTCACGTGATTAATGCCTTATATTTTGACACTTTGAACTTTGTCTTTGAATGGCACTTTGTCTGGAGCTTCTGTCTGTGTTCAGCAGTACCTAAAGGCACTTTCTATAAGTTTACTATGTGCGTAAGGACAGATCAGCCAATACAGTGCAATACAGAGCGCTTCCTGGCTTGCGCACAATGAAACAGTGTGTACTTTTGAACATCAGACATTAAGGCGCTGACGTTTGTAGCTGCAGAAAAATGTATGCTAATTTCCGAAACAAACAACATCAACATTACAACACACAACATTGTTGTTTTAGAATTTTAATAGCTTCACTTAGTTTTGAGTAAATCGATAAAATGCTTCATATTTGGCAATAAATTGCAAAAATCAATCATTGTGTCGTCGCGCTTCTTTTCCTTTCTATACAGTCCGAGAGAGACCGGTTTTTTTCTGATCACGGCATCTTAAACCACGAACTGACCGTGAATAAAACATTTAAACAGCCTCAATACATAATAATAAAAAAAAATATATTAATAAAACTTCATTGCATAAAAGGTGTTGCAGTAGATACAACAAAGACTGAGAGTTGCACTTCACAAATGAACACTGGTATACAACATAAATGGTTGGGGTACTGTCCTCTTAGATAGGCTACATAAAAACCTGTAGTAAAGAGAAACAGTGCCGTATCCCTCAAGAATGGAGAAATCAATTCATAAACGGTACATGAGAATTGCATCATTACATAATCATGGCTCTCTCCACAGATCGTAACTCTGTGCACAGTCGTGTTGATGGCAGCACCCTCATTCGCGCAAGGCTCCGGGGGCTACACGCTCACATCGCCATGCCCGGGCGTGTTCGGGTACGCCCCGCCCGGGTTAGAGCCCGGCTTGTGGGTTGGAGTCGCTACCTTGTCTACAGAATTTCCTCTGTACTCGTTGTGGCTCAACATACTGCTGGATAGCCCAGCTCAGGGTTTTGGTCAGCTTTGGGTGAGAATATGTTTACTTACTTAACTTTTCTGTAAATGTAAATCAGACTATACCTAACGTTCCTTCCACTGTGCCAAAGGTATCTTACCTGTGAGAGGGAATGGCCCACCATACACAACGTAGACCCTGTAAGGGTTGCTGGATTCCGCATAATTTTATTTTATTATTTATCATCATTTTATTATGTTACTGGCTGTTGCCCGCGACTTCGTTCGCGTGGTGTATGTATTGTAAAAGGATGTGGCTAGGTAAGATCAATGTGTTCGTATATCTAGTACGAACAGTCAATATCTACCATTGCTTACCTCCTTTTTTATGTATGGGAAAACATCAAATGACTCCTTTCGCTCTGGGCGGAATGGAAGGGAGTGTCAGACTCTTACTGACTAAAACCCATCTGTGTTCCTCCTAATGCCCTTTGCGTTCCAGGGCCGCGGTGACTCTTTCGAACAAATTCCGCAACCCTGGCAGGCACTGGCCCTAGCGGGCCTCGTCTTTATGCTGACATCTTTTTGTGACGCGCGTGGAACACAACGCGCCGTCGAGTATCACCTCTTCTGTTCAAATATTTTTTCTTGAGAAACGTTGTAATGATAATGCTTCTTTCATTTCATCGAAACTATTCAAAGCAGTCCTAGAATATTTTGTTAAAAATGTGGGTATAGATTGGGACAATTAACGTCAATTTTCTGCCCAACTGTCTCACTTTGTATGCCCAGCAGGCAGCACATAGTGAAACACTTAATTATAAATTACTCCACCAATGTTCAACATTTTACCTATGTGTGACAAATAAATATTTTGAATTTGAATTTGAATAAGATTTGCAGATGACTTTGTGGTTTTCACTAAGAACTTCGATGACCCCCAGAAAATGCTTTTAAATCTTTAAGATGCTTCTTTTAAGTTAGGTCTTGGGATGAATATGAGCAAGACGAAGGTTATGGCAAACACCTTCAGCGATTCAAATCTGGAAATGAATTGTTGGAGATGATTACCGATTTTCTTTGCCAATTGAAAGGATATGGCCAAGATAAACATATGTTTATCTTGGCCATATCCTTTCAATTGGCAAAGAAAATCAACAAACGGAGGTATCGAGAGGAACATACCTTGGATGGGCCACTTTTATCAAAATGGACGATATTCTGATGCCTACCAAAATTCCGCAATGTCTGAATTCCCGCCTTTATAACCAGTGTGCTCTTCCCACCATGACTTACTTACTTACATGGACGCTCACGCAGGAGGCTGTGTACAGACTGATAGTTGTACAGAGAGCCATGGAGCGTTCCATGCTTGGTAGAGGTACGTCGTCGAGATCCGAAGACGTACGAAGGTTTACAATATCGGAAAACGAATTGTAGAACTAAAGTGGAGCTAGGCAGGACACTTGGCAAGGCGCGGTGATGATAGGTGGAGTAAGGCAGTGACTGAGTGGTGTCCGAGGACTGGAAGAAAAAGTATTGGTCGACCGGCGGCGAGATGGGCGGACGATATTGTTGCCATCGTGGGTAGAACCTGGATGAGGCTGGCACAGGAACGTGGGGATTGGCACACGAAAAGAGAGGCCTATGCTCAGCAGTGAGCGAAGTTGATCTGTGGATAATGATGATGATACACGATGTTGATGAAACTTGCTAAGGTTGTTAACACGCGATAGAGCTACATAAAGTTGTCCATGGGAAAACCAACCAGAAGAGAAGTCAACCCCCGCAGAGGACACGGCGGAGCATACGGTGAAGGTCTGCCCTGCTTGAGCGGAGCACCGCCGTGTCCTCGTCGAGGCGATCAGCGACGGCGACCTCTCGCTACCGGCTCTGGTTCACTCCATGGTCCAAAGTGCGGAGGCGTGGGAAGCCGTCACCTCCTTTTGCGAAACAGTAATGCTAGTAAAGTAAGAGGCGGGCCGCGTGAAGGAGAGGCAAACGTCACGCCTTAGCCGCCGAAACAGAAGAAGACGCCCCGGGCGTCAGGAGTCGCAGGGCGATTCTCGGCCACCATAGGCACGGGCCTGCGGACGGCGAGCGTTGGGTGGCTCGTGGCCCGATAACAAACAGCGGCCCTACCATGACGTGTTAAAGCGTGAGTCGTTCGAGCGAGAAGGAGGGATGGAGCTATACACCCTATATGGCGCCACTGGTCCGGGTCGACGAAGCGTTGTGTTCCATGCGCGCCTCAAAGAGATGTCAGCTAAGTAGACGGGGCCCGTTAGGCTCTGCCTGCTAGGGTTGCGGAATTAGTTCGAAAGAGTCACCGTGACCCTGGAACGCAAAGATCATAAGGAGAAACACAGATGGGTTTTAGTCAGTAAGAGTCTGACACTTCATTCTAGTCTACCCAGAGCGGAAGAAGTCATTTTGATGATTTCCCATCCATAAAAAAAACCCCGCAACGGATAGAGTAGAGTAGGGACCCCGTTGTGCGTAGGTGTCCTGGCTAAGTTTGCCGGCCTAGTTCCGTCCAACTGTACAGAAGCAACCAGGGTGCTTTACAGGTTGAGTGGAGAGACTTAACCGTTCAAAAAAAAAAAATAACGTCAGTGGAGCAATCAGACCAAATCTTTTTTTTATGTTATGCATCAAATACATAACGGTAAGTTTTGTATCAAAAGAATCACTGTTTATGACGTTTTAAAAGTACCATTAGTAACTAAAAAATATATTTTGGTGTAATTCTCATGCTTTTGATTGTTAGTAGTTTTTCGGTCAACAGATGGCATTACGGGTTTCTGAATTATACTGGATATCTTTTTTTCCAGTGCGCAAACTTTGAGAACCACTTCTGCCCATGTAAATGAACAACTTTCCCCAAGAAAGCCATAGTCAATTCCTAAAAAAAAATTTGAACTTCCCATACAAAATTGTCATCAACTGACCACAATTTGTATGGGAGACTCAATTTTTTTTTTCTCTGATACTCAATTTATTTATCTATCGAAAGACTTCCCAACTACCACTAACAGGACCGTGTATCATGTCTCTGTGGGATTGCATAGGAAGACAAAGTGCGATCAAAGTTTTTTCGGGATAGATGCCTTGTTTCTCAGCGGGTCGTCAGTCCTAAACGTGATTTATATGGAGTAGGCAACTATCCCATATATGGGATAGATGTCCCAAAATGTGGAGGTCCACAAAAATCGCTAATACTCTGGAAATATAAAAGATAATGTTTCTTACTTTTCATAAATTTGTAGATAAAAAACCAAAGTACTTGCCAGTTTTGCAAATAAAATATTTTGATTTTTGTACTGGGAAATATAAATTTATTTCAAAAAGTGTGGCATCTATCCCGGTTTTACCCTATTTAAGTGAAGTAAAGCACTTTTATCGACATGGCACCACTTTATATGAAATGCCAATGCAATGCCAATGAAATTGCCATTCTGCAGTACTGGCCATTTCAAATCAAAATAATTTTTGTTTGGCTAAGAATTCTAATTTCAAATTAATTTTGTTTTAAAACATGGTTTTTTTTCGAAAGTAGTAATTTGTTTATTGATTAGTGTTACATTTTCATCGCATTTCAATCTTTTTCGTCATCATGGATACGTTAATAATTCGAGTAATTATGGAATATGAGTACCGTCGTGGCAGCAACGCGGCACAAGCGGCACGCAACATCAACGACGTTTACGGAGCTAACACTACAAACCAACGCACCACCTGTTATTGGTTTGCTCGCTTACGTTCTGGAAATTTCGACCTGAAAAATGAACCTCGCGGTCGTCCGAAGACTTTGGTCGACAATGACGAATTAAAGGCGATTGTAGAAGCTGAGGATTGCAATATTTGCCATCTTTGTAATACATATGGAATGCAATAAAATATTGAGTATTGAGTATTGAATAAGCAGTAGCTTTCGACGTTAGCGTCAAAACAATATTGGTCCATTTGCGTCAAATTGGCAAGGTAAAAAGGTAAAGCTTGACTAATGGGTGCACGAACTCAATGATCGCCAGCGCGAAGTACGCGTCGAGACGTGCCTTGCACTGCTCAACAGACACACAAATGAAGGAATTTTGAACCGCTTTGTTACCTGCGATGAAAAATGGATTCTGTTTGATAACCGCAAGCGCTCAGCAAGTTGGTTGGATCCTGGTTCAGCACCTAAACAATGCCCTAAACGAAAACTTACCCCTAGAAAAGTGATGGTCACTGTTTGGTGGTCTAGCGCCGGTGTGATTCATCACAGCTTCTTACCAAACGGGGTGAGCATTACTGCAGATGTGTACTGTGAAGAAATGAACACAATGATGGAGAAGCTAGCACATCTCCGACCAGCACTGGTCAATCGCTCGTCTCCGCTGCTCCTGCACGACAACGCGCGACCTCATACTGCACAGCAGACGGTCTCCAAGTTGCAAGAACTGGGGTTGGAAGCTCTCCGTCATCCGCCCTACTCACCAGACCTTGCGCCTACAGACTACTACTTTTTCCAGAATTTGGATAACTTCTTGGCGGGAAAAAAATTCAATACCCGAGAGGCAGTACAAAATTACTTTGAAGAATTTGTTGCCTCCCGTCCAGCTAATTTCTTTAAGAAGAGCATCAATAAACTGCCACTGCGTTGGCAAAGATGCATTGATTGCATGGGTGATTACTTCGATTAACACAAATAAAAAATACATGAAAAAAATTCGTTTAAGTTTTTTCATACAGAACGGCAATTTCATAGGTAAAGAGACCTATTATGAAACCTTTCCAAAAATAAATCAATATTTTTTTTCGGTTAATGAAAAGTTAAATCAACTTAAGATTTATAGCATAAATTGTTGGAATTACGTTCGTAAGTTGGCGAGTATCTTGTTGACAGTTAGTTAAAAAGTATGGTGTTTTTGTTTTCATTCGTCGAAAACTGATTTCACCAGGAGTAATATTTTAGAAAAACGAATATTATAGACACCACCACTAAATAAAGACATAAAGCTGTCCTGAATCCCAGGCCGACGGCGCGTTGTGTTCCATGAGCGCCTCAAAGAGATGTCAGCATAGGAGTTGGGGCCCGTTAGGGCCAGACCCTGCCAGGGTTGCGGATTATGTTCGAAGGGTTACCGCGGCCCTGGAACGCAAAAGGCACTCGGAGCATGGATGGGTTTTAGTCAGTAAGAGTCTGACACTCCCTCCCGCTCCACCCAGAGCAGACCCCTTCCGCTTCCATTTGATGATTTCCCATCCTTAAAAAACGACTTCTACCATGATCATTCTCTAGTAAAGAAAAACGGTTCAATTTTTGTTCGGTTAACTACGAAGGGTTATTAGGGAAAGGTTAATAATGTACTTTATTGCAAGTAAATTGACCTTTCGACGATGAAGCACACGTGACTAGAAGTAACCTATTCACTCTTGACTTAAATCTATCATGAAACACAGACTCCGGTACTTCGGTTGGATACATATTTATTTGTTTGTTCGTGTTTTAAAATATTTTGCGTACTATTGTTTAATTGAAGTTCTTAAAACGTAACAGACAGATGTGTTGCTGGGGAGTTTGTTGCGCCACTTCTTCTTCCCAGCTAAAACACTAGGAAGTGGTGACGGGTGGGCGTTTTGGGGGACTGTCTTTATGTAAAATTTGACGTTCAAAAAGTGCTGGCTCTCAGCCTAATTTGAATAAATGACTTTTGATTTTGATTTTGATTTTGGTAGGGGAGCGCACTCCTTAGCTGTCCGTGCAATGAAAGTTCCCAATTCTTTAATTTGCCATTGTATCTTTACAGCACTGGGTAGGGAACACAACTACACATGATAACATGGAGTTCAGAATTGAAAACGTCGACTTGCAAATTCAACCTGATCACCCGGTGATAGTGCGCTTCTTTATACGATACGACCCTCTAAACACAACCCCGAGACTGCGAGCAATAAGACTGAACGGGAAAGTCATCTGCAATGATGACACTCATCAGACAGCCACTGGCGGCAGACCAGTCTTAAGCAATGTGAGGCAGCATGGTTCAAGTTCCTCGGGTTCTAACCTGAGTGAGCCGTTGCAATCACCACAAAGCAACTACTCAACCTACCAGAGACCTGTCCACAGTTCTGGTACTGATTTCAAGTAAGTAGTTATGCGACATGACTTCATAAAGTCTGCCACACATTTCAAACTACTGCAACTCTTGAAAGTCAGAATTAACAGTGGCGAACACCAGCAAAACGCAGTAGCTCCACGAGTCACGCAGGAACGATTCAACAACACGGTTAGCGCAGTGGTTGAGCGATCGACTGCTGCGCTGCGTGTCGCAGGTTTGATTCCCGCACAGAACAAATATTTGTATGGCCTACAGGTACAGCCTGCTGTGTTTCGTCGACGCTTGTTTTCGTTGAGTACCAGGCGACTCAAGTCATCTTCTGGGCACGCTCGCTTTATCATGGACCTCATCTATTGCTTTCCATCAGGCGAAATCGAGGTCAAGAGCTAGCCTTTTCATAAATAATAAAAATAAAAACTCTGGTAGCCTAAAAACATCCAACCCAAGATTTATTTCATTTTAAAATATGTAATCAATCACGCATGTATTTTGTGCAGTGTCGTGTGTCAAATCACGAAGACACGCCTTAATCTTCTGTCTCGTTCCAGGCCAGGAAACAATTATCCAAATAGTCCATCAACTTTTAAACCCATTCAATGCGGAGTAGGGCTCGGTGGTAGAATCACCCATTCTGAGGACATGACTTACATGAGGGGAGAAATACCCTGGGTTGTGGCTATCTATAGAAGAGAAAATAGTTCTCTTAAATTTATCTGCGTTGGCACGCTGGTGTCGAACCGTCATGTGATAACCGGTGAGTTTATTGCAGTAATTATATAACTGAGTAAAAATAGGAATCCTAGAGTATTTTTACGGCGCTTCACAATTAAAAATTGATGGAAATAAAACATACCCTCCTTCAGAGGCTGTCAAGTAAAATGGGAATGACGAAGCTGATTTAAATAACTTTTTCCTTTCTTTTTGTCAGCCTGAACTATCCGTTTCCAGAGTAGAGGCCTCCCTCCATGCTTGTTTTTGTTGGACTTTTCGCGCCACTCAGAAGCCAACCAACATGTTCCGCCATCTTCTCTTCTTTCTCTGCCATGACCCAGTCTTGATATATACATGCCCATAGCAGTGACGGAATCTGGCAGACATGTTCTGCCCAGTTGGTAGCCCAGCCCTGAATGACTAGTTAGATCTTTTTTGTTTTTTGCAGTTGCCAACTGTATACAGCTTCAGAACAGGGAGACTGCCGTCAAGGACTTTGTGATAAAAGTTGGGGTGCACAACGTGAATGACTGGACTGAGGATATAGCCACTAGGACGCTTGTGTCTGTATCTTTACACGAGGACTATGATCCGAAGACGCTTAAAAGTGAGTATGATAGCATTACACAAATGCATAAAAGTCTGCCTCGTCCATCCAATGATGTCCATACACTATAAAACCACACACACACACACACACAGACAATAAACGTTATTTAATAGAAATATTGTCGCTCGAACACACCACGTCACAATACGTACAGAGGCTTAAGCCATCCAAGTACAAAGTGTATCAGCAAGCCAATACAACAGATACAGCTATGTGAATATACAGCAGCGCTGTACCTATAGCAGGAGCTCTTTAAGGGTCGAATCCAAAGATAAGACCGGTACACAGAGTACACGCTCTTTTATAACACAATGTTCTCAGTCCACGATAACTCTGTCTGATGACGCACGGAAGTGCGTCTCGTGTTTACTTGATACGGAACACTAAAATTAGCTAAATCTTATAAGACTTGCATTGTAAATTGAAATCAACATGTACAAGAATAATAAAATTATCGTAAATAAACATGGTTCAACAAAGTGAATCATTTTAAAATCAAAATAACATGCTATCATTTGTATTGAAAAAAACAAACAATTACAATTATTGAAATGTTTCCAAAAATAAATTCGTGTGTACACCAAGTACTCAATAAATCATGTTTTGATTTAAAAGACAATAATTGATAGTAAAATGAATTAAATTATCAATTCTGTTTGCATAATATAATTATAACAAATTTTGACAACTACCCTCAGTTGTATTTGATAACCAACTCCGCCATTTATAATGACGGATGTGGGTAGGAGGGTTCGTTGTCAGGTGGGTGGGTCGTAATGCGATAAGGCCGCCCATTGTATGTGTTTTAGTTTTAAGGTTCCTTTTTGTTTTACTTTTGGTGTACAATAAAGTGTATAATAAATAATAAATAAATAAATAATAATAGTCCGGTTATAAAGTAAAGACGTCTATTTTCACTATTCCGCAGTAATGAACCGTAAACTAGGGTGTACAAATGCGGCAGGTTCGATACAGCGACGTACTTCCAAAGTAACGACCGTATGTCTCGGCGTTCGAAAACAGAATCCCCGCGGTCCGCACTTTACCGTCCAACGAAACGTCAAAACGTCACGTCAGTTTTAATACTGACATACTTTGTGGTTCTGATATTCATCGATATTTAAGTGCAGCTATAATAATAATACATGTATATTATTATACCATAAATAAAGTAAATAATAATTTAAATATTATATAATACAGCCTTTATTTTTTCTTCACCCTTTACATAAGTATTAAAAAATAATTACATATAATTAACTGTATTTAAAAAAAAAAAATCAATTATACTTTAGCACAATTTTATCGTACTGTTTTTCTTTGCGCTTGTTTGTATCATTTACTTGCGCTACTATCTTGGATAGGAACTCCTATATTTGGGTATTCGTTTGATCCAGTTTTCTCTGCCTTTAGATAGTTCAATCCACTCATTTCCCGCTATAGCTATGTCGTCACTCCATCGTTTTATAGGTCGTCCCTATCGTTTCTTTCCATTAGGTTCTTTCCATCTCGTCGTTTCTACTGTCCATCGCTTGTCGCTATATCTTGATACATGGCCCGCCCATCGCCACTTTAAACTTAGACTATAGTGTAGGACGTCAATTAGTTTTGTCTTTTTCCGTATAAACTCACTTCTTATTTTATGCATTTTTCTTATTTTTAGAAGACTCCTCTCCATTGCCTAATTTAGTTATTGTTGTTGTTGACTAATTTAGTTTTTATTTTAGTGGTTTTTTTTTGTTTCCTAAGAACAGTTCGCTAAAATGAAAAGTTTTCTTATAAATAGGATATTACATTCTGAGTTATCAATAAAATTTTGATTAATCTATTATGTTCTGTCTGTAGTATTCCTAAAGTAGTTTTAGCTGCGGTCCCCTAGATTTTATTTAAGTAGTCAATGTGTGATTTCAGAATCAAACTTGCCGAGGAAGGCACTTCTATAAACTGTGAAAAGCTCCTGTAAGTGATGTTAGTTTACATCTGATTTTATCAATGTGTCGCTTCCAAGTCATGGAGTTATCTGAAGATAAACCTAGATATTTCTCTTCACTTTTTCTTTGGGTTATGTTTGATCACTTATTTTTATTTCTATAATTATATTTTTTTTTGGACTATTATAACAAAATTAGTTTTTGTATATGCTTTTAGATATGCGGTACTATAGTTTCGATCGAGTGCCCAAAATAAAAAAAGACGCGTCATCTGCGTAAAGTGAGACGTCTCCTTTGAGTCCAATTTAAGATATATTAATAAAATTAATTAGGAACAAAAGACGTCCCAAAATTGAGCCTTGAGGTACGCCAAAATTGACAGGTGAATTTTGACTGTTTGCTTACGATTTTGTAAATATGACTTAAAATTTTGTTGTGCTTTGCCTGTGATACCAATATAACAACTTTTGTATTAATAATTGAGTCGAAAGCTTTTTTGTGGTCGATGAAAATACAGCCGTGTGTTTTTCTTCAATTTTGTTTTTGATTTTCGTTACAAGATCAATAGTAATTGCCGAAAGTGTATTTGAATGAGATCGAAAGCAGTATTGTTTGTGATATAAGAAAACGGGTATATAAAAATTCTCGAAAACTTTTGAGATTACTGGTAGTACCTACATAAATTGGACAGTAAAAAGGATCAGACTTATTTCCAGATTTATAAATTAATAGGAATAACTTTAGCAATTTTTAATCCGTCGAAAAAGATGCCTCGATCTAAACAGAGGTGACACGCTGTAAGTTCATTTGATATTAGTTCTTTTATCTAAGCCTTCCTTTTTCATCCATCCACTTTTATACATTATATTCTTAAATATTTTTAACATTACGTGGATGACATGTACACAGATACACAACAACAGTATTTTGACATCTGTAAGCGAAGTATGTCTTTGCACCCTCGACAGATCAACAGATCATCTGCTTGTTTCAGATAACATCCTGATACTAACACTAAACAAACGCGTCCCGTTCAACAATTTCATCCGACCAGCTTGTCTGTGGAGTGGTAACACCGACCTCTCGCGTGTTGTGGGAGCTTCAGGAATTGTAAGTACCTTATCCAGATCTGTCAGCACTTGACCTTACGAGAGTAGCAATTTGTTTGTTGTACTTTTGTATGAAAAGTGCAAATGGGAGCATACCGTAAGGTAAACTGTATTGGGACGCTACAAAAAAACACATTTATGAAGGGTGAATTTTTCAAGTAAGTATACCCTGTATAGGTACAAAACTTGTCAAAAATAAAAACTTTGTGTACGGTTTTTTCGTGCGCAATGGAATTCAAAGAGATGATTTTGTAGTTCAACCACGGTATAGCCCATCGAGTAGTCATCAGCTGGGAAGATGAAGGGCGCGGGAGACATGTCGCGACGATCCTTGAAAGTGGCCTAGGTATGTTCAGCAGTGATTATAGAGCCATCTTCACTAACGTCTTCTATAGTGACTCTGTGGTCAAATGAAGTGACATGTTACTCCAGTGCCATTGGAGTACCTATCAACCTCCAACTAATTTTAAGTGTATGTGTGTATGAATAGTAGCTTGAATTTATTCTGCATATCCCGATGAGAAAAGAACACTGTTTTAGATACATATAGTATGTGTTCGAGCCAACGCCTGCTCGTTTGGCATGGGCAAATCAGCGTTGCGTCCTAATTAGGATTCATTAGATGTAAGGTTATTGATAATGTCTTGTCATTTCTGCTTCCATTTTTGTACGTCATTGAGGCAATACAAGTTTTTGACTAAATCAGCATTTTTGGAGTTTCTTTGAAGAGTCACCTAAAATTCCCCAACATTTTGGTCCATTACCGAGCCGGATTGGTGTACACATGAAGACTTGCTAAAAATCAGTGAAATTGGAAATAATACGGTGGAGTTTTGCCGAGGAGGTTATAAGCCGGCAACGTGACTGTGAACAAAGGACGTCAAGCTAATTTACGGTGTTAAGCATATTAGAGTTAATATATCATCACCCAACACTCGTTCAGGTAGTATTACATTTTACCATAATTAAGGATTTTTAAAGGTTAGTATATCATCCTGAATGTTGTTCAAACAAAAATAATTATTCCTAGTTGCATTGTGAATAGTTTGTAGTAGGTACTTATCAATAAATTTGATACTACATATTTGCCAATACGATTATACGTTCTTTCTATTATTAATAAAGTGAAAGTCCAGTAGATATTTTGCTACATTTGTAATTGTTTTGCAGTAATTTAGTTTACTATTCATAGTAAATGACCATTAGTGTGTAGGTTGGTGTTAGATGATATTATTATAACAACTCTTAATTAGCCTTTATTCAGTTAATTTAACCGTATTAGTCAATTTAATTTATTATTTGTTCGTATATTTCCTTAAAGTTCGACGTTAGGTTAAGGTATTCAACTTAAGAGGAATGTATGTAGCTTAAGTAAAAGTCTAAATAAAAACACTCATTTGTATTCATATAAGTATCAGTCAACGTAAGCCTGTTAAGTTGCCCACGATACAGTTACCTAAATTTAATGGGAGTTTTAGCAATTGATTGGAGTTCCGTGACACTTTTACTAGCCTCATACACTGTAATGATGAAATCGATCAAGTTAACAAATTCCATTATTTGCGAGCGTCCCTGGAAGGATCTGCTGCTGTTGTTGTATCCATGCGATTGAGTTTTCCGCAAGTAATTACGATACTGCTTGGAAGCTAATTTGTGATCGTTTCGATAACAAAAGATTGTTAATTCAAAATCATGTGTCATTCTTATTTAACTTGAATACTATTGCAAAGGAGTCTTCTGAATCTGTTGCGTTGAGAGGATTGATTGATCATCTTAATAAAAATCTTCATGCGTTGGAATCGTTAGGTGAACCTATTAAGTATTGGGACACCTAATTAATATTCGTGGTAACTCGGAAACTGGATCAGTTAACTTATCGTGAGTGGGAGGAGCACAAAGGTCGTATAGACAAAGATAGCACTATTATATTTGCTGCATTTATTCAATTTATTCGTTGTCGCACTGACTTGCTGGAAACATTAGAAACAGCACGGTTCGCTGGCTCACTCTGCAAGAGAGAAAGCAAATTTATTTGCAACTCTCTTTGCAAGCAACTCGCGTCTGGACGCTGGCTCCAAGCAACCACCTACTTTGCCTCGCTGTGACTCTTCGATGCAGGAGATCGCAATTCACATTAAAGAGGTCAGAAGAGTATTGTGCAGTCTAGACGTGAATAAGGCCAGCGGACCTGACGGCATTCCGGCGAGAGTGTTGAGGCAATGTGCACCTGAACTGTCTCCTGTGTGGACACGCCTGTATCGCCTCTCTCTTGAAAAAAAAAAACGGTGCCGAAATCATGGAAGCTTGCGAATGTGCAACCAGTGCCCAAACAGTGAGATCGTGCTGACCCTGTACATTACCGTCCGATCGCCATTACCTCCATCCTATGCAAGGTTATGGAAAGGGTTCTGAAAAATAAGCTGCTGACCTACCTTGAAAACAATGATCAATGATCACTTTGCAAATCGATGCAAAAAGCCGGGATGCAAGATATGTAAGCGCCGACATCACTTTGATTCATTCGTCGGAGAATAAAGGTACGGCGAATTCTTGCAATAATGACATCAAATCACACGGTAGCTCGTCCCATTCCGCCACCCACTGACGCCGTGGCTGGCACTAATGCGAGTGCAAATAATTTAACTTTGTCTGCGGACCTCAGTAGTTCACGTTAACAACATGATGTGTTATTGTCTATCGCTCTTATCAAGTTATGTGATCAAAATGATCGTGAGCACATAGTGCGAGCCCTGCTTGATAGTGGTAGCACATCGTGTTTTATGTGTGTCTCCACAACGCCACTAGGCAGCCACTAGTCATTTCTCTAACCATAATAATGATTAAGCATAATATTCTAAAGCATAAAATTATTAAGCATAAAGTTCTAAAGCATAACTTTTATAAGCATAATATCCTAAAGCACAAATTTATTTACGCATAATGATATTAAAACATATTTTTATAGGTATAACAATTTATTTCGACGATTGGAAAAAAGCCATATCTCCTGAATCAGGTAATATATAGGTAACATATTAATATAATATATAACGTATTGAACAATTTTGTAGGTTTTCTTTTCGCTGTAGGAAGCATGAAGCAAGCAAGCATGCAGCATGCAAGCAAGCATGCAGCATGCAGCATTCAAGCGAGCATGCAACATGCAGCAGGCAGGGTTTCTGTCACGGCTCCGGCGCTGCGGGCCTCCGGCGGCCCCACGCGCCTACGCGATTTTAAATTACACTCTAGGGGTAGGACAAACAAGACTACGTGGAGTCGGTTTTGCAGCAATTCGGTTCTGTCACTAACTTTTGTTGCACGGCATATTAAATTCAGTCGATATTAGGACAAAGAACATTATGCGAAAAGAAGGGAGGGATCCCACTCAACTTTTTAGTGTTGTATAATTTCATGCACATGTGTGAGTACTGTGTACCTTTGAACTATTATTATTATTATTATTAATTCGCCAGACTACAGAGAGGTCCACTGTGTTAGTAACTATATAATTTAGGCTATGTTAGTACTTAATACAACTAAAATTTCCTAACCGGCACTGGAACGGCAACATGCCTGCCACAACAATGGCGGATATAAGGGCAGTCCAGCCTGTTAGCGATCATTGCCAGGATAGCATTGGGGCTGGCCCGCACCCGGCGCACCAGGGATGCGCACCGCTTACGCATCGTAGTGTGAAAACAATCAGTGCGCGCCATCGCGAACATCCCCGATGCGCTACAGAAACGGGGCAACCCCAACACCGCCCGGAACGCATTATTGTACTGGACTCGGAGGGCACTATATGCCCCTGCACTATAGTCAACCCACAGGCTACACGTGTATAGAGATGTGCAGTACGCTCTAAAAAGCGTGTTCTTCACACCTGCCGTACACCGCGAAAACCTGCGGGCTATCATGTTGGCTCGCACAGACAGTGCCCTCCGCTCCCGGTCCATGTCGACATGGTCTTTAAGGCCCTCGGTAAGTAGATGCCCTAAATATTTAAATTGCTCCACTCGTTCTATTGGAACACCGTTAAGTTCAATGTTCGGAATGTCCACAGGGCTCGACCCACCGATGGCCTGAAAAACTATGTATTGACTTTTCTTACCATTATATATCAAACCATGACCACGCGCGTACTCCGTACACGTACTGAGTAACCTCCTTAGCCCACAGATCGACGCGCTCAGCAGCACCATGTCATCCGCATAACTCATATTGTTGACACATACTCCGTCAATATAGCATCCGACATGTTGACTACTGAGCGAGACGATCAGTTCGTTCATATACATATTGAACAATGTAGGTGAGGTCAGTCCGCCCTGTCTTACGCCACATTCATTTGTGTAAGGGTCTGACATCGCTCCCGCCCACCGGACACTGTTGACCTGGTGCCCGTACCAGTACTGGAGCATGCTGATGAGTTCCCACGGCAAACCCGTGCTCTTCAGCTTCCCCCAGAGGATGTCGTATGAGACGAGGTCAAAGGCCTTGGATAAATCGAGGAAGCACGCATATACCGGGGTCTTTCTCTTCGTGTAATATTTAACGGTGTGCTTTAGACACAGTATTGCACTCTCTGTGGACAGTTTAGGTCGAAACCCAAACTGGTTATCATGAAGTGATACATGTTTATTTAACTGTGTGTTAAGCACACCGTCAAATACTTTCGCAACTACAGTTGCAAGCGATATAGGTCTGTAGTTGTTTGTATCCGACAAATCGCCCGTTTTATTTTTCACTACCGGCACTACAACTGTCCTCATGAAGTCCGCAGGCAGGTAGGAGTGGCTCACACACAGCGAGAAGAACATTGCGAGAACTCTCGCCAAGTGCGGTCCAGCGTGCTGCAGGTGCTCAATGCTGAGTGAGTCATGCCCAGGGGACTTTCCCCTCTCAATCTGAGAAATGGCTTTGGAAATATTTTTAGCAGAGAAACTTATTCCTACCCTTGTATTGTTCGTATCGGCATTTAGCACCCCACCCGCCGGACCGAGTGGCGACCGAACTGAAAACTGTTCCCTGAAAACATTCGCAATGCTCTTTGGATCACTTAGGCCATCAACGCTTCCAGGAAGGCCAGGCCGCGAGTTTACTTTCCTCGTTTTTCGCCAAAAGCCACGGAAATCACCCTTATAGTGTTGTTCAGCCAGGGCGTCCATCCGAATTTGGTCCTGATTATTCTGGCACCATTTTAATCTGGACTTAAACACTTTTCTGCTCTCTCGCATCCCCTCATACATACAACCGGACCTCGGTCTACCACACAGTACCCACTCGCTAAGCCTCAGCCTGGCCACCCTGTGAGCCTCGCCCACATGCCTATTCCATCCCGCCAAGCGTGCACCACGCCCACACTTCCGCGAGCTTCCCCCACTCACCACTGCCGCGCCCTGAAGGGCAGACACAATGTCAGAATATAATTTATCCAGGACACGCTCATGATCATGGTTACTACATAAATAATCCGCACATTGCGAACATTCTGAGGGAAAATCAATTAATTTCAATCTCCTATGACACTCTTCATTGTATTTTAAGGTCTGATTCGCATTTCTTACCCCCCATACAACATCCAGATTTTTATCACAAACAGTAGGAGTAACTACTATAATGATCATTTTGGGCAGGTCTTTGACTTAGAATGTACCCTGGCGATTGGGAATGTCATGCTCACTCAAAAGTCTGGCTGATGGTGGCGCATGCGTTGGATCATTTGGCTCCCTTAAAAATGGTTGAGCCGAATGGTGCTAGCGTATGCGTCATGTTCGTGAACGGGCGCCGTCAGCTGAGACTAGTCATCTCTGGGCTGCCATGGTTTATTTTCATTTTTGCTTTTTGACTCCGGACTCTTTTATCCTGCACGTCTTTTACATCGTTCTCACATAATTATATGTATAATTTCAATATGAATGATGTAACCATAATTTTGTAACAAAATATTATTTTTAAAAGAGTGTCCGTGGAGTTTCTTGTACGTTCTTCTCCATAGAGATCTACGCTTTGGAACGTGCAAATAGCTTCATCTTTTTGACCGACCGACCTTGACAATTCAAAAGTACCTGTAAATGGTCTAGTTGAAATAAATGCTTTGACTTTGACTTTGACTTTGACTTTATGACGGAACGATTATGTACACGGCTTAACTTAAATACTAGTCAGATAAATGGTTCAGTCTATGGCATTAATAACGTAAGTTCTCGCGTAGGCAAAACATGTCATGTGACAATGACGCCATTAGACAACAGTTATGTTGCTAAGTTTCATTGTTTTGTTTTGCCATCGTTAACGACTGTTGTGCTCTGTCGTGAAGTCGACATTTCTGACCTGAATATTCCAGATAACATCTGTTTAGCTGACCCCACCTTTTACAAACCTTCAGAAGTAGATGTCTTAATAGGAGTTGATCTCTTCTGGGACTTGGTTGGTTCACAGAGAATTACAACTAGGTGTAGGTAAGCCCAGTGTTGTGTGAAACGTTGTTAGGCTGGATTGTTTCTGGCCCTGTTACCTATCATAATGGTAAATTAATGTCGAATAACTTTTCATGCAATTTAACTCAAACTGATTCCCCTAGTAACGGTGATTTAAATAAAATTCGCACCGATTTAGAAAAGTTCTGGAATCTGGAAGAGATAAACTCACAAACCTCGCATTATTTACCCGAGGAAAAGTTGTGTGAGGAGCATTTTGTCAAGTATACGATACGTTTAGAGAACGGACATTTTTGTGTTCGTATTCCTGTCAAGCAAAATCCTTCTATTTTAGGAGAATCTTTCCAAAGGGTTTCTAAGTGTCTATATTCCCTAGAACGCAGACTGAAGTCCGGGCCTGAGTTCGGTAAGCTATATCGTGACTTCATGTCTGAATATGAGACTTTAGGACATATGACAGAAAACAAGGATAATCACAGTCCCTGGATATTTCATACCACATCACGGGGTACTGCGTGAATGTAGCACAACTACCAAGCTTCGTGTAGTTTTTAATGCAAGCTGTGCTACTTCTTCAGGGGTATTTTTCAATGATGTGCAGATGGTGGGTCCTACAGTGCAGGACGATCTTATGTCTATACTTCTTCGGTTTCGACAGCACAAGTTCGTCTTGTCAGCTGATGTTGCAAAGATGTATAGATGTATATACGTTCACCCATCTGACAGGTACCTGTAACAGGTTCTGTGGCGTGATAATGCATGCGATCCTGTCAAGGTTTATAAATTGAATACCGTCACATATGGTACGGCTAGTGCACCATTTCTTGCTACGCGTTGCCTCAAGCAAATAGGGATGGAATATCAAACCGATGACACTAAGGTCACTTCATGTTCTGCGGGTGAGTCATCCTCAGATATCAGGAATAGGATTGCTGACGTCATCAAGCATGATTTTTACGTTGATGACCTTTTGACAGGAGGTGATGATTTAAATGAAGTCATGTATATACGCACAGAGGTCACCAACGCACTAGCATCTGCTGGCATGCCGCTTGGGAAGTGGAGACCTAACGTCCTTGACTTAGTTCCTGGAGCTTCTCAGTCGTCTTTAGATTTAGATATGGGATCTAATAAACCCAATAAGTTATTAGGACTTTTTTTTTTTTTTTTTTCGAGGATGGGAAATCATCAAATGACCCCTCCCGCTCTGGGTGGAGCGGCAGGGAGTGTCAGACTTTTACTGACTAAAACCCACCCTTTAGTCCTCCTAGTGCCTTTCTTCCCAGGGCCGCGGTAACTCTTTCGAACAAATCCGCAACCCTGGTAGGCTCTGGCCCTAACGGGCCCCGACCCATGCTGACGTCCGCTGGCTTGGCGCGCGTAGAACACAGCGCGCCGTCAACCCGGGCCTGTTCTGATCGGACGGCGAGCTACCCATTGCTCGCCGTCCACAGGCATCAGTCACTGCGCCATGCTCAGGAGCATCAGTTCCTGGGCGGCGCAGTGGCTGACGTTCAACAGGAGGGGGTGAAATGGGGCCATTACTGGCACTCCATTTCAGCCCCCTCCGGAGCCCGTTGTAGGGGCTCTACTGCGGCTGTTGCAGTAGCAGCAGCCGCAGTGGAACCGGCTATGGCGGCGGAGGAAGCGGCGGCCGTGGCGGCGGTCGCGGCGGTCGCGGCAGAGACGGCGGTGGCGGAGGGCTTTCTCCTTTTTCCGGCTTTGGCGGGTGGGGCGCAGGCCTTACCCCCAGCCCAGTGGTCGGCCGGCTTGCCAGCTGCCGCACAGACTGCGCAGTGCGGCGCGGCGTCGAGGAGCCGGCCTTGTGACCGGGCTGCACGCCCGCAGCGGAAACATAGACCGCTGCGGTCCACCTCCGAGGTGCATTGAGCTCCTACATGGTGGCCCACCTGGCACCGGAAGCACCTCAGAGGTCGGGGTTCCAGCAGTTTGACCTGCGCGGAAACCCAACCCACCAAAAATCTTCGGCCCTCCGAGATGGTCTTGGCCGCCGACACGGGGCAGCTCACCACAATGGTGCGCATGCCCGTGTTGTCAGGACGTAGGGTGCCCGCCTTCACCTCCTCTGCTGAGCACCCCCCCGTCCTAACGACGGCGGCCACCACCTCCGTCTCCGTGACGGAGTCGTCCAGGCCCAAGATGCGCATGTCGATGCGCTTGGTGGGCCTGGACACTCGGGCATCGTCCGCGCTTAGGGACGCCCTGAGCCTTTCGGCTAGAGCGTCCGCGGTTGGGCCGCTGGCTGCCCCGGGGATCTCCAGCATCCGGGCCCCAGTCATGGTGACCCGGAGCCGGAGGCCCCCTACGATGCCTAGCTCACCAAGGTTCACCGTCTCCTTCGCCTTGGTGAGCACGTCCGCGTACGTCACGCCCCTCTTCGCCGCGTCCGGCTGTAGTGTAAGCACTACCGCCGCGGTTTTCGGGGGGCGGAGCGCAGCCGCGACGCTTCGCGCCTTCTGCCGCCGCTTCCTCTCTCGCCTCTTGGCCGCCCTGGCTGCCTTGCCCGCCTTCTTCTTCTCCCCGGCCACTTGCCATTCGGCTTGAGCCGGGGGAGGATCAGAAGGCGAAGAAGCTGGGGGGAGCTGCTGCACAGACGGCGCAGGAGCCTTCGCCGTCTGCGCAGTAACCCCACCCCTCCTCTTCCTTCCCGGGGCCGGGTCCGGTATTCCCGGCACCGGCTTCGCGGGTGCCGGCCCGGACCCTTTGTCCTGGCCGGACGACCCCGGTGTGGCAGCCACGGCGGCCGCATATGACGCCTTTTTCTGGCCTGAAGGGGCCTTCCCACTGGCCGCTAACGGGGGGCGCAGGCCGATGCCCTCCAGGACGGAGAACCGCGCCTGGAAGGCAGCCATCTCCCGCCGCACGAGGTCCAGCACCTGGCTCTCCTGCGGCACGGGCTGGCTGTCCTTCTTGCGCCCCCCTTGCGGCGCCCCCTGTGGGCCGGCTCCCCGGAGCCTGGCCAGGTCGGCGCGGAGCCCCTCGTTCTCCTTTCGGAGACGCTCCGTGGCGGCAGCCAAGCGGGCGACCTCCGCCCGCAGCTCGGACATCTCGTCCGGCGGAGGCCCACCTTTGGTAGCCTCCGCTGCCGCCAGAATGGAGGCCATCGCCTCGCTAATGGCCCTGTTCTTAGAGGAAAGCTTCCTCTTCAAGGCCACATCGCGAAGCGCGGCCTCCACCACCTCCGCAAACCCGGCCCTCCGGTCATCCGGCTCACCGCCGGAGGACTCCGAACTAGGAGCCCCACGACCGCCATCTTCGGGGGGTCGTCCAGCATCCTTGGAGGCAAGGACTCTGCCCTTGCCTCCCTCTCGGCCCTTACCCCGCCTGCTGGTGGGGATCTTCCGGGCCGAGGCCACCTCTTCGCTGCAAGACGACCCCCGGTCGTCTTCCGGTCTAGGCCGCTTGCGGAAGGACCTAGACTCCTCCGCTGCAGTCCCTGCCCCCTCGGGTCCAGAGCTCGCCGAGCTCACGGTCACCAGGTCGTCGGAGTCCAACTCGGACTCCGACTCTGCACCCGCGTGACGCTCAGGCGAGCCCCTCCTCCAATATAGCGCGCCTCTTGCCGCGCTCCGCCCGACCGACGCTTTGTCGGGCGAGCCAAAGTCGAACCCGATCATGTCCTCAAAGGACGGCTTGGATCGGGGGCCTCCTCGGCCACTGATGCCCTTAGCATGCGAAATGTGGACAGCACTGTTGCCCCCCCCAGAATACGAGGGGCTTGACGCACGAGGCGTGGCGGATTCCCGAACTGCTGTGCAGTCCGGACCGCCCTGGGGTACAATATCTCTTGCAGTACATGGGTTTCCTTTCTGAGGGTCCGGCCCCGTTCTCCCCTTCTCTCTCCCTCTCTCTCACTGCTTGCTCGCTGCCCTCACAATCACGTCTGATGATCAGACGCGTACCAGAGAGCAGCGAGCAAGCCAATGAGACGCACACCGTCCGAGGACCCGAACACTGCTCAAGTCTCCGAACGGTGTGCCCCTCTTGTGTCTCTCTTGGTCTGGTCTCTCACTTGGGACCTTCCGGCATGAGTGGCTCTACCGGCAAAGCCCCCAAGATCACTGAGACACGCAAGCCCCACCACGACGGCAACGTGGAGACACGGTTGGTGGGGAAGTTATTAGGGCTTGACTGGTTTTCTAGTTCCGACGAATTTGGATTTTCAAGTTCAACGTTACCTTCTAAAGATTCTATTACCAAGCGAGATATACTTTCTGCCATAGCACGTATTTTTGACCCCCTTGGACTTTTATCTCCTTGCGTAATCACATTGAAAATGTTTTTACAACGGATGTGGTTAGACAAGCTTTCATGGGATGAGCCATTAACCCCAGCACTTAATGCTAGTTGGAATGTTATTGTCAAAGCATTGCCGCTTATCAATAACTATCGTGTTCCACGACTCGTTATATGCGATGCGCACACGTTACTGGAACTACATATATTCACAGACGCATCTGAGCGTGCGTATGGTGCGTGCGTCTATGTACGTAGTGCCAATGATCAGGGTGTACATGGTTCGTCTGTTAGCCGCTAAAAGTCGAGTGGCACCGATTAAGCCGACCACCATTCCAAGACTTGAATTGTGTGGGGCCGTGGTCGGAGCTCGTTTGTGTGAGAAGGCTGTGAGTTCACTGCGACTAAAGTTCAGTCATATTTATTGATTTTAATGGTTTTTCTAGTTATTTAAGGCTGATCCGTAGTGTGGCAACAGTTTTACGATTTATAACATTGTGTAGGAAAATTCCTTTTCCTCATTCCTTCTAATAGTTTTCTATCACAAAACGAGTTGCAGGGTGCACATTAAATAATATTGTAATTAGAAGCCAAATTGAGTCTTTTCCCGAGTATAAATTACTCATTAATAATCAAAAGTTGCCTTATAAAAGCGCCCTTATAAAATTTAATATATTTTAGATGATAAGTAATAAAATCATGCGTGTCGGAGGACGCTTTGCAAATTCAAACTTTTCTTTTGATAAAAAACACCCTATTCTTTTACAGTCCACTCACAAATTTACAAAGTTATTATTTGAATTTGAACATGTAAATCTAATGCATGCAGGCCCTCAATTACTGCTTGCTTCGATTAGAGATTCATATTGGCCCATAGGCGGACGAAGCTTAGCAAAGTGTTGTTATCGTAATTGCGTGCGTTGTTGTCGCATGTCGGGTAGAACAGTTACTCCTGTGATGGGTAATTTGCCACAGCAGCGTCTTCTTCCAGGCGGTTATCCTTTTGAAAGCACTGGTGTGAATTATGCTGGTCCCATCATGGCTGCTAGTAGGCAAGGTCGGGGATGTAGGCTGGTAAAAGTGTACATAGATATCTTTGTGTGCTTCACCACCGAGGCTATTCACTTAGAGCTGGTGAGTGACTTAACCAGCAATAAGTATTTACTTCCTTTATCTAGATTCATCGCGCGACGGGGAAAACCCAGTGACATCTACTCTGACAACGGTACCTCTTTTGTCGGTGCCTGCAACGAACTTTCAAAATTCCTTAAATCTAATTGCAATTCCTTGCGCGAGCAACTGGCTAATGATGGAATTAAATTTAATTTTATACCTGCGTATACTCCTCACTTTGGCGGACTATGGGAAGCGGGTGTCAACTCAATTTCATCTCAGGCGAGTGTTGGGAAATTGTAACTTAATATTCGAAGAGCTTAACACCACGTTGGTCCAGATTTAGGCGATATTGAATTCACGTCCACTGACGCCGCTGTCATCCGATCCAGCAGACTGCACCCCACTGACTCCGGGTCATTTTCTTGTTGGCCGGCCGTTTACGTCACTCCCGCAGCAAGATTTACAGAACTACTCCACTGCTTCATTGTCTCGTTTCCAACGGATCGAGCAGCTACGAAAGCATTTTTGGGCTCGTTGGAGTAAGGAGTTTGTGTCCGAGCTGCAGCAAAGGACAAAGTGGCACACCTGCAAGGACACGCTAAGGTTGGGATCTTTGGTCATAATAAAGGAGGACCACCTTCCTCCTCTTAAATGGAGATTGGGAAGAGTCGTCGCCGTCCATCCAGGATCGGATGGAATTGTTCGTGTGGCAGACGTCAAAACATCCGTTGGAGTCGTCAGAAGAGCCTTTAATAGGATTTGCCCACTGCCCGTTGATTCTACATTTGGTTGAAAGCGTCTCTGCTGCTTCCAACGTCCGGGGGCATGTTCGAGCCAACGCCTGCTCGTTTGGCATGGGCAAATCAGCGTTGCGTCCTAACTAGGATTCATTAGATGTAAGGTTATTGATAATGTCTTGTCATTTTCTTCTTCCATTTTTGCTTGTCATTGAGGCAATACAAGGTTTTGACTAAATCAGCATTTTTGGAGTTTCTTTGAAGAGTCACCTAAAATTCCCCTCCATTTTGGTGCCCTTTTCCTCGAATCAGCCATAGTATAAGTCCTACTGATTTTAACCTCTTACGTGTAATGTCGACTCCTGGAGTCGATTCGCCATTGTTTTACTATTGTGTCTGCTATTATGGCGACTGAAGATTTAACAGTGTATTATTTCCACAGGTAGCCGGCTGGGGTATACAGAGCCTGAGGGGAACAGGTTTTCATGATGTACCCTATGTGGTGCGCGTTCCTATTGTCAGTTCCAGTCATTGCAGGGCCAGTAACGTTGTGTTTGGGTTGCTTACCTCCGAAACCACTTTTTGTGCAGGTATGTACTTATGTCTATGGATTCAAACCTAGAAGCTGCAACCTTAATTATTTTCGTTCATAGTTTTGGAGGTCGCTCATAACGAAAATGGGCTTGAAATTATTTTTTTTTTTGTTATTTTTATGGGACAGAATACTACGGAACCCTACACTGCATGGCACAATACGCAATTGGCTGTTTTTTGTTACTGAACCGATTGTTTTCAATATTGTGATGAATAAATCTGTTCTATTCTATATTTTTATAATTATTGCAAGCAAAGCCGAAGTCGACTTTCTCAAATGTGTTGAATAAATCACGGAACAAAGTAACCTTTGACATTTATCAAAATTACACATTTGACAGGTGACCGAAACGGCGTGGGCCCTTGTGTAGGAGACTCCGGTGCTGGCCTGTATCTGCTGGACGGCAACAGATGGAGACTCCGGGGCCTCGTCTCCTTGGCTCTTCGCGATGAAAACGGAGCCCTCAGCTGCAACCTCAACGAATATATTGTGTACACTGATACAGCACAGTACTTGCCATGGATTAGAAATATATTATCACAGAAATATATCGATTAAAAATCACTGTATTGTTTCCTTCATTTTCGTTTGAGTCTGACCTTAACCTGGCATAGCTTATTAAGCTGTTTGAATAAATAGATATGAAATTACATAGGTACCTATTTCTTCCAATTGACAACTCATTGTTGATCAAATTTTCCTACATACATTCATACCAATTTAATAAAACTGTTTGAACCAGCCTGTTTGATCAAGTTGCTTGAATGTCTATGGCCCGCATTATCAGTGTTTGAATTATATACCGCTGTTCGTGCCGTTGTGAAGTTACCAAAAAAAAATTATAAATAGTCTTTCCGAAATAGCAAACCTTATTTTGCTAAATGATTGACTGCTGCGCTGCGTTTCGCGGGTTCGTTTCCCGCACGGAACAAATATTTGTATGGCCTACAGATAGTTGTTCCGGATCTGGCTGTTTGTGTATGTGAATTTATATGTTTGTAAATGCACCCACGATACAGGAGAAAATCCTAGTGCGGGGCAACGTTTTTAAAAAAAGAAAAAAAAATGAAAAGAAAAGAAGCCAACACGACCATATTAAAATTAAAAAAAAAATTGTTGTCACATATAATTTATTGCAACATTACATAATAGGTTATGTAATGTTGCAATAAATTATATGTGACAACATTTTTTTTTTAATATGGTCGAGTCATTGAAAGCGTCTCAATTGTCCGCTTATATATAGGCTAGGGCCTCATCTGTCCAATTATGATAAATGGTTTAGAAGTTATTAGGGAACATAATGAACATACATACATAGTCACATACATGCTTATATACATACATACCCGTCAAATTCATAAACCTCCTTTTAGCTTCGCCGTAGTCGGGTAAATATTATATTGAGACTTTTTCATTCTGATAGTAGCCGCTAGAGACAGTGCCTGTCAGGGCTGCTGAATTGTCCGAAAGAGTAGCCGCGGCCTATCTACACAAAGGGCATTTGAAGAACCACGGGTGGGGTTTATTCAGTAAGAGACTGACACTCCCATCCCGCTCCGCCAAGAGGGGAAAGGGGTCAATTAATGATTTCCCATCCACTTAAAACTCCTTCATTCCTATCTCATTTCCTGTATCTTCATTCTTTTCCACTGGAAGTAATACTGCGTTAAGAGTTGGTGGTTATGCCCCTGTTTCTTATAAGACTGGGAATGCATATCAAACATGGAAGAGGAAAACTAAGTTCAGTGCATATGAGCGTGTGGGGTTGATATTGTTGGATCCCATAATTAAAAAGCAGATGTATGTAGATGTTCTCTAAGTCACTAGTGAGATACGCGCTGCTTTTACAACTGCAAAAATAATAACTTTATGTCCATAGTTGCTTTGTAAACATAATTTGCAGTTTATACGATCAAATCTGTGAGACAAATCCTAATATATTTATAACACTGAACTAAATTTAGTATTATAAGTATATCACTAAACTTCGACGGTTTTATAACTATATTCCTAGTGAGATAGTAAAGAATCGCTTTCGTATAACTATGTTACGGTATATAATTATATCCCTAGGGATATAACTATATTACGGCTTTATCTATCTTACTGCGACATATGCACAAATATTTCTCCTGAATAGGGAAGCATTTACTGCGCAAGAAGTTACAGTTGGCCAGACGGGGGAGCTGATTGATTCACTTTTCTATTATTATACTGAACATACCTGATCCTAACATAAATCATAAATGCAACAGTGAGTTTCTTTATTTATTAAAATTTAATAGAATACTCTTTATTATGTACACCAAAGATAGATAAAGAAAACATTACATAGGCTGACACAATGAGCGGCCTCATCGCTAAAAACGATCATTCACGCCTTTTTTTTTGGAACGAAGTACCTTATCGCCCGGTACAAACTTGGCGAATGGACACTAAAATCGACTGTCCCATACATTTCTGTGCGCCTAACTCGACAAATTGTACTGAACAGCTGAATTTTGGCTATTTAGTAAAAGTTGTTCATAATGATGAGAACAATGACCCCTTAAGAGGTATCACGTTAATTCTTTTACCCGTTGTATATTTTATTTTAGTACCTATGTGTTCGTGAGTTTATCTCGTGGCATCACAGGCCCTAGAATACGAGCGCAGTGATATTTATTTTTTTTACGTATAATAGGTATTTACTTACACTATTATCATTTATACTTTTAATAATAACGCTTGTCATATAAACATAATAATCATAACTTTTAATAATTTTCCATAATATAATGTGTTATAATTATTATTAGTTTCTATGTAACACATTACAAAATCGATACTTGACATAAGCAACATTTTATATAATCGAAGTTCGTATAACCGGATTACAGTGCAAATGCACCAGCCACGACTCTCAATTTTTCGCCTAACCACAGGCCTAACTAACTACGACAGACTTGTAACCCTGTGCGAGCGGTTCAAACCATGACCGATTTACTGGAGTCACTGGAGTGTCCCAAATCTCCGTACACTTGCACCCTAGATGACTTTACAACGCCTCCATCGAATCAATAACGCCTACTAGGCCCAAGCATTATTTTAGAATAAACATAACCCTCGACACAAGAAGACAAAACACAAAACATATTTACAAATTTCGTTGCTATGCTATTTTAAATATTTAAATTAAATGTTTTGTATTTGATTATACATCTTGATAAACCAGTTTTTCGCTAATCGGAGGCATGGACACACGTCGCTGAGTTTTGTCTAAGTCACTAAAATTAAACGCGAACCTTGTTCGAAATTAAATAAAATGAAGTCAGCGTGTTTGTGTGTTTTAATTTTGATTCTACGATTTGTATGTGGACAGAACTCAATTTCTCCTTGCTCAGGTGTTTTTGAGTATGAATATGATAATGATCGAGTGCGAGGGAAAATCATTGTGTTGAAGCCAGTTGATGACCATGAGTTAGTGAACGTCTTAGAAGTGAAACTTAATTTTACAATAGCAGGTCCAATAATTGTAAGTAAATATTCCATTACACCTTGTGGGAGGCCTTCCAACGCTGCGTCTTCCGGTACGCGGTCGCCACTCCAAAACTTTTCGGCCCCATCGACCATCTGTTCTGCGAGCAATGTGCCCTGCCCACTGCCACTTCACCGATGATCTGGTGAGGGTCGCGGGTAACCGATGGATGCGAGACGCACAGGACCGGTTGTTGTGGCGACACTTGGGGGAGGCCTATGTCCAGCAGTGGACATCTTTCGGCTGATATGATGATGATGATGATGATGATTCCATTACATTTCAATTTCATCACATTTACTTATCTACTAGTAGATCCGGCACAGCCAGAAGAATTGCCAAGCTTAAGTGACAGTGAACATTTCACATTACTTGCAAAATAGATTGATGATGGGGTGGAAATGTTTTGGAGTGACAACGACGTACTGGAAGACGCAGAGTTGGAAGGCCTCCCACAAAGTGGACTGTGATGACCTGGTGAAGGACCACAGGAACCCGCTGGATGCGAGACGCACAGAACTAGTCAATATAGTGACACTTGAGGGACGCCTATGTCCAGCAGTGGACGTTTTCGGCGTAAATTATGAAGATAATGAATAGTATTTTTGGGATGCATGAAGGAGCCTCCTCGTGTAGCGCAATTTGTTCCATCAGACACTCAACTGAACCGAGCGCTCGGCGCATCCTGGACAGTCTCACCTAATACCTTATAAGACTGACCAATCCATCCCTTGCGGTGGTAGGGCTAACGCCCGCCTGGTTCGGGACCAGCCTCCCACCGGAGTTCGGCGTCAAGCAGCCTGCTGTGTTTCGTCGACGCGAAACCAGTAGCAAGCACCGTGGCAAGTACCAGTGCCTCAGGGCATCTCCTGGGCACGCTCGCTTCCATCATGGACCTCATCTATCGCTTTCCATCAGGCGTGATCGAGGTCAAGAGCTAGCCCATTCATAAATAAAAAATAAAAAAAATAGTACAAATTACTCCCGATCACTTAATGCGATCCGAGTTGTTTTCGTTAATGCGCATTAATAAAAGTTGATTTCTTTCCTCATTACCAGGATGAATATAGAGGCCACATCACTCCCACTACCACACTTCTGGTGCAAAAGTTTAACAAAAGAAAAGAACTCACGTACCGGGTTCACTTTCCTGCGACCAGACAGCCGCCGCCAAAAGTCACCGCAGTGATCATTAATCAAGATGTCATCTGTTTTGGGCCTGGAGGTAAATATTGGACTTTATTTTAGGGTTCCGTACGTTCGGAAAACACATCTATTTGTCTGACAGTCTTTCTGTTCGAATCTATAGAACCGATTCAGTTGAAATTTGCAACACATTATGAACGTGGATGGACGCGAGACGTAAAAAAATAAGTCGGTGTTTTTGATTGTTTCTTCGTAATTTAACACCAACTTCGGAAATGGAAGTTATTTTGTACTTTGAAGTCGGTTTTTTTTTTGTGAATAAGTTTTTTATTTTTCACTTTGAAAGTCACAGGAAATCAGAATATGCCATTTCGTATAAATGGATGATTTTTCCACATACTTTTTCCAGCTATTTGGATTTAAAAACTAAACTACGCAACTAATTTTGATGACAGGTCGATGGGACCAATGGTGAAGTATATTCTATTACACCACACTAAGATTTTTTCCTGTATTGTGGGTGCGTTTACAAACATACACAAACAGCCAGACCCGGAACAATTATCTGTAGGCCATACAAATATTTGTTCCGTGCGGGAATCGAACCCGCGACACCCAGCGCAGCAGTCAATCGCTCAACTACTGCGCTAACCGTGTTGTCCGATTACGAAACGGATAACGAAATGAGAATCTCCTCTTTTATATGAAGTCGGTTAAAAATAAGGCTATTAGGTAACTTATGGTGGGGAAAATACACAATAAATAAAGAGATTTCAAGCTGTGCCGGGCGACATACTAAATGACAGAGCTTTTCGTGAGGTTTCCAAATTTTTTTTTTTAATCTCTTGTAAAAAGTTATGATACGTTCGGAAACCTTTGCGCGCGAGTCCATCACGCACTTGGCCGGTTTTTATTATGTTGGCTGACCTACCTAAAACATCAAAACTCACACTTATACAGGGTTACTGGTAATTCGACGTATATCCGTCAAGGGCTGATAAGGGGGCCAAAATGCAACAAATTGAACCCCCCATATGTATGGCCGAAATTCAATAGTTTTCGAGATATTTGAATTTTAAGGGTTTTTCGAAATTTACCCAAAATTTGACATTTAATTCCAAATAAAAGAACCCACATACCCATTCAAGGGTACCATTAAAAATGATGTTGTAGCTGGCACTTCAATTAAGCTATGGGCATCATTAAAACTACTTAATTTAACAAAATAATTAAAATAATGACCGAAGTAAGAATAATATCTTACCAATATTTTCATTTTACGCTTCAAAAATGTTGTCTCGTCAAAAAAAATTCTATGACATTAATCGTACAAATAACTAAAACAACTTGCCTATTCAGTAGGCTTTCCAAAAAGGTATAAAAGTCAATTTTAAAATACATAATTCGTGGCATGGCATGTCTTTGAACCGGCGCGGGGAGAGAAATCATCTGTGTTCTTAGTTTATCATCCTCGCTAAAACAACCGATTTTACTGGCGAAATTCTACCTGATGGGGCGAGGTGTGCGGGTGGGGGAATACACAGCGTTTGCTGCGCTCGCGTCGCCTTCCTTAGTACAGTTCGCGTCAAATAACTATGCCCCTCTGAAGTTAGCCATTTGCAAAGATCGCGTAGGTGCAGTCACGTAGACGGGAGCAAGCGGGACGCAAGCATGCATCGAACGTAAACGAGCGACTGAGACATAAAATCGCGCCGTCATAATCCCCGCCCCGCGCATGCGCAGTTGCAGTTTGTTCATAATTTTGACTACTACGCAGCCACTCGTAGCCAACTTCAGAGGGGCACAGTTATTTGACACGAACTGTAAAAAACGAACAAACTGCAACTGCACATGCGCGGGCGGGGATTATGACGGCGCGATTTTATGTCTCAGTCGCTCGTTTACGTTCGATGCATGCTTGCGTCCCGCTTGCTCCCGTCTACGTGACTGCACCTACGCGATCTTTGCAAATGGCTAACTTCAGAGGGGCATAGTTATTTGACGCGAACTGTACTAAGGAAGGCGACGCGAGCGCAGCAAACGCCGTGTACTCCCCGGCCCGCACACCTCGCCCCATCAGGAAGAATTTCGCCAGTAAAATCGGTTGTTTTAGCGAGGATGATAAACTAAGAACACAGATGATTTCTGTCCCCGCGCCGGTTCAAAGACATGCCATGCCACGAATTATGTATTTTAAAATTGACTTTTATACCTTTTTGGAAAGCCTACTGAATAGGCAAGTTGTTTTAGTTATTTGTACGATTAATGTCATAGAATTTTTTTTGACGAGACAACATTTTTGAAGCGTAAAATGAAAATATTGGTAAGATATTATTCTTACTTCGGTCATTATTTTAATTATTTTGTTAAATTAAGTAGTTTTAATGATGCCCATAGCTTAATTGAAGTGCCAGCTACAACATCATTTTTAATGGTACCCTTAAATGGGTATGTAGGTTTTTTTATTTGGAATTAAATGTCAAATTTTGGGTAAATTTCGAAAAACCCTTAAAATTCAAATATCTCGAAAACTATTGAATTTCGGCCATACATATGGGGGGTTCAATTTGTTGCATTTTGGCCCCCTTATGAGCCCCTGACGGATATACGTCGAATTACCAGTAACCCTGTATATGTGTGATTAAATAGCCCTAAGGGACTTGATATACAATGCACTCCGGGCGCTTACGAAAATGTATGGAGCTTGGCCGCGCGCCCGCGACGCTAGGTATATTTCGTTCCTTTGACGCCATGCATTTTATCTTGTCAGGGCACTTTCTGCGCGCCCTGTCCGTTTAGTATATCAACTCCATAACAGTACTCTCTTCACTCGCTGCTGTGCAGCAGCTACTCTTGGATGAAATAAAAGGTCTAACTAATGTCTTATATGATAGTATCTTTCCTTACCAAATCCTGAAATACATCATAAAAGGATTCATACTTGCTCTTCAGATGAATATCGACAAGGATATGAACACATCGAGGGGATAAGTATCAAACATAGGTCCAGCGACTTCAGTTTCAAACCCGTAAGGTCGCAAGCTGTGACTGATCCGGCAGTGAGGAAACCTATTCAAAATTACCATTTGCCAGCGCCTAGGCCTGTAGTTACTAAAAGGTAAGGAATATATCCCGAGGGATCGACAAACTTAAGCTGCAGTGAGCAGAGAACATTGCTCGCAGAACAGTAAGTAGATGGGGATAAAAAGTTCTGAAGTGGCGACCGCGTTCTTGAAGACGAAGCGTTGGAAGATCTGTCACAGGTTGGACCGGTAAACTGATAAAGGCCGCAGTAAACCATTGGATGTGAAATGCATAGAACCGGTCGGTGTTACGACACTTGAGGAGGCCTAGCCGAAATACATCTACTTGTGGGCAAGTAGATGTATTTCGGCTGAAATTAAGGAATATATGTTTTATCAAAGATCGTTGATAAGAGCACAATAACTAGTTTATAACAAATCTGCTTAACTGAGTGATTGGTCAAGTGCCTAGCTGAGCAACCAACCAATATGTTTGAAGACTACATGCCTCGACATACTGAGTTTTGCCATGTTAAAACGTGGCACCACTCAGTATGTGGAGGCACCAAGATATTTACTACTTCCGTAGGAAACTCTTACCTTAGGCCACGTGCGTCTTGTTCACAGCTGCAGTCAAATTTGCTGGAAGCCCCACACTTGATGCTGCTTGATCGAGTCGCGATTCACCTGCTTTGTTGTTAGATAGTCTTTAAACAACAAAAGTACACTAATACACGATCAAAAAGGACTACGAGGTCCCGGAGAGCGACAAAACCAAAGATATTTTATTAACACAAAACAGAGACGTCTGGTCTATCAAAAAGCTCGGTTTTCAGAAATTAAATCCCCCTTTTTGGTGGACTAGAAAGCCATATTTTCTAAACTTGTCTCTTCTATCCTCTCCAGCCCAGATCACCGCTTATCTACTACTACAATCACGAGGGATGAGTGCGGTGTAGTCGCGGATGGTAACGAGAGGGTCCCCCTGATCAACAATGGAAATTTTTACGAGAGAGGAGAGGTACCTTGGCTTGTGGCTATCTATAGGGTCGTTGACAACAATCTTCTATTTATCTGCGGAGGGACGCTCGTGTCGGATCGTCATGTTGTGACCGGTGAGTTTAAGGCCCGTATTAATAAACGGCCCTCAAAAACGTACTCAAGTGCGTTATCATTTGATACGCCATTATGACGTCATCAGCATCTCAAGATTATTGCTAATTAATAGACACATAAATACAGTATCTCAGTAACCAAGATCAGCATCTCAAGTAGTTGTACTTGATGGCTTGATCTCGTGAACGATGACGTCACATTGACCGAAGTTTTGAAAATATAGCATCAAAAAATATGAAATTTAAAAAAATATAAGGCTGTAGTGGAAAACAAGGACTCCGATGGTGCGTCGCTAAATAATGAATGAATGAATCGATAAAAATGAGACCTGGAAAATAATAAGTGCAGAATACACCGCTGGTCCGCACGCATCGACCTTGGTAAATAATTACATTATTTTACTCTTATTATTTTTATAGTCCGGTTAAGCAGTTGATAGCCCTTGCGTGATAACTTGCTAGTGGTCATACCGAAAAGAAAAAAAAAAAAAAAAAAAAAACTTATTATTTTTACATTAGTACTCTTTATTTTACTCTGTTGACCAGAAACAAGCACGTTATTTTAAAAAAATTATCCATGTAAATCAAAAGGATTTGAAGCATCCCTTATATTATTATAATCTTTTGGTAATCGAAAACGTAAAGGCGTCTATTTCATCGTAATAATTAATATTACTTAAAATATTTTCAAACTCCATGTTTCGCGCCACGCTAATCACACCTCAAGTCACGGACTGTCTGCACTCACGATATAGTATCTCAAGAACCCGCGCTCGTCGTATACTTAAGGGTCGAGTTTCGTTTATTAATCAGTCCATCACTCGGTTGATGCCGTAAACCTAATCCGCAACTTGAGAACGTCAATAATCACGTTTATTAATACGATCAGGATCTCAACATTCATCTCAAGTGCGATCTCGCGAGCTGAGTAACGTTTATTAATACGGGCCTAAGTGTTTAGAGACCACACACTTGTAATAAAGTTGTCCCTTGTGAATATCCTGAATAGAAATCGCACAAAACGTTTTGGGGATATTTCCATTCTGCGTGTAGCCAGTCGGAATCTGAGTTCCCTGATAGCAACAAGCTGATCCTTAAGTCAAGAGTTAATAGGTTACTTGTAGGCAAGCGAGCTCCATTGTCTATCAAATCATTGCTATCCATCAGGTGAGATTGTGGTCAACAGGATAATGATAAGACTGGAGGGAGGGGACGGGTCTTAGTTGCCAGAAATAAAGGATAAATAAATAAAATTTTAAAAAATAAGCACCAGTACCAGACATTTACATATTTGTTGGGATCTCAATTCAAATGGTTCATTTAAGTGTGCTCTTTCAATAGTAAGATACACTATACGTAAATAAACAGTTTCAACAACTTTCTTTCTTTCTTTCTTTTCACTATGGGAAATCATTGAAATACTGATAGCTTTTTTTACATTTTGGGTAAGGAATCCTAAAAATACTATTTTAAATAAGTCAATTCTATCTAGAAACAATTTGAAATTCATGTCAACAATACAGACTACTATTCGACGAAACTTTCAATACGTACCCACAGATAAAGTTTCGTACCCATTGATAAATATCTCTGATTTGTTTTTAGCTGCTCACTGCATGCAGCGACCTTTTGTCAAAACTCCCATAAAAGAAATCGTGGTTAAGGTTGGGGTACACAGCCTGAACGCCTGGGATGACGACTTGTCCACCATCAGGAAGCTAATGGCGGGGACTATACATGACGAGTATGATCCTAACACGCTTCAAAGTGAGTACTAAGTTGTATCCATGAGTACTTGCTGTCATTGCTTGCTCATTGCCGGCTTGCTGAACACAGGCCTGTGTATCAGTTCAATGTATGTATGTAATATGAAGGCCTGTCACACGACACAGTAGTCACTTTATTTTTTGTACATAATATTGAAATGTAAATGATGACGTTCAAAAGTGCCGTTTAATGGCCTAATTGAAATAAACGTTTCGACTTTGACCTTGACCTTGACTATGACCTTGGGGTATGGCTATGACCTTGACTATGACATTGACTATGACCTTGACTATGACTATGACCTTGACTTTGCCTTTGACTTTGACTGAGACCAGTGCCTGCTTAAGGCATCATTGATTCACTGCGAGAAAATAATGCCATACCTATCTCATCTTTTCTACAGCTTCTTTATCGTTTGTTTTAGATGACATCATGGTGCTCACACTGAGCAGACGCATCAAATTCAACAGGTACATTCGCCCAGCTTGTCTGTGGAGCGGTGACACTGAGCTCTCACGCGTAGTCGGGGCCACTGGAGTTGTAAGTAGTAGTTGTTGACTTGTAGAGTTTCAAAGCTCTCTGAAGGAGTTTGACATGTGTACCTACAACAGTACAAAAGAGCATGGGACGAATATAATAATAATTATAGTTTCTTACAATGATCCAATTAGAAATGTGTAGATTCTCAGTATAACTCAATATACTCGTAGCAGAAGACATATTTTGGGCTTCGAAGAATTTCGATCGTAGTACGTATAGGTAGCTGAAAAGGGAAAAATGGTCTGGAATTACCGCTTACAGCATGGTAGAGAGCGCAGATTTATGCTATCAAACGTATGCCGTCTTTCTGATGAAATGATCTGATGTTCTTTTGATAGCTGGATAGGGGCTAGGCCGCCGAAGTCTTTGTGCCTATTATGATGTGATGACGCAAACGACCTATCGACTTATTAAAATGTGACCTTTCCCTCAGGTGGCTGGCTGGGGTGATCGAGGCGTAGAGAGTATAGGAGGCAAGAAAGACGAGCCCCAAATGGTGCGTGTTCCTATAGTCAGCACCAAAGAGTGCAGGGCCAGCAAATCTGACTTCCATCGAGTTACCTACGATACTACTTTGTGTGCAGGTGTGTATTCAGATCACACTAGAAATGGTCACCGCGAATTTTTGCACCCTGTCGTGGATAGGTTAGGTTTCAATTGATCAGCTATGCTATTCTCTAAGGATTCAGCCTTGCGTACAGCGCTGCCGCAGCGGTGAAACTCAGTTTGGTATTCACTAGGCTGCGTAAAGCTACACTAGCGCTCAAGGCTGTGACGTCTGTGAGTTAGAACTACTCAACGGTGGGCAAATTGACACTTTTGACAGTTTTTTGTACATTTTGGTATTCCCTAAGAAAAAACAGCGACGAAGACGCCTACAGCCTGCTACAGCCTCGCCCACAGCCTCGCTTCGAACTGTCAAATGCCAAAGCTACAATAATCGCGCATACGTCTAACATTTTTTCTTCATCTTCATACATATTATTTGATAAAATGGCAGCTCGGTTGATTATAAAGCTACATTTATTAGAAGAAGCTAAGAAAAGTGACGATTTGAAAAACACACGCCAGGCGAAACAAATAAAAAAATTTGAAACAATATCCCGTGATACAGAGTTTATCCATATATGTATACTTATAGGGTTTCTGAAGATCTAATTAATATATTATAAAGTATTCCTCGATAAAAGGGCTATCCAACATTATAATATTCTGTTACTTCGAATCAATAGTTCCTGAGATAAGCGCGTTCAAGCAAACACACTCTACAGCTTTTTACTAGTTTAGATTTAAAAAATATAATTGTCTTGTTTTGAGGCTTCGTTTCTTACATAAATCTGGAACAGGCACACGCTAGGAAATAATTTCAAATGGTTGTCGTTATCGAAATCGACTATAACAGACCTACGCGGCTGCAGCGCCTGCAGCCTATCGCGATGAGGATTTAGGTAGCTAGATACATCAGCGCTTAGGCTTTAAGTTTCATGTAGCAAAGGTTATCAGTATGATCAAGATCACTTTAGAATTTGAAAACTATGTTTATAAGACAAGCCCCACTTACATCATTCCTAGCTTGTATTTGTTAATATTGTATCCTCTTAGGGGTTTGATACGATCTCAGATTACAATAATCTGAGATTTGAATAACACTTTTCTTCAAATTAAAAAAAGACGTAATTCTGGTAAATAGTTTTATTAATAATAGTTTCATTAGAATCATCATAATAATTATGATAATACAGTATTCATAAATTATGCAGGAGGCAGTCCAGAGTCCCCGGTCCTAAGTTCAATTAAATAAGCAGCTAATATAGTAAGGTTCAGAAACTGAGGCACATCATTTAATAGGTATCTGTCTGAATTGCTCAAACCAAACCAGTGTGCAGTGGTAAAAAGTATGGTATTACACAGACTCAACATTTCTACAATCCAATAAATTACAATCAGACTCTTTTAATGAAAACATATCTTGTTTTTGATTTGCACTTAATGTGTTGATATTATTATCACAAATTCATTCTCTTATAACTTCGTGCATAGGTACTGTGTTCTTGCGATGTACCAGTCCTAAGTTAATGGCAGCCAACTCTTCTCAGAAGAGAAAGTCTACAGTGGATACACACTTGTTGGTGTCATATAGGTGTTTGTTCATTCCCTTCTGGTCTATTGTCATCAAGAGGCATTGGCATGAGTCCCCTTAGCAGACAAAGTAATTTTCATTTACCTGAAACAAACATTTATCATTAGACTATTAGGTCTAGCACTAGCATTTAGAAATAAACATCTGAGTGGCACATTTTGGTAAACATGTGAAACGTGCCTTAAGGCATCTTCTGGGCACACTCGCTCCATAAAAGACCTCATCCATCGCTTTCCATCAGGAGAGATCGAGGTCAAAAGCTAGCCCATTCTTCAATAAAAAACATAAGCGGACGGTGTTATTACATTTCCATTGCAGGGACACAGGCAACCATACATATTCAGTCTGGATTGGTGATGTCACATGTCTCGAAAATGAATTTGTTGCACATTCTGGTACCATTTTATAAAATACAACTATCAACAGACAACAGACATAAGCGATAACACTATTAGTTTGATTACATTGAATAATTACATAGTACAAAAATGTTACGATATAGAAATATCGGATACTAACCAGTAACCATTTGCGGCGCGACCCATTCCTGTACAATTGCAAGAATTAATTCATTTTCCAATCTTCGCCTTTCTATTGTTCTGCAGCGGTTCGTTGCTACTCCGCAATTAATGCACAGGCTCATGTCATGGTGCATGATTTGTAAAAAGAGCAAAGCAAACAAATCTGGTTATCCAGCAAAGGTCAGCAGGGGTGGCAAGTACGCTGTCCAATGTTCAAGCGATTAGCGGGGGTCAGTCAGAAGGCAATCAATTTCGGAGTCCAGTATTCAAGCAGAGGTCATACCAAATAATATCTCAAGAAAACGGAAAAAACATATTTATTTGCGCAAAAATACGAAACACAGACTACAATGTAATACGAAAAGCGAATAATATTATTTTACATGACATGACTTCTATTCTATTTTTATATATGGCAAACAAAGCCGATGTCGACTATTCTGCCAATGTCCAAAGTAGATTGGAGAAGCAAGTGTGCATTGTTTTACTAATGAATAGAGGGAGCGAAGATTCCTGCAGAAACTAATTAAATTCTTCAAACAATACAGTTGATTACTTGTTAAAAGTATGACATGACTTGACAGCCGTTGACATTGACCACAGAGTAAACAGAGCGCGCGAGATAAATCGCGGCACGTCATTGGTTACCCTTTAGTCTTGGGGTTGCCTCGTTACAAGGTATATTTATTTATTCTCTTGGTCACAGAAATAAGTTATGTTTCGAACAATAGCTGCTGAATTGTTGATACAAACACTTGAATTTTCAAACTAAAAATACAAGTGGTTTTGTTAGCGTCGCGTCTGTCGTTGGTTATGGTCTCGTCGACGAGCTCGTCGCAGCCTACAGCCTCGAAATTGTCATTTAGAGAATAGCACTGCAGTTCTCTATACTTTATCTACGTAAGTAGAATATTTTATAAATATCAAGTATCGTCTTGACAATACAATCAAAAATAACATTTGCACGCTTTGCTCACCGACTGAGACCGAGACGGATCTACCTGTTTTGGATTCGGCGAGAGGACTCGTCCGGATGTTATTTATTTTTTTTATTTATTAAAACTTTATGCACAAGTAAAAAACACTGTACAAAGGCGGACTTAATGCCATAGGCATTTTCTACCAGTCGACCTTAGGGTGGTGCAGAGAAAACATGGCAGGTGCAACTTAAAGGAAGGACAAACAGAGAGGAGAAAAAAATAATACAATCATAGATACATATATACATACATACACATAAACAAAGTTATCACTGCGAGTATCGCCCGGAGGACACGGTGGAGCATACGGTAGAGGTCTGCCCTTGCCCGTGTCCTTGTCGAGGCGATTGGCGGCGGCGACCTCTCGCTACCGACCCGGGGCTTGGGAAGTAGTCACATCCTGCGAAGCAGTAATGTTAGTGAAGGAGGACTCGGGCCGCGTGAGGGATAGGCAAACCTCATACCCCAACCGCCGCAAAAGAAGATGACACCCCGGGCGTTGGGAGTCGCAAGGCGATTCCCGGCCACCGCAGACGCGGGCCAGCGGACGGTGAGTGCTGGGTGGCTCGCCGGCCGATAAGAACCAGACCCGGGTCGACGGCGCGTAGTGTTCCACACGCGCCTCAAAGAGATGTCAGCATAGTAGTCAGGGCCCGCTAAAGCCAGAGCCTGCCAGGGTTGCGGAATTTGTTCGAAAGAGTCACCGCGACCCTCGAACAAAAAGGGCATTTGGAGGAACACGGATGGGTTTTAGTCAGTAAGAGTCTGACACTCCCTCGCGCTCCACTCAGAGCGGAAGGAGTCATTTGATAATATCCCATACTTAAAAAATAGAGCCGCAGTTTGATGGCCACGCCCTCAGGCAGTCAATCGTTACCGCTGTTTTGATTTTTTTTAGTAATTTGTAACAATCCACTTTAACAGGTGACCGAAACGGTGCGGGCCCTTGCAAGGGGGACTCCGGAGGCGGCCTCTACCTGCTCGAAGACGGCAAGTGGCGACTCCGAGGCGTCGTCTCCATATCCGTGCGAAGCGAGAATGGAGCACTCACCTGCAACCTCAACGAATATGTTGTGTACACTGATACCGCGCAGTTCTTGCCGTGGATTAGAAATATTTTATCTGAAAAATATTATGATTAAAATAATTAAGACGTAGGTATCTCTTTTTTTGTGGCACATGCTTGTTAGTGTTTCATTTGAACGGTTCAGAATAGCGCTAGTGAAAACATTAGCAGAGTTGAATCTCTTGGGATGCGTTTCTACCTGCAAGCAACTTGTATGCTTTATCAATTACATTGCTGAGCACGATCGAGCGATTGATAACATTATGCTCGGTAGCCCGCAATGTAATGCAACTGGCATGCTATTTGGTTGCAGATGGAAACGTGGCCTCAGGGCCTTTAGGTTCCATAGTCAACAAGGAACCGCTATAGTTTCACCATTTCCGACTGTCTGTCTGTCCGTGGTTTAGCTCAGAGACGCTTAGCGCTTGAAAATTGGGATTTGGTAAGGGTATAATTAATATTAAGCACGCCTACAAAGTGATAAAATAAAATATAAAAAAAAAAAATTGATATGTTCCATCCAAAACGTAAAGTGGCGATCGATGAATTCTTTTTTTTATCGTCAATCCCATAGTGTGGGTTGTCGTTGGATAGGCCGTTTGCAAAATATTGAGGGGTGTTTGAATACCAATTTTCCACCTAAGGATCCGTCGACGAAATATAAAGCTTTTAAAGTGCTATTTTTTGTTAGAGTCAAATGTCACTCGAACCCCCCCCCCCCCCAACCGCCAGCTAAACGGTTGCTTTTGGAGACGTGAAAATATTCATGATAGTAGCATATTGTAATGAATTGAAAACGGAAGCTATGTAGGCTTTACAAGTTAACGAGTAATACCTAATGTTAATAATATCAAACAAGAAACAACATCCTAAGGGCCATTTTCACCAAGCCAAACTGATCGCGATCAGCGTATAAACCACGTTTATGAGCTGTCAGTGTCACTATTTTTCTATGGAATATTGACGCTGACAGCCCTTGAACGCAGTTTAGATGTACTGATCGCGTTCAGTTTCATTGGTGAAATCCGCTCTAAGTCGGTAATAAAATTATGACGTGACTACGGAACCCGACCTACAATGCGCGTGGCTCGACACACTCTTGGCCGGGTTTTACTAAGGAAGTCCCACTAATACATAGAATACATGAGTTTAAGACGACACCGCGCATACATGTTTTAAATTAGTTGTAGCAGTTTTTTTTTAAATTTATTTATGGTTTACCTACCTATACAAAAGAAAACAAGATTTTTTTTTTTTTTATTAGTGATGTGTTTGCTCTTGACTCTAGTCAATGTCAGATATGACAGAGACAAAGTCTACGATGGAGCGAGCTTACCCAGAAAGAGCCTGCCGGTCGATTCTGTCGACATCTCACGGTGTTCACCTAGGCGGAGTGAACGACAATAGAGCTGTCATTCCATCTTATTTGTATGGTTTGACAACTCACCTGTCGTGCGCCCCGCCCGGGTGTTCACTTCGCCATGTTTACAGAATCGCACTGCTGTTCACTCTAACTTTGAAGAGATTAGGGCTGTTAAATAGTAACCAAAAAAATCACTAAGGTTTGAACTTGTGCTACCATGAGTATCTCAATATCGAACTATACATTATTTATAAAGCATTTCACATACGTGTTAAGTCAGAATATGAAAAATTGAGGGTTAGGCCTCTTTTGCGCTGACAGTCTCATTTATAAAATCATAAGCAAACGAGTTATCTGCGAAACTAACGTTAGGTTAATTATAATATTCATTTTCCTTCTCAAGATTTAATAGCTCACGACTTCGTAAACTTGATCTCTCCACAAAATATTTAATTTATTTTAGACATGAAATGCTTACGACCCTAATCTCTTCAAAGTTAGAGTGAACAGGCTCCTTCTGGGTAAGCTCGCTCCATCGTAGACTTTGTCTCTGTCATCTCTGACATTGACTAGAGTCAAGAGCAAACCCATATCTAATAAAAAAAAATACATATTTAAAACATATTTATTTAATTTTGTGTGTGAAGACACTGATTGAAATAATAATGGTAAGAAAAGTAATGAATATTATTATCATGTTTTGTAGTCGTGGTGTTATTTTAAAATGTGCAATCAAAATTTATGGGAAGTTTACGAAAGTTAGTGTAGGTATAAGTTTGAATTGGTTTCATTTATTTTAGTTCCCTCGGTTCCCACGTTAACATTAGGCAACATTCATAAAATTATGAATAAATATTATAAATATGTGTAGTTTATTCATAATTTATTCATAGTTTATACACGTCATTGTTTCTGTTTGCGTGTTAGTGAATTGGCTCGGCCTTTCTCTACGCTTCCAAACTTGCGCACCATGTCATACTCGTACTACACTCGCGTCAGACAAACACTGGGTGTGTTTGTCTGACGTGAGTGTAGTACGTGTGTAGTAATACATTTTAGGCTTCTGCCTCGAATCTTGCGGGCAGCGGAGCGGCGGCGGGGGCGGCGGCGCGGGAGCGGCAGGATCTAATGCGTAAAATCCAAAGGACCTCGAAAACAGCGCCGCGGCAGCCGCACGGGGTCTGGCAACGAGCGGTGCTCTCCAGTCAAGCGGTGACCGCCCGCGCGTCAGCATGTAACGCGATTTCGCCCCTGTGAAAAGTGTTTTATACTCCCAAGCAAACATTATATTACAATCTCGAATCTTTATCCAGGTCATGGTTTATCCGGATATCAAGTTTCGTCCGTGCAGCCGTGATTGATTAACAAACATCAAACTTGCAATCATTATTAATGAGTCATAAATCAGAACTTTTCTTTTTGCATGACAGATAGAAGATATACGAGTAACAAAATGAACGTAACACCTGAAAAGGGATACCTACTCATAAATATAAAAAAATCTACTGCTTCATGCATTAATGTCATTTGTGCATATAACTCGACAACATTATGTACTGAATACATCTGATTTTAACCGACTTCCAAAGAAGTAGGAGGTTTTCAATTCGACTGAATTTTTTTAAATGTTTGTTCACACAGCTATATTTTCGCCAATTATCGTCAATCGATTTTGATGTTTTTTTTTTTGTTGGGTATTGCTTACCACTAAAAAGTGAAAAAAAAACTTTTTATGTAACTATAGTTTCAGAAGTCGGTGTCAAAACACAAGATAACCAAAAACACCAACTTTCGAAATTTTAGTTATTTTATACTTTGTAGTGTTTATTGTTTGTTTCGAAGGCGGTTGTATTTTTTTGTAAAAAAATGTATTTTTATTTTTTAAGTAAAAGTTCATAAGAATGAGTACAATAACCCCTTTTGAGGTATTAGGTGTTACGTTCATTATGTTACACGTTGTGATAGACAGATGTCTCGACAGATCGTCGCCCTGTGCGCGGTCGCGGTGTTGCTGGCAGCACCCTCATTCGCGCAGGGCTCCCAGGGGCTCCACGCTCACATCGCATGCGTGTTCGCCTACTCCCCGGCAGAGCCGCCGCGGCTTCTGGATAGGGGTCGCTACCTTGTCTACAGAATTTCGTCTGCACTCGTTGTGGCTCTACATAGTGCTGGATAGCCCAGCTCAGGGCTTTGGTCAGCTTATGGTGAGAATGTGTTTATTTTATGAAGTCTAAATTGTTTACTTACCTAACTATTTGTAAATGCATATTGTTGTAAATGTTCATCAATTGTTGTAACAAGGATAGTGTATAAGAGTTTTGAGGCTGTACATTAATAATAATAATATAATAATAATAATATAATAGTAAAAAATATAGTTCTTACTTATGAATAATATAACAAAGAGAAAAATGCAAATCAGACTATAAACACCTGTAATGCTCCTTCCACTGTGCCAAAGGTATCTTCTCTGTGAGAGGTAGTGGCCCACCATACACAACGTGGACCTTGTGGGGGTTAGTGGATATCGCATTAGAGTAATAAGTAATCTTGAAAATCGCCATATTTAGACTGTCAATTCACATCACATTTTAGAACAACAACAATAAATAATAAGATTTGTAAGTTACTATTGTACCACAGATACCTGGATCACACACTGAGGCAATGAAAAAAATGTTTGCACTTATTGTCTCCGATCAGCGAAAATTAATCATTTCACAGTGGATTGATTTTTTTTATTATCTGAAGGCTCTTGTTTGATCACAATCTCGTCTGATGTAAAGCGATGATGTAGTCGACGATGGAGCACGCTTGCCTAGAAGTAACATATTTACTCTTGACTTAAATACACCCTGTTTCGCCTACCTCTTTATAGCTATCAGGAAACACAGACTCCGGTAGGGAAGTACACTCCTTAGCTCTACGTACAATGATAGTATTCCCAATTCATTAACTTGCCCTTGTATCTTTACAGCTGTGGGTAGGGAACACAACTACACAGGATAACGTAGAGTTTAGAATTAAAAACGAGGACTTGCAAATTCAACCTGATCACCCGGTGATAGTGCGCTTCTTTGCACGATACGAACCTCTAAAGACGACCCCGAGACTGCGGATGTTAAGACTGAACGGAAAAGTCATCTGCAATGATGACACGCTTCAGAGGGCCACTGAGGACAGACCACTCTTTAGCAATGTGAGTCAGCACGGTTCATGTTCCTCTAGTTCTAAAATTAAAACCAACCTGAGAGAGAAGCCGTTGCAATCACCACAAAGCAACCACACAGTTTACCAGGGAACTGTCCACAACTGTAGTGCTGATTTGAAGTAAGTAGGTATGCGACACCATAAAGTGTAAGCACATTACTGAGAACAGGGACCACGGAAGTAACCCTGCAGAGGAGGCCTAATGCTCTTTCAAAAACAAAAGAGCCCCCCCGCCCCAGCAGTTTCCTATAGCATATTTATGTACAAATAAAGTTTATATTATGTAGAACATAATTAATTTTATGAATGAATATAGATTTGCCTTGAGAGCGTGTATGCCGTATGTCATTTCATACAAACTTTCAAGTCCTTATTCTTCAAAAAAGCCGTACCGCGTAAAAATATGACGGGTTGGCCGCTCTTAAGAGCGTCTTAAGAGCGGCCAACCCGTCATATTTTTCATACAAACGCTCGTACATACACTTCTGGACACATCTATTGGCCCACCTTAGAGTTTAGGTTTCGATGGCCCCTACCGAAATATGATTGCTAGATTGAACAAAAACTGTTGATGCAGTTTTAAACCTGATACATTTTACCATCTTTTTCGATCGTATTGTTTTAAATTTGAATTCAGAATACCATACGACATGGAGCTACGCCTAACAAGTCGGATATACGCCTTGTTAAAGGCAATTGATTTTTGAATAAAAAACATGTTTTATCAAATAAAGGTTTAATTTAATAACGCGTGTTGCCTCCATGGGCATCTACCACAGCTTACATACGATTAGGCATAGAGTTTATCAACCGCTCTATGAAATTTTGAGGGATCATCTCCCATTCCTCTTCTATGGCAGTTTTCAACTCCTGCATCGTCTGGGCAACTGGCTGACAAGCCCTAACACGTCTTTTTAGCTCGTCCCACATGTGCTCTATGGGGTTCATGTCTGGGCTTCTGGCTGGCCAGTCCATAACTGTGATGTTCACATCCCGAAGATATTCCCTGACGATGCCGGCCGCATGGGCTCTTGCATTATCATGCATAAAAAGGAAATTTGGGCCCACGTAGTCCGCGTATGGTATCACGTGAGGTTCTAAGCACTCACGAATGTACCTTTCAGCATTTAATGTTGGCAGCCGTGGTCCTCTAACAACCTCAAGTTGAGTTTTGCCGCTCGCGGATATACCGCCCCAGACAGTCCATGAGCCACCGCCATAAGCAACCCTCTCTTCAAAGCAGCATTGTGCGAAACGCTCTCCCTTACGTCGGTAGACCTTCTTCCTTCCATCATTGCCATGTAACACAATTTTAGACTCATCAGAAAAGAGTACACGGCTCCAATCTTGCTGTGTCCAATTTAAATGACTGCGTGCGAAATGAAGGCGCGCTGTTCGGTGGGCTCGCGTTAGTTTGGGCCCATTAGCTGGCTTGTGTGGTACCGCGTATATCGCGTTCTTTTAACCTTCTCCGAACAGTTCGAGCGCTCACAGATACTCACTGGAAGTCGCGAAGTTGGTTTTGTATCTCAATGGAGGTAAGGTGACGATTTCTCAAGCTGGTCGTCACGATGAATCGATCCTGCCTTTCAGTTGTGACCCGAGATCGTGGCCTTCCTTGGCGACGAACAAAGCCGCCAGTCTCTAGGTACCTCCGATAAACATTTCGGACCGCAGATCGACTTAAATTAAGTTGAGCACTCACGTTTCTTTGGCTGTGTCCGGCCTGAATAAGTGTCACAGCTTGGGCGGCGACTTCAGGTGAAGTATCCATAGATTATTGATAGAACCTCATCTTAATGTTAAGAATAAGTAATGTTTGTTGCAAAACCAAAGATATCAATCACTTTTTCAAGAATTAAATCCAAGTAAACCAATAAAACCAAGTTTTCTTAGTATTCGATTGTTTGATATCAACAAACAGGCTCCAAATTGTCTTTTGTTTCTTTAAATTCTGTGTTCGAAATTCAAAAAAAGACTATTGAACGAAATTGTGAATGTGCCAGCTTCAAAACTGCATAAAAACTTTTTGCTCGACCTAATATAAAATTTTAGCTAGGACCAAACGAAACTGAATATACAAGGTGGGCCAATAGATGTGTCCAGAAGTGTATTTATGCCGTTGTAACACATCTATCTTTGATTTTTTTGAACTAATATCTATCTTATGCACTATATCTAGTTTTCAATGCAAGTAAAAAATTAAAATTTGGAGAATCAAATTCTATTAAGCCTCTAAAAATCTGCTGTTTTTTACATATTTTACCTGAACTTTGGCGGTACATAACGTACTCATAAATTACAAAAGTAAAGAAAACATCTCGATAGAAACCTTGCACATGTAATGGAGATTCTAAATGAATAATATTTATGAAGGAAATACGTGTTTTTGAATAAGCCTAACAAGTATGTGAAACATACTTGTTAGGCTTATTCAAAAACACGTATTTCCTGGATCAAGTTTTATGAAATTTTTGAACACTATTCTCGTTCAATGTTATCGCGTTCTCACTTGCTTGTTATTCAACAACATTGCGCTGGATGAAACAACAAGCTTTTCGACCATGCTCGCGTTGGCGATAGACGGACCGGGAAGGGCCCTCTTAAGCCCCGTGTGGACGCTATCGGGATCGAACTGACCATACATTTGAATTTTGAAGTGGCGTTTGCCAGCCGAGCCTTTAACAATATTAATAATTCGCAGTTAAGTACGCACTCATACAGGACACAACGACCCCTTACTACAATTACACACCACAGATTTAACTAGAAAATTATACACATAACTTAACTTTGACCGAGCTATTCTTAGCGATAGAACAATTTCACTACAATAGACCGGATAATTATAACCCTACAAGTTAAAATAAATAAAGTGACCTCCCTAATAGTATAAATAATAGACGCGTGTCAAATCACGGGGACACTTAATCTTCTCTCTCGTTTCAACCCAGAAAACCGTTATCCAAATACTCCAACAACTACTGAATCGGTTGAATGCGGAGTAGGGTCCAGTGGCAGAATCACCAATTCCAAAGACATGACTTACATGAGGGGAGAAATACCCTGGCTTTTAGCTATCTATAAATGGCACAAGACTTCTCTGAAATATATCTGCGTTGGCACGCTGGTGTCGGACCGTCATGTGGTTACCGGTGAGTTTATTGCAATAACTGAGTAAAAATAGGAATTCTGAAGTGTTTTTTATCGAACTTCACAATTAAAAACTGATGGAATAAACCCTCCTTCAGAGGCAGTCAAGTAAAATGGGAATGACGAAGCTAATTTAAATAACATTTCTTTTTCGTCAGCCTTAACTATCCGGTTCCTGGGGAGAAGCCTCCCTCCATTCATTTGTCTTTGTTGGTCTTATTCATGTCACTCAGAAGCCAACCAACATGTTCCGCCATCTTCTCCTCTTTCTCTGCCCAGTCTGGCAATATACAGGCAAGCCACAGCTTTGACGGAATCCGACAGACATGTTCTACCCAGTAGGCAGCTCTGAATAACTAGCCAAACTTCTTTTTTGGTTTTTTGCAGGTGCGAACTGTATACTGCTTCCCACCTCGGAGACTGCCGTCAAAGATTTTGTGATAAAAGTTGGGGTGCACAACGTGAATGACTGGACTGAGGATATCGCCATTAGGACACTTGTGTCTGTATCTTTACACGAAGACTATGTTCCGAAGACGAGTCAAAGTGAGTATGATGATAACATTACCCAAAAAGTATGCACGAAAGTCTCCCTCTTCCATACAATTATGTCCATACGATCCATTCAATAAAAACTCACTCGATCATTTAAATTAGAATATCATCTTCATGCATTTGCATTTCTTTTTAATCGCTCAAGCACCGGCAACACACCGGTGTGTTTAATCGCGAATTTAGTGTTTATTTACCAATTACATAAGATTTATTTTTTATTTGGGAATTTTCACATGTCGGGGCTGGATTCGAACGACTTCAAAAAGGAGGAGGTTCTCTATTCGGTTGTTTTTTTTTTGTTTGTTACCTCATATCTCCGTCATTTATGAATATGAATTCTTGTTTTATGTGAAAGGATATACTACTCTATTGGTCTTATTTAAATTTTATCAAAATCGTTTCAGTAGTTTGGTTTCTGAATCCAAACAGCTGGAAAAAATGTGTGGAAAAATCATCCATGTTTAAGAAATTGCGTATTTTTGCTTTCCTGTGACTTATGTGTGTGCTTAGGTGCGAGGGATCACTAAAAAGTGAAAATAAAACAACGATGGTGTCATATAACGAAGAAGCAACCAAAAACATCGACTTCCCTCCCGAAATCAAAACTATTTTGTACTTTGTAGTTTTTTTTTGGAAGTCGGTTTTTTTGTGAAAATTTTTTTTTTGCTCGGAGGAGCTCGTGGCTAAATAATAACAGCTGTACGGATCGATCTTTAAGGTTAAGCAACGCATGCCGAGGTTGATCTGTGGATGGGTGCCCATCTCAACATATCGAGGTTCCTCCGTGCCTTGTAAAGCACGTTAAGCCGTTAGTCCCGGCTGTCATTTGTAGATCTTTGGCAGTCGTTACGAATTGTCAGAGGCCAGAAAATCTGACACCAGTCTTGGCAAGAAGTGCCGTGCTACCCAGTTATTGGGTTGTGGAGGTCTGGTAGGCAGCCGCTCCACGAAAATACTGATATTCAGCTGAATCCGGTTTGAGTGGGAGCCAACCTGGGAAAAGGCTAGGCAGATCATTATCATCTTCCTGCATTTGGACTTCGACTTAGGATTGGCGTAACACGTCAACCGTCACGCTATTCCCTCACTCTTTCATATATCACAAGCCATCTTTACTAAATAATCTTTACGTAAGCCTTTCTTTTTTTATGGATGGGAAATCATCAAATGACTCCTTCCACTCTGGGCGGAGTGGAAGGGAGTGTCAGATTCTTACTGACTAAAACCCAGCCGTGTTCCTCGTAGTGCTCTTTGCTTTCCAGGGCCGCGGTAATTCTTTCGAACAAATTCTGCAACTCTGGCAGACTTAAGCCTTCCTTCTTCTCCATCCGTCCACATATATATAACGGAATATCAGAATGGGCAGCGGAGCGATCTTTGTGATAGTCATCCATCATGGGCGTGTTGTAGAAGAAACGTTGAAATAATAGCACGTTTGTGATTCTTAACAGTCCCTCGTTTCATTCGATTACATTTGTAAACAAAATATATGGGCAAACACAAGATGAAACTAGATTACGAGCCAATAGGTTAGCACGCGTGCACTTCGTACGCTGTCTGTCAAAAGAATGCCAGCTGTCACGGCGTAGACGCAAACTTGCTACCCTATTCGGGGTTACCCGCTCATATTTTATAAATCGCCATTTATATTCGACCAATTCAAATAAATCACCATTTTAATTTTAAATTTAACAATAATTACTATTCAACCAAATAACACAATCAGTCTCTCATCTTAAATCTTGGATTTACTTTTAATTTAGCTGCGCGCCGTCACGGCCGTCCTGCATCTTCACACGTCCTCGTGTGTATTGCTCTCATCTTCACTATCGACGGTCAAACAGAAAGACACAATGATTAACATTATTCTCCACTCGGTCACCCTGACTCATATTTAAAGCAATACTTATAAGGCACCTAAATCTGATTATTTATCATTTTCAATACTAGTGATAACCAAATATCTCAGATAACACATCTCAGTGCCACCACAGCAAGTTAGTGCCAACCAAGCTGTTCGATGTCATACAGTTCGGTTGGCGCCACACAGGCTCGTCAATACCACACAGGCTAGTCAGTGCCACACAGGCTAGTCAATGCCACACAGGCTAGTCAATGCCACACAAGCGAATCAATGCCACACAGTCTAATCAATGCCACACAGGTCAGTCAATGCCACACAGGCTAGTCAATGCCACACAAGCGAATCAATGCCACACAGTCTAGTCAATGCCACACAGGTCAGCCAATGCTACTCAGACTAGTCAATGCCACACAGGTCAGTCAATGCTACTCAGACTAGTCAATGCCACACAGGCTAGTCAACGCCACACAGGCCAGTCAACGAGCGGTAATGCCACACAGGCTGGTGCCACACAGGCTAGTACCAAACAAACTGGTGCCACACAGGCTAGTGCCACACAGGCTAGTGCCACACAGGCTTGCGCCACACAGGCTATTGCCACACAGGCTTGCGCCACACAGGCTGATGCCACACAGGCTATTGCCACACAGGCTGGTGCCACACAGGCTAGTGCCACACAGGCTAGTGCCACACAGGCTATTGCCACACAGGCTATCGCCACACAGGCTGGTGCCACACAGGCTATTGCCACACAGGCTCTTGCCACACAGTCTCTTGCCACACAGGCTCTTGCCACATAGGCTCTTGCCACACAGGCTCTTGCCACACAGGCTATTGCCACACAGGCTATTGCCACACAGGCTATTGCCACACAGGCTGGTGCCACACAGGCTATTGCCACACAGGCTGGTGCCACACAGGCTATTGCCACACAGGCTATCGCCACACAGGCTGGTGCCACACAGGCTATTGCCACACAGGCTCTTGCCACACAGGCTCTTGCCACACAGGCTCTTGCCACACAGGCTCTTGCCACACAGGCTCTTGCCACACAGGCTCTTGCCACACAGGCTCTTGCCACACAGGCTCTTGCCACACAGGCTATTGCCACACAGGCTATTGCCACACAGGCTATTGCCACACAGGCTATTGCCACACAGGCTATTGCCACACAGGCTGGTGCCACACAGGCTATTGTGACCAATGGTTAATATTAGCAAAGGCCTTCACAGTAAACAAGTAAATCCAGCTGCACAACTCACCTGTGCCGTTATCGGCACATTCTGACTTTACACTATTAGTAGGCCTTCAAACCTATGTACGTTCAACTCCAATGGAACGTAGCAATCTGGCATAGGTCGTATTCGATCATGTGCATACTTATAGGTTCTACTCTATTATTAGAGCCTTCAGTAAATGCCTATCGCCACGTGTTTGTTACTCATAGGGTGCGGTCAGACCCATTGGCACCACCTGAGGTGCGTTCAAGAGCTTCGAGTATGAGTAGACAAGCTATTCTTAACAAGATTTCGTTTTATCATCATTGTCTTCGACTAAGACATCTAATACACGAGAATACTTGGTGATCGGGAATCTTCCTCAATCTTGCACAATCATGAAGAGTTAAGCGCCTTTAGTCGGTATCTATCAAGGTAAATAACCCTTCGATGATCCTTCGATGATCCTTAAATGGACCGTTTAATTCAAGATTTTACGTACCTAATCTGGTTTCACGCATAATCTTCTAATAACATGAAATCGTTAACAGAAAACTAAATCTTTAGCTGCTTATGTACAATCAAATTGAGCTTTACCTTATACCACGCGTCGTTTTAAACCCTGTTATGAAATCTCAGGGACCTCATCTAATCGACTCCAGTACCTACATAACCAAACATCAATTATGGGTCTCGCAGTTTCTTAAATCAAACGCTCTACAGATGAAGTCTAACATTTTTGACGCATTATTTGCTGTCGTTGAATTCTACGGCAATTGTCTACAAACTAGTGTAGGTCAGTCAGTTAGCCGTTTGAGAGTTCAAGAGCGGCTGTATATGACCTAATTGAAACAAATGCGGTTTGATTCAAGATTCGTGTTTACCAAGTCCAAAAACCGGTAAAAGTCACCAAACTCACAATAATTTGAATAAAGAAAATCAAAGACCAGGTATCTCATCACAGTCAACAGCTATCATATCATAGCTCAACACAACACAATTACTACACTCGCTCTTCCCCATGGGAATAATATCAAGTAAGTTTTATTTTGTACGACAAAGAACTACCGCAACCCTGTTACAGACTCCTTCGTCTGTATCACTCTGGGATACTGCTACGATACTCTAGTACAGTCACTGACACACAGAACTCAGAACCTGTTCACATAAACTAAATTGCCACTAACTCGTCATCTACTTCACAACATCTATTGGTACTTTGCCTCGGGTGTCTTCTTCTCCATAAAGAGATTTTAAAACATGCCGACCGATAAGCTATGCACATTGGAGCTTCCAAAAAGATACAATGTTTGCGTTAAACGTTCATGTGATCCTTCACATGAACGCTACGTTCACGAATTACTCTACGTTAATCTACGAACATCACGGTCATAACTGCACTGTTCAATTTGAATTAATAAATCTTATTTTAATCTCACCCGTATTAACTCACATACCGGGTAGGCAAACCAGTAGTGAGAATGGAAAAATCTATTTAGAAATTTTAATAGCATGATTTCTCTATGCCTGTAAACCTTTAATCATTGTCATTAAAATCAAGTTGCTGTTCATGATGGTTTACTTACTATCGAAATAACTAACTGTTGGAAAACGTACGTAAATGTAAACGTATGTAAGGAAAACTGTCGCCGACACGTTAGTACATAAGCCTGGGTCCAATTTTTCACCAAAAACGTCTAAGTCGGAACATGACCTTATGGCAACCTTGCCATGCTATCTCATTCTATAGTTTCGCACTGAACAAAATGTTGAAACTATTACCGCCAATGGGAAAACTAAGTACTCGCTTTGTATTAAGTATGTCAAAATAACCTTGCACTATCAAACCAACCACTGAATACATATGAAGAATTTGGAAACTTTTAAACTCACAATACAAATAAAATGGGAGCGACTCACCCAGTTCCAGACAGCTTTGAACGTTTTTACACCCCACAGATGTTGACAAGATGCTCGGCTACTGCACTCTGCAAACTGGTTGTTGACCTTTGGTTTGTCACGCTCAGAACTGCTCAGAAGTTGCAGCTGCTCAGCAGTTATAGCAGCATGCGAACCGCTAGCCTCTTGCTAACTTCATCCACCGTAATACGATATCTGAAAACTGAGAAACACTACGAGAGTACAAGTTCTATCAAAGCTGTGGCTGAAAATAGAGCTTTCAGGTAGTAGTAGAAGTCAATAAATAAAGTCAATAAATCGAAAACTAAACAAAACATTGGCACAAGAAAAGAGGCCCACGCCCAGCAGTGGGCAAAGCCCGGGCAATGGAAGGTAATGATAAATCAAAACATGGCTTTTGCGAATAACACAGTTTTCAGAAAAAGCGTTAGGTGGGTACGGTATTGAGACTATAGCGCTTTATTGTCCCATGGAGGTATTTACGCCACTATATTCCCAACAACAATAACACTAAACAATCAAGTCTATTACTCAAATAGCGATAGCAAAATAATATCGCTTCATGAGCATTATATAGAGCATCGCTTAACCAGTCAACGTTAAAGCTATAGCGCTTAAACTACTACTACACTAAAGCGATAGCCAACACGACAATAACAACCTCACTTTAGCGTAGAGCATTAAAACGACAAGTCAACTGTCAAATATCGATAGTTGTCAATCATGAGACCGTAACCCTCTGTGAGTCAGTCTCCACAGCATAAAAATGTTCACCCGTAAACAAACAGAAAAATGTTAACTAACTAGCACCTCACCTCCACAGCAATAACTAAACGAAAATGGCTCACCAGATTGTCGTGAATATCCCCACACACTTCTCCTTGACCTGGCCAGTTGCTGTGAAGTTGCTTGCCTCCGTTTTAGACTGGTTTTCCATTGTTCAGGTTGATGAGGGTAGTCGCATAAAACTCGAAAAAAAGAAATCTTGACCTCGTAATTTTCCTTGAATTTTTCCAACGTTGAACCCAGATAGGTTATCTACGACAGGCATGAAGGCACGAAGCTTTTCAGCGCCTTACTAATGGTCAAAAATAAGCTGCACTGTACAATACTGCATCCTCGACGCAACATACCACCGTGATACCGCACTATGATCGGGCGTCAAACTTGGGTTTAACGGATCAAATTTCAGGGCACTTCACGGCACACATTGAGTTTTTAACTTCTGGATTAGCGTACGCGTTTCAAAAAGAACCGCAATTTTCACTATCACTGTCACTATGTGTTTTGCATTTCAAAACGTAACGCCTCGTATTTCACTAGTATTGTCACGAATTTCCTTGTGGGCCATGTGGGTTACATCCCACGCCTGATAACGGAATATCAGAATGGGCAGCGGAGCGATCTTTGTGATAGTCATCCATCATGGGCGTGTTGTAGAAGAAACGTTGAAATAATAGCACGTTTGTGATTCTTAACAGTCCCTCGTTTCATTCGATTACATTTGTAAACAAAATATATGGGCAAACACAAGATGAAACTAGATTACGAGCCAATAGGTTAGCACGCGTGCACTTCGTACGCTGTCTGTCAAAAGAATGCCAGCTGTCACGGCGTAGACGCAAACTTGCTACCCTATTCGGGGTTACCCGCTCATATTTTATAAATCGCCATTTATATTCGACCAATTCAAATAAATCACCATTTTAATTTTAAATTTAACAATAATTACTATTCAACCAAATAACACAATCAGTCTCTCATCTTAAATCTTGGATTTACTTTTAATTTAGCTGCGCGCCGTCATATATATTGTATTCGTAAATATTTTTTCAACACATTTGCTCAAAAAATGCATTTACGAAGCCTGTATGCATTGTTCGAAAGTTAAAAATTATGCACCACACAATGGAGCGTGCGGCAAAGTAGGTACTCTCACCTAAGTACATATTTTACCGCAAACTCCGTTGTATAGCGCCGTGCGTATTCTTTACGGTTTTTTTTTAATTTCCATAAAAATTAATAAGAATTCCACCAAGGAGTTTCACATCACGAGTATAAATAAGCTGAATGATCGAACCTCCTTGGAAGCGCTTTTGCTGTAGGTATACGTTTGTCTCATTTTAATATTATAGAGAAAATGAGAGAAGATAAATAAAAAAATAAAGTATGTGGTTCTAATTTTCACCACGCGCATGTGGCGCCCTTTGCAAATTCGCGCCATTTTCATATTAGAAACGTCAAAGATTGTTGCGACTTTCCGACTGATTTCTAGAGACAAAAAGTTTGTTTCATTACTTATTGTAATGTTTTCTCGCAAATGTGTCGAAAAACGTTGTATGACACACGGGCGGATTTGGTTTTTACAAACTCGTGACTATGGTAAGCCCTCGACTTCGTCTCGTGCTTACATTCGTCTACTCGTTTGTAAAAACCAACTTACCGCACTAATATCATAAATAACTTTTGACATTACGTAAATGACACAAAAACACTACAACAGTATTTTGACAAGCGAAGTATGTCTTTGCACCCTCGACAGATTAACAGATCATCTGCTTGTTTCAGAAGACATCCTGATACTAACATTGAACAAACGCGTCCCGTTTAACAATTTCATCCGACCAGCTTGTCTGTGGAGCGGTAACACTGAGCTCTCGCGTGTTGTGGGAGCTTCAGGAATTGTGAGCACATTATCCAGATCTGACTGCACTTGACCTTACGGGAGTAGCAATTTGTATTCTGAACTTTTATATGAAAAGTGCAATTGGGAGCAATGCATAATAGTAAGGTAAAATGTACTGGAACGCTACAAACAGGGTCACAGGGGGGTCAGGGTCAGGGGGTCACAGGGTGAAATTTTCAAGCGCTCGTGGATGAACAAATCCAAAACTTAGAGGAATAACGGAAAACACTCAAAGGAGTCTCGAGCCCGATTTTGATGTAAACTAAAATAGCATCACTGGATTTATGAAAAATCGGTATGCCTAGCCCGAAACCGAACCGGTTGATTTTGGAAAAAAAATACACTGAATTATTGCACCATCCGAAAGTGTCGCTAATAAGCATTAAATTCTGGGAAGTATTAGCAAAATAAAGGAAAGCACTCATTTTAAATTATTAACTTTTTTTTCTACGACTAAACCTACCTACCTAAACCTCAACTGATATTTTTACACGACTGCCCAAAAAAAGGAGTGTAGGTAGAGTATGTACATACATACTCTACCTACACTCCTTTTTAAATTTTTTTTTTTAGAAACTCACAAACTTACATAAGTTTGTGAGTTTCTTTATTCCACCATAACTTCCAAACGGCTTAACCGATTTATATGTATGTGGTATTGTTAGAAGCGTTACTTTATCCCGGGTAACATATGAACATCATTAAAATAATAAAAGTGAATAAAAACGGACTATTTTCATGAACTACATCTACTATCATCGTCTAGACCGTGCTTTGTAGATAACGAAAATATACATCAGTTGTATTTTATATTTAACCATTCATTCACTAATATTTAGTATTGTTCGTTACAAAGTTTGCTTCCATCTTAGTGACACAAAGTACATAATAATATTTTTTTAATTATTTGTTTTTTTTTTATTTCAAAAATTCAATGATTATTTTCATGCTAAATAAATGAACCATGTTAGCGGTTTTTTCGTACGCAATGGAATTCAAAAAGAGGATTTTGTAGTCTAACCACGGTATAGCCCATCGAGTATTCATAAACTGGGAAGATGAAGATTGCGGGAGGCATGTCGTGACGATCCTTGAAAGTGGCCTGTGTCCAGCATTGATGATAGAGCCATCTTCACTAACGTCATCTATAGTGACTGTGTTGTCCAATGTAGTTACATGTAACTCCAGTGCATAGGAGAATCAAACTCCAACTAATTTCAAGCGTATTTATTTATTTAAGAATTTATGTAGGTACACACATTAAACAAAAAAAGTAAATAAGAAGAAGGAAACAGAAAAATAGGTACTTACAAAGGTAATGCTTATTTGTAAAGAAATCTCTTCCAGCATACCTGCGAAAGGAGAGTCCAATATAAGAGATGTAGACACCGTGTGTAAGAGTTAAAGGTAGAATAATTGAAACAATAAACTTAAAATATAGCATACAATACATAAATATGACTAAAATTAACAACACGATAATATAAACCAAATAGTATTCTATGATAAATAAGAATATATACTTATATGCAACTATGACGGTAACGAAAGGTAGTGTTCTTTCACTCGTCTCTTAAAAACTATAAGAGTTTTGCAGTCCCTAATGTCAGGCGGCAGTGCATTCCACAACCGTACCGCGTGCACAGTAAAGGAGTAGGAGTAAAAATCGGTAGTGTGGATGTGGGATTTCAGGAGATTTCTAAGATGGGTCCTGCAGGGTGCATCAGAAGGGCGGGAGTAGGAGAAACGTTCTCGCAGGTAGGAAGGCGTTTTAGGGTTATGAAGGATTTTAAATAGCAAACACAATATCCGAGAGTTCCTGCGAAGTCGAATAGGGACTTTATTTATATAACTTTTTTTTTTTTTTTTTTTTTTTATTAGGTAAGGCACACCAACGAAATATTTACAATTATAATAAAAAACGGGAAATTAAAAGTATTAAGTTCTGTGTAACTACATCACTTATAGGTATGCACAACATTCCAGAAGGATTTTAGAAAGAATAAACATTCATAACTAATTTCAATACTATTCAAATAATAACAAAATTTAACATCGCATTACAAATATGAATTAAACTCTACATAATTTTGATAAAAATAAAAGTAAAAGATGTCGTATAAAAGAAAATATGTCAGATGTATTAGAGTACCTATGTCAAATTATAGCAAATACTATTAAATGAATTAAAAAAAGAGAAAAAATATAAAATGGTGTCAGATTAACAGTTATAATAAATTAAATAAAATTCAACACAAAAAAAAAGTAAAGAAGAAAAATTACAATTCATATTTTAAACATAAAAAAAATCAATTCGAGAAAAAAAAAAAGATAACTCAAGGGGCACAATAGGTACTATTGGTAGGCAGCTGATCACAGGTCGATCGTGATTATTTTATTTTTGATGTTTGGTAGCTTGTCAAAGAAGATATCGATACCGCTGTCGATAGAACAGGCTCTATTATAGCAATCCAACATTCTATTTAGGGGGGCATGTCGACCCAGGTTTGTGCGACATGGTTTTTTTTACAAAAGTTCCAGTGGTACGCTTGGATCGCGGATGTGAATGGCGAGGTACGTCTATGTTGATTTTGTCAAGGAGATCTGGAGATGATGTTAACCCATTAATAATTTTGAAAAGTATTGTTAAATCGTTTAGATCTCTTCGTCGCCGCGTCGCTTCAATGAGTCCAACTTGAAGTAGCTTAGCCGGGCTGTGTAATCAGCTCGGTAAGGACAGTTATGGTCTTTAAACCGCAAGCACCTGGTAAACTTTTTTTGGACGCGCTCACTTGAGTACCTTGCGAAATCCTGAGACATGATCATATTTTTTAAGATTGAACACAAAACGAATACAAATATTTTGCAAACGCTCAAGTTTATTTAAAAGCTCCTCAGTGGCATCCAAATAACATGCATCAGCGTAGTCTATGATGGGCTGAATGAGAGTTTGGGCAAGGGAAATTTTGGTGTTCAAGGTCAAAAAGCTCTGGAGGCATTTCAGCGAGTGAAATGTGTAGTGCACCTTGCGACTGACTTCAGCGATATGGTTAGTCCACGATAAATAGGAGTCCATGATAACCCCCAGGTTTTTAGCCGATTTTGCGTATTCAAACTGAATCTGTATTCAATCGTATGTGTGTATGACTAGTAGCTTGAATTTATTCTGCATGTCCCGATGGGATAAAGGGCACTGTTTTAGCTAAATAAGTGGCCATTTCCTCGAATCAGCCACGTATAAGTCCTACCGATTAAAACCGTGTATTATTTCCTCAGGTAGCCGGTTGGGGTATACAGCGCCTGGGGGACACAGGTATTCATGATGTACCCTATGTAGTGCGCGTTCCTATAGTCAGCACCAGTGACTGCAGGGCCAGTAACCGTTGGTATCCATCTATTACCTCCGAAACAACCTTGTGTGCAGGTATGTATGTATTCAGACCTAGAAGCTGCAAACTTCATTATTTTTCGTCATGGGTGTCACTTTGATAGTACTTGAGATCGCTCATAACGAAAATAGGCTCAAAATTATTTTATTTTTTTATCATTATTACGTGACAGAAAACTACGGAACCCTACACTTTGCATGGCCCGATACCTACTTAGCTAGTTTTTTGTTACTAAACCGATTGTTTTCAAAATTGTGTTGAATAAATCATGGAGCAAAGTAAATGACACATTTGACAGGTGACCGAAACGGCGTGGGCCCTTGTGTAGGAGACTCCGGTGCTGGCCTGTATCTGCTGGACGGCAACAGATGGAGACTCCGGGGCCTCGTCTCCTTGTCTCTTCGCGATGAAAACGGAGCCCTCAGCTGCAACCTCAACGAATATATTGTGTACACTGATACAGCACAGTACTTGCCATGGATTAGAAATATATTATCACAGAAATATATCGATTAAAAATCACTGTATTGTTTCCTTCATTGTCGTTTCAAGTCTGTAGCTTATGCGGGCCATAGACGTTCAAGTAATTTAACGAAATCGTACGATCAAACTGTTTGATTAAATAGAAATACGAAATTTCATATTCCTTCATGCCATTTGAAAACTCAGTGTTGATCAAATTTTCCTACAGACATTCATGCCAATTTTATAAAACTGTTTGAACCCGCCTGATTGTATAAATTATTTGAATGTCTACTGAATAATACTTTATAATATAAATAGTATTTTATTGAATCGATGTTGAAAAATTTATACAGTAATATTTGTTAATCTAGCGTTGTATATTCTTTTATTCTTTAGACGACACCATCTTTCCGCCTCGATGTTTCACTACGTTTAGGAGACCCATGTTGTTCTCCTCATCGCTGTCACGTGATGAGGTTGTCAACAGCCTTGGGCACCATGGCTTTTCTCGTAGCCGCAGTGCAGGCCTTTTTGCGCATCACGCTAACTTGAACGACATCATCCGACTAGCTCTTGTCACCGTCGCCATTCCAGCTGTATTAGAACCCAATGCCTTGGCACGTAACGATGGCAAAAGACCGGATGGCATGTCTTTGTTTCCTTGGATGATGGGTAAGCCTTTAGTGTGGGACGCAACCCGTGTCGATACTCTTGCATCATCCCATCTTCATCATGCTGTGCTGGCGCTGCCGCGGCGGCTACGGTAAGCCTTTTTGGTAAGTATATTTCCATGCCGTTTGGGGTTGAAACCCTCAGGCCGGGACCTTGCGCTCACAGCCCTTTCAAAGAAGTTTCAAGGCTAGTTGACACTTCTATGACCCAAGGGCTAGCTTTTCCTTTGGCCAGAGATTCCGCCAGTCTTTTGGGCACATTATCAGCTGACAGCGTTGAGGACGATTTTTTTATACTATATTTTAGTTTGTAGTTAGTTTAGTTAATTACAATCTTTTGTTTCAACTGCAATGTGGGTTGAAGCAGAAATCTTCAACCAATTGAGCTAAAATTTTGTATAACCTCCACGTTTAGTTTTGATAACAATGCATGGTTAGCTGTGTGACATCATCTTAAATCCAACATGGCGGACTTCTAAAGATGGCGGACTAAGTTTTTATGCTTTACATAGAAACGATTTTTTTATGAAGGACAAACTCAGTGAAATAAACGAAGAATAAATCGTTCATAACATAACATTACGCTGTGAAAAGGTACGCAGATGTGTACAAATCAACCATGGTTTTGGAGTTATCTATTCGGGTATATTTTATTGTATAAACACATATATAAATATAACACATACTAATTGCACCAGCAGATGAAGTTTCCCTGTTAAAAATTAAACTATTAGTGCAATCCCTTCGCCTCTATGGTGGGACTCGGAGTGCACAGAATTGATTCACAAACGTAAAGAGGCTGAATACAAAATTATAACTCAGATAATAATATGTCTTATGATAATTTTCAATTTGCTATTTGCAATAAATTGTATTGTTTATTGTTATAAATTATTGTTGTGTTTCCGTTGTCACTGTCAGTCAGCGTTGGACGTCATGCCATAGACAACAGCTGCTGAACTGTGTTCGGTTTTGTCTGTGGTGTGACCATACTATTTATTTGTCTATGCCAGAGACTCGGACTCGTTGTAGATAATGTCCGGTCCTGACATCGCGGGACAGTGCAACAGGTTTAGTTTTAATTTTTTTAATAAGCTTTAGTTGTTAAGATATTTTCTTTTCATTTCTTGTGTTTTTTGTGCGTCATGTGTGGCAGAGTAAACGTATTTTCTTTCTTTTCTTTTTTTTACTAACCTGATTCATAAAACTAGTAAACTTTTCAAGAAGAAAAAAAATTAATTCTGGCGTAACTTTCGCACATCAATTTCACCGAATGCTCACCCTACGATCGTCTGGCGTAAATAACCCTGCTTCTATTGTTGTTTCTTTTTTTAGTAAAACGTTGGTCCACACTAGGAATTTCTCCTAAAACGTGTATGTATGTGAGTTTGTATTTTTGTAAACGCGTTTACAAAATATACAAACTCACATACACAAACAGCCAGATCCGGAACAATTATCTGTAGGCCACGAATATTTGTTCCGTGTGGGAATCGAACCCACGACACGCAGCGCAGCAGTCGTAGTCGATCGCTCAACCACTGCGCCAGCCATGACGTCAAAATTGGCTCCTCCTTGGGTGCCTGAGGCTATTGAACTTAATTCTCCTCTTGTATCTAGTAACCATAATACGTCTGTAGCGTAAGAGCGTTCACTCTCATTGAATTAAAGAATGTAAAGAACTCCGCATCGGGCATTGACGGCATCCCGTATCCTTTTTTTGCTAATCTATATGACGACGACCTCATCTAATAATTAAAGCTTGTTAATGGACACATCCCTTATGAGTGGAAACGTCAAATAGTGTTGCCATTACTAAAAAACTAAATCGGATGCTGAAAATAGCGGAACACTTAATAAAAAAACGCTTAGAACGATGTTCTGCCGTAGATTAATAACCAGGTAGTTAATAAGTATTATTTGCGTAGGTACCTATACAAATTATTAAATATAGAAACATATTTTAATATACTTAAATATGTAAAATGTTAAAATATATAAAAAATATTTTTATATATGCGCACGGGCAAGCAAACCATGATAATGACCAAACCGGTCGGCCACCTGATCGCTTCATTGTTACGCGTAAGGTAATATCGGAGCCGCGCCTGCGCATCAGTGTATACCAGGCAGCAGCCCGATAGTCAGCTAATAGCCGTCCAAGTGACCACTGTGTCGCTCGATCCGCTGTCGCGCTTCCACTGAAATACATTATAATATTTCACATTTGCTTTCAATCTGTCTGCTCCTTCTATCTATCTATATATATTTCTATTTATATATGTGTTTATATGTTCTGTTCCACCATAATACAGTTCATGTTAGTACTGAATCAGTTCCGTTTCAACCCTCTAAGTAAAGTACCTTAAAAAATGTAAAAGAATTGCTAGGTTATTAATTTTTGCGTTCCAAAGTTTTTTATAAATATTGTTAACAAATCACTTAAACATGCTTCGATGACGGCTTTTATGACGACACCCGTTTGGCATTTATAAAAACACAAGCAAACAAGTTATCTGCAAAACTATCGTTAGGTTAGTTAATAATGCTCATTTTCCTTCTCATAACTTTTTAGTCTCTTGATATCTTTTATTCTTGACATTCTCATTGACTCCGATACGGATGGCTCTCGTCGCGAATTTGTTAAATTTTATTATTTGTGTTTGAAGACATTGAGTGAAATTATAATGGTAAGAAAAGTGATAAATATAACCTTTTGTTGTCTTATCTCTTAATTGCGATGAATTATTTAAATATTTGTAATCAAAATGTGTAGGAATTTGGCAAAGTGTATCTAGTGTTTATTGTCGATTATAATAATATTGCACTGATGATATTTAAATTATATATGCGTTGCCCAATTTCTGAAATGGCTACATCAAAGTAGGCTGCTGCTGGCTTTTTTGGATAGGAAATCATCAAATGACCCCTTCCGCTCTACGTGGAGCGGAAGGGAGTGTCATACCCTTACTGACTAAAACCCATCCGTGCTCCTTCTAGTGCCCTTTGCGTTCCAGGGCCGCTTTCGAACAAAATTCACAACCCTGGCAGGCTCTGGCCCTGACGGGCCCCGTCTACACCGATAATGCTTGACGCGTCTATACGTCATTGATGTACCTACTCATAGTTTCTGTGTGTGTGAAAATGAATTCACTCTACCCATCCTACACGTATTATATGCGTGATAGACAGACACATCCAAATATTTGCGATATGCAATCCCGACAGGTTTGCTATCATTTATTGAAGAGTTCCGTTACCTATCACCGAATTTCTTTATCAGATCTTCACCAAATTGAAATGGGACCAGTGCGGGAAGATACTCTTCGAAATGAATGAATCATCAAAATCGGTTGACAATTGGCGAAAATATCGCTGATCAAACATACAAAAAAAAAAAATCAGTCGAATTGAGAACTTCCTCCTTTTTTGGAAGTCGGTTAAAAAGGCATGAAATGATACAAAGCTGAATAAATTGAGTCTATACAATGAAAATATTATGTTCTAACAATCGTCGCGGGTCCAACATCGTTTCAAAAAGTTAGTAATATCGTTTGTGCACCCTAGTGACCCCTTTTCAGGTTTTGCGTTTATTTTGTGACAAGGTTTGATAGATAGATGTCTCCACAGATCGTCGCCCTGTGTACAGTCGTGGTGTTGCTGGCAGCACCTTCATTCGCGCAGGGATCCGGGGGCTCCACGCTCACATCGCCATGCCCTAGCGTGTTCGGGTACGCCCCGTCTGGGGCAGAGCCCGGCTTCTGGGTTGGAGTCGCTACCTTGTCTACAGAATTTCCTCTGCACTCGATGTGGCTCAACATATTGCTGGATAGCCCAGCTCAGGGCTTTGGTCAGCTTTGGGTGAGAATTAGTTTATTTTTATGAAGTCTAATTTGTTTTACTTACCAAATTTTTTTGTAAATGCAAATCAGTCTATAATATCACGTTCCTTCCTGCTGTGCCAAAGGTATTTTCTCTGTGGAAAGGAATGGGCCACTACCTACACACAACGTGGATCCGGGTTTGATATCGCGTTAGAGTAAATCTTGAAAACCGCCATGTCAAGTCTGTCAATTCAAGCCTGTATTTTCAATATTTTTTCAAAGTATGAAATATGATATTCTTTCAGGTTGAAGTACAGTAAACACTTTTATCGAGAAGGTGAAGTTTTTACCAACCGGCACCAATTTTTTTACCGACTAAAAACGGTTCGAAAAAGTCGACGCGTATATTTTTTTTAATGTTATGTCTTGTAATCGGATAATCGGGCACTTATATACCTAATTTTATTCACGTAAAAGATAATATGGACATTCCATTCTGAATAAGTAAGTACCTAACCCCGGGTTCCCGGGATTGAACAGTTTTGTTAAAAACAACTTTAATAAAATTATAGCACTGGTTATTTTGATTTAGTTTCTTTATTTTATTCAAAACAAATGGAATATCTATAAAAAATCGGCTCTATTTATTTTAAAAAATTACAATGAGATTTCACAACGAGTTCTAACTATATTTTGCAGGTATTTTAAGCAATCTCAGGAGTTTCAAACGATTCCGGGATCCAGGATTCTGAAAAGCATGTCCGTATTATACTTTCGTTGGAATGAAAGTAAAGTTCCGATTATCCGCACACTGCATAACTTTTTACAGAGTAGTCCGATTCTGATAAAGATTTTTTATTGGATAGTAGGGTATACCTTAAAGTTGGTCCCATTTAAATTTGGAAAAAAATGCTACCCTAAGGGTGGGAAAATAGGGGTAATTTACTGTTATTAAACTGTATTACAAAAATTATAAAATAAAAACTTTTAAAACTGAAAAGCAGAAAATAATAAATCCTGTTTTTTGAACCTTAATAACTAAGTTCTTAAACTAATGTAAGTATACCTAAGTAATTTTGAGTCGGCGCCAAACAATCAATAAGCAAAGATCACCAAATTACCTTAAATTTAAAGAAATAACCAAATCAAATTGAATAAAATCAATAATCAATCAAATCAAACCAAATCAGATAGTTGTTCCGGGTCTGGCTGTTTGTGTATGTGAATTTGTATGTTTGTAAACGCACCCACGATACAGGAGAAATTCCTAGTGTGGGGCAACGTTTTTTATAAAAAAAAAAAAAATAAATAAAAAAAAAAAAAATAATTTGCTTGTTGGCGCCGACTCAAAATTACTTAGGTATACTTAGATTAGTTTAAGAACTTAGTTATTAAGGTAAAATAAACAAGGTTTACTAATTTTTGCTTTTCAGTTTTTACGGCGGTTTTTTTTTTATTTTATTTTTTTTTCTTTCGATTAGGAAATAGTTAAATCAACTAGAGATTATAACATGTTGAGTATCTTGACAGAAAATTAAAAAAATTAGTATTCATTTTTATTCGTCTTTAATTTATTTCACTAGAAGTCACATTTTAGAACAACAAAACAATAAACAAACTTTACAAGTAATTTTTTTTGCCACATTTACTTGGATCACACATTGAAGTCTAATCTCTTCAAAGTTAGAGTGAACAGCCGGTCGATTCTGTCGACATCTCACGGTGTTCACCAAGGCGGAGTGAACGACAAGAGTGCTGTCATTCCATCTTATTTGTATGGTCTGACAACTCACCTGTCGTGCGCCCCGCCCAAGTGTTCACTTCGAGATGCTTACAGAATCGCACTGCAGGCTCCTTCTGGGTACCAGGGTTGGCACAAAGAGGAGCATGGGTGGATTTTAGTCAGTAGAAGTCTGACACTCCCTGCCGCTCCACCCAGAGCGGGAGGGGTCATTTGATGATTTCCCATCCAAAAAAAAAAAAAAAAAAGGCTCCTTCTGGGTAAGCTCGCTCTATCGTAGACTTTGTCTCTGTCATATCTGACTTAAAAAATGTTTGCATTATAATTTCAAGATTCATCCTTATGAACAGTGGATTGCAATTTTTTTTTAATTATCTGTAAGGTCCCGTTTAACCATAATCTCACCTAATGTAAAGCAATGATGTGGTCGACGATGAAGCACGTTGGCCTAGAAGTAAAATATATTCACTCTTGACTTAAAATCACCCTTTAAGAGCGTTTACGCGGTACGGCTTTTCATACAAACTTTCAAATCCTTATTTTTCGAAATTAATGAACCGATTTTAATAAAACTTGGTACGCTAGATATCTAGGTCTAAATAGTTATCAGAAAAAAAGTACGATAAAGAGTTCAGGGGGAAGGATACAGTGATTTTTCACTTTCTATAGAAAACTTAAAATCGCTCTCTCTCCCTCTAAAATCTTTTTCAAAAATGTTTTCTGATAACTATTTAGACCTGGATATCTAGCGTATGCATACCAAGTTTCGTTAAAATCCGTTCATTCATTTTGAAGAATAAGAACTTGAAAGTTTGTATGAAATGACATACGGCGTACACGCTCTTAAGGGAATACACTCCTTGGCTGTATGTACGTAAAATGAAAGTATTCCCAATTCGTCAACTTGCCATTTTACCTTTACAGCGCTGGGTAGGTAACACAACTACACAGGATAACGTAGAGTTCAGAATTGAAAACGACGACTTGCAAATTTACCCTGATCAACCGGTGATAGTGCGCTTCTTTGTCAAATACGACCCTCTAAACACAATCCCGAGACTGTGGATGTTAAGACTGAACGGAAAAGTCATCTGCAATGATGACACGCATCACAGAGCCACTGAGGACAGACCAGTCTTAAGCAATGTGAAGCAGAGTGGTTCAAGTTTCTCGAGTTCTAAAATTAGAACCGATCTCAGTATGAAGCTGTTAGAATCACCACCAAGCGATACAAGTCCTGTTAATCCTGCACCTGGCAACAGTTTTAGTGCTGCTATCAGGTAAGTGAATATTTGTAACCTCAAAAGTAAATTTATATGTTTTGGATCGTTGTCTCCTCCGTGGTCGAAACCCTCGGAGAACGAACCTGACTCCTACTTTTTTACCGTTTTAATTTATTTATTTCTCTATTATTAGGAACACCGCTAATATGTTTATAAAATATGTTAAAAATAATAATGTTGCACTTTGTTCTTGATGAAACTTTACAAAATATTTGAAGTCGCTCATCATGTCATGTTTTGTTTGCGTTAAAACATAAAATCACTATTTCCATAAAAGTTTATTCTTGCTTATCCATTTCACAAGCTTCAAACTTTTTATTTCTCTATTATTAGGAACACCGCTAATATGTTTATAAAATATGTTAAAAATAATAATGTTGCACTTTGTTCTTGATGAAACTTTACAAAATATTTGAAGTCGCTCATAATGTCATGTTTTGTTTGCGTTAAAACATAAAATCACTATTTCCATAAATGTTTATTATTGCTTATCCATTTTACAAGCTTCCTTTATGTCCATTAAAAGAGGTTTGTACGATCAATATTATGATGTAATATTCTTTCCGCTTTCCAGTCCAGAAAACAGTTATCCAAACCCTTCAGCAACTTCTGAAACAGTCGAGTGTGGCGTAGTTTCCGACGACAACGAGGGGGTCACCCTTTCCAACAAGGGCATAAATTACACGAGGGGAGACATACCATGGCTTACGGCTATCTATGTGAAAGGAAAAGCAACTCTTCGATTTATTTGCGGTGGCACACTCGTGTCGGATCGTCATGTTGTTACCGGTGAGTTTAAGTGTTCGAAACTCCCCTCCCCCTAGCATCGTGTATCTTCGCTCGCGTAAATATAGATTTTCTTCATAAATAAACAGTAGCCTATACATAACTGCCTCAAGGTTCCTATCTATTTTTGAAAAAAAAATCAACACTATCGGTTCAACAATTTTGGCGTGAAAGTGTAACAAAAATAAAAAATTATCAACCAAAATCAATTTTTATATTATAATATCATATTATAATATCAATATTATATTATAATATCAGCTTTTGTCCGATCAATATTATAATATCAGCTTTTGTCCGCGATTCCGTACACTCGCTCATATCAAATATGAAATATACTTTACGACCAATTCTCATAACTACCAAATATACATAAAAAGGACAATGTCGATTTTGGTACAACCCCTCAATAGCAATAATATCTATCCATACATACAATAAAACTGTAGGAACCATTGTGTCTGCACATTAAAAACATATTTGCCAAAAATGGATTGGGGACGATCAAAAAGAACATACTGCACTAAAAAAGAGTCTGTCTGTTAACGCTAATCTCCGAAAATATCTACTTGGAGATTATACAGTTCCATGCGGGTTAGTTCTGAGCAACATTTAGTCTTTGTTTTATTTAAAATGGTTGCCAGGAAAAAAACTTATGGGCATTTAAAGATAATTTTACATGATTTAAATTGGGCATGTATTTAACGCGGCGACAAACTAACCTGTTATAGGGTTTTAAAAATAATTAAGATGGGTAGCAAAAATAATAGGTTGGCAGCTACAGTGAAGTAGCATTTTAAGTATAAAGTAGCAGCTTTATATAGAGTTGTGAGCTCTGTTTAAATTTAAATTGGCAGTGATTCTAGTATAAATAAATAAATATTTTTGGGTGGTCCGAGTCGGGGTGCCCCGAGTCCCGAGCTCGCTTCGCTCGCTCTTACACCAATTAAAACACATAATTATACGTATGACATCCCACTGTTAATATTAACCGCCAAGTCATTATTTTTTTTAACCAATTAGTTAGTCGCCTAATAAGTTGTTATTCGCCTCAAAAATAATTAGCCTTTAAATTGTACTGATTGGTAACCTACATATAGTGACGGGAACGTAAATTTTAAATTAATTTAACAACAAGGATCAGCCCAAGTGGTTGATGACCGAACTTCCACTTGGTGGAACCCCGCCGTAGGTAGGTGTTTTTGAAAGTTTTGTTTTCCTTTTGTGTTTGTTTCTGTTTGGATTTCCAAACAATCTTAAAACATACAGTCGTAATATCAATGTGTAGGTAATGTATTCGCAATATTATTATTCAAGTTTTCAAATTAGTACCTATAGTGCCAATATTAGTAAGGTTTTGACTATAGGTTTTTTTTCCTGTAGCAACTCAGCGGCAACTTTCTGTGTAACCCTTTTTTTGCCAAAAGGTACTTAAATATAATATATACTATCAATATATTTTACTAGCTGTTGCCCGCGTCTTCGTTCGCGAGGAAAAAAATAATGTCACTAGAAATTATACCTAAGATAAGTTTTATACGAACTAAGGAAATCATCAAATGACTCCTCCCGCTCTGGGCGGAGCGGAAGGGAGTGTCAGACTCTTACTGACTAAACCCATCCGTGCTCCTCCTAGTGCCTTTTGCTTTCCAGGGCCGCGGTAACTCTTTCGAACAACATCCGCAACCCTGGCAGACCTGACCCCTCTTTGAATTACAAATTCGGAAGAGTGATAAGCAAGGCACTGACTGTATCACACCCGTTTACGTAATGAGAAACGTTTAAATGATAACGCCTGTCTTTACACGATCACCTGTAGCATACAAAAAGTTGCTAGGGCTAATGGACCCACCATTAGCCCTAGCAACTTTTTAACACACAATACAGACTTCCATAAATGTTTTAATAATTTGGTATGTGCAGCAAAACAATGCAGACTAATGTCGGTATGATAGATTTTTTTATTCAGAGGTCATGGTCTATACATAATTATATCACATACAAAAGTTTGTATTGTGGCCACCCATCATAACAAGCGATAAAGTTAGCCATGGGAAGAGCAACCAGAAGAAAATTCTATTACAAACCAGAGTTATATTTTTAACTCAGAGTTATTAATTTGAGTTTAAAATCTGCTACTCTGTATTTAAAATAGTCAATATTCTTAGACCTGTTTATAAATAAGTCTTATTTTATAATGTTACATTTGCAGCTGCCAGCTGCATGCTGCTTCGCGGTGCACAGACTGCCATCAAAAACATCATAGTCAAAGTCGGAGCACACTATCTTTCAGACTGGGCCGATGACTTTGTGGTTACCAGGACACTTGTAGCTGTATCAATACACGAGAACTATGATCCTTTCACCTTAGAAAGTGAGTATTCGTCCCCCGTCGCACGGTGGGTTGATTTTAATTTAAGGAATAAAAAAAACCTTTTTGATTTATAAAAAAAAAATGCACAATAGAAATCTACTATCGAATACAATATAATATTGTTCTATGACGTTTTACCTATTATTTTTTAAGCTATGAATATTTAAAGATTTTTTTTGTATGAAGAAAAACATAAATTCATGAATATCTCGCAATTCTCAAGTTTTCTCAAACAACGGATTGAAGTTTTGAATACCTAGTACAAAATTAACCTATTTTTTTTTAAATTTTTTCATGTAGTGCGATATTTTGGGGCATTGGAAATATACAGAGTGTTTCTTTTAAGTTGGCCAACTGGTAGAAATCGGAATCCACTAGAGATACCAGAAAACTTTCTAAGAAAACTTTAGTTCTTTTTTGATCTTAACATTTTGGCATTATATTTTTTTTGTAAAGTGTGAGTTGTCCATAAGAATAAGTGAAATCCATCCACTTTTCACCAACCATCTTTTTTTATTGCCATTCGACTCTGTATCACAGAAGAAAAGAATCGGGACAGTGGAAGTTGGTAAATGTATTTTTTCATACTGACTGATTATTTAAATGATATAAATTCTCTGGGATCTTGCTTTTCTTTGATTCTTTCTCTTCGTTTTGCCAAAATTATTTTGACAAAATTTCGTTATCCAAAAAAATTTTAGCACCCTTTTTTTAGACCAATGCAATATTTGGAATGATTTTGGCATGCAGTTTATCATTTGGTAAAATTTTTACTCAGCAGATATTACCAAGGAACATTTAGTCAAATGTTTTCTTATGACAAAAAATAAAAAGACAAAAATAAGGAAAAAAATATTTTGAGAATTATAATGTGTCAGAGTTTCTAAACCGCCTCAAGGGCCTCTGACATGGTTAGACGACCGCCATTTGGCAGCCGGGACCACCGGCTTATACGTGCCTTCCGAAGCATGGAATCATCTTTTTATCAGACAGTCAGATGATCTTTTTATCAGAGAGTCACATCTTTGTGTACCAACACCCATGTTTGCAAATAAATAAATGATTGATTGATTGATTGATTGATTGATGATTCAAGCCTGCAATGTCCTAGCCAAACTGGAAACAACTTTACAAAGTATGTTTCCCATGGGAATCGAACCCACGACCACCGGGTCACAAGGCAAACGCCTAAAACCACTCGACCACGACACGACTCACCTGTTCTAAATGAACTGTGAATAATTACGTGAATATTTCTTGATTATTTTCCAGATAATATCCTGATGCTCTCGCTGAAGAAACGCGTTAATTTCAACAAGTACATCCGACCGGCTTGTCTGTGGAGCGGTAACACTGAGCTGTCTCAAGTCGTGGGAGCTTTCGGAGTCGTAAGTTCATGATTACAGATCTTTAAATGTAATTTTTCCTACATTTTGACAGATTTCGACTGAGATGTGAATGCGATTAACCCTCTCATTGCAGTCGACCTTGGAGCCTAATAAAAAAAAAGTTATCATCTCTTTCATCATCATTTCTTTGCTACTTGAATACTGTTTTTGTTGTAGTTGTTGTTTTTTACTTATTGAACGTGGAATGAGCGTATTCGCGATTTTTTTTTATTATTAACATGAAAGCTTGTAACTGGTCATTTTTTACACATTTGTTGGCTGTAAGTTTTCCTAAATTTAATAATATCAATAAAATAAAAGGTCTGTCTTTGAAGAGATCGTACCTGAGTCTAAAATGCATTTACGAGAGATATAAACTATCCCTACGTGATGAAATCAGAAATATTCAGAGTAAATCATTCATAAAGTACCTACCTACCTATACCTATCTTGAAGTAACGAAACCGGCACAGATAAAAGATCTGCCCAACACGATGTATAACAATGGATTGGGCTCTTTCCTGGCAGAATGACTTTAACCGATGTGACCGAAAATGTTGGTTCTGGATTGGATTGACATGACATGTTTGAAACATCGTTTCTAGGGTTCCGTACCCAAAGGGTAAAACGGGACCCTATTACTTAGACTTCGCTGTCCGTCCGTCCGTCTGTCTGTCACCAGGCTGTATTTCATGAACCGTTATAGTTAGATAGTTGAAATGTTCACAGATGATGTATTTCTGTTGCCGCTATAACAAGAAATAGGTACTAAAAAAACACAATAAAATAAATATTTAAGGGGGCTGCCATACAACAAACGTGATTTTTTTGCCGTTTTTATAGATACGTACGGAACCCTTCGTGCGCGAGTCTGATTCGCACTTGGCCGGTTTTTGTATAATTGCCTGTCAGACCCACCCTGTTATTTTAACCGTTGTTTTTAATTAAAATATGATGTTTCTGTGCCACAATTCTCAGTAGCTGAGCATTATCAACCAATCGAAGCCTTACGGCCACTACTTCAGTCCGGACTCAGCTGAGACGGAGAAAAACCACATAACACTCCGAGTGGCATTGTCAAATTCAGACGTAATACCTTACACCTCTGCCTACACCCGTAGATGGGAGTGGCAGGAACTGATTGTTGATTGTTGCGGAATTGGTTCGAAAGAGTCACCGCGGCCCTGGAACGAAAAGATAAGAAAGAATAAGGAGGAACACGGATGGGCCTGTCTTAGGCCATCTTTTTCCTGAAGTTAAGTTGAGATATCTTTTGTTTTCAATTAAGTGTCAAAAAGGCCTACTTTTTTTGCTAAAAAACCCCAATTACTATTATAATTATTTTTATTTTTGTTGTTTCTATTCAAAATTTACACAAAATATAGTCACATAAATTCTGCCAAACTGCACAACAGTTTGTCGGCAAAGTCGGAATAAATAAAGTGAATGTGGTGGATTCTTATTTTTTAATTTTTACCCCTAAAATATATCCCTCGTTTGTACCTAAGCTTAGTTAATACAACTAGTAAAAGAAATAGTAATTTTAAATTCCAGTCTGACGGCTTAACCAGGCATACCGCGTAACATTTTGGCACCAGGCATGCCGAAGGTTAATTAACTAACTAAATTAACCTTCGGCATGCCTGGTTGCAATAGTTGTATAAATTAGTTGTTAAAAAACTTGTTAACATTGCGACCCAAAGAGTTAGTAAAAGAAATAGTAAAATTATTATTTCTTTTACTAACTCTTTGGGTCGCAATGTTAACAAGTTTTTTAACCAAAATATAAAGGATTGACTTTTTTTATTGATGGGACATCATCACATGACTCCTTCCGACAGCGTTTGTCAATCCCATACCTTTTTGTCTAGCCTCTTTGTATAAATGCAACAGCTAATGTAAGTTAAGAGGGCGCCGACCAAACGTCGACCGCGCAGTGGCGCCCTCATCGTTTGTTTGGTTATTTCTTTTATTTTAGAATGAAAATGCAGAAAATATGCCATTTAAGTTGTGCTCCACAAGATTATACGTTAATATTATTATAAGCGGTAGTTTTAAATTGTTCAGTTTTATTATAATCACTAAAACGGATAAAAGTGGCCACTATTTTCCGTTTTAGTGATTATAATAAAACTGAACAATTTAAAACTACCGTTTATTATATTAAACAAACGATGAGGGCGCCACTGCGCGGTCGACGTTTGGTCGGCACCCTCTTAACAGTATGCGAATATTTTTTCCTCAGGTAGCTGGCTGGGGTGTACAAAGCGAGGAGGGGACGGGCCAGCATAATGATCCTCACAAGGTGCTCGCCCCTATCGTCAGCACCCGTCACTGCAGGGCCAGCAAACCTTCCTTCAACCATCTTTCCTTCAATAACACCTTTTGTGCAGGTATCCTAATCCTAACAATCTTGACTTATAATATTATAAATACGAAAGTCAGTTTGTTTGTTTGTAACTCTTTTACGCTAAAACAGCTGAACGCATCGTCCTGAAATTTAGCAGGTATACAGGATGAATTTTAAAAGTGTGCGTGGATGACCAAATTTGAAACTATGAGGAATACGAAAAACACAGCAGTGCGATTCTGTAAACATGTCGAAGTGAACACCCGGGCGGGGCGCACGACGGGTGAGTTGTCAAACCATACAAATAAGATGGAATGACAGCTCTATTGTCGTTCACTCCGCCTAGGTGAACACCGTGAGATGTCGACAGAATCGACCAGCTGAAAGGAGTCTCGAGACCGATTTTGATGAAAACTAATTCATCATTGGTTTTTTGAAAAAATCTGTTCAATTTTCGATTCCTGGCTAGGAACCAGGAATCGAAAATTCCTCATATTTTCGGATATGGTCATTCACGCACACTTTAAAAATTCATTCTGTATCGCCTGGGATATGGAGAAGGACATTTACGCTATCAAGATCAAGAGTACTTTCACTCACTGAAAGGTTGTTAATATTTTACAAATAACCCTGTATATTTCTGACATTTATCGTTGACAGGTGCCCGGAACGGCGTGGGCCCATGCGTAGGGGACTCCGGTGCCGGCCTATACCTACAAGAAGGCGGCAGATGGAGACTCCGGGGCATCGTCTCCTTGATTCTCCGTTCAGACGACGAAAACAGCGAATGTAATCTCAACGAGTATGTCTTGTACACCGATACAGCGCAGTACTTGACGTGGATAAGACATTTTTTATCTGTGACATATTATATCGATTAATAGTTTTATTTTTCTTTTATTTTGTGAGCCTGACTCCACACGCTGTAGTGCTTTAATTACCTGTAAACCTGCATTTTTAAGACCTTGAGAACGCTACTAACACTACTATTAAGCGTGGCCTAGTGAGCGCACAGAAGAAGTTGGTCGTTCAAGTAAATTTTAGTCATTTTGAAAAAACTTTATTTAGCAATGGGCTCTCTTATGTATGAAATACCAAAATGGAACTCTCTTATATTATACCACTTGATCTAGTAATTCCACTTCATCATAATCGTAAGGCTGTGCCGGTCTACTACTTTTAGGTACCCATCTCTGCGTCTCCAAGCACGCCATAGTAGGATTATTTACATTTTAAGGTATTTCTAGAAAATAAAATCATTTAAAAATATAAAATATAGTAGCCCACCGGTATCGGGGCTCACAGGGTCCAAGCTACCGGTGGTCAAGACTCCTGAGCCCGCGTCCAGCACTACTGCTTTCTGGATCCAGCTGCCCAACGAGAGAGTTTTTCAAATGTTGGTCGAGGCTCTTGGCAATTATGCCATTATCGGCACACTGACTGCAGTGTTCACATTCCAAGCGTCGACAACCTTGCTGGCCAAGTCAAGATACTTCGTTTGTGTATCTTTCTGAGCCTTCACGAGGTTTTCGCTATGCGTCACTGCTATATCAACAATCGTAGCGCGAGGCTCTAGTCTATTACCACTATGTCAGGCTTATTGGCAACAATAGTCCTGTCAGAGATGATAGACCGATCCCAATACAAATTGATATTGCCAGTTTCGAGAACTGGGTCGCGCACATAATAATATACCTATAGTATGGTACTTCCGATTCCACAAGATTGTATTTAAGAGCAAGTTGCTAGTGGATAATCCTGGCTACAAGGTTGTGCCTGTGCAAGTAGTCTCCGTAAGCCAGACTAGAACAGCCGGAAATAATGTGGTAGATGGCCCCGGCCGTGGCCGGTGATATGCCCGACGTTTGTCAACTGTATCGTCCTTCACAATGTGTTTTCGATAGTTATTCGTCTTCATAACTTCGTTCATAATCACACGGACAAAACCTTCGGTTTCCCCGAAGAGGTTATCAAGACGCAACCAGACTACGGACTCTAAATCGTCTACATCGGGCCCATGTAAGACCTGATAAAAGCGATAGTAACGCTTCTTGCTCTGCCATATCTTTTTGCAATCATTAGTATCTACCACAGGTTTGCGCCAGTTCTCATTAGCGAAGGAAAGCGCGGTAAGGCCTTTGTCCACTGCCACCACACCTCGATGCATACCTACCCACGTCTCATACTGCATCTAGGAAATACTCCCTAAGGGTGCATATCTCGCGGTTGTGCAGGGTCTTAGCATTTGAAGCAGTAATGCTAGTGAAGGAGGAGGCGGGCCACGTAAGAGAGAGGCAAACCTCACGCCGCCTCAGCCTCCGCCTCCGCCGCAACAGAAGAAGACGCCCCAGGCGTCGGGATTCGCAGGACGATTCCCGACCACCTTAGGCGTTGACGGCAAGTGTTGGGTGGCTGGCCGTCTGATCAGAACCAGGCCCGGGTCGACGGTGCGTTGTGTTCCACGCGCGCCTTAAAGAGATGTTAGCAGTCGGGGCTCGCTAGGGCCAGAACCTGCCAGGGTTGCGGAGGTTGTTCGAAAGAGTCACCACGCCCTGGAACGCAAAGGGCCTTTGGAGGGACACGGACGGGTTTCAGTCATAAACCTTATTATAATAGTCCTTTTAGGTTTTACGGCTTGAATTGTAAACAAGTTGTAAACCTGTAATGATAGTTGTAAGGAAAAAAAAAAAACAAATTCTGTATAGAAATCAATAGTGGTTTTCTGTAATCGGTTTTTAGTTTTAAAGTGTATGTTAGTGCTCCTGAATTACACACGGAGAAGTTTGGGTTACATTAGCTGCGCGATTGTGAAGTCTTACCGAGTATGACTGGGCTGCAGGCCGCAGTGCACGATCCACGTCTTCATTTCGCAGTTTAACAACTAACTGGCAGGCTGTTGTGGAACGACGCATAGCTCATTTACACCGAATCGTATTGTGTCAAAGTGCGTGCTGAACTTGGGTTGCTTATACAGAAACGACTGCTGCCTTTGGCTTGCATCCGCGCTACTCGATGAAGATTCTGGTCGACGAGGAGGCGAAGTTCAGATCGAGGAAGATGAATGGACATTTGGGTCACCGCAGCAGGTGGGACAATTTCTGATTAGAAGCACTACACTTGCAGTATTATTACAAGCCGGTCGATTCTGTCGACATCTCACGGTGTTCACCTAGGCGAAGTGAACAACAAGAGCGCTGTCATTCCATTTTATTTGTATGATTTGACAACTCACCCGTCGTGCGCCCCGCCCAAGTGTTCATTCACTTCGACATGCTTACAGAATCGCACTGCTGACATGCATGCCTAGGAATGATAAAAATAGACTAAAATTCCTTAACGAGTATTACTTCAGCATAAGTAGGTAGGTACTTCAATGAAGAAGTTCAATTTTTTAAAGGATTAATTATAAAAAAAATGATAAAATGAAACAAAACTGTGAAAGAACTTTTTTATTTTTTATTTATGAATGGGCTAGCTGTTGACCTCGATCACACCTGACGCAAAGCGATAGATGAGGTCCATGATGAAGCGAGCGTGCCCAGAAGATGTCTTGCGGCACTGGTACTCCCACGCGTCGACGAAACACAGCAGGCTGCTTGACGCCGAACTCCGGTGGGAGGGTGGTCGCGAACAAGGCGGGTGTTAGCCCTACCACCGCCAGGGAAGGATAGGATAGCCAGTCTTATAAGGTGTTAGGTGAGACTGACAAGATGCTCCGAGCGCTCGGTTTAGATGAGTGTCTGATGGAACAAATTGCGCTACACGAGGAGGTTCCTTCATGCAAATCATGCATCCCAAAAATCTTTAGAAAATCGAAGAAGCGCTTGCAAGAATAATTTCATTACACACGGCGCTCCAGCGTGTGACGTCATTTGACCTAGACAACGCGGCTCGTATTAGACGACCTAGACGAATATGCAAAATTATTTCTTGTTCGAAAGAGGTTTATTCTGAAATGGTCCCATTTAAATTTCGCTTCGATAAAGGAGATTGACCAATCTGGACCAAATGCTGCCCAGGCATGGGAATACTTTTATTTTTTTCCTAACATGAAGAGATACTTAAAATAAAAATAAAAAAAAAACATCCACGGGTTTAGTACCTAAAAACTTATGGCTTTTTGGTGCTTTAACTTTTGATATACCTACAGCGTGTAAGGGACATCGACGTACAAACGGCCATACCATGAGTTCAGGACATGACCCCCGCGTTGGAATTTTTCGTCGGCTTTTTCCTCATTTTTCAATTTTTTTCAGCTGTTTTTTACTTTAGACTGTTCATAATTGTTATTCTCACCTAACCCAATGTGTTTTAATTAAAAAATAATTCATTCACTACTTTCACTAAAAAGATACCTAATATGTAAATAAAACTAGTTAGGCATCTGCTCCAATCTCGAATCCTATCTGTTTAGGGGTGAGTTAGCTAGTTCATTAGTTTATACCTACATCATTACTGGATCTCAATGTACATACTTACTTAAAACCTTTTTTTTATCAATCCTTATCGGAATCGTGATATAAAGAGACTAAGCTTATGGCTCCTCCATTTCTCTTAACTTCTGCATACCTAAACAAGTTCCTACCATCAGTAGGTTAGGTATTTCTGAGTGATCAATATGAGTTTTTGTGATATTATTGCCGTCGGCGAAATTCGTAGGTACCTACATTAAAGTGCAACGCGGCGCGGCGGCGACTAAGGCCTGTGTATGTGTGTTTGCAAGTACTAAGTTAACCACGTACAGCGCTCTCGCGCGTTTTGATCGTGTTGTTCTAAATACATTGCGGGCTCGAAAATGTCAATTTCTGTAACCGATCATTAGCGAGATAAATGACTTTCACAATTTGGTTAGTGGCATTAGGTGTAGCCTTTTCGCGAAGTTTAGTTACGATGTCCGTGACACCCTGTATATTTTTTAACGTTTACGTTAAATAATATTATAAAAGCTCCCGAGTCCGAACCCGACCTCAAAACGAACATCAACATACAGTGTTCAAAACATAATTCAAGCTCTACCACGTGAGGTAAGTACCTACTTTTTATTTAAGTAGTTATATTATTACGCAAAATAAGCCATTATCTCAACAGTTAAGACAATTATTTGCATTACTTAAATCATAACATAACAAATGCGTTCCTAGATATATACTTAGAAGTTACCTACTATAAAAACGGATTCATGTCATGCCGTGGGTTATTTGTTTAACATTTTTTCATGGTTTCAGATAACACTCAATAATGAGGAATACCTCTGCCACAACTGTTGGACAAGAGCTTATCGTGGGACGATGTCTGCAATGCCTGCTGTGCAAGATGCACCTGCTGTGGGAAATCCACCTGCTGCGGGTAATCCACCTGCCGTGGAAAATCTACTAAACATGGAAGATCAGCCCGTGGAAGACGACATTCTAGGACAAAACGTAACATTTCACCTTCCCGGAAATTACTGCCGAGCCCCAAATACGTCAAATGCTTGCATGGTGTACAATTGCATATCGATGCCCACCAGCAATGTGCAACTAATTCGAGCGCACATAAAGAGTCGATATACATCGTCAAAAGTGTATCATTTCTATATTTTACTTGACAAGAACAATCATGCGCTCGATTCCGTTCAACATTATTGCTACTCATGTTTTACTGGGCGAATATCGATCGGCAGTTGCGCCCACGTTGTTTGCCTAGTTTGGTTTTTGGGGTGGGCTAGGCACCAGGATGTTGTGAGGCGCCCTGCTTTATTTTTAGATTCAGTAATTATAGACGACAATGAGGATGACGATTGATTAGGTATTTTAATGTTTACATGAGGCCTAACATAGAGGATCATTTAGTATGTTGAAAACCTATGTCATCGTATCAGCCGAAAGACATCCTCTGCTGGACATAGGCCTCCCCCAAGTGTCGCCACAACAACCGGTCCTGTGCGTCTCGCATCCATCGGTTACCCGCGACCCACACCAGGTCATGGGTCCACCTTGTGGGAGGCCTTCCAACGCTGCGTCTTCCGGTACGCGGTCGCCACTCCAAAACTTTTCGGCCCCATCGACCATCTGTTCTGCGAGCAATGTGCCCTGCCCACTGCCACTTCAATTTGGCGATCCTTCGGGCTATGTCGGTAACCTTGGTTCTCTTGCGGATATCATCATTCCTGATTCGATCACGCAAGGAAACTCCGAGCATGGCCCTCTCCATTGCCCTTTGGGTGACTTTAAGCCTTCTGATGAGGCCCATTGTGAGCGACCACGTTTCGAGTCCATTGACATTAATGCCTAGCCTTTACCAGTCCAAAACCTTGAAGACGTCCTCCATTGCAGCTGTGAACAGTTTCGGAGAAATTACCTCTCCCTGCCTCACACCCCGCTGCAGGAGGATAGGTTCTGATGTCTGATCCTGAAGTCGGACTGACATGGTGGCGTTTTCATACAAACACTTCAGCACCTCGATGTACCGATAGTCGATCTGGCACCGTTGGAGAGACTGCAGCACAGCCCAAGTCTCGATCGAATCGAAGGCTTTCTCGTAGTTCACAAACGCTAAGCAGAGGGGCAGATTATACTCTTCGGTCTTCTGTATAACCTGCCGCAGCGTGTGTTTGTGGTCTAGGGTGCTGAAGCCTTTTCGGAATCTGGCTTGTTCGGGAGGCTGGAAGTCGTCAAACCTGCGTGCGAGACGGTTTGTGATGACTCTGGAAAACAGCTTGTAGACATGGCTCAGAAATGAGATGGGCCTGTAATTCTTAAGCAGGGTATTGTCGCCCTTTTTTAAGAAGAGTACCACTACACCTCTGCTCCACGTTTGTGGCGTTTTCCCCTCGAGTGTGACGGAATCGAACAGTTTCTGAAGGGCCTTAAGGACTGGTTTTCCACCCGCCTTCAGGAGTTCGGCCGTAATTCCGTCTTCACCCGACGCCTTGTTGTTTTTAAGCTGCTTCAGAGCCATCCTAATCTCATACAGGCTGACGTCCGGGATGTCTTCGGTATAATGCCGGGTCAATCTAGATCTTGGGTCGTTCGCTAGATTTGCTGCGGGTTTGGTCATTGACGTGTATAACTGTCCATAAAATGTCTCGATCTCCCTCAGAAGCTCCGATTTGGCGGATATGGTTCTTCTAAAACCTATGTAACGAATAAATAATTGATTGATTGAATGATTATACCTACTTAACTAAGTGTTGCTGTAATAATATAATCCATTGTTTATAATATAGTCTTTTATTTTCAAAAAAAAGCTGTGGGTTACGTTTCTTCGTTAATGTAAAATCTCAACACTCCTCGGATAGATTTTAAAGAGCTTTGGGTTACAGATTAGTATTAGTCTAAGGTACAGTATGCACTATGATTCAATGTTGGGCAGCACTTGGTCCAACGTCCATATTAAAATGGTAGGAATGTGTGAATTGTTGGGCAGCCAGCACTAAAAAGTGAAAAATAAAATAACTTTTTTCGATAAAATATAACCGACTTTTAAATAATAACCATTACATAGTACAAACTAACTTTAATATTGGAAGTCGGTGTCAAAGAACTAAGAAACCACACCAAACAGTCTATTCTGTCTCTTTTTTTTAACTATCGTGCGCCGCGATTTCGGAAAAAAACTAAAATGGCGGCATGGCCACAACGGTTCCATCCTCTTTCTTTATTCATCATCTGCCTAGCCTTTTCCCAACTATATTGAGGTCGGCTACCAGTCAAACCGGAGTCAGCTGAATACGAGTATTTTACGTGGAGCGGCTCGAATTCGACCTCCACAACCCATTAACTGGGTAACACGGTACTTCTTGGCAAGACTGCTCTCAGATTTTCTGGCTTCTGACAATCCGTAACGACTGCCAAAGATCTACAAATGACAGCCGGGACCAACGGCTTATCCTCTTTCTTCATTATTAAACAAAAATAGAGATCAACATTTAACTGGAAACAAAAAGGAAAGAACAGAAACGAGACAGATGCATATCCTGCCTGCAACAAGCATGATGGTGCCCCATCCATGGGCAGAACTACAGCACTGATTTTCGTTAGTCGCCAAACTATATTTTTCAACGGCCTACTTGTATACGCAGTCGATTCATTGTTCAGGGGCTCGAGACAAGTGAGATTCTGTCAGTGATAGCGAGGCAAAAGCGATTGCCTTCACCACGCGACTGTTGTCAGAATGTCACTTGTCTCGAGCCACTGGTTCGTTTGACGATTTCGGCTGCCAGTCAAAGTTGACCTGTCGACCAACTCCGGCAGTTGGTCGATTCAATAAACCGTGAAAACTCAGGTGGAGTGAACGCGAAGTAAACTGTAATTCCATCTTGATAACATAGATTGACAGCTCACTTCGTGATCACTTCACCCAAGCCTTTATGGTAAGAGTTTTCAGAATTGCACTGCAGGCAATACACTCGGCGTCATCTGTCAAAATATTCGCGTCACTTGTGGAATAGAAAACATATCCTACTGTGTTTGAAATAAGGATAAAAATGCAGAAGTTGACGCGAATATTTTGACATACGTATGTCTAAAAGAGTTAGTCCTTCGCCAATCGGAGGTACGAAAGCGCGTGGCTAAACAATTTAACGATTTTATTAAATTGAAAACTCTAGGCTGTTTTTTTTTTAACATGGATATAAAATCAGCGTTGGTCGTTTTAGTTTTAAGTTTTCAATTTGTTTGTGGACAGAACTGGAGTTCTCCTTGTCCTGGCATTTTAGACTTTGAAAGTGATGGTGATAAATTATCCGGGTTAATCACTGTGAAGCCACCCAATGACTTTGAGCCAGTGGTACTCCTAGAGATAAGGATTAATTATACAGTTGTAGATCGAGATGTGAGTATTCATTATATTAATATCACAATTACTATTAGTATTAACCGCTCAAGCACTGAAAGTGAAAATTCCAAATTATGTAATAAATCTTACGTAATAGTATTTATAAACATTAAAATCGCGAAAATTTTGCGGCACACCAGTGTGTGCCGGCTATCATAACAACAACAACGAAGGTGATTGTCAATACGACAGAAATGCAAGGGACAAACGCTGTCAAAATGTCACGTGATGGATACCATATAATTAGGCATTTGTACAAGTGCCATCACTAATAGATGGCATTGGTACTTTATCTAGAGGGCATTGGGTTTGTCCATTACGAATTTATTAGTGGCAGCCCAGAGGTTGGCGGTGTGTCACCCTGTACCTTGGAAAGCTCGTACCACTGTGTTATGCGTAGGTATATTTTTCCTCATAGAAACATGTAAAGAGATACCGAACTGTAAAAATCTGAATTGAGAAACCGAGCAGACTGGTTTGACTTGTCCTCTGTGGTCGGCGTCGTCATACCTAACCGGTTGCAGCTGAATAAGAATTTTATTTTGTTTGTCGTGACTGCCTCTGGCCTCTGGGTTCTGGAGATCAACTAGGCATTTCCCACGAAACCGCTTGCCAAACCAACGAGTTTCACAGTAGAAAAAAAAAAGAAAAAAGAAAAGAACGTTTATCCTACCAGAAATGAAGCACAAAAAACAAAATTGAAAGAAAGTAGCTGAGCTTATTTTTGTGTCTTTTCCCAGAAATCTGTTATTTTTGCTATGAATTATTCGGTAAAACTGGAATTGTACAATCATTTTGATGCAATGACAAAATCACGTAGGTATATTTAATGACATTTTGAAAACTTTTGCAATGAAACAATTAGGTACCCTGTCTATTAACTTATTGTTTTCTTAACAAAAAACAACCGGCCGAGGGCGAGTCAGACTCTCACACACGGGGTTGATGGATGGAATGACGGACTGCGGAGGCTTACTAATATAAAATAATAAATAATAATATTTATTGAAATAATAATAAGTTACAAAAGTGTACAGGGTTCAGTAGTATAAATATTAATCTAGGCCTATAATAGTAATATACCTAATAATCTGGATAAAAACTATGCTATTACAAAAATATAAGATTACAGTTGCATACAAAAAATAGGATACTGAAGGTAGAGTGTAGTGCGTTGCCTGATTTAGGTTTATTTATTTAAACCTTTGTTTCAGGCCAAGTCTACAACGACGACGGTCGTTTTGGAATAGAACCGTCATTGAATTTAATTAACATAATATTTTATTTTCAACATCTATATATCATGTCGCGTCAGAGGTGGCCGAGACGCGAAGCACCGGGTCTTTTTTCACAATCCGACATAGTTTTGGGTGTGGACATCAAAATCTAACACTTGTCGGCCAAGTAGTATCGACATCATAGGTTTCCATTAAGTTAAATATTTAGTTCCACTTGTCACCACATCATACTCTTTTTTGCCAAGCTGTAGTTTATATTATCTTTATTCTGACTAACAGTTTACACTGGAAACAGTCACGTGCGTGGTTGAGTATTCAGCCGAGACTGCCCGAGCGGCCCGAGCGCTAGAGCGACCACCTCTAGCCCCACCCGTAATCGCTGTCCCCTCTACCGACGATCGTGTCTAAGCGGTAGGGCGCGCTTGCGTTTCCGATCACGTGGTTATAAGGTTTCGAAACAATTTGTTAGATGGCGCTGTCCGTAGTCCCACAGTAGCGCCATCAATCTATGACAAATATAATAGGGTTGCGTTGGTTACCCTTCCAAGAATATGAAATAATAAAATAAAAATAACCTTTATTCTACCAGAATGTAACAATAATTAAAACAAAACTTTCACAATAACCACACGAATAAATATGTTTAGTAAAATTGAATTTAAGTTTTAAATTAATATTGAAAAAAAAATATTATTATCATTTTCATGCATTCTTATAATTATGAACATTTATTTCAATAACGTTATATGTTGTCGTTTCTGTATACCACTAATACATACAAATTATAGATACTGAATACAAACTAGTAGAAGACATAAAAGCGGAGTAAAAAGGGAGGAGAAGAACTCAAAGGGCATAGAAAAATTCGTCCACATCGCTGTCAACGGGAAAAGTGCCCAGAACACTGGCTGCATTGCCGCGTTGAATGGCAATGCTGTTTCTTTGGCCAAAAAAAGGCCAACCCTCTGGCCACGTGAAGAGTCGACTAACTGCTTGCTGATTTCACGAAAAACTCGATGAGCACTCGGACCCCATGGCCCTAGTGTTTCAACCCCAAACGGCTCAAATACATAATTCCCAATAAGGTTGTTGTATACGCGCCGTTTGAGATTTTCTGCACCCGCAGCAGCCGCCCCAGCACAACCCGTCGTGCTAAGAAGATGGGATGGAGCAAGGGTGTCGACACATGTTGCATCCCACACCAAAGGTCTACCCAACTTCCAAGGCATTATGGTCATCCCATCTGGCCTCTTCCCGTCGTGTCGTGCCAAGCCATTCGGTTCTAATACGGCTGGCACCCCGTCGGTGACAAGAGACTGACGGTTGATGTCATTAATGCTGGCGTGCCGTGCTATCCGACCTGCGCTTCTACTGCAGGAAAGGATTCTTATAATTATTATAAATTTTTCTTCTAATTAATTTGTGGAAGTCACATCTTTGGCGTAGGCCTCCCCCAGCTTTTCCAGTTGTCTCTATCCTTAATCTGTCTTCTCCAGTCCGGTCGACATCTTTCCTTAAAAATCTAACTACGATTACATCTTCCGATTTCCTAATTAGATTTCCTTCAAATTGAAAAGCAGCTGCAGACTATAAATAAATTATTCTACGTCCTAACCGGTTAAGTTTTGTTTTTACAGCTCATCGATCTAAAGGTGTTGATTCTGGTCACTTTTTATAACCTCGGCATTGTATGAAATTGACGGGTAATGAAGAGTCAGAGCATTATACTCGTATAAAATCAGCTTTTCAACTATACTTTGTTGACAAAATAATTAAAAAATCACCAAGAAACACGGAAGAGTCTCAGTAATTATGTAATGAACGGTCATGTCCCCCCTCTTGGCATAACATTTTAAGGCATAATATTGTTTGGCACACCGTTTTCGCATAACTTTTATTAGCTTATACTGTGTGTGTTTCCCCGACACGGATAGGTTAGGTTCGAATAGTATGATGGGAGCTTGGCTTATTAAATTAGCTCCAAGGCACACACATGGTTTTGATTTGATTTTTTATTATTTAATTTCTAGCCTAATGAAAGCGGTAACCTAAAATCACTCAACGCAAGGAACTTGAGAATTTATAACCAGGGAGATCCTATCAAGTTCCGGGTTCATTTCCCCGTTATCTCACCGCTGCCAAAAGTTACTGAGATAAATGTCAATGGAGATGTAATCTGCTCAGGGCCTGGAGGTGAGGATTTTGTTTTATCATCAACTACCTTTTTCCCGCGGCTCCGCCCGCATGGATTATCGTAGGTTGTCACGTAATGGAGTAGCCGATGTCCTTCTCCATATCCCAGGCTATATATCTGCCAAATTTCATGACGATCCGTTCAGTCGTTTTTGTGTGAAAGCGTAATAGACAGACAGACAGAGTTACTTTCGCATTTATAATACTTATTAGTTGGGATATCATCCCTATCCTATGCATCCTACTGAAAACGTCAAGACTCATGTCTCGGATTTAAAGTCTGTGTTTTTTTGGTACAAGCTGGGGGTCGTTAAGTCGAGAGTGAATATGTTACTACCTGGCAATCGCGCTTCATTGTCGACAAAATATTTTTTTTTCTAACAGTAAGATTGTGGTCAAATGAGAGACTGTTTCAGTAATAAAAAAAATAAAAATAACGCCCTAGACTTAAGAGATTCTTGTGACGAACCACTTGGGTGAAATAATAAGTGCTATTTATCAATATTGCATAAAACTCTTGCGTTACTGACTAAGGGCGAATTTCACCAATGAAACTGAACGCGATCAGCGTATAAACCACGTTTATGAGCTGTCAGAGTCATTATTTTTCTATGGAATATTGACACTGACAGCTCTTGAACGCAGTTTAGATGTACTGATCGCGTTCAGTTTCATTAGTGAAATCCGCCTTCAGTGACTGACAGACAACCCTCATTTGAAACTGCTGGTCGCAAAAGCTGAAATTTGGCATATACGTTCCTTATGGAGTGAGCACCAAGAAAAGACGGGGATATCCACGTAGTACTTATAATTTGAAATAATTTTAAAATGGTCAGATCATAAAGTCTTTCTTACTCAAGATTAATAAAACTATATACTTTTTCTAGATGAACCCAAACGTGGAAAAAAAGTCTCAAGATTATCTCACTATAAAAGAGTGTACAATAAAACTCCATTCAAACCTTGGAGGCCAAAACCTGTAACTGAAGCTACGGTAGCGGCGCCTACACATAATACCGATTTACCAGCTTTGAAGCCAGTGGATACTGCTAGGTAAGGATTACAACCCAAAGTTATTAACGTTTGTATCAAAAATTATTTTGCTCATTTATAATACACACGCAACTGTCGTCACAATGGACCAGCAGGCCCAGACAAAAAAACTTTTCTGTAGCGTTAACGTCAGACGCTCACGACAAAATTTATGGAATGACATTAGGTGATGACGCTTCCTTTCCACACCTAATGTCATTCCCAAACATTTTGCCGTCAGCATCTGACGTTAACGCTAAAGAAAAGTCTTTTGTCTAGGCCTGCTGATCAGAAGGTTTAAAAATCTCCCAATGGGTAATGAAAGATCACGCAAGGAAACTCCGAGCGTAGCCTTGCTATGCTAGGAGTCTCATTGCAAGACCGAATCAGAAATGAAGATAACCACAAGAGAACCAAGGTTACCGACATAGTCTGAAGAATTGGCAAACTTAAGTGGCCATGGGCAGGGCTTTGCTAGCAGGTTTGATAAAGTCGAATGGTTCTAGAGTGGGAACCGCGTACTGAAAGACGCAGCGTTAGCAGACTTCCCGCTAGCTGGACCAATGACCTTGCGAAGGCCGCCGATACGAAACGCATATGACTAGTCTATGTGGCGATACATGGGAGAGGCTGATGGGGAAATGACCATGGTGGTATAAATACTTCTTCGCCACCTCGTCGCTCAAGTGACAGCTTAACAGCTGCTGTTCACGACGTCCCCATATTATTGGCTGCTAAGAAAAAAAATATGGCAGAGACCTTTCCCCAGCAGTAGGACCACATACATAAGGTAACTTCAAGTAGCGTATTTTCTAAAACTAACCCTTCTGCCCTTTTCAGCGTACACAACAGTTTTCCTCATACCCCCCCAATCACAACGAATGAGTGCGGTATAGTCGCGGGTGGGAACGACAAGGTCCCTCTAATCCACAATGGAAACATTTTCGAGAGAGGAGAGGTACCCTGGCTTGTGGCTATCTTCAGGGCTGTTGCGAAGACTCTTCAATTTATCTGCGGAGGAACGCTCGTGTCGGATCGTCATGTTGTCACTGGTGAGTTTCAGACAGAGGTCCGCAAAAGTCCCGTAGACCCCGGTTCAATTTTGTTTCGTAAAAATATTCCGGGGCTATGTAAATTTTCATTAAATTTAACATGCGAGAATTTACATGTAAATTTTTGACCCTGAAAAAAATAAATTTGTAATAATCATTAAATGTTTGGTGTCAAAAGAAAGGTCTTAACGAGCACGACACAAATACGTAAATATCTCGTATTGTCTAAGTAATTATATATTTTTAAATTGTTAACAAAGAAACGAAAGTGAGCCTAATACTAGATAAGTATAACTAAGTTTTTGTTTCATCTCAATGGGTTCACGCTATCAAAACATATATTAATTTATAGAGTTCAAAAATAAATTCATTAATTACGTAATACAAATAAGCGTAACGCCATCTATTAAACAAAAATAGTACTACCAATTCATGGAAACAACACCAGAACCTACTGAAGTGTTTTTTGAGAAAAATTTGATACGTAGCAAAGGAAAAGTTAACATTTTACTATATTATCGTTATGTATCTGAATTCAAATTTTGCCAAATCATCTTTACGGTCGATGGATAGCGTTCATAATTTGATCTCAATTTCTGAATAGCGATGTTCTTCGCGGAAGAATTACCTTTGCCCATTTGTCTGTTACATGTTACCTTAACTTAATAAGCTAAATATAGTAAGTATAGGTTTGCCAGGTCTTAAAACTATACCCGCCGTATACTATACCGTATATCCGCCTAGCCTTTTCCCCAGCTGAATGGTAATTTACGTGTAATACCTCCACAACCCAGTAACGGTAACACGGTACTTCTTGGCAAGACACGTCAGATTTTCTGGCTTTTGGCCACCGTAACGACTGCCGATTTAGCCGTATTAAATTGGATGAAAAGGCCAGACAATTTATGATAGGTATTTAGGATTTTGTATTTATTTAAATAATAATTTAATTAGTGTGTACGAGTATGTATTTAAGTCGGATTGGTATCCTCAACTCCACGATCAAGCACGTATTTTGCGTACGGTCTCCTCAAGGAAGGCTAACAACGCCCTGGTGTTGCTGACTAATATTAAGTAGCACTTTAAGAAAATCCAGGCTTTATGACTTAAGCAACATTATACCGTTTTAGGAGCGTTTACTCTGAACGGCATTTCAAACAAACTTTCAAGTCCTTATTTTTCGGCATGAATTAACCGGTTTTTAAATGAAATGATTTGACCATTGAAAAGCCCAGCCCTCTGGTCACGTGAACAGTCGACAAGTCATTTGCTGATGTCCCGAAAGACTCTGTGAGCACTCGGACCCCATGTGCCTAAAGTTTCAACCCCAAACGGCTCAAAAATATAACTCTCAACAAGATTTTCTGCACCTGCAGCAGCCGCCCCAGCGCAGCCCGCCGTGCTAAGAAGATGGGATGGCGCAAGGGTGTCGACACATGTTGCATCCCACACCAAAGGCCTACCCACCTTCCAAGGCATTATTGTCATCCCATCTGGCCTCTTCCCATCGTCACGTGCCAAGCCATTTATTGAAAATCAACTGTCTGGTTTTATGCGGAAACCTGGCAACACATAGTTTGTATTGACGGGTTAAGGTTTGCACATGGGTCACCCGCAGGCCTCAACTGCTTAGCACCCGCGGTGAGGAGCGAAGCCCCGTGAGAGGTTCGTCGCGACTTTTAAGACAAGACACAAGGTGCTGAGCTTGATCGGGTGTCTATCTATGTTCTAAATCTTCATCATTCTGCCAAACCTTTTCCTAAATATATTGGGTTCGGCTTCCAGACAAACCGGATTCAACTGAATAGGTACCAATATTTTACGGGGAGTGAGTGACCTCTACCACCCAGTAATTAGGTGACACGGTACTTCTTGGTCAGACTGGTCTCAGATTTTCTGGCTTCTGACAATCCGCACTGACTGCCAAAAATCTACAAATAACAGCTTAACGTACTCTCCGTGGCACGCAAGAGTCTCGGTATGATAAAATAAGATTGTCAACCCTGCACAGACCGACTTCAGCAATCGTTGCTTCACCTAGAAGATGAATGCCTTAGGCTGTCATTATTCAGCCACAAGCTTCTCAAAATCTTCTGTGTCATAAAAGTCTTGGGTGTTTTTTCATTCGTTTTGGAAAATTGTTTCGTTTTAAACTATTGGTTCGTATAATTAGATCATTTTTTTTTTGTGAGACTTGACCTGTAAGACTTTGCTGTACGTCCGTCTGTCTGTCACCAGGCTGTATCTCATAAACCGTGATAGTTAGACAGTTGAAATTTTCACAGATGATGTATAAAACAGAATAAAATAAATATTTAGAAGTACGAAATTAAGAATGATCTTGATTCGAGGCACCAGGAGATACCAGGGCTGGTCGGAGGTGATACAGTCAGTGCCCCGCACAACCTTCTTTTTTTTTAATTATAAGAGGCGTCTGGATATTGACTGTATGTACCTACCTATATCTTATCAATGCGACAATTTTTTCATCAACATCCACGCGAACGAAATCGTGGGTAGGTAGAGCTAGTTGTACAATTAGAATCATGAAAAATGATAGCAACGTGCAGTTAATCAAATCCTAATGAATAATAACGGTTTTTTATACGGAAAAGTATAAAATAAAAACTGAGTTTAAAAAATTGTAACCCAACTACAGAATGAGGTCGGTTAAAAACAAAAATGATCTAAACAGTATGAAACAAGAAAATATTTCAGAAAAAAATCAAGACAGATACAAAATGCTCAATTTGAAGCCATGCGGCGCGCAGTATTCCGAGGTTTCGGGGGTTCTGCAGTCCGTGGGGACTACATAACCCAGACAGACTTCAGATAATATTATTATGTTTGTTTGATCAATCAGGAAGCTCACGAACTACAATAGAGCATAGTTCAAGAGCAAACGAAGCAAGGTCAATTTTTTTTCTTCTGCCGGATTTGTTTGATTTTTTTTTATCAAGTAATAAACAAGTGATATGTGTCTTTGTTAATTTCAGCCGCTCACTGCATGCAGCGTCCCTCGGTCTCAACTCCCACAACAGCAATCGTGGTTAAGATGGCGGCACACAACCTGCACGACTGGGGTGACGAATTGACCGTCGTCAGGAAGCTGATGGCGGCGACTATACACGAGGAGTATGATCCTAAAACGCTTCAAAGTGAGCACATAATGAGACTAGCTTCTCCCAGTGGCTTCGCTTTCGTGAAGAAAATATCCCAGGACCGACCTTACCTTGAAGGTCGACCAATGTGGCTAAGAGCTCCTCATCTCATTTTCTATAGCTTATTTTTTTTGCTTGTTTTAGATGACATTATGGTGCTCACACTGAGAACACGCATCAAATACACCAGGTATATCCGCCCAGCTTGTCTGTGGAGCGGTGACACTGATCTCTCACGCGTGGTGGGGGCCACTGGAGTTGTAAGTATCAATCAACTATTTTTTGTTTACAATATATTTGATTCCTGTGATGCACACGTCATATCCATCGACATTATGATCTTTCCTCAGGTAGCTGGCTGGGGTGATCGAAGCGTACAGTCCATAGGGGGCAAGGAAAATGAGCCCCAAATGGTGCGCGTCCCTATAGTCAGCACCAAAGCGTGCAGGGCCAGCCAACTTGACTTTCATCAACTTACCTACAACACTACCTTGTGTGCCGGTATGTACTCCAATTACACTACAAATTTTTGGCTTTGAACAGTTACTAACAGTTATCGCGGTCTTAAAGCCACTGTTAGAACGCTGTAAGCCTGAAATAATTCGTGATATTTCACTATAACAGGTGACCGAAACGGCGCGGGCCCTTGCAAGGGAGACTCCGGTGGCGGCCTCTACCTACTAGATGACGGCAAGTGGAAACTCCGGGGCGTCGTCTCCTTGTCCCTCCAGAACATAGCCCTCAGCTGTGATCTCAACGAATACGTGGTGTTCACTGATACAGCGCAGTACTTACCGTGGATATGGAATATTCTATCAACAAAATATTTTGATTAAAATATTTCGTACTACTGGCTTGTCACTGTCTTTAGATTATACCCAAATTGAAGACCTTTTCAAGACCATATCCGAACATAATGTTCCCTTAATTTCTCGATGGTTTTCAATTATTTTAGTCTATTGATATTAAATTCAACAAGTATATAAAATGTCATGTTGACTCGTGTTTCAAAAATAATAAGTTCATATTTTATAAGTTTTAGAACTTGTTTTGTAATTTATAGGTAAAAATTATTTGTAACATAATAGGTACTAATTTAACTAAAAACACTTAAAATAAATATGAAAAACTGATGTGCTGGCGTCTTTACGTATTACTTAAGTCAGGAATTCTCTTAAGTTAGGCTTAAGAGAACTCCTGACTTAAGTAATACGTTAAGACGCCAGCACATCAAGCTAACCGAAACTGCAGTCAAATTTTCCTAATCAACCCTGAACCTAATGCTTCAGCAATAAAGTTGAAAATGTTATTAAAGAAATTTTACACATTGTTGCAGCTTGATGTGCTGGTGTATGTACAAACTCAAAACCATGAATAGGATAAATTGTCTGGCCTTTTTTCCAATTTTTATGGCTAAATTGACTGGTCTCTGCGGCTTTCCAAGTTTCCAGTTTTACAACCTGGCAACCCTAGAACCTTGTACTTGTGTACCCTTCGCTTGTATGCTATGGTTTAGGAAGTTTAGGAAGCAAATGTGTATTAGCAGACATAGGCAAACTAAACTAAAAATGAAAGACGCTATCTACCGACCATACACTTGAACTGTCAAAATAATAGTCAGAATAAAATAATGAAATTTTTACGTTTTTTTTTATTGAGGATTGGGCTTGCTCTAGCCACGTATCAAAAGTTTCACATAAATTTAAAATTAACAATCTGAATTACGGACGATATTATTTTAATGTGTAAAAATTATCTACATTCGTTTTGTACTTTCTACGTGATGCCTGCACATCTAAACAGACAAATAATCCAAAAAGGCTGGAAATGTGTTCAGTTAGTTATCCTTTAAGTCCCTGGCTAGTTTTTTTAAATTATTTATATGTACAAAAATGACTCTTCAACAGATTATATTTGAGTATTTTCATGAAATACTCGCCCGCGCATCTATCCTGTGAGTCTACTCACGAGTCAAGCAAGTCCTACCAAGCGAACCTAGCATTCAAAAGAGCCGAGCGACTGAAGCGAACCCACTCCCATTGAGCCAGCAAAGTGGGCACATCATTAACCATTCACGAGGCTCAGGGGTTGACTATGACCTACGTGTTATTTTCATCAACACCAAGTCCGTGGCAGTTTCGAGACACACTAATTAATCCAATCCTACCTAACTCAGCATCATTTTTATGTGAAGCATGGAGATGAAAGAACTGATGATAGCACCCAAACACACTTGCTTGTAACCTGATGAAGACCACCAACACACTCCATCGAATAAAACGAAAAGTCCCCCAAGACCTCATCTATACGAATATTATAAAGAGGAAAGATTTGTTTGTTTGTTTCAAATGAATAGGCTCAGAAACTACTGGACCGATTTGAAAAATTCTTTCACCAATAGAATACAACATTATCCATGATGGTCATAGGCTATAGAATATTTTCAACAAGTTAGGGAACCGTATGAAAACTTCGATAATGTAACACAAGTTGTGAAAAATTCTTATATCGCGTACGCTGCGGCATCTATTGACAATAGAGCAAAGTGATGTACTACAGTTTTATAGAGGACATCAATGTCTGCAAAAAGTCCGCGATACCATATGTCTAACTATTATGGTTAAGTCACCATGACCGCTTTTTGTTCAAATTATTCAAGCAAATCCCTGGTGATATGAAAAAATGGTGATTTCGGTATCATGATATTAATCCTTATCCATTTAATATATATGGTTTCATGATTAAGGTTGATTATGTCTGTGTAAATAACACTTTAAATTATTCAAATCGGACCTTTCGTTCAAAAGTTACGACGGTAATAAACATGCTCGAAGTAAGAAAAATGTCGCGGCTTGAGCGAACTGGGGAGAGTCGTATCAATGCTTGGTCCGATGAAGTTGAAAATGATTTCGATAAAACAATAAGATTACCAAACGTTTGGATTTTCGAAAATAAACTAGGTACATACATAATAAGGGGTTAAGTTTTAGGGGAGGACATTATTGCTTGCTTCAATTTACGTCGGAATTCTATGAACAAACTAAAAGTGGGATAGGTTCATGGCCCAGATATGACTAATGTGTATTTAGGGTACGATGGGACTGATATACGCATTGCGATCATAAATGTCCCTAAATAAAAAAAAAAAAAAAAAAAATGTGGGTAATTGAAACAGATGTACCTAACAATTTTTGCATAATCAACCCCTGACGGGCTGAACGGGTTAAACAGTTGCGCTGAACCTGTGCTTGAGACAAGTGAGATTCTGTCAACTGTGGCGTGGCGTAGGTGATTGTCAATACGTCAAAAATGTATGGAATCCACAGATGCTATCGAAATGTCACGTGATCAAATTCCTACATTTTGACATTTTGACAGTCGCATTCGCTAATTACCTAAATGGCACATTGTCTAGGGCCTCGAATAAGTAGAAATGGCTAAGTAAATAATGAAAATCGTTGTGCTTAATTTTTCAAAAACTAACCTTTATAAGGTATAGGGGGCGTTGAAATTTGTGGAGTACCTACTATATCCGCGCGGACGAAGTCGCGGGCGAAGTGCCAGTATAAAACTTGAGAGGTGTCAAGGGACACCCGGATGGAACGAAGTTCCTTTGCAATAAAATTTATACACTACACATTCTTATTAATGAAAAGCAACTCGTCTAAAAGTTTCAGTAGCAGTCACTGAAGTGCACCTCAGGTCAAGAGGCAAGATTCATTAGGATTAAAATTCACTATCGGCGACCTCGAAAACCATTAAAATGACATCCATGACGAAAAGTTATCAAAACTCGTGGGCGCCGTCTTGGATTTCGATTTTGACCCGGTAATCGTTATTAGCGACCCCGAAAACCATGAAAATGACACCCATGATGAAAAGTTGTGAGAACTCGTGGGCGCCATCTTGGATTTCGATTTTGACCCGGTAATCGTTATTAGGGACCCTGAAAACTATGAAAATGACACCCATGATGAAAAGTTGTGAGAACTCGTGGGCGCCATCTTGGATTTTGATTTTGACCCGGTAATCGTTATTAGCGACCCTGAAAACTATGAAAATGACACCCATGATGAAAAGTTGTCAAATCTCATGGGCGCCATCTTGGATTTCGATTTTGACCCGGTACTCGTTATTAGCGACCCCGAAAACCATGAAAATGACACCCATGATGAAAAGTTGTCAAATCTCGCCGCGGTCGGCCGCACGTCAGCTAGCTGCGCCGCGATCAGCCGCGCGGCGCCTCTTTTGACTAGTCGGTAGAAGGCTCGTGCAGCCTCGCGACGCCACGCTACCCCTCCTTTGCCTTCAAATGACTATGAACTTTTTAATCACGTAGATAAGATTCAAAATAGTTTGTAATATTTTGCCTCAAAAAGACGCTGCCGGCCGCTGCTCTTTCAGTGGGAATTGACCCTAAATGCTCTGAAGCAGACAGATTGCAAGAAAAAAAAAATGTATTGTTTCAAAATTGTATGTGCATGGTTTAGTGTTTATAATTGTAATTTTGATATAGTGGGCCGTGTTAGATTTATAAAATTTAATCTCTTTATTTCAGGCTACTTTGGCCCATAGATATATGCCTTATTGACTACATATATATTATTCTACAACAGTTTGTGTAAGTACATAGAAACCTAAACCTATGTTAGTAAAAAAGTAAAAAAACGCACTTGGCACTATTTTATAGTGTCTTCCAGTGGTACTTGTCCGCGGAAGTGACGGAACACCACGTCCTGTGGCCAAAAGTCCTCCTTCAAGACGAGGTGCAGAAAACATGTTGGTTGGCACGAACGCCTTGAAATTTACGTTGCGGCGCGATTCCAGCAGCTGCACTCTCGGCGTGTACTTGATCCATTGGCACACGTAGGTACTTGACCATGTCCTCAGCCTTAATGATCCTTTATATCAAAATGAGACTACTGGCGCTATCTATTGAGCAATGTATGTACTACAGTGTGTATTATCTGTGTCACTTGTCTATGTCATGATTACTCATGATGTGATTTGCTTTTTTTGAATAAAATAGTCATTCGTTTACTGCCAAGCTGCGCGTTTCACTATTATAGAAATATTACCACTCTATTTTAATCAAAATACTTCTTTGATAGAATATTCCTTATCCACGGTAAGTACTGCGCTGTATCAGTGAATACCACGTATTCGTTGAGATTACAAGTGAGGGCTGTGTTCCGGAGGGACAAAGAGACAACGCCCCGGAGTCTCCACTTGCCGTCATCTAGTAGGTAGAGGCCGCTACCGGAGTCCCCCTTGCAAGGGCCTGCGCCGTTTTTTTCACCTGTTAAAGGGAAATATCACGAGTTATTTCAGGCTGATAACACTGCTTACAGACCGTAGTCACTGTTAATTATCAATGCCAATAATGTGTAGTGTAATTGGAGTACATACCGGCACACAAGGTAGTGTTGTAGGTAAGTTGATGAAACTCAGATCTGCTGGCCTTGCACTCTTCGGTGCTGACTATAGGGACGCGCACCATTTGGGGTTCATCTACATAGTCCCTTATCTCTACGCTTTGATCACCCCAGCCAGCTACCTGAAGAAAGATCATAATGTCAATAGATAGGACGTTTGCATCACAGGAATCAAATATTCAAAAATTGTTGGTACTTACAACTCCAGTGGCGCCGACCACGCGTGAGAGCTCCGTGTCACCGCTCCACAGACAAGCTGGGCGGATGTATCTGTTGAACTTAATGCGTTTCTTCAATGTGAGCACCATGATATCATCTGAAACATACAAAAAATATAATTAAGCTGTAGAAAATGAGATGACGAGCTCTTAGCTAAACGCTATCAACCACACTGGTCGACCTTCAAGGTAAGGTCTATATTTTCCGACATTTACGAAGGCGAAGCCACTGGGAGAAGCTAGTCTCATTATAAGTGCTCACTTTGAAGCGTGTAAGGATCATACTCTTCGTGTATAGTCACCGCCATCAGTTTTTCGACGAAGGTGAAGTCGTCACCCCATTCGTGCAGGGTGTGTGCCGCCATTCTAACCACGATTTCTGTTATTGGAGTTAGGACTGAGGGACGCTGCATGCAGTGAGCGGCTGAAAATAACACAGACAAAAATCACTTATTTATTTATAAAAAAGAAAAAAAACAAACGATTTTAATTTGAGGAGGTCACTAGTTTATCTTCAAAGTTCAACGTCCAATGCAAATGCAATATAGCTAATAACTAAACCCAATGCAAAGAGCATCACGCACACATATATAACCCTATTTGTTAATATAGACTAAATTCATAAAGTTATTAATTTTCAAGTTTTTTTATTTTTTCCCGTTTTTGAACTCAAATATCTCAGAAAGTATATCACTTACGAGATTTATCACTTAACATTTTTTGTTTGCAATGAATTACTCTATTGATTGACACTTGTTTCATCATTGCCAGTAACGGTCTGTGATTAGTTAGGTATGCCAGGTCTCACACAAAAAAGTCGTATCTTCTTTCTTAGATATTCAAAATTTAACGGTGTATAAGTACTGACAAAACCATTAATATACGAAAAACTGCCAGGCTGCATGCTGGCAGACCAAAATTTATGTAAGCAGCTTTACTTAAGCAGCAGCAGCAGCTTTGTTTAGTAAAATCAAGTAGGTATGTGTGTCGTTTGTTGGCAATTAAATACTTTTTCTTTCTTTCTTTCTTTCTTTTACTTGATCTAATGTAAAAAATTGGTTTCACTGGGTAAGTCGATGTAGTAAAATATGGCTGTCACCTGACTGCTAAACGTGGTCTGCCAGCGACACTCGACAACATCCGATACGTTCTACTTATTAGTCTCTATCTCAGCATATTAGTTTTATTCAGTAAGTATGTGTCATATCTTTTAGCTAAAAAGATTGTTTAAAAAAATCTTATTCAAAACGTTCCAGGTTACGCCACGGCAGACCAACTTATTTTAAGACTACTAATGAAAATCCTTCTTGCCGGTAATAAGATGAGGTAGGGTTTAGGGCGGTCAGCTCCCGGACTATAAATGAAAATTTAACATAATTGGTGAGGTAAAGGTGTACCAGAGTGACCTGTACACATTTGCGTACCCTTTTACAGCGAACCAGCGTGGTGTTATGTAATGTGGTGTAAACAATAAACAACAATGCGATTTCAACAATACTAGTCCATTTGTTTTCATTTATTGAAGAGTTCCTATCTCCGAAGTTCCTCATCAGATCTTCACCAAATTGAAATACTCGACCAAAACATACCAAATTACTTCAAGTGTGTCCATAAATTTGAAGAGAGAGAATTCCCTTGTTTTGTCCAGGATCCTCAGATTCTGACCTTACGACCATTTTCTCTTTAGAATCCATCCAAAGATTGTCTTGACGTGTTACCAGTGTCCAGCAAGGTATTTGAAAAGTGATGCTTAATCAAATTCTTTATCATTTTAACAAGAATAACATCTTGCATGATAAACAGTATGGTTTAACCGCTCCGGCCCCGGCGACACACCGGTGTGTCGCGAATTAATCGCGAATTTAATGTTTATTTACCTATTACATAAGATTTATATTTTTTTGGGAATTTTCACATGTCGGGGCCGCAGCGGTTCACCAAAGGACGTTGTACAACCGACGCTGGTACCACCTTATTGAAGCACATCTTTGATGCGTGGGAATAGGCACAAGATGCCACAGGCGTCTTCTGCAAGGCGTCATCTAAGGCGTTTGATTACGTCAATAACGAAACGTTAAAACTTGGGCATTACGGACTGGGCAAAACCGCTTTAAACCTTGTTAAATCTCGTGGGGGAGCTACGCCGGGGCAAAACTCCGCTGCCGCGGCAAATTGTAGCGTGGCGGACGGAGCTCCGAAAGAGTACTTTATTCTATTCTATTCATGAGACCACCTAGGAATTATAACACACCTAAAATTAATAATTAAAATTCGGTTCAGTACTTTAGGCGCTAAAGTGATACATACAAACATACATGGACAGCTAAAATCATAACCACTCCTTTTGGCTTTGCCGTAGTCGGGTAAAAAAGGAAAATTTGGAAACTACCCGATACCGACAAAATTGAATCGGGTCTTTTGCGGACCTCTGTCTGAAACTCACCAGTGACAACATGACGATCCGACACGAGCGTTCCGCCGCAGATAAATTGAAGAGTCTTCACAACGCCCCTGAAGATAGCCACAAGCCAAGGTACCTCTCCTCTCTCGTAAAAGTTTCCATTGTGGATCAGAGGGACCCTCTCGTTACCATCCGCGACTACACCGCACTCATCCGTTGTGATTGGGCTATTAGGTAAACGGTTGTGTACGCTGAAAAGGGCAGAATGGTTTATTTTAGAAAATTTACTGCTTGAAGTTAGGAACAAAGGAAGAAAGGTCTCTGCCATATTGTTTTCTTAGCAGTCAATAATATGGGGACGTCGTGAACAGCAGCTGTTAAGGTGCCACTTGAGCGACGAGGTGGCGAAGAAGTGTTTATTAACATCATCATCATTTCACCATAGGCCTCCCACAAGTGCCGCCACATAGTCTAGTCGTATGCGTTTCGTATCAAGCGTATTCCCGCGGCCTTCACCAGGTGATCGGTCCAAGTTTTGGGAAGTCTTCCAACGCTGCGTCTTCCGGTACGCGGTTGCCACTCTAAAAGCTTTGGAGTTCATCAGCTCTGCTAGCTATGCCCTGCCCACGGCCACTTTAACTTGCCAATTCTTTAGGATGCCTTGGTTCTCCTGTGGATATCTTTATTTCGTTCTCGCAAGGAAACTCCTAGCGTAGCCTTTGCTATGCTAGGAATCTCCTTGCGTGATCTTCCATTACCAATTGGGAGGTATTTAAGCCTTCTGATGAGGCTCATTGCAACAGTTGCGTGGGTATTGTAAATAAGCAAAATCATTTTTGATATACAAAGGGTTAAAACTTTGGAATGTAATCCTTACCTAGCAGTAACGACTGGCCTTAAAGTTGGTAAATTGGTATTATGAGTAGGCGTCGACAGCGTAGGTACGGGTCTTAGCGTCACTGATTCGAATGCGTATAAATGACCGCTCGATCTTTTAGAGAGAGTTATCGTTGAGACCTTTTTTCCAGGTTCGGAGTCGTCTAAAAAAGAAATTTGAGTGCTATAAGTTTTTAGTATTTCGTTTGTTTAATCTTAACAGCGTTGACGCGGTACGGCTTTTCATACAAACTTTCAAATCCATTTTTTTCGAAATAGATGAACTGATTTTAATGAAACTTGGTATGCATACGCTAGATATCCAGGTCTAAATAGTTATCAGAGAATTTTTTTGAAAAAGATTTCAGAGGGAGATAGAAAGAGCGATTTTAAGTTTTCTATAGAAAGTGAAAAATCACTATATCCTTCCCCCTGAACTCCTTTTCGATTTTTTTTTCTGATAACCATTAAGACCTAGATATCTAGCGTATGCATACCAAGTTTTATAAAAATCGGTTCATTAATTTCGAAAAATAAGGATTCGGAAGTTTGTATAAAAACCCGTACCGCGTAAACGCTCTTAAGTCAAGAAACTAAATGGCCTGCCCATTTTAAAATTATACATTTCTGGACATGTCTTTTGCCATGTAGGTTCCTTGGGGAGTGTAGGGGAGCACTATGAGAAAATTTCCCAAAATTCGAACGGGAAAAAATAGGATATGCGCGGGCAAAAGCTAAGTACTAGCTTTTGCCCGCGACTCAAAAGCCAGGTTGCTTAGCTTTAGCGGCTGCTAAAGCTAGCTTTTGATTCCGTTGTGATCTTAGGTCGGAGCCATATAAAATGAGTTAATTTACCAAATTAACTCTGTCTTACTATTTTATTCCTATGCTGCAAAATCGAACACACCACCTGCTAAATGATCACTATGTCAAATATTTTAATTGATCGATCCCATTCACGGAAATTCACCTTCTTATGAATAGACCGAGGAGCCATACAAAAAGTATTGTATTTGCTTGAATTTCAGCAATACTGATCCCAAATTTTTAACAGCTACTATACACTATTGCTGCCAAATGATACACAATTTTCAATAATATTCATTTATTAGTTAACGATTTCCAGGTGGCTCCTCAATTCAGATGTTTAGATTGAGGAGCCACTTTTGCATTGATATAGTTTGCTCCTAATTTCAGAATTTTCTAGTCAAAACAAAATAAGGGCCACTGTAATTTTCAAGTATTCTCTGTCTGTGTAATTTAGGCGTTACGAAATGATAAAGTTAGATGGTTTTATCATTTTTTAATCTTATAAACTTAAAATTAAGTTAATATAAGAAAGAGTTTTTTTAGAACAGTTCTAATTTTTGGCTGAAAATTCACTTAGAGAAAAAGTAACAGTGAAGATTTCTAAAAAGTTTGTTTTTCTGCGCCTTCTCAGTATCGTGTGTGTCTTTTGCGAACACACTCTTGAAGCCTGAAAGGCTCACTTTCGATCAGGTGTCATACTGTTTCTTCAGGAATTTCTTCCCAGCTTGATTTGCTGACTCAATCAGTTGTCTTTCATTATGAACTGGTCGGTCAGTGCTCCGAACGTGCCGTTTGAGTAGATCCCACATGTGTTCTATCGGATTGAGGTCTGGACTGTTCGCGGGCCACGGTAACACCTAGATATCAGCCTCCTCTAGAGCAGCTCTAGTGGTTCTTGCGTTTTAGTCAGTAAAAGTCTGACACTCCCTGCCGCTCCACCCAGAGCGGGAGGGGTCATTTGATGATTTCCCATCATCAAAAAAAAAAAAAAAGTGGTTCTTGCTGTGTGTGCACGTGCATTGTCGAGCATCAACTTAATTAAACCTGGCACCGACTCTCTGTGCAAATGGCACCACATGTGGTCTGATTACCTCCTCGATGTATCGCTGAGCAGTAACAGTACCTTGGTTGAGGATTACAAGCTCAGTTCTACCCGATAGACTAATGCCTCCCCACACCATCACATTGCGCCCCCCGAATCTGTCACTTTCATGAATGCAAGCATCTGAAAATCCCTCACCTTCTCGTCTCCACACCCTAATCCGACGATCATCACTGAAAAAAATCACCTTACTCTCATCAGTAAACAACACTGTGCTCCAATCACTCATGGCCCAATCAAGATGTTGCCTTGCATATGCTAATCGGTTTGCACGATAGGCACTTGTCAGTGGAATCCGCACTTCACGTCTCCTGGAGAACTGCTGGTCTTCGTGCAACCGTTTTCTAATCGTTTGGTCACTAACGCGGGTACCCGTGGCTTGGCGCAAGCGATTTTGTAAGGAGCGGGCGGTGATAAAACGCTGTCTTCGTGCAGTCAAGTGAACATAACGGTCTTCTTGTGAGGTGGTGGCTCGAACTCTGCCTGATCCTCGTCTCCTGGATACTGTTCCCGTCTCTAGAAATCGATTCCAAGCGTTCTGGATAGCTCGTCGTGAGTAGCCGAGAAAAAAATCGAGTGGTTACAAAAAATCCTAAAATCTACCCACTTAAACCGTTTTATGCAAGTGGTATACTCTCATAGTATTTGTTAACACTTATCTTATGCTATAAGACGTAAATCAGTCACTTAAGTAAGCATTCAAGTAAATAAATTAACCCAAATATTAAAAGTATGAAGTGGCCCTTATTTTGTTTTGACTAGATATTAGGCGGCGTTTAAGCGAGCAAATTAGAAAACTCTTGGATTTTGCGCCTTCGCACAAGGCTAACATCCGAGACATGAGTATTGATGTTTTAAGTAGGATGCATACCTAGGCTAAAGATAATATTGGTCATAAAACAAAGTCCTCACCTCCAGGCCCTGAGCAGATGGTATCTCCATTGACAATTATCGCAGTAACTTTAGGCAGCGGTGAGATAACGGGGAAGTGAACCCGGTACTCGACAGCTTCCCCCCGGTTATAAGTTCTCCAGTGGTCTGGTTTGGAGATTAGGAAGCCTCTATCATTTTTCTAGAAATTAAAGAAAAAAAAATCTTTTTCAAATTCAGAACCAGGATATTTTACTAGACATAAAAATATGATTTGATTTAGTCCATTCGTTAGGTTTTCAAAAAATATTAGATATAATTAGTGCACCTATATAGATGTATTTTTTGCCATTTCAAATCGATAAAAATTGAAGTAGAGTGTGGCGGTGGCTGGTGACGTCTCGTCACTAGTAAAAATTGTACGTAGTGACGTCATGCGAGTTTTGAACTCACTGCTTCGTCTTCATTTTTTGTTTACCTAAGTGAAAATGGAAAAAAATACGTGTCCAATATCTTTTGGAAATTTATCTGACGGACTTTGTAGGTAGCGGAACAGAGAGTAAAGTCCCGCATACCTCCGTTGAAAAGGGAGGATCTTCCGACCAGACGGATGATGTGTCTAGTGGGCAACTGCCAGTTGCAGTGGCAGTTGATATTCGGGCTTTGCATATGTTCTAATTGCACGGTAAACTCTGATATCGCGATTTAGGATTTTGTCCAGTTAGTTCGCAGCTGTCGAGATAGATGGCGCTGCGAGTCTCATTTGTTGATTCTGCTACGTTGAATAAAAAAGTCGTACTTTATTTTGACACAATTTACTTTTTTTTCTATAACCAATGTACTTCATTTGCACAAAAAAGTGACAATTTGCGAGTTGGAGTCACGCACTGAGGCTGAATTTAAAGCTGTTATTATTAAGCAGCACGAACACTCTTGTAGTCACTGGTACAACACGAACTCCTGTAGTCACTAGTACAACACGAACTTCTGTAGTCACTGGTACAGCACGAACTCCTGTAGTCACTGGTACAGCACGAACTCCTGATATCACTGGTACAACACGAACTTCTGTAGTCACTGGTACAGCACGAACTCCTGTAGTCACTGGTACAGCACGAACTCCTGATATCACTGGTACAGCACGAACTCCTGTAGTCACTGGTACAGCACGAACTCCTGTAGTCACTGGTACAGCACGAACTCCTGTAGTCACTGGTACAGCACGAAATCCTGTACTCACTGGTACAGCACGAACTCCTGTAGTCACTGGTACAGGACCTCGTGGCTAAACAATAACAACCGCGCGTGTCGATCTTCAAGTTTAAGTGACCCTTGCCTGTTTGGTCGGTCAGCCCGTGTATGTGTGACCGATCATTACATAATTACTGATACTCCGTCGTGTTTCCGACATGATTTTTAATTACTTGATAAAAATATAGTTGGAAAGCTTATTTTACATTATGCTTCAACTTTTCATTACCCATCTACAATGTCGAGATTAAAAAATGTGTCCGGAATCGACACCTCTTCATCGATGAGTTGTAAAAACAAAACTTAACCGGTTAGGACAAAAAAAATATAGTCTGCAGCTGCTTGACATTTAAAACTACATAATATTACTAAAACTAAAAAATCTCTAAATACTAGTCATAGTTTAAAATAATGTAGGTATAGCAGAAACTGTTTGTCAACATTCTATAGCCGAAGAAGAACCCTATTACTAAGCCTCAGCTGTCCGTCCGTTCGTGTGTCTGTCAGCGGGCTGTATCTTAAAAACCAAAATAAGTAGACAATGACAGAGTGTGTATTTCTAATAATTGCCGTTATAACAACAAATAATTAAAATTAAAGGGGCTATACTTGTTGCGGATTTGTTCGAAAGAGTTACCGCGGCCCTGGAACGTAAAAGGCACTAAGAGGAGCATGGGTGGGTTTTAGTCAGTGGAAGTCTGGCACTCCCTGCCGCTCCACCCAGAGCGGGAGGGGTCATTTGATGATTTCCCATCCAATAAAAAATAAATAAAGGGGCTATACTTACAAGAAACGTATTTTTTCAGTTTATGGTACGAGTCCGACTCGCACTTGGCCAGTTGTTTTTTGTTACAAAGCATTATGCTAATACACAAGTTTATTGTTTCTTCAATTCGAAAAGTGTTCAAAAATGTCATTAGATATACCTACGTGAATTTGTCATTACATTAAAATGAATGTACTATACCAGTTTTACCGAATAATTCATAGCAAAAGAACAGGTTTCTGGGAAAAGGCCCAGAAATAAGCTCAGCTACTGTGAAACTCGTTGGTTTGGCAAGGGGTTTCGTGGGAAATGCCTAGTTGACCTCCAGAACCCTGTTACTGTGTGTAACTGGGTTCTGGAGGTCAGAGGCAGTCGCGCCAAATAAAATAAAATTCTTATTCAGCTGCAACCGGTTAGGTATGACGACGCTGACCACAGAGGACAAGATAAACAAGTCTGTTCGGTTATTCAAATCCCACACATCTTTCTAAGAGGAAAAATTTTATAAAATAATGATATTTATAGCTGTCTGAACCTCGACTTTTTAGCATAACATTTAAATATGAGACATAATTAAATGTTTAGCAATTATAAAATTTGGTGAGCCACGAAAAAACAGCATTTAAATAATTTGAACGGCATACAAAGATTTTGTTTGCAATTAAAAAAACCAGGCAGCAATCCTTGTTCCGCAAATAATTTTGATAATGGTCAAAAATTAAATCATAAATAAGCAGCTTACAATAACATGAGTAAAATAATTACTTGATCAGCAAGATTTCATGATTGAACAGCAGAGAAAACATGTCTATAAGCAATTAGGTTATTTATGGAACTTACTTAGATAAAAAAGGTTAATTATTAAGAAAAAATGTTTAGGTTAAGAGCGTTTACGCGGTACGGCTTTTCATACAAACTTTCAAATCCTTATTTTTCGAAATTAATGAACCGATTTTAATAAAACTTGGTATGCGTACGCTAGATATCTAGGTCTACGCTCTAAAATTAGGTTAGGTAAGAACTGACCTCCTACGCACAAGCCGAGCGAGCGAAGCGAGCGGTGCCATGGAAGCGGCCGGCGAGTGCCAGAAACGACTAGACTACATAGAAAGAAATATGGAAAAAAAACCTAAAAAAAGTTTACCCGAAACTGAACTAGTTAGACGAGATTAATTATTAACAGCCATCCAGAATGACATAAATTGCTGATTGATTTTGGAATGTTTGCTGGCCATGAGTTGCTGATCAATTAGCTATTTCTGCTCACAGATTATATTTTTCTGCTCACAAAAATACGAATACTACGCTAACCATTTAAATAACACCCTATAAATAGTATATTGCTCCGTATGGTGTCGGACGTAAAAGAATAGAAGAATAGCACCATCCCATCACTTCCCGTGGGTGTCGTAAGAGGCGACTAAGGGACTCACCAGAGAATGGGCAGCAGCAATCTCTGTAGGTACATTGCTACAGCTACACTGCGATCGCCAACCCGTCTGCCAAGCGTGGCGATTATGGCAAACCCCCCCCCCATGTTGGGGAGGCCTACGTCCAACAGTGGACGTCTTTCGGCTGATATGATGATGGATGATGATATGATTTAAATATAATTATAGCAACAAACTTGTCGATTGACCAACATAAACCTCATAGTTCTCCTTATTTTTAAAAGCTTTTATTTCTACTAGACAGCGCAAGAAGGCAGATATTGTATTTCTGTGCACTTTACGTGCTTTCCAAGGTACGGGGTGACGGGTCCGTAATGTTAAGTCGGCTGAACGATTGTTCGAATGGAAGTTTTTAGCGGTCTATTAGCGAAGGCTAATATAATAACGACGAAGGCCAATATGATAGCGACATAAGTGACGTGAGCAAGTCACTAAACGATATTAAAACAACTAAAGATGTCACTTAGGTCGGTGAAAAATCGGTGCAGTTATATGAAAAGGCTAGGCTTTTAATTAAACGGCTGATTAAGCTAGTTGGCTGCGACATATATATGGTATTGATCACGTGATAAAATTATGATGTTTTGACAAACACCTTTGCCACGCTACCGCTGACAGAATTTCACTTGTACCTATAGAAATGGTAGGTGCCAGATACCGAACAATATATTTTATGAACCGTTTTTCATTACTAGTTAGCGTAAAGGAACACGATAGAAGTCGATTCAGGTTAACTCTGTCTTTTTTTTTTTCAGTTTTCGATTAATGAAAGTCGGTAAATGTATATGGGTCAATGACCGTTATTGCGCATTTATCAGGTGGCTACTCTAGAGCATCAGGCCACCCATATTACATATGTTTAGTTTAGTAGATTTATTTTCATGTTATTTCGGCGTACAATTAAGTACCTATATACCTACAAACAGGGTGAATAGGACTGCAGGGTGAATAGGACTTTCCGCCTGACGCAGGTACTCACCGGACACGGTTGTTTCGGAAGGTACCTGCCGGTCGATTCTGCAGTGCGATTCTGTAAACATGTCGAAGTGAACACCCGGGCGAGGTGCACGACGGGTGAGTTGTCAAACCATACAAATAAGATGGAATGACAGCTCTATTATCGTTCACTCCGCCTAGGTTTACACCGTGAGATGTCGACAGAATCGACCGGCTGTCAACATCTCACGGTGTTCACCTAGGCGGAGTGAACGACAATAGAGCTGTCATTCCATCTTATTTGTATGGTTTGACAACTCACCCGTCGTGCGCCCCGCCCCCCGGGTGTTCATTTCGACATGTTGAATCGCACTGCTGTTTCGGATTCGGCGGGAAGAAACACCTGGGTGTTTTCACTGCGAGGATCGCCCGGAGGACACGGTGGAGCATACGGTGGAGGTCTGCCCCGCTTGGGCGGAGCACCGCCGTGTCCTCATCGAGGCGATCGGCGGCGGCGACCTCTCGCGTCCGGCCCTGGTTCAATCCATGGTCCGGAGCGAGGAGGTATGGGAAGCCGTCACCTCCTTCTGCGAAGCAGTAATGCTAGTGAAGGAGGAGGCGGGCCGCATGAGGGAGAGACAACCCTCACGCCCCAGCCGCCGCGGCATAGGGCGACGCACCGGGCGTCGGGAGTCGCTGGGCGATACCCGGCCACCGTAGGTGCGGGTCTGCGGATGGCGAGCGTTGGGTGGCTCGCCGTCCGATCAAAGCCAGACCCAAGCCTTAAAGAGATGTCAGCATAGGTTAGGGGCCCGTTAGGGTCAGTGCCTGCCAGGGCTGCGGATTTTGTTCGAAAGAGTTACCACTAGGATAAACATGAATGGGTTTTAGTCAGTAAGAGTCTGACACTTCCTCCCGCTCCACCCAGAGCGGCAGGAGTCATTTGAAGATTTCCCATCTTTAAAAAAAAAAAGGGGGTAAATCGGCACAAAACTTTGAAGGATTTTTTTACGTTATTTAAATCTTGTCTGCAGCAATTGCGATCTCCAATTTTATTGAATTTAAATAAATAAAATAAAGTTACCAATATTATGATATTAAAGTGAAAAACTTTATCAAAGATTTGTTTCTATTCACCCCACCGTTCCTATTCACCCCGTTTGACGGTAATTAATAAATAAAGCCTGTCCCACCCGGGAATCACACCCGTGGGGTCAGCAGTCGTACATACAACCACGAGACCAACGACATAGTTGTGATATTAACATAATGGATACTCACAATACGATTTACAACTGTAAAATTAATCCTTAACAATAGGCTTGGCACTGGCTCAAAGTCATCGGGTGGCTTCACAGTGATTTTCCCGTATATATTATCACCATCACTTTCAAAGTCGAAAATGCCAGGACAAGGAGAATTCCAGTTCTGTCCACAAACAAATTGAAAGCTTAAAACTAAAACGAACAACCACACTGACTTTAAATTCATGTTAAAGAACACAGATTTCTATTCAATAAAATTGATTACAGACGAGCTTTCTCACCTCCGATTGGTGAAGGACTAAGAGCGGATTTCACCAATGAAATGAACGTGATCAGTACATCTAAACTGCGTTCAAGAGCTGTCAATATTCCATAGAAAAATAATGACACTGACAGCTCATAAACGTGGTTTATTCGCTGATCGCGTTCTGTTTCAGTGGTGAAATTGGCACTAAATCTTCAGCCGCCATAATAATAGTAGACACATTACCTATTAGTAAAACAATGGCACATCGGCTCCATGAGTCGGCGTTACGGCTAACGGCCGCTTTCTATAATGTTATAGAAAGCGGCCGTAAGAGGATAAGTAACTTTCATAGACATAATTAATTCAAAATATTCGCGTCAACTTGTGCATTTTTATAATTAACCTTATTTCAAACAAAGTAAGGTATACTTTCTATTCCACAAGTGACGCGAATATTTTGACAAATGACGCCGAGTGAATTGCCAGCATTACATTTGGACGATAGTTCATCTTTGTCTGGCAGTCGAAATCGTCGAACGAACCAGGAAAAAAAAAATTATAATAGATCTGTATTTTCAGATCAGAGATCCATAAAATAACACAAAACACGTTTAACATAATACAACATGTAACAGAATAAACGCAATACCTCTTGAGGGGTCATTGCACTCATCATTATGAACAACTTTCACTACGGGACCAACACTGAAATCGCGAAAAAAAAATTGACTGACCCATACATTTTTGTCCGCGCAACTCGACAAAATGTACTCATCTGCCTAGCCTTTTCCCAACTATATTGGAGTCGGCTCCCAGTCAAACCGGATTCAGCTGAATACCAGTATTTTACGTGGAGCGGCTGCCTACCAGACCTCCACAACCCATTAACTAACGGTAACACGGTACTTCTTGGTAAGACTGGTGTCAGATTTTCTGGCTTCTGACAATCCGTAACGACTGCCAAAGATCTACAAATGACAGCCGGGACCAACGGCTTAACGTGCTTTCCGAGGCACGGAGGAGTCTCGGTATGTTAATATGGTCACCCATCCACAGACCCACTTCGGCAAGCGTTGCTTAACCTTGAAGATTGGGCCGCGCGGCTGTTATAAATTAGCCACGAGCTCCTCCCATCGACAAAATGTACTGAACAGCTGATATTTTTTTCGCGATTTCGGGGTTGGTCCCATAGTAAAAGTTGTTCATAATGATGAGTACATAATGAGATATTGCGTTTATTATTTTACACATTGTATAACCTTATGTCACATATCTGAATGACAGTCTGTGTACCGCCATCCAGTGACACATTATTTGGCCATCCACCCTGCCGGCTACAGTAGCCACGAGGCTGTTGGGCCTGCCGCGCACCCAAAGCATCAGTGATGCGATTCGCAAACGTAGCAGCGAAACGAAATCAGCGGCCCTACCATGACGTGTTAAAGCGTGAGTAGTTCGAGCGAGGAGGAGGGATGGAGCTATACACCCTATATAGCTCCATCCCTCCTCGCTCGAACTACTCACGCTTTAACACGTCATGGTAGGGCAGCTGGTACGCGTGCGTCTGCAAACATCCCCGACGCGCTACAGAAGCGCGGCATTGTACGAGCCCTGTGTATAACTGACCCACAGGGCGCACGTGTACAGCGACTGGCAGTAGGCCCTGAACAGCGTTATTTTAACCTCTCGCGTACACCGTGTGATGCTTAGTCGTCTGACTTACTTCGCAGTCTGAATGGAAATCTATATTTTTAATCAATTTTTTTTTTGCAAAAATTTTATTTTTTTTACAGTGTTTGTTACCTAATCTATGACATCCTACGGAAGAGATTTTTTTTCTTAACAAATATAGATTTCGCAGCCAACTAGCTTAATTAGCCGTTTCATTAAAAACCTAGCCTTTTCATTTAACTGCGCCGCCGCCGTTTAATCAGCGACAAAATTGACATGGGCAAGTCATTCAACGACATTGAAACGAAGATGTCACTTAGGTCGCTGAAAAATCAGCGCAGTGAAATGAAAAGGCTAGGCTTTTACTGAAATGGCTGATTAAGCTATTTGGCTGTGACATGGATACCTAGCCCATGGAATTGATTGCTCTGATATAGTCAACAATTTATTTTATGTTGTGCCCAGAACAGTTATACGGCGAGAGTCGCGCGTCTACCCGCTCTTTGCTACGACACCTTGTCGTACACATGCGGGTGAAAGGGCGCCTCTCCATAGAATGGTCAAAACCTACAATGAACATTTTGTAAATATAGACATTTTTGCTTTGGACCGCCAAAAATTTAAAAAACTTTTAGTTGATAGTCTGCATTTGTGTAACTAGTAGTGTTTGTGTTGTCTAGTGTTTGTTTTGTTTATAGCATTAATTTGTTTTCTTGTCTCTTCCTTTCTTTGTTTTAAATTACTATTATGTTTGTCTTCCTATTCATGCTGTTGTAATTTTAAAATATTGTGTCTACACTGTATCATTAAGTTAAGTAATCCGTGGAAACGTCGTGGATTGTACATTAGCCTACTTTTAATTTGTAGTAATATTTACTGTTACAGATATTGTACAATTGTTTGTTTTCCCTAAATAAATAAATAAATAAATAAATAAATGGAAGCCACCCGCAAGTCGTTGCTGGATTCAGGGCATAGTCAGCGTGTTGTGGCTGCACGATTGCATCTAAGCCTCTCTGCTGTCAATAGAGTGTTTCAGTGTTATCAGGAGACTGCTATGTTAACTCACCGTCCAGGATCTAATAGACTAATACTAATTGTGTAAATCGCATAAAATTAAAGCAAAAAAAATGGGTTTGTAGTTTTTTATATTCAAAATTCACTTACGTTAACGATACTGCACGTTACTATACGTCAATACATTCATGCTAGGCCCTCTAACTCTGTCATTTCAAATACAATTAATACAATCTGATGTACAGTAAAGAACAACTGCAAAAAAAAACAAAATGAAATATGTTTTTAAAAATATGAGCATGCACTTCTGAAACACCTAACGGTCTTTTCTTTTAACATCTCACCGTGTCCTCGGGGCTCGGCTGGGTAGTCCTGACGTGGGGGTACACGTGGCGGGACGGCACGGTCCGCCAGGCACTTCTTCTCATGCAACCGAGCGGGGCCCTCCAGCTCCGGCTGGGGGACCGCCACCTGACTGCTCGGGGTTCATCCCCCGGCCGGAGTGTCTCGAACGAGACTCCGGACAAGAGAAATTTCCCGAAAGCCAAATCCCAGGCTTAGGGACAACCCAGCACCCTATTCTTCCTTAGCTCCACTCACTTCAAACTTCACTCCTTCCTTTCTCCCCTAGTCCCAGGTGGGTCCCGGCCAAGCCGGGGAATCACATGCCGACACGACGGTCAGCCCCCATCGTATTCTGGGAGGGGGCCACTTACTGCCGAATGAAACAGCGCCTTCAACACAACAGGCTGATTCAGCCTTAAATATAAATACTAACACAGAATCGGCTGCGGTACTCGCGCCCCAAACACTGATATTTCAAGCGACAAACTTTTCACGAGCGGCTGGCAACAGAGTATCGTTAGGAATAGTCTTAGAAACAACCCTGATAATGACCAGAAAGACACGGGGAAGGCTGCCAGGTCAGGTGGTCCTATCCCGACCCCGCCGGGCGAAGTACGCATGCATCAGCGCGAAAAAGCCTTAGCTGCGGAAAGAAAACATGGCGACCAGACGCGCGTCTGCGAAGGCAGTAGCCAGAGTAGTGCGCGGACGGTTGCCATAGAGCAAGTACGCGACCAGCCGCGAGTCCGCGAGGGTCTAACCCAGCGCGAAAAACGGCCGGACGCGGAAACGCGCGACCGAGGACGAGTCCGCCGCGAAGGGGTAACCCAGCGCGAAAAATCCACGGAAGCGTTGGAACCCACCGGAGCAGAAGGCCTGAACCCAGACCGACTGAGACGTGACACAGACCGACCGACTTCCGAATTTAAATTATTTTATACTTTGTAGTATTTTATTTCTATTTGGAAGTCGGTTGTATTTTTTTGTAAAAAACGTTTTTTGTTTTTCACTTTTCAGTGGATACCTCACACCTAACAACTAACGACACCACTGGGAAGTCACAGTAAAGCAAAATCCGCAATTTCGTTTACATGGATGACATATATTTTTTCCAGCAATTTCGATTTAAAAACCAAACTAATAAACCGATTTCTAAATTTTTGAAATCGGTTCATAAATGACGGAGTTATGTAAAAAACATAAAAACAATACAAATGAATTGAGACCTCCTCGTGTTTTGAAGTCGGTTAAAAATAAATAAATAATTAATTAATTAATCATAATAGTTCTCGTTCATAATATTTCTAATCCACGGCAGGTACTGCGCTGTATCAGTGAAAACGACGTATTCGTGAAGGTTACAGCTGAGGCCGTCATCAGTCCTCAGGGACGAGGAGACGACACCTCGCAGTCTCCACTTGCCGCCTTCTAGTAGACAGAGGCCGCCACCGGAGTCCCCTGAGCAGGGGCCGGCGCCGCGTTTATCACCTGTCAAAGAAAAATGACAAAACTAACTTCTACAGTGCAAATTCTACAAATTTGTAAGCAACATTCGCTTTCACATCTGTGCAGTGAGTTTTTAGTGCAACCCCAAATTTCAATTAAATCATAAACAGGCACTGCTGCACTGGCAAGGGCTTGGTCTGTTATACACTTCTGGACACATCTATTGGCCCACCTTAGAGTTTAGGTTTCGATGGCCCCTACCGAAATATGATTGCTAGATTGAACAAAAACTGTTGATGCAGTTTTAAACCTGATACATTTTACCATCTTTTTCGATCGTATTGTTTTAAATTTGAATTCAGAATACCATACTACATGGAGCTACGCCTAACAAGTCGGATATGCGCCTTGTTAAAGGCAATTGATTTTTGAATAAAAAACATGTTTTATCAAATAAAGGTTTAATTTAATAACGCATGTTGCCTCCTTGGGCATCTACCACAGCTCTCATACGATTAGGCATAGAGTTTATCAACCGCTCTATGAAATTTTGAGGGATCATCTCCCATTCCTCTTCTATGGCAGTTTTCAACTCCTGCATCGTCTGGGCAACTGGCTGACGAGCCCTAACACGTCTTTTTAGCTCGTCCCACATGTGCTCAATGGGGTTCATGTCTGGGCTTCTGGCTGGCCAGTCCATAACTGTGATGTTCACATCCCGAAGATATTCCCTGACGATGCCGGCCGCATGGGCTCTTGCATTATCATGCATAAAAAGGAAATTTGGGCCCACATAGTCCGCGTATGGTATCACGTGAGGTTCTAAGCACTCACGAATGTACCTTTCAGCATTTAATGTTGGCAGCCGTGGTCCTGTAACAACCTCAAGTTGAGTTTTGCCGCTCGCGGATATACCGCCCCAGACAGTCCATGAGCCACCGCCATAAGCAACCCTCTCTTCAAAGCAGCATTGTGCGAAACGCTCTCCCTTACGTCGATAGACCTTCTTCCTTCCATCATTGCCATGTAACACAATTTTAGACTCATCAGAAAAGAGTACACGGCTCCAATCTTGCTGTGTCCAATTTAAATGACTGCGTGCGAAATGAAGGCGCGCTGTTCGGTGGGCTCGCGTTAGTTTGGGCCCATTAGCTGGCTTGTGTGGTACCATATCGCGTTCTTTTAACCTTCTCCGAACAGTTCGAGCGCTCACAGATACTCCGTGGAAGTCGCGAAGTTGGTTTTGTATCTCAATGGAGGTAAGATGACGATTTCTCAAGCTGGTCGTCACGATGAATCGATCCTGCCTTTCAGTTGTGACCCGAGATCGTGGCCTTCCTTGGCGACGAACAAAGCCGCCAGTCTCTAGGTACCTCCGATAAACATTTCGGACCGCAGATCGACTTAAATTAAGTTGAGCACTCACGTTTCTTTGGCTGTGTCCGGCCTGAATAAGTGCCACAGCTTGGGCGGCGACTTCAGGTGAAGTATCCATAGATTATTGATAGAACCTCACCTTAATGTTAAGAATAAGTAATGTTTGTTGCAAAACCAAAGATATCAATCACTTTTTCAAGAATTAAATCCAAGTAAACCAATAAAACCAAGTTTTCTTAGTATTCGATTGTTTGATATCAACAAACAGGCTCCAAATTGTCTTTTGTTTCTTTAAATTCTGTGTTCGAAATTCAAAAAAAGACTATTGAATGAAATTGTGAATGTGCCAGGTTCAAAACTGCATAAAAACTTTTTGCTCGACCTAATATAAAATTTTAGCTAGGACCAAACGAAACTGAAAATACAAGGTGGGCCAATAGATGTGTCCAGAAGTGTAGTTCGTCCACACAATACAGACTTGTCCGTACAGACTTGACTCTGAATAAAAATTTCTGTTTCGCCGATCCGCTTCCCCACTCTGCTTCTCCTCTCCGCTGCTCGGTTTTATTGAATTTTTAAACTCGTTCGCAATTCTATTGGTTAATATTGGCACGGCTCTCCTCTCCGCTTCAGTGGACCATCAGCCTTACTGCCTTAAACCAACCCGTGTTCCACCAACTGCCCTTTGCGTTGTAGGGCCGCGTTACGCAACTGAGCACATACCTGCGCAGAAGGTAGTGTCGTAGGTGATCTTGTGGAATCCGGTATTGCTGGCCCTACAATCTTTGGTGCTGACTATAGGGATGCGCACCAATTGAGGTTCATCCAGCCGGTTCATGCTATTGTCGCCATGTTCACCCCAACCGGCCACCTGCGGAAATAATAAAAGGTGTCAAAAGGATCATCACAATGTCGTCATCTACTTATTCGGTACAGTCACCAATTTTATAAAAATGCCGGAATATCATTTTAACGGTTGTAGAGTTCAGTTCATGGATGAATGACAATCTTACCATAACAAGATTCCTCCGTGCTTCAGAAGGTATGTTGTACTAGGTCTCGGCTTTCATTTGTGGACCGTTCAAGTATTACGTACGCAGTAAGCACCAAAGGGGAGTCTTTGCTTTGCTTGTGTTTGTATTTTGATGAGATGTGGGACGGGGGGGACTGAATGGTGACTACGACAGCAAAATAACTTTTCCTCATAACCCCGTTCCCCTCCTTCCCTATCTATTTCCTAAATTCCTATATCATTTCAGAGATTTTCCAAAATAGTATATTGTTGCTTACTGGCTCTCACGCGGTGGGCCATAGTTATGTGGAAATAATCTAAGTAGGATAAGGAAGTACCTACTGCGCTTTGACTAATGTTTACGTATACATAGGAGGGGGGGAGTAACAACCCTCACGCCCCTGTAGCCGCAACATAGGGAGACGCCCCGGGCGTCGGGAGTCGCAGGGCGATTCCCAGCCACCGTAGGCGCGGGCCTGCTGATGCCAAGCGTTGGGTGGCTCGTCCACTGAAATAAAATCTTTGAATTCTCATGTACTTACAAGTCCAGTATCCCCCACCACGCGTTCGAGCTCAGTGTTAACGGTCCACAGACAAGCTGGGCGGATGTACCTGTTGAATTTGATGCGTCTGCTCAATGTGAGTACCATGATGTCATCTGAAACAAGCGATTTATCAAGAACGATGAATCATTGTACTAGGATGATGTAAAGTATCCTTTGACCCAATTCTGGCAGGCTCTGGCCCTAACGGGCCCCGTCTACTATGCTGATATCTCTTTAAGGTGCGCGAGGAACACAACGCGCTGTCAACCCGGGCCTGGCTTTGATCGGACGGCGAGCAACCCAACGCTCGCCGTCCGCAGACCCGCGCCTACGGTGGCCGGGAAACGCTTTGCGACTCCCGACGCCCGGGGCGTCTCCCTATGTTGCGGCGGCTGAGGCGTGAGGGCTGTCTCTCCCTCACGCGGCCCGCCTCGTTCTTTACTAGCATTTCTGCTTTGCAGAATTAGGTGATGGCTCCCCATGCCTCCTCGCTCCGGACCATGGATTGAACCAGGGCCAGACGCGAGAGGTCGCCGCCGCCGATCGCCTCGACGAGGACACGGTGGTGCTCCGCCCAAGCAGGGCAGACCTCCACCGTATGCTCCACCGTGTCCTCCGGGCGATCCTCACAAAAAATAGTCCGTTCAGCCGTTGAAGGGTGATTGCTTATTATCAAACATCATCTTTGCCTCGTCAAGGGGTGACAAAATGACACCCATGACGAAAATTTCTAAATCCTGTTTTAGTGTTATGTTGTCTTGTTATTTGTGTGTTTTTATTTTATGCTTTTTCCTGATGGTATATCGTATTTTCTTTTAAACTCACGTCGAAGCGATTCATAACCTCTATAGGACTCATGTATCGTCGCATTAATAATCTTCGTGGTGATCGTGATTTCGTCACTCCAGTCGGTCAGGTCGTGTATTCCAACCTTTACCACGATGTCTCTGTTGTCTGTAGTGCTACCTTGCCTCGACTTGCAATGAGCAGCTGCAAGTAATAATGAAACAGTTAAACCAACACTATTTTGGTCAATAGTTGCAGATACAAGAAAAGTGTAATTTATGTGCAATAAAAAAAACTCAGACCACTATAGACGGATACTAGTAGAAGCGATTTGTGAAAGATTGTTCGTTCTCCTGACCGAATTTCGTCTACGGTGGCAAACCTTAACGAAGATTAGAAAATACGCAGAGATATAATGCACAAGTGTGTACGCAAACACAGGTACACTCTCTGTTCATTTATAAACGATGCGACGACAATCCGTCCCGAGTAATCACGACCGGCTCGAGACCAAGGCGGGAAGTCTTGATATACTTAACGATCGCACAACGACCGAATTCAGTCGATAACTCCTAAAGCTGCCCATACACTGTCAATTTTCAATTTTTTTTGATCCAATGATCAGAGGGCCAGTTCTACTAATTTTTAAGCAACGTTCGCATTCGCATGTCAGTTGCAATCTATAAAAAAAGCCATAATTTCCATAAATATTTGACAGATTGCCACTTTTTTTTTTTTTAAGGATGGGAAATCATCAAATGACCCCTTCCGCTCTGGGTGGAGCGGCAGGGAGTGTCAGACTCTTACTGACTAAAACCCACCCATGCTCCTCCTAGTGCATTTTGCGTTCCAGGGCCGAAGTAACTCTTTCGAACAAAATCCGCGACCCTGGCATCACTGGCCCTAACGGGCCCCTACTCCTATGCTGACATCTCTTTGAGGCGCGCGTGGAACACAACCCGCCGTCGGCCCGGGCCTGGCTTTGATCGGACGGCGAGCCACCCAACGCTCGCCGTCCGCAGACCCGCACCTACGGTGGTCGGCAATCGCCCAGCGACTCCCGACGCCCGGTGCGTCTCCCTAACAGATTGCCACTGACATGCGAATGCGAAGGCAGCTTAAAAATTTTGTAGAACTGGCACTCAGATCACTGATTTTGATCGTGTGATTGACTATGTTCGGGTGGCCTTAGGACTTATCTACTGAATTCGTTCGGTAGGCGATCGGTAACTATGTCGAGACTTGCCCAGGCGCAGCACCTCGCTAAACTGGGCAATGGGCAGGGAGTTATGGTGATGGTGTCGCAGGTACATTAAGTTATGAATAGCCGCATGCTCACTGACCGCTGGGCAAGAGTCTGATGCAGTAGGTTCCTGAACAGAAAGTGCCGTTGATACCGGCCTAGCAAGAGGTGGCGAGAGGATTTGGACGGGTACCATGCGGGCATATTCGAGACGGCGCGGTAGAAAAATGTGTAGAGGGAAGGGAGGCCTTTTCATGGGACAGCAATGGATAGAAGATAATAAACTCACCGGTAATAACATGACGATCCGACACAAGCGTCCCTCCGCAGACAAAGTCAAGTCCTTTCCGTTTAGCCTTAAATATCGCCACAAGCCAAGGCACTTTTCCTCTGTCGTAAGACTCGCCCATGTAGATCAGTTCTTGAATCTGGTTGCCTCCAGCGACTACTCCGCATTCATTCGTATAATGATCATCTGGACTGAAGAAAGGTCAGGAAATTCATTTTATTGTACCGTGCAAGTTTACAACTTGTAACAGAATTAAAGCAATACCTCATAAAGGGTCATTGTACTCATCATTATGAACAACTTTCACCATGCGACCAACATCAAAATCTTAAAAAAAACAGTACATTTTGTCGAGTTATACACACATAAAAGTAAGAGGCAGTCGATTTTTTTTCGAGCTTTCAATTTCGGTCCCATAGTGAAAGTTTTTCATAATGATGAGTACAATGACCCCTTAAGAGGTATTGCGTTTATTCTGTTACAGGTTGTATAATGTAAAATATCTCATATAGTCAAGTTCATAAAGTCTAGTTTCATGACAATTGTAGTTAGGAATGTCGTATGTCCAGGACCCTGTGGTCGAATTTGCTGCCTCTTGGCTGTAGCTATAGTTGAAAAGAATGGGAGAATCTGCATGTGGAATATTTTCTAGGATTTATTTCCCTAGAAGGTTATGAGCACGACTTAAGGATATAACACTGCATTTAGCCGTGATGAATAAGAGCTTATTTTCAATGTTCCATTGGAACACATCGACGATCTCCTCAACGCTATCATAGCAATGATATCAGTCAGACATAGAAGAGTCATACTCACCGGGGTCTCGTCGTCGCGGGTCGTGAATACTCCGGCTTAGGTGGAAGTGTAGGCCTCGTTGTTGGTTGCGTCACCGGAGGAGATTGGGTTGGGAAGAAGAATGGGTGGTAAGGTGAACTAGCTGAAAAAACAAAATGGTAATAATACTAATGGCTTTACAGGCTTTTTCCTCAGCTTGATAAAAGAGATGGTCTTTTACTCAGCTTGGTATTTTTGTGACGTCATTATTTTTGTGTGTGATCATTTTAGTTTAAAAACTGTCAATGTGTACAACACTCGACAGTCCCCGCCAGTGCGGCCAGGAAGAAGCCTGCGTGGACTCGTTCAATTTTGCTTGCGGTCATAGAAGTTTTTTTAAAATAATAAGAAATGAAAGACACAATGTAGGTAGAGAAACAATGTTGATAACATTGTTTCTCTACCTACATTGTGTCTTTCATTTCTTATTATTTAAAATTATCGTATAATTTCCGCAATTTGTCATTTAAGTAACTTTTTTAATGTTTTTAAAGTTTTTATAAGATCAGAAGTGGGATTCGAAGGCCTTACCGCTAGAATACCATCGCTGATTCTGTAAATTTGAATTAGTTTTGTTTACCGTGTTCCATAGCAGTGGTTTTGAGGTTAAGTCGGGCAGAGACACAATGCCTTCGGACACTTCTGATAAAAAGAGGAAAGGGAGACGTCAAGTACGAACTATCGCCTCCTCAAAGATTAGACGAGATTTTGAAGAGACTTCAAGATCTGGAAGAACGGTCTCGTGGGAACGAGTTGCGACCTGCTTTGGTGGCGAGCCCGGGGTTCTGCCACGCTCTGGCCATTCCGAGCATGCCGCTGCCCAACGTGGAGCGCGCCACAACACCTGCCTGCGCACCCCCAGCTTTTACCGCCCCGACGCAAGAGTTTGCTGCCACACCGTCGCCTACGTAGAGCGACGCCAAAAGCATAGCTGAATGGTTCCTAAACGCCATGATGACAATACCGGTGAGATTAATCCAATGTTTTGATGGGTGACGCCCCGTTGTCGTGGCGTCTGCGCTGCGCATACGTTTATCGAACGCCTACGCTGGACAAACGCTAGTGTGAAGGCGCTCTAAAGCATAGTGGATTACTTGTCGAACTTTGTAAAATGCAGTGTGCCTGATTCTTATAAGAAGCCTAGTGTTCATAGTGCTTCCAATCGTAACGGTAATAACCCGTTAAAGGTCTCTGCACACAACGGGCGCGGCGCGGCGGGACGGGACGGCGACGCGACGCTGAGCAGTTGTAATGTACTAGATATTACGGAGGACGCCACACAAAGCCGTCCCGCTCGACGCGACGGTAACCGTAATATCTAGTACATTCGTCGCGTCGCCGTCCCGTCCCGCCGCGCCGCGCCCGCTGTGTGCAGAGACCTTAAAACGTAGACCTTTCGATTTTTCTAAGGTACGTAGTTTTCAGTGTAGCGAGGTAGGCCATAAACGCGAATGTGTTCCCAAGCGACCTAAATTAGATTCACAAAGCAATAATTCTGAAAATAATACGAGTAGCTCTTCAACAAAACCTCGTCCAGACAAGTGCGGTTTTTGCATAAAAATAGGTCATGCGGAAAGTCATTGTTTTGCTAAGGAACGTGTTCGAAATAATAGTTCCGTCAATTTTTGTCGCGAAAATGAGGGTGGACGTAAAAACTCTGATGTTATTGCGGCCGTTATATCGAATATACCCGTCGATTTACTTATTGACGGCGGTTCAAGCGTTTCTTTAATAATTTCTGACTTGATTAAATAGTACTTTTCACGTCGAGTAAAATCGGCTCACCGATTATTACGGATTTAAGTACGTACTGATTATAGTTGATGCGTATACAAAATATTGTTTGTTGTATAGCCTGTACAGACAAGATTATGATGAGCTAAAGCGAGTGATGACTCAAACTACATTGGTACTTTTAAGCGATTGGTATGCGACCGCAGTTGCTTGTTTGATAATCATAATAAAAAGTTTTTTCCCTCTTTTGTTTTTCTTTTAAGTTACACCTGCCATATTGTCTCTGCACCACCCTAAGGTCGACTGGTAGAAAATGCCTATGGCATTAAGTTCGCCTTTGTAGAGTGTTTTACTAGTGCATAAAGTTTTAATAAATAAAATAAATGAAATACTCATTTTCAAAAATAACTTACCACTGCCACTTGTGCTATAGCGATTGTTGAGATTCTCTACGAAGGCCAAAGCATAGTTCTTATTTGTCTGTGGTATTAGCTGTGGTATCGACATTGGTGTTGGCCGTGGTGTTGGCCTTGGCGTTGGCCTTGGTGTTGGCCGTGGCGTCGTCTGTGGCGTCGCCGTCGTCTGTGGTTGATGGCTGAATCTTTTGTATGGGGGAGGCCCACCACCGACGCCATAAGAGTTTGTGAGCTGGAGAGACGCATAAGTGACGAGTTGGGTTAAGGGTTTGTCTGAAAAATAAACAATTCGTAGTTTATTAAGACGCTGAGAAAACTTAAAGTGTGGTCACTGTCGGAATACATATAAAAAAGAGATGCGCGATGACGCAACGCTTGTAATTTATGTGAAATTTAAGTAATTTTCAATATTTTTTAATAATAATAATGTATAGAAATATTTAAAAATGTAAACAGTGGGTACCCATATAAATGAATAAACGGGAAAATAATAATCTCTTTATTTCAGGCTACTTTGGCCCATAGACATAAAGCTTATTGACTAACATAAATATATTTTTCTAAAGCAGTTTGTGTAAGTATTATAGAAACTTAAGCCTATGTTAGAAAAAAACGCACTTAGCACTATTTTATAGTGTCTTCCAGTGGCACTTGTCCGCGGAAGCGACGGAACACCACGTCCTGTGGCCAAAAGTCCTCCTTCAAGACGAGATGCAGAAAACATGATGCCGCGCCACGAACGTCTTGAAGTTGACGTTGCGGCGCGATTCCAGCAGCTGCACTCGGCGTGGACTTGATCCATTGGCACACGTACTCGACGATGTCCTGAGCCTTAGTGGTGTAGGCGGGAGAGATACAGCGGAGTGTTCGGCTTGGCAGCACGTAGCAGCATTTTTTTTTTGGATGGGAAATCGTCAAATGACTCCTCCCGCACTGGGTGGAGCGGAAGGGAGTGTCAGACTCTTACTTTTTCTATTTTTTTTAATTATTGATAGGTTTGCTCTTGACTCTAGTCAATGTCAGAGATGACAGAGACAAAGTCTACGATGGAGCGAGCTTACCCAGAAGGAGCCTGTTCACTCTAACTTTGAAGAGATTAGGGCTGTAAGCTTTTGGAAACACAGACGCAGGCAGAGAGTTACACTCCTTTGCTGTGCGCATTATAAAAGACGTTTGGAAACGCTTAGCGCGAATTGGTGGAATAGCTACAAGGTAGGGATGGTAAGATGCAGTGAGTCTGGATGTCCGATGGTAGAAGGGGGCCGGTGGGATGAGGTCGTGGAGTTCTTGGGCACACTCACCGAAGTACAATCTGTAGAAGACCGATGAGCAGGCAACCTTACGGCGATGAGCCAAGCTATGTAGCTTGGCATCCACCAGTTTTACGTCACCGATGAGCCTCTTAGCTCTGCGTTCCACCGAGTCAAGCGCGGCTAGCTGATACTTAGCTGAGCCATCCCAAAGGTGGCTACAATACTCCATGCAGGATCAGACTTGTGCTTTGTAAAGGGTTAAAAGCTGTCCACGCCTGAAGTATCACTTCACCCTATTTAGGATGCCCAGCTTTTTGGTTGCAATTTGGGCTTTGTACTCGATGGTGGCGCCGAAGTTGAGACTGGATGTCAACTCCATGCCTAGGAGTATAGATATAATAAACAAGGGGATATGCCCGGTAGACGAAAATGTATCGGAAACCTATGTGTCCAGTTTGCCCCTACCACTACACATGCAGTTGAGTAAAAGCAATAGCAACATCGTTGTGTGATTTTTACATTGCTTGTTACAGTAAAATGTAATTCCATGATCTACAATGTTTTGGTTGAGGCTTCAGTTTTTACATGAAACCACTGAAAAACACGGCATTCTTATAATTTGTGACGATCGTGGTCGAAAGCGCACTAATTCGAGACATGGACAATTGTCCATGTCATGCGTATACTGTCACGCCCCCTTGCCACTTCTCCTGTTTTTTATATTTCTACGCCCAGGAGTATTACTGACTAAAACCCATCCGTGCTCCTCGTAGTACCCTTTGCTTTCCAGGGCCGCGGAAACTCTTTCGAACAGAATCCGCAACCCTAGCAGGCTCTGGCCGTAACGGGCCCCTACTCCTATGCACATCTCTTTGAGGCGCGCGTGGAACACAACGCGCCGTCGGCCTGGACCTGGCTTTGATCGGACAGCGAGCAACCCAACGCTCGCTGTCCGCAGACCCGCAGGCACGGGCTTCGTTGAGAGAGCATTGACCTTGCTCACAGTAAATACACTAACACTATTGTATGCTTTCTCAAAATATTAATGCGTTATTCAGCTGAATCCGGTTTGCCTGGGAGCCGACCCTAATATAGTTGGGAAAATTCTTGCCAGATGATAATGACTCAAAAACAAGTTGAGCTAATAAAAAAACTTTTAAAAAAGTTTGCGACAACGTTTTATTTTTCCTGTTCCATTATTTTGCTGTTGGAAATATACCTAGGGCCGCACTTTGTGTTATGTGATGAAAAAAAAGTCTGAAAAAAATTAAGTTGATGCCGGTTACAGGAAAATATAAATCGATGTGTGTAATTAGCGAAGTTTTTAGTAAAAAAAAAACCATTACGAGCAAACTTTATTTCGTTGTCTAATATCAAGGTGGAACCCTCGGTGGACGAATCCAACTCGATCTATGTCAGTTTTCTTAAAAGGTCAATGTAACAGGTAAGTTCACCGTTTTTAATCGGGTTTTTTAATTGATAGCGTGTTTGGAAGGAACCAAGTTCTCAGAAATGACGTTAAAAATCATTTTTTCCGCAACATCACCATATAACATTTGGCTATGGCGACAAATAAACGAATTTTATTTCCTCGAATTTTTAAGACCAGGGGCCCTAGGGCTCGTGGGTTATCATATAAAAGAACGCTATTTGCACATTCTCAAACAATTTTTCTACCGGGCGCGGCCGCTCGGTTAACGCAGTTTCAGCCCTAATAAAGCACGGGGTATAGGCACTTTCGCACCCCGGTGCCGAACATGATAAGGACGGCCCTGATCACCCAACATCGTTATAATAAAACAAAATCCATATTTACCTCCTTCTCCAGTGCAGAGGATCTGGTCATTTAGAGATATCTCTGTCACTTTTGGTCGCGGCTTGATTATAGGAAAGTTAACACGGTAGGTAATAGTTTCTCCTCTGTTATACTTATCCAGAACGTTATCGGGATCTTTGATGCTGCCTTTATAACTCTGGTGTAAAGAAAAATAGAAACATAAGTATTATATCAAGATTAAGCTTTAACGGATGTCATTAGGTGCTTTAAAAAATCGGCAGCATTGCCACGTTTACTGGCAATGCTAATTCTTTGGGCAAAGAACGAGCCAGCTCTCTGGTCACGCCAAGTGTCTATCAGTCGGCGAGATATGTCCATGAAAAGGAGACGCGCACTTGGACCCCATGTCCCAAGCGTTTCGCCCCCAACGCAACGGTTTAAAAATTCAAAACATTAATAGGGGGAATATGCATGAAAAAAATATTTGTTATCTACACAGTTTACCTCAAAATATACAAAAATATAATAATAACATAACAGTGAAAACAAAATCAAAATTGATCGAAAAAAAAAGGTAAAACAATTTGAAACAAATATATCTGTCTCTCTCACGACAACGCTGTTTTGTCTGGCAGATATAAAGTAATATACGTCACGGACTTTATCTTCAGAGTCCATATCGGACTTCTCTTTCTAATCGCCAACTTTGATTTTATTCATATTTAATTTCTTTGTAAAGCATTTTGTAAACAAAAAAATTACATACATATTCCTCTATACTAATATTACAAAGTCAATGTAATGTCAGTAATGTCGATATACCGATCTACTAAACCGGTTATGAAAATTATTTTTAGCCACATTCATGAGGAAGGCTATAGGCTATACGGGAACGAAAAACAACGGGATATACGCGGACGAAGTCGCGGGTTAAAGCTACCAACAAGTTTACGTTATGTTTTTGCGCTGCCTGAGGGCCTCAGCAGCGGCGGCAGCAGCGCCGGCACAGCCTGCTGTATTTGGAACGTGTGATGGCGCAAGGGTGTCGACCTGGATTACCAGGTCAAATTTGGCACACGGGTCAACCGTGTGCCAAGCTTACGTCAAAATTCGTTTAGCTATTGAGTTGATATTGACTAACAAAGTTTTGTAAGTAGGTAAGAAACTTTCACCTTTATAATTTTAATGGGATTTTATGCTGTGTGGTTTTCACAATCATCATTCACATAATGTGGGTATTTAGATGCCTATTACCGTCCAAAGAGTAACACTGTCGACAAAATCTCCCGCGGCTTCTGAACGAATTATAATTTTGAATAAAATGTTGAAAAAAAATACAGTTGGAAGGACCTATGTCACAACATGAACAACTTTTTTAAATTTTCTTTTTGTCTCCCGTGTTCCAAATGCATTTATTTACATTTTGCTTGAGTTTTTAGGGTTCCCTACCCAAAGGATAAAACGGGACCCTATTACTAAAACTCCGCTATCTGTCCGTCCGTCCGTCTGTCTGTCCGTCTGTCACCAGGCTGTATCTCATGAACCGTGATAGCTAGACAGTTGAAATTTTCACAGACGATGTATTTCTGTTGCCGCTATAACAACAAATACCAAAAAGACAATAAAATAAATATTTAAGTGGGGCTCCCATATAGCAAACGTTATTTTTTTCCGTTTGTTTTATAGGTATTGGTACGGAACCCTTCGTGCGCGAGTCCGACTTGCACTTGGCCGGTTTTTTTTAGTTCAGGTATTGCTTTCAACTGAATCGGTCCAGTAGATTTGGAGCAAATTGGCTGTGCCAGACCGACAGACAGCTTCGGAATCCTAAAAAGATACATTAATATAGAATGAATACTCACACCTATACTACCTTGAACAGTATATTTAATTTTTATTTTTAACTGAGACTGCGTCTCAACTGGCTGCAAAGTGATTTGTCCGAAAATATTTGTCCCATCAGTAAAAAATCCAAAAATATTATGGCATGGAGAATTTGAATGGCCACACTTAAATACTGAAATTAAAACTAAAACACACAAACACACTGAGTTCTTCTCCATCTTTTTAAATTCCAAGTTCACATTTTAAATAGTCGTACATAGCGTGCGTGTTGCTTTGCCCCCGATTGGCGAAGAACTGACTTATATTAGTCTATGGAACTGGCACTTTCGATATTAAATATGGGGTTATACAATGACGTACAGTGATGATATATTTCTATGAATTATAATACCTACGTCGTCGTCTATATACGCGTCATGCTGTCATGCACCAACATCGCAGATCTAAAAAACAGCGCAAGCACTAACGGTATTAAAATAATTGGTAGCAAGATAATAACGTATACGCCAGCAGGGTTTTTTTTTACCGATGGGAAATCATTAAGTGATTCCTTCCGCTCTGGGCGGAGCGGAAGGGAGTGTCAGACTCTTACTGACTAAAACCCATCCGTGTTCCTCCAAATGCCCTTTGCGTTTCAGGGCCGCGGTGATTCTATAAGGTCTCGGTAGTAAAAGTTTATGTTGCTATTTCAAAGGGCGGGCTGCATTTACCCTACTTATCTACCCGGATAAAAGCTTTTTACAAATTTCTAAGTTAAACTCACAGTTCACGAAGTATAATTTTCTAAAGTTTCCATACAAGTTGGTAAATAGTACAACTCTGTATTACAAACACGTGTTTGGAGCTTCATTATTTTTTTACGTGGAGTACTTATCTTGAAGGATACTCATCATCATAAACCTCATAGTTTTCGAGCAAAAAAAATCCAAGAGTTTCAATAATTTCTAAAATATTTAAGTAAATGGTTTTTTCTATTAATATTATAACTTTATTGTATTATTCAATAGCTGCGCTTTTGTAGCGTATAAATAAAAAGCATATTATGAAATAAAAAAAATATTATATTTTAGCGATTGTCGGTAACGAAACGTAATTTCTCGAATATGATGTATGGTGATGTTTGACAGTTCATAATGAATGACAACTGTCACAGTTGTCATTCATCGTGTGCAAACTCACAGTCGAGAGCGCGTATCGTACTCCTAATTACACACCTATATTAAGAAGTGGCAACACCTCGGAGGACTCAGATTGCAAGAGCAAGCTCTGAAACTGGGGGCACCCCGACTTGGATAGGTTAGGTTAGAAGGATGTGTTCGCCCGCTTCGCTCGCTCACTAGACCCCACCATCTCCTTCGTGGTTATTTTTTTAAACCATCCAGAAATATCATTTGCCAAATATTTAAAAAAATGCAGGACGTAACGTTGACACTCAAACAAATATTAGGTCGCTCAAATATTATAAAGCTTCTCATTTATTAATATTTGTAAGTTGCTGTTCTGTTGATTTCTCGTCACTCGCAGTCAGTCGCTCACTTAGTAATACTATAACGTAAATTAATTATTTTTGTCACTTAAAACATTAATTTACAGTCACTCGTTTAAATACTACCCTTATATATTCACTTTAAAGACATGATCATTTTAATTACTGAAAAAGTTACCGTCCCGCAACTAAATAATATCAAAAACAAAATTTAATTTTATCTGCTCTTCAAAATCGGGCTCGAGACTCCTTTCAGTGTTTTGCGATAGATATTCCTCATAATTTCGGATTTGGACATCCACGCGCTCTTTAAAAATTCATCCTGTGTTGAAGATTACGCAATAGTGAGTTTTTTACGTTTCACGCTTAATCGCTAAACCGGTTTGATAGATTCGTTACATAGGCCAGTCAAATTAGCTTGGAACCTTGCAAAAATTCCTAACTCTGATTTTTATCTTGAATCGTGTTTTTGATGCTCTAACAATAAAAACAAAAAATTACCTAAACATTTTCCAGAACCGAATCACGGTAAACAAAAAAAAGGCATTTATTTTATTATAAGCTAGGAATAAAAGATTAACTCTAAAATTTTTGTTACAATATGTTGAGAATAGTTTTTTTTTTAGCCCATGTTGTCCCACTGCAGGGCAAAGGCCTTATTTTTTTTTTTTACGGGATGAAATCCTCACGGATGTCCTCCGCCCTGGAGTGGGCGGGGTCAGTCAGACTCTTACTGACTAAAACCACCCCGGTGTTCCATATTCCACCTACGCCGGGGATCGCGGGAACGTATGCGACTTCCATAATCCCCGGCTGGTGCCGGCCCGCCTCTGCGGGCCACGTCTCGTAAGCGGGGGGAGTGAGGTGTTTAACTCCCCCCGCGACGTCAGAGGGGCGCACGGGAACACCACGCGCCGCCACCTCGGTTCCAGATGAATGGGGGGCAACGGACATCCCCAAGTCCGCCGCCCCTGGACCCAGTTAGGGGGGCAAAAGGAGGGCAGCGTATGCCCTCCTCCGACGCCCGGTGCGCCTGCTGCGGGCCAGGAGAGCACTCGACATCTCCCTCTCCCTTTCCGCAGCCTCCTTCTGCGCGATAACAGTTTCGCAGAAGGAGACCACCGCGTCCCAGGACTCCTCACCGCCGACCATAGAATGGACTACAGCCGGCAGCGAGAGGTCACTGCCTACCACAGAGACGAGGGCACGGCGCGGCTCCTCCCAAGCGCCAGGGCAAAGGCCTCCCCCAAGTCCTTCCCAGAATTCTTTACACGTGTCACTTCGTACCAGCCCTCATGGTACGCATCCAGTTTGTCTCGCCATCTCTTTCTGGGCCTACCCCGGCGGCGCCGTCCATCTTCGGGCACCCATTGTGTGCAGACTTTTCCAATAGGTAAAACTTATTATAATCTTCAGAATTAAACATTTTCACCCTCGGGAGCTTCGAAACAAAAATAAATACGGAATTTAAAAAAATGATCAGATATGTTTAATTTTTTTATTATTAGTCAGACATGGCCTATAAATTAAACTCAATTTAATTCAGTTACTTTTTTGCCTGAATCGTCCTGAATCCAAAATACTGGTACTAATAACTTGCGTTAACAATAATGTACAATTTTGTAAGTGAATTAAAATATTTAATTAAATAATTTTAAATTATAATTATTTCTAAACAGGGTTATCATTTAAAAAGTACTTTTTCGGAAAAGGCGTGAAATTGATTACTCCGAAAGCAGTACACAGCAGGAGTTTACTGTACTTATAGATTTATGCTTTTATGCAGTTAGAAAATTGTAGGAATCTTGTGTTTTAAATTTTAATGATGTTTTGGGACTGAAAATTAGATTTTTGTAGTTATTCCCCTTATGCAACGTGTCACAGAATATACGCAATTCTTCCTATGTGCTTAGGACAGTAAATAAATCTTTTGGTTTTAAAAAATATTCATTTATAATTTTCAAAGTATTTCGTCGCTTAAATATCTACAAGTAGGTATATATTTTTAGGTTAGTAAGTATAGGTAACTAAAGAATAAAATCGTAGCAATTTTTTTTTTCAGGAATAAATATACCTTGTTTTAGGGTAAACCCAATCTGCAGTATTTTACGGAATAACTTGATTCATACGTCATCGAATACTGTTGAGCGCGCGCTGATGCTGTTGTCTGCTGGCTGTGGTTGCGAGTCGGGTTTATGGCTTCAAGCACTCCCGTCATCCACCATAGGTACCTACTATGATGTGATGAATGACGCATCGTTTCGGCTCGCTATCTATCTTCGCTTAGGTGCACCTTGTGTTGCTCCGCATCGGTGTCACTGCGGAGTAACTGTCGACTGCCTCGGGCACCATGGCCTTTCCTGCTTCAAGAGCGCTGGCCGCATAGCACAGCACGCCAGCATCAATGATATTGTTCGTCGGGCTCTTGACACCGCCGGGTATTAGAACCAAGTGGCTTTGACGATGGGAAGAGACCAGATGGTATGACGTTGGTGCCGTGGAAGGTGGGTAGGCCTCTGGTGTGGGACGCAACATGTGTCAACACCCTTACACCATCACATGTTCCAAGTGCGGCGGGCTGTGCCGGTGCTGCCGCTGCGGCTGCTGAAGCGGCACAAATACTGTAACCTTATTGGTAATTACAGTTTGGGGTCGAAACGCTTAGGTCATGGGGTCCGACTGCACGTCTGCTTTTCAAGGATATATCTCGCCGAGTGATTGACACTTTGCGTGACAAGAGGGCTGGCTCGTTCTTTGCCCAAAGAATTAGCATTGCCATTCAACGTGGCAATGCTGCCAGCCATCTGGGCACGTTTCCGGATGACAGCGATGCGGAGGAATACTTCGACGAATTTCGTACAAATGCCATTGAAAATTAGTTAAGATAAAGCTTTTAGTTACGTAAAAAAGGTAATAGGTACTTACTTAAATATAAATTTTACATTGTTCGAAAGTTGAAAATTACCTACGCACCACACAATGGAATGTGCGGTAAAATCTATTTTACCGCATACTTCGATGTATAGCGCCGTGCGTAGGTATCCTTTACGGTTTTTTTTGAACCGGTTAAGAATCGCGCGCGTCAAACGTCAACATCCGTCAAGCCTTTCCCGCATTTTATATAATATTTATAAAATACCTTGCGTCATAGTAATAACAGAGTATCTATTAAAACGTGTGAATCGGGTGACTCACTAGTGAGTCGGAGGCGTTCAACGACATTTTCAATACGACGTCACTTTGTGTCAGACGCGCTTGATCGGTTTTCCATAAAAAATAAGTAAATAAGAGTTCTACCAAGGAGTTTCATATTGCAAGAATAAAAAAAAATACTTTGTCAAACCGACCGCTGAAAAAGACTAAAAAGTTCCAAACAAGTCACTTTTCAAGCAGCGATTTGTAGTGACATTGGCTATATCAATTTTCAAAACTCACTAAAATGTAGGACATAAAAAAATGACTGTCAAGAAACCCGAAGCAGTCTGATGCAGTTTGTGGCCTCAGATTTGTGAATAAATAGCCAATGTCACTACCACAATTTTGACGAATTCAACGACACCTCATAATGTCAAAATCGGTTACCTATCATAAATTCCAAAAATTATTTGAGCGAATTCCATTTCACCTAAAAGTTTTCAACTATTATCGTTTCGTTTTTTTTTACTTCATCGAAGTCACGTTTGCGACTGTATTAGTTGACCTAATATCAATTCAATTTTTTTCGTTACTGCGACGTTTCATTTGGTCGATGTATTATATTTCCGAACTTTCAAATTAATAATTTAAATGTAATGGCACATAATAAACACTTTGTGGTTCCAGTAAGAAGCATGCAAACAAGGATGCTTGCTTCAAGCATGCAGCATACTAGCAGGCATGCAGCATGCAAGCAGGCATGCAGCATGCAAGCCTGCATGCAGCATACAAGTAAGTATGCAGCGTGCAAACAAGCATGATACTTGCAAGCAGGCATGCAAAATGCATGATGCAGCTGGGTTTGGGCGGCCCCACGCGAGTTTATCGTCGCAGATGGTTTCAACGCTCAACACCGCAGCTTGAGACCACCTGCTTCTCAGCTCACGGGCCGCCCCACCCCTCCGTGCCTACGCGTGTTTAAATTACACTCTAGGGGTAGGGCAGACAAGACTGTGTGAAGTCGGTTTTGCAGCGATTTGTTTCTGTCACTAAATTTTGTAGCCCAACATATTGACTTTTAATGACACTATTTTAATTTAAAGTGAAAATGCTACCAAGTAACCGGCTATATATTTGTGACCAAATAATATTCAGTAAAATTTTGTTTCGGTGTGATGAAAATACGGCAAATGAAAAAAGTTCAAAACGAGGTTTCAGCCAATAGCAAAATAGTTATTTATGATATTAGTGCGGTAAGTTGGTTTTTACAAACGAGTAGACGAATGTAAGCACGAGACGAAGTCGAGGGCTTACCATAGTCACGAGTTTGTAAAAGCCAAATCCGCACGTGTGTCATACAATGTTTTTCGACACATTTGCGAGAAAAGATTACAATAAGTAATGAAACAAACTTTTTGTCTCTAGAAATCAGTCGGAAAGTCGCAACAATCTTTGACGTTTCTAATATGAAAATGGCGCGAATTTGCAAAGGGCGCCACATGCGCGTGATGAAAATTAGAACCACATACTTTATTTTTTTTATTTATCTTCTCTCATTTTCTCTATAATATTAAAATGAGACAAACGTATACAGCAAAAGCGCTTCCAAGGAGGTTCGATTATTTAGCTTATTTATTCTCGTGATGTGAAACTCCTTGGTGGAATTCTTATTAATTTTTATGGAAATTAAAAAAAAACCGTAAAGAATACGCACGGCGCTATACAACGGAGTTTGCGGTAAAATATTTACTTAGGTGAGAGTACCTACTTTGCCGCACGCTCCATTGTGTGGTGCATAATTTTTAACATTCGAACAATGCATACAGGCTTTGTAAATGCATTTTTTGAGCAAATGTGTTGAAAAGTTAATTTGTAAATCTGCGAAATATAGCTCGGTAAAACCTATGGCACATGATACTTCGATGATCTAAAAATATGTCAAAAATCGTCGGTCAATAGTTTTCGGTAAAATGAAATTCGAATAAAACATTTCAGAAAAGTGATCGGTTCCCGTCAAAATCCGTCCAGCCGTTTGGGCTGTAAGGCGTGCCAAAGAAATGGACATACATACGGTTGTATGTATGTATGTATGTTTATACATACACACATTCGAAAACATTACATTCCTTCTGATGCAGTCGGGTAAAAACCAACTTTTAATTAAGTAACTGAAGCAAGACTTACTAAGTCTTGCTTCAGTTACCACCGTCTTATGTGGCGCTTTTAGATGTTTTACCGTTAAACCGTGAACTCAATTAATAAATTCATAGAATCAAACATTCTACCTCGATCGTAACTAACGTCAATTGTGACGTGCAACCACAGATAACGTGCAACTACAGAACCCAACACTGCGCGTGGCCCGACTCGCACGTAGCCGGTTTTTTTTTGTTCTATTCGCCTGCCTTTTTGTAAGCGGACTCTCCCTAAGAGCCAGCAGTAGTCTGCTAACATTGAAGGTCTCCATTCTTCCTCTTTTGACTCGCAGTATGGACTGCGAGTTATACTGACTGATTAAGTTTCCTATTAGAGCTTCACAGGTTTCGCGTACTTCACTGTCCCGAGGATTTATGCACGTTGAGACGACACGGTTTCACTTTCAGGATGACGTGGGCGCCTGATTCATCGGCTCCAAAGCAGCTTCTGAAGAGTGGGCAGTCTATGGCTCCTATGTTTAACTTGTTAGGGGACAATGGCCCGTACTAATAGAGTATTTCTGAAAAATCTATTTAGTCCGTCAGTCACATTATTGGACACTCATTTTTTTTATCACGTAAAACAAAAAAAAACCGGCCAGGCGCGAGTCGTATAAAAAGGCAAAAAAATCACGTTTGTTGTATTACAGCCCCACTTAAATATTTATTTAATTCTGTTTATAGTAGCTACTTATTTTAGGTTATAGAGGCAACAGAAATATATATCATCTGTAAAAATTTCAATTGTCTAGCTTTCACGGCTTAAGAGATACAGCCTAGTGACAGACAGACAGACAGACAGACAGATAGACAGACGGACAGCGGAGTCTTAGTCATAGGGCCCCGTTTTTACCCTTTGGGTACGGAACCCTAAAAATTAGTAATAGATACAGTGTGTTGAAATTTAACGTGACGACACGCCTTGGTAACTTTTACTTAGTGACGTCACCACAACGAAATAAGTGTCATCGAAAATAGAATTGACGAAAGAAATAGAATGTTTACTTCTCTATCGAGGAAAATATCCTTTTTTCCCTATTAATTAATTATTATTCAGTGATTTCTCCCACGTAGGACGAGAAGTCGTTAACGAATAGCCGCGTGAACCAAGACTTAAGGATAATAAAGTAATTCATCTTTGATTTAGAATTTTTGACTAGATTTACCACTTTTTTTTATTCAAAGGTAAATTACGTTAATAAACAACTTATAGGTAAGTACGATAAGTAAGTAAGTAAGGTAGGATAAGACTCAAGAGACTGACGTACCTAAATAAAGATTTAAAAAAAAACCTTTATATCTGTAATGTATTATAACGCCTGTTTGTCCCGATACGAAATTGCGATCAACAAAAAAATAATACCTTAAACCCGGTTAAACAAATAATAAGTAACAGAACTCCCCATTAACATTTTGAGTAGGTCGAATTTATAATAATGAATACAACACTAGTGACCCGCCCGGGCATCGCACATGCCAAAACAAGATTTCTGTATGTATCTTTTTGTTTGACATAATCTATACATCTATTCTATACATGTAATAAATCTGTTGAAGAGTCGTTTTTGTACATAGAAAATAATTTAAAAAAGCCAGGGAGTTAATGGATAACTAACAGAACACATTTCCAGCGTTTTTGGAATTTTTGTCCGTTTGTCTGTTTATCTGTTTGTCTGTTTAGATGTGCAGGCATCACGTAGAAAGTACAAAACGAATGCAGATAACTTTTACACACTTAAATTGTCCGTAATTCAGATAATTACTTAGTTTTTGTTTCATCGTAATCGGTTCACTCTATCAAAAGATGTTTTGTATTTAAATTATTCAAGAAGAAATTACTTTTCATAACGTGAAGCACATACACGTAACGCCATCTATTGAAAAAATTGGTAATGGTTAAGTACTATATTGCATAAATGAAAGCATAGAAATAACATCAAAACACTTAAAACATATTGTTAAGTTATTTGCGAAAATTTTAATACGTGGCAAATGAAAGGTAAACATTTTACTGGCGTCTGAACTATTATTTTAACAGTTCAACTGTATGGTCGGTAGATGGCGTTTTCCATTTGATGTCGGTTTCTGAAGAATTCTTACATTTGCCTATGTCTGCTAATGCACATTTGCTTCCTAAACCATAGCATACAAGCGAAGGGTACTCAAGTACAAGGTTCCAGGGTTGCCAGGTAGTAAAACTTGAAACTTGGAAAGCCGCAGAGACCAGCCGATTTAGCCATAATAAATTGGAAAAAAGGCCGGACTATTTATTTATCCTATTTATAGTTTACAACAATACAATAAACAACAACAATTGCAATTGCAACAACAATTTGTATTTTTTTAATATAATTATATTTTCTACTTTATTGCTGAAGCATTGGGTTCAGGGTTGATTAGGAAAATATGACTGCAGTTTCGGGTAGTTTGATGTGCTGGCGTCTTTACGTATTAAATCGTTATTAATCGGGCTGCTGTCTACAACTCCACGTCCAGTGCGTATTTTGCGTAAAGGTGAGACAACTATGGCATTTGATCCATCCCAGCTCCTCAAGGCAAGCCAGCAACACCTAGGTGTTACTGACCAATATTAAGTAGCATTGTAATTAAATCCAGGATTTTTGAGACAAACCAACATTAAACCGTTCTAACTTATACCTATGTAATGGAAAAATAATGCAATACTTATTGAAAATCATTTTGCAACATTAGGTAGGTACATATTTATGGGCCTGAGGTTGCCAGGGGTTACTCGCAAGCCTCAAAGGCTTAACACTCGCGGGCAGGGGCGATAGGGCCGTGATAGGCCCGTCGCGACTTCTAATACAAGACAAAAAGTGTTAAATAGTTCACATATATCGGGTGTCTATCTACGCTATAAATCTTCATCATCAGCCTAGCCTCTTTCAAACCACATATAATTGGGTCGGTTTCCAGATAAACTGGATTCAGCTGAATACCAGTATTGTATGTACTAGCTGGTTTCTGCCTTTGGACAAACTGTAACGACTGGAAAAGATTTACAAATGACAGCCGGGATCAACAACTTAGCGTAACTACTTTCCGAGGCTTGGAAGAGTCTCAGTATGTTAATACGGTCAACCATCCATAGACCAACCTCGGCAGAATTTACTTAACCTAGAAGATCATCCGTGTATTATTTTGCCACGAGCTTTTCAAAATCTTCCGTGTCATAAAAAAATGTCTTGGGTGATTGTTTATTCGAACTAGGAGATATTTCCGACGTCCACTCGAACGAAGTCGCGGACGCAGTTAGTGGTGTATTTAACACACAAACCTTTCCCAATAAATCTGCTTTCCAGCCCAACTGGATTCAACTGACGTACGGCTATTATTACCTAAGCTTGTGCCCGCGACTTTGTACGCGTTTTTTTTTCGTTCACGATGAGATGTCGACAGAATTGACCGGCTGGTTACACAGACAGACACGTAAAATGACTTTGTTTTACTATATATTTCCATAACTACGCATAACTGACACGGGGGATTTACCAACACATTTATTTTTTAACTTCTCTAACGACACGGAAAAACGTTTCTGCCCATTTGTGATATTGTATTAAATTGTATAAATCCAAAGAAAGGAAGAATAACGGAAATTCTAACTTTTAAGAATCATTAATTTTTTAGGGTTCCGTATCCAAGGGGTAAAAACGGGACATTTTTCAGCAAAACTAAGTTCGTCAAAAATCCACGGCGCGGCGATTGTGATGTACAGTTCTCGTCAAATAACTTTGCCCCTCTGAAGTTGGCTACGAGTGGCTGCGTTGTAGTCAAAATTACGAACAAACTGCAACTACGCATGCGCGAGAGACATGGGGGCGGGGATTAATTTTATGTCTCAGTCGCTCGTTTACGTTCGATGCATGCTTGCGTCCCGCTTGCGTGTCTAACGGTCTACGTGACTGCACCTGCGCGGTTTTTGCAAATGTCTAACTTCAGAGGGGCAAAGTTATTTGACGAGAACTGTAGCGATCATTGATCATAATTCACGACGTGTCGCCTACCCACATTTTGTATTTAAACTGTTTGAAGCGGCATCGTGCCTTACGCCTCGCCTGCACCGCGTCTTCACCACGCCTTTTCTGTATAATTCAGGCCTTAGGGGGGAGGTCGTGAGTGGTTACCCACTTTACGGCTGAAGGTTGGTCTCTATTTAATTCAGTAAGTATAATGTACTCTGTGATGTTGTGGCTGTGTAGGCGACATTAATACCGCCACAAAAAAATCAACGTAGCAGAATCAACAAATGAGACTCGCAGCGCCATCTATCTCGACAGCTGCGAACTAGGTTGACAAAATTTTAAATCGCGATATCAAAGTTTACCGTGCGATTAGAACATAATTATGCAAAGCCCGAATATCAACTCTAGGGCAGTTGCCCACCAGACAAACCAACCGTCTGGTCGGAGGATCCTCCCTTTTCAACGGAGGTATGTGGGACTTTACTCTCTGTTCCGCCACTTCCAAAGCTGCACGATTGCATCTAAGCCTCTCTGCTGTTAATAGAGTGTATCAGGAGACTGGGTATATTAACTCGGCGTCCAGGAACTAGTTTGTGTATGTCGCATAAATTAAACCAAAATACCATGGGTTTTTTTATATTCAAAATTTACTTATATTATCGATACGTTACTATACGTCAATACATTCATGGTAGGCCCTCTGGCTCTCACTCTGGCTCATTTCGAATACAATAAATCCCATCCAAATTCGAAATATTATAATATACAGGGTGTTAATATTTAAAGGTTATGTTCTATATCTGTTGTACAGTAAAGAACAACTGCAAAAAAAAATATACCTATCAAATATGTTTACTTAAAAAAATATGAACACGCACTTCTGAAACACCTGACGGTCTTTTCTTTCAAAATCTCACCGTGTATACTTAGGCAAGGTGAAGTGAATTGACATTCCATCTTTATGTGACAGCTTACTTCATTTCCACTTACACGGTGAAATGTTTACAAAATCGCAAGTATTATCGTATTATTACAACTATAGATACGCTACCTATACTAATATTATAATAAAGAGGTAAAGTTTGTGAGGTTTAAGGGGGTAATCTCTGGATCTACAGAAACGATTTTGAAAATTCTTTTTGTATATGATAACTACATTCATGAGGAAGGCTGTGCGGGAACAGGAACAGGAAACAACGTGATATACGCGTACGAAGCCACGGGTAAAAGCTAGTTTATTAAAAACTAACTCTTCTTCAGTCGGTACCTCATTATTACTGAGGATTGTGTTCACTGGACCCCTTTAAGCGGACATAATGTCTCCATCGATTCCGGTCCAAATTTACCGTCACCACCTGCTGGAATATGCTTGAGGACGCAGAAAAAAAAAGAAAAAGAAAGAAAACACGTAACACGTAGTGTAGCAGGCATTCATGCCGCCACAAAAAATCAACGTAGCAGAATCAACATCACAACAAATGAACTCGCAGCGCCATCTATCTCGACAGCTGTGAACTAACTGGACAAAATCCTAAATCGCGATATCAGAGTTTACCGTGTGATTAGAACATATGCAAAGCCCGAATATCAACTGACGGGCAGTTGCCCACCGGACACCAACACCCGTCTGGTCGTATTTTAAGGATTTTATCATCGTACGCTGCGGAATCTATTGACAATAGAGCAAAGTGATGTACTACAGTATTATAGAAGGCATCAAAATCTACAAAAAAGTCCACGGTACCATATGTCTAACTATTATGGTTAAGTCACCATGACCGCTTTTTGTTCAAATTATTCAAGCAAATGCCGGGTGAAATGAAAAAATGGTAATTTTGGTGTCATGATATTAATCCTTATCCATTTAAATGATTTCATAATTAAGGTTGATTATGTCCGTGTAAATTACACTTAAATTGTTCAATTCGGACCTTTCGTTCAAAAGTTACGACGGTAATAAACATGCTCGAAGTAAGAAAAATGTCGCGGCTTGAACGAACTGGGGAGAATTGTACCAATGCTTGGTCCGATGAAGTTGAAACACGGCATTTAAATGATTTCGATAAAACAATAAGAATCACAAATATTTGTATTTTTCGAAAATAAACTACGTACTTATTAAGGGGTGAAGCAGGGGTGATTAGGTTTTTAGGGAAGGACATTATTGCTTGCTTCAAATTTACGTCGGAATGCTATGAACAAACTAAAAGTGGGATAATTGAAACAGATGTACCTTACAATTTTTGCATAATCAACGTCTGATGGGGTGAACGGGATGAACAGTTGCGCTGAACCTGGGCTCGAGACAAGTGAGATTCTGTCAACGGTAGCGTGGCGAAGGCGTGTCAATAAGTCAAAAATGTATGGGATTCAGCATCTGTCAAATGCTACCGAAATGTCACGTGATCAAATTCCTACATTTTGGCATTTCGACAGTCGCGTTCGCTAATTAAATAGTACATTGTCTAGGGCCTTCTGAGACCATAGAATAAGTAGAAATGCTTAAGTAATTAATGAAAATCGTTGTGCTTAATTTTCCAAAACTAACCTTTATAAGGGGGTAGGTATAGGGGGCGTTGAAGTTTGTGGAGTACCTACCTACTAAATCCGCGCGGACGAAGTCGCGGGCGAAGTGCTAGTTTCATATAAGTCTCGATATAATAGCAAGGATTTTTTATGTAAGGTTGTACATTTTAGGTACTATGTCCACAAATTACGTAAGTATACCTAGATGGACACCTCATCCATCAAAATCAGCTCAATGGTTTTAAGCGCTACGGTGGATCATTCCTAAAAACATTCATATCCATTGCTAAATAAAAATCCTTTCTTTTGGCTTTGTCATAGTCAGGCACTGACTACATATATTTAAAAAAAAAAAAATTAAACTATATTGTCCCACTGACTTATGGGCAAAGGTCTCCCCTATAGCCTTCCAGTCTTCTCGGTGAACTGCCGTCTCCGACCAATCCGTCATAAATGCCTATCGTGGATATTAAAACTTTTTTACAAAAAAAATACAACTGATTTCCAAAAAAAAAGAAAAACACTATAAAGTACACTATAACTGTCATTTCGAAAATCAGTATTTTTGGTTGTTTCTTCAAAATTTTTAAACCGACTTCCGAAATCAAAGTTATTTTATACTTTGTAGTGTTTTGTTTCTATTTGGAAGTCGGTTTTTGTTTTTCACTTTTTAGTGGTACCTCACAACTAACAACACCACCAAATACGAAATTTCGTTTACATAGATGATATATATTCTTTCCTGCAAAAAAAAACCAAACTAATCAACCGATTTCGATGAAATTGCAAAGATAAGTATATCCTTTGATAAAACAAAAGAATTTTTGAAATCGCTTCATAAATAACGGAGTTAGTAACAAACATAAAAAAACAATAAAATTAATTGAAAACCTCCTCCTTTTTTTGAAGTCGGTTAAAATAAATAAATAATTAATTAATTAATCATAATAGTTCTCGTTCATAATATTTCTAATCCACGGCAGGTACTGCGCTGTATCAGTGAAAACGACGTATTCGTTAAGGTTACAGCTGAGGCCGTCATCAGTCCTCAGGGACGAGGAGACGACCCCCCGCAGTCTCCACTTGCCGCCTTCTAGTAGACAGAGGCCGCCACCGGAGTCCCCCGAGCAGGGGCCGGCGCCACGTTTATCACCTGTCAAAGAAAAATGACAAAACTAAACTTGTACAGTGTCAATTCTACAAATTTGTAAGCAACATTCGCTTTAACATCTGTGCAGTGAGTTTTTAGTGAATGAAAAAGAAATAAAACCAAAGGCAACCTCAAAACGTTTTTTTTTTTTGGACAAGCCCACCACACCACATTCCCAAGCCACTGCAACTTCTGAAAGCCAGAATCAACATTGGCGATCACCAGAAAAAACGCCGAGTCAATGAAGCTCGACGAGTCCCAGAGAAATGATTCAACTGTCTTGGATCCCGCAACGAAATTAATCAGAAAATAACAGCGGAGGAGTAGGAAAAAAAAATATAATTTCCACTTCCCTCCTTATTAAGAAGGAGACAGAACAGAGCTAGGCCAAATAGGCACCAAGGGACATATAGGTACAACTGGGTTAAGCCCGGTTGCCAAGCACCACGGATTATACATTAACACTAATAATATTGGGTCCTAAATTGTAAGCTACTTTTGATTCCAGTAATAGGTATGGCAAAATCGCTTGAACGCACGGAAATTTGTTCTGGTTTCTACAAGGTCCGTATAGTATACAACTCCAGATGTAACCTGAATACTATCTAACATAATATTGCGTTCCGTTTGCCAAAGAATACACTCCCATAAGATATGATGTGCGGATTGTTCGTATTCAAAACGTTTATAAATTTCAATTAAATCATAAACAGGCACTGCTGCACTGGCAAGGGATTGGTCTGTTATAGTTCGTCAACACAATACAGACTTGTCCGTACAGACTTGACTCTGAACAAAAAATTCTGTTTCGCCGATCCGCTTCCCCACTCCGCTTCTCCTTTCCGCTGCTCGGTTTTATTGAATTTTTAAACTCGTTCGCAATTCTGTTGGTTAATATTGGCACGGCTCTCCTCTCCGCTTCAGTGGACCATCAGCCTTACTGTCTTAAACCGACCCGTGTTCCAACAACTGCCCTTTGCGTTGTAGGGCCGCGGTACGCAACTGAACACATACCTGCGCAGAAGGTAGTGTCGTAGGTGATCTTGTGGAATCCAGTATGGCTGGCCCTACAATCTTTGGTGCTGACTATAGGGATGCGCACCAATTGAGGTTCATCTAGCGGGTTCATGCTATTGTCGCCATGTTCACCCCAACCGGCCACCTGCGGAAATAATAAAAGGTGTCAAAAGGATCATCACAATGTCGTCATCTACTTATTCGGTACATCAAACAAATTGACTATTTATTTGATGTACCGAATAAGTAAATTTACCCAATTTTATAAAAAATTGTTGCCGGAATATCATTTTATAATTGCACACAGGTACAAGACGATGGAACAATTACATGAAATGGGTCTCTGAGTCCTGCCACAGTATAGGTGACATACAAATTAAAACTCAAATTGAAATTACTCAATTTAAAATTTAAAAATAGTGGCTGTTACAAATAAACCTGAACTGATTGGTTATGAAACGGTTGCAGAGTTCGGTTCGTGGATCAGTGACAATCTTAACATAACAAAATTTCTCCGTGCTTGAGAAGGTATGTTATACTAGGTCTAGGCTTTCATTTGTTGACAGTCGTTTGGGACCGTTCAAGTATTACGTAAGCACCAAAGGGGAGTCTTTGCTTTGATTGTTTTTCTATTTTGATGACATGGGGGCCGAGGGGGTCTGAATGGTGATTACGTCAGCAAAATGAATTTCCCTCATAACCCCGTTCCCCTCCTTCCCTTTCTATTTCCTAAAATCTTATATCATTTCAGAGATTTTCGAAAATAGTATATTGTTGCTTACTGGCTCTCATGCGGTGAGCCATAGTTAAGTAGAAATAATCGAAGTAGCTTAAGGAAGTACCTACTGCCCTTTGACTAATGTTTGCCCTTTGACTAAGGAAGGGGGGAGTAACAACCCTCACGCCCCATCCGCCGCAACATAGAGAGACGCCCCGGGCGTTGGGAGTCGCAGGGCGATTCTCGGCCACCATAGGCGCAAGCCTGCGAATGGCCAGCGTTGGGTGGCACGTTGTGTTCCACCCGCGCCTCAGTGATGTCAGCATAGTAGACGGGGCCCGTTAGGGCCAGAGCCTGCAAGGGTAGCGGATTCTGTTCGAAAGAGTTACCGCGGCCCTGGGAAGCAAAGGGCACTAGGAGGAGCACGGATGGGATTTAGTCAGTAAGAGTCTGACACTCCCTTCCGCTCCGCCTAAAGCGGGAGGAGTCATTTGATGATTTCCCATCCATAAAAAAAAAACGGCGGGTGGTAGAAGCTTTGCTTACTAACGCTGACAAGGGTGATGAGGGGGGTTTAAAAATTACTAATTCTGCTTACGTAATACTTTAATGGCCCCTTACGGGTAGGTACTCAAATACCAAGAAATCCATCACTAGTCAAGCCAAGGGGTATCGTGTTACCAGTTACTGGGTTGTGGAGGTCAGATAAGCAGTCGTTGCATGAAAAATACTGGTACTCGGCTGCATTCGGCTAGACTGGAAGCTGACCCCAATATACAACCTAACGAGTCACCGCGACCCTAGAACATATCTCCGTAACCAAAAGATTCTAAAGTATGGTCTAATCCTCAATGATCACATTGACTGGAACTCTTAGTGTCTTCTGACATTCGTAAAAGGTCCACTGGAATAAAATCTTTGAATTCTCAGGTACTTACAACTCCAGTATCCCCAACCACGCGTTCGAGCTCAGTGTTAACGGTCCACAGACAAGCTGGGCGGATGTACCTGTTGAATTTGATGCGTCTGCTCAATGTGAGTACCATGATGTCATCTGAAACAAGCAAATTATCAAGAACGATAAATCATTATACTAGGACGATGTAAAGTATCCCTAGACCCAATTCAGTTCATGTTCTACCCGTAAGCGAGTTTCATCGGTAACAGTCCGCTCTGGATGGAGTGGGAGGGAGTTTCAGTCTCTTACTGACTAAAACCCATCCGTGCTCCTCGTAGTGCCCTTTGCTTTCCAGGGCCACGGTAACTCTTTCGAACAAAATCCGCAACCCTGGCAGGCTCTGGCCCTAACGGGCACCGTTTACTGAACAAAACGCGCCGTCGATCCAGGCCTGGCTTTGATCAGACGGCGAGCAACCCAACGCTAGCCGTCCGCAGACCTGCGGTGCCGCCTGCCTACGATGGCCGGGAATCGCCCTGCGACTCCCGTCTCCCTATGTTGCGGCGGCTGGGGCGTGGGGGTTGCCTCTCCCTCACACGGCCCGCCTTCTCCTTCACTAGCATTTCTGCTTCGCAGAAGGAGGTGACGGCTTCCCATGCCTCCTCGCTCCGGACCATGGATTGAACCAGGGCCGGACGCAAGAGGTCGCCGCCGCCGGTCGCCTCGACGAGGACACGGCGGAGCTCCGCCCAAGCAGGGCAGACCTCCACCGTATGCTCCACCGTGTCCTCCGGGCGATCCTCACAAAAAAAAGTCCGTTCAGCCGTTGAAGGGTGATTGCTTATTATCAAACATCATCTTTACCTCGCCAAAGGGTGACAAAATGACACCCATGACGAAAAATTAATAATTTTCTGAGAGCGCCACCTTGCATTTTGGAGTAACTGGTGAGCCTTCAGTCCATAAGCGAACTGCTATAAGACTTGTCTTGAGTTGTCTTGCTTTTTGTGTTATCGTATTGACTTGTCCTGTTTTAGTGTTGTGTGTTGTGTTGTCTTGGTACTTGTGTTTTATTTTATGCTTTATTCCTGAGTATTTTCTTTTAAACTCACGTTGTAGCGATTCATAAACTCTATAGGACTCATGTATCGTCGCATTAATAATCTTCGTGGTGATCGTGATGTCGTCACTCCAGTCGGTTAGGTCGTGTATTCCAACCTTTACCACGATGTCTCTGTTGTCTGTAGTGCTACTTTGCCTCGTCTTGCAGTGAGCAGCTGCAAGTAATAATAATAAAAAACAGTTAAACCAACACTATTTTGGTCAATAGGTTGCAGATACAAAAAAAAAGTGTAATTTATGTGCTATAAAAAAAACTCAGACCACTATAGACGGAAACTAGTATTCGTAGAAGCGTTGTGTGAAAGATTGTTCGTTCTCCTGACCGAATTTCGTCTACGGTGGCAAACCTTAACGAAGGTTATAAAATAGGCGGAGATATAATGCTTAAGTGTATACGCAAACACAGGTGCACTCTCTGTTCATTTATAAACGATGCGATGACAATCCATCCCGAGTAATCACGACCGGCTCGAGACCAGGGCGGGAAGTCTGGACATAGAACTTAACGATCGCATAACGACCGAATTCAGTCGATAACTTCTAAAGTCCCTTGTCAATTTTGAACGCGATCCTTTGTCTACTAATTTTTAAGCAACGTTCGCATTCGCATGTCAGTTGCAATCTGTCAAAAAAGCCCGTAATGATCGATATTTTAATTCGCGAGACCAATGCTAGATGGCGTTACTAGTCTCGCAATAGTAGTTTTGATAACTAATGAGACATTTGACAAATGACGGTGGCAGTAAAATAATTAGGAGGTTTTAGATTTGGAAAAAAAGACAGAACAACTGACGGTTGCTCCGTAAATTAATTCACATAATTTATGGAAAAAAAAGCCAACATTGTTTTGAAATTACTCCAGAATATAATATAATATCGATGGAATTTGTGAATTTGTGTGCGAGTAGTGGAGGTAACGGGGTAAGTGTTTGCGTCTATTTAACGAGGTGTAACTTGGACAATGGAGATGTTTTTGTAAGGCTGACTGTTCTCATCTTGTCCTCAGCTTGCGGAAACGCCCTTACCGTCCAGGCATGATGTTTTATGGATTAAGGTTCGGCTTTGATTGATTATCATAACATAACAAATTAATCCATCGCAAGATATACAACGACATTCGACACTATTCTTAAGCTGCCGATTGGTCTCGCGGCATAGCGACGTTCGTGAGTATCGGGTTCGATGCCAAATTCAAGATTTCTTTTTGCATTTTTTGAAAATAAAATTTTTGTTTATGTAACTGCATATTGTTAATTTTCATTTTGTTTTTTTTTTTGTTGTAATTTTTTGGCCCGGTGCGGTTATTGTCAATCGATGACCACTTATAGCTATTAAAGGTTGTTTAGATTGCAGATGGGACACTTGGATCATATAAATTGTGTAAACTAATGTCTATCTTTCATTAACCATTTCGTTTAGAACCCCGGTCATTACAAGACTTAACCATAAATTTTTGACAGATTGCAACTGACACGCGAATGCGAAAGTTGCTTAAAAATTAGTAGAATTGGCACTCAGATCATTGATTTTGATCGTGCGATTGACTTTGTACGGGTGTCCTTAGGACTTATCGACCGAATTCGTTCGGTAGGCGATCGGTAACTATGTCCAGACTTCTCGCCCTGGCGCAGCACCTCGCTTTATGTGCTTTCCGAGGCACGGAGGTATCACAACCACTCACTTTCAAACTCCAGACTGCTACTCAGAGATTTCTAAGGGATACAAAACACTACGTACCAGGACCAGGGGGAACCCAAACCCGAACTAAGAACAACTGTCAAATCGTCTTGTCATTCATTCTTATTTCGGATTCGTGACTAATCGTGTCTGTAGGTGATACGGAGTAGAAAACGCCCGACACTAAGGCCGAAACAACGGACTTCTGGCTTAGAGAGTAGACCGTAGTAGACCCCCGGCACTCGTACTTTGTGGTCAAGGAGCAAGTTTAAGACATGTATCTAGATAGGAAATAACTGGCACACCACTGAAATTACGGCTAATAAACTGGGCAATGGGCAGGGAGTTCTGTTCAGTAGGTTCCTGAACAGAAAGTGCCGTTGAGACCGGCCCAGCAAGAGGTGGTGAGAAGATTTGAACGGGTACCATGCAGACGGCGCGGTAAAAAAATGTGTAGAGGGCCGGGAGGCCTTTCATGGGAAAGCAATGGATAGAAGATAATAAACTCACCGGTAATAACATGACGATCCGACACAAGCGTCCCTCCGCAGACAAAGTCAAGTCCTTTCCGTCTAACCTTGAATATCGCCACAAGCCAAGGCACTTTTCCTCTGTCGTAAGACTCGCCCATGTAGATCAGTTCTTGAATCTGGTTGCCTCCAGCGACTACTCCGCATTCATTCGTAAAACGATCATCTGGACTGAAAAAAGCTCAAGAGATTCATTTTTTTGTACCGTGCAAGTACACAACGTGTAACAGAATTAACGCATTATTAAGGGGTCATTGTACTCATAATTATGAACAACTTTCACCATGGAGTCAACCTCGAAATCGTGAAAAAAACAGTACATTTTGTCGAGTCATGCACACAAATGTATGGAGCAGTCGATTTTTATCGAGATTTCAATGTTGGTCCCTTAATGAAAGTTGTTCATAATACAACACAACAGAGTTTACTCTGTTACAGGTTGTATAATGTAAAATATCTCTAATAGTGAAGTTCATAAAGTCTAGATTCATGGCAATTGTAGTTAGGAACGTCGTATGTCCAGGACTCTGTGATCGAATTTGCTGCCTCTTGGCTGCCTAACTAAGCTAGCAGCTTCGCTCGCATGATAGTCAGAAATGGCTCCAAGGGGGAATCTGCATTGTGCAATATTCTCTAGGATTTATTTCCTTTGAAGGTTAGGAGCACGACTAAAGGATATAACACTGCATTTAGCCGTGATTAATAAGAGCTTATTTTCAATGTTCCATTGGAAAACATCGACGATCGCAACAATCATAGCAATGATATCAGTCAGACATAGAAGAGTCATACACACCGGGGTCTCGTCGTCGCAGGTCGTGAATACTCCAGCGGTGGAATTAGAGGCCTCATTGTCGGAAGCGCCGCCGGAGGTGATTGGGGCGCGAAGGAGAATGGGTGGAAAGGTGAAAAAACTGAAAAAACAAAATGGTAATAATACTAATGGCTTTAGAGGCTTCTTCTGATCGTTTTTTAATCAACTTGGTATTTTTGTGACGTCATTTTTTTGTGTGATTATTTTAATTTAAAAACTATTGTACTTATTCATGTTCACTGAAGCTACAGGTAGAAGTATCAGTAAGCATGGCCCAAAAATAAATGTATAATTCTATTGGCAAATAACAACTGCGTCCAAAATGTATTGTGTGCTAACGAGTCTAAATGTCACGTGGTCAGTCTCCTTGCGACGGAAAATCGACACGACCGGGAAGATCTGCTGGTCGATTCTGTCGACATCTCACGGTGTTCACCTAGGCGGAATGAACGACAATAGAGCTGTCATTCCATCTTATTTGTATGGTTTGACAACTCACCTGTCGTGCGCCCCGCCCGGGTGTTCACTTCGACATGTTTACAGAATCGCACTGCTGGTGCAGGCCCAACGGGTTAACGTGCTTTCTGAGACTTCCAAACTCTGGGCTGCTATTGATAATCATAATAATTATTAATAACTATTGAGAATTTCCAAAGGGAAAAATACAGTTACCTACACTTTTAGCCGACGTGGGAATTGAAACCAAGACTCCACGCTCGGCAGTCACGCTTGTGCCCACGAGACCAACGGAACAGTTAAGTCTACCCTAATAATTATATTATAATCCCAATTGATCTTGCGTCTAAGATCAAGAATAATGTGCTCATTTGCAAAAATAACTTACCACTGCCACTTGTGCTATAGCGATTGTTGAGATTCTCTACGAAGGCCAAAGCATAGTTCATATTTCTCTGTGGTATTAGCTGTGGTATCGGCATTGGTGTTGGCCGTGGTGTTGGCCTTGGCGTTGGCCTTGGTGTTGGCCGTGGCGTCGTCTGTGGCGTCGCCGTCGTCTGTGGTTGATGACTGAATCTTTTGTATGGGGGAGGCCCACCACCGACGCCGTAAGAGTTTGTGAGCTGGAGAGTCGGATGAGAGATGACTCGGGTTGTGGGTTTGTCTGAAAAATAAACAATTCGTAGTTTATTAAGACGCTGAGAAAACCTAAAGTGTGGTCACTGTCGGAATACATACAAAAAAGAGATGCGCGATGACGCAACGCTAGTAATTTATGTAAAACTTTAGTGATATTTATTCAAAAATAAGTTAGAGACATCGTTTTAGTTTTCCTTTACCATTTGCATAAAATGTTGTAAAAAAATATACCGCACTTTGTGTCATTTGATGAAAAAAAAATCTGAAAGAAATTAAGTTGATGCAGGTTACAGGAAAATATAAATCGATGTGTAATTAGCGAAGTTTTTAGTAATCAACAAAAAGCCATTACGTGCAAACTTTGTTTCGCTGTCTAATATCAAGGTGGAACCCTCGGTGGACGAATCCAACTCGCTCTATGTCAGTTTTCTTAAAAGGTCAATGTAACAGGTAAGTTCACCGTTTTTAATCGGGTTTTAAATTAATAGCCTGTTTGGAAAGAACCAAGTTCTCAGAAATAATGTACAAAAACATTTTTTCCGCTACATCACCAAATAAGATTTGGCTATGGTAAGCACCAAATAAACTTGCATTAAAATACATTGACTTTCCCTAATATCCCTTCGTTGATACCCGAACAATAAATTGTGAACGAATTTTTCTTCTTCGAATTTTTAAGCCCAGGGGGTCTTAAAAATTCGAAGTGGGCTTACTAGGGCTTGTGGGGTACTTATATGAAAGAGCGCTATTTGCATATTCTCAAAATTGTATCTTTTTTTAGCACCTGTTGCAAAAAAGATACACATATTTTTATTTTTTTCTTATTTGCAAAATAGTTAGGCAAACGTCATCTAAATCTATTACAAATTTCAAGTTGATAGCATTAGAAGTTCTTGAGATGAATGGATGATGGACCTAGCTGTGACAGACAGACAGACAGAGTCGCACCATAAGGGTTCCTTTTTACCATTTTGATACGGAACCCTTAAAAAGAACGGGGTGTAGGCACTTTCGCACCTCGGCGCCGAACATGATATAAGGACGGCGGATCACCACTCAACATCGGCATCGTTATAAAAAAACAAAATTCATATTTACCTCCTACTCCAGTGCAGAGGATCTGGCCATTTAGAGATATCTCTGTCACTTTTGGTCGCGGCTTGATTATAGGAAAGTAAACACGGTAGGTGACAGTTTCTCCTCTGTTATACTTATCCAGAACATTGTCGGGATCTTTGATGCGGCCCAAATAATCCTGGTTGCAAAGAAAAATAGTAACTTAGGTAGTTTGCCAAAATTAAGCTTTATCGAATGTCATGAAGTGCTTAAAAAAATTGGAATATTTGATATTAATTTCAGCTTGACGGACAGACAGACAGACGGACAACAAGTAATCCTATAAGGCTCCTCGCGCACTAGACGGCTACGACCACGACTAGTGGCCGCAACGACCTATTAACTAAAGAAACGAGACGACCACTGGTCGTGGCCGTCTAGTGCGCGAGGTGCCTTATAGGATCACTTGTTGTCCGTCTGTCTGTCTGTCTAAATAAAAAATGCATGCATATTCCCTATCTATACTAATATTATAAAGAGGTAAAGTTTGTGAGTTTGTGAGATTGTAGAGGGAGCTCTGGATCTACTGAACCGATTTTGAAAATTAATTTTGTATATGATAGCCATATTTATGAGGAAGATGAACGGGAAATTCCAACGGGAACGGGAAAAAAAGCTAGATAGGTACCAATAAAGGTTACGCTATATTTTTGCGCCACTTGAGGGCCTCAGCAGCCGCAGCGGCAGCACCGGCACAGCCCGCCGTACTTGGATCATGTGATAGCGCGGGTGTCGACCTGGATTAAGGTCAAGTTTGGCACACGGATCAACCGTGTACCAAATTACGTCAAAATTCGTTTAATTCAATTCAATTTCTTTTATTTCAGACCTGAGTACATATAGTGTTAGTAACAAACTTATAAATATGTTAGTATTACATGAGAAATTATTTTACATAGATGTGTATCCATTGCCTACTTATAGGACTTTCTAATTTTCCAGCAATTACCTTCAGGTAGCTGTTGGAACTGTCCCTCACCCTGCGCATCAGCGATGCCGCTCGTTTACGGATTATGGCATGGAAACCATCCACTTGTGCGTCCGCAAACATCGCTGATGCGCTGCAATAGTGAGGCAGTCCCATCAGCAACCTGAAAGCGTTGTTGTATTGGACCCGCAGGGCGCTGACGAGTCGCTGTGTGTAGTTCAACCACATGCTACAGGTATAGTAGGACTGGCAGTAGGCCCTGAATAATGTCTTTTTACCTCCTTACTACCCCTTGCATACCTGCGGGCCAGCATGTTACACCAAACCGCCAGTCCCCTGCGTTCAAAGTCAAAGTAAAAGTCAAAGTATATATTAGTGTGTTCTTTGGTGATAGAATAGGTCTTATAATTAGGTTATGTTAACTCAAAAACTACCCATTAGGGCATACACTATTTAGCAATTTAAGAATATAAAATCGACATTACCTACAAATTAGCATAAATTTAAATAATTGGAACACAATCTGGTTTTTAGTAAACATTTACAACACAATTAATATGTCAAATTTTAGAATTGTCATGCATAAATACATAAAAATTATCATTTACAGCTTGGCAAAAAAGAGTATGATGTGGTGTGAAACTAAATATTTTACTAAATGGAAACCTTTGATGTCGACACTAGTTGGCCGACAAGTGTTAGATTTTAACGATTTGATTATTTTTTTTTACTAATTTCCCATATTATGGTGCGTTAAGTGAGAGAGTGGCGCCCTCATTTTTTCTGCTCTCTTTTTTGCCAAGCTGTAGTTTATTACATTTTGTGAGGATGCTTTTGTGCATAAGGGTGGTCTTTGAGGGTCTTAGACATAATCCGTGACGATATTCTTGTCTTGTCGATCTATATCGTTGCTGTGAAGCTTTTTGAAACAGTTCACTATTTTTCTTGACAAACAGTGCGGTCTCGTAAATGTAAACGCACGGTAATGTTAGTATTTTAAGACGTTTGAAATGCGGTTTGCATGTTTCCGTTGATTTAAGACTACATATTGAACTAATGCACCTCTTTTTCGCAGGAATTTGCCCAAAAAATTACACCGTAACGTAATATCGAATCTACATAGCCATAATACGCAGCTACAACAGCTGCCTGATTGACTATTTTCTTAAATTTATACAGAGCAAAGGCGAACCTACTTAATTTTGTTATAAGAATTGATGCATGTTGTTTTCAAGTCTTTTTAGAGTCAATTGTCAAGCCTAGAAATTTTATATGTCCTACTTCTTCAATTCGTCTTCTACAGATTGTACTTCGGTGAGTGTGCCCAAGAACTCCACGACCTCATCCCACCGGCCCCCTTCTACCATCGGACATCCAGACGCACTGAATCTTACCATCCCTACCTTGTAGCTATTCTACCAATTCGAACTAAGCGTTTCCAAACGTCTTTTATAATGCGCACAGCAAAGGAGTGGAACTCTCTGCCTGCGTCTGTGTTTCCAAAAGCTTACAGCCCTAATCTCTTCAAAGTTAGAGTGAACAGGCTCCTTCTGGGTAAGCTCGCTCCATCGTTGACTTTGTCTCTGTCATATCTGACATTGACTGGAGTCAAGAGTTAACACATCAAAAAAATAAAAAATCTGTCATCGTCAAAAGATATATTTATGTTAGGAGTGGTAAATTTTTAACGAAACTGCATAATTTTAGTTTTATTTAATTTTAAATTATTATGTTCAAGCCAGTTGATTGATTGTTGCAATACGTCTTTGATGTCACATTCATAGTTTCAATCTTTATTATTTCTTACAATTAAGGGAAGTCATTTATGTATGTTAAAAACAACGGTGGACCCAATACGCTGCCCTGTGGGACGCCAAAAGAGATTTTACGTTTTCCTGAAATATATTTATGTTCTTTTTTATCCTTTTTAGTAATCCGTCTAATTTCTGTACACTGCGTTCTATTGTCTAAATAAGAGTGTACAAGAGAAAGTGCATTGCCCCTTATTCCACATGCATTAAGTTTCTGTAGAAGTATTTTATGATCAACTAGATCGAATGCTTTCGTCATGTCCATAAAGATGGCGCTTATAGGAATTATTTTATCAATATCTGTCATTATAGTATTGAGAAAATCATAGATAGCCAAATTTATGGAGTTCCCGTTCCACATTCTCAGCTATTCAGTTGAGATTGACTAATAAGCTTTTAAAAGTAGGTAACATTTAAACTTTCACCGTTATAATTTTAGTAGGATTTTATGCTGAGTGGTTTTCATAATCATCATTCATATAATGTGCGTATGTAGATGCCTATCTAGTACTACCCCCCAAAGAGAAACACTGCCGACAGGATCATAATTTTGAAAAAATGTTGGGATAAAAAATATAGTTGGAAGTAAGTACCTATGTCACAATATAAACAACTTTTTTTTTTTTTCTTATATGTCCCATGTTCCAAACGCATTTATTTACACTTTGTTTTAGTTTTTAGAGTGCCGTACTCAAAGGGTAAAATTGGGTCCCTATTACTAAGACTCTGCTATCCGTCTGTCTGTCCGTCTGTCGGTCTGTCTGTCTGTCACCAGGCTGTATCTCATGAACCGTGATAGCTAGACAGTTGGAATTTTCACAGATGATGTATTTCGGTTGCCGCTATAACAACAAATACTAAAAACACAACAAAATAAATATTTAAGTGGTGCTCCCATACAACAAACGTGATTTTTTTCCGTTTTTTTATAGATAATGGTACGGAACCCTTCGTGCGCGAGTCCGACTCGCACTTGGCCGGTTTTTTTTAGTTCATATTGCTTTCAACTGAATCGGTCCTGTAGATTTGGAGCAAATTGGCAGTGCCAGATCGACACAGCTGAATAGCATCGGAACCCTCAAAAAGATACATTAATATAGAACGAATACTCACACCTAGGTCAGCTTGAACAGTAAAACTAATTCTTATTTTTAACTCAGACTGCGTCTCAACTGGCTGCAAAGTGATTTGTCCGAAAATATCTTTCCCATCAGTAAAAAATCCAAAAATATTAGGGCATGGAGAATCTGAATGGCCGCACTTAAATACTGAAATTAAAACTAAAACACACAAACACACTGAATTCTTGTCCAACATTTTAAATATTATGTTCACATTTCAAAAAGTCGTTCTTAGCGCGCGTGTTGCTTTGCCCCCGATTGGCGAAGATCTGGCATAAATTAGTCTATGGAACTGAACCCAATGACGTACAGCGAGGATATATTTCTATAAATTATAATACCTACGTCGTCGTCTATATACGCGTCATGCTGTCATACACCAACTTCGCAGCTCTAAAAAATAATAGCGCAAACACTAACGGTACTAAAGTAATCGGTAGCAAGATAACTACGTATACGGCCGCAGGGTATTTTTTTACCGATGGGAAATCATCTTAAGAATGACTCCTTCCGCTCTGGGCGGAGCCGAAGGGAGTATCAGACTTACTGACTATGCCCTTCCAAATTTTTTTTTTTTTTAATTATTAATAGGCAAGCGCTTGACCACTATCTCACCTGATGGTAAGCGACGATGTGGTCGAAGATGGACCACGTTTGCCTAGAAGTAACCTATTCACTCTTGACTTAAAGACTCTCAGGAAATTATGCCCTTTGCGTTGCAGGGCCGCGGTGATTCTATAAGGTCTCGGTAGTAAAAGTTTATGTTGCTATTTCACAGGCAACTCTGCATCTGCCCTACTTATCTACCCTAACTTATATCTATTATAATTAACTGGCTTTTGTCCGCCACTTCGTAAGCGCATATCAAGTATGAAATATACTTTACGACCTATTCTCATACCTATCAAATGTACATGAAAAACTTCATGAAAATCGGTAGTGCCGTTTCGGAGGAGTGCGACACTGTAATTTTTTTTATTAAAAAGAAATAAATTGATTTACATTTTTTTTATTACTTCAAAAGTATTTTGTTAAAATCAACTCTTTCGTTTAGTTTGCCATGTAGTATTACTTCCCAGAATTTGATCCCTATTAGCGACACTTTCGAATGGTGTTTTCAAAATCAACTGGTTCGATTCCTAGCTAGGATAACCGATTTTTCAAAAATCCAATGATGCAGTTTTAGTTTTTATCAAAATCTAAAACCTAAAACCCACCCATGTTCCTTTTAAAATGCTCTTTTGCGTTCCAGGGCTGTAGTAAATCTGACAGACAGACGGATAGACAGACGTACAGTAGAGTCTTAGTAATAAAGCCCCGTTTTTACCCTTTAGGTACGGAACCCTAAAAATTAGTGATAGATACAGTATGTTGAAATTTCGCGTGACGACACACCTTGGTAACTTTTACTTAGTGACGTCACCACAACGAAATACGTGTCCTCGAAAATAGAATTGACGAAAGAAATAGAATGTTTACCTCTCTATTGAGGAAAATATCCTTTTGTCCCTATTAATTAATTATTGTTCCGTGATTTCTCCCACGTAGGATGAGAAGTCGTTACGAATAGCCGTGTGAACCAAGACTTAAAGATAAAAAAGAAATAAATTAAGTTATCAAAGTCAAAGTCGAAGCATTTATTTCAAATAAACCATTTACAGGTACTTTTGAATTGTCAGAGTCAGTCAGTCAAAAACATGAAGCTATTTGCACGTTCCAAAGCGTAGATCTCTGTTTTTTTGTTTGTGTGTTTGTTTGATCTCTATGGAGAAGAAGATGCAAGAAATTCCACGGACACTCTTTTAAACTATTTTATGATTTACAATAATCCTGGTTACATTATCTTTGTTGCTTCTACATGTGAGAAAACTGTAAAGAAAGAGAAAAAAAAAAGAAAATATTGAAATAAGCCGGTGACAGCTAAGAGATCACCAGTCTCCACTGATGGCGCCCGTTCACGAACATGACGCGTGCATCAGCACCATTCAGCTCAAGCAGCACCATTTTGAAGGGAACTGAATATCTTTGATTTAGACCGGATTTCACCAATGAAACTGAACGCGATCAGTCCATCTAAACTCCGTTCAAGGGCTGTCAGTGTAAATATTCCATAGACAAATAATGACACTGACAGCTCATAAGCGTGGTTAATTCGCTGATCGCGTTCAGTTTCATTGGTGAAATTGGCCCATAGAATCTTTGACTAGTAAAATAATAATAAACTAAGAAATCCTGATTAACATTTTGAGTAGGTCGAGTTTATAATGAATACAACACTAGTGACCCGCCCGGGCATCGCACATGCCAAAACTAGATTTATGTTTAAGTAGCAGTGCCCGGGACTTGGTTCGCGTGGATGTCGGAAAAAAATGTGTCGCACAGATTAAAGATGTACGTACAGCCTCAATACCCTGCATTACCTGACCCCTCTTAGAATTAAGACAGTAAAAAGAAGGTTACACTGGGCACTAACTACATCAAATCTTTTGTGCTAATGCCGACCATCCTTGATATCTCCTAGTAAGTACCTCGAATCAAGTCGATTCTTTTGTTCCGTACTACTTCAAATTAATTAATATTACTAACCAGTAACGCAAATTAAACAATTTTCCAAAACGAATAAACAAACACCCAAGACATTTTTTTTATGACACAGAAGATTTAGAAAAGCTGGTGGCAAAACAATACACGGATAGATCTTCTAGGTTAAGTAACAATTGCGGAGGTCGGTCTGTGGATGGTTGACCGTATTAACTTACTAAGACTCCTCCGAGCCTCGGGAAGTAGGTAGGTACGCTAAGCCGTTGATCCCGGCTGTCATTTGTAAATCCTTGGCAATCCGTTTATTTGTCCAAAGGCAGAAAACCAGTTAGTGCATAAAATACTGGTATTCAGCTGAATCCAGTTTAACTGGAAGCCGACCCAATCATAGGTGGTTTGAAAGAGGCTAGACAGATGATGAAGATTTATAGCGTAGATAGACACCCGATATACTGAAAAACTTAACACTTTTTATCTTGTAGAAGTCGAACAGTGCAAGAGAACCAGCAGGACACATTGCTCGCAGAACAGATAGTCGATGGGGCCGAAAAGTTTTGGAGTGGCGACCGCGTACCGGAAGCCCACCACACCACATTCCCAAGCCACTGCTACTTCTGAAAGCCAGAATCAACATTGGCGATCACCAGAAAAAACGCCGAGTCAATGAAGCTCGACGAGTCCCAGAGAAATGATTCAACTGTCTTGGATCCCGCAACGAAATTAATCAGAAAATAACAGCGGAGGAGTAGGAAACCGCATACCGGAAGACGCAGCGTTTGAAGGCCTCCCACAAGGTGGACCGATGACCTGGTGAGGGTCGCGGGTAGCCGATGGATGCGAGACGCACAGGACCGGTTGTTGTGGCGTCACTTGGGGGAGGCCTATGTCCAGCAGTGGACGTCTTTCGGCTGATATGATTATGATGATGATGATGAGTTAGGTATAAGTTAGAACATGTTGGTTTGTCAAAAATCTAGGATTGACTTACAATGCTTCTTAATATTAGTTAGTAACACCTGGGCATTGCTGGCATGCCTTGAAGAGCTGGGATGGATCGAATGCCATAGTTGTCTCACCCTTACGCAAAATACGCACTTGAACATGGAGTTGAAGACAGCAGCCCGATTAATAACGACTTAACACGTACAGACGCTAGCACATCATGCAAGCTACCCGAAACTGCAGTCAAATTTTCCCAATCAACCTTGAACCTAATGCTTCGGCAATAAAGTTTAAAATATTATTAAGGAAATTTTACAGATTGTTGTGCAGGTGTCTGTACATACTTAGTATTATTTTAATGACTCAAAACCATGAATAGGATAAATTGTCCGGCCTTTTCCAATTTATTATGGCTAAATCGGCTGGCCTCTGCGGCTTTCCAAGTTTCCAGTTTTACAACCTGCAACCCTGCAACCTTGTACCTACTTGTATACCCTTCGCTTGTATGCTATGGTTTAGGAAGTTTAGGAAGCAAATGTGTATTAGCAGACATAGGCGTAAGAATTCTTCAGAAAGCGACATCAAATGAAAAACGCTATCTACCGACAATCGAGTTGAACTGTCAAAATAAAAGTTCAGACGATAAATAACGATAAGATAATAAAATGTTTACTTTTCGTTTGCCATGTAAGTATTAAAAGTTTCACAGATAACGTATCAATAGGTGTTATTTCCATGCTTTCATTCATGCAATATAGTATTAAACTATTTCCATTTTTATTCAATAGACTAGCTGTACCCGCGACTTCGTTCGCATGGATGCTCGTGACTTAATAATAACAGCAGCACGGGTCGATATTAAGGTTAAGCAATGCCGAAGTCGGCCCGTGGATGGGTAACTATTTTAACATACCGAGATTCGTTCGTGCCTCGGATAACATGTTATGTTAAGTCGTTGGTCCGGCTGTCATTTGTAGGTCTTTGACAGATGTTACGGATTGCCAGAAGCCAGAAAAAGCTTGCCAAGAGGTACCTAACGTGTATCCCAGTTATTAGGTTGTGAAGGTCAAACAGGAAGTCGCTTCACGTACCTAAAACTATGGTATCAGCTGAATCCAGTTTGATTGACATTTTTAGTACCTACTGAGTTAATCCTGTTCAACTCCAGTGAATCGTTATATGTAGGTATAGATTTAGCCACGAACTTCTCTCCTAATTTTATTATTTATATTACCTACGATGAAAATTCCGTGTTCAAAATATCAAAGTGGTCAGGTTACACAGACAGACACGATGAACGACTATGTTTTATTATTTATACATAACTACGTATATCTGACGCAGATGACACGGGGATTTACTAACACTTGTTTTTTTAACTTGTTTAACGACACGGAACAACGTTTCTGCCCATATGTGATATTCTGTGAGAACGGAAATTCTAACTTATACTAAATCACCTTTTTTTCTTCTCCGTATTATTGATCCGTATGGTGTCGGACGTAAAAGAATACCACCATCCTATCACTTCCCGTGGGTGTCGTAAGAGGCGACTAAGGACTCACCAGAGAATGGGCAGCAGCATTCTCTGTAGGAACATTGCTACAGCTACACTGCGATCGCCAACCCGCCTGCCAAGCGTGGCGATTATGGCAAACCCCCCGACATTTGGGGGAGGCCTATGTCCAGCAATGGACGTCTTTCGGCTGATACGATGATGATGTTGATGATTTTTTTGTTAATTTTTGAGCTAAACTAAGGTCAAAGGCTAGGTCATAGCCTATAACCAGCGGACAATTGAGACGCTTCCAATTGCACCTTATTTGTCAATCATTATGATAAATAAATAGTTTAGAAGTTATGAGGGAACAGATGAACATACATACATACATACATACCGGTTAAATTCATAACCCTCCTTTTTGCGTCGCCGTCATCATCATCATCATATCAGCCGAAAGACGTCTACTGCTGGACATAGGCCTCCCCCAAGTGTCGCCACAACCACCGGTCCTGTGCGTCTCGCATCCATCGGTTACCCGCGACCCTCACCAGGTCATCGGTCCACCTTGTGGAAGGCCTTCCAACGCTGCGTCTTCCGGTACGCGGTCGCCACTCCAAAACTTTTCGGCCCCATCGACCATCTGTTCTGCGAGCAATGTGCCCTGCCCACTGCCACTTCAATTTGGCGATCCTTCGGGCTATGTCGGTAACCTTGGTTCTCTTGCGGATATCATCATTCCTGCGTCGCCGTAGTCGGGTAAAAAGAAAGCGTGGCCGTCTCCGTCATACCTGGTGACGTACCGTGTTGGTAGAAGCGACGAGCATCGGATTGACGTAGAGCGAGGTGAAGCGTGAAGGTCAAGGCCGCTCGCGATGGTGGACTACTGGGACGCTCTCTGCCCCAGCTAGGCACTGTATCTATGGGGACATACGATATTAGGTCAAGTAAGTCAAGTTCATTAGGTAGGGGACTTTATATATTTTTCTTAGTTTTTTGTAGGTACTAAATATAAGATTTTTTTATTTTATTTATTTGTCAAAGCAAACAGGTAGGAGCACATAGCCAGTTCTTTTTCTTTGACACCAATGTTATAAAGGAGATAGGTAAGTAAATACTGAAGATATATATTAGGATAGATTAGTAAGTACTATCTTACTAATTACTATTAAAAATGCGAAAATTTGTATCAATCTCAATCACGACAGAACAGCAGAGGTAGGTACGTAGGTACATAAAGTATAAGTTTAACTTTAAATCATCCCAAAGAAACATGCTCCAGGCATACCTATTCCCAGGAGCATGTTTCCTTGGGATGATTTCAGACGTTCACGATATTTGATAATAAACATCATGTTAGCAACTAGGTAAAGTTGCCAGCACATTAAGAGGGTGCCGACCAAACGTGCCGACAAAATAGTGGCCACTATTATCCGTTTTAGTGATTATAATAAAACTGAACAATTTAAAACTACCGTTTATAATAATATTAACGTATAATCTTGTGGAGCACAACTTAAATTGCATATTTTCTGCATTTTCATTCTAAAATAAAAGAAATAACCAAACAAACGATGAGGGCGCCACTGCGCGGTCGACGTTTGGTCGGCGCCCTCTTAAGCTACAACAATCTGACAAATGTATTTAATAGATTTTCATCTTTATCGCTATAGCATTAGGTTCAAGGTTAGGTTTCGGGTAGCTTGATGTACTGGCGTCTGTACTTAACTCTAAGTTTTTGGCGCATAAGGGTATTTTGCTGAAAAAATCTTATATTAGCCCGTCAGATAGATTTCCAAAAAATATTGGACACGCAGGTAGGTACTTTATAAAATGAAGACGATACAGTGCTTTGAAAACACGCGTGACGGCACTATGATGATACAATTTTTACCAGCGACATATTCATATCGTGTCCAATATTTATTGGAAATGTGTCTGACGGACTATTTAGATATTTTCAGTAAAATACCCTTTTGGACGTTAGTGTTTTTGGAATCCAAACAGGATAAGATGTATTTGGGGGACTAGTTACAGATCCAAACTTTAGATAGTCCCCCAAATATATTTTATTTTGAAAGTTTTTGTTATTGCTGTCCTGCTAACTGGTGTTATACAGACCGAAACAATAAGGGATCGATAATACGACGTAACGCTTCGAGAGAAGGTAGTAGTTACCCCGTTTCCTATGGCTAGTCTGGACGGGGCAACCATACCCCCATATGTTATCACTCCAGTGCTTAGGCACCTCGCGCACTAGGCGACCACGACCAGATTAACTAAAGAAACCATATGAACGTAGCGCACTTGATCGCAACGGCCAACTGGCCGCACACCGGGCCAGCACGACTGGTCGTTGCGACCAACTTACGTACAGTTCTCGTCAAATAACTTTGCCCCTCTGAAGTTAGCCATTTGCAAAGATCGCGCAGGTGCAGTCACGTAGACGGGAACAAGCGGGACGCAAGCATGCATCGAACGTAAACGAGCGACTGAGACATAAAATCGCGCCGCCATAATCCCCGCCCCCATGTCTCTTGCGCATGTGCAGTTGCAGTTTGTTCGTAATTTTGACAACTACGCAGCCACTCGTAGCCAACTTCAGAGGGGCAAAGTTATTTGACGAGAACGGTATGTTTGCTTTGAGCGCTCGCGCACTAGATCTGCGACCGCGAATGCGGCCCGACCGTGGTCAGGCATTCGCGGCGTCCTTTCCAACACAGGATATATCCAATAGGTACCGTCTTTTCCTATTACTTACGTCTTTTCCACATCAAGTACCTACAGGCACACAATTTCTATGTGTATATATCGTAGCCGTCTAGTGCGCGAGGTGCCTTATTGTTTCCTATTCATTATAGGTCAGTACTACTGCCAGACTCCTTGGCTTCAGGTCACTGGCAGACAAGTTAGTCGTTGGAACTTTGGAAGCGTCCAGCAGATATTTAAATGGTACCTAATTGAATTAGGAATATAAAATAATGTGTACCTACCTACATATTGTTTCATATGGAGACATGTACCTTCTGATTTGAACCAGAAGGCATTTAAAATAAGAATTCCTTATTCCACCTAAGATTTACCTACCTACACAGTGAGATGTTAGACAGAATAGATCATCAGCTGCACTACACTCGAACTAAACAAACTTTATCTACCTAAAATGAAAAATTATTATTTTTGGTTTGGAAAAAGGAATTAATTATCGAGACATTATAAATAAAATCCGTTTAATCCGGTTGGACAAGTAATTTGTAATAGGTACCTACCTACCTACTTACATAATTCAAATTGTATTTTACCTTATTTAAACAACAAACCGAGGCGAAATCTAATCTCAACTCGTCACAAGAGTCACAAGACAGGTTTGCGAAATCTCGATAAGTTTATAAAAATAATAAAAGTTGTAACCCCCCCTTGGCAAAACCTACCTAATCTCAACTAGTCACAAGCTGGTTTGCAAAATCTTGAAATGTTTTTTTTTTCGTATAGGTAACCAACAAATTAGGTTCTTAAATACATTTTTAGCGTTCATTAAAAATATTAAACTTATCCCGTATTGCGTGCACAAATCGATGAACCTAGCTAAGTTCATGAATTATATACTTAGGTGGATACCTAATGTGTATAATATGGTGTGTATGCTGGTGAACGAGATCCTCCCTAAAAATAATCCTGCAAAAAAAATATTTAAAATAAAAAGTTTTTCACAAAAAAAGAAACCGACTTCCAAAAAACACTACAAAGTTGAAAATAACTTTAATTTCGGAAGTCGGTGTTTTTGGTTGCTTCTTCGTTATTTGACACCGAATTCCGAAATTAAAGTTATTTTCAACTTTGTAGTGTTTTTTGGAAGTCGGTTTCTTTTTTTTTGTGAAAAAGTTTTTTATTTTTCACTTTTTAGTGGTACCCCACACCTAACAACACCACTGAAAAGTCACAGGAAAGCAAAAATACGCAATTTCGTATACATGGATGATTTTTCCACATATTTTTTCCAGCTATTTGGATTTAATAACCAAACTACTAAACCGATGTTGATAAAATTTCAATGGGACCATTTGGGAAGCATACCCTGTCCAACAAAAAAAGAATTTTTCAAATCGGTTGGCAAGCGACGGAGTTATGCCCGAAAAAAAAAAATTACAAACATCCGAATTGAGAACCTCCTCCTTTTTTAGAAGTCGGTTAAAAATGTTTGCAGACAAGAAGACTGAGACACTGACGTGTTGAGCTACTCATGAGTTCATTCATGACACAACTAGTCGAGGTACATACCCGTACAACAAATTGCCATCTTATATATTCACTATTCGTGTTATCTCATCGTGTGTGAGAAATACAGAGGTGCGCAAAAAAACTTGTAGGTAGATACAATACCATGTAGGTACAAGTTGACTGACGTTGACCTCGAAAAGGCATACGACCGGGTGACTCGTGAGGTTTAGTGGTGAGCCATTAAGGAAAAAGGCCGGTCTATGTGAGTGTCAGTTGATCCGAGTGATGTTGATAAAGTCGTATTTGTGTACCCAAGTTCGGTTACCACTGGTAGCTTCAATGAGGCTGTAAGGATCGTGTCAGTTTGCCTCCGGTAATTTGTTACCTATACGACACCCCAACACCATATGCCGCTGATGACAACACCAGAAACAGTGAAACTCCTGATATAACACCTTTAAAAGAAATAGAGATACTAAACAACATCAAGAACTTAAAAACGACAAAAGCCTTAGACCCGACGGCATAACAAACGAGGTATTATAACACGGAGCATCAATATCAATCCACTCACTGTCGTTTCTATTTAACCCTATACTTGATACCGCTACCACACCATCACAATGGTCAAACTCCAACATATTATTAATATACAAAAAGGGAAATTCGAGAAACATCTTAAACTACAGGCCTATCGGTCTACTGCCAAGTCTCTACAAATTATTTTCATCAATTATTTAGAAAAGAATAAGCGCTATCATACAAAAATATCTACCAGTTGAACAAGCAGGCTTTGTCTACAGTCGACCACATACCTACATTAGAGCTTCTGATAGCGAAATACCAAGAACAGCAGACCTCTATATGTCGCTTTCATAGACTACCAAAAATCTTTTGGCACATTATTACACTCGAGCATCTGGGAAGCGCTTAGACGACAAAAAGTGGAGAGACAATACATTGAAGTTTTAAAAAAATATCTACGGAAAATGAACAAGGAAGGTAAAATTAGAAACCTCAGGCCCAGAAATAGCAATAAAAAGAGGGGTAAGACAGGGAGACCCACTATCAACAACACTTTTCATTTCTGTGTTAGAAAATGTTTTTAGACAGCTGGATTGGAATCGAAGTGGCATATTTACAAAAACCTACCTACTTATTTCAATCATCTAAGATTCGAAAATGACACAGTAATAGTGTCTGAGAGCTCTAGCCAATTACAACACATGATTACTTCACTTCACCCTGCAAGCTTACAGGTGGGCCTCGAAATGAACTCGTCAAAAACAAAAATCATAACCAACAGTACACCTTTAAACGCTTATTAATATACCACTCGAATATGTGAAGGAATATTAGTAATAAATATTTAGGGAAACAAATTTAATTTGCTAAAAATAACAACCTACTGGAAGAACGAAGAGTCAAACGAACATGGAATAAATATTGGAATCTAAAAGAAGTATTTAAAAGCGACCTCCCGGTACAGTTGAAGAAAAAGGTAATAGATTCAAACCTCCTTCCATGTCTAACATATTATGCATGTCGAACATGGAAATTTAACTACACTGTTAATAACAAAATTATTTCATGCCAGAGGGGAACGGAGCGTAGCATGCTCAACATAAAAAAAGGGTAGGTAGTATTTAAACGAGTGACTGTAAATTAATGTTTTAAGTGACAAAAATAATTAATTTACGTTATAGTATTACTAAGTGAGCGACTGACAGCGAGTGACGAGAAATCAACAGCCGGTCGATTCTGTCGACATCTCACGGTGGTCACCTTGGCGGAGTGAACGACAATAGAGCTGTCATTCCGTCTTATTTGTATGGTTTGACAACTCACCTGTCGTGCGCCCTGCCCAAGTGTTCACTTCGACATGTTTACAGAATCGCACTGCAGAACAGCAACTTACAAACATTAATAAATGAGAAGCTTTATAATATTTGAGCGACCTAATATTTGTTTGAGTGTCAACGTTACGTCCTGCATTTTTTTAAATATTTGGCAAATGATATTTCTGGGTGGTTTAAAAAAAAATAACCACGAAAGGGATGGCGGGGTCTGTTCGCTCGCTTCGCTCGCTCACTTGACCCCGCCATCTCCTTCTAACCTAACCTGTCCAAGTCGGAGGCCCCAAATCCCGAGCTCGCATTACTCGCTCTTGCGCACCAAATAACATATTTGGTGCGCAAGAGCGAGTGATGCGAGCAAAATGTTAAAACCTCAATTGGAAAAATCGTCTCTATCTTAATATTGAAGTTGCCCTTTCTGTATTTCGAGTCGCTCACTTAGTAATTTAGTCGCACGGGTAGAATTTTAATATCTGAAATGGATTAATCACAACCCACTTTTTGTAAGCTCGTTCTGGATTTTATTATTAATCAATATTCGTCGTTAGTTTAGTTAATTTTTCGCTTACTCAAATTCATACCGCTCAAGTTATTAAAACAGTATCTCATCATCAGTCGCTACGTTATTATTTTATTCGATCGTTTTATAATTTCCCATAAAAAAACAGCATAGGGTCCGCCACTCAAAAATCAGATCGACATAAAGAGCAATCGACTCTGTTTCACACGCACTTAGTCTGAAATGGAAATGGGCAGGCCATGAAGCAAGACTACAAGAAAACAGATGGGCCAAAAAGTTAACTACCTGGATGGGACCGATAGGTAAAAGGAAACGAGGTAGACCACACACAAATAGTCCGGTTAAGCAGTTGGTAGCCCTTGCCTGTTATCTTGCTACTAGGTATAGTGGTTAATTCCTAAGAAAAACCACACACACGCTGGGAGGACGAGATAATAATAATAATAATACCTTGGGACAATCAACACACCGCCATCTGGTCCCAAACTAGGCAGAGCCTGTACTATGGCAACCAGACAACTGATAAACATACTTATATATTTCTAAATACATACATATTATAGATAAATTACACACCCAGATACAGAACAAATAATCGTACTCATCGCACAAAGATTTGTCCTGTGTGGGAATCGAACCCACGACCTCCGTCCTAGCAGTCAGGGTCACTAACCACTAGACCAACAGGCCACCGAGATCGTGCGTCTGGCTGGATTACGCTGGATAGAGATAGCGAAAGACCGAGAAAGATAGCAGTCTCTGGAGGAGGCCTTCCCCTCAGGGGTTCCCACAAATAATTAAGTTTTATTTTTATTATTTTTTTTTGTGTTATATTAATAAAACTACATATTAGTCATTAATTGTATAATTATTTATCATATAATTTAGGAAATATGAGGCTTTTTTTATTATTTATTTAAATTTCTTACACCCCATATGGAACAGGCTTACCTATGTGTGTGTAAATGCTTCTAATCTCACAAAAATACAGAATTTGGAAGATTATAGGTACCTACCTACTGTCAGAATGTATGAAATTTTGTGAGGTGAATGTATGACTGCGTACCTATCAATAAAAACAAGTTAAATAAGTAAAAGCTTTTATTAACTTTTTTATTTTGTATACTCACCTATTTTTCTATATACATACGCATATTATGTTTAATAGATAGGTACTTAGGTACATAAACCTATTTTACTATTCTGTGCTGTGTATGTACCTGCGTATTGTTATTGTGTTTAACCATTTTAAAGTTAAGTTCTGTTTTATATAAATAAATAAAAATAAGATTTTTTTTATAATAATGAAATAGTACCTACTCTACTTGCCTGAAATACCGTGGACTGATGCTATGAGTCGCATCGAATTTATTTACAAAATTCCCAATAAGAAAAGAAGTAGGTATTGCTATTTGCCAAATAGCCAGTGTTGCCATATATACAGATTTTCGGTGTGTGATACAAATTAGCCCTGGATACAGATTTTTATGCAGAATTTTCTAACTCTATTGATTAAATTATCTACCATATATACTTAAAACAAAACTTAGCTAAATAAATGACTTAGATGCCGCGTTACACACACCATTGTATGATTCTATTCGTATTTATTTCACAAACAACGTTAATTTTTAGTATAGCAGCATTATAAGTTTCACTCGCACTGCCCGGGAAAATGAGTATCATCATCTTCCTGCCCTTATCCAATGTTACTTGGGGTCGGTGCTACACGTTTTTTTCTTCCATTCTGTCCTATCAGCCGTCACACTATCACTAACTCCCTTTTCTTTCATTATGGCCTTCCTCTTCCTCTCCATCCATCCACATTTATATTTTCATCCCTCCTCTTCACATGACCGGACAAGCGGGTACCTTTCAACTTTCCGTCACTGGCGCCACTTTTAAACTACCCCCAATGTACTCATTTCTCACTTTATCCATTCTCGTTACTCCACACATCTATCTCAACATTCTCATCTCCTCGGGATTGATCTGTGCCTCGGGAAAATAAGTATGACTGAAATAATAAAGTATTATTATTATTTCGTTTGTTGCAAATGTTCATTTTGATATAATTATTTTTTAATTAGTGTACAGTTTTGTTTATACGACAATCTCACGTTAGCACTATTATCGTTTCATTCACATATACAGATTTCATTCAAAGCAGTTTCTACTTCTCTTACCCCCCATTAATAACGTGACTTTCAGAAAAAGCCGTATGCGACGCTCTCTCTCTCATCTCTCTAATTAATCTATGGACAGCTTGGCATCAAATTTAAGTATCAAAAGTATGATTGATCTATCAACACACTTAAAAAGTGATGAAATATTACACCTGAAAAATACTATTGAGAATCTTAAGGGGCAGATAATGAGCATGCATATTGAAATGGAAAAACTTAGTTTAGAGAATACTTCATTGTGTCAACAGTTACCTAGCTGATGAAAAGCTCAAAACTGAGAATTTGAAGAAAATGTATAACACGAGCACAAGTACTACCTCTTCAAGCCATACAGGAATATCTAAAAAATATTTACCATACAAAAGCAAACTATCAGCTCGAAGACTCGACTTAAACATCGACTTCCGTACACCTGAACCATCTTCTAGCAGTTCTGTTACTGACATGCTAAGAGAAGAATATAAAACTAAAGATGCAACAGAAACTGATTTCATTGCAATTTCAAAGCATAACCTACAAGAGACCACTCTACACCAAGATCAAAAACCAAAAACTAAAATAAGTACCAAACCTACAAATGGAAACATACTTGTTCTGTCGGATGACCAAGGGAAAGGTATAGTTGAAGGACTACTAGAGAAAGAAAACAAATTTATCATGAAGAAATACGCCATATCAGGGATTAGGAAACCAGGTGCGGTTTCAGAAGAAGTCTTGTCATGTTGTAACACATTAACGGAAAACTTTACAAAAAGTGACTGCGTGGTCATAATGACCGGTAGGAATGACTCAAACCCTGTAAAATTTATGACTGAAATGTCTGCCGCAATTAAGATTTTGAAACATTGTAACATATTTATAAAAAAAGGTTCTATTCCTTATTACTTTCGTAAAGTTTATAAACGACAGGTCATGCCTATAAACGTGACAGCAGAGAACAAAGGGGTGAGTAAAGAAACATTTTTTCGTAGCCAATTATAATAAAAAAAAGCACAGTAGAGGTAGTTTTTTAGTTCTGCATCAAAATATTGCTGGGGCTTTAAATAAACTTAATGATATAGATTTGACTATTAATTTAATGCATGAATCAGGTTCAAATATTGATGTAATATGCCTAAGCGAACATTTTGTCGTTAAGGGGGAAGAAAAGTTCCTGAAACTTAATAATTATTATCTTGGTGCCATTTCCTCGCGGCCTGATCAGCGTCGAGGAGGAACGTGCATACTTTGTAAAAATCATCTCCAAAGTACAGAATTAAAAGAAGTAAATGAATTCTGTATAGATAAAAACTTCGAGATTTGCGGGCTTGAAATCAAATCTATACGTGTGATCATATTATGTTTATACAGAACCCCATCATCTAACATAAATATATTTCTTGAAAACTTAAACAAAACTCTACTGAAACTTCAACATAAAAAAAGTAAAATAATCATTGCGGGAGATTTTAATATAAACCTCTTGCACAAAGACAAGAATAGTACAAAATTCAAAGAACTTATTTCTAAATGATCAGAGCAAAGAGAATGTCAACAAATTCATTGATTGTATAGGTAATTTATCTTTTTCAGAAATTTATAACATTTCCGACACGAATAAAGCATTTGAAACCTTTCATGACACAATAACTCTATTCTATAAGTTGTGTTTTCCGCTCATTAGAGTAAAAAAACAATTTAAATGCAATAAATTAAAATGGATAACAAAAGGGATTAAAAAAAGTAGTATCACTAAACGACATTTAAGATACAAATATTATTTAACAAGACTAGTGACAATAAAACCAAATTTAAGGTATACTCAAACTTGCTAAGAAAATGTATTAATAATTTGCAATCTTTATGTAATTTTAAACATATTGCGCACTCCAAAAATAAGGGTAAAGCTTCATGGGATATTGTTAAACGGAGCACTGGTAACGAAATAGTGCGTGAACATATAAATAATATAGATGACAGCGGGATTTTAACTATATCAGGCTCTGATATCGCAAATGTATTCAACAACTTCTTCATCGAAATCGTTGAAGCCAACACATCTTTTCAAAACAAAATGAATAATCTAAATAATATTAAAAGCAATGACAACAGTATATTTCTAAACCCTACAAATCCTTCTGAATTTTTTTCCATATTAAAAACATTAAAAAACACCAAGGCAGCTGGCTATGATGATATAACTACAGATCTCTGAAAAATATCGCTGAATTCGTTGCAGAACCACTTTCTTATATCATCAACTTATCATTAGAACAAGGCTGCTTTCCAGATAAACCCAAAATATCTGTATTAAAACCACTTTATAAAAAAGGCCTAAAAACCGATAAAAATAATTACCGTCCTATTGCGTTAATACCGATTCTATCGAAGGTGTTTGAAAGAGTCATGTACAAGAGAATGCTCTCTTTCTTTGATATGTACAATATTCTTGCTAAAGAACAATACGGGTTTAGGAAAAACAGATCAACTTCTCTTGCAGCGTTTAATCTGGTCAAATCGATTTTAGATAACATTAACAATAAAATTACAACATCAGCTTTGTTCTTAGACTTAAGCAAAGCTTTCGATTTTGTTCACCATTCGGTTCTCATCGATAAATTAAATAAAATCGGTATAAGAGGTCCAGCCCTAGAATGGTTCAAGTCATACCTATCGAATAGAAGACAGATCACAAGAATTACCAAATTCGATGACAAAATTAGCAGTACCTATCACCAATTTTGATTCAAAACCTCGACAACCTCGACAATCTTTCACTTTGAAAAAAGTGAAAGATGAGACATCCAAACCTACTGCTATGTTAGTGTATCACGCCTATATATGTTCCATTATAAGGTATGGCATCATTGTTTGGGGAAATTCCTCTGAAATCTCAAGAATTCTGATAGCTCAAAAAAAATGCATTCGCACTATCTTTAACATGGACTGGACTGAATCATGTGTCATCAGTGTTTAGATCACACGAGCTTCTTACCGTTCCATGCATATATATTTACGAAATCTCAAAATTTGTCAAAACAAATTCTTCACTTTTTGAAGCTAAAAACAATTATAACAAACGGAAAGTTACCCAGTATTTATTAAAGATCCCTGTTCCCAGGCACAGTATATTTTTTGGCCAAAATTTCGGACATGCCTTTTTTTTGTGATAACTTTGTTTGTAATGTTATATAAAATTAAAGAATAGAACTCACAAGCGCCTATTTCTCATAATGGCCAAAAAAAAAAATTTTTTAATTTTTTATGATAAAATAGTAAATCACCCATATCTCTTGAAATATTTCACGAATTGTCTTCTTGTTTTTCCTGTTATACAATAATTTTAAAACACATACTACTGATTGATTTATATATTTTTTAAACGAGTTTTCAGAGATTTATTGACAATTAATGTTTTTTTGATTTTATTTTTTTATAGTCGTATTTTTAATTATTTGGATTCTATTTTTCTATAGAATTGTTAGAAAAAAGTGTATGAATCGATGAAAAAAAAATCAGATCCAAATATTGAAGGATCTCGAACTTAGAGGCTTCTAAAGTTTTCTATGGTAATTATGATTTTAGGGTTGTCAATATTTCTAAATCGAATTGATTGTGAAAAGTTACCATAACTTTTTATTCGTAAATAATAAATTAATTGGAGGTTGGGGCGAGTGCATGGGATCACTTTATTTATACAGGAAAATAGTTTTTAGATGAGCCGAAAAACAAAACACAAAAAGATTACTTTTTATTTAATTTTTGGATCGAGCTGTGGTTTAACACAGTTTTCCTAGACGTACTTAGATAGTAATACAAAAACTATGATTCTCGTTTGACCTGCCAATCCTGCCATTCTAATTTGGAATTTTTTGAAAATAATCTACATAATTATTAAATCTAATATTATAAAAAGGTAAAGTTTGTAGGAAGCGATCTCTGTACTGAAACTATATTGAAAATTCTTTCACTAGTAGTAAGTTATATTATACCATTTCACTTAATTGTTTTCTGATGTACATACCTATCTATTATTATTCTTCAGCCTAATCCGACGAAAGAATTTCTGTTACATTGTCGGTATATCCTTCAATAATTTTTAAATTTTCGTCATTTTCTGTTGCCACAAAATTGTCTTCTGCTGAGATTTCATACGGTTTCAGTAACTTACCTACGCTGGGTAACATCGATTATTTATTTTAATTACAATCAAATCGATTAATATTGAATAAAGAAAAATCGATTTTTGTTAAATGGATTTTTTTGCATTAATCTCACATCCCTAGAGCGCGCGCGCCACGCTGCCTAGCCCCCCCCCCAATCAAGATCTACGTTTAGCTAGGAGACCATCCAAATTGAAATTACGGAGTCAATTTTTTATTTTTTATTTTTCCTACCTTTTTTATTTAAACAATAAAATTTTTGAATGACATCTAGCACTAAAAAAACTATTAGAATGTGATAAAAATGTCTTCCTGTATACTTTTATCAACATAAAAAAAAACTTCAAATATTTAGTTTAATAAATTTATGAGGTGATAACCCTAACCAAAAAAGTTTGAATTAGAATAATTCCTAGATCCTGCTTAATTAGGATCCCTTTGTTTGTCAGATCATAAGTGTAAATAAAAAGAACATTTCAGTCCTAGTAACAAATCCAAATACGTAATAATATGGCGGTAAAAAAAAGAAAACATAAATTTGCAAAATCAGCCATAACACTGTTATCTTGAACAAATAAAGCCTGATTTTTTTTTGCTATCGTAAAGACTTTAAGACACTATTCAATACCATCAGTAAAGTCTTAAAAAGATGTCAAACTTTTGAGCTACAACTGTTTCTATGGTTTTTCTGGAATCCATAGATTTTTTTTTCAAGTACTAATTTTCTGTCTTTTATAACAAATAGGCAATCGGGTGTTCTCGTCTCGCATTTATAATCGCAAGTCCTGAGATATAAGATAATAAAAAAAACATGTCCGAAATTTTGGGCAAAAAATATACTGTGCCAGGGTAGAACTATACAGGCGTAGCTGCGTATATATGGCGCCACTTATATACAACTCGTTACCGAACTGGATAACTGAATTACCTTACAAAAAATTCTGTACAGTTTTAAAAAAATGGTTAATTTCTCATAGTTTCTATTCAGTCAGCGAATTTCTCAATAAAAAAACATGTTCATCATATCACTTCAGGAATGCACTGTAGTCATTTAAAGTTAGTAGTTTAGATGAAAAAGTTTGAGCCTTACGATTTGTGATGTGTGTTCTTAGTTTATAATTATTATACTGTTTGTAGGAGTTCATAATTATAAATTGTTATTCTTTAGTTAGAACTCAATAATTGAATACCTGAACCTGTTAGATATTATTTGTTTAGATACCTATAACATTGTGTTTTACTGTTTTAATAACACAAAAACATGTTAATGGATTTAATATTTGCATGCCACACTAATGGCGGAATGTGTATCTGCACTGAACATACTATTTTGTAACATCTGTATCTACCACATTTTATGCGAATAAATGATATTATTATACTACAGATAAAAGGTTCAAGGCATCTGGCAACACTACAATTAGAGATGGATTGTAACAGGTAAAACTCGATATCTGTTATCACTGTTACTGTTACTCAAAAATAACAGTTCCAAATATCTGTTATTAACAAGGAACTTCTATTACAACCTGGAATGTGCACAGGCTGTCGATACGCGGTCCGAGGGAGATAGCTTCGCGAGAGCCCTCTGTCCCTTTCATTAGGGTGACCAACCAATATAATGTAGGTTGAGACTAATATAATAGGATATAATATATTAACCAATAATTTGATTTCATAAGTTAATAATAATTATGCTTTATGGTTGGATTAAAGTAAAACGCATTAAACTATGTTTTATTATATCCTGGGGCCTGAAATGAAGACTGCAAATAACGGAATAATTTTTGATATTTGAATGACTTGGAATGACATCAAGCCATTTTTTCTCCCTGATTCTTCTCCAGGCAGTCTGAAATTATATTTTTTAAATTTATTTAAAATATACGAAGTGACTCACCTAAATCAGCGATTAATATGGGAAGTTGAAACTTTTTTGCCATTTCCCTACAATGTTCCTCGGGAAATGTGAAATTTCATGATCACGTCTTTTAAGTATTCGGTGCACCATTCCATATAAAGTTTTATTATGCTTACGTTGAAGACTACCTCCTATTTATATGCTGCATTGTGTAAATAATCTTATAATTTCGTTCATTATGGGCACCCTACTTCAAGAATTGCAATATACTTACTTGAAGAAAGAAACACCGCATCCTGCATAGGATTCGCTTTTGCAACCGAACAGCTTTTGAATTGCACACTTTTTAACCATCTTTATTACATCCGAATAAAGAAATTGATTGTTTTACAACAAATAAATATTGCTGGTGGGTTACCAGTCTAACTTATATAATTATATATTCTACTAATAATCTTTTCTTTTTAATAACATTTCAATACAGTATCTAAATTATTGCTAAAAAAATGTTCTCATTCTAACAGATAATTTAAAAATATTACAAATATATCAGAACGAAAGTTAATGTTGTTTTTAATAAGACACGAAAATATTATTTTTTCCTACCATTCCTACTAAATTCGGGAATAATCCTCCTGGCAACACTTTAGAAAGAGACACAGGGCTCTCCAAGCGCTTTCTCCCTCGGACCGGATTTCTCTTTGACCAAGTGATTGTCTGTAATAGAACTTAGCTTCATAAACATAAGGTTTATTTTTATATTGGTGTCAAATTGACAATGCTCATTCCAGGTTGTAGTAGAAGTTCCTTGGTTATTAAATAACAGCCTGTTATTTTTATACGGACGATAAATACGTTTTTATTTCTCAATCGAATATCTTCTTTATTCTTTTCAATTTAAAGTCGAAAATCGTATCCGAAGTATTGGTTGTTAACAGGTTAACTAAGAATGTCGAGATCATGTGATTACGTCTATTTATATTGTTGTCATCCGGTTACTAGAAACAGACCCGAACATAGTGTAAAAACTAGTTAGAATTATTAAACACTAAGCACTAGTACGCCGTAAACACTTTTGAAATGTTTCCGAATTTTTTAAATTAGAAATCTCTCTCAAACTTTCGTTCTAAAGAAAGCAGAAAAATTCAGAATTTAAAAATATCGACAAAGAAACCAGCCAAAAAACATTCAGTTGAATATCACCGTTATTCTTATTGGCATAAAGTCAAACAAGCAAAGGAACATTTTTCAACCAATCCCGTCAAACCAAAGACCCAAAGACAATAAAGGAGTCCTGAACGATCACTGTCATTGTTTTTGGTTGCATCGCAAACCAAACAAAAAATATGATTAAATAGTACTCTAAATGACTACACTAACTAACAAACCAGACAAATTACTCTCAATAAAATTGAATAACATACTGGTTGATCAAAAAAATCGTGAATCCCTTGAAAGTTTTGCGATTAAATCCCATCAAACCAATGATACTATACGTGCATTCGCAAACGATCACTATTTCACTATGTGAAAATTCCCAAATAAATCTTATGTAATTGGTAAACTGTTTGTTCTTACAGTTCTCGTCAAATAACTTTGCCCCTCTGAAGTTGTGTCGAGTGGCTGCGTAGTAGTCAAAATTACGAACACACTGCAACTGCGCATGCGTAAGAGACATGGGGGCGGGCGCGATTTTATGTCTCAGTCGCTCGTTTACGTTCGATGCATGCTTGCGTCCCGCTTGCTCCCGTGTACGTGACTGCACCTGCGCGATCTTTGCAAATGGCTAACTTCAGAGGGGTAAAGTTATTTGACGAGAACTGTATATGGCCACCAACTATATTTTTAACCGACTTCTAAAAAAGGAGGAGGTTCTCAATTCGGATGTTTGTATTTTTTTTTTAATGTTTGTTCGGGCATAACTCCGTCGCTTGCAAACCGATTTGAAAAATCTTTTTTTTTGGAAAGGATATACTTCTCAAATGGTCCCATTGAAATTTTATCAAAATTGGTTAAGTAGTTTGGTTATTAAATCCAAATAGCTGGAAAAAAATATGTGGAAAAATCATCCATGTACACGAAATTGCGTATTTTTGCTTTCCTGTGACTTTCCAGTGGTGCTGTTAGGTGTGAGGTACCACTAAAAAGTGAAAAAAATAAAAAACTTTTTCACAAAAAAAAGAAACCGATTTTCAAAAAATACTACAAAGTTCAAAATAACTTTAATTTCGGAAGTCGGTGTCAAATAACGAAGAAGCAACCAAAAACACCGACTTCCGAAATTAAAGTTATTTTGAACTTTGTAGTGTTTTTTGGGAGTCCGTTTCTTTTAGGGTTAATAAATAATAAGTGCTTCTCTTTCTAGCGTAGTCTTACTGCTTTAGCAAGAGCGAGAAAAAGCCTGCCTTGCTGTAACTATGTATCTAAGTAACAGCCGTGGGAACTGTTAACGTGGTAATATTCTACAGGTGTGGGGACAGAAATAACAGTAACATAGTCTAGCCGCGGTAACAGTGTTTGAGGGTTTGTAACAGATAAAATAAGTTGTTAGGAACAATTGTTATTTGTATAATTATGTATTATCTGTTATTTCTATATGTTACAATAAATACGCCTCTCCTACTGCAAATAGCAAGTACTTCGTTTTGATAAGAAACCAATTTTTTTTTCTTAATCTTACACAAAAGTCTAGAAGTATAATAATTATTATGAATTTACTGTTATAGATTACATTTGATTGAAGTAATACGTTCATATAACGATAACTCTCAAAATTCCATTAAAAGTTTTAGTACAATGGACTTGAAACAAAAGAATGAAAAACGTATAATATTATTTGTTTATTTTTTATTAACTGGTAACATTAATCATGGACGTCGTCGCTTGAGTTATCGGCGTTTTGTTGAAAAATACAGCAAAAATGTGTAATTAATTTGTAAATCGAGTGTTTTTTAACGTTGTCGTATAACAGAAAATGGTAACGATTGTTGACGATTTAGATTCTTTAACTTTGCAAGAGCCAATTTTCAAGGATGTCAAATATTATGTTTCTGGCGATGTCTCGGAAAGGGTATGTTTTCTTCCTTGAACGCTTTATTTTTAATGGACTACGTGGTGTATTAAGTGGAAAGCATAATGAAGAGCTGTGTCGTAATTACAGATTATGCTGTTACTTCAGTCCGGTGGAGCGGAGAGTACAAAATATTTCTCTGACTATGTCACACATTTAATTTGTGGTGAAAATGCTGCGGACACTGACGTGGATGAAGCCCAGGACATCTACCAGATCCCTGCAGTGACCGAGCACTGGGTGCTTGCGTGCGCGCGGCTCAGGAGACTGGCTGACCCCAAGCCTTACATCCCTCATAAGAATAAGATATTTACTAACATTGTATGTTGCATATCTAAAGTGAGTGTTGCTGACGCTAAAGCCTTGTTCGCTGTTATCACATATCATGGTGGAAAAGTAAAGTTGAACTTGGACTCTCAGTGTACTCACCTGATTTGTGGATCAGCTGCGGGAAAGAGATATAGTGCTGCGCTCACACTCCCCTCCTCAAGAATTAAGATTGTGACTCCTGATTGGGTGCTAGAGAGTATTAGGGCTAGAATACAAGCGGTGACTGATATATTTCACCCAAAGCTGTTAGTTGTCCCTCAGCCACCCCCGAAAGCAATGGACCGTATTAGTGCAATCACAGGATTCGACTTTGAGGAAGGTATTGCTAAAAACGAAGTGCCTACACAAAACATGGCTGAGAACAAGGATGATAGTACACAGGCTTTGTTAGACAAACTGAAACAAAGGATGCCGTGGAACCATCCTCCAGCTAGTTCAAGTGCTCCCAGTACACCCATCAGTTCAATGGGATACACATCTACTTCAATGTCTACTCCTGGTATAATGAGCAAGTCTATACCTCAAGGAATTGTGACACAAAATGTCCAGATACAAGGCAGCCAGGCAAACTCTCCATTGCTGCAGAAGTTTGGGCAACAGAACACAGTGGTGTCCCAGGCTAGCATGATCCAGAATCAGCAAATGAGCATGCAACAGCAACAACAACAATCCTATAACCAAAGCCAGCAACAACCACATGGACTGACTGCAATACAGATACAGCAACAGAAGATGTTACAGCAACATCAGTTGAAAATGCAAATGCTGCAACAGGCCAAGCTCGGCAACCAGCAGAACCAGCAAGGATTTCAGCCTAATGTCTCAGTTTCGCAGATGTCTCAGAACTTGCAGGGACAGTTGCAGCAACACATACAGGGTAGTCAGCATCATTTGCAGCAGAACATCAATCAGCCTCCAACCACAATGAGTTCAGCTCAACAGCATATTGAGAATATCAGTCAGATGTTAAGTCAGAGTGCTAACAACTTACAACAGCAGCAGAACATGGCCATGAAGCAAAGCTTGAGCCTGAGCCAGCAAAGTGCTTCCCAAGCTGTACAGAACATAGCTCAACAGTTGGCACAGTCAACACAAAACCTTCAGAATGCTAAACTAAGTCAAAACCTGGGACAAGGACAAGTGATCAACCAACAATTGATATCATCTGGGCAGCAGATGCCGCAGCAGAACCTAATTCAGCAGCAAAATGTACAGTCTATTAACAATCAACAGCAGAATATAAATATGGGTGTTCAAGGTCTTGTGACATCATCGCAGGGGCAGAGTGGTCAAGGAGTGCAGCTGAATCAACTGGTCAACTCCAACCAGCAAACAGTGCTGAGCCAGCAAATTCAGTCAGTTCAGCAAACAATTCAGACACAACAGAATGCTAATGTGCCAGTTCAAGGAGCATGGAGACAACAAAACATTCAGATGGTGCAAAATGTTCAGGGTCAGCACCAAATAATAAGGAATCCTTTAGTCCAGTCTAGGACACCACAGAACCAAGTTATCCTGCAGCAACAAATCATGCAGACTCAGCAGCAGGCTTTGATAAACAACCAGCAATCACAATTAAGTCCCCAGCACACTATTCAGCAAAGTCCACAACAGATTATTCAACAGTCTATTGGTGGACAAGGTCAGCAACTAAGTCAAACACATCATCAAATACTGTTCCAAAAACAGCAGCTTTTAAGTAGTTCTGGACAGCAACAGATAGTGCAAGCGCCTCAGCAAGTTTTAATAAACCAGCACACAGGTCAACAGCAAATCTTAGTTCATGGGAATCAACAGGTGACTTTGCAAGGAGGTCAGCAAATAGTGTCTCAAAGCCAGATTGTTCACCAAGGAGGTCAAATAGTAAATCAAGGTGGACAACAGATTATAACACAAGGGACGCAGCAGGTTTTGACACAAGGAGGTCAGCATGTGATTACACAGCAAGGTCAACAGCAGCATGTGGTGATAGCACAATCATCTCAGCAGATAGTGACTCAGTCTGGCCAGCAGATTCTTGGTCAGGCTGTGGGGCAGACACAGCAGGTGTTGACCCAAATGCCGCAGTCTCCTCAGGCGGGCGGAGGGGGCGGGATCCAGCAGATCATCACACACGGTGGAGCGCAGCAGATAGTCTCTCCGGGTGGCCAGCAGATTGTGCAGGGTGGTCCGAACGTGTCCTGGCAGCAGCAACAGTATTTGCAGCAAAGGCAGCAAATTGCTCAGCCTGGCACTGTTGGACCTAGGGTGAGAGGTTCAAGATATTATCTTTTAAGTTTTAAAAACTTTTAGTAACAAGCAAAGTTACACATACTGACAGACAGTTTTTCTAATTTGATTCTTGCCAATTTTTCTTTATTTGGTGCATTCATTTAAAAGGCTTTGATACATTTTACAATCAAACACATAATATGACTTAAACATTAATTAAAATATAATTGTGGATAGATGGAGTGGGAGGCCAAGTGAAAGAAAAAAAACCAGAAGTATAAATTAACGTAAGCGACATTTTATTTGTTTTGATAAATGCCCCTTGAAGTAATGGTTGTAAGGTTCATTTTGGCATTTTGGGTTAATGTTCCTTACGTTAACTGATACTTCAGGTATCGATATGTAGATTGATTGTGTGAGAAATATTGTCTCAGCAAAAGCGTGATGGTTGACAGGATGAAATGGATGATGACTCCTGATAGCTACAAGAGTAACATGAGACAAGGGCAGAAAGATTATAATGTTTAATTGCTATGATAATCCCTCGCAGGTATCATGGACCGCTGGCGGTGGCGGTCGGCAGCTGATCCACCTGGATGCGCAGACGCATGCCCAGCTGCAGCAGATGAAGCCGCAGGAGCGCGCGGTGTTCGTGGCACAGCTGCAGAAGCGGCGCCAGCTCACCCTGCAGCGCCAGGCCGCCATAGCTCAGCAGCAGGTATGTGTTCTGTGGCGACAGCATCCTACTTAATACTCGGATACTAGGGAATATGCATGAAAACGAACTGCAAATAGAATCAAAATTGATTGAAAAACCAACGAGATATAACTATTTTAAACAAATATATCTGTCTGACTCACGGAAGCTGTATAACTTCATCGCCAATGAAGTTATTTTAAAAATTATTTCGTTAGTGCTAATAAGTATTTCATTTTATAAATAAAAAAACCGCATACATATTCCCTATTAAGTAATCTAAGATGTCTGTTAATTAATCACTGCATAAAACAAGGATATTGGACATGAAATGTATAACAACAACATTTTACAGATTATACAAATCTTAACAAATAACGCTCAATTACGATTCAAAATGAAACCTACAAAAATTACCCAGGTTATCTAGCACCCAAAGAACAATTTTAAACATTGTTCTGAGCTGGAGACTTTGGGTGTTGCTTGCTAAGTAGCAAAACTAAAGAAAATCATATTTAAATTATGTAGGAAGTTTGGTATGTGGAATCAGACGGTGCCCACATCGCGCAGTGAAGTTGTAAGAAACATGAATAGCAAAACCAGCAGAACTATCTACCTGCAAACTTCTAGAACAGAAATGGTGCCGAATGCGCAGGTTCTCCCCAATGACTCGTATGTAAACGTCAACCAACATCGTAATGTCGTTTTTCGCGAATGTTTTAGAATAGCGGATAGTATCACTTATTTTGGTATGGAAATCCAACCTCTTTCATTTGTTTTACTGGACCAATTCTAAGTGTGATCTTCTCTGGTCTCTCACAGCAACCAGGCGTAGTAACTGGGTCGCCCGGGGCGCCTGCCCCGGCGGGCGCACAGAGCGTGACGTTCATACGCAGCCAGCTAACTCCAGGGCTGGCCCAGCAACAACAAGTGCCGGTAAGTTTCATTGGCTTCAAAACCGAAATCCATATTAACATAACCATCCTTTTGGAGCAGTCAAAAAGAAGTTATGTATTCAACCACAGCAGCATTATTGCCTCCATAGATGGTGAGGGAGCGACAATCTGAGATCTAGAAGCATACAATTTTACAAATATATAAAAAATTGCAAAAGGTAAAATCAAATTTTACAAATTATAACTAGTTTTTGTCCGCGACTTCGTACGCGCATATCCCGTTATTTCCTGTTTCCGTATGTATTTCCTGTCTCTGTATAGCTTAAAGCTTTCCTCATGAATATACAAAAAGAATTTCCATATCCAACTGGTAGTTCCAGAGATTAACGCGTTCAAACAAACTCATCAGCTTTATTATATTAGTATAGATTATAACCAAGGATTTTTGATAATTCATCCCCTGAATCAGTTAAAAAGAGGGTAAACCTTTTGTTTGCGTCATAGTTTTTTGGATTTTTTTTTAACTTCCAACAAAAAAAAATCACCCGCTACTGAGAATACCAATAGAAAATATCTTAGGGCACACCAATGACAAGTCCAGGCGATAACTTTGCCTGGAGATGAATGAGATAGAAAGAAAAAAATATTATAAAAATAAACTAAAATACCATAAGGCCCATTATTTATTATTAAGCCTCGTTTCCACCAGGTAACATTTGACGCGCAACGCGTGACGCCCAACATGTTCAGCAACGTTGCACAACAACGCGCGACGTTGCCAGCAGGCACATAACAGTGACAATGTTACTAAATAAAAGTTGCTCGTTGCCGTTAAACATGAAGCGCAACATGTTGTGCATCATGTCGCGCGTTAATTGTTGCCTAGTGGATACGCGGCTTAAATGTCCTTTTCGTAATAAATAAATAATTTTCTGTCTTAGGTACAATGGCTGCAGCAGCAGGGAGCGAGGGCGGCCACCATACCGGCCGCCCAGCCCGCGCCTCCGCCTCAGTCACCTGGTAAGAGGTCTAAGACTAAGGCCTTTAACTTAGATATAAAAAATCGAAAAGTCCAAAATAATATGTGACTGATATGCTCTACCACTCACATTTTAGAAATTTCGATTATCGCTATCGGCCCGTTACTGGACAGCCGAACGTGGGGTCCTGGGTTCGACTCCTAGGTCGGGCCAAAACTGTTCTTGAGTTTTTTTATTAAGTACTAGCTACTACCAGCGGCTTCGCTCGCGTGAATATCGGAAATAGGAAGGTTTCCTGATTTGTATCGTACATTTTTTTACTCAGGAAACACCTACCCTACACTACCCTACCCTACACTACCCTACCCTACACTACCCTACCCTACACTACCCTACCCTACACTACACTACCCTACCCTACACTACCCTACCCTACATCTACCCTACCCTACATCTACCCTACACCTACCCTACACCTACCCCACACCTACCCCACACCTACCCTACCTACATAATTTATACCAGCCCAGAAAATACTATGACATGTTTCTGGTCTCCTGGTACCTACTTTTGAATCCTTAGTGCTCACATTTCCAGCCCCGGCAATACTTTCACATGTTTCTGGTTTCCTGGTACTTGATGTTTTTCGTCTCCTGGTACTTGTGAATCTGTAGTACTAAGGCAGCAGCGGCTCTGAATTTTCACTTCCTCCTCAGTCTTCATTGATCCATGCCACTTACCGGGATAAAAAGTAGCATGTCTCATTCCAGGATACGAACTACATGTGTGCCAAATTTCATCCAAATCCCTTCAGCCGTTTTTGCCTGATTGTTACACAAACATACAAACATTCACATTTATAATATTAGTAGGATTTCTCAGTAGCGGCGCGGGGTTTGGAAGTCGGTGTTGTGACACCCCCGTGCCGTGCCTCTGAATGGTCTTAAAGCACAGCGCCTGATCTATCCTCGCCGTGTCGGACTGCCATCCCATCGGACAATGAGTGTAAACTGAACTTATGTTTGCACACACACTTTTGAACTATAACTCCTGCATACTTGGTTGATCTCCGTGGAGATTAGCCACCGTGACCAAAATCCTCGCGGGATAATCTACGATAGAATTATACCTTTTTTAGAACCCCAGTTCTACATACTGCTTCTAGAATACTCCCAAAATACCTCATTGGTCTGATAGTCTCAAGCTCTACTGCTGAACATGAAGTCCTAACTCCTAGGTTCCATGCAAAATGTTGGGAGCGTGAGAGAAATGTAATGTCGAGCAAAGTGTTATTGTTTTCCTATCCCATCAGCCGCACGGGCCGATCTTCAAGGTTAAGCAACGCTTGCCGAGGGTGGTGTGTGGATGGGTGATCATCTTAACATTGCGAGATTCCTCCGTGCCTCAGAAAGCACGTTGAGCTGTTGTTCCTGGCTGTCATTTGTAGACCTTTGAAGGTCATTAGTAGTAGTAGACAGAAGCTATGAAATCTGACACCATTCTTGTCAAGGGGCATCATGTTACCCAGGTTTTTTTTTTTTTCTTTAAGAAAACGTTGCCCCACACTAGGATTTCCTCCTGTATCGTGGGTGCGTTTACAAACATATAAATTCACATACACAAACAGCCAGACCCTGAACAACTATCTGTAGGCCATACCAATATTTGTTCCGTGCGGGAATCGAACCTGCGACACGCAGCGCAGCAGTCAATCGCTCAACCACTGCGCCAACTGTGTCATCAAGTTACTAGGTTGTGGAGGTCAGATAGGCAGTCGCTCCATATAAAATACTGGTACTCAGCTGCATCCGGTTAGACTGGCAGCTGCTTTGTCCCCAACAAAGATGGGAAAAGGCAGATTGATTGATTGATGGCAATAAGGATGAGTTTCCTGAGAAAAAAATATGATTCCATTTAGTCCGTCAGTCAGATAATCGAAAAATATTTTATAAGTATTTTTTTTTTGTTTTATCAAATCAAAAAAAAAATTACACAGATAAAGCGCGTCAAAATTCAAGAGAGGGGCCTGGTGACGTCACATTTGAATAAGAAGTGTACTCAAATGATACTTCACACGAGTTTTCAACGCAATGTATCGTCTTCGTTTGTGTACGTAAAAAAAAAATACGTGTGCAATATTTTTTGGAAATCTTAGGCCTGGCGCCCACTTGCGACGCGGCACGGCAAGGGATTTTAGAAAGCACAAATGACTTGAGATCTTATTTTATCATGCTTAGCATTCAATTTCCGGGATGCGACGATATGCCAGAACATACCGAAGGATGCCGAAGCAGGCTGTGACGTATCAATGAAATGTGAGCGTTATCAGTGTTAAATAAGATTCGAAATCATCTGTATTGCAAAAATCCTTTGCCGTGCCGCGTCGCAAGTGGGCGCCGGGCCTTAAGGACTAAATTGATTTTTTGAGTCATCTACCCTATTGGCTCACCCCCTATTACATGGAACTTAAAAATAAATGACGTTATGTGGGAATACAATCATCAAGTTTTGTTTGTATCTTCCCAAAATGACGCTTGAGATAACTATCCGCAGGTCTTAAGAGGGCCCTCCCCGGTTCGTCTAACGTCAACGCGAGCTTGGTTGAAAAACTTGTTGTTTCATCCAGCGCAATGTGTTTGACTAACAAGAAAGTGAGAACGCGATAACATTGAACGAAAATAGCGTTCTAAAATTTCATAAAACCAGTTCCAGGAAATACGTGTTTTTGAATGAGCCTTACAAGTTTGTGAAATTAATATTATAAATTTAGAATCTCCATTACATTTGCAAGGTTTCTATCATGATGTTTTTTGTACTTTTACAATTTATAAGTACACTAGCACTTCGCCCGCGACTTCGTTCGCGTGGATTTAGTAGGTACTCCACAAACTTCAACGCCCTCTATACCCCCTTATAAAGGTTAGCTTTGGAAACGTGACATTTCGATAGCATCTGTCAATCCTATACATTTTTGACGTATTGACAATCGCGTACGCCACGCCACCGTTGACAGAATCTCACTTGTCTCGAGCCCAGGTTCAGCGCAACTGTTCACCCCGTTCAACCCGTCAGGGTTTGATTATGCAAAAATTGTTAGGTACATCTGTTTCAATTATCCCGCTTTTAGTTTGTTCATAGCATTCCGACGTAAATTGAAGCAAGCAATTATGTCCTCCCCTAAAATCTTAATCACCCCTGCTTCACTCCTTATTAAGTATGTAGTTTATTTTCGAAACATCCAAACATTTGTTATTCTTATTGTTTCATCGAAAACATTTAAATGCCGTAGTGTTTCAACTTCATCGGACCAAGCATTGATACGATTCTCCCCAGTTCGCTCAAGCCGCGACATTTTTCTTACTCCGAGCATGTTTATTACTGTCGTAACTTTTGAACGAAAGGTCCGATTTGAATAATTTAAAGTTTAGTTTACACGGACATAATCAACCTTAATTATCAAACCATTTAAATGGATAAGGATTAATATCATGATACTAAAATCACCATTTTTTATTTCACCATGGGATTTGCTTGAATAATTTGAACAAAAAGCGGTCATGGTGACTTATCCATAATAGTTAGACATATGGTATCGCGGACTTTTTTGTAGATATTGATGACCTCTATAAAACTGTAGTACATCACTTCGCTCTATTGTCAATAGATTCCGCAGCGTACGCGATATAAGGATTTCTTCTCACACCTGGGGTTACATTATCGAAGTTTTCATACGGATCCCTAACTTTTTTGAAAATATTCTATAGCCTATGTCCATCGCCGATAATGTAGAAATTCTAATGGTGAAAGAATTTTTCAAATCGGTCTAGTAGTTTCGGAGCCTATTCATTACAAACAAACAAACAAATCTTTCCTCTTTATAATATTAGTGTAGATTATGAACGGCCAAAGTTCAGGTGAAATTTGTGCAAAATGCAGATTTTCGGAGGCTTATACTGAATTTATTTCTCCAAATTTTTATTTTTTGCTTTCATAGAAACCTAGATATAGTGCACAAGATACCTATTACTTCAAAAAATTCAAAGATAGATGTGTTACAACGACATAATTACGTACGAGCGTTTGTATAAAAATTATGACGGGTTGGCCGCTCTTAACGCAGTAATGTATACGAAGTAGTTCCACTGATGTCGGCGTAGGATGGTGCCTGGCAGTAGCGGCAATCTTATTTTATACTTATGGTTTTAGGGATGGGTATGTAATGGATGGTCACCCACCCACGAATCGACCTCTGTAAGCGTTGCTTCACCTTAAAAACCGACCCGCTGTTTATTATACACGTAGCCGCGAATTCCTCCCTCTTTATCAAAGTTCGTCATTAAAGTATCCCAGAGGGCCTTTTTTATGACAAAAACCCATCCGTGCTCCTCCTAGTACCCTTTGCTTTCCAGGGCCGCGGTAACTCTTTTTTTTTATCCCAGAAGGCCTAGCACGAATGTTTTGACGTATAGTAACATTAGAGTATCGTTAATGTGAGTGAATTTTACTATAATTAAAAATACTCATCAAACGGTCACCCATCTACAGATCGACCTCGGTAAATGTTGCTGTACTTTGAAGATTGACCCGTACGGCTTTTACTATTTAGTCACAAACCCCTCATAGGCAATCTACAAAATGATTTCTTTATCAACACTCCCGCGGGCCCAACTCAGGCACATGTGTTTCGAGTTCGCCAACCCTGATCTAATATGTATTAGACATTATTTTTAAGGCTACGCTCACACTACTGACTTGGCGAGATTGTGACAAATGTGAAGGCTAGTTGATTTTTAAGAGAACGTGAATTACCTTGAATTTCTTGAAATTATTAATCAAAATAACCTAAGAAAACTACAATTTTTATAAGGATGGATAATCATCAAATGACTCCTTCCGCTCTGGGCGGAGCGGAGTGTCAGACTTACGGCCGCTTTCTAAAACATATCTCAATCCCAATCTTGATCCCGATCCTTGTCTGTAACCAATCAACGGCCGAGTTTGTGTCCTTCACCACACAATCCTCACCTTTGATTGAGACAAGGATCGGGATCAAGATTGGGATTGAGATATATTATAGAAAGCGGCCGTTACTGACACTCGTGTTCCTCCTAATGCCCTTTGCGTTCTAGGACCGCGGTGACTATTGCGAACAAATTCCGCAAACCTGGCAGTAAGGAAACGACCCTTGTAGTTAGAAAAGTAGAAAGACAATCGTCGTCTCTTTCATTTTTCTCTCTCCGAATCATAAAAAAGTTCAATTTGTTCTAGTGTGTTGGAATTAAAGACCTATGGTAGGCGCCAGATAAACTTGCAATGCCATCTACGAAGGGATATTAGGGAAAGGTCAATATACTTCGTCGGTCGTAGATACCCGAACTATAAATTATGAACTGTTTTTCAATACTAGAGAACGTAAAGGATCACGATAGTTCGGTTTTTGATATTAAGAAAGCCAATTAACGTATGTGGGTCAATGACCGTTATTGCACATTTATCCGACGCATACCATAAAATGTTGTGGATTGACAAAAATATCTGACACAATTTTTCTTGTAGGATCGCTTTATCAACATTTTAGCAAAACTAGCCTTTTTTTCCCGAAAAGAAAAAAAAAGATTAAATTATTCTCGTAGATGTCAAATACTTTTCTAACCTCGTATGGAAAATCCCAAGAAAACGTTTTCATATACATCAACTGTGGAGTAGAACGATAGAAATTTTGGTATTTAAATGAAATATTCATACATAATGATGATGCTTGCTGTACCCATGTCACAAATTATAATTTCAAAGTTCTATCTAGCGATAAACACAAGCACAAACTGATATATTTACTCGAACGTATCGGCGGAAACTGCTTGCACCCTTTTAACACACAGTTTATAGTATAAAAATAGTTTCTTAAAGAAAAAGTGATTGTGTTAATGATATGGATGAAAACGATACAGAGAGTAACCGTAAGTAAATTGTATTCAAAGCCAAAATAATACAGGAATGTTTGGTTAAAATCACGGTACAAAATAATAATTTATTTCTATTATTATTATGTTTGAAATGTGATTGATTAATTAATGTGAACAGGAAAAAACATTGTTTTGATGATATTTTTGAACATTGTGTATATACCTATCTTGAAAACTATTAGTGTTTTAGTGTGGTTTCTCGCTGAAATTGTTTTATAATAATAATTTCAGTAATAACGGTAAATTTTATTCAACGCCTTTAGAATAAAGTCGCTTTTCGTTTGTGCATGTTGGGCCGTGGTTGGTCTTCCTAAAGACAACGGATTTCAATGCGGTTTTCACTGCTATTTAGGAAATTTAATATAAGGTTAATGTGTTGTAAATAAATAGTTCATTTATATTAACCCTATGAACTTGCCATAAATAAATCTTGGTGTTATTTCAAGTCGTAAAAACCGTGCGAAGCAGTGAGGAGTCGCTAGTATTTAATTGAAAAGTGATCTTTAATAAATCGTGCGCTTGGCACCTATTAAGTTCGTAATCTATTAAGATCGTAAGTGATTTTTGATGCATCTTTAAAAGCTTATATAATAATATTTGTGGTTTTAATTTTAAGTTAATTGGCTCCAATTAATAACTTACCTTTGATTATGCATACATACATAAATCATTATTGGTAGACTCGCGTTTTTCCACAAATCGATGTGTGGTCGACGATGGAGCACGCTTGCCTAGAAGTAACCTATTCACTCGCGTCTAAAAGACCCCCAGTTTGTAGCTGTCAGAAATCAGACTCCGGCTCTGGTGATCAGAATTGAATTATTCTCGGGTTGTATCACTCTGGCCTTGACCAGTGTCTCATATCATTACATGGATACACTGAATTTTAAAGTATACGATTTAAGTGCTTAATAAGTATACTGATTTAAGGCGTAACATAAATTATTCATCAAAGTGATATCTATCTTATTCTACCTGTTTGGTTTTAAAAATTGATGTCTTTTGTTTTTACGTTCCATGAGATAAGGTGAATAAATTCTTTGGTTATGATATTGAAAGAGGTTGAAAGCTAATGAAATTACCTTTCAAATGATATACAACAATCCATAGTTCATTGCATAAAAATTGTTTTGAGCAACGCGCGATGAGGTGATTCCAGTTTATTGCTCGCGAGTATACAACGTGTAACAGAATAAATTTTTCGAGACACAAAGGAGTCTCGAAATGTAACGGACGGTCACCCATCCACAGACCAACTTCGGCAAGTGGTGATCAAACTCGTAGATCGATCCGTGTGGCTGTTATTTACTAACGGCCGCTTTCTATAATATATCTCAATCCCAATCTTGATCCCGATCCTTGTCTGTAACCAATCAACGGCCGAGTTTGTGTCCTTCACCACACAATCCTCACCTTTGATTGGTTACAGACAAGGATCGGGATCAAGATAGGGATTGTGATATATTATAGAAAGCGGCCGTAAGCCACGAGCTCCGGTTTGCTTGGTAAAGTTAAGAACATGTCGAACATTTGGCGAATATTTCAACCACGATTTAACTACAACCTAAGTTCCGTAAATAAAATTCGAAGTCGGTTCCTCAGGCGTGCCCAGCCCAGTGGCTACCCCGGGGCCCGGCGGGGCTGTAGAGACGCAGCTGCAGCAGCTGCAGATGCAGCGGCAACAGCACTACCAGCGCTTACAGCAGCTTCAAGCACAGAGGGACCATGTGGCACACCACGCCGCTGTTAAACAGGTATGTTGGTCTGAGACGATTTTCTGTTTTATGCTGGTAATACTTTCTTTTAGATACCGTGAGAGCGGACCTCTTTAGTTGGATCTGTTTCGATGTTTAGATAGGTAATGGCACATTATGAATAAAAGAGATAAACACGACTTAAAATCAATGACAAATAGATGGTAGGTGACTGCCAATTCCATAGCCTAAGCGGATGGAATAATAGTGTAAATCGAATTATTAGTATTATATAAATCAGGAATAAGCTAAGACCCAGAACACTTCCCTGAGGAACACCAAAACCTGTATTTCTTTTTTGCTCTTTTGTCTATTTTAACACATTGATATCGATCATTTAAGTACTCGGCGAAGAGTTTAATCGGCGTTCCCCTTATTCCCTTATGGCTTCTAATTTGTTTAGAAGCATAGAAACACACACACCGTGTCAAAAGCCTTTGCTAGACCAAAGAAGACTCTCAGGGTCTGATTTCTTATGCCAAGTTCATCTGAGACACAATCAGTCAGGTTATGCAGCGCATCGGTTCTGGATAATTTGTCCAAATAATCAATTTGATACAAGGTTCGTCCCTTTTGTCCCCTTATTCATAAAAATCTGAACTGTTTCGCGTTTTTTTTTATTGAACTTTGCTAATCATTGTACACTTAGTTCGCAATAAACGTTTTTGACTTTGAATCAGTTGCTAAACAATTTAGTGAGATTTTTATTAATAAGGGGGAAAAGTCCAAAATATATCTCCAATCTCAATTTTAACTGCCTATTATCAATGTTCGTCTCCTATGGTCGGTACAGGTATCTCCTGGGGTCACACAACACGTGGTAGGGGGCGCTCCCCTGGCCGAACAACCGGTGGACGCCGCCCTGCTCACCCCCACCACGCCAGACCAGCAACAAGGTAATATCACCCTTATTAACGTATGATTTGACGGTAGTCTAGAATAAGTGTGTGATCTCGCGGGTAGTTTGGTGATCTTTGTAGTTCTGAATGCTTATAGACTTTAACAGTAGAATGAAATGTTACTAATATTTAAAGAGCATGCTAAAATATACGCATGCCTTTAATTTGTAAAGAGAAAAAAAAGAGTCAATCATAGGAGGGGACTATATCATTATAGTACCAGGTTTGAAATAAAGTGTGAGCATGCCAAAAATTGACTCGAACCTGATATCCCTAAGAACAGGAGACACCAATATCTACCTTCCAGGCAACGCTCTACTAGTAAACCCGAAGACGAAGACCGCTCTCGCAAATATGCTGAGCATTCGTCTGCAAGGTGGCACAGCTACTGAACATGAGCCTTCCGCAGCCGGCACCCTGCGGCTCATGACGGCGGCGCACGCGCGGCCGGCGTCCGGGGCGCCGCGCCTGCTGCTGCAGCATCCGCACCACAAGGTAAGGATCGTGTGATGAATATTACAAAGACTCGGAAAATTTTGTTCGAATGCTTATTTTATCTCACTGAGCAGCGATGCCACGAGTCGCGCTGCGATGCGAAGCGTACCGCAGCGCGGTGATACGCAGCGATGCTCCGCCTGGAAGACGTTGTACGCTAGAGCCCGCTAAACCCATGCTACGCCCCGTGGATTCACGATGCGTCCGCAGTTTAATGCGATGCGATTAATTTCGCAGTACCGCGCTACCCGTTTCGAAGATGTGACGATCAGTTCTTTCGTAAAGCCGCATGTTCATATTCGATTTAGCGAGGCGTTTAACGAGCTTAAAAGGCTTTGACACGCCGCATTTCTCAGCGCTTATGAACCCGGCGCTGTACTTGGTGGTCGTCCATTAATCACGTGAGATTCGAAACAGGGGAGGAGATTCGGAAAACCTACGAAATTTCAAAAGGGTGTAGTGAGGTGTCCTTCGTTTAATGCGCGATTTCTGAGAATTTCTAAATAAATCAAAATTCTACGATAACCACTTTGTATCAAAAAAAATGTACGTGATTTTGGGTAGAGCGGTGGTTTAGTCTGAAATCTCAGCGTGTATCACCAAGGGAGAAGTTAAAAAGTTGCTCAAAACATCACGCGATGAATCAACTACTTCTTAATTCTGTAGTAAATACAGTGCTATTTTGTGTATGCTATCTTAAAAAGTGCACGCCTCGTCGCATCGCGTTCCTTTCTGACGTGACCCTAGGGCATAAACAGACAAGTCCTAGTGACCGAATCGGATGTATCTGCTGAACGAGTTTAAGAAGAGGCTAAATACTGGTATTCAGCTGCATCTGGTTAGACTAGAAACCGAGTCTATCATAGTTAGGAAGGTTGCGGAATTTGTTCGAAATAGTCACCGCGGCCCTGGAACGTAAAGAGCATTAGGAGGAACACGGACGGGTTTTAGCCAGTAAGAGTCTGACACTCCCTTCCGCTCTGCCCAGAGCGGAAGGAGTCATTTGATGATTCCCATTCTTCATCATCCATCCAAAAGAAGCAACAGTTGGGAGAAGGCTATGCACACATATATAGATAGACATATAGTATGCGCCAGATAAACAAAGAATAATGGTCATTGACCCACCTACATTTATTGACACACTTAATTTCAAAAACAGAAATAATGACATAAAGCGGTCCTGAATCGACATCTATCGTGATCCTTACTGTTCTGGTAATGAAAAACGATTCATAATTTACTGTCGGGGGGTACCTACGAAGAGATCTTAAGGAAAGGTCAGTGACCGTTATTCTTCATTTATCTGGCGCCTACTGACGCAAGCATCACGATCTGTATGAAAACCAAGCGTGCCATTTTTTGACTACCTACTTTGACCTCACTCACAAACTCTATTAAGTGATGGGTAATTCAAATCGATTCAAAGACGCCGCCACGTGTGGCACCTAACTGACGTCCGATGCAGACTGAGCGCGAAAGTGGCGGCTTACGATTTTTGTACGTAAGCTGGGCACCGAAACGGGCACGCGAAGTAGTTGCTCTTGCGTTATCTGTGGCTATGCAGATAAATTGTCTGTTAGTTATAAACTATCTTACACTGTTCGTTCATATTTACTCCAGGCCATCTAGCCAGCTATTACTTAATTATGATTCATAAATGTGTGGAATTACTGTCTGTCTGGTTTTGAAAATTACTGAACGCTTCATTGTAGACCTTACCCATTGCTTACCACCAGTCGAGATATAAGTGAAGAACGGCTCATAAGGAATACACAAAATTTGGGTGGTTCGCTGTCCGATTCGTTCCAAAGAGTCACCGCGGCTCTGGAACGCAAAGGGCATGAGGAGGAATGTTAATCAGTAAGAGTCTGACACTCCCTTCCACTTCACCCATAGCGGAAGAAGTCATTGATTTCCCATCCATGAAAAAGGACCTATCGATGTCAGGACATAAGCGTCACTGTCGAGTGTCTTAAAGATCAAAAGTTTCGAATTTGCAACACTAAATGACAGAGTTTACGCCGTGCACGTTTCCTTTTATCTGCTAGAATGTCATTAAAATTTGGTGTTTAAGCTCAAGTAGTAGGTACTAAAATACAATAGATTAACGTGTACTTATTGCTAGGTGTACGCACCGCCCGCGAGGCCACCGCCTGCGCGCGCGCAGTTCTATGGACACAACCCCAACCTAAAGCTACCGCCAGACCTCTTCCTGCTAGGATGCGTGTTTCATATCGTGAGTATTAGCCATTTTTGACTATTATTTTATATGTGTTTGCCCTGTGTTTATTAAGAGGTTTAATAATAGAAGTGAATTGTCTCTAGTACTCAAAATTAAGATGGTTCTAGTTCGTTTTTATCAGTATCGAAACAGGATCAATCGGCAGCGCGACGTTGGAGAAACAATAAAGTTTAGCAACTGATATAATCGTCTCGCGTCGAAAAATTTGAAATGCCTAACATTGACTTCCACATCCCAGGTGGAGTACCAACAATCATGGGGGGCAGAACGAGTCGCGCGGTGGGGCGAATCGATACAGCGGCGCGGCGGAGAGCTGGAGCCGGTGTACTGCGCCCGAGTCACGCACGTGCTGTGCGAGACGCAGAAACATGGCGTCGTGATGCAGGTAACATGCACTACTAGCATCCTTCAAATGTTGTTTGTTTCTACTTCATACCTTCTCACACTTCCTCAGGATCCCGCGATAAAAAAAACGTAATGTTTTTATCCTTACGTTCACAGGCCCTACGCGACGCAAAACGCTGCGTGACAGCGTACTGGCTGTCCGACGCCATGCTGCGGCGCGGCGTAGTCCCACCCTGGCACGCGCTGCACCTGCCCAGCATGTACGCCGCCAGAGACAGGCCAGCCAGGCACCACCGCGCCGCCATCAGTGGCTGGCGGGACGAGGAGCGGGACCGCGTCACCTTCTGTGTCGAACACATCGGCGCTAAGGTACTGTATGGTACACCTACAGCGCGGGACAGGCCAGCCAGGCACCACCGCGCCGCCATCAGTGGCTGGCGGGACGAGGAGCGGGACCGCGTCACCTTCTGTGTCGAACACATCGGCGCTAAGGTACTGTATGGTACACCTACAGCGCGGGACAGGCCAGCCAGGCACCACCGCGCCGCCATCAGTGGCTGGCGGGACGAGGAGCGGGACCGCGTCACCTTCTGTGTCGAACACATCGGCGCTAAGGTACTGTATGGTACACCTACAGCGCGGGACAGGCCAGCCAGGCACCACCGCGCCGCCATCAGTGGCTGGCGGGACGAGGAGCGGGACCGCGTCACCTTCTGTGTCGAACACATCGGCGCTAAGGTACTGTATGGTACACCTACAGCGCGGGACAGGCCAGCCAGGCACCACCGCGCCGCCATCAGTGGCTGGCGGGACGAGGAGCGGGACCGCGTCACCTTCTGTGTCGAACACATCGGCGCTAAGGTACTGTATGGTACACCTACAGCGCGGGACAGGCCAGCCAGGCACCACCGCGCCGCCATCAGTGGCTGGCGGGACGAGGAGCGGGACCGCGTCACCTTCTGTGTCGAACACATCGGCGCTAAGGTACTGTATGGTACACCTACAGCGCGGGACAGGCCAGCCAGGCACCACCGCGCCGCCATCAGTGGCTGGCGGGACGAGGAGCGGGACCGCGTCACCTTCTGTGTCGAACACATCGGCGCTAAGGTACTGTATGGTACACCTACAGCGCGGGACAGGCCAGCCAGGCACCACCGCGCCGCCATCAGTGGCTGGCGGGACGAGGAGCGGGACCGCGTCACCTTCTGTGTCGAACACATCGGCGCTAAGGTACTGTATGGTACACCTACAGCGCGGGACAGGCCAGCCAGGCACCACCGCGCCGCCATCAGTGGCTGGCGGGACGAGGAGCGGGACCGCGTCACCTTCTGTGTCGAACACATCGGCGCTAAGGTACTGTATGGTACACCTACAGCGCGGGACAGGCCAGCCAGGCACCACCGCGCCGCCATCAGTGGCTGGCGGGACGAGGAGCGGGACCGCGTCACCTTCTGTGTCGAACACATCGGCGCTAAGGTACTGTATGGTACACCTACAGCGCGGGACAGGCCAGCCAGGCACCACCGCGCCGCCATCAGTGGCTGGCGGGACGAGGAGCGGGACCGCGTCACCTTCTGTGTCGAACACATCGGCGCTAAGGTACTGTGTCGTGCATAAATTCTCCGAGCACTTGACGAATGAGAGCTACCTAAAAATGATAAGGGTCAGCACACACCGAGACGCGATACGACAATACTTGAAGAAGCCAGTGGTTTCCCTTAACGCATCGGAACGCCGTGAGGCGCCGCAGGGGCTTAGAGGACCGCTGCACGCCGTCCCGCAGTCTACCGATGTACCATTGCGCTACGCCTGGAAACGTCGCGGGGCATATCGAATTATCTCAATCAAATGTTTACCTTTTTGTTTAGCAATTAAATTACGCAATCTTATCGCTATCTGATAGTTTGTTTCGCTCCATTGTTTACTTTTACGGTTGCACCCAGTTACTTGATTGTGGAGGTCAGATAGGCAGTCGTTCCATGTATGATGCTGGTGCTTAGCTGCATCTGTTTGGACTGGAGACTTCCAACATTCGGGAAAAGGCAAATGATTGAAAGAGTTACCGCGGCCCTGGAACGCAAAGGGCATTTAGAAGAACACGAGAAGGTTTTAGTCAGTAAGAGACACTCCCTTCCGCTCCACCCAGACGGAGGAGTCATCTGATGATTTCCCATCCAAAGAAACATAGTTTTAAATGATGACGTCCAAATTGAATCTACTTTCTGTGTCGCAGTTAACACCATACATGACGCGCGACAACACGGTGCTGATCTGCAAGCGCGCGGAAGGCAACAAGTTCCGGCGCGCGCGCGAGTGGGGCATCCCCGTCGTGACGGCCGCGTGGCTCACCGACCTGCTGCTGGGCAACATGAGCGCGCTGTCACAGGTATGTTCTTTTTTTTATTATTTATGAATGGGCTAGCTCTTGACCTCGATCACGCCTGATGGAAAGCGATAGATGAGGTCCATGATGAAAGCGAGCATGCCCAGAAGATGCCTTGAGGCACTGGTACTCCCACGCGTCGACGAAACACAGCAGGCTGCTTGACGCCGAACTCCGGTGGGAGGGTGGTCGCGAACCAGGCGGGTGTTAGCCCTACCACCGCAAGGGAAGGATTGGCCAGTCTTATAAGGTGTTAGGTGAGACTGTCCAGGATGCGCCGAGCGAGAGGTTCAGTTGAGTGTCTGATGGAACAAATTGCGCTACACGAGGAGGCTCCTTCATGCATCTCAAAAAATGTCAAACTAAGCTTCCACTTTTAATGAGGGCTTCCAAGAAAATTTACACCACCAGTTGGCGTAAATTACCCACATAGGCGAGAGGTCCTTTTCAATGACTTTGACGGACGTTGATGTCAATTTATCATATGTCAGAAAACAGAGTTTTGCGTTTGCCTGGACTTGACGCCTCAGTGCTGCTACCTGGTGCTCGTCATTTCAGGGAACCTTAATTGTACCGACCCCTGCTCGAGCTAACCCGCGCCGCTGAGCCTGTAGTCTTAATTCGCCCCTAAGTAATAATAATCCTTGTTCGATCTAGCCCCCCCGTCCCCCCACCCACGCCCGTGCCCGCGAGCGTGTAATCGCTTAGTTAGTAAGTTTTCTTAAATAGCCCTGTCTGGAAGCCTTAATACCTCTTAAAGGGGTCATTTGTACTCATCATTATGAACAACTTTTACTATGGGACCAATCCCAAAATCGCGAAAAAAATAATCCACTGTTCAGTACATTTTGTCGAGTTATCCGCACATAAATGTATGGGGCAATGTATTTTCGCGATTTCAGTGTTGATCCCATAGTGAAAGTTGTTCGTAATTATGAGTACAATAACCCCTTGAAAGGTATTGCGTTTATTCTGTTACACGTTGTATTATTACTCAACTATTATCTTATACCAACAGATCGAGAACGCCAAGTACCAACAGTTCAACTTGACGAGTCCGTTCCGAATGGATTACAGCTTAGTGTCACATTTAATGAGTAAGTAGCATTTTAATTATTTATCCGATTCGGTCAACATCGTCAGGAACTCGTCACTTACTGACGTGATGCGTATGTGTGAACCGTTACTCTGTCTCCACGTAGCGTAACAATCCACACACTCGCATCAAAGACTCACATCAGTCACTGATTATACAACGTGTAACAGAATAAACGCAATACCTCTTAAGGGGTCATTGTACTCATCATTATGAACAACTTTTATTATGGGACCAACCCCGAAATCGCGAAAAAAAATCAGCTGTTCAGTACATGTTGTCGAGTTACGCGTGCAGAAATGTATGGAGCAGTCGATTTTTTTTTGCGATTTCTGTGTTGGCCCTATAGTAAAAGTTGTTCATAATGATGAGTAATGACCCCTTAAGAGGTATTGCGTTTATTCTGTTACCCGTTGTATAAGAATGGCTGAATGCGCCGGTCGTGACATGAGAAAAAATATATTATTCAGGAGGCGTCCTTTTCAAGGTTGACTGTATGTATCGGTCATAATATTGGTGTCTTGTTAGTGTTTATAATAAGATCAATGTGCATGCAAAGTTGTTAGTGATATTAAATATGTAATACAAGTTTTTTACAAAATATTTTTTTTAGAAGCTTACGCTTGTATAGACTTCTAACGATTTATTATTATTGTAGTTATTAATTGTAGATAAGTATTTCAGTTTTTCAATGCTGCTTTGCATTGAAAATTATTTAGTCGTTTTCTACACATTTCCGAGTCAAGGTCTCGTCAGTGTGGAGAAGTATAGCGGTCTGAGTTTAAAAAATTGGAAACACATTTTTATTTTGCACCTGACGAACCAGGGGGTCTACTCTCTTTCTCTGAAACGAAACTTCGTAAACGAACGAAATATAAACGAAGTTTCGTTAGTGACCCTACTCTGTTTTGTTTTCGGACACGCAGACGAAGTTCGGATCCATAGACTATTTTCGTGAATGAATGACATGAAAAATATTGTGTGGGTCTTTTATGATGTCATTAAAAGTAAATTACGGTTTTTACTTCATCTTTAAATTTATAAACTATTTTGATTTATTTTGAAATTTTACATTTAAAATGTGGTTTAATAAATATTTCTTGTAATATTGATGCAGAAACAATAATTAAACAGTTAATTTTTTATTTTTGGTGAAATTAACCGGGACACTATAAAACACCCTTTCACGGTCATTGTTAACCGACTAAATTAAAGAGTACTATTTCATGCCACCAAATGGATTTAATATATGACAACCAAAATTGTCTGTATATTCACACTCAATCTAATCATAACATGTCAACTCATGTCAACTTACAATTTATTGTTTAGATTCTTTAAAAAGTTTTCAGTTTGTTTCTCAAGTACTAACTGTGTTAATAAATCATGTTTTAAAGTGTTTTTTTACACACATCTCAATCGCGATAGGTACACATTCCGCCAGAAAGTTTCAAGTCGTATTGTGTCGCAGTCTGCATTTTGGGTCTCCACAAGTTTTATTTTGGATTTAAAAAAATTGTAAGTAAATATCTTAAAATATACTGTCGGCGACGAGACCCCGTCCACGTCCCTAGGCGCAAGTACCTAGTGGTAGGGGCGACCATGTGAATAGGGAAATGTTGTCTTAAAGTTTGAAAGAAACTCATTAGAATTTGATAGATTTTAAATAGTTTAGGTTTAATTATTGTCTAATTAGTTTTATAAGTATTATTTGTGCATGCTTAGATCCAATAAGACTCCAATAAGATAGTATTTTTAGATTTTGTAAGGAAATTTTTAAGTAGAATTTTTGACGTTACGAAAAAATTACGTAAGTTGAAAATGAGGTTTTTTGTTTGTAGAGATATCGTTTTGAAATTGGTGTCAAAATAAAGGTCTTGACCCAAAACCTATTTTACAAAAAGAATTAAGTTGATAGGACTTGTAGTTTTATAGATATTAAGGAAAATGTATAGTGAAAGTTTGTTATGATGTAAATTTTGCAGTTTTTGTTCTAGAAACTTTTTGTTGTGTAAAGTTAGCAATAAAATTTATATTCTAGGTTATAGGGTAAGGTCTAACGAATCTAAATATATATATATTGAGATATATATATATATATATATATATATATATATTATATATATATTAGTTGATTGCGCAGGCGACGTCGGTTCCTTCTACGCTCTAAACGTTCTTCACGTAGAGCAGCCTCGATTAAGAGCATTCTTGCAGCCATTTCAACCAAATTAATAACAAAATCCACACTAAAGAATGGCAAACGAAAACCAAAAGGTAACACTTTTGGTTTCGTCAATTTGAGGTTAGTATTCCGAACAATCATCTGTCAAATTCAAATTTTCGTTCGCAACATTTATGAATTAGAATAGGTTTGGAGAACGTAAATGTCAAACAGTTTTCGTTCGAACGAAACTTCGGGAACGAAGGGAACTGTAGTAGGAAACACGCGAAGTTTCGATCGAAACTTCGTTTTTCGTTGAATAAGAGTAGACCCCCTGATCCAGAATTGCATGAATAACGCCTAAGGAGCTTTAACCACAGATTACCAGATGAATCACTTCATGCAAAATGTTCACTACCTCTTTTTTAGCCTACACCTTCGAGTCGCTAGACGCTGCGAACGAAAATAAACCTAACCCTACAAGCGTAAAGTGAGTTTTACTTTGTAGCTGCGCGATGATTATTGCGAATTGCCAGGGCAGGCTCTTTCGATGAAAGATGTCACTAAGTATTTGTTGTTACACTTTATGAAATAAAATAACAAAATGCTTTTTAATGTTTCAGCATGTTTAATTATTAAAAATACGTCTGAAATAAAGATAACGCGCGCTAATCTCTGGAACTACCAGTCGGACTTGGAAAATTTTGTATATGATAGCCACATTCATGAGGAAGGCTATAGGCTATATAGTATTACGCTAAAGCTCTTGGTATGCCTTAAATATTGATATTTGTAAAGTAAGTTAGAAGAAAAAGCGCTATCGAGCGGCTTTATCCGCGTGCGCTGCGGTAGTGGCTAATTATACGTAAGTACCATGTTCTACAAAAATATTGTTATGGGTTTTTAGTAGATCTAAAAAAAAGTCCGCGACAGCATATCTATCTCTTATAAATAAGCCACATAACGCATTTTAGGTCAAATAATTTATTGAAAAATTAAAGGTAGTTTTTGAGCATTATTATTAGGCAGGCATAATAATTCTTACGAGCGAAAGTTACTTCATCATCAAGATAATTTTATGAAGATAAACTTTGTCTTTAACAGCATGTTATTTGGACTCACCGTTTAGGAGATAATGTAAAATTAAAATAATTAAACATAACTATTAAAAATAACGCGCGGCCGCCGAAAGAAACGCATCGAGTGTGCGTGCGACGGCGACGGTGCAAGAATTCTTTTTGTATATGATAGCTACATTTATGACGAAGGTTGTACGGCTATACGGGAAACGGGAATTCCTACGGGAACGGGAATTCCTGCGGGAACTGGATATGCGCGTACGAAGTCGCGGGCAACAGCTAGTACATAATAAAACACGAAACATGCAAGTTTACAATTCATCTACTTTAAAAAAAAAACGATAGGTAGTAAAACAAATTAGATCTAGACCTACTCTCATTTCTTTATCAAAAGTTTTTATTTCTTCTCTTGCTGGATCTACATCCATCAACTGAACATTGCACCAGAACCAGTCATATCATAAGAATTCGAAACTATAAAGTACGTCAGGTCGACCGAATTACAATATGCGAACGTACGCGCCTCACGGAGTCACGGCTGTTGGCAAATGGCAACGCACTGAGAAATGGTCCGGTCTCGGACCGTCCGGCCGGTAGGCAGTTAGCGCGCGTAGATATATCAAGTGATTCATCTGGTAATCTGTGCTTTAACTCCCCACGGTGTTTCATATTATAAACTTTTAAGTCCTTAACCCTCAGCCCTCACCCTCGCTAATCAGTATTTCCCCCAACAGACGCGTGGAAGATGCCTATAAACATAACACAAGAGTCGCACGAGCGCGCCAAACGCTCGGCCGCGGCCGCGTGCGTGGCGGCGACGTCCCGGCGCAGCAAGCGTGCGCGCCTGTGCTCCCCCCCCCCGCCGCCCGCGCGTGCGCCCGCGCCGCCGCCCCTGCACCTGGCGCCGCGCGTCGCCTTCTCTGCGCTCGCGCCGCACGTCACGCACAAGCTGGCGGCGATAGTCAGGTGCGTACCATCATCGTCTACATTTCAGGTGACCTAACTCAACAGTAACACACCAACACATCAAGACACCCAAAGGGCAATGGAGAGGGCAATGCTCGAAGTTTCCTTGCGTGATCGAATCAGGAATCATGATATCCACAAAAAAAAACAAAGTTAGTTACATAGCCCGAAGGATCGCCAAACTGAAGTGGCAGTGGGCAGGGCACATTGCTCGCAGAACAGATGGTCGATGGGGCTGAAAAGTTCTGGAGTGGCGACCGCGTACTGGAGGACGCAGCGTTGGCGCGGCCTCCCACTAGGTTGAGCTTGCAGCTGGTGGGAGTCGCGGGTAACCGATGGATGCGAGACGCACAGGACCTATTGTTGTGGTGACACGCGCGGGGAGGCCTATGTCCAGCAGTGGACGTCTTTCAGCTGATATGAAATCAACATTCCTGTAACTTCTGATCTTGGACCTTTAAAGCATACCATAAAACACTGATGAAAAGAGCCCGAGCTATGAGTAGGAAAGGGAGCCTATACATCGATTACAGAAAAGAGTCATTTAAATTTACTCCAAATAATATTTTTTTGAAGACTGTCTTGCTTATTTCACGTCCACAGTCCACCTTTTAGTAGTAAGCGATCATCAAGTTTAATTATAACCTTTAAAGTTAAGATAATCATGCAGTGTATGCAATTTTGACGATCAATAAATAAATAACCTGTACAAACAAGCATTGCATTGAATCATCCTGGAATGAAATGGCAATCTCATGAATAACTTAAGAGCTTTTACGACGTACAGCATTTCATACAAACGTTCAAGTCCTTAGTTTTCGAAATGATTGAATTGAATTTATTTGAATAAGATACTTGTTTTTGCTTTCAACGCATACAGACGTACTCATCAATGCATATTAAATATAATAAATTAACATTTGCATAAATAGTGACCTACTATTTAGTGTACCTACTAGCGTATTTTGACGAATACTTACAATTTTAATACAAGTGCTGTTTAGTCAAAAATGGACTGATTTGATTATCATAATCTGAAACATGGAAGGCAGCCCCTTTAACCGGAGTGGGTTGACGCGACGCAGCCCTCCACCAACACCTACACCGGTACAGCCCCAACAACCAAGACGTGACCAAGCCATAGAAAAGGAGGAAATGGAGACAGTTTCGACTTCCGAGATTCAGAGCTGGATGACCTCTATTGAGCAGTGTTTGAATGAGGTATGTGCGATTGCTTCTGATAGGAAATTAAACTCTGAGCAGATGCTAAAAATAAGCAATCTTTGCCGTAAAGTTGGACATGGAGTTTCGCAAATGGCTGTTCATTACCAGTCGCTTAAGCAATATGCCTATAAGACCCACAACTCCCTGAACAAATTGACAGAAGACCGCAACCTTAAGGACTACGTAATGGAGATGAACCGAACCATTAAGGAGTCCTGTGCAAGGCAGGAAACAGGAACAACATCTTTTGCAGACATGGTGAAGAAGGGGACCAACAGCTTTATTCGTCCCAATACTTTTAGCTCCGTGGCGATTTTTCCTTGCGATAATTCTAAGACCAGTGAGGAAACCAAGAACATAGTCCAAAAAATCATATGCCCTGGTGAAATGAAACTGAAAGTCAGAGGAGTACGCAAAATAGGAAAAGGAGGACTTATAATCAGCACGGAGACTAAGGAAGACCTGGAAAAGCTTAAGGAAACAGTCCAACTCGCTTCGTCAGCTCTCACCGTCGATGAACCTCGAAAGCGCAAACCACGCATAATAGTAATAGGGGTCCCTGCATCTATGGCTGAAAATGAGGTTTATAAATGTATTTATGAACAAAACTTGGCCGACAAACTGCCCACTATCTCCAGAGATACATTTTTGACCTCAATAAAGCTTAGCCATAAATCTGGCAGAAAAGATGCAGAGAATTGTAACTATATTATAGAAGTTCCTGCCATTATTCGGAAGGCTCTTATCACACAGGACAGATAATTTATAAATTGGACATCCTGCCCGGTTCGAGACTTCACACTGGTAACGAGATTCTACAAGTGCCAGCAGTATGGTCATGCAGCCAAGACGTGCAAAATAGCTGCCCCTACATGTGGACACTGTGGTGATGAAGGGCACACCATTCAAGACTGCACCAAAAAAGCCGTTGCGCCAAAATGTGCAACATGTTTGCGCTTCAAAAAACCAGCCAACCACAAGACGGGAGATCCAGAGTGTCCTGCTAAAAAGGCTGCCGAAAACAGGTACTTAAACTCGATAGACTATGAAGGCGCCTAAGAGCGCCACATATTTGTTTATATTTTAGACTTAACTTACTGTTTATATTCTTCTTTTACTACATATTATGGATAATAACTTAATTACCGATATAGATAACACATTTGTACCCGATTCAAAGTCATGTCAGGTTGAGGACTGCATACAATATCTTTCCAACTATAAAAAGTCTCTAACCATACTAACCCAAAACATTCGTAGTATTTATAAAAATATAGATAGCTTCAATATTTTTCTTCATAGACTTAACTTTGATTGTGATATAATGGTACTAACCGAGTGCTGGCTTTCAAATCGCCAGGATAACCTCCCAGTAATGCCAGGGTACAATTTATTGTATACCAAACAAAACAATAACCAAAATGATGGTGTGGTAGTCTATTCTAAGGTATCATTAATGGTCTCAGTGGAAGAACCTACTCTAAAAGACTGTATGTGTAATTGTTTGATCATCAAAATTGGTACAACCACAGCAATAATCGCCATGTACAGATCCCCCTCCGCTAGAAACTTGGATTATTTTAACGCTTCATTAAACCAGATTTTTCAAGATCTAAGCTCATTCAAGAATGTTATACTAACAGGTGACATAAATATAAACATAAACACTGAAAACTGTGATGCAGGGACCCAAGAGTATCTTAATGTCTGCTCATTCCATGGTTTTCTACCTGCGCACACTTTGCCTACACATCATAGCGGTTCCTGCCTCGATCATATGATCATAAAATCCAGTTTATCGTATGTTACGCTTGTTACTAACTCAACAATTACTGACCATCACGCTGTTCTACTTACCCTAAACTTAATGCTGCCTAAGCTAAATCGTCCCCAGACAAAAACGCAATTAAACATAAACAAACTCGAATATGATTTATGCAAACTTGACTTTAGCCCAGTTTACAATACTGCTGATGCAAATTTTGCTTTATCGTACGTAATAAAACATGTTCAATTAGCAATATTATGTAATACTACTGTTATTACAGTAAGCAAGAAACTTTATAATATTAAACCTTGGATCACTCCTGGCCTGATTCGGTGTATAAGACACAGAGATAAACTTCATCAGACATGTAGGAGGAACCCAGGTGATACTATCATTAAAACCACATATACCAGATACAGGAATTTTTGTAATAATCTCTTAAAGAGCTTAAAAAGAAATAACGATGAAAATGAATTACATAAAGCAGGAAACAATAGTAAACAACTTTGGAAACATATTAATAACGTCACTTATATGTCAAAACAACATGAATCAAATTCGAGTTTATTGCCTACTAATCGTTCATCGCTTCTATCAGCCAACCTTGTCAATAATTTTTTCGTGAATGTTGGGAAAACTCTTGCCGAACAGATTCCTATGAATCACTGTGTTCAGCCATCTTCCCAAGAATTGAATAGTAAGCGCGCACTACAATCTTTTGGCTTGCTGGACACTGACGAAGACGAAATAACCCGCATTATTAGTGGACTAAAAGATGACTGTGCAGTGGGTTGGGATAATATTAGCAATAAGATTCTTAAACAATTCAAGCACATCCTGGTACCACCCTTAACACATATTTTTCGTATCTGTTTTTCCGAAGGTATTTTTCCTAAATGCCTTAAAAAAAGCAGTCGTAATCCCTATTTTTAAATCCGGGAAGAAAGACTTAGTTAATAATTATAGGCCAATATCGTTACTCCCCTCAATATCTAAAATACTAGAGAAAATTGTAAACAGTAGGCTAGTTAACTATTTAGAAAAAAATAATTTATTATCACCAGCGCAATTTGGTTTTAGAGCCAAATTATCCACAGCCGATGCGGTGCACCACCTGACCGATTATGTCTCAGAGGAACTTGGCAAAGGAAACCAGACCCTGGGGGTCTTCCTTGATCTGGCGAAGGCCTTTGACACAGTATCTGTTTCTATGCTTCTGAACAAATTAGAGGCTATGGGAATAAGGGGAACGCCGCTGAAACTTTTTGCTGATTACCTAAACGACAGATATCAATGTGTTAGGATAGATAATATTACGAGCGATGAGCAAAAAAATACTGGTTTTGGTGTTCCCCAAGGAAGCATACTGGCCCAACCCTCTTCCTGGTTTATATTAACGATTTGTGCAATTTAAACATTAAACAAGGCAAAATTGTTTCATATGCTGACGACACGGCCTTAATATTTACCGCTAAAACCAGTAACGAATTGTGCGAATACGCTCAATTAGGTTTCAACACTGTGACTAATTGGCTTCAAAGTAATTTACTAACATTAAATGCTGACAAGACCAAATGTATTCACTTCTCCATGCGTAAGCCTAAATTTAACATAGCTAATCCTCATCTGTTTGCTCATCAATGTGGACTCCAGCCAATCAGTACATGTGATTGTCCTATTATCTCCCATACATGCAACATAAAATACCTCGGAGTAATAATAGACGAAACACTTACTTTCAGACCACATATTGAAAGTTTGGTCAAAAGAGTGCGCAAATTAATATACGTTTTTAAAAAACTGCGAGCTATTGCGAATTCAAAATTAATCAAACAAGTTTATTTGGCCCTAGGTCAATCTGTAATCCAGTACTGTATCACTACATGGGGTGGAGCACTCAAAACTCACTTACTCCCTCTTGAAAGAGCTCAGAGAGCCATTTTAAAAGTAGCAAATTTCCATCCCTTTCTTTATCCCACAGTTCTGCTATACAAATCATGTAACATACTGACTGTTCGCCAGCTTTTCATTATGCACTTGGTATTAAAACAGCACACCATGCTTTCGTACAACACCGAAAATACTAATAAGCGACGGAATGATATTGTATGCGATTCAAATGCGTTCTCAAAATATGTTTTTATAAAAAGATTTTTTAAATTTTTAGGTCCATTTCTGTACAATAGGTTAAATAGAAAATTAAGTATCTATAAGTTAAATTATTATAGCTGTAAAAAGACAATTGTGCAATATTTAGTAAGCATCTCTTACAAAGAGACAGAAGAGCTTCTTTTTGTCTGTAAATAAAACATGACGTGTCCATTAGTTTTAGGTTTTAAGTATAGGCAATAAAATTGATCCATTATTGTTAATTTATTATTTTAAGTTGACATAAGCTCAATCTAGCCTGAAACACAGGTTAAACCTAGTTCAGGCAAATAAGCAACTGTGTTCTTTAAATTTTGTGAGATATTTATTGTAAATGTGTCCTATTTTATAAATAAACAATTTATTATTATTTATTTATTATTATTATTATTAATGAAACTTCCTCCGCAGGATACATAGACCTTAAAAGTTATCTATCAGAGAACATTTTCGAAAAATAGTGTTACAGCTTAATTTATTTTTTTCATAGAAACAGAGTTTCCAAGTATCTTTTTTTAAATAAGACATTTTGAAAATGTTCTCTGATAACTTTTAAGACTTATGTATCCTTCTTATGAGTAGGACGTTTCATTAAAATCGGTTAATTCATTTCGAAAAATAAGGACTTGAAAGTTTGTATGAAATGCTGTACGTTGTAAACGCTCTTTAGAGTAGGTAGATAATAAGCATATTTTTTGCTATTTTGATTACAGCTACGATAAAACAGAACTGGATGAAAACTCGAACCGTTTACATGAAGAAGACTAATCACATTTTAAAATATTAGGTTACTGTCTACTATTATTAGGTAGTTATTTAATAATTCTTTAGTGGTAATGGGATAAAATCTCAGTTTTCTGTAGATAAATGCCATAGTACTGAGCGTGTTTAGTTTATGAATCCTAACGTGGTAGAACCGTCATCGTAGCTCATAGAAATTGATATAGGTATGTGGTACTTAGAAACCAGTACAAACCGTAAAAAAAAAAATTCGTACGTAACAGCGGTAACGGTCTTATAGTTTAGGAAAAGTTATCCTTGGGCCGTAAAACACATCTCTGTAGCTTGCACAAAAGTATAGTTGCATGACATTGTGTCATAACAAGTTCTGACTGGTGTGTCACTTGCCAGCTTCTTGGATACTTTTGTGCAAGCTTTTTTGTGTTACGGCCTGTAGTCGTGTGTCATGATCATACTTAGCCAAAATAATAATGTATAATTCATATTTCCAGGCAATTAGGCGGTCTCGTGGTCTCCTCAGCGGCCGAAGCGACGCACCTCATCATGGACAAACTTGTGCGAACATGCAAACTGATCAGCAGCCTCGTCACCGTCAAACATCTGCTCACCCCGGAATGGATCCTCGAGAGCCAGAGACTCAACAAGTTCGCAGACGAAGCGAAACACGGGCTTCGCGACGAAGCCTTCAACAAAATGTTCAAATGTGACATATCAGAAGTGCTACTATGCGGGGAAATGAGGAAGAAACTCTTCGATGGCGTCACGTTCTTCCTCACACCCTGCGTCAAACCTTCCAGAGGCGCCCTAACAGAAATGATAGAGCTATGCGGAGGAAAAGTCGAGAAAAACCGACGGTCTTACGTGTCTATACAAGAGATGCATAATCAGAAAAATTACAGCTATCTTGTGCTCACTGTGCCCAACGATTTGCATCTAGTGTACTACCTCCTACAGTCGGAAAAGACTTTAAACGTAGTATGTAGTACTGAAGTGGTGCTATCAGCCATCATGAGGCAGAAACTAGAAGTTGAGGAGTTCCTCGTCAAAATAGACTAGAATATATACTACCTTGAATTTGTTGTCTAAGATATAAATGTTAGGTATACGGATTTTTGTCTATTTACAGTTTTAACGTGTTGAGAATAAAGTATTGACAATATTTAAAAGTATTTATCATCAAGAGGTTCCATAGCAGAATAAAGTATTGGAAAAATGTTCTGAATTCCTAAGTTTATTATGATTTGTTTGTGTTATAAACTTCTTGTTTTGACTATTGTCTCCATTAACTTTTAAAATAAATTATATGATTCCGTTACGATTGGAATGACTCCTAATTTATTGTATTTTCCGTTATTTTGGAATCTCTGTTTTTTATATCCAATATCTTGTTAAAAGTACGCATTTTAAGTTCAAGTTCTATATTTTTTTAAATTTTTAAACAATGCATCATGCATGAATTAACTATAAGGAGAAGTTTTAGAAATATTTTCTCATTTTGTGTACATAGACGTTTTAAAGGTCTGGACCATGATGTGTATAAATTTAGAAAAAAAATAGAACTTAAGAAATAATAAAGAAAGAAAAAAGTATATTAAAGTATGTTTTCGAATACAGAATCGTTTTATTATAAAACTAGCTTTAACCAGCGGTTTTGCCCGCGTGAAAATAATCAGATAATCACGCAAGAAATGTACTACCGGGATGAAGGTATCCCAGGTCCTAATCCTGGGTCAGGAGCTCGTGTACCAAAATTGTTTAGCTGAACGGCTAATGCTAGGCATATTGAGACAGAGTGGGAGCGAGAATCTCAAGCTGGTTTTACAGCTGTCCGGGAGATCCGTACGGGCTACCGGTATGGGGCATACGTGAGGCGCTAGAACATTTTCATAGCGACGTGGATTGGTCCGTATGCCTCCGTTCCCGGAGCCCGTACGGATCTTCCGGACAGCTGTGAAACCAGCCTAAATATATTAATCGCAACATAACGCACACATTTCTAGAGGGAACGTATACGGAGTTGACTATGCCATCTAGTGTTGTATTTGAAACTGACATACTTTCGAAACACGTGACATTGCCACTTTTGTGCTGCAACATGCAGTTCCTGCACGCTCCCTATAAGGGAACGTGCACGAAGTAGTCTGTGCCATCTAGCGTTGCGAATTCGAAACTTTTAAATAAAATAAACTGACAATGACACTTCAGTGCTGCCACCTATAGATAAAAAATGACGTAGGCATTAAAAACTTAACCCTTTCTTAAAAACCGACCTCAGAAAACGACTAAAATGTTCCAAACAAAACATTTTTGAACCAGTTTTTGCACTTGGTGGAATTTATCACCACTCACTGCATATTGCTTAGCTCAGGGTGGGCTGCGTGTTGAAATGATGCTCTAGAAGACCGAAGTCACCACCGGGAGTAGGTCAAACGCTTAGCTAAGAAAATGCCAAGTTGTTTGGTCATCATCATCAGCCGAAAGACGTCCACTGCTTGACTCCCAAAAGTGTCACGCACCCGTGACCCTCACCAGGTCACCGGTCCACCTAGTGGGAGGCCTATCAACGCTGCGTCTTCCGGTACGCGGTCGCCACTCCAGAACTTTTCGGCCCCATCAACCATCTGCTCTGCGAGCAATGTGCCCTGCCCACTACCACTTCATTTTGGCGATCCTTCGGGCTATGTTGGTAACCTTGGTTCTCTTGCGGATATTATCATTCCTGATTCGATCACGCAAGGAAACTCCGAGCATTGCTCTCTCCATTGCTCTTTGGGTGACTTAAGCCCTGGCCTCTGATGAGACTTTCGTCTTGAGACACTATATGTGAGACGAGAAGATAATATGCAACTTCCCGAACGCCACCCAGCCGAGTCTGATTCGACGGTTGACCTCTTTCTCGAAGTTAGCCCTACCTATCTGGACCGTTTGTCCCAGGTAGACGTACCTACCTACTCGTCTACAACTTCGAGTGTAGAGTTTCCAACCTTCATAGGAGTGGGTACTACCAGGACCTTGGTTTTGTCCATGTAAGACCCACTCTTTCGGAAGCTCTACTAAGGTCATCGAGCATTGTACTGAGGTCCTCCATAGTCTCAGTCATGGCGTTGTTTAGCCAGATATACTTATATTAGTAAAGGCATTAGGTAAAAATGGTTATTTTTCATAATATTACTGGTAGTAGTAGTCTTGCGTGGGTAAGTATTTCTAAGCAATTCATTGTATCCGGTTCTATAAAAACACAGATCGAGATCGTTGACGTGACTCAAAAAGCTGCCCAGCTTAAATGGGACTGGGCTGGACATATCAAAGCTGAAATCGCGAGATGGAGGCCACGGCATAGGTACCAGGAAGGAGATGGGGTGACGACTTGGATGTTTTCCTTAGGAATTGGCAAGAAGTAGCACAAAACCCGTCCGCCTCTGTACATTTGTGTTCAGCCTCTGTACATTTGTTTTCAAAAATTTTAAATAAATAAACCGGTTTGTAGTGTCATAAAAATCTTTGAATTCTTTAGCAGCTGTGTAAAAGCTCTTTTTTATTTGTCGGTAGGTATTATGGCTCGCATGGATGGACCTGTTTTCATTACCTAGTCGCTAGGGCCTGCATGTGGAGTGCTGGAGATTACTGTACCTAACACACGCCGTAGGGTCAGAGGTGTGTGAGCATCCTCATTGATAAATTTAATTGGTCGCTTCGGGTTTTCTCTTTAGACACGTAAATATTTGTATAGAGATGCATCAACAAAACGTAAAGCTTCTGACAGGGCTTGTTAACGTTACCAAATAACAAAATAATAACCGTTACATAACGTTAATTTCAATTGTGATACCATAGTAACGTTACAAAATTTAACGGTATTTGATAACATTACCAGTAATATAACGTTAAGTAACATTTAACGTAAAATACGAGAAATATCGTTTTAACGGTAAAATAATTAGTGTTATTATAGCCCGCGAACTTTCTTGTATTTTTTGCTATTTGAAGGTCAGTGTCAGGTTGTAATTTAATCAAAATGTGATGCGCAACAATAACAAATATGTATTTACATAGTTGTAACCATAAGAATCATTTACTCATCATCATGAACTTAGATTTGATGTGTACCTATAATATCTAGATTTCCGAAATCTAGCTAAGAGAAAAAAAAAATTATGGTTATAATTATGTACCTACTTACAGTCTGTCAAGAAAGTCATGAAAAAAAAGGAGGGCGCCACCATCATTTACATGGTATCCCTATAAATTTCGACTGAAAGGTTTTGATACTTTTTTTATAAAATAGTAATTAATTACTGATTCATTATTATTGTCTCTTTAATGCCATGTGGATTATCTGACACTCATCTATCTTATTTCCGACACTTAAGGTGCAAAAAAAGAGTTTTGACATTCATTGGTAGTGGTGAAAAACATTCCTCTTTCAACTGATTTCCATTCAAATGACATTGAAATTCATTCATAATTAGAATATAATACAATTATGTGTATGTAATAAGAATATTTATTTTGACCAACCCTTGTTTTCGCCCTTTCAGTTATTAACATTTATCTACCACAAAGTTCGATGGTTGGCCTCTCTGCGCTGCAGCGCTGCCGTCTCAACATGACCCTGGTAGAATATCGATATCAGCTTAATTGAGCTGATATCAATATTCTAACTGCACAAAAAAAAGGATTTATAGAATATTTTTTATTATTCAAAATCCAAATAATCACTGGCGAGGTATTCAACTCCCGAAATGTTGCCTGAAACTCCTGCATAATTAAATTCATCCTCTTCTGACTTCAGATTCACTCGAACTATCATCGCTAACCGAGATGACAAATCTGTCTATATCATTAAAGAGAGTTAATCCACGGGCAAAATATTCATCTTCGATTTTGATGACATGGTCAACACAGTTTTTCTATTCTTGTGGAGTTACTGAGTTAAATGCTTCTTCAGCCAACTTCGCAACATTTTGACCACAAACATTTGTTTGTGCAATTCGCCTTTTTACTATTGCCCACACTAACTCTATTGGGTTTAAATCACAATTGTTTGTTGTAATAGAGTGATATAGTGCATTTATTTATTCGACAACTATGCGTCGAATTGTGCTTTCAAAAACACCTGAAATCAATAAAGACATGTTAAATAACAAATATCTTAAACATCTCTTAAAAGTAACACAAAAGCATCAACACCGTTAAGTGGTAGTATAATAAATCGTAAATAAAATCATAACCTCAACGAAATATAAACAATGATAAAAAAGACAAATTTTACTTAAAAACAGAAGATTGACAAGAGATTATAATTTCCTTTACTGTGTTCAACATTTAAATATATTTACGTACCGGTTAACTTTGCTGTTCGACCGTAAACATCGTCTTTACTCGTCTCAGCTTAAAATTCGGCCATACACTCTTAAAACACTTTAAATATAATTGTCTCGCACCGCTTTTATAAACATTTCGATTCATTTTATCTCGAAACGGTCACACGCTTAAAAAAACTCGAAATACCACTAAAAATCATAGAAAATCAACCACAAAGCCACGAAATGACAGTTGAGGTACTTAGTTTGACAATTATTCAGTGTTGCCAGTATCAGCTAAAATAGTAGTTCCCAAAACATTCTTTTCATGACTTTCTTGACAGACTATACATATTTTTTACTGTCGTGAATCATATTTTGATCAAGATAAAATCTGACATTGCACCACCTCACAGAGATAACCGTTTAAAAATAACGATAAAATTAACGTTAAACTACAAATAACGTTATTAAAGAATAACGTTAAAATGGTGCATAAATAACGTTAAACCTATTACCGTTATTTTAATATAACGTTAACTCCTGTCAATGCAAGGTAACGTTATAAATTTTTACCGGTATTAAAAGCCCTGTCTGAACCTTCTGAACGAATGCACGTTCAGAAGTTTTATGCATATTTTCTAAACGAAAACCACAAAATAACGCCAACATTTTAGTACAACAATGATATTTTATGGTTATCTGCTATGAGTTTCAGTTCTATTGCATTCTACATCATATTATTGAAAATGAAAAAAAAAAATTTTTGAAAGTTTCCTAACAAGGCAAGTTTCTAAACGAAATTAACATTAGTCATTGCCATTAAGAATCGGTACTTTATTCGATTTTGGCATCTGCCAAAATCGAATAAAGTATCGATTCTACCGAGTTTACCTAAAGCCGATATTACACGGTTCAATCAAATTAAAAGAATTTCATTGAAAAGCATTGAACATTGAACATTGAACGACTTTACCAATACAGACACGTAAATTGTTTAAATGACAATCAATGTTCATTACAGAGCAATGCGATGTCGCGACAACTCGTACGTGCGGGAGTTTCATTAATCTGCGACTATTTATTAAATTAATTGAGCAACAAAAAAGAAAAGAAAATCTCGGCGTTGGGGGGTTTTTAATTTTTAATTTATTTTAATTTTTTTTATGAACTTCTAGTAAAATATGCATTTTCCGTTAATAAGACTGATAACGTTATAATCAGGGACCCAACCCCTACCATCTTTGACCCCTCGCCTCGTGCTACTAGTAGCTAAAGTCCAGCCCGAGACATGAACTTAAATACCTATATTTTTAACTTTATGTCCTCTTCAGTGACACCATTAATATTTAAATCTTCCTTAAGTGATCTTAAAGCATTATCACGCTGATTTCTGTCTTTGTATGACTTAGATTTTGTATTCCACAAACAATCATACATTTGGAAACGTTCCAAAAATAGCGGAACATGACAGTCATGCCACTTGAATACCATTTTCGAATCCCGGTCCGCGTCCGTTCACTGTCGTGCAGTGTGTGAAATGAGTCATCGTTCAATCTTCATGTTTACACGTTTCAACCGCATTGAGCAATGAGCAATATTGTTACAATTGCATTGAAAGCGTTCGGTGAATCGAAGCTTTCAATGAGATTGTGTAATCGCTTTGAAATGTATTTAGACGTGTCAATGCCATTGAAGCAATGAAATTATAAGCAATATTGAACCGAAATTGAACCGTGTAATATCGGCTTAAATAGGTAAACTCGGTAGATATTTAATTTTAGTGGTAGCAATTTAGTTTTTTGAAAAAAAGTCCATATAAAAACTATTGAGTGTTTCTTCTTCTTTTACTTCAACGTGAGATACCAAGGAAGACCCTTGCTTTTAGGGTTCCGTACCCAAAGAGTAAAACGGGACGCTATTACTAAGGCTCCACTGTCCGTCCGTCCGTCCGTCTGTCACCAGGCTGTATCTCATAAACCATTACAGCTAGACAGTTGAAATAAATATTTAAGGGGGCTCCCATACAACAAACGTGATTTTTTTTATAGATAATGGTACGGGACCCTTCGTGCGTGAGTTCGACTCGCACTTGGCCGGTTTTTTTTAATAATATAATTACCTGCAAGTGTAACTTTATAAGGCTTGTCTAAATCTGGATTTCAGTCCGGGAAGTTTCTTATTCACAACTTTTTGTAAAATATTTTACAAAAAAAATTAAACAATATTTTAAAGATAAAACAAATTGTAAAGAAACTGCACAATCGAATTCAATCGATTATGTATATCGTACAAATCGTACATCCCTTCCCTAGTATTGGTACGCCCCTTTCGTCGTGTCAAAAGTACGTTTGCAAGTTTTAATACATCATTTTCAATATTTTTGTGTGGTTTTGTTGCATTTATGTTATACGAGACCACAAGTGTAATCCTTTCATATTGTAACTATTGATTTCCGTGTAAATTTACTTTTTTATAAGAATTTGGTGCCGCAAAATAGCTGTCAAATTCATCTGATATTATCGATTTTCTAGGTCGGGAGTCACAAATAAATAGATTTTTCTCCATCAGAGCGTAGTAATATTAGTGTAAAAGAGTTTAAAACTAGTCAAGATGACCGATTCAAAGTATTTCACGACGACCAAGAAGGGTGAAATATTCGAACTGAAATCGGAGTTGAATAGTGATAAAAAGGAAAAAAAGAAGGAGGCAGTGAAGAAAGTAAGTTCTTTTTATACCCATTTTCTTATTTGAAACTGGAATCCTAACTACTTCAGTATATAAAAAAGCCAAGAGTCGTAAAAGTTGCCAACATACTACAGGAGTCCAAATATTTATCAAACTTTCATGCTGTCCCCTTTTGATGACAAATCATCTGTCATTGATACTCACACAACAATCAATAAAATACCTAAATCCTAATAATTCCTAGCTGGTCCGATTTTATTATCTTCTTAGTTTCCATACACTTATGGACAATGCTTTCAACTACCTACCATTCAGTATTGCATAAGAGCTTTACTTTTTTACTTTTGAGAATAATCAGTTTTTTATCCTCAAAAGTAAAAAAACTGAAGCTCTTTTTTTATGGATGGGAAATCATCAAATGACTTCTTCTGCTCTGGGTGAGTGTCAGACTCTTACTGACTAAAACACATCCTTGTTCCTTTTTATGCCCTTTGCGTTCCAAGGCAGCGGTGACTCTTTTAAATAAATTCCGCAACCCTGGCAGGAAGATAATCAGCTACCCAACAGAAGTTTTGACCTCCATAGTCCGGGGGAACAAAATTAATGAAATTAAAATAAATAAATCCATAAAAAACGTTGAATTAAAGTTGGAATCAATTAGGGGTGTACTGGAACCAATTATTTCCACCTGGACAAGACCCGTTAAAATAGGTAATTGGTTGTAGTTTCCTGCTCTTCTCTGAGATAGCAACTCAATTATAATTTACTGATATTATAAAATCATAGTCAGTTAAAAGTCAGTCATCTACCTACCCTTTTCCCAACTATATTTGGGTCGGCTTCCAGTCAAACCGGATTCAGCTGAATACCAGTATTTTACGTGGAGCGGCTGCCTACCAGACCTCCAAAACCCATTAACTGCGTAACATGGTACTTCTTGGCAAGACTGGTGTCAGATTTTCTGGCTTCTGACAATCCATAATGACTGCCAAAGATCTCCAATTGACAGCTGGGACCAATGGCTTAACGTGCTTTCTGAGGCACGAAGGAGTCTCGGTATGTTAATATGGTCATCCATCCACAGACCAACCTCGGCAAGCGTTGCATAACCATGAAGATTGGTCTGTGGCTGTAATAATTTTGTCAGGAGCTCCAGTTAAAAGTCAGTAAAACTAATAAATTTATACTTTAGACAACGTCACCTAGTAAATCAAAAGTTCAATTTGGTGGACACTATCTAGTCACAGTCGTCACATAGTTCTTTCCGACTTGCTAGACTAAAGTTGTGATAGCTTGGTTAATATACATGTTATAAAAATAATTTATAGCCTATAGCACTCAGGAATAATGTAGCTTTCTACCAGTGAAAAAAATTTTAGAATTGGGTCATTAGTTCCTACATACAAACTTACAAATTTTACCTCTTTATAATATTAGTATAGATGACCAATATTAACTTTTTCAGGTCATTGCCTCAATGACCGTTGGCAAAGATGTGTCCGCACTCTTTCCCGATGTAGTGAACTGCATGCAGACAGACAACTTGGAGCTGAAGAAGCTGGTATACCTGTACCTGATGAACTATGCCAAATCTCAGCCCGACATGGCTATTATGGCTGTCAATACGTTTGTCAAGGTATGTACCGTGGTGTAGCACGTAGTTAGGTCTTGAGTTGTGTGTGGGTTGTTTCATGAAATGTTATGTTTGGATTTACTTAATTTTTAGCCCCGGGTTGGTTCAATAAAGCACTCAATTACATTTAATTTCAACCTAAATTTATAATTTTCACTGGTGTATATTTTAACTTGTGTAGATTTGTTGAGAAACCAGAGGCATTGTTGTATGTTGTTAATTCAATTTGTGCAAGAAATGTATAATATAGTACTTACCTTTCTGTTAGTTAGTCTCACTAAAAGTCAAAAATGGCTTTACCAATTTAACTTTAACAAATCAATTTTAGGTGGTACAAAATTTGATTTAGGTCTATTAACTTAAAAATAAAAATCTTGAAGCTTCTGAAATCACACCGCTGGTGGTTAAGTGCGTACGATCACAAGCAGTTCCATATTAACATTGAGAAGCGGCTAGCCGCGCGGTTAGCCACCCCCGCGGTTGACCGCTAGTGCGTTTTGGCGCTAAGTGTGATTCTATCTATGAAATAGCTTAGAGTATCTTTTTAGTTTATCAAGCATAACCTTTCCTGAATACCCTTCCAATATGTTTCATATTACAGAATTGTTATAAAAAATCTGCATGGGTTGAAATTTTAATGAAATTCAGTAAAAAAAATTGAAAAGAAATATGAGCATGGGATTATTAAAAAAATATGTATATTGGCAAAATAAGACTAGAATAAGTATTCATAATTATTTTATTAGATTAAGTATTTTAAAATAAATTAATATAATAACTACGATTTGTAGTTATTTTGTGTGTGTGACATGTATTTTTTATCGTTTTTTAATGTCTACTGTACCTATTATGATGGGTGGAAGGATCTACCAACATACCAGCTTGTTAAGGTAACAAAAATGATCCAGAAAAACCAAAATCAATTCATCTGACTGTAGATTTACACATTGATGTTGAAAAATATAATCAATGTATTGAAATTTTTGTAAAATTCTTTAATTTTTGGTGAAATTTCTGTCAGGCAGTGTTATTCATTAAATTGATGATATCAAAAATATGGTCAATCCTGTTCATTTTAATTTGCCTATCCTAAACAAGACGAAAATTAGAAACGTTTAGGAAAAACTTTTTCTACCATCCATCTTTATTTTCTTGAAAATATATAGATAAACCATCTACCCCAGAATAATCTAGATAGTATCGTAAAATATGATGTCAGACTGCTAAGCCTTTGCTCATAATTTAATAAATTTCCAGTTCTCTCTGAACTCTAAGCTTTTGCCTCCTCCAGCCAAATAATCAAGAAAAAATCCAAAGTGTCAATGTTCAGTTGGAGAAACAAATGTCTAACAGAAATTTTCTATAAGTACTACCAATTAAATTAGCACTCTATGTTCAGACAAAGCCACTCTGCATGCAATAGGAAAATTATTATAATTGCATGATAACTTAAATCACAAATAAACCTATTGTTCTATACAAGAAAAACCCTAACACTGGCACAAGAAATGTGTAAATCTACATTATAATCGACAACCAGTATAAAAAAAAAAACTAATATGTATGAAAATAAAATCCATGCCTCATACTTTATTATGAATAGAAGCACATCGGCTATTATCTTATTATATTATCCCATATTTATTATGTAAGGGAAACCATTTGGTCTGATTTTGATTTTAAGATGGGGGATTGAACTGTCAAACATCAACTGTATAAAACCTTGCTGTAGTAATAATAGAGTTTTAAGCGCTTCTGACACACCGGTGTGCCAGAAGCGCTTGACCAGTTTTGAAAACAATTTTGCAAGAAAAAGAAAATCTCTTAATTAGATCACATTGAGCATTCAGTCAAGCTATGAAAACTGTTAAACCTGGTTTTGATTTCCCAAAAAAATCAATATTATAGATTAAAAAAAAAATGTAAATATAATTGTCAGTCCAAATGGCCTCCCTTCCATCGCTTCTAGTAAAATGGCTTCAGTATGATTGATGTATTGCTTCTCTTTTCTTTTTATACACAAATACCGAAACAATCCACGTTGCCACCTTTAGGACTGCGAGGACTCGAACCCCTTGATCAGGGCGCTGGCGGTGCGCACTATGGGATGTATTCGCGTCGACAAGATCACCGAATACTTGTGCGAACCGCTCAGGAAGTGCTTGAAGGATGAGGACCCATATGTGAGGAAGACTGCTGCCGTCTGTGTGGCCAAGCTGTATGATATCTCTTCGAGTATGGTGGAGGATCAGGTGATTATTGTTTTTTTTTTAAATTAATAGTTGGAGTCAATAGGGAATGTGTATGTCTATAGTAAGTGTCAGATAAACTTTAAATAAAGTACACTGACCTTTCCCTAATATCCCTTTGTAGATGTCGCAGCTAGCTGAATCCGCCGTTTCATTAAAAGTCTAGCCTTTTTATTGAACTGTGCCGTTTAATCAGCGACATAAGTGCCATGGGCAAGTCATTAAACAATATTGCACAAAAGATGTCACTTAGGTCGCTGATAAATCGGCACTTTGAAATGAAAAAGCTAGGCAACCAATTAAACGGCTGATTAAGCTAATTGGCTGCGACATAGATACCAGAACGTTAAATTATTAAGCGCTTTTCATTACTAGAGAATGTAAAGGATCATGATATAAGTCGATTCAGAACAGTTTTATGTCTTTACTAGCTGTCCCCCGCGGCTTCGCTCCCGTCAACTCGCTACCTACCTACCTACCCTACACCTACCCTACACCTACCCTAAGGATTCTTAATTTTTCTAATTTTCCGCGCAATTTTTTTTTTTTTTTTTTTTTCATAAGAACCTTCTCCTGACAATAGCAAACACAACAAAAAAAGGTTTAGTGAAATCGGTCCAGCCATTCACGCGTGATGCCGTGACCAAGGAAAACGGGTTTCATTTATATATATATAGATTTCTGTCTTCGATATTAAGAAAGTCAATAAATGTATGTGGGTAGTAATCAATTATTATTAGGAAAGAATTAAAAAATCTTTATCAATGGTAATTACAAAGAGAAGTCCAACGTGGCCTCTGTTGTCAGTAGCTGTGACGTCCATACAGCTGCCGTAGCGTTTTCCCAATGGAGGCAATCTGTTTACGATTATATTATACACTTCTGGACACATCTATTGGCCCACCTTGTATTTTCAGTTTCGTTTGGTCCTAGCTAAAATTTTATATTAGGTCGAGCAAAAAGTTTTTATGCAGTTTTGAACCTGGCACATTCACAATTTCATTCAATAGTCTTTTTTTAAATTTCGAACACAGAATTTAAAGAAACAAAAGACAATTTGGAGCCTGTTTGTTGATATCAAACAATCGAATACTAAGAAAACTTGGTTTTATTGGTTTACTTGGATTTAATTCTTGAAAAAGTGATTGATATCTTTGGTTTTGCAACAAACATTACTTATTCTTAACATTAAGGTGAGGTTCTATCAATAATCTATGGATACTTCACCTGAAGTCGCCGCCCAAGCTGTGGCACTTATTCAGGCCGGACACAGCCAAAGAAACGTGAGTGCTCAACTTAATTTAAGTCGATCTGCGGTCCGAAATGTTTATCGGAGGTACCTAGAGACTGGCGGCTTTGTTCGTCGCCAAGGAAGGCCAAGATCTCGGGTCACAACTGAAAGGCAGGATCGATTCATCGTGACGACCAGCTTGAGAAATCGTCACCTTACCTCACAGCAAGATTGGAGCCGTGTACTCTTTTCTGATGAGTCTAAAATTGTGTTACATGGCAATGATGGAAGGAAGAAGGTCTACCGACGTAAGGGAGAGCGTTTCGCACAATGCTGCTTTGAAGAGAGGGTTGCTTATGGCGGTGGCTCATGGACTGTCTGGGGCGGTATATCCGCGAGCGGCAAAACTCAACTTGAGGTTGTTACAGGACCACGGCTGCCAACATTAAATGCTGAAAGGTACATTCGTTAGTGCTTACAACCTCACGTGATACCATACGCGGACTATGTGGGCCCAAATTTCCTTTTTATGCATGATAATGCAAGAGCCCATGCGGCCGGCATCGTCAGGGAATATCTTCGGGATGTGAACATCACAGTTATGGACTGGCCAGCCAGAAGCCCAGACATGAACCCCATTGAGCACATGTGGGACGAGCTAAAAAGACGTGTTAGGGCTCGTCAGCCAGTTGCCCAGACGATGCAGGAGTTGAAAACTGCCATAGAAGAGGAATGGGAGATGATCCCTCAAAATTTCATAGAGCGGTTGATAAACTCTATGCCTAATCGTATGAGAGTTGTGGTAGATGCCCATGGAGGCAACACGCGTTATTAAATTAAACCTTTATTTGATAAAACATGTTTTTTATTCAAAAATCAATTGCCTTTAACAAGGCGCATATCCGACTTGTTAGGCGTAGTTCCATGTCGTATGGTATTCTGAATTCAAATTTAAAACAATACGATCGAAAAAGATGGTAAAATGTATCAGGTTTAAAACTGCATCAACAGTTTTTGTTCAATCTAGCAATCATATTTCGGTAGGGGCCATCGAAACCTAAACTCTAAAGTGGGCCAATAGATGTGTCCAGAAGTGTAGTAGGTATCTCATTAGTTTTTCAATCAATTTTGATTCTGTTTTCAGTGTTAGTATTATTATTTGTGCATATTCCCTATTGCTCCATGTTAGACTGAAAATAAGAAAGAAAAGGCTGAGCAGATATTTTTTTATTTCACTGCAAGTCATCACATGGAGAAAGAATAGCCTACAATGATGTGTCATTACCATCATGAATGACAAGCCATTAGTGGGGCAGTATTGTACTAAAATGAAATACATTCTGATCTTGAATACTGGGTTCTTTTTAATGAGGTTTTCCACTATATGCCAGCATGTCTAATAGTTGAAAAAAATATGAGGAATATTCAAATAATTCCGCAGCTTGGATTAACAGGTCTGAAATATTGTTGTCATCTCCTTAATTTTTTTCATAGAAATCTACCAAAATCGGTGTTGACGTAGCTCTGTATGCATTCCTAACGAAAATGCCGCTAAATATAATGTGCTGATTGTATTACCAGGGTTTCTTAGACCAGCTGAAGGATTTACTGAGTGATTCTAACCCTATGGTGGTGGCGAACGCAGTCGCCGCCCTGTCGGAAATCAACGAAGCTAGCGTGTCCGGACATCCTCTTGTCGGTGAGTGTCATCTAAACCGTTGAATAGCCCAATATCCTAATATAATTTTATTTTAAAATTAGCTATTACCCGCGACTTCGTACGCGCATATTCCGATTTTTCCCGTTTCCGTATAGCCTATAGCCTTCCTCATGAATGTAGCTATCATATACAAAGAGAATTTTCCAAACAAACTCGTCAGCTTTACTATATTAGTATAGATACTAGCTTAACGACAGGAACCGGTGACGCGTTAGGCCCAGTGGCCCTAGACAATGTGCCATTCAATTAGCGAATGCGACTGTCGAAATACCAAAATGTAGGAATTTGATCACGTGACATTTCGATGACATCTGTCAATTCCATACATTTTTAACGTATTGCCTTCGCCACGCTAACGCTGGCAGAATGTCACTTGTCTCGAGCCTCAGGTAGAGAAACCTTTAACACAGAGTGTAACTCGCCATGAGTTAAGACTCTTTGTTAAAGGTTTGGCTAAATGTAGCAAAAGGACAGAAAGAAGGCGTTTGCCCTGCAATGCGATACAAAAGGCTCATAATAAAAAGCTTGTTTTTCTGACTTTGAACAAAAAAGTAGGAACAATAACAACGACCGGTGGTAGTTTTCCGAATTATTTTTCGATAGATCCAATCGTTATTGGGTATTATCGATACCCACCACACCAGACTGTGGAGTTCCGTTAGCAAACTTAATTTGAAGCTATACCTAGCTGTGTTTATGTGACCAGAAAATTTCAGACACCGTAAGATTGTAATACGTAAATCTTTATTAGATTATTATTTCTTAAATTCTTTCAATTTTCCGGTGACATATTTATCACCCAGTTCAATATGTTTCTATGTTATAACATAGAAACATATTGAAACTTAGGCAGGAAATACTATGATAGTAATATATTATTATCATAGTATTTCCTGCCTAAATTTCTTGACTCTAAATAAAGCACACTCAACGTAAGCTTATTGATAAAAAGTTTCCATTTAGGCAAAAGTATTTCTGGCTTAAGTCCAAAAACGCGAACACAATCTCAAATGTTGCCAAAATATATCTAAAATTCATCTCGAAAATATTTTGTTTTCAGAAATGAATGCCCCTACGATCAATAAGCTGTTGACAGCTTTAAATGAATGTACGGAGTGGGGCCAGGTATTCATACTGGACGCGTTGTCTAACTACTCCCCGAGAGACGCGAGGGAGGCACACTCTATATGCGAGAGAATCACTCCTAGGCTTGCTCATGCGAATGCTGCTGTGGTACTGTCTGCTGTCAAGGTAAATATCACCATCATCATGTCAGAATCGAATGACCCACTTCTCGGTACAGCGGCTCTACCATGACGTGTTAAAGCGTGAGTCGTTCGAGCGAGAAGGAGGGATGGAGCTACATAGGGTGTATAGCTCCATCCCTCCTTCTCGCTCGAACGGCCTCCTTTCCTTTGTGCCATGTTTCCCGGTTTTGTTTCCCTCAATCTTGCTGATATCGTCAACCATACGCGGTGTAAACGACAAAAGTGGACACAAATCGGAGATAAAACGAAGTAATGATTTCGAAAAAGTATTATTAATATATACAGCAGCCTGAACATGTTGGCGGTCCAATTGGCCACATACTGTTCGGAAATAAATTGAGAAGTTGATTCAATCAAAAACATGCCAATGCTTTGTTAAATTATAGTTCATTGTTTTGTTAAGAGATAAAAATAAATTTGATTAATTTGCAATTACGAGAGTGGTATTGATCTTTAAATTTTTATTTCATTTTACTTTATTAATTTTAGGAAAGCTTAAAGCTAATACCCATGGTTCAACCTAACTTCGATAAATACATTTAAAGTAATTTTAATAACATACAACCTAATACTGGGCTGCAAAATTGTTGCTACATGAGCACATGCCTCAAAAATCTGAAACACATTTATTCTAATTAAACCATATTACTGTCAATTTTCAAGTAGTTGGTAAGTTAGTAAGAAAGTTGAAATTATTTCGCTTCTCATCCTCAGGTCCTAATGAAACTGATGGAGATGGTATCAGACGACACTGAGCTGGTCAGCACGCTCTCCCGGAAACTGGCCCCCCCTCTAGTAACCCTGCTGAGTGCTGAACCGGAAGTACAGTATGTGGCGCTAAGGAACATCAACCTGGTCGTGCAGAAGAGACCAGAAATCCTGAAACATGAGATGAAGGTATGTTTAAGAGTGACTAAGACGCGTCAGCCTTCAGAGCAAGAGTGAACAACTGTAGGAATCTTTTAGGCTCGCTTGTTCCAGTGTAGATCTCATCCACTGCTTCCATATCCATTATCGAGCCCATAAAATACGTCATAAGTAAGAATATTGTTAAAACAAGCTTTTAATGAATGAAGCCCAGACATGATGCTGTTGTCTTGTCTTGTTTAGTTGAATAGCTCCTATGACCTCCTCTTGGTTCCATCATGAGACCAGCTCATAGAAACATGTTATTGAATTGTTTGATCACTATCTCACCTGATGGTAAGCAATGATGTGTTCGAAGATAGAGCATGCTTGCCAAGAAGTAACCTATTCACTCTTGACTTAAAGACTCCCAGATTGTAGCTATCAGGAAACAGACTCTGGCAGGGAATTCCACTCCTTAGCTGTACGCACAATTGATTTGTTCCCAAACGGTTTTGTGCGTGTGAGTGGGATGTTCACTAATTATTACACCAATTTTAAGCTTAATTGGATGCGAGGCAGTTGGGAATACTACACTCATTGTTAATACAGCTAAGTAGTGAAATTCCTTGCCGTAGTATGTGTTTCCTGATAGCTACAACCTCTTTGAGTCAAGAGGTAATATGTTACTTTAAACGTAAGTCTATAAAAAAAACAATAAAAACTTATATTTTACCCTTCTTCCAGGTATTCTTCGTAAAATACAACGACCCTATCTACGTGAAGCTGGAGAAGCTGGACATCATGATCCGGCTGGCGTCGCAGGCGAACATCGCGCAGGTGCTGGGCGAGCTCAAGGAGTACGCCACCGAGGTCGACGTGGACTTCGTCAGGAAGGCCGTGAGGGCTATCGGCAGGTGTGCCATCAAGGTGAGCCGACTTAGCTGGTCTTCTATTCGAGTCAATGGTAAACTTTCTTTAAATTTAAAATTTAATTTAACCGCTCGAGCACTGACATGTGAAAATTCCCAAATAAAAAATGAATCTTATGTAATAGTAAATAAGCATTAAATTCGCGGCACACCGGTGTGCCGGCAGTGCTCGAGCGGTCTTTTATTTCATGCATCTAGGGCCCATAAAATAAAATACATGAACTTAAAACAATAACTATAAATAAAATAATACATATTTCAATATGTAACAGTTCATTGTTAGATTGTTCGGGGCCCAGTCCAGTAGGTGGCTATGTTAATTGTGGCATTGGTGGCATTAATTAAATCCTTCAAAGGAAAGGTGTATGGGCACTTGGGGCACTCTAGCATGTGGCTCATGTCCTGTACAGTTGCACCGCACTCATTGAGGATCTGACTGGTCTATAAAACCCCATTTCGCCAAGTTGTGTTTGCAGCGGCCTACCTAGGCGCAGGGGGCGTACTCTCTAAGCCCGAAGTCCATAGTTTAGGCCTTAGTGTCGGGCGTTTTCTACTCCGCATCACCTATGGACTTACGATTAGTCCCGATCCCGAACTAAGAATGAAAGACAACACGATTTGACAGTTGTTCTTAGTTCGGGTTCGGGCCTTCGGAAAACGCCCGACGAGTAGACCCCAGAAACGATTCAGAGCTTTCCAAATAGGTAGGTACTACGTTATCGGAGTGAAGCGGTTATGATTGATAATGACAGTGGCATTTCAGTTTTAGGTTGGGGTTTTTTAGTAAGGGTCAGCTTACACGAGACGTGATGCTGCGCTCACTTCTTAAGATATATCTATTTTTAAAACTTCCAAATCAATGTTAATCTTTCTCATCATCCCCAGGTGGAACCGTCAGCCGAGCGTTGCGTATCAACACTCCTGGAACTGATCCAGACTAAGGTGAACTACGTGGTACAGGAGGCTATAGTGGTGATCAAGGACATCTTCCGCAAGTACCCCAACAAGTACGAGAGCATCATCAGTACGCTCTGCGAGAACCTCGACACGCTGGACGAGCCGGAGGCTAGGGCGTCTATGGTGAGTTGTAGAAGTTGCGTTCTTGCATAGACAATAGACGTAGAGGAAAGGACAGGGCAAGAGGGAGCCCGCAGAAACTATAAGGTGGTAGTGTAGGCGACATTAATACCGTCACAAAAAATCAACATAGCAGAATCAACAAATGAGACTCGCAGCGCCATCTATCTCAACAGCTGTGAACTAGTTTGACAAAATCCTAAATCGCGATATCAGAGTTTACCGCGTGATTAGAACATAAGCAAAGCCCGAATATCAACTGTCGGGCAGTTACCCACCAGACACAAACAACCGTCTGGTTAGAGGATCCTCCCTTTTCAACGGAGGTATGTGGGACTACTCTCTGTTCCGCTACCTCTAAAGTAGCATAGAAGTGTATGTATTTTTTCTACCTATGAACTCGGTTCAAGGCAGGACATCTGTCGGGTCAGAATAACCGAGTGCTACCAAAAGGATGGAAAAAGAAGCGAAGGACGACTGGTGAAAGGTTGGGAAGACGATGTCAAAAGAGTCTGCGCCCAGAATGGATTTGGAAGGCGAGAGGCAGATAGATGTAAAAAAATTAGAGGCCTTTGATGTAAGACGAGCTGTAATATTGTACCGAACGTCAATATTTGAATCAGTGGATCGTAACTCTCAAAAACAAGAATAAGCAATAAAGCCTTTTGGGAACACAATCCTTGTGCGTACAGCTAAGGAGTGGAATTCCCTGCCAGAGTCTGTGTTTCCTGATAGCTACAACCTGGGAGTCTTTAAGTCAAGAGTGAATAAGTTACTTCTAGGCAAGTGTGCTCCATCTTCGACCACATCATCGCTTACCATCACGTGAGATAGTGGTCAAGCGCGTGCCTATCGATAATAATAAATAAAAAAAAAAGACTTATTTTATTTATTTTAATTTAATAATTATTTTCTTTCCTCAGGTATGGATCGTAGGCGAGTACGCAGAACGTATCGACAACGCGGACGAGCTGCTGGACTCCTTCCTTGAAGGCTTCCACGATGAGAACGCACAGGTAACATATTCACTTATTTATCCAATAGAATAGAAAACATTTATTAGACAGAGATAGAAGACAATCATCATCATCATCATATCAGCCTGCAGACGTCCACTGCTGGACATAGGCCTCCCCTACGTGTCGCCACAACAGCCGCTCCTGTGCGCCTCGCAGCCACCGGTCACCCGCGACCCTCACCAGGTGCACGGTCCACCGCGTGGGAGGCCGCGCCAACGCTGAAGACAATACGTCGGCTTAATTCGTTAACCCGCTAAGTCCATTTTTTGAGCAATTTTACTTTTTAAGTCTACCAAAGAATTTAGACCATTACCTACCTACCTTTTGATAACGTTATAACGACTATATCAATCTAAAAACGTTAGAAATCCCATGCTTGAAAACCTGCTTCCTGAACAATATGAAATCTTCACAAAGAAATACTGCTAAATCCTATAGGAACCAATGGGATTTTCAGAATAATGATTGCTAAAATGAAGTGTTATAACTCCGTTTCTTCTTCCTCCTGTAAATTGTGCAGAAATGGACAGAGCTGGTTAACGAATTAGGCTGACTTATAGCGATAAACCCCAAGTAAAAGAAGAGAATAATAATAGTACAGAAGAATTAAAATAGTCAATAAATTAGCGCTGAGCGTGCCCATAGCGGAAGGGTTACCATCTCAACGTTAGCTGGGCGTCACACACCCAGCGCTGTTCAGTTGGCACCCTGCAGTCACACATGGGGGTAAATAAAGAAGCGTCCATTACTGTGTTAATGTATGCCATTACTACCATTTTCAACGTTTTATGACCATTTATATACCTCAACTAGGTTACTAGGTATGAAAGCAACTTGAAACCGTAATAGCCCAACGGTACCGGCGTTAAACTTGCGATCGATAGGTCGCAGGTTCGACTCCCAACCCTTGCACTATTTCGGCCAACCCTTCCGAGTGTCTTTTAACTTGGAGGGTAGTTTTTATTTTTTTTTTGGGTAAGGTATGCCCTCTACTTGTAAATATTATTATTAATTCTTCTTGTAAATAGTAGGATTAATTTAGTATTAAAGTACAAATATATCTCTCACTTATGGCCTCGAGCAAATTGGCATAAGCAGGCGTTGTACGTTTTATTGGCGTGCATTGTAGGTACTGTGATTTGCCTACCTTTTTGTAGTTATATAAGTGTATGTTCGTGCTCGTGGCTTAATCATAACCCACATGGGCCCGGGTCGACGGCGCGTTGTGTTCCACGCTCCTCAAAGAGATGTCAGCATATGAGTAGAGGCAGAGCCTGCCAGGGTTCAGGATTCTGTTCGAAAGAGTTACCGCGGCCCTGGAACGCAAAGAACATCAGGAGGAACACGGATGGGTTTTAGTCAGTAAGAGTCTGACACTCCCAAAAAAATTGGGCCCAACTTCATGAATACCGATGACTGGAAGCCGACCCCAATATAGTTGACGACAGGCTAGGCAGATTGGTTGTAAGAAACATATTTTCTGAAGCTCATGGTCACTTCCAGGTACAACTGCAGCTGCTGACGGCGGTGGTGAAGCTGTTCCTCAAGCGGCCCGCCGACACGCAGGAGCTGGTGCAGCACGTGCTCAGCCTCGCCACGCAGGACTCCGACAACCCGGACCTTAGGTGAGCTGGCTTTACAGCTCTTTTGACTTTTTGAACTCAAATAAAATCTAAGTACAGTGCACAGTGGCAGGCCTCCGTCACTCCATGTACTTGCGCGCTATAAGTGCCTACCGCCCAGCCGAGCGGTCTCGGTCCGCCGGCGGATCAAATTCAGTGCGGTTTTCGCAAGCGAAGCGCGCGCACGCCGTTCAATTTTAATAGTGCTGTTCGTTCGTACGCGTATTACGATGCCGTGTGGTGCCTTATGTGCTGTAGATGGGTGTAAATCAAGCAAAAGAAGGGATAAACACCTAACATTTTTCCATTTACCTGTCAATGAAGAAATGCCTGTATGTCTGATCACCTCCTTTTTTTTAAGTTGGTTAAATATTTTATAAATGATAAAATTTTTAACTGCCACATAAAAGTCAGAACATATTCACAGTTCTCAATAACATAGATAAAAAGTTATGTTAATTTAATTTTATCGAAGAGGCAGCCCTGCGATTACTGTGGAATCGCGCGGTGCGAAGCAATCACTGCTGTACGCTTGAGCATTTAGGCGCATTTTAGCATACAGTGGTTGTTGACGCGAGGGAGTAGGCAATTATCGTAATAGGTATTGGAAATTTTCTACTGAGTGAAGTATCTGTTACGTAGTAACTATTCAGTAATCTGTGACAGTGGCGCTACAGCTCTGACCTGCTGCTATTATTTTGCCGAGTTCTGTTTTAAAATTGACACAAATCGTTATTGCATGCACCAGGGACCGCGGCTTCATCTACTGGCGCCTGCTGTCCACGGACCCCGCGGCCGCCAAGGAGGTGGTGCTGGCCGACAAGCCGCTCATCTCCGAGGAGACCGACCTGCTGGAGCCCACGCTGCTGGACGAGCTCATCTGCCACATCAGCTCGTTGGCCTCCGTCTACCACAAGCCGCCTACTGCTTTTGTTGAAGGTAAGGTGGACAAAAACGATTTTTTTTTCTAAATGTATTTAAAAACAGACAAAATCGAGAGGTTTTCGCGAACAGTCGTGGCATACGGGCGATAGTCTGAGGTCAATGTCGAGGGACAATTCGCTTGTCCTCATATCAAGTTGTGTCGTCCGAAGAATGAACAGATTATAAACAAGACTAAAGACAACAACAACAAATAATTTTAAATGTTGTCGGGCGATTGTCGAGACGAGACACTAACGGCCGCTTTCTATAATATATCTCAATCCCAATCTTGATCCCAAACCTTGTCTGTAACCAATCAAAGGTGAGGATTGTGTGGTGAAGAACACAAACTCGGCCGTTGATTGGTTACAGACAAGGATCGGGATCAAGATTGGGACTGAGATATGTTATAGAAAGTGGCCGTAAGTCGCGCACGGTGACCTCTGCGAGCGTCGCCTCGCGACACGGAGCGCTCGTGTCGGCCCACTACATCACGGGACAAACGCTCCCTCATAAAACACAAGGCTTCACATCTGACGACGTATCCCTCAGGTCGCGGTGCGGGTGTGCGCAAGAGTCTGCCGGCGCGCGGAGGCTCGGCCGCCAGTGATGACGTCAGCGCGCCGCAGCCCACCGTCATACCCAACCAGCTGCACAACGTAAGTACCCACTTCCTTAAGATTCAAACAGGTACAAAGGCAGGCGGTAGGCGGGGCGCGTATGCTAGGACCTAGCCGACGAACGCCACTTCGAAATTCTAATATAATGACAGAGAAACCTTTTTATGTAGTTAAATCCCCCTCGTTTGATTTTAGGGGGGGGTTCGCCCCCTCGTTTGATTTTAGGGGGGGTTCGCCTCCTCGTTTAATTTTAGGGGGGGTTCGGCCCCCTCGTTTGATTTTAGGGGAGGTCGGCCCCCCTCGTTTGATTTTAGGGGGGAGTGCTCGGCACCCTCGTTTGATTTTAGGGGGGGGTTCGCCCTCCCCCCTCGTTTGATGTTAGGGGAGGCGGGTTCGCCTCCTCGTTTAATTTTAGGGGGGGTTCGGCCCCCTCGTTTGATTTTAGGGGAGGTCGGCCCCCCTCGTTTGATTTTAGGGGGGAGTGCTCGGCACCCTCGTTTGATTTTAGGGGGGGGTTCGCCCTCCCCCCTCGTTTGATGTTAGGGGAGGCGGGCTCGGCACCCTCGTTTGATTTTAGGGGGGGGTCATTTAGCCCCCCTCTGCACCCCACTTCCGCTGCCCCTGACTGGGATCTACAGCGTCTTCAGAAATGATTTTGTATCTGGAAAATACTCGTAGGAAACATGAATAATATGGAAGGTTTTGTAATTGAAACCATGTATGTATGTATTCAGCAGGAGTCCCTGATCGGCGACCTGCTGTCCATGGACATCGGCGGGCCGCCGCCGGCGCCGCAGCCCTCCTCCAACCTGGACCTGCTGGCCGGCGGGCTCGACGTGCTGGTGAGTACACGATAATATGACTTATTCATTATCGATATATTATGAAAACTTTAATAATGTGGGCGGTGTTTGTGAAAAGTTATCAAAAAAGAAAACATTTCAATATGTTTTTTATTAACGTTTTAAAACCCCACTAGGAATTTCTCCTGTATCGTGGGTGCGTTTACAAACATACAAACTCACATACACAAACAGGCCATACAAATATTTGTTCTGTGCGGGAATCGAACCCGCGACACACAGCGCAGCAGTCAACTGCTCAACCGCTGCGCCAACCGTGTCGTCAGAAAATTGAACTCATTTCACTTCATTTTTAATTGACAAAATATATAAGTCAAAAAAAATAGTTGCACATTTCAAAGTGCAGATCTATGATGGGTCTAGACTGTGACATCTTTTCTTGTAAATTCGGAACTTTTCCGTATGAAAACTTGACATTGACGCTTCTGTGCTGCCACCTATAGCACCTGCACGCTCCCTATAAAACTCCATAAAGAATAATATAATAATAAATAATAATAATAATAAATTGTTTATTTATAAAATAGGACACATTTACAATAAATATCTCACAAAATTTAAAGAACACAGTTGCTTATTTGCCTGAACTAGGTTTAACCTGTGTTTCAGGCTAGATTGAGCTTATGTCAACTTAAGGGGGATCCCTAAAGAGACCTCGCCATACATTTTTCAGGAGCTGTAATCTCCGTAAATAAACAGTTTCTGCAGAATAAAGCAAGTATAATGAGATTTTATAATGTATTGTGATCGCCTATCGCCCAAAATTTAGAAAAAAAACAGTCTTTCTATGAGAATTAGACCCAATAAAAAACGAAAAATCTTTACATGTGTGAGTGACCTGAATCGCGCCATCTGACAGAAATTTATAGAACCACCGAGAAAAAGTTCATTGCTGTTATGTTACGAGTTTACGTGCGGTGAACATTTTAAGTAGATGGCGCTGTTCGAAAATTCGAACAAGCGCCAAGGTTATCGAGTGACGGACGCGGCGATGCGACGTTGCCATTCAAGACGCAATTTGGCAACAACGCGTGTTGCCAAATTCCAGTCCATGCGTGATTGTGTGTCAAAATTGTGTTTCTAGCAAGTTAGCGCCGGCGCGCGGGTTTGCCCGCGGATTTTATATTTTATGATTGATGAAATGTTTTTTTTTAGGGAATGAGAAATAATGCTAGAAAGTGAAAACAATTATCTGCGATCTGCCTTTGGTTCACACAGATACAATACTAATGTTATTATTGTATTACTTATCTACTTTAAATAAATAGTGCCTACCTACCTAAAGATTTAAAAATCTTTCCACTGTATGTAAGTAGGTACTGATAAAACATTTTCTGACACGGTTAAGTACTAATTCATTGGTTTGGGTTGAATCAAATCAGAGAAAAGAAGTTCATGTAGGTATACTTAGGGTACCTATACCTAAATCAGGCGATCAGCGTAGGCAAACTACCTATTTTTTTCCTAGCTACCTACGCAATGGTCGTCCGTCTGTCGGTCCGTATGTCTGTCTGTCCGTCTCTGTCTGTCACCAGACTGTATTTCACGGACCGTGATAGCTACACAGTTGACATTTTCACAGATGATGTATTTTTTTACATTTGTATCGCATGATTGTAATATTATAAGTCGCGTAAGATTGTATATTTACAAGTACCTACTTACTTATAATTTCTTCTAGATAAGACAAGTATTGAAACTATTGAATTTGGGTGTGATTCAGTGTATTCGAAATTATTTCTTCTCAACACATCATCTGCCTAGCCCTTTCCCAACTATACCTACTGGGATTGGCTTCCAGTCAAACCGGATTCAGCTGAATACCAGTATTTTACGTGGTGCGGCTGCCTACCAGACCTCCACAATCCATTATCTGTTCTCAACATAATCATAGATTATAGTCTAAAACATAAACAACATTTATTACAATCTTACGATGTTTGGAATTATCCGGTGACACATACGAGTACTTACATAGGTAGGTACCTACTCTAACCAACTAATACCAAGATATTCTAAGCTGATAACAACCCTTTGCTTTGCCATCTAAAACCATTCCACCAAAGAACGCCAGTAATCACACTAATCACTGAATGTTACGACTGTATCACCTAAAGAAAACATTCTTAGATCGCGACGAATAATTGCATAAATAATCTTTTATTTATTTAGTACCTACACGTCACAATTTATTTACACGTTAGGTACTATTTAGGTTCAGTCACATTACAACAACCTGTGTAGGTACAATATACCTTTATTACCATTAGATACGGGACTTAGTCACAGCAAGCGGTCCTACTCAGTTGGCACTCAGTCGCGCACGGAAAATCATTGATGTGACCTTCAGAATGATTGGCCAAAATGACCGATCAGCTTAAAAATATTACTAAGATCTAATACCTATTTGCTACTATTTGATATCTTTGTTTAAATAATTGGTACCTAATTAATAACTGAGAAAATGAATTTAAAAAATGGGCAGTCATTCTGATGTCAGGATGGACTGCCGACATTTAGGATCTCCACGTAAAGGCTCAAAAATTTCAATTCGCCTTTACAAAAATTTAGTACCTATTTGATACCTAAACATACCTATATTTTTTCTAGATTTTTAAGGCAAAGAATTTTATTAGAGATTTTTTGTTTAGGTAGGTACTATGAATAAATATACTTACCTAGTTCTACCCACATGTTAGCTTTTATCAGTATCTCGGAAATTGTTATTAATTAGTAGTACTTATTGCTAATTATCGTGTAAATTGAACTACCTTCACTCCATAGACTTGAAAAAAAATTGACTTCACTTGACTTTCTGTATCAAGTAGTACCTACCTAAACATAGGAAACCAAAAATCTGTAATAAAATCTTTAATCTTTGCAGCTCAACAGTGTTTTAATAATACTAGGAATAAAAATAAGACACACCACTCGTAAATACAGCCAAAAATGTTAATTTGTTGAAAATAACAAAAATATTTTATCGTTTGCTTCGCCATGTTTGTGAGAGCGAGATAGATATTAAAAACATGCGTGAGAGACACGATACGCACAATTCGCGAGTTGTTGAGAGATTTTGTAAACAACGCGCGACGACTAGTACCAGACCGAGGTTGCGTAAGGTTAGCAACACAAATTTCTTCAAACATATTAATAGTTTTTTATTATTATTGTTTTACCAACCATGATTATTTAAATTCAAGTCAATTTTATAAATAATTGATAACAGTTATGTTTTACGCAACAGGTACTTATTTAAAAAAAATGTTTTATAAGACAAAGTCTAGTTTTTAGTACCTAATTGTTGGTGCAGAATCACTACTTCACTATATTTAGTTATCTTTATTACGCGACTGTGGCAAAGCAAACGGTTATGATTTCAAGGCTTCCTCGTAACTCCCAAACTGCACGTCATGTGCAGCCATATTCTTTATTTATTTATACATAAATGCATAATGGTGATACTTAAGGCTCTTTTTTATTCAGGTTTCCTAAAGATGAATTAAGGAGACAAAAGTGGCTTGTTATTTTCCGAAAACAAAGGCAGAAGTAAAGCTTTAGTAACCTTGCGCGATCGAGCGAACAATATTAATTTCTTTTTTAACTACCTCAAAATAATTAATGTTTTTTATTTTATTTGCTAACGCTACCACATGCCATGTCATTCATAATCGTAAACATTCGTCAACATTCGGCAGCTAACGCGATTTCGCTCGCACGACAGCGCCGTCTCCTATCTCTATCCTTGTCTATCGGTAACAGTAGGTTGCGACTGTGATGACACTGATCACAGATGTGTGAGTTTCGGTGCATAGTCGTACGCCGAGCCCATGTTTACTGATTGCGATGTTAGAGCGTAACATGCAATGTTTATTACCCAAAATAATTTATCTGAATAATTTGTTATGGTGAAAAGGGATACCTTTTTACCACCAAATCCGATAGGATATCGAGCCTAGAAACAAAAATATGCATAGACCAATAATTATATTATTATTAATATTTGAAAATATTAGGTTTGGTAAGGATAAAGAAAGATAAAAAATAATTCAAAAATAAATACAACTATTGAGATTTGAACCCACACCAAGCCTAATGAAAGGCAGTCTCTAAACCGACAGTCTATTTGTACGGTTGATAATTGTTTCAAATAGCCGACCTTATTTATGTCAAGGTTTTTAGCTGCTCAGCTTCCCGAAAGTATAGCGTGATGATAATCATTGCTAAGGTTATATTAATAAGAAATAGATTGGAATATAACAATTTGGTCCTCTGGACATTTTAATTTCCAACCATTTTTGAATAAAACGACATCTAGTAGGGTCGAAAGTTACTACTATTTACTTTGCATGTGTGTGTAAAGAGTAAATTCATGCGGCTAAATCTTTATTCTGCTGTAATCTTTGTATGGTAGCAGTTAACAAGCATAGTGATTATCTAAAAAAATCAAGTTAATGCCCTAGGTATAGCCTATAATAAAGTTGTCTATTAAAACTTTCTATGTTAAGTGTAAAAATTGAAAATGTTCGAAATTGTGGATGTGTCGCCATCTAGCGACAAAATGGCAGTGAGAGCATTCATCCATTCACCTTAAAATAATAAATTAACAATAATGGATCAATTTTATTGCCTATACTTAAAACCTAAAACTAATGGACACGTCATGTTTTATTTACAGACAAAAAGAAGCTCTTCTGTCTCTTTGTAAGAGATGCTTAGTAAATATTGCACAATTGTCTTTTTACAGCTATAATAATTTAACTTATAGATACTTAATTTTCTATTTAACCTATTGTACAGAAATGGACCTAAAAATGTAAGAAATCTTTTTATAAAAACATATTTTGAGAACGCATTTGAATCGCATACAATATCATTCCGTCGCTTATTAGTATTTTCGGTGTTGTACGAAAGCATGGTGTGCTGTTTTAATACCAAGTGCATAATGAAAAGCTGGCGAACAGTCAGTATGTTACATGATTTGTATAGCAGAACTGTGGGATAAAGAAAGGGATGGAAATTTGCTACTTTTAAAATGGCTCTCTGAGCTCTTTCAAGAGGGAGTAAGTGAGTTTTGAGTGCTCCACCCCATGTAGTGATACAGTACTGGATTACAGATTGACCTAGGGCCAAATAAACTTGTTTCATTAATTTTGAATTCGCAATAGCTCGCAGTTTTTTAAAAACGTATATTAATTTGCGCACTCTTTTGACCAAACTTTCAATATGTGGTCTGAAAGTAAGTGTTTCGTCTATTATTACTCCGAGGTATTTTATGTTGCATGTATGGGAGATAATAGGACAATCACATGTACTGATTGGCTGGAGTCCACATTGATGAGCAAACAGATGAGGATTAGCTATGTTAAATTTAGGCTTACGCATGGAGAAGTGAATACATTTGGTCTTGTCAGCATTTAATGTTAGTAAATTACTTTGAAGCCAATTAGTCACAGTGTTGAAACCTAATTGAGCGTATTCGTACAATTCGTTACTGGTTTTAGCGGTAAATATTAAGGCCGTGTCGTCAGCATATGAAACAATTTTGCCTTGTTTAATGTTTAAATTGCACAAATCGTTAATATAAACCAGGAAGAGGGTTGGGCCCAGTATGCTTCCTTGGGGAACACCAAAACCAGTATTTTTTTGCTCATCGCTCGTAATATTATCTATCCTAACACATTGATATCTGTCGTTTAGGTAATCAGCAAAAAGTTTCAGCGGCGTTCCCCTTATTCCCATAGCCTCTAATTTGTTCAGAAGCATAGAAACAGATACTGTGTCAAAGGCCTTCGCCAGATCAAGGAAGACCCCCAGGGTCTGGTTTCCTTTGCCAAGTTCCTCTGAGACATAATCGGTCAGGTGGTGCACCGCATCGGCTGTGGATAATTTGGCTCTAAAACCAAATTGCGCTGGTGATAATAAATTATTTTTTTCTAAATAGTTAACTAGCCTACTGTTTACAATTTTCTCTAGTATTTTAGATATTGAGGGGAGTAACGATATTGGCCTATAATTATTAACTAAGTCTTTCTTCCCGGATTTAAAAATAGGGATTACGACTGCTTTTTTAAGGCATTTAGGAAAAATACCTTCGGAAAAACAGATACGAAAAATATGTGTTAAGGGTGGTACCAGGATGTGCTTGAATTGTTTAAGAATCTTATTGCTAATATTATCCCAACCCACTGCACAGTCATCTTTTAGTCCACTAATAATGCGGGTTATTTCGTCTTCGTCAGTGTCCAGCAAGCCAAAAGATTGTAGTGCGCGCTTACTATTCAATTCTTGGGAAGATGGCTGAACACAGTGATTCATAGGAATCTGTTCGGCAAGAGTTTTCCCAACATTCACGAAAAAATTATTGACAAGGTTGGCTGATAGAAGCGAGAATAGAATTCCACAGATAATTAATTAGTTACAAAGTAGTCTAATAAAAAAAAATCTGAAAAAGTATCATTGATTTTGAAATGATTAAACAATAGAATGCTAATATATTTCATTTGTTAAGAAAAAAAAAACAGTAATTGATTGCAAAACAAAACAAAAATCTGCTTAATTTATTTTCTATCACGCTTTAAATGCTATATCTGTTCAGCTGGGCGGAGGCCCCGAGCCGGCGACGGCGTCGGGCACCACCGGGCTGCTGGGCGACATCTTCGGCGTCAGCAGCGCGCCGGCGTCCCACGTGCCGCCCAAGCAGTGCTGGCTGCCCGCTGACAAGGGAAAAGGTAACGATATTATTCCAACACTATCGGTTGTGTCACCGAGTCACTTATGACCATTTGGAATATCATATCGAGTTGCGCAATTGATATCGCCCAGCTATACTCAACCTGCGGCCCGCCAAGCTTTTCCGTGTGGCCAAGGAATAGGAGAAGAAATTTTCAAATATGTTTCGGAGATTAACCTCCCTGAAAAATCTCATAAAATTCGCCCTGACAATTTATAATGTACAGTTCTCGTCAAATAACTTTGCCCCTCTAAAGTTGGCTACGAGTGGCTGCGTAGTAGTCAAAATTACGAACAAACTGCAACTGCGCATGCGCGGGGCGGGGATTATGGCGGCACGATTTTATGTCTCAGTCTTACGTTTACGTTCGATGCATGTTTGCGTCCCACTTGCTCCCTCTACGTGACTGCACCAAGCGATCTTTGATAATGGCTAACTTCAGAGGGGCAAAGTTATTTGACGAGAACTGTACAGGTTGAATTTTTCAAGTGTGCTTGGATGGCCAAATCTGAACCAGAGCAACAACGAAAAACAAAGCAGCGTCGAGCCCGATTTTGGTGGAAAATTAAACTGTATCATTGGATTTTTTTAAATCGTAGCCTAGCCAGGTATCGAACCGGTAGATCTATACTATCATATAATATGAAGAGGTACAGTTTGTGAGGTTGTAGGGGGTAGTCTCTTGATCTACTGAACCGATTTTGAAAATTCTTTTTTGTATATGATAGCCACATTCATGGGGAAGGCTGTACGCTATACGGGAATGGGAAATTCCAACAGGAATGGGTAACAACGGGGTATACGCGTACGAAGTCGCGGGTTAAAGCTATTTGAAAAAAAAACGGATATCCGAAAGTTTCGCTCAATAAGGATCAAATTGTGGGAAGTTATATATGTTTTAATTTGAATTTTAATAACTATTGTTCTATTTGACATAATTGTTACATTTGACATTCCTGTTCCATTTGACATTATTGTTTTTGTTTGAAATTTGTTCCATTTGACATATTATTATTACTTTTGCATTTTCATGTCAATATTTAATTTATTTTAATTTGAAATTTAATGTAATTTGCATGCCCATGTGACGGTAGAATGTGGAGGACTTATTATAAATGAAACACCAGTACCAATTACCCATGTTTGCAAATGAATAAATGATTATGATTATAATAAGAACACATGTGAGCGTACTTGAAAAAATCATGCTGTATATAATCATATGCTGTGAATACTTGCAGGCCTGGAGATCTGGGGCACGTTCAGCCGGCAGAACGGCCAGCCACGCATGGAGATGACCTTCACTAACAAAGCCATGCAGACCATGAGCGGCTTCGCCATACAGCTCAACAAGAACAGGTCTGTACACGTTGTAAGGCAACGAGATAGCTCGCCACCGACAGGACTGGTTTTAACCCTGTAATCCTACCTATGCTCTTATGAGGGTCGTAAAAGTACTATCGCGGGCATTTGCGATGAACCACTTTTGAACCTTAGCAACATAGTAATAAGGTTGAAAATCGTAAGAGTTAACGATCTCGGTGTGCCTGTCAAGTTTACTGGCCCATTTGTATGAAACTTAAAAACTACCTTTTAAGTTTTTGTCTCTTTCTTTTTTAGTTTAGATGAACGTAGATTTTTTTTAACGTTTGTGAATGTAATCTGATGGGCTAGCCAATATTGGTGGTCCTTGATCTTGTTGAATAAAAACGAGTGGTCCTTTTTTTACCATGGAAAATAATCAAACGAGTCCTTCCGCTCTCGTTTCAGGGCCGCGGTGACTCTTTCGAACAAATTCCGCGGCATAGGCTTAGTACTTATGATTATATAATGGGAGCATCTGTAGTCTAATAGGACGAGTTCTGTAGCTCTGCATACAGCGCCAGGCTCACGAAATAGACAATGAAGCCCTGAAAATACTTCCTTTTAACTCGCATAAAAGTGTGCAAGTATATGGTTTGTGTATGTCACTGTCATGCAAGCTACTAGCATACTGTGCAAGTTACAGACATGCGTATTAGAGCCTTAATGTGTAGCTCAAAAGACGTGCAAGGAGATGCATCTATAGTTACTTATCTATTCTATATTAAACGAAACAGTCTACCTATATTTATCCACTGATCATTTGTTCCAGTTTCGGCGTGTTTCCGTCAGGCGGGCTGAGCGTGGGCGCCGTCGCAGCCGGTGCGGCCGCCGACGCACCTCTTGTACTGGCTACAAGTGGACCTGTGCAGCGCATGGAACCACTCAACAACCTGCAGGTATTGTTGACACCCAGACCTGTACTACAGTCCCTCCTGCATAGCTTTTCATAATGGTTCGATTCCATCCTGAAACAAATGGATGTAGTGTTGTAAGGCTCCTGGCTCCTCCTCCTAGGGAGAATGTTACAAAGTGGTAATTTATATGATAATTAATTATAATAGAAAACAAGTTTTGAATAGATTTCGTTTAGAATTTATAATTAGCATTAAATAAATATAAGAAATATAATGTAGCATTCTCCCTAAAATGGATTTAAAAAAAAAACCAAAATCATTTGTTTCGGGATGGAATCGAATGGTTGTAAATAACTATGCTGTAGTACCAGTAACAGTCTCTGGCAAAGGCTAATGCTCATACTTAACTTTAAAATTTTGATAACAATATCATACCCGCGACAAGCGTTTTTCACATTTTGTGGCTGCGATTCGAATGTTCCTTAAAAATACGAGAATTGTCTGGTTGTACGGTACTATAGTATATTATAGATTGCCGTCCAAGACGCAACCACACGTGCTCTACTCAATTCAGGTGCGAGGCTAGGGCTACAAAAAAAGTGCGGCTTTTCCCCTTCGACGCTTAGTCCAAGTGCCTGGAGAAATAATAAGATTTTATCAGCGATAATTGTCCAATATTCCAAAATGTACAAGATTGACATAAATATCACATGTTCTATTACAAAAATTATACGGACAAGTTAACCGTTATCGCTGACCCCTTCATTACCATGGATAACAAAATCCCTTGTATTAATCCACCACAACTTACCAACAGGTGGCCATAAAGAACAACGTGGACGTATTCTACTTCGCGTGCCTCATTCCCGCTCACATCCTCTTCACTGAAGACGGACAGCTAGACAAGCGAGTCTTCCTCACTACCTGGAAAGAAATACCCGCTGCCAACGAGGTCCAGCACACTCTATCCAATGTTACCGGCAACGCTGACACTATCGCACAGAAGATGACCCTGAATAACATATACACCATCGCGAAACGGAACGTAGAAGGACAAGATATGCTCTACCAGTCCCTGAAACTCACAAACAACATCTGGGTACTCTTAGAACTCAAGCTGCAGCCAGGAAACCCCGAAGCAACCCTCAGCCTGAAATCAAGAACTGTCGAAGTTGCCTCCTGCATATTCCAAGCCTACGAGGCTATCATAAAGTCGTAATCTCAAAGGTTTATATATGTATATGTTGGTCTAAGATGTTATGAAAGTATTCCTATGTAAGTTATAAAGACTTGTAATATGTAAATTCCATTATTGATGTATGATTATGGATGCGCGGGTTTTTACGAGTTTGAACAATGAAAATATCAAATTAAAAGCGAAATTTTACAATAACGCAGCTACGTTACCCTAGTTCTTAATAAAATTAAAAACTGGAAGCAATAATAAATTAAATCTATTATTATTTTAATTTTTTCAGCAGAGATTAATAAATGAAATTATGAATGTTTAAAATGTTGTCAAAACTCGGCTGTACATGTGCGCGTCGTATGTACATTATATTATTATAGCTGCCATCGTTTGGTGAAGCAAACGCTGTGTTGTAAGACGTTATAATAAATTTATGTTATACGCATTACTTTGTTTTATTAAAACAAAACAATTGGTATTAATTTCTACTTGTTGTTGTTGAATTACTAGTTGTTCGCGCCACATTGTCGGTAGCGCTTACTTTAAATTTAAAATTCCCTCAGCAGTATTTTGTTGGAACTATTCCTATTTCTTTCACGCTACCCTGAATGTATGTCCGTGACTACGGTAGGACTGCGAACCCCAATCGCTTCCATATTTGGTAAATAATTAGTACTCAATTGGTACTCGAACAACAAAATTGGTACCTCAAAAGTTTTTGAGAAAATACACTTTGAAGGTGGTCCGGCGGTAGTCACGCTCCTTTCAGCAGGACCACCATGAGCACAGAAAAAAGGAAATATTTTGGGCACAATTTACAGTTTTTAATAGGGACCATTGGGGCCATTGGTGGGGTGGCGATAGTCGTAACTATCGCCACCCCACCAATGGCATGTTATATCTCGTAAACTACTGGAGCACTTACTCTGAATTTTGGGTACCAATTCTATCTAGCAGGGTACTAATTTTCTATGTAGGTTCGAGGAAAGCGACAAGCGATTAAAAAACTCGCACTAAGCCCTAAGGTTACAGAAGGTTACAGAACACCGAGCGAAAACTGGTTTTCACGTCAAGCAAACACAGGCTCTAATTTCAGTTACTTTATTAAATAATTTCATTTTACAACCAGTATTGAATGCAGTAACGTTTCATCACATTATAGTACATACACATTTATATAATAGACAATTTCATAATGTGGTTACAGACACATAGTACGTATATATAGACTGAGTAATGCAGTACACAATTACAAGATACACTATAAAGGAGTACATTTCAATAATCAATAATCAGCTAGTGTATATTAAAATTACTATTAAACAAACCAGTCGTGAAGGAAGTTAAAAAAAACCATGTTCTATGTACCTAACAGATATGTTTCAAGTCTACTATAAAGCAACAACTCATTTGTAACAAATAAATCATAGTATAACAGTCTGATCACACGAATATTACAAATTAAATAATAAAAATGTATATGCCATCTAGTTATTTACAAAAGTTAGCTAACTAAATAACAAAGAACCTAATATTATTTTGTAAGTTACGCCACTAGGCCGTCTAAATACTGACTGGCTGGCCGCTGGCCGGTCGCCGCGCGATCTCTAACAGATTATAATTAATTTCCTACAAAAAATCTACGCTAAATAAATTAAAGTCCAAGCCTAGGTAATGGCGCCGACGTAGTACTCAGAAGCTCTTCTTTAAAGATATTTTTTTAAAATCTGGAATGCATTCATTTTTATAACCTGGCAACACTGCCCAGGACACCGGCGCCATCTGTCACTAAATACACAGAATTACCTAAAAATCTTTATAAAACCGCGTTAATAATTTCATATCAAAAGCTTTTCTATGAATATATGAAAGATTCGAATGTATAATCGATTAATGTATAATGACGTTCAAAAGTGTAATATTATTGTTTTACTGAGCAGTCTAGTTTAGGAGCCATCGTTACTTTTAATTCCAAGCGTCGAGTACTATTGCTACGCTGTATAATTGTATAATAATCATCGCTGGTATGGGGTGTATGTTTTAATTAATGAGAGAACAATATCATTCGCACTGAGGAGTCTTTGATCTCACACATTCATATTAACTTGACACTGACACCTGACATCGACGTGTATGACAGATGTCACGTTGACGTTTGACAGGTGTGTATGTTGAGGTTTCAGTCGAGCACGATATGCGGCGCGGGCGGCTGACGGCTGCAGAAGACGGCGCAGAGCGCGGGCAGCGCGCGCGTGAGCAGGCCGGCGCCGGCGGGCTGCTGTTATGCGAACGACTCCTTCGTGGGACTCATCTGCTTGCTGGAGCCCGCGCTCGAGCGACTCTCGCGACCGCCTGATGACTGAGACCTGAGGACGACAGACATGTAAATCATTACGAATTAAGTTCAGTCAGTTACGCGAGCCCTGCTAAGCAGAGCATTACTGGCTTCAACAGTTTTCGATAAAATAGCCACATAATAGTCATGTAATTAGAAGTATCGACACGGCTCTACACTTTACCAGCCTGGTCATAAAGTCTGGAATGGCGTGGCTGGGGTCCCAATGGGCCATCGGACTGTGAGAGTGATGGAAGAGGGAGTGGTTGGGTGGTTGGGAGTGGTTGAGGGGACACACACATGTACACTATAATGTCCCGCGCCGATGGCTAATCCCCGTTGAAATTGGCCGCCATGGCCGAGGTCAGGAGGTCTGTTAATTGACATTTGAAGTGGACTTACTTGTGTATGTCTAGTTGCACGCTGTTCCGCGAGGGCGCGGAGGGGCTCAGCTTGTGGTTGGCGAGGAACGTGCCGATGGACTCGTCCGAGCTGTAGCTGTCGTTGTCGCTGTAACAAGATACGTAAGGCGGTTAGATCGTCGTATCGTATAGGGAGGTCGGCGCAGTACGCAGTCGTAACCGATGTTCCATAGTAACGGCCCCAGAACCAATCCCTGTGAAACACCGCACGACATCTCTCGCCGGTTCCATTTTCCCCGGTGAGCGGGTGGATGACGGCCCTGTCCTGTCAAATAAGCCTCGACCACGCGACGGAGGTAGGTCAGCAGTACTTCCCTGATGCAACTCCAGGGAAAGGTGTTAAATGCATTGGCGATGAAAAGAGACCGCCACCAGAGGTACCCGACGGTTTGTAATTACCTACTCTTTCATAGAGCGTGATTACCTCGGCACGATGGGGAGATGCGGAATGAGATTCCGCAGGGCGCCCTGGCACAGATACTATAGTTTTGACAACTGAGCATCCTGGCTAAAAAATCTTTTGAAATTATCTAAACAGTTAAGTTTTTTCCGTATTATCTTGCATTTTGAATATTTTTGATACCACGTTAATGCAGGTCGGAGGACTGTAAAGTTTGACGTTTTTCCTCACCTGTCAGTATCCCTGGAGTCCCCGGGACTGCTGAGGTCTCCGGCGATGGCCTCCTGCAGCGCGGTGGCGCGGCGCGCAGCCAGGCGAGCCTCGTCCCGCGCGGCAGCAGCCTCGGACGCTGCGGCGGCGGCTGCAGCTTCTGCGGCTGCTTTAGCGCGCGCTGCCTCGCTGAGCTTGGCGCTTAGAGCGCTGTTTTCTTCTTTCAGTTCGCTATGGGTAAGAGAAGATTGGATTTAGTTTTAGAATAGATATTATGATCAATTTCATAACACTGCTTTCTTTTTAAATTAAAAAAAGACCATTAGAACTCCAAAACATAGTTGCTGAGCAGTATTATATTGCCTTTTTTGTGCTATGAAGATCGAGGTTTTATGAAAACTATCAATTTATTGGCCTCTCGATACTTCGATGAACATAAAAAGAATCAGTTTTTAGTCTGTTTATTCTTGTTGGATATAGAAGAACTTCAGATTGTCTGGTTTGTTTAGTCGAAATTTCTTTACCCTGTCCGGCCCCGGCGACACACCGGTGTGTCGCGAATTTAATGTTTATTTACCTATTACATAAGATTTATTTTATTTTAGGGAATTTTCACATGTTGGGCCTGAGCGGTTAATAATGATATTTATTTTTGAGCGATCATCGTACGAATACGCGATCGTCGCCGACAAAGGGCGCTTACCGGGTTTACCGCACAAATTAACGCGATGATCGTAAGAAAAGAAAAACAGGGTTGAATGGTGACTCACCGCAGCTGCCTGGTGAACTTGCGCAGTTCGTCGGCGGCGAGCTGGTCGCGCGCGCGGGCGGCGCCGTGCTCGGCGGCCAGCTGCTCGTGCGCCTCCCGCGCGCGGGACAGCTGGCCCTCCAGGCGCGAGCGCGCGGTGGCCTCTAGCTCCAGGCTCGACTCCAACTCCTAGAAAGAACAGGAAACATGAGTTATGCAACATTATGCATCGAGGGTGAACTGGGTGAAGCAGTATCAAAATTTTTTTTTTTGCGAAGATTCAGTTCAAAATTGGTTATTTTCATTATACACTCGCTCAATCTTTTCTTCTACATGATCCGTGACAGCTCGCACTCTATAAAAACGCGACGCTATATTTTCGATAATATGTAAAATTTTAAGTGATGTTGTAATGAAATGAGATAAAGTAGTCTATGAAACTGCACATAATTAGGTATTAAAACATTCCTGAAATACTATTAAAATCACACTCATATTTTAATAACCTTTGTTACGCGACAGTCTCATAAACTACTTTTACTCCAGCGACGACAGTACATACCTTGTTCCTGAGCTCCAGCCGGCGCTCAGCCTCCATGTGGCCGTGCGAGTGGCCGGCCTCCGCGTGCGCCAGCTTGGCGGCCAGCTCGGCCAGCTTGTCCCTCGCGGCCCGCGCGTCCTCGGCGGCCAGGTCAGCGCGTGCGCTCGCCTCGCGCGCCTCGCTCTGCGCCGCCAGCAGCGCGCTTGTGCTTGAGCGGTACTTCTTTAGGAGCTGGAATGAAGTCGGGGATTGATTGCTGATTTTAAAATTCAATTTTGATGGCATACGATAACTTTTCACTGATAGCCTTTTTTATTGACAAAGTTTGTCATTGCAGCCGCGGCGGTGTGAGAAATGTCTTTACTGCTTGAATTTTTTTCGCGTGCTTTGTTTGGTTTCTGTAAGTGGGTCTGTTCGCCTACCAGTCTAAAATTATCAATATCATAAATTTATTATTTGGGGGGCTAGCCACCGCACTTTCCTGCACGAATGCGGTAGTATAAAAACACTACTGAAAGCCTAAAAGCGGTAGAATATGAGCCAGTTTTAGAGTGTTTAAAAACATATTGTATTTATTACCTCTTTACCAGTCTTGATTGACTGGTAGATAATACCCAGGGCATTAAGTCCGCCTTTGGTCCTATTTGCATGAAGTCTAAACAAATATATTAATTTATTACCTCCGCAGCTTCCTCTTCCGCATCATCAAGCTGCGCCCTGGCGGCGGCAGCGTCCCTAGCCGCTGTCATGGCTCTCTCGGCGGCTTCGGACCGCGCTCTGCTGGCTTCTTCCAGCGCTGCGTTAACTTCAGCCGCCTCCGCTTCAGCCGCTTGACGGGCTTTCGTTGCTGCGCGGACTGCTAGCTCTAAGTCTTCCACCTGAGTAACGTAGTCACCAGCGGTTAAAATTGTGATATAAATTTCGTAAAAATGATTTTTTAACAATTATTAGTTATTAAACTTAAATTCTATGTTTTTTAGTAAGAGACACATAAGATGAACGAAATTACTATGAAATGCGAATGTGAGTTTGTTTGTTACGCTTTCACGCCTAATCGCTAAACTGATTTTAATGAATTTTGGTTCTGATGTAAATAGACTTGAGATGGTTATGGTCTAAATTTTTTTGCGAAAATAAAACTTGAACATGAGCCAAGCCGATGGCACAAGCTAGTAGTTAAAAATAATTAAATACCTGGTTCTTGAGCTGTCTGATCTGTGCCTTAGCGCCGCCCTCCTTCTCCTTCTGTTCGAGCATCGTTTGTGCATCCCGGAGCAAAGCGCGGTATCTCTTCAGGTCCCTGTTATCACAATGTTTTCGTTAGACAGTCTATAGGAAGTAACAGGCTCGGGGGAAGTTGTGGCTATGTAATGGCAGCCACACGGGTCGATATTCGAGGTAAAGCAAAGCCTGCCGCGCCTGTCATTTGTAGTCTTTGATAGTTGCTACGAGTTGTAAGAAGGCAGAAAATCATCTTGGTTGTCATTTGTAGACCTTTGACAGTCGTTACACGTAGTCAGAAGTCAGACAGTATGACAACCACAGATATAGATAAACATAGATAATGCAAGAGCAACTACTTCGCGTGTACAATGCGGTGTCCAGCTTACGTACAAAAATCGTAAGCCGCCACTTTCGCGCTCAGTCTGCATCGGTGTACGCTAGTTGGACGTCAGTTAGGTGTCACAGGCGGCGGCGTCTTTGAATCGAATTGATTTTCCCATCACTTAAAAGTGCTTGTGTGTGACGTCACAGTAGGTAGTCAAAAATGGCACGCTTAGTTTTAATATAGATCGTGGAACTTGCTTTGTCTATCTAGGTTTCTGTGCAGACAACCAGTAACTGGTTTGAGGCGATCAGTTAGGCATTCGGTCCAAATAAAATACTGGTATTGGGCTGCATTATGCTAGATTGGAAGCTGACCCCAACATTGCTAGGAAAAGTGAAGACAGATTGACATAGAATACCTCTTGAGCCTCTGCAACAGCTGCGCTTGCTCATGGTTCTCGGCGCGCGCGGTCTCTTCGAGCGCTGCGAGACGTCTTTCGAGTTCGTGTCGCTCTCTCAGTAGTAGGCTGCGCTCTGAATGCTCGCTCTCAAGTTGGCTTTCTAGCACTGGAAGGATATGAATGAATTAGATTAATAAAGTTGATAGACATTTTAACAAAACTTTTTTGTAAGACAATATTTCGAAATGTTTCATTTCTCTAGAAGTCTAGAACTCCAGCTAAAAAACATTAGTTTTAGAAACTGAAATATCGAATAGGGAATATGCATGAAAAAATATAAATCAAATATATTTGACCCTCTCGCGTAATGCTGTTTTCGATAGCTGCTGTATGGGTGTGATGAATTTTGACGTCACTGTTTATGTCGTACTGCTCTTTCCAATAAACAACTTAACTTCATCGCTGATGAAGGTAAATTAAAAATTCTTTCATATTTCTTAACTAGAGCTAATAAGTATTTTATTAAGTAAATTTAAAAATTACATGCATATTTCTTAATACGTGCAGTTTCATAAACTACTTTGTCTAATCTTACTTCTTACTACTATTATAAATGTGAAAGTTTGGAAGGATGTTTGTCACTCAATCACGCCAGAATGGCTGAACACATCTGGATGAAATTTGGCACAGAGATAGATTATAGTCTGGAATAGCACATAGGCATACTTTTTAAACCGGAAGAATGTTCTCATGGAATATTTTCCGACATTCAAGCGAGGGAAGCCGCTGGCAGAAGCAAGAACGAAGGCTTACTCTTAAGTTTCTTGGCGGCGTTGGCGCGCGTCTCCTCCATCTCGTCGTCCCGTGCGGCCGCCTCCAGCCGCGCCTCCTTGCGCTGCTGCTCCAGCAGCATCTCCAGGCGGAGCTTCGAGCTCTCCAGCAGCTAAAAGAAAGGGTTATGATGAGTCTCACATAGTGGAAAATGTGATCAAGGCGAACGTGCCATTTTATTGCAATTTTAGTCAGTATTAGATAAAAAAAAAGTATTTGATGAAAGTTTTACGCAATAAATATGTACATATTATACCGTTACTGAAGAAAGAGAATTGTAGAAAAAGCTGATACTGCTGCTTTTACGGATTAATTTCTGGTGTTGGTTGGGAATAGTGTTGCGGTGATCTCGTCTCGTCACTCCAAGTCGGTCTTGTGACCTCGTCTCCTCCCCCTCGCTCCTGTATCTAGCTATGTGTCTCACCTGTATCTGCCCCGCCAGCTCGTCCAGCTCCTCCTCCTGGTCACGCACGCGTCGCTCCAGGTCGGTCTTGTGACCTCGTCTGCTCCCCCTCGCTCCTGTATCTAGCTATGTGTCTCACCTGTATCTGCCCCGCCAGCTCGTCCAGCTCCTCCTCCTGGTCACGCACGCGTCGCTCCAGGTCGGTCTTGTGACCTCGTCTGCTCCCCCTCGCTCCTGTATCTAGCTATGTGTCTCACCTGTATCTGCCCCGCCAGCTCGTCCAGCTCCTCCTCCTGGTCACGCACGCGTCGCTCCAGGTCGGTCTTGTGACCTCGTCTGCTCCCCCTCGCTCCTGTATCTAGCTATGTGTCTCACCTGTATCTGCCCCGCCAGCTCGTCCAGCTCCTCCTCCTGGTCACGCACGCGTCGCTCCAGGTCGGTCTTGTGACCTCGTCTGCTCCCCCTCGCTCCTGTATCTAGCTATGTGTCTCACCTGTATCTGCCCCGCCAGCTCGTCCAGCTCCTCCTCCTGGTCACGCACGCGTCGCTCCAGGTCGGTCTTGTGACCTCGTCTGCTCCCCCTCGCTCCTGTATCTAGCTATGTGTCTCACCTGTATCTGCCCCGCCAGCTCGTCCAGCTCCTCCTCCTGGTCACGCACGCGTCGCTCCAGGTCGGTCTTGTGACCTCGTCTGCTCCCCCTCGCTCCTGTATCTAGCTATGTGTCTCACCTGTATCTGCCCCGCCAGCTCGTCCAGCTCCTCCTCCTGGTCACGCACGCGTCGCTCCAGGTCGGTCTTGTGACCTCGTCTGCTCCCCCTCGCTCCTGTATCTAGCTATGTGTCTCACCTGTATCTGCCCCGCCAGCTCGTCCAGCTCCTCCTCCTGGTCACGCACGCGTCGCTCCAGGTCGGTCTTGCTCCTGCGGAGGGCAGTGACCTCGTCGCCTCCTCCTCCTCGCTCCTCCAGCTCGCGGGTTGCGGCTGCTAGTCGCTCTTCTTTCAGCTCCAGTTCCAGACGAGCTTCCTGTGGGTACAAATGAGGAATTTAGAAAAATCTTGAAGGTAAATAATAATATTATCTTCGCAAAGAGGTTCGTCTACCATCCTGGACTGCAAAGCCGTGGTTTCTCAACGTGCTTAAATCCTGGGAACAGTGAGGTCGCTCCGCAAAGCCTGCGTTGCCTCCAGGAAGCTTCCGTGCTTCTTTCTGGGTGGACCGATCACGCGCAATGGACCGAATAGGAGCCTAAGTGCGGATAACGGAGTCCTCACTCCTGCCTTGCCTGTGGAATGATGATGGCCGTTACTTACAGAGAGGCTCTGTTCGATGGCGTATTTCTCGGCGTGCGCCTGGTCGCGCTCCCTCGACAGTCGTTCCTTGGCGCTGCGCTCGCGCTTCAGTTCCTCCTGCGCCGATTGCAGCTCGCCGTCGAACTTGCGCTGACGCTTCTCTAGTAAGTTGTTGCGGCATGTCTGACAGAGAAGGAACAGCATTAGAAAAAAACTTGTAAAGAGAGGTATGAGGAACAGGGTGACAGTTCCCATATACTCAATTGAAAAGAGAGGTTTCTCCAACCAGACAGACGTTTTGTCAGGTGACGGCCCGATGGTTGTAAAAAATGCCAAAATTGTTAGGTGCTGTTTACAAGAGCTGCACACGACTTTCATTTTCATCATTTGTAAAGAGTAATGATGGATTTTGAATGAAGTTTTAACAGTTTTCATGGCCGGAATATAACTACGTTTGTTCTTTTTTTTTAGCTTTTCCTTTTCATAAATGGAAACTGATCATAAAATAAGAAGGCTGTTAGAGGCAGCATACCAGCGGTCTACACTGCACAAGACGGAATGACTTGGAGATATGTCGTATGTGATCACGATCCTCAACAGTGAGGGAACGACGAAGTAAAAGAAGATTCTACTGTTCTATATCTGTCCTCATAACTACTAAGTCTGCGGCTAAGTAAGAGGCAATTACCTGTTCATCGAGCAGTGACCTCAGGTCAGCCATGTCGTTGGTGAGCTTCTGCAGCTTGCGCTTCCACTGTGCAGCCACTGCTCTCTGCTCTTCCACTTCTTCGTATGCATCTTGTACCTGGGGGCGAAGAGAAATGGTGTTTATTTTCAACATGACAAAGTTTGAGGTTGTTTTGGCAAGATCTATGCATCTTTTACGTGGGGATGAAGGAATTTAGTAAATATAGTAATTACGTAAGATCTATGTTTCTCGTATCCGAGAACAAAGATAAATGATCTTTATGACTAACGTGATAAGGTTTGAATTTTTTCGGCAAGATTTACGGTTGCTTTGGTAACATAGGATGCAGATGTGGTAAAGTTGAGGGTTTGATGTAACGATCAGGTGGAACGGAGCTTACGGAGCACTATGATGGCATATGCCATCATAATTCCGATGTAAAAGAGGAATAGGGCTCCTGATCGCTGTATAGCTCTGTCTCCCTCTCACAACGGAGACATTATGGCAGTACGAGTCTTGGGTTGTGAATCCAAAGCGATTGTAAGTTTTAGCGACCTGGTCACTATAAACTTCGAAGGAAGACATGGAACACTGCACTATCACGTCAAAGTTGATCGGCTAGGTAATAAAAGTGATTATACGTCGCAGCCATTTCATTAAAAGCCTAGCCTTTTTATTTAAATGCTCCGATTTTTCAGCGACCTTAGTGACATCTTTTATTCAATATCTTTTAATGACTTGCCCATGTCACTTATGTTGCTGATTAAATGGCGCAGTTCAATGAAAAGGCTAGGCTTTTAATGAAACGGCTGATTAAACTAGTTGGCTGCGACACATATAGATGAGCGATTTAGAACCGTCAAGATGCTACTTTATATTAATTTCTTCAATTGTTTCTATTATAATATCATGGCATGTAGGTATGTTCTGAATTAGACTAGCAAAAATATCAAAAGTATGTAGAACTCTAGAAGAAAGGTATAGTGTTTCAAAAACTCGAATTCGTGACACACGACAAGATTCCTACAGTTGAAACAATAGACAAACGATCTTCACACGCATGTTTTTCAGTAAGTATTTTAATTAACGTCAGTTTTTATTCAACTAAGTAGTTTCAACACTGTTGATGACATTTGAAAGTCTAGAAAGAAAATTAAACAGTCTAGCAATATAGTTAACTAAATTGAAGTAAATAACAACACAGATGCATGTAAAACAAGATGAGTCACAGAGAAATTACTATGCGAGATGTTGTCGCTGGCCTATCTAGCACAACACAGATGCATGTAAAACAAGATGAGTCACAGAGAAATTACTATGCGAGATGTTGTCGCTGGCCTATCTAGCTGAATTCTAGCTGAATTAAATGCCAATTTGTTAAAAGTAGATTCGAAATGTCGCAATCGAGATAGGAGTAATGAGGTAATCAACAGCACTGATGACAGATTCAAATGGCGTGCGGTCGGAAAAGGCAATGTCCAGTAGGTGGCTGTAAGGGTACCTACGTATTACTCATTCGCTACTGTGGGTAACTCGTCGCCACTGTTACGTAGGGACACAAGTGAAACGACTCAAGGCTAATAGCACACTGCTTTAATCCTGCATTAGAGGTTTGGGTGGGGGACGCAGCGCACGCTTACATACGCGCTGCTCACACATACATATACAACAATACTATACAACGTGTAACAGAATAAACGCAATACCTACCTAAAAAGGTGTCGCACTCATTATTAAGAACAACTTTTATTATGGGACCAACACTGAAATTGCGCGCACTGAAATATAATATACTACCTATTGGCCACGACTTCGTACGCGCATATTTAGTTTTTCCCGATTCCGCAGGAATTTCAAAAAAACCTTCTCTTGATGCTCCCCTACACTCCCCAAGGAACCTACATGCCAAATTTCAGCTTTCTACGACCAGTAGTTTCGGCTGTGCTTTGTCTGTCAGTCCAATTAGCTTAATTAGCCGTTTAATTGGTTGCCTAACCTTTTCATTTAAATGTGCCGATTTTTCATACAATGTGGATACGACAATAAATGAAAAAAGTGGCAATACTGTTCATAGAAATATTTTGAAACTATTATAAATCCTGTCACCGAAATTAAAACTAAACTTTCCAATTACAAATAATGTCAAAAAAACTCAAACTAGTCAAAGATCGTGACCAAGCAGTCTGTTGCAGTTGGTAACATCAAATCTGTGATATAAGACAACACATTATACGTATGAACCAGTATTGCCAGTGTTTTGATTTATTTTCATATCGACGTCATCATCTTGTATTATTGATGATAGTTGATAGTGCTCACACAAATCGACCAACGTCGACCAATGTCATCGATGGATTGATGTGGCAAGACCCTTATCAACTTATTGGTTAGGGGTAGATCAATTGTTGTCGTTTGCACACACAGCCGGACATAGGTCCCCGAATCATCGCTACATTTAACAGTCCTTCTCGAACCTAGAGAGTTCGTTTTTTATGTCATAGAAAACATATTATGTAGATACATATAGGTCTTCATCGAAGGCCATAACAGCAGTTCCAGATTTTCCATTCCACCCACAATAATAAAAAGAAGTTATTAAACCAATGCGTATTAAAACGCGATGTATTACGAAACGTAATCCGAGCCGGTCCGATCCGGCGTTGGACCGAAGCCAAACGTTACCGATTACGATAAAACAAGTAAATTATTGTATTACCAAAACATTTTCTAGTGCACTAACCTCGGTTTCTTCCTCCATTTTGTAATTCACAATTTTTTTTTTATTGCGAAAATTTTCGCAGTTTTGAATTATAGAACGCGAATGTCAATGCTCTTTGGCATTTCATTGAACTTTTTCGTAGTATGAATTTTACTTTATACCTATGTTCGTAAGTTTTCACTAGGCACGATTTCCAATATTTAAAATAGCAGGTACTCGTAATATTGTTACTGAATTTGATTCACTTCATTTGTAATGCAACAGTCTTGTCATTTCAACATAAGACACTATTATTATAGATGTCGTAAATCGCACACATTTAACCAAGTATACTTTCCTTTGCTGGCCTCAATAATATTAATGATGACAAAGTAATATAAAATCCAGCTTTATCAGCAGTTGAAAGCGTTCACTTCAATATTAAATAAAATACATTATTATCATTTTTAATGCACAAACTTAATAAACTACATATCAACTTTTTATAACAACACTTAAGTAATAATTTACAGAAAAAACCGTTTCGTCACTCTGCTTTTAATAAAAATATTTTTGTAACGACATTTACGAAACGTGGGTGAATCACTTCTCGTTGAAAAAAAAACGCAAACGAAAATCAAACACTCTTCTAAAAAAAATGAACTGATTTCCCGAAAAACGTCACTTTACGTCAACATTGCGTCAAAAAATATCACTTAATGCAGAAAAAAATATAAATTCGTGTCACAAAGCCGATAAGTGACCGAATAATGATGATAAGACAGATGATATCGGGATCTAAGGTGTGCTATCAGTTCCAAAGAGCAGGCCAAGGATGCTGAGATATCAAGATAAATGTGCCTATTGTAAAGCTAGTCACTATAGGCCTGTTTATTTACCCGCTACATTTTAGAAGAGCTTGTTGAGTATTCGCATTCTGACGTAATTTGAAAAAAAAATACAAACATCCGAATTGAGAACCTCCTCCTTTTTTAGAAGTCGGTTAATAAATGTTAAGGACGCGTTTACAAATGGGTAGTCAAATCATTACTTTTTTACATAAAAGTGTGTTTATTAAATAGAATGCTTTGCATTCTTAAAATATTTTTCCCATGAATTGTTGATAGATGTGCATGGTACGATTCTGAACTATTAACATAATTTTAGATAGGTACATTTTCTCAATAAATGTACCGAAGTAAAAATTTTCACTTCGGTACATTTATTGAGAAACTGTAAAAAGTAATGATTTGACTACCCATTTGTAAACGCGTCCTTAATGAAGTGTTTTTATGTGCTTTGCCAATGATTTACTTTTGGACGTAGAAAGAAAGATTACCTCATAGTAGAGTATTAAAAATACTTCAGGTAGGTATTTTCGCAAAACTAGGTATTTCAATGTAATTTTTTTCATTCAGTAAAGATTATTTTTATGAAATTTTGCGAAATGATCGGTTCGAAATAGAGAAAAGATGGCAAGAATAATATAATTTTCTCAAAACATATGATGTAAATACACATACATCAATACTTAGACTATAAATGCTAAAGTAACTTTATCTGTCTGAACGTAAACCACTCAATCAATTTCAATGAATTTCTAAAAGAAGAATCGAACAGAGATAGGAGCGGGAGGGAGTGTCAGACTCTTACTGACTAAAACCCATCCGTGTTCTTCCAAAAGCCCTTTGCGTTCCAGGGCCGCGGTGACTCTTTCGAACAAATAGGGAAAATGCAATATTTTCTTCTTGCTTTCTTTTTTAAGAGCCTTTACGCGGTACGGCTTTTCATACAAACTTTCAAAACCTTATTTTTCGAAATTAATGAACTGATTTTAATGAAACTTGGTATGCATACGCTAGATATCCAGGTCTCAATAGTTATCAGAGAACATTTTTGAAAAAGATTTTAGAGGGAGAGAAAGAGCGATTACAAGTTTTCTATAGAAAGTGAAAAATCACTCTTCACCCTTCCCCCTGAACTCTTTCTCGAAAATTTTCTCTGATAACTATTTAGACCCAGATATCTAGTGTATACATATCAAATTTTATTAAAATCGGTTCATTCATTTCGAAAAATAAGTATTTGAAAGTTTGTATGAAAAGCCGTACCGCGTAAAGGCTCTTAAGAATTCCAAGTAAATTAGACCATGATTAAATTAAAAAAGAAAATCTTGCAATTAAAATGCTTGTTATTTTAATGCGAAATTAAATTTGTAATCATTTGTATCACAAAATTTTCATAAATTCATTTTCCTTATGCCGCAACTCTGGCCTTTGGTATAATTCTCGACTTTTAGGTGCTTGAAGCCGCTGACAAAATCTACCTACATATTTACGCACATCACATTCGTCTTTCTAAAAACGACTCGTAAACCGATAGAAAACACATGTCAGTGCGTATTTATAGCACGATAGTAGTTACAGGTAGCACTTTACTCACGTGTGTTTGGCAGCCCTAGAACGGATGGGAACGTCGGTCTAGGTCATGGATGATCACTAAAAATACTTCGACGTAAGTATTATTGGGGTATTCTATGGCAGGCGCCAGATAAATTCGCAATAACGGTCATTGATCCACATAGATCTATTGACTTTCTTAATAAAGACAGTTATGTCGATTGTCGATGTCTATCGTGATCCTTTACGTTCTCTAGTAATTGAAAACCGGCCAAGTGCGAGTCGACTCGCGCACGAAGGGTTCCGTACCATTATGTATAAAAAACGGCAAGAAAATCACGTTTGTTGTATGGGAGTATTTATTTTATTCTATTTCCAGTGTATGTAGTTATAGGGGCAACAGAAAATTTCAACTGTCTAACTATCACGGTTCATGAGACCTGTAACACACCGGTGTGTCGCGAATTAATCGCGAATTTAATGTTTATTTACCTATTACATAAGATTTATTTTATTTTAGGGAATTTTCACATGTTGGGCCTGAGCGGTTGTTTCTTACCTGGTGACAGACAGTCGGACAGCGGAGTCTTAGTAATAGGGTCCCGTTTTTACCCTTTGGGTACGGAACCCTAAAAATGGTTCCACCACATTTATATTCATAACCCTTTTACTTTTTAGTTACATGCGTTTCATCCCTCCTCTTCACATGACCATACCAGGACAAGCGGTTACATTTCAACTTTTCCGTCTCTGGCGCCACTTTTGAACTAAGTACCTCTAATGTACTCATTTCTCACTTTACCCTCAAAAAGATTGAACCTCAAATTCTTAATTCAGAAATATATCAAGTTCCATGAAAATCCATCCAGCGGTTTAGGCGTGAAAACGTGAACGCAAGGCACTTTCATACTAATAATAATTATACTCGGAATTATAATTCGATTCCACATTTGACATTAGCTACTGTCATTTTGTAAAATAATGATACCACATATAATAGTGTAGTGATGAACACAAAAAATCGATAAATAATCGCGATTTATGTTTATGTAATCATAATATTGGTGTGCCAATTAAAGACTAAATTATTGATTTTTATTTAAATAAATACATAATTATTCATTATAATTATTTATTAATTAGTAACCGCTGCTTTATTTAATAAAAAGTTAATATTTTTGTTTTTTATATTAAAAACAAAACTTATAATAAAAGAGAACTCATAACTAAATTATCCGTTCAGAAATATTTAATTTCCTGATATACCTACTTAGTTTCTATTAAAGTAGTAGTTGTTTAAATATACTACTATAAACGAGAGGAATCGATCCGGAAATATTCCATTTCCGTATCGAATAATTTCGCAACGTCACTATTTAGTACTTGTCATAACGTTGCAACACTGAAATTGTCAAATCTGGAATCGAATTAAAATTCCGAGTATAGTACCTAAGGATTTTTTCGCTTTGGGTAAAGATTGTGTATCTGTCGCAGCCAATTAGCTAAATCAGCCGTTTAATTGGTGGCCTAGCCTTTTCACATAAATGCGCCGATTTTTCGGCGACATTAAGTGTCACTTATGTCACTGTTTAAACGGCGCAGTTCGAAAAAGGCTAGGTTTTTAATGAAACGGCTGATTAAGCTAGTTGGCTGCAACATATCTATTCAAATTCAGCGATTCTTGGAAAGAGAAAAGTATTTAAAAATATGAGAGAATGTTTGTAAATAATTGAAGAGTTTTCTTTTGAATTGCCTGATTGCATTTACTTTTAAGTACCGGAAGAGTGTCTATGGAACACGATGTAAACAGTATTCTAACGATGTATTTCCACACATTAGTAATTTCATTGCGGAACATACAAACAAAACGCCCCCGTTCCGGACGTGTGACGCGGATTAGTGCAATTCCTAAAATTAAATACAATGGTGACTTGTTTTTTTTCTGTAATTTTTTTGCTGTCTACAGCATATTTTATATCATTATGAAGTTTTTTTCCTGGTTTTAATATAGTACAAATGAATATAATATTCATAAATGTGATAATTTCTGACAAATTGACTATCATCATTTCCCAGTTCTTTTCCCATGTTACTTAGGTTAGGCGCCATTCATTTATTACGTCAGACTATTTTTGCTAGTTTTTGACCCCCTCTCCTCCTATATAGGCCAGGAGCCTCCCCCCCTTTTTTTAAGGAGGGGAAATCACAAATGACCCCTTCCGCTCTGGTTGTAGCGGGAGGGAGTGTCAGACTCTTACTGACTAAAACCCATCCATACTCCTCTTAGGGCCTTTTACGTGCCAGGGCCGCGGTAACTCTTTTGAACAAAACCCGCAACCCAGGCAGGAGCCACCTTGGTTTAATATTTATTACGTACCTAAGAATCTAAAGCAAAAAATTACTTCAACGTAAACACGACGTTGATGTCAGTTTAATAAATGTCAGAATACATTAACGTTTTGATAGGTGCTTGGACCTGCTGCCTCAGTGCTGCCACCTGGTGCTCGCCATTTTAAGAAACTCTCATTGAACCACGTTAATGAAAACACAAAAAAGTATCTATATTCCATGCAATCTGGATTCCAGAGAATGAGTTCATAAAAGTTATTTCGGTTCCAAAATAATGTATTAATGTTCGGTTTCAATGACAAATTCTTTGTGTAAAAATAGTTTTGTATGGAGGCGGGTGTTGATACGGTATCACGGAAACTCTTCATAAAATAGACGAGGATCATAATAAACATGTTTTCTAATTTGTAAATGAGATTTTTCTATGTAGTGTAGATTTCACCGGAAAATTGCAAACTCCGTAAGATTGTAATAAATCTTTTTTAGGTTATGATTTTGAAAAAAAGATGTCACATGTCGCTGAAAAATTGGCGCATTTAAATGAAAAGGCTAGGCAACCAATTAAACGGCTGATTAAACTAATTGGCAGCGACAGATACATCATCGCTTACTATCAGGTGAGATTGTGGCCAAACGGAAACCTATCAATCCATACTAATTTATATATGCGATGTCGTCCATCTGGTTATTTTTATTTTTTTTTCGAATTGGGATGTACCTTAGTAAACTGGTGGACGATGTCCTGGAGAAGATCATTTACGACTTTCACGCCGGCGAAGCCGTTGGCAGTAGCTAGTAAGTAATAAATAAAAATACAAAAAAAGATTGTGAAAAAGAAATTCCATTATTGCTAATTTTACGCAAAATATTGAAACAGGCTTTTTCATAAAACTTTTTAACCATTACATATTTAAATTACTGTTTAAGAGATTCTAAATTTAAATTCTCCATAGAAATTTTTGAATAAAGAATCTGCACTAAGTAATGGTTATAAAGTTTTTATGAATACGGCTGTAAGTCTATAAACACAATTTCTGCTGCGATTTAATCAGTGAAATATTATGAAAATGTTACTTTAAGTAGGTTAATTTTTATTATTTTTATGCGCTTTTCATCCTTGGTTGAACAAGACATTCTTAAATGTAAAAATAGCTGTTTTATGTACAAACGTATTGCGTGTCTGTCTATCCTGTACTAGTGCAGTAATGTATGCTTGCATTATTGCAGTGAACGTTAATTTCAGTAAAGAAATAAAAAATGCGCGAGTGTCGTGGAACACTTGGTTGGAACGAAGTTCCTATCCTATGGTTTTGGGCAATGATATTATAAGTAAAAAAGTGTAGATAGGTTACAAGCGACACGTCAAAATGTGGCTAATTAGCCAAATTTTCCTCGGCTTGTTTCTTTTCCGCTCCCGATAATTACGACTTGCCGTCCTACTTCTACGTGTTATCAAACATTATGACATTGTGCCATTCTTATAGATCGAATGTTGTTTAAGTAACCTATTAACATCTTTTTACTTATAATTTTTTGCTTTCTGTCTCTCACGATATTCTTTAGATCTTTGGGCACCGGTTCTGGATATCATTTTATTGAAAAATCGTGTCACCCTATGGATAACCGTCTACACTAAAGAAAGGGTCGTGACGGTATTTCGTGACGGAAGAACCTTACACTTTTTTTCGCCTAACTCCCATCCGCCAAGTTCGTATTGTGCGATGAGGAACTTCGTCCCAAAAACTCAAAATTCCGTTATTTTTGCCCGACTGCCCAGAAGGTAATGTTAGTGTTGTTCATACAAAATTCCAGCCGCATTCCAATTTCTATCCAGAAGTTTAAATACAATTTCATTATCATAACATCTAGTCCAAATATTTCAGCAACGTTGTTTTAACTATAACCCAAAAAAACATTGTAAACACAACAATAGCATATATTTATAACGCACCAAAGGAAAACTGGTTGAAATAAAAAACTGTAACATAAAGCTAGTTCACAATACATGAATCATGGTGTGTGACGTCTTTGTGTACTCAGCCTTGTTACAGATCTGCGGAACCTTCAGAGATTTATACGTGCTTATTGTACAGAAACATTACTTATAAAAGGGTTCGCAGATTTCTAATTCATGTTGTTGTAGGCCTCGAGAGTGAAGCCGCGGGAAAAAGCCAGTCTATTTCGCAAAATACGATAATAGTTGGTAATAGTCGTACTGACCGTTTTCGGCCATAGGTGCCAATCTCAACGGAGATTACGGTAAGCGCCAGATAAACTTGCAAAAAAGTACATTGATCTTTCCCTAATATCCCTTCGTAGATACCCGAACAACAAATGATGAACCGTTTTTCATTACTAGAGAAGGTAAAGGATCACGATAGAAGTCGATTCAGGGCAGTTATTTCTGCTTTGTCATTAAATGTATTTGGGTCAACGACCGTTATTGCACATTTTTCTGCTTTTTTTTTCTTATTTGAAGATCGTTCCGTGCGGCTGTTATTATTTAGCGACGAGCTAATTTCAATTCAGTTTTGCACACGAATTTTCGTTGCACTCAATACAAAGTATGAATAAACCTACACCTATCATCAAAGTCTCATCAATATGAGTTGAGCGCTTCCCGAGATTAGTACAGACAGACAGACAAACAAACATTCTTAATGCAACCACTGTTGATGTTACTAACGCGAGAAAGCAGACGAGTGTAGAAATAGGATAGTTGTTTTAACACTACGGAAATACTTTCTAGGTTATTTATGTACTTAAAAATATAATATGATAAAACGATTTTTATACAAGTTTACTAGGTTTTATGTGTTTGGGTAAAACTGGCTATGAATTGAAAAGCTGCCTTGAGCGGTTATGAAAAACATCGTTGGAAATGGTCCCTCGATGATAAGTTCCTTCACGTACCTACATATGTATATGTCGCAGCCAACTAGCTGAATCCGCCATTTCATTAAAAGACCAGCCTTTTCATTGAATTGTGCCGCTTAATCAGCGACATAAGTTGCATGGGCAAGTCATTGAACGATATTGAACAAAAGATGTCACTAGGTCGCTGAAAAATCGGCACATTTAAATGAAAGGCTAGGCAACCAATTAAACGGCTAATTAAGCTAATTGGCTGCGACATATAAGGTGCTATAAAATATCTGCCAACCTCTTGAGGCGTCATTGTACCCATTATTATGAACAACTTTTACTATAGGATCAAACCTGAAATCGCGAAAAAAAAATCAGCTGGTCCCTACATTTATTTTCGTCTAACTCGTCAAACTGTAGGGACCAGCTGATTTTTTTTTCGCGATTTCAGGTTGGGTCCCATAGTAAAAGTTGTTCATAATTATGAGTACAATGACCCCTCAAGAGGTTGGCAGATAATTTTATAGCACCTTATATATACACTTTAAGTTGGGAGTTAAGTAATAGGGTAGATGACAAAAAAAAATCTAATAAGTCAGTCAGATAGATTTACAAAAAATATTAGACACGTATTTTTTCATTTTTCACGTAAACAAAAAATGAAAACGGTCGAATTTTCAACGCACTGTGCGTTGAAAATTCGTGTGACGTCACTTTCCGATACACTTTTTACCGCAAAGTGACGTCACAAGCCCCCACTTCTGATCTTTGATGCGTTTCATCTTCATAATTTTTTACTGAATTGAAAAATCCGTATCCAATATTTTTCGATAGTCTAACTAACGAACTAAATATATTCATATTTTTTTAAATCAAGAAACATCCCTATTATGCTCTGATATCCGTGCGAAGCTGGGGTGGGTTACTAATGGATCTATGAACAAAACTTCGAATATATGTGACACCTAGGTACCAATCCGTATTAGGATCACTAGGTAGACTTCAGTGGCCTTAGACACTTACGGCCGCTTTCTATAACATATCTCAATCCCAATCTTGATCCCGATCCTTGTCTGTAACCAATCAAAGGTGAGGATTGTGTGGTGAAGGACACAAACTCGGCCGTTGATTGGCTACAGACAAGGATCGGGATCAAGATTGGGATTGAGATATGTTATAGAAAGCGGCCGTTAGTGAGAGTTTTTTAATCTCGATCGCTTTAGCGTAAACGTCAATTTGTATTGAAACTGAATAAGCACCGTCTGGTGACAATCAATTACAATTACAATCATTTACATACAATTTGACAAAAGCGACCGTTTACAGTATGTTAAAAACTCGCACTAAGCACTCGGCTTCATGCAAATAAAACTGAAAGGATAAATCTATTTATATTAAACGGTTACGAGACTGATTGACCGCCTGACTAACAGACAGTAGTATCTTCTTCTGGCTGTGGAATATTCCAAATGGAAAGCCGATAAGAATCAACGCAAAACACGAAAAGGTTTCATTTTACTCATCATTATGAACAACTTTTAACTGAAATCGCGAAAAGATTGCTGCTCAGGACATTTTGTCGAGTTTTGCAAACATAAATGTATGGACAGTCGAATCTTTACTCCTCGTATAGAACGTTAAGTCAATAAGAAAAAAACAAGGCCCATATTCCAAAACGTAAACACCAACTCAACTTGAACTTCATCTCCAACATGAGCACGAAAATGTCAATGAAATGTCTAATTGAAGTTTTCGTACTCGAGAGATGAACAAGCAAATGCGTAAAAACGCGCTTGCTCAACTAAAACTCATCGCTCGAGCACGAACACTTCATATAAGACAAGCTCCGATGGAGTTGGAGTTTGCCTAAGCAGCTAGTACAAACAGCACAAGTGCTATAAAACAAACCAAAACAATAGTAAAGGATGTTATGCCGTGTTCACCGTTAACCTATTTATGTAAACACAGACCATTCAACGTTTACAACTTCCGTGGAAACCAGCTACATTGTCTAGAATCTACTGAAACTCCTGCAATGATATAATCAATATTTACAGGATGGGAAGCTGTTGAGGAAGTACCCTAATTTTTGATGCTACGAATTTGTGTTCAAAGGAAACAAACGTTTATGTTCATAAAAAATGAAACTGAATTAAAAAATATTTGATTAGTATCTTGTCGGGGCCGGGATAGGAACTAACTTGAATGTTAAAAAAGAACATCTTGTTTTATAATGGCTCCATTCGAAAAAAAGAAAAAGGTCAACCTTAGGATCAAGTCTTTTATATCGATATACCCCGTAGTATTTTTTTTAGGTTATAGTGGGTCCACAGAGTCCACACGATACAGCAGAGTTGTCTGCACATGATGATGAATGAGACATTGAACTCAGAATTTAAAAAAAGATATCACACCGACATGTCTGCATTTGAAGACGTTTATGGAAGCAGTTATTGAAGAAGTTTATCGAAATTTGTATTATGTGGACAGTCCATTAGACGTTTGCCTGCATTCCATTTTTATACCTAGAGTATGAGCTCTTTAAGAACTGGTAAATCCAGATCCCTCAGTTCCGCCACAACAACCTTCATTTGTAAACCTGAATTAAACTTCTAACAACAGATTCCTTACCTTTTTCTCCAACTGCTTCTTAACAGTGACCAGCTGTTCGAGGTCGTCTTCATGCTGCCTTCGTAGCTGAGCCCGTAGCAGCTGCAGTTCCCGGTGTGCTCGCTCGAACCTTCGCTTGTACTTGTCTCCCGTGACTCCAGCGTCTGGCTCGGAACCTTCGGAGTCCGAGGGTTCGGCGCCGCCGCTGTCTGCGGAGCGCCAGTGGAGGAGTTCGAGCTCCAGGCGTTCGGATGCCTGTGGAAGATGTAGTGGAGTTAGGTGTAGTCTTCGTCTTGGCTTAGGCATGGATTGAGCGTTCGCTGGCCCTGGACAGGGTTTAAAAGTCGCGAAGAGTCACCGTGGCCCTGGAACGCAAAGAGCATGAGGAGGAACACGGATGGGTTTTAGTCAGTACAGTTCTCGTCAAATAACTTTTCCCCTCTGAAGTTAGCCATTTGCAAAAATCGCGCAGGTGCAGTCACGTAGACGGGAGCAAGCGGGACGCAAGCATGCATCGAACGTAAACGAGCGACTGAGACATAAAATCGCGCCCCGCCCCCATGTCTCTTGCGCATGCGCAGTTGCAGTTTGTTCGTAATTTTGACTACTGCGCAGCCACTCGTAGCCAACTTCAGGGGGGCAAAGTTATTTGACGAGAACTGTGAGAGTCTGACACTCCCTCCCGCTACACCCAGAGCGGAAGGAGTCATTTGATGATTTCCCACTCTTAAAAAAATAAGTCGCGGTGGGGTATTAAATCAACTCATCAATAAAACAGACTGGACAGACAGACACCCATATTAGATCTAGACCATGAGACAGTGGATTTTCTAGCGTCAATAATGCAACAAGCTAGATTCAAACATGACATTCTTCTTCGCTAGACGGATACCTCAGCGGTTTCCAAAGTCAAAGTCAAAGTCAAAGCATTTATTTAAATTAAACCATTTACAGGCACTTTTGAATTGTCTAGGTCGGTCAGTCAAAGAGGTGAAGCTATTTGCACGTTCCAAAGCGTAGATCTCTATGGAGAAGAACGTACAAGAAACTCCATGGACACTCTTTTGAATCAATCCAATCACTTGATTTGGGTTGGGTATAAAATTACAGTGACAGTCACCTGTATTAGGCTTAGAAATACATTCATGTGTATTTCATATGTACCCATGTCATCATCTGCCTAGCCTTTTCCCAACTATATTGAGGTCGGCTCCCAGTCAAACCGGATTCAGCTGCATACCAGTATTTTACGAGGAGCGGCTACCTACCAGACCTCCACAACCCATTACTGGGTAATACGGTACTTCTTGGCAAGACTGGTGTCAGATTTTCTGGCTTCTGACAATCCGTAACGACTGCCAAAGATCTACAAATGACAGCCGGGACCAACGGCTTATCGTGCTTTCCGAGGCACGGAGGAGTCTCGGTATGTTAATATGGTCATCCATCCACAGACCAACCTCGGAAAGCGTTGCTTAACCTTGAAGATTGGTCCGTGCGGCTGTTATAATTTAGCCACGAGCTCCTCACGTACACACACTAGTAAATTGAACCTGTTGACTATACCACTACTATATTGTCTAAGATCCGTCTTTTATTGTATGGGGAATTAGAAAAAAATAATTAAAAACTGAACCCACCTGCTGTAGTCGTTGGTTGTTGGCGAGAAGATCTCTGTTGTCGCGTTCGACTCGGAGCCGCTCGGCCGCTTCCGCGTCCGCTCGTTCTGTGGCCAGACCCGCCGCCGCGCGCTCCTCCGTGAGCTCGCCACCAACTTCTGATAGCTGGAGACAAAAGAAGTTATTAATATACAAATATATTACAATCTATACAAATATATTATAAAGAGAGAGTGAGAGAATTCCGTGAGTCTAGCGTAGACGTTCGATTTTCCGTTCCTCTGACCCGATGAACCGCAAAGCTTGTTTTCGAAATGAACGTTAGGTTTCCACATTCGGAAAATAAACATCTATTATCATCAGCTCTGACATCTTGACTAAACTAAAAATCCACAATAAAATATTGTAGATAAGTTGTGATTTATCGGTAGCAATTTGGCGATTTCTCAAAACTTTGATAGTGCCCTTAATAGGATTTACAATATGATGTAAATTTAACCCCGAAAAAGCCAGGTCTAGTTAATAAAAGATGATTAAAAAATATTGACAAAATAAATTTCCCAATTTTTCAAACAGCGAGTCCCATCCTGTAGCACATTTTTATGCGAACTATTTAGTTATAAAACGGAAAGTTTGGAAAACTGAAAATTATAATTAATCAACGCATTTCTACCAACGCCACAAAGGTTTAACACTTGCACTAATAAAAATTCTAGTTTTAAACGTCACTTGTCGTAGTTATGACGACCATGACATGCAATAATTGATGTATTTTCCTCGAGGCTATAGGATCAATTTAGCTGTCAGGGGGTCAACCGAAAGCAGCAGTGAAAGTATTGACATTTCGATTATTATAGACAAGACAATTATAATATTAACTTTAAATACTTTTCATGCAGATCTTGAGAAAAGTGGTCCGTAGTTTCTGCTTAATCTCGACAGTCTAGACAAGGCGCGATGGCTAAAATTAAGTACGAATATCAACATAAGTACTAGCAAATAAATGTCAGCAATGAAAATCTTTAATGATGATAGTCCACAGCTAAGCCTTTCTGTCCAGCCATAACAAGTACAAGTGTTTAAATATTCCATAGATTATTATATAGTGAGAAATCGTTTTACTTAGAAAGTAGGTAATTGCAATGTTCCTAGTCGTTAGCAGTTAATTATTCACTGCCGCGTCAACCACTGTGTGATTATATCACAACAATAAAACAACACCCCAGCTTATTAAACCCTGCAAATGACGGCTCTGCGATCATTAACACGTCGATCTAACACTTAAATAATCGATCGTTACTCTAAGTTATCGACGCGATAATCATACGACTGAATGAAAATTAACTAAGCGGCAACATTTCAAACATAACAGGTTAAATTTGGAACGCACTGACGCGCGGAGTAGGTGGCCCAACCAACGTATTAACTGTCTCGCGAATTCGCAACGCAAGCAACCTTTAACTCTTGCCAAAAGCGCACACAATTCCTACAAAAAAAAATCCACAAACGTAAGAAAAAAACAGCAAGTTTCCTGTTTCAGTTTGAGTGACAATGTCGTAATACTCCGCTGACGGACAAGGCAGAGTATCGCGCGAGCCGTCGCCGACGAGAAGTCAACAATGAGAAAAAAATGTTTTGGCAAGCGACGCGCGTGCGGTAATAGAAAGCCAACTGCCACAGTTCCAAGCGCCACTGGTAGCCCATGAAACTATCCCAAGCAGCCGGCGATAATTTATTACCGTGTATTAGCCTTATCTTTACGAGCATCGCGAACGCTTTGGAACATTTGTACTATGATATCTAGAACTAATCATTTGTATGAGTCACCTCGTCCATTTCGGAGACAGTAGTCCGGTCTTCCGAGATCCCGCGACTGGATCGGCAGACACTGCTGGCTCTGCTGCCACTCCGGCTGAACAACGTGAAACCCTTGATCATGATGTTCGTCGCAGACTTCGATCTTCCAACTCTTCCCTTCTTCCTATCGAACATCATGTCAGAGTCATCTTTGTGTCCTAACCTTCGCCATTCATCCATAACATGGTCAGTCCTCTGAAGGAAACTGTCAATCTTACTGCTCAAGTAATTAGAAGACGTTCCTTCTTCCATATGAGCTGCCACTGGTTTGAACTTCTGCCGGATGGGCTGCTTATTTACACCGAGCACGAATGACATGTTGGCATCAAAAACAACGGGCGCCTGTTCTCTAGATCTTAGTTCTTTTAAATCCACACGTTCAGTCATATCACAGGTTTGAGGGTACATTCTTCTAGGAGTAGGCGTCCTGCTGTATAGTGTGGAGTTCATACTGGATGAACGTGACAACGGCACGTAGGTCCCGTTGCTGCTGCATGTCGAGTACTGGCTGGCTGAGCTGCGGACGCTGCTGTATGAAGACGGACTTGGAGACCTTGACGTCAATAAATTGATAGGCACAGGCACATGTCTCTTAGCAAGTTCCGCTATGGAACCTCTCTCTACGGAAGCAGTAGAGATGCTTCTTCTGTAGGACGGACTCGGTGAGCGACTCACTAAGTACCTTCCATTGTCTCCACTGGGCTCATTTATAGTACGAACCTCCTTCAGAGGTTTCGTGACAAAAAGTTTCTTTCCATTCAATAGAGAAGATGATAGTTTGGGTGGTACTTTCTCATCGAAGTCGATAGGCAACGTCTTGGACTTCTTCACCGGCAGGATGGGTCTGCTCGGCGGAGCTTTCGGCGGTTTCTTCGGGGTTGTATCCAGTATTGGTGGTGACAGTGGTCCGTTGAAGTTTGGCGGAAGAGATCCATTTCCATTGATCGGCGGAGAGAAGACACTGTTACCGTTTGTGTTGCCGTTTGTTGCACTTTTATTTTGTTCTGGTATTTGCAGCTTCAGTGGGTTGGAGCTCGTGCCGTTGACGGCGGCAACGGCGACGGGTGCGTGCGGCATTTTCGTTTAGGCTGTTCGCTTGCGTTTCCTGTAGCGGAAGTGTCGCGAACGTTGAAAGTCTAGTGCCATTTCACAGTGATCCGTTGCAGTATTATTGTCGCAAGCGTTACGGGATGCGTCGGGACATTAGTTGGAAATAGAACCGGCGCGAGAGGGCTCCGCGGACGCACTGCGCCGGCTATCTCGGTCGCCGGGCCGACGACGACGCGGCCGCTCGACTATTTTAGTTTACTTAGATGTCGAAGTGCACGCGCGGCTGACATGCGCTGGACCTTCAACATTCAGTGGACGTTAGAGTACGAAGCCAATGACAACATTCATACGTCCGAACGTCCTGTATCAAACGGTCAGGACGCGTAAATCAATCACAGCTAAATGTACTCCACATTGTATAGTTATGATAAACAGGAGTAAAAGTAGGTCAATCGATATGCATGTCAATAGATCAGAAGTGGTCGTCGGGATGTCTGCGCAGAAGCAGCCGACCGGACACCGTGAAGGCCGAGCTTTGTTTGTCGCATACTCAAGGCGCCTGTAATGAGAGACTCGTCCCGAAATGGAAAAGGAGAGTATAACCAGAAGTGTGCACTTTCTGAACATACGAAGAAAATGTGTAATTCTTGTAAATCTCTGACATTACCCGACGCTGACGCACCAAAGATAATATTTCCAAATATAACAAATACGACAAGAATATCACAAACGCTTACGCAAATGGATACCAAACAAGACTGCAGAAGACGTATTTCAATATCAATCAGTCAAAGTGCGCGGACAGTTTCAAAACATCTTCATAATGATTCAAATAACTGTCATTTTGACGCGCATGCACTGAAACAGTAACTGTTGGCAACTAATAAACTGAACGTTGGCAAGGAAATTTGTTAAAATAACGTAAATGTACATAATATAGCATCCGAATATGCATGGTTCGGCAAAAACAACGTATTCACCAAACTTGCGCGCACGCAGAAAGCTGTAGCGATTTGTTGTGTAAACATAGACTGTGTGAAATGCCAAACTGTGTCAAAATCTGTTTTGTGTAAAAGTGAGAAAAACAATCGAAAAACACAAGGGCAGGTTTTGGCGGACACTAAAGTATGGATATTAGTCATGGCATTAAATCAAACAGGACTGTAGTCGAAGCAAAGTTCCGTAAAGTATCACCGAAGTAAAGATATTTTGAAAAGATTTCAAATACACTAATTTTTCGAAATCACAACGAGCAAATAAATTCAGCAGTAACAGATCAGTAGCAGAAACAAATGTCTTCTCAAACGAAAATGAAATTTCTGAAACTAGAATCAACAGACCGGGTTACGTCAGTTAGTAACAAAACATAGATGATGAAGACTTTAACAAAATGAGGCATCGACATCCTACACTGTAAACCTAGATTACTTTCAAGATACTGAAAACAAGCTGTCCAATTATTTACGTACGACTCTTCCAGATTTACTGCCGGATAACTGTATGTTCAATCATGTTGTTTCTTACGAACTCGCAATTCAATTTATTTAGCGAAACATGAAAATGTGAATTTTCCCAATTTGCCAGTACATCGCGTGGTGAGCCACACAATGAATTGGCAATATTTTATGTGGTGTTCTTTTTAATTTAAATTGTTGTAAACTTAAAATCAGAATGACGAAAAATATTGAAAATAAAAAGACACTGCACACATTGTACGCACTGTGGTTTACACAACCCGACTTGGGGATTCGCACGAGAAAAGAGTGGTCTAAGCTCTTATTCCAACCTCATCTTGGAAGTACCCTAAGATGGCGATTAGACTATGAAATCGAAGACATTGATGAGAATCTGAATTAATGACAAACAGTTATTTGATAATCTGTTAAAGCTACAACCTATTAAACTCCATTCAATTCTATATCTCCAAGGTTGTTCAACGAATCTAGCCTAGACTTTCCCAACTATGTTATACTTACTTATGTTAGTGCGCTGAATATCAGTATTTTTCATGAAGCGACTGTCAATACCTTTGTAGGAATGGTCGTCCAAATTTCAGGCTTCAAAGTACCGGTAAAGACTGCCAAAGATCGAAAAATCAATGACACAGCTAGTTCCAAACAGAATAATCTGACGTGCGAAAGCTAAAGGGCTCGAGCGAAAGCTGTTCCAATTCTAAAACACTGCCGGCCTATCGGTCAGATGTTCCAATAAGAAATAAATAACGAGCCAGCCGCGTCTGCCAATGCGTCCGCTTGATGCAATCCGTTCCGCAGTAACAATGCTGACAATTGCGCAACCAAAGACTAAATGAGTTTTTAATCTGCCAGTGGTGATAGGGAAGCTATAAATGAAAAGAGATTTTTGGGATTTGCGGTCATCGTTATTAAGGTTTATGAACACTGTAGAATGTTGACAATAGGTAGAAATGAAATGGCTGATGTGATAGATGATTCACAAGGCAGAGATGTTAAGGAAATTAATTTTGAATTAAAGACAGTACCTATTTCAATATTTGGGGACAGTGCAGCGAATTTGCAGTAAGAACAAGAATCAAATGGATTGTTGTAATAATCAAAGACAAAACTAAAAACGAACGTTTGAATGTTACTGATCACAAATCTGCAAAACAAAAGCATGTTTCCACAAGGTATTCTCTCGAATATCATGATTGATTGCATTGGCACACAATAACGAAGAGTTATAAAAGGCAGTTACGCAAAATACCATCTCATATGATGACAGCAAAAAGAAAAGTAACAGCGACATAACAATATCACACAATAATAGTAAATAAAGAAAGTGGTTCAACGAAATCAACAATACGATGTCACACGCTCTCGCGTCTAACGAAAAACTCGATAGCTATATAATTAAAAGTGTTTCCAATCAACTACTGCAGCTCATCGATCATCTTTTTATTAAAGAAACCATAATTGATGTTACTTTTCATGTTTCAAGTCACTATCATTCACTGGTTCGTTATTAAATCGTAAATGTCGATATTTTCTTTCGATTTGCGTGCTTTTTTCTAAGAGAGCGTTGTGCACGCTTCGCGACAGTTCTACAAACTGAACGTTTTGTCTGTGATTTTTGAAAATTGGAACTTTTTTTTAAATATAGTTCGGAAGAGGATTTATGGCGGCGACTTAAATGTAGCTCAGGCTTGAATTTATTTGTACACATCTTATAAAAAAATGAGTGCGTGTAAACGGTTGATAAAATAAACTATTTTTCTTGTTGTGAAGTTTATTTTTGATAATTTATTACTTTCGGATCGCACTTCAGAAACTTTTCAGCCAGTCACACATTTCTGTATACTTATACTCGTATGAATTCATAATTTTTATGATTTATGTAGCGTTAAAAGCTTCTTTCAAAGTCTTAAATTCATATTTATGACAAAAGCATTTAAATATTCATACGTTTTGTAAGACATGAACATATCAAGAATAACTTAAATATTTAATTTCTTGCGAAAAAAAAAAACATTTTTCGCATTAAAATTCTCAATTCCAGACATACTTCACGGCCAGTCAGTTTTCGCACAGCACAAACACAAAACAAATTCAGCATGAACGCTAAACATTGATTTCAAAAGCTTATTCCTGGAGTTGTGTGCATAAATCAGCAAAATTAGGTCATTCACGACTGGGTACGCTGACGAACGGAGTTCAAGCGATCGCCATGTTCTAAAATCTCTTCTACCTACTATTTATAAATGCAAAAGTTTGGATGAATGGATGTTTGTTACTCAATCGCGCCAGAACGGCTGAACGGGTCTGGATGAAATTTGGTACAGAGATAGATTATAGTCTGAAATAGCACACAGGCCCCTTTTTATCCTGGGAGTATATTCCCTTGGAATCAATTCCAACATTCACGCGGGCGAAGCCGCTGGCAGAAGCTTGTTAATTTAAACTTTACAATTAGTTTGTTGACGTGAATGACACGGCCTGGTTATTGACGAAAATAATAATGTGAAGCGTGAAATTAAATATTGGCGTAATTTTTAGGTAGGTGACCAAGTCTGATTGTGGAACGCAGCTGATAGTTAAAACTTTTAATTAAACCAGGTGTTGGTGTATTTTTTCGACTCACAAAACACTACTAGGTTTCATTATCATCATCATCCATCATATCAGCCGAAAGATGTCCACTGCTGGACATAGGCCTCCCCGAAGTGTCGCCACAACAACCGGTCATGTGCGTCTCGCATCCATCGGCTACCAGCGACCCTCACCAGGTCATCGGTCTTTTAGGTTTAGTCTAAATAAATACCGACTTTACCAAACGTTTATCAACTTTCAGCAGAGTAAATAACACACTTTCATAGTCATCTCCCATCCAGAATTTTCCGAATGGCTTTTCTTCCTACCCGTCCTCATAATTCTTATTTTGTAATAACAGTAAAACCAACTAATTGAAACGAAATGTCTCATGCATTGACATCACAATTTAAAACAACAGCTGTGCTTTAAAAATAAAAACAGAAAAGAAGAAAAATCAAACATGGCCGCTCTTGGAATTGTACATAATATTTGAATTTTTCGCGACTTTGCAATGCTTTGCAATAATCAACTGAACATTCCGGGAGAGGTCATCACACTTTTCTAAGGGTTAGCTCACACCGGAACACGAACTAGCGTACTTTTTAAGATAGGTAGCTATTACAATATTCTCGTTATTCGTTACTAGAAAAGGTGCATATTTCAGTGAGACAAATTAAATACACTCCGGAGAATTATTCCAAACTGTTTTTTTCGAACTCCCTTTATTATTATTAAAAAAAGTGCACTTTTGCCTTTTTTTTTGAACTTAATAAACACTATTATTGTTTTGTTCCGCTATTTTTAAATAAAAAGAGCGTGCAGTGTACCGTCTCGGTGTAAGTTAGCCCTAAGACTGATTCCATATTCCTCATAGGTACCTACGATCAGCGATTACCTTATAGATGTCCAGTAAATATTGAAATTAGTCTCTAACAATGCACGCAGATATTTTGCAGTTTTATCAGGACATCTGTTTGATTTTTATCGTCTTACTTATCATTATGGGACTATCAATCTCGGCTTTATTGGCAATGAAACTTGTCAAGCTTGAAGTATTAGGTGAATTGTCTATTGTTATGTTCGTGAATGTTCGGGATAGGCTTCGGGTGGATGATGATGTATTAGTCCAATGAGATGTTGACAAAAATGGCTTGAAATCGACACAAATTATCAAGGTTTATAAAAAAAATAGATTTCCACTCGCGGCTTCGCTCCTGTGGCGTAGTTTAACTATCAGTTTAAGAATTTTCGTATTCAGATCGAAACTTCCAAAGAATTTCCAAACATATCAAAGAACAAGCAGTTAAATAAATAAAAAACACTTTTTTTTTCAACTTCAGAAGACATTCCCGCCAAATGTTTTTATTTTCCCTCCATTCAGCGTCCCTTCACGAGCCAACTTTTTTTTATTCTAACCTTGGCGTTGACATCTATTGCTATTCTAATTTCAAATTTAACTTTTTTTTTCATTGCCAAGGTATTCATCGATAAGTTTCATTTGTCTTTTTAATAGGGACATTGGATAATTATATTTTGAGTAGCTTCTACCCACGGTTTTGCCCTCGTGAAAGGGGGTTTTATTATTCCAAGGGAAATTACTGCCGCGATGAAAATTATCCTATATCCGAATCCAGGCATTACCTTAAGGCTCAGGCTTGGCTTTAAGGATAAGTACTCGTAGTATCCTTGTGCCGTTCGGCGGTTTAGACGTGCAAAACGTAACAAACAGACAGACACACTTTCGTTTTTATAATATTAGTAACTATGGATTTGTAGATATTTAAATTGTTTCTTTGAGCTATAGACTAAGATTAGTATCGGTATTCACGTTAAATGCTCGAGTAACTCTTGAAACTATAACTAATGGTTGACGTGGGTACATTTATAGGCAACATTGACACATTTTCTGAGTGAACTGATGGTTCTAGTTGTTTCTGGATGACAAACAAAAACGTTAAACAGTGGTCGCATAGTTTCTCAGATTAACCTAAGTATAATAGATTTAATCAAAATAATTATATCATGGACACCAAGAATGATGAATTGATTAATTATCAATAAAAGTAATTATTAACCGTCATTCTTAATTTTTGAGTAATAAAACATTACAGTTAACAACATGAGTCAACGTGAACACCGATTAAAAAATAAACACACATTAGAAAGTTCTCGCAACACCGTGAGTTTAAAAAAGTCGTTCAGTAGTTGTCTGTGGTTACGTAATATCATTCTCAAACAAATATCGAAGTTCGGCGTTTGAAACAGCAGGAGCAGATGTGATTATTATTTAACAAGACTTTATGAGATTATGAATGGCATTATAAAGGTCTGAGTGCATTTTATTGTTTTTAGACATTGCTGAGCTGACCAAACAAAATTTTAAGTTAGAAAGATGAACTATAAAATTAGCCTATTTTTAATCGCGGAAAATAATGCACGGCTTCTTTATGATGAACGAGAAAATTGAAGTTATTTATTCAAATTAGACTGTTAGTTGTTTAGTCAAAGTTTATATTAAAACAGTCCCCCAAAACACCCGCCCGTCAACCTCTTCCTAATATTTTAGCTGGGAAGGAGAAGTGGCGCAAGAAGCTTTTCAGCAAGAAGCAGGCACATAAGCGAAGCCGCAGGAAAGACTAGTTTGCATCATCTAACTCCATTATTTGTAGGAGTACTGAACTGTCACAAATTCGTGTTATTGATGTCCCAACTGATCTGGTATATTTTCGACTCGGTCAAGGAACCATGTGGAGGCTAATAATGAATATTGTTTGTATTTTCTCTAGGTCAGGCACAAATTCTTGTCGTTTGTAACTTTTTTTACGTAATTAAATCTGTTTTGAAGACGAAAACATTTGCTACAAGCTAAAGTCAAAACACGCAATTTCAAAATAAATAAAAACCAATAAAAAGATTTTAAAAATATGTTCAGCACATTTATAGTTTAACTATGTCCCTAATTAAATATTTTACTGAGAAAATATTTAATTTGAATAAAACTAATGGTCAAATAAAATTTTACTTACGTACTTACATGCATTTTATATGTCCATTAATACTAAGATTTATACACTTTTATCCTTTACTGCGATGCGGCAAACTTTTAGATTTCCCATAATATTTTATTTCAGTAAAGTAGTTAATTAAAGTACCTAAGTCTTTTGTTTATGATTATGCTCAATAAAACCACTAAAGAGTTTTTATTACACGGCTGTCATGGCTAGAACACTACCCCAGTCTATTTCACCCACCACACAATTAAAAAGTTTTCATGTATTTAGCCAATCAACCTCGATTCGATTGCAGCACTAATTAACAAAAATGTTTTTTACTAACGAATATTTTATCTCAATTATTACGAACCAATACCTACATATTTTATCTTATCAGAAACATTTCAACCAAATTAATCGGTCACATTTCACAAAAAAAAGAACAACTTTCCCGCCAAAAGAACTGTCACCGAAAACTGACATTTAATTTGACATTTATTTTTTTTAATGCCAGCTGATGTAGGCAAAAGTCACATAGAGACTGCCACGGGTTATGCACGCATATCCTGTCCCAAGGTAAGCAGGACGGGTGCTCGGCCAGTGGGCGGTTCGTTCCTCACCAATGAACTTCATAACAATTACCTGGCATTGTTTTGTTTGTCATCAAGCTACCGGTCTTATTGATGCCAAGATAATTGTGATTAATAAAATTACCTACTGTTTTTGATAAGTTTTGCAATTTTATCGGTGACAAGTAGCTAATTGTGAGAAAAATAAGGCAATTTTATTATTACTTAACAATAAAGTAAGGAGTGACGGCTGTGTCAGTTAGAGTTTAATTTAAACCCGCTTTATTTCCTATGGACCACAATGACAAAAATTTATTAGCTGAAGTAGGGAACAGTCATGTCAGTCCAAACAAACTCAAAAAGAAAAAAAAAAGAATATTTGCCGGTTTTTCCTTGATCAAATATTGTTGAACCCATAATATAAAACCTTATTTACCAATTAGGTTCTATGTTATCTGTGCATAATTTGACGTTGGACTAAGGTAATAAAAGTCGTTCATCCAGTCAGGCCGGATACGACCCTTGTCTTTTACTGTGAGAGTCAAGTTAATGTAGAGGAGTTAAGGTGGGCTCACACAGCCGTCACATTACTTCAGGCACAACGAATATATTAAAAAAAGGTTAGTTTTTTTTAAAACAGTACAGTACGGATACAGTATAGTTTGAAATATAACGATACTAAGTATATAGCTTCGTCTTAGATTATGGATTCTTTATTTGTGAACCTGTAGACCTTTACAGGGCATGCGAAGCAGAGAGTAAGACACGCAAACCTCCATTTAAAAGGGAGGATCCTCCGACCCGACGATTGTTGTGTTTGGTGGGCAACTGCCCGATAGTTGATTTTCGAGCTGTTGTACATGTTCAAATCGCACGGAAAACTCCGATACCACGATGCAGAATTTCGTTCAGTAGTTCGCTGATGGCGGGATAGATGGCGCTGCGTTTCTTTATGTATAAATTTCGCTTCGTTACTTTTTTCTTAGGGCCGGCCGGCATTGATGCCGCCCTAAGAAAAAACTAACTAACTATTTTGTGAAAATCTCATGAAAATTTAGGGAGGAAAAATTATGATTGACATGACCTGTTAATACCTAGCTTCAGGAGAAGACAGGACAGCTCACGTCACTTATGTTTTCACGGTAAGTTTACTAATAATCTAGGCCACATGTGACACATTTGTTTTATTTCGTAAACGCCCCTACAATAATTTAAAATCAAACCCAACTGGGCCATGGAAATAGATCAAATCGTTCGCCAAAACTAAACGGATACCGTTGACAGTAACAAGTGGCTATAAGTCTAATTTAATAAATGGCTGCCTATTGACTGCAAATATACAGCTCTTCGGTGATCAGAGTTAAAGCAGCTGTATATTTATATAAGGTCCCATTAAAATAGGTGGACAAACTTTTAGGAATCATTCAGACCACCAAAATAAGGACAATGGTAAAAACAAAAATAAGTGTATTTTTGTTCGCTGATTATTTTAATTGTAGGTACATTACATACGCTTATTTTTGTTTTTACCATTGGACCTTATATACTATGTTGCTGTAGCCCGCGACTTCGTACGCGCATATATCGGGTTTTTTCCCGTTCCCGTAAGAATTTCGGAGAATCCTCTCTTAGTGCTGCCCTACACTACCCAAGGAACCTATATGCCAAGCTTTTTCAGCTTTCTACGACCAGAAGTTTCGGCTGTGCGTTGTCTGTTAGTCACTCAGTCAGTAATGGAAGAATTATATATATGTCGCAGCCAATAAGCTTCATCCGCCGTTTAGTTGGTGGCCTAGCCTTTTCATTTAAATGAGCCGAATTTACCGCGACTTAAATGACATCTTTTGTTCAATATCGTTTGATGACTTGCCCATGTGACTTATGTCGCTGATTAAACGACGGATTTCAATGAAAAGGCTAGGCTTTTAATGAAACGGCAGATTAAGCTAGTTGGCTGCGACATATATATTGATAATGTTTACTACTATTAATGATACATTAGATGAAACAATCTTCGGGATTATTCAGTTCAAAAAGATTTTCATTGATTCGGTTCTGTTACTAGCTGGTAAATACCTAGCCTAGACCACAGGAGACAACAAAAGAAGGAGGAAGCAGAAATTGTTCTTAGAAGATGAAGACAGGTTTTTCCCATCTCAAATTCTCAACCTTTGAAGTCGGAACAAGTCGCAAAGCTCAAAAATTTTTGTGTATGAAAGAACACAATCCCATTTTTAGAAAAAAATATCTGCTGTTTGTTCAAGTAACTCGACACAGAGTTTATTTTTGTGTAAATCGTACATAATGCTTAGAAAATGTTTAGACAGCGAGTTTTTCCCACCTCAAATTCTCAACCCTTGAATTCGAAAACAAGTCGCAAATTTGCTCGAAAATGTGTATGAAAGAACACAATCCCATTTTTAGAAAAAAAATCTGCTGTTTGTTCAAGTAACTCGACACAGAGTTTATTTTTGTGTAAATCGTACATAATGCTTAGAAAATGTTTGGACAGCGATTAAATCCGGCAGTTTTGTCGTTGCAATGTACTGTTAATTAAACCATAAATAAGTGTAATTTCCTCTCATGCAACTCACCCTAGTAACCTAGATAGAAAACGTGATCATTTAAATCTGTATCTAATACACGTGTGCGTAAATTAGAAATTTTAATTTCCGTATTCTCTGTTTTAACTGCGTCTGAACGAAACAGAGCGTCAAACAATATCGAAGTAAATTACATGTAATTTGGGTGCTCTTGGATGAATTACGAGAAAATATAGTAAAAGAGTGGCAGTTAGTTTTAAAGTTGATAAGAGTTGGTCCGACCATTATGAATCCCTGAAGTCATTCCCTGTTATGTGATATTTATCGTGTAAATTGATTAAAAATAACACGCATTTTTACCGAATGCCGAATGCCTTTCTTAGATAACTACCGTGTACTTTGAGAAAAAACATCGGAAAAATTCGGGGCAGAGCATGCAAGTAGATTGAGATAAAAAACCCTGAAGTTAACAGATTGTAACATTTTCTGGCAATGCATTGGACCACTCAAATATGAAATACTATCGAGTAGTGTCGAGCCAGAGATAGGAAGAAGAATATTTTCTTATTTATATAAAGGAGTATCTATGGATCTTCTTCCACGTTCTCCTCCACATAGATCGCTTTTAAACTTGCATTTGGCTTTATCTTTCTAAATAAATAAATAAATAAATGACAAATGAAAGTGGTATAATTGACATGAATGCTCGGAGTTTGCATTTCATGTTTATTTTTTGTTTAATATAAATTGCATCTGGCCAGTTATTAAATAAGTAACCAATTCATCCAAAAATATATTTTGTTAAATATTTTATTTTAAACTCCTATTTTACAATAGTCTCGTGTGTGTACCCAGCTTTACACCGGTAACTTTTTACAGCAAAATTGAAATGGAACCCGTTCTTTAATAAAAACCTGTAGTGTTACGAGTGGTTTTGTTTTGGCCATCATTCTTTTAGTAACCAGTTGCAGTGCTGCTTACTGATAGGTATATTCTTGTGACGAAATTGTGAGGTTGGTTTTCTGTTTTTAATATCTAGCCTGCTGATGTGATATTTTATTTCTACAAAAGCTGCAAAACTGAAGTGGGACTGCGCAGGCCATGTATATGTTGCAGTCAAAACTCTTAACCAGTCAAAAGTAGGTACTATTGACCAGCAAAATCAGTTAAAAGTACTTTTGACTGATTTTGCTAGTAGAGTTAAAAACTTCATTATGGTTAACACCCCGACTCAGAGTACCCCGACTCGGATAGGTTAGGTTAGTGGTTATTTTTTTTAAACCACCCAGAAATAGGAGCCCCGCAAAGCGGGGCTCCGTCGACCTATCTTAGCACAGGTGTCAAAAGTACTTTTGACTGGTTAAGAGTTTTGACTGCAACATATACAAGATGCTGTCAAAGCTCGTATATCGCAACACTGGAGTTTTTACACAGCTAGTCGGGAGGGGTCGCTGTAGACCAAGCAGTCGAAGACGGGATACCTTGGGTGGTTTACTCCTGAATAGGCCTGAAGAAGCACAACACTACGAGGAATGGATGGAATCGAAGGCGAACTTTTCCAGGAGAGGCTGATATTAAAAAAAAAGAAAACTTTTCTATGCGATTTTTTTTTGTATAAAAAGAGCACATACTTACTCACTTTCAAGTTGCACTTTTATTGCTTGGTTTATGATCGGCTTTAAAACCGAAGATCGACCCAGAAACTCAGTGACCGCAACGATTAAAACAAAAATGATTTCGTTCATTAGAGCGTTATAAATAGCACGTTGGAATAAAAGAAGGGCTTTTACAATCTTTAAAATATTAACGGCTTTTACAATCTTAGAACGATTAACGACATTTACGACATTAGAAAGAGCATCAAATAAAAAAAACTTGACGCTATTAAAAGTGCCAACTGTAGGTATTCATTTTGGCGAATACGGTTTTCTAAATTGCTGTTAAAGTTGCAAGGTTCGTTTCTCTAACAGGAACATTGCAATTACATTCTGTTTTATAAATAACTTTTGCCCGCGACTTCGTACGCGTATATCCCGTTGTTTCTCGTTCCCGTATAGCGTACAGCCTTCCTCATGAATGTGGCTATCATATACAAAAAGAATTTTCAAAATCGGTTCAGTAGATCCAGATATTACCTACAACCTCTCAAATTTTACCTGTTTATGATATCAGTATTAGTCATCTCTGCAAAGTCCCGGTTATCATATTCCAGACATTCAATTTCACGGATAAAAATCCTGTTCAATAAGATAATATCCGTTTCCTCAAAGCACTTCTATGATGTTATGAATCGTTTTTCATTACTAGAACAGTAAGGATCACGATAGATGTCGATTCAGGACAGCTTTATGTCATTAGTTTGTTTTTGAAATTAAGTGTGTCAATAAATGTAGGTGGGTTAATGACCGTTATTCTTCATTTATCTGGCACCTACTATACCAGAAATCTTCTCCAATAACAAGTCCTAAAGGAAATTTAAAGAAACTTTTCCAAGAAAAGTAGAAAATAAAAGGAAAACAAGTAAATGTTCTCACTCACCTTAGACTCGAGCCGTTCCGACTCATTCTTGTAATGTGTGCGTTCACTTTCCACCTTGTCGAGTTTGGCCCGGAGGGTTTCCAGCTCATCCTGTTGAAAACACAACTCTATTAGTACTGCTATAAGGTTCTATTCAGCTAAAGTCCTAATGATAGAAAACGTCCTGTTGAAGAAACAACTTTAAAACCACCTATATAAGGTTCATTTTTTTTCAGAGTAGGTCTAAGTGTTAGAAAATGTGTACTTTCTGCTTATCACCATCGATTTGTTAGTGATTATGGATGCTGTGACCCGTATGCTTAACTCGTCATTTGTATACTTAACTTGGTAATGTCTCATTATAATATTTACTTGGATATGGAGGGATAAGGACGGTAGAAATGTGCGTTTTTAATTGTCAGCGGTTTTCTCTTAAAAGACGGTGCTTTTCATAATGGTTCAGCAGCTTTACCTACATTTGCATTTTCACTATCCCTAGAGTCAATGATGTTTGGAGAATTTACCAAAGAATATTATCGTTAAAGCTTATTCGAATATGATCGAATAAGCTTTAACGCTGCCCTCTAAGACTCTCATAAATACTCTAATGCGGGTCATACACGGTCAAGAAATTTGATCCCAGCCTGTTTGATCAAATTATCAAATTGGCATGAACATCTGTGGGAAAATTTGATCAAAAATGAGTTGTCAAATGGCATGAAGAAATACGAGATTTCGTATTTCTATTTGATCAAATAGTTTGATCCAACCTGTTTGATCAAATTACTTGAACGTGTATGACCCGCATAAGTATTGAAAGTCCATCCAAGAGTGACGGTTGGTGACAGTCAAGTCTTTTATCTCAAAAAAATTTAAATATACTTGTTGATTCGATATGTCTGTCAAGGGATATGCTGAGCCCTGATGATTTGTGTGCATGATGATTCTAACACCCTAACTCAAAGTAACTCGAGATTGGGGGCAAATTTAGGTTTGCCCGAGATTTTTGCCCCATTTCTCAGAGACTTGGGCAGGTTTTCAGCAACTGTTGGTAGGGTAACTCCCAGATTCAGAATCAAGACATTTAAGTAGAGCATTTCAAAACGCTATCTTAGCCTAAAAACCTGCAGCCTGCCAGGGTTGCGGATTTTGTTCGAAAGAGTTACCGCGGCCCTGGAAAGCAAAGGGCACTAGGGAGAGCATGGATGGGTTTTAGTCAGTAAGAGGCTGATACTCCCTTCCGCTCCGACAAGAGCGGGAGGATTTGATAATTTTCCAACCATAAAAAAAGCCTAAAAACCTGTCAGCACTAAAGTAGGGTTTTACAGGTTATACTTCTTGCTTCAAATTCATAATTCAGAAACCGGGTTTCCTTTTATTTTTAAAGGTTTAATCATAAAAGAGGGTGTATACAGTGTAGGTACACAGGGTGATTCTGTTCGAAAACAACTCAAAGCTACCACAAAAACATTGCAGATTAGCTCCAGAACATTCCATCTACGGATCCCTGTAATTTGCCTCAAACATACCTAAACTACTTATCAGTCTATCGGGCCTCGTCCGGGTGGAACCATTAATTGGTTCCAGTAAACGAATTGATTTAAACTATAATTCTGTTTATTTACGGTTTATTTTCATTCATTTTCCGTACCCAAAGGGTAAAACGGGACCCTATTACTATAAAGGCTCCGCTGTCTGTCCGTCCGTCCGTCCGTCCGTCTGTCACCAGGCTGTATCTCATGAACCGTGATAGCTAGACAGTTGAAATTTTCACAGATGATTTATTGCTGTTGCCTCTATAACAACAAATACTAAAAACAGAATAAAATAAATATTTCAGTGGGGCCTCCATACAACAAACGATTTTTTTGCCGTTTTTTTACAGATAATGGTACGGAACCCTCCGTGCGCGAGTCCGACTCGCACTTGTTTTCATAACATTGGTTCCCCCGGACGATAGAGGTATACACTAGGAGCAAGTAGGTAGGTACATTTAAGAGCTGCACACACGCTTGCATAGATCAAGATGCATCCGTTCAAAACGCACGACCGTTCAAGATATGCGGTGGACCGCGTCATCGCGTGCATTTGACGGTAGTTGGAGAAAATTTGGAAAAACTGTTAGAGGAGGAATTTTAAGTGGACATGATATTGATTCTAGTTTTTCAATTGTTGCTAAGAATTTTTGTTTTAATTTGAGAATGATGCGTGGATAATGACTGGAGAGAATTCCTTAGAGAATCATCTTAGATACTTTTAAGTACATAGTTAGGAAAGGACTGTTACATAATGCTAGATTCAGATGTGGAGGCAACAAAACTGATTTTATCACATCGGTAAATCAATTACAAAAGGATATAAAAAAGCAAATACATGAAACTATAATAAAAGGCCCAATAAACACTTATTTGCGTCGTAAAAGTATGAACGGAAATCCATACGGGTCAACCCACACTCGATCGCAAGCTTCTGCAGCATTAGGCCTAGTCCAGAGAGAACGCGCAGTGACTAGGGCGGGAGAGGGCGCGGTGGCGGGCGCGATTCTGTGGCCACAGTGCATCGCGAGTTGTTGTAGCGGACAGGAGAGGCTAGATGTGTTTCCTCAGGGTAAAACAAAAGACGGTCTCTAGCTAGCGAGGTCGCTTTGTCTGTCGCGCTCGCCAACATTGTCACTTGAGGGACCGACATGCGACAGCTGACAATTTTGTGAGTTTCTTTCATACATTTTCATCTAGATAATAGTTGATTCAAACAGCCGGGCCGTGGCCGAACAGTGTCAGGGACGTGGCCGTGCAGGGCCCGGCCACGTCCCGGACACGTGTGAATCAACCTTTAAAGTTCTCTTTTTAAATGTTTTCACAATTAAGTACGTCGAGTGACAAATATCCTAACAAATATTATAAATGCGTAAATGAGTTCGTTTCTTACGATGAACGCTCACGCCTGAACCGCCGAACCGATTTCGTGACTTTTGACAAAAATAGATGGCAACTACTGGATACGGTTAGCTACTTGTAACGCGAGCGAAGTCGCGGAAAAAAGATAGTATCTATCGCTTTCCATCAGGCGTGATCGAGGTCAAGAGCTAGCCCATTCATAAATAAAAAAAATGTACCCAGTATACCGTAAACGGCAGTACATACGTCACGATCGCGCTAGCGCATCACCCTGAACGAAACCTTACGCATGTTACACAACCCACACACCTAATCGCACGTTTGATTTCTAATCGCATAATCCGAGCGGTAGATACCATGATTACGGAGCAATTAGAGCGAACCTGTCATACATACTGTTACTCCATGCGGAAATGGCCGCCGCGTCTTGTGCGAGAATGTGGGGAAAAACAGTGAGTGCTGTATAAGGGACTTTGTATACTTGTACACGTTGAGATGGTAAATGGAAACTGGAAAGATTACGCGTTTTTAGAGTTCCGAACGTTCTGTATACACGGAACCCTTATGAGATCAATCGTTTGTCTGTCTGTCTGTCCGTCTGTTACAGCCAATTTTCTCCAAATATACTGGACTGATTAAGTTGAAATTTGGTACACATATTAACTTCTATAACCCAAACACGGACGCATACTGTATGCGTCCGTGTTTGGGTTATAGAACTTAATATGTATGCGGCATACAGCAAACAAAAAAAAAAGAGTAGGTAGGTACTTATGGGGATATCACTTTTGGGGGACATATTAGCAAATGTTTTCTAACTGTGCCGTGTGACATCCAAGTATTCCTTCATCACAATCCATTAGTTTCCACAACTCAAGGATGTTTTTAAAATAACTCCTCTTTAAATGGCATTGAAGAGAAGTAAGTATATCGGAGTGTTGTTGTCGATGTTGCAGCCAACTAGCTTAATCAGCCGTTTCATTAAAAGCCAAGCCTTTTCATTGAATTGAGCCGTTTAGCGACTTATGTGACATGGGCAAGTCATTAAACGATTTTGAACAAAATATGTCACTTAGGTCGCTAAAAAGTCGGAGCATTTAAATGAAAAGGCTAGGCCACAAACTAACGGCTTATAAAGCTAGTTGGCTGCGACATCGATATTTCATAATAGAGTGTGTACAGCCTCTAACACAAAAGATTACGATAGCTCTTACAAATTAATAATGTATCAGCTGTTATTGGAATTAAATCACGAGACAAATGAGTTCTTGCAAATGATTAACGATTACACTAGGAGTGGATGTTGGTTCCGCATGATTGGTTGAAACAATAACATGGTTTTGTACCTACATGTATGAAACACAATACGAAATAGTGTTTGACGATACACATACGAAAAAATATATTTAGGATCTCATTTAAATGAAAAGCTACTGTAGGTAATAGAAAAATACGTTCAAAAGGTTCTGAGTGAGCTGCTTTTTAAATAAATTTAAAAGAGCCATTGAATACGGATGATTCCGGAGTAAAAAAAATATGATTCTATTTAGTCCGTCAGTTGGAATAGCGAAAAATATTGGATAAGTACTTATTATCAAATAAATCAATAAAAATTGACGAGATAAAACGTACCAAAGATCTGGAGTGGGGGCTTGTGACGTCAATTTCCGGTAAAAAGTGTACTGAAATGTGACGTCACACGAGCTTTCAACGCACAGTAGGTACCTATCGTCTTCGTGTTTTGTATAAGTACGTCAAAAAGAAAAAAATACGTGTCCAATCTGACTGAATTAGGTTTTTTAACGGCCGCTTTCTATAACATATCTCAATCCCAATCTTGATCCCGATCCTTGTCTGTAACCAATCAAAGGTGAGGATTGTGTGGTGAAGGACACAAACTCGGCCGTTGATTGGTTACAGACAAGGATCGGGATCAAGATTGGGATTGAGATATGTTATAGAAAGCGGCCGTTAGTCATCTACCCTATTGCTTTTAATGTCTAGAAATTTCGGGTGAAAAATGTGGAAAAGAGATTAGCGATTTCCTTGAATACTTCTTCGTATTGAATTAGTCGTATCAGTGTTCTGTTTGCCTTAAAACACATTTCTTGCTTCGTACACATTTTACCTAGAAGAAACGTTACAAGCTTCATTACCTGCGGCCCTACCATGACGTGTTAGGTAAGTCATGGTAGGGCGGGCCACTGAACGTCTTTATTTTTATACTTATTTGTATTTTCTTTGTTAAAATAAAAATACGTGTCCAATATTTTTTGTTGATTTACCTGACGGACCAATTATTATTTTTTTATCCAATATCAACCCTATTGTAACCACACTACCTCGTTATGCCGTACAAACCACATCATCTTACTACAGAACAGTAGTTATACAATAGCATCGCGTATCGAACACAGCACGTTTTGCCCTATTTGCTGAACTAGTTTGCATTACAATTGACAGCAACTGTGCACTGAAATATATTACTGTACTGTTGTTTAGTATTAACAGCAGTGGTCGTGGTGACAAGCGGTAGGAAAATGTTTTGTCTTTGAGATTAAGTACTGATGGCGAAACTATACATACATAAATACGAAGATCTGAGAAGACATGGAATAACTACACTTTCTTGAGTTTCTAGACAAAGTATCATTTTAGTATACACGGTTATTTGTAAAACACTTACAACCTTTCAGTGGCTGAAAGTACTCATGATTATAAACAACTTTTGTTAGATACCATCCCTGAAAAATTGAAAAAATAAATCTATTGTGTCATTTTCATCGGGTGAATTGCATTTTGTATGAAACAGCCGATTTATAATTTATTGATATTTCAGAGTTGATCCCATAGTAAAAGTTGTTTCTAATAATTATGAGTAGGTACTTACTTTCACCCACTGAAAGGTCGTTAGTGTGTTACAAACAACCCTGTATTGTATTACTTTATTTCTGTGCAACAAATTGCATAACTTTATATTTGCACCAAGTGCAACCCCATTTTGCGTTCAGGCTATCTTTATCCATTCCAGGTTGCCTGGAAGAGATCGGGGAATGCGATGAGGCCGCCAATTGTATGTTTTTTAGTTTAAGGTTTCCTTTATGTACATTTAATTTGGTGTATAAATAAATATCATCCGCGATAGCGATTATCGAAGCGCCAAAATGTAAGGGATCGATCACGTGACATTCGCATCGCTATCGCCGCTTTATCGCTGACAGTATATCACTTGTCTACGGCTTCAGGAGACTCCATCTCTACATCTATTGTAGAGATATTAGTGCGGACTTTAGGGCCAAAATTCAAATTTGATTTTCAGCTGATCCTAAAGACCCCCACTGCTATACATAAGCGTACTCCAAGACCCACATCGGCTGAACGTGTCTGGCGTCCAGCAGACGGCAGAATTTTCTTTTTTTTAACCAGCCTGAACTTTTTTGTTAGTTTTGGCCGGCTAGCATTTGACCACAATATCACCTGATAGATTCTATAACCTTGAAAGCGATGATGTAGTCGACAATGGAGCACGCTTGGCTAGAAGTAACCTAGAATATAGAACTGTCGCACTCCTCTGAATTTCTAAACAAACATGCATTCTCATAACTTTGCTTTATGTTACCAAGCACGCCACTTTGTCCCCACCCAGAAGGGTGCGGAAACGTCCCATAGAAACGGAACAGTCAATATTTACGACACGATTCTAACGCACCATAATAAAAACTGAATAGCAATCGGTTATGAGAGTTTATACCTAGTACTGGTATCAGTTCCGCTACTGAACAGATAAAAAGAACGGTTATTTATTAGTTCCCATGGAACAGTTATGTGTGTTGGTGCATTGATTAATGGGATCACTGTGTGGAAGAAAGTGGCTGAGTTAAAAAGTGGGTAGTGAATATTGGGGTTATAGCTACTCATGTACAAAGTAGATTTTTAAGACAGTGTAGAGGCACAACCGATTTAGCTACACGAAAACGTTGATAAGAGACTGTTTACGCAGTATTTGCGGGTTGTAAAACGTTGCTGATATTTTTGTATTTGAATAAACAAAACACGTTTGCTGAAAGATTTCAAAGTTGAACCCGTCATTTCCCCTTTTTAGGGTTCCGTACCCAAAGGGTAAAAACGAAACCCTGTTATAATAATAATTATATAAGACTCCGTTGTCCGTTTGTCTGTCTGTCTGTCTGTCATCAGGCTGTATCTCATGAACCGTGATATGATAGCTATAGTATGCGCCAGATTAACGAAGAATAACGGTCATTGACCCACCTACATTTATTGACACACTTAATTTCAAAAACAGAAATAATGACATAAAGCTGTCCTGAGTCGACATCTATCGTGATCCTTACTGTTCTAGTAATGAAAAACGATTCATAATTTACTGTCCGGGGGTACCTACGAAGAGATATTAAGGAAAGGTCAATGACCGTTATTCTTCATTTATCTGGCGCCTACTATAGACAGTTGAAATTTTCACAGATAATGTAGGTATTTCTGTTGCCGCTATAACAACAAACTAAAAACAGAATAAAGTGGGGCTCCATACAACAAACGTGATATTTTTGCCGTTTTTTATAGATAATGGTACGAAACTCTTCGTGCGCGAGTCCGACTCGCACTTGGCCGGTTTTTTGTTAAGCCACATGAATGTACTAGTCGAACAATGAATATAGATGCGCCAGAAATACCTACCAAACGTAGTAACACATTGTATCCACGAAAATGATAGTGTTTTACATATTACATTTAAGATTTATTATAATAATAAACAGGTAGGTACTTAAATAAAAAGTGTTTAATCACACATTCACACACCCGCATTTAAAGTTACCCGTATTCGGAAATCGGCTTGCGCCTGCGCACCTCCATAAAACTTAGTCATGCGACAGACGGAGTGTTCTACAACAGTGGGCGTCTTAATTATTGTTAATAAATTAACTTTGAACGGAGAATTATTCGAGATATATTATGTCCGTTTTAAGAGGCCCGAAAAACTAAATGATGGCGATGTCATGAAGTTGCTGCTTGAAATATTGTGGTGTTGGCATTTCATACAAAATTTCAAGTTCATATTTTTCGAAATTAATGAACCGATTTTAATTATACTTCACACGCAAATAATCAAGATACAGAGGTCTAATTGGGAACATTTTCAAAATGTAAGTAAGATTTTTCAAAAAGATAATTGGAAATATCTTTCTGTGGAACATTTGAAATCGGTCGAATATAGCTGTACCTAACACTATTTTCTAAAAATGTTCTCAATTAACTATTTATTTAGATCTATATACTGCTTATGCGTAGTAAATTTCATTAACACGTACGTCGTAAACGCTCTTTCGTTAATTAATAAAGCCTAATTTACCCATCTCCTAGTAACTACTTACCTCAGCTCTCCGTGTCATTATCGGCACGCGCCTGCGCAGTCGCGCGGAAATCGCAAACGATTACAGTTTACCGCGAGCAGCGCGCAAATGCGGCCGCGTCCATTTTTACATGGAGCAGGAAATTATGACAAAAAAAAGACTAGCGTTAAAGGCACGCAGGAAATTGCTCTTGCTAAGGAGAAAAAGGTTGATAACTCCAGGATAACGTAAAAGGATTAATAGAGAGCAGGATATTGCTAGTGGTACTGAGAATTATGTTCGAAGAAAATAGCTTTCATTCAATTTGCGTCTTCTTTACGTGTTTCAGTCTTTATTTCGACAAATACTCATTTAATTCGTTCCAAAAAAGCTCCTCAACGACGCCCCCACCATTTGTTACATGTGTGGCAAACGAATCATATATCTCACGTAATCACTCACAAAAAACTGTTGTCCAAGCATTAATCATGGCTTTTTCTCCCAAAAAAAAAGCGAACCGCCCCTCATATATCTCGTCTCAGACGCTCTAATAAAGTAATAAACTCGTCATGCATGATCATTCGTCACAGTGCGACCTCACACATAACCATCATTACTTTCACGCTAGTAATAAAGAATCACTGATGGCCGAAGGCTCAGGACAGGGTGGGAAGCTTATGCGGTAGCGACAGCGGGCGCGATAAATTAAACACTAGCTTCTGCCAGCGCCTCCGCTCGCGAGAATGGTGGAAATGATCCGAAGTAAACATACCCCCGGCATACAAATATAAAGGCATCAATACCGCCACAAAAAACTAACGTAGCAAAATCTACATCGCAAAAATAAGACCCGCCGCAACGCCATCTATCCCGACAGCTGCGAATCCTGAATCGCGATATGTATCAGAGTTTACCGTGCGATTTGAATTGATACAACATTCCGAATATCAACTATCGGGCTGTTGCCCACCGGACACAACAACCGTCCGGGGGAGGATCCTCCCTTTTCAACGGAGGTATGCGGGACTTTACTCTGTGTACCGCGTACCTTACATACTGGTGTCTGGTAAGCTTAAGTGCTATCCCAGACTATAATCTATCTCTGTGCCAAATTTCATCCAGATCTGTTCAGTCGTTTTGGCGTGATTGAGTAACAAACATGGATGTTTGTTACTCAATCACGCCATCCCATCTTTCGCATTTATAATAGTAGCAAGATCATGAAACCGCCATCGTCTGACACCAGTCTTGCCAAGGGTATCGTGTTATCCAGTCACTGGGTTATGGAGGTATGATTAGCAGTCGTAACATGTAAAATACTGGTATTGAGCTGCATTCAGTTAGATATGAAGCCGACCCCTACATAGTTGGGAAAAGGCTAGTCAGATTGTTTTATTGAATGAAACCTTCGTTTGGGTCCACACTGAAGTGACTATGGCAAACATCTAGTTGGACGTGACGAGAGCGGGCTCACAAGCGAGTGATCGTCTATTGTTTTAACCTGAGTAATCCAGCCTCTACTGCCCTCTATAACAACTCGCGAAGCACTCATCATCTTCCTGTTCCTTCTATCCCTTATCCCATGATACTTGGGGTCGGTGCAACACGTTCTTCCATTCTGTCCTATCAGCCGTCACGCTATCACTAACTCCCTTTTCTTTCATATCGCTCCTCACACAATCCAGCCATATTTTCTTTGGCCTACCTCTCCCTCTCCATCCATCCACATTTATATTCGATTATTCATAACTCTTTAGTTACATGCGTTTAATCCCTCCTCTTCACATGACCATGCAAAGACGAGCGGTTCCCTTTCAACTTTTCCGTCACTGGCGTCACTTTTAAACTACCTCCAATGTACTCATTTCTCACTCACTGACTCGCAATGCCCTGTGGCCACATAAACGCGCCCACCCACCACCACGCCCGCACCCGTTTTCACTGTGTTCAAGGCCTTAGACGAGATCTGTTCAGACGGCGACGATGACGTAATGGTCATACCCTAGCACAATGTAGCGTGTGTTGATGCACTAATGGTAGAGAGGAAAGTTTTACTTTCAGGCTTTGCGCAGGCTTACCTAACACTGTTCAATGCCTACTGTTGGATAGTAATGCCGCATAATATTGGCAGTCAAAGTTTTTTTTTTAACATAACCAGCTATCCTACATGTCTTCTTTATCTCGAATAAAAGGAATTCTATATCCAGTCACACCTTTTTTTTTGGATTGGAAAACTCTGGGCAGAGCGGAAGGGAGTGTCAGACTCTTACAGACTGAAACCCACCCATGTACTCCAAACGACACATTGCGTTCCAGGGCCGCGGTAACTCTTTCGAATTATTCCGCAACCCTGGCAGGATATCTAGTTGTACCTACGTACCGTACAGAGGAGCTCGTGGCTAAATTATAACAGCCGCACAGGCCGCTTCAAGGTTAAGCAGCGCTTGCCTAGGTTGGTCTGTGGATGGGTGACCATCTTAGCATATCGACTCCTCCGTGCCTCTGAAAGCACGTGAAGCCGTTGGTCCCGGCTGTCATTTGGAGATCTTTGGCAGTCGTTACAGGATTGTCAGAAGCCAGAAAATCTGACCAGTCTTGCCAAGAAGTACCGTGATATCCATTTAATGGGTTGTGGAGGATTGGTAGGCAGCCGCTCCACGTAAAATACTGGTATTCAGCTGAAACCGGTTTGACTGGGAGCCGACCCCAATAAAGTTGGGAAAAAAGGCTAGGCAGATGATGACCTACCTAGCGTACAGTTAATCATAAAATGTGACTAACAAACAGACATACTCACTTCTACATTTATTTATTTTTTAATTATGACTCTATCTTAAATATTATAAAACTCATCGTATCAGCTGAAAGACGTCCACTGCTGGACATAGACCTCCCCAAAGTGTCGCCACAACAACCGGTCCTGTGCGTCTCGTCATCCATCGGCTACCCGCAACCCTCACCAGGTCATCGGTCCACCTTGTGGGAGGCCTTCCAACGCTGCGTCTTCCAGTACGCGATCACCACTCCAGAACTTTTCGGCCCCATCGGTCATCTGTTCTGCTCGCAGATTCTATATAAAACTAATCGACTTCTATTATGAGATTCGATAAAATATTCATAGTCCGATTAAATTACTGTCTATCAATCAGTTGACAGATCTAGAGAGATCTATTCGATAAATATTAACCGCTGCTTAAGTTTTAAAGCGCTCGCGATTTCATCATAAAAATCGTATTCGCGATTAATTTCTATTCGATTATTATGGATTTCGCAATAACAGCAGAAGTTATGGACGAGTTTAATGGCCTCTGAGACTGTCATTCTGCCCAACATGGTGATGGACTAACTACCAAGCTGTGCTCATATAATATGTCGCAGCAAACTAGCTTAATCAGCCGTTTCGTTAAAAGCCTAGCTTTTTCATTGAACTGCGCCGTTTAATCAGCGACATACAGGAGTGACATGAGCAAGTCATTTAACGATATTGATCCAAAGATGTCACTTTTCGCGGTCGCTGGAAAATCGGCGCAGTTAAATGAAAAGGCTAGGCCACCAATTAAACGGCTGATTAAGCTAGTTGGCTGCGACATACATATATACCCTAGAGGCCCTATGTAAACTGACAATTTATCGGCAATAGGGATTGTCAAAATGCGACTTTTTTAGGACTCACCATGTGACATTTTGGTAGCGCATATCAATTCCATACATTTTTGACTTTGCGATAATCCATATCGCTGATAAATTGGTACTTTTGTGTACAGGCTCCGGTCAAAGCCAGACTCAGGCAGACCCAGGCAAAGATTCAAGATGTCAGGACAAACTTGAAACCTATCGACGGGATTGGTCCATACTTGCGGAGGGCCGGGAGCAATGGAGGCAAGAAAGGGAGACCTTTGTCTTGCAGTGGGATAGAACAGACTAAAAATTAATAATAGTCTGTATCTATCATCCACTGAACCAATCAGGTCGGCGGAGAAAATAGGTAACTACTAGGCAAATACTAAGTTACATCACAGGCCGATGTCTGTAACATGACGTGCTGAGTCACAGTCCACCACTCTGTGAGAAGGAGCAGGTCGTGTGGTGGAACACGACCAAGTCAGACGTAACACCAACCATCCTTGGACCGGGCGCCTAGGTTGATGTTACGTCTTTGATTCGAGATTCTAGGACATTGCGGTTCCCTCACGATGTTTTTCTTCACCGATTTCAGGAAATATTTAGGCCTTTTCTTTTTTTTTTCCAAAACGTAAACTCCAAACTCAACTCTAACTCCAACTCCAACATAAACACGAAAATCTTAATCTTAATTTTTGATTCGATCACGCATGTAAACCCCATCCATTGATCTCTCGAAAACTTTAAGCCTTCCAGGGGGTCCACTCTCTAAGCGCGAAGTCCGTAGTTTCGGTCTTAGTGTCGGGCGTTTTCTACTCCGTATCACCTACGGACTTACGATTAGTCGCGAACCCGAACTAAGAATGAATGACAACACGATTTGACAGTTATTCTTAGTTCGGGTTCGCGACTAATTGTAAGTCCGTAGGTGATACGGAGTAGAAAACGCCCGAAACTAAAGCCGAAACTACGGACTTTGGGCTTAGAGAGTAGACCCCCAGAGCCCGAGCGACCACGTTTCAGTTCTATATTGTTATCAAAGGCAACACGCACTGGTTTCATCACGACTTCCGTCTTGAGACACTGTGGCATGGCAAGTGAGTAAATATTTAAACACGGAGTAAATCCCACTGCAACTAAACTTCTAATAGTCATAACGATTTGGCTACTTCTACTAATATAGTCCAATTTAACCGTTGTACCTAATAAATAAAGTGTAATTGATTTCCCTGCTGCTGCTATTTCCAGGCGTATGTTTTGGCAATGGGTTTACACTGTGTTTGGATGATGATTTTAGAATATTTATAGGGATATAATATGGAATGAGTGGTAGTGGTCGAGAAAAGGGTATTGGACTAAGGACTGTTACCAATTTACATGAATAAAAACTTATTTGAAAGATTTGCTAAAATATTACGATTAGTTTTTAATCGTGAGGAACAAACACAAAATAAGAAAGGTGACCGTAGTACCCCTAGACTGTTATTTGCATTCGTAAATCATAGGTACACACTACACAGTAAATTTGAAATAAAATAGAAGAAAACAAAAGCTTTTTTTAAACTATGAAATCGAATTGAAATGTGTAACAGGCGCCTAGTGATTTTAGAATTAATAAAACTCGTACGCTCGCGTTCGTCGATTGAAATATTCAAGATTTGAAAAGGCGCTTTATCAAACGTCCGCATTCGCATATTGATATTGGTCGTAATCTGTAAAAAAACACCTACATTTTGACAGATTGCGACGACGTTGTGGGCGTTTTAAAATCGCGTTACCACTAAGTGAAGAGATTTATTTCATGTCTCTTTCATACTTACTAGTAAAGCAATGTTGTATCCTGCTTTTAAATCCGACTTCGTAGATTGTCCCGAATATAAGGCTTATGTGATTTTTTTGCCTAAAGTGAAAAGTAAAGGTATATACGAACACCACTGTACATTCAAACCACTATAGTGAGAAAAGTACCTAAAATAAACATTTTACAATTATCGTTAGCTACGTCGTAAAAACTACATGAAGTGAAATAGCTAGGAAACACTTTAATCTATGTTAGTGTTGATTGATAGTAAAGAGTGAGAAAGAGTATAAAAATAAAGATTGATTCTTTCTTTATTCTATTCTATTCTATTCTAATGTGCGGTGTTAAGTAGCTTTTATAATGAAGATTTTGAGTTTATGGCATTGTTTTTATTATTGGGTGTGGGTTATTTCAGGACACAGGAAGTAGAAGATTGAGGGTGATCGGCACATTAAAAGTAAGAAAAGATTTATTAACCGACTTCAAACAGGAAGAGGTTATCAATTCGGATATGTAAAAACGGGACCCTATTACTAAGACTCCGCTGTCCGTCTGTCTATAATGAACCGTGATAGCTAGACAGTTGAAATTTTCACAGATGATGTATTTCTGTTAGCGCTACAGCACCAAAAATACAAAAACAGAATAAAATAAATATTTAACTGGGACTCCCATACCAAACGTTTTTTAGCGTTTAATGAGATATAACCTGGTGACAGACAGACAGACAGACAGACGGACAGCGGAGTCTTAGTAATAGGGTCCCGTTTTTACCCTTTGGGTACGGAACCCTAAAAATGAATACTAAATTGAAAAAAAAATCTAGATTTAACACCTAACTGACTTTAATTGCAGGCTTGGCTTAGAAGTCTAGCATTAAGTTCCATTGTTACTAAACAATGAAGTAACATCTAACAATGTATGATGTCATTAGCATTGTTGTATTACAGCAATTTTCGTCATGTAACGCCATCTTTCCATTTTATGATGCGTTAGGTCAAAAGCAAAGGCAGAAGTTCAAGATGACCACAAATTAAGTACGATAGTAACTCAGTCTGTTTGTTTATTTTTAAACTTAGAATATGTAACCATGTCCTAGATTAGTCTAAATCTAATCTAATCTAATTTAGCCCGTTATGTCCCACTGCTGGGAAAGACCTCCCTCTCCCTCACACACATCTGTCCTCTCTCATTGCGGGCCAGTCCTTCCGGTAAGAGTCGAGTTCGTCTACCGCGATGTCGCCTAGCATTGTAAGGGACTCACTTAGTGGTTCTTTCAGCCCACAGCTCATCTGACATACCATAAATATGTCCGGCCCAATCCCACTTAAGACAAGCAGCTTTTCTTGGCGCGCAGCACCGTGATTAGTACAATGAAAATTTGTATCCCTTGAATATGTGTGTTTTTGGATGATATCATACTTTAACGCGCGCAAAGCTGCTTGCAGAAACTAGCAGTCAGAAGCCCTTGATGAGTTTCAGAAGTACACATCATAGTTTTTAAATAACGAGAACATTTTGTCAATCTGATATTTCTCTTTTATTGTTTCAAAAATCGAAAATCTCCCCCTGTATACGAGTTAAAAACAGCCAGAGAAAATTGTTTCTGAGTTAGTTAGTTGTGAAATCTTGAGTCGAGTTCAACTTCTTTTCACTAACTTTACAATATCACAGTCATCTTAGCAGTTCAGTGACCTATTTCGTCCACTAAGATTAGAAGCAGGAAATCTCTGGTTGCCGTCCCATTGTGTGGGTTGCGATATGATAACCTGTGGCCGGCTGCGTGGGTTCCGTTACACTTCTGAGGGCAAAGTGCATCTCTGTGTTGTTGAGACGTTGATAAAGGGCATGTGTGTTTGGCGACAACGCTTGTAGCAAAAGCTGGAAGTCCGTGGCTAAATAATAACAGCCCCACGGGTTGAACTTGTTGCGGAATTTGTTCGAAAGAGTCACCGCGGCCCTGGGGGTCTACTCTCTAAGCCCGAAGTCGGTAGATTCGGCCTTAGTGTCGGGCGTTTTCTACTCCGTATCACCTACGGACTTACGATTAGTCCCGAACTCGAACTAAGAACAACTGTCAAATTGTTTTTTTTTTTTACCCTTATTTGTATATTACTAACACTAGTTTTAAGGAATTCTACTAACAAAATGGACTGTAATGTTGTCTGATTGAAATAAATTAATAATAATAAAAATTGTGTTGTCATTAATTCTTAGTTCGGGTTCGGGACTAATCGTAAGTCAGTAGGTGATAAGGAGTAAAAAACGTAACGGGAAATCATCAAATGATTTCCGCTCTGGGTTGAGTGGAAGGGAGTGTCAGACTCTTACTGACTAAAACCCATCCGTGTTCCTCTTTATGCCCTTTGCGTTCCTGGGGGTCTACTCTCGAAGCCCGAAGTCCGTAGTTTAGGCCTTAGTGTCGGGCGTTTTCTACTCCGTATCACCTACGGACTTACGACACTAAGGCCGAAACTACGGACTTCGGGCTTAGAGAGTAGACCCCTGACACTGGAATATCGTATTACTGCGTCATTGAGTTGTGGAGGTCAGGTAGGCAGTAGCTCCATGTAAAGTCAGACTGCCAACAGAGTTAGGAAAAGGCTAGGCAGATTGATAGGGAGGATGACTAGAACGGATTTCACCAATGAAACTGAACGCGATCAGTACATCTAAACTCCGTTCAAGAGCTGTCAGAGTAAATATTCCATAAAAAAATAATGACACTGACAGCTCATAAACGTGATCTATTCGCTGATCGCGTTCAGTTTCAGTGGTGAAATTGGCCCTTAGGATATTGTGGACAATATACTCGTAAGAATCTTCAATGCAGAGGTGCACATAATCAATAATTTTGTGCGTAGTGAAATATTGCACATCTTTGAAGCGGATTGTTACATAAAAAATCCGTGATTAATTTTTATTTGTTATTCTAAACAAGTCCTTAAATTTCTTGCAGTTGATTTTTTCACGCCGTATAAGGTGGGCTTGTGGTGGTTATAGCAAAATTACGATATGGGTGGTATATGGCTAGTGAACTGCACTAGGCACAGTTAATTTTCTTGAGTGGGAATCTGACTATTCTATCAAGTTAACATTGCATTCTGTACTAAAATTAAACCCAATAGGAGTCGGTTTTCTTTGAACTATTAATTTAATTTCCGCAAATTAACGTTCCAATCAGATCCAAGTAATTTTCTCACACTTTGATAATAACAATTTGCACTTTCAAAAACTCTCGAGTTCATATTCAATTAGCCGGACAGACGTTTTATGATCTAACGCGAAACTTTTATCATAATACCAGTAATAAAAGCAATTTTGATCAATTGCTTTTAGAGGCAACTAATGTGAATGAATGGAGGCGGTATTTTTTTGGAAACATAAATCAAAATTGCGTTCTACAACATCAAGAACGCTTCTCAATTGAAAGATCAGTGGCCTTAGTTAGTAGCCGAGTTTTGTAACGTCCTCGATCGCGTTAGCGTAAACGTCAATTTGTATTGAAACTGAATAAGCGCTGTCTGGCGACAGTGACGGAAAACCTTTTTTTTTTAATACAATTTGAACGGAGCGTGGGTGACGCTCCGTATCTGACGTAGGTACAGTAACTTAAATATGACCACTCACTTTTGATACTACACCCTGTATGTATATTTTTTTATTTTCTTATTTTCGTATGATTGAAAGCCAGGGGGGAGCAAGTGGGTGCGTGCTTACCAGCGCCCATGCCAATGGTCAGATTTTCACTTAGCATAACATAATCACCATATTATAACGTTCCTACTGCCAGGACTCAAGCCTCTTCTATGTGGGGGTTTTTGAACTCTTCTTATTAAGAGTGCTGTGAAAGAACTCCAGTTAAATAATAAGGCTTGTAAGCATTTACGTGGTCACAACAAATATAATCCCTCAATTAAATGTTCTGTCTCATTCATATGAGTACGGCGAACCAGATTGCGTCGTTGCGCCGACAGATGGCGTTTTCCGGTTTTGCCGGACAAACGCGTATTCGCGCGATTCTTTTTCAACATCAACCAAGCCATAATATCACATACCTGTGCTTGCTTAAGCCGATGCTCAGTCCTATGTACAGCGAGCAGCGGCGTGACTCGCACAAGCAGCCGCCACCACGGCCAGTCACGCACTGCCAGGAACGCGCGAACGTTCCGTTGCACGCAACGCGCGGCCGTGTGCTGCGTGCGCAGGCGCTGGGCACGCCGCCGCGCGAGTAGACCGCGCGCGCGAGCCTGCAGGCGCACGAGCACCCGAGCGAGCGCTGCGTCGCGACGCGCGTCCAGCTCGCCCACCACGCCGCCGCGGAACATGATCTGTAACAAGAGGAGGGGTATGTTAGACGAATTGTCTTCGTATCATAACATCTTAAAACAAAAGAATGGGGAAGGTACAGTCATATTAGACGTGGGAGGGCAGATCATAAAATTGGGACGTAGATTTACCGCTGGGAACTTTGTTGCGGTAGTTGTTTCCAGCTAAAACACTAGGAAGTGTGTGTGTGTGTTAATATTATAAACGCGAAAGTTTGTATGTATGTTTGTTCCTAAAGAGTTTTTGCGTGAAAACACGCAAAATCTCCTGAATGCATCTTGATGAAATTTGGCACAGAAGTAGATTATAGTCTGGAATAACACATAGGATACTTTTTTATCCCAGGAGTATGTTCCCTTGGGATAATTTTCGACATTCACACGGGCGGAGCCGGGGGCGGCAGCTGGTATACCTAGCTATACCTAAATAATATTGCATTGACTCAGGAGTGCTTGAGATCAATTCAGTTTCTAAGGCTTTTTCACAGACTACGTGGGTCACAATAATTCTAGGGTTAATTTACATTGCTGTATCAATATAATATGAACTTTGAATGCAAACAACGCTTCATCTCAGTTAAGGTCTATGTACGTTCCATAAATTCTATTATTATATCTCCGGACTATTATTACAAAATAGTTTCCATTACAAATTACACAATCGAAGTGGACAACAGATAATAAAGTATTATTAATAGTAGGTATCAATGCTTTATTAGTGTTCCGGTTGCATTTTATTACCATAGTTTCACAATATGGTAAGATGTTTCTATGACATTATTCTAAAACGAGCATGTAAATAAGATAGTCATGTTAGGATTTATGATTTATATAGTCAGGCTTTTACATAAAAAAATATAAGAATATGATTAGTTCAAATACCGAGTAGTGGATTCTAAATTCTTCTAAAACCTTAATAACCAATAACGTTAAGCGATAAGTATGTCGTTGGATTGTTTTTTTTATTCTCTACAACATTTATTATTGCGACAAATCTTGAATTGCTGAGAAAAAGATATGACCAAATAAAAAGAAGTAATTTATTAAAAAAAAATAATAGATAGAACAATGTTTGTAAACGTTCCAAATACACAACCGGAGCGGGACCGAACTGTCAAACATCGACATCCTATAAAATACCTTGCTATAGTAATAATAGAGTTTTAAAACGCGTGAATCGGGTGGCACACCGGGGTGCCAGAGGCGTTTTACATAAAAGAGGACTGGTGGCAGTAAATAAAATAATGAACTAATAGTAAAGTATATTAAATTGTAGCGGCATAAATCATCATCATCTGCCTAGCCTTTTCCCAACCAAATTGGGGTCGGCTCCCAGTCAAACCGGATTTAGCTGAATACCAGTATTTTACGTGGAGCGGTTGCCTACCAGACCTCCACAACCCATTAGCTGGGTAACACGGTACTTCTTGGCAAGACTGGTGTCAGATTTTGTGGATTCTGACAATCCGTAACGACTGCCAAAGATCTACAAATGAGAGCCGGGACCAACGGCTTAACGTGCTTTCCGAGGCACGGAGGAGTCTCACTCTCAGTATGTTAATATGGTCACCCATCAACAGACCAACCTTGGCAAGCGTTGAAATGCCGCCACAAAAACCAACATAGCAAAATCTAAATGGCAATAATAAGACTTGCAACGCCATCTATCCCGACAGTTGCGAACTAACAACGAAATCCTGAATCGCGATATCAGAGTTTGCGATTTGAACAGAAACAACAGCCCGAATATCAACTATCGGGCAGTTGCCCACCGGACACAATAACCATCCGGTCGGAGGATCCTCCCTTTTCAATGGAGGTTTGCGAGACTTTACTCTCTGTTCCGCTACCTATATAAAATAATACCTATACAAGTATAAAAACAAAAATAACCAGACTATTTTTATAATAATACCAATTTTTTTTACTAAACCAGTCTCAACGAAAAACCAATATGATAATAACAATAAACGAGAATATCATCCATCTTTCTATCAAGTTATTTTCAAAACATACTGGCCACCTGTAAAAAACCGAACTCAACATTTCAAATAGCGAACAAACACGAAAAAGTATCGAAAGGGTCAAAGACTTTTTAAAATCACAATCCCCACTCCACAATTATTATTATTACTACACAAAATATTATCAATTCTATTTTCATGTCAAATTCGCTACAGCAGCTGAAAGCCCGCATGTAGTAGTACTAAATAATTGTCGCTCGACGCGTTAGAAATGAAAGTCAATTCATTTATGTAACAACGACAGGCCATCACTCTCGATTTTTTCATCAAAATCATCACTTGTAGGTGCGATAAGTGTAGTTATTATGTTAGGCGATAAAGAGTGTTGTGAACTTGTTTTTAGGATGCCTATTTCTTTGGTAATGTAGAACTGTTAGGCTTTTTAACAACTGGAGATATGAGTAGGATGATTTACAAATCATAATGCTTTGAAGTGATATATGTAGGTACAGAATACATAATGTTACATACATAATGTAAAAACAGTATCCAAAGTAATTGTAAATTTATAAGCTTTAGAGTATACACCTACATTTACGTCATTTTATGAGAGACAGAGGTTTTCCCTAGTCTTGGTATCATTGTAAAACTAAGGATGACTGACAGGTTTCATTGACGGGACGTTGAAGCAGTTAATTACTTTGCAAATTGCTGTGAAATCAGAACTTCTATTGACGTCGATATTTCAACTTTTTATGACAACATAAGCAGGTACTATATCTATTAGATTTCTCTCTCTCATTCTTTCTAAATAATCTAAAACAAAGTAGCTGTCTGTGTCTGTCTGCTTATCTGTTTACTTCTTCTAAACCACGCAATGGATTATGATACTGTTCTTACATATACTCTATGGTTCCTAATACAAAGAGCGATAAACGAGGAGGGGATATGTGTGTATAATTTCCATCTGTACAAATTCCGTGCGTGTTTTTTTAAGAATGTGAAATCACCAAATTAATGACCTCTTACTGACTTAAACCCATTCATGTTCCTCCTAATACCCTATGCGTTCCAGGTCCTTGGTTACTCTTTCAAACAAATTTCGCAACTGGCAAAAGCCAGTTTATTATATCCACAGCCAGACATACTCTTTGATGAGAGACCAACAGTCTAATAACTGTCCACTATCATAACTATTGTCTTTATTACAATAACTAGCCTCTAATAAATTGATCTATCAAGCAAGTCAGTTATCAAGTGACCTAATTAAATTACTAGGAGTCAATGAAAAGGGACACTTCAATAGCAAGTGGCTTGTAATCAACAATGATCGACTGAGCTGATATCGTGCGACCCGGAGCAGTGTTGAATGGAACTTTATCTATGATAAAATGGTGTAAAATAATAGATATGTAGCTAGTAGTATCTATGCGGTTTATTGCATCGGTTTTAAGAAAAGAACGTCGCAAGTTCTAACACCGCGGATGTCAAAATCGGTAATTTCGGTAATCGGTAATCAGGAGAGGCAATGAACTGTACTCATTTGTGAAAAAACTGAGTAATGCGCTGTTGCTAAGGCAATGAAACTGAGTTACGCACTGTTACTATGGCTTTCTTTGCAAACTGTTGATTGATATACGCGATGTTTTTCTTTTTAAATAACGCCTGAATCACACTCTCGTGCATCGAAAAACAATGCATCTTGCGATTCCCTATCGAATGACATACGAAACGTATTTCGATACCCGACCTTTTTTCTCACCCTCTACATGTCTTTATACCATCTGAAATTATGGACACACTCTCGAGTGAGATGATACCGTAATTGTCATAAGCAATACCACTTTCTTCTTTTACATTTTTTACAATAACCACAACTGCAAGTCAGGTCAAACTTTTACCCCGACAAACCGCAGGCCGGAACTCAACGACGACGGTAGCTTGAATGGCCACCACTGTGTAACTTCCAACCGGCCATTCACGTCCATCTTATGCACTTGCTCCAATAACAGGTGCCATTATACTTCGGCTGGAAGTAGGCCATAGCTATAAACGGCCATAGACTACATTGTGGTCAATTGTTAATGGTCTGACATCGTGGAATGGGCCATGGAGTTTGTGGACCTGTTGGAATTGATTTATGTACCTTGGTTTGATTTTAAAATGTGTGCAATCGTTGGTTGGTAATATGTAGGTGTTTTTGTGCTGGAAAAAGATAGATAACTTGAATGTTTGACAGTTTCGTTTAGGAATGTTGCGGGCATCCAATTCCGAGAAAGATATTTGTTTGGACTTTTTATAGATTTTTTTGCAGTGTTGCTTTTTTCCAAAAAGTACTTATACGAACTTTTGGCATACAACAGTGCCTGTTGCATTTGTGATCGGGGTTCTCTTATGTATATATGTATACATTTTGCTATCGTTCACTTTTTCGAATGGGTTCTTCGTATACGTCATGCTTGGCACAAATAAACTCATTTTCTTTCAATAGCCTCTCAAACTCAAGACAAATGAAAGTTTCACCTACCCTACTTCAACAGCTCTATACACATAACATCATAAACAACACACTGTACAACCTTACCCCAGCTATCAACGAACAATCTCCCTTGTTTATCTCAAGCACAGTAACAGACAGCAAATTATTTCTGCAGTTATGTCCATATTAGCCACAGTGGATAACTGGGCCGCACCGGTGCATTGTGCATCTGTGTTGGGAAATGCATTTGTGTTGGGACGTGCAGCTTGTCTGTCTGATATGATGTAGCTATGTTAAGTTATACAAGATGTAACGCAAAATCTGAAAACGGGAACGAATGGTTCATCTTTTGCACAAGTTTCAGTATGGTACCAATACAGTAGTCGCGAAAAAATGTTGTGTGTTCAATAGGTACTAGGTGCATGTTGTCGAGTTACGAAAACACAAATTAATAGGGTTGTCGATTTGTTTTCTTATCGATTTCAAAGTTAATCCCATAGTAACCCCAACATACTATCAGGGGCTGAGAGTCTGCTATTGCAATCGTGTCTCAATGACCGGTCATTGATCGAATATTTGACAACTTTGACAGTTTTTGTATGGGAAATGTGTCATAAGTTTGACGTTATACGTCAAAAATCGATCATTGACCGGTCATTGAGACACAATTGCAATAGCAGACTCGACCCCCTGGTCGGTGGTCTCCCCGGGTGCCAAGTTTTATATGAATACGTTCAGTCGTTAAAGAGTGACAAGGTAACAAACAGATAGAGTTAATTTTGCATTTATAATAAACTAGCTCTTGCCCGCGACTTCGTAGGCGCATATCTCGTTTGTTTTCGTTCCCATAGGAATTTCGGGAAGTCCTCTCTTAGTGCTTTCCTATGGAGTGTAGGGAAGGTAAGTTAAGTAAGGTAAGTTGCCAAGTTTTCTACGACCAGTAGTTTCGGCTGTGCGTTGTCTGTCACTCAGTCAGTCCCTCACTCAGTAACGGAAGAATTTTATACAGAGGTATATTGGTTAATACGGATTTTAAGTTATTAATACAAAATTAAAGGAATCTGCGGTCAACAAGTGAACGTATTGCTAAAATCGTGAAGATGCGCCGCCGCATACATTTCGTGATTCACCAGAATTTCAGGGTCGTCGCGAATTTAATTGTAGTAAATTAAACCAGCATTTCGACTATGTTAAAGAAGAAGGATGTATTCAACAACAAAAAAGCTTGATTATATTGTTTTTTGTAGTTAATTGTGTTGAAAAACTGGAGGAAGATGTGAAACCAGTTTTTGTATTTTTAAAGGTAAAAATTATATTTTAAAACCAATTATTTTAAAACACTTTGAGGTCAATTTGTGGTTTAAGAATTACTTACTTATGGCAATATTTGTATATATATTAGTTATTTTCTGATGTATATTAGTTTCCTTTTATTCATTGCTATTAAAATTTTTATGATTGCCATTTTGATATTTTAATTCATTTTCTCCAAACAAGTGAAATCTGTAAGCAATTAATTGAATTAAATGGAAATGTTTGAATAGCTTCACTTATGCAATCAATTGCTTACTATACACCATCAAAGAATGCCGCCTGCCTGTACCAATTAGGCAAGTATCTCAAGGTTTTCACTTTTAAGATATATTTTTGGTTTTAAAACAGTCTGAGGATATGCCCCTTACATGGTGACTTTTATGTTTTTGGAAATCTTTCAGGGGTGTAAATACTCGTCAATACAAACAATTAAGAATCCTTTGACAAAAAACAGACTTTCTTCTCTCCATTTTGTCGAGAAATGAAAAACATAAATATACTTACCCTAAAAGATTTTTAATTAATTATTCCGCAATGCATGTATTATATTGATAAAAAACACGGACTCGATAAAAAGAAATACTATTAAGAATATCTAGAACAAATATTTAGTATCGTTTATTTAGAAAGAAAAACTGTCATATAAATAAAACCATTAACACTAAAATAAAAAGCCATAATTCTCAATTTTCCAAAAAACAACGGATTGTACTCCGGGAGTGCCGGCAGAAGTGAAAACTTGAACATAAACGTTGTGCATTTTCGAATGTTTTGGAATGGTGAGGGAATAATTTCGCACGAATTGCTTTAGTACTATAATTTATGTGGTTAAATACAATATTCATTTATTGCGCTATCGTACAAAAACATGACAATTTATATAACATATTACATTATCCGTCTTACGCATTTTCGATTAGGTCACGTGTCCTGACGGTCACGTGTCTGACACGAGTTTAACATTGTTTACCCATCCCAAAAAAACACGACAAAGTATAAAATAACTATAATTTCGGAAGATGTTTTTTGTTGTTTCTTCGTTTTTTGACACCGACTTCCGAAATTATAGTTATTTTATACTTTGTAGTGTTTTTTGTTTTGAAGTCGGTTGTATTTTTTTGTAAAAAGTTTTTTATTTTTCACTTTTTTAGTGATTAGCTTTAACTAAACCCAACGCAAAAAGAATCATCAAGATCGGTTCATAAACAATAAAGTTATGCCCGAATAGATAACCCCAAAACCATGGTTGAATTGTTCACATCTGCGTACCCCTTCAAAGCGTACCGGCGTGATGATATGTGTAAACAATAAACAGACATGCGATTTCAGCAATCCTGACAGGTTTGCTATCATTTATTGAAGAGTTCCGTTACCTACCTCCGAAGTTCTTCATCAGATCTTCACCAAATTAAAATGGGACCAGTCCGGGAAGATACTCTTCCAAACAAAAAAAGAATCATCAAAATCGGTTGACAATTGGCGAAAATATCGTTGAACAAACATACAAAAAAAAAAAAAACAGTCGAATTGAGAACCTCCTTTTTGGGAAGTCGGTTAAAAAGTGCACAATGCCGCTAAAGGAGTTTTCACTTCAACGTCTTACGAATTTTCGATCAGGTCACGTGTCCTGACGCGAGTTTAACATTTTTTACCCATCCCAAAAAGTGCACAACGCCGCTAAAGAAGTTTTCACTTCAAAAATCTCTTTGCTTGTCAGCCCTACTTCGCCACACACGTCATTATACAGCGCCCAACTTTCTATGTCGGGAAATGGCACAGGAAAAGTATGAGTGGGCAGCAGCAAGCCGTTTGTTGTAGAAAGCCATCAGTTCTTTATGTGCTGCTCGGCTGTTTGAAGGATGCACTCAGCTAGAGAAAAGCTATGATAAGCAGGTTTGTAGATACAAACATACATAAACACATGCGTTTAGCATATGGGGTTAGACAGAAAAGGTTTGTAAATTGTAAGTAGATAAATGACAAATTAATTAAAGACAATGAACACGAAGTGACTGCCGAAAATGCAGAACAGTTAGGAATACCAGAGGCCAATTAAAAATCCGACATTTTTGCGATACTTTCGTTTACGCATATTTGTCGCAAAAATGTGACATTTCAAAGAAAAATGGCCCAAGACAAAGACTATGTAGACCATAGTCTTTGTCTTGGGCCAATTTTCTTTAAAATTAAATTAAATTCTCTCAGGACCATTAATAATTAAGACAAGCTAACTATGATAAAGATCTCAAATATGACTGATGGTTCTTAGTAATTCCAAAATACACTCCAAACATTAGGAAGTACCAACTCATAAACCTATTTAAAAAGCCTACCAACATAAACCAGATGCTTGCGACACCACTATCAGTTAAAATAGCAGTCTTGTAAGCACGCATGCAGCCATGCAGGTGAACTAACTCGCTTTAAGCCGTAAGATGAGGTAACAGCAAAACGTTTGTAATAAGAACTGTATAGAAACTTGAATGTTATGGAAATGATGATAAAACCAACAATAGGTAAGACTGCTGCGTAACTTGGTTATTTTATAACGGTTGTGATAAGATTTGAGTTTCTTCAACTCAAATCTTATCACAACCGTTAGGAAAGTAAGTTAGGAAAGTAAGTTAATAAGCAGATCAAGATTAAATGATAGTTAAGTAATGAGAGTATAGAAAGGTGCTTTTTGAGGAATGAGAAAATATAAGCCAAATCTCAAACAGACAACGAAACAGAACATTTGAATAAACAAGGCACTATTCAGTTGCAGAATTGTACACCAAAAATCTAAAAAATTTTCAATGATATAACGAAAAGACTACATCTGTCATCATCTACCCAGCCTTTTCCCAACTATATTGGGGTCGGTTCCCAGTCCAACCAGATTCAGCTGAATACTACCAGTATTTTACGTGGAGCGGCTGCCTACCAGACCTCTACAACCCATTAACTGGGTAACACGGTACTTCTTGGCAAGACTGGTTTCAGATTATCTAGTTTCTGACAATTCGTAACGACTGCCAAAGATCTACAAATGACAGCCGGGACCAAGCACGGAGGAGTCTCGGTATGTTAATATGGTCACCCATCCACAGACCAACCTCGGCAAGCGTTGCTTAAACTTGAAGATTGGCCCATGCGGCTGTTATAATTCAGCCACGAGCTCCTACTAAAATGAACATCTGTAGACAAGGTATAATTGTAACCCTTGTTTCAAATAGCATCCAAGACATGAACTGATTTCATCAAACAATGACGACAGAGAAAACTCTCGACAGATTCGATTTGCAAAAAATCTATCCTTTCACCTATTTAGTAAGTTATCTATCTTAAATCTAACTTTTAGATAAGAAACGTACCGATATTCTAAGCCGCATTACTAGGCGCGCATAAGTCGAAGCACGTAAGACGAACCTACTAACGACGCGATACGGTGTCAGCATATCAACACGTCCTCTGGTTCCGAGAAATAAGAGTATGCGAAGGGTTTCATGTGCATTATCATTATAATTGGTAATTTCGATGTGACACTTTTCTTTGGTTACAGATAAGCGGGGTATGTTGGATTCCACTGGTTTCCCGCTTTATTTATTCGTGTCGTCATCATCAGCGTCATCAACTGACGTATTCGTTATGTGCTGACGATAAACCTACCTACAATCAGAGTTATAGTTTGTTAGCTGCGCAGAAATTATGAAGTACTTAGCTGGTCTATATTATGCAGATAGATGTTCAACCCCATCACTCATCAGATTACCCCAACTAACCAATAAAGGCTATCAAGATAGAATGCTATTAGAACCTAATAAATCTTTAAAAAAATATTAGTGACATTTCTAGAGAAACTGGAATACTTAAAACACAATTTAAAAAAAACAATCAACACACGATCCAACCTCATTCAATAAAAAACTTTTTTACATAAAAATACAACCGACTTCTGAAGAAAAAGCACTACAGGTTTTAAAAATTCCAACTAGTCCATATCATATCATCATATCTCTAACGTTCTTCATCCGATCTTAATCAAATTTTAAAACCTCATTCGAACAAAAACAAAATTCGCAAAACTATCCATTATGATTATGACGGAGTGATGCCCGAATATACATAAAAAAATATATAAACATACGAATTGATAATTCCTTCTTTTTTTTGAAGTCGGTTTCCAAATAACCCTAAACCTAATCTCTACACTTTTCAACTCTCCAACACCGGCTTGGTCCCGGCCTTCAAATGGCAGTCGTCAAACCATGTCAGAGGCCCTTGAGACGATTTAGAAACTCTGACACAAGGGCGTGTGGGGTCGTTAGATCTTACTACACACGAAGAAGAAGAAGAAGAACTCTCCAACATATTAAATATGCAATTAATTCACAGATCAGAAAAGCTAAAGACTCAATAATGTACCTTTATTATTCAAATTAGCAGTTTCAGAGAAAACATTCCGTGGTTTCTAGTCGCCAAGCTGGCTGGGCGAATCGAGTTTCACTTCTGGCTTAGCACAAAGAACATTAGCACTATTATGGAATTTTATTGGATAATGATCATTAAGATCTTTGAGAGCTCTTGTGTTGATGGCACTTTTCGTTTGCATATTATTAACATTGAGTTCAACTTCGAGAGGTATGTTACTTTCTGTATTAATATGCGTTGTCATCACTACCATTGAATCTACGATTACTATAAAACTGTTTGAAGTGCTAGATTTGCATTTTAGCTTATTTCCAGTTTCCACATTATCTTTAAAGTTGTCTCTATTGTTAATAATACTACTGAAAGTACCATTAACAATATGATAAGAGTTTATCTTTGATTCCGAAAGGGATAAAACGTCCTATTCTCGAAGTAATAGTACTTCGAGAAGAGGACATTCATCCCGTTATATAGACCTTTGAAGCCAGCACAGGCGGACTAAACTTTACAGTTGTCAATTTTATGTCTGATGTCACAAGGGTGACCAAACCTTTATTTGTTGGGGGCAAGTCCGGATTGCAGCTCAGGAATGTCGTGTTGCAAAAGATTTTCTATAGCTTGGGATTTACGATCACAGCCATTGCCGCTATTATAGGATTTTAAAAATCTTCATAGTGAAAGTTTCTCTATCCGCAATATGACGAGTAAAAGAGGTAGGTTCCTATGTTTTTTTTATCTTACAGAGAACGTTTACTGATGGGTACTTGAAGAGGTACAAGCATCAGAAGAAGAATACAATTAGGATTGCAATAAGCAAGAGACTGAAGATCAACCTGAGACGTATGAAATTGAAGAGGCCAACGTTCCGGCAATGGAATTTACAGACTGAAGATAATGATGATGAAAACAGCGTTAATTTGAAAATTTTAAGAAAAAGCTTATGATGTACTTATTTCGACAATACTTACAGAGTATTTGGTGGTTATCATTACCAATCTCACGACCAATTGTCAGGAGTCATCAACCACGCGCGACCACCTGCTGCTCTCAATTACCTACAGGCTTGTCATTACGGACATTGTCAGGTGCTGCCAACATTTCGTAACTACGTTTTGATCGGCTTTTTATATCGTTTTTATGGTGTCGCTTCATTATGAGGTCGTGACGTTCAAAGTTTTCAAATGTTGAGTCTCTTTTAAGGTCTGGTATGGAATTTTTATATTTTACTTTGGAAAATATACAAGATATCTTCCAAAAACTTTAGTGATCAATATTATGTTAAAGGTTGCGAAAACTGAGCGTGAGATGAGATAGTGGTCGAACTCAAGCCTATGCTATTAAAAAAGAGGCTAAGTGAGCATGCATTACAATATTCTTCTAGCGTGGCATGACCAGCTTTTGGAATACCATTCTCATCTAAATACAAATATCAATAAAATGTGTACAACACCACCTCCCATAATCAACAACAAACCTACAATGCTAACAGCAAAAGAAAGTTCAATAATACTAGAAATTACTGTGAAACACTGACAAGGTGTTATTTACACTCGTAGTTACAACTGCCCGTTATATTACAAATTGCGTAGTGCCTGGTGTCCACGCACATAAATTGACAACTTTTTCTTAACAAGACTGCGCGCGCACTCCAGTCAAAGAAGATTTGCTTGTTATAGATAAATATAACTTATTTTGGAGCCTTTTGTTCAGTATATTTTTTTTAACTTGACGGATGATGACAGTTTTGGCTAAATATGTCCACATTCCAATGTTGTAAGATCTTAGTGAAGAGGCGTTACCTCTACAGCGTTGTTTTTATATATTTTTTTAAGATACTTGGGATTTCCGTTCCATTGTACATATTTTTCCGTTAGTTATAGAGTAGTAGACTGTTTTAGCTAAGTTATTATTGTCTATATCTTATTATATAAGTTATTATTGTTTCCCGCTTTGTCTCTTCACACTTTTCTATCGCAGGTCTGCTGGACGAAGTTATTTTGAAATAAGCAATATCTGTATACGATTTTCTTTTAAAGATGTTTTGTGCATAGGTACTTACATAAGTAAAAAGACAAATTTTAATTTAACAACTGCCGTTTTTGAAAAACCCATGCGATATTTATATTTTTCGCAAGAGAAGCCTAAACAATGGCTTGCATGTCAAAAACGATTTACTTAGTACGTCAAACAACGGATTTAGTCTAAGACAAATTACATGTAATCATTTGAACTTTTTGTATGAAGATGACAAGCTTATATTTGGCAAAAATGGCCAATCAAGTCTGATTATACCCAGTTTTATACAAAAAACTTTGACTGTTGCTATCAACAAATTTTGAGCAACCGGAACATACAAAGACCTTAGAAAGATTAAGCTCCCACCGCATTTATACTCTTCGAAATGAATGGTGTACATAAATTAATATCAAAGAGCAAAAACGGCTCAATTAGAATCAGTGTTTCCTTTCATAAACATGGACAGGCACCAGCCTATTTCTTAACGAGAGGTCTCTGACCCAATAACAAGCCTAAATTAATCCCATTTCAAACACAAGCCATGAATCATGTAGGTAAGTTACTCATACTGGAATGAATTGAAGAAAGAAAAAAGCTTCAATAAGACTTATACAAGGCAATCATTTCTGTAGTAACAGGCTTTGTATCTATAATAGACTTTCTCGACGAACGTACGGACAAAACGTAGATACCAGCCGACATATTAATTACTTATATTGTAGAAGCCGGTCCGACACAAACGCAAATATAATTACCAACAGTGATTGATACACTTTTTAAATAATTACAAGACGAGATAAAAAAAGTGAAATCGATATACAATTGATACTGTGAGAATGAGTTTCTAAATATAGGTACGTTGTATTGTGTGATCTTTTATAATGGAGCACCCTATAACTTTTCGTTTGTATCAAGGCACCAGGCAAGCGAATGTTTATGAAAAAAGAAGAATTATAAAAAGTTATCAATCAAGATGTCGACAAAAGGTGAGAAAAAAGACATACTAGGAGCATTTTCAAGAATATCCCAAAATAATACTACCGTAAAGTGCAAAATCAGTAGAAATCAATCTTCTTACGTGTTGCCAGACTTTTGAGAAGAAATGTATCAAACAATTTCGTATTTGATCGATCATCGTCTGTTGATAATGCAGTTTATGCGCGTGTTGAGCAGAATTCTTGAACTGACGTTTGTTTCAAAACTTTCTTCTCGAACTTAACCAAAATATTTAGATTCCGAATTCTTTTATGAATAACACCTGATGTTTGATGTAACTTCTGCAGTTTCAGTCAATGAAAAGATTAATTTGATATGTTTTACTTTTACGTAACAACAAATTGAGTTTCATAAACATTAAGAAAATTGTTTAATTCAATAACAATTCGTTTCATACAATAATTATTATGTAACACGATTTTGCGGTAATTGTTCCTCGTCTTAAGTTTCATAAAACACGGAATCAGAAAAATCAATGAGTCAGGAAGATATGTTTTAATTTACCAATTTGCTATGTTCATTGTGGAATCATAAGAATTTTAACGGTATTGATGCTTCGCGCATTAGTACCGCTAGAAATCGCATGCTGCATGCAGCGCTAACACGTGAGGGTGACGATCGATCACACTGGGCAAGCGAGCAGGTATTACTATGAATAGTTTGAACAGAATTATACACGTGCCTTAATTGTATGCATACATGGAGCTCAATTTGCAGTTAAAATCGACAGCGAGCGAAAACAGGACATATAATTGAACGCGAACTTCATCTTCTTTTCGAGACGATTGTATATTGTAAGGGTAGTAACCCCATACCACATCGACCATTTAAAAATGACCAATTTCCTAAAGTAATTTGAAAATACTCTTTTATTACCATCGTTTTCAGTACCTATATAAATGGAACTAAAGTGAGAGAGATACATTAACCACATGTCTAGACAAGTAGAATAAAAGTGGCAAAGAAAAAGGCAATAAAAGGTCAAGATGAAGCGGAAAGAGCTGATTAACCGCGGAACCGGCACACATTCGCGAGGGAAGCGACACGCGAACATGGAATACGAGTAAATGTTAATATTTGTGAAGCAAATGCAGGTACCGTTGACATGAACTGTTGTTAGCAGTTAGTACAGGAAATGATAGAGATCGAACAATTGCTTGGATTTTATTTGTCTGATGTCATACTGGTGTTTGAAAATACAAGCTTGTTGATTGTTTGTAGTTATTGTTTGTATGACCTTTCAACTGTAAATAAATACTCATCGATAAAAAAAAAACAAACAGTCTCAGCGAAGAAGGAAATCTCAACAAAAAAACAAGAAACTAAAAGAAAGTAAACTTCGTTACGTATAGCGAAAACAAATTGAGCAATACTAGTAACACTAGCCAATGTTTTAGTCGTTTTGATAGAAGGACAGGCTTTCCCCGAAGCGAAAGCAGTACGTGATGAGCATATCCCGGTATCAGATGCCAACAACATGACTCGAACCTAACTTAACGTCTAATTTGAAAACAATCTTCGAAATAGAAGACGTGACTAAATAAATCGAAATGCTGAAGTCTGGCGATGAATTCGAAGTGAAGTGAAAAGTTGAACAGTGGAGACATGTTATGAAACATTTGGACGTGCAAATTCAACAAAAGACTGAATTCTAAAACGAAATATTGGATTAAAGTGAAAGATTTAGGTTAATCGAGATCTATTTCCCATCTAGGTTTATCCATCGGTGGATTTAGGTCTTCTAGCAATAAATAAAGATCTGTGAAAAGAATTAAAGTAGGTCAGTCGTGCTGTAAAAGAATTGAGCTGTTTAGATAACTCGTTTTTTTTCCATAAAGTGAGTCATTGCATACAATTCAGATTAAGATGATTCAAATTGTTACGATTCAGATAACTTTGATCAACATTGTTCCCAAAAAATACAAGTTAAGGGTATGAGTATGGATGAAAATACTCATAGCAATAATATTTCGTCATCAACTGTTGCCATGTTGCAATTACGAAACAAATGCAGCAATAATAAAAGATACTCGTTAATTAAGAACCATTTAAGATCAAGGCACAAACAAGGGATTCCGACAATTTATGTTTGTCTTGATACGCCTCTTTGCGTTTCGTGTGAGCGGATCTTGTCTTTGAAAACTAGTAAAAACTATGTGAAAAACTACCGTGGCTTGGAGTTCTCGACTTTTGATCTTACAGAGGTCATGACAAATCAACTGTAGTCTGAGGTTACGGGCTTCATTTAAGCATGAATCTTTGACTCATTTGTCTTAACTCTTCAACCTACTATATTTTCTTCCATTTCAGAGTATCATGAAAAGTGCACGAAGTGGACTTGCACGTAATATTTGCTGTCACACTGTGACGCGAGAAAGTCGAAATCGAAAGTGTCGGCTTTTTTATTTGCATCACGCTCAGGGTGAGGTCTGCATTTAAAACTTGGAAAGCTGTTGTTCATATGGTGCCAAAGTATGGTTATCCGGGTGTCGGAAAATGGTATGTAGTTGCGCAATTTGAATTACTGCATTTTTAATTAGTTTTATAGAAATCGGCAGAACCCAACGGCAGGAGCACGACAAAGCTTAAAACCAGCAGTATATTGTTACTGACACGAAGATTCAGAATTTATTTTATTTTGTGATTTGAGATTTTGTATCGAAAAGTAGTGTGTGATCGTGGTCTAAATCTACATTTGTCTCGTCTTTAACCTGCCTTGACCTCGAAGCAAAATTTTATGCGAGAAAAGATGTCGAATAATATGATAATGTCTAATCTGAATGCAAATGGCCGGTGACATTTGACTTTTGGTATTGAAAAAATGTAGGTGAACTCTTTTGGCCTTCTTTAAATGAATGAATAGACGAAAGTTATGAACTTATGAATATGGAAATAGTTCATACTATTTTAATACAGTGTGAAGATAAATGCATATTGAAAAGTTCACGCACTTTACCTTGTTACGGCCGCAACGTCGTAAAAGGTGTCTAAGTACTTCAAAGTATACGTAATCCACCTAACCAAAACATATCAATCTACTCTCTAACTACATCGCCATAATCAGTAGAGTAAGTACTTGAGTCAAGTACATTATTATATCAGATTAATACACAGCAGCAGGCGACATGAAAAACCGCAAGTATTTGGTGAAAGTAAAAGCGTAAATAAATCTGGCCCCAAAATTGACCCCCGCAGTACACCTGGCTGTTACACTACCAAATAAATCGCCGAAACGTCCAAAATGTAATTATTACACTCCGCTTAAAGTGCATATTTACGCGTCCTAGAATCCAAATGGGTCTCTCTTTATGTAACTCAAGCATTACGTCGGGTTTTCAAAAGAATGCGTTTGTTCTTCGTTAAAGGATTATGCAATAAAATAAACGCAACAAATCATCGCTTTATGCAAAATAAAACATTATAATCGAAGAATGTTGGAGCTTACATAATAAGACGTGCTTATTGACACCCTACAAAATTCTTCCGACTCCGGCGTGTTACTTTCGTCTGAACATTAATCAAGCAACGATACAAAACGACGCATTGTTTATGCATAAATTAATTTATTAATGTCGATGGAATAGAGAAATCGGTAGCAATAACATTAAAGACTATACCGGCGGGCGGGCGTGTTCATCTCTATCGTTCACAACTTAGATTTTAATGCCCCAATGAATATTAGATTTATTGAATAAAAACAAAACTAAATGACAATTTATAGATATTAAATATATGTGAAAGTTTTGTTATTTAAAACGCATTCCAATTCAAATCAAACGAAACGTTCTTTGGGTCATTGATGCGAATACTAATAACGTGCAATTTCTTCTATAAGCGTAGTCATTGCATTCACAGTTAGTCGTGCGTATTTTACAAATATAGTAAGTTGTTACGTTGACGAAATGGTAAAGAGGTCTTCGACCGTTGCGCAGTAATACAGATGCGAGAACACCGCGCACAGCTTTCGAGTCTATATCAAGTTAGACTAGTTAGCATGAACGGAGTAAGATTTAATATCGTTTGCGATCTAAATTGTAGCATGTTTGCACCGAGGGAGTGCAGATCAACAGCACCTGTAATTTGTTGTTATCGATATGTTAACAGTGTCGTACCTGTTCGTCCACTTTCGGAACATCGGTGGCGCGGGTACCGCTAGCGACCTCGTTGCCGCGCCCGCCGCGCCTCGCGGGCCGCACGGGACACACGCTCTTCGCATTCTCCGACAAAGCTATCCCGAACTGCTTGGGACCGTCGAATACTTTGAAATCCACCTCGTCCACGCTACTCACAGGACTCAAGTCGTGCACGTTATCAAACGCTACGTCGTTATCGTGCACAGCGTCGTTGGAAACATGACCGGAATCGTCGCTGCAATCCGAGTGGGTATCGGATATCTTCTCGTCAGTTTGTTTGTGTAGAGCTAGCTTCTCGATCTGCGAACATGTTTTCGAGTCGTCCCTCGACTCAACGTATTTAACTTGTCGGCCGACGAGTGTGCTCAAGTGGTTGTGGAAAGTAGTGTTTGCTACGCATAACTCCTTGTGCACCGGCGGGATCACCTTACAGTTTATGAACTGAGATGTTTCGGTTTTCAACTCTTTGGCCGTTTTCAACTCCAGTTTTTTTACTATAGATTTAACAGGTGACAGTGTCGAATCGATTTCGTTTGATTCATTTTCATTTCGTTTGGGCTCAGGCGCAACAACTAAGTCTCTTTTGTTAATCGTTCTATGCTGCAGCTTGGCTCGCACGGCGTTTATTTCGTCGGAATAGTCTTTCAATGTTGTTTTCGATGACAATACTGTTCTTTTAGAGTCAACCGGCTCTTTCTTAGTTTTATCGTTTTGTCGCTTTACGTCCGATTTAAGATTGAGGAGCGACTTTTGTCTTATTTGTTTGCTATCGTCGGGCTTTTCGTTGTTTTTTCGTGGCGCAAGCGGTTTCTTTTTCTGAGCACACTCTCTGGCCTGGTCTACATTACTTAGATCAACCGGAGTGGGAGAAAAAAGCGCTCTGGTGCTGCTGAACTTGTTATGCGACATTTGACTCCTTATCACCGGGATCTTACTAGGAGAGCCCGCGATAGAAGTTGTAGACTTGGTTCTCTCTAAGCCGGGTGAAATCACATATTCGTTTCCTATTTCCCACACGCTTTTTGCTTTCTGCATTTGTGATTTTGGGGTCTCTTTACTTTCTAAACTAATCTTTATGTTTAACGATCCATTATCTGTACATGTTTTAGGTTTTGTTTTCTTTGGGTCGCTCACTTTTTTCTCGACTTTTTTCATGACGGGTTTCGTTTTAGATACAACCGGAACGGGTGTCGACGGTGGATTAGATAAAGTTTTCTTGAGTATTCTCGTTTTTACATCAAGTTTTTTTAGATCTTCGGCTTTGAAGCAGTTCGGCCGAGACGAGTTTTTTGACGAAACTTTATACGTAGCATACTTATCAGGATTCATCTTGTCATTGGGTGGTGTAGTCAAGGGCACCAGCGGAGCACTCAATTCTTTTCCCTTCATGTCGTCCAGGTTCCACAGACTCGTTGTTTTATCAATGGAATTGTTCCGTGCTACTTTATTCCTGGTTTTACAGTCACTCTCTGGGTCCGAATTACTTTTCTTCAATATACAACGTGATTCAATAATGCTACAAGTCTTAGACTTTTGTAATTTAGGCGGAATGAAATGATTCTTTGTAACTTTCACATCGGAAGTAAGCGACGTGCAAGTGAATTCTGATAAGATTTTATCGAAAGATTCTAAAGCCTTGTTTAATTTAGTTTCAGCACTCGTACCACCCGGGGGTAAGGACTCGGCTTTAAGTATAGCTACGTTTTCATAGATCGATGAATATCCTTTAGTTTCATCGAGTAACTGATCTCGCACCACATTATTGTCGCCGGCAATGTTTACGTTTTCGTACACGTGCCGACACGGCGCACTCTCAGTCTTGGTATTCACAACAGAGTCGCTAATATTGACTTTAGTAACAAACTTTTGCACGTTATCACTGTTAATATTCACAGGTTCACTGATCCTGCGCTCGAGGCAGGCGGCGATCGCGGTCACTTTGCTGCCCTTGTGCTCGGGTGCGGGTTCTGGACCGACTGAAAAAGTCCTGTAGAACTTTTGCAGCGCGCCCTGTTGCGCGGGAGGGGCCGAGGGAGGGTGCTTCTCGGTCGGCTTCTGTCCGCCGAATATGTTGAATACTTTCACTGCGGGCATGTCGCGAGCCCGGCGCGCGGGAGCCGGTCGCGGAGCGTGGAAGCGCGCGCGCGTCACGGCGAGCGGCGTGCATGTGCGCGCACCCAGCCGCGTTGCCGCACTATCAGCCGCAGACAATAAGAAAGTCAATGTCACTCCAGGCGCCCAAGACGTGTCAAATCATCCATAATGAACGGTCGACAATGTAGGTCTGATTGATGACCGCTTACGACAACCATTTACATGACTTATTTGCTTTGATTACATTCAATTAAACAACAACAAACTGTTAAACAAAACATTTATCGCGACCATTTACACTTCTATTTACATGAAGTAAACTATCAAAATCGATCGCGTTAGCATTTCCATATTTATAAATAAAAGTTATGATTGATTAATCGCAGATATTAAGAGGAAAGTAAGCCAAGCGTCTTCGTTAAAACAACCTGCTATTTTATGTAATGAGCATACTTTCGTGAACAAAACCAGTTATGTAAAATCCATAAATCCCAATAGAAAGTAGGAATGAGGTTGTTTGGACAATGATGTAATTGACCGACAAAAGTTTATGGTGGACCCAGGTTGTATAAAAAAAGAGGTTGCAAAAACATTTGAAAAGTAAAATGTGTGAAATGCTACTGAGAAACGTAATACGGGTAACCTAATTAAGGAGGAACCCGGTTACTCTTGAGCAACCAACCACGTGTGGTTGATGGTTGCTTTAATGTCGCCGAATGCGGGCCATCGTCCTAGTAACTGGATACGTGATTTTATTTTTAATAACGAAATTAGACGATTTATGAAAGATGATACGTAAATTCAATTAAGATATTTTGTCATTTGAAATGGACGTAGAAGTTAAATATGTAGGAGATGAAAGGACAGTAAATGCGTTTGCACAACAATTAAGAAGGGCGTATCTAAGAGCAGGAAGTAGATTATTATGATTAATGTATACGGGTCTGAACTTCTTTTTAACATTATTTCTATATAATGGTTTATGATGTTCAGTAGGGTGGCTCTTACTACTTCTTCTTCTTCGTGTGGGTAGTAAGGTCTAACGACCCCACACACCCTAGTGTCAAAGTTTCTAAACCGCCTCAAGGGCCTCTGACATGGTTTGATGCTTGTACTACTATGAAACCAATAAAACAAGACAAACTATTTAAATGCCATATTAGCTGGCAACAAGTCTATTTCATTGAGTGAACTTAACGCGTCTACGAGTGCAAAAGGTTTAATTTTGACGAATTTTATTCTTGAAGTGCTGAAGTTTTACTGGACAGATTCTCATCCGTAACAAACTTCGTTTTGAAGTGATTTGGAGGTGGCGGAACAGAGAGTAAAGTCCCGCAAACCTCCATTGAAAAGGGAGGATCCTCCGACCAGACGGTTGTTTGTGTCTGGTGGGCAACTGCCCGAGAGTTGATATTCGGGCTTTGCATATGTTCAAATCGCACGGTAAACTCTGATATCGCGATTTAGGATTTTGTCAATTAGTTCGCAGCTGTCGAGATAGATGGCGCTGCGAGTCTCATTTGTTGTGATGTTGATTCTGCTACGTTGATTTTTGTGGCGGCATGAATGCCGCTACATCACTCCCCTCCGGAGACCGGAGGTCGATAGTGGATGAGTCGTCCATACATCTCTTGAGATGCTTGCCAGGCCAGTGGAAGGTTGGTTCCAGTGAGTCGGAACCGGAAGTCGCAGAGTTCTCGGTGAGTCGGAACTGTCTGCGTCGCAGAGTTCACGGTGAGTCGGAACTGTCTGCGGCGCCCCGATGCTGCTGCTGGCGTGACTGCTGGCGTCGACCAGGAGAGGTTCTTCAAGGCTCTTCATGTGACTGGCCGAAGGAGCAGTGTGCTTGCCAAGGTGGGTCGGAGCTGTGCGACGTGCTGACGTGACTGCTGGCGTCGACCAGGAGAGGTTTTTCAAGGCTCTTCATGTGACTGGCCGAAAGTGCAGTGTGCTTGCCAAGGTCGCTGATGATAGAGGCTGAGGATGCTGACCAGGAATGCGCGTCCGCTGCATGCTGGTGGTCAGGACACCCGTAGAAGCCGAGGGTACTGGCTGGCTGTATGACTCGCTGCTCGAGAGCTTGAGGTCAGGATGAGGAGAAGTGATGATGATGATGATGATGACGTCATGATGAGGTAGCTGCACGAAGGCTGCGCTGACGTCCAATGTCGAGGGTCACCAGTTTGGAAGGTAGCGGAACAGAGAGTAAAGTCCCACATACCTCCACTGGAAAGAGAGGATCCTCCGACCAGACGGTTGTTTGTGTCTGGTGGGCAACTGCCCGAGAGTTGATATTCGGGCTTTGCATATGTTCAAATCGCACGGTAAACTCTGATATCGCGATTTAGGATTTTGTCAATTAGTTCGCAGCTGTCGAGATAGATGGCGCTGCGAGTCTCATTTGTTGTGATGTTGATTCTGCTACGTTGATTTTTGTGGCGGCATGAATGCCGCTACAGTGAAAACTCCTTTAGCGGCGTTATGCACTTTTTGGGATGGGTAAAAATGTTAAACTCGCGCCAGGACCTGATCGAAAATTCGTAAGAAGGATAATGTAATATGTAATATAAATTATCGTGTTTGTGTACGATAGCGCAATAAATGAATATTGTATTCAACCACATAAATGGTAGTACTTTTATACTGATAAATAAAGCAATTCGTGCGAAATTATTCCCGAACCATTCCAAAATATTCAAAAAATGTTAATGTTCAAGTTTTCACTTCTGACGGCACTCCCGGAGTGCAACCCGTTTTTATTCATTACTGCCTTCAACTATGTTATCAGACAGATCCACATGTTTTGTAATACTTAGTAAAAGTGCCAAAAAGCCGACTTGCTATGCCTGTTTCCATAAACAAGTTGCTTGCGGAAGTCAAGTTTCGCAATTGAACATAGTAGCGGAAACCGTACCAAATATTTTCCATAACTGCTAGTTTCTACAGCTGTTTGCGAGAATTTAGCGATGACTAACTGATCTGATGTAACACTACAGGTGTAGAATCTAAACACGTTCAAGATTGAGAGTCAGGTAGTCAAAAATGCAGGATGACATAACGATGGAATACTAATAAAACTTATGCAATAATTATCATGACAGTTTTGCGAGACTGGGCGTCAGCAACTGAGGTCAATGACCGGTGGAGTGGTGTATCTGGCTTTGGTAGTCTAACTTGTTATCAAAAGCCTTGGGGATGTGAAATTATTATGATCAATGACTTAATATTACGGCAAAAAAACCAGTCAGATACAAGAATAGTGTAGATATTTTACAACCTGAAAAACAATCATGATTTGGACAGCGATCAGTACTTTTGGACCAGCCTCGGTACCTAAAGTGTCGAGAACATTTTCGTATATTAGTAGGCTTTTCAGTAAGAAAGTAAACAGAAGTATAACCATGGAATCATTCTAGAATACAAACAATAGAAAACCAACATCAGTGGAATATAAACTCAAGACGCACTAGCATTTCTAACTAACACATGACGGGGTACAGTCGTAGAATTAATATAAAACATTGAAACTGGAATACTAATACTCATTGCGTAACATATTATGACAGTATGAGACTGGTCGTCGTTGGGCGAGGTCGTTGACAGATGTAAAGTGCTTTGTCTTAGAACCAAAGTCAATGATCTGTTTGGAAGATTCAAAGGTGAGAATAAATTTTGGGACGAATGGAACATTTTGGAATTTGAATGTTTAAAATATTTTTTTGTCGATGTGGTCAAAGATGGTGTATATGCAAGTTATGAGGCGGTTTAGAATGATAATTAGGAAGGAGAAAAAATGCCTTAAAAATAACAATCGTAAAAGCCTATCTCACTCACTGATTATCTTCATTGTAGTTTTTTGTTCACTCAGCATAGTTAGTCGAAACATTTACAGTAAACTATTTGCTATAGCAAAACCTATAATAATGAGGTTAAGCTGATTACAATGTGACGTAACCAGGTTAACCTCATTATGAAAATTGATAGTGGTTTGCCAAATATTTCCAATAATTGTTTTTTTTTTAAATATGTGCTAAATGTACGCGCAAATCGTTACGAGATAAATACAAAAATAGATTATAATAATATTGAGGTGTGTTGTGATGCGGACGAGAAACAAACAAAAATAAAATATAAACAACTCAATGGGAATTTAAACAATGAATTGTGATTAAAACAATAGCGGTCAATTAAGGAGATAAACAAAACCAGTGACCATTGACTGATAGTACGTAAACAAACAACCGAAAACAATAACCTTTATGAGAACTTCGGAAGACATATCAAAACAAAAAAAAAACTTATACAGGTATAAATATAGAAAATAGCCAAAACAACGGAATACAAAGACAAAAGCAACGTTGAAAGTGTAATATTTCCCACTCACATTATCCAAGCTGAAGAGACGCACGATGCACGGGTACTTCAAAATGTGTGACATAACATGACAAGTAATTACGCCAAGCCGTGACCGACGACCGTGGAGAGGATTTGCTCGGGAATCGTGTCAAGATGCCTTGAGACCCGTCTACATAGGACGGAACGAGAAAACATTAATATTTATGCTTTCATGGTGGATTCCTCAAAAGCCTTGGTTAAGAGTTTGAGACCATGCATGTAATTTCTTTGTTTTTGACGGCATGCAAGCTGGGGACAACGGTAATTAGCTGAATGCAGAACATCCTGTTAGGATTGTGTGTATGTATTCGACTGTAAAATCTGCTCATATTTAGATAACTCTCAGAATCTATGAAAACAGTGGCTGTACAATGAGCGATATGCACATGAAGCTTTCTTTAACGAAGCAATTGGCTGAAAGTATTGCTAACCAATAAGACCGTGAACTTATGACCGATGAATGTGGTCCAAAAACTCAATTTAAAGAGTTCATCATTCAAGCCAATCATCGCAACGAAACTCAATCCAGTGTAGACATCGCCTTGCAGCTAATAAAGAGATCTAATAAAGACAGGCTGGCCGTCTGGTTGACACTTAATTGTTGACAATCGAATCAACAACGACACGTCACAGTTTGCAAGAACGAAACGTAATTGAGTAGAATTATGATGGACACCGCAATGTTCTGGTTGATTTATCATGCATCTTGTTTGTTCAAAATTAGATGTTTCTTTATTTGGCAACACATTTATTTATTTGTTAAATACTTTACTGTACACCTCATAACAGGCATAGGGCAATATCTTGTCAGAATCATCATCATCCTCACCCTATTCGTGCTTGTCCTAGTCTGTTGTTATTTATTGCAGCATACCGTTGTTATTAATTGCAGCATTTTTTTATGGATTGGAAATCATCAAATTACTTCTTCACTTCTGGCTGGAGCGGAAAGGAGTGTCAGACTCTTACTGACTAAAACCCATCCGTGTTCGTCCTAATGCCCTTTGCGTTCCAGGGCCGCGGTGACTCTTTCGAACAAACGGAATAAGTTCGACCCGTGCGGCTGTTATTATTTAGCCACGGCTTTGCAGCTTTTGCTACAACTGTTATCACCAAAACACATGCTCTTTATCAATGTCTCCACAAAACAAAGATGCACTTTGCCCTCAGAACTCTTTCGAACAAATTCCGCAACCCTGGCAGGATTGATTGCAGCATACCATCTTTTTTATACGTAACCTATCTGCTTTAATCTCAGTATCTAACCAAATTCTTCCCATTATAGTTTTTTTTAATATTCTTTTAAATTCGTTTTTTGTCGACTCTTTCAGTAGTTAAAATTTTGATATACAGTATGTCAGGAGTGGTGTATGATACGATATTTAGATTGACGTAGCTAATAATGTTATGATTAAAAGAATCAGGTCAAGCCAAGTAAAAATATAAAATAGATGTTGATGAGAATATTTTCATACCGTTATTAGGTCACTAGAAAACGACACAAACATTTTCAAAGTAATATTGATAGTATATTTATTACACCCAGTCTTAGCAAAAATATTGACATAACATCTTTAGCAGAGAATTTCGTCGTTTTTACTCGAAATAATCAACATGACTGTAATGAACCATCGTCAGCCATGTTTTAGTTTATGTATCAAAAATATGATTTTGACATTTCCACAATTAATTAAAACTGAATGAAACTGAATGTCGCTATGTCTAGAGCCAAAGCTCCCTTACTTAATTGTACAAAAACTGTTATCAACAACACTTTGCTACTAAACTTAGAAAAAGTGTCCTAATGACGTCGCCTGAGCAAACAGCGATGCACTATACAAATACATTCCGTTGCATAGTCGGAGTATTTCCTGTCCCACCGTGGAGGCGACCGTTAACCAATATATAGAGGTGGTGCAAGTGATAAGAGGATGGTGTTGAGTTACAATTCTACATGAAACTATTATAAATTATAATAACAGGATACAATAGAGAAAAACAGGAAAGGTGACACTCAAAAGAAGATCACAATTCTTAGGAATCATTGTGAGCATCAATTCGTATTTTATTATTTTGTATTACATTAAATGTATAGACATTATATTCTATTGTATATATTTTCACTGCAGTACACTGACTCAACTAAATTCCCCTAGTGTAGGAGGCATAGTCTCAATAATTAAAGTCACTATTTATTTCTATTAAGAACAAATAAACACAGTAGCAATTCCGGTTTACGTAAAGTTTCAGGTTTAATTAAATCCTAGATGAACCAAATTACGCAAGAACAATAAACAGCGTTAAAAAGGAAATACAATAATCATTCATTTCGAAGTAAAAGCTTGTAGAAGAACGTGACACGAAAGGAAGTGATGGAGGCTCATATTATTTGAAAAACACACCGCATTTAACAGTCGAATGAGATTCATTAACTCGCTTTAATATGTACATACAAGTATAGCTTGGGTTAAAGATACTTTCGTTTCGAATAAAGCAGTTAACTTTTATAGAAGCGATTTGAACTCTTTCGAGGTAGAGGAACAATTCAATAATAAGTAAAATTGTGAAAGGGTCTTAGAACCAGAAATTGTCAAAGTTTTCTGAAGACACATTTTTTATTAGCTATTCATGCAGTTCATCTATGTAGGTAATTCATTAAAAATATACAAGACAAGAGACAAGCTATAACCAACACCCATAGCACCCACTTTTCATACCCCTAACTTTCATAGTTTCCATTAAAACATGAAAGTGCCAGTAATTCGTTTCCAAGCCCAGTAAATAATTAAACGTTTTTGCTGCCTGGCACCCGCTTTTGTCCATCAAGTCTCCCACGGTTTTCACAGAACGAAAGCGATGCCGTAAAATATAATAGGCCATGAAAAACCATGGTGGAATGCTGCCACGGTAGAATTAACTTTGATAATACTCATGTTGTGAACAGACATAATATTAAACATTTTCAATTTCAGATAACCGCTGGATTTGGTACGGATAAATAGATGAGGTTGTCTAAGCGAGAGGCTAAACTCAAATCGAGACAGTTTTATTTGTTAGTATAGCTATTGGTAAACCTATTTCAGATTCTGGAACTAGTTTTAAGATATTTGATGAGATAGTGTTCGAGGCTCGGCCAGATCTATAAAAGTTAGCTAGCTCATGGCTGGCTATTAAGAATTTTATGTGGCACAGGTGCATCGTATATTTTATTCCTTTAGATACTCTTAACAACGTCTAGCCTTTTCAACACTTAATTTTCTATTTATATATTATAATATTTTATATATTGCTTAGAAGCTTCTGCAGTTAAGTGACCATCTGCAAGATAATCTGTATTCTCATTAGCATTACCATCTATTGTTAAAAGAAAATCGCACCCAATCGCTCAATTGTGATCTTCGCGCCGTTTCTAACAATGAAGACATCAGCGCTAAGAAAAACGTCGCTTAATATGACCCCGGTTCGACGCAATTTGTGAGCAATTTAGCACAATGGAGATAATACATTGAAATGATTGTCAATAGGAACCGTACCACGTCGTGAACAAATGACAGTATCATTCTATTTGTAGTCCATTGCGTGAATAAGATTGAACAAAATCAGTGCACTACATTAGATGCATTAGATTGAATATAAATATCAAATGTGATAAAGGATGGATGAAGCGAATGTGACTAAGAGGGTGATGAAAATAATGATAAAGGCAAGATGATAAATGAAGAGAGCAAGAGACCAAAAAGGAGGAGAGAGCGAGAGACCAGAAAGGAGGAGAGAGCGAAAGACCAGAAAGGAGGAGAGAGCGAGAGACCAGAAAGATGGATGGACCAATTAGGAATGATTTAATAAATCAAGTATTTAGATGAAAGTTAATGTTAAGGCAACACCAAGGAATATAAGGGTGTGTCCAGATCTGGAGCATTCGCCAGGTCATGGAACCGAAAACAACAGAATATTGTGAATAATACTAATAAGTATACAGCAATGTATATAAAAGCTATCTTTTACTTCTAAATGTTGTAGTGCAAGTTGTGATAGGATAAATTGCAAGTCTCTCACAGGTTGTTACTATTCAACCAGCGGACGACTATCAGATAGATTTATAAGCATTGATATCACAATGGCTGAGTTTACAGCTTGTTATTAGCATTTGTAGTAATAACTCTGGGACTGCTGACATGTGAACGAAACGACGGTTGATTTATTTCGGTTTGATAGGAATATTTTAGTAAATGCTAGCTGGAACAACAACATGCAAGTTGAAGATGTTGCTGATAGTCTACTTATCATAGCATCAATGCAGAGGGATAATTGATTGTCTGTAAAAGGTCATCTCTGGAAAAAGTGATACCATTAAAAATATTTTTTCACTAACACAAATGGATGAATGGAAGGAATGGGGCCTATTAGGAAAGAAATAGAAAGTTAAACTTTCGCTGTGTGTTATAGGGAACTATTTATTCCCTCTAAAAAAATGATGATTCCTTAGGGATTAAGCACAGGAGAAAAACTGCACAATACTTTGTAGGGAAGGGCTAAGATTGGCAACACGGGGAATAATGTCTTGATAAGGGAGGAGTTCCATGGCATGTTGTGTGAAATGAAAGGATGATGATGATGATGTTGATTACGGAAAATGATTCCTGTCCGACGGCACACAACAATCAGCACACTCCGGGGTTTATTTAAGGCAAACAACAGATCCGTCCAGCTCGCTACGCACAATATACGAGTCATCATTTTAATTGACGAAGAAGAAGGTACAAACAAATGAACTACCAAAACTACTTTACTATCAGAATCAGAAGCTTAGTAGGTCGGTAACATACAGGAACTGCCTAAACATTCTCATCACTTTACAGAGGCTGGTAAGTCTACAAGTAAACACTTGATACCGCTATTCCTAAGAATCAAGAGACGATCAGTAGAAAGTTATCGCGTGCGCTCCCGGTTCCGCCCGCGTAACTAGCCGTCGTCCGTAAGGCATACAATTGCATAAATTACAGGTTTTTCATGCTTTGCAGCTGGTACTGCTAACTACAGATGGGCTTGTGAATATTTGAGTTGATGTGGAAATAGTGAGTCGTTCTGTTGTAGGGATTATCAAGTGTAAATCGTAATTTTGTAAGTAATAAAACGGAATAGTCGCTTTTAGCGATAAGGTTGGCCATTATGAATTATGTAGATAAAATTATCTTCATATATCTTTTCTGTAACTTATATGGTGTAGGTACTGTAGACCACAGAGCTATGGCTACGTACTAAATACTATAAATAAAACTCGTATTTTAACTATATGGGAATGTTATTCGAGCACCATGGCCCGAAGGTTCAAATTACATCTATACTAATATTATAAAGAGGAAAGATTTGTATGTGTATGATTGTAATGAATAAACTCAAAATCTACTGAGCCGATTTCAAAAATTCTTTCACCAATGGAAAGCTACATTATTGGGGAGTAACATAGGCTATATTATATCCACGTATTTCCATGGGAACGACGCGGGTGAAACTGCGGCGTGCTGCTAGTCTGTTAATAAAAACAACACTCTACAGTACTTACATACTAAAGAGTATTGCATATATACTGAAAAGTAACAAAATATCATTAGTAATTCGCGTTGATATTACTATTCATATGAATTGAAAGGGTTAAAAAAGATATTTGAAAGTAAACAATCAACTTACATTGTCATGTTTATTTTCTATTAACGCTTATCGATACTTTGTTTTCGTACTTAAATGTTACATGCTTAGGTAAAGTCCATTCATTGTTTAGTTTATTAAACAAAGAAATACCAAAGGTAGGCTCATTAGCTGCTCAAAATGACTCATTAACATTATTTTGATCACCCTTTTAACACGAAATGACTCACAGATTTCAAGAGAAACTAATGACACTTGACGACACAAAAGGGAAAATATAGTAAACAAAAGTGACACTAGATGGCGTTAGTGTGCAGAGGAGGTAATGTAGTCAACTCACGCGCGTCGCCGTGAAAAGCTCTACGTGGTCTGTGGAGCTTTGATTATGCATGCAAGCGCAGAAACGGATGAATGTGAAGTTCAAATGTTATAATATAAAAGGGCTTAGTTTTATAGTTTTTAAAGATCTTTGCGACTTTTAAAGTTGATTACACCCAGCTATTGAAAGCCCGATTAAATATCTACTAAGTACTGATAAGTCACATGCTAACCAACTTAATTGGTTGACTGCAATAATAAGGACCAATGTAATACCTTGAAATGAAATTTATTTATGCCTAAGATTTTGTAGAAGCTGTCAAAAGAATATGAAGTTACTCGTTTTTAAACTCTAGCCTGACAACCTCTCAAACGTTCAATCAATCAATCAATCAATCAAATCATTTTATCGCATAGAATGTAGGTATTGTACAATGATATAAAAAAGTGTTTGACCTGTTCTCAAATCCAAATTCTGACGCTGGAAGAATAGTCAACATCGACTCAGTTGTCATCGACCAAATTCTCAATTCATAAACCGGGCCTAAGTCTCTGATTTAGTGTTAATATTATTGAAGCACTATTCATGGTAGTTTAATTTACCCATTTTTTATAAATGTAGGTAATAAGTTGAATAGGGATGATTCCTGGTTAAAAAATACATGATCAGTTAGATGATCGAAAAATATTAGACACGTATTTTTTGCTTTATCAAATCAATAAAAAAAAACGAATATAAAACGCTTAAAGATCAGGAATGGGGGCTTCTGACGTCACACTCCAGTACCTAGGTAAAAAGTATACTTACAAGTGACGTCACACGAGTTTTCAACGCACTGTATTGTTTTTTTATTTTTTGTTTACGTGAAAAAAGAAAAAATATGTCTAATATTTTTTGTAAATCTATCTGACGGATTTTTTTATTCATCTACCTTATTTGCATGAATTCATACATTCGAGGAAGATGTATGCTCCGCACGCACAATCAATGGTTCTACGTGGCGCATTATGCAGGCATGCGCTAGAAATTGATGGGTATGATGTACGACTAGTGTTTTCTTTTTTAATTAATGTGGGTATTTAGCTAGTCATTGATGCAGGTTAGGTTAGGTAGGACTTAGAGCGCTGTTACAAATGGGTAGTTAAATCATTACGTTTTAATACAAAATTATGTTTATTAAATAAAATGCTTTGCATTCTTAGAATGTTTTTTGAGCGTTTTGTTGATAGATGTGCATGGTACGATTCTGAACTATACTATAAATATAATTTTAGATAGGTACATTTTCTCAATAAATGTACCGAAATAAAAAATTTGCATTTCGGTACATTTATTGACGTTGACGACGGATTTTTTAAAAAGGAAAACACACCGGGATTAGGGGGAAACATTTACTCAGGAGTGGGACAGTAAAAGTTGATTTAAAATAGAGGCAAAAATAACATTTACCCAGGAGTGGGACAGTAAAAGTTGATTTAAAATAGAGGCAAAAATAAGTGATTACATTGCGAAACTAGTTACTAGTAAGTTTAACGTAAGCAGGGATATGGCCAACTGAGTGGACTCACACAGTTTTCACCCCCTTACATAAAAAGGGCTCTACAAAGAAATGTAGCAACTACCGCCTCATTGCGCTTATACCACATGCAAGCAAGATCCTGCTACATATTCTTAACGAGCGATTAAAAGCCTACCTGTCTAAAGAGATAGCGCCAGAACAAGCTGGGTTTGTTAAGGGTAAGGGCACTCGAGAGCAGATCCTCATAGTTCGCCAGGTCATAGAAAAAGCCCGAAAGTTCAACAAGCCGACCTACATTTGCTTTGTTGACTTCTCCAAGGCATTCGACTCTGTAAAATGGCCAGTTCTGTGGAATACTTTGTTACAAATGGGTGCACCTAAACACCTAGTACACCTCCTGAGGCGTCTATATGAAAGCGGAACAGCTTCAGTTCGAGCAGACGACTTGCTATCGAGCAATTTTCACCCCAGTGCGGGCGTCCGCCAAGGATGCATCGTATCACCACTCCTTTTCAACGTATACACGGAGCTCATAATGCGCATTACTCTTGAGAACTGGACAGACGGTGTTGTGGTTGGTGGCTACAGAATTGCAAACCTACGCTACGCAGATGACACCACCCTTTTTGCCACTAGTTCCCATAAAATGGAGGAGTTGCTTCGAGAGATGGAACGTGTCAGCCTTGAGTTTGGATTAAAGATCAATCGCAGCAAGACGAAAATGATGATTGTGGACCGCGCTAACAACAACTCGCCACAAGTGACCCAAATTGCGAATTGTGAAATGGTCCACTCCTATGTATACCTTGGCTCTTTAATCTCAAATAATGGCGGATGCATCGATGAAGTTAAGAGACGTATGGCTATTACTAGGACCGCAATGGACAAGATGAGGAAAATATGGAGGAATAGAAAGCTCACTAAGGCTACTAAGACCCGGCTCGTCCGAGCACTCGTATTCCCCATATTCCTATACGCCGCGGAGACGTGGACGCTGCGAGAGACAGAAAGGAAGAAGATAGACGCTCTAGAAATGTGGTGTTGGAGAAGGATGCTCGGAGTATCATGGACGGAGTTCCGCACAAATGCATCCATACTCGAAGAATTGAACATCAAGCAGCGCCTATCAGCCCAAGTACAAACTCGCATCCTCAATTTCTTCGGACACGTCTCTAGGCGGGATAGTGATTCCATCGAACGCCTCGTTGTGCAGGGCAGAGTCGAAGGTACCAGGCCGCGCGGTAGATCACCCATGCGATGGACCGACCAAATCAAGTCTGCTGTGGGCGGCCCATTGCATGAGTGTGCCAAGATGACCGCTAACAGGAAAAAATGGCGCGAAATTGTGAAAAAGATCACCACTGCCCGTAACACTACATGACGACCACGACCGCTCTGGCAAGAGCGTACCGACTGAGAAGAAGGAATAAGAAATGAGAACAGGTAAAAGCATGGATTAAAATAATTAGAAGCATAATGAAGTCATTATTACAGACTGCACCCAATTTCATTGGAATCTTCAAAAACATAAATTTAATCGAGTCCTCCTTAAAAAGGTTAAGCAACGCAGGGTTGCGGAGTTTGTTGCCAGGGTTTCGGAATTTGTTCAAAAGAGTTACCGCGGTCCTGGAACGCAAAGGGCATTAGGAATAACTTAGAACACGGATGGGTTTTAGTCAGTAAGAGTCTGACACTCCCTTCCGCTCCACCCAGAGCAGAAGAAGTCATTTGATGATTTTCCATCCTTGTTAAAAACAACGGGTTGCACTCCGGGAGTGCCGGCAGAAATGAAAACTTGAACATTATCGTTGTGCATTTTTTAATATTTTGGAATGGTTAGGGAATAATTGCGTACAATTGCTTTATTTATCAGTATAAAAGTACTATAAAAGTAATATAGTATTCATTTATTGCGCTATCGTACAGAAACATGACAATTTATATTACATTATCCGTCTTACGAATTTTCGATCAGGTCGTGTCCTGACGCGAGTTTAACATTTTTACCCATCCCTAAAAGTGCACAACGCCGCTATAGAAGTTTTTCACTTCAAAAAGCAACGCACTTGTGTAACTCCTAGTATATATTATAGATGTCCATGGTCCAAACAATTTCTATAGCATAAAAAGTGTATGGTCTTGAAATTTTTCCCAAACATGTCAATATCCCTTTCGAGTCACATCCCATCCCATCTTTAGTACAAAATCAATGAGTATAGAACAATGTCAGTTCACGTCGAAGCACAAATTGCTTGCTTTACATATGTATTGAAAACGCCTTTGTGTTCCTTTGCGTGCCTTTTATTTACATTTAAATACTTTGGAATAGTGTTTAAGTAGTTATTATGTTAGGTTATGGAGACAGCTTAGGGTAGTACCAAATAAATTTGCAATAGCGGTTATTGATCCACCTACATAATTATATTGACATTTTCATTTTTTACAGCAAACCTCATTACAATTCAATCTTTTATTGCTTTGGAGTGACATGCAAGTGAAGCTGATTTAATTTAAGATAATTTTTGTTTTAAATGACAAGTTGGCAAACATGGTTACTTTTATTGACACCTGAAACACAGGGTGTTGTCTAAAATGTTGGAGAAAACAAATTTTTGGGAGAACAAGTTGAAATGCCTAAGTTAAGCACTTTTGTCGCTCGTCACACTTATTTTTGAATCTGTAGAAATATACACCTATCAAATCTAAATTCATTATTTTCAACGTACCTAAGTAGGTAGGGACCTGTAATAAATAATATTGCCATTGACATATTTTGGCAACTCTAATGAAATTTTCGCCAAAAAATGCCCATGTAAGCGCAAAACAACCTTTTACCAACAAAAGATTACTTCATAGAACCCATCAACAGTAATTTGCTAGCCAGCCTATATGTCTAAACAAGTGTTATTAGTGATAAAGTAATAAATAGTAAGTGGTTCGATTCCCGGTGAGAGCAAGCGCCTATCCGGCTGGCCGAGCAATTTTCACTGACGGAAAGTTAGTGCATGACTTAAAGTTTCCTGTGCGTTTATGGAAGTGTTAATTTTTGTATTTTATGAGTCTTTGATGAGAACAATGTAGGTATACGTACAGAAATGCTTAAAAACAGAGCAGCTCAACATAGAAAAGATGGGACGATTTTTTATGGAAGACACTATGTACCTATTTTAAAAAGTCGTAACATAATATACTCGTAGTTCAAATAAATAACTATAGTAGTTAAGTACACCAATTAAGCAATCGATAACACAATAATTACAAAACAATCACCACATTTACAACACATTTCTAATTTTCCTCGCTGCAACACCATAAAATTGTCTAAGTAATTAATATTACATGTTCGCAACTATAATTGCATAATATAAGAACAAGTAGAATTACTACATACACAACTTTGTTTTTAATTGCCGTTATAAAACAAAGCGCTAACATACTAACGCCATCTATGCGCGAATGGTGGAACTACGATGTAAACAATCGGGTTGGCGGGAAAGTTAACGCGCATCAATTTGACAGGTGAAGACCACAGACTATGTATTAGACAATAGGACATTGTGCGGTATCGTATTCAGCCTTGCTATTGTGGTATGAGGTTTTAACCTTGGTTCCTGGCCTCTGAGAAGGATATAGTAAATACGCATTGTTAACAATTTTATTATTTTACGAAAAGCGTTAAGTTACCGTATGTATGACTCGAAATAATTGTTAGATAATACTTCCTGTTTTTGTCAAGGCATGAGAGAGTTGTGTGATGGATGGCATTGATATTAATTAAGGCCCGAAGGAAATCTAATGAGTGATAGCCAGTAACTATCTTTATAATTGATCGCAGAGAGTCCATTCTCTTATTTTTGATAACCTTCGCAACACAGTCGCAATCTGTCAAAAACATTACGCTAGAATGATATTGCGATTTACGAGAATCGGCCTTTAGATCCTGTTGTTGCGGATTTTGTTCGAAAGAGTCACCGCGGCCCTGGAACGCAAAGGGCACTAGGAGGAGCACGGATGGGTTTTAGTCAGGAAGAGTCTGAAACTCCCTCCCACTCCACCCAGAGCGGAAGGAATCATTTTGATGGGAAATCATCAAATGTCTCATCATCATCATCTCATTTCATCCATAAAAAGAAAGATCCATTACTATTTCAGTCAATAATCAATCACGTTAACAGCAGTTCATTTATAAACAAATGCAAGACAAACACTAACAAATAAATTTATCATCAACCTGTCCTACAACGTACATAAAGAGTTAAGTTACAACTCTGGCACAGCACTAAATCACTTGTAATGACATCCTTATAACTAACTTTCTAAGCTCAGAATTATTTAGGAGTGGTCACTCCTTAGCCGTCCCTACCTGTGTCATCCCGATTATTTATACACTTTCACAGATATCAGAATTAATTGAGCATATCGTTAAAAAGAAGATTTTCTTGTTTGCACAGGAACAGACATATCAATGAGACATCTCGTATGTGTTTGTAATGACTTGATTTAAACAGATTCTAAAAAGAGTGTCTATGGATTTTCTTGCAAGTTCTTCTCTATAGAGATCTACGCTTTGGATTGTGCAATTACATAGCTTATCTTTCTGACTGACCGACTCATTGACAATTAAAATGTGCCGTGTTAATGGTTTTGCTGAATTTTGCTTTGATTATGTCACTTCTTATAAGGCATGTTTGTTTGAAGTTCAAATCGTTTTATCATTGAGACATTTTTTGTGTAGGTTTGGTATTTGGAAATGTCAACAGCCCGTAACATTTTTTTAACTCTCATAATGACTTCAGTAATGCAGTAATGCCTACCTACTTTGAGAATTCTTCCGATAGAATTTTTTTTTTGACATTTTGGAAACCGACTCATAAATCCGATACAGCCGACATACGAGATAAATGTTTTAATTATCAATTAAATGTATAGAGAAACCTCCAACGAACATAAGGCCACTCCCATGTGTGGAAGGAAAACTTTATTTATTATACGTTAGGGAATGCCATCAGATACCTGGCCGGTTCCGCGTCTGCCAGTTAGGCTGATAAATTTGTTGTCAGTGCCTCCACCGCTTAAAAGGAATGACGGGCGGCCATTTTAGAAAGTCCTCCTTTCAGAACTGTTTTATGTTTTGCTGTGAAAATAATGCTGAGATTAAAATGGTAATTATGTTGTTCTATTGTGTGTTCGGAATCTGCCTGAATTTGAAAAGTTTGCAGTTTTTGTTCAGTTGCATAGACTGGTACCACATCTAGATAATATAAAATAGAATATTGAAGTAATACTCCATTTTAGGACTAAGAATTCAAAGTAACGAACGACTCAAAATCAACTTTAAGGCCATTTAGACAGGGTTTCATGCTAAAGTAGTTTGACAATAATTTCTCAAATATCACCAGTCCAGAATATTTTAGTTTATTTAACTGCGTTAGCGGCAATACTTATTATTATAGATAGACATACTAAATAATTATTGCTTTGCTCGGCTTTGGGCTATTCAACGTCAAAGCTCCACGTTCAGATATCAATCATAAGATTGGGCTTAGTTAATAGTTTTTGAATTGAGCTTTACTTTTATTGAATTAAACTGCGCCTCTCCTATTAAGTGCTTTAAAATTCTTCAATATTTTTAGTTTTCTTTACTAGATTTAACCATATTGACTTGAAAATTGTATGTAAGATATTTTCAAATATTCCGAGATTGACTAAACCTTTTTCAAGATTGATGAGTTACGATATCTTATTTTTTACTTGGTTGGCAAAAATAATAAACCTGACCAACGATAAACGTTTTCGTACTTGAACTAAAAAAAATAAAAATCTAACCCTTCCAGTCATAAATATAAAAGACTTTATAAACCCAGCATACGTTAAAACTTAGTAGGCATAATTAAAGATGACTATTTCAATAATTTGCGCGTGCGTTCATTAGTCGTGTTAACTCGTGTTGCTTCGCCAACAGTCGGCGAGCGACTGGCGCTACGACCACGGCGTGCGCGCAGCACACCGGTCAATGACTCTGTATCGTGAGTTCGTATACAGGTTGTTGTTTTAATTCGAGGCGAACCTATAACGCAACTAAATTAAAAAGTAAGATTTGGTGGGCGCAATTTTTAAGTTTTTTTTTTTAATCTTTTAACACGGAATATTTCATTGCTTATCTTAGCGACAAAAATTAAGTAATCACTAATGTTTGTTTTTTTTGTTCGATGTCCATAAAAGTTATGTATTAAATATGTTATGTGTTATTATATATATAAAAAGCATCCCAAGCAACATCAGACAGAGAGTTGTACTTGATGCATTCTAATTGAAACTCTTAGACAATTCAAGACCGATGTCTTGAATGTTTTTATAGCATGGATAATCAACCAAACTCATAAACTGGATCTTTGAGTAAACAAAAATGTGTATAGTCCAGTACTTCCTCCATTTCTAAGTAGGTACTATTACATATATTTATTAAAACTTTATGCACTAGCAAAAAAACGCTATACAAAAGCAGACTTAATCAATATTATGTATTTAGGACTCTTCCGTTGCTGAGTGACTGACAGACAGACAACGCACAGCCAAAACTACTGGTAGTAGAAAGCTGAAATTTGGCTGAATTTAGGTTCCTTGGGGCACTAAGAGAAATTCGTTCCCGTTCACTCCTACGGGAACGAGAAAAAACAGGATATGGGCGTACAAAGTTGCGGGCAAAAGCTAGTGCCTCATTTCCTCAGGTTAATGCTTTACTTAAATTTCATACCCAAACCAAAAACCAGCATATCTACATACACTAAGCTCATGTCGACTCCGACGAGTGCACCATGCTGCGCCTGCGCCCGAGCGCGAGCCAGAGCAGGAACATGGCGGCCGTGACGTAGTGCAGCCACTCCGGGATCGACAGCTCGACGGCGGCGGTGGTACATCTGTGAGGATGGCGGCCATGTTGGACGAGCTTGTCACGTGTTACTTGTGGTATGTTTTTTGTTGTGTGTTTGTATGAGAGAGTGTGTTGTGAGGACTTATTGAATCAGTGATGATGATGAGGTAGCTGTAGCTGAATACGATTGCTAAAGAAGAAGTTTGGTTGGGTTATCTATCCATAATCAGAGTTGACGTATTATACAACGTGTAATAAATGCAATATCTCTTAAGGAGTCATTGTACTCATCATTACTTTTACTATGGGTCCAACACTGAAATCGCGAAAAAAACCAGCAGTTTAGTAAATTTTGTCAAGTTATACGCACAGAAATGTATGGGGCACTCGATTATTTTTTTCGAATTCAAGGTTGGTCCCATAGTGAAAGTTGTTCATAATTTAATGATGAGTACAATGACCCCTTAAGAGGTACTGCGTCTATTCTGTTACACGGTGTATTCATATTTAATCATTTAATTTTCAGTGTTTCGTTTTACTTTTGTGAGGCCAAATAAAACTTGTTTATACATTCATTAAAAAAATCTGAACCTATATCATTGACTATTTTGCTTTTATAAAAATAAAATTAAGATCTTAGGTTATTTCATCCGACTTCTCAATTTATCCGGCTAGCACTTTTGCCCCTGATAAAACATCAACCTGTACACAACAACAGCTGTTATTATACAAGAGGTGGGGGCACTACTTCGTGTAGGTGGGAGAGTGACCTACCAACTGTTACATCAGAGCGTCATCATTCACTCCGCTTCCGTCAACACTCCGCGACGGACCGTTTTATGACGGACAGCTATCTAACGATCGACACGCATAACATTGACAGCACCTCTATTTCCAAGCAATAAGATCGTTTTTCGGGTGACCGTAAATAAGATTATGTTGGCAGTTTGCGGTGTTATGAGTGGTGTAGGAAGTAGAAAAGTTGCTGGTTTTGCGAAATATAATGTGGGAAGAGTAGCTCGTGAAGCTATTAGGGTTTTTGAGGATGATGAAATTTTAAATTTACGAACAGAAACACAAATTCAAAGTAAAAGAGTAACAGCTAAAAAGTTTGTCTGTTTGAAGTTTTCAATATGGAACTACATATTATTATGTTTGTATGATATAAATAACAGAGAAAATTCGGAAAAGGCCCAGTAACATAATACAGAGTCAATTACATTAGTAAATAGAAACTTACAATATCGTGATAGACCTCAGTATGTTTTCTACTAAAGATACAGCAGTTACTGAATATATTCATGATCTATCTTCCTACAAAGTTGGAGAAACCACATTTCCTTCCTATAATAAGCAAGTTGGCATTTGTGACGTATCTCAAGATCTTCACGTAAACAGTAAATGTCGTTAAAAGAAAGATGGTTGACAGTACAACAGTTTTAACAGTAAGCTACTATCAAGATAAGGAAGAAAGAGAAAATGTACAGAGGAACAGGTTGAATGAATGTGAAGATAAGACCTGAGACCATCTGTGCAATGTTAAGATGCACGATTAAGCTCATTAAAAAGAGGATTTTAATGAAAACTTATTTGCATGGACTGAAGATGTTGTCATAAAGGTAAAAGAAAACGTTGTGTGAAAACCTGGAAGCAACATGTCTGAAATTGACAATATACAGTGAGAAAGTGCAGTCATCAATGCTCAATATACTTATTCTATTTCCGTTTGCGAGGAAGCAGTTGCAAATTGATGGTGACTAGGTGATTTGATGTTCTGGATACACGAAGCTTAGATAGCAAGCTAGTAATATCATCTTGGCTTGTGAACAAACGAAAATGTGGATAGTTCTATATACACGAGGAAAAAGTTTGTTAGCTTTAGCACAATTTGGTTCCTACCTTAAAAATGTAGCCTTGTGTAACTGTAGCAAGACTGTGGATTTTATCGCAAAGAAAATCTGTAAATTGTGCTTTTGCAGTAACATCATTATCAGCATCTATAATTTGATCATCATTGACTCTCGATTAAATCTGGATGACCCAGATTACACTAATAGAAAATTTCAGAGGGCTACATCTCAATTAAAAAGAAATCATCATTGTTCTAATCAATTAAGATAGTAACGGATGTCTTGAAAGCAATTGTTATATTTGAAAAAGAATTTAACAACGTAACCATTTTTATCTAAATCAATGATCGCTAACCAAATAGGTTTGTAGGGATACTGTGCCATTCATTAGATATAATCGATATCGGTAACTATAAAGAACGATAATAATGAAGCAGTAATTTAAAGCCAAATAATTACAATAAGTTCACATCACAAATCACAGACATCATTGGAGAGTTGGAGACTTAGTTTCTAATTGGAGAATTTGGAGTTCAGAACGTATCAGAACCTACTTCAAGATTGACAGATTTTAAAGCTAAAGTAGAGTTTGAAACATGCTAAATTTAAAATATTTATAATTAAGATACCTAGGATAATGATTATTATTGAGATTTTTATGACATTAAAGTGATGACTGATGAGACATAATGTCTACTATAGGATAAACTTAACACATCACAGCAACCAATAACAAGTAATTTGTCCCAGATTTGGAGAAACTCGGAAAGAAAATTTGTCAAACCGTGGCATATGTCATGTAACGGTAGTGCGTGCAAGCATGGCAGGCCTTTTCGAAAGGAAATTATAATTTCCATGACTAAAGTCGAAAAGTAAGCATCAGCAAGGCCCGTGGTCACACATGACAAGATAATATAACAAGAAAACAAGGTGAGCGTGTTATGACGAAGAAAATAAAAGTACTTCTTTCTGGATTAAACAGCCTAGAATTTCAACATGATGACTGTTGAGAAGTATGTATGTTACAGGAAGACATGCTGGACTGAACCCAAATCAATTGGAATCAGGGTTGATAACGATAAATCAATACATTATTACATCCTACATTTTTCCCCATATTTCTTTTTTAAGGATGGGAAATCATCAAATGACTTTTTCCGCTCTGAGTGGAGCGGAAGGGAGTGTCAGATCATACTGATCAAAACCCATCCGTGTTCCTCCTAATGCCCTTTGCGTTCCAGGGCCGCGGTGACTATTTCGAACTAACTCCGCAAGTGTAACTGGATACAGCTGAGTATTTTACATGAAGTGACCGTCATCTGATCTCCAGAACCCAAAAAGCAAGTAACACAATATCCCTTGGAAAAACTGGTGTCAGATTTTCTGGCTTCTGACAACCTGTAACCAATCAAACGTCCAACGAAGTCAAAGAACTAAACAAGGCGGTGGAGATCAACGATGCAACAAGCCTTGCGAAGTACTGAGGGTTCACCCATGGATGTAGACCCATGGATGTAGACCCATCCATAGACCGACCTCGGAAAGATTTGCTTTTCCTAAATCATCAACCAGAGCGGCTTATAATTTTTAAAGCCATAGTAGGAATAAAATGGCGCCAGAAAATTAAGGTCATCATGAAGGTAAATGAATAAAATAACTCGACATTGGGTTTACATAACACTGATACTGGTTGTATAATCGCATTCATTCACCACTGGGTCAATCGCTGAGAATAAAAGATGTACAGCATTATAATTGCATCATCACTTAAAGGTCTCTCATATTATGACGACTCATATCTATAGATAGGTACTGTTTGTCAAGTGTCATTGAATAAATTGTTTTTATTGTGTATGGATATAGCTGCTTAATGGAAACGTAGTATGCCATGCCCTATTTCTTGAAAGATTGTGTAACAATTATCAGGCTTGATAGACTGATTGCTAAATACAGTGGTTATTGATAAAAAGGACGTCGTAGATATCGACGTTCTCCAAAAATAAACGTGTTGCCTGCATAAACTTAAATGGTTTCTTTATTTAACAACCTGTAGCTATACGAGAATAACGCACCTATTTTTTTTTCTAGTTTTTTGACAGGCGTCAGTTTTGCATAGTTGGCAGCACTGGTCAGTACCAACAAAAAAAGTGATGTAATATCTAGCCCACTGCCCATCGGTTCACTCTGACAGAACGATTCGCGCCTTTTACTTTTACAATATGGCGCCCCAGGTAATGAGATAATCCTCTCTATATTATGTACTCTTAAATTCAGAGTTTTATTGACTCAAGCAGTGTCCACAAAAAGATTTATAGCTAAGGCACTTTTAATTAGAATTGTAAGCTTTAATTTATATAGCAGGAAATTAAGTGATGTTGATTAATATTGTCTCATTAGGGAGTTCGTTCACACGCTTTTAGAATTTTCTTTCAAGTTTACTATTTTCACATCATTAGGTGAATTTGCTTAGTTTTGGTAAGTTATACTTGTCAGTTAAGAAATTCCGTTTAAATTAATTATATTATTATAACAGGACTTAGAGGTTTCTATTCTAAATAATTGCCAATTGTCAACTTAGCTCGAGAAAGCTGGGTAGGTAGGAATTTACTGTCTTCCGTGGGATGCTATGAGAAAAATAAACTAAGCATTTACTAAAATACTTTAGTTTTCTCTTATCTGCAATTCTGCATGTATGGGAAAATTGTTAGACATTATATATTATCATATTTTATAGTTTTTTGTTTGTAACGTTTTCTCACTTAAACAGGTAAACCGAGCTTAATGAAAAATATACACAAGTATAGCTTAGAACCTAAACTAGGATCTCAAATCCTACTTTAGTCAGCATACGAGGCGACTGAAGTCACGGCAGAAAGTAGAAAAATCTTTAAACGATTTTCATACGTGATTATTAGGGTTCCGTACCCAAAGGGTAAAAACGAGACCCTATTACTTAGACTCCGCTGTCCGTCTGTCGGTCCGTCTGTCTGTCTATAGGTAATAAATATTTAAGTGGGGCTCCCATACAACTCACGTGATTTTTTTGCCGTTTTATTTTTATAGATAATGGTACGGAACCCTTCGTGCGCGAGTCCGACTCGCAATTGGCCGGTTTCTTTTAATAGTAATAAGAATCAAATGACAAATCCATCATATTCCCCAACAAATCAGCCATTCTTCAGAAAGCATATATAAAAAAAATATTATTCTTAATTAGCACAGTAATCCAATAATTTTCATACCACGATTTATAGCTTCTATCTCCGTGGACCGTGAGTAATAAATAAACTAAAATCGTCACTATCATAATGGTGGGTATAAAATGCTAATTTTTAAAGCTTGTCGTATGTTTCCGAAGTTTTATTACCGCTGATCTGTGACCGAATTTAGTCAAAACAAGGACGATTATAGAAAGTTTATTGGTTCATAAATATAGCGGTGCTGTCAGAAGCTTCCTACACTTGTAAAATAGGCTAGCTACAAATACAGAAATGCCAAGCCTTCTATACAACCCAGATGGATTGTGCAAGAAGTTTTAAGCAAAATAGGAGAAGTTATTGAGGTTATCAGAGATGTTTGGACCATTTATTAATAGGGTAGATGACTAAAAAAATCTCATAACTCCGTCAGACAAATTTCCAAAAAATATTACACTTATTTTTTTTTTTCTTTAAACATAAAATGAAAACGATACAGTGCGTTGAAAACTCGTGTTACGTCACTTGTAAGTACACTTTTTACATAGGTACACGTGACGTCACGAGCCCTCAATCCTGGTCTTTAACCACTCGGGCCCAACATGTGAAAATTCCCTAATATAAAGTAAATCTTATGTATATGTAAATAAACATTAAATTCGCGATTAATTCGCGACACACCGGTGTGTCGCCGGGGCCGGACAGGGGCGTTTTATCTTCGTAATTTTTTATTGATAAAAAATAAAGCAAAAAATACGTGTCCAATATTTTTCGATAATCTAACTGACGGACTAAATAGAATCATATATTTTTTAACAAGGAATCATCACTATTCAACATTTAAATATCGAAGATTCTCAAAATATTCACATAAAAAACTTATTGAAATTGAATGCCAAATAAACGTGACTATAAAGCATCTATTAAATAAATCATAAGTTCCAATTCTTCAAAAAATATTTTAATAAAAAAATTCTCACAATTTCCAATAATCTACTAAATTAATTGTGCTTTTTATATGCACTTGTGAAATAGCCTAGCTGTTATTTTGGAAAATTATATCTTATAAATAGTTTACTTATTAGTACGTACAAAAACGGTTGTAAGTAGATAATATATTTTAACTCAATTGCGTGTACAAGGTTAAATAACAAATATTTAATCATAATGGTCCCTGGATTGTGCAAGTAGGCCTAAGAAGTTTCAAGCAAAATGGAAGAAGTTATCGAGGTTACCAGAAAGTGTTTGGACCATTCAACATTTATGGCGAAGATTCTCATAATATTCACATTAAAAAGCTTATAGAAAATTAATTTTCTGAACGTTATGTGATTCCCCGCGAGCCACAATCATCATTCAATAAAAATCGAATGCGCCTATAAAGCATCTATTAAATAAATCAGAAGATCCAATTCTTCTAAAGATATTTTAATATACAATATTTCTCACAATTTCCAATAATCTACTAAATTCAAATATTATAAAAAAACGTAAAATTATAAGCTGTTTACGGTAATTTCCATAACATTTGGAGGTTATTATGGACATAAAAAATTTAGGAAAATGAAAATAGAGATTTTTCTGCAAGCCTCGTTTGCATATTCATAAGTACTTGACATCCAACTAGCTAGGCAGTAGTCGTGGCCTAGTGGCAAGTTATTCCGTTTATTTGAGAAACTGTACTTACGATGAGCTTTCTACAAATACAGAAATGCGACGCCCTCTATAAGATCGATATTTGTACTTTTTAAAATTATTTGATCAAACCTAGTCGAGGTTTGTAAGTAGCAAGAACGCGTTGGTACTTAAGACTTTAAGATGGTCATTGATCATACGTATTTTTAAGCATGTTTGCCGGACAAGTACTTAATTATGCGTGTGACAAAATGTTGTCTGCATTCCTAAACGACCATCCATATTATTATGCTTAATACTTTTGCTTTACCATATATGAACTTGAGCATAGAAACTCAATAGTCAGTAATTGTAGACTTTAATCAAGGATTAATCAGCGAGCATTTCTTTGGTCTCACATTTGCAGTTATTTCTAAATGTCTGATTCTAATTGCAATTAAGGACAGTAAAGAGTTCATTGATGTGAATGATATGAATGGCTGTGAAATAATATCTGTTTTAATGGTCATGTTCGCTAAAATTTACTTATGCATAAATAGTCGATCACTGCTAAAGTGCTCCTTAATTGCTTACACAATATTTAGATAAAAAACTTTCTTTCTCGATGCTTCTCCAATCAATGAAGTTTGGTCGTCAACTCTGAATACTTCTCCTTGTTGTTTATAAATATATAGATGCTAACTCACTGGGTAGGTATGTTACTTTGATAAGTCTCATTCACATGAAATATCGTCTTTGTGTAGTAATTATATCAAACAGTTCTTTAAATTATTTCTGTGTCTTCGCCACTATAATTTGCCAGATCTATGAGATGATTTAAAACTCTCACAATAACAAAATACCAAATGATTCTCTTGATTTAAAACATGTTTTTGGACTACTACCATTTATTTAGATCTAGCCTATCATCAATTTAGAGATATTGTAAAACCGTTTGAAGGAATTAACACAAACTATTCCGGTTTTGGAAAGTTTTAATTATGTTTTTGGAGAATGATTCAAATCCTGAATATTTTAGTGTTATTTTTTTGTTATACCGTAAGCTTTAAATTGATCCGGTCTTATATGCTTTTACATTATGCAAGATAATCTGCATATCTGCGAAAATACCTAAATAAAACAGTAAGTCTATTTTATTTAGGCGTTTGTGTGTGTTATAATTTTGGCTACTTAACGTAGAGACTAGCTCCGTGTTTTTTTCTATTTATTAGACTACACATTCTTCATCGTAAATCCACTCCAGACTTTTACACTGTCAGGTCAAATTAATAAAAAATAAAAGATTTCTACAAACTATAAACCCAAGAACATCATCAAACATTTTTGGCATTCAAATTCATAATTGGCGTTTAGTATAAAATATTGCCTTGAAAGGATTATTAAAAGATAGAAACTTGTTTTTTCTATAAAAGTAAAACTAGTTTTTGCAACACGTTGAATTTATAGGGTTATTAGACGATTATCGCGCAGCAAAATGAGGGTAATGTCTTTTCGTACCTACTTTGTATGCATGCATTTGCATTGCATTAGCATATTTGAATGTAGATGCAGCACCAATTTTATTGTCTAGACTAGTCTAGACATTGACCTTATCAAAATGATGAATGGATATTAGACGGTCCACTCACACACACACAGTGTTTCTACAGTCTCCCAACTAAACAAAGACAGTTCTAGTTGACTAATTCTGAGGCAAGCGAAATAACAAAGTCATAATTTACCTAATAATCATTCTGCAGCAACCCTATTGAACCGACTTGCAAAAGAGTGTTCCAATTTTGGTTTACATTACGGTTTATTCTATGTTATAATAGAAACATAGTATTTTGCCTCATGAACTAGAAAACGCGTCAACAAGCAAGTAAACAATTACCAACATTAGCATACCACTTCTAACTCGCTCTAGTTTCGGGGTCGAGTTCATGCGACAGTTTCTTAGCGTCTAAACGAGGCATGTTTGTGTACAAAGTATCGCACACAAGTATGTCCAGTGTACTACATTGATAGTTGTTTATGGTGGAAAGTTGACTGTGCTTATTTTTGGAAAAATGTGTAGTTGAATTTATTTGTTTAAATGAAAGGACTTTCTAGACTTGCTTTTCCTGCAGTTTCGCTCCCGAAGCCTATCCTACAGGAACCGGGTAATAGTAACCTTTAACGCACATAGTGTAGCTGGCTATCAGTGAAAGGTTTTTGGTAAAATCGGATCACAAACATTTTTGGGAGGCAATCTCAAGAAAGTCCTCCAACGATTTTACTTCTTCTTTTCGTTCGTCAACTCAACTTTTCTATTTTTTTCCAACCAATATTGTTTAGTTCAAATAATGCCATGATAAATCTCGAGCGATCAAATTATCGCTTACCATCAGGTGAGATAGTGGTCATTCGCAAGCTTATCTATAATAAAAAGTAGGTAGTTACTTTACGGTCATAAGGCCTAAAAGAAATTAATTAAGCATTCGGGCCGCCTCCAAGCCACCAATTATTTCTAATAGTCATATTTAAAAACGTGTTTAATATCTTAAAAGCCGTATTAGGACCCTTCTGGTGTACAATCAGAAATTACTCCTATTATTAGAGGACATAAATTATAGTATCGTGTCCAAGTTTTTTTTAAGTGACTCACGACTAGGGCTGTCAAAATTAGTGTCTGGAAAATTAGAAAAAGTTTTGCAGATTTGCAGTTGTTAACATAATTTTATTTTATTAATATTATTTATTATTAACAGTTATAAAACTATCTTAATAAAATCATATATTGCAGTAGGGGGCTAAATATTCACCTGATGAAATAAAATTCAAACAAATAAGTAGGTAAATCAACTGGCGAAATGTGGGTGTACTAGATAATTATGTACACTTCGTGGAATACTCTGGTAATTTTAAGTTATTTTAAATGTTTCTTTGTAATTATAACGAAAACATTTCCATTTATTTTGGCCAAATTGAATGTTAAGTAAATTTTTTCCACTTAAGTCATGTTTGACAACCCTAAACAACGTTTTAAGAACTTAATACCGATAATAAAAATTTAAAAGTACCTGCTGGCAGTTAATAAAGGCCATATTAGGAGAAAATTACTACTTATCATAATATTTAACTTTGAGGTCAATGATGACATTTGAAGGCGGTACAGTCAATCGCAAGTCAGCGGTACCACAAGCACTATGAAAACCGTTATAACCGTCTTAAAACCGAGCTGAAGAAGTGTCAAACCCTACTTTAATGTCCAAGTTTGAGATGATTTTTTTGCTAGCCAAGGACCTCCACCATATTTTTCCAGGTAACTTGAACTCCTGCCTTCTCCGGCCAATCTATCAGGAATTAACCCAAATCGTCACACTAGCGTTTTTGACATTGCTGAATTTGTTCGAAAGAGTCACCGTAACCCTGGAACGTAAAGGGCATTAGGAGGAACACGGATGGGTTTTAGTCAATAAGAGTTTGACACTCCCTTCCGCTGCGCCCAGAGCGGAGGGAGTCATTTGAGGATTTCCCATCCTTAAAAAAAAAGCAACGCACTTGTTGGTAACTCCAAGTATAGCAGATGTCCATGGGCGGCGGTGAACACTGACAATTAGGTGGACCGCCTGCATCTTTGTTTGACAAAGTCAGCCCACGTCGAAACACAAGTTTGCTATACATATATGTGTTGAAAACGCCTTTTGTTTCTTTTTTACCTGACTGCGCGAACGCAAAGTAGGGTAATGTGGCTATCAGCCTATATAAGTATGTACATAGGTATCTAAATCTGTCCTTTTTAGGGTTCCGTACCCAAAGGGTTAAAACGGGACCCTATAACTAAGACTCCGCGCGCGCTGTCCGTCTGTCTGTCCGTCAACAGGCTGTAGGTATCTCATGAACCGTGATAGCTAGACAGTTGAAATTTTCGCAGATGATGTATTTGATGAACAAACGTGATTATCTTGCCGTTTTTTTTATAGATAATGGTACGGAACCCTGCGTGCGCAAGTCCGACTCGCACTTGGCCGTTTTTTATGTTATAGGTACATGCCATGCGTCATACTTTGCGGTCGAAAACCGTCTTTACGGTAAGGCGATTTCAGCGTTAAATAATTCCCATGTACAAGTGATTGACTGTTACATATGTATGTTACCTAGGTTTGTCTATGTTTCAGAGTTTAGTTCATTAATCAGTGCCGATACCCCGTGGTGACGGTAATTGTCGATATTACCAAGTTAAATCTATTTATTTTGTCTGATTTCTTAATCTTTTACCTCCGTGTGGCGTGAGAAAAGATCGAAATGATATGATAGAAATAGTGATACTTACATATTATACCTATCATTATTTATATCATAATTTCACGAAATTGTTCAATTTTCGGCTTATACAAGCCTTCGCGAAGCACGGAATCATCTTTATCAATCATCCAAACTGGAAAATAACTTTACAAAGTATGCATCCCGTGGGAATCGAACCCACGACCACCGGGTCAAAAGGCAAAAGCCTAAACCACTCGACCACAGAGTCATTTGATGATTTCCCATCCTTAAAAAAAAACCTATGCAATTGCACAGACATGATTGAACATAATACCTATGACAGTTTTTTATAAATTTGCTTAAAATACATGTACCTAGGATATTTTTTGTAAGATTTTTATTTTTCCAAAGGTCAGACACTTGAAATCTTGTAGCAGCAGCGCAGCGTGACACGATGTGACAATTAGTTTTACAGAAATTGAATTCTATCTATTTGTAGTCGCATTGCCGCGTCGCACCTATCTGCGGGAACCTTTACCCGAGTTCACAGGATCAACACAATGATCGTGGGATTCCGGTTTTTATATAAAAAACCTCAGCTCCGGTTCTTCAAGTACACCATATCACTTGATGATCTCACATCTTAGTACTTTCTGATCCAAGACAATAGGTTTTGTAATAGACCTCCAGTTTTTATGAACCTAGTCTAGATGTATTGATAGTCAACATGGTTGAGAATTAATATCTATTGTGTTGCATTCATAAAGCTACTAAAACAATAGACTTTTAATTTCACAGAGCATTAAAATAATCCATTTTCTTATCTTGGTATAAATGTTATAAAAATGATTAATGATTTCGAATTTTCGTGTCTGTGGGGCGTGTTCCTCTTTTAAACTACCTACGTAATGGATGCAGTTTTCACCATGATTAACGGCCGCTTTCTATAACATATCTCAATCCCAATCTTGATCCCGATCCTTGTCTGTAACCAATCAACGGCCGAGTTTGTGTCCTTCACCACACAATCCTCACCTTTGATTGGTTACAAACAAGGATCGGGATCGAGATTGGGATTGAGATATATTATAGAAAGCGGCCGTTAGAGAATGTGCCTATTCCGGAAGGTTTTTGTGTATAGCACATTACTATGAAACTTTTCACTATATCACTACCTACCTGTACATTTATAAAACAGATAAATTTTATTGTAAAAAAAAGTTTCTCCACCGCGTCTATCATCCGTACGCGATAAATTCAATTATTATCAAATGCATATTCTTACGGTTTTCTCCAGTGTACCTATTCATTTAAGTGTACATTACCGTACATTGTGGTTTTTAGTAAATTGCATCATCATGTCAGCCAATTGCCGTCCACTTCTGAACGTAAGCCTCCCCCAAAGAGCACCAACCATCCCGGTCTTGAGCAGTCCGCATCCATCCGCTGCCAGCCACCTTCTTCAAATCATCGATCCATCGTGCTGCAGGGCGTCCCACACTATGTTTACCCATACGCGGTCTCCACTCTAGCACATGTCTGCTCCATCGACCGTCTGTCCGTCTACTGACATGGCCGGCCCACTTCCATTTCAGCATGCTGATTCTTCGCGCAATGTCGGTGACTTTAGTTCTCTGGCGAATGACTTCGTTGCGAATTCTATCCACCAGAGAAACCCCGAGCATTGCTCTCTCCATTGCACGCTGAGCAACCTTGCATTTGTGGACCAGACCTATGGTGAGTGTCCACGTTTCGTAAATTGCATAAAATATGATAGTGAAAATTTTGTTTCGCAATAAGTATGATTATAATAAAAGGTAAGTACTCTATTTTCTAAAACTGTACTCTTCTTTTACCCTTTCTAAAATCAGAAATATTCTGTTTCTTCAAAAAAATAGTAGGCATCCCTAGCTATTTTTTTATGTTGGTATGGGTAATCATCAAATGACTCCTTAATCCGCTCTGGGTGGAGCAGAAAGGAGTGTCAGAGTCTTACTGACTAAAACCCATCCGTGCTCCTCCTAGTGCCCTTTGCGTTCCAGAGCCGCGGTGACTCTTTCGAACAAAATAGGGAAACAAAATTATATTTTATATCTTATTTATTTGTTGTACACCTATCACAGTCATTTTAACCCAAAGGTTGATTGTTAGAGAATGCCTTGTTGCATTAAGTCCGCCCATGTACCACTATTGTACATAAAGTTTAAATAAATAAATATAGGTACAGTTAAGCAAAGATCGCTTTCACCTTAAGATCGGAAATCGGTTACTTCGTTTTGTGTCAATACGTCAAACACGGAGACTTTCAGTTCTATCAATCAAGTTTTTCATAAAGGATTTTTCAATCAATGCTCATATTCCTCAAGTTATGCACCCGACTTTGTAATGTAAGCGACAATGAAACAGGTAGATGGACAGAAAAAACTTTAATTAGGTAGTTTAATTAATGCATTAACGCCTGAGTCTGCGCAGCCTATTATTATGCTTTTGCTTCATGTCATATCATGATATGTTACGTCTATTTACCTCCCAATGACTGAACATATTACGTTTGAAAGAAAAAAAGGAAAAGTGTTTATTTGCCCCAAAGTATGACGTAACGTGAAGTTATTTTATCTACACTCACAACGTAATGTTCCAAATATGAGTTCAAAAACGAATGCATAAACACATACTTTTTTTTCGTGGATAGGTAAAATTTAAAAAAATACCATTACAGTTCAACAGTTTCCTTCGATTTTTAAACAACTGCATCATAAAATAACTTTTTAATTTTTATAGCACTCTTTTTCTTTTTAATTTTTGGCGCGGGCTCATTGACTTAAGTCAATCAAAATAAGCTTTTATCTTTGTCTATGTTTGAGCGCACTGCGCAGTCATTCGAATACGCAATGAGAATATCCGCCATATTGGATTAAACTATTTTTCCACTTATTTTATTTCAACTGTATGAGTGAAGATAAAATAGTGTATGCAACGGCATATAATTAGGTATTAAAACACTCGTGTGATGCTATTATCACACTCGGCTACGCCTCGTGTGATAAACCCACACTCGTGTTTTAATAACCCTTTTTATATGGTCGTTGCATAAACTACTATTAAAGCCTAAAAGGGTTGATTATAATAGGTTGACGATAATCCCCACTAATAAGTATTATAAATGCGAAAGTAACTCTGTCTGTCTGTAACGCTTTCACGCTAAAACGGTTGAACGGATCGTCATGAAATTAGGCAGATATATAGCCTGGGATATGGAGAACGACATAGGCTACTTTTTTACGCGATAACCGACATCCACGCGAGCGGAGCAGCCGGCAGAAGCTAGTAATACAATATTATTGCACAATAATGAAACCATTGCGTTTAAAGATTTCAGTAAAATTTATGAAAGTACGCTGCCACATCGTTTTCGCATTATCGCGCCGCGCCCGTCTGTGGAAACCTTAAAGGCTCGGTTTCGGGAGAAGTAGGTAACTGTCAGGGATGTCACAAGGGATGACACAAACCTTAACTATCGAATGGCAGAAAACACACAATCTATGTCGGTATGTCACTGAAAATAGAAATCTGGGGTAACATTTTCCTTGGACAGTGAGGATTTTTTGAATTTCAGGTCAAAAAATGTGCTACGATGACAAAGACGACAGTGCGACAACATAGAAAACATAATTTGAAAACAAACTGTCGCGTCGCATAAGTCTAAGCATGTCTTAACGGACAAATACATCTGTGTAAGCGAAATCTCTAGCAAAAGTAGGTAGGTACATTTTTAACGTCACTCGCCACCATTATCGTCATGTATTTTTTTAATGATAAATTGAAACTCAACATCCACTGATAAATGACCTATCATACTCAACATTGCCGGCATCTTTATATGAATTAGTTTTAATAGTTCGCCCATGTATTATTATTTAAATGTCTGTTGGCACGCTAGGGAATAATCTATCACGCATCGCGGATCATCACGCACTGCGTTTGAGAGGAATTGTTTAGTTCTCATGATATTGTACTGTTTCTGACGGTATGCATACTAGAAACAAGTGCGAGTCGGACTCGCGCACGAAGGATTCCGTAGGTTCCATTATCTATAAAAAAACAGCAAAAAAATTAGGTTTGTTGTGCCTTGGCTGGGGGCCTTAAATTCATTTGAGGCCACCACAGGTTAGTCCGGTTAAGCAGTTGATATCCCAAGTGTGTTAACTTGCTAGTGGTCATACCTAAAAAAAAAAATCAGGTTTGCTGTATGGGAGCCCCACTTAAATATTTATTTTATTATTTTTAATATTTGTTGTCATAGCGGCAACAGAAATACATCATCTGTGAAAATTTCAACTGTCTAGCTATCACGGTTCATGAGATACAACCTTGTGACAGACGGACAGACAGACAAACGGACAGCGGAGCCTTAGTAATAGGGTCCCTCCCGTTTTTACCCTTTGGGTACGGAACCCTAAAAGCTTATTACAGGTATATTCTTGAAACCATAGGTGAGTTTTTATTAAACCATCACTCATTCTTTTACTAGAGATTGACATCTCACTTCACTTCACCTTAGTGTCACAGTATTTTTACGGTACGGAACATCTACATGGAAAAACGGAACCCTAAGACCACTCGGTTGTCTGTCTGTCCGTTTGTCACAGCCGATTTTCTCCGGGTCTACTGGACCGATTCAGTTGAAATTTGATACACAAATAATCTTCTGTGACCCAAGGACGTGTAACGAAAATATTATGTTTTTTAAATTGTGTCACTTTTTAGAGAGAAATTAAAAATAAAAGTACCGTGTGATATATCACATAGTAGGGGCTATTTGTGAGGGGTTTTATTAAATTTATTTTTTTCTATTTTAAAATATACAGCGTTGAAATTATTCAAGAAATAAGACGAAAAATTACTGTTTCTCCCTCTCCGACACTACCGTCTAAAATTTTGAAAAAAATACAGATAATATTTTTTTGCCTATAGATTACAGGAAAACCTGTAAGAAGTATATTGCTTAAAAGTAACATGTTCAAACATAAGATACGTTCGGAACCATTTCCATGCGAGTCCGACTCGCAAATGGATCTTTTTTAGAGGTTTCACTTTTAACTTATAAAAAACCGTATTTTCAGTTCGTTTTGACAACTGTGAACATTCGACTTTTATGATACAATCGGTCCATCATTGCTACCTATATCTATACTAATATTATAAAGAGGAAAGATTTGTATTTTTGTGCATGTGTATGTTTGTAATGAATAAACTCAAAAACTACAGTGCCGATTTCATAAATTCTTTCACCTATGAAAAGCTACATTATTAGGAAGTAACATAGGCTATATTTCATCCACGTATTCCCACGGGAACGGGAACTACGCGGGTGAAACTGCGGCGTGCTGCTAGTGTGAAATAAATTACTAATGATCGTTCGATTTTTTTTTTCACCAAGTACTAATATTATTGAGAAATAAGAGCTTACTTCAACAGTGTGTAGCTAAATCAAATCTATAAAAGATACGGCGCTTTTTCGAAATGACATACGTAACACAACTTATGAATGCACTTTCTTTCATGTGTAATTAATGGTGTTAATAACAATAACCATGTTATTAAACAGTTCTTTTAAACCGTTACTTATCGTTATTAATTGATTAATCGTATCCGAATGTGTTTTCAAAACAATTTTAGAACCCGATACGGGCGGAGCCAATGTGCAGTAAGTAATTAATTTCTAAAATTTAATTCAATGCAAATTAATTTTATTTTACAGATAGTGTCAATTCAGTGAAATATTGCTCAAATATAAATCAATATAACGATATTTATTTTTCAAAAGTCAGCTAGCTATTCGAAAAACTACGTCGATAAATAATAAATTGATTAAATATTTTGAATATTGGTGCACGATTCACGGTTAGACAATTAATTGAACTCTTAAGTGTCATTAAAATATGAAAGAAATTAAAAACTTACATATTTATAAATAAATAAAACATACTTAATGTAGGTAGTAAGTACTCAAAGATATCCAAAAATTAAAATTTCCATATGTAAAATGATACACTGTCAGTTATTCTCGTTTAGTTTCTAGTTATCCTCACTGCAATCCAATCACCACAATTATATTACACGTACAGAAAATAAATAAAATTATTAATAAATAAAAAATATTTATTCACTACCTCAAAAATCATATCTACAAATAACAGTATCGATTCCCGCACAACAACTAGAACGCTGTAAGTACACTTTTTGTCATCAAAACCGCAACGCTTTTTATTATCTTACCTTATTACCAGCTTCCTACAATATTAGTGGAGTCAGTCTACCATATCGTGGTCCATTATTTCCTATAATAGGGCACATGACCTTAATTTGTCACGATGATACGACGCTCCACTGTAGCGAAGAAATTACCTATTGTATGGAATATCCTATTATTACCCGACTACGGTAATAGCAAACGGTAGGTAGGGTTATGATTTTAGAGTCTTCTTATTGCTTTTCCATACTTACCAAGTAACATGAAAACGGAATTGCAACATTGAATGTTACCTGGGGCTCGAGTCTGCTATTGCAATCGTGTCTCAATGACCGGTCATTGATCGAATATTTGACAACTTTGACAGTTTTTGTATGGGAAATGTGTCATAAGTTTGACGTTATACGTCAAAAATCGATCATTGACCGGTCATTGAGACACAATTGCAATAGCAGACTCGACCCCCTGAACTAATATTCTATTACTCGCAACCCTGGCGGCTGCGGATTTTGTTCGAAAGAGTCACCGCGGCCCTGGAACGCAAAGGGCACTAGGAGGAGCACGGATAGGTTTTAGTCAGTAAGAGTCTGACACTCCCTCCCTCTCCGCTCCATGTGCTCCATCGTGAACCACATCATCGCTTCAGGACCCTGTTTAATTGCAAAAAAAATGACAAAAACTGACAATAAATTGTTGCAATTTCGCGACAGACGCTGTTTAATAAAGCAGAGATTAAATGAAGTAAACTTTTACAACTGTCGAAATGTCAAATTGTCGCTTGTCACTTTTTGCCTGTCGGTTTTATTAAATAGGGGCCTATTTAATAAAAAAGTGAGATAGTGGTCAAACGCATGCCTATCAATAGTAAAAGAAAAGATAGGTTGTCAGTCATTTAGTTATGAACTGCCTTCTGGTAGATATCTCACTTGGTAAACCCATTCATACCAACTACCAAGTAAACCACCAGGATGTACCATTGCTTATCATGACGGATTCACGGCATGCCATTCAAACGTCGAAATGTCTATCTCTGTCATAATTATGACGTTCTCGCGATTTTCATCCTGACAGCTGATATTATTATGACAGATGATGAGACCGTTAAATTATTATTATTTTGTACTAGCGAACCGTCGAAAAAATCTGACACCAGTCTTGCCAAGAAGTACCGTGTCACCCAATGAATGGATTGTGGAGGTCTGGCAGGCAGCCGCTCCACGTAAAATACTGATATTCAGCTGAATCCGGTTTGACTGAGAGCCGACATCAATATAGTTGAGAAAAAACTAGGCAGATGAATTCTCATAGCTTTAGGGTTTCTTCAAGGCACAAAGAAAGCCGACATCATCGTTTACCATCAGGGGCTCGAGTCTGCTATTGCAATCGTGTCTCAATGACCGGTCATTGATCGAATATTTGACAACTTTGACAGTTTTTGTATGGGAAATGTGTCATAAGTTTGACGTTATACGTCAAAAATCGATCATTGACCGGTCATTGAGACACGATTGCAATAGCAGACTCAACCCCCTGGTAAGATAGTGGCAAAAAGCGACCCTTTTAATAGTAGCACAATGCCCTAATAACAAGCCTATAATAGAAGCTCCCATGGCTGGGACAGGGAGGGTTGGGACCTCTGTGAGAGGGAGTGAGTTACTATCATCACGCGGACCTAGTGTGGTGTGGTAGATGTCACATGTCTTCGAGTTTTTGATTCTAGAACATGCTGGTTTCCTGGCTCTGTTTTCCTTTACCGTAATGAGAGTAGTAGTATTTTTTACTAAGAAAAGTGCCGATCTGACAATTCTGGATTCGAATCTACGTACCCGTAGGTTGCGACCGTTACCACTGGACAACTATCGCTCGTTTTACTAAAAAACCGACCGTGAAAATGAAATCACTTTGTAGTAGTGTGAAAGTTTCATTTCAAGAACATGTAAGTAAATTATTTGCAAAAATGTTCAATTAAATCATTAATAATTAAAAACAGTATAATTTGCAAACACTATTTTGAACGAGTAAGTCTGCAATTTAACACCAAAGCAAAAATTTGATATGCCAAAATGAACCCAAAGATTTATATCTCAAAAAGCTTGAATTTTGCTTTCTCGCGCAAAGTTGGGTTCCGTATTGATAATTTAATAGATTAACATTAAGACGTTGTACATTTATGAATTTCGTGGAGCTTTAGAAGTACGTACCAAAACAAACACCCCGGCAACTATATTCAGCGATTAAATTAAATACGGTTGTTTCAATATTTCTGGCATGAGCCACATTCCTTTTTTTAAGGATATGAAATCCACTCTGGGCGGAACAGAAGAGAGTGTCAGCTCTTACCTTCTGTCTAAAACCCATCCGCGGTCCACCAAATGCCCATTGCGTTCCAGGGCCGCAGTGATTCTTTCGAACAAAGTCCACCACCCTGGCAGGCTCTGGCCCTAGCGGGCCCCAACTACCAATGCTGGAACACAACGCTCGCCGCCCGCTGGCCCGCGTCTACAGTCTTGTCTACGGTGGCCGAGAATCACCCTGCGACTCCCGACGCATGAGCCACATCCCTACGGTAGACATCGTAGCTTTCATCGATTTTAAGCTAAAAGCAAATCAAGTAGTACATCAAATGCAAAAAAAAAACACTTACTCGAACACCAAGGAACCCCGGAACGGCCACTCTTAATCCTACAATTCGCGTTCAAATTCATGCTGTATCTTTTTTATAATCATCGTTCAGCATTATATGCAGTTAGCATGCATTGGAATCTAGGTAAATGGCCTTCTTATAAAAACAAAAAAACTAACGAGTAATAAGCTGAAGTCTAGACATTGAGAAAGCACTAGCGGTTTGTGGTCTAACTAGTCTGGTTTTTTTACTTATATTTTGACTGTACACCCACAGTTACTTGATGATGCTATTCAGCTTGTCTGGGTCCCACTAGGTTAAGCACTATCAACGTCATTACTGTTTTTATACAATTCACATTGTATAGTTAGTGCACATATGTACCTAAAATCAACAATAGTCAGATACTCAATCATCATGAAAGTAAATACTGTGGACTTTATATTCGAATCAATTAATATCGGATGATTTTGATCTGAGGTCGGATCTTCGGAAAAAAGATCCAGTGAAAATAAATTTCAAGAGTCTTAACCTAGGAATTGAAGCAACAAGCAACTAGAAAACATGATTAAGCAAGTCATACACTATACAGATATGGTAAGCTATCTGTATCTGAGCGTATATCTTTCAGTATGAGCCATATTGAAAGATATACACTATAACTGCTTGAAAAATCATTTCTTCGTTAGTTTTAGAGCGGATTTCACCAATGAAACTGAACGCGATTAGTACATCTAAACTTCGTTCAAGAGCTGTCAGCGTCAATATTCCTTAGAAAAATAGTGACACTGACAGCTCATAAACGTGGTTTTTACGCTGATCGCGTTCAGTCTGGCTTGGTGAAAATGGCCCTTAGTCGTTTTTCGGATCGAATTTTTGTCGTCATCTACTCAGACGAAGTCGCAGGTATAAACTAGTTAATTATAAATTACCCGATTGGATAGCTATAGCCGTAATGGTACAGTCGTGATCCTTAGACCAGTTGTGTGTGTTCTACTTTCAAAGTATCTATACCATAGATGTATTTCTATGATCTATACCCATCCGGTCATATAGGATACTTGACCGGTTTAGCATGTTAAGGCCAGCACTTACGTGCAAATTAGATAAAACTACTGTCAGTATCAAGAGGAAGGGACCTTTATTGATATCAATTTGGCAAACAAGCGTCAATAATCAGTTAGTGTCAAAAGAAATTGACATTTTCTGGCTATCACTACATCGCAGTCGAAACCAGTGCACATAAATGCTGTTGTTGCTTTTTTTAAACAATGGGAAACCATCAAATGACTCCTTCCGCTCTGGGCGGAGCGGGAGGGAGTGTCAGACTCTTACTGACTAAAACTCATCCGTGTTCCTCCTAATGCTCTTTGCGTTCCAGGGCCGCGGTGAATCTTACGAACGAATTCCGCAACCCTTTGTAGGGCTGGCGAGGTTATTCTGTGCCTATGGTTACATAGATCGTTTTGTCTGCCTAAATGTCCCAATTTTGGTATTTTAGACTGATCGTTAAGCTTCTTAATAAGTGATGAGTTGAGGTACACGATAACTGGCAGAAACTTGCACTGTCTGGACAGGTCCACTCAAATCTGTCTGGTGTTTTGAAGACTATCTCAGACATAACCTATAGAGTTCTCATGTGATTTTGAACAGTAAGTACTGACACAAAACTAGAGTACCTATAAGGCTGGCTACATACGCACGATTTCCCGTTTCGGTTTCCTGATCAGGAATTCAGATTCGGAGTCCTGAATGCTTGTCTTACATACAAAATGTTCAACTAAAAAAATATCTGACGATCCTTTGGAAAACAAGCTTTATGTTCGGGTCCGAAGAACGGAAAATCGAATGTTAAATCAAAAAACCTAATCAGGAAACCGTGTGTGTGGCCAGCCTTAACAGTTACAAGTATTATATGTACATAACCGTCATATTTCATCATTTTCACCTGTAACAGTCTCAGTTACTCCCATCTGTCTACGAAGGCATGTTTGACATCTGACGCGCATACTCCAACGCAACATGACACAGCATTTGTCTTTCAATAGTGACGGGAGTAGGTTAACTTTGTTCGACAATGGATAAGGTATCTGTCAGTAGGTTGCGTATGAGTTACTTTTGGTGACACTGAATATGATCTGTTACAAATAGCTTTCCACTGAATTGTTTAGGTATTTAGATCGATATTTGCTCAGAGGCTATGGACGTGATGAGATCCTATCACCGATAAGGATTGGTAGAATATAACACCGTAACATTTCGTGTCTTGAACAGTCGAAAGAAAAACTGCCAAAATGTCACGCAGTCAACATCTTTTGACATTTCGACATTCGTTCTGATGGATTGTAACTTTAGAACCTAAGGTTGGGTTGGAGAAGTAGGAGTTTATGCTGGGGAAATTGACCAAATTTTCCATAACAGTACCTCACACAATGTATCTCATGTGCTTTACTAAATAAACGCAGCGTCATTCACAACGAATGACGTTTGAGCACGCGTGTGAGTTGTAAAGCATACTCCACTATTTGAACAGTGGGTGTAACTGTGTACCTCTACTAGATGACATCGGTATGATAGTAGACCAGATACTAATAAGTTTACCAAAGTGTGAAATTGGAGAAAGAATTATTTTCTACTCGTTCTATACCAATGTTGTGTTTCGGGTCCTGAAGCATTTAGGGTCTTCTAAATCGTCTCTTCAACAGGATCTATTGAGATCCTGTTTAAGAGACGATTTAGAGGACCAGACAGCGCCACTGCGCAAAGACCCCCTAAACTTAAGGCTCTAGACAGACGGACTGCATTTCAACTGCAATCCAACCGTGCGGTCCAATTGCAGTCAGTCAGCGTGCAGTCGTGTGAACTGCACACCGACTGCAATCGGACTGCACGGTTGGTTTGCAGTTCTATTGCAGTCGTGTCAACTGCATTCAAACTGCATCCGAACTGCACCATACCCACCAGCCCGCACTACTTTAACGCTCCGCCCCCCCGCGCATAGAATCAGTCGTAGAAACAAGTTTCGTCAAATCTTAATCTTACAACCTTGTTGCTCGACATATTAATTTTATTTAGTGTGCTCACTCTAACCTTGTTTCTACGACTGATTCTATGCGTGGGGGGGGGGCGGAGCGTTAAAGTAGTGCGGGCGGGTGGGTATGGTGTAATTCGGATGCAGTTTGAATGCAGTTGACACGACTGCAATAGAACTGCAAACCAACCGTGCGGTCCAATTGCAGTCGGCGTGCAGTCGTGTGAACTGCACAACGACTGCAATCGGACTGCACGGTTGGTTTGCAGTTCTATTGCAGTCGTGTCAACTGCATTCAAACTGCATCCGAACTGCAAATTTGCAGTTGGATTGCAGTTGAAATGCAGTCCGTCTGTCTAGAGCCGTAGCTATCATTAACACATCCATTGGGGCCAAATTTCTTACTCTTGTCCGCGTAACTTTCGTAAAAAGGGGAATATAGTTTATGCTTCACGTTTTAGTATATAGATATTCTTTATAACTACTAACTTCTGGCAACTAAAACACATACCATAGGCTGCCTCTTTGCTTACAGCGGTATCTTCCAGTCAACCTGGAATGGTCAGTAATTAAATTACCATTAAGTTTTTGTTGATCATTGTAAAGCTTGACCGTAAACTACCTCTTAAAATACCTACCTATATATACCCTAGCTTAAGAGGTAGAGTATTTTTCTTGTGCAGAATTTGCAACAAAACTAAAAATATTTTTCTTAAAACCAAATATAAAACTGTATTTCAGACTTTTTATGATTTTTGGATAAATAAAGTATTATTATTATTTTAACCTAGAATGTATTTATTTATTTAATGACAATTGCTTACTACACTTACAGTTTTCGATACGAGATAATTTTCTTCTATAAACTCATAAAATCTCAACTTCTGAACCGATTTGAATTGAAAATAAAAGTTTATGATACTAATTTCGAAGGCCAAAAAAATTTAGGTACTTATACATGTTTTGTCCCACCTTAACATTTTCAAGAAGAGCATGGCCGAGAACGCATTACCATTCAGCCTGTTTCGAACATTTTAGTTTGTTGGTTCTACTTCGTTACGCCTCGCGTAGCAGTGAGGCTCAAGACGCCAAGAAGCAGCCTGCTAAAGCGTTTTCAGCCAAAGGCTACGAAGAATTCAATAAGTTTGTTAAATATAAGAATTTACTTTCTTAACGAATTTGGGGATCTTTGTTGTTTTTTTTTATCTTGGGAATTCAACTAAAAACTGACAGACTATTTTTCAAACTAAAAATTGACGCTACTTTAAAATCGTGTCAACAAACCCACGTGAACTTCCTTGTACTTAGTTCAATAGACAAACAGCCTTATATGCATACAATGATATAAATAATACAAGTGACATTTATAACCCTAACTACTTCATGATGTAAATAGCTGAGAGTAGGTAATAACATCAACCTGATAGAATATTAATACTTCCTTCTATGTAATAATTCAAACAAAGGAATGCTCAAAGAGGAAGCAAGCTTCAAGCCAGACAATTTCATGTTCAGGCAATTACTGACCATTCGCCTCAAGCGATCAGTTTGCTGAACGCCCTGATTGCTCAGGAACCGGAGGTTGATATTATTATATTTACGTGTACACATAGATCGATGATCAAAACATGTATTAAATTTTTTAGTTTGTAATAAGTGTATTCTATATTGTTGGCTTGCTATTACGCTTTGGTGAAAACTGTAAGTGTAGTAAGCAATTGTCATTAAATAAATAAATACATTCTAGGTTAAAATAATAATAATTGCGTGCAGTCGTGTGAACTGCACAACGACTGCAATCGGACTGCACGGTTGGTTTGCAGTTCTATTGCAGTCGTGTCAACTGCATTCAAACTGCATCCGAACTGCAAATTTGCAGTTGGATTGCAGTTGAAATGCAGTCCGTCTGTCTAGAGCCGTAGCTATCATTAACACATCCATTGGGGCCAAATTTCTTACTCTTGTCCGCGTAACTTTCGTAAAAAGGGGAATATAGTTTGTGCAGGACAGCCGCACACATAGTCTTAGGTTTTTAGTAAATAGTTAAGCACGTGTTATTTTTAGGAAACAAATACCGTTTACTTAAGAACATATGTTTAGAAAGTAGCCAGATGTTTGGGAATCTTCGACGCTCGGGAACTTTCGGGTTTCATTGACAATTTTGTTATTGTTTAGGTAATGGCCGAGCGCCATAGTTAAGATCCCTTGCTTTCTATAATTTTTGTAAATGTTTTATGTCCGTGTCCATTAGTAGAATTGTGCATTTGTTTCGAATATGTTTTAACAACCGGCAATAACCATTTGTAATACGCGCCGAAAATGTTTTCTATTTTTAAAATAAACAATACCGTAGCGAGTACCGTTCTACCCCCACTAAGCGGGGTGAAACTGATGCCAAAGTTCCATATAAAAGAGGCCAGCGGGTCCAAACAAGTCAGTTCCTACGTCAGTTCCCTCGAGTTCCTACTTGAGTTCCCAATCAGTACGACACACTGGACTTGGCTCAGTTTTGCAGGGACAGTACTCGCTACTATCGATAGTGGAAATAGTATTTTCATTAAAATACTTCCAACGTGGTAGCACCTTCTTCACAGTGACAGTATCTTGTCGCCTTTCAACCCTCCAATCCAGCACACTTGTACGAACCATCGTGCAAATTGGTCCTTCGAGCCGGATTTGAGGAGTAGAAGCAAGATCCCGGTCACGTTTTCCACCGGAAGAAGAGGAGGCCCAGCATCGACAACCACAGCCGAAATCGATTCAGCGACTTATGCTGTAGCGGCAATGACGTTTATTGAAGAAATCGTGACTACATCGGAAGCGCGAACCGTTGCTGAGCCCGCTCCGTTTAGTCAACAACAACACGTCATAGCTAGCGTCACATCGGCAAATGACCGTCGAAGCAAGCAAGCGTCCAGTACGTCCGGCAAAAGAAAGAAATATCTTCTAGCGAAGCTTAAGGCCGAATTAATCACCGAACGTCTCGCCCAAATGGAAGTAGAATCGAAGCTTAAGGCCGAATTAATCAACGAACGTCTCGCCCAAATGGAAGTAGAATCGAAGCTTAAGGCCGAATTAGGCGCCGCCCGTCTCGCTGCACTAGAAGCGCAATTCAGCGATAAAGAGGAACTCGCTTCAGTTATTACTAAAACCACAGTTACAGATAGAGTACAGACCTGGCTGCAACCCAGTCAATTGCTCGCCGTAGATAATTACTCACGGAGAACGCAAGAAGAGCGACCAGATCCGAAGTCCCGGTGTGAACCTGTAGTTCCAGTGACCACGGCCGTGTCCTGTGACATCCCGGTGACTACACCGGTGGGAGTTAGCTTAGATACCCCGCCGTCTCCGCGCCTCTTGCCCGAAAGTGGGATCTCTAAGCACGCTACCTCCAACCAAGAGAGGGTAACACTACGCCTCACGCAGCCAACAATTGCAGCCGCATCTCGGCTAGCCACAACTACGCAGCACCCACAAAACAAAGCTGCGAACCCTATCGCAGTGCCAACATTGTGCGACTCATCGCACAGATCGCAATCGCCTGCGCCGCCCGCTCCGGACCTCGTCACTGCGCAGCCCCCTGAGAACGTCATGCCTGCACAAACCACTGAGAACGTCATGCCTGCGCAGCTCCCTGAGAACGTCATGCCTGCGCAGCCACCTGAGAACGACGTGCCTGCGCAGCCACCTGAGAGCATCCTGCCTGCGCAGTCATCTGAGCACGTCGTGCCTGCGCAGCCACCTGAGAACGCCGTGCCTGCGCAGCCACCTGAGAACGTCGTGCCGCCGCAGCCCCCTGAGAAGGTCATGCCTGCGCAGCCACCTGAAGACGTCATGCCTGCGCAGCCACCTGAGGACGTCATGCCTGCGCAGCCACCTGAAGACGTCATGCCTGCGCAGCCACCTGAGAAAGTCTTGCCTGCACAGCCACCTGGGAACGTCGTGCCTGCGCAGCCACCTGGGAACGTCGTGCCTGCGCAGCCACCTGAGGACGTCATGCCTGCGCAGCCACCTGAGAAAGTCTTGCCTGCACAGCCACCTGGGAACGTCGTGCCTGCGCAGCCACCTGGGAACGTCGTGCCTGCGCAGCCACCTGAGGACGTCATGCCTGCGCAGCCACCTGGGAACGTCGTGCCTGCGCAGCCACCTGAGAACGTCGTGCCGCCGCAGCCCCCTGATATGGTCATGCCTGCGCAGCCACCTGAGAACGCCGTGCCTGCGCAGCCCCTTGAGAATGTTGTGCCTGCGCAGCCACCTGAGAACGCCGTGCCTGCGCAGCCCCTTGAGAATGTTGTGCCTGCGCAGCCACATGAGAACGTCGTGCCACCGCAGTCCCCTGAAAACTTCTTGCCTATGACTGCGCTCGTGTCATCGGTCGAGAGCGACGATCCTGCACCGTCTGTATATTTGCGCCGCCAGTGTTACAGTGCTGGACGACGCACGGCGGGAGAAATGTGCAGGACAGCCGCACACATAGTCTTAGGTTTTTAGTAAATAGTTAAGCACGTGTTATTTTTAGGAAACAAATACCGTTTACTTAAGAACATATGTTTAGAAAGTAGCCAGATGTTTGGGAATCTTCGACGCTCGGGAACTTTCGGGTTTCATTGACAATTTTGTTATTGTTTAGGTAATGGCCGAGCGCCATAGTTAAGATCCCTTGCTTTCTATAATTTTTGTAAATGTTTTATGTCCGTGTCCATTAGTAGAATTGTGCATTTGTTTCGAATATGTTTTAACAACCGGCAATAACCATTTGTAATACGCGCCGAAAATGTTTTCTATTTTTAAAATAAACAATACCGTAGCGAGTACCGTTCTACCCCCACTAAGCGGGGTGAAACTGATGCCAAAGTTCCATATAAAAGAGGCCAGCGGGTCCAAACAAGTCAGTTCCTACGTCAGTTCCCTCGAGTTCCTACTTGAGTTCCCAATCAGTACGACACACTGGACTTGGCTCAGTTTTGCAGGGACAGTACTCGCTACTATCGATAGTGGAAATAGTATTTTCATTAAAATACTTCCAACGTGGTAGCACCTTCTTCACAGTGACAGTATCTTGTCGCCTTTCAACCCTCCAATCCAGCACACTTGTACGACCCATCGTGCAAAAGTTTATGCTTCACGTTTTAGTATATAGATATTCTTTATAACTACTAACTTCTGGCAACTAAAACACATACCATAGGCTGCCTCTTTGCTTACAGCGGTATCTTCCAGTCAACCTGGAATGGTCAGTAATTAAATTACCATTAAGTTTTTGTTGATCATTGTAAAGCTTGACCGTAAACTACCTCTTAAAATACCTACCTATATATACCCTAGCTTAAGAGGTAGAGTATTTTTCTTGTGCAGAATTTGCAACAAAACTAAAAATATTTTTCTTAAAACCAAATATAAAACTGTATTTCAGACTTTTTATGATTTTTGGATAAATAAAGTATTATTATTATTTTAACCTAGAATGTATTTATTTATTTAATGACAATTGCTTACTACACTTACAGTTTTCACCAAAGCGTAATAGCAAGCCAACAATATAGAATACACTTATTACAAACTAAAAAATTTAATACATGTTTTGATCATCGATCTATGTGTACACGTAAATATAATAATATCAACCTCCGGTTCCTGAGCAATCAGGGCGTTCAGCAAACTGATCGCTTGAGGCGAATGGTCAGTAATTGCCTGAACATGAAATTGTCTGGCTTGAAGCTTGCTTCCTCTTTGAGCATTCCTTTGTTTGAATTATTACATAGAAGGAAGTATTAATATTCTATCAGGTTGATGTTATTACCTACTCTCAGCTATTTACATCATGAAGTAGTTAGGGTTATAAATGTCACTTGTATTATTTATATCATTGTATGCATATAAGGCTGTTTGTCTATTGAACTAAGTACAAGGAAGTTCACGTGGGTTTGTTGACACGATTTTAAAGTAGCGTCAATTTTTAGTTTGAAAAATAGTCTGTCAGTTTTTAGTTGAATTCCCAAGATAAAAAAAAACAACAAAGATCCCCAAATTCGTTAAGAAAGTAAATTCTTATATTTAACAAACTTATTGAATTCTTCGTAGCCTTTGGCTGAAAACGCTTTAGCAGGCTGCTTCTTGGCGTCTTGAGCCTCACTGCTACGCGAGGCGTAACGAAGTAGAACCAACAAACTAAAATGTTCGAAACAGGCTGAATGGTAATGCGTTCTCGGCCATGCTCTTCTTGAAAATGTTAAGGTGGGACAAAACATGTATAAGTACCTAAATTTTTTTGGCCTTCGAAATTAGTATCATAAACTTTTATTTTCAATTCAAATCGGTTCAGAAGTTGAGATTTTATGAGTTTATAGAAGAAAATTATCTCGTCCTTATTGGGTCAGCAAGAAGTACCAATAAATCTTAAAGTAGGCCCTTTTTCAAGGATGTGACATAATTAAATGACTCCTCCCGCTCTGGACGGAGCAGCAAGGAGTGTCAGACTCTTACTGACTAATCCCATCCGTGTTCCACCTAATGGCCCGCGGTGACTTTTTCGAACAAATTTCGCAACAAAGTGGGCCCTGCGTTTATAACGAGTCTTGCAGCACTTACAGCCTCTTATAAGGATTGCGCAGCTCAACGCGAAAGGTTGATTCGAACAGGTTATCAAATGATCTTGCATTAAGTAAAGTGCATTCGCAATAGTAGCTAACATGAGTACTCGTATTTATTATAATGTTTGTGAATATTATAGACAAGCTTAGGGATAAAAATGCGAAGTCAGAGAATTTATAAGGCTCAGCATTATCTTCGATACTGAAACATTATCATACGTTATGAATGTTATTTATGATCTAGCTTTTCCGTGGTTTCGCTTCTGTCCCACAGGATGGATACATTGTCATTAATAATAAATTGTTGAACTTAATATGATTAAAGCACCATGGAATTAGAAAAAAACAGCTGCTTTTTTTTCTTATTTTTTTTTTGTTAGTTTTATTTTTATAGTATCCGGATACTATACTAAAACCATTAAAACTTTTAAAAACAAGTTTTATTTTTGTATTTCCAAAACTCAAAACATTTATTTCAATGAAACCAATCACTTTTGAATTGTCAAGGTCGGTCGGTAAAAGAGATGAAGCACGTTCCAAAGCGTAGATAGCAAGAAACTCCACTGACACTTAAATTTAAAAATAATAAATTGTTGTATAGTTATGGTCACATCATTTATGTTGAAATTATACATCCATATATGAGAACGATGTAAACTACGTGCACGATAAAAGCGTCCAGAATAAAAAAGAAACAATTCAAAGAAATAATTAATTTATCTCAGAAAACCCTTTTATTTGATACCAATATCATGGGAGTGCATTGAAACTAATCGGCCACCATATTTGGATTTAGAATGATGCCACTTAGCTAACCGCGCATTGTCATCCACACCAAACATGGATGCAACATTTCAGCACAATCGATTGGAGATAACTGTTATAAAATTGAGTTGTAAGATCTGACCCATTCATACGAACTAACAAGGCAAGCTAAATACAGTTCTTGTCAAATAACTTTGCCCCTCTGAAGTTGTGTCGAGTGGCTGCGTAGTAGTCAAAATTACGAACAAACTGCAACTGCGCATGCGTAAGAGACATGGGGGCGGGGCGCGATTTTATGTCTCAGTCGCTCGTTTACGTTCGATGCATGCTTGCGTCCCGCTTGCTCCCGTGTACGTGACTGCACCTGCGCGATCTTTGCAAATGGCTAACTTCAGAGGGGCAAAGTTATTTGACGAGAACTGTAAAAGCTTGTAAAATAGCTAGAAAGGCTAGCACTGCAGCTTGGTCAAATTAAGCTTAGTACCTGGATGACCGAGCTTCGCTTGATTTTTTTTTTAGAAACACGGAAAAAACGACGTTTTCTAAAAATGAAACCTAGCTAGATCGATTTATCGCCCCCGAAACCGCCTGCATACTAAATTTCATGAAAATCGTTGGAGCCGTTTCCGAGATTCAGATTATATATTGAAACATAATTATATTCAAGAATTGCTCGTTTTAAGGTATTAGATAGATTAGATGTAAATAAATATCGCCCACGAGCTTTCTCTATAAGTAGCAACCCTATTCAGAAACAAAAAAGGTTCAAAATTCGATCAACATTTTTTTTACATACTTATTTATCTTCAATTTCATTTCTATCGAGCGTTACATAAAAGTTTGAACTACTATTGTCTTCATATTCGTATCAAAAGGCTTTGATGTTTTATACTGTTTTTTTGCTTACCATTAGAAATTGATACATTGATGGGTTACGTTCTCTTGCTTTATCGCTGTTTGATTACTTGTGGACGTACTAATGATTTTCCGAGTAGGTTTGCCAGATTGACAGAACAAGATCGGACAAGTGCTGAGTTGAAGAAGGATGTCTGTATTTTTATCGACATGGATACAGACAGATCGAATTTAACTGTTGAGTGATAAAAACAAACTGTTGTCAAAGCTCACGTCGCTAGTTTGATTCGCTGTCCACAACTTCAACAACTAAATCACTTGTCATGATTTGTCTGTTGATTAAATTGCTGTCAGTACGAAATAATGGTTTAGGAAGGCTGTCAGATAAAGAAGGAACGACAATAGGTTCAAGACAAAAGGAAAATCACAAAACTGTTTGTACATTTTTTTATTGATTTCTTAAATCTCTGGAACTACTGAATCGGTTACTAACCAGGACTAGATAGACTACGAGAAAAGCTGCGGGAAGAAACTATTTGTCAATATTCAATCAATTACGTTATGTTTTATTGGAATATTAGTTTATCGTCGTTAGAATAGTATCCCACCGGTACCGGTTACAGGGTCCAAGCTACCGGTGGTCAAGGCTCCTGAGAGAGGAAACTCCTAACAATACGCGCCGTGTCCAGAAGTCCTGCTTTCTGGATCAAGCTTTTGATGCAGCTGCCCAACGAGAGCCTCCTCAGATGTTGGTCGAGGCTCTTGGCAATTATGCCATTGGCCGACACGATCATCGGCACAATGACTGACCTGCTGTATTCACATCTCACATATCGACAACCTCGCAAGCCAAGTCTAGATACTTTATTTGTTCATCTTTCTCAGTTTTTATTAAGTTCTCGTCATTAATTCATCAAAATTCATCAGTTTGACCACCAAAAGTGGTCAGATTTTTACCGAAGCCGAACGTATGGTCACTCTTTTACCAAATTTTTATTTTATCATCAGTTACATGATACCAGTAGCTATTCTCGAGTCGTCAATGAAACACAATGGTCAGTTGTAATGAATTGTTTGCTTTTACAAATTACTTTTTGTCGGATCAATGTGAAAAGATGAAATCGAGATTGGGCATTACGTGAAGTTGTGTTTTACTCGGTAAAACTTGGAAATTGGGCATAAATAATAATTTTCATTATAATTATAGTACTCATAACGCGTTATAGATTGCTTTAAATTCCCATCCTTACATTGTATGCGTATACAGATTGATTTTTTAAAGTGTGCGTGGATATGGCTACATCCGAAACTATGAGGAATATCGAAAAACACTGAAAGGAGTCTCGAGCTTGATTTTGATGAAAACTAAGACTGCATCATTGGATTTTTGAAAAACTGGTTTTCCTAGACAGGAATCGAACCGATTTACCTTTGAGAAAAAACCCACACATCACACACCTGTATTATTACACCATCCGAAAGTGTCGTTAGTAAGTATCAAATTCTGGGAAATAATAACACATGGCAAACTAAAGGATAAGCTCATTTTTAACATCAACAAACACTAGAAAAAGAAATTCCGTTTGAAAAAATAAAAAAATGATCCACACATTTAGAGATAAATTTCTACAAACAAACAAATAAATCTAGTCGATTCCACGCTATTTATTTAACTCAATAGAAAGCTAAGTAAATCGGATTATCTGTACATCAGCAAACAGTTCTAGAGCAGGGGTACTCAAACATATTTACCTATAATAATACAGCAAGTGATCGATTATAAAAAACTCAATACCTACTCAAAATCTCTTGACCTTTTTGAAATAGTATGACTTGCTGGGCAATTCTGAGAACATGTCACCTTGATGAGGAAAGCTTACACTTGAAGCTTTCCTCATCAAAGTGACATGTTCTACTCTCATTTCACCCGAAGAAGTTTCATGGTGGTATAGTGTAAAGGAGAGGTACAGTGAAAAAATCTTGCACTATACCATTGCAGTTTTATTGTCTAATGCTACTAAAACTAATATGAGATTTTCACAGATGTCGTTATTCATGACATTCTCTGACAATCTCGTGCTCCTTGTTTTTTTTTGTTGAGAATTTCTACGATCAACTGTGAAAGTTCTCGCCATCATTGAGTTGAGCACCCCTGCTCTGGTAAACGGGTCTAATGAATATTTGCGGAACTATTTAGAGTGCGTGTTCGCTTAGCTAGTTATAAGCAGAGTGTTTATTAGAGAAATTCTATTTGCTCAGTAATGTGAAAAGTCTGAATGGATTTTTTTATTCATATATGTAGGGGTGGGTCCCAGTCACCAGAAGAAAAATATTAAAATTAAATGGATCCGGCAACTGGGACCGTGGTTCTAGTTAATTGCGGTCCCAGTCGCCGGAAAGCTCCATTTAAAAATATTATGTTGATTTAATACATCCACGTGGTTATCAAAACCTGCCAAATAGGAACGACTTCCCACACAAAAAAAAAACACACATAAATAATTAAAGATTATAATAAAATAATTGAAACCAGTTACTTAACTATTAACTACAAAAGTTTTTATTGACATAAAAACATTTTTATAGGGTAATTAATTTACTTACACGCTTATTTTTGGTTGAACTATTCAAAACGAGTTGTTTTTATCGAGGTCAATTAACATTGATGTCCTTGTTAATAGATTTAAATTGTAGTTACGTTTCTGGAATTTATTTACTGTACCAATATAAAATTGGGCAAATGCCTCATGATACGCTAGAAAAAAAATCGCCCTAAATCTAATGTCCCTTTAAAGTTTGTCGTATGATTGTCTGTTAATACTCAATATTTAATTCTTTATTGCATTCCACAATGTATCTCCTTCTGCGAAGCAGTAATGCTAAGGTGGGCTATGGTGGCTCGCTGTCAGACTATCGACATAGTTACCGACCGCCTACCGACCGAATTAGTCCTAACAATTTGAAAATACCGATATTTGGTAGTCTCTACATTCAAAAAGCCATCGATTTTCATCGCCAGCAAATGTCACATTACTGACCTTTGTCGTAAACTTTTGCGAACCTAGCGTCGAATTTTGACAGCCCGCTAAGCGTATCGGCATTATTCGGTAGGCATGACAACGGTATTTTTCGATAGAAATGACCGAAATCGCTATCAATAAGTACTTCAGGCCCTGACGGACAATTCTACAAATTTTAAAATACTTAGCTATCGCATTCGCATGACAGTCGCAAACTGTCAAAAAAGCCTCCAATTTCCCTACATTTTTGACAGATTGTCACAGATATGCGAATGCAAACGTAGCTTAAAAATAGTAGAATTGGCAACATCTGTCAAAGAGCTATAATGACAGTTGGCACGGGCTCAACGTGCTTTCCGAGGCACGGAGGAGACTCGTTTAAATGAGATTCAATATTCTAAGGAAACCGTAAGTACCTAATATGAAAACTTGTTCGACAACGCGAATGTTTACAAATTAATGTGATTATGATGAGGTCAATAGACTCATAGTTTTTGAAGGACAGCATCTCGCAAAAAAATGTTCTCAAATACCTTATAAAAAAATCCATAGAGATCCTATTCGCTTCCAAATAAAATATTTAAAACTATAGTGGACACTTCGCGTAATAAAAAATCCTTCAAATCATAAAAAAACATTATTGAAGTAAAAACTTCTTTAGCGGTGTTGTGCACTTTTTGGGATGGGTAGAAAATGTTAAACTCGCGTCAGGACACGTGACCTGATCGAAAATTCGTAAGACGGATAATGTAATATGTAATATAAAATTTCATGTTTGTGTATGATAGCTCAATAAATGAATATTGTATTTAACCACATAAATGATAGTACTTTTATATTGATAAATAAAGCAATTCGTGCGAAATTATTCCATAACCATTCTAAAATATTCAAAAATGCACAACGTATAAATGTTCAAGTTTTCACTTATACACACCCGTAGACCCGGAGTGCAACCGGTTGTTTTTTTTAACTTCTATTTGACCTTCAGACTTTTAATTGAAAAAAATCAATGTAGTAAAAAATTTGACGATTTTATACAAAACTTAATATTTATAACTAAAAAAATGTTAATTTATGTAACAAATGCATCTTTTTTGTGCATACCTACCACCAATGTCGAATGCGTTGTTTTTATGTCTCTTAAGTAAAAACTTTGCGTTGTAAATCTATTTTAATAAGAATAAATAATTTAGGAAAGGAACTATTACTTAATAATTATTATATAACCTTAAATTTCCTAGTCCTTTGCACCTTGCACCATGCATGACATTAAATTGTGGGCGATTTTCTGAACTCAGAAATCGGGGTCAGTCTATTTTTTTTTTTTTTTTAGGTATGACCACTAGCAAGTTAACACACTTGGGATATCAACTGCTTAACCGGACTAACTCGGGGTCAGTCTATGTGAATCTTTCACAGTTAGGAGCGTATGCGCCCAAAGGCATTTCATACAAAATTTCAAGTCCTTATGTTTCGAAATAAACGAACCGATTTTAATGAAACATGGTATGCAAACGTTAATTCATTCATTTCGAAAAATTAAAGACTTGAAAGTTTGTATGAAATGCCTTTGGGCGTAAACGCTTTAGGAAGCTTTCAAACTTAATGAAGTTTTAGTTCACTGGAAATTGATTTTCAAAAACCTACAGGTACCAGAAATCTCAAAAATGACATAACTCATAAGTTCATAACTTTTGTAGTCCTAACAAATGCCACTGAATAAAACCAACTACAATTTGATCTTCGCAATGCAATTACTGTTAGTGGAATGTTTTCAATTAGGTACCTGTCACTGTTAATTGATATTTCAATGAGTAGGTAATAAATCCTAGCTATAATTCTAACAGGTGTTCATTAGTGTAGTGTTTTTGTGTCATACCAGAAGTAACATGTGTCTAGTTTTAAGTAGCGAACCCTTGCCGCTGACTTAGTATAAGCGACATTTTTTCAAAAAAGCGGTTTTTTTGTATCTTAATATCGTTGGCCTAATTACCCAGCCAGCTAAGTACATTTCTGCACAATTTACAGGAGCAATCATTATTTTAAAATTCCGTTGGTTCCTATTGGATTTAGCAATATTTCTTTGTGAAGATGTCCTATTTTTCAAGAAACAGGCAGAGCATGGCATTTCTAATAAATAATACCTTATGATAAAGTTATAAATAACGACTATATCTATCGCCAAAAAGTAAAATTTCCCAAAAAACGAACTTAGGTGGTTAACGAATTAGGTCGACGATATATCACTTAAGGTTAAAAAAAGCATTTTCATCAAAATGTCGCTTACGATAAGTCGGCTCTAAGGGCTCGATATGCAATAAGTAGTTATCGATTACTATTCACGGATTCACTTTTAGCTAACAAATATCGCAGTTGTCACTTTTTTTTAAACAAACAGGGCGACTTTTATTTCAGAGGGTAATAGTATTTGTGAATATGAAACACATTTACTATAACACCCATTCTGAAATCTCAAATAATATGAATACTTTTACCAGAATCAACCGCCGTGCGTGAGTTAATCTTGAAAAATCTGAAAAATGCTTGATCGACTTGAATATGTCTTTTTGGTTAGCTCGCCTCAATACTGGGCTGGTAAAGGAAAAACAAAGCGTTTCAAATTAAACAAATTTTAGATGGTAGGTACCTACGAACTTTAACGGGAAAACTAGAATGTAAAAAAAAAAAATCTGTTCAGTACACTTTTGTTATAACAACTGGACAAAATGTAAAGAGCCGCAGATTTCTTTTCAAATTTCATAGTAAAAGTTATTCATATTCTTGAATAATATCATCCCCTGAAGATAGTCAATGAATAAAAAGTCACCATGCATTCGTAAATCTTGTTCAAATCATTGTTAGCTTCGTTAACAGATTCTTTTGTGAGGTCTGTTAACGCTTATATAACGTTCGCAGCTTTAAAAATCTCAGTGAACAGAAAAGGAGCGCTTTCAGCTTATTCCTCAAAGAAAAATAAATCACCCGTGAATAATAACGGAAAACTGTGTATTTGAAAGAAAACTGTGACAGATTACATCGCTGATTAACTTAAACCTCACGAACTTAAAAAAACACCTGTCCTCCACTTAGGTCCATAATAAAAAAGTACAGGCAGCTTAGAAAATGTCTTGTATTTTATAAATGAAAACTAGTTGGGAAAATTAGTTTTTTTAAATCTATTTAAAACATTCAATTACAACGGGCAAGGTCAAGTAAAAACAGCGACATGATCTGTCAATGATTTACATGTTTTTTTTTTATTCAGGAAAGAAATACATACTTTCTAGTATAACACTCGTCGGCGAGTGCCCGTCCACTTTGCCTGGACACATGTAGAGCGAATCTCACACCAATGTACGCCAATATCACCAACATAGTACCCTTGCACTTCACTACTATCACAAGGACAACCGGCACAAATGTTTGTTACCAACAACGAACACTAGTCACTGTGTCACTAATTTTGGTCAGCGCTGCACTAGACTTAGTCACTTGGCAATATTTTTGGGCACCGTAGCACTTCAGTTAGTCACTTGGAGTAATTTTAGTCAATTTTGCACTAGATTTGGTCACGTTCACGACTTAAATCAATTAAATCAGTCCAAGGACTCACTTTGACTTATTGTTGACAGAAAATGTCTTATATAAGCCTGTTTAGCAATCCAAATGTTCCGTTCTCTTTGTATGGCACTACTTAATGCTTGCACTTTCAGAGCAATGTCACAAAAACATTGGCACCTTGTGAATTAAAATCCTAGACAAGAAACTAGAATCACTCTTTTAAATTAACTTAAAAGTCTCTTCGTTTTTCGATGATCGTAAAGTCTTAAACATGTGTTTGTTTGGTTTATATTTTATTGTTTCTAATCGCTCTATATAAAATAAACAACCGTGTCCTAAATATAAACTCAGAACAGGTCCTTTAATTATTAAAAAAAACCTCCTTAAAAATTTCCGCACATAAAAAATTCGTCGTGAGAAAAAAATAAGGATGAGTTCTGACTGATAAACCTAGCTTCCGTCGGATATCGCGGAAGCGTAGAGCGAGAGCGAAAGTGCGCGTGATTCGCGTGCGATGCGGTACAAGACTGGCGCGCGCGCAGGCCCGACCCGCGTAACACTCGGCGTTCACGTAACAGCGATATTATAAATGCATAAGACTGTGAACTGTGATGCTTAGGCATAATGTAGGGATGTTGGTCAATCCGCGAGTTTGACGATCTTTCGCATGACACTGCAAAAAAAAGATCTTTTTTTTTTCACTTTTGGTAATTACGTTTTGATGATGATTCATTCTGGAATGATTTATTCACTAGCGTTACTATCACTTGATGATATGCCACAAGCTAGAGTAATTTTAAATGTTCGATGCAAATCTATCGAAAATAATCTGAGCTGAGAGAAACCAGCATGAAGTATCAATAAATAAAATCTTTTACATGGAGGAATTGGCAAATCCTCCATTTACTTACGCATAATTATAAATAGATTATATTAAATGCTAAGAGAACTTTAGAACGTGCTTCCCCTCGATATCAAAAAATATGAAAGTGAATTATCCTTCAAAAATAAATCCGGAACTAACTTAGGGTTCTCTCATACTTTAGTTTTCGTCACAAATTTTTATGTAACGTTCTCTTGATTTATTTTTTTTACATCACATTTATTAGTATATTATTTTAGCATAAGAAATATATTAAATTTAAATTTAATTAGTAAAGGTAATCTTTACGAAACTTATTTCGATTATAAATTTAACTCATTTGTTGTACCTACCTAAGTACATAGAAAATACCTTGTTGAAGTCCGCCTATGTAGGACTTCTGTAGGTGCGTAATGTAAATAAATAAGCCGATGGCCATTATATCAGCATGTACTTAAATGACCTAAAACGTATGTTTAAGTGTTACAAACGGATGTCAAAGATTTTTTATTTAACAGTAGAGAATGACGTCAGATAAAAGTGTGTGTTTAATCAATTTATTAGCAAATTTCTTATCGGTACGACTTATCCAAATTGGGTAGTCAATGCTAATTAGTTTGACTGCAATGCAGACAAAACATTATGCATGTAGGTATCAAAACGTTTCTTTTAGAACTATGTAATCTGTACTGGTCTAAAGTGTTGATCTGGTATTTGCTTTATATTTGAATTTTACTGTATGACGCGGACGCTTCGAATAACATCATCTCTCTGCTCTTGTTCCATGTTACTTGCTTTCGACACAACACGTATTTTCCTTTCATTCCGTCCTGTCACTGCACTGACTTCTTTTTCTTTTATATCATTCCTCACATAATACACCATTTCTTCTTTAGTCTCTTCCTTTCCATCCTTCCGAATTAATATTCACCAACCTTTTAGTCGTTTGAAAAGAATGTTGTGCTAGGGTTTCGGATTTTGATCGAAAGAGTCACCGCGGCTCTGGACCGCAAAGGGTATAAGGATACGCAGTCAACAAAAAGGGCGGGGCCTGCTAGGGCCAGAGCCTGCCAGGGTTACGGATTTTGTTCCAAAGAGTAACCGCGGCCCTGGAACGCAAAAGGCACTAGGAGGAGAATAGATTGGTTTTAGTCAGTAAGAGTCTGACACTCCCTCCCGCTTCACCCAGAGCGGAACAAGTCGTTTGACGATTTCCCATCCAAAAAAAAAATGCTGTGCTGTAACTGTGACATAATATCATTTGAAAGTTGCTTCGATTATCGATTATTTTTAGAGCTAATTTAATACCGTGATATCGATTTTAGTAACAATAGTGCAAAAAGATCGTATTCGGTTTGTCATGCTCAAAATCCAATTATATTATTACTCGAATACGGCAAAGCAAAAAAGGATGGTTATTTTGTTTAAAGAATAACAAAAGTTAGATTAAGTCACAAGCATTCTGCGAAAAAAAGAAGCATGGTTATGTTCTGACGCATAAAATATTGCCAGAAAGATTAAACCACTAGTGGCTAACAAAAATAGAGAAATATAGCAATTGTTGCACTTCATAACGATCTAGTCAATTTTAAATCTAAAACTTTTTGTTAAATTTTCAGAAAGTCGTAACTTTCGCCACACAATGTAATATCGTCACGGGATGTTAGACGCATCCGATATTATCAATAAAACTGCCAGTCATGTTTGTAACCTGAATAGGTTTCATTAATGTCTAGAAAACATAGCGCAAAAACATTCCAAGAAGAAGTTCTTTTCATCTTTTTAACACATATCGTTTTAATTCTAGTCGTCCATGGACGGCTTTCGCCACTTTTTTAAATGATTCTGATTGTATTTTATGTTCATTTTAATTGATTTGAATGTTAGACTTCCGTTGGCGGAATGGCCTTTATCCTTTATGGGCTGGTTCATTTTTGTCTATGGTTTTATCAAGTGTGATACTGATAACTTCCCATCATGTATTTTTTTTAACTTAACATAGTCTAGATTTTATTGTACACCTATATTTATATTACCTTCGTCACTTCAGTCTTATGTTAAGTCTTAAGTCCAAAGTACAGGTGCATACATAAAACAGTTGCAAAACATCGCAAGCGTGCACGATTACAAAGACATTTCAGAGCAATGCAGTAAAAAAGCTGAAGGTCTTTGTCCCATTCACATCCTTCGACCTTCAGAAGAGGTGGCAGATACCTATCTAACCGATTAGTATTGCAAAACATTTGAATATTCGTGAGATACATACAAAACAACGGATACATTAAAGTCAAGGTTGATTAAAAATAGAAATAATAACAGTTATTCAAAATACACTAAAAACTAGATAAGTGCGCGTCACTAAACTAGTGTGCTGACTGTACCAAAGTAATTTTCGGAGAGATTTTTTGTCAAAACAAAATAAAAATGCTTAACAACTTAAAAAGGATATTTTTTAGTAATATTGAGAGCCGAGACGGACAGATATGCAAGGCTTGATAATATTGCGAAAGCATATCATCATTTTTTAAATAATAAATGTCAATATTGCGTAAGACTGTTTAATATGTGATCCATAATGTATTAAAGGATGTCTAGCACGTGGCCAAAATTGGAACGACCGCCGCCATCTTGTTAAAAAAAAAACAATGTTTACCAACAGAGCCACCCTGTCTATGTCACTCAACCGTCAAAGATCCTTGTACAATGTAAAGTCCTTTCACAGTTATTTTGCATCACAATGACCTTTATTCTTGTAGCCATAAGGTTGCTGTCACAGGTAAAATAAATGTGAACGCACGTGTAACACGGAGTCTCCTCATTTTGTTTGAAATGTGTCATAATTTCACACCTGAATTGCACGGTCAATGTCACTTCCATGGACTTTAAACTTATTTTTTTACGACTCACAATGACTAATCAAGATGTATTCAGTATGCAAAATGAGAAAAAAGAACAAAAAGTATTGGATGTATAGTATCTAATCTACTAAGAACTTTTTGTATCGAACCGCTCGTAAGCGTTTTTTTTTTCGTGTAATGTCTGAACATATTATTTGATAGGATGAGCCTTGCCCATTAGTCAGAAAACTTAGTATAGATGTACAGTTAGTAAAATTAAAATGTATATTTTAGAAGAAGTAGGCTTTTAGCTTTTTTGCGTATTATTTGATTCATAACATCTGCCAATAACAGCTTCAAGATTCCATTAATTCATTATTTTATTTTTATTTCTAATATCACTAAGTGCTTGTGTGTACACTTTTTGCAGCTGACTGTACATTAGCAAGTCAAAGAGCGGATTTCACCAATGAAATTGAACGCGATGAGTACATCTAAACTGCGTTCAAGAGCTGTCAGCGTCAATATTCCATAGAAAAATAATTAAATTGACAGCTCATAAACGTGGTTTATGCGCTGATCGCGTTCAGTTTCATTGGTGAAATTCGTCCTAAGATGACTACTGTTAGGTTGTTGTGTTAAGTTTTTATATTCGTCTGTTTCATTGGTTCACGGTCTTGACAATCCTAACTACTTAACCCAGTGATTAATTATTACAGAGCATAAAGAAACGAAAATAGTGACAGGCAGTCACAACACCTAAAAAAACTTAAAACTAACTTTGTTTCTGAACTGTAAAGTCATGAACAAAATGTTTGTTTGGTTTAATTTGTGTTTCTAGTTGCTCTACGGTGTGTTCCAGAAGTATGTGGTCATATTTAAGGGTGGTGTTCTGTACATGCTACATAAGTAGAAAAAATATCAAAAATTAAAAAAAAATGTCTTTTTTCAAAAAACCCGTCCACAAAAAAACGAATTAAAAGTGAAAAAAACACTTTTCAAGCTGTCTGATGCAGTTAGTGGTGTTTATTTTAGTAAAATCACAGATTGCACCCGACTGCATTGGACTGCTTGAAAAGCGTTCTTTTTTGTTTCACGAGGTTTTTGAAAAAAATATTTTGAAATTGATTCTTTACTCTACAGCAGTTACAGAACACCACCCTTAAATATGACCACGAACTTCTGGAACACACTGTATACGGAAATCAATCATGTGCATATTTCCACTAAACGGATCACATGACTTTGGCTAAGCTGAGCGAAACCTGAAGAAAAAAAACAACGGGTTGCACTCCGAGTGTGCCGGCGAAAGTGAAAACTTGAACATTAACATTGTGCATTTTTTAATATTTTGGTATGGTTAGGGAATAATTTTGCACGAATTGCTTTATTTATCAGTATAAAAATACTATAATTTATGTGGTTAAATACAATATTTATTTATTGCGCTATCGTACACAAACATGACAATTTATATGACAATTACATTATCCGTCTTACGAATTTTCGATCAGGTCCTGACGCGAGTTTAAGATTTTTTACCCATCCCAGTCTTACAAATTTTCGTACAGGTCACGTGTCCTGACGGTCACGTGTCACAATCCCAAAAAGTGCACAACGCCGCTAAAGAAGTTTTCACTTCAAAATATATTCAAATCAAACAGCACTAATCGAGTCATCAGAATATCGATAGCAATCTACAGAGCTGTTTCCGACGAGTCAATTACAATGACTGTTGTATTGACAACTAATTATAAAGTAGAGAGAAATTGTCTAACATTATCAAGAACCGACGTTTAAAGAGATAACCTGATAAGTGTACATTAAAATCTAATAGCAGTAATTAACAACGGATTTAGTTATTAAGATTATTTCAGATATGGTCAGAGAAGATGGATTAATAAGTCCGTTTCTGATGAGGCCTAGTTCCCATGGTGGACACAAACAAATGTATAAAAGACAGACAAGAAAGTCGTATTGTTTTGTTTTTGCAGTAGTATTCTGACTTCTGGATTTAGGTCTGTGTATACTGGACACACTTTTTATTTTTTTCTTGTCTCTAATAATCATTATGCCAATGATGGCATTGTTATTTGCATGCTTACTGTAATGCCGATTTTATATGTTACTTTATTTGAATTTTAATTGACAGTGCTGTTTGTGTAAATAAAGATGAAAAAACTTATCTTATGCGGGTAAAATTTGGTGAATACTATCGTAATATTTTACTTTGTGACATTGGCAGCAACAACAGAATTTAAACTCAAACGATAAATAGAAATAGATATATGCTGCGTTGACCTTAAATAAAAGGGCACAAGGTAGATACCTCTAAGAGGATACAAAGCGTACGTAACTGTCTCTTAAGCCAGTCCCAGTCTACTGACCACAGACTAATTCTAATCTGCACCGCAACTGCCGGGGTCCTCACCTTCCGCATTCTATCCGAGCTACCATTTTAGGTCGTCGATCCATAGAGCTATCCTCTAGCTATAAGTTGGCCAATACCAAATGGCATCAATTTATACAGCTTAGCGTAAACTTCAAACAAGTTAGTGAACTTAAGTCGTGAGGTGCGCTTGTGAAACTCATCGTACTAAATTCCAAAGTAAATAAATATTGGTTACTCTTACCTTATAATGCAGGTGTTGTAGCTAGATCGGTGAATTGGCATTTCATGAAGTGACTGATGATCATGAAATGGATTGACCGAATAGGTAAATAAATAGAGATCGTTTACGACAAACCACCGCGCATTTAACACGGCAATTTCATTACAAAACGTGTAACAGAAAAAACGCAATACCTCTTAAGGGGACATTGTACTCATCATTATAAACTACTTTTAATATGGGACCAACCCAGCAATCGCGAAAAAAAATCAGCTGTTCAGCATCATCATTTTGTCGAGTTCTGCGCACATAAATGTATGGAGCATTCGATTCTTTTTTCGCAATTTCAGTGTTGATCCCATTGTAAAAGTTGTTCATAATGATGACTGCAATGACCCCTTAACAGGTATTGGTTTATTTTCTTACACATTGTATAGCCATCTAGCAATGTAGTATGTAATTCATGAAATGGCGCGATATCACGAAATGGCTGACTTCTTCATGAAATGACCAATTCTACGATCCGTTGTCGACACAGTTACATCAATAGTGTAGCTAAAGATATCCCTTAATTTGCAATTCTAATAGCAATCTCAGAAGTCCTTGAGCAAATAATATTTTAAGCCAATTTAAGAACACGCAAGATTTACAAGACTTATATTAGTTTTACCTTGGTTTAGATGCAGCAAGTAGATGCATAATTACCTGTAAATAAACAGAATTAGATATTATTAAGTGTCGTAAAATGCAACTTTGTAAGGTTTTCGTGGTAGTTGCTTATTTAGTTCGATTTTATTTTATCGCTGCAGAATTGTTAACACATTCACTTTTGGTCAAAAATCAATGGTTAACTCCTTTAGGCGTCATCCTAACTGGTTAAGGATCGTACAAGTTGACGATGCGATTTTGTCGCGCGATGAAATTGACCGTGAAAATGATCCAGTACTCGCGCGATGATTTGCAAGCTTCAATGAGGACACTCTAAAGAAATGTGTGTGTTTACAGTGTTTAATCTCGTCGTGTGACGTTTGTTAGCCAATTAGGACGACACCTTACGTGTGTAATTTAATAATTAAGCACAAATTTATAGGGAGGAATAACTTGACTTGAGGATTCGTATTACCCAGTTACTATATCGCAGAGGTCAGATAGGCAGTCGCCCCATGTGAAATAAACCCACAAAGGGGGTAAGTAGGAATGCAGGGGTGTATCCGCACAAAACTTTGAAGGGGATTTTTACGTTATTTAAATCTTGTTTGCAGCATTTGCGGTCTCCAATTTTATTGATTTGATATAAACAAAATAAAGTTGTTTTCTTAGACAACCAATATTATGATATTAAAGTGAAAAACCTTATTTTATTTCTATTTACCCCTCCGTTCCTATTCACCCCGTTTGACGGTACTCAGCTGCATCCCGTTAGACTGGAAGCCGACCCCAATAAAGTTGAAAAAATGTTAAGAAGATTGATTGAGGTAGATATGACTTGAAGCAAAAAATATCTGTGGCATATTACTAACTACCGACAAGCTTCAAACGAGAAAGGCAGTCATTAACATTTCAAAGAAAGCCAAAACTACCGGCTACAAGCTGAAATGGCAGTCTAGGAGTGTTGGGGCAAAGTTCATTGCTGAATGAAATACGAATGATATCAGACAATATAATGAAAAGCTCAAAGATAAATCAAATCCATTTATTGAACGTATAGTGACAACACTTTTTGAACTTCCACGTTTTACATAAAAATAGTCCTCTAAAAGTGCGCCCGTCACCACTTCCGAGTGTTTTAACTGGAAAAAAATGGCGCAAAAATACTCCCGAAAGCTAAAAGACACAGATATATCTACCTATTTATATAAAAATGAATGGTTAAATGTGTTGCTAAGCGCAAAACTCGAGAATGGAGGGACGAAATCAGCAATAATTAAAAAGAAAAATCATGCATTCCTTAAAGTCTGAGGAAGGTTCTTATGAAGAGAAAAAAATGCAAAACGTAAAAAAACACATTTTAGTTTATCCTGAAAATAGCTGTCACCGCCACAGTTTAATCGCTATTGACAGAATGACGTCTGTTGGGCCAGATAGAAATATATATCACAGAGAGATCACGCTAATATTCCAACCAGTTTCTTCATATAAAAATGTTTTTAAAGTTAACTAGAGCTAAACTAAAATTAAAATTATAGGGCTTCTGTCAGCGACTTCGCTCGCGTGAAAGTCGAAAATTATCCCAAAGAAACATACTCCCAAGATGACAAGTATTACCAGGGTTGCGGAATTTGTTCGAAAGAGTCTCCGCGGCTCTGGAACGCAAATGGCATTTTAGGAGGAACACGGATGGCAACAGGATGGGTTTTAGTCAGAGTCTGTCACTCCCTTTCGCTTCGCCCAAAGCGGCTGGAGTCATTTGATGGTTTCCCATCGTAAAAAAAACATGAAAAGTCTATCTTATGTCCTGTTTCAGGAAATGGTCTACACGTGTGCCTTTGCCAAGTTTCATCAAAATCCATTTTAAGACGTGAAGAGGTACCTAACTAACAAAGAGATGGACAGATTGTTACTGACTGTTAGTCGTGATTTTATATAGTTTATTATAGCCTTCCTCGATAAATGTAGTCCCTGAGATTAGCGTTCAACCAAACGAATAAATTATTCAGCTTATCAGCTTTTGCCCGCGACTTCGTACGCGCATATCCCGTTTTTCCCCGTTCACATGAAAATTTCCAGTCACCCGTTCTCGTTCCTCACGAATTTGGCTATCATTTACAAAAATATTTTTTCAAATCCGACTAGTAGTTCCAGAGTTTAGCGCGATCAAAAAACAAACTCTTCAGCTTTATTATATCAGTATAGATAGTATGGATTATTATTATACATAATTAAGTTGGTCGCTAGGTGCAATCAACTTTGGAGTATCATCGACATTCATTGCATTGTACCGTTAGCAAAAACACATTAGTCTGTGAATTAAATTGTTGTACTAACGCTATCAACTTTGTTAAGTTGACTGAATTATTTATAAATTTCGACGTTGTTTGACGGATTCAAAGGCAAACTCGAGTGGAAATAGCTGACATTGTATTGGAAAATACAAAAAAACAACCGTTAAGTCTATGTGAAGTGTTAAAATGGTTTATGTGGTAGAAATCTATAGTCCGAATAATCTAAGAGAGTACTTTTCAATGAAATATTGACATATGATCGGTTAAAATCTATAAACTATTAAAAAAAAATTGCTTTTCTTAGATATCATTTTTTTGGTAACAATACTCTCACATTAATAGCAGGATACAACTGTGTAACACAAAAAGTGCAGAGATCGAAAAAGCGTAAAAAAATCCGTTCACAATTTCTTCTGTTGATTTAAAAGTAGACAATGACCACAACTTTGCGACCTCTGCCCTTAATAAATAATTAGTGTACCTACCTATAATTAATATTAGTTCTGTAATTAAAGTGTTAGAGAAAGCATTAGTTTTTAATGTTCGTAATTTTGCCATCATTCATCTGTAAGCATAATCTGTCGAGGTGTTAACATTCATTTATAATTTGGGTATACCAACCGGTATTAGAAAACCTTCTGAGATTTAATTTGAACCTTTTTATAAACTTACAGACCAGTCATTAATAAGCACAGCAAAAAAAAAGGAACAATCACGTACAAGCGCGGTTGTAGCTCATGATTTCGGGGTGAGATCACCATTGTCGCCGCGGTAAGTTTTATTCAGGGAGGTGCATTTTTTTGGTTCTTTTGTGCGTCCGTGGTAAAAAGAAACAGATAATCATACAGGCTTTCCACAGCCAAACCTAGCTATTTTTTACAGCTCAAATAGCCATATTGACGGCCGCGTACTAATTATCTTCAGTAAATTTACTAATAGACATCGCATCGCCCTGTTTTCCAAATTAAGCCTTTTTGTCAAACCCTACTTTAATGCCAAATTATAACAGGTTTTCAGGTTGAAGTACAACAACAAAATTAAATACTGCAAATTCTTAATTAAAAAATCTGAGGTATAAGCAGAATTCTGTTCACAAGGCAAGCAGAATTCTGTTGACAAGGCAAGAAAATTTTCAGGTTGTCTAACCGAAGCCTGAAGTGGTTCAACTGGGGTTCAATTTGTAATTTTTGCCGACACTTAATCCCATTGGATATAAGGTTTGTGATCCAAATAAAACCCACGTAAACGACTGTTTAGTTCTCACAAGACGAAAGTTGACTTAACCTAGGTCAAATCACGGCGTAAAACAGCGAAAAATGTTGTACCTATCTAACAGTAAAAATAAACGTTTGCTTACAAATTGACCACAAATAATTCTTGTAATAGCCACTTGTGTTAACACGTACTTACTTTTACCACGGTTACGCACTTCAGATGGATGAAAGTAACACCGTGGAAACGGAATTCCGTGTGGGTTAAGTATCTACTATGTAAGTAATTAGTAATTTTAATTTATAAAGTAAACCGCATAGTAGTACGGGTGCAGTTTAATTTCAGGTGGATGTTTCAAAAAAATCTTTTAGTCAAAATTTGTCCTGGAATGTTTCGCACAGACTAGGGTAGCATGGCGTTTCGATTTTTTTTCGAATGAGTCACCGTGGCTCTGGAACGCAAAGGGCATTAGGAGGAACACGGATGGGTTTATGTCAGTCAGAGTCTGGCATTCCCTTCCACTCCACCTAGAGCGGAAGGAGTTTTACACTTTCTTTCTTTCTAGGAAGTGGTGAATGGAGGTCGTTTTGGGAAACTGTCTTTTCGTAATACTTTGACGTTAAAAAACTGCTGACTGTCTAATTTGAACAAATGACTTTCCATTTTGATTTTTGCAATCGTATTCAAATAGCATACGAGTAATTAGCAAAAAGTGTTCAAACATTTTGTAATGTAATTAATTAGTAAATCTTATCTTAAGATACAGGTTCGTAAAAGGAAAAAGCAATTTAGAATTTAGTGCCTACATAATGAACTAACACTTACACTTTAAATCGCGTGAGTCATTTAAGTTAATTGACGTCTCTGCGTGTGGACGTTACTTTGATTGTTATGTAAAGAACCGTTTTATATACAAAGATCTTGCGGTCTAGACACCACCTCTATTGATGCAAAAATCTATGTCTAGATATTTTTAGGCCTGTATTGTTCACTACTGCGCAAACCAAACTCAAATCATTTATTCCAATTCAATAATTAACAGGATCGACACACTGTCGAGGTCAGTCAGTCAAAGAAATGAAGTTCCTTACACGTTCCAAAGGGGCCGTTTATTCAAGTATTATGTAAGCAGGAGTAGCAGTAGTCATTTTTTAACCCCCCCCCCCTCTTTGTCAACGATAGTAAGCAAAACTTCTACCATGATATAGGAATTTAGGAAGAAGGGAAGGAGTGGAACGGGGTAGTGAGAGAAATAAATGTTGCTGACGTAATCACTATTCAAACCCTCCCGTTCGTGTCATCATAAATAAGCAAAGCAAAGACCCCCCCTCCCACCCCCCTTTGGTGCTACACGTAATACTTGAACGGTCCCAAAGCGTAGATCTCTATGGAGTAGAATATGCAAGAAACTACATTGACACTCTTTTAAATCAATACGGGCAACACCATGACTAGCACTGGTTGCAAAGGTCAGATGCTCTGGTATTCTGAAGCGTGAAGGAAGCCGACCCCAACAAGTTGAGAAAAGGCTAGGAAGCTTGAATTTATTAGCCAGCAACATTTACCTACCTACTGATATAAGTAATGTGTTTTATCAGTTGTTGAAGTGGAAATTATTTTTTTTCCTACTCCTCCGCTGTTATTTTCTAATTTATTTCGTTGCGGGATCCAAGACAGTTGAATCGTTTCTCCGGGACTCGTCGAGTTTCATTGACTCTGCTTTTTTCGTCGCCACTTTCGATTCTGGCTTTCAAGAGTTGCAGTGGTTTGGGAATTTATGGCGGGCTTGATATAATTTGTGGACTCGGCTTCATAGGTGGTCCCATGCTGAGATGTTGAAGTTATGAGGTTAAGTATAACAGCGCGACGTACCTTCACGGTTGCTTGTAAACAAATAATTACACATTGTTATCTATCTTACGAGACCCAATCCATCATCTTCAAACTAACAAACAGTTAATCTATTTAACCGATAACCAACGAGCTTCAGATGAGATAGTGGTCACGAGCGGGCTTGTCAAATATTTAAAAAAAACTGACCAAAAGCGAGACGGACTCACACACGAAGAGTTCCGTAATAAATAACTTAAAAACTGAAAAAGAAAACTTTTTTGTATGGGGTATGCCTTTAATTGTTAATTTTATTTTGATTATTTGTTGCTATAGCGGCATAAGAAATACACACTGCGAAGAATGTAACTGTCTACCTATAGTACCTATTACGTACGGATCGTGAAATCTCGCTGATAGACCGACAGACGGACGGATGGACAGCGGAGGCTTTGTAATAGGTACGGTTCCGTTGGTTACCCTTAGGTTACGTAACCCTAAAATAAACGTATGCCTAAACGGCAGGTAGGTATTAGTCCAATGGTCAATACATACCTGCTTATCTGAGGGGCAATTCCGTATTTACTATACCTACTTGTCAAGTTATGATGGATTTGATTTGTGCTATAGGTACTGCCGCGTTCTTTTCTAACATAAGATCTCCGTGAAGATAATCGCTCAGATTTACGTGTGACACGCTCAGTTAAAACTGCGAAAACTTGTTGAATTTGACACACAAATCGACAGTGCAAAACGGGTCTTAGTTGCTTGAAAATCCAGTTAGGAAGATTCGTAAGTCTAGGTTCCTAATATTACTAGAGACTAACGAACGTCAAAATGTTTATTCAAAATAAACAAACACAAAACAAAGAAAACCAGACAGAGGGAATGTAACGTATAATGTCTAATGCTTCATTTGTCAAAATATTTGCGTCTCAAGTGCAATACAAAATGAACCTCATATCCGATAACATTAGGTAAATTTTGTACTGCACTAATACACGCATAAGATTTAAAGTTTTGTTCAAAAGAGACTGGTCGGTGTAAAACTTGATATTTAGATTTTGAGTAAACTTTAACGAGGTTTTTAATTCAGGTCTATTGTAAATTAATTAACTTTCCCGACTTCGACTTCGACAAACATTGTCTATTTAAAGGTATTCCAAATAATCCCCAAATATTGGCTAAAATTGTTTGACCACATTTGGGGAATTCGAAATTGGAAGGTAAATCAATAACCTCAAACGGGGTGAATAGGAACGGAGGGGTAAATAGAAACAAAACTTTGATAATTTTTCAGTTTAATATCATAATTGGTTGTCCAAATATGCAAATTAATTTTATTTATATCAATTCAATAAAATTGGAGACCGCAAATGCTGCAAACAAGATTTAAATACTTAACTTAAAAATCTCCTTCAAAATGTACTGCCGATTCACCCCTGCATTCTTATTCAGTATAAGTAGTTATACTGACTCAAAATATTTATATAGTATATTTATATAGTACCTATAAGTAGTTATACTGACTCAAAATATTTGTAAGTTATTATAAAATGAATGAGTGTGTGTCTTTATGATATGATGTTGTGTACATGTGGAGGGTAATATCCGGAGCATACTGCAGTTATTTAAAAAAGTCTTTCACCATTTGAAAGATATATGCTTGTTGATTATTGCATTTGAAAGGTATTTTTCCACCACTGTCCATTAAGTTTAAATAAATAAACCGTGTAATTATATTTTACTAGCTTTTGCCCGCGACTTCGTACGCGCATGTCCCGTTTTATTCCCGTTCCCGTAGGAATTTCCCGTTCCCGTATAGCCTATAGCCTTCCTCATGAATGTGGCTATCATATACAGAAACAATTTTCCATCAGCAGCAGGTAGTTCCAGAGATTAGCGCGTTCAAACAAAAAACAAACTCTTCAGCTTTATTATAAGTATAGATATAGAAGATAGTTTTTTTGTGAATGTCTGTGAAGCCGCTTTGTTCTTAAAAACTACTCAACGGAGTTTTACTCGGATTTCACAATATAGGATATTTTTTTTTGAAGTTTTATGAGTAAGTGCATCAGTATTAAACTCCAAAAAAGTTATCTCGTAATTTCTTCAAGCAGTAAAAACCGTCGGCACCGAACGCGATATTTTATTAATGCCAAATTCTAAGTATGTATGCGCCAGATTAACAAAGAATAACGGTCATTGACCCACCTGCATTTATTGACACACTTAATTTAAAAAACAGAAATAATGACATAAAGCTGTCCTGAATCGACATCCATCGTGATCCTTACTGTTCTAGTAATGAAAAACAATTCATAATTTACTGTCCGGGGGTACCTACGAAGAGATATTACGGAAAGGTCAATGACCGTTATTCATCATTTATCTGGCGCCTACTATAGTAAATGTTACAGCCGACAACAATATCTGTAAGTATCATAAGCTTTCGGACGAGATCACGAGTAGCGATAACATTTATTGCAAATAATGACATAGGGAACAAAAAGTACGGTTATAGTGCAGTGGTGACATGTGCCATTTGATTTAATGTAATTTTCTAGTATCTATCACAAAATGTATAACGCAGCTACTCGCGGGATAAAAACAATCCTTTGTAATAACGGGTAATTTTTTCCAAGGTTCAATCTATCTATATGCTATAATTCATCAAAATTGTTAGGCGGGTTGTTGTTGTTGGTAATTGTTGTTAGGCGTGAACGACTAAGGACCATTTTCACCAAGCTAAACTGATCGCGATCAGCGTATAAACCACGTTTATGAGCTGTCAGTGTCACTATTTTTCTATGGAATTGACGCTGACAGCTCTTGAACGCAGTTTAGATGTACTGATCGCGTTCAGTTTCATTGGTGAAATCCGCTCTTAATCGCTAACTAGAACAGACGACCAGAGTTACTTCAGCATTAATAATATTAGTTTGAATTATGCAAAAAGTGTACCGTTTGTTAACATAGACTAATGCACTGAATCTAGACGTTTTTTAGACACTACATGAAGTCATCGACCTAGATATTAGACATAGATATGTGCAGTGTCTGCTAGACATCGTCATTAGTCCCAAACTCGTGCAGTTTAAAATTAAATGAGGTCTTTGTTCAGAATTGCAATGTTAAATGCTTACTATCTATACTAACATTAATATAAAGTTGAAGAGTTTGTTTTTTTGGTTGATCGCGCTAATCTCAGAAACTACTGGTTCGCATTGAAAAGTTATTACTCGACTGCGTCAGAAGGAGGTGTTTTTCTATGTATGTTTGTACGTACGTATGTCCATTTCTATGGCACGCCCTACAGCCCAATCAGCTGGAAGGATTTTGACATATGAGGTGTCGTTGAATTCGTCAGAATTGAGGTAGTGACATAAGCTATATAAATTTTCAAAACACACTAAAATGTAGGAAATAAAAAAAAAATACTGTCATAAAACAAAAAATTAAGGCTTTTTTGACAGTTTGCGACTGACATGCGAATCCGAACGATGTTTAAAAAAAAGCTTTTAACAAGTAGAATTCGCACTCTGATGTCTTAACTTCTGACTACTAGTAAAACAATGACAGCCGAAACCAACGGCTCAACGTGCTTTTCAAAGCAATGAGGAATCCCGGATTTCGGTATGCTTAGATCACCCATTATTCACGGACCTGTTCAGCAACGCTTGCCGAGGTGTCAAGCGTTGCAGATCGAACTCTCAAGGAAAAATTGACAGTCACCGTTGAATAAGCGGAAGCAAGGCCGCTAGAAAAAGTAAGTGAATAAAGTCGCTGCGCTGAGGCGAGACTAGGTAAATGAAACGATTCTATTAGTTCTACAAACACATCCTTCGCTACGCATCCTCGCACATCTCTGGTGGAAACGCAGCCTTATTCACTTAATTTTTCTAGCGGCCTTGCTTTCGTTTATTCAACGGTGACTGCAATGACTCATCTTATATTTTTCAGTTTTGATTGATGACTCTTCAGGCTACCTACTTGAACACATTGCGAGAGAAATCGTTAGCTTACTGTAAAAAAAAAACTTTTTTTTAGGTTTTAATTAAGAAAAAAGAGCTTGTATATTAGTGCTTAGCGAGACGGAATTAATTATCCATAAATTCTTTAGTTCGTTTTTTCTGAGCGTTGTAAAGATCATTTCCACACAGATTGCGAGTTTAAAATAACTGTTTTACATTGCAACGGTCTGCATGCTAATGTATGATTAATTCAGTAATGAAAATAAGAACACTAGGTACCTATAGTACACGTATTATATATTTCAGACAAACGTTTCACTTATAATGCTTTACGTTTTACTTAAGGCGGGTAACACACGAACAATTTTTCCGACGATTGCAACTACGACAGTTTATACAAAATAAAATTGTAGGAGTGAAGTGATTTGCCTATATTTAGTGCAAAATCATAAAGTTTAATCCAAGCATATCTAGTAATATTATATATGTGGCAGTCTATAAGTTTGTTAATAAATCATGGCTCTATGGCTAAACGAATTCGGATAAAATTTGGCAAATGATTACCAAATGAGTACCTCTGGTTTACCATGACCTAGTAATACGTTTCCCTGGATTTACTTGTAGGACTTTCAAGCGGACGATGCTGCTTGTAAAACTAGTATACCTACAATAAATATGCCCATTTTTTTAAATACTTGAGTCATATAAGTAGAAGTAAAGGCAGCAACATCCCATACTATTTTTATTATGCTACCATAATGCAACGTAAAATAAAACGTAGTCTACCGCCGTTTTAGTAAAAGTGGATGTTGCTGGCTTTTTATCTCCAATTAAAAAAGTCTTTTTTAATTAGAGATTTACATAACAGCAATACATTTAATACTGTATTTGTGCCATGATCCTGAACAGACTCTTCGCATCACCATATTGTCGACAGAAACACGGTATACTGTGACAAAAATCCATAAAAAAACATGTTATTTCACTAAATGATAACGGGCACATGTAACTCCTGTGAGATTACTATTTCTTTTGGTATATTTCCAGCCTTACATTTTTGCGTACGTTTTGCATTGATTATATCAACACATGGTACATAATATACTCGTATATAAGCTTTCGCAAAAGAAGAGACAAGCCAGCGTAACGAAGAGCTGGTAAAAGTTTGTCTTGAAGTAAAGATTCATATCAAATAAATTATTGTATGTAGAAGTAGGTAACATTATGCTAAATCTTAGATATTTAATCCGAGCTAGATGACTAATGAATAACGTTGGTAGGTTGGTACGTTTTTTTAGTAGTTCCATTTATGAAACATAGCATTTATTTGCGCCAAGCATGATCCAAGTGAAAACAAAAAAATGACTTATTATACAGATGGAAAAATATGCGTCACATCCGCTATGAATATTTGCTCATTTGTCATTGTCAAACGCGTATTAGATCCTCTGATTGGGTAAATAAATAAGGTTTGAAACAATTAATTTAAAAAAAACTATGTAAACTCTTCTGTTACTGGTGGCTGACTGAGTGACCGACAGACAACGCAAAACTGGTCGCAGAAAGCTGAAATTTGGCATGTAGGTTCTTTGGGGAGTGTAGGGGAGCACTAAGAGAGGATTTCCCGAAATTCCTACTGGAACGGGAAAAACGGGATAGGTATATACGCGTACGAAGTCGCGGGCAAAAGATAGTATTTATTAATGGTGAAGTTTTCCGCCCACACTAGTACAATATCGTTCTTTTATAACAAAATTGACGATAATTGCTAAGAAATTGATAATAATTGATGCAAACAATAATAAATAACTATCACTAGACGGGCATTTTATTTTAATTAGACTTTACCAAATATAAATAGAAAGGTTTATTCAACAGTTTTCACTAAACTTTTATTTATATTTTTACGAGTAGGTACAATGGAACTGAATTGTTCATTGAAGGTCAATTTTTAACCGACTTCAAAAAAAGGAGGAGGTTCTCAATTCGGTTGTATTTTTTTAATGTTTGTTACCTTTTATCTCGAGACTTTTTTTTATTAAAGAATGGGCTTGCTCTTGACCTCGATCACGCCTGATGGAAAGCGATGGATGAGGTCTATGATGGAGCGAGCGTGCCCAGAAGATGCCTTAAGGCACTGGTACTCCCACGCGTCGTCGAAACACAGCAGGCTGCTTGACGTCGGACTCCGGTGGGAGGGTGGTCGCGAACCAGGCGGGTGTTGGCCCTACCACCGCAAGGGAAGGTTTGGCCGGTCTTATAAGGTGTTAGGTGAGACTGTCCAGGATGCGCTGAGAGAGAGGTTCAGTTGAGTGGCTGATGGAACAAATTGCGCTACACGAGGAGGCTCCTTCATGCATCTCAAAAGACTGTTGCTATGTGAAAGTTTATTTAATTTTTAAGCGAAAGTTTTCTTTTATATTGACTGTAGTAAAAACAACCACGATACTGTGAATTAGGCTCTAACTTCATATTGTGCCTGGTTTTAGGTTCAACAAAAAACATCAATACAAACATTACTTAAACATTTTACCAACATGCAAATACAGCCACAAAAAAAAGATTAATGATGCTGGTCTTTTCTTTGTGCTGACAACACAACCAGAGATTACGGTGACGTCTAATGTTGGCACCACTTATAAATTAAAATGTAATTTTGGTTGCAAACAAGAAAGCAGCCTGATGACCGCCGCCTCTTTCATCATCATGCTCATTTACAGCCCGACTTCGACCACTGCTGAGCAAGGTCTTTCTTTTCTTGTGACAATCCCAAAGTTCCTGTGCCAGCTTCATTCATGTTCAACCCGCGATGGTAAAAATGTTAACAAATATTAATTTAATAGTAATTATGAATAGTAATGGAACAAATATTTGTATGGCCTACAGAGCCGGCTCTTTGTGTACTTATGTGTATTTTTAAATGTTGGTGAACGCACCCACGATACAGGAGTTTCTAGTGTGGGGCAACATTTTTATGGTTCCGTAGGTACCCAAAGGGTAACAACGGGACCCTATTTCTCCGCTGTCCGTCTGTCTGTCACCAGGCTGTATCTACTCATAATATGATGTATTTCTAAGTGTCAATAAATGTAGGTGGGTTTATGACCGTTATTCTTCATTTATCTGGCGCATAATTATTATAGGTAGTCGGGCATTTTTTTTGGTCATCCCTATTCTCATAGCTAGTCAATTTGAACACAGATGGACCGATGACCTGGTGAAGGTCGGTGGTAGCCGATGGATGCGAGACGCACAGGACCGGTTGTTGTGGTGGTGCTCTCCACTTGGGCGAGGCCTATGTCCAGCTGTGGACGTCTTTCGGCTGAGATGATGATGATTATGATGAGTTAATTTAAAACCGCCTGCATTTAAATTAATGAAAATCGGCAGCTCGTTTAAATGTTCGCATGTTTATTTTAATTAGCACTACTTAGTATACTCGCACTTATCTACAGTTGAATCGTAATTTTAGCCGGAACACAAAAAATAATTTCTGACATCTGAACTTTGCGTGAAACGGAGCGTACTTTTTTTACTTAGGTTAGACTGTACTCTCTCCGTTTATTTAGATGGAAATTGAGGTTAAAGTTATTAGGTAAGTAGGATTTCTAAAAAATACAACGTGTAACAGAATAAACGCAATACCTCTTAAGTAGTCTTAAGGGGTCATTGTACTCATCATTATGAACAACTTTTACTATGGGACCAACCACGAAATCGCGAAAAAAAAATCTGCTGTTGTATACTTTTCGTTCGTCTCGTTTGTATACTTTTGAATGTTTACTTTATTAAGTATTCTATTTTTATTATTTTGACATGAATATTTACTTTGTAAAGTAATATTATAAATGTTTTTTCAATTTATAATGTTTGACATGAATAAGTACCTACTTACTTTGTAAGTAAAATATTTTTTTATTTTACTCATTTTGTCAATATGGGGACTATGTGGGTTATTTAATCCTTTTTTTCTCTTCCTTGAAGTATTATTAACGATCGTTAAAAATACTTCAAAGATCTGGAAATGGACGTTATACATACATGCATACATACATACGCTCGACAAACATTACCCTCCTCCTGACGCAGTCGGGTCAAAAGAATTTTCAAAACGGTTAGTAGATCCAGAGATTACCCCCTACAAACTCACAAACTTCATAATACTAGTAAAGATGAATGATGAATCCCTATTTCCCTCGGTCACACCATGACTTAAGAACGAGTTTACGTATTTCATTCATCTTCTTGCGTTTGATAGACCAGTTCTTCAGGAAGGTTTTAGGGTATTAAGCATCACGCTACGACCTTTAGAAGCCGAGCAGCGGGTATTCAATTGTAAAGACGTGCACATGCTCGTTAGAAATAGAATTAAGTGAAATATGCCTACCAAACTGCTTTATTTTATTTGCTATAGTGACTTGTCAATTTTTAATTATCAAAAACACATGCGGAAAAAACAAACTCTGTGTGGGAAGTACGCACTCGTAAGAAGGTTAGAAGTAGGTACCTAAAATTAATATTTATCAAGACTATTCAAGACAACTGTTTACTTACCTACTTACCGACACAATTTTAATACTTTTCGCAAGTTTTTAACAAGTAATTTCCTTAGCAATTTTATTAAAGGAAAACATAAAACCAAGATAAAAATAAAGGTCAAATACCAGTCTAAATAATGACTTTAGTGGCCAACCTTGGTGGCCAATGTTTTGCACGCATCAATAGCTTGAGTGGCTAACTACACGCTAAATAATAAAAAGTATATATTTGAAGTAACTACAGAAACGCACCTAATAATAAACATTGAGTAGTAGAATCTGAGTAAAAAATCTCCAATTTTTTAGGGTTCCGTATCCAAAGGGTAAAAAACGGAACCCTATTACTAAGACTCCGCTGTCCGTCTGTCTGTCTGTCTGTCTGCCCGTCTGTCTGTCTGTCAACAGGCTGTATCTCATGAACCGTGATAGCTAGACAGTTGAAATTTTCATAGATGATGTAATAATACTACAAACATAATATTAAAATAAATATTTAATAAATAATAATAAAATAAAATAAAATCCATTTATTTCGGGTTTCCCCATAGTTACTAGATTTACATCAGACGACAAACGTGATTTTTTTGCCGTTTTTTTATATATATAATGGTACGAAACGAAACCCTTCGTGCGCGAGTCCGACTCGCACTTGGCCGGTTTTTAATTTTATATTATGTATATTTATTTTATGTTATGGATGGTCACCCATCCAGGGATCAAACTCGACATTCGCTGCGTTACCAAGAAGAATCAAATCATGCGGCTGGTATTATCCAGCCGCGAAGCTCTGCCCCGAGCTTCTCCATTTTCGTTTAAATATAATCACAATTTCATTTTAAGTCGCTTAGTCTCTACCACATCCATAGCCAGCAAGTCAAGTCACCCCCTAAAATATTGCGAACAAAAAAAAAAATTTAATATTCATCTTGCATAATTTCTTCAGAAATCACCCAGTCATGCTGACTTTCAAAATGATGTAATGTGATAAAAATATGCTGACAACACATATATTAATCTTCGTCTGTACTCGATGAGTCATTAATAAATTCATTATCTATCTATCAGACCGGTATACCAGCTAGACATCTAGACTTCTGAAGATTTATAGCCCGTATCACTGGAACAACATCCGGTCATTGGCTTCGTTGAGTTATGTACTGTATTGCATATTCCGTGTACTTATATATTTTGTTCATAAGTGCCTACATGGTTTTCGCTTACGTTTGTATTTCTTACTTCCTATTTTTGTAAGCTTTAAATCTCATAGGTAGCTTATGCGGGCCCTACACGTTCAAGTAACTTGATCAAACAGGCTGGTCCAAACTGCTTGATCTAATAGAAATACGACATTTCCTATTACTTCATGCTATTTGACAACTCATTTTAGATCCAATTTTCCCACAGACATTCATGACAATTTAATAAAACTGTTTAAACCAGCCTGTTTGATCATATTACTTGAACGTGTATAGTTCACATTAGAGAAATAGATTTAGGGCCAATTTCACCAATGAAACTAAACGCGGTCAGCGAATAATCTAAGTTTATGAGCTGTCAGTGTCATTCTTTTTTTATGGAATATTTACACTGACAGCTCTTGAACGCAGTTTAGACGTACTGATCGCGTTCAGTTTGATTGGTGAAATCCGCTCTTAGAAGGTTGTTTCGACTACGAGCGCATTCTGCGATCGTCATTTGTTTAAAAGCAAATTGGTGTAACAAAAAGTTACCCAGAACTTATTTGTTGTACCCAGCGAGTACTGAATCAGAATGCCGCGCGCCGGCACCGTCTAAGCATGGAATTCAGGGCTGCCAACCAAACTTTAATAAATGCTAACTTCTGTCAGCGACCTTGCCAACTTGATTGTCACAAATGATTCTAAGGGAACATTGTCCCGGGATTTAAAAATATCCTATGTCGTAACCCAGGACATGGTCTACTCGTGTGCCAAGTCTCATCCAAATCCCTTCAGCCGTTAAGACGTGATTAGATACAGACAGACAGAGTTACTTTCACATTTATAATATTAGTAGTATAGATATTAAGTATGTATAGAGTATTGTATTATATTTTGGGTAGGAATTAAAATACTCTATTCTTTTAGACTCGGCCTTTGAATTTTAAACTGAACGAAAACTGATGGAGTTTTTTTAAGTATATCGGTCGTAATTGCAAAATGACAGTAGTATTGAAAGTGTCTTGCAGCCGTATCTACAATAAAATTACCGACAACACTCCGGTGTGCGCCGAATTAATCGCAAATTCAGTGTTTATTTACCAATTACATAAGATTTATTTTTTATTTGGGAATTTTCACATGTCGGGGCTGGAGTCGTTAAAAAAAAACAACAAACTGTACTTTACAAAAAGTATACAAATAAACTCTTTATTAATCATTCCTTAAATTCGATAGAGGAAATATTTCCTCTTTAAAAAGATTGTCAACCCTATCTGTATATTCAGCAGCGGTCGCCTAGACTCTACTAACTCCGTGGTCTGTGGCACTCGACATAATTAATAATGTACATTCGATTCACAGCACCTTTTGTAATGAAAACAAGTGCAAGTTAATACTATTTAATCCACGGTGAAGGTTTAACAATAGAGTTGTAAATTAAACATTTATCTAATCAATCTAATCGTATCAAGCTTGGAAAGTTCTTGTTTAATTAAGTCGTGCGAAATAAAAGTGAATTGTTGGTGATGTGATAACACAGTGCGGATAGCGACGAGGAAATAGTTATTTATGATATTAGTGCGGAAGTTGGTTTTTACAAACGAGTAGACGAATGTAAGCACGAGACCGTAGTAACTATTCAGTAATCTGTGACGAGACGAAGTCGAGGGCTTACCATAGTCACGAGTTTGTAAAAACGAAATCCGCACGTGTGTCATACAACGTTTTTCGACACATTTGCGAGAAAACATTACAATAAGTTTTTAAACACACACACACAGGACCGGTTGTTGTGGCGACACTTGGGGGAGGCCTATGTCCAGCAGTGGACGTCTTTCGGCTGATATGATGAAGTTATTAAACGAACTTTTTGTCCTTAGAAATCAGTCGGAAAGTCGCAACAATCTTTGACGTTTCTAATATGAAAATGGCGCGAATTTGCAAAGGGCGCCACATGCGCGTGGTGAAAATTAGAACCACATATTTCCTTTTTTTATGTAGGTATCTTCTCTCATTTTCTCTATATTATTAAAATGAGACAAACGTATACAGCAAAAGCGCTTCCAAGGAGGTTCGATTATTCAGCTTATTTATTCTTAGGAATTCTTATTAATTTTTATGGAAATAAAAAAAAAAACCGTAAAGAATACGCACGGCGGCGGCGCTACACAACGGAGTTTGCGGTAAAATATGTACTTTGGTGAGAGTACCTATTTTGCCGCACGTTCCATTGTGTGGTGCATAATTTTTAACTTTCGAACAATGCATACAGTCTTCGTAAATGCATTTTTTGAGCAAATGTGTTGAAAATAATTTTACGAGTATGTCGCAGCCAACTGGTTTAATTAGCCGTCTAATTGGCTGACCATCTTCACATACCGAGATTCCTCCGTGCCTCGGAAAGCACGTTAAGGCACCTCGCGCACTAGACAGCCACGACCAGTGGCCGCAACGACCAGATTAACTAAAGAAACGTACGGCCACGACCACAACCAGTGACCGCAACGACCAGATTAACTAAAAAAACGGCCGACTGGTCGTTGCGGCCACTGGTTGTGGTCGTGGTCGTCTAGTGCGCGAGGCGCCTAAGCCGTTGGTCCCGGCTGTTAATTGTATATCTTTGGCAGTCGCTACAGATTGTCAGAAGCCAAAACATCTGACTCTAGTCTTGCCAAGAAGTACCTACCGTGTTACCCAGTTGATGGGCCGTTGAGGTCTGGTAGGCAGCCAATCCAAGTAAAATCCGGTTTGATTGGAAGCCGACCCCAATAAAGTTGGGAAAAGGCAAGGCAGATGATGAGGTTTAATATTGGCAATAATTAATTGGTACCGGTTTAATATCAGATTGAGACGCCTCTGTCTGACTTGCAAGAAAATAATAATTGGCTTGCACTCGTGCAGCTTTATCTAGTTAGACTTGATCTAAGAATCGAGCTTACGTAGGTACTTAAAATTTCTTACAGAATTCATAGGTTCATTTCACTTCACGAAGGTTTTAATAATTTTTTATTGCATTTCTTATAAAAGTATGTGGCGAAAACATTACCTAAGTACCTTATCTATTACCAACAACATTAAGTATCAGCATTCTTCTAACTATCTGATGCCACAAGGAAGTAACTTAAGCTTTTTTATCGATGGGAAATCATCAAATGACCTGACTCCCACTAGCCAAAACCCATCCGTGCTCCTGCCCATGCCCTTTGGGTTCCAGGGCCGCGATGACTCTTTCGAACAAATTCCGCAACCCAAAAAAATTTAAACCCATAAAATTGTTAACAGACGCGGACGAAGTCGCGGGCAACATCTAAGTAGTAGTTACATAAAAATCTAGCCTTCAAATATCTAACTAACATTGACCAAATTGAAAAAGTTTCTAAAAATAAACCAATAAGTACCTATGCAGCAAGAAATCTAACGGTTTTTGCAATTTCAGTTTCTTTCAAATGAACTTTCGACGGCCGTGGGCGGTCCTACAACTCCGATATTAGGTAGGTATAGTGTAAGTCAAAGTAGACTGCAATGATCTCTTACATTTGTAGAACAAACTTCTAGACTAGATCTACGAGTAGGTAACTAAAATCACGGATGTTACCCGGAAAGCTAAGCTTGTCTTAAGTGGGATTGGGCTGGACATGTTTATCGTATGTTAGATGAGCTGTGGGGTAAAAGAACCACTAAGTGGGTCTCTTACAATGCTAGGCGACATCGCGGTAGACCAAGGCGAAGGTGGAGAGACGAACTGGACTCTTACCGAAAGGACTGGCCCGCAATGGCAGAGGACAGATGTGTGTGGAAAAGGAGAGGGAGACCTTTGCCCAGTAGTGGGACATAACGGGCTAGATTAGATTATATTAGAAATCTAGGTGCATTTATGTTACGTATTTATAAAACTATTAAACAAAAATAATTTGCCGAAAAAAGAGGAATTGAAAAGCGAAGCGTTTTAGTTTTCTTCAAAATCGGGCCCGAAACTCTTTTGAGTATTTTTTCCTATTTCTCATAGTTTCGGATTCAGTTATCCACGCCTACATGAAAAATTGACCCTGAATAGTTAGTGAAAGATATTTAGGCATTTAGAACTTTTAATCACGACATGGCTGCGCAGTGGTTGAGCAATTGGCTGCTGCGCTGCGTGTCGCGGGTTCGATTCCCGCACGTAACAAATATTTGTATGGCCTATAGATAGTTGTTCCGGGTCTGGCTGTTTGTGTATGTGAGTTTGTATGTTTGTAAACGCATCGATACAGGAGAAATACATAGTGTGGGGCAACATTTAAAAAGAAATGTCACAGAAAATGTCACAGTAAATGAAAACAGATCAAAGTATTTATAAAATTATTCATACCTTGACTTTTCTACGTAACGTTTGTCGTGTTCCATTAAAATCACATAATTTTTATAACCTGTCTGCTATGACAGTTCGGAATGCTATAAATAATTGCCGTGTTATTTATTCACAATTTATAATAGAAAACAAGTACATACAAATAAATCACAATTAAGTTTATTTATAGTGTCAACTACTTGTTTTCGTTTCAAAATCAGCATTATTCATTCTTGACAATTTTTATGTTAACTTGTTTTTATAATTTTGTCATTTCTATGCGATCCTATTATTCTAACTACTTGCGATGCTATCACATTCTGAATTCAGTGTAATAAATAAATAGTACGAGTATAACTGGTTTCCTCACGTAAAACTCAGGCATGCAATTTTATGAATATTTCATATCATATAATAATTATTTTATTTTTATTGTTATTTAACTAACCTAGGGTTCCCGGCGCTGTGCGCGAACTGAAACCCTTCCAGGTCGCTGAAAATACGACTTTTTGCCTGAAAAAAGTGATTTTTTGACCACTGTTGTAAAATTTTGTTCTTCCCGTTATCCCGAAAACATCCTAGATAGCTGGCCCGCGCCGAGACGCTTCTCCTGACACCTCGCACGCGCGTCTAGCTCGAAATTTTTTTGTCTTCAATAGAATAATGGTGATAAAAAGTTCTGCAATTTGAATGACAGACGCGCGAGTGGTGTGTCCGTTCCGAGTGGTTCATATTTCTGACTCATCTTAAGCCGGATTTTTCTAATACTGCAGTCATAAGATGCATGTCCAATTGTCACCAAAACGCATTAATAAACCTCGCGTTAAAAATGCCACATGAAGACGCATTCTAATCGATTATGACCAGTATATGAATGGTTCTCACATATTTTTTGTGGAAACGAATTGATGAATAGACAGTGGGACATGCTGCTATAGAAATAAATTATCAACTCAGCACTAACTACCATACTATGTCTGAGAAGAGTATTCGTAACAATAGGGCGAGATGTTTCCTGAGTAAAAAAAAATATGAATCTATTTAGTCCGTCAATTAGATTATCGAAAATTAAATATTGGACACGTATTTTTTGTTTTATCAACTCAATTAATATTTACGAAGTTATAACGCATCACAGATCAGGAGTGAGGGCTTGTAACGTCACTATCCGGTAAAAAGTGTATCGGTCTGTGACATTATACGAGCTTTCAACGATCTGTGTGTTTTATCGTTTTCATAATTGTGTCCAATATTTTTTGGAAATCTATCTGACGGACTAATTAATTTTTTTTTCAGGAATCATCTTTTGTATCTAATGATAGCCAACAGATTTAGCAACTTCCCGAGGCTCGGAGATTGGAGAAGTCTAGCAGGAATCTAGTGAATGTTTTACTATTCACAAACCGACCCCGGCAAGCGTTTGTTAACCTGAAGATCATCAGAAAACAACAAATTCCAAAGCACATCACACTCTCTGGGATAATATCAAAAAAGAAAGAAAAAGACAATTTGCGCAATACAAAAAAAAAAAAATACAAAAGCAAAACCGACAACTTCTCGCCCACTCTTCGGATAATGCTTTGGCGTGAGGAACCAGCAGCCCACGTTATCTTGGACCGCTGGCCGTGGCTACACAACGTGCACCACTCCTCGGTGCGGTGAGGTCACTTTGCGAAGCCTGTGAAGTCCTCAGAAAACCTCTGTGCTTTAGGGCGGAGCTAGGCTGGCTGTGTTAGCTAGAACCCCCCACGCACAAGTCCGCACAACGGACCGAATCGGAGTCTAAGTGCGGATACCGGAGTCCCTACTCCATGATCCTGAGGATGGCGAACCAACGGCACGCAACAAAATCATTCGGGCACGCCAAATTAATGATTGAAAGATGACACTAATTCAGCTTTCATTTTGTTTAAATGAAGAAAGAATAAGCTGTAGCATTTTTCCACATTATTTTTTCTTATATCTAAGGCAATATTCGTTATTGGCACGCCATGCCCAGATCATTATTGTTTTTAGGGTTCCGTACCCAAAGGGTAAGGGACCCTACGTCCGTCTGTTTGTCCGTTTGTCACCAGGCTGTATCTCATGAACCGTGATAGCTAGACAGTTGAAATTTTCACAGATGATGTATTTCTGTTGCCGCTATAACAACAAATACTAAAAACTGAATAAAATAAAAATTTAGTGGGGCACCCATACAACAAACGTGCTTTTTTTGCCGTTTTTTTATAGATCATGGTACGGAACCCTTCGTGCAACTCGCACTTGGCCAGTTTTCTTATATCTCTAAGGCAACATTCGTTATTGGCACGCCATGGCCAGATCATTATTGTTTTATGCCAAAAATGGCACGATCACCTATAAAGGTTCGCGACCCGTGCCATACTCTATCTAACCCTGAAGATCGATCCTTGCGGCTATTATTATTTAGCGACGAACCGTGATGTTTTTTGCGGATTCAATAAATATCTTTATCGGAGAAAATGAAACCAAAAACCACCATATTATGTTCACAAAATGATAAATCGTCTGTTAAGTCGCTGGACACACAGAAAGACGTAAGACGAGGACGGGGCGCGGACAGGGCAGACGGGGCGCCGTCGCGACTTTTTAAAATATATAGAAAAGACGAGGCACGGACGTGACGTGGTTAATTGTGGTGGTGTAATTGTGTGTGACAGCGACGCGCGAGTCCCGGCACCCGCGCCCACGCCCCCGCACCCCCGTTCTCGCCAGTACCTCGTCCGCTCGCACCCGTGCCCCGTCCTTCCTATATGTTTTGCGTCGCGACGCTTCCATACATTTTGTATGAAAGGGACGCGGAAGAGACATGTCCGTCCTCGTCTTAAGTCTTTTCTGTGTATCCAGCGCCTTATCTATATTTAAAACAATGCTATGAGGCCTACGAAGTTCCGCATATACCTAATTATATAACAAGGTGGCCATTACCAAGTCTAATGAGTTTATTTTTAGTATATAATATGATGTTGGTTATATAACGTGACGTTATGTGCATTATAGCGTGCTTATGCTAAATTATTATTACGCGCTGTTTCAACGCGATTTAGTAAAAGTCGTTTTTCCATTCACTGGGCATTTCAACCATTTCGTTATTTTTCTCTATTCACGTAATATTTATTTATTTTTGTACACTCAGTACAATAGTACATACTCGTACATATTTATTTATTTATTTAAACTTTATGTACAATAGTGGTACATGGGCGGACTTAATGCAAAAATCATTCTCTACCAGTCAACCTTTGGGTTAAAAAGACTACACTGTGATAGGTGTACAACAAATAAGATTAAAAATTGTTTTGTTTTGTAAATATACAAAACAATGATATACATAATACTAATAAAATACAGATAAAAATAATAAACTAATAAATATGATTTAATATACTAAAATTTCTGATTGAGAGAACTCATAATAATTATGACGAAGACAAACTAAGAATGACAGGCTTAGGTTTTACGCTTAAAGAAAAACTTGGACTCAGCCTTCTTGATGTCTCTTCTTCTTCTTCAAAATATTGTTTTAAATAATCAGGAGCACAAGGATCATTCATAATAGTGAAGAGCATGCAGAGGGATCTGAGGGATCTCCTTTGACGGATAGGTAGCCATTTAAGCTGAGAACGAAATGAAGAAAAGTGATCATATTTACGAAGGCCAAAAATGAAACGAATACAGTTGTTAAGAAGTCGATCCAGTTTATTAAGAAGTTCTTGGGATAGATCAGAGTAGCAAACATCAGCATAATCAATTATAGAAAGCACAAGTGATTGGACCAAAGTGGTTTTAGTGCTAGAAGGAAGAAAATGCTTGAATCTATAGAGAGATCGCAGTGAGTAAGTTACTTTCTGGCTAACCTGAGCAATCTGCTTATTCCAACTTAACCTGTCATCAATGTTTAGGCCTAAGTCTTTAACGTGTGGCGAGAGAGGGATGACGGCATTGTTGAAAGTAAGCGGCAGTAGTTGACTGGTGTCCAAGTTACGTAAAAATATGTACTGCCAATCAGGATAGCCTACATACATGAATGACAATAAGTATTACAACTGTGTACAAAGGTTGCTCATTTTCTTAAACAAAAACTATCGAAATAAAGATTTAAGGCTTTATTCCCACTACCGCTGCCAGTCAGTGTTTATTTTGTTTTTTTTATTTATATTTAACTAATAGGTACTTATTAGAAAAAAAAGAAATAACAATTCTAGCATTGCAATGAAGCCGCTCAAAAAAGTTTTTACTTAATATGACACCCACTAGTTGTTTACCAAATAACTTATTGGATAGAAAGAGGTTATAGAGAAAACATAAAATTCCTATGAATCAAAGCAATGCCAATAAGCTATAATTATGCGTTTCGATGCTATGTAGCCGTGGAATTCCGTAGAAAAACTATAAATCAATATTATTAAAAGTAAATGTTAAGAGAACGTGAGCAAACTATAGAAAAAGCCTTGGTTTAGCATTGATGGTGTGACCATGTGTGTACAAATCGATTCTACCGTGTAGGCCATAACCTTCACCATTTATAACGATACCATTAAAGTAATGTCAAGTATGGGAATCTAATGAAGTTTGTAGAAGATTCTCGTAAAGCGAGGCGAGAGATTGGAACAGTGAGCCACTGCTTGAAATCAAGCCATATAAAACACTTTTTTTATTATACGTGAATGAATCTAATGCATGTGTATTGTATTTGTAAAATTAATTTTATCTAGAGCTTACAATCTCACACACAATCAAATATTCTATGACTAGACATAAAATGAGAACGTATAAAGTTTTTGTAGGTACCTCATCTCAGACACTTAATTTGAAACTGGCAACATAAATTAGCTTTAAGCCATCATGATAGATTTAATAACAAATGACAAATAGTCTGAGCACGACAAATTTCTAGGTATACGATTACATTGGTAGATACTAAAACCGAAACTAGATAGTGTAGCTCTAAGCACCATTAACGTTAAAAACTGCAGGTCAGACAGATGGCCCGCCGTGTTTCGATTTTAAATATCGATTATTCGGCCAGTGACATCTGTCGATTTCGCTCCACAGATAAAAATAGACGCAATAATCGCGCAGTCGATCGAACGATACCTATAGAAACTTTTTATACGCCCTTTGACAACTGTCATGTGTCAATTGAAAGTTCTTGTGGGCAGTAGTATCAATGTTAATTTTTATTTATTTATTGGATAAATGACATTACGGAATAGCTGTTGCTACGTAATAAAAGCTATGATTATGACTTTCAGCGATCAAGACACTTGGAATAACATTTTGCGTAACATCTTGTTTCGCGGATTGTAATTATTCTTTCTTTCCTTGTTATGTCTCAATATTGATCGTGGTTAAAACCAAGACCACTCTCTTTATGTCATGAGTTCATGATTTGTGATCACTATTTTTTTCTCTTAGTTGGACGCTTCTCTAGAAACTTCTCTAACTCGATAAAAAGTTATTTCTACTGTACTGCTTGTTTCAATTATCTCTTATACAATTTTGACGGTCGGGTGCTTTTTTGCAAAAACTTTTACTGATCCATTGAAATGCCTTGTTACAGCCTATTTGGTTTTATTATTGTAGCAAATTGATTCGCGATGTTTTATGTAGATAGTTTGTTTAGTTTTATGTAGACTATTTTTATTTTGTATTGGTGTTAGGTCTTTATCAAAGTGATGGCTACATCAATGACTTTTGTGAAAGTTAAAGAAAATGACGTGGTATGATTAAAATGTTATTTTATTGTGCTCATTGAGGTTCGGAGATGAACGCAATTAAATTCGCATAGCATAAGCTCATCGTACATAGTGTTTATCATATAACCTCCAAGTTCGTTTAAATATTAGTTTTGCTTGACATGACATTAATGGTTACTCAATTACTACCTACAAGCTCTTGTACAGGGTTTATTACAAAAACAACTTGTGTGTACAACAAGAAACAATACAGAACAAGCTGAACAAGTAACAAACGATGTTTACAATTTCTACAAACTCTATTCAAAATAACAACATAAGACTTTATGTGACTTTCCCTAATCTGAACAACAAAAACAGTAATTTCAGTGTAAACCAGCCATTACATACGAAAGGGACAGTACCTATAAAATTAAATATAGTATACTGGGTAATAAATAAAACAAGGTTTAAAAATAGAATACGAAACACAAAATATGTGTACCTATCGTTTATCATTTAAAATTTCGTCTTTCACGGTTGCTACTTTGAATCGCATCAGTGAGTTCAAGCCCTTATCACATAAAACCTATGAATAGCATAAATAGTGGGAATTTTTATTGCAATTGGTGTGGGATATGTCATTAAATATAGGGAAATTGACTATCAAAATAATATTTCATGGAGGCAATTTCTTAACTTTCTTTTCTATTTTTAGATACTTTTCAAATTATGTGTGATAAACCTACACGTAAGTATATTTAAAGAGGCAGTGTGTGTAGTTGGGTGTTTAGTAGATTACAATATAATGGTCATGTGATAAGTCAATATCTGCTGTGTGAGCTGTTTGTTTCTCTGGTTACGACTTATGTTACTCAAAAAAAAACTAAATTTTTCCCCTACGTTACCGGGGTCAAAATCGTTGCAAATTCCTCCAGACCGTCCCATTGGAAGAAACGCAATTCTGTAATTTTAGTTACCATTCACCCTATAAACTACGCACGTTCGATTTTAATACGATTTTCACTTAAAGAAAGAACGATAAACGAAGTAGGTTTGTGTTTATAATTTAGCACCGGTTCATCATTTAGCAAACGTATTTAGTAATAATTTCCAAAAATCATGAATAATTAATTGAGTGATGGAATTTAATCGACATTACCTTAACATTAAAATAATCTTGCACATGGCAACAATATATTATTGGCTGATATACGGGATTCGAAAAAAGACAAGGCAAAATCCATAAACATAAAAAACAGACCCAATCACCTAAGGCATGACTATCCAGATTTTCGTCAATCAATTTCATGCAACCATCACTTATACTACTACTTGACGATAGACGATACGCTATCCGTCAATCGCAGCCGTGACTGTGGTTAATCTGACAGCAAAACCTACCGTATAATGGCCGCCTATTATAAGACCCTTTACATCAAATTATTTAAATGCCCGCAAACACAGTCATACGAATTCTGAAAATAATCTGAGGTACCTTGTACCTATCATATTTTACAGTCTACCGGATAAACCTGCTTTTACATATTATAATAAGTCAGGTTTCCACCTGCAACCACCTCGAATGCTAGTTGCAGTACATTGCGGGCTATCCAGGTGCGCTGTGATCAATTGCTCGATCGTGCCCCGTAATGTAGTGTTTGCTTGCAGATTGAAACGCGACCGTATAACTATGTATTTTCCTTCACATAATCAAATGGTGAGATTAGTAAGATTAACACAGAAACAATCTTGGAAATTTTGATTGCTACGATTAGGGGAAAATACAAATTGAACTTTCGTGATGCACGAGAGAGCCCTTGCTCAAATTACTCTATTATTTATTTAAATTGGATTTTACACTATGCTGTTTAGAAACCCAGTGACCCTTATCAACAATGTGGAATAGGGTCAGAGATTGTGATGATAACTGGCTCAGCAGAAACTTTTATTCTAAAGTCTGAGAGTTAATTAGGCACATTCTTTTATCTAGGGGTTCCTAAGATCTGTTAAAAATTGTGAAAGTAGGACAGATAAAACTGTGCCTAAAGGTCCAGGCATAGATATAATAAACAAGGAGATATACTAAACAAGGAGGTAGACGAAAATGTATCGGAAACCTATGTCTCCAGTTTGCCCCTACCACTACACATGCAGTTGAGTAAAAGCAATAGCAACATCGTTGTGTGATTTTTACATTGCTTGTTACAGTCACTTAGCGACAAACTTAGGTCGTGGTTAAGGAGCAATGTAATTATTGCAAAAATAGTACAGTCACTGTGATGTTTGAAAACAAAAATATTTTACTATTTGTTGTTTTTCATGATTTTAAAAACAAATATAGCTTCGGCTGCGGCGGCGGGCTTTCAAACCACCTGCTCCTCAGCTCGCGGGCCGCCCCACTCCTCCGCGCATACGCGGGCTTAAATTACACTCTAAGGGTAGGACAGACAAGACTGCGTGAAGTCGATTTTGCAGTGATTCGTTTCTGTCACTAAATTTTGTAGCACAACATATTGAGTTTTTATGACACTATTTTAATTTAATATTGAAAATACTACCAAGTAACCGGCTTAATATTTGTGACCAAATAATACTCCGTAAAATTTTATTTCGGTGTGATGAAAATATGGCAAACGAATCATTTGGCAAATGAAAAAAGTTCAAAAGAGGCTTCGGCCAATAGCAAAAAGTAATTTTGTAAATCGACGAAATATAGCTCGGTGAAACCTATGACACATGATACTTCGATGATCTAAAAATATGTCAAATAATGCACATAGCAAAAAAGACGAAGGTCAATAGTTTTCGGTAAAATGAATTTCGAACAAAAAACTTTCGGAAAAGTGATTGGTTTCCCCTCCTGCCACAACACAAAGACCTGTTCCCAGTTACCGGGTTGTGGAGGTCACATAGGCATTAACTCCACGTAAAATACTGGTATTCAGCTACACCTGGCTTGACTGGAAGCCGACCCAAATATAGTTGGGAAAGGGCTAGGCAGATTTATTGTATGAATAGATTGGTGTTATTAAACGGTTTTATTTAGCTTGCCGTTTGTTTTTTGTTTGGGTCGAATTTAGGAGTTGAAATTCTACCCTTCCTGTTGACAGATTGATCTGATATTTGGTATACACTTTTAATTCTGATGACAATACAATTGTTTATGAGTGAAAACTGCGCTGCGCTGTGCTTCGCTAAGTTCACTAGCCAAGGTAGTTTTCTATCGACTGTCGACGGAAGTTAATTTACACAACATTGTCAGTAAACAACACAGTCGTATACAATCATATAAACGCTAATCTTAACGCCTTTCTCTAAACAGCCTTTGAAATTGATAACACAATAGAATATTACGTGATTAGCATAAATGGGCACTTAGTAAGTACTATTTATTTAATTCACACCATCATGTTAGTGTAAATAAAATTAGTGTTAATAGAAAGCAAAGCAAAAGAAAAATTAAAGTGTTGTCTCAGAAACTACACATCTGAACGAAACTCCACCTACAGGAACATGAATTGCATCAAAATTAAAAGTTACCTTGAAGTTCGAAGTTATTTGCCGGGTCAATAGCCATTAAACTTACCTACTATGCTAAAGTCAATTTTGCACTCAGTCATCGTCCTAGTCAAAGCGATCTTCGCGCGAATATCAACGCGATGGTCGCGTTCCTCAGCGCGGCTTTGCCGTAAAACCCGACTCCCTTCCACTCCGACCAGGGCCCCAAGTCTGCTATTTTTTATAAATTCGTCATTCCAACACGATGCCATTGTCATTTTGCTATAAGTTCGTAATCTGCTAAATTCATAATGGTCGATCATTGGTCGGTCAATGGTCTCGTAATAGAATTGTGGTTCTAAGTATTCAATGTCTTTGAAAAGCAATGACTGCACAATGATTTTATAATGTTAGGTCACTGATCGAAGGAACTGTCAAAATTTTAGCAGATTACCGCATACGTCTGTCATTCACTTGTCATTATGAACGAGGTTACCAATCTTTGCTATTTCTTTCAATGCAGTATCAGTGGTTGACCATTGGAAAGTCATAATGACGCTTTTATATTAGTAGATTACCAAACTTGTAAAAATCAACAGTTTATGAAATCAATGATAGACAATTCTGACACTATTGTAATAGCAGACTTGAGGCCCTGAGCGGAAGGGGTTATTTGATGACTTCCCAACCAAAAAAAAAAAAATTGTCATTGGTATAGACCTGCTTGATTTGTCTAAGCCTAAGTCAATGCCTCTACTATGACAAGAAACCACAAAGAGGAATAGATTAAAATCATGTAAAGAATTATACAATCAACCAGCAATATCTCGAATTAAATGGTCTTCTAACCGCGAAACGTTTCTACTTTCTTATAGGTAGTACCCACGCATTTAGATGCTCAACGTTATATTGCGACAACAAAGTAACGACACAAGGGTTGTCGCATTAACGCGTTGCGTCTGTCTTCGAAGCTTTAAAGCTTAAGGAGGCCGGTTTAAAACTGGGGCAGTTCTTAAAATATTATATGAACTCTATTGAACGCCATAACGTCATTCACTGTATTGGATTACGTAAAATTGGAATAACTTGCACGGTATAAATATCGGAATGCCATTAAAACAGTTAAATTGAGTATTTCTGACCCTAATTCGCATAGTTAAAACAAGCAAAAATTCTTATAGATTCGGAATATCAGTACTTTAATCGCACAAAACTGTTCGAATATTCTTTACATATATTCGCCCCCGAATCTGTAATGCAAACATGCAAAGACAAAATTGTATCGCGGTCGAGTCGCATTGTTGTCAATTTTAGTAAACTAGTTTCAAAAAGGTCTTGAACTTCCAATTCCATTTACGAACATAAAAACAAAGCCATAAACTCCGAACGACCTATAACCAGCCAGTGAAATCGCAAGCACTGACGTAACAGCACCAAAAAAAAAAACATAAGTAGGCCATCTGTCCACATGACACTGAACAAAAGCCAAAGGCGAGAGAAAGAAGGCCGAGTCGAGAGGCAAAGGCATCGACACACAGAGCCAATTCCGAACATGTTCGGAAGTATGACAGTGATGTAATCAAAACTGTTGCGTGGTGTTATGCAACGAGGTTTGAAAATGGAATGAGTCGCTAATAACTGTCGTTCTCTTGTTTATTTTTAGAGAAATTGATGACTGTTTGATCTGTCTGTCATGTGTGTATTAATTGGATACGCAAATAGATTGCGTTTGAATTGATTGGAATAGTAATATTAGGCAAACTCTACTCTCTAACAACCATTTCTTTATGGGATTATACAATTAGAACTTCAGGAAGCCCTCCTGTCACCCTGATCATTCAGCCCTGCTAAATTATTTTACATGAAGCGGCTGCCTACCACTTGTTAAAACTGGATATCACACTTTCAGACTTCTGACTATCTATTACGAGTTAAGACTATTAAAAATCTACAAATGACAGACGGGACTAACGGGCCATCTCAGGTACAGAGGGGGTCTTAGTTGGTTGGGGGGTATGAATGGTCATTATTCCAGACTACCTTTGGCAAGTGTGGCTTAACCTTGACAATCGGCCAGTACAGCTGTCATTAAATACACACAGTCACAAGTCAGTTAAGCATTACCGAGTCACATTACACAGTCGCTGGGCAGGCGGGTTGACGATCGCAGTATAGCTGTTGCAATGTTGGTACAGAGAATGCTGCTGCCCATTCTCTGGTGAGTCCCTTAGCCGCCTCTGTGTGATTTGATGGTGCTATTTTTTTACGTCCGACACCATACGGTACAACGGGTATTTTACAGTTGGTCACTAATCTACAGACTGCCTTCGCCCAAGTGTCCTTGAACCTAGTAGATCGACCTGTACCGTCCACAAGCCAGTCGAGTATGACTAGGTAACCCATATTGAACAAAGGACCACCTACTTCCTAAAGTACCAACTTCTCAAAGTATCCAACTGCGATCGATGTCAAGCACTCACTTCCCGGTGTAACGCAATGGATATAAACTGCGAGATACCTTGCTCTTGCGCAAGCGCCGCTTTCACTAGCGCTAGCCCGCGGACCGGCGCGAGCGGCGCTTGTCAAATAATAGAAATTGTAGCGTGCGAAATGTTACGAGATTGAACTGAAATTAGGTAGTGTTTTGTTTTTTTTTGAGAGGAGATTGTTTTGATCTTGAAAGCAGTTTTTTTTCCTTTCAGGTGAATGTTACCTATTTTCTACGTTTTTATCGCCGCGAAATGTTTGGGACTAGCTATTATTGCCTACCCTTAGTTACCCATAGGGTGGTAGCTTACTGCCAAGAATCTGTTAGAACATAGGCCTAATTTTAGTAGAAACATGTGGAAGCACCTTTCTATATCAAGTTGATGGTCCGACGAGCTGGCGTTTTGGGGGACTGTCTTCATATAATTAGATTTTTGTCGTTCAAAAAGTCCTGGTTTTCTGTTCGGTTTGAACAAATCACTTTTGATTGATCAAATTCATTGATAAGGCGAAAATGAGTTGGTAATACTTACCCGGTTTAACCACTAGTCTACAACACAAACCATGAAAAAAACTTTTTTTTTTTTTTTATTAGATATGGGTTTGCTCTTGACTCTAGTCAATGTCAGAGATGACAGAGACAAAGTCTAAGATGGAGCGAGCTTACCCAGAAGGAGCCTGTTCACTCTAACTTTGAAGAGATTAGGGTCGTAAGCATTTGGAAACACAGACGCAGGCAAAGAGTTCCACTCTTTTGCTGTGCGCATTATAAAAGACGTTTGGAAACGCTTAGTGCGAATTGGTGGAATAGCTACAAGGTAGGGATGGTAAGATGCAGTACGTCTGGATGTCCGATGGTAGAAGGGGGCCGGTGGGATGAGGTCGTGGAGTTCTTGGGCACACTCACCGAAGTACAATCTGTAGAAGACCGATAAGCAGGCAACCTTACGGCGATGAGCCAAGATTTTTGAATTTTTTTACCTTAACCATGAAAAACAGAATGAAAGACGATTCGTTAATGGACGTTAGCTTTTACAACCTTACCTTAATTTTAAATACGGCCTGTGGGCGTTGCCCCAGTAACGCCCAAGGGCCGTATTTAAAATTTCTAAGCCCAAAAATAAAGTCATTAACATAATAAATAGCTGCATAATTGCATCGTTAATGGTTTCAAAAGAAATTAACTTATCAACTGCCTTAAAACGGCGCACTAATCCGTCACGCAATTACATTCTCGTAAGAAACAAGATGGCGTCGTTACATAAACGTAAATCAAAGGCATATTAGCATGTAATGTGTATGATTACATCGTGCATAGAGAAGAAAGGTAGCGCCATTAGTCTAATAGATGCGTGATAGGACCCTCTCACTTGTTTAAGTGATCTTTTATTTATCAAAACATACTTTGGTATAGTTTCTCTATGATTAGAGGCAATATAAGAGTGGGTAGCTAATGATCTACTAAGTAAAGGTATTGAATTCATTCATTCCCATTGATTGTACGAGTAGAGGCAGAACAAATAAACGATGGATGGATTGTAAAAGATTTGTGGACCACAATTAAATTGGGATATCAGCAGGAGGAATGCATGAGATGAATTCATTAATCATTCAATAATTGATTGCTAAAAGAATAACAATCACAAACAAAGCATTCGATTTAGATGATTTCAAAACTGTGGTCGTGCTATTTACAGTAAGCTTTCTTTTTATGTAACAGTTTCATATAGAAAAATAAGGCAAGTCCACATGACTAACAAGAAACCAGAGTGAATTTCTTTTTTTTTTCAGTTTGGAGCCTATGTTATGTCAACTAAGGCTTGTTTCACACGTACCACAACCACACCACACCCCGTCGCAACAAAAGGTGGTCAAGCTGTGGTTACGTGTGAATAGTATCGCTGCGGCTTCGGCTTGCGGTTGCGTTGTAGTACAGATGCCAGCACATCAAGGTACAACAATCTGTCAAATTTCTTTAATAGAATTTCAACTTAATTGCTTAAGGATTAGATTCAATGTTGATTGGGAAAATTTGACAGTTTCGAATAGCTTGATGTGGTGGCGTCTGCACCTTCAAAATGTGGTTGTGTTTGCGCTGTAGCCGGCCGCTAATTCACGGTGTCGCTGATGGTTGCGTTGTGGTTGCGACGTGGCTGCGATGTGGTACGTATCGGTATCACACACTCGGTCGATAATGACGGAAAACTAGGGTCCGTGTGAATTTAACTATTAATTTTCATACAAATTAGCCCCCGCACGTGTTGTGGTTGTGGTACATGTGAAACAAGCCTTAAGCTGTCTATATCACTGTCACTTGGCATGCATGAGTTACCTAACTACTTTTAGGCATGAAACCTGTCAAGCCAAAGACTATTATAGACTCAGCAAAAAAGAAAAAAATCTTGCGTCAACGGCCATAACGACTGTTTGATTGTAAGCAACTCAAGTGGATATTTCGATGCTAATTATAATTACACAAAACTTCAGAAACTGTGTGGAGTTACAATCTAATAACTCGTGTAATCTCAAATAGGAATATTTATGTCAGTCATTGATCAAATACTTTCTACCCCTTGGCAGCTGTCAGTCTGACCTTGGCGTGACCTGGGCCTTTTAAAGACCATAGACTGTAGAGTACTGGACTAAGCGTTCCGTGTCTGGTTGGCAAGTGAATACGGACAAAACAGAAAGAGAGACAAAACGATCGTGCGGCTAGTTGTTGTCTTTTTCTAAAATTCTGATTGATACACTTCACAGACTCGAAATTTCACTACAACTATGTTGGTTTCTGGCTTCTGACTACCTGTACCGACTGTTAAATATGTTCAAAAGACAGTCAGGACCACTGGCTTCAACTGCTTTCCGAGGTACGGAGGAAACATGATATGTAATGGTCACCCATCGGGTCGAAATCGGCAAGCGTAGCTTAATCTCAAAGTTTAACCCTCTTTTTTATGGATGGGTAATCATCAAATGACTCCTAAGAAGTGTCAGACTCATACTGACTAAAACTCATCCGTGCTCATCTTTGCGTGCCAGGGCCGCGGGGATTCGAACAAATTCCGCAACCAAAGTTTAACTCTTACAGCTGTTATTGTTTAGCTACGGGCCAATCACCTTCGTCACCACGATTAAAACATATTGGTAACTCCGACTGTACCTATACCGACTGTCAGTCTGACAAAAGCCTTATAATGACTTCTGCATTAGAGGTACTCTAACACTCTACGATACTCTGTTCATTTCGTATTCGTAATGATTGACATGACACCATGCGTACACGCACCTAATGCTTATTTCAGAGCTGTGGCATAACGGAAAAGGAAAGTTGATTATTAGACGATTAATTAGTAATTACTGTCAATCTCAATCTGAAATTGAAAAAGAAGACTTGTTATGGGTTGTCTATGTATCTACCATCTGTTGGGTAACTAATATTACCTATGTATCTATGGAGAGTCCGGTCGGAGACCAGCAGCCCAATATTGTAACATTTTTAGGCAAAGGCACTGCGATCCCTCTACCTACGGTTTGTTTAAAATAACGAGTTCCAAATTATGTAATGCATTATGCACGTAATGTTACATTCACAGTTTTTTTGACACATTGGGTGCGTTAGGGTGTCCCCACCAATCGATCGATGCAACACTGCATCATTTTAATGTCTCGCGCACACGAGTGCTCCCGAAGATTGCCGACGCGTGTTCGCTTCGATCTAGACGAGAATAATCCCAAGTAGCAAAATAATGTCATATAAATAGTACAGAAACGTTTTTTATATAACTTTCAGCCATATGAAAATGGTTTTATAATAGTTTTTTGTACGTAAATATAACGCGGGTTTGGGCGCAGATTATATAACATTTAAATCGTGTTAGGGTCGTTTTGCAGTCGCTCCAGCGACAATAAAGTTGAGTAAAAATCACGTAGACGTTGAAAGTTTATCTAGAAAGGCTTGTAATAGTTTCAGTAATACTCTTACAAAACTAAATCATCGTATAGATGTTTTGTTATGCCGGTGGTTGGTCAATGGTGCAGGCTAGATCACTTGTGTGACAAAAATTTATTGTGTTGCGATAAAATTTATAAAAAGTTAAGTCAAATGTTTTAATAATCATTATTATTTATTAATTTAATGTTAAGAAAGTTGACTGTGATGGAAGATAAAGAGCGGTGACTTATACTTGGGAATTTAAAATTTTCGATGATATGTTTGGTTATTTCTTTAATATTTTAATGGGCCTTCATAATGTTAGTGTTTCAATATTGTTTATAAAAATAAAATACATAAATTGGTATTCATCGTTTCCGCCATATTGCCAATAGACATTGGGCGACTGCATTTAGACCTGTTTATAACTATTGGTCTTATACATGTTTTTGTACGACTTATGGCGTCCTCCATGACGGTTGCAATTAGAGTTATGTTGGAAAATAGAAAAACCTTTGTATGTATTCATGAGAATACTTCTGTATTTCTTACAGGGACATCATTTCAAAAGACTTTGAGTTGCTAAAGCAAATAAAATGGCCATGGAATAACACACATTTTCAGTTATCACAGAAGTGCTATGTAATAAAAAAAATAATGGATGTAAAAAAAATGTAATACTTAAAAGATATTTTTTATTGTATCATGAGGAAAATTACAACTGATTGCCCATTTTTTTAAATCTTGCCGTTATTGATCATCTTTATCAAGTTCTTCATAACTTTCGTTACTCATTTCCATGGAGTTGTCTTCTTTAAAGAAATCGGAATTATTTAATTCGTCTACAAAAAAAAGATTTGGGTAATATAAACTTACGAATGAATCTAATAAAGGAGCTTTTTATAGAAAAACATACTTTCGCTATCTTGTGTGCCTTCTGGTAAAAGAACATGAGCGGAACAAAAATGTACAACAAAACAAAAACACCAGTCCTGACTGGATCCAGCATTTACCGCATTAAATGTTGAAACATTTACGGAACCACTTTCATATTTTTACCGATTTCTGCTTGGCTGGGCACAGTTTCTTCCAGATTAAATGTAGGTATCGTTGCTGTATTTAACAATAATAATTGATAATTTTTATTTACTTTTCTTCTAAAACCACCACTTCGTTTAATTCTTTTCCACTTTTTGAAATCCTTATCTAAAATTAAGATACAAAAAAAACCGCGAGGGAACGAATGCGAAGGCGAATGAGTTATATAAAAGATTCTAATTATTGCTTAAATAATCAATTGACTTATATTAGTCATATAAGAATAACGCTTCAACCTTAAAGTTACTTAAAGGTGGAATTATAAGACCCAGTATGACGATTTTATAATAGTTAACTATAAAATCATTACATAACTGTTTGTTTTTTAAGTGTTGAATTAAAGGTTCTTAATTTACAAAACATGGCGACTCATCACTATTTTATGACTGAAACGTTTACTCGACTTAACGTTGTATGACCGTCATATAAAATGATTGAGATGACGTTTAACAGACACATTAATACGGTTTAGATTATTTATAACTAATGCGTCGAACTGAATACTACTTTACAACTCTTTAGTTGCTGCAAAACTGTTAAAAAGCCCTTACATGTCTGTTAGTTGTATAGTTCTAATATTATACAACGATTTTGCTACTTGGGAAGGGTGCGTTTCCACCAGAAACGAGGATGCATAGCGAGGGAAGTGTTTGTTAGGAACCAATATAATTGCTTGTGCTGAGCGAGGCTAGGTATATGAAGCAATTCCATTGGTTTTTAGACCCATCCCTCGCTACGCATCCTTTCACATCTCACGTTTTTTGACGCCAAAAAACGTGCGTACTATGATAGCTGGCTTTTCTGTTACTCAAAAGACTAGATAATTTGCCTATCCCAAGCCTAATAGATGTTTTCTATATTTTATTATACAAAATACACCTACTTCATTATGCAGATAATCTTTTGACAGTAATAAAACCTTTAATGACGGATATAAAACATACTGGGAGGGCTTTCCGAATTGAACCGGTCAAGAAGAGATCATTTGCATACCAACATGCAACTCAATATTATTAATTGATTATAAAATACTTAGCACAGTAATAAAAGGAGAAAATGTGAAAAGATTAAATGTGTTTCCTATGTTTTCTGACATAGATATATGATAGACAAGGTAGAGGTTCGGATCAACTCTCTTTTACTTTAATTACCTTTGTAACAAAGAATGCTCTTTTCAAATCATCTGCGTAAAGGCGGTCAATGAATCAATGAGTTAATAAATCATACCGCCGAGACCTTTCTCAACTTTTTCGGCTTCCATTTCTAACTGGATACTGCTGAGTACCAGTATTTATTAACCGACTTAAAAAAAGCCGGCCAAGTGCGAGTTGGACTCGCGTACGAAGGGTTCCGTACCCTTATCTATATTATAAAAAAAAACACTACAAAGTACCTACAAAATAACTTTAATTTCGGAAGTCGGTGTTTTTCTTCTGCTTCTTCGTTATTTGACACCGACTTCTGGAATTAAATTTATGTTGTACTTTGTAGTGTTTTTTTTTTGGTCGGTTTTTCTTTTGTGAAAAAGTTTTTTATTTTTCACTTTTTAGTGGTACCCCACACCTAACAACACCACTGGAAAGCCACAGGAAAGCAAAAATACCCAATTTCGTATATGGATGATTTTTCCACATATTTTTTCCAGCTTAAAAATCAAACTGCTGAACCGATATCGCTAAAATTTGAATGGGATCAATCGAGAAGTAATCTTTTCACATAAAACCAGAATTTTTCAAATCGGTTCATAAATGACTGAGATATGAGGTAAAAAACACAAAAAAAAAATGCAATCTAATTGAGAACTGTGATGTATGTTAATATTTAGAATAAGTGGGTAATTAGTCATAACTTATTATTGTAACTACCACCGCGCCAGTCTGCGAATATACGCTGTGCTATCGAGACGTTACGTGTTTTATTCTGCTCCTAGCTGACAAATTCCCTAATCTCATATTTCTCAGTGGCGACGAGGATTGAACTTTGCGCGTGTGAAAATAAGTGTGACGATGACGATCGGAAAAATAGCCGAGTTTAACGTACACAAAGACGACTGGAAATTGTACGTTGAACGGTTAGAACAGTACTTCGTTGTGAACGAGATAAAGGAGGATTTACACGTACCAACCCTGATTACCGTTATGGGTGCAGAGAGCTACGAGTTGCTGGTCAATCTGTGTACACCGAATAAACCAAAAACAAAGACATTTGAGCAGTTATCGGAAATTATGTGCAAACATTTACAACCAAAACCTAGTGAACTCGCCGAAAGGTATAAATTCCGACATAGGAAACAAAAGGACGGTGAAACCATATCCGAGTACGTAGCGGCGCTTAAAAAAATGTCAAAGACCTGTGAATTCGGGAGTTGGCTCGAGGAAAGTTTGAGGGACCAATTGGTGTGCGGAATAGCGAGCGAGAATATTAGGCAAAGGTTATTCGCAGAGTCTAAATTGGATTTTGCCAAGGCGTATAAATTGGCCGCCAGCATGGAATCAGCGGAGAAGGACGCCGCTATAGTGGAAGGGCCTAAATCGTCAACGGGAACGGACACCACGGCGGCGACGGTGACGTGTCAAGCGGTGACGACAAGACGGCACACAGCGAGCGGTGCGGAGCGCGGCGAGCGTTATGGGCGCGAACGACGTGAATTCCGAGAGCGGCGTGGGGGCCACGAGTCGGGGCCGGGTGAGCGGGCTCGGCCGGGGGAGCGAGCTCGGCTGCAGCGGCCGTGTCGTGTTTGTGGCGCTAACCACAATGAATCGACGTGCAAGTTCGCAAGTTACGTGTGTAGAGTGTGTAACCGGCAAGGGCACCTGCGACGGGTGTGTCCCAATATTGTGGAACAGTATCAGGTAGACGTGAAAACCACGGGCAGAGACGAAGAGGTGGACAGTGACGAGGTAATTTTTGTAGATGTTTGTCGGTTGTCGATAGAAAGTTGTAAACCTATTTATATTACACTGAACGTCCATAATAAACATATTGCTATGGAATGTGACACGGGTAGTGCAGTGTCTTGTATTAGTCGCGAGTGTTACGATGCACTATTTAGCGACCTTCCTTTACAACCTTGTAAATTAACATTGAGATATTATACTGGAGAGACTGTCAAACCGTTAGGTATAATAAAACCCTTAGTTAAATATAACGATAAAAGTGAATTTTTAGAATTACTTGTTATCGAAAAAGGAAAAACTGTACTATTGGGTCGACATTGGATAGCGGCATTAAAAATACAGCTACCTGATTTAAGATATGATGTGCATAAAATGGAGGAAAATAAGGAGTATAATGTTTCCTATTTCAGTTCCAAATATTGTAACGTGTTCGCGGAGGGTCTCGGGCGCTTCACGGGCGGTTCAGTGAGCATACACGTGCGAGAGGGCGCGCGCCCGGTGTTCATGCGCGCGCGCCCGCTGGCGTACGCACTGCGCGAGCCGGTGGAGCGCGCGCTGGATCAGTTCGTGCGCGACGGAGTTCTCACCCCGGTGGAGCGCTCTGACTGGGCCACGCCGATAGTCCCAGTGGTAAAGAAGGATGGTACCATTCGTATCTGTGCCGATTACAAACTGACCTTAAACAAGGTAATAGAGATTGACCGTTATCCGCTGCCTAGGGTAGAAGATTTGCTAATTCGTCTCAGAGGTGGTGAACATTACAGTAAAATCGATTTGTCGCAAGCATACGCACAATTTGAGCTCGATGACACAAAGAAATATACAGTAATAAATACCCACAAGGGGTTATACATGTATAACAGATTAGTGTATGGTTTAGCGTCTAGCCCGGGTATTTTTCAAAGGAGAATAGAACAATTACTTGCCGACATGCCGAGGGTAGGTGTTTTCTTAGACGATATTATCGTGACAGGTATTACGAAGGCCGACCATATAACGAATTTACATAAAGTCTTTCAGCGTTTGCAAGACTACGGACTTAGGGTAAAGAAGGAAAAATGCGTTTTTTTTGTAAAGTCAGTTTCTTATTTAGGTCACATCATTAGCAAAGAGGGCGTACACACGTGCCCGGAGAAAGTAAAGGCCGTGATGGAGACGCCGGCGCCTACCAATATCACCGAATTAAGAGCGTTTATAGGTTTAGTCATGTATTATGCGAAATTCATTAGAAATATTAGTACAGTTCTAGCACCGTTATACAATCTGTTAAAGTCAGGTGCTAAGTATAATTGGAATGAAGATTGTCGGAGCGCATTTAAAAGAGTGAAGCGTCTGTTAGCGGATGGTGAAGTACTAGTTCATTACAATCCAGAGCTACCACTGATTTTGACCACGGATGCGAGTAGCGTGGGGGTCGGTGCGGTAATTTCGCATGTTACGGCGGAGGGTGAGCGCCCGGTGGCGTATGCGTCGCGGTCGCTCTCACCAACTGAGCGAGCTTATGCGCAAATAGATAGGGAAGCTCTTGGAATTGTATTCGGTATTCGAAAGTTTCACCAATACCTATACGGTCGTCACTTTACACTACGGACAGATCATAAACCCTTGACACACATTTTTGGTGATAAGACGGGTATTCCGGTGATGGCCGCTTCACGACTACAACGGTGGGCGGTACTGCTATCGGGTTATAGTTACAAGATTGAGTACATCACGTCGAGTAGGAACAGCGCGGATGCGTTATCACGACTGCCGTGTAACAGTAATTCTTCGGGTAAGCCAAAAACAGAAAGTACATATGTCAACTTTGTAGAAAATTTCTTACCTATCACTAGCAATGATATCAGGCGTGTGATATCTAAGGATAGGACACTTAGTAGGGTGATGTTATACATACAATCAGGATGGCCGTCGGTTTGTCCCAGTGAAGAGGTTAAACCGTTCTTTGCTAGGAGAAACGAATTATATGTAGAATGTGGATGCATGATGTGGGGCTATCGTATGATAATCCCGCATGCGTTACAATGCCAAATATTACAACAATTGCATAGCAGTCATATGGGGATTGTAAAATTGAAAAGCTTGGCTAGGAGTTACGTTTGGTGGCCCAACATTGATAAAGACATCGAAGACATGGTAAAAAGGTGTGAGACATGTGCGGCGGAAGCAAGCGCGCCCCCGCGATCCACTATCCACCCATGGCCGTATTATACTCAACCGTGGACGAGACTTCACATTGATTTTTTAGGTCCATACCGAGGTATGACGTTCTTGGTATTGATAGATTCGACTTCAAAATGGTTAGAGATATTCGAAATGTCACGAACGAACGCATCTAACGTAATTAAAGTGTTGCGTTCGACTTTCGCGAGATTTGGTTTACCAGAACAGTTAGTATCAGATCAGGGACCACCTTTTACGAGTGCAGAGTTTAAAGACTTTCTCATGAAAAATGGTATTAGGCAGCATTTTTCACCCGCTTATCATCCGTCTTCCAACGGAGCGGCAGAAAATGCAGTTAACATTTGTAAACGCGCGATCAAAAAGGCGATTAGGGATCGTGTGGACGTAGACACAGCCATACAAACATTCCTCCTAGCATACAGAAACACAAGACACAGCACTACAGGTGAGACGCCTGCTATGCTGTTGCAGAAACGAACACTACGTTCTAGGCTAGATTTGTTACGAACGGAACGATCAGTAGGTACCAGAGTGCAGAATGCACAGCAGAGACAAATCGATTCAGCAGGTGGGATTTCGCGATCATTCAACGAGGGTGACCCCGTTTGGATGAGGGAATACAATTCTCCAAACAAATGGGTAAAAGGCTCGATCACAAACGTGGATAGCTCTCGTCGGTACATTGTAGCAAGGGATAACGGTCAATTAATTAAAAGACACGTGGATCAGATACGGCGTAGGACTCGGGCATCGGTTGGCGGACCGAATACCGAGGACGAAGGTACGATGGAAGGTGAGAGCTCCCTGGCGCAGGCTGACGACAATTTGATGGATGAGGATGATTGCAAGGAGAGTGTGAGTGAAGAACATAAGTCAAAACAAGAAATGAATGACGAGGTAGGAGGTGTTGATAATGACCCACCATCCAATCAATCACCAGGGTCATCACTTCAGCAGCAAGCCGAGTGCCCGAAGCGAACACGAAAACCGGTTATCCGATTTACCTATACATGAAAGTTTAAACTTAGTATTTAATAAACCTATTGTAATTTAAGAAGGGAGGTGTGATGTATGTTAATATTTAGAATAAGTGGGTAATTAGTCATAACTTATTATTGTAACTACCACCGCGCCAGTCTGCGAATATACGCTGTGCTATCGAGACGTTACGTGTTTTATTCTGCTCCTAGCTGACAAATTCCCTAATCTCATATTTCTCAAGAACCTCCTCCTTTTTTGAAGTCGGTGAAAACGGCAAAAAAATCACGTTTGTTGTATGAGCCCCCTTAAATATTTATTTTATTCTATTTTTTAGTTTTTTTTTGTTATTGCGGCAACAGAAATACATCATCTGTGAAAATTTCCACTGTCTAACTTTCACGGTTCATCCTGGCTGCCATCATGCTGGCCAGCTGCAGCCTGGTGACAGACGGACAGCGGAGTCTCTAATAGGGTCGCGTTTTTCCCCTCTGGGTACGAAACCCTAAAAAAGAGGAGGTTCTCAATTCAGTTGTATTTATGTTTTATGTTTATTTTTATATTTTGAGGTAAAACCTTCCTTCATTTAAAAACCGATTTGAAAAAAAAAATGTACAGTTGTGGATTTTGTTCGAAAGAGTTCCTGCGGCCCTGGAACGCAAAGGGCACTAGGAGGAACACGGATGGGTTTTAGTCAGTAAGAGTTTGACACTCTCTCCCGCTACAACCAGAGCGGAAGGAGTCATTTGATGATATACCTACCATCCAAAAAAAAAACTTCAGTCGAGTAATGTGTTGCAACCAAATGCTGAGAGCTATACATCAATAAAAGAGGTGTTGAGGCTATGAGCTATTAATTATATGGCACGCAATATTGCTTGCCGTCATTACACTTAATGATCTGTGAATTGAAACATTTTTAGGCTACGTTAGGTGACGAAAAACTTGGTTCCTTGATACTTGATACAAATATTTTAAATACGGAAGTAACTCTGTCTGTCTGTCTGCTCGGCTCAACGGATCGTCATGAAATTTGGCAGATATATAGCCTGGGATACGCAAAAGGACATAGGTTACTTTTTTACGCGACAACCGACATCCACGCGAGCGAAGCCGTGGGCAAAAGCTAGTAAAAGTGTAGGCAAATGGACTATACTTTCCCAACTATCTTCGAGAAGGCGTCTAGCAGAATGCACCTGAATACCAGTACTTTACACTAAGCGTTTGTCCATCTAACCTCCACAACCAAAACTTACTGGTTAACATAGTAACACCACTAGTAAAACTTAAAAAGAAAAATCACGAACAGCCGAGTGTGCAAGACCAACTTTCAAGTGACAGAGAACATACGAGTCCAAAAATAATATTGACAAAGCCTCCTTCTTTCATGTGATGTATTCATCATTGGGGACGCAGATGGAAGGTATTCTATCTGTACCCTTGATGCGTCTTGCGATGAGATTGATGATTCGGAGACGCGAGTGAAAATCCAACTGTCAGTAAAAAATGTTTATTGACACACGGTAACGGTTAAACGCTCGAGCACTTGTGAAAATGCCAAAATAAAAAATAAATCTCACGTAATAGTAATAATAAACATTAAAATCGCGAAAATTTTACACACCGGACCGGTGTGCCGACGGCAGTGCTCGAGCGGAGAACAATATTGATCGTTTTTTAATTAACTACTACTGGCTAACACAGTATGGACTAGCGTTCGACGTAACGAACGAGAGAGAGAGAGAGAGAGACTAAGGGTAGCGCCCCAAATGGTCTCTTGTGTTGCCACTTAACAAGTGTGTTAAATATTATAACATGCGATGCTATATCTAAGGTGCGTACACAGTAAACAATACGTGACGACACACATCTAGTGAATGGCGGTCAAACAAAACAATCGCGTCGTGCAATCGACATGTGATTTTCATGAAAATAAAATGAAATCAAATTTATTCGTAAATGTAGGTCAATACAATAAGATGTTATACTATGATGGACGTCTTTTGACATCGATTTGAAGCATTCGAGTAAGTACTAAAACAACTGAATACACTGCAGTTTATAAGGTGGCGTATGATAAAGATGTTTCTCACAAATATTCAGTTTTTATACAGCTGCTACTAAATGACGCCCTGGTTTAAGCTTTATTGAGGTGTCACTTTTGACACCAAACCGGTACCTCTTATGACTGAACTATGTAACATTCAGTTACGACAAAAACGAAATAATTATATGACCAAAGTTACTGCAGGAAGCTAATGACTTAATATGAACCGTACTTACTTTTGGTGCTGATTTGCGATGTTAAATGCCAATTGTGAAATCACTTAACTGACTAAAACTGCACTCGGATAAATTAAAGAAAATAAATTCTATTCGTAAACAACTTTAAAAAAGTTAAGAAAATTATAGATTTTCTTAACTTTTTTAAAGTGATGTGATGTGATGTGTGATGTTTTTTTTGTGATAAATAAATTTTAAGTGTATACACTTAAAATTTATTTATCAGAAAAAAAATCTTGGAGACAGATTTTTTGACGATTTTCGCTTGTTGTTCTTCTTTTATTAAGCAGAAACAAAGCAACGAACCAACATAAAGTTAAAAATACTTTGTATATGTCACCGGAAAATTGCAAACTTCGCAAAAAAAAATTTAATAAATCTTTATTTGATTATAATTTCTCGATATATTATAAAAAATCGTTTTGTACACAATCCCAATCCCATCCAAATCAATAGTTTCCAATATAACCGTGTCTTATTAAGAAAAATTGTTTAAAAATTTCACGCGATATTTTACAATCTTACGGCGTTTGTAATTTTCCGGTGTATACAAACAGAAAAACGGAACGGAAAAGTTGAAATGTAACCGCTTGTCCTGGTATGGTCATGTGAAGAGGAGGGATAAAACGCATGTAACTAAAAGGGTTATGAATATAAATGTGGATGGATGGAGAGGAAGAGGAAAAGATGGATGGATTGTGTGAGGAGCGATACGAAAGAAAAGGGAGTTAGTGATAGTGTGACGGCTGATAGGACAGAATGGAAGAAAAAACGTGTTGCGCCGACCCCAAGTAACATGGAATAAGGGCAGGAAGATGATGATACAAACAGTTTATAAGCTGGAGAAAGACACAGTTCCTATGGGAAATATCACAGTAGCAAAGTCGCGGATTAAAGCTACTTTACCCTAAGACATACCTGAGTAAGTCCAAGCCTGTAGCTGGTGACGTCCAGGTCCAGAGTCAGCAGCATGTCGTCCACGATCTGTCGGTCGGAGAGCGCCGGCTGCTGCACTGTGTCCGAGTCTTCGCTCTCTGATGTGGCTAGGAGGCGGTACCTGGGAATAAGATCAGATTCAAATATGGAATGACAATTTAAGACAATTTTGAAGACCGATGTTTTGTTCCAGATAAATGTGCAATAATGGTCATTGACTAACATTTATTGACTTTCTTGTTATCAAAAACAGAAAAAAAAGACAAAGCTGTACTGGGTCGACTTCTATCGCCTTTACGTTCTCTAGTAATGAAAAACGGTTCAAAATTAATTTTTAGGGTATCTACAAAGGGATATTAGGGCAAGATCAAAGTACTTTGTCGCAAGTTTATTTGGCGCTTACCATAGTAATAAATTGAATCGATTAAGGCGCTGTAATCAGCAAAAACTGAAAAATTGCTGGTTTCCTAACGAAATTTTAGCCAAATCTGTTTAGTATCAAGCTGCAGAAAAAATATATGTTAATTTTAACTATATTTCAAAGAACACTGCTGTTTCCGAAACATGTTTAAAAGTAAAATCCTCGATAGAAATTATCGTCAAAGTTACCTCCAACTTTGACCTTAGAAAAAAATCTCGTATTTACTAGCCTAGGTACTTATGCCGGTAAAATTTATACCAAATAATGAATCGAATCTTAACGCAAAACTTTGTTCTTTTAGATTTTTAATAGCTCAAACTTAGTTTTGAGTAAATCGATAAAATGCTTCATATTTGGCAAGAAATTGCAAGCATTGTGTCGTCGCGGTTCTCTTTCTTTTCTATACAGTCCGAGTTTTTGCTGATCACAGCGCCTTAATATTAAAAATTTGAAGGTTACAAAATATAGCCCCAATATGTCAATCGATCTGCATTGCTGATATTAACCTTCTTGACAGAGTAGTGAGGCACAGTATGTTCTTTTTTTGTCTGCCTGTGTTGTCACTTTTTATTTTATGTATATGTGACTAGCAGCAGCGCCGCGACTCCGCCCGCGTGAATGTCGAAAATTATCCCAAGGAAACATACACCCGGGATAAAAAGTATCATATTTGTTATTCCAGACTATAATCTACCTCTGTGCCAAATTTCATCAAGATCCATTCAGTAGTTTTTGTGTATTATATTTATTATTACATATTATGCGATGTATTTGATGGACTGTCGTCACATAAATGTCTTTCCTGATTTCATTATCACATTTCTCTTATGGATCTGTTTTAGAGAGACTTTACAGCATTGAAGGGGTCTACCTGAGTTTTAATATTTTACCTAGTGCCAATAACTTTGCGATTGCTAATTATTGAGGTTTACTCCACAAACGATATTCATAGCCCGCGCGGGCCGCGGTATGAAAATTTTATGAGGAGTAAAATCGAGCGTTAACTAAAAGTGAGGCGTTACGTTCCTTTGCGCAACGTAGTTTGCGCACCTTTCAATTCGAAATTATATATGTGTGTATAATCTACATAATGATACGTCGGAGCTGACACACACTCTTTTTTATTTCCAATGATTTAAATAACGGAATTATTCGCTATGATCCATCATAAATAAAGATTATTCGTCTGTCTTACCTGCGCGCGAATTCAGAAAGCGGCATATGTTCTGGAAAGCCCTGTTTGTACAGTCTCGCTGCATCCAACAGTTGGAAACCACGGAACTGGGGATAAATACATACATTTTAAACTTTGTTCCATTACGATTTTAGAACTACAGGCTATGGACATTATAGTCTACTGAATTGTTTAAAGAACTCTTCTGTATTTTGCAAACCTGGGGTAGTTTATCCTTGGTATCCCTTTATTAATATACTAGTAAATTGATTAGTTTGGGCTAACAGCCCCGCTACCATACTAGATGACTGTATTTTTTCAGTGTCACAAGCGACGTTATGTGTCGACTATGTTCAGCAGTGAGTCTGTCAGTTACCTGTGATCGTAACAGCGGCACGTTGACGTCGTCCGCGACGTCAGTGGGCTGGTTGGTCAGTAGGCAACACACGAAGTGCACGCCCGCGGTGCCGCAGCGACGTAATGTGTCCACTATACCGTCAGCGACGAATTTAGCTTGTAACGCTGTTGAGCGACGCTTCATGCCTGCTGTACCTGGTGAAAGACAGCAAGATAATTAGTATCACTGGTCCGACCACCGCCCAACACTTGCGAAATTCCCTTAAAACTTCCGTTTATTTTTGCGTATAAAATAAATTTGTGGACCGCTTAGTTACCTGAGGTGAGAGTGCGTCGTATGGAGCTGGCTCGTCGCAGTGTCGATGCGTCGCCCACAGCGGCGGACCAGGCGCTGATGCCGCAAGCACCGCGCGCCCACGAGGACAAGCGACCGATTTCTTCACTGAAACACAAGAGAAATGTTAATTCAAATAACAATATTCCTTTAGATTGAATTTCGGTCAATCGGCTTTCATTCCCAACTGCTCAACTCAACTACTAGCTATCGTTTTTATTTTATGGATGGGAAATCATCAAATGACTTGGGAGCGGAAGGGTGTTAGACTCTTACTGACTAAAATCCATCCGTGTTTCTCCTCATGCCCTTTGCGTTCCAGGGCCGCGGTAACTCTTTCGAACATAATCCTGTACCCTGACAGGCTCTGCCCCGTGTACTACGCCGACACCTCATTGAGGCGCGCGTGGAACACAACGCGCCGTCGACCCGGGAACTAGCTATCAATGCGGATGATATTATAGTGCAGTGTGTGCGCAAACACAAGTGCACTCTCTGTTTTCCCACCGTCACTCACGGCGGAAGAGTAATAGCTTAACGTGCTTTCCGAGGCACGGGGATTGCCAACTTCCGGGCTGACACTGAAGAATTCCTAAACGAACCCACTAATATTTTGCCCGGACTATCAATAAAACCCGTGACCCCACGATCAGCAAATAAAGCTACAAGTAATGTATAAAGCACCAAGATGCACCAAAGCGTCTTTTCACATTTTTTTTTTAGTTCCATTATGAATCCACTACAAATTCTGTCTGGATGATGTTAACCAAACTTTTTCCCAATCAATAGCAAGGGATAACAACATTAGACTTACTTTTGGCTTTCTTGTAATAACGTCAAAGACTTCTTGGTAACGGGGTTTTCTCGGCTCGCTTTCACCCAGCCAGTCACATCGTATAGGACTGGGTTCGTGCCCTGAAAATAATATTGCACACGTTACAAGTTTGGTTGGTATACTAAACATTAAAAGTTCAAATGCACACAAGTCACTTTAGGACGTAAAGCTAAATAGAACCTTATGTCTCTACAAATAGGGTTCATTCTTATCTGTAAGTGTTTCAGTACAAACTGCCTGGCATGCGACAATTGCTTGCATCACTCGCTCTAGGAATGGAATAAGTACAATCACACCCTATAAATAGGGTTCAACCTCACCGATTAAGTATTGCAGCACAAACTGCCTAGCACGGTGGTTCCTTGATGAGACTCTTCGTCTACTAGGCACTGTTAATAAATAGAACCTTAACACCATACAAATAGAGTTCAATCTCACCTGTAAGTGTTGCAGTACAAATTGCCTGGCATGAGGTGCTTTCTTAATGAGGTAGTGAGTGTGATTGGGGGCGCCGTAGTGCGTCATCATTCGCTCTAGGAATATGAACCTTGTCGATCTACTTATAGCGTTCAATCTCACCTGTTAGTGCTGCAGTACAAAAAGCCTGGCATGAAGTGCTTCCCAGATGACATTCTTTGTCTACTAGAAGCTGCAAATAGAACCTTAACTCCATTCAAATAGAGTTAAATCTCACCTGTAAGTGTTGAAGTACAAATTGCCTGGCATGAGGTGCTTTCTTGATGAGGTAGTGAGTGTGATTGGGGGCGCCGTAGTGCGTCATCACTCGCTCTAGGAATGTGTCGTCTGAGGAACCAGGGTACATGGACTCTTCGTCTAGGAGCCTGTAGAAATAAAGAATGTATTAATGAATGTTATCTAAGCAGCAGAATTCTGAGGATCAATTCGACTAAATTTTAAGCAACTCTCGCATTCGCATTTCAATCTCAATCTGTCAAAATGGCAGATTACTACTGCGATACGAATGCGAACATTGTTTAAAAATTAGTAGAATAGGGAATATGCATGCAATTGTTTTATTTACAAAATGAAATACTTATAAGCTGAAAGAACTTATGAAATCATTTTTAAAATAACTTCATCGGCGATGAAGTTATAAAACTTCTAAGTTGACAATTAGACAGAGAAGTCCGATATGGACTCTGACGTCAAAGTCCATGAAGCCTATACAGCTGCCATAAAAACAACGTTTTCGCGAAAGGGACAGATATATCTGTTTAAAATAATTATCTCTCGTTGGTTTTTCGATCAATTTTCACTGTTAGTATTATATTTTTGTATATTTTGAGATAAACTGTGTAGACCACAAATATTTTTTTTCATGCATATTTCCTTTGGTTCTCAGAATCAAGAGCAAGTAATTTGTAGGATATGCGCACTGATCGATATAATAACCACGTGCAATGTGGCGGATGCGGTTAATATTTTGGGTGTAAATCCCCTCAAACTTCGATCTACTTATAGAAGAACTGGGTTTATGATACCTGTTTATAAGAAGTCAAGTTCTTACCATAGCAATCCCCTTCGGTCACATTCTCGCAGGTCAGCTTGAGAGCTTCGTACGATCGTGTTTTGTGGAGCTTTGTCCAGCAGCTCCACCATCGGGCCGGGGTTCACCGTCTCGGATAACCAGTCTGAAATGGATATATGTGTTACGTTTTGGAAAAAAAAAGGCCTTACTAGTTCTTGCCTGCGACTTCGTCCGCGTAGGTTTTGATTTCAAAGACCTTCATATTCGTTTTTGTGCTCACAAACTCATAAATTACTGTATATAAGGTTAGTGCTTGTAATTGGCTTTCTGGTAACTATGGTTTCCTTTTTCTGTTTGTTTTTATTAGCTGTAAGGGTATAGCGCGCACTACGAAAATAAATCGTTGCGAAGAAAATTCGTCAATCTGTGAACAACAGAAATGTACTACAATCCGCGCACTGCGAAAATAAAACATTTGCGATTTATTTTCGCAGATGCGAAATCATACGTATATTTTATACCCTATGAAGCGGTACTAGCTTCGCACATTGCGGAAAAAATCCCATACGCAGCGGTAAATTTTTTATCATATTCACAAAGATCGTTATACCGTACGTAAAAAAATCCTTTAGAATGTCCTACTGCTGGCACAGGATGGACCAAGTAACGTTTAGTTATCTGTGTTAGGCACAGTGACCCTGCTTTTGACTCTGCTATTTTGCAGGCGATAATAAATCTTAGTACGCGTAGGAATTATGGTCGTTTGCAATTTTATTTCGCACGTTAAAAGTCGCAACGATTTATTTTCGTAGTGCGCGCATACCCTTAGTCCTCAATGTACTAAATAAATAAATATTTGAAATTTCCAAAAATCCTTTCTTAGCGGACGTTATAAAATAAATATATTTTCCCGCTTTCTAGACTTAGTAATGTTTGGCTGTACGTTGATACTCAGGAGAAATGATTTTATAAGCATAAGTATCCGGGAGGAATTTTACGAAAACCTAATAAAATTCAGCATCAAGATAATTTAAAAAAAAAACAGCTTTTTCACAAAACAATCGATCCATGTTTGACAGTATACTAAAGCAATACAACATTTGCGAGACACCTTTAACTAAAAATATAAACAGTACCTTCTTCAGCGCCATCATCAAGCGTGATTCCTTCTTGCGCGTATCGTTCTCGAGGAGCCACAAGTAATGCTTCATGGAACATCGCTTGTAAACGTTCCTAGAAAACAAAGAATCAAATATTAGTTAAACTATAGAATAACTTCACTTTAATGGACCTATTGAAGATTGTAAGACTGTTTTTGCATTCTACAGATAACAAACATATTTTTAGTATTGTATTATTGACATGAATTAATAATTTCAAAATATACCTATGTAACCATTATTTTGTATCTAAGCACTGATTTTAATGAGTGTCCATGGAGTTTCTAGAGTCTCGTTCTTCTCCATAGAGATCTACGCTTTGGAAAATGAAACTAGCTTCAACTTTTTGACTGACCGACCTCAACACTTCAAAAGTGCATGGTTTATTTGGAAAACAAAAATTTTACTTTGACTATTTGCTTCAGCGTCGGTCGGTTAGTTTTGTAGGAAAAGTGACGTTATGAAAAAAATAAAAAAACAAATCGTCTGACTAATCTCGACAATTCAAACACCACCCTTTGCATTATTCTTTCTACTCAAATGCAACATTAACTGGTTAACACGGTACTTTTGGCAAGACTGGTGTCAGATTTTCTGGCTTCTGACAAACCGTAACGACTGCCAAAGATCTCCAAACGACAGCGGGAACCAACGGCTTAACGTGCTTTTCGAGGCACGGAGGAGTCTCGGTACGTTAAGATGGTCACCCATCCACAGACCAACCTCGGCAAGCGTTGCTTAACCTTGAAGAACGGCCCGTGCGGTTGTTATCATTTAGCCACGACCTACTCAAATTACTATTCTACAAAAAATAAAACCGAGCTACCGTCCTAAACATGGCGCACATGTGGGAGACCCACGTGCCCTGACACCCGCACCATTAAGGACCTAATGAGTGCCACAGATGCCGCTATAAGCGTGCCCACCTACTGGGCACAAAATGCTTAAGGGTCCTCCTTCAAAAAGTGTAGTCAGTCCAAGCACACTGTAACAGACAATGGATACATACTTGTAAGTAGTTGGAGAGCAGTTTGGAGAGCGGAGCGCCGCTCTGTTGGCCGGCGCACATCGGGTTGTCAGCGCCCGGCGTGTCTAGGAGTAAGATTGACGCCGACGTTCTCGCTGAAGTCGATAGACTCCTGTATACAAAGCAAAATAATTAGAACACCTTGCAGATGGATTGTTGATGCTAAAATATACAGCCTGCTGCTATTATGTTCCCTTAGTCACTATTAACGATGTCCTTTTGCCTACTGGGGTAGGATCTGCTTAATTCTTTCCAAGAACAGACACCACACCCAAGATTGACAAATAAAAACCGACAGCGGGATAAGCCTTAGGCGATGGGCCAGTGTGCTGATGGCGGATTTGGCGAGTCTTTTATTCTTATTAAACATATATTTTTTATATTAATTTGTTTTCTCTTTAAAAACGTTCTGTTCGAGTCAATAAGTTCTATTTAGGGTTCCGTACGTTGAATGAAGAAACGGTGCCCTTAAAAATCACTTGTGTGTCTGTGTGTCATAGCCAATTTGCTCCGAATTCACCACACCAATTCAATTACAATTCGGTACACACGGACGCGTACCGCAAATAAATAAAAAAATAAATGAACTTCTATTTATATGTCACTCAGTTTACGCACTAATGTTATGTGATGACGTAGTTACCTGTTGACTAGCGCAGCGACAATGTTGAAGGTCTCATTGTACAGTCCAGTAACGAACGCATCCACAGCCTCTGTACCCGACATCTCGCGAGCCACATCGTTTGACGGAGATGGCGTTCTGAAAAGAAAACAATACTAATAAATTTCAGGTTATCATATCAGATGAATTCGGAAATGAAACAGAGTTTAATAAAAGGCAAAAATTCCTCTTATCAACCATCTGTTCAGTAAAAATTAAAAAGGTAATGGCTCTGACCTCAGGTTGGAGTTGGGTTGCGGCGAGGAGGGCACGGTGACGAACACGGCTCGGGCGAGCTCCTCCGTGCCCACGCCCAGCAGCCGAGCTGCGCGCTGCCCGCACCCAGTGCTCACGAACTGGTACTTCATGCCCGAACCGGTGTTAGCTGGAACACGAAAAATGTTGGAAATGTAATGACAAAGAAACACCAAAAACCAAACAGCTGTTTAACTTTTTGCAGCTAAAATCGGCGACCAATTTCCATGGACACTAGCGCTGGGCAAAACCAGATGCGGATTGCTTCTGGTTTTTGATGCACTTCTTGCATCACTCGCAGTTCGATGGGATGACGCCAATCCGACACGTCCGGAGAGAGATCTGGCGAAGGTCACATGCTTTGACGTGCTTTCTGAGGCACGGGGGTGTCACACTCCGGAATGTCAAAATTGAAAAACCAGAGTTATTCTCACCTTTGACAGCGCCAGCCCAGCCGAGATGGCAGATAGCGGCCATGATCTTCCAGATGGCCATCTGCTCGTGCTCGGTGACACTCAGCAGCTGCAGCGCCTCCTTCAGCGCAGAGAACTCTGCGGGCGCGTCGGCTTTCTCCGCGGACGTCATGAAGGGGTTGGGGGAGCTCAGCGGGGACTGGTCGAACAGCAGCTCGCGGCGCAGGCGGCCGTCGCAGCCGTGGAATAAGCTACAAACATTATAGAAGTTCAAATATAAGCTATAACGGTAACTACGCAACGGTATAAAACTCCTCCGTCCTTTGCTGTTGGCTCTGTGGGCGGCTGCTAAAGTAATGGAAGACGGCCTGTGAACAGGCTGTTACGTACTTTGAATGTAATCTTTAACGGATGATTTCAAAAAATATATGAAGTTTTATCCCTTTTACGGTGACTTTTACTGCACCTGACCCACCCCGACCATATAGCCCATTTGTTTACCAGTGCATACGAAGTGGTGACTGTGTCGGCGACACGATACGCTGCGAGCTGTATCTATATCTTCCATGAAAATATAGATACAGTCAGTTCAGAAATCTTATAAACTAAATAATATCTTCTTTAGCTTTTAGCTTGGTTCATGTATGCGGTGGTAACCAGGAAGTAAAAAGACCCTTCTGAGATCGAATCAAAGGAGGCATCTCAACCAATCGCACTATATTAGTTCCGTGTCTTTATAATTAAAAACTAAAAAAATTACATACTTACAGGTGTAATTCAAATGACATTACAACCTTAAGTTGACCTGATGATGGCGACAAAAGTCAGTCGAGATAACTCCTCAACGGCTTGCAGCAGGTACTTCGCGTATAGGTTTATTTCATCTCAATAACTAGTGCCTCCTGCTACATGGTGGAGCAGCTTTACGGAACTCCTATCAGAAGAAGAACTGCCCGATCCGAGTATCCAGGACAGATTGTCTCCTCCACTCCTCACGTCAAGTGCGAAAGAGTGAGGAAGAAATAGAAGACTAATGAGTAATAGCAAAGTGCTCACGTATGCAGAGCCCTGAGCGGCGCCTGGCCGGGCCGCAAGTCCGGCAGCAGTATCTGCACCGACGCAGCCGCCAGCGCGCCGCCGCCGTCGAAGTCCAGAGACGTGAGGGACACGAAGCGAGAGGCGTGCGCGTTTGACCCCGTGCTGTAATTAAATGGTTTGTTTCATAAAAAATTTCATTAACATCTTTATCTTGTCGTTAGCAGGACAGTGCCACAGTAAAATTTTACCGGCGAAATTATCCTCATGAGCCAAGAATAGAACTTAACCCCTTGCCTCGTCTGCAGAAGTGTTGAACCTTAAAGTATATTTTCAGTGTGTAAGTAAACATAATAATCCATAGCATAATGCCCAAATGCTATGCTCTCCGAGCCATAAGAGACCGAAAAAAAAAACCTAAAACTTTTAAAGAGGGGTGTTGTGTGTGTATCTCGTGTCTCTGGCACCGTAGCTCTGTTAAAACGAGTGAACGGATTTGGATGCAGTTTTTTTTTATTTGAAAGCTAGTTTCTTGGCGATGGTTCTTAGATATTTATCAAAATCGGTGCAGCTATTTACGGGGGATGAAAGTGGGGTATGAAAAATCGAATATTTTCAAATATACCCAAGTGGGGTATCAAATGAAAGCACATGAAGAGGAGCGGAGGTTGTTTAAATTTTTAAATGATTAAATATTAAAATCAAAATTGATATTTTGCATTTGAACCTGCCAAACCCAACTTTAATGTCAAATTTTGACAGTTTTTGAGGCCAAGTAGACTTTGACAAATGCTCAACATCAAATGCTTAACTCACTAGATCAGACTTAAGAGTTCTGTCTTCAAAAGCAAATGATAAAATTGTCTGGCATTATTGTTCTTTTAAGACGAGTAGGTACTCACCGAGTAGACCCGAACAGGTGCAGTACATCGAAGGCGGCATCCAACCGTTCGGGGGTCAGCTTCGACCCCTGTGCGGGGTAGGCGCTGGCGAGATACCACACACAGTGGCGCATCGCTGATGTTTTGCCGGAACCGGATCTGCAGATACAACATAATATCATTTAAGAAATTTACAAATAAGTTTCAATGTGGTGTTATTTCAACATTTCATGAGATGAGATGTCGATGATTTATGGCAACAATTTAGGCCTGAGATGCATTGTTCGACGACGCACAATTTTATTTGTACAGCGTAAGTTATTCTTTTAAATGTCTAGAAAAAGTGTATTTTATTTTACATCTAGTTTTTTCCAGACAAAATAATATTAAAAACACGTTTAAAGTGATTAATTCCATAATTATTTATAGCCAATAAAATATAATCCAATTACTAAGCGACACTATTCGACCTTCAGTATTCTTATTACGTAAGTATGCAAATGTGGACCGCCAATTCCTATTGACATTCAAATCTATACGTAATACAATAAAAACAAAAAAACTAAAAATAAACGACATTTTGTTTATCGTTACACTCACTATTTTCTAGGATAAAAGACAATTTTACGGATGGAAAGAAAGATGAAAATTGCATCAAAGGATCATCGATCTTGTATATGGAAGCTTAAAGTTCAAACTCCTTTATCAGTCTTTTGTACGACCAAAACCGGATAATATCAACGGCTAGCAATGATATGATCTTGAAAACTAATTTCCAAGTGAACTGTTATAATTATCACTCCCATATTTTAACGAGCAGACCTTTATAGATGGCGCCAAATGATAATTTGTCAAAGGCTGTCTTAACAAGATAAATACTCCTACAAAAAGGTTGGTTATTAATAGTCAGCAATTAGCAGTGTTTATATATTGTTTGTTGATATTGTTAATTATAAGTTCTGATGTAACTTTTGTTCGTTTGTAAAACCAATGCTTCTCGCTCATAAAGTCGATAATTATTCATGTTTCACTATGAATGTAGATTTTTTCGTAGGTTCTAAATTTATTAATTAAGTAAGCAGGACGGTAAGTCTCAACATAGCTACCGATCATCCAAAGGCTGTCCGTACACAATCAATCTCGATCAAAATCAATGATCTGGGGGTCCTACGGACTTACGATTAGTCCCGAACTCGAACTAAGAATGAATTACAACACGATTGGACAGTTCTTCTTAGTTCGGGTTCGGGACTAATCGTAAGTCCGTTGGTGATACGGAGTAGAAAACGCCCGACACTAAGGTCGAAATTACGGACTTCGGGCTTAGAGAGTAGACCCCCTGATCCGTGGATCACGTTCGAAATTGACTGACTTAGGACTTATCGACTGAATTCGCCTTGATATCATAAGTTTTTGCATTAGATAATTTAACATACCTTCCATGTTTTGCCAATAATATCTAACCACCACAAAAGTATTTTATTTCACATAGGCCTCTATGGGCCACTTTAAAACAAGATAACTTATCCAAAAGAATGAGATTCTTAACAAGTAAACAAATAAATTAAATCTACGCAAACAACTTAGCAAGTACTTTGCTAATTCAATCATTGTTGTCCTTGTCTGTAATTCAATTACTTCAATAACTAAAGTCCTATGTATTTTGAGAAAAGGACTACCCAGATTTCTGAACTAAGTATTTGAATTTGAGTATTATAACTCAAAATCTACTTTAGCCTGCCTTTCTTAACTCAACCTACACAATACAAAAATCGGCATTTTATCCCAAATAATAAAATATTTAAGCCTACTAGCATCATCAGTCTGAGTGACCACCTTATCATTATTTGCCTATGTATATAACTCTCTTATTACGGCGTTTGTGCATATTTTAGCCTTTTCCAATGCTCGCTGGCTACCAGTATTGCCAGCGTAAAAAAGTCTATCTACCTATTACATAACGAAACTCCTCCGTGCCTCAGAAAGCACAGAAAACTGTAAGTCCGCATTGGTCTGCTGTCATGTGTACTTTTGGAGATCTTTGACAGCCGTTACCGACGGACAGACTAAATATAATCATATTTTTATAACCATGAAACATCTCTATTGCGATGAGTATTATTTCCCTTGCTATAGTCAGAATTGTCACGGGCCGTTAATTTCTATGAGTAAACGTTGACAAAGTTTAGTTTTGAATGGAAATTTTAATGATGCTGCCTCTAGCAGTGTCTGCCTTGTCATCTCAGCGCTCAGGAAACTCGCCTGTGAAAGGGAGTGGGCCGTCACCACGACCCAGCAAGGCTTTTCATTTTTATTTATAGGCTGGCGTTTTACCACTATCTCACATAATAAGCTTTGATGTGGTCGACGATGGAGTACGGTTGCCTAGGATCCTATTAAAACTTAAAGACTTTGGTTCTAAAAACCATGCCCTCTACTAACCTGCCGAGGAAGACGATGGCCCTGTCTCTTCTTGAAGCCAGCATGCATCGGTGCGTGGACTGAGCAGCTGCGAACACATGGGGCGGCATGTCATCAGCTCGACAGCCCCGGAACATAGCTGCCACCTGAAAACGAAGTAGCGCGTCGGTTAGTCGTTTTATGAAGATGGAGTTATATTGGTTGGTAATTTGAAGACAAGAATAAGTCAACTCTTGTCTTCGCATAGTGTAGACACGAAAAACTTGGAAAAAGTCCTTCCTTCTTCGGGTTCCTTTTGTGCTAGCTATCCACATTTGAGAAACACAAAACACCGACCAATTTGTCTCAATAACCCGGTGTTAGTTATTATTTCAAGAACCTTTGAATTTTAGCGGTCTGTATTCAATTGAAGTACTTTATTTTACCTTCTCAATATAGATGGAAAAAGTGAGCTTCGTACCTGCGTGGGCGTGCGGCAGACCCGCGGCGTATCACGAGCGCAGCTGCTGCAGCACACTCAGACACTGCCCTGCGTGTAAGCTAGCTATGTCGTCTTCTTACCTTTTCAGTATAGATAGGAGAGGTCCGCTTCGGCGGACCGAGTACCAGGAGCGCATGACCAGCGTGAGCGTGCGGCAGACCCGCGGCGTATCACTAGCGCAGTACATTCAGACACTGCCTTGCGGGAAAGCTAGCTATGTCCGTCTTGTTACCTTTTCAGTATAGATAGGAGAGGTCCGCTTCGGCGGGCCGAGTACCAGGAGCGCATGAGCAGCGTGGGCGTGTGGCAGATCCGCGGCGTATCACTAGCGCAGCACATTCAGACACTGCCCTATGGGAAAGCTAGCTATGTCCGTCTTGTTACCTTTTCAGTATAGATAGGAGAGGTCCGCTTCGGCGGGCCGAGTACCAGGAGCGCATGACCAGCGTGGGCGTGCGACAGACCCGCGGCGCATCACTAGCGCAGCACATTCAGACACTGTCCTGCGGGAAAGCTAGCTATGTCGTCTCTTACCTTCTCAGTATAGATAGGAGAGGTCCGCTTCGGCGGGCCGAGTACCAGGAGCGCATGACCTGCACGGGCATGCGGAAGACCCGCAGCGTATCGAGAGCGCAACACGCTGAGGGCGCCACATTCGTTCAGACAGCGCAGGGAGGCTATGTCCTCGCAGCGTTCCAGTTGGGGTGGGTTAGCCTGGAAAGTAATAAGATTGGATAAAGGATTATTCAATATGGAAGCTCGTGGTTTATTGGCCCATAACTCAGCCTTTATGGACAGAACTAGTTAAGTTATTGGTAGTTCTTCACAATGTCCGCGGATGGCGGGTGACCATCCATTTTTACCGAGACTCTATTGTATCGCGGCGAGCATATTTTCAGGACGTTGTCCCGTCTGTCATTTGTAGTTCATTGACAGTCGTTGCAGAAGTCACAATGTAGTACGAAGGATGTCAAACGAATTATCAGATACTTTTTCAGACCACCCTAACGACACAGAAATACAAGCTCTATTTTATCGTTTTCTTTTCCACGTTATCTTCATCAATAGCAGTTATCCGCCCCCCAGTAACTTTAGGTCATAAACTTTAGCTCTGCCATTACCTCCTTCGCCACTACTCGAAACTACATAAGGGTCCTAACTCCTCATAGAGATAATCATGTCACTGTAAAAATCAGCGCCATTTTGTGGGTTCACCCATGGCACAGCATTATACGGAGTGTAAGCTTTTTTGCCAAAGGAACTACATGCATGTCTTGTTTCTGTTCCTACGTTTACCTTACCAGTCAAGTACTTGATATTTGTCTTTACTAACATAATTTAAGTACTAATAATACCTATTATAGTTTAGGAATTTTAGTAAAGGTTTATAATTTGTTTGTATGTCGGTTTCTCTGACAATAAATACTTTTTGTTTCTGTACCTATTCATTATGTTGGTTCCTCACATACCTTCTCCAAATCATCTTCATCAACGGTAAGTATCTCGCCAGTCTGCAGCACCCGGACTTTGGCTCTGCCGGTGTCTGCCTCTCCATCGCGCACGACGGCTGTGAATCCGCCTCGGTGAGCCAGCCACATATGACCGGCTTGGAGCCATTCCTTTTCATTTGCTAGCTGCTCTTCCGATTTCGCCTGGAGAGAAAATTTAGGGTTAATATTTTTTTACAAGATATAAATCATCTCCTTAGTGAAAAATAGCAATTATTATTAACTATGGTGATTCCTTATAATCCGTCTACTGGAAAGTGGTGTAAATTTTGAGCGCTCGTTAAACATTCAGCGGCGTACCTACGGGTAAAATGAGCATGCTTTAAACTTTAAAATTCGTTCTCATGGCTAGTGAATTACTCCTTATAGTAATCGATAATTCGTATAGAATTCGACAATCCCTATAATCCATACCGCCACGTTCAGTTATGTCACGAACTCATAGTAGGAACCAATCAGCTAGCGGATTTTACGACAAACTACTCTCAAGTGGCGACGTAATAATCACTCAACTAGTGGAAATCATTGGTGTGTCTACACTAGACATACCTATGATCTTTTTGTAGAGAAATACATAACAGACACATTTACTTATTATTCTCTTGCGCAAGCATATTTTTCTGACCTCAACCTATTTGACTTATAGTAAGTCAAATAGGCCAGTTGAGATCTTAAGACATACCTTCAGACTTTAGCCTAGATATAGATCATAGTTTCAAAGGATTAACGTCCATTCCACCAAAGCTTACAACACACCAAAGAACAGAATGGAAACCATCGTTCTTACACTAAGTACCTACATGTAAAAGGAAGTGTTGTCGGCATGACTGAGCAAGAAAGCATGTAATTTTCGCCCATTAGATTGTTAACGCCATCCCTAGAAACCAGTTGAGCCAGTAATTGTGGGTCCCGAGTGTCAGTGATGGCCGATTAAGGTTTTAGTCGAGGGTTTTTATTGACATTTTGTTTTAAGTACTCTTGTAGAGTTAGGAGTTATGGATTTGGCGGTAGAATAGGTTAGTTGGAGACATCGAAGGATATAGTTTTAAAATGTGTGTGCGTACATATACGGAAACGTCCTAAATGCCGTCAATAAAATTAAATAAAAACAAATTCCGCTAAAAGTCTGGGCTTGTAGCTGAATTTGTTTTTGACTTGAGAGGAATTCCCTGCCGCTCTATGTTCTGATAGCTAAAACCTGGGGGTCTTAAGTCGAGAGAGATAGTTTACTTCTAGGCAAGCGTGCTCCATCGTCAACCTCATCATCGCTTTTCATTAGGTGGTTCCATTCAACGCGAGTCTATCAATAATTTAAAATGGCAGAATAAAAACACTACAACTACACAGCCTTTTCTCTAACTACAAACCTACGCCAGAGTATGTACAACACACGCAGGTACACAGTTCAAACATTTTGAGCCCACACCACATAACAAACTACTAGGAAGTCATAAGCTCAGCCTACACCAATCGGCAAGTGTATTTCCGTAATTATAAGCTCAATTGATTGGCTGCTATTAGCAGGTGTAATGAGGAAGGTTAAGAATTAAGATTCGTATTTCAGTAACTGGTGGTATTCAACATCATCGAGCGACAGTCTACAATTCCAGAAGCGCGCCCAAAACTTTTCTGAAGTGAAAACTTCTTTAGGCGCGTTGAGCACTTTTTGGGTGAACACAAATCATGGAACTCGCGTCATCGTCACCGCGCGCTTCCCATGCACAGATAATACAATATTACTTAGTTTTCACTTCTATCGGCAGTCCCCAAAGACTGACATATGTATTTTTTTTATTCTGCCTATACTGTCCTAGTGACAAGTGTAAAGGCCTCCCCCAAAAGAAGCCTTCAAAGTATTCTTCTCCCGAGCCACCTCAGACCAGCCCAAAGGTTGGTTCTGCACCACCTAACGCCTTCGCCTCTTCCTACGCCTTCTAAGTCGGCCTCGTCAGCGTTTTTCCACAAGATATTGGAGTGGCTTCTAGTCAAACAGGATTCAGCTGATTACCAGCATTTTAAGTGGAGCTACTGCCTATTTGACGTCCACAACCCAGTAACTTGGAAACATGTCAGATATTCTCATCATCATCATCATCATATCAGCCGACACTTGGGGGAGGCTTATGTCCAGCTGTGGACGTAACAGCTGGACATAGGCCTCCCCCAAATGTCGCCACAACAACCGGTCCTGTGCGTCTCGCATCCGTCGGCTACCCGCGACCGTAACCAGATCATCGGTCCACCTTGTGGGAGGCCTTCCAACGCTGTGTCTTCCGGTACGCGGTCGCCACTCCAGAACTTTTGAACCCCATCGGCCATCTGTTCTGCGAGCAATGTGCCCTGCCTACGGCTAATTTAGTTTGGCGATCCTTCGGGCTATGTCGGTAACCTAAGCGGTCAGATCTTCTGGTTTCTGTCAAAACGGTAACGACTGCCAAATATCTACAAATGACAGCAGGGACCAACTGGGGCTTAACGTGCAACGTCGAAGAATAATTGCAGCAATCGTTTAACAAGATTATTAAAGGACCACCCATTGATTCATTTGACATTTCGCGCGCCTGTCATTTCGTAATTGACGATTACATCTCAATGTTCAAACATCACAACTGTTGGGAGTGGCAGCAATTCTGTCAAATGTCATGTTTGCTATATTAGTCAATAATCTGTTGATAATATTTAGTATTATGCTAAGGACTTACTTAGATGCCGCAGTATAGATGGGCTAGATGCCCCATATTTCGGATGGAGAGAGTAGTAAACTTGGTAGGTAACTTATTCAAAGATAGATAGAGAGAGAGAGAGTAGAGACTCAGTGGGGAAATCAATCGGGCAAACTCAACAACAAAATAAGAATAAAAGCAGCAACTATAGAAAAAAATAACAAAGGAGCACTGATACAAACATTTTTTCTGGAAAATAGGTAGAAGTAGAAGCACATAATTTAAACAAATCACAATCTCCTATTGCTACATTATACAAAGTAGCACAAATCAGCAATACAACAATACATCAAAGTAGCACAAACTACCAATATTACTTACGTTACGTTACCAATATTACTGAATGAAAAATCTGAAAATACGATGTGAAAACAATTTGAAGTCAATTCCGTACAAGCTAATAAAATATGCTAAATAACATTTTGAATATATTATTGACTAAGGAATTGCCAGTTATTAGCAATTCATCTCCTAGGCAGTTACTATCTAATGTTGTATGACTTTGATGAAACAAGAACGTATGTAATGTAGCACGAAATGCTTCCAATCAAGTTGTAGTAAATTGTTTTTTGTTGTAAACGTGGATAAAATCAACATGGCTTAAGCAATTTTTACTGCTTTGTCGTAACGGAAAACCTTCACCCTTGGTTACAAAAAATATCTCTTAGTAGTCTCCTTTCGGGCTTCGCCGCAGTCGAGAAAACAAGAAAGCTCATGAATAAAAATTCGAGACAGTACTGCACAAGGGCAGCACTCATAATGTGTACAACAGTTTTAATCACAGGTTAAAGCAATGACTGATTCATTGCTTTATATATTTGAAAAATTCATCTGCTCGACGAACTAAATCAGGCAATGAATAATGTTGAATTGTCAAAATGAAGGGCATTGCAATATCACTGAGCTATAACTTGTTACAATCCATCAAATAATAAACTACTAAGTAATAGCCAGTTAAGGCTAGTGATAACGATGACATTGCTGCAGAGTTCAGCCCGTCTAAAAGCACCCTGACGACTGTTATCGAAAACCGACAAAGGGAAGGAAAGTCAATAAATATGAATGGGGACAGTTCGTATCGCGACCATATGGTTTCCGGCGGTGGACAGCAAATTAGTTATTAGGTATAATTCTGCACAAATTGACAACAAATTGATAGGAAATAAATACCTATGAAAGTCACAGAATACATGGTAGGGTTCAGAATAAAGTATTATTTAGTAGCTGTTTAGAAAAACGTTCAAATATTAGAAGAGGTGCCTCAATTTTTTTATGAGTATCTCATGCTGTCTTAATGTTTTGTATTTATTTATTTAATACTACATGCACACAAATGTACAGAGGCGGATTTAATGCTTTAGGCATTGCCTGTACAAAGGCAAACTTAATGCCTTAAGCATGTATTATCTAATTGTGTTGGTAATTAAAAATAACCCAAAGTGGCAGTTGACCACGTCAAAAAACTCGAGGACAAACCTTCCTAAGCACTCGTCAATAACACCTTCACTAAAGCTACACAAGATTACCTCAAAAATTGTACATTACAAGTAATTAAACTGTCGTAAAATCTAAAATATTACACACAAACTGTAGCGTGACAAGTTTAAGATATTCATAATTAACAAAAACATGTACAAGTTGATAGCAACTACATAATGAATTGATGGTACATAATATAAATGTGGAGGTAAGTAATTGTTTTTGTTTACACCTGAAGGTTATGGAAGTCATGTATTATTAGCTAATATTCTATTGGTAAATGCATGTGACTTATGTAAGTGTGTGTGTGCAGTAGGAGACAAAATTTTAAGAAGTTTAAAACTTTCCCGGTACCAGGAGGCAAATGATGCATGGGTTGAATAAGATGATCGTCTACTGGGATTACAAGTAATCGAGAAGTATGGAAGAAGAATACATGTTGCAACGACCCCAAAGAAATTGGGATGGGCAAGAGAATGGTGAAGAGGTAGAGGAGACAAACTATCCAACTGCTAAACTTTCATACTGTCGAAGTTAATAAAATATAAATTATATAGAATTAACATCATTAACCATAGAAATACTCATAAATCAAACCACATTAATAAACCAAAACTCTTAAAACATATAAATTGTAAACTAATAAGAAACTAAAGTAGTTTTTCATAGTAAAATGAGAAAGAATTCAACTTTGTGTGTCATAAAGTAAATGAGAAACATTAGTTTTGTTTGATTTTGCATTAATATAAGAAATGGGAACAGTTTTATTTATTGTATGTTGTAAATGAGACAACTTAAGTGTGAATTCATTATAATATTTGATTACGCTTAATTTCATTTCATTATAAAAGATAATGCTTTTAAAAGTGTTGTTTTATTTAATGGAATTGCTTTGTTAATATGCTTAGCAACTGGTGTGCTTTCTCGCGACGTATTTCTGTGACCGTTTTCGTAAAAATTGGTTTCCATTTTATTTGCAACTATCGATCGGTATTATTTTTTTGTGTGCTTTGGATTCATTCGTTCTTAATTTTATTATTTTATCGCCGAGACCACCCCAGAAAGCGGCGGCGAGACGACTTAGATGCGCACGGTGGGGTATTACGAGGTGGCGCGGAAAAAGATTTCCTGGTGACCTTTGCTCAGCTGTGGAACAGTATAGGCTGTAAAAATCTATATACGTAGCACAAAATCTATACAAATTAATAAGTACCAGAGATAATAATGACGTAGCTCAACTTGAAACGTAATCTATAATTGCACATAACATCAAAGACGAACAGTTTAAAACAGAAACAGACAGTAAAGTCAATGGTCACAATGTAAAGTTATAGTGCGGGTGTATTTCTGATTTAATTTTAGCCTCCGGAAACTTAAGCGTTCCAGTTGGCGGATGATGCATTGCTACACCCACGTGATAGGGCTGGTGCTGGCTTTGTGAGAACCAATATTAGGATGGGCACATATATATCAAACCCATACTAATATTATGAATGCGTAACCAACCGACTGTCAGTTCGATTGTAACGTTTAGCCTCCGATTGAAGCTCGTGAAAGAAGAGAGGAGGGTGGCATTTGCATTATAGTATAAACCCATAATAATAATAAGTGTATGAAACAAGCACTCAAGGGTGTTGTGTAAGATTTCATAACTTAGTCAATCTAGGGGTGATATTACAACGCAATAGCTGCTAGAAACTGGCTATTATACATGAAAAATTTGGAGATGATATGCAGCCCGTCAATGTCAGACCCATCGTTTGCTCTTGTGTGTTTTTGGAAATAATTGATTGCCGTACTTCCTAAGTTGATATTCCTCAACAAAAAACAATTAAACCTTTAAGAACTTCAAAAGTACAACCAACCCCATCACAACCTCTTTCAACTGCAAAAGCACAAACAACATCAGCAAAACTTTTTTTAACCATCCAACCGCACACATCACCAAAAGTCTCCGTGCCTACATTTCCTCATCCGCTTCTCTAAACAGTCTGTGGGCGGGCAGCCCTATAGCCTATATGGCTACAATTTTACGACCATTTTATTGCATCGCAGGTGTCTGAATAAACACTGTTTACGTTTAAGGGTGACCTACTGAGCACATCTGTCCGTACACGGAACAAAATTACGAGTTACGACATGTTAGTCGTTGTCTGACGCGGATGTGGCGATATAGGACCGAATTAGATTTTACTGGTTACTTCAAATGGAACAAACATACCCTGGTATGGGTTTGTGGGTACTGGCGAAATGGTGAGCTGTATTCAAGGTAAACATTTGGCAGAAGTTACTTTTACATGATAAAGGAACAGCAAAACTACATACTTCTGATTTTGGTGTATAGTAAGGTATATTCTATTCGTCTAATGGAACTGCAAGAAAGATGAAGAAATGGTGTCAAAAGCAATATTACAAAATTAATCATATAGTAGTACAATTAAAAGATTGTCTTCCATAACGAAGTGTCACAAATCATGCTACAATTTAAATCAAGCAGACAGATTAATCTTTCATGTTTCAATACGAGGAAAAGGAATCATTTCATCAAGTCTCAATTATTCTATTTAGATTCTCGGTAGGCCGACAGACAGTCTTGGATGGTTATTGTCACAAGTCGCATAACAGTAACGCTAAATTAACGGCAAATACGCTTTTGAAGCACAAACAGAATGATGATCAGCAAACAAATAAAGATGAAAAACACACTCATAAATGGAATGGCCGTTAGATGTCAACCAAGTGACAAATATGATTAAGGTCTTGCGTGCATGAATTACGCAGTAAGAAAGTCCTATGCAATAGATTTTCAGGAAGAATATCAAATTTAAAACTTGCAGCCTTTTAAAATATGTCGATACTGCTGAGATGACGCTAATAAAGAAGCATGATACACAATCTCACGTTGCTACGATCCCAAATAAATCTGGAATAAGGGCGAGAAAATAATTAAAAAAATTGAAAAAAAATAAAATTCGTTTATTTCAGACCATTGCTGTCCATACTTTGTTAGTTATCAATGAAGAAGTTCCCTTGACAACATGACCTACCATTGGCTAATAAGAACTAAAACAGTCAAACAGCGTGATGACAAGGTTGGTCCATATTTATGTTTGCGCTATAAATACCCTAAAAACACGCGATCATGAGATGATGCCCTTCAAACCACAGGTTACAGTCATACAAGAGACTAAAATATTTGCACTCAATTATTTTATTAAGCACACCCACATCAAAACTCACGAAAAGCACACAAAAACACTGATTGCATCTCCTAATGAGCACCAAAGTAGAGAGACAAATGCATGGTTCGCGTCCAAATCAACGGCTATTGTTGTGCGGCCCTGACTCCAAGCCCTAATGACTGCAGCTCGTGAGTCGCCATATAAAGACGTGTATTATGCATATTTTTGATATTATACAACTAGTGACGTAATCGGTTTATTGGTGTTTAGCTGGGAGCTTGGCGAGGTGTAAACTTTTCTTAAGAAAAGTCAGTGGTTCTGCTGATGGTTCTAAATGGATCTTAGAGCAGATGATACGTAAAGCTAAGAACAGAAGTACTCATAACTTTGTGTTTGGAAGTTTCTGTATTTCACAAAATAAAAAGGAACAAATACAGGTTGATACGAAATAACTGTCGGCACATATTGAGTTCAGTAATATAAGAAAATGAAATATCTCTAACGAAAAATAATATTAAAAACCTTGTTTGGCCAGCATCCAATACTCAAGAGTTGTTATGATAAGAGCGAAAAAGTGCAGTTATTTAACCTGAAGAGATTCACGAAATGGGCAGAGTTCCAATACAATTATAGAGATGTCAGAAGTGCTCCCATGCGTATTTACAAGATTATCTTTAACATAGAAGTTGTCAACTCCTTATCTGAGGGTGCTGCTGCCAGGAAATATGCTTTAGAAATGAATCGCGATAGTTTAAATTTTGGTATTCGATTTTACTTGTGTACCATTGTTAACTTTATAACAATGAGAACATTCTTATATCGATGCTTTTCCGACGTCAAAAATGCTTCTTAAACTCTTTATAGAGTATAGCTTTTATTTCTGGTGTAAGATGTTGGGTCCTGTACTACAGACACTAAGTAGTATTTTAGCTTATTCAGCTTATCTATGGGCAAAGCTAGTAGGCGAAGCTAGAAGCTTGCACTTAAAATACTTATTTTCAACTTAATTACTCAGTTGCGCAACCAGGTAGGCGGCTGCGAAGTGACTTGGCGAAATGGGGTTTTATAGACACAATGTGAGTGTGATGCCCCTGTTCAGAACTCGAGCCACGCGTTGGAGTGCTCAAGAGATTTTATGAAAGCCATCGATCCAGCAAATAAAGGGGCCATCTACTGGGCCCAAATAATCTAAAGAGTTAACCATCCACTCGAAAAGAAGAACTTACTACTAGAATTGACTAGCCTAACCACACGGTACCAATATACCTAAAAACTTAGTAACTTTGTACAGCTCACAAACTTTTATAGGATGCATGAAAACGATGTCACCAAACCGTTTGACATTTTCCCCAATCGTAAAACTAGTCATTTTATCGACTCCAAACTGTTAATGGTAATGGTGGTGGAGATTCTAGCCATATTGCAAGGCTTCGATTACAAATCTTATGAAACTTCATCTGGTGGGCACACCTTTACGAACAAAATCACTATCACTACTTTATTGTACACTAATTCTAAAACGTCCCTCCGGTGCCTCTGTATATCTGTCTAATCTTCTTTTCTTTCTTCTTTTTTTTAAAAAACGCTACTACCTACACTAGGAATTTCTCCTGTATCGTTGGTGCGATTACACAAACATACAAACTCACATACAACTATCTGTAGGCCATACAAATAATTGTACCGTGCGGGAATCGAACCCGCGGTATGAGCGCAGCAGTCAACTGCTCAACCACTTCGCCAACCGTGTTGTTATTTTATAATTCCCTATAATTTAAATGGGCTAAAATATGTCGCAAAAAAAACATGGCCGGATGGGAGCTTATATTGCTCCGCTGCCCGTGCAAAGAGGGCTGGTTACTATTATTTGATAACAACATAAAAACTGATATGCAACAATACACTAAATGTCTGTTGAGTCAAAACAAGTAACAAACGTGCAATGTTTAACCTAGACAATAAATGTTTCAGTCCTACTTTGATTCTGACTATATTATGCTATCAAATGCCTTACTAAAATCCAAAGCCGACTTATTCCGACTACTGTTCACCATCCAATCCAATATTTTACAAAGCGGAATTTCAAATACGCAAACGCCAGCGGAGTAAGTTAAACCAGCTGTCTAATTTAGTACAGTCTAAGACAAAAGGCTGGCAGTATCAACTAATGTTAACACTAGTCACGCTAAACAACCGGATTCTGGGCTAAAGCGCACATTTCAGGAATTCCAAGTAATCTACTAAAATGTTTCGAGTCCCAGATCGATTTATATTTGAACAAAAGGAATTTGAGCGAAATATTGAAAGGATATTTACCGATACGATGCTTGAAAGAGAATTTGCATCTGAACCTTTGAATTCCTCTGCAGAAGGACATATGATGGAATGTTAAAGTACTGTGTGACAGTGTTACCATAATATTTAAAATATATTGCACATTATGATAAATAAATAAAATAAATGAAATGGATATGTTGCAGCCAATTAGTTAAATCAGTCGTTTAATTGGTAGCCTAGCCGTTTCATTTAAATGCGCCGGTTTTTTAGCGACGGTGACACTTTTGTTCAATATCGTTTCATGACTTGCCCATGTCAATTATGTCGCTGATAAAAGGCGCAGCTCAATGAAAAGCCTAGGCTTTTAATGAAACGGCTGATTAAGCTAGTTGGCTGCGACAGATACACTAATACAACAGCTTTTTTTGCACTAGTTCCAAGCTAAAATAGGTTTTGTTAAATATAATTACGTGCCTCATTTCTAGACTAACTGAAAGAAGATTGAAAAAGGATTTGGAATTATTGTTAACAAAGCTAAGCATTCATCAATGATGCCTTGCACTTTTTGTTCATCTTGCAGGTATTTTGGGATCTACGTTGTAACCTTATCAGAAGCTGCTAACCTATTTCGTAATGATTCTATTGAATATTCATGCCTCAAAGAGCCAGTAACAGGAATTTCGATCATCGATAGCGTAGTGCCCTGAAGCCAATACTACAAATAGATTTATTATTATTAGCTACGCCTATTTACTAGTAGCTATCGTTATATAGGACATGAGAATTAATAAAGTACATACTTCTATATTTACATTTTATTGTATCCCATAAAATTGTATTGCAAATTGCGCACGAATTAACAAATTTCAAATTATGTCGCTTTGTGTCCTTTTATGGGCTTCTAGTTGTCAGTAACACGACTATTAATTTAAGACAAAAATATATTTTAGTATACAAAATCGTGCTTACAGCTTTGCAATACATTCAATGAACGACAGCGCAGGCTTAACTGTACAAATTAACGAGATTTAAATAATAACGAGAAGTTAAAACTGACAAGGCAGATTAATTCCAGAATCATTGAACTTTGAAACTGCTTTACTATCAAGCAACCAACCGTTGATAGAACTAAACATTTAAAGAACAAATCAAGACGTGGCAATTCTTTATTGTTCAAAGCTAAATATGTACATAGTAGCTGCAACAGTAATTGACCAGGCATGAATGATACTATAAATGAATGAAGGTCTACAAACCAAAGTACCGCCAACTCACCAGGTCGAGGAAGTCTTCAAACTTGTCAGGGTGTTATTACAGATAATGGCGGCGACAGTAATGATCTAAGTGATCTCACTGCTGCACAGGAAACCGATAGTTATCGATCTGTTCATGCTACTAGTATTATTGGAACGGGCGAGGGTACAGCTGGCAATTATGACGATGATTAGTAGGTTCATGTTAAGTCTTATGTAGGACGAGGAGAAAATATATCAAGTCATGTATGCAATGTGGAGTGTAGTGGTTGAAGTTCAAATGCAAGGAGATTTGAATTTGTTACAGAAGAACTGAATATAGACGAAGATGAAACACCCGCCAGTAAAGTTCCTCGATGATATCTGAATGATACCTCTATCTTTGTGTGTACACCATTGAAAACATCTTACGTGAATACTCCATTCTAAGTACCAAAAATTTCATACCTTTTCCATAGATATTATGACCTTGAACACAATAAGAAGAAACCAATTATCACATACCTCGAAACTCATGAAGTAACAATGAAAGCAATGTCGATATTTCAAAAGTGGCAATGTTCACACATAGCAATACTGGCCACAGTCGTGATTCGGGCACAAATGATGAATTAACGTGGCCATGTGATAGATATGAAGTATTTGTTGATGGAGTATCCATTTCGTGTAACGTGTCAAATTGTTGACAAAACTGTTGTTAGTTATGTGAATGAATAGAGTGCTGAAGTTGTTAGAGATTATCATCATTAGTTTACCATTTTTACTCGTGTTGATTGAAACATTGATGTTTTTAATATCAGCATAGATATAAAGAAAATACTTAATTGTACACCAAAAATAAAACAGCATATTTGTTGGTTTGATATGAATTCAGCTATACACCAGCTATATACCTTTCAGTGAGTAAAAGTACTCATGATTATAAACAACTTTTGTTATGAGACCCTGAAAAATCGAAAAAAAAATCTACTGTTTCATACATTTTCATCGGGTAAATATTGCGCTTTGTATGAAACAGCCGATTTATTTTTTGATATTTCAGAGTTGGTCCCATAGTAAAAGTTGTTTATAATCATGAATACTTGCACCCACTGAAAGGTTGTTGGTGTTTTACAAATAACCCTGTATATCATTGCAAAAGCTTTTTATAACATTAAACATTAGAATCATTTTTTGCCCAGCTAGGATATGAACAAAATATACATCTTTATTTATGCATTGAACACAAAACATGCACCAAATGAGAAGCACTTTATAAAGGTGAACTTCAACCGAGGTGATTTCTATTTGCTTTTCTTCTGAATCTAGACCACATCTGTCGTCGATTGCGAAATACTAACCACCAATGCGACACACTGCATAAAAAAGAAAATTACGCACATCAACTTCTCTACGTGCCACGTTTCTATCTATCTAAGCCAACAGTTGTACAATTTAACAATTTTATCCCCATTAGAAAATCGTTTACAGCCAGTTAACTTGCACCAGCCAGCTATAAATCTTTGTCAGTCGACAGCCGATGGCATTTAATTCCCCTATTTAATGGTGAATTTATATAAACGTTTACATTATTATGTTATTATGTGTGTCCTTTGCAATTATTGGATTCTAGTGCATGGCTTTATTAGCATAAAGTATTTATTTCATGATTAAATAAAATTGTGGTCTAAAAGTTCATAGGTTTTTGCTGTAACCGAACTGCTGTACTGTCTGCGTCACGAAAGACTATGTAATCGTTGACGCAAATGTAATCAAGACAGCTCTTAATAAGATTTCATCTGATGGTAGTGATAATAAAGGCGCCTCTGTGGCGACAAGACACACATATGACGCAGAAAATTAATACATTATAACCAAGCTGGATATTGATTCATACTTCAATTCCCTGGAGTTCCTTTATATGACTCGAATTGGAAAATATAGCTCGTTGCTTATATGGCATTGTAGCGGCACACCACTTTCTTTCTTATGCTAAAACCTGCTTGTATGCTGTAAAATGCCTGTATGCTTTGTAAAATCATAACGATATCTTCGGAATGCTAATATTGTTATACAAAGCTTTACATTCCGTGGATGGTAAAACCAAAACCATTCATTACACTATTATCACCATTTTAAAAACCCAATACGCATACATCAGCTTTGAGATTCCATCACGTATTCCAACGTCCTCATGACACACAGTGTCCAAAATGGCGCTTGTTTTGATCGACACTACATCAGATTAAAGATGATTCGCCTATTGATAATCCATGGTAGGTTTTGATCAGTAATTGTTTGTATTATAGCTGACTATATCTATAACTCTCGCAGGTGTTAGAGTAAAAAATGCAAGTTTAGTTTATGACTTAAGAGCGTGTACGCCGTATGTCATTTCATATAAACTTTCAAGCCTTATTTTTCAAAATGAATGAACCAATTTTAACGAAACTTGGCATGCATACGCTAGATATTCAGGTCTAAATAGTTATCAAAAAACATTTTTGAAAAAGAGTTCAGGGGGAAGGATATAGTGATTTTTCACTTTCTATAGAAAACTTAAAATCGCTCTCTCTCTCCCTCTGAAATCTTTTTCAAAAATATTTTCTGATAACTATTTAGACCTGGATGTCTAGCGTATGCATACCAAGTTTCGTTAAAATCGGTTCATTCATTTTGAAGAATAAGGATTTGAAAGATTGTATGAAAAGCCGTACCGCGTAAACGCTCTTAATGAATTTCACCTGATTGATAAAGACTTTGAGCTTGTACTTACAATCATTCGCTTGCTATATGTTTTGCTAGCCCCAGCTGCTGGAAAACTAGACGACTGTTTTATAAAAATCTGTAAGTTAGTTTAACCCAAGATGAGTTTTTTTATACTGACGATATATTGGATAATGTAGAACGAACAAACAATCCTAAAATTCCCAAATCCGATTTAGAAGAGGACAATAAATCAAGCGATTTGTGAAAACATAGCAATAACTTACGAAATAAAGTTCATCATAAAACTAGATGAAATCCTTCTTGATGGACGAATATTGCTCACGATTCTTCATAGAAATACATTATACATAAAATCCTTTCAAATACGGTATCTTACGACATTTCATGAAGGTCACGTGAGTAAAAAACGTCATAAGATGAGCTTAAATCTCTGATGAGATAGGGTCTGACCAAATTCGCTTAAAAATTTTGGCACTTACAATAACATTTTAGAAAGCCATAATAAAACGATATTGAACTAACTGAAATAACGTTGATAACTGTAGGTGAAGATCCAACTTTACTCATCAAAGCAAACAGAAAGTAGTAATTATTACATTTGAAGTTTTTGATTTTATCGCTAAAATGAGCAGTGCCGTAGAAGAGCAAGACAAAGCGCCAAAGATGCTCGATAACGAAAGAAAACGTAAACAAGTCAGAGATCATTTACTGAATGAATTCAATCAATCGTCGCGCACCATAAGCGCAGTAAACATACCATAAACAGAATAATTACAGAATTTCTCTTCAACACAAGGTCATTGCTGCACTATGGTTAGTAACGCACTAGGCAGTTTGACTGCCGCTGTCAGGTCGATAAAATCTTGCTAAATACTAAGCTATAGGGAACCAATGGTACACTATATGGAAGCCATGAATTTGCAATGTAAAAATCTGTAACGACTTATTGATAACCGTGCAATTTGAGAAGACCTGTTATGACAAAAAAATTGGCAAGATTACATTTACTTGATTCTAAGTTCAACCTGGACCAGCAAGCCTCATTAATTGTGCTTCCTTCAACCAAAGAACAGTCTTTGTTTTTACATGAGACCTGAATAATGGATTAGTAAATCTCAACACGATCAGCTCACTAATCCACGATCAAGAGCTGACAGTGTCAATAATCCAGAACAATGATGACTTTGACTGACAGCTCGTGAACTCAGTTACAAAGTAAGATGTTGATCGCGTTCATTTTGATTAGTAAAATCCGTAAACTATGGCTATACAAACGCAGCAGTTTTATCTCTCAGTGCGTTACGTACACAAGGATTTAGAAACGCTCAGTGCATCAAAATGGAAACCCGATGCGACAGAAAAGGCACCGGCTGACTCATTAGTTACGTCAATTTTTATCATAGTTTATTTTAGAAACTGTTGCCTTATTAAATAGGATCAATTTATTAGTGCTAGGGAGTATGTTTCGCCACTTTTTGCGAGCTTAATGTCTAGATGGTGGAGAGAGTCGAGGTTATGTGAGGACACCCTTTTGTAACTACCAATAATAAATAGGAATTTGGGATGGCATATGATCTAGGTTCTGACCCATGTCATGATCAGCTCGGTGCAGTGCGTGAGTTTGAATTAGGCAGAAGAAAACATGGAAAAGTTAAGCACTTACAAATGAAAAGAAAAGCCTGAGTTTTATAACAAGCTATTTCAAAATTTCCCTTTCTTAAGTACGTCACATTTGGAGATTGTTGCGGTGACTTTAGCCCTGATAAATGTGTATTGAGACATGATTGTAAAACAAGTGGATTAATAATACAAGCTAATAAAAAATGAACGAAAACGTTGATCGACCTTTATGTACACCGATACACAATAGGTACTCCTTATGTTTCTACTACCAAAATAACCGTCACTAAACCTCAGACCAAAAAAAAAGCAGAGGCGTCAGCGTCACTAACATTTAATCCCACTTCTGACCATGCTTTTAGAATACATATCAGGAAGACAGGAAGTATGCTTCGCATTCCACACACATCGTGGCGGCCATTTTGAGTGCTTTATCCATAGAACGTAAAGTGCATTACATATAGGTCGGGTCGGAAATATTATGGTAAGTATATAGGCAAATGCGGAAATCTGAGGTGCAGGTTGAATAATCAAATGTGGAATGTTTGTTCATGTTTTAATTATAGGGAATTGAATAAAGGGCTTGACGACTATGATAAAGATTACCTCTATAAACAGAAGTTACGATGTAAAAGTTGCAACACTTGCGTAAGACAAGTGCAAGGCACGTTTTTTGGTTGCGGATTTTGTTCAAAAGAGTCACCGCGGCCCTGGAACGCAAAGGGCATTTGGAGGAACACGGATGGGTTTTACTCAGTAAGAGTCTGACACTCCGTTCCACTCCGCCCAGCAGGTCTAGACAAAAATCTTTTCTGTAGCGTGAACGTCAGACGCTCACGACAAAATGTATGGGAATGACATTAGGTGATGACGTTTCCTTTCCACACCTAATGTCATTCCCATACATTTTGTCGTCACGGTCTGACGTTAACGCTACAGAAAAGTTGTTTGTCTAGGCCCCCAGAGCGGAAGAAGTCGTTTGATGATTTCCCATCCTTAAAAAAAACAAGGCCCATTTTTTGGGTTGATTTACCTAAATTATTTCGGTGACCTTTTTCAGAATAAAATTCTCAAAAAAAACTTAGCTGCTATAAGGTCACTGTCAAGGATTAAATAACAGTTTTTTTTTCTAGTTGTGCAATTGTAAGAGTAATACATGCTTACGACGATTAAAATACTTATTACAATGCAGCTGTAATTTCACAATGTGATTTAGTGCCAAGAGTCCATTCAGTGACTGATTTGATTGATTCATGATTAAGTATCTACAAATCTATCAGTTGCAGTTTGGCTTATATTTTTTTTTATTTTAACTTGCTGTTTCCCGCGACTTAGTCCGCTTTGACGTTGATTTCACAAAACTAAGACTTTCAAAGTTCCCCTCTCTCATTAAAGGTGAAATTTCTAAAAATCCTTTCTTAGAGGATGCTTACGTTATAAAATTCCTATCCCTACTAATATTATAAATAATGCAAAAGGAACTCTGGCTGTCTGTTTGTTACGCTTACACGCTAATACGGCTGAACGGATCGCCATGGAATTTGGCAGATATATAGCCTGGGATATGGAGAAGGACATGCTTTTTTCCTTTTTTTTACGCGATAATCGACCTCCACGCGGGCGGAGCCGTGGTCAAAAGCTAGTAAACCTTTATTCCTCAGCTTTCTAGACGTATAGTTTTCGCTGTGCGTTGATAGCCAGTCAGGATATCCTATTTTATAAGTCTTGAATAGATAGATTGACTAGATGGGGCTTCTAATTTTATGTTATGTATCTTGAGCACGTGACGTCTATTGCCGTACATGCAACGACGCTATGAGCAAATGTCTTAAGAATCATAAGTTTTCTAATCAAAAAGTTGCTCTTTTCAGCATTTTTGGGGGTCTTATAGCCAAGCTGTAACGGTACAGGCAAGCGTGCTTCGTCGTCCTAATCATCTCTTACGATGAGATTGACATAGTGGTCAAACGTGCACCTCTCTACCTACTATTTAATTATACAATGAAATACACTTTCATCTCGTTTTAATAGCAACACTGTAAAATCCAAGATATTCACCATCATTTATCATGTCTCCGTTTCTCACATAAATCAAGTAAGACTTCGTACACTGGCGAGTATATTGTGAGCAGTTTACACTGTATTGCAATGAAATTGAATACAAATTGGACGTCACCGTATCTCCCGCTCGTATCTTGTGTAGACTCGCTGCACGCCAGTGTATTTGTCTATTACTTGAAGGAAGATATTGTGTCTACCGGAAAATTAATACTGGGAAATGTGTCGCTGAATGAATAAAAGAAGGGATTTTTTCAGAAGTCTTTTGTGTATTTTCGTTTACGTTGAAAGAACTCTCAAGCCACAATTCAGGAGATGGTTTTATGTATATTAGACACAGCAGTGCCAGACTGTGCGAGCAATACTTGACTCCAAAAAATGTTCTGCTATAATCCGACATATTTTTTGTGAAAACTTGTGTTTTTTTGGGAAACATTCATTTTCATAACGAAATTCAGGCCTGTGTAACATTGGAATCTTATTGAATCAGTGGATTTGTTACTCAGACCGATGCAATAATTCTTAACTTAAATAAAATGAAATGAATATTAATAATACTAGCATTTTATGTACCAAACATTCTCATCAACTTAACAGACCCACGGAGTCCCACCATCTGAATGAAATAAATTTTTATTCACACTAGGCGTTGAAAACTAAATAATTGAACAGCTCTATGGTATACATAGACATAGAGGAATGGACTGAGGATGAAGGACTGTTCCTTATACATGAAGTGAATTCGGACAGAAAAGAGTGTGAGACAAAGCCATTGTACGGCCAATAGTGTGTTATTCTAGAAGTCTGACTTCTCCACGTCTCAGGCTTGCATTGTCAACTTCGTCAGTATACCTGTACAAAATATCACCATGTCGTCTGCCATGTTATCGCTTTACCTCCCTTAGCTGCTTGGTAAAGAATGCCTGTGGCATAAAGTCCACCATTAAACCTTTGTGCATGAAGTTATAAATAAATGAAAGATATAGTTATTTTCCACACAATTTCTCTGTTTTTTTCTACCGAGTTATCAATTTTGTGACGGTATAGCTCAGTCTATTTTCTATGTCTATAATGGTATGCCATGGGAATGGCGTCTGCTGTCAGCTAAAACATCAACTACCGCCGGATTGTGCTCATCAAGTGCCACTGTGCCAGTCATAATCTAGCGACAGACGGACGATTGTAAATCTTTTTGTGTCCTGTAATAGATTTAACGATTATATTAGTTTCGCAATAGCTGAAAATATTGCCAGGTTGGTTGATATTTTTTGGGACGAGGTTCCTTACGGTACGAACTTGGCGGATGAAGGCTAGGCTAAAAAAAGTGTAAGATTTTTCCATCACGACCCTTTCGTTAGTGTAGACGGTTATCCATAAGGTGACACGATTCTTCAATAAAATGATATCCAAAACCGGTGCCCAAAGATCTAAACACGATATTCCGTGAGAAAACAGAAAGCAAAAAAAAAATTAAAGAAAATGATACCCAAAACCATAGGATAGGAACTTCGTTAAGGTTCCAACCGAGTGTTCCACGACAGTCACTTATTTTTTTACTCATCAGTATATCATAGAGAGCTTGATTAATTTCCTAGTTCAAAAATATGGTACTAACCTACAACAATAAATTACTCTGTGGGATTCTTCAATTTCGAAAACTCATGTCTGTCACTTTCGATGAATATAAAACGAGTACAGTCCTTCCAGAGTTGTTTTATCTGACAGCAAGCAAACATCTTTCATAAAGCAATAGGAATAAAGTAATGCAAAACCAAAGGCTAAATATCTGTCACAGGAACAGTTCTGTGCTACTTTTATCCTCATATTTACAGAAGTATTAGGATAAAAGTAGTTATAAAAGATCATATAAAGAACCATAGCACGTCAGAAAATGAACAACAAACCAAAAACAACTGATACACCAATGAGGTAACTACGAAATCTTCAAAGTCTAATAAATATGCAATAATCACTATACATCATGCACTCGAAATAAGTACAGACACAGAGTAATGTAACGGAACAGAAGTAAGTAGTTGTCTTATCTAAACATTTATTTATAGTAAAACTGATTAATGAACGGGATCAATAAACGGAAAGTGAATGCAATTGAGTGAATGAGTGTTTAGCGTAAGATCGTAAGTGTTCAACGTGGCTACGATAAACATATCGATCGATTTATTGGCCTGTAAGTTTTTATGTTGCTGTTGATGTGGAAAATATATTGACTGTGTGGAGTAATGCTTCCAACACAATAGTTTTTAACTATGCTCAATTCCTGTCCTATCGTATATATAATTCGTCAATAAGCAACTATTTTTGACGTTTCGTTGTGATGACTTAAAACTGAGTTATTATTATATTATAAGTATTTTCCTCAATAATTCCTTAAACATTCAAACAGAAGTGAAAACCCTGTCATATTCCACTTCCTAGTCGCTAAGCAACGATAAAAATAAACTCATTCAAGTCCAAATCACGTGCTCAAATGATAAATAAAACAAAAACACATGCCATATAAACCATAGAAACACTTCTTGGAAGGACGCCGGTTGCTAGCTACCGGGGCTGCTGATCGACAAATCCGGCGGCGCATTCATGCGCTTGCGCAACGCAACGGGACTGTCAAATATGGTGGTTGCAAGAGCGCTTTTTGGGGTCCTTAGGGGTTAAATCTGAAGGCATTTTTTCCCATAGTGGAATTTCATAGAAGGAGTAAAGGTGGCAAAGAAAACGGAGGATACAAAGATTAATTTGAAGAACAAGATTTTGATCGACAAGATGTATTTAAGTAAGTAATAATAAAATTAACTACTACTTATAATAAAAACCTTCATTAACATACTTAACTGTAATAATTCTTGTTGAAAAACTTCCGGCCGCGAATAATTTCTGGGAAGTTCACTTGAATCATATTTGTTGAGTCTAAGAATGTTTCAGAAAACTACACAAAATGCGGATGGACAGAGGTATAGACACTTTGAACGAAAACCAAATCTGGATTGGGTCACAACTTCAACGCACCACAAACATTTTAAAACCTACCTACAAACGCACCTCTATTGTCCTAATAATCTACATACTCACATCGTATCACCACTAAAACAATAGCCAAATTTCTCGGAACGCTCGCTTAGTGGCAGGCTGCTGATCGACAAATCCGTCGCGCATTGCGTTTGCGCAACACACGCGTGGGCGACAGTTACTTACTGTGAACCGGCCGGTGCCGGTGACACTGCGCAAGCTGATTAGGTAGGTTAGGGCAGAAGTTGAAGAAGAAATGGTTGTATGCATAGGCTTATAGTATATTTTGTAGTGAAGAATGGTAACGAACATTTAGATCAGTACCTCTACCATGAGTTTATGCAGCCAAAACTCGCTAGCGTCTCCGTAAATTATTTGTATGACATACTGTACAGCGCCCCTAGCGGTCACTGAAAGAATTAAAATTCGTACCATGAGCACTATAGATTTCGATAGGTTAAAAACCTAACGTAATCTATTCGATGGTCACTGACGTTTTTCAGCTATCCCCATACAAAACGGCACCATGAGTCACTAATTTGACAGAAGCTATCGAACAATACGCTTACGATATTAGTTACGTAGCTCACTAGCATTTTGCCGTGTGAAACATAAGTTTACATTAAAATTATACACGTGTTTGAGTATAATAAAGTCAAAATAATGTCTGCAAGAGCTTATTTAGCGTGGAATATGTTAGTTGCCGCTGATTTTGAAGACCCACGACGTGAACAACGTTAATTTCAAGCCAAAATGAAATTTTATATTGGATCTCAATTGGAAAATATATGTGAAAGATAGTTTATGAAACTTTACACACACTATAGAGAAGCGTTTGAGGATTTGTGCATTTATATTATTGAATAATGTTACAGATTTGACGTCAACATTGAACACAACGAGTTTCATTAGAACTAAAGGTAGTACCTAGTATGGTATGCAGCTATCTCAAAACAAAACCAATTATAATCTATTGTTGTAAACTTTTAAACCACACACACACAACTGTAACACAACGCCAACAAACAAAACAAGATATGTTATAAGGAATAAAAATTAAAAAACCACTAAATACCATAAGTAGTCCACTAACCGTCAACTTTTTTATTTTGTCGGTTTATTTTGTGATATTGACTATCTTAACATTTTTAGCGTAGCGATATAACTACATTTTGAGCGTAAGAGCCGTTCTCTCTTCTTATTAGTGAGAAAGAAAGAAACAAAACATAAGTAGTGAAGCATTATATCGAGTAGAGTGAAGTTAGCTAGACAACGCGATCTATCGAGCTTACCTTAGCGAATGCGTCAGACTCCGTAAATCTCATGGTGCAAGCATTATCGAAATCTGTTCGATCCACGTTAGTACGCTAGCGAGTTTAACGCTAGCGAGTAATTTTTCGATGAAATCTCATGGTAGAGGCTCTGTATGAGACGAATGGACAATGATGGGACGGTTGATACAGAGTATTATTTATACTCAAAGCAATTAACCTTATTCTGCAGGCCAACCACACATACACTTTAGAATTGTCAAGGGTAAATCGGTAAGCCCATTCCAGATAATGGTTCCTACGATGAAGAACGGGTGGACACTATGTTTTTTTTATTTTTATTGAGGAATCAGCTTGCTATTGACCTCGATCACGCCTGATAGAAAGCGATAGATTGAAGTCTATGATGGAGCGAGCGTACCCAGAAGATGCCTGTTCACTCTTGCTTTGATGGCAGACGGGTGATATATTATGTTAAACCAAAATATAATCGGAAGAGTATACTTCCTCCCTTTCTGTTCCTATTACATCATCATCATCTTCTGCGCTACCTGCCATGTGATCAGTGATCACTGATCAAGTGATCACCAATGGAATAAATAAGTTCATATCTGTAAAGGTTAGCAAAATAGTTCAAAATTCTGGTGATGGTAAGTTTTGAACAGACTTTATGTTGCCTGCCTAGCTGAAAGATCTCCGTAAAAACAAAAAATCAACTACAGAATAAAATTCAATATAGAACTACTGGCTCTACTATATCATGGCATGCGCTTGAGCACATTTTAGTAACTTGTAAACGTTGCAATACCAAATCTGTTATGGTTAATATAACAAGCGACTGTTACAGATTCATTGACTAATTCCTTCTACATAAATCAAGTCATTCAACTTTGTTAATTAAACACAATAACATTTTAGTTAACTCTATGGGTTTTGACAAGATTAAGTACGTTGCACGTTGCTGGTTCGACAATGACAGCAGTTTGTCTTTTTCCAAGTGAATTATTCTGATTGGTAAATTTGCTGTCAAATGTCAAGTTAGCTGTGATTAGCTGGTGGTACTGACAACAGTGATTTGAAAATAGAAAGGATTTCTAAAAGGGCGGGTCGCGTCGCGTTCTTAAATTATGAGTTTAAAGCATTAGCGTGTTACTTGTGGTGTATAAGGTAGGTTTACTATCACCATGACTTCACAGAGTCAATTACTGAAAGAAAAGGGAGTGTATGATTCCCAAGAGATTGAAATAAGAGAACATGACGACCCAATCAACTAACATGACAAAAGTCAACCCAATGAATTTAAAAACTGTAGTAAAATCAGCAGAATATTCCATATCATTCACAGACACAACAAAGCATAATATGGAACGATAAATTAAATATTATGTCGATATTATATCACACATAATGCGTCACTCTGTAAGGAAACGGTCGTGTGTAGGCGACTGCACGGCTTAGCGCCGCCAATGTCATATTTGTGGTGATCGTGTGAAATATGCTCGATTATTGCTTCAGATTGGATAAGGGTCTTTTTGTAGATATTTTAAGATGTCATTCGTTGAGTCAGTCTTGTTTGTTATTACCTGTAGGAGGATGGGACGACGATGATAATCGAGACCGTTCTAGATTATTATATAGATAGAATTTCTTCTACATCGTAGTCGAAATTTGTAACAACTATTTTGCAGCATTGTTATATTATAGGCGGTTGAATTGCAGAATGGTTGATGACAGTGGTAAAAAAAAGTATGACTGAAACAAAATAAAATTGATTTGGATACATATGCTGAAATAGTTGTACTAATGACAGACTTTAATGCACCAATTTGAAAAATGCAATTCATGGAATGAAATGCAATAAAAGTTATAGATATTATTAATATCAATAATCAGAACGAAGATGGTGAATCAAATGACAGTCCTTTATCTATTTCTTCTATCGTGAACTGTCACAGGACAATCATATCCTTAATCGAAGTACAACAAAAACAGTTGGAACACCAGCCACTGCTACACATTGCACACTCTTCCGCAAACAGCCATCCCGTCCAACAGGTTGCACTTAAGACATCAATACTAAACCAAGTCCTCATAGCTGTTGACATGCAATTATAACTGACGAGAACCATGTAGGGGGTCCCGTCACAGATAGCCGTACATACACACACTACACTGCTTGAATTCATTAAAAATCTTACGCACACAAACAAACGACTAACGTGTTCGAAGTTCTGAGAGGGATTAAAGGGAAGCACTTGCAATGTCTTCACGAAACTTCGTATCAAGGAGGTTTTGTATATGTGTGAGTGCAGCAAACAAAGTCAGAGTTGCCTCCTAGTATGTTGTCTGTGGTCCCGTTGAAATCTTGTGGATTCCTGGCCACTCCCTAAAAGGGATGATACGGATCATGGACGTGATTCAACGGATGGAATGAAGAATGGATCCTATGTTAATTAATTAATTTCTTTGATGAATGAACGGAGTTGGATAGGATTCTTGTAAGTCGATACGTCGTGTCGTCATTACTGATGCGTTAGGAAACTTCCCAATATATAAAAAAAAATTCAAACCCAGAATTTGACGACGACTCGTAGTAGATTTCACAGATTTTAGAAAACTGTTTCTAAATTAAGGGGAAAACATGTGAGGGCCATTTCTTCTAATGCTTAAGCAACTTTTGCATTCGTATCCACATTCGCAATATGTTTAGGGATATTAGAAGTGTTTTTGACGAATTGTGAAATGCGAACGCACCATTATAAGTGCGGGAATTGTGTTACATAATGGGGATCAGTTTTCTAGAATCTGTCAAAGCTTGTGTAAGACAGCAAGCTCTTCTCTTTGTTACTCATTATTTATAATAATTAACGAATGCGTCAGCCTCGTGTTTGTGTTCAAGCAAATTGATCATCGAATAAGAGATCGAGATAATTCGAGATACGATCTTAATTTGGACAAATTGTGTGAGTAATTTATAGAATTTGTCCGATGGGTATTATTTTGATACCACACGAACACTCGAGCTCAAATAGAACAGCTTGATGGCTCTCATGTGTTAACATTTTGCAGATGAACGCTTATTCATGCCTATATGGGAAAGGGTAGTGACGAACCAGGAGCCGGAGCTTTTATGAATTAAAGCTAATCATGCCTCATTGCTAATGGTTCTAATTCTAATTTACCATGTCGCATCATGTTGAAATTAAAAGCCACCATGCTTACCTGTAACAAAAATAAACATTTGATCACTTAAAGAAACAATACAATTAATTTCAATGAGATAGTAGGCCTCACAACCGTTGTACCTATGCTGTGATTTGACATAACATCGTTTATCTTAAGCGCTACGCTAACCTACCTCACAGTTCTCCAATAAAAGTTAATAATTTAGGTGCGTCCCTAAATTGGTATCTTTCATTGGAGAACTGTGCTTTCATCGTCCACAAAATGTTCATTGGAAACATCGATTTTATCTCTTGGTGATACCAAATCCTAGACAGCAATAACAACCTTGGTTGCTATCAATAGATCAATGTTTCAATAAAATTCAAATACAAAGTAACAACTTAATTTCATATTCAAATAGACGGACATTTAAATAAATTCTCGCATTTAAGAAATATCAATAGCTATTGCCACAAATAACACAAGATACAAAACTCGTTAAATACAGAGAAACTTGTAGTAATGACTTATTTTTTCTATCGTTATTACAAAATGGAGTCAAGGGAATCTAGCTCTATCGGATATATCATGTATAATATTATTACTCCTTGGTACACAAGCTCACATCTTCAAAAGAGCCGACGCGATAAGATCTGCTCAGGCGCAGGTTTGATGACCAACTTTCGCCAAACATGTGTGCAATTTGAGGCCTTACACATTTGGACTAGTTTCATGGACAATAATATCATTTTGACCGAATCTACTACTAGAAAATAGAGAAATAAAAAGATAAAACAGGAAAATAAGACTAATGGCAAAATAAACACAGATTTAGACAGAGACGCTTTTGAAAAAAGAGCTTTACTAAATATTAAAAATTTAATTGAAAATATCAACGACGACAATGATAACGTGCAAGTAATAGCAAAGATAACTGGTACTATTGTTTACAGACTAGTTATGACGACAGAGATAGATAGACAAACATAAACAGAAGAAAATACGCACGCACAAGCAAATCAACCAGCTGTTCAACGGCGCCAAAACAATCGGCAAAATATTTCGGACACGCATCATAATTACAATCATTTACATATCCTATGAGTTTCACAATAGGCCCGTGTCGTGTAGGAGACAAATTATGCTTGACATTAGTGTGCCCTTGGCTACACTCCCTTCTAATTGTTGAAGAACATCAGTGAGATGAAGTTATTTAACGTCAATTGTTTCTAGAGATGCTTTGGGCGAGCTGATTTCTTGGGTAATCTCATCAAGTTTAATAATGGTTTTTTTCAATAGACACCTTGGATGAGTTTACACATATTACAAACATATTTCGTCGCCATATCGTGGAATTGGCCGTCCTGATATGTGAAATGGCCGACCACTTCAAGAAATGACAAGTTCAACGATTTGGCTACGTCTCAACATAGTCATCAATACTTGTTATAATTGATGAAGTATGTGCAAGATTATAATATGTACTATTCATGATAACTATGAAGGAACTGATCATTGTTATGATGGTTGGTAAAAATGTACCGAATGGAAGGATCTTACTGCGTCGACACCAAATAAATTAAGATAAAGGCAGGATGATAATAGCGGCTATAGAAAAATCACAGATAATTTTGGAGCCAAGTGATATTACACTGATCAAACATAAGCCAGATGCGCATGTGATTTTAAAATAAGACGATTTTTGGACAGAAATATTAATGACCGTAATTTACATGAATTCACTATTAAAGCAGCGATTAAGAGAAATGATGATGAAGATAAGAATAATATTACACAGCTTTTATTTAATACATATTGGTTAATGATATATTTAGATGTGGACTTGAATTTCTTAAAACTGAGACCGTAAAATTTAATTATCCGAGGTATAAAAAGTTCCCAAATATTTCATGGTGACATCTTCTTTAATGTCGTAGCAACCAAAACAAGATCATTAATATATGCATAAGTAAGTATATTTGCTTCCTAAGATTGAGCGCAAATAATCGTCTAATCATTCTTAACGCAGAGATTTATCGCAAATAAATTCATTTGAAGGCATCCAATTCACGTTTCGCAACTAAGTGTAGGAGACAAATTATTCAGCAGATTAACAATGAATCTAAAGACGTTGCGACATGCCATTGTTTGCTGATACAAATATCGCTGCTGCTCTAGCATTTGCATAAGACACGGCGAGCATATGCGAATTTTAATGGCACAGTTCAATTATTTGATTTATAATGAGTAGTGCTTTCTCTATTAATTTTTCTTTGGGATTAGCATCAATTTATTCTAGTTTTACCTTATAAACGAGCTAAGAAATAAGTTGGTAAACACAAACAAATCACTTGTACTTAATTGTCGAATTTCACTTAAATGCCAGCCTACAAAATTATCGCTGTCTTATTCGAAGAGCAATTATTAACCTAAGCAATACAAATAATTTACAAAATAATATTGCAGCCTAATTGAATAAAATATAAACGTCAAATACTCAATAAACATACGAATACCGAACAATCATTCGATAGCGAAGTGCTTTCATACAGCAATGATGAATCGTCCAATGCAAATATTGAAAATATTGACCAACACAATGGTACTGACAAATCGATTCATAGAGATCGTTTATCGAGTTACATCGATACATGACTGTAAGTCAATTTCTATGACCTATTGCGATTGATGGGTTTGGCCAGAGATCAGATAAGATTTGTGGAGCTAAGATAATCGTACAGTAGAAAGGCATAAACGGAGTAATTTTACTAAACATGACTTAGTAAAGGTGAAGGCAATAAAAACAAAGTAATTATAGCATTCAATCTGATAGGAACTGTTTATCATATCAGCCGAAAGACGTCCACTGTTGTTTGCATTATCGCCGCGCTTGGTAGGCGATCGCAGTGTAGCTGTAGCAATGTGTACCTACAGAGAATGCTGCTGCCCATTCTCTGGTGATTCCTTTGGTCGCCTCTTACGACACCCACGGGAAGTGATGGGATAGTGCTATTCTTTTAGTTCCGACACCATACTGAACACAGGAACTGTTATCAGTAGGTAATACCACACATAAGCGAAAGCAAATTCCCCAATAAATTGACAGTAACATAAAAGTCTGTTTGAAATATGTAAATCAAAGCTACTCAAAATGGAATGTGCAAAATTTATGCATGATTTTAGTCATAAAAATCTCAGGGTATGCGAAAAATATTTGCTAACAGTTAAATCACGACTGGTTTTACGTTGCTTAACACTGTTTAAATTGCAAAAAAAAAATAGATTTACCCACTGAGATTTAAATATATAGGGGATGTTTGTTGACAAAAAAAACATTATAGAGGAGGATAAAGATTTGGGACCATTGCAACAGTAGCTGTTTCAAACTCTAAAAGGTGCGGATGCAGTATTACAGTATGTATTGTAATGTATGTTATTATATCAGCCGTAATGAACTCAGTGACCTTGAATCAATAAATACAAAAAATAACGAACGGAGGCGTGCGTAATTGCTATTTGTTTTCCAACAAGGAAACCGAACTGATTTGCATCGACTTAGCATTAGCTAACGATCTCAGTATAATCTTCAATGGTAGCGTCATGTGTGCTATAGATTGTAAAATGGTGTTTATGAGACATTATGAAGGAGACACAGTATTCTTAGTTCTTGGTAATGCTGCTAATTGCTATGCAGTCACGATCTGTATATTGTGTTATATTGAAGGTTGCATTAGACTCAAAGAAAACACTACAGAACAGACTACTTTTGTTCCAACGCATCGAAATAAGTCAACTGAATCAGAAAAGCAAACATGGGAGTTTGCTGTAAACATTCATAGCAATAAATCAACATCGGAAAGCTCTAGATTTCTAGAATGTATTTATCATTTGCAAATTTTTCTTTCATGCGATCAGTATCGTTAATAGAACTTATTTCACGAAAATAAAAAGTGTATTTTTAATTTTTTTAAGAATTGGCAAGTACGTGTCTGTTTATTTATAATGATCTTGTTACCTAAAGTTTGCGCGCTGCCTCCGAAGTAACCCTGTATATGACATAAGTCAAGCAAGGATTTATCCTGGACTACTACATTGTCTCACAGTGTCGCAACACGGTACCCACGCTCCGTTTCTTACTGACAACACGATATACTGATCTGAGCTTAATTTGTATTCTCATGTCACCCTACGTTTTATTATGTAAGCTACGTTGCAAATCAACGACTTTGCACATTTGCATTTAGTCCTTGTTGTTTTGTTTACTCGTATCCTGCTAGACTTTGTGGAATCTTTGTAGCTGAGGTTAGTATGAAGATAGGGAAAGATCGAAAGAGATTTGATTTTTGACTTTGATTGAACGTGATTTAAATATTGATGAATGATGATGATGTAATCAAGTGTACAGTAGTTAAATTAGGCCGGATTTTTTAATGAGTATTTTGAATTATTGACAGCTCTGCAGGCTAAACAAGAGTGACAAATACTTGACTTCAAATGCTTTATTAAGAACGGTGGTTTGATGAAGAACCTTATGTAACACACAATGCGTTTGAGATGGACCGTACTCAATCTGCTAATTTAATCCAGAAGCGACAAATCATCTGATTCTGACAAATGTTCTTCAAGAGAGGAATACAAGCCAGTACTTATGTACATTTAAACGTCATAACAAAGTTTTGCAAGACCTACCAACTCGAACCGAATAATTCTTCCATACCTTGTGGGAATGGGTACCTGCAGAAGGTTGCGGCATGAAGAAATTCACCGGATAGGGCCCTCTATTCTCGTAGCAAGGATTTTAATAGAACAGAATTTCTCTTACGATCAACACATGAAATTATAAAGGACTATTTCAAAACCAACGTTACAGGAAAATCAATCCAATCAACCCATATGCCAGTAAATCACAGAGCGGCTCTCGCTTGCGGCGTCCGGTCCGTCACGGACCCGTCCGTTACGTCCGATCCGTGACCCGTTCGTGATCAAATCGAAAGTGTGCGCGATATGGCAGTAATGACTGTGTGAACTCTTGAAATATGGTCAAATGTAATCGACTTATTGGATTTGACCATACTTTCGATCTTCGATGTCTGTTTTCAGGATTGAGCTGATTTTATCTTGGGGAAAGTGGAAAATTGTACACGATCAAGTTTAATTTTGTCAGTGAAACCTGAACTAAACAAGTAAATATTATCTGATAACGCCAAATATTATGAAATCATGCACTTTTCTTTTATCTGTGTAAACATTTTTTATTTTAAATGCATATGTCTTTTTTTAAAAAGCAGAGTGCAGAATAAAAAAAATCTTCAACCAACAAACGTAAACGTATAGAAATTTAGCGATAACATCAATACTATCTCCCTCTATCCACACTTCTAAAGGAACCACACTTATCTTAGCAAATATTATGGAAGACCATTTGCGCTTAACTGTGTCATCTGAAGGCAAACAGTTTGTTTGACCGAGATAAGATTAAACATTGATACTCTTTAAATAAGATCATAGGAGTCTTTAATCCTTAGAGTCCCAAAGGCTTAGGGTTTTGCGCATTTCCTTTTTCCTGTACGAAATGGCCTATGCCATGCTTCATGCTGTATATGTACATATAAGACCATTGGAAACAAGTCTTACTATTTTAATGGCACATAGGGAGTTTCGCGTAAACTCAGAAGAGTGTAAATGTTAAACCTCAACAAAAGACTAAAAATAATCTCTGACAGCTAAGCCATTTAATTTTGGTGGAACCTTGAATTCTTGACACATTATTGCAAAACTAACAAACAAGTAAAAAGGAAAACATCAATACACGATATATTGAACTCTAAAATTCTAAGACACCTCCTACGTGAACTTATAGAACTAGATCCAACAATCCCCCTAACTACCATCGTGACCCCTCGTAATGACCCGACGAATCATCGACAATAAGACAGCAATCTACCTGCCAAATACAAGTGAGCTATCAAAGAGCAGTGGGCGCCTCGGGCCTGATGATTGACGGCTGTCTGGCTTTCGAGAGAGCTACTTAAGTTAGGAGATACAGAGTGTTTACATCATCATTGACGACTGAGACTAGTGGCGGGAATATGATAGTGTTTTGTTAATGTAAATTTGCGGGGGCGTGTCGTTAACACGGCAGTGGCGTAAGCGATTGGATATTAGTGTATTTTAAGTACGGGTAATGGTTCAGACATGATCAGTACGGTTTCTATGACATCTAAAGTAACCCATAAAGTATTCTGCGTCTTATCCGAGTCTAAATGCTAACGCAGACGAGACTGGGCGACTTCATTTCGAGATTGGAGCAGAGATATCAAACGACGTACATAATAGTCGTCTTGATTCAGACTGGGTCGAGTGAATAGTCTAGTACTTACCGATAACAATGTTGGCTCCTGCTGAGTAGAAAGTTCGCTCCAAGGCCTTAACAAGGCCCGTTCAGCATCAGCTCCGGCCAAAGCAAAGCTCACGCCATATCTTCGCCAAAGTGAGAGCTCATACAGCTTCTTCCAGGGAATTCCGTCGTTCTTCGTAGTTTTCTTTCTGACACTTCCTCTAAATGACAGAGTCCTTACGAAAGGTTCAGCTGGTATTCCCTTCTTGCTGGCACCTCTCCATGGTGGTTTGGTTCCGTTTGAATTCGGTTTTCCATTACTAGCTGTGCTTCCCAAAGAACCCTTACGTTGCAATCCAGGTTTTTGAGTAGGAGTTTTTCTTTTTTCGTCAAATAGAACCGCGTTGGCTAGTTCTTCATCATGGTTTGAACCATCTGACTTTACTTCTTCAATTGTAACTACGGCTGATTTCCTTTCCCTGTAGCTACCTCGAAGTGGAGTTCTACTGAAGGGTTGTTTGATTTTCTCGCCATCTACTTCGTCTTGGAGAGCAGATATGACGCTGTCATCAGCGTATCTCATCCGCGCAGTTTTCATCAGGGATGCTTTAGTATTCTGTGCAAACAAACGTTCACAGGGATCTGTCAGTTTGTTTTGATCTGATCGAGACTTGAATGTGTTCTCTGAATCAGTGTCGCTGTGACCTTCGTAGGAACTAGTACTATTGCTGAAGCTTTTGCTATACAATCCGTCATGATTTTTGGAACCGTTGTGATTATTCTTATCAGCTTCCTTGATTTCTATTATGCATTCATTGCGGAAGGACTTACGAGACTGCAGACTGGTATTTGAATCCGACTTTGTCAACGGATTATGTTTGTGGTCGGCGCATCCATTTGCATGTGCTTTACCGGTACAATGTTTGTGGATTTTTGCCAAAGCGGCCAATGTTTTGTTGCCGTTAGGCGACACCTCGTCGCCGCAGCGGAGCGACTGCTCGAAGGACCCTTGCACGTGGAACATTCTTCACTTATTCTGTCTCAAGCGGACATATACACACCACGCTTGGCATTTTAAGAGGTCAGAGTTCTGTAGATCGGATCATATCGAATGTCACTGCACAATGAGAGCATTTACTTGAGTTATGAGTTTTACGGTGCAGATCGGCGCGATTAAATCGATCATAAGGTATATCAGCGCCGCGTGATCATAACGAATCGTGAGCATGCGCTGTTTGGTGCTAAATATAACAAAATATTGTTACAAGCGAAATACGGCGGTTTTGACGTTTTGACATTTGCGTCGTGGTAATTATTTAGGGCATAAAGATAGATTTGACGTTAGTCAAAATTCAATTAGTATCTAATATTCACATGTGGAACTATTAAATAAAACGTATTCACAAATACGCTGTTTTACCCCATTAAATGTTAACGAAAGACCTGTCCTAAGGTCCTAACCGATAAATTGAATGATAAATATTAAAACGTTACTTCCACTGGCTTTACTAAAGCCTTTGATACCTTTCACCTACCGCTAGTTACATGTGGCGTGACCTGAACATAATAATATTCAAGTCTCAACTGTTTTCATGTCTTTACCAGCAACGCGTGGCTCAGCCGCACGCACTCTACGTTCGCGCAAATTGCCAGACGATTAGTTAAATACTTAAATTATAGTACTTGGGTTTAAAGAGAAATGTCGATTATTAGGTTGAGACTTAAGTAGACCTGCGGTAGGCTGAGTATTGAGATTGATACGGTACATAAGTCGCAGTCAACTAGCTTAATCAGTCGTTTTGTTAAAAGCCTAGCCTTTTCATTGAACTGTGCCGTTTAATCAGCGACATAAGTGACATGGGTAAGTCATTTTACAATATTTGTATTTTAATAATCTTGGTTACTTACTTCTTAGAATGCAAATCTGATCTGACTCGAATTTTGTAAGGGTCAGCTTAGTAAAGGCAATTTTAGAACATTTCATAATAAACAAATCACAGTACCTAATCTTGTTAAATTAGGCAAGATATTAACCTTATCAAGAAGACTATTAGAAGATATTAATCAAACTAAATGAAAAGAAAGGATTCTGTTAGATTATATGCCCGCCGATAATATTGAGGTCAGCATAATAAATTAGGTGTAGTTTTCTGAAATTAGGTACAAGTGGTCAACATTATTGAATCCGCTGGAGGTTACAACATTTTGGAGTCGTGTACTGGGTGTGTAGCAAATTATGCATGCTAAAAAACTACGTAACTGTTTTAAACAAATGTTTTTTTAAGCCTTTAATGTTTTTAGCCCTAATGAGAACATTTGTAATTTTTAATTATTATTATTTTGCTATTCTTTGACAATCTCCCCACCCAAACTCGTTGGGTCCCGGTCCTTTGGTACGAGGACATACGAGAGACCGAAGCCAACTCGCAGAAGCCCCGTTAGACTTTACAAATCGAATGGGGCACCAACCGACGACCATCCCTGTACATGCACTTTTAAGTATACCCAAGGAAAATCCTCGGTTGGTGTTGGTCTATTGCAGAATATGGAAACAAAAGATGAGAGGCTTATAAATAAATAATCTTGATTAAAAGATTTCAAAATCGCGAAAAAGGCTCTCGAAGACAAAGAAACTATGCCATGAAATTGTTCATAGATATCGTGTATTAGTGGAGCAATTTAATAACAATTTCTCTAAAAACGCGTTGCGTCAATTTGTCGCATCACACCTGTCTGCAAGAGCCTAAAGATACTCTGTTTTATACTTTTGCAAATCAAACATAAAATTGGTATGTTACTTTTTTATTACTTGTCGTGTTGCTGATTTAGTATCGTTTAGAAACCTAAATGCTTTTTAATGTGCTTTTGATTTTGATGATACTAATGAACCCAAGACCCAACGACGAAATCATTATTCTCTCGATCGTAAACTCGCAAAGCAAAATCAAAACCTCAATCATTTCAAAACCTGTCATCAAGATCTCTTAATACATTTTCTGAGAATTAACACCAAACTTATCATCAAAATCACGAAACTCGAAACCAACAAACGTCGAACACAGCTTTCATAAAACCAGAATCATCGACTTTTTGGCTATGCAATAAAACCTACGCATTCTGATGTAAGAGCACTTGACTGTGTTAACATAATGCAATTTATCATCTATCTTGTGTATTAATGCTAAGTTTTCTTTAGTAGAAAGTAAAGGCCAATCGTATGTCTCGTTGCTGTTCATTGGGACTGATTAGTGATAAATATTCGCTGACCAATGAGTAAGGCCACCCACGGGTCGTTCTTGATATATGTTAAGTTTGTCTGTAAAAAATGAGTGGGTTGCTGCATTGTTTTCTTTTGATTCATGTTTAAGTATCACCTACGTTAAATAGTCTTGTTAAAAAAGAAAGTTAATATCTTTTCTCTCGCAGAGTTTACGCAGATTTTTAAATTGACAGTATTATTTTTCTTACACTTTCTGAAATAATTCGAGATAAAGCAACTTTATTTTTGGATCACTAATCTAGCAGACTCAAAACTTAATAACTAAATTATATAAAATTATTTTAGACAGATAACATAATTTAAATTTGCTCTACTTCGTCAAAGAAACGACAAAAATAATCAAGAAATCCGGAAAAACATTCAAGAAAAGTAATCTACCTACTACAAAAATATAACGCCACCAAATCACTATCTTGCTTCAATATTTGAACAACTTGTACACTCATATCTAGGTTCCATACACCTGATCGTGGGAACTAAGTCCACTTTCATTTTTTATCATATTAGCACATTTGGGTTAGGTTTACTCTATGACTTAAATATGTTGACCAGACTAATATCTTTCTGTTTTGTTGTCGTCTTGTCTAATTTGATGTTGTCTATAGTATCTTTGTCTTCGGTTTTGTTTAGAATAATGGCCGTGGTTTCGACTTTTTGGTTATGATCTAGTGCTTGTTTCGAGTATCTTTGTTTTGGTTCTCCATTACCTTTTACGTAAAGTATTTTTGGAAGGAAATTTGGCTTTTATGTTTATTATATTTCGTTCTGAATTTGTGGAAAAAGACTCTCACCGACATCAGAAACGAAAACGTTATCTTCAAAATCAAGTAGTTTTAAATGTTTTTTATAATGGACACAATATTAAGGTCAACAGTTTTTCTCAGATTATCTTGTGATTAAAACCTGTTTTTACTTCCTACTCGTTAAACATATGTAATTATTGGCAATTAAGAAGGAAAACTGATAAAACATCGGGTTTGATGGGAACTGTTAAGGTTGATTTAATCTTTATTTGTCACTGAACTAGTTAAATTAACATTTCTAACATTACCCTTAACTGTTATTTTGATCACTTTCAAAAGTGCAGATGAAGATTAAAAGTTGGTTGGGCGAACAAAACATTTAGGGCTTGGAATAATATAATATTTTCTAAACGTTTTATTTGACTCACTTTAGTTAGCTTAATAATTTTGTGTGCCACTAAAATCTGACATAACCTACAAAGCGAAAAGTCACAACGCAACCCCAAAGATAACGAATAACTAAAAAGTTAAATCTTATGCAAACTTTAAAAGGCAAAATAATAAATAGGAACCAACACAAGACGACAGACAAACGGACTCAGAGACCAGATAAGAATTATAAACACATAGTAAAGAAACAAAACTATAGCTGGTATTGGTCAACGGTTTCATGCAAATCGCACCGGCGACACAGATCCCACCTATTCGATAATATTGAAATTGGTCTTGCATAATTTCGCGTAATCCACTATCACACGAGATCTTTAAATATATGAAAGGCATTTGGTGTAGCAAGTTAGAAGTTTATTCAGATTTTAACATATTGTGCAATTATTGTTTACATTGATGATTTGACGGAAGACATAAAATGAGATAAGATGAGACATAAGGTGAAACAATAATCACTAGGAAATGAAAACAATGACTATTTAAAAGACTAAAAAATATCTCCGATAAAGATGGATATGGAGTTTCTTGTCCGTTCTTCTCCATAGGAATCTACTTTTTGCGAGTGGACAACTAGTCAGTTTACAGCCGTTTGCATATTTTATTTTCAAACAGTAAATTGACGTTCAAAAGTGCCTTTTAATGGTCTCATCATATCAGCCGAAAGACGTCCACTGCTGGACATAGGCCTCCCCCAAGTGACGCCACAACAACCGGCCCTGTGCGTCTCACATCCATCGGTTACCCGCGACCCTCACCAGGTCATCGGTCCACCTTGTGGGAGGCCTTCCAACGCTGCGTCTTCCGGTACGCGGTCGCCACTCCAAAACTTTTCGGCCCCATCGACCATCTGTTCTGCGAGCAATGTGCCCTGCCCACTGCTACTTCAATTTGGCGATCCTTCGGGCTATGTCGGTAACCTTGGTTCTCTTGCGGATATCATCATTCCTGATTCGATTACGCAAGGAAACTCGGAGCATTGCCCTCTCCATTGCCCTTTGGGTGACTTTAAGCCTTCTTTCTCTTTAATGGCCTAGTTGAAATTAATAAATTAACTTTGACTTTGATGTAAAATTGGAATTTACAAGGCGTATAACTAGGCCCACATAAAATTGTCTTTTTTTTTTCAGACTACAAATGTGACATCTTACTTTTTAATGCTGCACAGCGTTTTATCGTGTGACAATGGACCCTGTGTAAACATAAAGCAGCTAGTTAGTCAATCTCTACGATGGTTCGTGACTGCCAACTTACTCTTCGACTGATTCGCTGATAACGATAGCTGATCCTGGTCTGAATATAAAATACTACTGTTTAAATACTAACGCTATTGATTTACACAACTTTTCCTTTTACATCCTTGATTTAATGTTCACAATCAACAATTACAATTTATCTAATAGATATAATCAACCGTAATGATTTTTCAAAGTATTGCGGAAGAATCTCTACTAATATTATAAATGCAAAAGTAACTCTGTCTGTATGTTACGCTTTCACGCTAAAACGGCTGAACAGATCGCCATGAAATTTGGCAGATATATAGCCTGGGATATGGAGAAGGACAAAGGCTACTTTTTTACGCGATAACTGACATCGACACGGGCGGACCCGCGGGTAAAAGCTCGTTGTAAATACTTGAATGGTCATTAATTCAATACCTTAACTTCAGTTTCATTGAAGTTGTCCGATAATAGAAACGTTCGTAGAGATGCTTTGGAAAATATAGTTACGTTTAACCAGCACTTTTAAAATTAAACAAGTCAAGTCACTACACGTTCATAATCTGTTTCTGCCCACACTACTTTTATATTATGTTATTTGCATTATGTTTTGAAAACTTAGTAACATCCACATTTATGAATAACTAACCCGAATATTATTTAAATATCTGCTAAATTGCCTCTTACTAAAATAAACCTTCGTGCTATCAAAAAACAGATTATTTCTTCATGAAATTCTTAATAGGATTAATCTATGATTTAAGCCCATAACTTCGTCATATAAATAATTTGTAGTAGAATGTGGATATATCAAAAATGACAAATGATTATGGCCGGTGACACTACGGTTATTTCCAGCTATAAATTTTATAATTAGCAATAAAAATGTTGAAGATGTGAATTTTGACGGTCTCGATTTTATTACGTTCACGTGCAAGAGCGAATCTCCGCAACCAGCTGATTTACTGACATTCATTCATAGTTTTTACTTTAACACAACACGCCAAAGACTAATTTCCATGTGTTAAAGACATCTAAACATGTTTTGAACATTAAAACAAGAATGACTTCTAAGAAGTACGCTCATCTCGCAACACTCCAGCCGGTCGATTCTGTCGACAACTCACGGTGTACACCTAGGCGGAGTGAACGACAAGTGAGCTGTCATTCCATCTTATTTGTATGGTTTGACAACTCACCCGTCGTGCACCCCGCCCAAGTGTTCACTTCGACATGTTTACAGAATCGCACTGCTGATATCGGAATCGGAATCATTCAAATTCCCACAAAATATTGTGTAACCTCTGAAGATGAAAACGTGAAAATATGAGGAAATTCCTAACGACACCTGAGAGAAAGAATTTATGAAACATCAATTGTAAAATTACAAAAACAAGAAAAACATTATGTTACCATCAGAAAACTATACTTGGAGCTGAATATAGTATCGGAACGAAAATATCGTGAAGCAACTAATTACAAAAGTCAAACGCTACAAGATCAAGGTGAGAAGTGAGGCTGTCTATTCTTATACCGCAAGTTGCATAATCATAACAGATAAGATTAATTAGCGACGCTATCATGTTATCTAAAATAATCATGAGAGTGATGACTGCGAAATTACGTACGTGCATATCATCATGCAAGTTCTTCCGCTAAGATTTGGGGGAAAATACGTCACTTAGGTTTTATTTCAGCGTCATCGTCGCGTAAAATCAAATGCTCATTAAACAATGGCGTGTTAAGAAAAAAACAGCTTTAAATTGAATGAGGAACTAAAAAAACCACAAAATGATCAATAGAAAAAACGAGGTGTTCGTTAAAAGAGATAAAACCACAACGATGATTAAAATAACAAAAACGACGATTAGAGCCCTCGTAAAAATACAAGAAACTACTCAGGTACCTTGAACCAGCAAAGTTCTAAGAAATATTTTATCGAACACACGTAAAAAATACAACACCTAACGAAGATGCTCTAATACAAGAGTAATCTAAAGAAGTAACAATAAATTACAATTTGCAAATCAAATTTTAAATCCCAAATAAGGCTATCAAAACATTTAACACCGATTGATATCCAACATGACAAAAAAACAAGCACCAGACCAATATAGAGCGGATCAAAGAGAAAAAAGAGCATAACTCAAGGAACAATCTCAAATGAGACAGAGACAGTAATTTATTCAACGACTCGTCTAGCGCCGGATCTAATATTAAATGCTCCTTTTTCTTCAGACTTCTAAGAATATGTTATACTTGGGTATGTATCAAGCATTGTGGTAGCGTTCGAAGAATCACATTTTATACGTAAAGGTGTTAATAAATGTGTGCATTATTGATTCTAAAAAGTCGTATATAGGTGGTAATGACGATTTCCGGAAAAAAGCTTGCAAGGAATTTGAATAATGACTTCATTTCCCAGGGCGTATAGATACTACTATATTACTCAAAGATGCTAAAGGCAAAAGAAAAGTATCACTATAAAAGATCGTAGTTAAGTAATAACAACTAATATTCACATTAATATTACCAACAACTTAACTAAAGACAGTTAACAAGAAACAAAATAAGCGCTTACCTGTCTACAACATCATTTTTTGTTATTTGAATTATTGAATGAATTTAAAATGTTGTCTATAAAATATTTGTAGAACGCAACATAAATATCTGACCCCCAAAGCAATCTCTTCTAAGCACAATCAATTTCGTATCAGCTTTTAAAAAAAGCCGCAAATTTAAAAACATCGAATTCGTTACATTCATCAAGAATTTATCAGCCATTTGTTAATTCTATAAGTTATTAACATTCTACAAAATCACATGAATATTGGTTCAAAGTTGATACACACACTTGACCGGTTTATCGATGCAAAATTACATAATCAAATATCTGACAAGTTTTACTATATTCATTATAAAATCGTTAATACATGTCTCTGAATGGGTGAACGAGAAACGGACTTTGAAGGTCATGTAAACGCGGATATGCCTTTAGAAGAAAAATAATTATATTAAAGAATTATCTATGTAAGGCGCCAGACTCCATAATATGTATTACCTTTATTATTTAATCTTGTATAGCGTCATGAAAAGCGATTTAGACCTTCCTTTGTTTAAAAGATTGCATCATCTACTTTTAAGTTCGTAGTTGGCTACACCAAGTTGTAAAGATCTAGATTACTTCCCAAGGACAATAATGCATTTTAAGTAAAACTACTAACTTGCCTTTACTAAAAGAAAACAAAATCGTAAATGAAGAACTAGAAACAACTAAGTTATAAAATTCAAGCAAGCCACTTGAATATATATTAAATAATAATGATACACAACAGAGAACTAAAGAAGTTAATAAAAATCTAACAGAACATTTTGGTAAAAATAAAACTGAACTGAATAAAAAAAGAAACAGTTATAACGAAACGCATACCCAAAACGCATTAAATAAATTCAACTTTGCAAAAAAGGTTTGACACTTTTATACTTCTTGGAATAAAATACAACTTGGCAAAAAAACCTTTGTAAGGCATTTCGTTACTATTAATCAAGGTATGGTTTCGTTTTGTTTTTGTGTTAGCAGTTTAGCACAAAGGTGAGAATTTGGAAGAGAATCAAGTAAAGGTGCTGGTGTACTTTGCCCACTTAACTTGCTGTGATACGAATTTCTTACCCAAGGATATGATGTTCATTTATACAAAATTTATAGATTGTTCTTTAAAAAAAAATCTTTTTTGATACAAATGTCGCAGCCAATTAGCTTATACAGCCGTTTAATTGGCTGCCTAGCCTTTTCATTTAAATGTACCGATTTTTCAGCAACCTAAATATCGTCACTTATGTCGCTGATTAAACGGCGCAATTCAATGAAAAGGCTAGGCTTTTAATGAAACGGCTGATTAAGCTAATTGGCTGTGACACATCATACACAACCTTGAACTGGCCGCAAGGCAAGAAAAGATGGAAGAGGCGCTACTTGAGCAAGGCTATGTCCAGCACTGGATTGGAACAGACATGGCCTAAGGCTGATTATTACAATAAACTAACCATCAAAATACCTAATAATTAATCCGCGGTTACTTAACTCCAAGACACTCTTACCATGTAAGTCATTTTATAAGATAAATCGCCTATTAATCTTGACGATAATAATCATATTTCTTGGCTAAATATTAAACAGGTTCGACATAATCTTTCAACACGATCTTTTGATACTGCATCGCGAGTCACGGCTTCTTAGAAATGAATCAAACGAATATGTAAGCAATGGGTGCATTAACTTGACTTTGGTCATAATAATTTTATGATTTTATATATGACACGTGCCGAAGATTACGAAATATATTAACTATCTTAACTTTACTGAACCCAACGATACGGTGTCGGATGGTCTATGGTACACTAAGATAAAGCTGGAGGAAGTTTGAAATATCAATGTTCTATTAATATTACTTTTTTATGGGACAAGTCACACACTATTTGGAGTCACTGTTATCACCAAAAAAGCGTCCAGGCAATGAAGCTCTTCGACTCTTGGGACTTGCAATTAAACTAATTAGAAAAGAATAGCGAAGGAGTAAGACAATATAGCTTTTGTAAAGTCACATTTCATCTTATTTCAACTGTCTGCACGGAGCCAGAACCAAGCAAATCTTCCGATCTAAAACGCAGACAAAACATTTAACGTAAAAATGAGCAAGATACCGCATAGCTTACAACTACAGCAAAACTTTATGCTTTAACTCGAATTTAATGACTAGTATTCAAGCAGGATGACGTAGCAAAGCTAAATAAAGAAGAGGCTCAAAGAAAAGCCATAAAACAAAAAAGATAATGAAGAATCATAATTAAAAAAAACAATAAACACTTTGAACACCAAACAATGAAACGCAAAACCAAAATTAAAACGGCACTTAACGATGTTTTCAAAACTAAATAAAGGTTTACTCTAAAGATCTAAAATTACATCGTCAGCATTAATTCCACTTAAGTTAAAAAGAAAGCTGTCGGTGGTTCCTTTAGTTTGTAATAACAGCGTTCAAATGAGCAAACACGGCTTAATTAACAAGGTACCAGAAATATCAGGTGACGATGATATCATTTAAATTGTACGGTACATGACCAATCTGCGAATGATCTTTTAACAGTTTGATCCTTACACCACCTACTGTTTTGGAATGGCAGAATTATTCCTCTTGAGCAGGCCGAAATCTGAACTAAGTAATTATAAAGAAGTACAATTGTTTGTAAAAGGCATCTCTGGAAGTACTGAAGCAATAACGATTTTTTTACAATCGGGAAAATACTACCCGTACGCGTTAACTTGGCACCTGGCTCGAATTACATTTGGGCATTTTAATTTAAATTGAACCATTCGATTTCGATGAAAATAATGTTTGTAAACGCAACTGTAACAGTGATGCTAACGCGTTCATGTTGTTTTCATCGAAATATAATTTTTCAATTTAAATGAAAACCTCAAAACGTGATTCGAAATGTGTCGAGCCATGTGTGTACATGTTAACTCGTACGGGATATACATTATTCCTGGGGGTAAGAACAGAAGTTTGGTTTCTATTATTTTCAAAAGCTTTGTGTCTTATCTAAGAATCCTAGATTCGAAGGCACGAATGGCTTTAAATCTTGAAGCGCGCTTTAGACGGAGTCGAGCTGAGGAACCAGATGACTCTATTAGAATTTGTCTCAATTAAGCCTTGACTTTCACTAACAAGCAGAACAGGACTAGTAGAACCGATCGCTTCTAAGATTACAAGAATGCAGCAACAATTAGAAATGCAAGGAATGTCGGAAAACGTTCTATCGACTATCGTTCATACATAATAGATTCTCGTTTGTCGACCACTACTCTTAAGGCCATTTTACATATTTATAAAACGGCTCCTTTAAAATTATTTGTAACTAGGCTGCTTTTGTTAAGCTAATAATTAGAACTGAAATAATGAAGGCAATAAAAATATTAACTTATAAAACCTGTAACAGAATTAGCGCAATACCTGATAAGGGATCATAATGATCCCTTATCAGGTATTGCGCCATCATTATGGACAACTTTTATAATGAGGCAAAACCCGAAATCGTGAAAAAAATCTGCTGTTCAGTACATTTTTTGTGAGTAATGCGCACACAAATGTATGGCGCAGTCGTTTTCTTTATCCAGATTTCAGTGTTGGTCCCTTATTAAAAGTAGTTCATAATGATGAGTACAATGACCCCTTTTTAAGTATTGCGTTTATTCTGTTACACGTTTTATAAAATAAAGAGTTGATTTTTTTGTTTGGATACCTGTTGGAGGTTTTTCTGAAAGTACTGATACGATTACGAAAATTAATTCTATAATTAGACAGATACGCCGATTTCCATAGACTTACAAATATTTTTTTTATCATCTTTTTGACAAAACAGCCTTTCTATCTGTCACATCTGTTTCAATCTATCACATACTTATCAACGAACAGTACTCGTTACGACACTCGAATACATAACATAAATACATATGTATAACAAAATGTTTGCCACACAATTCGTCTCACGGTACATATGCTAATCTTGGCAACACCTGTGGGCATTTGCATATGGCAACTCTGACGGCAAATGGGCGGTTAGCACATGCCGTATTAAAGATATTGACGAGGAGTGTACCTATATCCTATTGTCACCAGAAAATTGCAGACTCCGTAAGATTGTAATGCAAAAAAATCGTTTTGTATACAATAAATCCCTTCCAAATTAATTATTTTCCAATTATATCCATGTCTTGTTTAGAAAAAAATGTTAAACTAAAGATGCATTGCTCGCACTTTGAAACGGCAGTATGAAAAGATACAACCGACTTCCAAATAAAATAAAAACACTGCAAAGTACAACATTAATTTAATTTCTGAAGTCGGTGTTTTTGGTTGTTTCTTCGTAATTTAACACCGACTTCAAAAAACGGCAGAGAATCCTTTTTGAAGTCGGTAAAAAAACCGGCCAAGTGCGAGTCGGACTCGCGCACGAAGGGTTCCGTACCATTATCTATAAAAAAAAATGCCAAAGAAATCATGTTCGTTGTATGGGAGCCCCACTTAAATATTCATTTTATTCTGTTTTTACTATTTGTTGTAGCGGCAACATAAATACATCATCTGTGAAAATTTCAACTGTCTAGCTATCACGTTTCATGAGATACAGCCTGGTGACTGACAGACAGACAGACGGACAGCGGAGTCTTAGTAATAGGGCCCCGTTTTTACCCTTTGGATACGGAACCCTAAAAAGGTAACTACCGCAACCCTATATCCCGCGCACGTTAACTTATCTTGCTACTGATTAGTACTGATAGTGCTTGCGCTGTTTTTCAGAGCAATGACTGTTGTGGTGCATGACGCATCTATATAAACTATGTCATTAATAATACCCAAATTAGCCAATTAGTACCTAAAGACCACACAGAAGGCTAGTTTCCGTTCCCCATTGCGCAATGCAAACTTAATGGCGTCCAAATTCGACACAGTACTCGATATTAACGCTAGATTCTAGACTAGACTGCTTTATTAACTGTCCCCGCCTCCTAATTAAAGAGCGGGCTACAATACTAGGTGTTTATCTCTGCTCTCAGGCCCCGCACTTAGGGATGCCAGGTTTCCGGAAAAAGCAGGACAGTCTTTTACAAGTAATTTTGATTTGTACTAATACTTGCATTGTAAAGAAGACTTAGGTAATAATTAAAATTGTTATTTCTTTTCCTAAAAGTAAGATGCTTTCATGGCAAATGATCGAATAAGCCGTGAATTTACTTAGTATAACTTTTATCGCTAAACGTAACGACACGAAATTTTACTTACCTATTTAATTTTTCTTATTTTTATTTTAACTTTTTTTTTGTGTGTGTTTTGTGTATTGTAAATATGAAAATCAGGGTGTTTGCTAATGAATCATGCATAGACTAGCTGAACTTGGCACATTGGTAGACCAGGATAACAGAGGTTACTTTTTATCCCAAAGGACCGACCCCTTTGCTTTAATTACCAACTTCCATGCGAATCCCTGGCAGAAGTTAGTCTAAAATAATTTATACGTCTATGTATCCAATTTGAACCTTATTTCTGCTAAACTGGCTGGTCTTTTCATCTTTCTGGTTTTAGGAGCAAGCAACCCTACCCGCACTTAAAAGTTGTTTCGTTGCATAATAATAGCGCACAGAAATCAACGCAAAACAATAAGTATTTGTAACCGGTTATCCTTCACATGAGACTAAGGAGCAAATGTCAATTGTATTATTATTTAACCGCCACCATATTGGCGTGTTGGTGGTAACATCCAATGATTTGTGTTGTAAACAAGTGATTCATTAATGAAGGTACAAATTCTTGAATCAGTCAGTGAGGGATCAGGCATGTCGGGGCCCCGAGGCTTCCGGCGACTGGGACCGCAATTAACTAGGACCGCGGTCCCAGTCGCCGGATCCGTAAAAATAAATATTTTTCTTCCGGCGACTGGGACCACTCATAAATGATAACTGAAATCAAAAAATGTACAGTCATACGAACAATTTTTAGATGTAATAATTGAAGAAAAATCCTTTTTGATTTTAAAAAATTTTTCGTTTGACTGTACCGATTTTGGCTTGAATTATAGACTTTTTTAAGTTATCTATGAGTGGTCCCAGTCGCCGGAAGAAAAATATTATTTTTTTACGGATCCGGCGACTAGGACCGCGGTCCTAGTTAATTGCGGTCCCAGTCGCCGGAAGCCTCCGGGCCCCTGCGAAAGCTTCAGAGGATCTAATTCTTTTCATGTCTATTGACTCAAATTTGTATGGTATCGCATTATGTATTCAGAGAATATCAAATGCAAGAGTGAGTGAAGCGAGCCTAAAAATTTAAGCTTCTCGTCGCGTTTAAGTATTGTTTAAAAATTTATTGTCACCACTGGTTTATTTTTTACATGCGCAGGGTGATCCAACATCAAACTGCGTCGTAATAAAACAACATTTTCTGGCTTTGGTAATTTTATTTACATCTCTTTAGATTTGGGGCTATTATGAGTGTCCAATGTTTGACGAAACTTAGGCCAAGATGTTGGCTGCTAAATTGATGTCCTGACTCAAATCATTTTAGCACTGTTGCATGAAGTAATAAATTAATAATACTTGAAGCTATTTTATAAAACATAGTTATTCAGCGTCACTGAGTATTATTTATTCTTGAGTTATTTTATGTTTGGTAGTAAAATAGGGCTCAGCTTGTAACCTCGTGAGAAACCGTTATTTGGTGCAGTAAACCATTTAACTGTGTGCCTATTCCAGACTTAAGCATTATTAGGATTTAAATCGCAATATAACACTAAAATCAACACAAAAGTAGTTATAATGAAAAATAGGCTGAGGAAAGGCCTTGAGGAGTAACAGTATATCGAAAGATACGAAATAACAATCGATTGTACAAGGAAAAAAACCCTTTGAAAATGAGTCTAAAGTAGTTTTTAGAGCGATCACAACTTTATACACTGTTTCTTACAGTTATGAGATATAAAATTCTGACAGGCAGGCAGCATTAACAATAACATTCAACTCAGAAACAGAAATGTAACTAATAATGAAGTACCACAAAAGTACTGTCCACTGCGACTCGCGAGTAGAAGCAACAAAGTACGATTCCATATAAATAGAACCTATTTACATGAAAATAACCCGCTTCGCTGTACGTTCCGCAAAAGCAAGCAAACAATCTGACAGACTGTCACTTTTGTATGGAAAAACAAGAATAATAAACAGGGAAAAGTTTAGAAACCATACTATATTTGCTGGTGTAATGTAGCAGTATTTGCCTTATTGGCTTGAAAACTGTATGACTTTTAAGGAATAATATAATGTTGTTGTCAAGTTGTTAATGAAGCTGTACGTACTAGGAAAACAGATAATGAAGAGAGATCTGAGAACGAGACATGGAATTTAAGTTATGAGTAGCGAAAATGAGGGAACGAAATTAAAATAAGAACTGTTAACAATAAACTAGAAGAAGAAATCAGTCATACATTGGATGCTGGAGGACCAAAGGCAGAGAAATGGGTAAAGTATGCAATGTGTAAGACTGAATGATATTCAATAAAAAGCAAGGAAAGTAGGTTCTTCAATTAATTTAGGTGCAATACGAATCGGTGTGGATTCATCTACTGATTGTTATAGTGTGTTATCAACAAAATTACGATCACCTATGACTTTCAATGATGCCAGTACACTTTGCATTAACATTGCTTGAGTCATCATCTCATCATACCACACTTCAAGTAAACGACGATAAGAAAGATAGTTTTAAAAACCATAAAACTATTTAAGCCATGGAACCTTGGCACCATAAGTACTAAAGACTTGGTGTCAACGAGCCAGATAACGAAGTACGCACATTTATAGCTCAGCTGATGTTTACTGATCCCACAAAATATTTTAACATAACAAATTGAGGGCCTTTGTGTCGAAAATGATCATTTGTTTAAATGAAAGCCGAGGTCGTCAAAAATGTCGAGCTCTAAATATTTTTATTTGTATGTAAACTTTTAAGTTTTATATGTGAACAAGGTGTTGAAGATCAAGCGTGATAGGAGAGGCGTAAATTCAAACTTAATTGCTGTTAGTATGTACATGTACACTGTATACTTAAGCGAAACACTGAAAATATTACCTACTTAGATGAATTTATGATGATGGTTTAATTGCGCCTAAAGCCAATTTACACGATTAGATTATAATATAGTGTTTCAACGCTAAAATTTTGTGACTGCAAGCGTGTAAACAAGCTCACGACAAAATGACAAACTAATATGGCTAAATTGGTCACACAATAAAGACATGCTAAATGTTTTAAAGAAACTCCAATGAGTAAAAGCATGTGGATGGTTAAGCATACCTACATGATGAAAAGATGGATAGGATCTATGATGATATTATATCTAGATACCCGGGGGCGTCTGCTGAGATGACACCGAAGCGAGAAGTATGAAAGATGAAGACATGTTGCGCCGGCCAAGGTTAAAACCGTAAGTAAAAGCTGATTTACTTTATTTCTGAGGCACAGGAACGTGGGGATGGCACAAGAAAAGTGCAGCATTTGAACAGCAGTGGGCAAAGTCGGGCAAAAGATGATGATGACGACTCATTTGAAATATTTCAAACTAATTAAGACAGCTTAAACAGCCCTATATCCAAACCCACAGCCAAACAACCAACATTTGACTTGAACTTCATCGAAGTTAATAATCAAGTTCATTTAAGACTTAATTAAAGTGTGCGTTTACAATACAGCACCAATAAAGTGTATAATTGAGTGTACGGTAGACGTTTACGGCTTATCCACAGATCAGCGAGATCAACTAAATGCAGTCGAAGTGCCGGAAATAAAAAAACAGTCAACTCGACGATTTTATTAACTTGTTTAAGTTAGGCTGGGGTCACGCAGACGACGATTAGGGGGCACAAGCATAATTATGTAGTATAGTCAGATTGGGTCATCAATATCTTGTAATATCTTGTATTGTTGTATTTAATAGGTTTTTTTTAATAATTCTTTAACGAAAAATCAGTATCGGAAAATCCAATTGATGTGCTGAGAAATTAAACTCATATAAGTTTTGCAAGTAATGGACCACAAGAGGTCTACGATGGAACGATTGAGTCTCTTTTTCTAAAGGTTTGACTCTATACAATCAGTGCGTCTAATACCGTACAAATGTCACCATGGAAACTAGTGAAGAGAGCTATCAAATTTATATCTTTAAGGTGAATGACGATTCTCATCCCACCCACTTCACCTCCGTTTTCAGTGTCATTTGTAAGGAATAGACTTGCAGGCTTTGTACCTCCGGCTGTCACTGCACCAACTTCAACAGTATCTCTTCCAATCGCGCTAATTCAGACCCCAGCCTTACCCTCTATCAGTTTTACACTAGTGAAAACAAAGCCGCCCCCGCACTACCCACACTTTCGCCAGTACAGTCAACAAAAGAAATCGCTGTGTACACACGCGAGACATAAACAAAACATATTTGCATGCAGGCAAATTAGAATATTTCGACGAGAAATTGTCAAAGAAGTTCAATCATTATTACGTACATAGTCTTGCGTTTTAACTTTATGAGTCCAAGTTACAAATAGATAATTATATTGACTCGTTTAAAGTTATTAGGTCTGCCTCGCAAGGTATGCTTGTCCGACGTCCTGGCTTCGAATCCCAGATCATGCAGTTTTGTTGGATTTTTCACATCAGGATTGAACAGTTAAGAATCTTTATTTCTTATAAGAACACTTACAATTTATTGGTATTCACTTACACAAGAAATTTAAAATGTAGCATAAGTAATTTTACTAATTCATTTCTCTGTAGCAGCCCGAAGTCTCAATTATAGCTTGGTTGATGGCAACAGGCCTTTTTTATGCATGGAAAATCTCATCAAATGACTCCTTCTATTCTAGGTGGAGGGAGGGAGTGTCAGACTCAGTACTGACTAAAACTCATCCGTGTTCCTCCAAATGCCCTTTGCGTTCCAGTGCCGCGGTGATTCTTTCGAACAAATTCCGCAACCCTGGCAATGACAATAGGCCTGCGATTCATTATGTGCAGTGTACCATATTTACGCCTCTACCTAATCCTTCGGGAAACAAAACCTCCTTGGCGTCCTGTCGATGTTATGTTACAGCCTGTTCTAGAGAAACAATAACTCCAAGTTCCACTTCTATGTAGAAATTAGTTTAACAGAATATCGTTTCTGTGAACTGTACGTCCAATTTCACGCTACACGCTCCAACCATTTAGTGACAAGCCTCACTCGATTTCACAAAACACTACTAGATTAGCGTGACCAATTAATTGTCCAACATTACTTGATGAAAACAAGAATTTAAGAAGATTAATGAAGAGTTCGTAATGATTGTACAATTATAGGCAAAAAGTGGGTAGGCACGGCTTGATTGCTCAAGGCCAGTTGTAGAAGAAGTATTTGTTGGATTGAAGAAAAAATCGCAACTGATTTTTTAAGACTCCGGTTTGACGCCAGCGATTTGACGAGATTTGATTTTACAATTTACTTCAAGCAAATCTGAGATGATCTTGATCATCCATTGTGAATAAGAAAGGCATGTGGCTAAAATAATTATTAATATAAATGTGGATGGATGAAGAGAGGAAGAGAGATCAAGAGAAGAGAAGCTTGTTTATATTGTGCAGATTGACAGAAGAGAATGAAGAAGAAAACTGAAAGCTTATTGCGTCGACGCAAAGCAACTTGGGACAAGTGCAGAAAATTGTTGATTAGCTATCAACTGTGAGTAAGAAGGACCAAGATGATGAGTCCCATCAGCCACCAGAAAAAAGATTGAGCAGCTGCAAAAACCAGTCCAAAATCAGCGCGATTTGCAAAACCAGTGCGTATTACATATTGTAAAAATTGGCAAATAGGGTCCCGTCTATATCTATTTTTATTTCTATCAAATCAAAGTAAACAAACCTTATCACCTACCACCGTATTGATTAAATAAAGCAATCAAATTAATATTCAAAATTTCTATCGTGCCACCATTAAATCTGGCATTTAATTGTTATTTTAATTACAACAGGTCCCAATCAAACGTGCTTTGATTTAATTAATGGTTTAGTTCAATAAAGTGGAGTCGAGTTGGTATTTCATCAGGTTCGTTTCTCAGGGACTGGTTGCTACTGGTTGCTACTCGCTATTGACCATGTTGTGTTATGGGCTCGGTTAATTGCCATCGTAGCCTACGGGTTGATGTTATATTTCAATCTGATTTAGGGTTATCAGACGAGATGATTTTTATTTTTGTCGCTTCACCTGTTATAACAAGCTTTTGGCCTCGACTTCGTACGTCCCGTTTTTTCTCGTTCTCGTATGAATTTCGCGTTTCCGTATAGCCTTCCTCATGAATAATAATAATAATAATAAATGCTATTCGAGAATATCGCTACACGCCGCCTGAACTTAGACCACGCTTACCTCGTTTGCCCATGCATAACAAAAACAGGGCGCTGGTGGCAGCTCTGGATTCGCAGTTGTCAAATTATTTTGATGACTGCGAAGACCTCACTGATGCACACTCGATAATGTACTGCGCGGCTGTAGCGGCATGTCGTGTAGCTCACGTCAAAATAACCAAGGACAGAGTTACACGACCAAAACCAGCCGTACCGGCCTGGCAGTGCAGGATCGAGCGTCGTATCGGTGGGGCCAGAGCGTTAATCGGCAAACTGATCTGCTTCAGGGAGGGCAACACTCGCCCTAGAGTGATGCGCTTTGTGAGACGGGCGTTTTCGGGGACTGATATCAGTCCCCAAGACTATATGTCCTGTGTCACAGAGCGCATCGACTTCCTGAAGCAGAAGGTGTATGCATGGGCAAACCGTATTCGTAGGTATAGGCGGCGAGTGGAGCGATACACCTTGAATCGCACATTCCGAAGTGATGAAAGGTGGGTATACAGGGCTTGGGAGCGACCGGAACAAGGTGTGACTGACACGCACCTGCCAGAAGATGACGCCATGTTCTCATTCTGGCGCAGCATCTGGTCGGTGCCTGTTAGTCACACCGAAGGAGATTGGATTCGAGAAGTCGAAGGAGCATGCGATTCATTACCCGAAATGGGGGCAATCACAATTAGCCCCCAAGATGTAGCCCGTGCAGTCCGTCCGTTGCCTAACTGGAAATCTCCAGGGCCGGACGGACTGCACAACTTTTGGGTTAAGTGGTTACTTGGGTCGCATGTTCGTTTGGCGTCTCTGTTCCAAACTGCCTTGGAGTCCGGCTCGCTGCCCGAATTCCTTACCACAGGAGTTACCCACCTGCTCCATAAATCTGGTAGCACCGCGGAACCCAAAAACTATAGACCGATAACGTGTTTACCGACAGTCTATAAGGTTCTTACATCCATTTTGAGAGCTAAAATTAATAATCACATTAGCAGCAATAACATCATGTCTGCCTCTCAAAATGGATGTAGGAATGGGTCCCGCGGTACTAAGGAGCTACTCCTCATTGATACGGCCATTAGCCAACAGGTTCGGCGTTCCCGAAAGGATCTGTCGACATGTTGGATAGACTATAAGAAGGCCTATGACTCGGTGCCTCATACATGGCTCATGAGGGTGCTAGAATTGTATAAAATTGATACAACTCTACGCACCTTCCTGACGTCATGTATGGGGCAATGGAGGACAGTCCTTCGCTATCCAGGATGTCGAAATATCCAGAGGAATAGCGAACCGGTTAGGATCGAGCGGGGTATATTTCAGGGCGATAGTTTGAGTCCGCTTTGGTTTTGCCTAGCCTTGAATCCTCTCAGCACATTGCTGGAGAATTCAGGACTAGGCTATCGGTTGAAGAGAGGTTGTCAGGTTATATCTCACCTCCTTTACATGGATGATCTGAAACTCTTTGCCCCCAGTAATCTGCAACTGATGGAGCTACTGAAGGTAACTGAAACTTTCAGTAGTGCCATCAGGATGGAGTTTGGTGTGGACAAATGTGCGATCATGCATGTAAAGCATGGAGAGATTATGGAATCCGTGGGATCGCAACTCTCGGATTCCATAAACCTGAGATCCCTCTCTCCAACCGAAACTTACAAGTATTTGGGTATGTCGGAAGCGTTAGGCATCAGTGTTACTGACATGAAGCATTCGTTGAAGGAGCGCTTCTTTGGCCGCCTGAAGAAGGTTTTCAACAGCCTTCTGTCGGGCGGAAACAAGGTGCGCGCTTTCAACGGATGGGTCATGCCGGTATTGATGTACTCTTTCGGCGTACTCAAATGGACTCAAACGGAACTTGACGCCCTGGATAGGCGGGTTCGTACACTGCTAACTGCACATCGAATGCATCACCCACGGTCGTCGGTAATGAGACTGTATATCCCGCGAAAATGTGGAGGTCGAGGCTTTTTAAGTGCTAAGACTATCCACAATCGCGAGATATGCAGTCTCAGGGAATATTTCCTAGCTGTCGACGTGGGTATGCATCGAGATGTAGTGGCGGTGGACAAGGGACTCACCCCGCTCTCCTTGGCAAATGAGAACTGGCGCAAACCTGCAGTGCTTGACACCAACGATCGCAGGGCGGTATGGCAGAGTAAGGAACTTCACGGACGCTTTTTCCGGGCCCTACACGGGCCCGACGTGGATCAATTAGCGTCCGTAGCCTGGCTACGGTTTGGTGACCTCTTTGGGGAAACCGAAGGTTTTGTCTGTGCAATTATGGACGAAGTTATCATGACGAAAAACTACCGGAGATTTATTGTGAAGGACGGCACGGTTGACATATGTCGGGCATGTCACCGTCCGGGAGAATCAATTCGCCACATTATCTCTGGTTGTTCTCGTCTTGCTAATGGAGAATACTTGCATAGACACAACCTTGTAGCCAGGATTATCCATCAGCAACTTGCTCTGAAATACTCTCTTGTGGAATCGGAGGTTCCGTACTACAGGTATGTGCCCGACCCAGTTCTCGATAATGGCAGTATCACATTGTACTGGGATCGGTCCATCATCACTGACAGGACTATTATTGCAAATAAGCCTGATATAGTGGTGGTGGACCGAATCGAGAGGCGTGCAGTGATTGTAGATATCACCGTTCCGCATGACGAGAACCTCGTGAAAGCCGAGAAAGATAAACAAATCAAATATCTTGACTTGGCTCGCGAGGTTGTCGACATGTGGGATGTGAATTCGGCAATCATTGTACCGATAGTCGTGTCAGCCAATGGCTTAATAGCCAAGAGCCTCGACCAACATCTTAGGAGGCTCTCGTTAGGCAGCTGGATCAAGGGCTTGATTCAGGGAGCAGTACTTCTGGACACGGCTCGCATCGTTAGGAGGTTCCTCTCTCTGGAGCCCTGACCGCCGGTAGCTTGGACCCTGTTCCCGATACCGGTGGGCTACTATTTTTTACATTTTTAAATAATTTGATATCTTTGTATTTTAATATTTAAAAATGTATTTTATATGTATAATAATGAATAAAGAGAATAATAATAATAATATCTTGGGACAACTCACACACGGCCATCTGATCGCAAGCTAAGCAGAGCTTGTGTTATGGTAACCAGACAACTGATATACATACTTATATAATTTATAAATACATACATATTATAGATAAATTACACCCAGACACAGAACAAACAATAATGCTCATCACACAAAGTTTGTCCTGGGTGGGAATCGAACCCACGACCTCCGGCTTTGCAGTCAGGGTCACTAACCACTAGACCAACAGGCCAGTCTATCTGGCTATCATATACAAAAAAGATGAATAAAAAGATTTTTTCCAAATCCGACTGGCAGTCCCAGAGAGGAAGGATGAATGACAGACAACACGATCTGACAGTTGTTCTTAGTTCGGGTTCGGGACTAATCGCAAGTCCGTAGGTGATGCGGAGTAGAAAACGCCCGACACTAAGGCCGAAACTAGGGAGTTCGGGCTTAGAGAGTAGACCCCTTGTGCCGCGGTGACTCTTTCGAACAAATCCGCAACCCTAGCAGACTCTGGCCTTAACGGGCTCCGTCTACTATGCTGACATCTCTTTGAGGCGCGCGTGGAACACAACGCGCCGTCGACCCGGGCCTGGTTGTGCCCACATATCATAGATTAGTAAAACCCATTAAACCTTTTTCCCAAATAGACAGTTAAACTCAGATCAGTTCAGCAGCCACACTTCAAAAAAAATAAAACACATTCTCCTGTCAAATAGCCCATCATTCCAACTCGGAACCCCTGACCGCATACGAGCATTGTGTTTACCGGTACTACGCGCGTGGGCAGACCTCAAGTGCGGTGAAATTTTTGTGCAAACAACTACCAGTGAGCGTAACTCACACATATTAGTTTACAAGTTATTAGTTTTGTTGTTATTTGAACTGGCTGGTTTTTAGTTAATTGGAAAAGCGTGTAATGCCCTACCAGTTAAGAGCAAGAGATTTCTGCTTTCCATAGAAGGAAATTACGAAAGTAGCTGCTTTGGTTATTATGTATTAGTTTATTACTTTTGTATGTTTTAATTTGTGTATTTTATCTAATGGCCATAATTGTCTGATAATAAATAATAATTATTATTTCGTTTATTCATTTTTGTAAACTTAGTATAATTATTACTATTATTATTATTTAATTCTATATCAAGTCAAACGCATCAAAATAAATACAAACTAACACCAATGTATTTTATTTTACAACCAAGTTAAACAAGTCAATTTTGGAAAACTATTTAGTGCCTTCTACACTCAAAAACAACAACAGTGGCATTCTGTAACAATCTCAATGTAAACTTAGTTGACGTAAGATTGAAGTGAGTTGTCAATCCCAAGCATCAATTGAAACGACAGCCTAGCTCACTTCATTCATGCTCACGTCACTTATTTTTTCAAGGTAGCTTAGTCTTCTTACAGAATTGACCGGCAGAATTGTTTAATTTGTCGTATTTTAAAAACACAACACACGTACATTACAGTTTGAATCTGTCTGCATTTCTCAAACTTCAAACGCTGAAGAGCTTCGCAGCTTTGTGCCTATCTTGCAATACGAAACACGTTTAATATAAAAAGAAAGCACGCCACATTCATTCCACACACGGCGTCTTAACGTTCATCGTACGAAAATAAGCTAGCCACGCACGAGCCACCGATGTATCCCCAATTAGGGTTGACACTGTCCAACCATTTTATGATTGTCATCATTTAGTAGAATTTATGTGTCCATGTATTGCGGACGTCCGGCGCCATGAATGTCTATTTGGAGTGTATCTTTACTAATTTAACTATAACTGTTTGTTTGAAAAAGGTAAACTCTGGAAATAGTGTAGTGTTGTTCTATAAATCTTGACGTGAAAACTAAAGTGTTCTGCCAACACCCAGCTTTAGGAGGAATGTTACCCGGTCTCTTCAGTAGACATGACACCGTGAAAACTTAGGTGGACTGAGCTTGAAGTGAACTTTCATTCCATATTGTTTGTGGATTGACAGTTCAGCGGCCATACTATGACGTGTAAAACGTCAGTCGTTCGAGCGAGAAAGAGGGATGGAGCTATACACCCTATATAGCTCCATCCGTCATTCTCGCTCGAACGACTGACGTTTTAACACGTCATGGTAGGGCCGCAGTTCACCAAGCTTTCACGGAGAGATGACTACAGAATCGCACTGCTGATCGCTGGACACTCGCTTTAGATACATTTTCACGGAAAAATATTTACAGAACAGACAAGCTGATCCGATTTAAATTATTTCACTGAAGTAACACTAAAGTTTTCATAAATTACTTTTTATCCCGTAAAATGCAATTCCTGTGCCACAGGAAGAAGATAGTTATACAAATAATTGTGTGTTTCATTTGTTCAGGTAATGTGGGCCATACACGTTCAAGAAATTTGATCAAACAGGCTGGTTCAAACTGTTTGATGAATTAGAAATACGAAATTTCGTTTGTCTTCATGCCTTTTGAGGACTCATTTTCGTTCAAATTTTCCCACAGACAATCATGCCAATTTGATTAAATTGTTTGAACCAGCCTGTTTGATCAAACTACTTGAACGTGTATGACCCGCATTAGGCATAGGTTGATTGTAATTCCGCACATGGTGGAAGTTGGGTGTAAAAAAGTTATAGTGAAATGCGGCAAGCTGTCACACACTAGGTTTTACTACCATACCGAGGTCTTTAGACCTATTAAATGATCATAAGCGATGCTGATGCATTTTAAGTAGGATGTTCAAGGGAGTCAAGTTAAATATTTGTTTCAGTCAAGTTAGCTGTAAAGAACAAGTAAGAAACTCGTCGAGACAGTGAATTTTTAATTTTTATGTTTTTTATTGAGGAATGGGCTTGCTCTTGACCTCGATCACGCTTGATGGAAAGCGATAGATGAGGTCTATGACGGAGCGAGCGTGCCCAGAAGATGCCTGTTCACTCTTGCTTTGAAGGCAGACGGGTTATATGAATTCGCATAATTTACGACAGCCCCTTCACTCTCACTCAACCTACACGGGAACTTCGGTTGCAGGCCCAAGTTGGTCGGTGCAGAAACAATGAGGCCAAGTAGGGTCACATTGATCCATCCTAAACACAGTGCCAGTGTGGAGCCCCTTTCCAGGATATCTTTATGCTGAACCACCTGCACCTTCCAGGAACGTGATTAACGAAAGAACGGTCCAAGATTTCAAGATTCTATTCAGTAAAAGTAATCGCTATTTGGACTTCGTAAAACAGGCCCTTTAGGGTACCTAATTAGTAGTTGAAAGAAGAAGAGTTGTTTTTGACAATAAGACTGCGATGCGAATGCGACCGATCTTTACCTACTACGAGAATTTCCCCTCTGAACTTTCATTAGAGTCTAAAAGTGGCAACCCTGAATTAAAAACACTCTTCCCTTTTATAGCGAGACAGTTACACGGAGCGCATACCGCGACTTCCGAAGGATCCGATGGCGTATTCATTGTCTTTTTGCGCGCGCGCAGCACATAAATATGTGTCAAGTTGATGGCTACATAGTGTGCTAACAGACTGCGAGTAATGTTTCAGGAAATGCATGAAGACGTGATTGTTTCCTGCAAAGCTGAAAATCACAGGTTTTATTTTTCAGCAGCAGTAGGTACTCTAGTTTTTTAGGGTTCCGTACGGCCGAATGAAAAACGGATCACTCGTGTGCCTATTTGTCTATCTGTACCTATGTACGGTTGTCATAACAAATGCGCGTTCCCAAATCATTTGGTATACATGATGCTCCAGAGTGCGAGGTCATATTTCAGGGTGCTGTTCTGTATATTCTATAGAGTAAAGAAACAATAAAGTAACTTTTTTTTCCTTTTTCAAATAATTCGAACACAAAATATAACGACTTAAAAGTTTAAAAAATCACTTTGCCAGTATCCTGATGCATGGTAGCGTTTATTTTAGGTGAATCACAGATTCGATGCCACCAACTGCATTAGACTGCTAGAAAAGTGTATTTTTCTGAAATTTTGTACAGTTTTATGAATTCAGATTTTTTTTTAAGTCAATATTTTTTTATTTTGATATTATTTCTTTAATCCTGAAATATGAAGACGCACTTCGGGAACATCTTGTATAGACAAGAAGATAAAGATGATTTATGACTTTTTTTTCTTTCATAAAGAATATTATTAACGAGAATATTTCCTAGAACTCAAACATTAAGGACACGAAATAACTGACCGTCCGGAAAACGTCATTCTTTATAACCTGTGACATTGGCAATGGTATCAGGATGCATCCGTAGAATTGATGTTGCTAACAATAATAATGATTGTGATAGATCTAGGAGTCGGTGGGGCATTCAAGGCCGACCTCCCCCTCTTTCTGATTAATCCTTTGTCTGTTTTTAAGTGACAGGCAGGATAAGCACTTTCGATCAGAAGAAAAATCTCGGAAAATGAATTTTATAAGCCCGCGTGAAAGTAGCATTGTACCAAAATTCAGATTTAGGCGTGAAATCGAACCTAACAAACTCATTTTTACATTTATAATATTAACTTAGTATGTTATTCTGACGAATAAGTAAGTCCATCCACATTTCACACAAACTTTCACGTTTCTATGACCAAACAAACTGTTCTTCAAAAGGTGTAGAAACTTATACCTTAATAAAATGTCTTCATATCCAGACGAATTGGAAAACATACGCGTGAAAAGGTCAACCCGAGAACTTAAGTTAATTTTAGTTTCAAACAATTCTCTCTTTGCTTACTCCAATTTTACATCTTACATTCTTCGCCGTCTCCCTAAGAAGGAATTCGAAGAATCTTTACACTGGCATTTTGAAAAGCCATTAAGTCTGAATCTGTCTTTTTTGTAAGTAAACCACAAAATACTGGCCACCTACATGAAACCATAGACACTTCATCATTTTAACTGACATAAGATTCCATCGTTTATGGAAAAATGACCATAAAGTATTTTTATATTGACGTTAATATTATCTTGCTTGTGTTTGATGGTAATTGGAACCGATTTAATTAGTTTTCTTTATTTCTAATGGTCTATTAGATTTCTGAATTTATTCAGCATATAAATGCATTGTTTTAGAATGGACAAGACCTTCTTTCTCAATTTAACATCTTCGCACTGGATTTGAAGATTTCAAAAGCATTTCTGTCACATTCAAGAGCCTAAATTAATTCCATACAGCTTTTTTATCAATTATTTAGAAGCTACGTTGTATAGCTTCGTCTCTTTCCCACTGGAAGTAATATTAAAGTAATACTGCTTTAAGAGTTGGTGGTTAGGCCCCTGATAATATGGTCTCGACAGTTTAGATTGATTTTTTTAATCGGGTCCGATTATGGCTTATTAATTCCACAGGATTATGAGCTGATCTTTGAAGAAACCCATGACAACTAGTGGACAATAATTCTTACAGCGAAAATGCTGACAACACCTTAACAGACCCATTAAATACGCAACGTTAACACCTAAAATTCATATCATTACTACCTAGTTACATTAAATAACAGTTATTATCACTAATATCTAACACACGTCTGTCAATTACGCAGCATCCAGTTACAAACCGCTGTTAAACCCGTCCATTACTTAATCAATTAACCAAGACTAGAATACATTAAATTACAATGTCAAAACGACTTTGTGCAACCGCATAACAAGCGTGAAACAGTTGACAGATGTCACGTTGACAACTGTCAAAAAAATGTTCCTGTTTTGTGTTTAAGTCTTGCTTAACGAACACTTTTTTTAATAAGCCGATATGCACCGTTGAAACCACACTTTAAATTTCGAAAAAATCACAACACTTCACTAACAACTTAAAAATAAAATCGATATTCAAATCTATTTTTTAAAATCAACAACAAACTTCACAAAAAACAATTACCGATTAAAAATATTTGAACGTCGAATTCTAAGTTCGATATTCGTATTCGTATCGTAACGGACGGCGACGCGTGCGCAGCGTTCGCAGCGCTGATTTTAACTGTTTAGTCGAAAGCTTAGGCGGCGTATCTCTGTATCTATGACAAACATTGTATAACTTGATAAGTGAAGCCTGTAGGATCTGTTGTTAAAGCATGGTGTGGTATCTTTTATGTAATAAGTTACATTACAGTTTGCAGTAATTAGGATTTTACGTTAGTTGTGGATGTTCATAGGCGCCAAAATATTCTGGAATGGTGTGCTATTCAAAATGCTAAACCAAATAAAAAAATGAAATGCGTGAGTATCGTGGAACGCTCGGTTGAGCGAAATTCCTATCGTAGTATATTATCATTGATAAACGTATTACATAATTGATTAATAAATACAAATGAATGAATTACTGCGTCTGAGAGCAATTTAGTAAATCCGAAAAGTTCGTACCGTGCGATAAGGAAGTTCGTTCCAAAAATCATTAGTTCAAACTAGGCTGAAATCAGCAGTTTTTGAACACCAAAAATTATGTTCTGCTCCACTGAGCCATCCAATTCAAGTCAATTCATGCAGGTATACCGAATACATGGACTCTCATTCTTTCTTTCAAATAAATAAATATCTATTCGAACATTTTATTCCTTTTCAAGACTCCGATACAACTAAATAAAGCATGAAATAATAAATTAAACTTTGACACATACGCGGTCCAAAAATATAAATTCTAGAGTAGGTTTGTACATCAGCATCTTGAACTACACAAAAATCACTCTTACTGTTACCGGAAAATTAAGACGCGGACTGCTGAGTCTGACGTGTGGCTGACTGTACCTGCCTACAGAAATAGCTATAAAAAGGATATTGGTTGTAATGTCCAACGGAAACACACTTCATCGGTTACCCCCGTGAATTATAATTTAATTTTGTATGTGAAGCGTGACATTTTGATTTCCTATATTTCAATTTTTGATGATACGGGCCATTATTGTGAAGCACTATGTTTGGTTGGAGGTATCTATCTATGTAAAATCTTACAACCTGTTACATATACAAAAGCAAAATTTTGTATGGATGAATGGATGTTTGTTACTCATCACCGCCGAAACGGCTGAACAGATCTGGATGAAAATTGGCACAGAGATAGATATCGGGAATAGCAGAAAGGTTATTTACCCCGGGAATATGTTAACTTTTTTATGGGGCAAATTCGGCAACAGTATATTCCCCCTGACGCGAGCGAAGCTGCTGCTAGAAGCTAGTATTTCATAAATGGAAAGAAAATAGTATTAGGTAGTCAGGAACCTTATAACTTTTTCAGGCACTACCTGTTATTCCAGGGTACTTCCAATAAGGGTACATCAAGCCTTTTTTTACTATTGATAGGCACGCGCTTGACCGCTATCTCACGTGACGGTAAGTGATGATGTGGAGCACGCTTGCCTAGAAGTAACCTATTCATGACTTAAAAACACCCAGGTTGTAGCTATCAGGATTGTAGCCGTGTACAATAAATGTTGGGTGCACGTTAAACACCGGTACTCCAGCTGCATCCGCTTGGACTGGAAGCGTACCACAACATAGTTGGGCAAAGGTTGGGCAAACTGATTGATTATTAAATGGAAAGCTAGACTTTAAAAACATACCCCTTCCTTGGCAGTCGGGTAAAAACTACGAGTATAATCAAAATGATTAAACAAGAACGATAAGTACCTAACTCGCAGGACACAAGTTGTTTAATTTTGTATTTATTTTATCCTAATATGGTACATTTCTATAGTTAAATGACTAGTCGGTCATTTCAAACGAAGGTAGAGACACGCGATCCGTGCATCTAAACTTATTAGTAAGGAATCTTTAACATTTTAATAAATTACCTTACGTTTGATTACAAGATTAAAGTGACAACTCTTCATTAGATTTTAATATTAATAAGAAACAAAGCGTTTTCTTGGAAAATTAACCATATCCGACAATCTATACTTACTTATAATTACGAGTAAGTAATAAAACTGAAGAGTTTATTTGTTTGGATGTGTTACCGTCAAACGGGGTGAATAGAGACAAAACTTTGATAAAATTTTTCACTTCAATATCATAATATTGGTTGTCTAAGAAAGCAATTTAATTTTATTTATATCAATTTAGTTCAATAGGAGACCGGAAATTCTGCAAACAATATTTAAATAATGTAAAAATCCACAAAACGAAAGTTTTGTGCTGATTCACCCCTGCATTCCTATTTACCCCGTTTGTAGGTAATATCTGGGACTACCAGTCGAATTCGAAGGATTATTTGGAGTTGATAGCCTAGCCCAATATTTAAGCAAAGTTAGGGATCATTTAACGCATGTTACGATCGTAAGCATGCTGAGGTAAATCAGAGCCTTTACCATGAGATTTCATCGAAAAATTACTCGCTAGCGTTAAACTCGCTAGCGTACTAACGTGGATCGAACAGATTTCGATAATGCTTGCACCATGAGATTTACGGAGTCTGACGCATTCGCTAAGGTAAGCTCGATAGATCGCGTTGTCTAGCTAACTTCACTCTACTCGATATAATGCTTCACTACTTATGTTTTGTTTCTTTCTTTCTCACTAATAAGAAGAGAGAACGGCTCTTAAGCTCAAAATGTAGTTATATCGCTATGCTAAAAATGTTAAGATAGTCAATTTCACAAAATAAACCGACAAAATAAAAAAGTTGACGGTTAGTGGACTACTTATGGTATTTAGTGGTTTTTTAATTTTTATTCCTTATAACATATCATGTTTTGTTTGTTGGCGTTGTGTTACAGTTGTGTGTGTGTGGTTTAAAAGTTTACAACAATAGATTATAATTGGTTTTGTTTTGAGATAGCTGCATACCATATTAGGTACTACCTTTAGTTCTAATGAACTCGTCAGTGTTGACGTCAAATCCGTAACATTATTCAATAATATAAATGCACAAATCCTCAAACGCTTCTCTATAGTGTGTGTAAAGTTTAATAAACTATCTTTCACATATATTTTCCAATTGAGATCCAATATAAAATTTCATTTTGGCTTGAAATTAACGTTGTTCACGTCGTTGGTCTTCAAAATCAGCGGCAACTAACATATTCCACGCTAAATAAGCTCTTGCAGACATTATTTTGACTTTATTATACTCAAACACGTGTATAATTTTAATGTAAACTTATGTTTCACACGGCAAAATGCTAGTGAGCTACGTAACTAATATCGTAAGCGTATTGTTCGATAGCTTCTGTCAAATTAGTGACTCATGGTGCCGTTTTGTATGGGGATAGCTGAAAAACGTCAGTGACCATCGAATAGATTACGTTAGGTTTTTAACCTATCGAAATCTATAGTGCTCATGGTACGAATTTTAATTCTTTCAGTGACCGCTAGGGGCGCACAGTATGTCATAAAAATAATTTACGGAGACGCTAGCGAGTTTTGGCTGCATAAACTCATGGTAGAGGTACAGAAAGAACGCTAAGCGATAACGTAAGTAAGTAGGATATCCTGCCAGGGTTGCGGAATTTGTTCGCAAGAGTCACCGCGGCCTTGGAACGCAAAGGGTATTAAGAGGAATACGGATGGGGTTTTAGTCAGTACGAGTCTGACAATCCCCCCTCCGCCCAGAGCAGGAGTCATCATATTTTCCTTAACAAACAAAAAGTAAGTAGGTAATACCTACTTACTTCAAATATGATTTTAATAATAATTTATTCGAATAAAGACGTTTACAAAAACATTTAGCCAACAGTAATAAGTACCTAAATAATACTTTCCATGATGGATGAAAGGAGATGGTACCAACTGAAAACTTGAACCATTCAGTACAGTTCTCGTCAAATAACTTTGCCCCTCTGAAGTTGTGTCGAGTGGCTGCGTAGTAGTCAAAATTACGAACACACTGCAACTGCGGATGCGTAAGAGACATGGGGGCGGGGCGCGGCGCGATTTTATGTCTCAGTCGCTCGTTTACGTTCGATGCATGCTTGCGTCCCGCTTGCTCGTGCCGTGTACGTGACTGCACCTGCGCGATTTTTGCAAATGGCTAACTTCAGAGGGGCAAAGTTATTTGACGAGAACTGTAAGTACGTAGGTAGGTACCTCATGAATAATTTATTTGATTTAATTTAATTTCTTCATTCTTATAACTTGAATCACGAGTTCTAGTCACTATCATCTAGCTGGATGTCCTATATCAATTCCAATAACCCAGTAAAGCTCCCAGCACTGGTTAGGTTAGGTAATATCCATAAATTGTGCTCTCCGGAATTGGGTTGAATTCCAATAATTTTGACTGGAAACGAGGGCAGATCCGGGTGTGGCTCGTATTGTTTCAAACTTACCTATCCGGCAATTTCAAGTTCCACGCCCCTCTTGCTAGAATAATGAATTAGTTACCTACCTTTTTCGGCAGAGCTGCGTTTACATGGCTCCCCTAATTTACAATGCTTTGCCTAGGTCAATTACTCAACTACCCTTCAATAAGTTTTGTGTAGCGTTGCGGAAGTGGTTGTTACAAGAGTGTTTTTATTCGATAGATAAGTTCTTTCTAAAGTGTCTTTGTAAAATTGACCAAAAATTGGCCAAATGTGTGTTACTAAATATTTTATTTAAGAACTTCATGTACCTACCTACTATTTGATGCAATAAATGAATTGAATTGAATTAAATAATCTTGAAAAAACATTAAACAACGATTCAACGACTGCCACAGGACCGACTGAACCTCAATTAGGTAATTAATTAATATCAGTAAAATAAGCAATTTTAAGCCCCTCGCGAAATATTATTATGTTTTGTTAGGAAAACAAGCAATGCATGAAAATAGCCTACGTACCTACTTGTTTTGAGAGATAGGTTACCTATCAGGGTTGCGGAATTCGTTCGAAAGAATCACTGCGGCGGTTGCAGAAGGAGTCATTTGATTTTTTTTTTATTATTATTGATAGGCACGCACGCGCTTGACCACTATATCTCACCTGATGGTAAGCGACGATGTGGTCGAAGATGGAGCACGCTTGCCTAGAAGTAACCTATTCACTCTTGACTTAAAAAAAAAAAACTTAACCGTGCTTCGGTGCTAAGTTCGGTGGTAAAGTCTGAGCGCGGTGGTCAGATGGTCAGTGGCTCCACGTAAAATATTAAGTATATAGTACCTACTCAGCAGCAGGTGGTAAGACTGGAAACCAACCCCAGCATATAAGAAAAGCTATAGGTACTCTTTGGTTTTCTTTTTACTAAGGCCTGTTGGCGTTTTATATTGCTCCTGTTCATCAAATTCAACCCACATCAAATAGGTACCCGTGAAAATCTTAAAGAGAAAGCTTTTAAAAGCTCTTGGGTGCAGCCTTAGGTACATCGCTATCTAATCAGTGCCCGATAGTGAACAAACCAAACAAGGGTAAGAGATGATGAGATGCCTTTGAACTTTTATGAAATTACTTAACTGATAAGGATAACTTTGTGCAGGTAGGTAGATAAAATTATTTTATCCAGATGATTAGAGTTTTACCTGTATACCTGCTTTTCCATCGGTGAAGGTAAAGTACATGTGAATTTTTGATAGGAAATGAAAAATAAGGAAACGATGTCCGACTTCCGAGCTAAATGGAGTGAATAAAGTCAGGAAACGGAAGCTGTCATCCGGCCAAGACAGTGCGCTCTGGCTAGGATCAAAACAAAGACAAAGAAGGAAACAAAAATGCCCGAGCGGCTTTATGGATAGTTGATCGCATTTTGTTGCATTAAGTATTATACCTATTTTATAAAGTTTTACTTTTACTCAGGGCTTTTTAACGTTACCAAATAACAAAATAATAACCGTTACATAACGTTAATTTCAATTGTGATACCATAGTAACGTTATAAAATTTACCGGTATTTGATAACAATACCAGTAATATAACGTTAAGTAACATTTAACGTAAAATACGAGAATTATCGTTTTAACGGTAAAATAATTAGTGTTATAATAGCCCGCAAACTTTCTTGTATTTTTTGCTATTTGAAGGTCAGTGTCAGGTTGTAATTTAATCAAAATGTGATGCGCAACAATAACAATTATGTATTTACATAGATGTAACCATAAGAATCATTTACTCATCATCATGATCTTAGATTTGATGTGTATAATAACCAGATTTCCGAAATCTAGCTAAGAGAAAAGAAATGTAATTATGGTTATAATTATGAACCTACTTACATATTTTTTACTGTCGTGAATCATATTTTGATCAAGATACAACCTGACACTGCACCACCTCACAGAGATAACCATTTAAAAATAACGATAAAATTAACGTTAAACTACAAATAACGTTAATAAAGAATAACGTTAAAATGGTGCTTAAATAACGTTAAACCTATTACCGTTATTTTAATATTAACGTTAACTCCTGTCAATGCAAGGTAACGTTATAAATTTTTACCGGTATTTAAAGCCCTGCTTTTACTATTTTACTTGTCACAAAAATGGCAACTGTCAACAACCTAAAACATACATTAGCGCCACCTAGTGTTGAGTAAACACAACAACACAAGTTGACAGTTTATTCCATAGAGGGCAGTTTCTCACTGAAACTGCTACTCGCCGCTAGATGGCGTAACCGTAGCTGAGCTAAAGCTCTACGTCATACGAGCAACCAATGGGAACGAAGGAATGCACAAACAAAAGAGCAACATCATTAGGTCGTGACGTCGTGCTGCGCAGCGCGGCTATTTTCGTTCCTCTGATAGGCAGCGGACATTTTGTTTTGATCTTGTGACGCAAGCGAAAACGGAGACTTGGAAATGCCTTTGAACGCGGTTGGCTGGACCTCGGAGGAAGACGAGAAGCTTGTGGATTTAGTGAAGCCTCATTGTTTTTTGTACAATGTGTACGATCCGTCTCGGAAAAACATATTAGCGAGGGAATCTACATGGCAGGAAATAGCGGAGCAACTGTTGAAGCCAGGTAAGCGTCCATTCGTTATTTTTTGCCGTGAATCGGCTGTGCTGCAGAGAACAACTGCAAGGCTCTGTGGGAAGTGGGAATGTAATTTGGATTTGGTTTCAAAAATAGTGTAAATACTTTAGTAATTTATCGAATTTCGCGTGAATTTTGGTAGCTAACCCCAATGCAGCATAGGGTGACCTAAATTCGCTATCATTGACGACTCAATATCTACGTATTGCTAAGTAATATTTTTAGACTCGTACGAAAATCAGCTGATTGGTGTTGTCATCGGAAATTTTATAAACAATCTTGACCTGTCGCGTACAGAAGAGTGAAGTAAATGTTTGGCCTTGTGGGCTTCGATAATCAATAGTTATTAGCTATCGAGTGAGGAATACCTACCTTCCTCTATTTGGTGTGTATGCGACGAAGGAAATCGGTGGTGAAACAATAACCTATTATAAAATAGCTTCTAAATTATATCGAAATTTACTCAAATACTTAACCAATCCTAGTGTGGGTGTCGCTAATGTATAGTGATTATTTTATCAACCAAATTAGGCACTGTAGTAAAAACGATAGTGGAAAAAAGTAGGCCAAACGTGGCAGATATCATAGCATATTAACTAGAGCAAAAAAACTAGCACCTCTTGAAATAATTTGTGATACTTACTGACAAGAACAACTCACAATATTCAACAATCCCCTAGTCAGGCATGGAGATTATATAAGTACATATATATTATGTAATAGAAATAGTTTTCACTGACATTAAATTTTTGAACCTACATTATGATCACAATTTTATTATAAAAGCTTTTAAAAAATTAACACACTACCCCGTTATTTCCAGTTGAGGAATGCAAGAAACGCTGGCGAGGTCTCCGCGATGGCTACACAAGGATCAAGCGCTTAGGGACGATGCATCGGACAAAGGTGTTCATTTATGAGAAACTGCAGTTCCTGGATGCAACATTAGCTGATAGCAGCGAGGAAACGATTAAAATGGAAGCCCATCAAATGGAAGAGATAGAGGAACAGGTGCAAGATGAGATGGTTGGCACAGAGCAGCAGGTTATTACGGATAACCAGGAGTATTATGAGGTGATTATAAACATCTATACTTACTAATAATGATATAATAAGGCTGAAGAGTTTGTTTGAATGTGCTAATTTCTGGAACCAGACGGATTTGGAAAATTCTTTTTGTAAATGATAGCCACATTCATGAGGAAGGCTATAAGCTATATGGTATCGGGAAATTCCTACGGGAACAGGAAAAACCGTGATATGCGCGTACGAAGTCGCTGAAAAAAGCTAGTTTATAATAATTATTCTAAAATTTCTAAACAGTATAGCATAATATGGAAATAGCAGCTATACCTAGTTTGAAACAAGTTCTTAAATCATTTTCAAATAATTAATAAAAAATCAACATTTCTTTTTTCTTTTTTTTTTAAAAACTTTGCCCCACACTAGGAATTTCTCCTGTATCGTGGGTGCGTTCACAAACATATAAACTCACATACACAAACAGCCAGACCCGGAACAACTATCTGTAGGCCATACAAATATTTGTTCCGTGCGGGAATCGAACCCGAGACACGCAGCGCAGCAGTCGACCGCTCAACCACTGCGCCAACCGTGTCGTCAAACGTAACGTAACATTGACACCGTACACTAGATTTCTATATCAAAGCATTAATATTGTGAAATTATAATTTCCAGATCACCGTCGTGGATGGACCTCAAGTACCTCTAAAACCCTACATCAAAATTCTTCCAAAACAAGACAATGCTGAACCACCCAAGAAAATCTGCAGAAAGAATGCAGGCAGAAAGAAATCAATACCTGTGCCTAAAAACATACCACCTATAAAAATACTACCTAAGCCAATACTCATGAATGGACCAAAAATAGTTCAGTATATAGAAGACCCAAAGCAGCTACCTGAGCAGAGGTCACAGACCATAGACAAACTTATAGAAAAAATATTAAAAGAAAATACCAACGAGATTGATGTATTTTTCCGGAGTATGGCTGCTAGTGTTAAAAAGTTACAACCTAACTTGATACCTAAAGTAAAGATGGAGGTGTGCAATGTTATTGCTAAATATGAAATGCAAAGTTTTGATAAGAATCTGAACTTTTAGAACTAATTTTAGAGCATAAAGAATCTTGAAATATGTGTCCTATATCCTTTAAGTAAAGTTCATGCTGAGCTATAAGCTATATACAGGCTAGCATGGCTGAATGATGAACTATGGAAATGCAATACTAAGATTTAGTGTTACAGATAAAGGGTGGAATTTTGGCAGAACAGGATGTGCTGATCGAATTTTTTTGAAAATAAAATAATTATGGTCAAAGAAATGACCATGGTCACTAGTCACTATGAAACACCCACCTGATTATGCCTGGATAAAATGGAGATTGGACATAAATACATAGAAAAAATTAAGCCCAAAATACAGAACACCTGCTTCAATCCTCATTGGAAAAACATACATGTGGCATCTATACAAATTAGACCACATTTTATAAGGCCAACATAAAATCTAGGCTGTACAAAAATATGCCTACACGAATCACATCGAATCTCCATTCAAACTAGCGCCGTTGATGTAATTATGGCAACTTTTGTAACTAACATTTTTTGTTCTCGTTTACGCAAAAATAAATGGATATTAATATTCACTTGTGATAAAGACTTCTAGTGTAGAATATTACTTTTGACATACAGAGTATGAAAACAATTGTTATAAATAAATAATGTTTTATTGAACAGATACGGTATTACTGATCTTATTGGAATAAAAAAATACTATAAGTAATATTGATTTTTCTTTCCTACTAGACACTAATTGAAATCAGCAGTATAGTAATCATAGCATGTAAAACCCGCGTATACTAGCCAAGGTTTTATTTTATGGATAGGAAATCATCAAGTGACATCATTTCGCTCTGGCCGGACCGGAAGGGACTCTTATTGGTTACTCTTTATGCTCTTTGCATTCCAGGGGGTCTACTCTCTAAGCCCAAAGTCCGAAGTTTCGGCCTTAGTGTCGGGCGGTTTCTACTCCGTATCATCTACAGACTTACGATTACTCCCGAACCCGAATTTACAATATTTCCATGACACAGTTATGTGAAAAGAATTAGATTAGATTGAGTAGAGTCGTATATGAATGACAACACGATTTGACAGTTGTATTGCATAATATTGCTAAAAGTCAAAACGACGGTCCTTTGACGAAAAATTACAAGAAACCGGCTCAGCCCAAGATGTGTAGGTGTAAACCAAAAACTAATGCATTTAGTCAAAAATATATACCCAGTGAAAAATATTAATTTCACTATAATTATATTGCTAAAACAAAACATGTAAACGACGGCTGGTTATCCGATCAAATTCAAATGACTACACCAAAGCGACGGATTCGTACATATCGATGAACTTCTTTATTTATTGGACTTCTTGAACCTAACCTGTTGTCCGTACAGTCGCGTTCAAACGTTTGTTGGCAATTATAATTATGACCTTATTGCTTAAATGCTCTAAGCCTTATTGAGAGCCTTTTTGTTTATTTGTTTCTCCTTATGTTATATGATTATATCACTTGTACCCTGGCTTCACATGTCTGTCTACCTACAGCAATTTCTCTCCATTCATCAATAGTATTATTCGTGTAAACAAATGAAAATGAATGTTTATTCGTTCATTCAATGAATGGATGGACGGCCGACAGCAGTTAGGCAGTTAGAATAATGGACGCATTGTGTTCCCCAAAGCACATAATTTTAGTTCTACGAAATACCAGTGTCTGCTGCTTTGTGTATGTATAGTAGTCGTTTCTAGTCTAAATATAAACATTAGTTTGCTTGTTTTATAGAAATAAACTAACAGTCTACCAGCCACGGTAGCAATAGGTAGGTTCAGTTGTTTTAATAACTAAATTTTTACATAATTTTCTAGCCTTTTTTATGGAAGGGAAATCATCAAAAGACTCCTTGCGCTCTGGGCGGGGTTGGAGGGAGTGTCGAACTCTTACTGCGAGTTCCTTCAATTACTGCCCTTTACTGTATTTTTTTCATTAGGTAGGTAGTGGTTCGATGAATGAACCAAGACTCAAAATCCAGGCTTTTCGAAGGACATTATTGAGCTTCTTTCGAGTGAGAGTAAAATGTTTCCCATTCATCATGACAACCGATGTCCACACAACTTTTCAGTTTATACCCAACATTTTTAATTCGAGTTTTTTTTTAATATTCAAAATTATTTTACCAATTTCCAATGTTATTTTGCCCAAATCCATTTCCTCTGGTGTTAGCGCATTGGGTAACGAGGATAAACTTACAAACTAACGAAAAGCTTCAACCAGTAATAGAAAAAGAACTCAGTCACTTAGCTGGCTAGCGACGCGCATAATTGCATTTCCCTGTTCGCATCGGCTTTTTAATTATTTTACGGACTAACGAGTCTCATTCGTTAAAGGACAGACTCTGACTTCCTCACATAACTATAAGTACTAGAATCTAACTTTTTCTGAATCCAACCAAACCGCCAATAAACATTAAATAGTACTTAATACTTTTTAGATAGGAAATAATAGGTTCAGTTGCCAATTAATAAAGATCAGAATAACATCTTCGACGTTTCAAATTTGTATGAAGAATACGGCATTTAAAAAAAAACGCAAGTAGGTATAACTATTTAGTACAGCTTCAATGAAGCAGTATTAGTTAAAAATCTTGAGTGGCTGTCGGTTGCCTTTATAGTACCTATGAATCAGTATTAAATCTAGGCTCGTATATTGCACTGCAGCTATCAAAACGTAAACTCCGAAGAGATCTAGGACTATAAACGTATCTATCTACCTAGAAACGTAACGTAAATTGTAAAGTCCTGTAGGACCGCGTAGTGCCTCCTCTAAACTTGTAACTATGGATTCTATAGGACCGTCTAGACGCGCAAACACGGGTCGTCGAGCTCTGCTGTAAAAACGAAGTCTGCGAAGTCTGCTGTAATGAACGGTTTCACTGTTACAGCTGGGATTTTGCTTAAATTATAATTGGATGGCTCCAGTGTTATAATTATATGGAATGGCTGTGATTGGACGAATTATTTGTTTGAAATTAGAACGCCTATTGGCGATTGGTGTTCCTTTCTAATTTTGAACTCAATATCATATCAGCGACAAACAATGTCGAAATCTTTTCATTTTGTTACGGAGAAATTAGAGGTGTTGTATTGAGAATTAGCGAAAGCGAACGCTCCTTAAAAATACGAGTATCCAGAAGGTCAATTCTAATTTTCAAGCAACGTTCGTATTCACATCTCAGTCGCAAACTGTCAAAAATGTATGACAAATGAGTATTTTTTGACAGTTTGCGGCTGCGAGCGTTGCTTAAAAATTGTAGATTGGCCCTATACACTCAGCGATAATCAATGTCAAAAGCTTGTCAATTGAGTAATTAGAGGTGTTTTTGACGGTTTGCGACTGCCAACACGCCGAGTTGCCCCTCAGATCATTTGGATTAGTATTCTGTCGTAAGTTGATTGGACACTACGCATGGGGCTTCGGTGGCGCTAAAAAGTTGGTATATATCTGACATCAGTCTCAAAAAAACAAAAACTATCCTGTGAGCAGCTATCGGACTCTATTTCAGGAGTGAATAGGTTTCTTCTAGGCAAGCGTGCTCTATCTTCGACTAGACATGGGTTGGATTAGGTGAAAACGATACCTAATCCACCTAATCCTAGTATTTAAAAATACCTAATCCATTTACCTAATCCTAATATTTATTCAATATAGCCGCTGGCCTGTTCCCGATATTATGTGTCGTATGTGGACTGGGTAAGAAATACTCGGCATGGATCGAATATTTAATTTTATTCAATCCACTGGCCTGTTACCGATATTAAGTATCGTATGTGGATTGGGTAAGAAATATTCGGCATGGATTATGGACGTTCCGTTTCTGATAAATTGTGGAACGGTGGAATAAATTTCGTATTTTTATGGGCAAACGTTACTCAACGTGAATACTAACTTTGTTTAAAACGTCTATTAGAGCGATCAAAATTACCCTTCATACTTAAAGATGCGCCTGCACATTGTGTTAATGATGGTGCGGCGGAGAATCTTAAAATGTCGTCTATTAGTCATTCTCACAGGCTTAGGACTGTCATCTTGTGTAGATTCACACAAAAGGCGTATTTCGACGTATATTCGTTACGACATACATAGCTAGAACACTAACAAGTCCAGTGGTATTCTACATAGATTGCGCTGGCGGCAGTGCTAATTAAACTTGAAACTTAACCCCCACATTTTAAGGTACGGAATATCTTCTGTGTGTGTAGTAGACTGTATAAATATTTTATGCCATACCTAATCCTCGACGCTTTGGATTAGGTACGGCCTCGCATCGAAAAATACCTAATCAACATACCTAATCCAATATTTATGCCTCACGTCTATCTTCGACCACATCATCGCTTACCATCAGGTGAGATAGTGGTCAAACGCGTGCCTGCCTTTCGCATTTGTAATATGATAGTAGGGATTACTATCATATTACAAATGCGAAAGTAACAGATGTATGTCTGTCTGTCTTACGCTTTCACGCTAAAACGGCTGAACGGATCATCAGGAAACTGGCAGATATATAACCTGGGTTATGGAGAAGGACATAGGCTACTTTTTTACGATAACCGACAACCTCGCGGGCAGAGCCGCGAGCAAAAGCGAGTTTCCTATAAAACAACCGCAAAATGGCGCTGTCTCGCTCTGTATCTACTCACAAATAATTGATGAGCACTTTGCAGAGCATACGAATCCAAAACACATCTATTTGCACACCGCCCGTGCTAACCAACAAGCCTTTAAATAAATAAAATTAAAGTTGACCCGTGAGCCCGCCCAAATCTTTTTATTTATCTGTGTAATATGCATGCAATTTTTTTTATTTACAAAATGAAATACTTATTAGCTTTAGAAAGCACTAAAGAAATATTTTTTTAAATAACTTCATCGGCGAAGAAATTATAAAGCTTCAAAGTTTACAATTAGATATGGACTTTTGACGTCTAAGTCCACGACGCTTATAAAATAGCGTTTTCGCGAGGACAGTATATATAAATCATTATACTTAGTATCTGGTTGGTTTTTCGATCAATTTTGATTCTATTTTCACTGTTAGTATTATATTTTTGTATATTTTGAGATAAACTGTGTAGATAACAAATATTTTTTTCATGCATATTCCGTATTTCGGATCATTTCCAGGTGAAGCCTCGGGCAAAGGCTGGTGTTCATACATTTCCCATAACTACTTGAATATCAATCACTCCATCAGAATATCCCCCATCAACGAAATTGGCAGCCTTTCGGATCTGTACGGACGTAGCTCTGCGATGGAGTGCAATCAACATGCATGCAAAGCAAACCGTATATTTTGCAGGATTTCGAGAGTATTTATGAGGAAACCAACTGACATAGACTATGGAATAGGGATGTAAGTACATATTTTTGACCACACTCGCGACCACAGGAGTCGCGTCAAGCAGGCTGTTGTGTTTCGTCGACGCGTGGGAGTACCAGTGCCTCAAGGCATCTTCTGGGCACGCTCGGTCCATCATAGACGTCATCTATCGCTTACCATCTGGTTTAATCGAGGTGAAAAGCAAGCCCACTCCTCAATAAAAAATTGTAGATTTCAGCGCTCTACTGGACTAAGACCACAAAGTGAAGGTCTTTAGGTCAAGACAGAATAGGTTACTTCTCGGCAAGCGTGGTGCATAGTGGACCACATCATCGCTTTCCATCAGGTGATATTGTGGCAGAACGCGAGCCATCAATATTAGTAAGAGCACAAGACTGGTTGAACGCAATGCAGCTGTCAAATTGCAAAACGTCTTCTTGAATGCAATCGTATTGGAATCCTATAAGTTTTGTAAAACTGCTTGGTAGGTAGCAATTTTCAGTCTGAGGTTTAGGAAGTTCTAAGGCGACCGCGACATTTAAATGTTTAAAAGTTACTGTGATCGATAACAAAGTCTTTTTAGTCAGAGCTAAGACCAACCCCAAAACTGTATGTCTTTATTTTACTTTCGTGTAGCTGATAGGACTAAGGCACGTCAAGAACCGCGTCATTTCAATGAACACGCAATACAAGATTCTTTCTAAACCCACTCACAACAGCTTTAGGCGTAGAAATGTCTAGAAAAACAAATCCCTACCTAGCTATGACGAGCCCCCTCGCTGCTACCACATCAAAGGGACGTGGAGTCGACTCTTGAAATACAATGAGCGCACAAACTACGTAGAGTGGCCGTATTGAATGCAGCAGTGTTAAGAAATAACGGTAAGGCTGCTGATGTGAGCGTGGGTTCTGTAGGCGTTTGTTAGGTTGTGTGTCTGTGTGACTATGAGTAGTGCCACACGACGCGTTGCGTGGGCGCTGCGTCGACGGAGCGATGACGCTGAGCTGTTTTACACACCAATCAGAACGACATGCCACACGGTGCGTTAAAACGACGTACGTCGACGTAACGCGCGCGCAATTGCCATGTTAGCCAGACAGAGAGGCAACGCAGCGTCGTTCAACTCCATTATCGTTCAAAGACTGACACACCATGCTTCGTAAGCTTCGTCAGAGATCGGTGCTGCTATTCGAAGAGGCGGTGCGTTGCGTTACGTCTCCGCATTTTGTTCGTGTGGCACCCGGTCCGGCGAGATCATAACGTTGCGAAGACGCAACGGGCCGGCATCGACCATGTGGCATTGCTCTAACTTGAATATTTAAGTGTTAGGTAAGTATAGTTGTGGATCCTGTAGATTTAAAGTTGTTCTAATTAGTGAAAAGCTTTTCGAAGTTTTGTAGATTGATTATCTTTCTGTATATAAGTTTTTGGTAGGATGAGGATGTTGTACAGCTAGGAGAAAAAGGTGGCAGTAATGCAGGACACAACAGATTAGATGTCCTTAACCCAGATTCTACTTATCTGTGGTGATATCGAGGAGATGACATCACTATTGAAATGACGTCTTTCAGTGTCTTTTGGAAGGCTTCGAAAAGATTAAGAACTGAAAAAACAATCAAGACCAAAAGACACATGTTACCGCTAATCTTTGTCCATTTAATTCAGAATGTATTTTGGAAGAATACCAAAATCCTTAGCATAGCAGAGCAACCGAGAAATCAATAAGTACCACAGAATGACCACAACGCTCACAATTCCAACAGGCAACTAAATTCACTCCTGCATCGTCCAACAAAAATTCCGAACTTTACTTCAACCCCACTGCAGTCTGCATCCCAATTGAAAAATCAATATCTTCTCCACAAAACTAACCCTGCGCTGTCCACGACCACTATATCTTAATTATCACAAATAGGTCGGAATGACCCCGATGTGCTCAATATAATCAACCCTCCGAAGCTGGTGTCATTGTTATGTATTTATGCCTGGGGTCCGAAGATTACCGGGTATTTTTTGTAGCTATTTGGTGATTCGGTACGGCTTTTAGACGAGAAATAGTTTGGAGGGGACTTACTTCGTTTACTATTTTTTCTAGCTACAGCTGAAGCAGCATTCAACGTTGAAATTGTTCTATTAGTTAATTTTCGTAAGTAAGTTGGCATGAAGCTCCGGTTTATCTATTCAGTTAAATTGTTAAAATAAATGAATAGTCAAACCGGACAACGTAAAAGATCGTTTTGATTGCCCTTTACAAACTCAATTTCCCAACAGTTATTTATCCATAAGTAAGTACTAAAATTATTCTAGTGCTTTTATGAAACATCATCAATTGTGGCTTCTGCATTGAATAGCATGTGTAAAAAAAGTTTATGATTGTGTCACACATTAAGATGGATTCTTAACTTTTGTTAGGTTGGTACTTGTGCTGACAAGTAAGCACCAACCTAACAAAAGTCAAGAATCCACATCCTTCAACTGCACAAGCATAACTGATGGATGATGTTTCAATATTGTAACATTACATAATTAAAATGTAAGTGAACGAAAACTATTGAGTAAGTAACACTATTTCAAAGCACGAACGTTACGCCTCCAAAATATTAACGGACGTTACAATTTAATAAAATGTAATAAATGTGTAACGGAATTACGAATGGCAACACTTATTATAAAGTTATCTAATTTCGTTGGATTATTGACTACTGACCCGCGGCTTCGCTCGAGTTAATATAAATTTTCGCAAAATAAGAAGCTTAAAACCGTCTCCAGGGTTCCATCTTGTTGCGGAATTTGTTCGAAAGAGGAGGATCACGGATGGGTAGGTACCTAAGATGGATCCCTTTTTTAAAGGGTTGGAAATCATCAAATGACTCCTTCCGCTCAGGGCGGAGCGCTAGGGAGTGTCAAACTCTTACTGACTAAAAACCTTAGTGACACAATCATAAACTTTTTTTTACACTTTCTATTCACTGCACAAGCCACGATTGATGATGTTTCATAAAAGCACTAGAACATCAGTATGTTCTAGTATATTATAGTAAGATAGTATATTTCACGATGTCCGAATAGTCACCGAATACTACCTATATTAAAAACAGATAAATGTATGAAATCATTGAGGCTTCCGGCGACTGGGACCGCAATTAACTAGGACCGCGGTCCCAGTCGCCGGATCCGTAAAAAATAAATATTTTTCTTCCGACGACTGAGACCACTCATAGATAACTTTAAAAAATCTATAATTCAAGCCAAAATCGGTACCGTCAAACAAAAAAAAAATCTAAATTATTTATATGAATATCATTGACTCGTTCTAGACATGAATTTATCCTATGCGCTTAGTAATAGATTAAGCTAGCCCGTTTTTTATATAATTCACACATGCAGGTAAAACACACACAAAGGGCATAGCATTGTATAATTATTAATTCTGGTTCTTAATTGTTTAAAAAAAGCACGATTTATGTTATTTTTTTATTACGAAAGTTTTAAATAACAGAACTGTAGTCAAAGGCTGTTTTTTATATCAATAAATGATGTTTTTAAATCAAAAAGGATTTTTCTTCAATTATTACATCTAAAATTTTTTTGTTTGACTGTACATTTTTTGATTTCAGTTATCATTTAGGAGTGGTCCCAGTCGCCGGAAGAAAAATATTTATTTTTTACGGATCCAGCGACTGGGACCGCGGTCCTAGTTAATTGCGGTCCCAGTCGCCGGAAGCCTCAAATCATTTGCCAAAAAAGTTAACGGGCGCTTAATTCTCCCCGACTTTTGCAAACGAGCCAGCCCGCGCCGCTGAGCCTTTAGCTTTAATAACCCCTAATTAATGAAACGACCCAGCCTGATTGTCCCTTGCTGTCCCTAACTGACGCCGCTAAGCCGAGGTCGTATTCCACAGGGAATGCCCTTAGCGAGCGGTCAGTAGTTTTTAGCTTGTAGCTAGTTTTGTTGCCTTGGCTGGGGGCCTTAAATTCATTTGAGGCCACCACAGGTTAGTCCGGTTAAGCAGTTGATATCCCAAGTGTGTTAACTTGCTAGTGGTCACACCTAAAAAAAAAAAAAAAAAAGGGCGCTTAATTGCTAGTGGTGAAACAGGCCTTTAATGTTTATTATTAATTTTGTGCCCGACTAGCCTAAAATTGACCATTGAAAACAATAAGTTCACCATCGACAACTAAAAAATAATAGTCAATCATCACTTCATCAGTCACCTAGACTAGTTGGTTCATAAATCTGTTTGTAGATGTCACTGTAAGTCCGTATCGGCTTAAAAATAGACCTAGACCCTATTCACCTGCCAGGGTTGCGGATTTTGTTCGAAAGAGTTACCGCGGCCCTGGAAAGCAAAGGGCACTACGAGGAGCACGGATGGGTTTTAGTCAGTGAGAGTGACACTCCCTTCCGCTCCGCACAGAGCGGGAGGAGTCATTTGATGATTTCACATGCATAAAAAAAAAGAAAAAGACCCTATCTACGCCAAAAGATAAAATCAGTAAAAAAAAAACATAGATTTTAACACAAACCGCAACAACGGTCAGGTAAGATAGCGATAACCGAGATTCAGTTACGTTTCAATGACAGCATGTCACAATGTTGCCAGCCCACCGAGATCAGGGTTGCCAGATAAAATAATTCCGAATAAAATATTATTCGAAAGCTCGCGGTTTGTAGGTCAGTGAACTGTCTTTCGCTGATAAGCCGCTATGTTTCATTTGTATGTAAAACAGGTAAACTTGGTAACCTTTAAAGGAAACCTGCAAAATTTTTGAAAAATATTTGTATTTAACCGTGATTAAAATGAATTCCAAAATTTGACAGGGTGCCAAGCTAATGTTTCACAAATATTCAAAATCGAAATCGGGTAACGTGAGCGATCAATTGAAAATCGGTATTCCAAAATTAAAAAGCTCAACAGCCAAATTAACCTCTGGTAACCGATTAAAAAATAAATTGATTATTCAAAAGTTAACCTACAGTTTTTGCTGCAACGCGCAATTTGCTTTCACTCATCACTCTCACTAATTAAGTATTAACAAATCAATGAGCCATATTAAGGTTTTTTGTGCACGTTCAATGTTTTATTACATCTGTGGTACATAAAACAAAAATATTGCAAGAAAAAGAAGAAGGCACTTGTTTTTTCCGCGGTTTGGCTCCTGACTCCCTTGGCCTTTACCATTAGCAATGCAAAGAATACACGCGCGCTTCTAGCGGCGAAATTTAAAAGTTGCCTAAGAACGACACTTGATAACGAAAACTGTCAAAGTGTCGTTCTTAGACAGTTTCACAATTTTAACACAAGAGGCGCTAGTTAGAATCTTTGCATCGCCAATAGTACTAAACGTCTATGACACTGAGCGTTAGCATAGTTTCTATCTATCAACCAATCCGCCTAGCCTTTTCCCAACTATATTGGGGTCGGCTTCCAGTCTAACCAGATGCAGCTGAGTACCAGTATTAACATGGTGCGACTAAATATCTGTTCTCCTGTTGTGTGTATCAGTGAAAGCATTTTCGTAATCAGATCAGTACTTTCAGATACAAGTTACAACAATTCAATCAAAAAAAAATTATAACATTAGTATAAAAGGTGACATGATCAAATCTGAAAACGAATCTCGATATTCCACTCTGCAAGCAGCTGTCAGAATTAAAATTTTACACCTGCATTTAGGCAGCTTTTTAATCGAAACATATTTTAAATGTTAAATTGATGATTATCTGCACCAAAATTACTGAACAGGTTTTGATTCTGGCATACAGGTGCACTTCTGGATTGTCATATAGGATAGGCACTGTATATCTCAGTTACATGAGTTATTTTCTTTAGTTTCATGGTTATTGTATCTAATGCATGTAACGGAGAGGTCTTATAAAAAAAAATCTAATTCTGCCAATGAACAACTTTCTTAAAGGAAGTTATAAAAAAAATATTTATCCATACAAAGTAATCATCAGGTGATCAAAATTTGTATGGGAGGTACAAATAGGTAGACAAAGGTGAGACCTATGGCAAATATATATTAATAAAATACATAATTAAAACAAAAAAAAGTTTGAAGTTTGCAGACAAGAAACTACAGCTTTCAAAACACAGCTTACAAACTAGCTTCTACTTACACAATGAAAAAAACCGGCCAAGTGCGAGTCGGACTCGCGCACGAAGGGTTCCGTACACAGTACCGTACAGAATTCGCATCTCCTCCTCGACGACGGTAGCGAAACGGCGCGCGGCGAAGCCATACATTTTTACTGATATGTAGAATTTGTGAAGTTAGGGTCGGTAGAGTTAGGCCGTGTAGATTCAGAAGGTTGGCTCTTCATGAGATCTGATATCTTTTTCACAGGGCAAACCTTATGTGGTCTCTTGGCAACATTTTACATGAAATGTTTTTGGTGGGTACATAACCTGTGAAAATTTCAACTGTCTAGCTATCACGGTTCGTGAGATACAGTCTGGTGACAGACAGACAGACGGACAGCGGAGTCTTAGTAATAGGGTCCCGTTTTTACCCTTTGGATACGGAACCCTAAAAAGCAGCTTTACAAATCTGCATTTAAAAGCAACGGTCACAATACACCGGTATACTTTAGAATCCTCCCCCATTCCAGTAGCTACGAGTACCAACAATGAGGAAACAAAACTAAAGTGGGTAGAAACGCAGGAACTAGGAATACGGGAGTCTGTATTCATAGTATGGTATGGAGTGCTATTGTGTTAATTACGAAAAGTTGTTTGAACATTCGTGGCGTAATAAGATCTACATTATTATTTACTCATGTATGTAATGTAATTGCTGAATAAATTACGTTGGTGCTAGGCGCCAGATAAACTTGCAATAAAGTACATTGACCTTTCCCTAATATCCCTTCGTAGATACCCGAACAATAAATTGTGTACCTTTTTCATTACTAGAGAACGTAAAGGATCACGATAGAAGTTGATTCAGGATATCTTTATGTATTAATTTTTTTGATTCTTAAGAAAATCAATAAATGTGTGGGTCAATGACCCTTATTGCACATTTATCTGGCGCCTACGATATGTAGTTTTTGAGTCGTTACGGCCAGTCAGAAACCGAAAGACACCAGTCTAGGAGTATCGTGTCCAGTTCTGGGTTGTGGAGGTCAGATAAGATATTCATGTAGAATACTGGTATTCAGCTACATCCGGATAGAGAGTGGAAGCCCACATAGTTGGGGAAAAGACTTGAACATTGCCGCCGAGTTGCCAGCCTATCGGTTACGTTTCGGGATGCATGAAGGAGCCTCCTCGTGTAGCGCACTTCCATCAGTTACTTACTCAACTGAACCGAGCGCTCGGCGCATCCTGGACAGTCTCACCTTATGAGACTGGCCAATCCTTCCACCCACCTGGTTCGCGACCACCCTCCCACCGGAGTCCGGTTTCAAGCTGCCTGCTGTGTTTCGTCGACGCGTGGGAGTACCAGTGCTTTAAGTCATCTTCTGGGTACGCTCGCTTTATCATGGACCTCATACATCGCTTTCTATCAGGACTCAGGAGTGATCGAAGTCAAGAGCTAGCCCATTACTTAATAAAAAACACTCATAAAAAAGTGTGTGTCGGAACTCGGAATCACACAATTTAATTCCACCGAGTCAGTTCCATTAACGGACTACAAGGCGTACGATGATTCGCCACCGGTGTAGGATGAATATTCCACCCAGATCCACAAATAAAAACGTATTTATATAGGAAAAATATTGGCTATTGGCTGGCATATCGATATTATCAGACAAAGCCTATCAAGCAAGATCATTAATTCTATAGAACTCGTATTTCCTAAAGGTGTCAGCGCTAATCGAAATGCATTCAGTTCAACTTGTTTCAAAATCTGTAAACTGTTTTAGTACTCAATCAAAGCTTCTGGGTATAGTCATTATTTAACGTTAGCAACAAACATTACTGCCCATTTCCTGACCATATGCTTTTCATTCACTCACACTTCTGTGTTGATGCCAACGCGATAGACATCTCTTTGCATCGAACGAATTTTTTAGGAATTCCAAACCTATTTTTACCCGCCTTCCCCGGAAAGAAAGTAGGTAATCCTCCTTTTTCTATATTAACCAAAGTTTTAGACACCATGCAATATTTTTCCTTACATTAGAAGTGTATCGAAAGAGAATCAGATGTTCTCTCACTCGACAAAACGTAGGGAACCGCTTGTATTTTTCTTTGTTATTTTCTGGTTGTTTGCTCTTTGCCGACCCTATTCTACTCAGGATAATTCGTGCCAGCACCAGCACTGCTTTGCAAGACGAAAATTACCCGAAGCAATTTTCAAAATTGGTATAACTTAAATCGCAATTATTCGTTTGGCAACCCTATTTGTGATCATTGGCGCCAATAGCTCGAACACATTGTTTTGACATGCACTACCATGATGCAACTTTATACTGTGCACAGTGCACTCTATCTATTGATACATAAAATAAAAAAAAGCAGACCCCGTTGTGTACAGCTACTGACATTGAAAGAAGAAAGGGTGACTAAAAAAACAAAAATAGAATACAAATCAGCGGTTTTTAGAATCCATTTCTGTCTCTTTGTTTATTTGTTAGCGCACATCTCCGGAACTACGAAGCAGAATAAATAAAGGCTTTATTTATTTGAATTGACATATCCGAAGGCTTATATATTCTGCTCAAAATTATACTCTCTCTACTGTTAGTTTACGATACTTATATGACAATCATGTTTTTTGTGATATTATGTAAAAATCAAAATCTGAAAAAACGTAGTTTTGAAAGTCTTTTTCATAAAAGTGGCAAGCTAGTACAGATAAATTAATGAATGTTCAGTAGCGGTAAGTTACAAATGCAATAGCAATTTTCAGGGCCAAGTTTCACTCCCTACCAAGCAAGTTTGTTACCAGCCTTTATTGTCGTCAAAGTCTAGTAAGGTAATGACCTAGGAACCTAATAAAAGGGCCAGTCTGTCACTTTATATTGAACACTGTTCTGATTGATAACAGACTTGTAACAGACAAAACGACTACGCGAAACGCACTCATTAGTCATATATCATCTCAAGATACAAAAAAAATAAAAAGGTAAACGTTTAAAGAACACGAGCAGTACTGGCTCGGATTTTAAAGTTAAACCGCAGCTTAAAGCAGATTACTCACAAGACAGGGTGCTAAGCTGCAGCACTTGACGCTATAGTGAAGGAAGGCTGCAGCCAACTGATTAGCGCTTAACTTCCGCTAAAGTTAAGACAGACAGCTGGTACTTGAGACGAAGTAAAAACAGAAAATGGCTTTAAGATAAGTTTAAGGAGAAGCGGGTAACTTATTAAAAATTGAGAACAATCCTGAAATAAATTAGAAGTTCTAAGGACTAAGTTGTATTCGTCGGGGGTAAAAGAAAATATGAATAATTAAATGCTGAGGATCAAGTCAAGGAGGATTTTCTTCCCATAAAATCAAATCTGAACAAAAAAAAAGACAAGGACACAAAGTAAGACATTGCTTGCTATTCAACTAAACTCATTACATCCACCTGTTACGCCACTCATATCCCAATATTTATCAAGAACCAGACAATATCAGTCACATTGTGACACTAAAACATACAACTAGAGCACCCAACAGTTACTACGATGGTGTAACATCAAAGACTGCAAGCACGCAAATCAGAACGATACACACAACATCGCATGTCAACATGAAACTAATACAGACATTATGAACAAAGTAGTCGGCGTTTTGCTACAAGTAATTAGCGCAGATACAAACGCTTGTCGACAGCTTGTTAATGATAGACATTGTGTAATAGTTTGTAGACAATTAATTAGTTAGCCAATTAAAATAAATAACGTGAAGAAATTGAGGTTTTGATTACAGAAAGGGAATGTGAAGGTTGATTAAGTTTGTGTACTTAATTAACCTTTACTTTCCCTTTATTAGTAACTATTTATTTAAGATTGAGATTCGAATTAAAAACAGTTGAAAATTATACAGAAAATCACAAAATAAATAATCATATAAAAAGACTGCGACTAAGTCAAATAAACAAACAGTTTCGTTAAAAAAATGTGTTTAATTTCTTTAAGACTACAACTGAAAATGTTTAAACAAGAAATCAAACATTTATCAAACCTGACAACAAACAAACGATCTATGACAAAGCAGAAGCCAATGTTGCAATTCATAATCTACTTTAGTCTAATATCGTGAAACGATTTGATCGAGAATTATCGCAAACTCAAACACGGCATTCATTAGATTGGATTAACCACAAACAAAGATTAACAAATCCTGTACGAAAAATTATTCAGATGATGAAGAATGTAAAAGCGTGAGGGTTGAGACTTGAGAGGACGGAATGAAAGAAGAAAACGTGTTGCGCAGACCACAAGAAACATGGGACAAGGGCAGAAAGATGTTCATGATGATTAGCAAATTATTCAAAGCACCAATATTCTAGACACAGTGTTGGCTTGTTTAGTAAACATGCAAACATCATTTGTTAGTAAGATTTGCTTGCGTTGCAGCACGCGATTGTGAAAATTAAACAGATACCTAATTAGCATTTTTGATTATTTACAAATACCGTTTTGGGCAAAACAAATCGCGCTGTAGGAATCATTAATCGCGTAGCTTTGTAATAAGCTATTATGAATGACGGAACAATTGAATGAGTAGAGTAGGCACCAGATCCTGCCAGGAAGGCGGATTTTGTTCGAAAGAGTTACCGCGGCCCTGGAACGCAAAGGGTACTAGGAGGAGCACGGATGGGTTTTAGTCACTAAGAGTCTGACACTCCCCCTCCCGCTCCACCCAGAGCGGAAGGGGTCATTTGATGATTTCCCATCCATAAAAAAAGAGTAGGCGCCAAATAAACTTACAATATCCCGAACAATAAATTATGAACCGTTTGTCATTACTAGAGAACATAAAGGATCACGATAAAAGTCGATTCAGGACAGCTTTGTCTTTATTTCTATTTTTAGATTAAGAAAGTCAATAAAAATATGTGGGTCAATGACCGTTATTGCACATTTATCTGGCGCCTACCACAGTAACTAAAGTACAACTTTGGCGCAACAAATTTTGTAGGATTTTTTTTTTTAATCCTCCGGTAATTAAATTTACTCGTGTGATGGCAGGTCACTGGTAAATGCATAAAACTACTCAACGCATCGCATTCCTTTGTCATGATAAAATCACGATACAATTGAGGTTCACGTTAACGTAAGACTTAAAGCTATACTTTTTAACAATTCAAAAAGAAATCCATTAAATAGTACAGGACTTATTTATAAGTCCTTAAGAGTCAAGCCGACAGGAGGCAGAACTTGAGGTAAGTCCTTCAAGTAAGCGTGGAAAGTATAAACTTAAGAAAGATAAAAGTACAAAACTTGTTAAACAAAGTCTTTGTCCCTCTATTTATTTTGATTTTTGTGAAAAGCTTTTGATTGAATTGGGTCAGACCTTTTATCACAAATAAGCAATGTGAAATTCAGATCAAAATACCGACTCCTCGAATCATAAATTTAAAAGAATTGAGTTTTAAGAAACGTTCAGGCTTTTAAAGAGAATTAATTATTACAATACATAGATAAGGAGGCCCTTGCGTATATTTTGTTTGGTGTTTCCCAAGGAACTATCTTAGGTCAACTTTAGATTATTTCAAACACATAAAAAACCATAAATTGTAATTCGATCGAAACGTCTTTTTCTACCTAAAATATAAAAACCGCTCCTAAACAAAATAACACGCAGAAATTTTCAATCAAATTGCTTAGTAAATTATAGTCAACTTTTAAGTTGCCGTTTAGCGTACTGCGTCTGTCAGTTTATCTAAAAATTTACGTAACGACAGTAACACATAAAAATATTGTTTGAAAGTCACCTGTTTAAAAATTCGATGGCCAGTATCAAAGTGACATACCTGTGACGTAGTAAACCGTCGGCTGCCAGACCTGCTGAGCGTGCCTCCTCTGACGTTGCTGTCAGACAAGTCTACATCACCGCCGCCATCGGCCGCCTTCCGACGGGACAGCTCACACAGTTCCGCGATAGGTTGCACCTGTGAATAAAATTTACATTTAAAGTAAGCAAGTTTTGAAAGGGATATCGAAATTCGATCAAGGGTGATGGGGATGATAGTTTTAGTTATTATCTATACATGTAAACATCTGCAGGGGTTTGCCATTTAATGTGAAAGGCTTCAGGGTTCCATTGCGAAATTGGAAGTGAAATTGATGTTCTTGTATGGCTTTTGGCTAAGACACCTTTGGTCATGGTAAATAAGTTAAATAAGTTTATCTATGTCTTATTATTAAGTGAGACAGCCATCAAATGTAACATTAGAATGGATGAAAACTTCTACTCATAACACAGTGATTTAGACAGTTTAGCGAATGCGAATGTTGCTTAAAAATTAGTACAATTGGCCCTAGTACATAGGTATAACGCAGTACAGAATCACAAACATCTGACATGAAACCGTTAATCGAATTAACACTGCCTTAAAAAAAATAGAACACAGAACATTCTAAATTAAAAAACAAAACAGACGAATTCAAAAACAGAACCATTGCTTTTACCGCATGACTGAGTCATCACAAGGTATGTCAATCAGTGAGCCAATGAAGTCATTTACGTTACAGACCTAAATAGTGGTGTACGAGTGTATACAAATCGAGCTGGAAAGTGGTTTTTCTTGTAAACACCGGTGCGCGGGAGAAAGTTGTTATGTGCTGTATGATGAGAACCAGGGTTAAAGGGATAAACGGGTATGATTTGAGAGCTTATTTTTGAAAATGCTGGCGTGCTGACTTATAGAGGTTTGCGGGAGTTTGGCTGGAGAAGACGAAATAGCGGAAAGTCATGGGGGAGACTTTTAACCAGCAGTGGAAAAAAAATATTAATTTTTTTTTCGCATTGCACTCATTGTATCAATGAGGGCCGTTCGTTTTACAAACATAAATGATTCGAAGTAACGGAAGTTATAATACGAAATTGCAACTAAAGACACACATAATCAGGAAGTATTACACAGCTAGTTGTCATTCCAGGTTGATATGATGACGACGAATATTCTGCATTCGAATAAGTAATGCTGAACGGCTAATCATTTCCAAACAACATTCGCAATTTACTATTGATTTCCAGATTATCTCAACTGCATGCACTGTTTCTTATGCATTTATAGTACAATGAATTTCTTGCTGCTTGTCCCGGAACAAAAACACCAATATATCAAAACTGTAACACCTTTTTCGTGTGCGAAGTACGTTACAATCGATGCAGTAGTTTCTGAGTTATTATTAGGTAACAGACCGACACACATTTACTTTGTGTAGTTTATTGAGTATCATGTTTTGTTTAATCTTACATTTATTAGTGCCAGATAACGCAAAGCCTAAACTGTTGAGCCTAGCTAGAAGCAGGAGTTCCTTACAAAAAATAATAAAGGACATTCAGAAGGCAAGTACCTACTGCGTAACGTTTTGTGAAAATTCATTCCCTAAAGTGGTAGAAAAAGGAGTTGAAATAAAAGGGTAGAAAAAAAGTTTGTATTGGAAGTTCATGAGATATAGACCTATCAGGCTCATGATCCGCTTCGCCAATTTGAAGTACATCCCACACATTTGTAAAAATACCCTCGATTTCGAAAGTTGGAAAAGAGGAAAAAATTATCCGTACTTTATTTCAGGAGTGAACATGAAAAAATCTAATTAAATAAAAAAGAAAGAATACGAAATGATTAGCATGATCGCTAGAAAGTGACTAATAGCACTCAAAGAAAAGTAAACCCTATTTTTAACCCTAAGCCAGCTAATCATAACAAAATCGTGAACCAAGTATTCGCAAGTCACGATTGTCAGAAATAACAACTTTACTGTTTGTAAGTAACGGTCTAAAAGCCGTTTCGAAAGCATTATCTTATTTCCTAGTTTTTTGTCTAATTTACCAGCAGTAACTGAGTTTTAACTTTAAATATCCCGTTGTTACGACAATGTTAGAAAAGTAGGATAAGGCAGATTTCAATAAGACATATCTTTAACCTGAATGAAAAGAGGTGTAGAACAATTTCCGTACTTATTTAAAAGGATGAATAAGGATGCGAAAGCTTTGCAACTTCAGTCACAAGTATTTCTGATGTGCTCACATTTCGAACACTTTTTGACCTTGATTGTTCGGCCGATTTTCACGTAAAATGTTCCATACGTTCCTTATTTTCGCCGCTCTATCTTTCAAATCCAAAACAGTAACAGTACACCAATATAAATTTTGTAAAAAAAAAACAGTTGTACATAATTATGTTAGGTATTCAATGCAGATAAAATTCCTTGAAGCATAAAGCCACATATAATCCTTGCGAACCAACTTCATCGCATCTTTGCAATGAATTAATCTTTGTGTGATAAGCGATTGATAATCACACTATCAAAACGATATACAATTCAAAATATGCAAGCCAATGCAATGAAACATGATCACACAATCAAGTGAAATGTGACTCCTAATTTATTCTTCGAAATATTATTAACATTGACATACTTAATTAATGTTAATTAATACTTTGAAACTCACCTTAATAGTGACGGAGTCATTGCTTCCTTTGATGAGGTCGATGACCTCCTCTCGGCTCTTCTCTTCGACATTGACACCGTTTACTTCCAAGAGTCTATCACCAGGTAAGAGTCCAGTCTCACTAGCTCCAGGATAGGATCCAGGTTCAGCCAGGATAACAGCTTTAAAGGTTAATTTGCTGACCATTCCGATATTATTGCACTTGTTGTCACCATTGAGGAGAGCGTTGTCATGCCCATTAATGTCTCCAATGAAAATTCTTTCTTGAACCATCGCTCTACGCAGACTGAAGCCAAAGTCATTTCTTGGAGCCTTCTGCCTTTGGATGGTCAGATATCTAGGCTTCGGTAATCGCACAGGCGATAATGAAGGAAGCGGTAAGTAAACATCATCGAAGTTGCTAGTCCTGGACCATCGATGGAATCCTTGCGACTCGCCAACAGGTGAGGTAGAAAACGGTGGAGTGGCAAACGAAGAGTTCGTGGTCGTATCAGTAAGAGAATCAGCGCTTGGAGACGTCGACGTCACTCCAAGGTAGCTGTTCCCATTCGTCTTTGGTGCCTCGTCAACATCCTGGGTAGTTATCGACGGGTTCGAATTATTCTTATAGTTTTTGTACTGTGTCTCCACAGGGCTATGAATTACTTTTTTGGTAAAGTTCTGTACATGCTGCATATCATCGCTGGACGAGGTGCTTTTGGAAGGCGGTATACCGTATGACATCAGCTCATTCTGCTGAGTATTTCTCGCCAACATATTGGAATCCTGACCATTAACGTTATCAACTGCATCGTTGCTTGGGACATTGTTTTCTACAGAATTTGAACTAGTATTGCTGAGTCGTGGACCTTTGAGGATGCCACGCTTTGGAGGACGCGGTGGTATAGGAGGTAGATTTGGCGGTTGTCTAGGGCTGGTGTTGGCGTTATTCGGATTATTTAATGAATTTAGTGACGTCTCTGAGCTATCAGATTGTAGAACTCCTTCCTTCTTACTCCAAGTATGAGTTGTGGGGTATCCAGGCGACAGGTGGTTATTTTCGTCGCTCAGATTGGAGTTAGACCCCGAGGTAGGTATGAGCGGGTAATTGGAATAATTTGAATCTTGTTCCAGGTGGGCGAACAGCGATGCGGTGTAGTCAGCTGTAATGCCTGAAGGCAGTTTCTCCTTTTCCTTGCGTCGGCCCCGCAATTTCAGCGATCGTCGGACCTGTGAACGATAAAAAGTAATTTTAGTGAATTGTTGGTAAAATCTGTTCGATACGGCTCAATGGGCATGAAGGTTAAATGTAACAGTTTATAGAATTACTCAATCTAATCGAACCAACATCACAGTATATTTGAATTTTATAGCAAAAAGTAACACTAAGCGTTATCCGTTCGTTGGAAACGAGCAAGTCACTCGCAAATGGGAAACTGATGAAGTGGACAAAATAGTAGCCGAAGTAATTTGTCAAACAGCTGACACTTGAGGAAATGTTAAGCAAAGGAGGCGGTGTACGCGAAATTGATCTTTCAGTTATCCTGATAGGGATTGTAATCGTCGGGTGAAAGAGTAAGGCTTTTGCAAAATGGGCTGTTGACTCTCAGTTTCGCGGTGACGAGACGCATAGCAGTATTGTAAACGGTTAAAAAGCCTGACGGGTTCTTGCAATTTGGGAGCGACATTCTTGAAGGCGAAGCCTCATGAATATCGCCAACGAAAGTGTATCGGAAAACTTGTTCTCTTCCGAGTTGATTTTAACTTAAGATTGTTTTTGACATCTCTTTATATTAATGTGACATTAAATATTGTATATCAGTAGGTTAACGAGGCTATAAAATATGGTAAAGCAAATAAGATAAGCATCTTGACTGTAATAAAACAAGAAAGTTTGAACAAATAATCCTGTACCATGATTCGAATATCATCATTTTCGCTGTCCGCAAAGCAGACACAATAGTTAAGGCGCTGTTATAGCAAAAACTCGGTCACTCTCGGACTGTTTAGAAAAGAAAGAGAAGCGCGACGACACAATGCTTCCAATTATTTATTGCCAATTATGAAGCATTTTATCGATTTACTCAAAACTAAGTTGAACTATTAAAAATTTAATATAACAAAATTTTGCAGTAAGATTCGTTTCTTTATTTGTTATAAATTTTATAAGTAGGCTAGTAATACGGGATTTTTAATCAAATCTCAAAGTTAGAGGTAACTTTGACCATCATTTCCATCGAGGATTTTATTTTTAAACATGTTTCGGAAACAACAGACATTGACTAGAGTCAAGAGCAAACCCATCACTAATAAAAAAAAAATAGAGTTGTTGGAAATATAGAATTAACATATTTTTTTTCTGCAGCTTGAAACTAAACAGATTTGGCTAAATTTTTTTTAGAAAACCAGCAATTTTCCAGTTTTTGCTGATCACAGCGCCTTAGACAATCAGCGAAGACCACACGTGTTCATGGGATTGTGAACCAGTTAAGGCCATAATTAACGTCCCTGTTACTTGTACATAAGTATGCGAGTAGCTTGCATGCCATGCCAAGTGATGACATCCACCAATCAAAATTTGTTGTAGCTGCTATTCCAAGTTTATAATAGCTATAGCTATAATATAGCACAATGGCATACAACGGACTTGCACACTTTTGAGCGAGTTACAGGCTTGTGTAATTCAGGGCTTTATAGTGAGCGCGAAAGTGCGTGCTTACGACAAATTATATATTGAGCGTTATTGAGCGTAACCAAGTAGTTATTTGATAACAACAAAATACAAGAGCATTGCAAGTTTTTTGTCTTCACTTAATTTTGGTGACAAATAACCAGTCTCCCCTAATATCATAACAAAGAAGAAGTCGTTAAGAATTAAGGGGTGACGGGTTCTTCTTACTATCACAAAAACAACAAGAAACAACCAATATGACGATAAGGACCCTCTTATTGTCACAAAAATTAAGTTGTTATCGAACGAATAATCAAATCTTAAAAAGTTTCTACCTCAGCAAATGTTACAATATTCAATCGCCACTACTTCACAGCGGAACACAGTCTCCCCTACAATAATTGGATGAAATCGTACAACCTATCAAGGCTGCACTATTGATTAGAATCTCTCTAACAACGCCATAATTGTATCAGAGCAGACGTTGGTCCATCAGACCATCAGACGCGGTCTGATAGACCCGTACAACAAAGTCTTGTAGAGAAAGCCTATAAGGTAATAATATAATAATAATAATAATAATAATAGCGTTTATTGTGTCAAAAAGTTAAACACAAACAATTTAGGGTTTGGAGTCTTCATTTCACTTCACTTCATAAGGTAACTGTTAACGTTCAATTAAAAACTATTGAAGCCTTTGATGATGGTAGGTGATTGTGTTGTTGCGAAATAGTCACCGCGGCCCTGGAACGCAAAGGACAATAGAAGGACTACGGATGGGTTTTGGTCAGTAAGAGTCTGACACTCCCTTCCACTCCACCCAGAGCGGAAGAAGTCATTTCCCAACCTTAAAACAAAAAGGTGATTGTGTTTTGTTTATTAAAAATAAAATAATGAACTCAAGACAAGGTTAATAAATCTAAAGGATCTAAGTGTCAATTTTAATAATTTTAGATATTATAACAAAAAGTGGGACACAAATACATTGGCCCTTACGGTGTTTGACTATTTTAACTTTGTGTGTTATAAAATTTAAAGAGATTAAGTGCAAGGGTCTTTTTAAATACTGTGAGGTTGGACACATAGGACCATTGGACCATTGTTGTCAAATGAATTAAATAAATTATTATTATTATTATTATAGGTAGCATTCTATATATAAATACTGGTTTTACTTTGCACTGAGACTTTCCACCCATAAACTATGCATCCGTTCAACACGGAGATAATTATCAGGGGAGAGGTTCCCCTGATAATTATCTCCGTGTTAAGAATCACTATTGGACTATTAAATGACTCTAACTTCCTCGAAGAATAACCGAAGTGTTTTAAACGTGATTCCAGCTTTAAGGAAAGTTCAAGCATACTCAATACATATTATGGTAAGGTAACTACTAAATACTAATAGTTTTTAATAAAAAAGTGTCAGAAAAGTGCTATTAATTGACTGAAATCGACACTCTATTGTATTATTACAGTGAAGATCTCTGCGATAAAATTCAGAATATCGCACGTAGTAATTTTTTACACAATGCCTTTATCTACTTTTTTGTAAAAGATACCATCGCACATCACTATAATATAATGACTATGTATAACACATATAGTAAAGTTTACAATTATGAAGAAGAAAAAACGAAATACAAAGTAACTAACCAACACAATATAACTTTATTAGTTGAGAAGACTTTTATTTTACTAACCCATTTAGTGACAAATGAAAATCAAACTTACAGTGCTAAACTTCAAGTGAACGAAGCATTTAGCACTAAGAAGACAGTTAATGAAGCAGTCAATACTAAAAAGGTTCCATCAATTTGAGTTTTAAACGAATCTTTTAGTGCTATACTTGAATGTAAAGAAGCATTTAGTACAAAGAAAGCAGATAACCAAGCAACACTGAAAAGAATCCATCTGTTAGTTCCATTCACAAGAACTACGGAAACGCAAAAGAAAAGAACACACGAACTTACAGTAAACAAAATAATTAATACCAAAGCTGTCAAAGCGAATCCCATCATCTTCAATCCAGCAGCATCCATTGGGAACCTGACGTCCATATCACTAGACCACTACTAATCGAATGGAGAACAAAACGAAGTCTATGAAAGAACAATAGCTGAATGTGATGTTGACAAAACATGTTTGGTTGTACAAATATGTGACCAATTTTTTGTCTTTGCTGTCTATCATATGAAATAACTTGTACAATGCAATGCAAACAGCCCTTTACTGAATCTAAACAAATATCAGAGAGAGTAAAATTGTTTGTTTGTTTATATGTTTGTAAAAGGAGAGGACTGGTAGTAGTGATACGATTACGCAAATTATTTCGATGACACTTACCAAGTCTACCTATCCGGGAATAAGGGTTCGGTTTTTCCATTCGGACGTATCCTAATAATGCACGGTACCTGCAGGATAGACCAAGGCAGTGAAGCCACAGAAAAAGTAAATAAGAAGTATTATTATTGTGATCTTTTGAATCCAATGGTTGTTAGGAAGAAAATCCCTTCTAATTGGTAAAAAATTTCATAAAAAAGTTCTTATTTTTCGAAATGGATGAACTGATTTTAATGAAACTTCCTACGCATAAGCAGGATGCATAGGTCTTAAAAGTTAACAGAAAACATTTTCGAAATGTCTTATTTAAAAAAAGAAACTTGGAAATTTTAAAATCTAGGTTTCTATGGAAAATTTAAAATCGGTCGAATTTAGCTGTACTTAACACTATTTTTCGAAAATGTACAACGATAACACTGCCCGTCCAGAACCATTCTAAAGGAAAGAAGAAAGAAAGAAAAACTATTTATTCAGCCAGAAAACACGTAAAAATGATTTAAACTACACTAAAAATAATTGTAAAGCTAGAAAGCATGCAAGCCCAGTACTGTTTTCAGTGTTACAATAAATTACATCTACTGAAGTACTCACAGTTCAAGATATGTGGTCACTTTTGTTTTTTTCTCTACATATTTCAAATATAGAGGCATTGTTTTCTTTTTTCTTTCTACGTGCCGGCAAACTCCCGGTAGTCTAGCCAGTGTCTGTAGCCGAGAATTTGGGCCCCGTCCAAATGTTCGGCTAACGAATGGCTAGCGGCACTTTCAGTAGAAAATCGGGGGAACGTGCTAAGCGTTTCACTTAAGGAGAGGTTTTTTTAATCGTTATATTGTTATTAAATATTTAAATACATATTGTTGGTTCTTTATGTGCATATGGCAATAATTCTCATCGTAATTAGGAAATTTCAATGGTTTTATCAATAACCCAAAACCAAATATAGCCCCTATCTCCCGAAACTATAGTCGATACAAGTTGGAATCAAATGCAGCGGATAATAATTTAATTAGGCAGGTTTTAAAGACATTTGGTACCAAAAAATTATTTCCTTGTCAGATCCCAAAAATCAATCTGCATATCCGTGTCCGGAGTAAAAAAGAAACAATTCAAAGAAACAGTTAAAATATGTAAACCATGGCAGCTGAGAGATGACCGGTCCCAGTCGACGGGGCCCGTTCACTAACATGACGTATGCGCTAGCACCATTCGGCTCAACCATTTTGAAGGGAGCCAAATGATCCAACGCATGCGCCACCAGCAGCTAGACTTTTGATGCAGAGTAGTAGGTACCAACCAGTATTTTAAATGGAGCAACTGTCTATCTGTCTCACTGTTTTTCATAGTCAAACGATCTTGTGTAGTAGTTTCGTGCAATAGGGCTTCCTTAAGGTCTCTTTCAATGGAAAGGAATCCACTAAATTCCTCAATTTGATATAATAAACTTCTTACCCTAATTAACTTGTCGTTCCGCAGCTGGGTAGGTAAGTAAGTGCGGCAAGCGGAACGTCCATATAATGTGGAAACTTGACGATGAATCTCTCAGCACCGTTAGATGTGAAGTGACCGTCTTGTGTACTTAAGTAAACAACGAAGTCTTGAGTAAGATTATAAAGCTAACGATAATGGTATACAGGGTTTTTAGTAGAACGATGGATTTACTTTAAGGGAGTGCAGTACACGTTAAAACAACCAACTTTAACAATGTGACTATAATTCTGAATTGTGAAAAACGAACAGCACTTTTTATTCTAAAGCCAATTCTCGTACCTACTTAAAAAGTTCAAATTCAACTCGCAGTATGATCTGGGCGACAAGAAATGTCAAAAAAATTGTGAAAATGTGGGGATATTAAAGATTATTAATTTTTCGGATTTCAAATGCAAACGTTCCATTGGCCTTTGTCAGGCGAACATAAATGTACGGACTAGATTCTTTTTTTTGCGATTTCAGGGTGGATCCTTTAGTAACAAGTATTAATTTGTTCATCATCCGTTCTACCGACTTCTACCGAACACTGTTTTTATAAAAAAAATGTTGAGTGGTTTTCAAGCAAGCTTGTGCAGTCATAATGTTTACATAATATGCTGTAATCATAATCATCATAGTGTATTTCGTAATCTTTCTTTGTCTTTAGGTAAATCATCTTTAGCAAGTTCTACATCACCAAGATTACAAGAGGTTCTTTCGTATTTTTTTTCTTCAAAATCCTTTGTTAAATCATCTAGAGTTCTAAACTGAAATCAAAAAGAAAGATTATAAAATTTGTTTGTTCATAATATGTTTGTAACCTTAGTGTAGCAGTGTCGTGCCGTCTGGTGACAATAACGGAAAAGTCTTCTTTTTCATAAAATTTGACATAAGCGAACGATTACGTTATCGCAATTGAGCACGTTAAAAATCTCACAAGGTCCTAAGATAGAAAGATGGCTGTCATTGCCATGGACTATATTTTATTATCTATATCCGGTGAAAAGATGTTTGTTAACATTGAAGATCATACGGTTTGGGAGATCACTGAATAATTGTATTCTTTGTAATTCTGTTATTTTAATGGTTCAAAAGGGAATACGAGGGTAGTGGCTGGCTGGAGCGATTTTGACGGGACTTTCACTGACTCAAAGCTATTGTTGTATGGAGTGATTAAGTCAACTTTAATTTTAGAAAAAAAGGGCTTCGCGCAAAAAAATTCAACACGGTAAATTGTCATTAGTGCTGTTTTACCTATTTCGTCGAAATCGCGGGCAACAGTTATCGAAATTTTTATATTCTACGAGTCCAACGAGTTTGACGTGGACATAGTCGCGAGCAGCAACTAGTTTAATAAATAATAATAATAATAAATAAATATTTATTCAAGTTATGTGGTAAAACAGTAAATACATTTTTGCTTAAATCTATGTCAAGTTCACAAGTGACAATGTGCCTGAACTAGGAGATCCTATGTTTCAGGCGAGATGAGGTAAACATTACGAAAAATAATCACGGTAAAAAATAAAAATAAAATAGTCATTATAAAGGTATGTGAGTTTATAATATAAGTAGGAATGTATAGTAAGAAGTAGCATCATATTCAAATCGATTCACACATTTCTACAGATAGAATCGCAGATTGCATCGAACGTACTAACGGAACTCCGGACAAAGATCGAATTTGTCCGCCGTATGTATTGAGTTCCGTGGTTGATTTATATTCTGGAGATAGGGATGTGACCCCTCGATGTTTGGACAATGGATTTCCGAAGGATATTACTTGATTCAATAAATTAGATCAAGATGCTTGTTCCGGGTTTCTGTGGGATTGTTTCCGATTTCCGACGTTTATTTGTTTTATTTATTAGGTTTTTTTTTGTACAGCTTTTTTATTATTTAGTTTCTGTCTTAGGAATTTGAAGTAAAGACCGACTCGAAGGTTACTTTAATGACAAAGTTTTCAAGCTTAACAAGCCCGTGGCACTCAGAAAAGAACACCGGTGTGCGATTATTTGAATTTCCACTTCCCGCCTTATGGGTCCGACCGAAGCCAGACCAACAGCCATAAGTAGTTTTAAACCTAAAGCAGAATTTGACGAATACACAATTTCAAATTCTTAATTCAGAATTCGGAGGTAAATCTGAACTTAAGTCTCCTTAAATTCATAATTCACTTTGATCACCCTCAGGACAGCTTTGATTCTCTTCCGAAATTCCATTATTCATTTCAGACTCCTTGCATTTAAGCCAAAGCGAATATTTTATCTCACTTGGTGAATCCTCATTCCAGCGAAGTTTCGTCACTGGAGGATGAAACAAAATCGCTTTCACTATGCAAACTTACATAATCCTCTTGAGAATAATTGAATAATAAACTTTGCAGTTATAATACGAATTAACTACCAGACTGGCGTTGTGTCGTTGCAAAATGATTTTCAGTATTTTCGCAGCTTCATTTTTTTAACGTTGGGAAATCATCAAATTACTCCTCCCTCTCTGGGCCGAGCGGAAGGGAGTGTCAGACTCTTTCTGACTTAAACCCATTTGAGTTCGTCCAAAATAGACATTGATTCAAGAGGAAGGTTTGTATGTATGATTCCGTCCCGAAATTCCGACGGACACGGGGAAACTGGGATATACGCGTACGAAGTCGCGGGCAGAAGCTTGTAATAAATAAATTAATGTATGAATGTAGTCTGCAATGCTTCTAAGTTTCTATCCTCTGGGAAAAAGGTATGAGTGTGTATTGTAGCACCACAGGGTTACGGCCTGTGTGCTACTCATAAAATATTATAAATAAAACTTGAAGGTTTAAACTGATAGTATTGGAGCCACGCGGCTCAGAATCTAGACATTCCATCAGTCAATATAAAACAAACATGTTCTAATATTATTTCCTAATTTAAAATTTAAACTTATTCTTCTACTGGACGCTTCCGAACTAGCAATGATTAACTTGGCTGCCAGAGGTTGCAGCCAAGGAGGTTACAGTATGTATGTGATTGTTTTGTTATTTTATCCGCAGACCACGTGTATTTCTTCAACTTAACTTACTAGCTAAACCATCACGCGATTATCTGTTGGCTAGATACCTTTGTAAATAGGTATTATTTGTACACGATAACGCGATATCAACGAGGGAAATAACGACTTTTACACATTGAAAGAAGTGGCAACGGGTCTCAATAATTCTGTTGTAATATCGAACATACCGTTTCATAAAAACAAGATTTATTTAAGAAAATAACTTAAATTAAAAATACACGAAACTTACAACAAACTAAAATATACTTAGCATCAAAAAATTCGTCCTCAACGCTGTCAGCCTGCTGGTAAGTAATGTGCCCAAGAGACTGGCGGCATTGCCACGTTGAATGGCAATGCTTAGTCACTGCCCAAAGTAAAAGCCAGCTCTTGGGTCACGGAAGTGTCAACTAGCCGTTTCGAAATTCCATTACCGTTTCATTACGAAAAGTTTGAGTTATAAGAGCGATAGATCACTTGCAGTTGATCTATACATAATATACAAAGCGGACAGGGCGCGCAAAGGCGCTGACAAGATAAAATGTATGGCGTCAAAGGAACGAAATTAATTTACTTAGCTCGTGGACGCGCGGCCAAAATCCACATTTTTGACGGCGCTCCAGCCGCGCGCCCTGAGCGCTTGGCGGTGACGTATGAGGCATGGAAAAATGTATGAAAGAAGAAGACATGCTGCTCCAACTCCAACCCTAATTAATTTAGGATAAGGACCAGAGGATTAGATAATACTGTTAGTCCTTAGACATTGGTTTCAGATTTTTTGTAAAACTGCGAGTGACTAAGAGTAAAATAATAATTTTAATAAGTACAGCCTGTTCCACCGGTTCCGTATGGTGTGGTGTCGGACGTAAAAGAATAGCACCATCCCATCACTTCCCGTGGATGTCGTAAGAGACGACTAAGGGACTCAACAGAGAATGGGTAGCAGCATTCTCTGTACATTGCAACAGCTGCACTGCGATCGCCAACCCGCCTGACAAGCGTGGCGATTATGGCAAACCCGCCCCCATTTGGGGGAGGCCTATGTTCAGCAGTGGACATCTTTCGGCTGGTATGATGATGATGATGAGTCCGTTTTACCTTTTGGTTATATTATTCCCCCGTTGTATGTTCAAAGGAGTTAAAGTTACACGTAATTCGTTGTAATTCCACTTTGTTTATGCGCATACGCACCCAGAACAAACGGACTAATCCTGTACAAACTGAGTTAACAAATAGAGACGCTTTCAAGTGTTTGTACGACCGATAACTGTAATTGTAGTGATTGGAGTGTACTTGTTTCAACTGAGCCGTGTTTTAAACATCCCATTGGGATTATCGCTTGCGTTTATTTATCTATTGATATGAATCCATGCCAAAGTTGTCTTTAAAAGATCGCTTTTAGAAATAAGACCGCCCATTGTGTCACCCTAGTATTCTATCCATGTATCTATCTTTCTACCAATGAATTCCGTGACGTTTATGGAACAATATTTCAATACTAAGACCTTGTAGAGAAGAGCCCTGGACCTAAATAGCTGGAAGTTACACGGGGAAGCCGTTCTCTAGTGGTGTGATGATTAGGGGATACAATCGTGGTCCCGAGATTTGGGATCCCGGGAGTTATCTGATCCCGGAAATCCCGGGACTGTAATTGGGTAATACCAGTATTTTTTATATATAAAATGTCCGTAACACGCGCGTCGTCAATATGGAGGTAGTTTTTAGTTTCGAAACACGGAAATAGCGTTAAAATAAGTAAGCGTTGCCCAGCCATTCTCACCAGTTGGGTCGGTCGTCGGATGATCGACTAAAGGATTACATATCCATTTGTCATCGAAACATAACATCGAGATTTTAGCTGATGTTGTTGCAAGATTCTGAAAATCTGAACACACCACTCTAGCTAAGCGAAAGTTAGAAGTTATAGGTGTAGGTACAGCATTTTGCAATAGTAATCATTTGTTTCCCTTGGGGTTTTTGTCATTTGAGCTCAGTCAGAAACCAAATAAAGTAATCCCGGTATAGCCCCGTGATCCCGAACTTACACATAAAAAATCCCGTAGTACCGGGATTAAAAAACATGCTCGGGAATGTTTTCTCTAGTGATGATACAAACTGACAGTAGTAGCCAGGAAGAAAGTCCTTATTCCCATCCCAAAGTTACAGTATTTAGACTATTTCGTAAGCACATTTTCAGAGCTGGAAGTTTTCTTTAAACGAGACTTAATATTTGAAGACATGAATAATTCGATTTTGCGACTAAAAATGTAATTTTTAAATCATGACTTTTAAATAATTTGACCAAAAATGTAATAGATAGTAAGTTCTTGGATTTCTTTTAGAAAGTTGTCTCCCGTAAATAAAAAACTTTTTACATTTACAAAATCCTGACGACAATATCCTCCACTGATGCCGACGGGCATCGTCAAGGACAAAACAGTACCACAAAGATATTAGAAACTCACTGTATTGTCTATCTTTAGGAGAGTAAAATTTATATGAATATCGTGACAGTTACTACAATGGACCTGTAGCGGCATGATGTAGCGGCATTAATACCGCCACAGACCCTTTGTCTTTTACAAGAGGATGTGTACCTATAGGAAAAGCCCATAAAATAAAGATGTCCAAAAAAACCAGAAGAGAGGCTCTTGGCTAAATAAGATCAATCGCAGGGGTCAATCTTGTTGCTGAATCATTCGAAAGTGTCACCCCTGGACCCTGTCAGGCCCTGGAACGTAAAGGGCATTAGGAGGAACACTGAAGGGTTTAGTCAGTAGTCTTTTCTACTGATAATGTATCGCTCCGAGGTGATCGTAAGACCCCCTACTATCATTATCTTCAAACAAATTGCTCATCACGTCATGTCACTATCACAAGCATCGATAACGATAAAGCCACTCGATGAAAGCAAATCTGTGATTACAACGATAAAGCGCTCAATCGATTCTCATTAATTTGATTGACGTATATTGTCTATGCGATGCGTTCATTCATAGCCTAAAGAACTGGACTACGCGTTCTGTCTGGGTGTCAAGTGAATAAGGTCACCCGAGGTACTATGTATACTTAGAGATTACTATGACGTACAAATACCATCAAGATTCTATTGTGAAAAAAGGATAGTGATGTTAGTTCGGTACCTATAGCTCCGTCTCTCTCTAACTGCGGAATCACGATGGTATCAACAACATAGATAAGAGGCTGAAGAGTGTGAGAGAGACAAAGCGACCGTGCGGACAGTGGCACCTTCATTTTGTCTGTTTCTACGTGAATTTCTAGAATTCTGTTTGGACCATCTCAAGCTTTCAGTGTCACCTTTGAAACAAATATTGACCGCACATTCGCTTTGTCTCTTTCTACAAATAAGTAAATTTTGTGACGGTAATGCTCAGTCCAGTTCTCTACGTCTATGTATTATTGATCAGGCCAACATGCTAATCTAGGTCAATATGAATGAGATGCCTGTCATTCTGTGCCAGTTCTATTGAGTCTGCATTGTTAAAGAGCTTTGGTTAAATGAGTGTCGATATGTTGACGTTTGAATTTAGAAGTGGCTGCGTCACTTCACCACAGATTACTGAATAGTTACTACGTAAACTTCACTATGTCGGGCGCAATAAAGATCTCACTATCAATAGTATGGATGAAGAGAGCAAAACTTAGTCATGGCAGCCGAGGCGAGATAGAAGCCCGAGCCGAAGGCGACGCCGTTATGGATCTGAGAGACTGCAGAGACAAATGGCCACGGACAGTCGGACATGGGACCAGACGTTTTTCAATACACTTCCTACTACAACGAAAAAATAATCACAAACAACGCAGATGGATACCTGGCTCGCAATTTTTTTTCTTCGTGTTCACATGAGCCTTTTTTTTTTTGGATGGGAAATCATCAAATGACTCCTCCCGCTCTGGGCGGAGCGGAAGGGAGTGTCAGACTCTTACTGACTAAAACCCATCCGTGCTACTCGTAGTGCCCTTTGCTTTCCAGGGCCGCGGTAACTCTTTCGAACAAAATCCGCAACCCAGGCAATCCACATGAGCCTAGGGGGAGCAAACATCAATACAGCAGTACCTACATATTTGTTTCTACAAAATGTATGGCGACCGGTAATAGTGGCTACAAGGCCAATGACACAACTTTGTTACATCGTTTGGTATAATATTCAAAATAAAAATTATATGAAGTGCTCAAGAATGTTACTCAGTTACAGTGTGTGAATAAATAAAAATCAACTGGCATTTGTGTACCGAGTGCCGATTCTACTATTCTTCTTCTTCTTCTTTTTTTTCTTCTTCTTTCTTCTATTCTTTCTTCTATTTTTTTTTTTTTTCTTTCTATTATTATTATTTTTTTTTTTTTTTTTATTTTTTTTTTTTTTTTTTTTATTTTTTTTTTTTTTTTTTATTTTTTTTTTTTTTTTTTTTTTTTATTTTTTTTTTTTTTATTATTATTTTTATTATTATTTTATTTAATTTTTCAAGCAACATTCACAATCGCAAGTCAGTTGCAAACTGTCAAAAATGTATAGAAATTGAGGTTTTTTTGACAGATTGCGACTGAGATACGAATTCGGACGTTGCATAAAGTAGAATTGGCTCTCTGATATTCAAACAAAGTTATTAAAATTTAGTAGGGTTATTTTTTGACGTTTCTGATTTTTATAATCATTCTGAGAGTAATTGATTGGTGAATTTAACAAAGCGGATACAGCGGCCCTACCATGACGTGTCAAAGCGTGAGTCGTTCGAGCGAGAAGGAGGGATGGAGCTATATAGGGTGTATAGCTCCATCCCTCCTTCTCGCTCGAACGACTCACGCTTTAACACGTCATGGTAGGGCCCCAGTTGTTTGCTTCAAGTCCAAAATTAGGCCCTAACGGCAGTTCAGCAGCAAAAGCAGAACTAAGATAGTTTTAATTGCATGCCTATGACGCTTATGTACGAGTAGAGTCCATTGATGCACGCTTTAGTACAGTGAGTTACTATTCCGGACTATTTCTAAGCTAAAACATGGCACCACAAAAACAATATGTCAAGCTAAAATATCGTCAAGCCCTCTATTCAATTGCTTATTCGTGTAAATTGTGGCAACTAAACAGATGTGAGGAATAAAGCATTTAAGATCTATTGCTCCATTCACTCACACTGAACAAGAACGTTTCGATTCATTCAGTAAACGGTACCAAGTCTACCGCAACATTTAAGTTAAAGTATCGCTCATAATAAAAACAAATAAGACATTGATTATAATGCAAATCATACATATTATTATAGACATCGAGAATGGACCGAGTTTTCTGAAACCAGAAGGTAAATTCTCGAACAATAAGAAACGTTCAAATTCGTAGCAATATCATCTCGGCGTCTAGAAGGGAAATTAGATAACAATACCAGAAGTATCAATTATCGTAAGCGACTTTTTAGAATTTTTGATAAATGCCACTTGAAGTAATCGCTGTAAGGTTCATTTTGGCATTTTGGGTTAGTATCCCTTATGTCAACTGATACTTCAGGTATCGATACGTGTTTTAACAGAGTGCCAATTCTACTAATTTTCAAGCAACGTTCGCATGCGCATCTCAATCGCAATCTGACAAAAATTTATAAAAATTAAGACAGTTTGCGATTGACTTGCGAATGTGAACATTGTTTGTTAATTAGTAAAATTAGTTCTCAGATGCCAAATGAGATGCGAATGCGTTCCTTAAAATTTCGGGAATTGCCCCTCGAGTTTGGCCCTCGAGTTCATAGTGGGGCAGAAAAGTGAGACAGAGATAAAACATGCGGCCAGTCATTTTTATTTTTTCTAGTATCTATCTAATTGGAAAACGTCACACGCTTGCAGCAACTACAACCTACTGAAAACCGTAAGAAAAAAGAAAAGACTGCTATCTGCACATACCTACTATATTCTAGACAATCTCATCATCTTTTTTTTTTTATTCGGCTCACCAATAATTCGATTATTGGTGAGCCGAATAAAAAAAAAAAAGATACACGTGTACAGAGCTATAAGATACAGCATATAAACTTATGAACTACGAGTATAGTGTACTAATTCCTTACAGGTAAGCACAGCATGCATTATTATTATGCGTTGGTTGATGGTGAATTAAAACTAGTTGAGTACCTACTGGGTTACTCACCAAACATAGATAAAGTTATGAATACTTAATAAAAATAAAATTATATCAAGTTAACATGCAAGCCTTAACACTAACATTATTTTATAAAATTTTAAGTATCTTCTCTAGACAGCCATCAAATACGACTTCTTAGTCGGATTTGATAGCTGAATAGAGAGGGATAGAAGACCGCTTTACCGCTAAGTGCGAAAGAGATTAATTTCATGACTCTTTCATTTCATACTTACTAGTGAAGCAGTGTTGTATCCTGTTGTTAAATCCGAGTTCTTAGATTGTCATGAATATAGTGTTGTTCATAGTATTCTTGTATTCTCTATGTATTTTATGGGTTCAAATACCATTCATTTTGTAGTACAGAGCGAAGAATAAGTGAATGCAAATAACCTCGCACTTTTGACCTATTGCGAGTTTGCGACACACCCTCGGAGGATTTGGAAAGATCAGAACTATGGTAAGGCTGGGTTCGTATTGCCAATCTGCTACTTAAATCGAGTGATCGGACAATGGGTATACCAATACCCATTGTCCGATCACTCGATTTAAGTTTCAAGGTTCAAAGTTAAACTGGAATGTCGAAAATAACGCTTATGAGAAGTGGATAGTTTTGCTAAAAAATAAATTAAAATTGGATCTCATATGAAAAATCTGACTTTTTTCACTGCGATTGAATAATGCGAAGACTGCTAAGTTACTGACTCAATAATAAAAGTGTTATAATTATAAGTAATACTTTCATTGTGCGTACAGGTAAGGAGTGGGATTCCCTGCCGAAGTCTATGTTTCCTGATAAACAACCATGGGGTCTTAAAGCCTAGGATGAGTCGTTTACTTCTAAGCAAGCGTGCTCCATCGTCGACCACATCATCGTTTTCCATCAGGTGAGATTGTGGTCATACGCGAACCTATCAATAAAAAAGAGCTTAATCGAGGAAACTCTAAGTTGGTTTTCACCAACATATTGGCTCAACCTTCGTCACAGGAGGCAAAAATGATTTACACTTTAGTTAATAATAACAATAGTGGTACTTAGTATAATTTCTTTAGTATTTTTATAGACATAATGATTACTTTGTATTAGTCATAGATTAAGTTATGATGGAACTGGCATGAACTGCGTTCAAAAGTTCCTAAATAAAACAAAGAGTAAAAAAAAAAAAGTTGTTTTCCGATCGGAAGACCGATGCAGACAATTCTAAAGCAAGTCAGATTCTACTATTTTTGAAACAACGTTGGCATTCGAATGTCAATCTCAAACTGTCAAAAAAGGCCTTAATTTTCATTCATTTTTGACACTTTGCGATTGAGATGCAAAAGCGAACGTTGCTTGAAAATGAGTAGAATTGGCAGTCAGAAGCTTGTACCCAGCCTAAAACATAATGATTGAAATCTTTGACATTTTACAGTCGTGATGTTGAACAATCCTACAAATGCCACTATTTGTTTATTTTGATCAATAAATCTTGATCATGCAAAATGCGGTCATGCGCAAGAATTTGATGCGTAAGTATCTGCTGGCGTTTCTATTTCATTATATTGAATTTATTATGTACGTAGGATAGTTCTGGGTGGTCTCGGCTACTCCTACGGCTTGCGTTCTGTAAAGCCACTGGAATTATCGTATCTTTGCTAATATCGGAGCATTGTTTCACAGTTTATCAAAGGCGTCGTCGTTCCAATTACCAGGTAGTACATAGTGTCATTTTATAACATCAGTTACGAGAGAAGCCCGTATTTTTAAGAAACGTTCGCATTTTTATCTTCGCTGAATGGTCAAAAACGCCTCTAATTTTGACATCTTGATTGTTGCTGAGATGATATTGCGACTTCAATGTTATCGTTTTTAACCCCCGATGCAAAAAGAGAGGGGTGTTATATGTTTAATTAAGTAAGACAATAGGGATGAATCAGGTTAAAAATATAATATATGATTCTATTTAGTCCGTCCGTCATTTAGATTATCGAAAAATGTTGGAAACTTAGGCCCATATTCCAAAACGTAAACTCCAACTCAACTCGAACTCCAAATCCAACATGAGCACGAAAATGTCAATGAAAGCTTGTCTAATTGACGTTTTCGTACTCGAGAGATGAGCAAACAAATGCAAAAACTTCAATTTATGACAAGCTCCGATGGAGTTGGAGTTGAGTTGGAGTTTACGTTTTGGAATATGGGCCTTATTTTTTGCTTTATCAAATCATTAAAAAAGACGAAAATAAAACGCATCAACGATCAGGAGTGGAGACTTGTGACGTCATGTGTAGGTAAGCATACTTACAAGTGACGTCACACGAGTTTTCTTCGCACTATATCGTTTTAATTTTTTCTTTACTTGAAAAAATACGTGTCTAACATTTTTTGGAAATCTATCTGACGGACTAATTAGATTTTTTTAATCATCTACCCTATTTGCCTTACTGGTGATTTAAGGCCAGGGGCTCTAGACAAGTGACATTCTGTCAGCGGTAGCGTGGCGCAGGCGATTGTCAATGCGTCAAAAATGTATGGGATTGACAGATGCTATAGAAATGTCACGTGATCAAATTCCTATATTTTGGCATTTCGACAGTCGCATTCGCTAATTGAATGGCACATTGTCTAGGGCCTCAGGTGAAAGAAGGTACGCTGCCGATCACCAATTCACCAACTGACTGGACCGACCTGATCCCAAAAAGCTACGGAGTCCACCATGGTTACATACTACCTACACAGTCACTCGCTATGTATATGTCGCAGCCAATTAGCTTAATCAGCCGTTTAATTGGTGGCCTAGCCGTTTCATTTAAAAGAGCTGATTTTTCAGTGACGTAAGTGACATCTTTTGTTCAATATCGTTTAATGACTTGCCCATGTCACTTATGTCGCTGATTAAACGGCGCAGATCAATGAGGCTAGCCTAGCCTCATTGATCTGCGCCGTTTTATGAAACGGCTGATTAAGCTAGTTGGCTGCGACATAACCCGTAGGTATGCTGTGGAAGCACATCGCTGAGAGAGCAATCCCCGGGAAAGACGACGACCCACAGAACATCTCTCCATGTACCATGTAAGTACTCTGACAAGAGTGTCCGACTAAGTAGAAGAATTGGTTTTCAGACCTCTCGTTTTCAGATCTTAGGAAACAAAAGAGGTTAAAGAAATTAAAAATGATTGAAGCGGAAGGAACATAGCAATAGCCAAGCTTGGCATGGAAAGCCAAAATGAAATACCAATTGATGGATGACTCAAACCAAAAAAATAATGAAGATGTCTCGACTGACAAAGATATCGTGACTGTATGAAAAAATACACAAAAGTAGAGGAATCTAGAAAGAACTGACTAGATTTCTAACAGTTTTTAGTGTATTTCCGAGAAAAAACATTAACCGCCTTTATCTACGTTTTGACACAGACAGATGATGTATGCCGTACTTCTGGAGACCATAAAACTTTTAGGCTTGTTTTTTATTGGGTTTTTCCGCTTAATCATGACGCTTTTTGTGATCATCAGCGAGCATCGGAAGCCTTACAGAAACAAGTTGAAAGAACTGGAAACTTAATTGTTTTTGGACTTAACGGTTTACTGACTGATAGGATTAACTAAATACTCCTTGACGCTCCCACACAATTTCAAACTCGGACAGTTTTTGTCCGATGAAGGCACCTCGCGCACTAGACGGCCACGACCACGACCAGCCGTGGTCGTGGTCGCAACCTTGGTCGCAGAAGCCACGGTTGGGCTGCGGCCAAGTTTGCGGCCACAACCACGACTGGTCGTAAAGTGGCCATTTGTCGAACTGCTGCAATTGTTGTTCTGAGCTCGAACAGTGTGGACATAGAAATGTGCCTGTACTTGATATGGAAAAGACGTAATAGGAAAAGACGTTATTGGATACATCCTGTGTTGGAAAAGACGCCGCGAATGGCTGGCCGCGGGTGGGCCGAATTCGCGGTCGTAGATCTAGTGCGCGAGCGCTCATAGAAAACTATACCTACGTAAGTTGGTCGCAACGACCAGTCGTGCCGGCCCGGTGTGCGGCCAAGTGCGCGACGTTCATATGGTTTCTTTTGTTAATATGGTCGTTGCGGCCACTGGTCGTGGTCGTGGCCGTCTAGTGCGCGAGGTGCCTAACTTACGGATGACCTCTGACTTTATTGATATTATTTGCACTTTCATGGAAACAAAAGGTAATCATTTCTTTTGGAGCTTCTATATAGCTCGAATCATTGATATATTTGAATGAAAAGCACTTTCCAAGTGTCGAGCATTCGTTCAGTGAGAAAGATGAAGGTTGCACTTTCCAAAATGTTGGTTGTGTTCAATTAAGCATAAGAAGTTGAGTAATTGTGAACCTGTAAGTACTTAAGCTTGAACCTGCCAGGGTTGCAGATTCTATTCGAAAGAGTTACCGCGGCCCTGGAAAGCAAAGCGCACTACGAGGAGCACGGATGGGTTTTAGCCAGTAAGAGTCTGACACTCTCTCCCACTCCATCCAGAGCAGCAGGAGTCATTTGATGATTACCCATCCATTAAAAAAAACTTGAAAATGTGTCAAAATTTGGCATTAAAGAAGTTTTTTGCACGTTCTTAACTCCAAATACTCAATTTAGAAAACCCTTAGTCCATAGACACACTTTTACATAAACTTGAATTGTGTCATAAACAAAAACATCTCATCGATATCTAAAGAATGATACATACGAACGCAAATCTATTCTTAATCCAAGACCACACAGCAGCAATTGAAAACGGAAACAAAAGAATTTTTTTTTTTTTTTTTTTTTATTTATGAATGGGCTAGCTCTTGACCTCGATTACGCCTGATGGAAAGCGATAGATGAGGTCCATGATGAAAGCGAGCATGCCCAGAAGATGCCTTGAGGCACTGGTACTCCCACGCGTCGACGAAACACAGCACGCTGCTTGACGCCAAACTCCGGTGGGAGGGTGGTCGCGAACCAGGCGGGTGTTAGCCCTACCACCGCAAGGGAAGGATTGGCCAGTCTTATAAGGTGTTAGGTGAGACTGTCCAGGATGCGCCGAGCGCTCGGTTCAGTTTAGTGTCTGATGGAACAAATTGCGCTACACGAGGAGGCTCCTTCATGCATCCCAAAAACTGATATGATATACTGATAAAGAATTGACCCATCAAAGCCAGACAAACCAGACGAATTAATAAACGTTCCGCTGGTCCAATTAATTGCAGAAAATAAACCATAACACGTCACCGCAGTCTCAATATATAGAGATACCGTTGTATAAACAGCCCGAAAACCGGAAGAACTTGTTCAAGAATTTAAATTCGACGGGGCGACCATTACCACAGTCAACCGAATTCAATCTGGCTTGAATTGTGAATTAAAAACTGGGCTTGTGAAGAGCGCATAGGATAGAGAGGCATGGAAAAAGAAATGGGAGGCACTTTCAAAGCAGTGGGACTCAAGTTAGGCTAGCAAAAATAAATTGTGGAGACGCGTCGTATGTGGTTACGATCCTCAGTAGTGAAGGAACAACGAGAAGAACTGTTACTTTATTATTGAACTTGCCTAAGCCCGCGACTTCGTACGCGCATATCACGTTTTTTCTCGTTCCTGTAGGAATTTCCGTCTATAATGTGGCTAATCATTTACAAAGATTTTTTTTTATTTCCTTCCTTTCGTGGTCTATTTTGCCGGATGCAAAGTTAGTATTATCACTCGATGCTAGTGTTTCAGTGAATGAATGTTCGTATGAATAAAATGATGAATAGGATCAAGACTTCCACAGATTACATTTTACAAACATACCTATTTAAACTAATAATAAAACTGACGAGTTTGTTTGAACGCGCAAATCTCTGGAACTACTAGTCGGATTTGGAAAAATATTGTTGTATAAGATGGCCACATTAACTACATTCATCATGAGGAAAGCTATATGGGCACGGGAAAAAAACGGCATATGCGCGTACGAAGTCGCGGGCAAAGGCTAATATTTATTATATTACTTAAGATTTTTATTGCCACCATCAGTTTTAAACTTTTACTCATCTTTCAACAGTTCTAGAAATTAAAGCTTGATTAAATAAATAGGCATTTTTATGGGTTTTGGTTTCTGAATTTGCATGATATTAAAGTCCAGTTATTTTGAATTTATTATGGGCGTGTGAGTTTTCTCTAGGCTTGGTAGCGTCGTTTATTAGTTTTCAATTATAATTATAATGGCTTATACTATGATAATGCATCAGCCTACATTTACTATTATTATTATGTGAAATTGTTTATATTTCAAATTTATATGATCGTATGCCGAAGGCAGCTACTTTCTGAAGCATTTAATATTGAGACGATGAATTTCATATTGTTCGTCTGCATATACTTTTGTTAGAACATTATTTAGAGTACCATCATCAATTTCGTTATCCTGAACCAGAAGTACAGAACTTTTAGCATCTTATCATTCATCTTCAAGAGGTGTATTATACCTATTGAAGATGAATGATATAAGACGGTAAATGGCATTTTACAAAGAACTAAGAGCGATTGTGACATTACTCGTATTCCATTCGTATTTTCACGTTCAAATTTTTTTTCCAACATTACAAAAACGGATTCGAATTTATTCAAACAAACAATTCATCAGAATAACGAATTATCATGAACACGAGTTAGTTTAAATAAGTACGCAGTCTTAATTCCTGAAGTGTCAGCATGTTGATTTATCACTAGGCATAATCACTATCAATGACATAAACAACAAACAGTTGATACCCACTTCTTTAAGACTCACCTCTTCCAGCCGCAGCGGCTCCTCCAGCCCGGCCGCTATCCGCTCCCGTTTCTCCCTCTCTTTCCTTTCCTTCTTCTCTCGTTTCCGTCTCTCTTTCTCCCCGTCCCGCTCCTCACCGCCCCCCACATCCCCGCCAGTCAACACCGCGGTCTTTTTCATGAAGTTGAACATGGCGGTTTGGCTCTGGAATGAGAAAAAGGTTTATTTTAATTTCTTAGTTTCGAGAATTCTTGGTTGTGAATGCCAGATAGGCAGTCGCTTCACGAGAAATACTAGTATTCCGCTGTATCTAGTTAGACTGGAAGCTAAACCTAACATAGGTAAAAACTAAACTAACATGGCTATAGTTCGCACCTGATAAACTTGCTAGAAAGTTGACCTTTGCCTATTATCCCTTCGTAGATACCCGAACAATAAATTATGAACCGTTTTTCTTTACTAGAGAACGTAAAGGATTACGATTAAAGTCGATTTAGGATAGCTTTGTCTTTAATTCTGTTTTTGATATTAAGAAAGTCAATAAATGTATGCGGGTCAATGAGCGCTATTGCACAGTTATCTGGTCCACTGGACCATAGGATGATTGATTGTTAATTTTTACTTGGCTTGCAGATTTAATGCTGAAGTGGCACAATGGGCTGGTCAGGGCCTGCAGTCTAGACAACAATTAACGATCCTACCTAAGGCCGCCCGTACACAGTCAATTTTGAACGCGGTCCACGATCAATCAATGATCTGATCTGTGGATCGCGTTAAAAATTGACAGTGTACAGGCGGCTTTAGGAATTATCGACCGAATTCGGTCGGTAGGTGATCGTTAACAATGTGGGGACTGCAGGCCTAGGTCATATCTTTCTAAGCACCGATAGCTGTGAGCAGTTGAATCGAGATACCGACCACCTTTAAAAGGCTGCTGCAGAGTCCACTTGCGTAAGGCGAAATACAGATCGTAGTGGTGCAACCAATAAGAGAAGTCAAAGGAGAGGACGTCTTTGTCCAGCCATAAACTGTGTGACCAGTATACTATACATAACCAAGTAGAGTAGACTAGGGACTCCTTTATCCGCACTTAGACTCTCATTCGGTCCGTTGTGCGTAGGTGTCCTGGCTAAGTTAGCCAGCCTGGCTCCGCCCAGATGCACAGAAGTTTCCTGACCTCACGTTGGGTAGCCACGGCCTCGCATTCCAGGATGGCGTGGGCGGCTGATTCTTTGGCGTCAAAACAGCCCCTACAGAGTGGGCTGTCCGTGGCGCCTATGGTATTGAGATGTTTGTTTAGGGGGCAATGGCCCGTTATTGTCCCTATTATTGTTTAGGTCATTTCTACTTAGGCTGAGTAGTAATTTTGTTAATCGCAATGCAACAAATGTAGACTTGGCATTGCCATTTTGGACTGCCTGCAGTCTGTGGCCCCGTGACCATTTGTTGTTATGGAGTTCAGTACTATATATATAGAACTAGCACTTCGCCCGCGACTTCGTCCGCGTGGATTTAGTAGGTACTCCACAAACTTCAACGCCTCCTATACCCCCTTATAAACGTTAGTTTTGGAAAATTAAGCACAACGATTTTCATTAATTACATTTACTACTTAGCCATTTCTACTTATTCTATGGTCTCAGGTTCAGCGCAACTGTTCACCCCGTTCACCCCGTCAGGAGTTGATTATGCAAAAATTGTTAGGTACATCTGTTTCAATAATCCCATTTTCAGTTCGTCCATAGCATTCCGACGTAAATTAAAGCAAGCAATAATGTCCTCCCCTAAAAATTTGCTGCAACCCCTGCTTCACCCCTTATTATGTATGTAGTTTATTTGCGAAAAATCCAAACATTTGTTACTCTTATTTTTTTTATCGAAATCATTTTCAACTTCATCGGACCAAGCATTGTTATGATTCTCCCCAGTTCGCTCAAGCCGCGACATTTTTCTTACTCCGAGCATGTTTATTACCGTCGTAACTTTTGAACGAAAGGTCCGATTTGAATAATTTAAAGCGTGATTTACACGGACATAATCAACCTTAATTATCAAACCATTTAAATGGATAAGGATTAATATCATGATACCGAAATCACCATTTTTTCATATCACCAAGGATTTGCTAGAATAATTTTAACAAAAAGCGGTCATGGTGACTTAACCATAATAGTTAGACATATGGTATCGCGGACTTTTTTGTAGACATTAATGACTTCTATAAAATTGTAGTACATCACTTTGCTCTATTGTCAATAGATTCCGCAGCGTACGCGATATAAGGATTTTTTCTCACACCTTGGGTTACATTATCGAAGTTTTCATACGGATCCCTAACATTTTTGAAAATATTCTACAGCCTATGTCCATCATCGATAATGTACGATTCTACTGGTGAAAGAATTTTTCAAATCGGTCCAGTAGTTTCGGAGCCTATTCATTTCAAACAAACAAACAAACAAACAAATCTTTCCTCTTTATAATATTAGTATAGATAGAATTATGGACTTTATTTGCTTATGTAAATAAAGTCCATAATTCTTATCAATAGCTCTATTATCTTTTTCCTGGCAAAAGGACCAGTGCCCTAATTACGCAACATGACAACAGCAACAGCTATCTATGTATAATTTGGGCAGTTCATCAAAGTTCGTTGCACTTGCATCGCGTATTTTAACGGTCTATTAAAAATTAAAGCTAATGTGTGGAATCTTAGAATAACACTAAATTCACAGCATAATTTAGGCGGGGAACCTTTCTAATTTCCAACGATTCGAAACGTAGCAAATCAATTAATGGCAATAATGCTTTTGATAAATAATGCGATAGTCATGCATAGATTAGCGCATACACTATTGGCTTAGTCATGCTTAAGGATACAAATTCATTTTGCTATCTCTGGAAACGAATTTTTGCTTAGGGGCAATTCGCTCCGGAAACTCTACCAATAAGTACCTACCTATGAAAAAAAAACTACCTATAGCTTTCCTAATGCTAAGAATCAGATTTCCTTTGAGAGCAAGTGGGCAAGTTGCTAAAATCCTTTGGGTCTACCTACTTAGCAATTAGTGCAGCATTTCACAGAATTCATCAAGTACAAGAGAAAACTTGAATTAATTCAAGCTTTTGTACCGAAGGACCAACAATTCCCCCAGAAGAAGAGCAAGACCTAAAAGGACCAATAAAACACACACACCGTTCACTAACACATATACCACAGCAGTTTGTTTAACAGAACTGTCGGGGCCATACAACAATACATCATATAGTTCGGAGGCCCAGGAGTAGATTTGCGACAGATACCAAGCTTCAAGCAATAGCATTAATATAACAATAGCGTTACGGTTACGGTTAGCTACAAAATCAAGAAGAACAAGAAGGACAAGAAGTAGATCATCGCACCGATCTACTTCTTGTCCTTTTTGTTCTTCTTGATAAGGCCGCCCATTGTGTCACCCTATGTAACGTTTTCTTTATCTATCTTTTCTGTTACTATATGTTGTATATGTCGCAGCCAACTAGCTTAATCAGCCGTTTAATTGGTAGCCTAGCCTTTTCGTTTAACTTCGCTCCCGAGGCCATTTCATGGCATTTTTCGGTAAAGTAGCCTACTACGGCACTAATTAATAGTGTTGTTTTGTATCAGTGAAATAATTTTCATAATCACATCGTTACTTCCAGAGATTACAAACAATTTAACTTTAGACTAAATGAAGTTTGCAGCACATATACACGAGAATAGTTCCCAAATAATGAAATAAGGCTACGCTTTAACTCTTCTTTTTGCCTAGGTAAAGAAAGAAATTAAGATGAAGCTAGCACTCTGTAGAATATCTACTCCATGCCAAACCCCCACATCTCGTCCCTTTGATTTAGTTAAAGTGCGCTGGATATCCGAACAGCATAATCTTTGACTGCGCGGCAGCCGACCCATAAAATTGATTGACGCAAGCGCAGTCGCATTTATTTACAGCTCAAATGTTTTCATACTTTGTTGCGCTTTTGAAGATGGGGAAGGTTAAGGTGAGTAAGCGATACATTGAGAAGTGTGATGCGTGGAGAGGTTTCAAGAGGGAAGAAATTATTTAGAAATAGAGTCTGGAGTTTCAACTTACGATGAATGCTTTTTTTGGTCCAATCATAAAAGACTGCAGAAAAGAACATCTAATCTACAAGACTGAAGACATAAAATATTTATTTATAAGTAACATGTAGGTTAATAATATAAATTCTTATGGATGTGACAAGGGAAATCCGATACCTTTTGAGACAACCACAAGACAGATACTACACTCAAGATGATTCGATTCAACATTATATGATCAACGGACATCAGAGACGATTGAGAAAAGGGAGAAATAAGGTCATGAGTAGCAAATCCTACCCAAAGATTAAATGTGTGACATTAACAACTATACGGCAGTTAAGGTGGCACTATCGCACACCTGCCAAACTATAAGTGCAAGACTGAGACAGAAACATTATTATCTAAGCCAACGGAGTTGCTATGTGATATGAAACGTTGCGTTGTTAGAGACATTTTCTTAAACAAACCGAATAAGTAATTTCGAGCTGGAATTGGCCCTCGTACGGCAGATGACAATGTGACAGGTCTAGATGGCGCGATGAACTGGACTATTTCGCTGAAGATTGGCTTCAATTATCGAGAAAAATGGTAGTAGGGCCGACATTTTTGGCATCGCTGGTAAAACCTGGATGAGGCTAGCACAGGAACGTGAAGACTTCTGCTGGGGTGATTGTAAAGAATGTGAACGTGTCCCCGCACCCCAGCCAAAAGTGATGAGGAGGAACATCGTGTGGTTTTAGTCAGTAGGAGTCTGACCCTCCGTCTGTTCCTAGACGTAGGACATCCATGAGGATTTCAACACGTAAAAAAAAGGAACGTGGAGACTGGTACAAGAAATGATAGGCCTATGCTCAGCAGTGGGCGAAGTCGGGCTGTGGATGATGATGATGATGATAGTAGCAGAGTAGGAGGCCTTTTCCCTACTCCAAACCGTGGGTAAATCCAAACTCATCATTTTTCGTTCACGTAGACAGACTAAAGTTCTCTAACGATGTGACAGTTCATTTGTAGCCAACACCACCAAGAGATTACCCTAGGACAAGCGTAGTTAGGAATGATAAGGACTAAGAAAGTGGAGAAAATCCCTACCTAATCTTAGCTGAGTCACTAGGCTCAATTTGGTATTCTCTTAGCACTTACAGAGTTAAACTAACTCGTTGATCTTGTTGCAAGCGCTGCAGAATTAAAGTCCCTGGATTTGATCCCAAAGACTGGCACTGTCATTGAGAATTTCTTAGTAGCAGTCCAGAGATAGAAATTTAAACGGGTTGTTGGCACTAAACCCCCTATTTCCTATAGTAGAAACTCAAATAATTACCAAAATGCTGCAAAATAAAATAGTTATACTGTAGACCTCCATAAGGCACCATATAAATGCATTCCTTGGGAAATACAAGCACGATGTTACTTAAACTTAGTACCTACACGTACTTATTAAAAAAAGTTATCAAAATACTTGTAAAAGGCTCTGGAAGATCAAATTCGATTTTAAAAAATTAGATCACCATAGTATACTACTTATATAGCTACTTAATAAAATTGTATTTGTCATCGACAAGCTAAGTAAAATATAAGCTACTGATAAACCGGAAAATTGCACGGTTCCTGTGGGAGAGGCCACGGTAGCGATACTACGGTAAAGCTAGATATTAAACTTAATCGACGGACGAATTTCAAATGTCATAACTGTCATAAGTCATATATTGCACTATTGGATTTTCAACTGTCGACAATAAACCGAGCGTTGAAAATCTTAACTGCATTGTGTAGGTCCTTACGACACCGTCGATATGTTTGCCAGAACAGACAAGTCGGTGCATTTTAGGGCGTTTGAACTTTGTATCATTAGACGAACGAAAACAATATTATATTATCTTATCATTGCATGCAATTATGTCTTTAACAAATAGTTGGTTGTAAACAGCAGTAATTAGATTTCATTCTCATTATGAGTGTACTGACAGGTACTGTGTTTTCCCTGTGTTTATATTTTTATCTACACTCACAACGTAATGTTCCAAATATGAGTTCAAAAACGAATGCATAAATACATACTTTTTTTTCGTGGATAGGTAAAATTTAAAAAAAAAACCATTACAGTTCAACATTTTCCTTCGATTTTTAAACAACTGCATCATAAAATAACTTTTTAATTTTTATAGCACACTTTTTCTTTTTAATTTTTGGCGCGGGCTCATTGACTTAAGTCAATGAGCCATCTTTTATCTTTGTCTATGTTTGAGCGCGCTGCGCAGTCATTCGAATACGCAATGAGAATATCCGCCATATTGGAATTAACTATTTTTCCACTTATTTTGTTTCAACTGTATGAGTGAAGATAAAATAGTGTATGCAACGGCATATAATTAGGTATTAAAACACTCGTGTGATGCTATTATCACACTCGGCTACGCCTCGTGTGATAAACCCACACTCGTGTTTTAATAACCCTTTTTATATGGTCGTTGCATAAACTACTATTATGTTTTTAACCGACTTAAAAAAAAAACGAGGATTCTCAATATGGTTGTATTTTGTTTTGTTACCTCATAACTACGTCATTTATGAAAGAAAGAAAGAAAGAAAGAAATAATTTATTTGCTGTAAATGTAGGTCACGCTATGACCAATATGCAATGGGAGCGGAGCATTCATGAAAAATGTTACGCAGACGCAATTGCGCGGGTCCGCTAGTCTTTCAAATATAATACGTAGCAAGAGCGTAGCAAGCGGTCAATTGCTTTATTTTTTTAAATTAAGATTTCGTAATTATCAAAGGTCTTCATTTGTAACAAAAAAACACTGTCCCTATAGTTGGCGCCAAATAAGCTGGCAATAACCCAAAAAATAAGTTGTGAATGGTTTATCATTACTAGAAAATGTAAAGGATCTCGATAGATGTAGATTCAGAACAGCTTTGTCTTTTTTTCTGATTTTGAAATTAAGAAAGTCTACAAATGTAGGTGGGTCAATGGCCGCTATTGCCAGCTTATTTGGCGCCAACTATAGTACCTGTAGACCGTTAAATGAAATAAATAACTTTCATTAGGTACAATATTGTTATCAATCAATACTCATTCAATAACTTATTGTTTGTTTATCCAGTATCAACGACATTTTATGACTTCCAATTACCATTAATTACTTGTAGGCGAATAGGTTAACTGCCCGTCGCGACTCATATATTAGTGATACTGTTGATAACTGGTATTATAAATAATTTAATTGCTGTGTATTTTTGTTCCGTATGGTGTTGGACGTAAAAGAATAGCACCATCCCATCACTTCCTGTGGGTGTCGTAAGAGGCGACTAAGGGACTCACCAGAGAATGGGCAGCAGCATTCTCTGTAGGTACATTGCTCTAGCTACACTGCGATCGCCAACCTTACCTGCCAAGCGTAGCGATTATGGCAACTCCCCCCCCCCATTTGGGAGAGGCCTATGTCCAATACTGGACGTCTTTCGGCTGATATGATGATGATTTGATTTACTGTCATCCTTTCTCTTGTTCGCGCAAATCTGAGGCTCTAGAGCAGTGGTTCTTAACCGTTGGTCCGCGAAGCCATTCTGCATAATATAATGCAATATTTTCGCAAAGCTGAATAAATTGAAACTTGAACTTCAAGGCTCCGAAAAGAAGAAGTGATTGAACGCAATACTAACTTGGAAGATATTCGACACAGAAAATTGATTAGAACAAATTAAATAAAGCTTTTAAAAAAAGACTCCAAGATGTTTTTCCAAAGTTTCAAAAACTGCTAAGTACCTACACGCTACTCCCGTACGCGTTAACATGGCACCTGGCTCGACAAATTTCGAATGACGTTTTGAGGTTTTAATTTAAATTGAAAAATTTTGGTTTGATGAAAGCAATATAAACGCCTTAGCATCACGTTTTATTCTCATGTATTATTTTCATCAAAACAGAATTGTTCAATTTTAATTAAAATGTCAAAACGTAATTCAAGCCAGGTGCCAAGTTAACGCGTACGGGTTATAACTTTGTTTTCATCGACACATGTCTATGTCTATGTAAGCAAAACAAGCACTGAACCGGATTCAGAAGTAAGTAAAGATTATGCAGTGCAAGAAAGTCCATGGGAAGACAGAATTTTTGTCAAATGGGTTATTATGACTAAAAGGTTAAGAACCACTGCTCTAGACAATGTGCCAGTTTATCTGCGAGTGCGATTGTCGTATTCATTTAAAGGATTGCTCACGTGCGAAATCTTTTTAATTTTTTTTCCTTTCTTGTAAATGGCCAGTTCGTGTCCACAAACTTGTTAATTCTTTTTTTTCTAACTAAATTGCGTTAATTATAAAATGATCATACTCATTTTATAATTATCATTTAATCTGATGTTGCTAAATGTACTGTTTTTTTTTCTTCTTTTTTATTACTTACTCCAATATGTAAACAGGAGTCAAGGGTTTAAGCTGAAAACCAGCGCTTAGCAACCCACTAGGGGACCTAAGCATAATGCTGACGCTTGAACCTATTACTTTCGGTATTTTTGCGTATAGTTCCAACAATCTGTAATAATGGAGACAATAAACGTTTATTCTATTCTATTCTAAAGCGTTTGTGAATCCAATGCATTTTTAATGTTTTGACAATCGCCTTCGCCACGCTACTGTTGACAGATGTCACTTGTCTGGAGCTTAGCTCTGCTCAAGTCTCCGTCGATTTTTTTTCAGCAATACCTACTAGCTAAATTTTCACGCTAACGCATAAATTACGCTCATAGGCTACTAATTTATTAATACAATAACATCACATTTATATTCTCCAAAGGGTACTCAGACACTATATTTCTACAGTTAAGTTTCAGTCTCATGTAATACGGTAATTAATTATGGAAAGTTTAATAAACCTCCATTTTAACCCTAACAAGAACCAGGTCACCGCGGCCGTAGTTTTTACAAAGTAAACAACATTACTGAGTAAAAACAAAACACGCAAAGTCCAGGTAGACTCATTAACTCATTATTGCGAGTTTTATACGTCCTTCATCGTGTTAACGTAAACGTCAATTTTTATATGTCACCGGAAAATTGAAAACGCCGTAAGATTGTAAAACATAGCGTGAAATTGTAAAACTATTTGTTCTTATTAGGTCACGGATATATTGGAAACTATTGAATTTGGAAGGGATTTATTTACAAACGATTTTTTCATAATAATATCGAGAAATTATAATTTTTAAAAGGATTTATTACAATCTTACGGAGTCTGCAATTTTCCGGTGACATAATATGACTGGATAATCGCCGTCTCAAGAGCAACGCTTGCCGAGGTTGGTCTGTGGATGGGTGACCATATTAACATACCGAGACTCCTCCGTGCCTCGGAAAGCACGTTAAGCCGTTGGTCCCGGCTGTCATTTGTAAACCTTTGGTAGTTGTTACGGATTGTCAGAAGCCAGAAAATCTGACACCAGTCTTGCCAAGAAGTACCGTGTTACCCAGTTAATGGGTTGTGGAGGTCTGGTAGGCAGGCGCTCCACGTAAAATACTAGTATTCAGCTGAATCCGGTTTGACTGGGAGCCGACCCCAATACAGTTGGGAAAAGGCTAGGCAGATGATGATAATCGCCGTCTCAAAATTAAAACACAACGGCAACGAAGAAATAATTTTTTTTCGTCATAATGCTTTTTTTTCATAGTTTTCGGGTTCGCAATAACGAAACTGGGCTCGAAATCAAATTCCAAGATGGCGCCAGCGACGCACACACGTTTCTTGACATGTGATGGGTGTCGTTTTCATAGTTATGCGGTCAACTACGGAATCTTATACTATTCGTTGTCCGACTCACACTTGAACGAAGTTTTTCTATGCAAATAGACCTCAGTGAATGTTTATAGCACGTTTAAAAACACGCACTAAGGCCTCAGAGTATGTGTTCCCTGACGTTACTAAAAATATCAACAATGCTGCAACGTACAATAGTAACACGTGCGATACCGTTACTGTAGCGATGGTATCTAAATAACTGTCAACGCATTCTGTGGTGTATTATGTGGTAAGAGGAGCATACAAATCGAGTCCGGCATCGGCAGTTTGAGGTTTGACGATCTCTAACATTGCATCAATTGACAAATCTGACATATTATTGTACCACAGTGCCTACAGAGAGATCAAGTCTAAGTCAAAGTCAAAAATCAATACGTTTATTTCAATAAGGCCATTAAACGGCACTTTTGAACGACATCATTTACATTTAAATAAAGTGACTACTGTCCGTTCGCAAAGGTAGGTAGATTCTTATGGAGAAGAACGGACAAGATACTCCATAGTTACTCTTTTCAAATAAATGTTTTACAATATTTGGAATAAAAAATTAACTTTAATATAATTATGTGAGGTCGATGTACCTAGAGTACCTACACTACATAAAGGATCAAAGTATTACCAGCAGAGGTAAACTTTTTCATTTTCTTTATAAATACATTGACGTATCTATAGTAACGTAACAGTATCGTTAACGTAAGTGAATTTTGAATATAAAAAACTAGCACTTCGCCCGCGACTTCGTCCGCGCGGATTTAGTAGGTACTCCACAAACTTCAACGCCCCTTAGACCCCCTTATACAGGTTAGTTTTGGAAAATTAAGCACAACGTTGTATTCTATGGTCTCAGGTTCAGCACAACTGTTCACCCCGTTCACCCCGTCAGGAGTTGATTATGCAAAAATTGTTAGGTACCTACATCTGTTTCAATAATCCCATTCCATTTTATATTCCATTTTCCATTTTTAGTTCGTTCATAGCATTCCGACGTAAATTAAAGCAAGCAATAATGTCCTCCCCTAAAAACTTGCTGCAACCCCTGCTTCACCCTTTATTATGTATGTAGTTTATTTGCAAAAAATCCAAACATTTGTTATTCTTATTGTTTTATCGAAATCATTTTCAACTTCATCGGACCAAGCATTGTTATGATTCTTGCCAGTTCGCTCAAGCCGCGACATTTTTCTTACTCCGAGCATGTTTATTACCGTCGTAACTTTTGAACAAAAGGTCCGATTTGAATAATTTAAAGTGTAATTTACACGGACATAATCAACCTTAATTATCAAACCATTTAAATGGATAAGGATTAATATCATGATACCGAAATCACCATTTTTTCATATCACCAAGGATTTGCTTGAATAATTTGAACAAAAAGCGATCATGGTGACTTAACCGTAATAGTTAGACATATGGTATCGCGGACTTTTTTGTAGACATTGATAACCTCTATAAAACTGTAGTACATCACTTTGCTGTATTGTCAATAGATTCCGCAGCGTACGCGATATAAGGATTTTTTCTCACACCTTGGGTTACATAATCGAAGTTTTCATACGGATCCCTAACTTTTTTGAAAATATTCTATAGCCTATGTCCATCATCGATAATATACGATTCTACTGGTGAAAGAATTTTTCAAATCGGTCCAGTAGTTTCGGAGCCTATTCATTTCAAACAAACAAACAAACAAACAAACAAACAAATCTTTCCTCTTTATAATATTAGTATAGACAACTACCCTCTAGTATTTTGGTTTAATTTTATGCGACATGCACATAATATTCAATCCAAACAAATATTATGTGCGGAACGAGTATTAAAGTATGGTAAAACTTCACGCTACGTTACTACACACGTCAAAAACATGCGTGCTAGGCCCTCAACACAAAGGGGCAATTTTATTTTTAAGAAACTTTCGCATCCCGATCGCAAACTGTCATAAACACCTCACTCGACGACATTTTGACAAGTTTTTAACATTGATTGTCACTGAGATGATACTGCGACTTGAATTTGAACGCTTTTTTTGTATTGGACTTCAGGTGAACAAGCTAGTATAATTTTGCACTTGGTTAGTTTATTGGAGATCGTGGTTCCAGAGGAAGAAACAGAGGTTGCATTCAGAGTACAATATTTTGAAGTGAAAACTTCTTTAGCGGCGTTGTGCACTTTTTGGCATGGGTAAAAAATGTTAAACTCGCGTCAGGACACGTGACCGTCAGGACACGTAACCTGATCGAAAATTCGTAAGATAGATAATGTAATATAAATTGTCATGTTTGTGTACGATAGCGCAATAAATGAGTTTACGACCGATAATGACTTATGCGTGTGCTGTATTCGCACACACAAAGCCAAAGCAAATCCACAGGATGCAAGTAATCCAAAACAGATTTCTCCGAAAAGCCACGGGCGCCCCGTGGTATGTACGGAACGAACGACTTCATGTCGACCTTAAAATCCCGACCTTAAAACAGTTTATGAAGCGCCTTACAAAGCGTTTCTTCGAATCCGCTGAAAAGCACCAAAACCCTTTGATTTCAAAGGCAACCCAGTACACTCCCTCTCGCATTAGTAAGATTCGCCGTCCTCGGCATACACTCGTCGAGTCCGATGACGAGATCACAAAGATTCAGGAAAGCTGTAGGGAAACCAGCACCCTTAGAATAAACAGATACAGACCGCGTTCCGTATACCGACCTCGCCGCCGAGGTCCGTCGCGACGACCCATTCAAAACCCTCCCCGACTTTTGCCAACGAGCCAGCCCGCGCCGCTGAGCCTTTAGCTTTAATAACCCCTAATTAATGAAACGACCCAGCCTGATTGTCCCTTGCTGTCCCTAACTGACGCCGCTAAGCCGAGGTCGTATTCCACAGGGAATGCCCTTAGCGAGCGGTCAGTAGTTTTTAGCTTGTAGCTAGTTTTGTTGCCTTGGCTGGGGGCCTTAAATTCATTTGAGGCCACCACAGGTTAGTCCGGTTAAGCAGTTGATATCCCAAGTGTGTTAACTTGCTAGTGGTCATACCTAAAAAAAAAAAGCAATAAATGAATATTATATTCAACCATATACATGATAGTACTTTTATACTGATAAATAAAGCAATTCGTGCGAAATTGTACCCTAACCATTTCAAAATATTAAAAAATGCACAACGTTAATGTTCAAGTTTTCACTTCTGCCGGCACTCCCGGAGTGCAACCCGTTGTTTTTTTTTACTATTGTTAGGCACGAGTTAGACCACTATCTCACCTGATGGTAAGCGATGATGATGTATATTATGGTCCGATATGATCAATCGATATGGTTACGATATGGTGGTCGAAGATGGAGTTTGCCTAGAAGTAACCTATTCACTCTGGACTTAAAGACTCCCAGGTTGTAGCTATCAAGAAACACAGACTCTGGCAGGGAATTCTACTCCTTAGCTGAACGTACAATAAATGTTTTCCCAAAACGTTCCGTACGTGTGGGTGTCCACCATGTACCGGTGGCGCATAGCCATACGTTTTGTGGTTCGATGATGGAACGGGCTCGGCGGAATTAAACTATGCAATTCCGTCGCACACTTCCCAAAATGCAACCGATAGAAAACCGACAGGCTAGCAACTTGGCGTCGAATCGTCGATGCTCAAGACTGGAGATTCGGACTCGACGAGCCTATCATTGACGATGATCCTCTTGGTGTCAAAAAGAGTATTTAAAGAAGATATTGTCCACTTTCCAACAACAAAGAGTATGACCGGCTTTTAGGCTGTCAATGCTGCTCTCAACACTGCTGACTTGCTTATGTTCACAAACACTTATTAAAATACTCAATGAGAAGAAGGCGCCATTACCATTCACAAAAATTTGTGCAAACAACTCACGTGTTTTTGACCCATCCCTGTATACTGGTATCTTAATAAAATCACTGTTAACATTTAATTATTTATTTCACAAAAGCACAACACGGCCGTATGTACACGGAATTTAAATTCGAACTAATGACAAAATGCGAGAGCACCGGTAAGGGAAAATGATTACAGACCTACCGTTGTTTTACAAAAATAGCTAATGAGGTGACCGACCTTCCCTAAATAGTGCTGTTACTCGTAATCAACGGTTATCTAAACGCAACGATACTATTGAGGATATAAATATTTATATTTGAAACATCTGAAATTCGTTTGATGAAGAGACCTTGTGAATGGATAAAGAAAAACAGGAACATGCTTCCTATGAAATTCTTTACACCTGACAGCTAAATTACCACTCTATTGAATCAGAGTGCCAATTCTACTCATTTTTAAGCAACGCTAACATTCGCATGTCAGTTGCAATCTGTCAAAAATTTATGGAAATTAAGGCTTTTTTGACAGAGAGAGAGAGAGAGAGAGAGATTTCTTTATTTGTTTAAACATTGTATACATACAAGAGCATGCAAGATATTTAAGTACATTGTTTGAGTCCATTCATGTTTAGCCGTAAGTCGGCGTACAAATATTTCACATAATAGACATACGAATGCGAACGTTGCTTAAAAATTTGTAGAATTTGACCTCAGATAGTGGAATAGCCAAGCCACGAACAAACTATAATACTAGGACAAGAAACAGACTTTAGTTTCACGGGTACTGCTGAGGAAAGTGCTACCAAATCTACTAATATCGGCAAATCTATAATTCTATCCACCACCAGACAAAAGATACAGAATGCATCTATTAATCCTCGACACAAACTAAAACTCAAGTGCCATACGCACTTCCGAATGGATTGCGGAAAAGTTGAAAAATAAAAAAAGGGATCGTTTTTTTCCATCGCCAAAAAAAAAAAGAATGAGATTATCTTCTTGTTCACGACAAAATTAAACAACTGAGTATATAACATCGACGAAGTTATCAAATAAGTCTTTATTGTATCGCCAGCACAGCCCTATGACATACGCATCTCATTTGCCCTTATTTTGATATCACGTGCGTTTGAGGGCTCATACACACTCATACCTTGACGGCACACAGGATATGGGCAGTCGTTCAAATTTCAATGTCCAACAGCTTTCGACTGCATTGGAATGACGCATCAACGAAATTCTTTAGTGTTTCGTTATTTTGGTTAGTCAAGTCCTTGGAGTATTCAATTGATATTTGGCACTACTGCGAAACCAAAGGCTGTCTAACAAAGTGAAAATCAATGACATGTAGTCAATCCTACACATTTTGGACTTAGGGTTGGGAAGAAATGAATCAGGGGATCTACTCTTAAGAGAGTAATGAATGACAACATGATTTGACAGTTGTTCTTAGTTCGGGTTCGGGACTAAACGTAAGTCCGTATGTGATACGGAGTAGAAAACGCCCGACACTAAGGCCGAAACTACGGACTTCGGGCTTAGAGAGTAGACCCCCAGAATCGGTCTGACATTTAAAAACAGCCTTTAAAATTTCAACAACGTCCCGTGCTTGTTTTGCCTCTTCTAAAACGAGAAATATTTACTTTGAACCTTGCCAAGCATCTTTGTTTAATAGCTGTGTGCTCTCTAACAATAGTCGAGTGAAGACGAAATGTTTCGATCTGTGTATATGTTCTGTTTCTGTATAGTTCTAGTATTGTTACTTCTTTGTCCTTGCCTTGTCTCGTTACGCGGGGTCGGCATTCTTAATCTTCAGGGGTCATTTATACCGCTGTTTGGCACCTTCCAGACTGGTCTTATTCCTTCATGTCCTTTCGTCATCCATGTCGTCTGTGGCCTGCCTCTGCCAATCTTTTATGTATAGCCATGTGGTTCTAGTATGACTGATGACTGTATTTTTAATCACGTAAGTAGTAACGTATTAAGCATTCCTCATTCATAAACATGACTGAATAGAGTAAGAATTAACTTGATCAAATTGTATGTTGAGCTTGTATAATAAGACCTATTTTTCATTGATTCGAATGAGTTCATGAATTACTTGTTTTATATTAAACACTGGACCAAATGCAAGAGGACAACTGCATAGCATCATCAATATTAATACTCACTAATCCTGCTAATATAATCTCATTTATTCAATACACGAATAAAACAAATTGCATTTTAATATATCCTTGTAACATGACATGATACACAAAAATATCTAGACAACTGGTCTTTTGAATTAAATACAAGTTTTTACAAACCTGTAAAGTAACGTTATTTTATTATAGACCAGGTTTAGATGTAAATAATACAAAAAAAAATGTATAATGCTAAGACCCGTATAATAACGGCTCGATACGAGTCATAGGGCAGGCTAGCAAGGTTATATGTATATGATAATACTTTAGATTGTGTTCAAACGGCAAATGTCTTGTCTTGACAAAAATATCGTCATTGTTTTCATTGGATTCACTTTCAAGGTCTCTGTCATTAATATAGTGACCCAATCGAGATCTAAGACCATCTTTTTTTTAGTTGCAATCATCCTAGCACCGTATAGTACTATTGTTATATTATTGTTTTATACACTAGCAGCACGCCGCGGTTTTAGCCGCGTAGTTTCCGTTCCCGTGGGAGTACGTGGATAAAATATAGCCTATGTTACTTCCTAATAATGTAGCTTTCTATTCGTGAAAGAATTTTTCAAATCGGTCCAGCAGTTTCGGAGCCTATTCATTTCAAACAAACAAAAAAATCTTTCCTCTTTATAATATTAGTGTAGATAGAGAAAAATACATAATGATATAATATCATTATGTATTTTTATATTGGGGAGGCCTTTGCCCAGCAGTAGGACAACACGAAAATAAAAAATAAAAGAAAAGTATTTATTATTTATTTGGCTGTCAAAACAGGAAATAAAAGTATTTTTAATATTCACACTGCTTTGCGTGTATCTCTTAGCTTTAACACCAGGGAGCAAGCCTCGAACCTTAAAGAAGATGAATTTTATTGAGAAGCAATTCTAAATCCTATTTTAACTAATGGACTTGAATTTGACTACGATCAATGTCGCCACACTTTATCCAACCACTGCAAATCCTGATACCCAGAAAAAGCAGTGGCGTTTTTCGCGTGGTTGACGCGAAAAACGCCGAGCCAATGAAGCACAACCAATCTCGGAGAAACGATTCGAAGCGTTGTTCCTGATCAACCAGCATACTGACAATTTCAACGTAGGTATGACCACAACTTACGTCACTAACTAATTAGTAATATGTGCCACAACACGACTAACTTACCCTATCCAGAGCTTATCAATCAACACTCCCTAAAGACCCTTAAATCCACTCGTTCCAAATCAAGAATTCTTTCCAATCAAGAGAAAGGACATGACATATCCTCCGTGCGTGGTGTAACAAGCGTTACAAGCATGATATTAAGGTCAGTGGACGTTGACCCCTTTGGTCCAGTGACCGAACCAGACCAGGAGACGCCTCGGGAACACGGCTGATTATGATGCGTCCACTTTTATGTTTGAGTCAATTGGTGGGAGTAGTTGAATACATGTTGGAGTAGTTGATGGGGATTAAATCTATTGAAAAGAGTTAGCTGTTAAACCGTTACATATTCGTAAACATAACGTAAGAAATTAGCAGTTTTTTTTTTCGGAAATTCTACTCCGGAGTGCCGGATTGCCTGAATGCCAGACTAGAAGACGCCTTGTCAAGGGGCGAGGCTCATTATAATGCGTCCACTTTTATGTTTGAATCAATTGGTAGAAATACTTGTAGAAGTATACGAGTGGCTCATGGGTTGTGTGGTGTTTTGATGGGGGATCAAAGCTATTGAAGAGTTGAGTCAAATGTTGATCGAGACTATTTTTAGTAGGTAGATGTATAAAGAGGTAACATAATTATTTTGTTTATTTGTAAAAGAAAGCACTGATCCTATTACGAAAATCATTCTTCTGAATGAAAAATACACGGTTGCTGATCAATCGAATAGCCGGGAAAAACTTAAATAAGTACTTAAATATGGTTGGAATTGGAAGGTGAAGAGATGAACTGGACGCTTACTGAAAGGACGGGCCCGCAATTTTATTGTGTAGGTATGTTATATCATTGTTTTCTTTTATGTGTATGTGATGTGTTGTTGCTGTTGTCATCAGCCGAAAGACGTCCACTGCTGGACATGGGCCTCCCCCAAGTGTCGCCACAACAACCGGTCCTGTGGGTCTCGCATCCATCGGCTACCCGCGACCCTCACCAGGTCATCGGTCCACCTTGTGGGAGGCCTTCCAACGCTGCTAAATAGACAGCAAAGCTGCCGTTGCTGCTGTTGTGTCTGTGTCCAATAACTGTTTTCTATTCTATTCAATGGTAGGGGGCAGGTGTTTGGAAGAGGGAGAACATTGCCCAGCAGTGGGAAATAACGGGCTAGATTAGATTAGTAAATGGAAAGCGTCATATCTATTATTAATAGGAATAATTGCTATGTTAAATGAGAAAGTCTGTTTCAAAACACCAATAAATGTAGCTGCAAGAACAGTAGAAGCTATCAATGGCACTTTATTTTCCAATGCCGATTGCCATCACTAGTTATGGGACTTATAGGTACTCAACCACAGTGCTAGACAAACAGTAGCAATGCGGGCATTAAGATAGCAACGTAATAGAAACCAAAAAAAAGCCGTAATGTTCCGGTCAATGAACAAAAACCCGATTGGGACAGGATCCAATGTTAGCTCGTGCGCTACTAAGGACCAAAAACACAGATAATGCGTCGCCACTTTTTATTAACCAATTGACTTGCTATTTATAACAGTAACAAAATAATACCGTGTTACGAATTTACTTTTAACCAGACGCGAAATCAGTTGATCTCTGCTATACTGAATTTGAACTTATGGCGCAAGTAGTCTTGGTCGTTAGCCCGTATTCGGGCGCTCGAAAGACTAAACTCGAATGCGGGTACCCGATTCATAAATTACACTAGAATACGAGCTTACGACTGCAAGTAGTATGAATGAAGTCGAGTAGCTGAAGCCGGATTATTTTGTCCGAAAACGCCCCATACTCGATCTCGTTAATTTATACTTCTATTCTATTTCTATTTAATTTATACTTGGTCAATTGCCCGATTTCGGGAGAACGATCGAAGTAGGTAAGTGTAGGTTTTATGAAGAGAAAATATATGGTGTCGGTATTCTAAAGGGTCTTTGGTAAAACAGGCATTATTTTACACAGTAAACAATTTACTATAGTAGGTGCCAGATAAATGAAGAATGACGGTCATTGACCTTTCCTTAATATCTCTTCGTAGGTATCCACGGACAGTAAATTATGAATCGTTTTTCATTACTAGAACAGTAAGGATCACGATAGATGTCGATTCAGGGCAGCTTTATGTCATTATTTATGTTTTTGAAATTAAGTGTGCCAATAAATGTAGGTGGGTCAATGACCGTTATTCTTCATTTATCTGGCACATACTATGGACAAAGATTTGGTACGGTCAAGATTCAAAGGTTGCTTTGGCCCATGCATTCTAAAGTAACAACAAAAGGGGCCCAAAAATGGTCAATGGGCAATGACCCGTATCGTTTTTAACTCAATGAGGCATCGAAGGAGCAAAAGGGTCTGACTCTGATTATTATGCGTCAACGCTTTAATAAAAGCAACTGTCTAATAGACTGGAATACTGGACGGTCAGATATTGACAAAAATATAGCTGCAGCTATTTAATCTATTACAATAGACGTCAATCGTATTTTTTTTTCTTTTTAAGTAACGTTCCACACTAGGAATTTCTCCTGTATACTATCGAGGATGCGTTTACAAACATAAAAACTCACATACACAAACAGCCAGACCCGGAACAACTTATTAGGCCATAAAATATTTGTTCCATGCGGGAATCGAACCCGCGTCACGCAGCGCAGCAGTCGATTACTCAATCACTGCGCCAACCGTGCCGTCAAAATAAATGCGAAACGTATTTTATATGAAAGTGACTGTGTCTGTCTTCCTTGACGTCTCGGCTGGAAGAATTTGGATGAAACTTATGCACAGGTATTGACCATGTCCTGGAATAGGCCATAGGGATATTATATATCGGTAGTATGTTCCCTTGGGACAACTCCCGACTTTAACGCGGGCAAAGCCGTTGGCAAAAGCTATAGTAGGCGCCAGATAAATTTGCAATAAAGCACATTAGGTAACCTTTTCCTAATATCCTTTCGAAGATACCCAAAACAAATGATGAACCGGTTTTTCATCTAGAGAACATAAAGGATCATGATAGAAATTGATTCAGGACAGCTTTATGTCTTTATAAATTACGTTTTTTTTTTAAATTAAGATACTCAATAAATGTAGGTTGTGGGTCAATGACCCTTATAGCATATTTATCTGGCGCCTGCTATAGTATCTGTATCTAGGACAAGAACAGCCTAAGCTAAGTAAGGAACAAATTCAAATTTAAAAAAAGAATCGTCAACCAACGGCAATGATTTAGAATTCCAGTACAAGGCTGATGACTCAAACTAAATAACTTACAGTTACGTGAATGGAAGACCAATACTACGTGGAAGAATTTAGGTTACAGGTAAAATTCTCGAAGACTGACTAACGCTAAACGCTTGTCGATTTTAAACTCAAGCAGATTGAAAATGGAGCACCTTTTAGACCGGAACATGGGAAATAAACAACAAATTACACTAATGTGGGGGGAAGCTCGTGGCTAAATTATAGGTTTTCTTAGGGTTCCGTACCACAAGGGTAAAAACAGGACCATATTCTAAGACTCCGCGAATAAAATGAACGTTTAAGTGGGGCTTACGTACAACAAACGTGATTTTATTGCCGTTTTTATATATATAATGGTACGGAACTCTTCGTGCGCGAGTCCGACTCGCACTTGGCCAGTTTTTTATTATTGATAGGCACGCGCTTGACCACTATCTCATCTGGAAGCCAACCCATTATGGTTAGGAACAGGCTAGATGAGAGTTAGAGGATGATGTGGTTAACGATGGAGCGCTTGCCTAGAGGTAACCTAGTCACTCTTGACTTAAAGACCCCCAGGTTGTAGCTATCAGGAAACACAGAGAATATATTCCACTCTATAGTGTACGCGCAATGAAAGAATGTAAATCTTAATAACAAAATCATCATCATCCACAGCCCGACTTCGCCCACTGCTGAGCATAGGCCTCTCTTTTCTTATGCCAGTCCCCCCGTTCCTGTGCCAGCCTCATCCAGGTTCTACCCGCGATAGCAACAATGTCGTCCGCCCATCTCGCCGCCGGCCAACCAACACTTCTTCTTCCAGTCCTCGGACGCCACTCGGTCACTGCCTTACTCCACCTATCATCACCGCGCCTTGCCAGGTGGCCTTGCCCCACACACTAGGAATTTCTCCTGTATCGTGGGTGCGTTTACAAACATATAAACTCACATACACAAACAGCCAGACCCAGAACAACTATCTGTAGGCCATACAAATATTTGTTCCGTGCGGGAATCGAACCCGCGACACGCAGCGCAGCAGGCGATCGCTCAACCACTGCAGCAACCGTGTCGTCAAAAAGTTCCGTAATTCGTTTCCCGCTGTCGAAAACCTTTGTACGTCTTCGGATCTCGATAACAAAATACTCATTCTAAATTTTTACCTGACACTCTCAAACTATCAATCGAAATCAATCCAATTAAGTCCCGCCAAATCGATTCCATTACCACAAAACACCAATAAAGAAACAGTAACACTAAAAATGAAAACTAAACAAAATCGTAAACGAGCAAGCCATATACAACAATTCAATTAGTTAGAGACAGTTGAAATGCGTCAGCACTTAATGGCCAGCCCTAATGGTTTTAGCCGACATAAAAGGAGTTTACCTCAGTTGTAAATCATAGTAATTGACGTGGTTGATGAGGGTCTGTAAGTAACCACGGGGGGAACAGAGATGAGACTGTTGACTTTAGCAGGATATGTCATCACCATCATCATTATTTCAGCCGAAAGACGTACACTTGTAGAGATAGTCCTCCCCCAAGATATGCCAGGGTTGCGGAATTTGTTCGAAAGAACACGAATGGGTTTTAGTCAGTAAGAGTCTGACACACCCTCCAGCTCCGCGCAGAACGGGAGACATCATTTGATGATTTCCCACCGAAAATAAGGCTCCTCCTTGTGTCGCAACCATCGACTGCGGCCTTTATCAGGTAATCGGGGGTGCCTTGTGAGAGGCATTCGAACGCAAGAAGCTTTCGAATGCCTCTCACAAGGCGCTCCCGCATCCTCCTAAGGCAGGATACGTAATGAAGTGTACCGAAGGACCACGCGTCCTTGCATTACATTTTTTGATACTTTGGCCTATCGAGATTTGTTGATTAAAGTATGACTGACTGGAATCTAGTTAGTTTATGGTGATATTGAGTGAATGTTGATACCCCAATGACCAATGGCAAACAGAATTAAATCATGCTTCAATTCAATAGAAAGTAATCTTCAAAAACTCAGTATTGAGTCATTTTTAACACAAAAACATTACTTATACCATTGACACTAGCATTGTCTTTTTAGTTTATTCCACACACGTTAGCAACCACGGAATAGCGGTAACTCACGTCACCACCGGCATAAATATATGTTGGACATACATAATAAAAAATGGTGCCAATCGGTTAAATGCTTTTACGATTTCACGTACTAAGGAGAATGTGTGGTTACGTTTTAGATTTTATTGCTCGTTTAAATTACATTAAATTGGCTATAAGTTCAGCCGAATATGTAACCCTGCAGTTAATGTAGAGAGTCATGAATGACGTTGTGAAGTGTTTCTTCTCGGACATAACCATTGACTTCAAAGCAATCATTGTTAGTTTCAAATCAATTATTATTTGCATGGACTCATTGTAGCGTGTGTCTTTTCCCATCTAGGTGGATTTATGAATTTAAAAAGATAGGTAGGGCAGACTGAATCCAGAGGATCGGGTGTCTCAGCTTGAGACCCTACTGGTGGGCACCAGTGAACTGCGATTGGCTAACAAAAAATATTGATCGGAAAAGACCTGCCATTCAAAAATATAGTCACGAATAAAGCACTAGAGATAGTTTTCCAATGTTAAAACAAATGTTGAAGATCAAAACAGTGACACCAAATTCAAATGAAAAGATACCAATTATAATTTGTTGCATGACCATTAAATAGAAAACACCACATTACACTTTCATAATAGGAAGACTCTAGTCATCCAAATCGACAAAAAGAATATCAAAGCACGGCCAATAAAAAATCATGTATGCATCAAAGAAAGATAAGTTTTTGTTGTAATCGAATGACTATAAATAGATACGAGATGAATCATTCAACTGCTCATTCAATTAGATTGAATCTTTTTTATTGAGAGCAGTAATGAGCGATCATTGTGCAGGAAAGTATGACACTGAATGAATGTAATGAATGCAACAAAAAAATTGTTTGCTTCTAAAATGCGAATTCACGCTCACTCACACTTGAGAACTGACATAACCTGATGGTAAATCAGTGTACACTTGTACAGCGGTCTTAGTGTGAGCTGAGTGTGAGTAACGCCTCAGATGGAAAACACATTATCATCATCGTCCTGTTCCTATACTTATTTAGTTGGGTTAGGCGCTGAGAAGTTCCGTATGGTAAAAGAATAGCACCATCCCATCACTTCCCGTGGGTGTCGTTAGAGGCGACTAGGGGGTTTACCAGAGAATGGGCAGCAGCATTCTCTGTAGGAACATTGCAACAGCTACACTGCGATCGCCAACCCGCCTGTCAAGCGTGGCGAATATGTGCAGCAGTGGACGTCTTTCGGCTGATATGATGATGAGGCGCTGAATATTAGATACCAACATCTCTATTTACCGTTAACTTAAAAGTCACCTCCTTTCAGTTCATAATCATCCTTCACACAATTCATCCATCGGGTCTTTGTTTCATCTTTATCCGTATAATCATCCATTTCATACTCAAGACAAAACACACGACAAATACTAAATACTTTTCATTTCCGATATCGTACTCAAATATTTATTAAAACACATCACATGGATGACTCACAGTTTTATCAAGACAATAGTTATATCTGTGACTTGAAAATCAAGAATGTAAACGAATGACAACTTTTTGTTACTAAAGGTGTGGTTCTTAGGAGTACTATTGTTTGAATATCGTTATTATATTTGTAGACCACTTTCCATCAAGATTTTCAACAATAACTTGAATAACTTTCACGCTAAAACGGTTGAAATTTGGCAGATATACATATAGCCTGATATGGAGAACGATATAGGCTACTTTAACCGACATACACGTGGTCGAAGCCGCGGGCACAAACTAGTGTAATACTAAACCTAATGTATACGTAACTCATACTAACCCACTTTGAAAACCAATACATCCGTTGAACGTTTTTATTATTAAAGTCCATTTTTAATACTGGTTATAATCACTCATCATGACTTTAAGGAACACTGATGACAACGAACGTAGAACCACCACGACGAACTTGGTACAATTTTTCCCGTATTAAGTTATCAGTTTAAAATTAAAAGAGTTAACTTTATTGTACACTAAAAAATACACAATCTTTTCCGTCTTTAGACTCGGTCTTTTGATCACACAAAACAGCTTCATCAAAATAAACATTCACAATTCGAACATCAAAAACGACTGTTTATATTTTTTCATCAAATATTTAGAATTTCGAACAAGTTTCGTCCACTGGCTTCTCCACTTCAAAAACTACTTTTTTCTTGTCTCTGAACAGGCACAGGACACAGAGCGACATTTATCGCGGCACTGCGGAATGGCGGCGCGTGCGCAGGCCGCAACAATACCTTGGAATGCGACGCAACATAGCCGCGTATTAATTACTGCTGTTATATCATAGTTACCGGTAAGTGAATGTAGGGTGTTCGTTGTAGGTAGCTGTATCTGTTTGTAGGTGTGAATAAGGCAAGTAGATTCTACTGATACTAGAATTTGAATCTCATCATCTCTGTATTTTACCTTAATCTAAAGTCATAAAAGCGATTAGAAAAGGGTAAGGCAAAGGTGTACCTTTCGTTGGTTATGTTTAAGTCCCATATGATATAAGAAGGCTAAGGCCATCGACTGGACACAATCCAGACTTCGGATTGTACCGGTTCCTAATTTAATGTTAGATACTGAGAAATTGGAAAATTAAAATAAAAAAAAATAAATAATATCTTCAAAGAATTTGGTAGTAGCCGTCCGTAGTTGCAAGTAGCTTTAACATGGAATACTGAACATACGGACGAAGCCGCGGGAAAGATTGTAAGTAAAGTAAAACTAAAAGCTACAACTATAGAGATATAAATACGAAAGTAGTAATAACTTGCGTATTTCATGTATTGTGTATCATGAGCAGTTAAAACAGAAACCACTCTTTGAACAAGTATAACAATTACCACACAATACCGCTTTAATTTTACACAATTTACACGTGTCGTTAATGTCACAATTAATATAAAAACTGTAAAATGTATAAACCATTACAGGTGCGGATGACTACAAGAACAGGTGCAGATGAGTCAGCTTAAGACAATACGCTTGAACTTGAAAATATAAATGAACAGGTCAACATTGATGAGTAGGATACACGGGTTGTAGGAGAGCTTGTTGAGAGAGTTACGCAAATACGCAACGGGTGTGAATGCCTTGGTAGTGATACAATGGTAACATCTTATGTAAAAAGTCTCAGAACGTTTTATGTGAGGGTGCGAACTTAGGTTTTTACAAATGTTTTAACAGAGTAAGGCTGAGCCCTCACCAAAAACAGAAATGCTGGTTCTGATGTTGCTGAGTGCTGGTCTCAGCCTTAGCTCAGCCGATATGTATAAACGCAATAAGAAACAATGTAGAAGACGATAAGTGCCAACAAACAAGATACCTTGCTAATAACCTTATTATTAGCGCACGCGACAGACAAAATGAGGCTAGCAAATGGCTTGAAAATCCCATGGATAGGATAGACTACGTTAAGTTTAAAGACCTCAAAAGCTTGGCAAATCGACATGACGAACGACACGATGAACGTTGGCTCTACCATGTAGACAAATGACAGTTGTCTACATGGCAGAGCCAACGTTCAACATAAGCGGTAGGTACAATCATTTGCTAAAATTCCGAACTAAAAATCTCTGCAGGGCCTTCGATAAGATAGACTATGTAAGGTTTACAGACCTCAAAAGCTTGGCTATGAATATGACAGTATCAATCGTCTACACGGCAGAGCCGTCAACACAGGCAGTACTAACACACACAATTTGATTTGATAGAATCCCGAACAAAGGATCTGTGCAAGGCCTTTGATAGAATAGATAGACTATGTAAGGTTTAAAGACCTCAAAAGCTTGGCAATGGTCATGGCAGCATCGGTCGACCACATGGCAGAGGCTTCAACACAGGCGGTACAATCACACACAATTTGATTCGCACGCACGCCAGAGTTCATCCACCTCGTTACGTTACGCAATCAGAGCCACGGTAATGCTTTTTCATCTGTTTCTCTATTCGTTTACATTTAGGGCTGGCACTGCTGGTAGTATCATGTATGGGGATTTTTTTACGATGCGAAGCTTTTTTTTTTAATTAACGAAAATGTTTTATAGAAGGAGTTTCATAGCAATTTTTTTGAAATTATTCATCAAAAAAAAGAATTTTTTTTCCAAAATTTATTATGAATGCATTGCTAAAAAAAATAAAATATCATCTATGTAATTTCGACTTGATTTAGGATAACATGATCCATCTTAAACTTTCATCAACAAAGCATTTTTAAAACGTAGGAATAGAAGTCTTAAAATAAACAAAATCATCATCCATATAAATTCGATTTGATTTTCAATTGGGTGATCAATCAGTTCAAGTTTTCTCGAACAACCAGAAGTATACATAATAACATAACTGATGAGTTCATGATATTAGCATACCATAAAGAAAGAAAGTAGTGTCAATATTGGTAGCCCTAATAATCGCATTACATGCCAGTGTGTTGATCCACAACAGCTGAGTCAGACGAAACAAGTGTGCGTCACTAAAACAACGAATTTAATTAGCCAATTATCATAATTTCACGCTTAGCATCACGAACATGCTAGCTTAGGTACAATTAATATTAAAACAGCGGTAGGAATAAATGCTAAGGAGATAAAATTCTAACTTTTTGCCGTTCATGTCAGCGACTTCTTAGTTTTGAGTCTAATCTAAGGTAACACAAACTTCTGTTTAAACTAAGATTGTTCTAGCGTAGTGGTAAGATTCTAAAAGCGCTACGCTTTTATCATAATGAACGTTACTTTTATCAACAACGAAAGCTGCTATTGTTCTTTGATCAAGAGCAATCTATTTCAGTTCTTGGCAGGGATCTTCATCATGTCATGGGACCTTCTTCAGAAGCAGAACTCATTGCTCTAAACTTACTTTCTTTGGCACTTTCTTTGACTTTGAGATCTTTTTAGGCAGCCAAGCTCTCATGATATATCGCGTCATGATCTTCTCGTACTGTTCACATACTTACCATAATTTCATCATCCCAATTTATTTAAAAATCTCATCATGTCTTCTTGTTCCTTCATTCTTCGTTATCTCACCTCCTTTTTCGCCATATCATCTTTCACATAGTGAATCCATCGTTTTTTCAGTCACCATTTACCATAAAGATTTTTATAATTTATAATCAAGCGCCTGACAACCCTTACGCATCATACACTACGGAATGATGAGAATAACAACGTAAACGGACGAGAACGCACACAAATAACTTGAGAGTAAAAACAAACAGTTTAGAAGTTGTAAACTTTTATATCTTCATTGGTTTGTGTGTCATTTGAGGAAAACATGTGTACGATTATGGAGACTCCATTCCAATGATGTGGGCGGATATCGTAGTCGTTAGTAGTTTTAAAACAGCATCGAGTCTTTGTATTGGAAGTACAAACCAACTGACTTCAGAGCCTCGAGGCAAAGCCACAAATAATAACAACGGTCAAAAAGACAGAAATGAATGGATTGCAATGCGCTAGCGAAATGACACCAGGTCAATACCATTTTGTCAGTTCGACAATCGCTATCGTCGATCGAATTTTCCTTTGAAATCCCTTTGACCAGAACTCCCAACCTAACACACCAATGTCAACCACTACCCGAGGCGTTCAGAGTTCAGAAAATTTAGATTATCGCTACATAGAACCCGTACCTACTATCTTAGGTATAAGTAAAACCAAACAAACAAGTTTCTATAACTTCAAACAAATCAACAATAACAAAAATTCAAAGAAACATCACCAATTCTTCTAACATTTCTCTCACGGGTTGAACGTCGCTAAAGATAACCAAGTCTATCTACACAGACCGACTCACCAGGAAGTATCAAACGGCCGCATGCCTTAGCGCCACTGAGCGAAAACTTAGGGCTTGAGAAATAATCGGATAGATAAGGGAATAAGTAATTAATCGTCTAAGGACGCGTTGTGAGACGTTACAATGAATTTTGTTGTGGAATGTGAATGATACTGTTATTAATGCACCATTGTATGGAGTTAAAGAGTGGCTTTTAGCTTGAATTGATACCATACTTACTAGTAAGTACTCTCAATATATTTCTTTATGAATATTCATAGATAGTGAGATGTTCTACAATAAGCTTTTAGTCAAAGATAGATTAATTGCAACGATAGAGTAACTTATTGACATGTTCAGTGACCAGTCTGAAGACTGATTTAGAAACCAAATTTACTGAGATAGGCCTTCCTATCTCAGTAAATTTGGTTTCTAAATCAGTCTTCAGACTGGTCAAGCAGGTCCTTACCTGCTTGAATTCCACAAGTAGAAATATATTAAAATAAAAGAATAGGGGACAATGAACAGCCTAGCTGAGGCGCTGCAGTGGAACAATGCAAGTGCGAAATTAAAGCAGGCTTGAATTTTTGAGACCGAATTTACTAAAACGGCATCGTTTCTGAAGAATCCGATACCATTGATGAAAACGATGGATTAGACAATAACTTCTGGATAGATGAGAATGATGACACTAAACCGATATTTCACGTGATCAATCCCAAACATTTTGGACTTTTGACAATCGTTATCGCTGATACAAAGACTTATGTCTGAAGTCCAACGTAGTTTCATAATAAAACTGTTCGAAACAACACAAATGACATACGGAGTTCAACTTGGATGCTACAAGGAAGTATCGGTGTATCGAAGCGTTAGGCGCCGCAGCCGTATGCCAGCCAGTCAAGCAGCGAGAACAGATCGGGTGTAGAGCATCATGACTTTAAATAAGAAGTTAATGAGGAACATGTAGATTGGGATTTTGCAGCTTTTAAAGGATGAAGAGTATCTATTAGCTGTAAGACGATCAGGTGATACTATTTCATTATCGCAGTTAGAATAGAGAACTGTAGACACAACACAAATGACATACGGAGTCCGTTCGGCGTGGATACAACTAGGAAGAATCCGTGTATCGGAGCGATTGGCGCCGCTGCCGCATGCCACCCAGTCAGGCAGCGAAGACTGATCGGTTGAGGAGCATCATGAATTCATGACTTTAATAAGGAGGTACTGAGTAACATGTAGGTTGGGATTTTGCAGGTTGTAAAGGATGAACAGTAGCTAGCTAGTATTATTGCGTGTTGAAATATGGATATTTTCTGAAATTTTTGTTTTTTTTATTGTTAAAGTACCACTCAAAAGTATTTGGCCACCTGCATTTTGTGAGGAGCCCCACCAGAGGTTTGAAAAAAAAAAAAGTGTGAAGTATGGTGTTACATGTTTATGGAAATCCTAATAGAAGTTAAACTTAACTGATCCCTATAAATTTTTTACCATGCAGATAAATAAACAGAGTCCCCAAACAATTCACAAAGGAAAATTACTTCAATAAAGAGGTCAATATTATTACTTACTTATTACGAGATAATAAATTAGAATATTGACCTCTATATTATGTTACTAGCACTTCGCCCGCGACTTCGTCCGCGTGGGGATAGTAGGTACTCCACAAACTGCAACGCCCCTATACATATCCCCTTATAAAGGTTAGTTTTGGAAAATTAAGCATAACGATTCTCATTATTGGTTCATCGCAACTGTTCACCCCGTTCAGCCCGTCAGAGGTTGATTATGCAAAAATTGTTAGGTACATGATCTGTTGCAATTATCCCACTTTTAGTTTATTCATAGAATTCCGACGTAAATTGAAGCAAGCTATAATTTCCTCCCCTAAAAACTTATTCACCCCTGCTTCACCCCTTATTATGTATGTACTTAGTTGATTTTCGAAAAATCCAAACATTTGATATTCTTATTGTTTTATCGAAAACATTTAAATGCCGTGGTGTTTCAACGTCATCGGACTAAGCATTGATACGATTCTCCCCAGTTCGCTCAAGCCGCGACATTTTTCTTACTCCGAGCATGTTTATTACCGTCGTAACTTTTGAACGAAAGGTCCGATTTGAATGATTTAAAGTGTAATTTACACGGACATAATTAACCTTAATTATCAAATCATTTAAATGGATAAGGATTAATATCATAGTACTATAATCACCATTTTTTATTTCACCATGGGATTTGCTTGACTAATATTAACAAAAAGCGGTCATGGTGACTTATCCATAATAGTTAGACATATGGTATCGCGGACTTTTTTGTAGATATTGATGACCTCTATAAAACTGTAGTACATCACTTTGCTCTATTGTCAATAGATTCCGCAGCGTACGCGATATAAGGATTTTTTCTCACACCTTGGATCACATTATCGAAGTTTTCATACGGATCCCTAACTTTTTTGAAAATATTCTATAGCCTATGTCCATCTCTGATAATGTAGAATTCTACTGGTGAAAGAATTTTTCAAATCGGTCCAGTAGTTTCGGAGCCTATTCATTTCAAACAAACAAACAAACAAACAAACAAACAAACAAACAAACAAATCTTTCCTCTTTATAATATTAGTGTAGATGAATTTCATATTGGTTTATTATTGGGTTAGGTACTGGGCTACATCAAAGATTTATCCTTGGTTATAATAATATTTCATTTACTTCCTCATTAATAATAATAGGTGTTTTCGAATCAAAGTTAGGCAACAGGAATTATTTGTACGGATTTCATCCGCTTTGATATTATATATTATTATGTATTTATGCAAAAATTATTGGTTTAAATATTATGTCGCAGCCAATTAGGTTAATCAGCCGTTTAATTGGTTGCCTAGCCTTTTCATTTAAATGTACCGATTTTTCAGCGACCTTAGTGACATCTTCTGTTCATTATCGTTTAAAAATGACTTGTCCATTTCACTTAAATGTCACTGATTAAACGGCACAGTTCAATGAAAAGGCTAGTCTTTTAACGAAACGGCGGATTCAGCTAGTTGGCTACGACATATGGTTGTTCGGTACCAGCTTTTTCTCGGTTTCTGCTGGATATGGTCCTTCAGTATTTTATATACCTGTCCTAAGAAGATGTATCAAATCAAGAACCTACTTACGCAGTTACCTTTTACAACTAGGTACAGTAGACCTCACGTCAATAGATACAAGTGACCTTGAACTAGCCCAGCTTAGGCTGGCTACATACGACGCGTAATTTTTTTTTATAGAATACGAGGCCGGGTAGCACTGGTATTGTTGACGTTCGGCAAACTGTGTACAGTCCATCTACATTGAAGATCCTTGAAGCATTTGCCATTAGATAGCAAAAGAAAACATGGAAACCTATCAATTTCCACGTCAAACAGTTCCTGAACGATAATAATGGTCCGTTTATAGCAGTGAATGAATGAATGAATGAGAGAGTGATTACAGAAGAATTAATAGTATATGATCATGGGAACACTGTCGCTGTTCTGTTTCTATTTGTATGGAAACAACACTAGTCGTTATGAGATAGAGATCGCAAGTTCTCAAGTATTTATACCGGCGTGATTTACGCAATACTAATACCAACAGTGTGTGATTTGTAAAAAAAATATTTTAAGTTAGTGCCAAATGAGTTGTTTATCGATGCTATGGTTAGCGCCAGATAAGCGCGCAATAACGGTCACTGCACATTTATCGGCCACATACATATATTGACTTTCTTAATATCAAACACAGGAAAAAAAGACAGAGGCAGACCGTACGTACGAGTTAACGATGCAATTTCGTCGCGCGATGAAAATGATCGTGAAAATGCAGTGCAGGATCCACTTAAGTCATGTGTGTTGTTTTTGTGGCAATTAAATACTTTTTCTTTCTTTCTTTCTTTCTGAAAATGATTCTGCCCTCGCGCGATGTTTAACCTCGTCGTGCGAAAAAATCGAAGCTAGTTAATATACTTATTTTCCACCTGAAATGCCAATACTATCAGGTCTAATACGTTATTTATACTTGCTATCTTCTTTAGCAAATAAAAGCTACTTACTTCATCTCTCTTCTAAATTATTTAAACATAATAAAGCAATGTTTTTTTCCAACCGCGGAGTTAAGTAAGTATTACATGGTCTACTGCCTAAAGGTCATTGACCTTTGCTTAATGTAATAAAAGTTGCCATCTTCATAGAACCAGCTATGTAACATCCATTGCCGAAGCTAAAAGTCAAAGTTTTTGTTAAAGTCTACAATGTACTAAAACTAATAAGTACTTATTTAAAAATAATAGTTAGAAACAAAAAATCTTAATAATTATTTAGTCAAACAAGTCACTACAACACTACATTCTTCAAAACTCAAGGACACCGAAAACAAACAATTATTTCTCACAGAATTGGCAAAAAGAACCGTTTTACGCATTAAACTCTCATCAAGCCACTACTAGAGGGGCCCGTTATGTATCTGTAGTACAAAATACATCCGATCGTCCGTCCCGCTGTCCGTTTCGGTCAACGTACCCGACTGTCACGGAACGGAACACAGGAAGCATAGACAATATTTAGAGGGAGAGTGGCGAGTTTTTATTTTTTTGACAGTGGCATTAAAGGCTGAATAAAAGCATATCATTGCTTTTTTTACTAGTCGTCTATATGCAGGATAAAGAATTTCCTTTGCCTTTTTTAAAACTGATGTCCTTGTTTGAGATAGGTGGATGGATTCAATATGTTAAACAGCACTGTATTAGGATGTTGTGTCGATTATGTTGAATGTTGTGTTTCTAATGTATTGTGTGCTTCCGACATTCAAGCCACATCGGAAGTATTGACTATGGTTGCTTTTAATTGCAGTAGGTAAACTATCCAGTTTAGAGACAGTTAGACATTTATTATTTACTCTTCTTTATCGATAACCAACCCCTTAAGTTTAGTCCAAGGGGCAGCAAGATTAAGGGTAGGTATATCCTATTTCATAAAGAACAGAAAACTTAAAAGTGCCTAAATATGCCCTTCGATAGTCAGGGGTCCTACTCTCTAAGCCCGAAGTCCGTAGTTTCGGCCTTAGTGTCGGGCGTTTTCTACTCCATATCACCTACGGACTTACGATTAATCCCGAACCCGAACTAAGAATGAATTATAACTTATAACACGATTTTCAGTTGTTCTTAGTTCGGGTTAAGACACTAACGCCGAAACTACGGACTTCGGGCTTAGAGAGTAGACCCCAGATACCCTTGGACATCCGAGCCGTGTCACAATGAATTCAGTACCTCTTAAATAAATAAAGAGATCTGAATAAGCCACCCTCGCTTTTCTCAGGGGTGTAGTAAAAAGTGCTTTGGCGATAGTCCGGAGCCTGGATGTTTTCCGCTTTGTCTTAAGAGCGGTTACTGTAATTCAAACAGACTCGCAAGTCCTTCATCATCTGCCTAGCTTTTTCCTAACTATATTGGGGTCGGCTCCCAGTCAAACCTGATTCAGATGAATACCAGTAGGTATTTTACGTGGAGCGGCTGCCTACCAGACCTCCACAACTTACTGGGTAACAAGGTAGGTACTTCTTGGTAGGACTGGTGTCAGATTTTCTGGCTTCTGACTATCAGTAACGACTGCCAAAGATCTACTTACAAATGACAGCCGGAACCAAGGGCTTAACGTGCGTTCCGAGACACGTAGGAATCTCAAACTAGACTCGCAAGTCCTTATTCGTAGAAATTAAATGGACCTTTCTGAATGAGTTTGGGGAGACAGTGTGAGCAATTGTATGTTTTCTAAAGGTATAGAAAGTGAAAAACACACTATCTTTCCCTCTAAATTCTTCTCGACAAAGTTCTTAACTAAGTCTTTAGACCAATCGTATCTGGATTCTGGCGTAAGTACCTATGCGTATCAAGTTTCATTCATACGGTTCATTCATTTTCAAGAATATGGAAATGAAAGGAGTTCAACCGTAAGGAACTATTAGTTAATCTGTGGTTAAACGCTCACAATAACGTCATCCTTTGGACTTCCATATTTATTTTTACCCAACTGCCAAGGAAGGGTTATGTTTTTCGCGTTTTATGAATCGTTTTTCATTACTAGAAGTTAATGGTCACGATAGATGTCAATTCAGGACAGCTTTATGTCATTATTTCTGTTTTTGCAATTCAGTGTGTCAATAGATGTAGATCGGTCAATGACCGTTATACCACTTTTATTTGGCGCCTACCATAGTAATACAATTATACAAGGTTCATTTCATGAAATTATAATTAAAGATGGTGTTCATAAACCATATCTTGATAGCTGTAGCTCCTTCGAATACAGTTATCTATAAAATATGTTTTATTACGCGCAAGTTTAATTTATGAGTGTGCCTTGTAAGTTTGCATGTTTATAATTGAGTATAAAATAACGGTTTGTTTATTTACCTGATGTAATTATCTTTTATTAATCTTAGTTGGTCCACACGATACTTAGGTAGTAGGTACTATGAACACTGAGAAAAAAAAATATCTAGCACACTGACATTAAAATTTGTCAGCATTGAAAGAAAGAAAAAAAAGACATTTATTCTGCTCGAAATGACGCACAAAAAAAAAATAGAACATACAACATACTTACAAAATTATAAGAGCACAACTTATTACAAAAAAAATGCTTTTTTGCACTGGACAAAATCCTAGAAGTATTATAAGGAAGTCTGTATCGTGTTTACGGTCCATTACATCTAGGAAGATGTAAGATAGAACCGAAAATACCCCGCCCTACTTTTATATGTTGTTTTAGTGATCTTAATTAGTCATTATTATACCATTTATGACATAGTTCACAGTTTATCAAGTAATTCATGTGCAAAGGCGAGCTTTACACAAAGATGAGGTTTGCCTCAGCAATCTTTTCTGAGTGACAGGTGACATTATAGGGAGGAGTCAGTGTACCATCATTATCATCATCATATCAAGACGTCCTCTGCTGGACATAGGCCTCCCCTAAGTGTCACCACATGCGTCTCGCATCCATCGGCTACCAGCGATACCTAATTAGTGCAATAGTTTTCACTTAATAATTTAATTGGTTTCATATTTAATAAGGTACCGCCAGTTGCGGTTTTCTTAAATGAACACAGTTTGTTAGTCCACCCAACTATTTTCTCCAAGAACTGGACAGATTTCACGAAAGTTTTCAGTTGCACTTAAAACATTTTCCAAGGAAACGTTCAGGAGTATCGATCCTTCCGACTACTGCCCCAGCCTGCCGGTAATGTTATGCAGTTTTCATGTAGGTAAGCAGAAGTTTGATATGATGATATAGCAAAGAATATTTGGCCAAAGTTTGTATCCGTATGTTAGCATTCCACTTCGTACAGACAAACCTATAAGGTTTTGGTGATGTTTCTGTTCTGTTTTATTCCTTAATTAATTAACAATAGGAAAAAATCAAAGCACAGAGAATACTTGGCCATTTTTGTCTCTGTATCCGTACTTATTGACCTTCCACTTCTTGCGAAGCCATCAAAACTTCAGCGACGAAAATAATTAATCATAAAAAAATAAAAATCAACTCGCTTTTTTCCGAATGTTTGAACATTCCAAAGTCAAATTAAGGGTCTTACAGTATACTTGGCCATTTTTGTCTCTGTATCCGTACTTATTGGCTTCCACTTCTTGCGAAGCCATCAAAACTTCAGCGACGGAAATAAATCATAAAAAAATAAAAATCAACTAGCTTTTTTTCGAATGTTTGAATATTACAATGTCAAATAAAGGGTCTTACTCAGGATCGAAATATGCCAATTTTAATCACATGAAAGGTCTCAATTTTAATATTTCCAGTTATTATACACATTAACAATAAAAGTGGAGCGCGAATACAATTGCTCTGACGGTGCTTCTCTATTTAAATTCGTTTAAAAATGTAAAGAAAATAAGCGCTTGGGTCCTTTTGAATACTGTGAGGTTTGGTTGGCGCAAACTTAGATTGTATTTTTATAAATTATCGGGTTTTTTTATTTTTAGTCTGTCAACCCTTCAAATACGGAAATACATGTAATCTGCCTAATAAAGAAAATAATGCCAATCTCCAACAAAGTGACCGGGTGACCCAAGTCGGATATGGTCGGATATTTCCGTAATAAGTCGGGTAATATTTCTCAACGCACATTGGATAGTAGTGAATGCTATTTCAAGACGAGAAGGTCAATGTCTGCGGTTTACGACCGCATGTATGTAAAGAATCATTGTGAATGAGGACATAGAGGCAGCGGGAAACTGCGTAGTTGGGCAATTAGAAAAAAATCACTAAGAATTTAGGTTTAAATTGATTTTTTATTTATTTAATAGGTACTATAATACGCACACAAAATGTACAAAGGCGGACCTGATGCATTTTAGGCATTTTGTACCGTCAGTTTCTACCAGTAAAGGGATAGAACCTTTGTCATAGCCGGCGGCCATTTTTGTTTTCAAAATCGGCGTACTCGATAACATGCGCGGCTCACATGTAACATACTATTAAATGGTGTGGTGAATGGTGAAACTTTAAAAAAATACTAGCAACGCAAACACGTCATGTGTCCCAAATAAACGTTTTTCTTTTTTTCTCATGTGACAACAATGGCAATAAATAAATTATATTCGTGACAAATCAAAGAACTCGGATTTGACAGCTGAGTAGAGAAGGATAGAGAATCGCATTACTACTAAGTGCGAAACAGATTTATTTCATGTCTCTTTCATATTTACTAGTTAAAGCTATGTTGTATTCTGCTGCCAAATCCGACTTCTAGATTGTTACTAATTAAATGCATTTATGCATTAGATAAAATTGGAATTAATTCAAATAATATTTCCCAGCTTGAATTAACCATGGAGAGACAGTAAAGTTCCGTATGGTGTCGGACGTAAATGAATAGCACCATCCCATCACTTCCCGTGGGTGTCGTAAGAGACGACTAAGGGACTCACCAGAGAATGGGAAGCAGCATTATCTGTAGGTACATTGCATCAGCTACACTGCGATCGCCAACACGCCTGAGAAACGTGGCGATTATGGCAACCCCCTCCCCCCATCTGGGGGAGGCTCATGTCCAGCAGTGATGAGACAGTAAAAATAAGAACACGTGAAAACCTCTTTATTAAGAACTTCGCAAAATAATAGTGTTTAATTTACATGGTTAAATTGAGCCGAGAACTATTACTAGGTATTAGAACGCAATCTACTGCATCAAAAAACCATCAATTAATCCAGGTGCTAGATTTGGAGCTAAGAAAATCTTTGCTGCTTTTCCTAATACAATTTTACACGTAAACACTTAGGCAACAATATAGTGCCTAATGTATGATAAGTATCGACCTCGCCTCGCATCGTGTCTGAATGAAACAGTTTGCCGAATTACAGCGAGCAAGAGGGGAGAATTCACGAAATAAAGGGGTGTAAATAATTCAAGTGAGTACCTAAACTACAAGAAAATCCCAAGTTTGGATTACTCTGAGTCAGGCTCCTTGTTTAGGGTGGTTTTACACACCAACCACAGCCCGAAGGGTTTGTAAAAGAAAGGAATTACCAAACTGACTAGGAAGGAAGAGAGAAGAGCTCAAGAAGTTTATTTGCATTCTTTGATGAGCGATTTTAGAACTGGCAACCTATGCTTATTACATTTGTAATGTTCTTTTTTAAATCTTTAGTACAAGCAAAGAAAAGCCGAGACATTCATTCATCCGCAACAAAAAAAGAAGTATCTACTTATAGTGAAACTTAAAAAACCAAAGTGGTAAGTAAAGCGGTAAGCGGTAAACGTTATGTGGTGGTTTACAGCTTTTTTCATGGCCCGAAGTCAAAACGAAACTATACCTACACCCAATTTAGCAGCATGATTCACAAATGCTATAATAACTGCCTACGTTAATCGCGGAAACTGTATTTAGAACGCGCTATTCAGAAAGTTCGGGCTTCATTAAACGAAAATTAGATTGTTTAGTGCGAAAATACTTTTTGGGCGAACATTGGTGTTATTTTAATTGAGGAAAACGTATTACAATAAAGAAAAACAATGGCAGGTAAATATTCGAGTTTGGACTTACACAATACATAATTATGATAAAATTCAATAGATTTGTTAGTTAGACAAAAACGTTAATTTTGTGGTTACTTAAAAATACAGCGTCATTGAAAACACATAGGCAACTAAAACTGTGTTTTCAATTACGACGGCAGAATACTATTGTCTTATTTCTTTGATCAAAAATGGTTTATTATTATCTTCAAAACAGATTTCATAAACAAAGATTTATTATTAGACAGACGCAACAGTAACACCCAGCAATGACGGAAGTTAAAAAAAAACGTTTACAATATCTGTTACGTCGACACTACGTAGACTTGAACGATTAAAGGAAGTCGAGTCGTTTAACATCCGGACTGCTATGGAATTCAGTGAAGTAATTTCCTATTCAAATTAATAGATCATAAAAGGTTACTCAATTTCATATCGTCCGGGTGTTCTAGAATTTTGCGTAATATTAACACATTATCTTCATTATTATGAACTACCTACATAGAACACCATCGTCATTTTCTTGCCTTATCTCTTTCTATATTTCTTTATGAGTTGACATTTCACCTCAGGGGGTGAAACCCCCTTTCTAGCCATACCTACCAATCGTCTTTCACTTGATCCAACCATCGTCTCGCTGGTCTTCTACTCTTACATGTGTACTTGCAGTAAGGAGCATCAATTGGACTCAAGATTAATATTGGTGGCAAACAATATTCACCAAGCATGTTTTCGGCAAAAGCTTCAAACTTCCAAGTGTTAACTATCCAGAAGCGAATATCGAAATGGTAAACAAAAATCTTCCAATATTCAGAGAATAAAATATGTAAGCTCCAAGAAATCTCACAGATTGCACCTCGGAATAAACTCAAAGAAAAATGCAATGTCGGAGACTTGGAAAATCTTTAATAACGGAGGGCATCTAGCGAGAGAGTCAACTTTATTACTAGGTCATCTTAGTTCATATCACTAGGTATCTAGGCTAGTACAGAGTATAATAGTACTATGAATAGGACAAGGCATGATCAATTGATGCCAATAATAGTCTTGAAGATCATTCACGGATCAATTGTGGCGTCAAATTGTTAGGTCACGCATTTCTCGTGTTTAGCAATGGAAAGATGAGTAATGGTCTCTATGAACATATGAATGAATAGGCTTGGCCTTTGGTCCTTAAACTAGGCTACGTGCTTAAGGACATGAATTAACTAGACTATATTAAGTGAAGAAGGGCGGGACATCTGGCTAGACATAGATTAGGCCGATGGAATAAGATTTTGACCAAATCGTAGCCAAGGTTTGCTCAAAAACTCTCGGGGCATCCTAAAAATCGTTAGGCTCCACATCGTTGAAGTTGCAGGAAACAACTGGATGAAGTATACATGGTACAGTACAAAACAGGCATGTTGTTGTCCATCAGATGATGTTCTATTCACGGATAGAATAGACTGCAATTATGCTGGTAGCTTATTCTAGACATTGAGAGGGGTTTCTATCAAATTCCTATTAGAAAGTTCTTACATCGATGATTCTATTTAAATGTTATCACTTCAGTTTTGCTCTCATTTATCTAAAGTATAATATCCAGCTGAACAGCTAGTAGATATATATTTACATTCAAACGATCACACGTCTCTTGATCGATTGCCGCAAATTGCTTACAGATGCGCATAACTAATGCTCGATAGCAATTTGCTATTAGAAATCGTTTTATCAAATGGGTCTTGAAGAGCTTTTCAAAATAAACTATGGCTCACGTTTTTGGCTATAGAGAGATTTGCCTATGTTACATATATATTCATAGCTGTTAGAGAAGATACACTGGTATCTATTTACTGTCGATTTTCGTGGCCTGTCACTAAGCAATAACAGCCGCATGGGTCGAACTTCGAGGTTAAGCTACTCTTTTCGAGGTCGGTCAGTCGATAGGTGATCAATTGATCATCTATTACACCAAGCTTCCTTCGTACTTCGGAAAGCACGGTAAGCCGTTAGTCCAGGACGTCATTTGAACATCTTTGACAGTCGTTGCGGGTAGTCAGAAGTCCACCAGACTTGCCAAGTGGTATCGTATTACCCGGGTACTGGTCAGGTCAGATAGTCAGCCTATACCCCCTAACCTAACCAAGCACATTTTACCAATTTTCATTTAAATTTCTCTCTCGATTCAGTCAGCTCTCTGAGAGTCCCAGTATTCCCTGCGTTATTAAAATAGCCCATCTAATAGACTCGTAATAAACACGGCCCGGGATACCGGCAGGTTAGTAGAACAACGAACGTTTATACGAAACGGTAGCGTCGAATGGAGTGGTAATTAACATCATCCTGTGTTATTAGCAAAATTGAGCTGTATTCAGTTTCGAACAGAGCGGGTGTCCTACTAATAGATGATGGACTCTCCCAAAAACTTCATTTTTGAGTAATGTTTTTTTTTAAATTATATTGTGCAGTATGGAAAACACCCACTCTAGAAGCCATGGACTTTTTACACGCTGCAAATTCAAGAAAAACTTCAGACTTTTACTCAAGTTTCTTTATTTTCATATTCTATGAGCTGGAGCCTCCTTGCAAATGCTAACAACTAAAGCATCCAGCCTAGAATACCTAATGAGAAAACTCGTCAACGAACAAGACGGCCAAAGAAAATGAACGCAGACATAATGACACTGAATGCTTCGCCTCAAACTCTAAAAGATACGTAACTGCACGTAATGAAAGGTATGCAAGTGACGCAAGCGCAGCCAGTCCTGCAAATATTACCAATAGTGTTGGCAACACTCAAAGTCACGTAGCACTTAGCAGTAACCAGTCTGCCAGGGTTAAAGATCAGTGCTGCTTAGTTACGAACAGGTGGTAACCAGATTTCACACCGCAGACTGACTATAAAATAACCCTGGTCAACAGGAGCCTTTCTTCCGCAACAAATCTAGAGGAATTGCGGAGGGAAGCAGGTCGATTCTGTATTATATGTCGAAGTGAAAAGCTTGGGTGAAGTGGTCACGAGGTGAGCTGTCATTCCATCTTTATTACATCGATTGACAGCTCACTGCATGTTCGCTTCACCTTAATTTTTCACGATGACATTTTGTCAGAATATAGGTCTACCTACAGTAGAGACTGTGAAATACTAAGAAGTCATAAACTTCACATTAACTCCAGTTAAGAGAGAAAACTTCCTGTAGTGATTCTCAAATAGCTTTTTATAGCGCAAGAACTCAGCCATACTATAAATTTTAAAGTATTTCCAGTGCTGCTTATTTTTACTTACAATAAACCGAGTTTTATTACAGTGAGCAATTCTGCAAAATAGGGTAATCAAATTATTTTAGACTTTCCAACCGGCTGCTACAGCAATTATGCCTTTAGATCGTACAGTTTTCATGACTGAAGTATTTTATCTCGTTCATCATAACTGTTCCTACTCACACACTGTTGGAATGTCTAACTTTCTATAGACCATGATAAGCAATAACGATTATGAATACAAAAGGCAAATATCTTAACTAAATGACTGTACTTTTCGCCTGGAAGAGTCAAGTTTAAAAGTAACAACATAGTCGTGACTTCGAGACAAAAGAAACTGTTCGTATGAAAATAACTGAATGTAGCTGTCCAAAAGCACTAATGCGCTCAGAAAATACAACCAACCGACTCAAAAAACGAACAACCGTAGGCCAGCAAGCTTACAAGCGGAAAAGCCGGGAAAGAAAGCAACGAACAGAACAAACCTTTTAATACCCTCTGTCACACAAAGGGGTAAAGCACACAGTGTAACAAAGAGCTTTACTGGAAGTGGGTCAATTAGACAGCTGAACAACGCTTCCACACGTTAATACAACCCACCCATGTGCTATAGAGCGAGCTAGACTAACGTGTGTTTTGCAAGCGCTGTGATATTCGATGTCACTGGTATTACATTGTCAACTTCGGCATGCAGTGTGGGGTAACTCTGAATTGTGGAGGTGAATAACCTGAGGAGTTGACAAAATTGTGTTGTGAAATTTTAGAAGCGAATAAGTTATTACCTATTAATAACATATCATAAGTTATTAACTAAGTGAATAAAGTTAGAAGATCGAGAGAATACGTTCAATGTAATATGTTAGGGTAAAACTTGGACAAGGTGCCAATAGGAGCGAAGTAATGGGAAGTGGTAACAAAGAGAAGCCCAACAGAATGCGAAATCGGGCTTTGGATGACGATGATGAATGTGAGATTTTCTGATCCAAAGTTATCTACATCTTGGTGTAATAAGAAACTTTTTCGCAAAGACCTACTGAAGATTTAATTTCCCATAGCCAATAAGCTTTCTATAAGTCATCATCATCATCATCATATGAGTCCTGGTGTGTGTCATCGTACTGGGTATTCCACCTATAATGTTTTTTTCTTAATAGAGTTCAATTTCGGTAATATTAAACCATGGTAAGATTTTAATTTCAAACGAAGACTTGATAAAGTAATTCCCCAAATGCAGCAAAAGCAATTTTAGTTCAATTTACCTAGACTACACGTTTTAATAATACAGTGGAACTTTTTGCAGATCGTTATCTGTTGTTTTAAGCGTCTAGACTGGATGGTGGACTTATTTACATAAAATTGGGGTTCGTGGCAACGGTACCTAGTACAATAATTTATTTAGGTACGCCTACCTGTATTATTTGCCTTGAAGCAAGCTGCTGAATACAAAATAAGACCTCCTTTACTGTTTTATAGTATCAGGGATATAATGTGCATAATTTCGCATTACTGGATTAGTAATCGAAACATGAAACAATGCATAAATTCTTAGAACTTTACTAAATAAATCCGCTTGACCAGACCTTCGGAATTGTGTCACGCATTTGACACGATATCGCATCAAAATCTTCAGTTTGGAGTAAGTACTTGGATTTTGAATTTTTTGAACGCTGATAATAAGGTTTTTGAAACGAAGTTCCTTATCGCGCGTTACACTCAAGACACTTGGGCATTGAGAGTTAGGCTAAAAGAAGAGTAAAAACTTCGACCGTCTAAAGAGTTTTTTCTTTTATTTAGTTTAGTAATTACTTTTATGCATTGTTAATTCAAAGCCACTGTAATTAAGGTAAATAACATTTAGGAAGAAAGGAGAAGAAGAATGAAAATGTGTTTTTTGCGCCAAGAATGACGCATTTCTGCCAGGGTTGCGAAACTTGTTCGAAAGTGTCACCGCGGCCCTCGAACGCAAAGAGCATTTGGAGGAATACGGTTGGGTTTTTGTCAGTAAGAGTCTGACACTCCCTTCCTCTCCGCCCAGAGCGGAAGAAGTCATTCAATAATTTGCAATCCTTAAAAAAAATTCACGAGGTTGTCCCACAACACCTGTTCTTTTTTAGACGTTTCTCCAATTTTATGATACCCTTTACTTTCAAGGCCAAATCAAACCTTTCTTCAAAAGATATCCGATCTCTCTTCAGCCAGTTACACATTCTCAATTTCTCACAATGGTCACGAGTACATTCACAATGAACAGTTGAATTTTCGCGATTTCAGGGTTGGTCCCAGGGGAAAAATTGTTCATAATGATGAGTATAATTATCCCTTTTCACGTTTTTTTTAAATTATGTACATCACATTGTACCTATAACTATAGGAACTTCGTATTGAATCAAGCGGGTGGTTATTCAAAAACATCTCTTTTTATTTTATGCCTTACCCCGACTTCATGATACCCTTTACTTTTAAGGCCAAATCAAACCTTTCTTTCTTGAAAAGACATTCGACCTTCGCAAATAAAACTTCTCTAGCCAGTTACACATTCTCACAATGGTCACGCGTAGTAGTACATTCACAAACACTAGCTGTAATCCCAATGTCAACCAGTACATGTGCAATGCACATTGCGGACCGGATGACGTCATTATGCGCCAGTGCTACATGTAATGCACCAACTAGTACATACGTGTAAGTAAGTGGAACAGTAATGTGGGTAAGGACTTGCACTTCCGTAAGTGACTGTACGACTTTCGTGAAGATGGTTAGGTGAAGGTGTGGTGATATTATGAAAATATTGTAAAAATCAATCTTTTTCTTGGGTTCCGAACCTCTGTATGGAAAAACGGAACCCTTATATGATCACTCGGTTGTCTGTCTGTCCGTCTGTCTTTCACAGTCGATTTTTTCTGGATCTACTGGACCGATTCAGTTGAACGCTGAGACAATGATGATAGAATTGATTCAAATGTTTTGGAATCCGTTAAAGTGAAAAGGGAGTCGGTGATAGCATTCAGTGAAGCAGAAAACGAGTCGCGTTGACTGTAACTATCATGGTCCATACGCAGGAAGATGACGGATGTCTTGGATCCCAAAACAAAGTTAAGAAATAAAAACATTGATTATTTCAATATTCAAAGCAGGTTTCCATTTAATTACCTTTGGTAACTAATTACAAAGTACTATACTTACTCATAATAAGCCAATAAGTAACAGAATTGTCAATCATGCTTCTGAAATCGTGACTCCGTATTTATTATTTACCATTCAAGGTTACATGGCACGTGTAAAAAAGAAAGGCGCCGTCGTTGGTCCAAAGCTCCCCACCCCTCCTCGTCGTTGGTCCCGCTCCCCTCTCTCTCCCCTTACGATGCAAAAATCTAGTTACGTTTGACAATATTCATAAATCTTCACTTTATAGGGGCATAAGGTAGAAGAGGGCAAAATGGAATAGTTGAGACAGTCATAAAACAACAAAATGGTAAACATAGTAATTTATGATTACCTACACTACGAAGAGAACCGCGAAACTTCGATCAAAAGAGGGGAAGTTATTTTGAATTTGTTACGATCGGACAGAACTGCATTTTTAGACATTGATTTATTAAGCAAGTGGTACGTGAAAAGAATGGAAAATAGGTACGTTTATTTTGTCGAAGGCACAACCAGCTCCTTTTTGTTTATTATAAATAAACATTGTAATAGTAGTGTATAAATCACCTGTTAAATAAAAAATAATGTTTCAAGAACAAACTAACGAAAAAAAAATGGTTCTTAACTTTTTAGTAGACGTCTTAATAAAAATAAAAACTAGAAAAAATTATTTTCAAGCCTGCAAAAATAAAAATAAGTTATAATAACCTCGTCTAGGAAAGTTAACCATCAATCAAAAGCATTATTCAACCAATCACATTTTCGCTTTCTACTTCTAGACCCGGGTCGAATATTTCTTTCATAACACTTAAACTAAAGGCTAGCATAGATTGTAATCGTAAATTATATAATTATATATTTTTTTAACATTTAGTTCAAGGGCGACGACCTGAGTGGTAAATAAGCTTATGTATTACGATTAAAGGCTTAGGTATTAATAATTTATAATAAGAACTTATGGCTACTCAAGTTATGAAAGCCGTGGTGGTAGGTAAGTAGGTCACTATATTTTTATCTCTCGGGAGTATTAGGTAAAATTACTATTGGACTTTAAGATCCTCAGGTTAAAGCTATCAAGAAAAACTTACCTATCAATTGGTAACTTTGTTTTACTTTCGACTTCAAGACGTTACCGTTTCGATTCACACTAGCACAATATTAAACTGAAAGTAAAACTCATTTTAACCATTCCTCGTAGTTCAGTTCTTAGTACACGTAAAGTGTCTATTGCCTAGTCAAATATGTACTTTAATCTATGTAGACTAGGTCAACACAGCGAAACTGCGACAGTTACAATGCGCAACTGATGGCGTACCGTGTTAAACATCGAATAACTCAGCTCGAACATTGAGTAGGTATTTGGTATTAGAACTTGGTTATTGTGAAATTCATGATGACACACCAAAAAAATTCCTGTTAAAGAAAATATCTCGATCCTTTCTGTTACACTATAGTCTAGGGTGACTATAGTGTTACAGAAAGAATCGATTTTAAAGATTGGTACAATAAGTATTAAACTTACATGACATAATAAAAATGATTTAGGTCTGTAACACCTTAAAATCTAAGGTTCAGTTGAAAAGCTGGTTTTGGCACAGCCGCGAGACCCGCTCTTTATTGACGTTTTAAAAACAGAATCATTTTATTGTTTTTTGTTCCGTAAACGTGTGTGTGCCTTTAAATTTGTGCTAAATAACGAGCATGAACATGAATGATATGTGTCTCAGTTGGTCATCCTTTGTTTACATAACATAATTATACTCTTACACTTTTCTATTAGACAGAACTCACGCTTTTGGCAAGGTGTAATTTTAGAATATCAGGCGGATATATACTAAAAGTATAGGTACACTATCAATTCCTACTACACGTATGAGCCACATTTTTTGTCATAATTGTACACAAAAATAAAACAAACAGCAATGGGTACAGAACAACTCATCCGGAAAATAATTGCGCGAAAATAATCAAGTTACCTATACCTACTATAATATAAAATACTATCTATACTTAATAGTATATGATGTTTCTTACTAAATCACTCCAGAACGGCTGAACGGATCTTGATAAAATTTAGGACAGAGAACAGATAGTCAGGAATAACATATGGTATATAATATACTTTTTATCCTGGGAGTATGTTCCCTTGGGATAATTTTCGATATTCACGCGGGCGGAGCCGCGAGTGACGGCTAGTTTAGTCATAAGCTAGAAGTGTTAAAGCGTATGAAGATCTTATAATCTTTTAATAAAGTGCTTAAACACGTCTCAGTCAATGACGTCGGAGCCAGACTGTGTCAACAGCCAGGGTATAAGGGGTCACAGCTGACAGGCGGCCGGGATAGCTATCGATTCTTCTCCCCCGCCCTCGCTTGCTGCGTCCCCCTAAATTACGCTCACTCCTTCGGAACTCTTAAAAGAAATTAAAGAGTAAAGGTATTACTGTATAATATTTTATTTCAGCCATACTGGTGTGTAGGAGGATTATATCGTTTATTCGGTGGCGAGAACAGAATATGATAATCGCTTTACAACAATACTTTTTTTTACACGTGACTTTTAGTAGAACATTACGCGGCAGTACCTAAGTAATGTAGGTACCTAAGCATTGTTAAACGAAAGAAATGAGCTACACATCTATAAACTTTACACGTTATTGACATGCAACGCAGTATTTTCGTAATAACGATAAAACAGTCAAATTCGTAAATCAAAGTGAGTGAGGTACCCTTTTTTTTTACTTGTAATTTTAAAGTAGGTACATAGGCATTTTATTTAGTCTATTAATATAAAAAATAGGTGCACAAATAATTTTGTATACTGTTAATTTATCCCCAACCTCCCCTTACAATTTTATCTACCTAAGTTTAGCTTGTAACATAGGTATAGTGATAATTAAATCCACATACATCATTAAGTTGCCTTCAATATAATAGTTTCAACATATTGCTAATTGATTGCCCTGACCACCATAGCAAACTAGTTTTTCCCTTACCTATTGATTTATTGCTGTGATTCATTCTAACTAAATAATTAAAAGGTGGAGTAGATAAGGAATCTTACGCCAAACATAATAATATGTCCATGTTTTGATTAATTTTTACACACTAACTTGACTTGATATTTGGTAAAAATATAGTGGTAGATGGATCACTGATTCCTTACCAAAAACCTAGAACAGCTTTCAGAATTTATTGATTGCCTAGCTTTGTAGATAAGTTTTGATGAAGTGTATTTTTCATATTAAAATTATTAGCATTTTTTATACATTTATTGATTGAGCAATTACTTAGTCTTTATGGAGCTGGAATATATTTTTAGATAATTATCATGGCCAAGGGATTACCTTTCCAGTGACCCTCAAACAGGTAGGTTCAACGGACAATACATCAACGGTTGCATGTCAAGAATAACATACTATATCTGTGTATGATAAGTAAACTCTAGGAAATTATAATATTTTGAAGTAGGTATAATGTAGTAACGTATGGTCACAAGAGTAACTGACAGCCCACTCCGCAGGGCCTGCATGGAGGAGGATGAGACAGCAGCACATCTGCTCCTAAGCTGCCCGGTAGTCACTGGTTACAGGGCTAAGTACTTCGGGTACCCAGTTTCTCTCTGTATGATAGTAACACCAAAGCGTTGCTAGCCTTCCTTGGGGAGCTGGGGCGGATTGAATGACACATTTTGTCCCACGTGCACGCAAAATTCGTGCTTGGTCGTGGAGTTGCGGAAACCTGCGTGATTTACATACATACATAGTCCCTGTTTCTTTATAATTGACTTCTGAAAGCAGTCCAAATCCAATCCCATAGGAACGATTTACTCAGCAACAGTGCAGCTCTATCAGTTGCAGATTTCTTAGATCAGAACACTACTTTGAGAAATAACATTTAGAAACATAAGTTGGTTAACTACTTTGCCTCTATATTATCAAGTTTTATATCATAAGTACTAGCTTTTACCCACAACTTCGTACACGCATATTCTGTTGTTTCCTGTTTTCATATGTCCTTTAACTTTTCTCATGAATGTGGCTACCTATCATATACAAAAATAATTTTCAAAATTGATTCTGTAGATCCAGAGATTACCCCCTACAACCTCACAAACTTTACCTTTTTATAATAGGTATTGTATTTGTTGTGTTATTGTATTGTGTATGTAACATTTTTACAGGTAAAATGATTCTGATTATGAGAATGAGTAAGTAGGTATCCCTTAGGGTAGGTACCGACTCCTGTCCTATGACCCCAGGTCATTATTATGGTCTTTCTTTACTACAGGAGTGTTTATTAGTGAGAAGAGAGTACTTCACAACTAACCTCATTGTATTGTGGTAGTCACTCTGTTTATTTATACTTCTTGTTTGTAAATATCTACATCAATGACATACCTACCAAGCACTCATTTTCCTTGTTATTAATTAAAATTAACAAATGCTCAGAGTAGTTACAGATATATTTTAGATCTGCTATGCCTAGTATTTTTATAGAAAAGGCTTAGATAGGTTCCCACTTAGAAAAAGATCTTTATGGAAAGAGATTACTTAATAATTAGGAATGTCTTCTTTCTGTAAGAACCTTATTCTGGCTAGCAGAAGGTTTTTATAAATCATAATTATTATAACTACCTATTCAACTTTGGCAAAATCTTTGATATTTTACTACCTATTGCAAAAAAATCCTAGGCAAAGAAATAATAACTTTTGTATGACACCTACCCATTTGAGTGTAAGTATCTTTATAACTTTGAAATGATTATAAAATAAATACCTAAGCAGGTTAATAATAATTAGTCTTTCATAGTTCATTGCTATCCTTGAGATGCCTATCAATATGTTAAGATTAATGACTTGCTTGAAATAATGTCAATATAATGATAATTAATTTATTTACCTAGAGATTTTGAATTAAATGACACGTTTTAGGGTATTCTGCTTTAGTAATTAGGATAAATCAATAGGAATTCCAATAAGATTCAACAGGCTAAACTCTAAAATGCATCATGGCTTAATTATTTTCAAACTAAAACAGACTATTGTAATATCTACAGTTATGTTTTATTCACAACATTTCCAGAATAAAGTAGCTTCCCAGTGACTAAAAAAATTGGTTTAAATTTCAATGCACATAAGTAGGTACCTACCTAATTCCAAGTACCTAGCTAGGCACCCAGCCCAGTTTCAGTCAGATTCATTTGATTGGTAATTGGTAAGGTAGAAAGTAAAGGTGTTTTTTTTTTAAATTATTCTTGTACAGCCAACAGCACCCATGCATCAGCTTTATCGTATTTTTCAATTTTCGAATTCGGAAGTGCCCAACTTTGGACGAAAGACTACCTACATGCTTTTAAATAAAAATTATAATCGTTGACAAAAAAAAGTAACCAGGTCTGTAACTTTTAAGTTAGACAATAGGCTCCACTGAACGTAATATTTCGTAAACGATAAGTGTAAATATTTACTCACTTGTGCGTATTTTAATCCGAATAAGCAACTGTGTAATCCTCACACACCAAACTGTGGTTACACACAATACACATCACAAATTCCAGGCATTATATCCACATACATTTAGCAATTCACGAAAAGGACACTTTATCACACCGGCATTATATTTTTGTTGTTTTAGAATAAAAATATTACACGAAACTCATCGTTTACACAGAATTCCGGAATAGTTTACTTTGACAGATGTCGTATAATTATCGATAATTGTTAAAATCGCGTTCCGTACACTGCAAAATGCGAACGTATCCACTTTTATCACGGTACGGATAAACTAAACACGATCTACACGCAGCGGGACGCGTCGAGCAACGCCCGCAAAACCTCTATAACCCTAATAAATTGAAAGTCGAGGTAACCGTGCGGCGTTGAAGTGTTGCCGGTGACTATATAATTTTATAGTATAAAACCTGTCAAACAAGAATACTGATTGTCAAAGTGAGAAAAATGATGGAAAAATGTGAGCATGGATTTGACGCAGGAAGAGGGTGCTAAAATAAATAAAAATGAGTGTCTATTTTATGGAAAAAAGAACCTACGTAAAACCCGCTCATCTCGTTTATTTTAAGGGTCTAGAAATGTCAAGCATAGCAATTTTTACTGTTGAATAAGAATATCGTATGAATGCTATTTTTGTACAATTAATTTAAAAAAAACTGCTGCTAATAAACCTAATAAGAATTAATAATAACAGTTAATTATTTTTAGTTCACTTAATCTTTGAGTTGAGTAGAATCGAAATAATTCAGGAAAAAGTGACATCTAGCGTCCAGTAGCATTATAATTTGAATGAACAGCTAAAATAATGCTTTGCAGTTTTGCCACTAGATGACACTGTCCACACAACTTGTAAAATGTTATATTCGTTGGACTATTCGTTACTAGATGGCTCTATTCTCTATATAACCTGTCCAGTAGAAATTCTTCTTACGCGTAGGTACCTAGGTACGGAACGAGCAGCACGGCGTTGCCTATGCCATCTAGTGCTGCATTTTCGAACTTAAATTAAAGGAACCTAGTCAAGTAGTCAGGCAAGTTGACGGTTACCAGAGGTGGCACCTCTTTATGTCGCAGCCAAACTTGCTTAATCTGCCTTTTAATTGGTGGCCTAGCCTTTTCATTTACCCTCTTAACGGGAGAGGCAGGGAGAGTTGGTTGCGAAACCGGTGCAATGACCCTATTAGCAATTAGCCCAGTCCGTTCGTTCGTAACGTCTTCTTCAAAATAGCGGTCATTCGTTTTTAGTTTTCAATGAAATACAGTTTACACTAATTGAAAAAGCTATAAAGGAGGAGGGTGCGTATCCCAGCTGGTTTAATATAAATGAAGTAGGTAGGTACAGCAAAGTTCAAACTGAATGGCGGCTCGGAATACGAGACGAGTCGCTCACTGCTCAGTATCTTATGGTCTGAGGGATGGGGTACTTACTGCGCAACAAAAAGTGAAGTTTAAAATCGACTTGTAACACGAACAAGTGACTTCAGAAGTTTAAAGCCGCCATTAAGTTTGAATTGACTTGTAACGTGCTATCTCGTAGCTAAATAATAACAGCCGCACGGATCGATCTTTAAGGTTAAGCAACGCTTGCCGAGGTTGGTCTGTGGATGGGACCATCTTACCATACCGAGACTCCTCCGTGCCTCGGAAAGCATGTTAAGCCGTTGGTCCCGGCTGTCATTTGTAGATCTTTGTCAGTCGTTACGGATTGTCTGAAGCCAAAAAATCTGACACCAGTCTTTGCAATGTAGGTACCGTGTTACCCAGTATTATGGGTTGTGAAGGTCTGGTAGGCAGCCAGATGATGACTTGTAACACAAACAAGTGACTTCTAATTAGAGCAGCTAATTACCGAAAGGTTGCACAAATATGCAGCCTCAGTTTGTTTTAGAACTCTCAGTCTAAGTCCTCAATTACGATAACTTGCTAGGTGGTGGAAGGAGGAGTACTTGTAGAGGCAGGTATTTAGAACTTCTTTTGATTGATCTTCTAGGTAGGTAGGTAACTATCTGGAACGAGTGTCTAAGTGCCTATCTACTACTAAGATACTTCCTTTTAATTGTAGGCAATGTAGGTGTATTGTAATGTATGTAGGTAACAGGTATAGGTAGATGGAAGTCTGAAACTGAGGATTAGCGAAAAACTCTCGATCTCGAAAACTAAAATTGCACTATTGGTTTCTGAAAAATCGGTATTCCCAGACGGGAATCAACCCGGTTTAAAAATCATCCTGTATTATGTAAGTAGCTAGGTACCTATAGGTACTTAAGAGGGCGCCGACCAAACGTCGACCGCGCAGTGGCGCCCTCATCGTTTGTTTGGTTATTTCTTTTATTTTAGAATGAAAATGCAGAAAATATGCAATTTAAGTTGTGCTCCACAAGATTATACGTTAATATTATTATAAACGGTAGTTTTAAATTGTTCAGTTTTATTATAATCACTAAAACGGAAAATAGTGGCCACTTTTATGGTGGCCCTCTTAAGGAAAAATATAAAAACCAGACATTTACAAAAAACCGTTTTATTTAAATATGCACTGAAAAACTTATACAACAGTTGAAAACACGAAGACGATACGCGACCGCGTAAGAAAACTTTGGCAAATACAATGAAGATACAAAAATAACTTTTATTCCATGATGTTTACGAACCAAATTCGAACGTATACGATAGATACTAGTAGCCTAAAGACATAATTTATAGAGTTATAATAGTTGTGCAGTATAGACACAGGTAGGGCTCTGCCCCGCAGTCTTTTGAAGCAGTTTATTGGACCTTGTAGACCCTGGTGCAAGTCACGTCCTTAGCGGTCATCACCTGGGGAAAGAAAGATTCACATATTAATATCCTTTTTGGTTCTAAGTTGAGCTACTCTACTACTGACCAAAGCTTGCACTGACTGGACGGGTCCACTCAAATCTGTGTGGTTCTTTCCTCAAAAGACCATTTCAGACACTGATCTGCATGATCCTCATATCGTAGGTACTGTGAATGTGGGGACCATGCAGATCGCTATGATAGGGGTTCATTTCATGTTAGTCAACAATGTCTGGCAGTTTGAGATTTTTTTTATGCGGCCTACCCAAATGTCCTTACTTTGGTATTGTTCGTCAAATCGTTGAGCTCCTTAAGTTCTAAGTTTGCGCTCCATAATAACTGACAAATGCTTGCACTGTCTGGACAGGTCCATTCAAATCTGTGTGGCACTTTCCTCAAAAGGCCACCTCAGACATTAACCTACATGGTTCTCGTATGATTTGATCAGTACAATTTGTATGGACTTCAAAAGAGACCTCTGAGTTTGTTTCGGTGTTTCTTCTCAGTGTAGTCAGCTAGGAAACACCGGCCTCATCTAGCTTAAAATGACCAAAAAATATTGACGTGTAAAAGTGTTATGTTTAACCTACTTACAAAATAAATATCATTTATCATTTATCAATATACAGTAGGATTTCAGGCTTGAAAAATAGGTCGTAATGTGGCCGTCCAAAAGAACCTAAACTAGAAAAAATGGCTAGGCGGATAAAGATTTTCATCAAATGCGGAAGTGATAGCTGAAACATATATGCCTATTTTCAGGGTCTGACAAAAACTACTATTTTGATGGATTGAAGAAGCTCGAATATCGTTGGTCGAAGTGTTTAGAGCTGAAAGGAGAGGTAGAAGAATAAAATAAAATTCCGTGATTTTTTTTCTTATCAAAGTCACGGATTTATCAGGTAGGATAGCCGAAAGAGCCACCGTTTAGCCGCCTCCAAGAGACGCAAAAAATCACAACGATGCAATAAGCTTTTTGATTTTTTTTTCAGCTTAAGCAGATTAGATAGAGGCTTTCCAAAGCCATTATGGTATCAGGATACGGTGTCAATATATGTCCAAATATATGTATAGAAATCAATAGGTACCTAGGTGCATCGTGCACCTGTCTAGTGGAATACAATAACATACAATAAAGGGCTTAAGTAGGCGATAAACATTATATTAATATGTTTATAGAGGCTACTGTCCCATTGTCTACCATAAAAGGATGAGGATATATGATGCACCGCTGCTTGATGCATCTTAATTTAAAGGTACACTTGACATACTTAACAGTGTTACGTGTCTACGAACAGTGACAAGTACCTAAAAGCACTTAAACGTAGTATGTACTAGCTTCAATCTCTGTAATTATCCCTAGCTAACATACCTGTGGTAGTCGCCGGATAAACGTACAATAAAGTACTTTGACCTTTCTCTAATATCCCTTTCGTAGATAACCGAACAATGTTTTTAATTACTTGAGAACGTAAAGGATCACGAAAGAAGTCGATTCAGGACAACTTTACGTCTTTCATTTCTGTTTTTGTTATGAAAGTCAATAAATGTATTTATTTATTTATTTTATTTGGCTCTTCACCAATGAGTAGGTACACTATTACATCAAGAAAACATTTCAGACTTAAGAGCGTGTACGCCGTATGTCATTTCATACAAACTTTCAAGTCCTTATTCTTCAAAATGAATGAACCGATTTTAACGAAACTTGGTATGCATACGCTAAATATCCAGGTCTAAATAGTTATCAGAATGCATCAAATGCATACCAAGTTTCGTTAAAATCGGTTCATTCATTTTGAAGAATAAGGATTTGAAAGTTTGTATGAAAAGCCGTACCGCGTAAACGCTCTTACGCACTTAAAGAAGAGCACTACATGCACTTTAAGCATAAACCGCGGAAACAAAGAAAAAAGTTAATAAGAATGAAAAATTAGAATTATACATTTGATTAGAATGTACAGTAACAGTGATATCGACAATTATTTTACGAAACACAATTTAACATTCTTTTCATAGTAGGTACAGATGTAAGAAATAAATCAATGTCTTCATCGTGTTTTTTGAATACAGCATACATTCTAGAAAGTGCGCATGTATGTGGGTCAATGACCGTTATTGCACATTTATTTGGCGCCTACTATACTCTCTCTCATCTAAATCCGTTTACCAGTTCCGGCGTGATTAAATAACAAACATCTATCCAAACATGATGATTAAAAAAAAACAATGATGTAGTTTTATTTTTTTATCAAAATCGTGCTCGAGACGATTAAGAAGAGATTGAGTATTTTCCGATAATCATCCTCGTTTCACATTTGACATCACTTCACCCCCACTTGAAAAGATAGCGCAGTAGCCCGAGCATAATTGAGCAGGGCAGGGTCTTTCCCTGCCAGGGTTGCGGAATTTGTTCGTAAGATTCACCGCAGCCCTGGAACGCACAGGGCATGAGGATTAGCCAGTAAGAGTCTGACACTCCTTTCCGCTCCGCCCAAAGCGGAAGAAGTCATTTGATAATTTCCCATCCATAAAAAACGGCAGTGTCTTTAAAAGAATATAGGATCCAAGTAAAACAACCACTTTGATAAAATTACGAGTACCTTCTCAACTTCGTTAAAATTTGTAGTACCTATAAGCACTTTGAACTCACCAAGCCTCCTAAATAACGGAACAATATAATTAAATAAAATACTTGCATCAAACTAAACAAACATTCTTATGAAGCCGTGAAATCGATTGATATCACGCTTGTTCAATTTTACAACTGTATAATTTTCGAGTTTATGGCACAATTAGTCGATAACGATGTACCTACTTATGGTTTATGGACAATAAAAATAATTTATTATTATTTTCTGGAATTTTCTCATACCTAAATAGATTAAGAATAGATAGCTTTGTAGAATAGATAGAAACTTTATTGTACCTACACCAAAAAATATGTAGTTACACACAATCTTAATTCAACGGTTACAATATTTTTTTTAATGGACGGGAAATCATCAAATGACTCCTCCCGCTCTAGGCGGAGCAGAAGAGAGTGTCAGACTCTTACTTACTGACTAAAACCCATCCGTTTTGATCCTAATGCCCTTTGCGTTCCAGGGCCGCGGTGACTCTTTCGAACAAATTCCGCAACAACGGGTACAATACTCGTATGGCGGTCTAATCGCCGACTGCTATTTATCTCCCAGACAACCTTTGGATGGATTGATAGAACTTAAAATAAAAAGGGCTAGGCACCGCGGCCCTGGAACAGACAACACGATTTGACAGTTGTTTTTAGTTCGGGTTCGGAACTAATCGTGAGTCCGTAGGTGATACGGAGTAGAAAACGCCCAACACTAAGGCCGAAACTACGGACTTCGGGCTTAGAGAGTAGACCCCCAGAGCCGGCCAGGGCTGCGGAATTTGTTCGAAAGAGTCACCGCGGCCCTGGAACGCAAAGGGTATTAGGAGGAACACGGATGGGTTTTAGTCAGTAAGAGTGACACTCGCTTCCACTCCGGCTAACGCAAAAGGATTTCCCATCCTCAAAAAAAGTCTACGGTGTACCTGCTACTAGTAAATTAGATAAGAATAGAATAGATTCAATTTACACAGTCATGAAAGTCCGAGTTTGTTCATTTTATCATGGCTACTAGGTATCATGGTTTACTATGCACCACAAAGAGTTTTGATATAGGAAATGTTTTAGAAGTGGCTTGTCGTCACCATTTTCTTTCGACCCTAATTTGTGTCCGTTTAATTATAATCTTTCAGCAGCATCTATAAAGTTACCCTCAATGCCTACAAATCGGACGCTGAAATATCCTGAAATAATCAACAACGTAAGACTGATCAATCCGTCAATTTGACGACAGATTTACTAAACAGTTACTCGTTCTATGAAGCGGATGTTTGACTGGACGTCATGTCACGTCGAGACCTCATCAAGCTGAGACTGGGCGAAACATCCACTGACAGTGGTTTCGTTGTATAGGTACTAATGTCAACATCTAATAAACAGCTTTTTTTTCCTGTTATGGTGGGTTCACTCATAATAGTTGTTTTAGTTTTTTTATCTATGCTCAAAATATGCGTGTGCAATGTGCGCTGAGCAAAAGTTTTGGCTGTCATTAGCTTTATTCAGAATGTATTGTCACGGGATGTCGATGATTTCTTCAAGCACAGTGCAACAGTGCTTAGTTTTCATGAACAGTTGAGACAAAACAGTTTCTAGAGTGGCGTGAACTTTTCGGCGCTTTGTGGGTTGGATGTTCTGTCTTCTTTCAGCACAAATTCATGAGTCTATTTCTACATCTACAGAATAATTGATATCTGTCTGAAAACTGTTCTCTTCTGCTTTCTTTACCGTCTGGGCAGTAAGGTCTAACGACCCCACACACCCTAGTGTCAGAGTTTTTAAACCGCCTCAAGAGCCTCCGACATGGTTTTATTTGACGACCGCCATTTGGCGGCCGGGATCACCGGCTTATACGTGCCTTCCGAAGCACTGAAACCACTTTTTATTTGCTAATCAGGTGATTCAAGCCTGTAATATCCTAGCCAAACTGGAAACAACTTTACAACGTATGCTTCCAGTGGGAACCGAACCCACGACCACGGAGGCAGTTGTTCTGCAATTGATATCTGCCTGAAAATTGTTCTCTGGTTGACCAACACTAGGGCCTACAACAAAACGGTGGTTATACTTACAGCCTTCATCTCCTCGGGTCCGAACTCTCTGATGTAGCTGATCTCCACGCCGTCAGCAGACTTCTGCACCTGCTTCAGGGTGTTGCCCTCGAAGGTGCACACTGACTTCACCTGTAATTTTTAATTATACAAGTTTAGGATCTGGTACTATGGGTTCTAGTACATTCGTCGATTCATCTTCTTGTGTACCATTATAAGTTTTTTTTTAATTATACGGGCAGTTAATCAGGTGATTGATATTCACTGGCATCATACGCTCTGATGTAACCTATTTGCGGTTGGCGCATCAGTCATTTTCACCGAAGTCTAGCAATTATGTCATCTTTCACACAATCCACCCATCGAATGTTTCTTTGGTTTCCTTGATAGCTTCCCACCAAGTGGTATATGAAAGAATTTGAGTTAGTTTGTTCCCTTGGATAGCCTGAACTATTGAAGCGATCTCAACAATGAAATCAGGTGCCTTAGCTTAAACCAATCCAGTATCCGTTTCCTGATGTTCTAGACAAGTGACATTTAATTTCTTCAATGGTAACGTGGCAAAGACGATTATCAAACGGCAAAAATGTATGCAGATTGACAAACGCTGCCAAAATGTCACGTGATCAATCCCTTATACAGGGTGTTCCAGAAGTGCGTGGTCATATTTAAGGGTGGCGTTCTGTTCTTTTCAAGCTGTCCGATGCAGTCAGTGGTGTTTATTTTAGTTCAATCGCAAATTCAATACCACCGACTACATCAGACTTCTTGAAAAGTGTTTTTTTTTTTTTTACTTATTACTCGATTTTCGAAGTCGGGTTTTTTGAAAAAAAGTCCATTATTTTTTTTATTTTGATATTGTTTTTAACTTTATAGCAGCTACAGTCCTACAGATCACCAAGCACCCTTAAATAGGACCACGTACTTCTAACACTTTGTGTAAAGCCTCTGAGGCATAACAACGGAGGTTTTATCTATCTGCGATACAATTACAAACATGTTTTCACTGTAGGTAGCTTACCTTGGCGCCATCAGCCCTCTCCTCATCGAACTCTTCACCGGGCTTGAACTTGCACTCCGTGGTCTTGAAGGTGGAGGAGGTGACCAGGTTGTAGGTGTCTCCGTCCTTGCGGAGTTCCACTGTGGGAGTGACGGCGTTCGCGGCCTTACGGGTGATGAGTCCCACACCTGGGGAAGGAAGAAAAGGTGGATTTAGAATATGGATTGAGTAGCTTTTTTCTTTCGTGGTGGACGTTTGAGAAAATGTAGTTTGTGGTTAAACGTCATAGTGGTAATATGTCGTGGTTGCTACTTAGCCAGCAAGGTTATTGTGAAGATGATGGTTCAGAGTGCCCGTGTACCTCTGATACCTATTTAAGTGTTGCTAGTCGTGGAAATTTTTGGACGAAAGTACTACCTAACGTAATTATATAACAAATGAGCAATGATGAATGAAATTGGTAAAGGGGGCTTACATACTGTATGTATAATGCTAGTCTTCAGTAGTTTATTGATCGTAACATACCATAGGCAATCCCATCTTTGATACGAAAAGTACCATGAATAAAAAAGTTTCTAAGGGGTATATATCATAAGCATACCTAGCCTGCACTTGTATTTGGCTGGTGATGTAATGAGGAACTGTTCATGATATGATTTAATGTTGACATTTGCCTTGGAAAATAGCACTGCTATCAAGTGCCAAGTAAAACTGGATAATAATAACCTATTTACAGGTGAAGATCTATTTGCACCTGTTGTGAAGTCAGAATTAAAGTAGGTATTCGTTTGCACCTTGTTATAATCGCATTATGTAGTAACTGCCAAGAGCACCTGTAAATGATAGCTTTTTTAGGCAGTTTGCAGAAGGGTTCCGCCAAACCGAATTGCAGTGCGATTCTGTAAACATATCGAAGTGAAAACTTAGGCGGAGTGAACGACAAGTGGGCAGTCAAACCCATACGAACAAGATGGAATGTATTTCGACCCACTCCCTCATAGATACGAACCCAGTATCCACACTCATACACTGCATCACCAGCCTACAGGTAATGTTCCAGCAGTGGGAAAATTATAAGCTGATCACATTGTTATGGGGGAAGGTTTTGTTTTTATTATTGATGGGCTTGCGTTTGACCACAAACTCACCTGATGAAAAGCGATGTGGCGGAAAATGCGGCGAGAAGTTTCATAAGCAAGTTCTAAACCAGTTTACGCGGTACAGCATTTCAAACAAACTTACAAATTCGCATTTTACAGAACGAATGAACCGATTTGAAACATGATATGCATACGCTAGATATCCAGGTTTAAATATTGTTTTCTATTTAGCCATGTACAAAAAATTTCACGATTGTGATAAGGATCAGAATGTTGTGGACTGTATTGGGTTCTTGATAATGAAACACTTTTCTTCGTTAGCTTCTTCAGATTTTTTTCTTGATGTTTCTTCTTGGAGAGCTGGAGACCGACTGTGTCTTAGCACCCAAAAAGGCCTGTCTTTATACAGAATTCTTAAAACAATAGCCGCCCCTTAAAGAAACATCAAGAATAAATCTGAAGAAACTAACGAATAAAAGTGTTTCATTATCAAGAACCCAACACAGTCCACAACATTCTGGTCCTGATGATACACGATTACAGTCTTTCAATGACTAATCAAAACTTGGACTTTACTACCCGTACGCGTTAATTTGGTACCTGGCTCGAATTACGTTTCGGCATTTTAATTTAAATTGAACCATTCGATTTCGATGAAAATAATATAAACGCAGCTGTAACAGTGATGCTAACACGTTCATATTGTTTTCATCGAAATATATCTTTTTAATTTAAATTAAAACCTCAAAACGTCATTCGAAATGTATCCAGCCAGGGGGTCGATTCTGCTATTGCAATCGTGTCTCAATGACCGGTCAATGATCGATTTTTGACGTATAACGTCAAACTTTTGACACATTTCCCATACAAAAACTGTCAAAGTTGTCAAATATTCGATCACTGACCGGTCATTGAGACACGATTGCAATAGCAGAATCGACCCCCTGGGTGCCATGTTAATTCGTACGGGATATAGGGACATTCAAAATGGCTATTCATCTACATACGAAACAAAACAAAGTGTGGACTTTGCGTCGGGGGCATGTATCGTATTGTAATTTGTAGCTCACGAGTTCACGGTACACAAGGTCAGTTACTTTGCATGTTAAAGTTATTTGGATAATGTTGACGGTTTAATTAGCATAGCCATAGCATAGCAGATTTAGAGAAATTAAGAATAGTAGAGGAGTTTGTGTCACTGTCATTTTGGGTGTCCACTCATCATCTGCCTAGCCTTTTCCCAACTATATTGGGGTCGGCTTCCAGTCAAACCGGATTCAGCTGAATACCAGTACTTTACGTGGAGCGGCTGCCTGTCAGACCTCCACAACCCATCAACTGGGTTAAACGGTAGTTCTTGGCAAGACTGGAGTCAGATTTTACTGGATTCTGGCAATCGTAACGACTGCCAAAGATCTACAAATGGCAGCCGGAACCAACGGCTTAACGTGCTTTCCGAGGCACGGAAGAAACTCGGTATGTTAAGATGGTCACCCATCCACAGACCGACCTTATTAAGTGTTGCTTAACCTTGAAGATCGACCCGTGCGGCTGTTATTATTTAGCCACGAGCTGCTCCCCACTTGGGTGTCCACTGTTTATAAGAAAACTAGCTTCTGTTAGTGGCTTTACCCGCGTAGTCTGAACTATTCCAGGGCAACCAAGGGAAGCGTGGTTTAAGACTTCCACGCGGGAGGTACTGCCGGGGTAAAAACTATGTTCCAGAAATGCGTTGTCATATTTAACAGTATTTAACACGGAAATCGCGAAAAAAAATCGACTGCTCCATACATGTGGGATTGGTCCCATAGTAAAAGTTGTTCATATTGAGCAACAAAAAAAAAAGCGGTCATTGTTGAGTACAATGACCGCTTTTTTTTCTTTGGATGGGATATCATCAAATGGACTCCTCCCGCTCTGGTTGCTCCGGAAGGGAGTGTCAGACTCTTACTGACCAAAACCCATCCGTGCTACTCGTAGTGCCCTTTGCTTTCCATGGCCGCGGTAACTCGTTCGAACATAATCCGCAACCCTGGCAGGACAATGACCTCTTAAGAGCGTTTACGCCCTACGGCATTTCATACAAACTACCGTATTTTTCGGAATGAATGATCCCGATTTAAATAAAACTTGGTATGCATACGCTAGATATTCAGGTCTAAATAGTTAGTAGAGAACATTTTCGAAAAAGAGTTCAGGGGTAAAGATAGTGATTTTTCACTTTCTATAGAAAACTTAAAATCGATCTCTCTCTCCTTCTAAACTCTTTTATGGGTCTAAGGGATAAAAAAAAAAAATCCTACTTAGTATCAATGCATCAACAATTACAAACTCTCGGTTGGTGATTACAATTAACAAGTGCTTTAATAATTGGAGGTAATTAAGACTATTTGCGAGGGTACAATGGTACGTTTGGCACATGCGTGAAAGAATCCTTATCGCTGAATACTGAAGCAACACGAGCGAAACGAAAATACTTTAATTGGTTTTAGTGATTCATTCATTATCTAAGATCAGCTGCTGATCAGTTTTTTTTTTATGGATGGGAAATCATCAAATGACTTCCTCCGCTCTGGGTGGAGCGGGAGGGAGCGTCAGACTCTTAGTGACTAAAACCCATTCGTGCTCTTCGTAGTGCCCTTTGCGTTCCAGGAACGCGGTGACTCTTTCGAACAAATTCCGCAACATCTTTCCCCCTGAACTCTTGTTAACAGACTTCCAAAAAAGGACGAGGTTGTTTTTTTTTTTGTATGTTTGTTCAGCGATATTTTCGCCAATTGTCGACCGATTTTTATGATTCTTTTTTTGTTTGGAAGAGTATCTTCCCGGACTGGTCCCATTTCAGATAGGTAACGGAACTCTTCAATAAATGATGGCAATTGCTGAAATCATAGTTATTGATTTACCAACAAAGTACAAAAACATAGTCTTCCGAAATTATAGTTATTTTATACTTGTCGGTTGTATTTTTTTGTAAAAAAGTTTTCGAAAATTTAATACGATTCCTTTTTTAACATAACAGTCTTCAAAACAATTCAAGCGATATTTTACAATCTTACGGCATCTGCCATATTTCTGGTGACATAATATAATTATAATCTTTTTACTTTTATTTGGGCTGTGGAGGAGGTGGAGGAGCTCGTGGCCGCACGGGCCAATCTTCTAGGTTAAGTAACGCTTGCCGAGGTTGGTCTGTGGATGGGTGACCATATTAACATACCGAGACTCCTCTGTGCCTCGGAAAGCACGTTAAGTCGTTGGTCCCGGCTCTCATTTGTAGACCTTTTGGCAGTCCTTACGGTTGTCAGAAGCCAGAAAATCTGACACGTCTTGCCAAGAAGTACCGTGTTACTCAGTTAATGGGTTCTGGGGGTCTGGTAGGTAGCGGCTCCACGTAAAATACAGGTATTCAGCTGAATCCGGTTTGACTGGCCGACCCCAATATATTTATGTTGGGTGAAGTTGGGAAAAGGCTGATGACTTTTATTTGGGCTGTCAAAATGAACATAAAAAAATCAAAGAAAGATCAACAGAACCCTATTATTAAGCCTGTGCTGTCAGTCTGTCTGTCAGTGGGCTGTATCTCATAACCCGTTGAAACTTTCAGAGAGTGCGAGATGGCCGCTATAACAACAAATACAGAAATAAGAAACGTACAAAAGTATTATGAAAAAAAAGAAATCTATTGAACTTATCTTCAGATAGTTCAATTTCCGTTCTACGAGGCTTATGATTATGATCTATCAATTATTAATACCTAACCAAACCTGTATATCTCACAACAAAAACTGAACGTGCACAGAAATATGCAATTAACAGCTATCCATATAAAAGCTACTTTTCTTTGCGCTTTACAATGCATTAGTATGGACGACATGCGATGCGCATGCGGCTACTGATCGGAAATCGTTAGCCATAGAAGGTAGCTGATCCATTTAGGAATTGTTTAGAGGATTTTAAACCGTTGCTTTACGATTTAAGGTCTTTTTTCCTTTGTTGAGTGAATAATTGCAAAAATTGTTTAGGTTACTTCACATTTTAGAAGAAAACGTCTGAACTGTGTAAGATTACTTGACCGGTTTTAATTTAGCGACAAAATTCTTATTATCATTTCCTTTGGATTGTACAAATCGGTTTGAAAAGAAGTCATTAAAAGTTTTTTGAACTTCGCTTAATAGTAGGTACTAACTAGATGTGATGACTGATGACGTAGTAGTGTATGTAGCTATCAAACGTATAAAACGTTTTGGGAACACATTTATTGTGGTTACAGCTAAGGAGTGGAATTCCCTGCCAGAGTCTGTGTTTCCTGATAGCTACAACCTGGGAGTCTTTAAGTCAAGAGTGAAGTTACTTCTAGCCAAGCGTGCTCCATCTTCGACCACATCATCGCTAACCAGGTGAGATAGTCGTCAAACGCGTGCCTAACAATACTTAAAAAAACTATGTGGTTTCTGCCTATAAAGGCGCATGCGGCGCATGTACCTCCTTCCTATGTGTATAGAAAGCTAGCAGAGCTTATCGCAACACCTCATAGTTATGAATCACCCACGAAGGGTCAACGTATTCTTCTTTGTACCGTTGATAACCTACAGAGGTACCCGTTGTTTATATGTATACATGATGACTGCATGAGTATGTTAACCCCCTTCATTTATAAGCACAGCTCTGTGGCAAATTAAAAAATCTTCCTTTCCCTGAATGATGGCCAATTAAAAGTGATTTCGTAAAATTAGGTTGAATAGGTGTCGATTTTAGCGATAAGGCCGCCCACTGTGTCTTCCCATGATAGGGTTTTCAAATTCTAATAGTGTAGTTAGAATCTGTTAGGTACTTACATAGTGTAGGAACATAAAAGGCAGTATTCTACGAGTACCTATCTGTTTATCTATTACACTGAGAATCAGGAATTTTAGAACGTCCCAAGTTAGATACACCAAAACGCCCGCCCGTCACCACTTCCTAATGTTTGTTTGGGAAAAAGAAGTGGCGCAACTAACACCCCAGCTAGAAAAAAACAGTCAAGTGCGAGTCGAACTCGCGCACGGAGGGTTCCGTACCATTATCTATTAAATATTTATTTTATTCTGTTTATAGTATTTGTTGTTACAGCAGCGGCAACAGAAATCATCATCATCTGAAATTTTCAACTATCTAGCTATCACGGTTCATGAGATACAGCCTGGTGACAGACGGACGGACGGACGGACGGACAGCGGAGTCTTAGTAATAGGGTTCCGTTTTACTCTTTGGGTACGGAACCCTAAAAATTAAGTCACCAAAACTGCCAGGTTAGTAATTGCAATGAGCACTAACACCAAAATAACCTAGCTTATCGTCCAGAACTCGATCAACAAGTAATTTCAATCACAACCGCCACAAAGTGTTGAAACCTTTAATGGGCACTTCAGTTCCTATTTCTGGTGGTCGTTTTGTGCTAACGACTTAGGTACGAGTCATCGACTTTCGAGCCTGCAAACAATTACTTTCGACTGAAAAAATAAAAAACTGGAAAGAATTTGTATAAAATGATCTGCCAAGTAAGAACTGTTCGAAAGAGTTAGGTACCGCGGCCCCGGGACGCAAATTAAAGGGCATTTGATGGAGTAAGGGTGGGTTTTAGTCAGAAAGAGTCTGACATTCCCTCCGGCTCCGTACCCTCCGTAGAAGTCATTTGATGATTTCCCATTAAAAAGTAAATGGTGAAACAGGCCCTTAGGTCAGGCTTTGGGTGGCTTGCTGTCCGATCATAGCCAGGCCCGGGTCGATGGCGCGTTGTGTTCCACGCGCGCCTCAAAGATATGTCAGCAGAGTATACGGAGCCCGTTAGGGCCAGAGTCTACAAGTCACCGCGGCCCTGGAACGCAAACGGCATAGGGAGGAACACGGATGGGTTTTAGTCAGTAAGAGTCTGACACTCCCTTCCATTCCGCCCTGAGTGGAAGAAGTAGTTTGATGACATAAAAAAAGAACCTTAATTTACCTACTAATTAGCAGATTCACAATTTATTCTATAAAGTGTTTGTGTATGAATCATCAGACTACATAAACGGTTAGATTTTTTTTTTTTAATAATATAGGTACCCTCCCCGGCTTTTGGGCATCGTTAGGCTAACTACATTAAGTCATCGTGAGTTCGTGACTGATCATTGTTTAGTTGTGTAGTTAATTATGTGTGCTAATCGATCACGCCATGTTAGTTCATGGTTTCATGGCGTACCTAATGAATAATGGACAACTGGTGTTAATAACCTAATCGTAAAGAGACAACATTTTTTCAGCGTATACAGCGACAGCCGGCCTGCCCATAAAATTATGCTTCTGAAAAAGGAGCACAAAAGACCTTATTTTTTATGGATAGGAAATCATAAAACGAGAAGTCGTTTGATGATCCGCTCTGGGTGGAACGGAAGGGAGTGTCAGACTCTTACTGACTAAAACCCATCCGTGTTCCTCCTCATGCCCTTTGCGTTCCAGGGCCGCGGTCTCTTTCGAACAAATTCCGCAACGAGACCTTGCTTCGTACAGGTCGTATGGCACCTCGTTTGTTTACTTTTATAAACAGTTAGGATTTCAGCAACCATTGAAACGAAGAACAAGAGGACCCGTGATGCTCCGTAGCATTGTTCAGTTGAAAAGCGCATTGAAATAGAAGTTCTATGTTCAAACATTGTAATTTTGCATGGTAAAGATGCTACACACACACGACACACACACGATACAGGTACCTAGTAAAAAAGTCTCAATGGATCACTATCGTTATTCGCCGATTCATAGTTTTCTTCAAATTCAATGTATAGATAGTCAGTGGAAAAGAAGGATGTTTTCATACTATCTACCGGCAGACCATTGTGGGGAACTGATAAACATCCTCCTTGCAATCACAACATTGATAGACTTCCTTAGGCTTCTAAAGATCATTATAGACTAGATACTAAACTAAGGTGCACTATGCCATATACTTACATCTTTTTTTTAAGGATGGGAAATCATCAAAGGACTCCTTCCGCTCTGGGTGGAGTGTCAGACTCTTACTGACTAAAACCCCTTGCGTTCCAGGGCCGTTTCTTTCGAACAAAATCCGCAACCTTAGGTAGGTACAGACACTAAATGCCCAAATGTTTAAGGATCATAGGCACCTAGTATGTTGCTGTTGCTATTAGTGACTGAAATATGGTAATGTGGTAGATGTAGGTTCTGTGGCTGAAACATTTTCCTCCTAATATGTATAATAGCAAATATTCTTTTTCCTACAAAAACAAGGAATTAGGAATGGAGCATGTAGGTATACCTACCACCCGTTTTCTAAATTTAGAATTTGAAGTTTCCGATTATTTTACCCAGCTACGGACAAGATTACCTAGAAATTTAATGCAACCAGACGCGAGATAAAATGCATTGAGATAAAACCTCTGAATAACTGGCAGGGTGACCTCGTGAGATGAATCATGTGAACTTGAAGTGTATTATTTTTATCTTATCAGTAGGTACCTATCCTGAGAGCACAGACAATGGGATTTAGTGTTCAGTCACAGACTACCTATACCTACTTAATTAACTAGGTTTCATTAGCACGAATATCTGCCAAGTTGATGTCTATCTGTAGCCATGAATCATCTTTCATTCCAGTAAGTATTATTTTAAAATCATTATGATTTTTAAATAAGATTTTAAAAAGTTTTATAGTAATTACGCGGTCTGTAGTCATACATTATTATTTTAAAATTAGAAGGATATTCAATTAATTTAAGAAATAGGTTTTATAAACGCTAATACGAACCAAAGGCGAATTTCGTCAATGAATTTGGCAATAATAAGCAACAGATTTGATGTAAATCTCGAAATAGAGCACCAAAGGCGAATTTCGTCAATGAATTTGGCAATAATAAGCAACAGATTTGATGTAAACCTCGAAATAGAGCACCATTTAGTTAATAATGTCAAACGGGTAGATAATTCTTTGCGTTGTCGTAGTTGTCGTTTTTTTTTTGTAGCTTTGTCGTAGCAAGTCGCAGCATTTTCGTAGCAGCGTAGTAGCTTTGTCTTGACGCTACGACGATGTTGGCCGGCTCGCACTCTCATTTTTGTAGTACCCTTAGTACCGTACCGTATAGTTACCTAAGATCGCGTAGGTATATTATTATCGCTATTATCGTTTAGTTAATTAAACAACATCGCACTAACATTAACTTAGTAATCAAGTCGATAATTGGCTTAACACAATATTCATTGTTGAACGTTTCCAAGATGGCGTTATTCTTCGTTTCAATGCAAAACCCGTTTAGGGAACAAAAGTCTGCGTAAGTACCTACTAAGGAAGGTACCGATATGAGTCTTGGTAGGTAGGTACCTACAGTTCGTATAAGGCAAGTCCCGGTGGACAAACGCATCGACTCGGTCCTGGAATTCACGCGCAAGAATGCGGCTCTTCAAGTGCAGCTAGTTAGAAACTTTAGTCTAGTCCAGCCACTAGCCACCCACGTAGAATATGACTAACTTCCCGCCAATTCTGGCTCAATTACGAATTCCGAAGATTCGTGTTACAATTTCAGACTATTGAGCATCCGCATGTAGGTAGGCACCAAATAGGGGGACATCATTATGACGCCGAAACAAAACGCATACCAATTTACATAGATAAGAATCAGATTTCCACATTTCAAAACATTGGTAATAATATAGTGAAAATCGTTCACTGTAAAAATTAGTCGCAATGTTCCTCTAGACCGCATCTCATCTCATGCCTTCAATTATTATCAACACGCAGAGATGAATCGATAAACAATTCTGCGCTCCCATTGGATGAATAGTGGGCGCGGCGCGACGCCATTGGTCGGTGGCGCAGGTCGGTGTCGCGTGGCGTGACGTCAAGGCCGATGACCTTTAAATTGGCGCAATTTTTCAATTTAGACCATAGAGACGGAGGAAAGTTTTTGTCAATCAAATATCCATTTGTTTGAATTAGACTGGCACTTATCGATCATAGAAATATTGAGTACTTCAACTAGAATGAATGAATATGATTCCTTTGCCCTTGATTTGTTCTAGAATAGGCGTCTTATGGCTGCCTAGTTTTTATCGATATAAATTGAGATATAAAATACAGACTTTCGGTAGGTACATTTTTTTTAGAAAAGTGTTAGCTATTATCAGATATTAGTTATCTTACCAAGTTAATATTTCTTTAAATTATAAAGCTAGTCGGGCCCTTTGAAATATCACTTTTTATCTAGTCGATGGTTCTGAAAAATGTTTCCATTATGATTTATGGTTTTTCATAGACAAGTAAAGGTAAATAAAAGAGGTGTGTGTGACAAAAAACTACGATGATATGATAAGATAGTTAGGTTAAACCAATATTCTTATCAAATATTCAAATACCCTGTATCTATAATTTTGACAGCTTAGGTACACTCCCACATATTCGTCATGTTCGGGTTATAGTCATGCAAAAATATCGTTGAATTCGCGGTAGGATTACCTACATATGGAATATTTTTTTTTGGTATCAAGACTGCAATCATTAGATAGAAATTACCTACTTGATAAATATTTCTGTAATTTCCTGAAAAAGCGAACACTGAAAGTTTACTGACCTAGCTGGATGCAGTAGGTACTTACTTTACATGGAACGACTGCCTATCTGACATCCATAACCCAGTAACTGGGAAACACGATATCTACACCTTGGCAAGACTGGATTCAGATTTTCTGGCCTCCGACAGGTCTGAGAGGTCCACAAATCTGGCTAGGTATTAGGGGGAAAGTGATTTTTAACTTTCTATAGAAATCTTAAAATCACTATCTTTTGCCCTGAACTCTTTTCGGAAATGTTCTTTAGGTACTAACTATCTTTAATATCTATTAGACCTGGATATCTCGCGTATGCATACAAAGTATCATTAAAATCGGTCCATTCATTTCGAAAAATAAGGACTTGAAATTTTGTATGAAATGCCGTACCGCGTAAAGTTGACATAGGTATAATATATGAAAAGAAAAAAGAAAATGCGCAGCAGATTAAATTTTTCATCATAAGAATGAAGCTATAGAATACATTCTTATGTATGTTTGATGTTTACTAAGCTACTTGACACCTGTGATCTCTCATAAATATTTGATTAACACCGTCGCGTCTGCCGCTTATCTAAAGACATGACAAATTGATGTTCATGCAACTTGTCTGGACATATCATAGACTTTACTTAGACAACAAGTTAGCAACAAGAAAAGAAGGAGTGTGTTTTAAAGATAATAAAATAATGTTATAGTGTCCGTCCCTGGCACAATTGTTTGTATCCGGGCTAACTATCTGTACCCGGTATTAAATATACATAGTGGAGACAATAAACTTTAGTCTATGTCATCCCAGTTCCCACTCTATTCGTTTTAATAAACTGTTTTTATAAACATATTGAGTAGGTCTACTTTTATTAGTCACTGATAGACCACAGTAAATAACAATAACCGGCGATTTTATTTAATTAAAAAAAAGGAACGCATTAAGGAACCACAGAGTAAAAATAAGAGTACGCACACGCATTAGGTACATACGTAGTTACCCGTCTAACCGAAATAGGTCTTCCGTTCAGTCGTTCATCATTCGCGTTTAAAAATAAAAGGCGGCGCTAAGACTGAATGTCAGTGAGATAAATAGAGGTTCAATGTCCATCAGCTATCGTATCAGTAATTGCACCATAATGCAACCGATAAAAAAATGGTCGTTGCACTTATAATAGCCATATTTATGCACTCATCATACGGTTATAATGTACTTAAGTAGGTAATTTAAGAGCAAAATAAATTGTATGATCGTGTTTACTTTGAAGAAGATTGCGTATTTGTTTGAAATTGCTGTATTTTAACGTATCCATGGACCTTGTATTATAGTAAATTGTACCTACCTACCTACCAGTAAATTAATTATGGGTACCTAGGTACCTATTAGAGGCTTTGTCAAGATATTGATGACAGTAGGTATTGCAATTGCAGTTTTCAAGATTAGTTTTGGACTTGAGCACGATTTCATGTAGGTAATTATCATCCTATCATCATGATAATGATTAATTACTATTATCTAAGCGCCCAAAGCGGATGCTTATCACATGTGTGGGGGAAGTAAAATAATATGATTGCGATAATCTATGATAAAAACCGAGGCTTTAAATAAGTTTTATGATGTCAGGATTATTAGCTTCATCTTTTGATTACAACATATCTAAATAAAGCAATTAATATTAAGTAGGTACACATAATCGATATTTTTATTGGAGTACCAAAGTCTAGTTATCTGAATCAATGTTTCTTCAGTGTTGTCAAGCCTCAGACCAACAAAAAAAGGTAGACGGCGCACTGCGAACATCAAAGATGAAGCCATCTTTTTCTCTATGTGTGTCTCGAAGGGTTGCCATTTTTTATTTTTTTTCCCAATAACTTGGGAAATAATATTTTATGGGTAAGCTAATGTTGTGCAAGTCAGCACAAGTAAGATATTGTTGAGTATGGTATTGTAACTTAATTTTTTAGAAAGATCTATACATAAAAAACAATTTTTTAAATCACATGCCTACATTCAATTATGTAAGATAAGTTATAAAAGGTTGTCGAAGCGTAACCAGCGTAAGTCATTATGTAAATTGTTTTAAAATAAAATAGGTAATCATATTTTTAATCAACTTTAATAAATTAAAAAAGACCACCATAACAAAATCACTGACTAAAGAAAAAGTAGGTAATATCAAGATAAAACATAACAACAGAACAATTACGTGTAAATGTTATGTTTAACATGCTTACAAAATAAATATTATTTATCATGAACAAATAAAGTCTTTTTCAACACATTTGCTCAAAAAAATGCATTTACGAAGACTGTATACATTATTCGAAAGTTAAATATAACGCACCACACAATGGAACGTGCGGTAAAATAGGTACTCTCACCTAAGTACATATTTTACCGCACACTCCGTTGAATAGCGCCGTACGTATCCTTTACAGTTTTTTTTTTAATTTACTTATAGGAGTATAAATAAGTACGAGAATAAAATATAAGCTGAATGATTGAACCTACTTGGAAGCGCTTTTGCACAATACTTTCGTCTCAATTTAATGAGAGGAAAAGAGACGAAAGATGTAGTTCCATTTGCAAATTCGCGCTATTTTCCTACTACAAACGTCAAAAAAACTTTTTGTTTTTAGATAGTCGGAAAGTCGCAACAAGCGACTTTCCGACTATCTAAAAACAAAAAGTTTTTTTCATTACCTATTGTACTGTTTTCTCGCAAATGTGTTGAAAAACTTCAACAAAAAAAAGAAAATAAGAATATAACTCGAAGAAAGAAATCATATTATTATATATTTTTTAAATCGAATGGGGAAATATTAAATCGTATTATGGCAACCCTCACACTTAATGTCACTGCTTTCGTTTGTTGACGTTTTTGTTCCAAGTAACCTAAAATTCATAGTTAATTTATAATAAAAACAATGTTATTTCAAGTACTCACAAGTGAAAAGTGATTCTGTGAGACTTTTTATGTGATTTGCTATTGTTTTTACAAATTTTTACTACACAGGAAGGCATAATTATATTTTTCTATTAATGTTTTCTAGACGACGGCTCGTGACGTACTAAGAGCGATGAGCATGGTTTTAGTGTAGGTGTGTGGGTGAGCTTGTGTATTTACTTGAAGGAGCACGGTTTTGTGGCTTCACTCTTGATGTTCGCGGTGCGCTGTCTACCTTTTTTTGTTGGTCTGAGGGTCATGCATCCATTTCTATTTTGCTGGAGCAGAAACAAGCTTTCATCTAGTGAGTAGCTAGCACCATCTTAGAACATTGACACTTGCTCCAAACGCATCACGATTTCAAAATCGAAGAAAATGGAATGTCATTTCGTATAATAATAGGTCTTTACCTATGAAATTGCCGTTTTGTACTCAGACCAACAAAAAAAGGTAGACGGCGCACTGCGAATATCAAAGATGAAGCCATCTTTTTATCTATGTGTGTCTCGGAGGGTTGCCATTTTTTATTTTTTTTCCCTATAACTTGGGAAATAATATTTTATGGGTAAGCTAATATTGTGCAAGTCAGCACAAGTAAGATATTGTTGAGTATGGTATTGTAACTTAGTTTTTTTAGAAAGATCTATACCTAAAAAACAATTTTTTACATCACACATACCTACATTCAATTATGTAAACTAGTTAAGTTTTAAAAGGTTGTCGAAGCGTAACAAGCGTAAGTCATTATGTAAATTGTTTTAAAATAAAATAGGTAATTACATTTTTAATCAACTTCAATAAATTAAAAAAGACCACCATAACAAAATCACTGACTAAAGAAAAAGTAGGTAATATCAAGATAAAACATAACAAACGAAACAATAACGTGTAAATGTTATGTTTAACATGCTTACAAAATAAATATTATTTATCATGAACAAATAAAGTCTTTTTCAACACATTTGCTCAAAAAAATGCTCTTCAAATCTAAAATATTTTATATATTAAAAAAAAAGAAAATAGGAATATAACTCGAAGAAAGAAATCATTATTTGTTTAATCGAATAGGGAAATACTAAATCGTATTATGGCAACCCTCACACTTAATGTCACTGCTTTCGTTTGTTGACGTTTTTGTTCCAAGTAACCTAAAATTCATAGTTAATTTATAATAAAAACGATGTTATTTCAAGTACTTACAAGTGAAAAGTGATTCCGTGAAACTTTTTATGTGATTTGCTATTGTTTTTATAAATTTTTACTACACAGGAAGGCATAATTATATTTTTCTATTAACGTTTTCTAGACGACGGCTCGTGAAGTACTAAGAGCGATGAGCATGGTTTTAGTGTAGGTGTGTGGGTGAGCTTGTGTATTTACTTGAAGGAGCACGGTTTTGTGGCTTCACTTTTGATGTTCGCGGTGCGCTGTCTACCTTTTTTTGTTGGTCTGAGTGTCAAGCAAGCGATAAATTGTGGTAGGTACTTATTTTTTTCATGAAATTAGTAGGCTGTGACCAGTTCTTCCATAACGTTTGACCTTCATGTTCGTGGATTTTGTTAAGTATACTGTGGCACTATGGACTCAGCAGTAACAGACATTGCATTTGCATACAAAATAGTCCAAAAATAAAGAATTTTTATTTACGTAGGTAATAATGGAATTCTTTGACCTTTACATTTAAAAGTTTAAAAATAAAGCAAAACATTAATTTATATCTGATCTGAATAGGTACACAAGTTGGTTAGAAAGAAAACAAGATTCGGTTTCGGTTCTTGTCAAAACTTCTTTTAATTCCAATATTGTAGTATCCATTTTTTTAGTCAGATTAATTTAATTTATAGCTAAAATTAACAAATACACTAAACTTACAAACAATTAAAAATAGCATAAAATCGTCCTCAACGCTGTCAGTGGTAATGTGCTCAAGAGACTGGCGGTGGCGGCATTGCCACGTTGAATGGCAATGCTTAGTCTCTGCCCGAAGTAAAAGCCAGCGCTTGGGTCACGGGAAGAATCCATTAGGTAGACAAGTTCATGAAATTTATCATTAAAAAAAAAACCGACTTCCAAAAAAAACACTACAAAGTACAAAATAACTTTAATTTCGGAAGTCAGTGTTTTTGGTTGCTTCTTCGTTATTTGACACCGACTTCCGAAATTAAAGTTATTTTGTACTTTGTGTGTTTTTTTTGGAAGTCAGTTTTTTTAGTGAAAAAGTTTTTTATTTTTCACTTTTTAGTGGTACCCCACACCTAAAAACACCACTGGAAAGTCACAGGAAAGCAAAAATATGCAATTTCGTATGATTTTTCCACATATTTTTTCCAGCTAAGTATTTGGATTTAATAACCAAACTGCTGAACCGATTTTGATAAAATTTAAATGGGACCAATCGAGAAGTATATCCTTTCACATAAAACAAGAATTTTTCAAATCGGTTTGTAAATGACGGAGATATGAGGTAACAAACACAAAAAAAAAAAAAAAATACAGTCGAATTGATAACCTCCTCCTTTTTGGGAAGTCGGTTAAAAAATATAGCAAAATATGTGGTATCAACTACCTACCTGCCAATTTACTTAACTATCTCCGCAGTTGCAAATTAGCAAGATTTTGTACCACCAATTTCATAATTTCCAGTAACTGAATGAACTATATCTATCTAGTGACCAATTTAGCATGTTATTTCATTCAGGATACACGTTAATCGTTCGGTCTTATTTCGAGCGATGCACTGAACGAAATATGTTTTGAAGGGACGTTTAATTATTGCGGATTTTATTCAAAAGAATCCCCGGAAAGCAAAGGGCACTAGGAGAAGCATGGATGGGTTTTAGTCAGTAAGAGTCTGACACTCCCTCCCGCTCCGCCCAGAGCGGGAGGAGTCATTTGGTGATTTCTCATCCAGAAAAAAAGGGACGTTTAATTGACTGTCAAAAATATTACGGTTATCAAAGAGTACAAAATAACAGGCAAATAGGTAAATACCATAATTGGATCACGCCAAATGTTTACCAAAAATATTATCAAATTAATGAAGTGATTAATAAAAAAGTATCGATAAGCACGAATGCAAAATGCAGAACCAAACTTTCAATTTTTTTTTTCTGATTTGTTAACAATCTACATACAAGGTCTAAAAATAGTTTTCATTTATTAAGTTCCAGATTAATTTATATTTTGACTCATAACTTGATTGTTTATAAATGATTTACCTACTTATTGAACTTTTTTTTAAAATAACCTTTTATATTTTTTTATTATACCTACTAATATTATAAAGCTGAAGAGTTTGTTTGATTGGTTAAACGCGATATCAGGTACTACTGGTTTGAATTGAAAAAATCTTTAGTGTTGGATAGCTCATTTATCGAGGAAGGATATAGGCTATACAGGGTTATTTTTAAAACACTAACCACCTTTCAGTAGGTGAAAGTACTCATGATTTTAAACAACTTTTACTATGAGACCAACCCTGAAAAATCGAAAAAAATATCTGCTGTCATACATTTTTATCGATTGCATTTTGTATGAAACAGCCGATTTATTTTTTGATATTTCAGAGTTGGTCACATAGTAAAAGTTGCTTAGAATCATGAGTACTTGCACCCATTGAGAGGTTGTTAGTGTTTTACAAATAACCCAGTATAACTTCACGCTACGACCAATAGGAGCGGTGCATTAATGAAAAATGTGACGCAGACGAAATTGCGCGGGTCAACTAGTTTAAAATAAAGTTAAGCTTCGGAAACATTATTGATGTCCTGTAAATGAAATAAGTTGCTATGAAATGCGAACCAAATTATGGCATTCAATAAATCTTCGTAACAAAACGCAATGTCAAGTTCAAGTGACAGATTGGATTGCAAAATGGCCGCGTAGGCTTACGCAGACTATATCCGCTGCTCTGACTAAGGCAAAGGAAACGACTGCCTGTCCAGCCTATTGTCATCAATTGATAATTGAATCGGTTAAAATGATAATCTGTGTCTATCCTGACTCATCCGATCACATGTCTCGAGAGGATATGTATTCTAAAGCTCAATTTACTGCAACCTATTCATGTATTGAAATGTCATTTTATATAAAGAATTTATTCCTGAGAACGTCGCCGTCGTACTGAAAGGACATTCATTGTTAAGCCATTTGTCCATATGAATCTCCAGAGCTATAATTTTCCATTCAAAACAGCCTCACATAGGCAAATGACAGTTATAAATAAACGTATCCTATTCATGAATAAATAGTTGCCACAAATAATAAAATGTTTAGACCGTCCCATTGCCAAACGCACAATGTTCCGAGATCTATTTACGGAGAAGGGTGACTGACTGACTATTCATCAAAGCTGTGCTTATGCAACCGACTAGAAATCACACCACTCCAGAAATATCATTTCCATTTGAGGAAAGCAACAGACTTTGATCTAGTTCAGCATTGCATAGACTGACTGCCTCATCATCTGCGTAGCCTTTTCCCAACTTTATTGGGGACGGCTTCCAGTCAAACCGGATTCAGCTGAATACCAGTATTTTACGTGGGCCTACCAGACCTCCACAACCCATTAACTGGGTAACACGAAACTTCTTGGCAAGACTGGAGTCAAATTTTCTGGCTACTGACAACAATCCGCAACGACTGACAAAGATCTACAAATGACAGCCGGGACCAACAGCTTAACGTGCTTTCCGAGGCACGGAGGAATCTCGGTATGTTAAGATGGATACCCTTCCACAGACCGACCCTGGCAAGCGTTGCTTAACCCTGAAGATTTTATTGATCGCAGCGTAGATTTGCGGGGCGTCACTACCGTTTACGTCCCGCAAATCAATAAAATCTCAAGTGCTAGAAGCTTCCATATTAAAAAATCATACAACGTGACCTTTGACCGTGGGGACTATTACACGCATGCAAATCAAACATGCACTCAAATAGAAAACGGAACTCGCGATCAGTATTGTTATAGAAAATGGCGGGCTCTCAACAGAACCGTCTCGCATCTTATTGATGGCAATTGAAGCTGATTGTCGTCCATTTTACGACAATTGCCCGACAGTCGACCGCGTCCAATGGCGGCTTAATCGCTAAACTGTGTCGGTATATTCTCATGCGATCTTTCCAATTAATTGAAAGGATATTTCGTTGTGGTAGGTCTTTGAAGGAGATACTCGTATATCACCCGTATTGTTGGCTGCCCGCATGCAGCTAACGACTTGATTGAGTAATCATAGCCTGAGATTTTACATAAATGGAGCGAGTCGTTTATATAAGGCCAATGACACTTTTGAATTAAGTACTGGGCTTTGAATGACTGACCGAAAGTTGGTTTTAAAAATAGAATACCTACTCTTTATTATGTACACCATATCTACAATTACAGAAAAGTTACATTATACAACATTACATACATGGTGACAAAATGAGCATTTGGATTAAAAAAAAAGAGACACAAACATACACACTTACATAGGTAATATACATTAGTACGTAAGTACATAAAAAAAGTCTAAAAACATTACCCTCCTTCTGGGCAGTCGGGTAAGAAAACAAACCATTGTGTATTGTGTCTTATGCTTATGTAATACAGCCACAAAAAAGCGATGACCATATCTCAAAAACCAACAAAATTCAAGTACGTAAGTTTCATATTCTATTCTATCGACAGCGTGTACCGACATAATTCTCCTATGTAACGTAATCTTGACCACAAGGATATACATATCTCCTCTAATATTGATTTGCACGTAATATCAATTGACGGCCTAAGTACATAATGGCCGTTGCCATGCAATACACGCAGCCAGATAAGTATTTTTTTGCAGAGGTCGTTCAAAAAATAGAGATGACACATCGAGTGCAGATTGAGCGAGCGATGCCAAACTTATCTTTTTTATACGAAATTATACTGATAAGCATGAAATATTTTGACCAAGAATACACTAGATGTTCGATTGAAAAACGGGCAGAGAAATAAGACCACAAATAAAAGTGGGTTGAAACTCTCGGGTCGTGGGGACGGAGTGCTCATTACTTGTTTAAAGATCTGTCAAGACGCTTAGTTGACACTTCGCGTGACCCAAAGGCTGGCTTTTACCTCCGACAAAGGATAAGCATCGCCATACAACGTGGCAATGCTGCCAGCCTTCTGGGTACAGTACCAGTGGCCTGCGATCCGGAGGATTTTTTTGAAGCCATGTTTTAGATTATTTTTTGTTTTAGTATAGTTCAGAGTTTCGTATAGTAATAGTTAGTTGTGAAAATCATGCTTCAACCCAAAAAATAATAAATATTAATATATCATTCTTTTTTTTACTAATGTTTGAGATAATAAATTGTGGCAGTTGATGTTTTTATCCTGTTTAGTTTATTTCATAGTGTCAAACATATATGTACATAATGTGTGCAAACGTGACCACTTTCCTGACGTAATTTTGTTCCTGATCCTTATTCTAGCGAGTTCTTCACTAAACTGTAAAAATACCTGAATTGATTTGTACTTATAAAAAACAATAACAAATTATTAAGAAATACTTGCATATTTATAAAAAAAAAACGGTACTAATGTTAAGCCCTGGCTCGGGGCCTTAAATTCATTTGAGGTCACCACAGGATAGTCCGGTTTAGCAGTTCATAGCCATAGCGTGCTAATCCGCAAGAATTAAAAAAAAAGGTACTAATGTATCTTCTACAATGTGATTAAGAAGCCTTTACAAAAATTACAACATAATTTTTAGATAGCGATTATGAAATATGGGACCGTTATCTCAGCAAACGTATATTATTTATTACCTTTAGTGTTCGTTCTAAATAAATATGTGTTAGGTGTGTAAAACTATAAATAGATTATGAAGACATAAATCGTTCCTCTGCCACAAATTATTGCAACTATTGTTGGGCTGTCAAGTACCTACCTATTACTAAGATTTTGAGAAACAAAATGTAGAAGTCGTTTATTCTATAAGAAGAGAATTAGAAAGTAAGACAGTATACATTTGGACAAATGAAAAAGTGCGCAAGTGCACCCATTTATTTCATATGGATTGCTTTTGTTAAGAAGAAAACAGAAACACGTTCCCATGCTGTTTTAGAAAAAAAAAAGTTTTTATTTGGGCCAGGCATGATGCATTCCCAAAGACTCTTGTTGTGCAACAACCAGTCACGATTGAAAGCGACTTAAGTATAAAACAAATAAAAAAATGTACTATGCTTATTATGTTTGGCAAAAAGTGCAAAAACTTTTACCGATCATCGACCTTAGTATTATTACGTATGATTCATAGGTAAACTGCACGAACTATTTGTCAAAAAATAAATTTTGCCGTAGTGTAAATAGTGTTGGCAAGTTTCCGAGTCGACTCGCGAGTCAAAGTCCGCGCTAAGTCCAAGGTCTGAAGGAATCTAACTCTGTATTGTCTGTTTTTGTTCGTTTTTTATCCCCTGCATCGTTGAATGATCTTAATCGCATGAGTGGTATGATGTTTTTTTCAACTTGTCTGTAGTTTTGAAATAAGAATGCGGTTGAACGCGGTGACTAGTGAAGTGACACATGATGGGGAATTCGTATGTTTTAGCTGTAATGTTTTTTTTTCTAATATAAAAAAAAACATTAAGAATTCATTGTAATTGTTTTTTCTAGCTATTTTATTTCTGCAATTAAAATAAAACAAACAGACATTGTCTCTTGCCAAGGTTTCCTGTTTTTTTTTCTAATCTCATTCTTATCGCCAAGTTCAAAGGCCAATCGCTTTATCCGTTTGCCATGCTAATTTTCTTCAGACACTGCTACTTCAATTACTTGAGTCTATAAAAAACGAGACAAGTGAAAAACGTGTCTGTTTTTTTGCTCCATTATCCAATGAAGGAAGTGAATAATTTGCGGGGCACCTACTATGCAACCAAGCTGAAAAGATTTTTTATTTATAAACGTTGCTGAAGATTGGAAAAACCATGAAACTTACAAACGTAGACAGCACGACAGCACGCGAACTTCATGAAAACACAGTTATGTTAATCTTCTAAGAATATTAAGTCCATAGATTCTTGAGAACTGGGATACTTATGCAGTGAGCGATTAAAAATTAAATTCAGGTTCAAAAAGTCTTTTCTGTTACATATTCACAAAGTAACAACTATTCTATCACGATATTCATATGAATTCCTCGAAAGCCACTATGTTAGTCTGTTTTAAAGTTTTTGAGAAATGTCTAATGGAAAAAAAACCCTAAAAAACTAAAAGAAAAGAATGCGCCTTCAAATTCATGGCTATTGAAATCAACAGACTATCTGACCTAATCGAAGTTGATACTGACCCCACATCGAAGCAGTCTCATCAAGAAAGAATGTATCAATTTAACCCATTACTGATGAAGAGACTCATTCAACAAGTTATCAATTAAATCGCCATGCCACAAGGGGGCCTTTTGTAGCCCCACTGAGCCCCGAGCCCCCGATAATGATGAATAATCAGCACACACATTGCAGGTGGTCAATGTGGCCATATCAGTACCAGTAAAAGTGAATAACTCCATTTTTCTTTATCAGCCGGTAAAATTTTATGAGCAATTTAGATTATCTCGTGTTTCGGGAATGGTATCTTTTCGGGAAATTTTGTTTTGAGATACCTACCTATTTGGATTAGGTACTTTTGGATGGAGTTTGTTTAGGTTAGGTCTTAATAATTTTGGTTTTTCCTGTTTCGTTTCTGTGCCGGGATTCTCAAAAGGTACTACTTAAAAAATTACATATATTTAACTGTACATGTTAGGCGCCCATTACAAGCTGAAGCATCACTCAATTCCAAAAGTCATGAATGCCGAATGAATGATGGTGAGTGATGGATTTCATCCACATTAGACGTTCATACTTAAATACGCAACGATTTATTATTGGATGTTATACGGGATTCAAAAAGGACAAGGACTGAACCATTCCATAAACATAAAAACAGACCCATTCACTTTCGTGACTAATGAAATATCCAGATTTTCGTTAATCATTTTGATTTATTGATGGTTTATGACAAACTTCCCAAATGTTCCAAATCTATACTTGATTACTGATGTGCCATTCGATCCCAATTTCCCTTCAAAATTGTCTATGCATCAGAACTTCCGAGAAATCTTATGAGACCCGAGACATGTGAACTAATATCTCTGTGGCCATCTCAAACAAAAACAGTCTTGATTAAATAAAGGGCTTCACACACAGCAGCTATAATGTAAAGATGTACATTATAGCACGATACATCTCATTACATCTTTCCATAGAAATCGTCAGGAGACCACACACGACAGCTATAATGTATATTTTTACATCTTCGAATCTTAAAATACAGAGCGATACGAAAATATACATTTATATTTCGATACATCTTAATTCATCTCAATACATCTCAATACATTTCCGTATATCTCTCTTCGAAAAGGATGTTCAAAAAGTTTCTGTGATAGACAGAGACACACACAGTACAGTCTAATTACAGATAATTCATCAAATATTTTAAACTCTCCGGAAATTTCCTTTTACTTTATGTGATCTTCAATCCACATCGTTCTGTTTTTGGCACATGTGGCAATACGGGCGTCAAAATCACAATCCGAATCATCTTCTGATGACCTATCTAGTAGATCTAATAGTAAGTAACTCGACGGGTCCATAGTATTATAACATTAAAAATAAGAACACTCTTTATAACACTTTAGCAGCTGGAGAGTGTGTCAATCGGGACGTATGCCAATGAAATGAAGGGAAAGATACATTACATTACCTGTTGTGTGTGTGATACATTAAGATAATTTAAAGCTATACATCCCGGGATGTAATGTACATTAATATACATTATAGCTGCTGTGTGTGAAGCCCTTAAACCGCGTCTAAACTTGTTTAATTAATAAAAGCAGCACTGAGCACGTACAAAGTACATTTAATATTTTCTGTTATAAAAACTCGCTCGTGGGTAGTTGAGAATGAACCACATAAAAAGGAATGAATGCATGTAGGTTGCATGGGGCGTTTAATAAAGGCGGTTTGTCTTACTTCTGCAATGCGGTAAAGTGTTCGTTTTATTAAATGTGCATTACTTTATTGCATATTACTTGCGTGTGTTTTTCAATGCATAGCTAAGTAAATGACGAGGCATTTTCATCAAGTAGGTAGACTTAAAAACTTTTCGAGCTTTTGAAATTAAAACACTAAATTTTTTATTACTAATTAACTGAATGTGGGTAATTGTAAATTTTTTGGTAACTAACGTAAGTTATGTGATGCCAAAACCATTTTGTTATCAGAGCATTTTATCGGGACGGTGTGCATTTTTATCAAAAGCTTTGATATAATGGCGAGTTTCCATAGAAATTTCCATGGTGCGAAATAGATTATATTTTGGCAAAAAAAAACGAGTTTTATGCGATAAGCTGGATTATTCAGTTATCTCGATTTCCTATCTGCTGCCATAATGCAATGGATTAACTACCAGGTATACCTACTAAGTACTTATTACTTATTATTACTTCGTCCCAAAGGTCGAGGTGCGGTTACAACTGACATACTAAAAAAATATTGTATCCATGAATATTTTTTACAGAAATCTTCAAATAATTACTCAGACTGCTTTTACCCAAACAGTTTCGGAAAGTAGGTATACCTCCTACACGAAAGAAGCAACAGATTTTTTCTGTATACCTATATATACATCCAAGATAATATTTCATAGACTTAGTGAAACATGAAAGGTTAGGGGCGTTGCTAACGATCCCAGAGCGCTAGACCTGCTAGCTAGGGCAATCGATAACAGATGACCTAAATGTTCTTATACAGAACTAGCTACAGGTACAACACACAATAGAAGATGAAATACAGAGCTTCAAACATGGTTATATGCTTGAAACACCATTGTTGGTGCAAGGTTTTCAGTACAATAGGCAACCGGTAATAATGTATACAGCGTACCGTATACTATAATAATACCTATTAAATTTCTGTATATTACCAGAAGGTAGGTAGATTGCTACGAATATTGTATAGTATAGTAAGTCATTTAGTACGAGGCAATTACCGACGATATCGAAGCAACAGTTGAGTAGCTTGATCGTGTGGGACAGTTTAATAAATAATTCATCGATCTTGATTCGTGACTACGTTATTCTCGAAAGGAAACATTATTTTATGCTAAAAAAAATATATTTCACTAGTTTGAAATAACTGCATTAAAAAAGCAGAGAAAAAAATTATACCCATTTAAAAAAAAAAATGGGCATAAACACGAAAAACGTTTTTTTGTCTTAACCCATTTTCGCAGTTGGATTTTGTCGTAAAAATTATACAACGCGACATGAAAATGATTAAAAAATCATGTCTGGGGAAGTGGAATAATCATAAAATGGTGGTAAGTAGGTAGACGAAATTAAAAAGCACTAAGGACATTTTAGAGCTAAATAATGCAAAAAAAATAAAAGAACCTAAAATGAGGAGAACAAAACTTTACAAACGCGAAAATAGAAAAACATTCAAGTGAAATAAGTGCAAAAAGGTGTCGGCTCGCCCCGGCTGAACCGCGGCGCAGCGCGGTCGAACCGGCCGGCATCCAACATTGATTTTTTCTTAAGAATTACAATGATAATACAACACAAATAAACTCACCGATAGCCTTCATGAACTCGTCGAAGTTCTCCGAGGAGATCATCTTGTATTTCTTGCCAACGAATTCCATTTTTTAATATAAAAAATGCTTTTTAGTGAATTTAAAAATATGTGAGTCCGTACTACCGGTCGGAACTGGAATGAATAAACGCGGCAAACGGTACAACTGCTTGCCTCTGCGCATGCGTCAACGAACGAATGAGCGATATGAACGGAATGAATGAAGTTATTGAACTGAATTGACCTTGACATCGCCCGGCGGCTTTATAGTCTATAGCGGGAGACTTGGTTTGGTGAGATGAGGGCGGGGCTGCTATATTATTGCGTTTAGCGAGATTCTGCGAGAGCTACAATTCTGTTTGCATAGGAAATTGGATGGTACAGAGATGATTATGCGTCGTCTGTGGCTTAATCTGGGAATATTGGCAAAGCTTGATACGCTATTTGGGTCATGTTTGCAAACGTATGACCGACACCTTTTTGCTTGTAAACCCCTTCAGACGATGTCCGCCCCTCGACGTTTTCGCTAAACTACTGCTGGTTTTGTCTCTTTCTTTCTTCCCAGATTGTTTCATGCCATCTCTTTTTAATATTTCTATTGAAAAGCCCCTATAATTTTAGTGGCCGGATGATGTTATTAATAAGTACAATGATTTTTATTGTAAAGTACTTTAATTCTTTTTTTGTTAAATCAAATTGAGCATAATGTGATTTAAAAAAGAAAAATGGTCTTTAAATTGTTCCCATAGGAAAAATTGTGGGCTAAACACTTTCAAAGTTTCAAATCAACAAATGATTTGGTAGTAGATTAAGTACCTATTTAGGATTCCAGAATATGGGATTCCAATTAATAAAATGTAGGTACCTATCACTTCCTGCCAGGGTTGCGGATTTTGTTCGAAAGAGTCACCGCGGCTCTGGAACGCAAAGGGCACTAGGAGGAGCACGCATGGGTTTTAGTCAGTACCTAAGAGTCTAACACTCCCTCCCGCTCCACCCAGAGCGTAAGGGGTCATTTGATGATTTCCCATCCATAAAAAAGGTATCTATCTATCGCTTGAATTGTCGCACTGCAATAATGATAAATGCCCTTGACCTTGTTTTGAGATAATTGCGTATCAGTTGTATTTATGGGAAAGGAAAGTCTTGTATTAAGGTATGAACATATTATATTTTTTTGTTTTATTAGTATTCTATTTGGTTAGTACCCATTTCTTTTTTTCAGCTTTATGAACTAAGAAAAGTAAGTAAAGTAAGTAATTCTTAAAAACCTGGACTTTATTGAGTAGGTACTGTCCTTTTGTCTAATAATATCGTTCGCTGTCAATAAATCTCAGGATTATAAAGTCCCTAATATTGCTGAGTTTGTAAAAGTGTGTGGCCGAATGACGTAAGTACTTACATAGGTAAATATAATTTAAAAAAATCAATCAAAATCATACTTTATTTTAAAATAACCCAAGAGATCAAAAATACAAAACAACTAATTTGAACGTGCGCCTGCCAGTAAAACCAAAGCATTATTTAGACGTAAAAGATTCATAATATTAGTAACTCCGTAGGCACCACCATTAATGATTATCCACATTAGATTCACTTCGCTAAGGGATACATTTATTAGCTAGTTTTCAGCTGACTAACTCACTAGTCTGTGATCGGAAGCGCTACTGCAGTGCAATTCTGTAAACCTGTCCCCGTGTAAACTTGGTAAGTTGTAAGTGTTAGTGACGTTAGAGTAAGTGCCCGTTCACTCATGGTCTCCGTTTTACTGGTCCGTTTTATCGGATACTTTTTTTTTCATCGATGGCGTATGGAGTTGTATGAGCGACTTCACATATAGGTACGCCATCAAGTACGTAATTACGTCATCTATCACCATCACCACCGGCACCGCCATCACTAATTTTCGTAAGTGTGCCATCAATGCGTGGGAAGAGGCACAAGATGCCATAGGCATCTTCTGTGACCTATCTAAGGCGTTTGATTGTGTAAATCACGAAACATTACTTCTGAAACTTGGGCATTACGGGCTGGGCAAAACAGCTTTAAGCCTTGTTAAATCTTATTTAAATGATAGACAGCAGTTAGTTCAAGTAAACGGTGTCAATTCGTCGGGATTAAATGTGAAAATGGGGGTTCCCCAGGGCTCAATTTTAGGTCCTTTTTTATTTTTAGTATATATAAATGATTTGCCCCATTTATTGCAACAAAAACTTGATATGGTGTTGTTTGCCGACGATACCTCTTTGATTTTTAAGATAAATAGACGAACCAATAATCTTGACGTCATAAATAACGCCCTAATGCAAGTCCAAAATTGGTTTACTGCCAATAATTTAGTTCTAAATGAAAAGAAAACGAAATGCATAAGATTTGCCTTACCAAATGTCAGAGGCAGTGATTGTGACATAGTATTGAACGGGGAAAAACTTGAATTCGTCGATAAAACGGTTTTCCTGGGAATTACTCTTGACTCAAGGCTACAATGGGGTCCTCATTTAACATCTTTTGCAGGACGGCTAAGTTCAGCAGCATATGCTGTCAGGAAAATCCGCCAATTTACGGATGTAGATACCGCGAGACTGGTCTATTTTAGTTACTTTCACAGTATCATGTCTTACGGTATACTACTATGGGGACGGGCTGCAGACATCGAGTCTATTTTTATTCTGCAGAAAAGAGCCATTAAAGCCGTATACAAACTCGGCCGGCGCGATTCTTTAAGGGAACTGTTTAAGAATATTAACATCATGACGGTACCTTGTCAATACATTTACGAAAACATCATGTATGTTAGAAAGAATTTACATCTTTTTAGTAAAAGAGGCGACAGACATAATTATGGTACTCGAAATAGGGACCAATTAGTTCAACCAGGTTTCAGACTGGCTAAAGTAGCCTCATCTTTTATGGGGTACTGTTTAAAATGTTATAATAAAATTCCTCCCCATATATTAGAACTAAATGAGACTAAATTTAAATCTTGTATTAAACGCACACTATGCAGGCAAGCATATTATAAGTTAGGGGAGTATATTGAAGATAAAAATGCTTGGCTCAATGCTGGTCCTGCTCCACAGCCACTAGGGCGCACAAAGTAATCTGTTAGCATTTGGAAATATTGTTGGACCGGATGAAGATTGTAAGAATGAAATATTTTTTTTTTTTTTTTATTGTATAGACTCAATTTATTTAGCATTGTATAATTTCATGCATTAACGGCACATGTGTGAGTACTATGTAGGTCCCTCAAATTTAAACTATAATGATCATTTTGGGTAGGTGTTTGACTTGAATGTACCCTGGCGATTGGGGATGTCATGCTCACTCAAAAGTCTGGCTGATGGTGGCGTTTGCGTTGGATCATTTGGCTCCCTTAAAAATGGTCGAGCCGAATGGTGCTAGCGTATGCGTCATGTTCGTGAACGGGCGCCGTCAGCTGAGACTGGTCATCTCTCGGCTGCCATGGTCTATTTTAATTATTTCTTTGAATTGTTTCTTTTTTATTCCGGACTATCCTGCACGTCTTTTACATCGTTCTCACATATATGTATAATTTCAATATGAATGATGTAACCATAATTTTGTAACAAAAACTTATTTTTAAAAGAGTGTCCGTGGAGTTTCTTGCACGTTCTTCTCCATAGAGATCTACGCTTTGGAACGTGCAAATAGCTTCATCTTTTTTTTTTGACCGACCGACCTTGACAATTCAAAAGTGCCTGTAAATGGTCTAATTGAAATAAATGCTTTGACTTTGACTTTGACTTTGATCGATGAAAAAAAACGTATCCGATAAAACGGACCAGTAAAACGGAGACCATGTGAACGGGCACTAAGTTGTAGTAAATTATTGGTTGTTAGGTGTCAGTCTATGGTAAGGTATGGTATGGTAAGGTGGAATGAGCATGAAGTGAAATTTCATTCCATCTTGTTTGTATGATTGACAGCACGATTCAGCAGTGCGATTTTGTAAACATGTCGAAGTGAACACCCGGGCGGGGCGCACGACGGGTGAGTTGTCAAACCATATAAATAAGATGGAATGACTCTACTGTCGTTCACTCCCCTAGGTGGTAGACGTGAGATGTCGACAGAATCGACCGGCTGTAAACATGTCGCAGTGAAAACTTAGTCGAAGTGAACGACAAAACAGCTGTCAAACCATACAAACAAGATGGAATGACAGCTCACTTGTCATTCACTCCACCTAAGTGTACACGGTGAGATGAAGATATAATAGACCGGCTGTTGAGTATGAGGGCCTGGGTTCGATTGCCGGGTCAAACATATTAGTGTTACCTTTTCCTAGATCTGCCATTTCTCAATAGCATCCCAGCGTCTGGATATATGCCTGATTGATAGCAACAGGCCCTCTCCTTGTAACGTTACTGGCGATTCATTGGCGGAAGGGGACGGCTAAGTGGCTTATGGCCAGGTAACCAGAAAAATACAATTTGTTAGGAACAAGAAATAAATATGCATGTTCCCCAGGTAAGCATACCAAAAGTCCGGATTACCGTTTGCGGAACATAAAAATCCCTTCGCGACAAAAAGGCTTATTACGATAGGATCAATTCCAGGCTGAATGTAAGGCATTTCTTATTGGGTATGTCGTAGAAGGGAAGGCAAAACGGACCTCTGAAGCAAGAAATCATGTAGAAAATAAAACGTTTCGCTTAATTCAAAACGAGAGTACCTACGTAAATTACTATACGTTACTTATAGTCCTTGTTTCAGTTTGGCTTCAGGCCTGGGCTGTCCACTGAAAGTGCCATTATGTGTTTAAAGCGGACTGTCCGGTATTATACGGATAGGAAAACACCTGTTAATGCGTGCTTCTTAGATCTCTCCAAGGCATTCGACCTTGTGCCTTATGACCAGCTGTGGGACAAGCTAAAAGATGAGAAAAAAGTAGATTTTGAGGTCACGTCATTTTTAAGATTCTGGTATGTGAACCAAATAAACAATGTTAGGTGGGCTGGGACTATGTCCGAAGAATATAGATTGGAATGTGGGGTGAGGCAAGGGGGAATCACCTCCCCTCGCCTTTTAATTTATACATCAACCAACTGATTGTTGAGCTCAGCAATACTGGTGTCGGCTGTCATGTTGATGGAGTTGCTATGAACAACATCAGCTATGCGGACGACATGGTCTTGCTGAGCCCATCAATCAGTGCATTAAGACGTTTGCTGAAGGTCTGTGAGAACTATGCGGTGACTCAGGGGCTTAGGTATAATGTCACTAAGAGTGAGTTCCTTGTTTTTAATGGTGGTGCCAGAAGATATTAAATATTCCTTGCATCTCATTAACAGGTACACCCTTGAAGCAAGTCTCAAAATTTAAATATCTGGGCCACTGGGTCACTGAGGACTTGTGTGACGATTTGGACATCGAGAGAGAGCGTAGGGCGCTGTCTGTTCGAAGTAATATGCTGGCCCGTAGGTTTGCACGGTGTTCTTACAACGTTAAAATGACGCTTTTTCGAGCCTACTGTCAGACTTTTTACACCTGCAGCCTTTGGGTCAAGTATACGCTGAAGGCATACGGCGCCCTGCGTGTACAGTACAACAATGCTTTCAGGATGCTTGTGGGGCTACCGCGGTATTGTAGCGCTTCGGGAATGTTTGCCGATGCGAGAGTGGATGATTTTTATGCCATTGTTCGAAAGCGATGTGCTTCTCTCCGGCACAGATCAGATACCAGCTCCCACAGCATGTTGAGAGCATTGAGCGACCGGTGGGACTGCCCGATGCTTGGTCGATGGGTGAGTCTGCACGCACAGGTCGGTCGTAGATAGCTGTGCGTGCATTTATTTTATTTTATTTTATTTTGATTTTATTTTTGTTCCTATTTGTGATTTTTATGTGTGTGTTTTGTGTTTATTTCTATGGACTACAATGTCTGCAAATAAATTATTATTATTATTATTATTTACAAGCTCCTGCCCCCGACTTCGCCCGCATGAATGGAGTTTACATGAAAGGTATTCTTTGTTAACGGATCCCTTTTTCTAAAATTAGTTAGGTAGATACTTCACATAACATCAGGTATCTGTCAGTAACGAATATTTTTTTGGAAAAAGTTATTTATTTCACACTTTTTTGACTCCAAACACCAAACAATAGCTGCCAATAAAAATGAAAGAAAGCTTATAAATTAAAATAAAGCTTTATATTTACTTAAAAGTTTTGGATTAACAATGATTTGTTTGACATTAGTTTGCTTAAAGTTTTGTTAGTTAGTTTTGCTACATTAAAATGCTGGTATGATTTTGGTGATCATTTACTACTTTTGGGTTAACAATGATTTATTTGGAGTCATTTTGCTTAAATAGGATAGCGAGACGTTAAAATTTTGGTTATAATTTTAAATTAAAATGCGTGTTTAATTTTGGTGATCATTTACTATTTTTGTCTCCTAAATGTTACTATATCTGGTGGTAAGTTAAACATAAGCCAAATAAAATTGCAAACGACAATAATTCCTACGCGCACTACGATTTATTATCGCCTGCGAAATAGCAGAGCCAAAAGCAGGGCCAAGACAGTCACTGTGCCTAACACAGATAACTAAACGGGTCCATCCTTTGACAGCAGTAAGACATTCTAAAGGATTTTTTTACATACGGTATAACGATCTTCGTGAATATGATACAAAATTTACCGCTGCGCATGCGATTTTTTCTGCAATGTGCGAAGCTAGTACCGCCTCATAGGGTACCTACAAAATATACCTACGTATGATTTCGCATCTGCGAAAATAAATCGCAAATGATTTATTTTCGCAGTGCGCGGATTGTAGTACATTTCTGTTGTTCACAGATTGACGAATTTTCTTCGCAACGATTTATTTTCGTAGTTCGCGCTTATCCTTAGTAGATGGGTTTGGTCTTGAAGTCTTGACTCTAGTCTAGGTCAGAGGTGACAGAGACATAGTCGACGATGGAGGGTGCTTTCTGTACCGGGTAAAACGGGGTGGATAGAAATGCAGGGTGCATAAAAGAATGAAAACGAAACTTTGATTGGAATTTTGACGCTGTTTAAAAATTCTTTGCAGCAGTAAATAACTCCAATTTTTTATTTTTATAAATGGGTGCTTTGTGTGAAACCAATGATAAAAGTTACGTGAAAATCCGAATTAAAGTTTAGTTTTTGTTCACCCCTGCATTTCTAGTCACCACGTTTTACGATATTTAATTTTGCAAATATTAAATTGCAAGCATATTCCTTATTCTTATTACTATTGACGGAGGACCTCAGTACAATGCTCGATGACCTCAGTAGAGCTTCCGAAAGAGTGGGTCTTAAAATGAACATGGACAAAACCAAGGTCATGGTAAATACCCATGTAGCACCCACTCCTACCAAGATTGGAGGCTCTGCACTCGAAGTTGTTGATGAGTACGTCTACCTGGGACAAACGATCCAGCTAGGTAGGGCTAATTTCGAGAAGGAAGTCAACCGTCGAATCCGACTCGGCTGGGCGGCGTTCGGGAAGTTGCGCGGTATCTTCTCGTCTCACATACCACAGTGTCTCAAGACGAAAGTCTATGACCAGTGCGTGTTGCCAGTGATGACCTATGGACTCGAAACGTGGTCGCTCACAATGGGCCTCATCAGAAGGCTTTAAGTCACCCAAAGGGCAATGGAGAGGGCAATGCTCGGAGTTTCCTTGCGTGATCGAATCAGGAATGATGATATCCGCAAGAGAACCAAGGTTACCGACATAGCCCGAAGGATCGCCAAATTGAAGTGGCAGTGGGCACACATTGCTCGCAGAACAGATGGTCGATGGGGCCGAAAAGTTTTGGAGTGGCGACCGCGTACCGGAAGACGCAGCGTTGGAAGGCCTCCCACAAGGTGGACCGATGACCTGGTGAGGGTCGCGGGTAACCGATGGATGCGAGACGCACAGGACCGGTTGTTGTGGCGACACTTGGGGGAGGCCTATGTCCAGCAGTGGACGTCTTTCGGCTGATATGATGATGATGATTACTATTGACAACTAGACACAAAAAAGGTATGTAGGTAGGTAAGCATAAGCATTATTTTTTTCTGTTTAAACGTAGGTACCTCATTTAGCCCCAAACATTTTGGGAATAATTTCCTTGTGCGGCCAGCTAGGAGAGGAATTTCCATCTTTTCTGATGGCTAGATCCTAGGGGTTTTTAAGTCAAGAGAGAATAGGGGTTTTCTAGGCAAGAGTGCTCCATTGTTGACCTGCACACCATCGCTTACCACCGTGCAGGTGTCACAGTGGTCGAACACGAGCCTAGCAGTAGATAATAATAAATAAATAATATTGGTAGGCGCCAAATAATGTGGAATAAAGTACATTGACCTTCCCTTAATATCTCTTCGTATGGTACCCGGACAGATAATTATGAAGGTCAACTTTTGATGTAATGTTACTAATTCGAACAACGTTTAAGAAAATAATCAATTTGTATAATATCGATTAACACAATTTTCATTTCATCGAATATTTATTTGCGATAACAACATTGCGCTATTGATCAAAAGGTATAATGTTCATTTGAAGTAATGTTCAGGTGGTATAACATGTATTTTATCAAATATTCAATTGGTGTAATGTAATGTAGAAAAGAAAACATTGTAAATATTTGCAATTTTTTTATTTTGACAAAGAAAACAGACTAAAATTAAACTAAATGCAAAAAGAAAACACAGACTAATCTTAAATTAAATGCGATAACATACATTAAATATAACATCGTTAGACATAACATACATTAAATATAACATCGTTTGACATAGGTACCACTCAAAAGATATAAAACTTATTTGGTCTAACTGATTACCACCTGTGCTAAGGTAGGTAGACGGAGCCCCGCTTCGCGGGGCTTCTATTTCTGGGTGGTTTATAAAAAAAATAACCACGAAGGCTGAAGTTAAATAATTATTAATGAATTCAGTAGGTGAAGGAACAATGTTAGTTTTTAGACAATGAAAGGAAACGAATTATTAATGAACTGAATATTCGATACGATCTTTCGACTAAATCATTATTAGTTTAAATAAAATTAGTGCATTTGAAAATTCGGTCAAATGACATTATTTCAAAGAAATAAATATGCTAAATAAAAATCTACCAATTAATTATTCGGTCAAATGAATAATTATACGAAATGACTTTATTGTAACTAAAATTAGCCGGAGCGAGTTTCGACAAAACGTTGTTATACCAAACAAGGGTGAACCAATTATGAATCGTTTTTCATTACTGGGAAAAGGATGGATCACGATAGATGTCGATTCAGGACAGCTTTATGTCATTAGATATTTCTGTTTTTGAAATTAAGTGTGTCAATAAATGTACTCGTATGTGTATGTTATTCCAAATATCTGGCGCCTAGGTACCATATATATATCTCTACTAAGATCGTTCTTATTTAACACTAGTTTTACAAATACACCAGGGCAGCTACCCCATCAAATAAATTACCTTCTTACAGCATGTTTAGCTGTGTATAGGATTGCAATTTGTATTTAATCTTTATTAAAACTTGTTTCCACTGCGACGACTGGCGGTCGAGGCAAATCGACCGTGACGACAACGCACTATGGTTCGTCTGGAACATACTAGCTGGACATAAATATTTTTTGCAATTTTTGTTTCCCAGGAGCTATTTTGGGGGGAAAAGGGAGTAGTGGTTATAGAATATGTAAAAAAAAACCTTACCACACTTTAAAATACTATTTATTAAGCAAATAAAACATGAAAACTAAACAATTATGAACAATCTGCACGCTTACAGATCAAAGCTATTATTCAGGCACATATCAGGTAGTCCCAAAAAAGATCAGGGAAAAATTCTGTGTTAGCTTTCCTTCAAGTTCAAGTTCAAGTTATTTATTTTTGCAGAAAACACTGTTACAATGGTGTTACTTATAAAATTACCGTTAGGCATGCAAAATGTATACAATCATGGTTTACATTGATAAAAGAAAAAAAGAGAAATATTTTATAAGTATTATTAATGCAATGTCTTTCAGGAAATACCGTATGTATGTATTGTATATTGGTTTGTTGATTTTGAGTCCACTAATATGTCAACGTTTCTTCCTTTGCTAAACACCTTTGACTGACACTATTTTTCATCGTGTTGCACTTTTCGGGACTTTCGTTAGCGTCCCTTATGGCAGCAGCCAGGGTCCGGTGCCCAGACAAGCGCGCTGAGAATTCTGCTACAGCCGCTAACTGATTTGTATCGTGTGTCCTGAGCAGATCATCAACTCTTCTCCTTGTCGTTTCATCACAGGACTGTTCAATCTCTTTGCTTTGTCGTCCAGCAGTTGAAAGTGAAGATGGAGCTGTGTGTCGCAAACGGACACCTTTAACACGAAGAAGATCTTTTGACGTCCATTCTTCATTTTTTGACAAATAAAAACATCGCGGCTCTTTTTGTGAGCCTTCCTTTTTTCTAAATTCGCGCTAATTGCACTGATTGACTTCTGCAGAGCCCTAAAAGTATCTTCAGTAATACTAGATAGGTTGTATTTTAAAGATAGTAGACCAATCAGTTCGCTATATCGGTTTTTTTTACTATGTCCAATCTTGAGATTCAGAAGCTAGAAAAATAAATAAATTAGATCCACAGCAGTCCAAAGGATAGATTTATTATTACTTGAAAGAAGAAGGTTCTAGCTACCATACTTATGTGTAAGTTTTAGGAATGTGACACGCGTTGACAATGCTTTCCGGGTCCAAAATAAATAACAAAATCTTGAAAAATTAGAATTTGGTGTAAAACAATAAAAATATAGTTGTAACTTGCCAACTTGTTGTATAAAAGTCACAGGAAAGCAAAAATACGCAATTTCGTATACATAGATGATTTTTCCACATGTTTTTTCCAGCTATTTGGATTTAACAACCAAACTACTGAACCGATTTTGATAAATTTTTGATTTTGATTAATTTCAATGGGACCATTTGGGAAGTATACCCTTTCCAACAAAAAAAGAATTATTCAAATTGGTTCGCAAGCGACGGAGTTATGCCCGAACAAACATAAAAAAAAATAATACAAACATCCGAATTGAGAACCTCCTCCTTTTTTAGAAGTCGGTTAAAAATAAGATAGAACACACCTTCAACTTCAAAAAAATTGGGAAAAATTAGAATTTGATGTAAAACAATAAAAAATACAGTTGTAACTTGCCATTTTTTTTTATAAAATATGATAGTACCAGATAGTACATACCTTTAACTTCAATATCCATCACTAAATAAAACAAAACATCACTTTCATACGTATTCGTGTGGAATGCAAAATTGGTAATGGAAATCAGTTTACTTACCCCTTTTCTTATATACTTACCTGCGACCCTTAATGAGCACAATTCCACGTGCATTAAAATTCTTGGAATTAGAGGTTTGTGGGTTTTGTATTTAAGAAAGAATTTTCCGCATTTTCGATAATGTATTTTGTCCAGCTAGCATTACTAGACGAACTATAGTGCAACGGTTGAATACATTTTTTTTCTTATTATGGAAAACTAGTTGAGTAAAAAAAGACGTTTATTAAATATTTGGTTGTTAAAGCAGATATTTAAGAAGATTACGTAATGGTATCACGAGTTGTTAATAGTTAACTATTTACCGAAATAAAAAAAAACCGGTTACTGAAGTGCAAGTCGGAGTTTCATACGCAGGGTTTTGTTTGCACCAAATGGGGATCTAGCTTCTTGCGTATCTCTATAGGAACGTAGGTTTTTCGAGTACCTATGCTGTGGTGCGCGAGTTCGTACTTGACCGGTTTTTATTATTTTTTGTTTTTATTATTTAGTATTGGCACTATTTGCATACAAAGTTTTATAATTTTATTTCCATTCAACGATAACAAGAACGAAAACGAATAAAATAAAAAAATTCGTTTATTTTTATTATTTCTTTATAAAGCAATATAAGTCTACACACTGTTAGAAATTTCAGCTGTCAACGTTTAATGGTTTATGAGAACCGTTTACCGCTGACTGACAGACGGATAGACAGCGAACGCTAAGTAATAGGGTTCCGTTGTAAATTATGGAATGTTCAAGATATTACTTTTCAATACCTTCTATCTTAAGGCCAGGTTTTCCGGAAAAACGTTGTTTTGCATTGTGTAAAATTGTGTTTTATTCGTAAACAACAAGGATTTAAATTTTGAAAAAAATATATTACATATTTCACACTTCGATCTTGCGATTTCGGCCGTGCGATACACGATTACTTGCACTTTACTGCATCCAATTAAATCGCAAAGACAAGTCAAAATCAAGATGTAATTATCATTTCATTTGAGTTATATAAGGTTTTGAGTAATAAAACTTATACCACAATAAAGGTCGTAAAAAATGTGATATAAATCGGCCGTCATAATGTGAAATATGAAAATACGTATCCCACTAATTCCAAAATCAAGTGATTTTGTCGTTTCATGAGCGCGCCCCGTGTCATTTAGTCCCGAGCGGAACGTGTTGGAGGTCGGACGTGTGCTAAATTTTTGCGATCCCGCCACCCCCGCTAAGTTCTGTTACTGGCTAAGCCTAAATTGATTACCGCTCTAGCACTGCCGGCACACCAGTGTGCCGCGAATTTAATGTTTATGTTTATTTACGTAAGATTTATTTTTTATTTTGGAATTTTCACGTGTCGAGTGGTTAAATAATAATACTTGTATACAATTTAGTGTTCAAACAGTTGTAATATAGTTAGTTTTTATTAGATGTAGCTATAATTTTGTAAAAAAAAATGGGGGAAAAAAAAGTTGTCACGGCTCTTCGTTGCAGCGGTGACTACTTTTTTTATAAACTTTGGCTGAATAAACAAAAAGGTATATAGGTATATACATAATTTACTTTACTAACTAGGTAAGTACCGACACGAAACAGATAAATTTCCACACCGCAAACATGTGTGTAAACAGTTTAATTTAAACCTTATTTCAGTACGCATAAAGACGTGCGCTTTAGTGGTTTAGTTTTCGCGCGGAATAGATTTACCAACCGCATCGAGTATGTAAAACAATTGAATTTGAACCCTATTTCAGAGTGCATAAAGCCACCTCACGCGCACATGATACAATGATTTACTGTTTTCAAATGTCAAATAGGTAGTTCACCCCGCTACGTTAGTCTTGATGGTTTCGGAGAGTTTGTATAAGTCTTATAATATTTGTTATTTATTAGAAATGTCCGTTTTCACTTATCTTACTCCTAAACAAATGCAAAAATAATAGCTCGTATTTCCTACATGAGAGTTGAATATCGGTGCAATAATGTTGTGGTGTTCATGTAGAGAAGAAATATAAGTGTAGTTATACGCTAGGTGGGTACCTACTCACAGCCACCACAACACAACAAATAATAATATTTATGGTGTCCGCAACGTTTGTGTAGGTCTCGTCTATGCCAAACAATACGCGCAGCGCACTCGTGAGTCGCGTGCCATAGTGTAAAAGTGTTACAGTATGACCATTTCCTATGAAAATATTATAATAACATACTTTTGGTAACGTTTAGGCTACCGGACCAGTTCATTTATGCGCTGTACACTAGAGTCCATCCTCTTACTAATTACTAACAATGTATCAAGTTATGACAAGACATACAAAAAACTATGTGGTCAGTTTGGATAGTTTTTCCAATCCAATGCGTTACTTTATCGGTGTTTATTGGCAAGAGGAAAAATGTATAGAAATTATAAATTACATACACTAAACTGTTTTTAATTGACTATTGTATTGTATATTATTAACCGACTTCCAAAAAAGAAGAGGTTCTCAAATCGACTGTTTTTTTTTTGTTGTATGTTTGCTCAGCGATATTTTCGCCAATTGTCAATCGATTTTGATGATTCTATTTTTTTTGGAAGTGTATCTTCCCGGACTGATCCCATTTCAATTTGGTGAAGATCTGATGAAGAACTTCGGAGACAGGTAACGGAACTCTTCATTCCCGTAGGAATTCCCGTTCCCGTATAGCCGTACAGCCTTCCCCATGAATGTAACTATCATAAATTCATAATCATAATACAAAAAAGAATTTCTTGCACCGCGTCGCACGCAGTCACGCAGGCTCGACGCGTTCTCGTTTGGTGGCCGCGTCTCGCGCACCGCCCGTTCGATTTAATAATATTGTTGAATTATTTTAATTTTACATTATCTCCTAAACGGTGAGTTCAAATAACATGCTGTAAAAGACAAAGTTTATCTTCATAAAATTATCTTGATGATGAAGTAACTTTCGCTAGTAAGGATTAATATGCCTGCCTAATATTAATGCTGAAAAACCACCTTTAATTTTTAAATAAATTATTTGACATAAAATGCCTTAGTGTGGCATATTTATAAGAGATAGATATAGGTGTAACGTCGCGGACTTTTTTTTAGATCGAATGAAAAACAATATCTTTGTTGTACATGGTACTTACGTATAATTAGCTATTACCACAGCGCACTTAGCGCACTTCCACTTTATAATATTATTTAGTATAGATTTGAATAAAGTAGTATCTCATTATCATTATTGTAACACCATAAAATACATAAAGAAATTAAACACACACCATATTACAATTCTATCCTATTTATTTATAACGGTTTGCTATCTATGTTTCTGTGTACGTGCGTCTGTGTGCCTGTGTATCTGTCTTTGGCACTGTAGCTCCGTTATCTTTATTGAACAGGGATATTTTGTAAGTTTTTAAAATTTTACTTGTTGATTACCAACAAATCAAAATCAAAATTTGCGTTACAGGGCAATAGAGCATGCGGAAGGGCGTGACTTGTCTCCAAAATAATACTCATTTATTGGGGTTACCCCCGACGGTATAGTTGGGAGCGACACCATTGTTGAAATTAAATGTCCAATAACGGCATTTAGAAAATGGAAATGCTGCTATTGAAGAAAGTAAAATACATATATTTAAATTCGATAGAATAAAACATACCAGGGTTATAAACAAAAAAAGTAATTGGTATTACCAAGTGCAGGGTCAACTTCATGTAACAGAAAAGAACCAATGCATTTTTGGAATATGGTTCGGTGAAAACTAGTAGTAGAAAATATTTCAAGAGATGACGAATTTTGGCGGGTGCATATGAAGAAAAAAATTATAGATTTTTATTTGAAATGTATATTGCCAGAGATTGTGGATCCGCGCCAAAATCGCGGTATGCCAATACGAGACATAATATTGAAAGAAAATAAAGAAAATGTTAATGATAAGCCTGTGCAGCCAGGTCCAAGCAAATCCAAGGACCATATTCCGTGTCAATCTACTCAGCTAGGTCCATGCAAACCGAGACAGCTACAGTTCAACGAATTTTAGCCAGTTGCATTGGTAACTTTTATTATGTTAACTATTTGATTAAAAAATATAAAAACGTTTTTGTTTTTTTTTAAATAGCATCTAGGCAAATTCCAAACCATTTATACTTCTAAGCTTTCTTGAATTATAATATTCAAGAATTGTAACATAATTTTCCTAAAGTAAGTGTGCCTACCTACTACTTGATTTTTACGAAGGTATCGCACCAAAGCCAAATAGCGCGCGACGCGTATTTTTGTATCGTACTCGTATTCATAATTTTCGTGTCAGTCAGATTTTAAATCCACCATATACTCTAAAATAAATAAGTATTATTACTGATTTTTAATGATTAGTAATTGGATTCAAGTTTGTACAATACGTACTTAATCCATCTATAACCTTAAAAAAATACTTAATAGAAAAATAAAACAAAATAAACTTATACTAATCAATTCAAGTTGATCTACTGCATTACTTTATCCTGTGACGGAACTTAGTACCTACCCGAGTCCGTGAACTCATGAGCGAGCGGTGCGCTTGGTGCGCGCGTCTCCCGCGCATCGTAACTTATTACGTATTGCTACTCCTTGCGGGGCCTGGGGTAAGCGTTAGATGCCTACGCGCTCAAGTCAGGCTCGCCTTAAAAAGAGAAACGGAAGGAGTGGGAAAAAGCTTCGGAATTCGAACCCCAACAGGATTATGGCGTAACATAGTTTGTTAATAATTGTCTATCTCCAAGTTCTTCATCAGATCTTTATGAAATCAAACTATTTCGGAATAAACCCAAGATAATGCAAAGAAAAGGTACCTACACAAAAATCATGCTTCGGTCAAGTCATGCAGCGGCGTGCGGCACTACGCATTACGGCGCTGCAATCTATCTTGATCTCAAGTGAATGTAGTGTAATAACTTTGTTCACATGCGCGTAATAACAACATGAATGCTATGCATAAGGACCTTACTCGCCGGTGGCGCCAACTGGTGAGCACGAAAACGGTAGCTCCCCATTATGTCACATTATTTGGGATGCGATAAAATTTTATAATTTGGGGGAAGGAACCTTCCACTAGCTAGTATTTTATACGAGTATACAATAGCTAAGGGTGGTTTGAATTTAATTAGAGAAGGACGGCCAGCTAATGGAAAATAATAAAACGTCCGCATCGCTACAAACTGGAACTAGATAATTATAGGTACATTCAATATTGCTCCGAGACCAGAAAAAATAAATCGTAACAAACTTGTTTTGAATGCCATCAGAATAAAGCTTAAGGTCGCCTAATTTGTGTTTTTAAACAACAAAAATATAGAAGTTTTAAGCGAGGCACAAAAAAAAATACAAAACTGGTTAGTAAGAATTTATGAGCTGGTTCCATAACGTCATCTTATATTTTAAAATCAGACTTCAACAGAACAAGACGCGTTCCATTTTGATTTAACTATTTTTAAATAAAAAATCTTGTTATTTAAAAATAATTTCAGTGTTTTTTTTTGTCGCAGCGATGGAACGCCCCTTTAAAATGGGTTTGTTGAGCGCATGCGCGAGCATTTTGACATAGGGCAGTTCTCAGCATCTTTCGTTTCAGTCAGTGTAGCCGTAGTGGTTCTGAAAACGCCCGCGTTTCGCTGTCCCACGTGCTCTAACTGAAAAACAACAAAATCATCACACGTTATTCTTCCTAAGGTGAGTTTTTTTTTCGGTGTTTATTCTCTCATTTATCGTATAAAATTTTTGGTACAAAAAAAAGACATTTCGTGATAATTTATTTTTTTTGGAGCCAAATATATACAGGTGGGATTATTTAAAATATGTGGTATATTTGGGATCATTTTAAAATAAAACTAATTAGTTTTTCGCCGAAATTGCGTGAAAATCCTTCACATTTTGGAATCACAAAGGAAGAATAGCAGGATTTATGATAAAATTTTAATGGATTGTTGCCTTTGGTGACCTAGTTAACAGTTTGTTCCACTACAGGACCGTTGAATCATTATTATTATCACGGTGGAATATTTTAATCAACTAATTATATTTTAAATAATTAATGTAAATTTGAGTTTGTTTGTTCACCTACGTGTTTGTTCAACACGATTAATCTCGTCACTATTATCAATTTGAAAAAAACCTTTTAGTGAAAATTTGAAAAACTTAGGTATAGGTGAAGACGTGTAGGCAACTTAATACCTAGATACCTACTAATTAAGAATGTTTCAGGAGTGTGTGGTCATAATTATTTGAGGATGATGTTGGATACCTGATAGACATTCAAGAAATATATCAGTTACTCAGTAGGTAGTCAGCAACACCCTTAAATATGACCACACACTTTTGAAATACCCTGTAAGTACTTATTGTGTATGTGGTCTCACTGTCTTAATTCAAAACTATTGTAAAATGCAAGCAAAGCCGCGTGAAATCATTACTATTTCATCGAGAATTAAAAATAAGACGCATAAAAAGATGTTACCAACGTAAGCAAAGATAAAATTTGCATAAAACCCCTGACCTTTTAGAAGTTTTTACTTATTTTGATTTTATATTTTGAGTCGGTAGATATATGGGCAGGTTTTTCTTGTTTAGACCAGTCAGAAGTCTATAAAATGAATAAGGTTTTATATCAATACAATCTTGCCAAACCCGGAACCGACCCGGGACCGGAAAACGCAGCGTTGGAAGGCCTCCCACAAGGTAGACTGATGACCTGGTGAGGGTCGCGGGTAGCACAGGACCGGTTGTCGTGGCGACACACGCGGGGAGGCCTGTGTCCAGCAGTAGACGTCTTTCGGCTGATATGATGAATTTTACTAACTGGTATTAGTAACTGGTACAAGAAGAGCTCGTGGCTAAATAGTAACAGCCGCACGGTTCGATCTTCAAGGTTAAGCACGCTTACCGAGGTCGGTCTACGGATGGGTGACCATCTATTCCAGACTGAACCTCCTCCGGGTCATTTGGTCCGGCTGTCATTTGCACATTTTTGACAGTCATGTCATGACATTGATTATGACAGAAAATTGGTCTTGCCAAGACCTCTTCTTTTCGTGTCGATTGACTCATGTCAAATTTTGTCTGACCAGTATTGAGCATCTTGTACAGCTCTATCATTGGCCACGTGCAAATCTTGGATGGTGCAGTGGTTGTGCACGACGGGCAATTAAGAAGGTGATGCATGTCTTGTAGGGCTCCAAACTGGCACTGCGTTTGGGATGGGTAAGCCAGATTTTTTTACAGCGGCCAACGTGGGTCAGCAGTTGGTTAAGATACTTCCAGATTGGCCACTGCAGTTCGCGTCCAGATAGTAGATGTCAAGTCTTTCCAAGGGGTATGGTGGGGGGTGATTACCGGTACCCAGTTGCTGGGTTGTTGCTGTCAGATAGGCAGTCGTTTCATTTTAAATACTGGTACTCAGCTAGATCCGGTTAGTCTAAGAAGCTGACCCCAATATAAATTGAACAATCAAACCGGTAGTTATAAAGTTCTCGCATAAAATGCACAAACATTAAAAAAGCTTACGAACAATGAAGCGATCCCGAAAGTACCATTAATATCTGTCCAGCTGTTTTTGCGTCGTCGGTGCAAAATGACCGAAATAAAAAACAGACTCCCTTACTACATTTTACCGTTTTTGTAATAATGAACCTTGAGGCTGTGAAAATAGAATAGAGAACAGAGAAATTATCTATATTACTGCTCTTTAGTTTATGGACAACTTAGGGCCTAGCACGGCCGTTTTTTGACGTAAGTATAGTAATGTAACGTAAAATTTTACTACGACTATAATACTCGTTTCGCGCTATTTATTTGTATTTGATACCATATTAATATTTTTGTATGATACAAATTATGTATGTCGCATAAAATTAAACCAAAATACGATGGGGTTGTTGTTTTTTACATTCAAAATTCACTTATGTTATCGATACTGCAGTGCGATCTCTAAACATGGCGAAGTGAAAACTTAGACAAAATGCGTGACAAGTGAGCTGTCAAACCATACAAACAAGATGAAATGATAGCTCACTTGCCGTTCACTCCACCTAAGTGTACACGGTGAGATGTGAGATGTCGACAGAATAGACGTGTCATGGTGTCATGTTACTATAGGTAGGTACGTGTAAACCATTCGTGCGCTAGGACCTCTGAGTGTCAATTCTACTCATTTTCAAGCAACGATCAAATTCTCATCTCAATAGGGAATATGCAAGATAAAAATATTTGTTATCTACACAGTTTATCTCAAAATATACAAAAATATTATTATACAAAAATATACTAATAGTGAAAGTAGAATCAAAATTGATCGAAAACCCAATGAGATATAACTATTTTAAAAGATTATATTTGTCCCTCTCGCGAAAAGCTCTTTTGTATGGCAGCTGTATCTGGGCGTTACGGACTTTGGCGTCAAAGCCCATATCGGACTTCTCTTTCTAATTGACAACTTTGAAGCTTTATAACTTCATCGCCGATGAAGTTATTTAAAAAATTATTTTATAAGTTTAACTTTCTAAAGCTACTAAGTATTTTATTTTCTAAATAAAAAAAAAATGCATTCGTATTCCCTTGCAAACTGTCAAAAATGCATGACAATAAAGGCTTTTTTGACAGTTTGCGACTAACATGCGGTTGCGAATGTTGTATAAAAACGTTGTTATTAGTAGAATTGGTAGGTATATATATTCATTCTTTTCCTAACTATGTTGGGCTCGGCTTCCAGTCTAATTGAATGGAGCTGAGTACCAGAATCCTTTCATGTTAAAAAAAAAGTTTTATTAAAATCGGTTCCTTCATAAATGACGGAGAAATAGGTAACAAACATAAAAAAAATACTTGACAACCGAATTGAGAACCTCATCCTTTATTTTAAATCGTTTAAAAATGGAACTAAATTACATCCGTGCGAAGCCGCACGTATTTGATGTAGGTACTTAATTTATATTAAATGTCGCATGAAAATAATGAAAACGGAGATTTGACCATCATCATATTTCAGCCATTATGTACAAAATATTTAATATAAAAAAAATATTTATGGGTACACAAACCTTCCTCGTTTCTCGCTCTATCTAATAATGAAAACCTAGGGCGGGTCACTAGTAATAAATATAAATTGAGATATGGGAGGTTGATGTACCTTCGTCAAGTCCTACATACCTTTAATGTGACCAGTGGACTCTCTTGAATATTATATGACGATCTTGAATGGCAAGACGGTTGCAATGAGCGTTGCAGTCCATCAAGTTGCATCATGCATGATGGAAGGATGACTTCACAATGATGACAATGTACTAGTAAACAGCAATGAAAATAATGTTTAAGTACTCAGTTTATGATAGAATTTTATTGCAAGTACTACCTACTGGTACCTAAATTGGAAAAGTACGTGACGTTTCGAGTTCACATATTTAGTACGTATACTGCTTGGGCGTTAACGGCATTTAGATAACACAGGCCTGTCGGAAATTATCCGAAGGAAAATATTCTCGGAATAAAAAGTCTAAGTGCTATTCGAGACTATAATCTATTTCTGTGCCAAATTTCATCCAGATCCGGTCAGCCGTTCTGGCGCGATTGAGTAACAATCATACACCCATCCAAAACTTTCACATTTGTATATGTAACTAGCTTTGCCCGCGGCTCGGCCCGCGTGGATGTCGGAAAAAAGTAGCCTATGTCCTTTTCCATATCCCAGGCTATATATCTGCGAAATTTCATGACGATCCGTTCAGCCGTTTTAGCGTGGAAGCGTAACAAACAAACTTACTTTCGCGTTTATAATATTAGGGATAGTAAGATGTTGAGTACCGAACCATCTGATTCCCACAAAGCTAGAAACATTATAGGTTCCATCTCACTAAGACACCATGGTAGCAAAATGTATCGAGCGTATAAGGGGGGAATTTAAGGGGTCCGGATGCATCCCCTCTTCACACAAGACGAAAATAAAAATCGCGCAATATTAAACGTATTCAGACATATCGAGTCCCTCCTGCTGACTTATCGCCAGTGACATTTTGATCATAATGTGTTTTGGTTTTAATCATACTCGTAGAGTTCCAAAAATGTGTAAAAATCCGTTTTGTATCTAAATAAAACGGATTTCTTTGCTGCGACTTTCCTGTGGTGGTTACGGATTACGAAAATAAATTAAAGTACGTAAAGATCCCAGGACCACCCCATGTGAAAGCTATAGCTACACCCGTTTCCACTTCTCAGTTACCTTGTTATGATTGGCTGTCTGACTTTTGGGCTTCTTATAACCCGTAATCTGCCTAGCCTTTTCCCAACTTCATTGGGGTCGGCTTCCAGTCAAACCGGATTCAGCTGAATACCTGTATTTTACGTGGAGCGGCTGCCTACCAGGCCTCCACAACCCATTAACTGGGTAACATGGTACTTCTTGGCAAGACTGGAGTCAGATTTTCTGGCTTCTGACAATCCGTACCGACTGGCAAAGATCTACAAATGATAGCCGGGACCAACGGCTTAACGTGCTTTCCGAGGCACGGAGGAAACTCGATATGGTAACCCATTCACAGACCGACCCCGGTAAGCGTTGCTTAACCTTGAAGATCGACCCGTGCGACTGTAATAATGACTTTCAAAAATCTTCTAATAACATCTAGGATCAACAGGCTCAACGTGTTTTCCGAGGCACAGAGAAGTCTCGCTGTTTACCTAATCTATGGTCACCCATCCGTGAACCGATCTCGGTAAGGCCTGTGCAGCTGTTGTTATTCAGTCGCGAGTCCCTTTTCAGCCAGGAGACACCAAAAACACTTATGTAGCGCAGTGAAGACTATAATTTAGGTGAAGTGGCTTTAGAAACAGTACCTATGTGTTTGCTCAGACAGTAGACAGATGAGAGAATGACTGTGCATAAAGATAATTACGTTGAACATCGTGTTCAGTTTGTGGTTCTCAAACTTTTAGGGGTGAATACACTGGAGTTCTGAACTTCTGAATTCACTACAATTCGGTGTGCTCATTATTTTTAGTGCTACAAAACGAATTTAGCTTTGTGTTTGATTTTTAAATCCAGATACAAAGCACTAGCTGTTTTCAGTTTAACGAGGAAATTCTGGCACTTTTTCAGTTAATAGATTTTAGCGGAGCATACCTAAGAATGCCCACTGTTCCGCATTTTTTAATTCATGAAATCATGACGTCTCAATACTGCCTCTGCTAGGCAATAGTATTCTCTATGTCGTTTCAAAACCTATCTGTAATTCTGAATTGACCTTTTTGGACGGGCAACACGTTATCCTTAAAAAAAAAAAGTAAGGAATATGATTTTTTTTTTGTTTTATAATTTAGATTACGTAGGAAATAAAGAGTTTTTAATATGATTATTATTAAAATTTGAAAATAATATAGGTAACAAGCAGCAAATTGATGTGATTAATCACAAAAAAAGAGAGATGAATAAAGTAGAACTAATCAATGGAAAGGGCGGCGAAAGAAAATATATATTGTGTGAGCAATGATATGAAAGAAAAGGCAGTCAGTGGTAGCGTGGTGGTTTGCAGAGGAGAAACGAAGAAGAAAACGTGTTAAATCAACCCCAGGTAAAATGGGCCAAGAGCAGGAAGATGTTTTAAAACTGCTCCTTGACATGTCGGGGCCGCAGCGGTTATTAATATCATAAACAAAAGTAAAGACATTTAAAGCTGTCCTGAATCGACTTCTATCGTGATCCTTTACGTTCTTTAGTTATGAAAAACGGTTGGGATATTAAGGAAAGGTCAATGTACTTTATTGCAAGTTTGTCTGGCGCCTACCATGATGTTCCTTGAGGATACTTATATCCAAGACGTGATAATATAAAGATTTCGTATCTCAAAGTCAAGCGTACGCGTAAACCAGAGGTAAGAGCTAGTCTCCCCGTTACGAATGAACCAAATACATTATTTTGCAATGGTGAACCAACAGCTCCATGTCTGCTTGACAAAACAGTTGAAATCCCTGAAGATATTAACGTAACATAATGTTCCTTAATTACAGCGTACATGTACGAGAAGTTTGGCCATTCACGCCCACTTGAAAAATTGACACTGTACAGCCTAGATGCGCGTTAGAAATTGTTTAGAAATGTTTAGCACAGGGAACTGAAGTTTACAAGCAAACCCACAGGCAACTTCTAGTCTTCCTATTACGGATGAGCAGAACCAATTAGTTAGCAATGACTGCAGATGTGGCAAGCTCCCAACACGTAGAATAAATAAAGATGGTACGGTGGTAGTACGTTTTCCGTGGCCAAAGACTACGGTTGTATACTGGCTGCGCCCACGCAATATATCAACAGTTTTATGTTTGAAAATCGAACCACGGAACTTTCGAGTGATTGGTGGAGGCATCTGGCACAATGATTAATCTTCTTCAGTGTTGGATTGCTCCTTCAGTAAGTTTACATTTGTTTTGTTTTCGGCCATTTCTTCTTCTACAATTTAGGATAATTCGTATGGAAAAATCTAATGTATATCCGGCTGGATTAACTCGTTCATTTTCCTAAAATAAGTTCTAGTTTCGTGCTTATGCGTTTGAAAGACTAAATTCTCTTTGGTGTCTTCCCAAGCCTTGTTTCGGTCTGAAGATCGACATGTCAAACTTACGACATTTGCCAAGGTATGAAGGAAGTGGAAATTATACTTTTTGTTATTTTCTGATTAATTTCGTTGCGGGATCCAAGACAGTTGAATCATTTCTCAGGGACTCGTCGAGCTTCATTGACTCGGCGTTTTTCCCGGTGGTCGCAACTGGTGATTCTGGCTTTCAGGAGTTGCAGTGGTTTGGGAATATGGTGTAGAGGGATAGTCCCAAAAAAAAATTGCCAAGGTATCTATCTATTCGGTGCTTGAACCACCTTATCTTTGGCTTTTGGCTGTATGCGGATCACACGTTACACTGCTTAAAATTCTTCTGTTATTGACTGAGTGACTGGCAGAGACAACACACAGCCGAAAGTACTGGTCGTAGAAAGCTGAAATTTGGCATAATTATAGGTTCCTTGTAGAGTGAAGGGGAGCACTAAGAGAGGATTTCACGGGCTAAAGCTAGTATACTTATAAAAGATTCAGATAGGTTCCTACTAACGTAAACAATGCATTTTTTTTAAACAAAGCCTGGTTCACATGTGCTTTTGTATCCTTTGTCCTCAAAATATTGAGGTCAGCCCATGTTTCAGCGTAAAGTATTTTTTTATTTAAATTTTTTATAGCCCGGAGTTAAAAATTCGGAGGAATTCCGACCCACATAGAAAGTTAAACGAAGAAAGGGCTTTCAGTCGGTGTCTATCCGATTAGTTACTTAAGTATGATATTATTTACTAGGAGTATTCAGTCTTAATTAATCTTAATTCATGAAGAATACCTTTCCGACTTACCAATATACAAATCTAAGTCAGGTTACGTTGCAATCTTAAGTAATAGACAAAATTATAATACGTTAATTCGATTTTGGACTCCGTTTTCCCCCGCTTTCCAATTGTGAATGTTACCGTTATATTTACCCCTTTGTGGACAAACGGGATAAAAAACAGGCTTACTAAGTTAAAATAAAAGCTACTGAGCTTTTATTTTGGGGGAAAATCCCCCAAACACCGTGACATCTGTCAAGGAAATCGTTTGAAAGATTACGCAGGTCCTTTCGCACGGGTTTAACGCGTGAAACGTTTGGTATTACGCGCGCTTTAGCGCTAAACAAGATGGCGTCCGAATCAAATTGTTTATATATATACGATAATAGTACAATTTGAGGGTTATTTTTAGACCTGCCAATATTATTGTTGTGCATTTTGCTTGTTTTGGTGTTGCATCATCTTTTTCTGTTTAAAGCGTACCTAGTATCTTACCTATGTTATAAGTAGAAGTAGGTATTTATTATCTTGGTAGGTAGCAGTTTTATATTCTTCTTTTTCCCGGTCCTTACCTACTTATGGTGAGCACTAAGGAATTGTTGCACAGTTTGAGCAGTGATCAAATTATTATTTGGTTTCGACCCCGAAATAATCTCTAAGTACAAAACTTCACTCGGGGCGGGGTGGGTCTAGGAATGCACTCTGAAAAGGATTCGAACATTTTTCTATGGGAGTTGGCATTTCGACCCGCCGCCATGTTGGTTTTTTTTCAAAATCACGGCGCGCGATGGAACAGGAATTTATGGGTAGAGCTGTAAACAATATGGTGCCCTAATGTGTCACGATGCCGAGATTGCCCTTTGAAGTACGAGTACCTATAGCAATTTAAAAGTCACAGCCGGGTTGTCTTCTCCAAAGGAAAAGGTTTAAGTTCTTTTCCTTAAAACTCTTCTAGGAAATTGGTTTCCTTCTCTAAGAGTTTTTCTTTGTCAACTTGTTGTTAAACGACTAATAAACTTTCATTATAACAACAGCTAAAACAATAAAAACACTTAATTTGCAAGAGTATCCTGCGAAAGTAAAAGATTTAGGCCCAACACTGCGTGAAGTTATTTACGACAAAATTAATGGCCAGTTGGAAAATATGTGTAGCTAGGGTAGGTACGGCCTACCTCTTTAGAAATAACTCCTTTTGTGGGCCAACATTGTATTCTAGTTGGGAAATTTATTTGACAATAATTGAACATTGATTTTCTTTCATGTCTACGTTCTGCTGGATATCAATATCCCTTAAATACAAAACAGAAATAGAACTACATAATATTATATGATTATTAAGTTCCTGCCTATTTTTATTATTTTTTTCTTTTTTTAAAAACGTTGCCCCACACTAGGAATTTCTCCTGTATCGTGGGTGCGTTTACAAACATACAAAGTCACATACACAAACAGCCAGACCCGGAACAACTATCTGTAGGCCATACAAATATTTGTTCCGTGCGGGAATCGAACCCTATTATAATTGATTTTACTTAAGGATTTAGCTATAAGTATCTTAATTAAAGAGCGTCCGTGGAGTTTCTTGGACGTTCTTCTCCGTAGAGATCTACGCTTTGGAGCAGACAAATAAAATTCAAGAAAAAAGTAGTACTTACTGCTGAATAAGTACTTACTACTTTTTTTCTGAATTTTATTTTTGTTTATTTAATTTTCAATTTTCGATATTTTTGAAAAAAAATATTTAGAATCTGTTCTACTTTCTTTGTTTTTTTTGTTAGGCTTAGTTCTTAATTATCAGCATCGCGATGCATGTTTTTATTTTATGGCACAAAAATTAGAAACTCATCGAATTTTAACGAACGTCTGACAAAGAGCTGTCATGGCATAGCCCAACTACTCAATAAGTAAATGCTAGAGCGAGCGAAGCGAGCTCGTACATTTTAGCCCCTCGCTTCGGAATTGATACATTTTTGACCTTTCATACAAAAATAGGAGTCAAATCGTGGATTAGTAAGAGCGAGCGTCTTTTTACTAATTTCGGCCTTGAATGGGATTTTATTAAAAAGACTCCGCAGTATTTGAGTGAGCGCTGAAATAATTGTATTTGCGTACTTACTATATTATTCTTCCATAATATATAGTACAATTCAATAAGATATAGTACGATACTATATAACTAGACAACAAGTCCGCCATTGTACAGTGTACAGTATAGTGCAAAAAGTTTGAATAAAATAAATGAGTCAAAACTTGGATTGCGTATTGAAATTGGCGTACATTTTTCTTAATTTAGCTAAGCTTGCTTTTGATCACTATCTCATCTGATGGTAAACGATCTACTACTACGTTGAAGCACGCTAATCTTAAATTTACCTATTCACTTTTGACTTAAAGCCTCCCACTGCACAATGGTGACGTTGTTCACAGAGGGTGACCTTTCCATCGCGTTGACACAACTCACAATGGGAACGTATTTTCACGGATTCGGATCGGATGCAGTGCATAACCGCTCTAATAATAACTCCAATAAGCGTCAGGTACCTTACTAATCCGTTTTAGATGTCAGGGGACTTAACATGACGTGTTAATACGTCAGTCATTCGAGCGAGAAAGAGGGATGGAGCTATACACCCGATATAGCTCCATCCCTCTTTCTCGCTCGAACGACTGACGTTTTAACACGTCATGGTACGCCCTCAACGCGTAAAGACGCAACAGACAGGCAGAGTTACTTTCGCATTTCATTATTTATTATGGTCTGAAATGTACTTACCTACATAACAAATGACAAAAAATTATACCCAACCTTCCCAGTGCACAATAGTTATTCTGTTATGTCCACAGAGGGTGACCTTTCGCTAACTCCGTCGCTCGATACAGTAGTCGCATTGTAGTGTTTTCCTTTCAATCCCAGCGGCCCTACCATGACGTGTTAAAGTGTGAGTCGTTTGAGCGAGAAGGAGGGATGGAGCTATACACCCTATATAGCTCCATCCCTCCTTCTCGCTCGAACGGCTCACGCTTTAACACGTCATGGTAGGGCCGCTGTTCCCATTTAATGTTGGACTTTAGCATTTATAATAGTAACCGAGTTGCTGGTCAGTTCGTTATATAATTGGGTTAACTGACAACAAATACAGTGAAACTTGGATAAGTGGGTCCTGGATATTATGTGAGTACCTCTACCTACTTCCTAAAATATTTTTGAGACCTTTGCAATTCATCAAAATAAGACCTCATTTGTTATGTACGTTATTTTACGCGGTAGAACTTGATAAAACATTTTAAAAGTTCCCCAAAAGAGATTTTATACAGAATGTATTTTTTTATAAGCTGTAGTTGATAAGTTGTTTTTATTTAATTTTGTGGTTTTGTGCGTCATATGTGGCAGTATAAACGTGTTTTCTTTCTTTATGCGTAAATATGCTATACATAAAGCTCTGTGAAGGATATCACAGAGAAACCTTTACCAAGTAGTTAAATCGTTTAAAGGTTCTCAAAAGTTCATATCTGTATTATAACATACAACCGAATTGGTCTAGTAGGTTTGAAGAAAAATCGGATGTTACAGACGGAAAGACACACGAGTGATCCTATAAGGCTTTCGTTTTATCATTCGGTTGCATGGAACCCTAATTAAGGTTTAAAAGCTACAAACGATAACTCTTGTATAACGATATCTCAGATACGTGTAACAGAATTTAAACGCAATAATTACTTAAGGGGTCATTGTACTTATCATTATGAACAACTTTTACTACGGAAACAAAACTGACCGTGAAAAAAAATCTACTACACCATACACCTATGTGCGCATACATACTAGTATTATCGAAAAAATGTACTGAAAAGTTGATTTTTTTTTCGTGATTCGGGGTTGGTACCAATAATAGTAAACGTTGTTCATAATGATGAATACTTACAAGGCCCCCATAAGAGGTATTGCGTTTATTCTGTTACTGGTTGCAATACATACCTATTCATGTCTCAAAGCTGTACCTACCGGGTTGCGGATTTTGTTCGAAAGAGTTACCGCGGCCCTGGAACGTAGGCACTAGGAGGAGCATGGATGGGTTTTAGTCAGTAAGAGTCTGACACTCCCTCCCGCTCCACCCAGAGCGGAAGGGGTCACTTGATGATTTCCCATCCTTAAAAAAAAAGCTGTACCTACCCAAAATTAATGTGAATCGTAGACAAAACACGATTACGAACCAAAACCAAAAACCTCTTCATATTGCCCTTTACAATATCTAACATCAATGGTTCAATCTCAAATTCAATCCTTTATCCAGTAAAAATAAAAGGCCCAGGCTCCAGCGAGGCAGAGAAAACTTGACTGAAGTTGACAAATATCATTTCTACCGCGCTCAGCAAAATTAATATCCATCTTTTGTCAGTCCAACCCAGTCGTAAGATAGGCTTCATAACCACGACATTTGTCTGCGTCCTATTTCTTATTTTTTCCGTAATAAATGGCTGCAGTTTATTATTAAAGTGGTCGCACTAAGTTGCCAGTAACTGGACGACCTGTTTTGCTCGAATGAATCTTTACTGCCTCAACAGAATGATAAGTAGCCTTTAATACTTTGTTTTTCTTTTAACAAGGAAACTGTATAAAGTTGCTGATTTATTAGCCATGTCATTGTAGATTTAAGTATACACGTTTGTAGAACGTTACTCAGGTAGGTATCAATTTTCCTCCAATGACTTAGTGCTTGAATCTCACTCAAAAATTAAGCGTTAGTACTAATCTAAAAATAAGAGGAGCTCGTGGCTAAATAATAAAAGCCGCACGGATCGATTTTCAAGGTTAAGCAACGTTTGACGAGGTTGGTATGTGGATGGGTGACCATCCACAAAAAAATAATAATACCGAGATGTCCTCCGTGCCTCGGAAAGCACGTTAAGCCGTTGGATCTTTGGCGGTCGTTATGGATTGTCAGAAGCCAAAGAATCTGATTCCAGTCTTGCCAAGAAGTCCCGTGTTACCCAGTTAATGGGTTGTGGAGGTCTGGTAGGCAGCCGCTTTGCCTAAAATACTGGTATTCAGCTGTATCCAGTTTGACTGGAAGCCGACCCCAATATAGTTGGGGCAATGCTAGGCCGATGATGACTTATCTAAAAATAAAACCGAATTCCAAAACAAAACAATACAATATGCAATAGTACATTTCGCCGCCCTAGACGAAGGCGAGGCCGTTATGAAGCCGAGAGCACCCATCCAGCATTTTAGCATACCCGAAAAAATATTTCATAAACATCGTTCATTTGCTACAAGGTCGACATATCTCAAAATTGATGATTATTTAGTTAATAAAACAATTGTGTTGAAAAAATTGCCCTCCGTTTACTGTAAAAACGTAATTTCTCTGTGAATATTCGCTCTCTCTCTTTCTTACTATAAAGCTTAGGGAAATGACGTTTTTACAGCAGGTATACGGATCGCAATTTTTTCAACACAAGTGTAGATATTATTAACTAAAAAAATATCAATTTTGAATTGCGAACAGACCAACCAACAAACCGTGTAGCAAATGAGCAACATAATATTTGTGAGAGATGAAATAAATCTGATAGTTATACCATTTTTTCGATAAAAATCAAGGGTTATGTTCCTAACTCGAAAACATTCCAGATAAATAATTCCAACTAATGGCCTAAATCTGTTTACTTGCTATTGGCTCACATTCTCAGCGGATGTGTTTTCAATTCAAGAGGCGCTCACGTCAGGAAAATGCACCGATAATGTTTTAGCAGTCAAAACGGATCATGAATCTTGCCAAATTTACAGTTTACAGAAGGGAATTGCGTTTTATTCGTGATCGGAAACATGAGGAAACAACGTGTTTTACATTGTTGTTGTTGTCTGTTAAATTATTATTGTTACAGAAGTGACGACATGCATTTTCCCGAATAGGTACTGTTGTAGTAGGTACTCGGCACAGACTGGGTAGACCATGTCCTGGTTCCCTTCATTTAACAGACATTCACATCCCTAAATTCATCATCTGCATAGCCTCAACCCAACTATATTGGGGTCGGCATTTTATCAAACCAGATTCACATACCTAACTGACCATAAATAAATAATTAATTCACAATCATTTTGGATTTATACTTTTATAACTTTAGTACCTACCTAAGTAATACCTACTCCTAGACCTGGTATAATTGTTCTGTCAAAATTTTGCTTGCTGACAATGATTCATAAATCATTGATGAGCTCTTGCTGTAACTAGAGAAATCCCTGATTATTAGTTTGCCTAGTTTCGGAATCAGGGGTTAGATTTTAGAGTGTCACACTTTGCTCGATCCATTTAAAATAACGTGTCTTTATTTTATAACTTTACAACGAAGTCTTGTACCTAAGTATAAACAATAAATAAACACGGGCGAAGTCGCTGGAAGCTCATACAAATCAAAAGCCTGACTTTCTTTCCACTTTTGCAAAACCTAGATATGATATGGTATGATATAGGTACCTAAGGTTAGATTCTATGAATAGAAATTCAAATAATGTTTATGAAACACGTGTTCCGAAACGCTTAGTTACGCAGCTACGAGTAACACAACAACACAACTTAATTAAGATTATTCAAAAATTGTCACCAGTCCAGTTTAACAAGTATAAGTATATTCTATTCAGCCAGTATACTATTGTAGTCTTTGTTCTATTCCAAATTTTTTTATGGCAAGCAAAGCCGATGTCGACTATTCTGCCAATGTCTAAAGTGGATTGGTAGAGCAAGTGTGTGTGATATAATAGGTCTTTACCTATGAAATTGCAGTTTTGTATGAAACAATTTAAACGAATTTTTTTCATGTATTTTTTTTTGTATTAATCGAAGTAATCACCCATGCAATCAATGCATCTTTGCCAACGCAGTGGCAGTTTATTGATGCCCTTCTTAAAGAAATCAGCTGGACGGGAGGCAACAAATTCTTCAAAGGCATTTTGTACTGCCTCTCGGGTATTGAATTTTTTTCCCGCCAAGAAGTTATCCAAATTCTGGAAAAAGTAGTAGTCTGTAGGCGCAAGGTCTGGTGAGTAGGGCGGATGACGGAGAGCTTCCAACCCCAGTTCTTGCAACTTGCAGACCGTCTGCTGTGCAGTATGAGGTCGCGCGTTGTCGTGCAGGAGCAGCGGAGACGAGCGATTGACCAATGCTGGTTGGAGATGTGCCAGCTTCTCCATCATTGTGTTCAGTTCTTCACAGTACACATCTGCAGTAATGCTCACCCCGTTTGGTAAGAAGCTGTGATGAATCACACCGGCGCTAGACCACCAAACAGCGACCATCACTTTTCTAGGGGTAAGTTTTCGTTTAGGGCATTGTTTAGGTGCTGAACCAGGATCGAACCAACTTGCTGAGCGCTTGCGGTTATCAAACAGAATCCATTTTTCATCGCAGGTAACAATGCGGTTCAAAATTCCTTCATTTGTGTGTCTGTTGAGCAGTGCAAGGCACGTCTCGACGCGTACTTCGCGCTGGCGATCATTGAGTTCGTGGGGCACCCATTTGTCAAGCTTTTTTACCTTGCCAATTTGACGCAAATGGACCAATATTGTTTTGACGCTAACGTCGAAAGCTGCTGCTAATTCAGCCGTAGATTGTGTATCATCAGCTTCCACAATCGCCTTTAATTCGTCATTGTGGACCAAAGTCTTCCGACGACCGCGAGGTTCATTTTTCAGGTCGAAATTTACAGAACGGAAGCGAGCAAACCAATAACAGGTGGTGCGTTGGTTTGTAGTGTTAGCTCCGTAAACGTCGTTGATGTTGCGTGCCGCTTGTGCCGCGTTGCTGCCACGACGGTACTCATATTCCATAATTACTCGAATTTTTAACGTATCCATGATGACGAAAAAGATTGAAATGCGATGAAAATGTAACACTAATCAATAAACAAATGACTAGGTACTTTTGGAAAAAAAAAACCATGTTTTTAAAATAAAATTAATTTGAAATTAGAATTCTTAGCCAAACAAAAATTATTTTGATTTGAAATGGCCAGTACTGCAGAACGGCAATTTCATAGGTAAAGACCTAATATGAACGGTAGACAGGGATTTAATTCTTCGATTGTTCTGTACAGTTGGGCACAAGTATATTTAAGTACTTAATATAATTATAAATGTCATTGATAAGTAAGGTCAGTCATACGACATTGTCGTTTTTCAGGTTAGGTTGCTTTACCTATAGGTACAGTCGCAGTTTTTGTCGAACTATTTTGTAGGAGAGATGAAAAAGAAAAAAAATGTAGATTTGAAAATAGTAGGTACTCTAGAGTTATGGGATATCAAAAGGAATACGTTGTATCCAAGTAGGTAGGTAGACCTTTTTTTTTTAGGATAGGAAATCATCAAATGACCCCTTCCGCTCTGGGTGGAGCGGGAGGAAGTGTCAGATTCTTACTGACTAAAACCTAGTGCCCTTTGCGTTGCAGTTGAACAAAATCCGCAACCTTGACAGCCTGTGGCCCTAACGGGGCCCCGTCTACCATATGGTAGGTAGACCTACAAAGAATTAAGAGAATCTATTTAAAAACAATAATATTTTTTAAGTTACTTTTACAAGCTTTTAGTTTCACCTGTCCCGGTGTCCGTTGGCTAATTATTCATTAGGTGAAAAGTCCTTTGGATGAAAACTTAAACGTTGCCCCACACTAGGAATTTCTTCAGTATCGTGGGTGCGTTTACAAGCATAAAAACTCACATACACAAACAGCCAGGCCCGGAGCAACTATCTGTAGGCTAGGCCATACAAATATTTGTTCCGTTCGGGAATCGAAACCGTGACGCGCAGCGCAGGAGCCAATCGCTCAATCACTGCTCCAACCGTGTCGTCAAAATATAATGTTGACCAACGGTTCATGGACCAAATCAACTGTTGGTAAACTGTTTTAGCTACAAATAATGTAGTCCATTACCTACATTTCGATACGATGACGCGTCCCTCTTATCAATGAATGTATATCACAAGGCAATAAAAACTTGTTTTTATGATTATTGATTCTACATACATATTTGCTGTACGAGTATTATTCATGTAAGTAGTAGTGATAGTGACGCACATAAACTGATATCTAGATGTAGTCTGGTGGGCTCAGAAACAGGATTAAATTATGATGCTCAAAAAACTTAAAAAAACGGTCTCTGCTACCAACAGAATGGGCTACTAGTCCATTTTTATGTGGGTCATAAAATTTATCATCTACACAACATTAAACCATGATTGTATTTTTTGTCTCAGAGTCAAATATTCCACCAAATTTAATTTTATTTAAGAACGTTCCTAAATAAGGTATGATTATTAATATTATTTGATTATAACGTCAAAATCGTGCAAATCATAGTGGATAACTTTTTATGTAGTTAATTACTATGTACTATATTCCACAGTAAAAACAATGAAATTCTACAGGCATCTCCTACTTTTCTGTATTTAACATAAGTACTAATTTAGGTTCAAGCTCTACTCAAATTCTATTTGAAAAAAACATAGTTACCTAAGTACTTATACTTATTTAACAAAAATATGATTCAAATAACTTATTAAGATTATTTTCGCGTTCACCAAAAAATACTAAATCGGACTAATTTAGCTTTTTAGGTGTTTTCCTTTTCATGAAAATTCGGAAAAAGAAACAAAAGTCAATAATGATAAAACAATTTGTAACAATGAGCAGCAGTCACGTTCTATTCTATTCTATATTTTAATATGGCAAGCAAAGCCGATGTCGACTATTCTGCCAATGTCTAAAGTGGATTGGTAAAGCAAGTGTGTGATAATGAACGGTAGGCAGAGATTTAATTTTTATTCTTCGATTGGTCGGTACAGTTGGACACTTGTTGGGTTAGTATGGGACTGAAACAAACAGAAAATAGAAATACATAAATATTATAATAAAATTGTTAAAACATAAAAAAAAAAAAAAAAACATTAAATGCCACATCCACATAGACGGTGATTTGGGGGTTGGGTATGACTCAAAGTTTTATATTATTGCGACTGATGAAAATCATCAGCGCCACAAGCAGTTCTGGAGAGGAATATGTTAAAAGGGAGGGAAAGTTAATCGGAAGAGGGATCTTAAATTTGGGGAGCCGGCTATATAAATCGAGTGAGGGGATGTTATTAGAACATTCGAAGAATATATGGTCCAAAGTACCCTCTTCCATTCCGCACTCGCAGAGAGAGGAATCGCGTATACGTATTTTTTGCAGAAAAACGGGGGTGCAACAGAAACCCAATCTGATTCTGCAAAGGACAGATATAACAGTTTTGGAAACCTTTCTGAAACCAAAGAACCATGGTTTGGGTTTTATTAATGGTTGAACAGCATAAAAAAACCTACCTTTCTTTTTGCTGGACAAATTCCACTGTTCCTGCCATGAACACTGGAGGTCGGATTTTGGAAGGGACAACAGATCATGACTCAGATGGGCGTTGTGTGAAAGATCAGCCATTATAGATGAACAGGCGTCTTTAGCCAAAGCATCAACACATTCGTTACCCTTGATGCCACAATGACTAGGAATCCAAACTAACTGAACATTCTTTTGACTGTTAGCACAGGAAAGCAAGGATTGTTTTATTCTTAAAATAAGGGGGTTGTGCAGTTTGCTTTTAAAAGGACTTTGGTTTAAAGCTTGCAGACAGCTAAGGGAATCCGTGAAAATTACGGCTTTTTCAATGTTAGTGTGTGACTCTATAAAAAGACAAGCTTCTAATATAGCCACACACTCACCAGTGAATACAGACGACTCCTTAGGGCATTTATATTGGAGTATGATTCTGGAGTTTTGGTAATACACCGCGGCTCCAGTGTTATTGTCTTTGTTCAATTTAGACGCGTCAGTGAAAAATAATTGGAAATCATTCCAACGTTCGCCCACAGCCGCATTGAAGGTCGAATTCGCCGATGGGGATTTTTTGGAAATACCAATATTATAAAATATTTTGGGGGTAAAACATAAGACTTCGTAAGAGAAGTTAAATAGAGGCAATCTAGGATACTGGACAATGGGACATGCTAAGTTTTTAATTTTTCGAAACGCTTTAAGTAACAAAGGAATTTCTTTATTTTTCCAGTAATTTGATCTTCTGTTTAGGGCGTCCAGCTCATTTAATCTAGCTATAAGGGGATGGGACGATCTAGAAAGTAACCTAGATAAAAAACGGGAAGCCAAGAATTGCCGCCTTAGGGCCAGGGGAGGTTCAGCGCATTCGACCTGCAACGCGTTGACGGGAGAAGATTTCATACAACCAGAGATGATCCGAAGACATTTGGACTGAACCCTATCCAGTCCCGCCAAAGCACCTTTGTTGCATGGGATCAGGTGGTAAGTTCCGTAGTCCAGAACGCTACGGACTAAGGCGTTGTACACCAATTTCATAGTGTAGGGGTGAGCACCCCACCAAACACCCGCAAGAACTTTTAAAATAGAAATAATTCGTTCACATTTTTGGATCAGATGATTTATGTGAGACTTGCCAGTTAATTTCGAATCTAAAAAGACACCTAAAAATTTTGTTTTGTTTACTATGGGAATATTATGGCCTGAAATACTCACTGAGATAGGAGGTATTAGTCTTTTTCGAGAGAAAATTACTCCCGAACTTTTTGGTGCAGAAAGTGATAGGCCATGGCTTAAAAGCCACTGGTTCAAAGAATCCAAAGAGAGGCATAGAGATGATGCAGCGTCAACGATGGAGGGATCTGTCACATAAAGAGCAATGTCATCAGCGTATTGTAAAATCTGACAGTTATTATTTAAGCAGGATCCAATATCAGCCGTGTATAAATTATAAAGTAGTGGACTGAGGACAAAGCCTTGAGGGAGGCCCCTCCACGTATGCCTTTCATCAAATTCCTCTCCCTGGACTCTCAGAACCATGGACCGAGATGAAAGGAGACCACATATACATTGTATCATCTTAGCCGGGAGACTCAGCTGGTGCAGTTTTTGCCTGAGTACGGGAAGAAGTACGTTGTCGTATGCGGAGGAGATGTCGAGGAAAGCTGCAACAACCGATTGATTTTTGGAAAAGGCTATATGTATATCCGTAACTAGAACACCGACGCTATCCATTGTACTAAGCCCTTTCCTAAAACCAAATTGGCAATTCGGCAGTAAATCTCTCGATTCAACTAACCATTCGAGACGATTTTTGATTAGATGTTCTAGTAGTTTGGTCAGGACTGAGGATAAGGCAATTGGTCTAAGGCCGTTCGGATCATCTGCATGTTTGCCGGGTTTCAGTAAAGGAATAATGATCTGTACCTTCCACTGGTCTGGAACCCAACCATGACTATAACAAAAATTTAATATGTTTAGAAAGTATGTTCTAGCCTTAATGCTGCAATGAGAAATAAAAGAATATGGTATGCCGTCAATGCCAGGAGCTGAATCCCGGACATGTTGCAGTACCACATTCAGTTCATCCAAAGTGAATGGATCATCAAAGGGATCTTCTGGTGTATTAAGTAGAGGTGCATTTACACATTCTGATAGGATTGGAACATAAGGTGGTGCTATTTTGTCAAAAAAAAGATCAGCTGTTTCTCTAGTTATTGGAGAGGTAATTGAAGGGGAACACCCACGTCTGAACCTATTGATGTGCTTCCAGACAACTGAGATTGGAGTAGACGGGGACAAGGAGGTACAGAATTTCACCCAACCTGCACGTTTCTTTTTACGAAGGAGACGTTTGACTCTGGCATTGCATTGAAGGTATGCCAAGAGATTTGCAGTGCTCATATTTACATTGTAGTTCAACTCAGCCTCATTTCTTAATCTAACTGCAGCAGTGCATTCTGGATCCCACCACGGAGGTGAGGGGATTTTATTTCTGGCACTGTTTTTTAATGGAAAGGTAGAATCAGCACTAGAGACAACAGCAGTGATGAAACCCTCATAGCAACTTTTGGCATGGCAGTGATCAGAAGTATCTGGTTGAAATGAATTTAAATTTGGAAGATGGTCAATTTTATCCTCCAATGATGATGCAAACTTAGACCAATCAGGTTTGGACAAGTTATATTTCAAAAGTGGAGGAGAAGTTTTTTCTAAATAGGTTTTATTAATTAAAGATGTGACTATAGGATAATGGTCACTACCATGCGACAAAGTTGTGCATTCCCACAAAGCGGATGCTGCTAATTCAACCGAACAGAAAGTAAGATCTACACAGCTTTTTTGTTGTCCGGGAAGCGATCTACGAGTTGAACAGCCGTTGTTCAGGATACAGAGGTCTAAGTCATCCAGGATGTCCACTAGTGCTACTCCAAAGGCATCACAGCGCTCAGATCCCCATCTGTAATGATGGCAGTTAAAATCGCCCATTACTAACAAAGGTCCATGAGTGTTAATAAAAATATCTTTCAAGATACTTAGAAAGTTAGGGTGGGGGTGTGCAATATAAATGGAAAACACTGTAATGCCTTCAAACCTACCTGCTGCAATACTCAAATTACCGTCGAGTCTGGGAAAGGATAAGGGGGAAAGTGGGACCCGACTGTTTACGAAGAGAGCTGACCCTCCGTACCCATCGGATCTATCACATCTGAGGATGTTAAAATGTGGCATACGAAAACTAAGATTGGGGGTGAGCCAAGTCTCAGCTATGGAGCAAGCCAATGGCTTGTACTTATTAAGAAGAAATATGAGGTCGTGCTTCTTATGCCACACGCTCCTCACATTCCACTGGAGGAATACTAGACGGGAAGCCATTTTTAATGTCTACAAGAAGTGAAACAAGTTGATTGGCAACGTTGGACGGTGATTGGGAAATATTGGATGATGTGGAAAGGATTGTTGGTAAAAGTTTAATCAATAGTTCAATGATAGTATATATTGTATTGTTGTTGTTATGTATTATATTGTTGGAAGGGATGTTGTTATTATTTAGAGCGCAGCCATTAGGCTGTGAGTGTTGGGGAGTACTAATTATTTGCTGGTGAGCAGCTTTGTCAAAGGATGCGGAAAGGGGGGCATGGGTCTTGGGTGGTAGGGTTACGGTTTTCCTGTAGGAGGTTGGGGTTTTAGTTGCGTTGGCATAATTCCTAGTTGCTATTGGAACCACTTTACTAGCAACAGCATACGAGATGTTCTTCTCTGCCATGACAGTCTTAATGGCTCTCTGTCTACCATGTTCAGGGCATGACTTGCTGTTGGCAAAGTGATTCCCCGAACAGAGCACACAAAAGGCCTCGCCTTCAGAGATGTTACAACCATCACCGGGATGATCGTGGCCACATCTACTGCAGCGTGGTTTTGATCTACATGCATTAGCAACATGTCCAAATCTACAACATTTCCGGCATTGTATAGTTGGGAAAATGTATTGTTCAACAGGGAGGGAAGTGTAGCAACAGAAGATCCTTTTTGGTAAAACTTGTCCATCAAAAGTGATGACACAGGTTTCAGTGGGTTTCCACTCTGTTAATCCTTCTTTGTGTACTTTTCTGTTAAGCCGACGAACTTTAAGTATTTGCCCACATCCTGAAGGCACAGACAAGTATGTTATTGCCTCTTCTTCTGAAATATCCGAGGGCACCCCGGTGACAACACCCATCCTTGTGATGTTGAATGTGGGGATTGATGCTGTATAGCCATGTTTTGATAACAGACTGTTAACAAGAAATGAGTTAGCATCCTGAGGGGATGTAAACTCGACGGATACGCGATTCCTTCCCACTCTATTAACACCATCACGAACCACGTTCGCGACATTGTTGGTCCACAGGAATTTACCAAAATTAACGGGGTGTAGTGTGGTGCCTGCGTTTGGTTGAGTTTCGATGCGAGAAACGTGGACTAAAAACGGGGCCTTATCCGTAGCCGAGTACTTAATTCGACCTATTTGGCTCTTTGGTTGCTTGTTCGGAGGTGATGGGGTAGTATTTACCTCGTGCCCGGGGCGTTTACGCGTATTTTGTGGGGAGGGTGACAAATCCATCTCTGTGACGCTACAGACTACGTCCGCAAACTGAGATAATGGGTTCGGTGACAGAGGGAAAGGGATTGGGGGAGTTGAGATGTCGGGAGGATCCGGATCAGGGGGTTTGTTTCTGTCCATCTTTGATGGAACGACTTAAAACAACACTCACAATACAAACCTGGTAACGACACAGGGACAACACACTAAAACAATAGGTAACAAGTTCAAAAAGTAACAACAATCACTCCAAAAAAAATTAAAATAAACAGAAACACTCGAAACACATGTGCTATCCAAAACACCGTGGCGAGAATCCCCAGCAGTCACGTTTCCCGCACAATTAAACGCCTGACAGCTGTCAAGCAATTGATATTGTAGCTGTTTTAACGACTTTCAAAATGGCGACCGTAAATTCGATATTCAATGTATTTTAACAAACGTGGATTGACTGAAATGGTCCTTTGGGGTTTTATGAGGATATAATATTTCGTTTATTTGATCATAGCTTCTGCTGGCAGTTTCACCCATGCAAATAGAGTCTTTTTTTATCCTAAAGGAATTTACCTACTAGGTACCGGGTATGTTTACCATGAGTTAATCCAGGTTAAGGTCTCCTCTGTGCCAAGACATGATTAACGTGACAAACAGACACTTTTCACATTTATTACATTAGTACGGATTTTTTGCGGGTGCTTTAAAATTGGTTTTCAAAAAACCGCAAGTACCGCAGAATCGTTAAAAAAGGGCAGGTAAGTCTACCTATCCTTTTTTAACGATTCGTTTGAATATAAAGGTACCTAGGTAGTGAAAATTGGTCCTTTGATCGGTGAAGAGACAGGATTGTAGTCTTCACGCATCAGAGAACAGGATCAGAGGTCATCGGCGTTGGACATGTTATCGGTGGTCGGGAAAAACTATTATATAGTTCTACCTGGGCTGTATGAACATTTCTTGGCCTAATCTAGATATCATTGGTATAATATATATTGGATAACAAAAATGATTTACATACCGTAAATAATTTTTGTTTGAAACCCGTTGCAATCTGGAAAAATGAAAAGAAATCGAAATCAGAGCCGTGACTAGGTAAACAATATTTATAAGTTAGTAGAAAAAGCGTTTCAGTTTGTGACGGTAAACCGATCGAGGATTCTCAATCTCTTTTGGATGTTGAGTATAGGGTAGGTAAACAAACTCCATCAAGTATGCTTCATCGGAAATCGATGTCATCGGTAGGAGTGATGCATGCTTCTTTCCCCACGTAATAATTTCATGGTATCCTACCACAGATATTCGTGATTCATTCCACGTTTGTGGAACATATAAACAGACCTGCAATAAGTGTAATCATTCCAGTTTAACTTTGGTAGAATTTAGATAGATTGCTGACATTAACCATAGCCATGTTGGATTCGCAAATAGTTTTGATTGCAAGGTGAAACTCCTTGCCTATTTATATGAAGTAGGTAGGTAAGTACCTATAAGATTTAGTAAACAGTCTGCCGGTCGATTCCGTTAGCCTCTCACCGTGTAAACTCAGATGGAGTGAGCGTGAAGTGAACTGTCATTACATTTATTTTATTGAGGAATGGGCTTGCTCTTGACCTCGATCACGCCTGATGGAAAGCGATAGTTGAGGTCTATGATGGAGCGAGCGTGCCCAGAAGATGCCCGTTCACTTTTGCTTACATGGATTAACAGCTGCAGTGATACTGAAAACATGTCGAAACGAAAACTTAGGCGAAGTGAACGACAAGTGAGCTGTCAAGCCATACAAACAAGATGGAATGACAGCTCACTTGTCGTTCACTCCACACCTAAGCGTACACGGTGAGATGTCGACATAATAGACCGGCTGCTCACTTCGTGATCTCTTCACTCAAGCCTTCACTTTTCGACATGTTTACAGAATTGCACTGCTGTTCTCTTTTGGAATGAGAAGTGTTTATTACTAGATAGGTAAAGAGTTCTTTTTTAAGCAGTGCTTCGATAGAGTAGGTACCTATGTATTTAAATATTATGCTCCAAATGTTCCGCTGTATAGGTACCTACAAGGATAAAAATCTGAAGAAGAAAAGTCGTCATTGTATAATACTCAAAAATTTTAAGGAATATTTCTATAAACTGAGCACAAATCCTGTTTTCAGAAAAACGGTTATTATTTGAGTGTGTTTGAGTGTGTGTGTAAACTAAATACGTAGGTATAACAAAGAATAATTCGTTGCATTTTCAAAATAATATAATTATTATTTCTGCTTGAAAATGCAACGAAAATTCATGAAAATGTTTGCTTCACAATCTATTCTACGCAGTCACAACTGCGTACAAAAGGTAGGTAGCTTGGTTCAGTTCAGGTTTCTCACTACAGTTCGCGTCAAATAACTTTGTCCCTCAGAAGTTAGCCATTTGCAAAGATCGCGCCGGTGCACTCCGGTGCAGTCACGTAGACGGGAGCAAGCGGGACGCAAGCATGCATCGAACGTAAACGAGCGACTGAGACATAAAATCGCGCCGCCATAATCCCCGCCCCCATGCACGCGCAGTTGCAGTTTGTTCGTAATTTTGACTACTACGCCGCCACTCGTAGCCAACTTCAGAGGGGCACAGTTATTTGACGCGAACCTTGGAATATTTCTTAGAGATATTGGACGGCTGTTGCAAATATCGCCGTCATCTGAAACTTAGTTAGCATTAAACTACTTTGAAACACATTTCATCAATCTCTCCGAGTTGTCAAAACTAAGCATTTAGTAAAGACAGTTCCGCGGTTTCTAAACTGGATGGCAGCGGGCAACACGTCAATACAAATCTTGCCTTGACGAATATGTTACTATTAGTTAAGAGATTAGTAATATTCAATGGATTCACATATAAGTAATCCGACGAACTGTCTTATGCTAATATTTAATATTCGCATAATCCATAGATTACATAACATGTAGATAATGTATGGATTCACATTATTAGTTGATGCTTACTTTTTGCTGTTGCTGTTATAGCTGTTCAGTACATTTATTTATTTATTTAATCGTAGGAGAACCAACAGCTTTATCAGATGAATAACAATTGTATATGATACATAGAGCCAATTACAGGTTCTCACGGATAAAAACAGAAAAAACAGTAGAGAACTTAGGATCACTATCAAGCACAATAAAATAAAAATGTTACTTAGTTACAAAAACATTAACAACACTGCAGTTTTAAAAAAGTCAGCGTTCAGCCGAGTGCGTGCAGTACAGGTTTTAGTGGTAAATGGGTCAAATGAAAACTCTTTACGAAAAGAATATTAAAGTCCTTACTCGCTCGCACTAGGTATGAGTTTCGCCTGTAGTTAGAAGAGGAAAAAGGGATAGAGATAGGCAGATTAAATCTAACCGATCTCTGTGGGACATTAAAGCGCAGTTTATGCAGGAGATCAGGACAGTCAATCTCGTTAGATATAATTTTTAAAAGAAAAGTACAATCTGCTAGTCGACGACAATTTATGAGTAGTTGCAAATTAAATTTCTTACAAAGATTTAAGTAATTATCAGAATGGTATGGTATACGTAGCCGAAAACATAGAAAACGAATAAATCTTCTTTATTATGGCAATATATATCCTTGTTATGGCAAATACATTGATCGTATTAAGAGTATACTTAATACGATCAATGTATTTGCCATAACAAGGATCCAAATTTGTGACGCGTATTCCAAGTGACTTCTCACAAAAGAGCAATAAAGAACCTTAAGAGTTTTGGCCTTCTTGAAACACGCAGGGTGTTTCAAGAAGGCCTCATAATAAAGTCTCATAACAAAACCTAGTGACCTCGAAGCTTTGGCCACTATTTGCTCAATGTGCACGTTAAATAAAAGTTTAGAATCATGAAACACGCCTAGGTCGCGTACACCGTCACATCTCTGTAATAGCTGCCCTTTAAGTTTATAAGTTGTAGGGATAGGGACCTGTTTTCTGCTAAAGGAGATCACTGAACATTTAACAGGGTTCAAGTCAAGTTTGTTAATTAAGCAGTAATCATCCAATCGCGCCAGGTCAGATTGGAGAGCATCCATGTCATCCTTAGATGATATTGCAGAAAACATCTTCATATCACCAGCAAAACAAAGTAAATTAGAGTTGTGGAGACACGAGTCGATGTCGCTCACATAAATGATAAAGAGCAACGGACCCATCAAGGAACCTTGGGGAACGCCACTAGGAGCTGAAACCCAGCTCGACACGTAGTTACTGATAACGACAGCTTGAGATCCGTTTTCAAGGTATGAAGTAAACCAACGAAGAAGATCCCCTCTAATACCGTTGTTAAAAAGCTTTGATTTAAGAATACTGTGGTCAATTCTATCAAAGGCCTTACTATAATCAGTGTAAACGACGTCAACCTGTGCCCCATTGTCCATGCTGTCCGTTAAAAAGTCATTGAGCAGAGCCAGATTTGATGCTGTTGAACGGCCCTTAAGAAATCCATGCTGAGAAGGGCTAAAAGACTGACTCAGCGCTGCGTACACTTGGTTGTAGAATACCCTTTCAAAAACTTTAGCTAGTATGCACAATTTAGAAATAGGTCTGTAATTAACTATTTCATTTTTGTGCCCTTTTTTATGCACCGGAGTTATAAAGGCAGACTTCCAGATTGGGGGAACGGAACATGAAGAGAGCGATTTTTTAAATCAATAATTATATTGATTGATTAAATCAATATTAATATTTATAGGCAATAGTTTTAGCACACCCAATCAGAAATTTAGGTGATAAGTGATCCGGACCAGCAGACTTAAATGGATCAATTTCACTAATTTGCTTAGCGATAACATTAAGGTCAATCTCAATTGAGTGAATATCCGCGGGTATATTGGAACTTAAAGTAGTTAGGGGAGGGCAGTAATTAGTAGGCACATCATTGATAGGATCAAGAAAAGTAGAATAAAAGTGGGAAGAAAGTGCGTTACAAATAGTCTCGGGAGAACAAATCGTCACGTCACCATACTTGAGGAAGCTGGGCATTGCATTGGACTTAGATCGCTGCTTCACAAAGCTCCAAAAGCGTTTAGGATTCTTTTCAATTGAGGCCTCTGTAGCAGCTAAGTAGTTGGAGTAGCAATCCGCTTCAAGTACATTAACCCGCTCACGTAGATGCTTAAAGGTCGCCTCGTCAGAAAGTCTGCCGTACGTCTTCAATTTACGGAGATATTTAGCCTTCTCCTTAATCAAGCGTCCTTAATTTAGTCGAGTTATGCTCACAGTTAATGTATGGAGCAGACGATTTTTTTATGCGATTTCAGTGTTAGCGTAGCTATAACATCCAACCGATATCAAGCCTAAATCAATATATTATAACTATAAAATTCTTCCGTTAATGAGTGAGTGACAGCAGACAACGCACAGCCGAAACTACTGGTCGTATAAAGATGAAATTTGGCATGTAGGTTCCTTGGGGAGTGTAGGGGAGCATTAAGAGAGGATTTCCCGAAATTCCCACGGGAACGGGAAAAAACGAAATATACACGTACGAGGTCGCGGGTAAAAAGGCTAGTACGGTACATAACGGCTGTTTATTTTTTAGCGTTTTCAGTATTACACGCCCTATTCCAAAAAAAAACAAGTCCAACGCGACGGAATATTCTCCCGCGCCTGCAATATTGACCTATCGCGCCGAATTCGCGCGAACCTCGATCTCTATAATCTTTTTCCTCATCCCCACATGTGAACTAGTTACCAACCGTGTGTTTGTTTGTGCAGCGCAAGCTGAGCGGGCGTGGGAACGCCTGCTGCGCCGAGACGAGCAAACGCACAAACATATTCTCCGCGGTCAACAACTTCTTCGCTGATTCGCCGCTGGTGAATCAGCTCAAAGGGATCATGGTGAGTTATCTTTTTCTTTCGTTACTCGTGAAAATAGGTTTTGTAAGTTTTAAAAGGGAGCCGGATGTGAGAAACAGCCGATCTATGTATTGGCAACATTTGAGATGGATGATTTAGTATAGCCTTCTCCAGGTGGTGAAATGTGATGATTCTTTGCCTGGATACTGAAAATAAAATTAAATGCTTGTAGTGTTTTCAAATCAATTGTATGTATTGTTTTTAAGTTGAAACAAGTAAATATATTGTATAGACTAAGTACTAAATTTCATAACACAGTTATAATTGGGTTCATTTTTGTGAAAGTTTAATGAGCAATTCTAGCAAAGACTATATAATCATCACGTACTTACTATGTGGATTCTTGCCATCAACCTTTGTAAAAATATAACTGAAATTAAGTTTGAACCTAATTCAAAAATATACCAGAGGACCATTATTGCAAAAAGTCACACAAAAATGTCATCATTCTGGCCTACCAACATTGAAAGAAACGAAACACAAAGCCGTAATTTCGTGCTTGAAAGTAACCTAACTTTTATCCGTCACCAGGCAGGTACCTACTTACTTAAATATTGTTTTAAATTATACGCTTTCAAATATAGCGAACATAAGAAAATTCGGAAATCCGTACAAATGTTTAAATATGCGGAATTTATTCCTCTGTCGTGCGGATCAAAGTGCCTGAAAGAAGCGGATTTGGCGCGCAAATCGCGGGAAAGCGACGGCTCAGACCGAATGGAAATTGATCGGATCGGTCCTGCAAATTGACGATGAATTTGTTACAAGATAAGTGTACTGGGGCAGACAGGATTCTGTTTAGAGTTTCATTAGTTTGGTTCAGAATGCTGGGATGTTGTGGGTTGATGTGTATGATGTAGGTTATCAAGCTGCGTGTCTTGAAGGCACAAAATGAATAAGATTTTATTTATATTTTTAAAAGCTGGTTCTTTGGCCAGTAACATAAACTAAATAAGTAGGTATATTTTTCGTACTTCTCTGAGCAAATCCTAGGTGCCATTTGATACAAACGTATCAAATGGCACCTCCGCCTCCGCCATTTGATATAAAAAAATAATAACGTCAAGAAGGTAAGAAAGGAAGGTAGGCCTTTGCCCTGCAGTGGGACAGTACAGGCTCATAATGAATAATATTAATTTGGGAGTCTGTCATATTACATTTCAAATGAAATCACTAAGGTAGGTACAGATGCCAGTACATCAAGCTGAGTACCCGAAACTGTATTTTTTTCCTAATCAACTTTGAACCTAATGCTTCAGCGATTAAAGAAATTTGACAGATTGTTGTCGCTTGATGTGCTGTTCTAACCGTGCCTTGTCATCCAATTTAAACGTTTGCAAAATATCAGCTCAACCAGTTGGGGCTAACTGTTTCAAAATTCAGTTGGTTAGTCCATAGCAAGATGTGACCCATACATATATACTTAAGCTGTACTAACTACCTAAATAAGTAAATAACTAACAAGGCAATTTAAATAAAAACTTGTTAATAATATCTTCATTCGCAATGTTTTGACAACAACCCAAGCGATATCGTATTTAATTGAAATATAGCCAGCCATTTTAAACTCTCTAATGCGTGATTTCAAAAATTATTCTCTCTTTGCTCCATTTTTGTCACACCTTGGGCTTGGTTCTGAAAACTACTGTACTTTCTAGAGCAGGTAAGTCGTTACCGGTAGTGTACGTAAGACGATAAGAGAGGTGCTCAAGTCGCAGTATAAAAGTCATGACCTTCGCAGTTTGCGCTGAATTCGACAAGGAATATCCTTGACTTTTCTGGTATACCTATCTGCCTACCTACATACTCGTACCTACAGTGTTTTTAAGTTAGGAAACTACTACATGTCAGTTGGTAGAGAAAAAAACTTTTTAACAAAAAAAAAACCGACTTCCAAAAAACACTACAAAGTTCAAAATAACTTCGTCGTAGTCGGTGTATTTGGTTGATTATTCGTTATTTGACACCGACTTCCAAAATTAAAGCTATTTTTAACTTTGTGGTGTTTTTTGGAAGTCGGTTTTTTTTTTGTAAAAAGTTTTTTATTTTTCACTTTTTAGTGGTACCGCACACCTAAAAACACCACTGGAAAGTCACAGGAAAGCAAAAATACGCAATTTCGTATACATGGATAATTTTTCCACATATTTTTTCCAGCTATTTGGTTTTAAAAACCAAACTACTGAACCGATTTTGATAAAAATTTTCAAATCGGTTGGCAAGCGACGGAGCTATGCGCGAACAAACATAAAAAAAATACAAACATCCGAATTGAGAACCTCCTCCTTTTTTAGAAGTCGGTTAAAAACGATACGATAATCTACTTAGTTTTCGACTCAATGGCTTTCTTTAAAAATAACTCAATACAGGATGTAGCAGATAAACGCAAAACATGAAAACGGGTCATTGTACTCATTTTATTGACAACTTTTACTATGGGACTAACCCTGAAGTCACGAAAACAAACCTGCTCGTTGAAACTATTGAGTTTGGATGGGATTTAGGCACCTCGCGCACTAGACGGCCACGACCACGACCACTGGCCGCATCGACCAGACCGTTTCTTTTGTTTATCAGGGGCCTAACCACCAATTCTTAAAGCAGTATTACTTTAATATTACTTCCAGTGGGAAAGAGACGAAGCTATACAGGACGTATAGCTCCGTCTCTTTCCCACTGGAAGTCTAGTGCGCGAGGTGCTTTATTGTATACAAAACGATTTTTTCGTAATATACTTATCGAGAAATTATGATTTATTCAAGATTTATTTCAATCTTACGGAGTATGAATTCTCTGGTGACATTTTACGGAAATATTTTTTTGAAGTTGACATCTCCGGTTGGTGCATTAATTTGTGTGCCAGACTAGGCAAAGGAAAAGTAAAAAAAAAAATTGTATAAAATGAAGCAACATAATAGAAATCGATCAGTTAAACGTTGTTGCATGACAGACAAAATTATAACCTCATTGTCCAAACGGTAGCCACAATAAAATGTGACAACGTTGTTTATTAACTACGTAATAAATAGTTTGCGTATTAACATTGATTTTTATCGATTTTAAAGACCTACCAGACACAGTTTTAGTCTGTGATCTTCGTGATTCAGTTCAGTAATGAAATAACTGTTCTCAAATATGTGGTTTGTCCACATATTTGAGAAGTTATCTAGAAAATAAAATATCTAAATCCATTGTGAAGGAGAAGCGGCTATTTAGTTATACAGGACGAATATCACTATTCTTTATCACGACAAAATCACAACGACATTGCTACAGTACTTATTAGTACAACAAACCGGGAACAAATTTAGACTCCAGGATGTTAAGAACCGAATTATTTCTCATCAGAGCGGCCATTATCTTTGGGACCTCTCCTTTAGCCGACATGAGCATAAGAAGTACTTACTTAATTACTTATAACTGGCGAAATAAGGGTGTAAATCTATCTAAAATACACCCCTGTCTGCCCGTGCGAGATAAACAAGCGTGATGATTTTATGCTATTGTTCCAGACGAGACAAACGAACAGCAGCGGTGGCGAGCCAGGCCCTCCGGATGAATCCACTCGCCCTGACAGCAGCGGACCTCCGGCTGTGGCGGTCAGCCCTTCTGACAGGTCAGTTGTATTAACTATACTAGCAACTCACTCCGGGGTTGCAGAGCATAAATGTGTGCTCTCAGTCGACATGATTTTTTCCTGAGTAATAGATATATGATTTATATTTAGTCCGTCAGTTACATTATCGAGAAAAAAATTGGATACTTACGTATTTTTTGTTTTTAAATTTCAAATCAATAAAAATTGACGAAGATAAAATTGCATCAAAGACGAGGAGTGGGGGCTAGTGACGTCACTTTCCGGTAAAAAGTGAGACGTCACACGAGTATTTAACGCACTGTATCGTCTTCATTTCTTGTTTATGTGAAAAATGAAAAAATACTTGTCCAATATTTTTTGGAAATCTATCTGACGGACTAATATTTTTTTTCAAGTCATTTACCCAATTTATCGTCACACATAATTCAGTCAATTTACATCTAAACTTTACTCATGAATCACTCCGTCGATTGGTGTAACCCTTTGAAAATCCGTTCGGTAGTTCTTGAGTTTATTACGGACACACAGACCGTGTACTTTGTTTACAATATTGCAGTGATGACTAGCTGCCAGCTGCGGCTCCACCCGCGTAAAAGTCATAAATTATCACAAAGGAACGTGGATAATCCCGGGGAAAAAAGTCCAAGTTCTAAACTACTATAAGTATGGCGTTTAAGTGTGTCTGTCATCCAAATCCGCTTAGTAGTTTTAGCGTGAAAGGGTAGCGAACATCCACAGACCAAATAGGTTCAGACAGGGCACTCTCATAGAGAAAAATCGACTCGCCTAAGGTTCACATATCATGAATGACAGTTGTTTTTTTTTTAATATGGCATTGCATCCGGTACATAACTTTAGGCTTTAGGTTTACTTTATGAGCATATTGCAATTATTGCAATGTTTGCAATTATTCCAATATACTCGTATGTTTTATGAAAAAGTTAGAAATGGAAGGTTAGAGAAGAAAAAACTTTTCTTATTAATTTCGTTTCTTTTTATTTATACATTTTGTTTTAAATCAGTAATGAAAAGTTTTTGGAAGCTCATGGCTTCGCATACTTTCACAGTTCACTTCACTTCACTTTACTACCCATCTTTTGAGTCCTCACTTTTTGGATAAGTTACGGAAATAAATGTAGAACTTCATTCGATCAACTTTGAAACTGAAACTTTAAACTTCAACAAAAGTTTTGACAAATCTACAAACATGGCGTCATACAGACAGAAATAAGGAAGGCGGGAGGGGTGGGAACTGTCAAATGAGATATGTGAACCATAGACATAAGGTTGAGATATTTTACTTGAAGATTGCCTGACCAGCGAACATCCATTCGTTGGTAACAACGAACGTTCAAAACTGATTCAAGACGTGATCAAGTTCTAAAAACTAGTTAGCTGCAACCCTAATCAATTCTAAAAGCGTGCACTTAATCTTCTTCCATGTCGACTGAACCGTTCAATTTATTTTCCGACCTAGCTTTGAACAGTTTTGATTGCATTACTTTTCCATTAGCAGCCAGCGAGCGTTAAAAACCTCTTTTTTATTCATACTTCAATGAAAAAACGAGCCAAAGCCGAAACTGTTTTTCATAGCTTTTCAATTTCCGTGAAAAGAAATATGTAAGTAGCTACCTAAGTGTAAAAGCCATTAGAATCAATGCAGTTTCGAGATTGGCTTTCGACATCGATTCATTAGTATGTAAGAAAAGGTGTAGGAACTACATTGTTTCGGGTTCCTGGTTCCGCGATTCTTTTATTGTACGAGTTCGTATAGTGTATGTTCGTGTAGTGTACCTTTGTGGTGTACTTCTTTTACCTAAGTAGGTACCAGTATACAAGGACAGTTTAAAATAATTTGTGGAACAAAAAGTTTTGACTTTTTTTGTTTTTCTTTTTTTAAATGGCGAATTATGTTTCCCTGTAGGTATAACTAGGATTCAAAATACGAACGGACTAATAGGATATAATAAAATAACAATACCGATATTGAAATTTTGAACAAGTAAAACTTACTTCAACAAGTTTACCGTCATATCTTCATAACAGACTCAAGTTTCGTTGATCCTGTGTTTCGTACTTAAACAAAAAGTGCGTCTTTTTTGGTAGAAAAGGCAGTTCTTTGTTTCTATCAGACTATAGTGAATCTTGTATCAATAAAATGAGGTTTCATTGTTGCTTGTGTGATGCAAAGCTGGATGATGATGATGATCATTTTGATGTACGACACCGGTGAGTTTATTTTGATACTTTCGATAATAATTAGGCCAAGTAGATCAGTGGGCAGTGGACGAATGTTTTTGACGTTTAGTACCTAACGTAACGTATTTTTTTTCTATACTTAAATATAATACTCCTGTTGCACATAATATTTATATGAATTGGATAAGTAGGTACTAATTATTATTGTGTGATGCAAATTGTGTGGGTTGCAGTTTTTTATACTCAAAATTCAGTAAACGTTAACGCCCTGGGCCCTGAGGTATCATCGAAAGCAGGTCTTGTTTGTACATTGCCGAAAACTCAAGGTTTCCTGAAAGGGTTGAATCGAAAAACGGTGGATGAGTTCGTTCGTTCGTTTCGAATTCTGCAGATTGAAACTAGGTACAGTAGTGTGGACATTGTGCGACCTAATTAAATGATAACAATCAATGATTAACGATGGTAAATATTAATCTATTACTACCTACAATGTGTAACTGAATAAACGCAATTCCTCTTAAGGGGTCATTGTACTCATTATTATGAACAACTTTCACTATGGGAGCAACACTGAAATCGCGAATAAAAATCAGCAGGTACCTACATTTTGTCGAGTTATGCGCACAGAAATGTATGGGGCAGACAAATTTTTTTTCGCGATTTCAGCGTTGCTCCCATAGTGAAATTTGTTCATAATAATGAGTACAATGACCCCTTAAGAGAAATTGCGTTTATTCAGTTGCACATTGTAGGTAGTAATAGATTAACATATCGTTAATCATTGATTGTTTATCATTTAATTAGGTAAAAGTACCTTGTAAAAGTTTTTCATAATGGTGAGTACAATGACCTCTTAAGAGGAATTGCGTTTATTCTGTTACACGTTGTACAGGAATGCAGTTACATAAACTATTGATCAAATAACGTTTATTGGATTGAACTAAGAACTAAGAAGCGTACAGTAAGAGAAAGACCAGCCGGTCTGTTCTGCAAACATATTACCGTGTACACTTAGGCGAAGTGAGAATGAAGTGAACATCAGTGCGATTCTATAAACATATCGAAGTGAACATTTGGGCGGGGTGAACGACGGGGGCGATCAGTCTAGGCTTACGAAAACTGAAAATGGCTACATATTGAATTTTTCGACAACCGTTAAGGTTTTGAAGATGTCACTTATTCTAAGCTTACGAAAACTGAAAACAAACAAGGCTTTAAGGCAAATACAAAATTAAGACATAAAAAGGGACAAATTAAAAATCATTCCTAATCTAGCAGACACTATCTCCAATACGAACCTGCAACAAATGCCAGAAAAGAAGGACGTTTCTGGCGTTCTAAACACAAACACTTGACAATACGTGAGACAAACGGATCGATCGCTCTCCCGAGCCGGATACGGCACGGACGCCTTAACTTTAACGTCTGTTTTATTTTATCGTTAATCTTCTGCTAAACTACCGTTTGGCTGGTTGGATGGCAATCTGCGTTTAAAGACTCTGTTCGTGATTTTAAGAGGGGTATTGTTGAGAGGGCTTCAGGATTATTGATTCTGGTATTATGAGTACGAGTATTTTTTCCCCTCGTCTGTACAATAGGAGCCGAGCGTATTTTCGGGATAAAATGTAGCCAATGCAGTTCGAAATAAGTATAGCTTTACCACAGAAAGAATTTTATAACCAAATCGGTCTAGGGTGAACATCCCACACGCACAAAACGCTTTGGGAATACTTACACAGTCTGGCTCATCGGCGTAGTGTCGGTCTTCTCAGACTGTACTTCGGAGAGTGTGCGTAAGAACTCCACGACCTGCGGCCCCACCATGACGTGTTAAAGCGTGAGTCGTTCGAGCGAGGAGGGATGGAGCTATACACCCTATATAGCTCCATCCCTCCTCGCTCGAACGACTCGCGCTTTAACACGTCATGGTAGGGCCGCTGTTCGCTCTTGACTTAAACACCACCAGGCTAAAGATATCAGGAAACACAGACTCGGCAGAGAATTCCACTCCTTAGCTGTACACACGTCATGGTACGGCCGCAGGTTGTTTCTAGGCAAGCGTGTTCCGTCTTAACGCGTATCGCGTTTAACGCATATCAGCAATAAAAAACAATACGTCCACAGATTACTGTCCGATTTTTATTACATTTAATTTTCTTGGTGAAATCAACAAATATGAAGGAAAGTGCAATCTCTCTCAGACAAATCTGACCAGACGAAAAACTCTTCAAATATTGAACGATGTTCTCAAACATTCATTTCAAGAAACATGAAGATTCGGGCAATTGGAGCCACTCTCCCATTTCGTACTGTTTTCATTAGAAATAACACCGGTGCTGTTGCGTAGCTGCCTCATTAAATTTTTATCGTCTTTGTTTAATATGTACTTACCTAGTACCTACTTCCCTTCTTAGATTTTTTAACCTACTAGGAGGTAGGTAGGTACTTACTTTCTTGCAAGAATAAGAAGTGGAAGAGAATCGTGATTTGCAAAGGTATTATCTTGATGCAGACAGGCACTCTATGGCGTGCCAATGGCAATATGATTCCGTTACGAAAAAATGATTGTGCTATTCGTACTGTATACATAGCTCCGTCTCTCTCTAACAGCGAAAGGACTTTTGCCACGTTTGATAGGCAGCCTAATAGGTACTACAATATCATTGGGTAGGTACTTACTGTAGACCACAGGACTATGGCCTGGGGGCTACGTATTAAATACTTTAAATATAATTCAGATGGAACTTTAAAGAGACTATATTGGAGTCTACTAATAATAAAACTCTGTTATTCGTAGATTGGAGCCCTATCGGCTCGAAGCCTCGTATTACAGATGTCAATAATAAAACAAACCGTTCTAACAATATTTCCTAATTTAAATTATATATTATTCTTCTACCGGACACTTCCAAAGTAGATGTGATTAACTTGGCTGCCAGAGGTTGCAGCCAAGGAGGCTACAGCTACAATCTACTATTTAGGGTAACAAAAATGGTGGTAGTTTTAGATCTACCCCTTCCTTTCTTCTTTTTTAAGCATGGGAAATCACCAAATAAATCATTCCGCTCTGGGTGGAGCTAGGGAGCGTCAGACTGTTACTGACTAAAACCCGTCCGTATTCCTCCTTATGCCCTTTGCCTTCCAGAGCCGAGGTGAGTCTTTCCAACCAATTCCGCTACCCTGGCAGGTGCCTGTCCAACCTACCAAACCTAATAACTAGGTAACGATAACGGACTGGTGCCAGATTTTCTGGCTTTTCACTACCCGTCATCATCATCATCATATCAGCCGAAAGACTCCACTGCCGGACAGCTACAGGCCTCCCCCAAATGGAGGGGGGGGGGTTTGCCATAATCGCCACGCTTGGCAGACGGGTTGGCGATTGCAGTGTAGCTGTAGCAATGCACCTGCAGAGAATGCTGCCGCCCATTCTCTGGCGAGTCCCTTAGTCGCCTCTTACGACATCCACGGGAAGTGATGGGATGGTGCTATTCTTTAACGTCCGACACCATACGGAACACTCACGAGATACTCGTATCTAGCCCATTGATCTGCCAATGCTAGCAGGAAATAACGACTTAACATGCTTCCGAGGCACAAAGAAAATTCCACGTCCAAATACTTCATCATCATCATATCAGCCGAAAGACGTCCACTGCGGGACATAGGCCTTTTTTTTTCTTTTATTAGATATGGGTTTGCTCTTGACTCTAGTCAATGTCAGAGATGACAGAGACAAAATCTACGATGGAGCGAGTTCACCCAGAAGGAGCCTGTTCACTCTTTGAAGAGATTAGAGTTGTTAGCATTTGGAAACACAGACGCAGGCAGAGAGTTCCACTCTTTTGCTGTGCGCAATATAAAAGACGTTTGGAAACGCTTAGTGCGAATTGGTGGAATAGCTACAAGGTAGGGATGGTACGATGCAGTGCGTCTGGATGTCCGATGGCAGAAGGGGGCCGGTGGGATGAGGTCATGGAGTTCTTGGCACACTCACCGAAGTACAATCTGTAGAAGACCGATAAGCAGGCAACCTTACGACCTTCCCCAAGTGTCGCCACAACAACCGGTCCTGTGCGTCTCGCATCCCTCGGCTACCCGCGACCCTCACTCGTGTCATCGGTCCATCTTGTGGGAGGCCTTCCAACGCTGCGTCTTCCGGTACGCGGTCGCCACTCCAGAACTTTTCGGCCCCATCGACCATGTGTTCTGCGAGCAATGTGCCCTGCCCACTCCAAATACTTAATATGACTAAAACATCAATTTGTCGACTCAGCAAATACTCTACTTCTCTGAAACTGTTGACTTAAGACAAACGACTCAACTATGTGTAGCGCAAGTTTGCCTCAGACCTCCATTGTTAGGAGGAGTAACTTGTAGAATTGTTAGAACATCGTCCAATTCCTAGAACGCTTGAGTTTATTGAAAAGTGCTTTCAGGGAAAAAAGGACTGTGACTTTCTTCATTGTTAATATCAATAAAAAGTACATCTTCTTGACATTTGAGTATGTTTAATTTGTAAGTAATAAGTGTAACCGGGGACCGGAGGAATCTGATCGATGCGAGAAACATAAGACTGGTGAATGTTGCGATGCTTGGTGAGGCTTATTCATAAAGGATCGTACCATTTATTTTAAATACTGTTCAGCACATATTTTGGCAAATTGGACATTGTCTTACGAAAAAAGATGATTATATTCGATAGGCATTGGCCTTTCTCTTTCTCGTAGCTTCATCATCTTTCTTCCAATTTATTTGTCTGGTCGGTGCAGCCTGTTTCCTTATAGTCAAAAAGAAAAGAAGATTGGTAATACGACACAATCTTCTTTTATTTTTTTGTTAACATGTGGTTTTTGCTGTTGTGTTGTGTCTGTGTCGAATAAATGTTTTATATTCTATTCAATTCAATCCTGGAGGGATTCGTTACGTCATCTTCCTCTACTCTTATATGTAACATATCATATTTGACTTGTAATTTTTTAACACGTCATATTTTAGGGTGATGTTGGGTAGGTGTTATAGATAAGTAGGTACCTCAAGGAAACAATGGCAAAACAAAAAAAAAGCAGAAATTTCGACCACAACGACTAAACAGTTCCGAACAAATGACTTTTCGTAAGTCACTTTTTTAGTTTTACTCTTTTTTCCTTTTTGTATAACAGCTACCCAACATCACCCACGCACTTCTGTTCTGGAACACCCTATAAGGCTAGAAGTCCTTTCACCTTCGTACCACAATCAGCCCCGTAAAAGTATTCCTTAGATGGGAATTCTTCCCTCCATGAAACGTTTAAAAAACATGAATTTCAAAACACAGCGTTCCACTCCGGACGATCCAATTTAAAAATTCTATTTGCCACCCCGCGAAGTATTGCAAGACTTGTTCAAACAATGTTGGGTCGCCCCATCGCCTCAGGAATTATCTCATTATGTATGTACATAAGTACAACTTATGTTTACCCGGGCCTTATTTATTTGCTTTAGGTATATGTGTGTATTAAATATACCAAAGGGAATTCGTTTGCTTTGCGCATTGGTAATTATTTTCGGGGAGTATGGTTTTTACGACTAATTTGCGATAGGAATGGCGGGCTATTAGAATAGGATGGGAGAAAAATCTGGCCACGGCAATTAGGTCAAGCGTCATTTATTTTTTGACGATTTCTTTGATTCAAGTTATCTTATAAAAGAGGTAGTAGCGATCACTGTATCTCCTTTTGATTAAATAGGAAACTAATTCAAATTCCAGGCGGTGAAAATCTCCCAGGGTTGCGGATTTTGTTCCAGGGTTGTGGATTTTGTTCGAAAGAGTTACCGCCGCCCTGGAAAGCAAAGGCCACTAGGAGGAGCACGGATGGGTTTTAGTCAGTAAGAGTCTGACACTCCCTTCCGCTCCGCCCAGAGCGGGAGGAGTCATTTGACGATTTCCCATCCATAAAAAAGGCTGTTAAAATCTTAATTCATGGAAAAGATTCTTAATAAAATACGTGGGTGGTGATCAACAGCCTGTGTTAGAGCAAGACGAAGCTATTCAGGACGAATATTATACTACCCCTTTTTCATAACAGATTCATTATGGCAACCACGATGGCAACGGCACGTCACAGTAAGGGCCGAATACCCCTAAACCCTGTAGTTATGGTTACGCGTGAACCCTCCTAAGGCTAACCGAGAGACAAAATAACTTGTATTTACAACGCTGCGACGTATCTGTACATATCTACATTTAAGTAGGTTGATTCTTCAATGGCTCGCATCAGTAACCTAGACTGCGACTGCGACATCTAAGTAGGTTTTCATTATAACCGCTGGAGTGAATCGAGATTAGTTTTCATTGAGTGAGGGACACGCTCGTGTAGCTTTAGTGTTTATTTATCATTAAAAGACTATAAAAAGAATATTGCACGTATAAATAGAAGGGAAAAACCATTTTCTAATAGTCATTGTTTGTTTTTTTGTCCGCATTGGCTGTTCCATCCCACTTCTGATTTCAGTCTTTTACCAACACACCTAAACCGGTGCTTCTGACTTTGTTTCCAGCCAGCAGCGTTCGGAGCAGAGCTCTCCATCGAAGCCACCTCGACAGGTGACCTTCCTGAAGCCAGCAGCCGACACAACCCTGGATCGAAAGGCCTCCATCGTTGATGAGACGTCTGGGATCACCCGGACGCAGATGAAAGGTATTTAGAATAATTTTGTGACTTTTGCCACACCATAAAACTAAGTTGTCTACCACCCTACTCCAAAGTAACGAAAAATCTCTTGATGCCATCCTACTGCGCCCTAGTCGTGTCGGTTTGAAAGGTCATAATGGGTTAAACATTAAGTACTTACGATTAAGTTCTGTCTGACTGACGGAGTGTGTTATCGAAGACATCTATTTTATTTTCTATTCCACATAAGATTTACAGACCAATAAAAACATTGTTTTCGTCACACTTACCCACTTGTAGATGTAGATTGAAAGCATTCAATCTACATCTACAAGTCTAGTGTTATACGTGTATATTATTTGTAGCCAAAGAATTAATGCTGTGCCGCTTTAGTAGAAATAGGGTCATTAATAAATGCGCCTTATTTAATACGATATCACACTAATTTCTACCAATCAATCAATTCCAGAGTTCCGCGAGGCCTTCCGCCTGTTCGACAAGGATGGCGATGGCACCATCACTAAGGAGGAGCTTGGCAGGGTCATGCGCAGCTTGGGGCAGTTCGCCAGGGTCGAGGAGCTGCAGGACATGCTGCAGGAGGTGGATAGTGACGGTAAGTGTATATTTTACAACCAATCAACCTGCCTAGCCTGTTTCTAACTAGAGTGGGGTCGGCTTGCAGTTTAACCGGACGGATGTAGCTGAGTATTATCTCAGATAGGCAATCGCTCCATATCGCGTTACCCAGTTACTGGATTGTAGAGTTCAGCCTCCACAACCCAGTAATGTGCCAGTAACTGGGTAAAACGATACGCCTTGTCAAGACTGGTGTCAGATTTTTCTTGCTTGATCTGTTTCCTAATAACACCGAAATGAAAAAAATTAAAGGTGTTTATTAGAATGCTGTAATTTGAGTCCATGTACAACGTGCACTAGAGGCGGTGGTCCCGGCCGCCAAATGGTGTTCGTCAAATAAACCATGTCAGAGTGTTTGAGGCGGTTTAGAAACTCTGACACAAGGGTGTGTGGGGTGGGAGGGGGCCGAAATGGAGTGCCAGTAATGGCCCCATTTCGCCTCCTCCAGACGAACGTTGGTCGCTGCACCTCTCAGGAACTGACGCTCCTGAGCAAGGCGCAGTGACTGACGCCTGCGGACAGCGAGCAATGGGTAGCTCGCTGTCCGATCAGGTCAGGCCAGAGTCGACGGCGCGTTTCACTCCGAACGCGCCGGAAAGAGCAGTCAGCAACGGAGACGGGGCCCGCCAGGGCCAGAGCCTGCCAGGGTTGCGGAATATGTTCGAAAGAGTTACCGCGGCCCTGGGAAGAAAGGCACTAGGAGGACTAAGGGTGGATTTTAGTCAGTAAAAGTCTGACACTCCCTGCCGCTCCACCCAGAGCGGGAGGGGTCATTTGATGATTTCCCATCCTCTAAAAAAAAGAAAAAGGGTGTGTGGGGTCGTTAGACCTTACTGCCCACGCCCCACACGATAGGAAGAAGACTAGAGGCCACGAATCTTAGGATGGCTAGAGACGACGGCTCAAAGACAAAAACCTTATTGGGAGTTATTAGTTTGAGTCCATGGGACTCCAAACGACCCCATGGGCCCTAATGTTTCAAACCTGAAACAATAGCCCCATGGAGTCTGAGTGCTCCTCGAGCTTTATTGTCGTAGTTTCAATCTTTTTTAAAAAGATGATATTGAGATTGAGAAGACTGGTAGATAAAATAATTTTGTTCTTAATTACAGGCGATGGCAACGTCAGCTTCGAGGAATTCGTGAGCATCCTCTCCAAGTCCATGTGTGGAGCTGGTGGCGGCACCAGTTCTGCTGAACAAGAGGAGAGGGAGCTCCGAGACGCGTTCCGGGTGTTCGACAAACATAACCGAGGGTACATCTGTGCGTCGGACCTGAGGGCTGTACTGCAGTGCTTGGGGGAGGATCTGTCTGAGGAAGAGAGTGAGTAACGCTTTTTTTTCATGGGCTTACGTGTGCCTTTTTGGCATTGGTTGTGAGCCTTCCTTTTCGGAGGTTAGGGAAACTAAGTATATCTCTCCTTTAGGTACCTACTTGCGAAGTAGGATGACTGAATGGTTTATGAGTCTACTCTTAGTGGAGTTGACGATTAAGGTAAACATTGTGAGGACACCTCTTTTCTCTTACTCTAATACCTACTATCTCATCTGCCCAGCCTTTTCCCAACTAAATTAGGGTCTTCTTCCAGTCAAACTGGACGCAGCTGAATACCAGTGGGTATACCATTCAGGTATAGGTACCTACTGGTAATCAGCTGAGTCCAGTTTTTTAATTACTATCTAATGGTCCTCAAATCATTAGCGAGAAATGTAGGTACCAATGTAGTGATTCAATCTCGTTTTTTCACTGCAGGCTATGACCACAGATTACTTTGGCTCTTGTGTAGGTAAATATCTTAAGTAAGCCCTCAACAACGTTGCGGCTAGTTAGCGCATGTTTACGAGGCAGTTCCCCGAACCGAAGCCCCGCTCCTTTCACTCTTATCGAGATTAATACCGTAGATAATTTTTAATCGCCACCTTTTTGTTTCAGTCGAGGACATGATCAAGGAAGTGGACGCAGATGGTGACGGCCGCATTGACTTCTTGGGTGAGTTACACAAACACACGCTATAACGTAGGTACCTATTAACCTACTTCTTATAGACTGGTAAAGTCATACAGCACGGAGACACTTGGCGGCGGTTTTGTGCTCTATTGGTGGAACTAGTACCTACATATACCGCGCCCGTCAATAAGTTCAGCCGTTCGACTAAGTAGGCTAGAGGTTAAGGGTGCTTAGTGATTTGTGGTGCAAATGAGCCCCCGGGGGAATCCATACCTACCTATCAAATATTCTAATTCTATACCTAGGTAGGTAGGTACCTATATTTATAAATAAATAATCCATGTTGTCCTTAGTCACGACATAACTTGAGAACGACTTTATCGATCTCATCATTTTTTTTTGTTTTCTAAAACTTTGTAGAAGGTGAACCTTCTACAAAGTTTTTTGAGGACAAAATTGGAAAAATTGCATGGGAAAACGTAAAAACCACCGGGTCCACCAGGACACAATTAAGATGTATTTTAATTCTTAACTCCACGCAAACGAAGTCACGGGCAGAAGCTACTCAGATATTATAAATGCGAAATTTACTATAGAGATACCTAGATTGGATCCTGGGGAAGGATGTAGGATTGTTTCTCGCGGACGAAACCGCAAGCAGGATCTAATTCTATCTACGTTCCTGTGTGTGACCATTAGGTACGGTCTATTTATGATGGTTGCAATTTTCACCCTGCCCCATCCAAAACATTGATAGCTACAAAAACTCATCTATTTCCAACAGAATTCGTCCGCGCCCTAGGCGAGCCCGAGGACGCGTGTGACGACGAGGACGAGGACGACGCGACGGACGGGCCCGACCTGCTGCTGCCGCGACCCGTCGCCGCCAACTGAACACCTGACCATGCACCAGGACGTAGCCAGGACACAGTACACCTAGTTTAAAAAGTAGTCTTAAAGGGGGCAATGTCAGTAGCAGCTTATTGTGATTCAAGTCTAGGAATCCACTCAGTGGAGTGGTCTTAGCTAAAACAGTTGCATTTGGCGAAAAGCAATCATTGTTGTGTCACAGACAAACTGAAACTCATTCATTTCGAATAAACACTTTACAGGCACTTTTGAATTGTTAAGAACGGTTAGTCAAAAAAATGAAGCTGCATGTTCCAAAGCGGTCACTATGGAGAAGAACGTCCAAGAAACTTCTCGAACACTCTTTTGGACATGAGGACATCTCATGTATCTTCGAAAAGTTCTATTCAAATAGTTATGATGTCTATTTGACGAAAATATATAGGTAGGTAGTTTTGAACTGTGAGTTGAAAAGTATTTTCTATCAATCTAAATTGCTATAGGTACAGAATCACAATAAAATTACTACCTAAGTTCCTACAAATACATAACTTAGTAGGCAGGCACATATGTACCTCGAAATCCGTCAGAAATGTGTCTTTTCTAAGAGCTCGTCACAAGTAATTAAAACAATGTCTTATTTACCTACCCAATATACTTGCCCTATCCTGGCTACGTACCAACATCGACCGCTTTATGCTAACGCTGGCTTTAATTATATTTATTACGTTGTTTGTACTAAAAATGTGAATAATAATGTAATTTGGACGCGCCTAAAGAAAACTTCCAAAAATATAAGAAGTGAAGAAAAAATCTTAAACTGTTTAAGAATTTAGGGCCTCTGAGAATAAAAACTCGTGAATATTAGTGCTTACTTAACTTGCGGCCCGATTACGATGCGGCCCATTGTGCTAAAATGCGGCCTGCCGAGCTCATCAATACGAAACGTAGGTGTCTTTGTCCGTTGTTTAATTGGCTTGATATCTATTTTCCACAAGGTTTTGAAACCTTGTAGAATTGAGCCTTATTAATAAATTTATAGGAACCTACAACGAATTCTTTCCTATGGTGTTTCACCTGCACGCTGCAGAATCTCAATTATTTAACGCTTGAATATGAATTGGCCACGGATCCATATAGCGATGGAAGTTAGCTTTTATCTAAATTCGTAATAAATAGTAATTTTATATCGTCAAATTAGACAGTAAAGGGATTCATTGATCCAGCGCATGTCTTGTAAGACCATCAGCTAGCATCAGCTGATAGGTGAATAATAAAAAAAAAATACTTAATTAGCATAATTATTAGGACTAAATAAAATATTGTGAAGATATAGGTAACTTCACCGCATTCTTCGTAAAGAAAAATTATATCTGTCCTGCGAAACGCTTATCTCTTAAAAGGTCTTTGCAGTGTGGTGTCAAAGGCGTTCTTACAGTACCTACAAGTTAAAGTACTACCCATTAGGTAAACAAAGTCGTCTCAAACAATACTCAAAAAAAGAGACGAATGGCCTATCTGAGCCGTGAACCGCACGGCCGCAAATTCTATTTTAAATATTAGTGATTTTTCCATAAAACACCAATTTTTAAATAAATATTGTAAATATTTCGTCATTTTTACTATCTTTCAGGTTATTGTAATCAAGAGTGAGATAGTTGCAACGTAAATCTTACCTTGCTTGTGACTATTCTAAGGATACTATTTACATTTAGTAACTACATCTACTGGCTTAATGTTTTTGCCTCTCGTTAGCAATTATAAGATATGAAAAAAAAATATGCAGTGCTGGGCAAGATTCGTCATATTTTCTTTATTAATATTCATTTTAAATGAGTGATTTCTAGCCAATGGCCTGCCGAGTAAGGCTATACGGCCTGTAAAGCTAAGATGAATGCGACCCGTTGCGTTAAAAGGATCCGGCCCGATTTAGTTATGTGTCGTTGGTTTGAACGTTTAATAAGTGCCAAGATTGATTATTCTATTTCAAAATGGAATAAGCATTATTATGTTTAAATAGTTTAAGCTATTTTAAAATTAAGTTAATTAGGTACTAACACTATGAGAAACTATATTTTCATGTCACCCACTGAATTTGCCCCGCACTGTGTAACTCAATTATTTTTTGTAATAACTCCTTTAAGATTTTATCAATAAAAATATCAACTATTTATACCTCAAAACTTTTCAACATATCCTAACAAGAATTTATGTAATCAGAGCTTTTATTTGTCTAATAAAAATGCATGAATAGTTATAAAAATAACTGATATTTCGCAAAATATTGATGTTGTACATTAATAATACAGAACCAATATACAAATAAAATGTTCTTGAACAGATGATTTGATTTATTTGAACCTTGACTCCACGAGACCGTTTGTGTGCTGAAAACAGAAGGCAGTGTTATATTAATCAGATCTCTTATGCATAAGCGTCAGTGTTTGCCGAAAATGGTAATTTTTTACTAAGCCTGGCAACAGTCGAGATTAACCTTTTGACTAGCATAAAATGATAAAATTCAACAGCAAATACAATTCTTCATTATAATGCAATAAATTAAGATAAAGAACTATATTATTATTTCACATTGGCGTATGAATGAAGCGACTTTTTTGAACGTGTAGGTACCAATTTAAGTTTACCGAATAGGTAGTGGAGCAATGGAGCATAGCATATCTTTCGGTGTTTAGCCATCAGCTCGCCTTATAAATACCACCAACACCACCTGCATAGCCTTTTCCCAACTATAGTATAGGGGACACTACCAAGCGCTCCATTATTCAAGTAACAGATGTTGGGGAAAAACTGCCAGAGTGGGCTGGCCCCGCTGGTTGCACGAATGCACCCGAACGGGACGACAACGTCCTTCGCGCGCGTCCAGTCTGTGATAAACGGACGCCTGAGGAAAGTCGTCGCCGTCGTTGACCACGATGAAGGTGGTGTGACGATCTTATCATGTTTGCTGGGAAAACTAGGTCAGAGATCGCCCAAAATGATCTCTGACCAAGAGAACAACCTGAGAAGAGAGGTTTGGAAGAGAAAGCGGAGGTTTTTGCCTAACAGTGAAATAAAAGGCTAACAAAAAATAGGTACCTAGCACGATTTGGCAAACAAGTACCTACACTGCAGAAATGGGGGTGATGGGGGACCAGAGATCTACCTCTTACATCAATAAATAGACACAGGACTGCAATCTACCCGAAAATTTTACAAGGACTACTGATTTAATGTTGCTCCATGAGAATAATCTAGTCACTCGTGGACACGCCTTAAGAGCCTGTAAATCGACTCAAAGGACTTATTCCAATGAAATTGAACTAGCAATCGACTCAACATGACATGATATATTGCTAATGCTACTAACACTAGCTCTAGCCACATTTAATCACACTCGAGTACCTGCATTTGTTACCCAATCGTAAACGCCTGTTTCATATGCTAGTTATGTACTGTGGTTCCATGTGACCGCTTTCCGATAAGCAGCGGAGTATCACGTTACCGTTTGGCAAGATTGATAGCTGGGTGATGGACGCGTGATTCAGAGACATTCGAAGCCAACCCTCAGGTGGGAACTGAAGAGCTCTGGAAAATAGAAATCATCACCACTCCTAGATTCCCTAAATTATTTAGTAAGTATACGGACTCCGGGGAGCACGAGCTGTTTCTTTAGTTAACAAGAGTTAACTCAAGAAACAGCCAGACCTAAAAGGATCCCTCAATAAACCAATAAGACAGTTAATACAGATATAATTTTATGCGTTCTACCTGTTGAACGCTATTGTCACACCAAAGCTTACCCTATACGCAACCAATACAAATATGTAACAAAAAAAAATACGGTGAATTTGTGGCTTGGTCTAGCGGGTACGCCGATGCGTTTATCTGTATTAACTGTGGCTCTTACTGATTAAAACCCATCCGTATTCCTCCTTCTGCCCTTTGCGTTCCAGGACCGCGGTGACTCTTTCGAACAAACTCCGCAACCCTGGTAGGCTCTGGGCCTCTGGCCCTAACGGGCCCCGTCTACTTTGCTAACATCTCTTTGAGGCGCGTGTGGAACACAGCGCGCCGTCAACCCGGGAAATCACCTATACTTACATCTAAGTAGGATAAGCAAACAAAAATAAAATGAAATTCTCACTTGCATACAAAGAACCGTATAACATTGGCATGGGCAACGACCAGCGTGTAAGAATCTTCCGTCTGATCCGGCGGCGCTCGATAGAAGTAGCGCCTGAAGCCAGCTTCTATCCGCGCGCTATCTTGAAAGAACTGCTGTACGAGCCAAAAAGGATCATCATCAGTAACTAAACTTGCTTTCGTTTCTAGATTCCAACTGATCTATTGCACCGTCCGTTTACTGCAGGTTGTAAACCAGGAGCTAAGCTAAATTAGTTTAGCTCGCACACACAGAGCTAAGATATTTTATCATACTTAAAGAGCTTAGATTACCTACAGTTTGCGATCTGCACACAAGTATGGGAAAATACTTCAGCTATGCGAACTTAGCTTAGATTTTGGTTTGTAATTGGCTTTTTTTGTCGATGGTAAATCAACCCATTGCAGTAGATGTTGTTAAACTGTAAAACTAGGGTAGGGGTTGGGTAAGGGCTAAAATTATTCTCATCACATTATCAATTCCCCATGGAGCATCGAAATATTTTTGCCTGAACGTGAACCGTGCGGCTCTTCTTGTTTAAAAAATGTTCATAGCTTGTAGTAGGTAAACATTTGTAGCACTGGCGGACCCAGGAGGGGGTGTGGCTAAGGGGCTTAAGCTCGCCCCCAAAAGACCCAGATATATATGGTAGTTTATAATCTAACGAAGTGATTGAGGAATTAACGAAAAGTAATCCAAGGTGGCTTGTTGTGCGTTAAACACCCTGGATCCGCCACTGATTTGTAATTGCTGAGAAATAAATTCTTTTTAGATAGTCTTAATTAGTATTTTAATTAATAGATAAGAACTCAAAAAAAACGTAGCGATGTCAAAAAAAAAGCGTATTTCATACATATTTTATTCAACATTACAAAATATTTACAGCTAGTCATTTACACGATACAAATTCACTGTAACAAGTTGTCAGAGGTAATTTGGCAAGTAACGGTATAAAATTGTAACGCAACTTTTCACTTAGAGTTATCATAGAGCCCAGACTCGCACGGAATACTTCAAGGCACTTTGATTAGACTAAATGACTAGTAAGTTTAAATTATAGTTCTTTTTATTATTTATTTATTATAAGTTTATGTTGCATTATTACTTACTAATCACTGGCTCTAATCAAAGAAAACATGTGAGATAGACATGGATTTTATTGAGCCACATTTTACAAGACGTCAAAGGCAGTGATTATTATCGAACAAGGAGCGGTGGGTCCGAGCCAAAATTCATAGGTACAGCTTGTTTCATTGACTTGTTTCAGAGAGCTTCGCATGGCCAATATTATTGTTTTTAAGGAAAAGTTAATTGAATTAATCTCAGACCCACACTCGATCATCGTTTTTTTTTACATTGTATCCAAGCCGCCATAATAGCAGACACAATAGTAAAACAATGGCGTATCGACTCCAGGAGTCGTCGTTACAGTTAAGAGGGTATTTAAACAATATTTCACTAAACTTGACTAGATTTAGTGGTGTAAAAAGAAACATAAAAAATTTCTAGCACCGATTATGCTTCACGTGTTTAAAATGGTAGGAGTATTTCTTGATTTTTGATAATGTATATTTTTCTTGGTAATGTCGTGGTAATTTTTAGGTGAACACTATGGCACTTACAGCAGGTCAAAATACATTTTTTTTTATTTAATAATCTAGGATATTATTACGTCCTTACATTGAACACTTATTTACACTGAGAAGTGTAAGTCAATTACACAACGTGTAACAGAATGAACACAAAACCTGAAAAGGGGTCATTTTAGAACTCATTACTATGAACAACCTTTACTATGGCACCAAAACTAAAATCCGGAAAAAATTCACTGTTCGATACATTTTGTCGAGCTATGCACACATAAATTGTATGATGATTTTATTTGGTCTTATAGTAAAAAAATTGAGAATAGACAATGACCCCATTTCAGGATAAATTTGCGATTATTCCGTTCCAGGTTAAAAATTAATAACATATGAAATAATTTTAATTCAATTCTTGAACTCGATCTAACCAGTGTAAATAATAATGTGCTAAGTCATATAAATGAGACAGTTTTGTACTGACAAATAAGTATAAAATATTATGAAGAAACTATAAAACTTACACTTAAATGATAAAAACATACATTTGATATGATACAATAATCTATAACCAAGGCGTATATAGATTTCTTTCCGCCATCCTACAGTTATTTAGGGTTCGATTCTTCTCAACAAATCTATTAATAGTAATTAATAAAATAAGATACTGTCTATGAACAACCAAAATAAAGTGTAGGTTGGTAAACAAACTGTTAGCTGGTGGAATATCAGCTCATTACGTTAATTCTACATAACATAGCAGGTATCAACACAAAATATTAAACACATAGTTTTGATTTGGCTTAAATAAAATGCCACAGCCAGTTCTGATTATTGCCGGATATTTTTTTTCTCTTTTTAAGGTTTAGGAACAAAAACTGGGAATACTTTTAAATTTCTCGGTTATGGTAACGATCAAAGTACCTTTAAGGCGAATTTCATCTTTAAATTGACATGCTTCCTTACATTATTGAATAACGTCGTCCTGCTTTTCGGCGACAGTCGTATGTGAAATCTTACTAGAAGCGTGGTTGTTACATTGTCAGAAAATAAGCTTGCTTCTAACATTCTTCATTCAGTAAATTCATGCATTTTCAAGCGTCGTTTTCCTAAACAACTATACCTAATTGGGTGCAGCGTTTTTCACTAGTATCGTACATCATTATTACGGAAACAATTAGAAGAATAATACTTAATCATACTTAGTTTTGCTCCAGCTGACCAGCCATTGTTTTCTTTTATCGCAAATTGTAGTATTCATTGGGTGTTATCAATCTTGGAAAATGTATCACTCCATTATCCGACAGGACATAAAAGAGTTTAATTGCCATTAAGTCAAACACTTTTGGATTACGAATCCATACTAACTTTTTCTGTTAGTTACATCTTCACGTCTTAAAGGATTTATATGAAACTGGTGTAGACCAGGTCCTGTAATAGGAGATAGAATATACTTTTCATCCCGTTAGTATGTTCCCTTCGGATAATTTTCGAATGCCATACGAGCAAAGCCGCTGGCAGGAGCTAGTAGTGAATGAACAGTTCCATTGACTGGTCAGTGAAGCATTATTTTTAAACAGCGATTACAATGTGCAGTTCGAATATCTTTTAATTATCTTACCCCTTTTGCTCCTTACTAGCTTGATTCTTGGCATTTCGTTTTATGCTGCTATTACTGTAATCAAAACAATTTTGATTTCAAAAGTCGTCTGAGGCGGCGGTATTTACCGGATAACAAAAATTCGATATTGAAAGAATAATTTGAACACATCGGTCTGCAAAGATCGGGGCGCACAGTTTACCTTGTCGGGCCGCACAGTTAAGCCTGTCGGGCCGCACAGTTTAGCTTGTCGAGCAGCATAGTTTTGCTTGTCGGGCCGCACAGTTTAGCCTGTCGGGCCGCATGATATGATTTTTTTTTTCAAATTTTAATATTTTATTTTACTTTTTATTAGACCCAAACATAATTATGTGAGAGCGTGCGTCACTATTCTTTTTTAATTCAATAATGGCATCCTTATTAGTCTTCAACTACTGCAACAGGTTAAACAGCGACTGTTTTTGAATTCATGTGTTAGTAACCCCCACATTAGTTACTAGGTTAGTTACTACAAAACCTTTTTGAAATCATACCTTACAAAAGTGATCTGCCCAGCCTTTTCCCAACTATATTGGGGTCGGCTTCCAGTCTAACCGGATACAGCTGAATACCAGTATTTTACATGGAGCGACTGCCTACCTGACTTCCACAAACCAGAAACTGGGTAACATCTAACTCCACAACCCAGTAACAGGGTGTCGTGTAGTCTTGCTTTAGATGTACAGTCGTTTTAGCATCGTGACAATACCATAATTGTTTGACAATGTAACAGCAAAGTATTAAGATCAAATAATGAAATAATAATTATAATAGTAAGTGGTTACTTTTAAAATTCTAGCCATTTGATAAATATTCATGGCATTTTAACATTTAAAATTGACTATTATCCATATCCTCCACCACCATCAAAATGTTTGGTTTTATAGTTGAGTCAGGTGGGCCAGTTACTAGTGCAAGTGGCACTGGCGAGAAATACTTGAACTCATTGCTTTCAAGTCGAGACAGCTTATTTTATTATCAGCATTAATAATGCATTACATAACGTGTAACAGAATAAACGCAATAAGTACCAGAAAAGGCGGTGATTTCGGTGTTGACCCCATAGTAAAAGTTGTTCATAATGATAAGTACAATGACCCCTTTTAAGGTATTGCGTTTATTCTGTTAGACGTTGTAGATCCAATTCTTTTATATCCTTTGACTGATACCAGACTCACAAGCTAATAACTGCTCCCAAATGAATCAGACCTTTCTAAAATTTGGCCAAAAAATTCCCCACAACAAAGTCCATTTATAAAATACATACTTTTAAGTGACATATCCTGATCCCAGTCATCAATTTTCTAATAAAGCTTTAAGTATAGAACACATTATAGCACCTTGAACTCCAAACTTTGATATTATTATTGTCTACTACTTGCTACTTCATATTTATTAATTTTGTGCGTTATAATGTGTTCTACACTTATCTCATTACTGTCTACTTCTACTTAGTTTAACTAGCGCTAGTAGCTAATCCCATCTATCTACTTTGCTTTTTGTACAGTACCCAGGCGTTAATATGGCACACCGACTTCTAGAAAAAGCATATTAATAAATGTGTAACAGAATAAACGCAGTACCTGAAAAAGGGTGATAGTACTCATAATAATGAACTAACTGGCTTCAGCCCGCGTAGATGTCGGTTATCGCGTAAAAAAGTAGCATGACAGACAGAGTAACTTTCGCATTTATAATATTAGTAGCGATTTTACTATGGGATTAACCCGAAATCGCGAAAAAAAATCAGCTTTTCAGTACATGTTGTACTGAAAAGCGCGCTGTTATGCGCTGATAAATGTACGGGGCAGTCGTTTTATTCGCGATTTTAATGTTGGTGCCAAAATAAAAGATGTTCAAAATGATGAGTACAATGACCCCCCCAGGTATTGCGTTTATTCTGTTACACGTTGTGTATGTTTATGTACACATATGAATAACGGAGACAACACTTACTATTTAATATTGATACGTATATTGTAACGATTATTATTATATTATAACACATTAACGGACGAGTACTGTGTGGGCCAGTGCTCAGAAGGCAACATCCAAAACAGGAGAGACTATTTGGTAACGAAAATGCAATAACAATGCTGACAATTTTCATCACTAAACAATTCTGCCACGCTAGCGATCTCAGCAGCAAGTCCAATTTTTGACGAAACGAAGTAAATATTGATCCATAATCCGCGCAATAAGTTTCTAACGTTGGCAACCAAACTTACTGATCTTATCGCAAACGCGGCCGAAATCTCTTGTAAATTATTAACTTAATCCAATTGGTTACCAAGTCACAACTACTAGACTAAAACCATATTCTAAAGCGTTTCGCCCACGAAGAATCTAGCGTACACAGTCCAATTTAACAAACAGAATGAAGAATTTCGTTGCTTTGACAAAATAAGTAAGTTTTTAAGAATGTGTGTTCTTTTGAGTCTCTCGAGGACGAAACGCTTGCAATCCGTTTTACCTATGTGGTGCAAAGTTCCCAATATCGTGTTACTGTCAATTACGAAGTAGCAGCAATCGGCATTTCATGGCATGCCAGTAAATGCTGTAATACACATGCCAACTCGCACAAAATTATGCAAGTATCTTGCATGCCATTGTACTATAACAAATACGGTATTTTCCTAGATAAAAAAAAATATAATAATTTTACTTTAAAAAAAATATTGGACTCGATTTTTTGCCATTTCAAATCGATAAAAAATGATAAAGATAAAGTGCATCAAAGTTCAAGAGTGCGGGCTGGTGACGTCTCGTTTCAGTAAAAATTATAAAAAGGTGACGTCCGAGAGTTTTCAACCCACAGTCTCATCTTTATTTTTTGGAAATCTATAGATATTTTCAGGAAAACACCAAATTCTGCCTTTAAGGTAACTCTACTGGCATGCCAGTAACACTAGCGCTAGCAACTACACCCGTATAGACCACTCGTAAACACCTGTTTTACCGGCTAGTGACGAACTTAGGCTCCATGTGGCCGGTATCCGATAAGGACCGGAGGACCACGTTGCCGTTCGGCATGATGGATATCCAAGTGATGGACGCGTGGTTCAGTGATATCCGAAGCCAACCTTCAGGTGGGAACTGGAGTGCTCTGGAAAAAAGAATAGATGGAAACATAAGGAAAGTTAAAAGAGATAATTCAATATTTTTATCTCATCATCTGCCTTGCCTTTTCCCACTATATTGGGGTCTGCTCCCAGTCAAACCAGATTCAGCTGAATACTAGTATTTTACGTGGAGCGGCTGCCTACCAGACCTCCACAACCCATTAACTGGGTAACACGGTACTTCTTGGCAAGACTGGTGTCAGATTTTCTGGCTTCTGACAATCCGTAACGACTGCCAAAGATCTACAAATGACAGCCGGGACCAACGGCTTATCGTGCTTTCCGAGGCACGGAGGAGTCTCGATATGTTAATATGGTCACCCATCCACAGACCAACTTCGGCAATTGTAGATTGGTCCGTGCGGCTGTTATAATATTTTTATCTATTCTTTTCAATACCAGCGGCTACGTCGGCGTTTTCGACAAAAACTGCCCTCGCTGGAACGTACCGGGATGAAACGTCATATACCCCAATCTAGGGCCCGTATTAATAAACGTTACTCAGCTTGCGAGATCGCACTTGAGATGAATGTTGAGATCCTGATCGTATTAATAAACGTGATTATTGACGTTCTCAAGTTGCGGATTAGGTTTACGGCATCAACCGAGTGATGGACTGATTAATAAACGAAACTCGACCCTTAAGTATACGACGAGCGCGGGTTCTTGAGATGCTATATCGTGAGTGCAGACAGTCCGTGACTTGAGGTGTGATTAGCGTGGCGCGAAACATGGAGTTTGAAAATATTTTAAGTAATATTAATTATTACGATGAAATAGACTACTATGACGATATTTTGTGGCCTTTACGTTTTCGATTACCAAAAGATTATATAAGGAATGCTTCAAATCCTTTTGATTTACATGGATTTTTTTTTTTAAATAACTAGCTTAGTAGCAGAGTAAAATAAAGAGTAGGTACTAATGTAAAAATAACTAGTTTTTTTTTTTTTTTTTCGGTAAAGGTCTGGGGTGGGCAAGGGCTATCAACTGCTTAACTGGACTATAAAAATAATAAGATTAAAATAATATAATTATTTACTAGAGTCGATGCGTGCGGACCAGCGGTGTATTCTGCACTTATTATTTTCCAGGTTTCATTTTTATCGATTCATTCATTCATTATTTAGCGACGCACCATCGGAATCCTTATTTTCCACTACAGCCTTATATTTTTCTAAATTTCATATTTTTTGATGCTATATTTTCAAAACTTCGGTCAATGTGACGTCATCGTTCACGAGATCAAGCCATCAAGTACAACTAGGTGAGATGCTTGATCTTGGTTACTGAGATACTGTATTTATGTGTCTATTAATTAGCAATAATCTTGAGATACTGATGACGTCATAATGGCGTATCAAATGATAACGCACTTGAGTACGTTGTTGAGGGCCGTTTATTAATACGGGCCTAGGTCATGGATTACCCGTGTGAAAATGAACAACGCCCTGACTGACGCCGACTATAGTAGGCGCCAGATAAATGAAGAATAACGGTCATTGACCTTTCCTTAATATCTCTTCGTAGGTACCCCCGGACAGTAAATTATGAATCGTTTTTCATTACTAGAACAGTAAGGATCACGATAGACGTCGATTCAAGACAGCTTTATGTCATTATTTCTGTTTTTGAAATTAAGTGTGTCAATTAATGTAGGTGGGTCAATGACCGTTATTCTTCATTTATCTGACGCATACTATATTTACAACGTGTAAAAGAATAGTTATAGTTAAAGTGGTTCATAATGATGAGAACAATGACCCCTTAAGAGGTTTTGTGTTTATTCTGTTCCACATTGTATATTTATTTGCTCATGGAACAATATCGGAATGACTACATTATGTCCTCCGCTGATGCATTTTAGATTTCTGCATATAGAAATATGCAAAACATTGACCGTATCGCAGATCTTTGTATTTTATTGTTAGCACAAAGCTGAAGCTGCAAAAGTGAATTATTTATAGACTCCATTGTACACCAATAAACGGGGTTTTATTGCCAATTCAGTGTTTGAAAAGATACTCACTTGCATACAAAGTATCGTATAACGTTGGCATGGCAGACCAGCAGCGTGTAGGTGTCTTCCGTCTGGTCTGGAGGTGCCCTGTGGAAGTACCGCCTGAAGCCAGCCTCGATCCGCGCGCTATCCTGAAAGAACTGCTGCACGTGCCAAAAAGGAGGTTATTATACTCAAAAAAAAAAAAATACTTACTAAAAATAAAACTAAAGGAAAATGGAAAAAAATATTGGAGTTTGTCAGGAAGTTTTGAGTTATAATATATAAAAATAAAGTAAATTAGTAGGTACTAGGGTTAACAAGGCAATGATCATCCGCCAGCTTTTTACTTTTAGTCTTCCGGCTTTCAAGACACAGTTCACATCAAACTTTTGGAATAAAATAGAATAAAATTTATTTGCATAAAAACATGGTAGGTATAGAAGATGATACAAAAATTAAAAATAGCATACAATGAAGTCATTTAATTTTTTTTGGATGACATTAAAACAGAAACATATTAAGTATATTTTTCTTTTTTTTAACGGCTTAAAAAGGCTTGAAACACTTAGAAAATACAACTGAATTGAAAACCTCCCCCCACAATTTAGTCACTTTTTGAGATTTCTAAACATTTTTTTTACTGCGTCTCATGTGTTCGTTAAGTTTTGAATAAAAAAATGCAATAAAAAAGTCCGGTCAAATGTGGACTCGACAAAAAGTTTTAATATTTTTGTTAATATTGTTTTGCTAAAATTCTTTACGGAAATATATACTTAGTAAAGAAAAGTAAGAAAGGTAAAGGAAATTAAAGGAATATGGGGCAGGGTAACGGGTGACATTAAATCAAAAGGTGTGGCGTGAACTGGCGTGCATGGTCATCATAAAGGGTTGTTTTCACCATACCAGACATTTTCCGAACAGCTATTACATTTCCACTGCCCTGGTTTTGGTAAAACCGCACCTTATGATGGCTAAATTATTAACTTTTGTCATAGAATCAAGAATTTCTTAGTTAAAAATGTAACGGCGATACTCATAAAACAGAAAGTGCGAAACTGAATTAATTATACAGGGTCAAAGTCGAGCCCTAACGCGTCAAAAATGGTCGTATTTCAGACTGAAACAATGAAGAAAGGATAATCCATAAATTGTAACAACTAAAAATATACAATAACTCCGTGAACGCTAGGCTGCTTACAGGACAAGATTTTTTATAGAGAATTGTAGTAGGCATTGTTGAAAGGTTATCTTAAGGAGATCAGAAAATTATAATTTCCAAAGAATTTCTTATGAGACAGAATGAAAATACACCGGATCAAGCGAACTGCATTTCCATGAAGTAACATTTCTCAATTTATTTGGGGTCGGTGCAACATGATTTCTTCTTTGATACTACTCTATTAGTTTGTAGTGGCCACATACGAACTACGAAAATATACATCACGAATTCGACATCGCGCTATTAAAGTTCTCCGCGGGATTTAAACATACAGGGTGTTCCAGAAGAGCGTGGTCATATAAGGGTGATGTTGGGTAGCTGATATCATTAAGGAAAAAATAGCAAAAAAACATCAAAAAACTAACGACCAGAAAAAACGATTAAAAATTTCCGATGAAATGATTTTTCAAGCAATTTGTAACAGCTTCAATTACAGATTTGATGACGCCAACTGCCTGAAAAGTTTTCTTCTGAACTTTTTGTGGTTGATTTTTTTTAAGTCACAATTATTGTTTTGATATTTTTTTCCTTAATCTATATCAGCTAAATCTACATCAATTCATCAATTTGAGAAACCAATTTTTCAAAATTTTTTTTTTTATTTTTATTTATGAATGGGCTAGCTCTTGACCTCGATCACGCCTGATGGAAAGCGATGGATGAGGTCCATGATGAAAGCGAGCGAGCCCAGAAGATGCCCTGAGGCACTGGTACTCCCACGCGTTGACGAAACACAGCAGGCTGCTTGACGCCGAACTCCGGTGGGAGGGTGGTCGCGAACCAGGCGGGCGTTAGCCCCTCACCGCAAGGGAAGGATTGGCCAGTCTTATAAGGTGTTAGGTGAGACTGTCCAGGATGCGCCGAGCGCTCGGTTCAATTGAGTGTCTGATGGAACAAATTGCGCTGCACGAGGAGGCTCCTTCATGAATCCCAAAAAAATCCAATGATGTAGTTTTAGTTTTCATCAAAATCGGGCTCGAGACTCCTTTTAGTGTTTTTCGATTTTAATATTCGTCTTAGTTTCGAATTTGGTCATCCATGCACACTTTAAAAATTCACACTGTACCTAAACAAGTATTGAAAGTAAAAATATGAAACTAATCAGTACAAAATGTGAAATAGATGTTTTGGTCTCTCTGTATTGGAAACTTTTTGACATGCATTCCATGCCTTATCTCTGCAGTGTATGTAACTATCTGTTTCATTCTTGATCTTAATCACAATGCAAATGCATTTTTATCAAAAGGACCTTTAAAAAACTGCACAGACATTCTTGCCGTTTCATAAACAAATACATTTTAAAATATTATGTGGCAAAGTTCCAGAGCTGCATATTTTGATGCCAAGATAGTAAAATACACTGTCCATAAATAAACACGTAGAGAAAATTAAATAAAACAAATAATAAAGCTAAGAAGAGATTTTATCTGTCAAATCACAGAATTGATTTTCGTCTCAACCTCTAAATAGGTAAGTAAGTATCAGTTTCGGGAACAAAAATCGCAAAATAAATGTAATTTGTTACATATTTTTTTTCAAACACACATAAGCTAATATGATTGATTGAATAAATTTTCAGCAGCCTGTCCCATCAATTGACCTGCGTTTAACTTGTAACATATAGTCATTTTATATTGCCAGAAAGAATCTAAAACATTTTAAAAGTTCTACAAAGATAAACTTACTTTTGGTTCCGGCCTCCAATGTCCAACAGGTGGCTCTGGAGGTATGGGAGCCCCTTCTTCAATCAGCTGACAGTTCTTCACCTCTATATCCTTGTCCAGATGCTTGGCAATGATGCCCCCTGTCTCTTGGGCCCTGGTCATTGTGGACTGCACTAGTACATCCCATTTTATGTCCAGAAGGGCCAGTCTTTGGCCTGTGAAATCCGCCTGGAGTCGGCCTGTAAAGGTTTAATTTGATTTTGATCAAATCTAAACTAATATTATGAAAAGGTTTGTTACATTTGTAGTAAGTAATCTCTGGGTGCACTGATAGAAAGTTACACTATTGTGAGTACAGCTGCGAATCTGATTGCGCCATGCGCCAGTCAATTTTTTTTGGGACCCGCCACTCATTCCCAGACCACTGCAACTCCTAAAAGCCAGAATCAGCAGTGGCGACGACCAGAAACACGCCAAGTCAATGAAACTCGACGAGTCCCGGAGATACGGTTCAACTGTCTAGGATCCCGCAACGAAATTAATCAGAAAATAACAGCGGAGGAGTAGGAAAAAATATAATTTCTACTTCCTCCTTATCAAGCAGGAGACAGAACGCCAGACAGTCTGCTAAGGTAACGGGAGATCGTGCGGAGCTGTAACCGCCTCGACTTGACCACGACCGCTCTGCCAAGTGCGAAACGACAGAGAAGAAGAATAGGACGGAAGCTATAGTAGGCGCCAGATAAATGAAGAATAACGGTCATTTACCTTTCCTTAATATCTCTTCGTAGACCCCCCCCGTTTCATAATTTACCCCCGGACAGTAAATTATGAAAAGTTTTTCTTTACTAGAACAGTAAGGATAACGAAAGATGTCGATTCAGGACAGCTTTATGTCATTATTTCTGTTTTATAAATTAAGTTTGTCAATAAATGTAGGTGGGTCAATGACCGTTATTCTTTGTTTATCTGGCGCATACTGTAGTTTTCGAAATCATATAGTTAAATATCTAATTATATCTCGTTTTTTTCCATTCCAGAAACGGAAAATTAAAAAAAAAATAATAATATAAAATCTGACTGGTAGTTCCAGAGATTAGCGCGTTCAAACAAACAAACAAACTCTTCAGCTTAATAATATTAGTATAGATCTAGATCTAAATAAGTACTTCATAGTAGTCCAGGCCCAATAAGATCCGGACTGACTAAAGACCTATTCAGATCTACGCGGTATTCCTACAGTACTACAGTATTTACCTACAGTATTTTTGTAATTTTATGTCACAAACTTAAGCAACAAGTTAGAATTTTCTTCAGATTGTAAATTTTATTTTGAGCACTGGATGAAAACCTATTTTTTGTCATAAACAAGCTGGTCATTTTTTTCCCGAAAAATAAAATCACAAAACCACATTCAAAGGAAAGAATTTAAAAAATAACAGAATGACTTGCAGAAGAGGTAGGTATATAATAGTGAGCAGCAAGTGTTTCTTTGTCTTGTCATTTATACATTTTAAGTATTTTCCTGCCACATACCTACTTACACAGAGTCTTTGTTTACTGAATATATCTCAATAAAAATGGAAAATAAGTTGACATTTTTGTTGGTCTGGGATATGAAAATGGTTATTTAATGCAGTTTCATCATCATCATATCAGCCGAAAGACGTCCACTGCTGGACATAGGCGTCACCCAAGTGTTGCCACAACAACCGGTCCTGTGCGTCTCGCATCCATCGGCTACCAGCGACCCTCCCCAGGTCATTGTACCATCTTGTGGGAGGCCTTCCAACGCTGCGTCTTCCGGTACGCGGTCGCCACTCCAGAACTTTTCGGCCCCATCGACCATCTGTTCTGCAAGCAATGTGCCCTGCCCAATGCCACTTCAGTTTGGCGATCCTTCGGGCTATGTCGGTTACCTGGGTTCTTTTGCAGATATCATCATTCCTGATTCGATCACGCAAGGAAACTCAGAGCATTGCCCTTTGGGTGACTTTAAGCCTTCTGATGATGCACAATATCCGTAACCCCGTGAAGAAATAGCCTAGTGTAGTGATTTATGTGAATAATATAATATTCTAATCCTCAAAAACATAAATAAATAACTACTCAAAAACATCTTATATCATTTGCTAACAGAAAATGCATAGCCATTGGATCTACAAGTAGAAAGTTTCTTACTAACACAGATAGGCACTAAGAAATTATTCTCTAAATTACTCCCTTAAAGGGGTTTAAAACTTTAAATACAAGAGTTTGGTAAGTTCTTGCAACAGAAGATCAGATAGGAGACGCAAGAAAAAAAAATGTACCCAATTCTGTAAGAGTCCTATCCTTGTCTTTGGCCCCATCAATATTATACTGCCCATGTCTGATCAGGAACAAATGCCTGACGGCTCTGCTCTTGGCTTTCTCCAGCTTCTCATTGTATTTGTTGTCTTCCTCAGGGTTGTTTATGGAACTCTTTATTGGTTTCACTATTGATTCTGGTTCTCGGCTACAAACAAAATGTTAAAAATTGTTAAATTATTTATAAAATAATGTATTTTTTTTAATATTATTAAATATTAACATATTTTAAAATAATTTTGTGCTGATAGCTTTTGTTGATGGTCTGAGTGAGTCCCAAATAAATATCCCAAATAATTCTTTCTTTCTAAAATAGGTATGATGTGGTGAGATAGTGAAGTTTGTTTTGGATTCAATAAGAGTGGGTAATATGCCTTATGTCAGGGGAATCCCCTTCCAACTAAATTTTAGATGCTGACATCTCATTCAACAATGACAAGTAGGTAACTTGTCATTACTACCTTGAATGCAAAACAAGTAGTTCTGTCAGGGGAATTCCCTTGAATTAAATTCTTGAAAGGTCTTCCTATATCTTTCAATGATGACCTTTTAAGGAAATTTGTTTTATAAGTTTTTTAAGTGGTGAAATACCCATTATTTTATTCAATTCTAATTTCTTGTAATTACAAAAATGATGATTCAGACTTGCAAGCCAAATGGTTTAATATGAAGATACTATAATATTGTTTACTATAATATTACATTCTAGAATTTATGATACTTAAGTAGAGTCACTTTATATTATTAGTTAGTAAATGATGACCTACAAAAGTGCCGTTTAACGGCCTAATTGAAAGACGTTTTTGTTTTGAAATAAACTTTTTGACTTTGACTTAATCAATTGTTTTGGCATTTTGGATAAATGACCATTATGTTAACTGATACTTCAGGCAGGTGGCAATATATTTTTCATTTTAATTTTTAAACACTATCCATTTAACCGCTTAACCTTTTCACTATGTTGGGTTCAGCTTCTAATAAAACTGGATGCAGTTAAATACCAGTATTCTACTAGAGCAAATGCTTATCTGAACTCGACAAACCAGTAACTGGGTAACAGGACTGACATATAGTCCTCCTGATCAATTTCCGCCATGGCGGGCAATCTCAACGGAGACTAGCCACCAGGGAAGGACATATTATATATAGTACACAAGTGTGTGCGCAAACACAGATGGACTCCTTCTTTTACCACTCTCATATTCCGTTGGGACGGTAGCTCAACATACAGAGAGAGTTCTGGCGCAAGACCAATGACTTAACATGCTTTCCGAGGCACAATTAAGGTACCTACTCCTAATATTGTAATTTCTAACCATATTTATGTATTTATTTTTTAATTGAATATTAGCAGAAAAGTCAGTTGAATTTATTCAACATGAAAGAACATGTTTAACACCAATCAGTACACTTTTTCCAGTTTAAGATCACAATAAGGTAAATGAGTAATGCAATGCAGCACAAAAATGTGCGTGTATTTTTATTCGCCTTCTTTCCCCATTTCACATCAAAATATTTTTTGTCATAAATTGGGTCATGACCTGTCTAGTTTTCAGCCCTATTTGTGCGAATGAAACCTTGTAACTATGATAAGATAATGATTTGAATGCAAAAGGGAAAATAACACAGTTAGATATTAGCCTAAGACACGCTATTTACTTACTAATTATGCAAATAAAAAGGCTCTTTTGTTGACGAAATATTTTCGTAAAAATCTATAGAGTAAGACAAGGTAGGTACTTACTGGTCCCAATTTCTATCCCACTGGACGCCGGGTGTAAAATTCGTCGTCCAGGAGTTATAAGCATTAAATTTTCTCTCAGTTTTATCATTATTTATCCGGTAATACGCCAAACCGCCTCCAACTGCACCCAAACTTAGAAGCGCGATCTTTTGAAACCTGGACAGCGTAGCCATGTTAAATTAGTATGTGCTGATACGGCAATCGATTACCAATTACGGTGGTATTATTTGCCGCAAGTCTATTTTTAAGAAATTAATTTAAAATTCTATTTGGTCACGAAAATAACCTCCTTACTTCCACGACGTTTCGCAAACTGACTGACAGAAATACAAAAAGTTGTACTTGCAGTGTTGCCAACTCTGAATTCTAGCGGATGGTAGAATTCTTCTAAAAATACGGTAGATTTTCCGAAATTATGTTGATTTATATTATAATATTTATTTATAACGTTAGAATTACCTTGTTTATTTAGTTGTTAGTAGTGTAGTTTTTGTAGTGTAATTTTATTTAGAATCAGAGAGAGTAGTTATTTTTTTTTAAATATTTTAATATTAATCGATTTCGTGTTTTTCAATCATAGCGTCAGTGGGATTAAAATGAACACCGATTTTTCCTACTTTTGCTAAGAACGCTTTCTCTTAGCCGGTACTCGTATTATGCTATCCTTTCGATGGCGTTATCACTTTTCACCGTAATTACGATGCAGTTGGCAACACTGTGTACTTGATCGTTGTTTTTTTTTAAATTTATAGTCTTTTGACCACACTGCCTAGTATTACATCCTTTTATATTTTTGTTTTGCATTAGAAAGCGGGTGTAATACATGCTAATGTTTGCTGGAGTATTTGACAGCAAATACATGGAGTCAGCCTTCTCGGCAAGCTTCGCTGTGGTACCTATAGCCAGTATACTATTGTAGTCTTTGGGTACCTAGTCATACTACAATAACATTCACAGCTCCACTTTACCGTTATCGCGTCTTTTTCAATGATTTCACATGTTATTGGCTAGTTGCGTAGACACTTGAGACATAAACTACACCAAATTTACACCACAATATCCACTAGGAATCAATTGCGAATAAATAAAAACAGCCACTAAACTTCACTCGTGGAAGGTTAATACACTAAGTATTAAATTTGTGGTCCGGGAAATCTAATTACGAAATCGGAAGATGTCGGAATCGTAGTTAGAACAGAATGAATTCGATTTGTTCAAAATCATAGGTTCCGACCGTTCTACTTCCCAAGTTGTCTACGATAGGACAGCGTTATGGCGACGCTGTGATCACAGGCTGCGATTTAGAATGACTACTTAGTCGGCGTCTGCCCTTTGACCGCGTGCACAAAATTCACAGCTATTTTAAATAATATCAACGATAAAGAAGAAGAAAAATATTTATTTGGGACTCGCACAAGACAAACAAAAAGTAAAACAATAAAATAAAATTAACGATGGGTAGGTAGGTAATAAAAATTAATTAAAATTAAAAATAACAAAAGCATCATAAATTCTGTGCGAGGCCAAAAAAGAAAAATATCACAGCGCTGGTATTCCGATAGAGCCTGCGATTACAACACGATTACAACAATACGGAAGAAAATGCATTGCCCACCGAAAAATAAATCTTGTTAAGTACAGTAAGTACTAGTAGGTAATGTATAATAAATTAATAATATAGGTAAGTAGGGAAATGCATCTATAAGACAAAAATTATTTCATTAAATCGCAAACATTTTCTCTTTTTCCTTTTTTATGTCCATTGTGCTCACTGTCACAGCTAGGGCAAGCCCAATCTTCTGATTTCTTGATATATGTAGAGTAGAGTAGAGTAGGGACTCCCTTATCCGCACTTAGACTCTCATTCGGTCCGTTGTGCGTAGGTATCCTGGCTAAGTTAGCCAGCCTAGCTACGCCCAGAAGCACAGAAGTTTCCTGGGAGCTTCACAGGCTTCGCGGAGCGACCTCACCGTTCCGAGGATTTGTTCACGTTGGGTAGCCACAGCCTCGCATTCCAGGATGACGTGGGCAGCTGATTCTTCGGCGTCAAAACAGCCCCTGCAGAGTGGGCTGTCCGTGGCGCCTATGTTATAGAGATGTTTGTTTAGGGGGTAATGGCCCGTAATTATCCCTATTATTGTTCTAAGATCGTTTCTACTTAGGCTGAGTAGTCGTTTTGTTAATCGCGGATTTAGACATGGCATTGCCATTTTTGACTGCCTACAGTCTTTATTATTTTTTTTTTTATTGGTGATGGGTTTGCTCTTGACTCTAGTCAATGTCAGATATGACAGAGACAAAGTCTACGATGGAGCGAGCTTACCCAGAAGGAGCCTGTTCACTCTAACTTTGAAGAGATTAGGGCTGTAAGCTTTTGGAAACACAGGCGCAGGCAGAGAGTTCCAGTCCTTTGCTGTGCGCATTATAAAAGACGTTTGGAAACGCTTAGTGCGAATTGGTGGAATAGCTACAAGGTAGGGATGGTAAGATGCAGTGCGTCTGGATGTCCGATGGTAGAAGGGGGCCGGTGGGATGAGGTCGTGGAGTTCTTGGGCACACTCACCGAAGTACAATCTGTAGAAGACCGATAAGCAGGCAACCTTACGGCGATGAGCCAAGCTATGTAGCTTGGCATCCACCAGTTTTGTGTCACCGATGAGCCTCTTAGCTCTGCGTTCCACCGAGTCAAGCGCGGCAAGCTGATACTTAGCTGAGCCATCCCAAAGGCTACAATACTCCATGCAGGATCGGACTTGTGCTTTGTAAAGGGTTACAAGCTGTCCAGGCCTGAAGTATCGCTTCACCCTATTTAGGATGCCCAGCTTTTTGGCCGCAATTTGGGCTTTGTACTCGATGGTAGCGCCGAAGTTGAGACTGGATGTCAACTCCATGCCTAGGAGCTCGAGCCGATCAGTAACGGGAACAGATGCACCCCGAAAAGTAGGAGTTTGGTCAAAGCGACTCCTTTTCGCGGTAAAAAGACACGCCTGTGTTTTGGTGGCGTTAAAAGTGACCAGATTGTCATCACCCCACTGGGAGACAACGCTTAAGGTCAAATTTGTCCGCGCTACCATGGCCTCTCTCAAGGAACGGACTTCATCCCCGCCGGTTGTTGCGCTGGACAAGTATCTCTCTGAAACCGTACTGTCATCTGCGTACCCAACAAGACCAGGCTGAAGTAGGTCATTGATGTGTAGCAGGAAAAGAGTTGCAGAGAGAACAGACCCCTGAGGAACTCCGGCATCAATAGCCATGAGGTCAGAGGAGCAGCCGTCAACGACTACTCGGATCGACCGTTCACTTAGGAAGTCTGATATCCAGCTACAAAAACCAGCTGGGATGCCATAAGCAGGAAGCTTGTTGAGTAGACCTGCGTGCCAGACCCTGTCAAAAGCCTGTGGCCCGTGACCATTTGTTGTTATGGAGTTCAGTTGATCTCTGGCGAATCCATGTACGAAACTGCGAGAAAGGTAGAGGAAGGAGTGGGTATGGGCCTAAAACTACCATCTCGGAACCTCTCTTCGCAAGTTCTGTGATGGCAGAACAGGCTAACCTTTGGAACCGCTGGAGCCTAGAGACGGTGGTCGAGAGTTCAGTCCTCGTTCACCAAACCAAGGCACCGTAGGTCAGCATTGGTCTGATCACAGCTGTGTAGAGCCACAGTGTGATCTTTGGAGAGAGCCCCCACGTTTTTTCTAGCATTTTTTTGCATTGGTAAAGTGCGATTGTGCTTATAAGTACATTAGACATAGTAACAGTTTCCCTGGCTCCCAAACTAGGTTTATTGCCTGTGACTTGGGAGTCAGTTCCTCCAGTTCTGCCTTTAAGGTAAAAAATAGGTAAGTAATACTAGGTAAGTAAAATCAACAAAGCCCTGACTAACGCCGATTTTCAATGTAAGTACCTACATTGAAAATAAAAATGCTGGACTCAATGCTGGTCCTGCTCTACAGCCATAAACAAGGGCGCACAATTTCTTTTTTTTGGAATTGTGAGAACCGCAGAATGTTGTAATAACATTGATTTTTAACCGACTTCCCAAAAAGGAGGAGGTTCTCAATTCGACTGTATTTTTTTTTTATCAATATCGGTTCAGCAGTATGGTTTTTAAATCCAAATAGCTGGAAAAAATATGTGGAAAAATCATACGAAATTGCATATTTTTGCTTTCCTGTGACTTTCCAGTGGTGTTTTTAGGTATGGGGTACCACTAAAAAGTGAAAAATAAAAAACTTTTTCACAAAAAAAGACCGACTTCCAAAAAAAACACTACAAAGTACAAAATAACTTTAATTTCGGAAGTCGGTGTCAAATAACGAAGAAGCAACCGAAAACACCGACTACCGAAAAGTTATTTTGTACTTTGTAGTGTTTTTTTTTGGAAGTCGGTTTTTTTTTGTGAAATAGTTTTTTTTCATTAGACTCAATTAATTCAGCATTGTATAATTTCATGCATTAACGGCACATGTGTGAGTACCTAATGTCAACTGCGTATCATACACTATAATTTTCTTTGACTTGAATTTGCCCTGGCCCTGGCTGTTGGGGGTGTATGCACTCAGAAGTCTGGCTGATGGTGGTGCATGTTGGACCATTTGGCACCCTTCACAGTGGTTGAGCTAAATGGTGCTAACGCAGGCATCTTATGCTAGGACTGGTCATCTCACAGCTACCATGGTTTATTTTAAATATTTGTACTTTGAATTGTTGCTTTTTTACTTCGTTCGCTTGATCGTGCAAGTCTCTCTACATTGCATCGTTCTCACAAATGTTCGTATAATTTTCACACGAATGATGTAACCATAAAAATGTAAAAAAAAAAAAATTAAAATAGTGTCCTTGGAGTTATGCTTACTAATACCAAAAAAAACTTATTCACAAAAAAAACCGACTTCCAAAAAACACTACAAAGTTCAAAATAACTTTTCGGTAGTCGGTGTTTTTGGTTTTTTTTTTGTGAAAAAGGTTTTTTATTTTTCACTTTTTAGTGGTACCCCACACCTAACAACACCACTAGAAAGTCACAGGAAAGCAAAGATACGCAATTTCGTATACATGGATGATTTTTCCACATATTTTTTTTTCCAGCTATTTGGATTTAAAAACCAAACTACTAAACCGATGTTGATAAAATTTCAATGGGACCGTTTGAAAAGTATACCCTTTCCAACAAAAAATATTTTTTTAAATCGGTTGGCAAGCGACGGAGTTATGCGCGATCAAACATAAAAAAAAAAATACAAACATCCGAATTGAGAACCTCCTCCTTTTTTAGAAGTCGGTTAAAAATAGAAAATCGACTAAAACTTATGGAAGCGATAGAGCGAAACGATCTCGAAAATGTTTGTATCCCACCAAGGGCACATTTATTTTCTTTTGATCATATGTATGTATATGCACACTTAAAATGAAGTCATTTTGTTGACTTATATACAGAATGGATCAACAACTAAGAAAGTGCAGAATGAAAAAGCGAGCTTTAAATTGTTTGCACCCCAGCTCGGACAAGTTTCATTACTCGTTTGGGGGTGTCCCCTGACTGTGTCAAAAAAGTCAGCAAACGGTCGGGTATCACCAGAAAAGCTAAATAACTAAGGAAAATTTTTGCACACAAACTTAGAAAGGTTTTATTTTCTTTTGATCATTCATACTATTCATAGGATTAATTTTGTTGATTTATTCAGAAAATCTCAAAAGTAAGAGAGTACAGAATGCAAGAGCAGTCGGAAGTGGGGCAAGTTAATTTTTACACCCCTTTTCCAACAGGTTTCATTGCGACAACCCTTCCGTGTGCCATGGTGATCACCGGGTGGCTTTTGTGAGGTAAAAATCCAATAGGTAATCCCTGGGTGGTATAAGTCTCGACCTAGTTACCGATCGCCTACCGACTGAATTCGGTCCATAATATTTGATCATGGATCGCGTTTGAGAATGACTGTGTACCTACGGGCCGGCCATAGGACTTAACGACCGAATTCGGTCGTTAGGCGATCGGTAACTATGTCAAGACTTCCTGCCCTGGTCAACCCAAAAGGAGCCTTTTGAAAAGAAACGAAAATGGTAGACATCTCCCTTTAGGTACCTACCTATACGCACTTCACTTTAGCAGTGTATTACTACACTGCATACAGAAAGTACGTAATTTGCTTCGCTTCCTAACTAATTTATTTGTCTTTTCTTGTACTTCCTCGGACGATAGGAATTATAGGTACATAAATAAGTGTGAGGAACCACACTTATTTATGTACCTATAATTCCTATTATTATTAACTTTAGGCACCACTTCAATGACCAAAAGCGTTCTGTTTAATTTTGAACGCTCGGCTCAACACCAAATGTTGAAAATCCAACAGAAGTCATTTATGTAGCAGCATATTCTCTACTTACCTATGAAGTTAGCTTCTTGTGTGGTCAGAATAACAAACAGCGGCAACTTAACCGTATTATTTCATGCTATACTTATTTAGACAAAAACGTCGTAAGATCTTTATCTGATAATAAACTGTGTTAGGTGTCCAGCCTAGAAAACGTTTAACATAAGGTACATACGTGAGTGACATTGCACACTATGGATGTAATTCCTGTAGCTGAGCAATCTCACTAGATTTTGTAAGTGTTAACGGGCGTGCATTTAAAGCACTTCATTATTTTCGTGAAGACGAATGTCGCGTTGCTAGTTTTTTTTTTGTTATGACCAGATAGTGTCTTAGGCCAGATAGTGTCTTTTAAAAATAGGCAAGATACGGAGGTCGAAAGACGAGTCCAAAATGCTTGGAAGACCTTCTGGGCCTTTAAAGAACATTTGAAAGGAAGTCTTCCAATAACGCTAAAAAGAAAACTCATTGACATGTGCATCCTGCCCGTCCTAACCTACGGTGCACAAAGTTGGTCACTTCCTGAACAACAAAAGTCCAGGCTCAAGATTTGTCAACGGGCTATGGAGCGCAGCATTATAGGTGTTAAGCGAACAGATCGCGTTAGAAACACCACCCTGCGTTCCCATAACTAAAGTTATAGATGTTGGGGAAAAAACAGCTAGGCTAAAATGGGAGTGGGCTGGCCATGTCGCACGAATGCACCCGGAGAGGTGGGCGAGGATCGTCACTCACTGGACGCCTGAGGAAGGGCGTCGTCGTCGAGGTCGACCGCGGCGAAGGTGGTGTGACGATCTCATCATGTTTGCTGGGAAAGCTTGGCCAGAGTTAGCCCAAGATAGAGGTTTGGAAGGAGAAGAGGGAGGCCTTTGCTCAGCAGTGGGACACAAAAGTAGGCTAGGAAAAAAAAAAGAAAAAAAAAAGTTAACACGTAGGTTAACCACTGGCAGGTTAACACGCAAGGGCTATTAACTGCTAAACCTGACTATCCTGTGGTGGCCTCAAATGAATTTAAGGCCCCCAGCTAAGGTAAAAGTCACGTTGCTCGCACAACATAGTCGTAATTACTTATAGTCGATGGGGTTGTAAGGTTCAGAGTACCAATTTTACTAATTTTCAAGCAACTTTCACATTCGCATCTCAATCGCAAACTGTCAAAAATGTATGAAAATTAAGGCTTTTTTGACAGTTTGCGCACGAAGGGTTCCGTACCATTATCTACAACGTTTAACAGAATAAACGCAATACCTCTTAAGGGGTAATTGCACTCATCATTATGAACAACTGTCACTGTGGGACGCCAGTACACTATTGTAGTCTTTGTGTGGGACCAACACCGAAATCGCAAAAAAAAAATCGACTGCCTCATACATATTCTGTGCGCAAAACTCGACAAAATGTACTGATCAGCAGATTTTTTATTTCGAAATTTCGGAAAAAAATCAAGTTTGCTGTATGGGAGCCCCACTTAAATATTTATGTTATTCTGTTTTTAGTATTTTTTGTTATAGCTGCAACAGAAATACATCATATGTGAAAATTTCAACTGTCTAGCATGGTTCATGAGATATAGCTTGGTGACAGACAGACGGACAGACGGACAGCGAAGTCCCGTTTTTACCCTTTGGGTACAAAACCCTAAAAGTTAGTCGAATTGGCCCTCTGGAGTGGCGATCGCGTACCGGAAGACGAAGCATAGAATGGCCACCTATAAGTTCGATCGATGACCTGGTGAAGCCCGGGGGAATCGGCTGGATGTGAAGCGCCCAGGACCAGTCGATGTAGTTAGACACTTGTTGGAGGCCTATATATTTCCAGAAGTGGACCTTTCGGCTGAAATGATTGTGAATTGAAATAATAATAATAATGAACAATTAATTTTTCACCTGAACCGTCTTCATGAATCACTCCGTACATTTATTGGTGAAAATTGTATGAAAATCCGTTCGTTAGTTTTTGAGTTCATCGTCTTTGTATAAAGTAAAATTTTATAATTATGTAGTGATAGTGATGAGAAATACTCTTTTTATTCCCGGTTTTGAACCTCAATTTTATCAAGCAACTTAACCACTTTTTTTTTTTTTTTTACGGGGGGAAATCCTCATGGATGTCCTCCGCCCTGGGGCGGGCGGAGGGGTCTGTCAGACTCTTACTGACTAAAACCACCCCGGTGTTCCATCTTCCACCTACGCCGGGGATCGCGGGAACATATGCGACTTCCGTAATCCCCGGCTGGTCCGGCCCGCCTCTGCGGGCCACATCTCGTATGCAGGGGGAGTGAGGTGTTTAACTCCCCCCGCGACGTCAGAGGGGCGCACGGGAACACCACGCGCCGCCACCTCGGGTCCGGATGAATGGAGGGCAACGGACATCCCCAAGTCCGCCGCCCCTGGACCCAATTAGGGGGGCCGAAGGAGGGCAGCGTACGCCCTCCTCCGACGCCCGGTGCGCCTGCTGCGGGCCAGGGAGCACTCGATATCTCCCTCTCCCTTTCCGCAGCCTCCTTCTGGGCGATGACAGTTTCGCAGAAGGAGACCACCGCGTCCCAGGACTCCTCACCGCCGAACATAGAACGGACTACAGCCGGCAGCGAGAGGTCACTGCCTACCACAGAGACGAGGGCACAGCGTGGCTCCTCCCAAGCGGCACACTCTGCCAGCGTATGCCGCGCCGTGTCCTCCCGACAGTCGACGCAGTGGTGATACCGAGCGTCCCGCTCCCTGCCTATGCGACACAGGAACCTCCCGAAGCAGCCATGCCCCGTGAGGACCTGTGTCGCACGAAACGACAGGGAGCCGTGCCTTCTCCCGAGCCACAGGTCGAGCACTGGCCGGATGGCCTCGATAGTAACGAAGCCGGCGGTAGGGCGTGAAAGCCTGTTCCGCCATTCCGCCACCAGGACCTCGCGCAGCTGCGACCGACGCAGCTCAAAATGTCGCTGCGTCAGTCGCTCCCCGCGCGCCCACGCGTCCTCGCGCCACCCATGCATTGACGCGAGGACTTTTGCCTCCAGGTCCCAGGGCGGAGATCCGGTCAGTGCGCAAGCCGCCTCGTAGGAGATCGTGTGATAACCCCTGATGACTCTGACGGCCATCACCCTCTGCGGCTTCCGCAGAACAGAGATGGTGCCGGCCGTCAGGTCAGCCGCCCAGATCGGGGCCCCATACAGGGCCATCGATCGCACGATCCCCACGTACAACCGCCTACAGACGGTGCTCGGGTCCCCCAGATTGGGAAGCAGCGTTGACAGCGCCCCAGCCGCGCCCAACAACTTGGGCGCCAGCCGTCGGAAGTGGGGTCCGAAATCCCACCGGCTGTCGAGCACCAATCCCAGGTACTTCATGGTTGACTCGACAGCGATACGGGCCCCACCGACCACGATGTGTGATCCCGCCGGCGGCGCCCGCCGGGGGCCATGAAAAACTATGGCCTCCGACTTGTTGAGGGCCACCTCCAGGCCAAGGCGCCGTATGCGGCTCACCACCTGTGAAACCGCGGCCGTCGCCAGCAACGCTGCCTCCCTGTACGAGCTCCCCCGGGCAGTGACCAGCGTGTCGTCAGCGTAACACGTCAGGTCCACTCCCGGCTGGAGCTCGCCTCTCAGCACCCAGTCGTACCCGATGTTCCACAGGGGCGGGCCCAAGACCGAACCCTGCGGAACACCGCACGACATGGGGTGCTGGTGTATGCCATCACGTCCCAGATAGGTGACACACCTCTCCGCCAAATAAGCCCCAATGACGCGGTGGAGGTAGGGAGGCACTCGATGATAGCGTAGTGCCTCCCGAATACAACTCCAGGGCAGGGTGTTGAAGGCGTTGGAGATGTCCAAGGACACCGCCAACATCACCCTGCCCCGGGACACCGCTTCCTCCGCCAGGACTCTCACACGCGATATCGCCGTGATAGTGGAAAGCAACTTAACCACTGGGTTAACGCGATACCAACCTAACTTTTAAATCTTGTAGCTATCGATATAAAACTCCTTTGCAACCTACTTTAATATATGTAGGTACCTACTTGCTCTTGTACTTTTATAGTAGGATTGTCCTCATACCTTGTTCACTTAAGTGTGCAACTTAACATATAAAGTAAATGTGCCGTGATGTAGAATTTGTTACCAGTCTATCAAGAGCGTGTAAAGCAGTTATACCTACATTATTTTATAGTGCGTACAACCGAATTCAAAAAAGGAGTGTTCAATGTTTTGTTTATATTTTTATTTATCTTGAGTTTGTGCAATGGAACCCTCAATCATATACACGGATAACTGCTGAACTTTAAGAAAAAAAATTAAGAATCGATAAGTACTAAAATAATTTAGTATTATAATTAAAAACGCGTAAAAAAATCAAAATAAGGGAATTAAGTGGTATCATTTGATAAATAAGTTTATCTGTGTACATTGAGTGACTAATTAAGAACAAAATTGGAAGGTAATACAACTTTATAAGATCATAATTATAAACTTAGTTAAATAAGTGTCAAAATCTGGGAAAATCTCGTGAACAGATTTTTATGTAGGTAAGTTATTAAAATCTTTCCTTGTGTATCTGTCGCAGCCAATTAGCTTAACCAGCCACTTAATTGGCTGCCTAGCCTTTTCATTTAAATGTGCCGATTTTTCAGCGACTTAAGTGACATGCTTTGTTCAATATCGTTTAATGACTTCTCCCCATGTTACATATTATGTCGCTGATAAAAAGTCAATGAAAATGAAACGGCGGATTCAGCTAGTTGGCTGCGACATATCTAAATATAGACAGGTAGGATACCTAGGTATAAGTACCGGTTCGGCTGATGCCCTCAGTACCTACGCATTGCAACTACCTACCTACCTAAAATGACTGGATTTCTGAATGTCATGCTCCCAATACTACCTAAAGTGATTTGAGGGCATGACATTCAAAAATCCAATCGCTATAGGTCGATTGAGATATTACTAGAGAAAAATTTATTGATAAACAGCTTTTTTCTGTATTTTTACCCGAGTGCGCTAGAAGGAGGGTTATGTTATTTTTCACTTTGAAAACATTATTTTCAGTTTTTAACTCTTATATAAGTTATACAGTCAGAAATAGGAATGTTTATACATATACCGTTACCTAATACATTATGTCATTGTTAAACAATTAAATACTAGGGGAGCATTAATTGCCCCCCCCCTCAGAAATAAATCCTGATTATACAAGAATAATATTACTACAAGGATTCAAGATACCAGCCCCTACTATGATGAAAAGAAAAAGGGATAGTGCTTTTCGTCCCATACAACATTATTATTAGTATATACGTCGCATCCAACTAACTTAATCAGCCGTTTGATTGGTGGCCTAGCCTTTACATTTATGTAAATGCGCCGATTTTTCAGCAACATATGTGACATATTTTGTTCAATATCGTTAAATGACTTGCCCATGTCACTTATGTTGTTGATTAAGCGGTGCAGTTCAATGAGAAGGCTAGGCTTTTAATAAAACGGCTGATTAAGCTAGTTGGCTGCGACATATACCTACACAAAAACCGAGCCACCTGTCAAATATTTTCATTTAAAGATTAATACAAAACTTTAATAATCTTTCATGAATACTCACAAAAACACCTGCTTGTTGTGTTATCTCGACCCATACCTCGGCAGCAGACCTTAGCAAGGCCCTTATTGTATTTGGAATTTATATCAATCCAACGTGAGTTTTTCTAAATGATTAAAAAAAACAAAACACAATATTCTGCTCTGAAAGGAGGACCGGCAATTCAGCCTATGTGACCTTAGTTGCCTGAAATATAAAGGATAAATAAATGAATAACGTAAAGCGATTTTATGTCATTTGAAAAGTGTTTTAATATTCTACAACTTTTAAGATGGCGTAATGTATCGAATCGCTGTGGGAAAAAAGTTATGGCTGGTTGGCCTGATCACCACCCCCTAAGGACGCCACTGGGCGACTAAAGGGTTAGGTACTAATGGTGTATCCGTGTATGGTTTCGCTAACTAAGAGATGCTTGCGTTGCCACTGTGGGCTTCAGTGGCGTGATTCACGCTTGGATCATAGCAACAGCTGATTTGCAATTAGTCCAACTTGTAATATTTTTTTTCAAAATGTATCATTTTGTAAATGACTGCAATCGAATTAGTTACTGATTTTAAACATATTATTTTCAGGTTTTTTTTATATACGATGTCAGTGTTGGTCCCATAGTACAAGTTGTTCATAATGATGAGAACAATGACCCCTTAAGAGGTATTGCAATTATTCTGTTATATTCAGTACGTTATGTAAATACTCGGAAGAAGTCGGAACTTGTGTGGTTTCTTTTCTTCATGGGTCACATAGCGCTCCTACTATCATCAATTATTCATCATGGTTGGCCTCAATAACCTACAGAAACCTCACCCCCCCCTGTCTGGGGATCTACGCTCTAAGCCCGAAGTCCGTAGTTTTGGCCTTAGTGTCGGGCGTTTGGTATATCACCTACGGACTTACGATTAGTCCCGAACCCGAACTAAGAGTGAATGATAACACGATTTGTCCGTTGTTCTATGTTTGGGTTCAGGACCAATCGTATACGTATAGTTACGGTAAAATTACAAGGAGCCGATGACGTAAGTCTTGTGCAAAAAATATTAGTAATGATAACCTACCTTTATTTTTCAGCGGCCAGCATGTCGTGGCTCGTGGCTCTATCGGTGGTTGCGGCGGCAGGGTTCTCCTTCTGGCAGTACTGGCGATGGTCCCACAGGCGAATGCTGGAGCTGGCGGCTAAAGTACCAGGACCACCGGCGTTGCCCATACTTGGAAACGCGCTCATCTTCATGTTCAATTCTGGAGGTAAGATATTTTTACTTGAGCATAATTTGATTAATCAACCTAAAATATATTCCCACTAAACACTTGCAGTGCCCATTGAATTTTAGTAGATGTCACACGTCTTCGTATTTTCTTCAATTCCATTAGACAAGGTGTTCCAGAAATGCGTGGTCATATTTAAGGGTGGTGTTCTCTAGCTGTCATGGAGTAAGAAAAAAAAACAACAGGTTGCACTCCGGGAGTGCCGGCAGAAGTGAAAACTTGAACATGCACTTTGTTTAATTTCCATATTTTAAACACCTGCCGCCGTCTTACGAATTTTCGATCAGGTCACGTGTCCTGACGCGAGTTTAACATTTTTTACCCATCCCAAAAATTTCAAATTTCTAACACCTGCCTCCGTCTTACGAATTTTCGATCAGGTCACGTGTCCTGATGCAAGTTTAACATTTTTTACCCATCCCAAAAAGTGCACAACGCCGCTAAAGAGGTCGCCTCAAAAATATTGACTGAAACGACCTCGAAACGATTTAAAAAAAAAAATATTTTTCAAGCAGCCTGATGGCATCGAATATGGTATTGAACTAAAATAAATAGCACTAACTGCATCAGACAGGTTGAAAAGATTTTTCCTTAACTTTTTAGTAGTTTTTTTGAAAAAAGTAAATATTTTTTTAATTTCGATATATTTTCCTATTTGTTTAGCAGCTATAGAACACCAGCCAATATGATCACGCACGTCTAGGATTCTACTCTCTAAGCCCGAAGTCCGTGGTTTCGGCCTTAGCGTCGGGCGTTTTCTACTCCGTATCTATCACCTACGGACTTACGATTAGTCCCGAACCCGAACTGAGAACAACTGTCAAATCGTAGTTTGGGTCCGGGACTAATCGTAAGTCCGTAAGTGATACGAAGTAGATAACGCCCGACACTAAGGTCGAAACTACGGACTTCGGACTTAGTGATTAGACCTCCTGGAACACCCTGTATGTATGTCTTCTAGGTTTTAAAAGCAGTGGTAATGAAATACGGCCCTGGAAGGCAGACATTAGGTTTTAGTCAGTAAGAGTGCAGAGAGTTTTTTTTTTTTTTTTTTTTTATTATTATTGATAGGCAAGCGCTTGACCACTATCTCACCTGATGGTAAGCGACGATGTGGTCGAAGATGGAGCACGTTTGCCTAGAAGTAACCTATTCACTCTTGACTTAAAGACTCCCAGGTTGTAGCTATCAGGAAACACAGACCCCGGCAGGGAATTCCACTCCTTAGCTGTACGCACAATGAATGTATTCCCAAAACGCTTTGTGCGTGTGGGTGGGATGTCCACTATGTACCGGTGGCGCATCGCCGTACGTCTTGTGGTCCGATGATGGAACGGGCTAGGCGGAATCAAATGTAATTCCGTTGCACACTCTCCAAAATGCAACCGATAGAAAACCGACAGGCTAGCAACTCGGCGTCGATGCTCGAGGCTTTGGAGCTTCGACTCGACGAGACTATCATTGCCGATGATCCTCTTGGCTCGTTTCTCTATTGACTCAAGGGCATCAAGCTGGTATCTGGCAGATCCGTCCCAAAGATGCGAGCAGTACTCCATACACGATCGAACTTGCGCTTGATAAAGTTTGAGCAGCTGTTCCGGCGTGAAGTACCGTCGCACCTTTGCTAAGATTCCCAACTTTTTGGCAGCCACTTGAGCCTTTGCCTCTATAAATGTGCCAAAATTGAGGGTAGATGTCAACGTAACACCAAGAAGGTCAAGTTGGTCGGTTATCGGCACGGTTACACCTCGGAAAGATGGAGCTGGGTGGAATTGGCTCCTTTTAGCGGAAAAAAGACACGCCTGGGTCTTAGCAGCATTGAACTTGACCAGATTGGCATCGCCTCACTCTGAGACATCCTGTAAGGACAAGTTCAAGCGCTCAACCATAGCCTCTCGGAGAGACCGGATCTGCGACCCACCAGCTTGTGCGTTGGACACGTATCTCTCAGCAACAGTACTGTCGTCTGCATACCCAAAGGTACCGGGTTTTAGCAGATCATTAATATGCAGCAAAAACAATGTTGCTGAGAGCACCGACCCCTGAGGAACCCCGGCATTGATATCCAGCAGTCCAGACGAGCAGCCATCTATGACCACTCGGGTAGACCGATCCCTCAGAAAATCTGCAATCCAATCACACAAACCGGCGGGTAGACCGAAGGAAGGAAGCTTACCAATAAGGCTTTCGTGCCAGACCCTATCGAAGGCTTTCGAGATGTCAAGAGAGACCGCAAGTGCTTCCCCGTGTTTCTCGATGGCCTCACTCCAGATGTGAATGGCATACGCTAGAAGGTCCCCAGTGGACCGATTTCGGCGGAAGCCATATTGTCGGTCACTAAGGATATCGTTAGCTTCTAGGTATGCCAGGAGCTTACCATTCAGCACGCGTTCCATACTCTTACAGAGTATGGAAGTTACTGAGATGGGTCTATAATTTGCTGGGTCAGCTCGACTACCCTTCTTGGGCACGGGCTGCACGTTAGCTTGCTTCCAAGCCATCGGCACCTTACCAGTCTCAAACGAAAGGCGATATAGGCGTGTCAAGATCGGAGACAACTCAGGCGCGCAGGTCCTCAGTACAATTGCCGGTATCCCGTCGGGGCCACTAGCCTTATTCACGTCTAGGTTACGCAATACCCTACGAACGTCCTTCTGATGAATGCGAATGTTCGACATACTCGTCTCGCATCCAACAGGAGAAGCAGGGGGCCGCGCGCCCACAGGATCAAGACGTGAATTTTCCGCAAACAGAGAAGCAAACAGGTTCGCTTTTTCCTCAGCGGAATGGGCCAGTGACCCATCAGGTCTCAGCAGTGGTGGTAGTGAGGGGCGGCTGAAGTTCGATTCAACCGACTTAGCCAGGGACCAAAACGCCTTACTGCCTGCTGGGTAGGAAGCAAGTTTGTTCCCAATTCGGCTAATGTGGTCAAACCGAGCCCTCGGCAACACCTTCTTGCAGGATTTGGCAGCCCTGTTGAAGGCCCTCTTCCTCTGACTCACGTCACCCGCTTTGCGCGCACGAGCGTCGACCCATGCTAGGTACGCCTCATGTTTGAGCGTATCAGCGCGATTGCACTCGGCACCAAACCATGGACGAGCCACGCCAGATATTGTTACGTCAGAGAACGGAATGAAATACTCCATTCCCTGCCGCAACACATCCGTCACGGCGCTCGCGCACAACGAAGCGTCAGTCGAAGAAAAGCAAGTAGGCTGCCAAGGATAACATGCGAAGAAAGATCGCATGCCATCCCAATCTGCTGACCTGTATCGCCAAACCCGCCGGGTGCCTCTAGGGCTAGGATCGGGCGGGGAGTAGACGGACACAGATTTCACCAGACAGTGGTCGGAACTTCCTAGTGGTGAAGAAATCGACACCGAGTAGCGGTCTGGATCTGTTGTCAGCAGAAGGTCCAAGCAATTGGCTGTGTGCGAATCAACATCCGGCACCCTCGTTGCCCCCCGGACCAGCTGGGTGAGATTTAACGCTAGCGCTAGCTTTTGCGTCTCTCGTCCAGCATGGTCTGTGCACTGGTATGGGAAGAGCCACTCCTGATGGTGGGCGTTGAAGTCCCCCCCCCAGTAACACCAATTGGGCAGAAGGGTATCGCTGCTGAGCCGCATCCGCCGCCTCACTGAGGTGTTGTGTGAGCTCAGTTGTCTCCAGATCCCCGCTGTGCGACCGATAGACACAGGCATAGATTATTTTATCTAGGCCAGTGTCCACCAGAACCCAAAGCGTTGAGAACCTGGAGTCCTCAAGGTTGCGGAGACGCCGATAGCAGATGTCGTCCCGGGCGTACATACATACACCCGCGCGTGGTTTAAAATAGTGCTCCAGGGTAAACCCTGGGTAAGTGAGGTACGACACGTCTGACGGACATCCGATCTGCGTCTCCGAAAGGAACAGGAGCGCTGGTTTCTCAGTCTCCAGGTGGTGATGCATGAGAGTCATTTGATGCTTTCCCATAAAAAAAACTACTAAATACCTACAAACATCACTGCCTTACTCTTTACGGGTACAAGCTTGATGATATAATATTCAATGATATATGTAGTATGATTAGATATCATAATAATTATGTATTTGACAGTAACAGTCCATTATTAACCCGTGGTCAGCTTCATAATATCTATAATTCCTATGCATAATTACATTCTTTGATTATGCAGTGTTATTACTTTTATCAGTTACTTGCATTTTGAATGATAAAAAACAAGATTAACGGACGTCAGCATTGCTAGGTGTATCAATAATAAATAGATTCTTCTTGAGGGTTTATTAATCTGTACCTAAGAATATGCATATGGATAAAATATGTAATGAATTGATGTGTGGGTAACTATAAATAGGTTATACATAACAGTGTAAGGGACTTGATATACAAAGCGGACCGGGCGCGCGGCCAGGGCACTGACAAGATAAAATGTTATGGCGTCAAAGGAACGAAATTATTAGCGTCGCGTCGCGGGCGCACGGCCAGACGCTATACATTTTCGTCACGGCCGCGCGCCCGTGACGCTTTCATGTCAATCTGTCATGACGCCGCCGCGCCGCCGCGGTTATATGACAAAAAAGGAAAGAACTCATTTTTAAAAAGTGGAAGTGGGCACGGGTCATTGCTGGTTTGTTAAACATAACTTGATAAACAAAAACCAACCCAGAACCCAGCTGTAGCTGTGGGCTGAACCCAGTTGTATATGTCCCTTGGTGCCTATTGGGCTCTGTTCTGTCTCCTGCTTAATAAGGAGGGAAGTGGAAATTGTATTTATTTTCCTACTCCTCCGCTGTTATTTTCTGATTAATTTCGTTGCGGGATCCGAGACAGTTGAATCATTTATCTCTCGTCTCTCGGTCTCGTCGAACTTCATTGACTCGGCGTTTTTTCTGGTGGTCGCTAATGTTGATTCTGGCTTTCAGAAGTTGCAGTGGCTTAGGAATGTGGTGTGGCGGGCTTGTCCCAAAAAAAAAAAACACTCCGAGTGCTCATAACTTGTGTATCTATCTATCTTTCGAGGCGCTTAGTTGACACTTCACGTGACCCAAGGGCTGGCTTTTACCTTGGACAAAGGATAAGCACTGCCATACAACGTGGCAATCCGCCAGTCTTTTGGGCACACTTCCTGTCGACAGCGATGCGGATGAATTTTGTGACGCCATATTTTAGGGTTAACTTAGGATTTTTAATTTTAATTTTAAGTGTACATAAATAATAAAACACACTTCCTGAAGTTTATTACATAAACTAAATTGCGTTGGTCGGCAGTAATTGTTACACGAAGTACCGTTAAACAATTAAGTACCAGAAGCACCGACCCACTCAGTAGACACCTGTAGGACCGGAAAATCCTTGCCAGTATTAAATAATGTTAGTAATTATACTTACCAACCATTCGTAGAAGTTTTCTTGTAAGTGTTATTTTACCCGTTAAGTCGCAAGGGAATTATTTTAAGTACCTACTACGTTTTTACCGCGTTTTTATTAGGTGCTTAACCAAAAAAAACGGAACGTAAACGTTATAATAAGTATTAACTTTATGAGTACTAAATACATTATTGTTAACAATTCGTAATAAGCATAGGACAAACATTTATGAAAATAACTGCACAATGAGCGTTAACGTTTACAGACACAATCCGTAAAAAAACAATCTTTGGTTAAATAATAATATTAATAGGGATGATTCTTGATTAAAAAAATATATGATTCTATTTAATCCGTCAGTTAAATTGTCTTAAAATATTGGACACGTATTTTTTGCTTTATCAAATCAATAAAAAAAGTTGAAGATATAACCCATCAAAGATCTCGAGTGGGGGCTTATGACGTCACGTGTAGGTAAAAAGTGTGTGTGACGTCATGTATAATAATACATGACGTCACACGAGTTTTCAACGCACTGTATCGTTTTCATATTTTCAAAGAAAAAATATGTGTAATATTTTTTGGAAATCTATCTGACGGAATTATTAGATTTTTTTAGTCATCTACCCTATTAGACATAATAATATAAATACTTACTTACCTATAATTTCTTTTTTTCTTTATTTCTTTCTTTCTTTCTTTCTTTCTTTCTTTCTAATTGACAAAGGAGAAGAATTTTTTTTTTAAATTTATTTATTACCTAAGAATTTAATAGTGCCTCGGAATAGGAACGAGAATAAAAATACCTACTTAATGACTTTATTTATTTATTTATTGAATTCATAAATATGTACTTAATTACAATTATTCTTTCCGTAATATTACAACGCCATTTAGACCTGTACAATACAAGGCGAGTGTACCTATCAATTATGCAGTTATTCTACTTTGTCACGCGAAGATCTTTTTCAACGGTGATTAACTTGTTTGTCATATCACATCCCGTGATATCCATCGTTATTGCGAAAATATAAACATGGGTATGTCTCAAATATAAACAATCTGTCTAGCCTCTTCCCTACTATTTTGAGACTCACATCAAGCTGCAACAATCTGACAAATTTCTTTAATAGATTTTCAACTTAATCGCTACAGCATTATGTTCACGGTTGATTGGGAAAATTTAACAGTTTCGCTGACTGTACGACTACAACCTCGTCGCGTCGTCCTTTGATTACCCCTCACGAATTAAAATAACTTATTAGAAGGGAAAACTAGTTAATGACGCTGCCCCTACCACGATCGGAACCGATTCTGACACCAGTTTTGCCTTGAGGTGGGAAAACTGGTGTCAAATTTTCTGGCTTTCGACAATCCGTGTTGTTTTTGTTATAAAACGTTGTCCCTGCAATTTCTCCTCATAATTATACAAACAGCCAGACCCGGAACAAAAAATATCTGTAGGCCATACAAATATTTGTTTCGTGCGGGAATTGAATCCGCGACACGCAGCGCAGCAGGCTATTGCTCAACTACCGCGCCAGCCGTGTTGTCTTTATGACAGCTCCATGACACGTGAGATGGGGGACCAACGGCTTACCGGGGAAGGTAATAAAAGGGGGAATTATAAAACGATCGAATAAAAAAAACTTAGTAACTGATGATGAGATACTGTTTTAATAACTTGAGCGGTATGAATTTGAGTAAGCAAAAAATTAACTAAACTAACGACGAATATTAATCCAGAACGAGCTTACAAAAAGTGGGTTGTGATTAATCCATTTCAGATATGATAATTCTAGCCGTGCTACTAAATTACTAAGTGAGCGACTAGAAATACAGAGAGGGCAACTTCAATAGATAGAGACGATTTTTCCAATTGAGATTTTAACATTTTGGTGTTTTATTTGGTGCAAAAGCGAGCGATGTGAGATCGGGACTTAGGGCACCCCGACTCGGACAGGTTAGGTTAGAAGGGGATGGCGGGGTCAAGTGAGCGAGCGAAGCGAGTGAACAGACCCCGCCATCCCATTATTTTTTTTAAAACCACCAGAATTATCATTTGCCAAATATTGAAAAAAATGCAGGACGTTTCGTTGACACTCGAACAAATATTAGGTGGCTCAAATGTTATGAAGCTTCTCATTTTGTATTTTAAGGAACTCAAATTAATGTTTGTAAGTTGCTTCTGTTGATTTCTCGTCACTCGCAGTCAGTCGCTCACTTAGTAATACTATAACGTAAATTAATTATTATTGTCACATAAAACTTTAATTTACAGACTTTTATTTAAATGACAAAATGTATGGGGCAGTTGATTATTTTTCGCGATTTCCTGGTTGGTTCCATAGTAAAAGTTATTCATAATGATTAGACCCTTTAAGAGGTATTGCGTTTATTCTGTTACACGTTGTATCTAAAAATCAAGTGCTGTTCGTTTGTCTCGCTAAAACTCAAAAACAGCAAGGCCGATTTAAATACTATTTTTTTTTGTGTTCGTAATTATCCGGGTTTATATGACAGATAATATCTATTAAAAAAATACATCCGAGCCAAGCTGGGGCGGGCCACTAGTAATAAAGTTCTTCCATTATTGACCGCGTGTCTGACACACAACGCTCGGCCGAAACTACTGGTCGTAGAAAGCTGAAGTTTGGCATGTAGGTTCCTTGGGGAGTGTAGAGGAGCACTAAGAGAGGATTTACCTAAATTCCTACGTGATCGGGAAAATACGGGATATGCGCGTACGAAGTCGCGGGCTAAAGCTAGTTTTACATAATAATATTATCTCTGTCTAGTTTACATAATATAGACGGCGTTGACTAACAAACATCCAAACATAGATTTAAAACTTTCTTGTAAGTACATTTTCTTTCTTAAATTTTCAGAAATACTGAACAAAATTGAAGCGCTGCACGAAACTTATGGAGAATACTTCAAATTCTGGCTGGGGCCCGATCTCAATATTTGCGTGAAGAATCCAACTGATATAAGAGTAAGTATAAAATCCCTCTTAAGTATCTTTATGTCGCAGCCAACTAGCTTAATCAGCCGTTTCATTAAAATCCTAGCCTTTTCATTGAACTGTGCCGTTTAATCAGCGACTTATGTGACATGGTCAAGTCATTTAACGATATTGAACCAAAGATGTCACTTAAGTCGCATAAAAATCGGCGCAGTTAAATGAAAAGGCTAGGCCACCAATTAAACGATTACGATTAGTAATGATTTTTTGGAAATGGTGATCTTTTAGTGGGTGAAGTCAAGAATGTGAACAATTATGACATATTATGAAACAAAAAACCATCTGCTCCCGAAGTTTTTTTGAGGCATGAATAATTTATTATCGTCATGACTGTATGAGAAGCTCGTGGCTAAATACTAACAGCCGCACGGATGGTTCTCAAGGTTAAGCAACGCTTGCCGAGGTCAGTCTGTGAATGGGTGACATCCGTGATGATAGTGTGAAAATCACCATCATCATGGTTGCTGCGCAAAAGAGACTTGTTTAGAACTCTTCTACAAGTCGTCTCGTCTTTTCTACAAGTCGGGTTTTTGACACAACTAATTTTAAGAAGCTTTTATTTAACTTGCACTGTTAGTATGTTTGTAAGTTGTCCGTCATTTGCAAACCATTTTTCGACCATTTTTTGGCATCCGATTGAGCTGAAATTATGCATACACCTTTGGTTCTGGTGACAATACAATGTGCAATATTCAATATATACTCAATATTGCCGCTGCTCCAAGATGGCGGATTACATATTTTTTCTATCAAATAAAAGGGCTTCAAGAGTAGAAAACGTTGAAGTAAGTAACATCACAATAAATATAAAAGCTGCAGCACAGCACGCGTTTTTCTGTAAAGTTCATTAAACCATAGCCGTAGAGAAGTTAGGCCATTTTTTTTTATTATGGGAAATCATCAAATGACTCCTGTTGCTCTGGGTGAAGCGGGAGGGAGTGTCACTCTTACTGACTAAAACCCATCCGTGCTCCTCCAACGCTTTTGAACAAATCCGCCACCCAGAGAAGTAAGGCCTAACTAACCTTTGAAAACGATGTCCTCTAAGCTTCATTACCTACACTTCCTATATTTAGCTAATTCTCTTGGAAATGACCTAGAACGCCTGGTCTAGTCTCATTTAAGGCTCGATCGAATGCAGACGGCAGAAGTCGGAATTATTCTACAATGTTGTAGTACATTCTTATGTAATCGTAGCCACATACCAGGGGCTCGATTCTGCTATTGCAATCGTGTCTCAATGACCGGTCAGTGATCGAATATTTGACAACTTTGACAGTTTTTGTATGGGAAATGTGTCAAAAGTTTGACGTTATACGTCAAAAATCGATCATTGACCGGTCATTGAGACACGATTGCAATAGCAGAATCGACCCCCTGGAGCTCGAGTCTGCTATTGCAATCGTGTCTCAATGACCGGTCATTGATCGAATATTTGACAACTTTGACAGTTTTTGTATGGGAAATGTGTCATAAGTTTGACGTTATACGTCAAAAATCGATCATTGACCGGTCATTGAGACACGATTGCAATAGCAGACTCGAATCCTGGTTTGATGTGTCATAGCATGTCTTATAGCATTTTATAGATCTTACGACCGTATACAGAATGTTGCGGAAGTGTGTGACCATATTTTAGGGTTACGTTCTGAACTTATTGTTTTGACTCGAATTCGAATGTCTCTTCATTTTTTGAAGTTGGTCAAAAATTATAGGACACGATTTAAGCTAAACTGTACTCTTAAAAATACAATTCTGTTAACCTGTCTTCCCTCATTAATTCCAGGCATTACTGACCAGCAACAAAATCAACCAAAAAGGACCATTGTACGAGATCCTTGTACCATTCATTGGATATGGTATTCTTGCAGGAGGTAAGTGGTTCCACAGTTTTGTACTACAAAAATCTCGAAATAGTCTGCTTTTGCCATGGGTAGTTTTAACGAGCATTACACAACGTGTAACAGAATAAACGCAATACCTCTTAAGGGGTAATTGTATTCATCATTATGAACAACTTTCACTATGGGACTTGAAATCGCGAAAAAAATTCGACTGCCATAAACTGTGCGCATAACTCGGCAAAATGTACTGAACAGCTGATTTTTTTTCTCGATTTCTATGTTGAAACCATAGTAAAAGTTGTTGATAATGATGAGTACAATGATCCCTTAAGAGGCATTGCGTTAATTCTGTTAAATGTTAGCTTGGAGTACTTATTAAATTATGAATTTATTGAAGTTTACTCCTTAAGAAACGATTTTCATATTTAGCCCGCGGTATGAAAATTTTATGAGGAGTAAAATCGAGAGTTAACTAAAAATGAGGCGTTACGTTCCTTTGTGTATATTTTCTGACTTTGGTGGTACGAGGAGTTTCTACTATGAAGTGAAGTGAAGTGGTTGGAGTGTGGCCTTAGGGGCGCTATGAAGAAATAATTTTTGTTGGGAAGTACAAAAGCAAACTTAACAAATCCTACCTCCAGAATAGCCAGAACCACATAAGCACTTCAGCAATTCCTACATATTAAAACGCAAGGTTTACAGGTCCAACCTGGCGCAACCACAGGAAGATAGCGACTCCTTCGTACAACAAGAAGTCGGTGGAGCACTTCATGCCAGTGTTTAATGCGGAGGCCGAACAGCTGGCGAGCATCCTCAGCCGTAAGGACCCGAACACGTCCTTCGATGTCTTTAGAGATATTGTCAAGTGTACTACACAAAGTGTAAACCGTATGTTTTTTGTGTTAAATTATTACGCATTTTCGACTTTTTGTTTCTTTTTTACTGATATTACACCATCTGCCTAGCCTTCTTTTCCCAACTATATTGGGGTCGGCTCCCAGTCAAACCGGTTTCAGCTGAACACCAGTGTTTTTGCGAGGAGCGGTTGCCTACCAAACCTCTGCAACTCATTAACTGGGTAACACGGTACTTCTTGGTGAGACTGGTGTGAGATTTTCTGGCTTCTGTCTATCAGTAGCGACTGCCAAAGGTCTACAAAAAATGACAGCCGGGACCAACGGCTTAACGTGCTTTCCGAGGCACGAAGGAGTCTCGGTATGTCTAGATCGTCACCCATCCACAGACCAACCTCTGCTAGCGTTGCCTAACAAAACCCCAGCCTTCTGATTACGTGAACAGTCGACATGTTTGCTGATGTCCTGAAAGACTCGATGAGCACTCGGACCCCATGGGCCTAATGTTTCAACCACAAACGGCTCAAATAATTAAATATCTTTCCATAATAATAATTGCGCCGTTTGAGATTTTCTGTACCTGCAGCCTCTGCACATCCCACCGTGCTAAGAAGATGGGTTGGTGCATGTTGTGTCCTACACCAAAGGCCTACCAACCTTACAAGGCATTATGGTCATCTCATCAGGGTCTTTTCCCATCGTCATGTGCCAAGTCATTGACGTGTTATGACAAAAGCCCGACGGGTGATGTCATTAATGTTGGCGAGCCGTGCTAACCGACCAGCGCTCCTACTGCAGGACAGATCATGGTGTCCGAGGCGGCTGACTGCTTCACCGCATTGACACCGATGTAGAGCTCCGTTAGGAGCACCCAGACGCAGACATGTAGTCATCCGGAAAGTACTGACACTCAGCAAAGTACTTATGTTGGGTGACGGTAGTGCCTGTAGCCAAAGACCCAACTCCCATTCACCCACAGCCAGCAGGCGGCACGCTCCGCAGTATTGGTGGACGTATTTATAAGGTTATTCCGTACCAACATGCAGAGCGGCTCATCCCAGTGTCTCTTGGAAAAAAGGTTCTCGGGCAACGCCGTGTCCGGGAAAGCCACCTTCCAGGCGTTCACTGCATCGCATCATCAAACGCGCAGCGCGGCGGCCGGGACGTGAGGTTACTCTCTCCCTCTCGCGGCCCGTCTTCTCCTTCACTAGTATCCTACTTCTTCGCAGAAGGAGGTGACGTCTACCCATGCCTCCTCGCTCCGGACCATGGATTGAACCAGGGTCGGAAGCGAGAGGTCGCCCGATAGGCTTACCTACACTAGAAATTTGGCGGATGCCGAGCCCACCAAAGCATGAGTGTACTGTGCCACAGATGTAAGTGTGCCTTGAATGATTTGGTCAATTTTGTCCAAAAGTGTGACTATACTCCCAAGAAGGGCGGAGAAATACATAAAATAAATAAGATATTAGGTAGATTCATATGTATTAAGGTAGAGGCACCTCATTTATTATGTGGTCTCATGATATTGAATCGACCGTTCGGGCCAAAATTTTTGATTTGTGTTAAGTCTGCATTTTAATTTGACTCATGCATGATAGAATGCTTTGCTTTCAGAAACGCTCCTGGGACTTTCTAAAGAAGATTCTCTGAATCTTTATAGAATGGAAGAAATCGTTGAAAAGACACGAGAGTAAGTACACATTTCTACGAGTCTATGGACAAATTATAGACATGCTCAAAAGCAATCTATAACTTGTTTTTAGAACCGAGGTTTTTAATGGGAGTTTTTAGAATGTTTTTTTTTTATTTATTCTAAGGCTTGTTACACACGTACCACAATCAGACCACAAACTCAACCACGACACGTGGGCGGGAGCTAATTTGTTTGAAAATGAATACCTAGTTAAATTCACACGAACCACTTTTTTTTTATTTTTTTATTATTGAGGAATGGGTTTGCTCTTGACCTCGATCACGCCTGATGGAAAGCGATAGATGAGGTCTATGATAGAGCGAGCGTGCCCTTTTGCCGTCATTACCGGCCGCGTGTGTGATACCGACCGCATCGCAGCCACGTAGCAACCACAATGTAAACACCAGCGACACCGCGAATTAGCGGCCGGCCACATCCATATTTAGTAGGAACCACAACGCAACCGCAACAAACCCCAGCGGCACTATTCACACGTAACCACTTCTTGACCACCTTTAGTCGCGACGGTGCACGGTGTGGTGTGGTTATGGTACGTGTGAAACAAGCCTTAAAAAGACTGAATAAGCGCATTCTGGTGACCATAACGAAAAACTTTTTTAAGCGATCGAGTGTGCTAAGATCTCACACTAGACCCTCAGAGGTGGAATTACATCTAATTATTCTGGATTTTTTTGTAAATCGATATTGGTGATAGAATTTCCCTTTATCTAGAACCCTTGTTGTACTCGTATCGTTGTAAACCACCATACCTACTATAAAAACGGTTTGGGAAAACAATTTTTCACAGAGTCTACTATTCTATGTACCTATAGTAAACTCACCATGATTACTTAGGAGAAGTGAGTTTCAAGTGAGCTTCACGTGAGCTGTCAACCCCTCAATCTATTCAGATCAATTGGAATGGACAGCAGTCCGATTCTGTAAACCACTCACCTCAGCTACAAACAAGATGGAATGACAGTTGACTTCATGCTCACTCCACCTAAATTAACACGGGAGATGTTGACAGACTAGACCGGCAGCTCGCTTAGTGTTCACTTCACCTAATTTTTCATGGTGAGTTTTTTTTACAGAATCGCACTATGTTGTTATCAACAGGCTACTATTAAGAAAATGCTAACGCAAAAACGCTTAAGGCGCCGTGATCAGCAAAAACTCGGTCACTCTCGGACTGTATAGAAAAGAAGCGCGACGACACAATGCTTGCGATTTATTTCCAAAAATATGAAGCATTTTATCGATTTCCTCAAAAATAAGTTGAGCTATTAAAAATCTAAAACAACAAAGTTTTGCATTAAGATTCGATTCATTATTTGGTTTAATTTTTTTTTGTATTTTATAAGTAGGCTAGTAATACGGGTTTTTTTTCCTAAGGTCAAAGTTAGAGGTAACTTTGACGATCATTTTTAACGAGGATTTTATTTTTAAACATGTTTCTGCAGCTTCAAAATAAACAGATTTGGCTAAAACTACGTTAAAAAACCAGCAATTTTTCTTGTTGCCTTATCGTTGTTCATCACAACATCGAATTCGTTTATTCCAGTATGTACGAACTGATATTTGCTAAAATGACAAGATGGTGGCTTCAAATACCCATCATATACTGGTTAGCCGGCAAGAAGAGGCTGCACAATTACTTCGTCAAGTTGATTGATGACTTCACTAGTGACGTAGTGAAGAGAAGAAGGAAAGCATTGGAGATATCCACCCCTGATGAAGAGTGTATGGGGATCGTGGATAGATTCATACTGTCTGGAGAAATGAGTGAGAAGGAAGTCAAGTGGGACACATTTACTTTGTTTACCACGGTGAGGATTTCTTTTTTAGTTTTGAGATTTGACTTCTAAGTTAGTCACGATAATTGTAGAACCAGGAGCCCCACGGTGAGTATTTCTTTGTTTATTAGTTTTGAGATTTGACTTCTAAGTTAGTCACGATAATTGTAGAACCGTGGAGCCGACACATTTCGAAGAATTCCATAACTTAATTGCCAGTGAGCTGGGTACATTACATCGCAGAACGAACTCGTTGGGGTGAGTTGGTTCTGGAGTGGCGACCGCATACCGGATGACTCACCTTTGAAAGGTTTAATTCACGTGGTGAGGGCTGTAGAAGTTCACTTGTGGAGAACACTGGCTGCAGTGTATGGTGGAGAACACTGGACCGGTATATGGCTACTATGGATTAGGGAGGCTTATGTCCGGCAGTTGTCGGATTCGGTTGTACCTAAAGATGATAACAAATATAAAACGTGTAACAGAATAAACGCAATACCTGAAAAAGAGTCATTGTAGACGGCATCATTATGAACAACTTTTACTATGGAACCAATCCCGAAATCGCGAAAAAATCAGCTGTTCATTACATTTTGTCGAGTTATGTATGGGGAAGTCCATTTTTTTCCGATTTCGGGGTTGGTCCCATAGTAAAAATTGTTCATAATGATGAGTATATTCACCCCTTTTCAGTTATTGCGTTTATTCTGTTGCACGTTGTACTCGTATATTGGATTGTGTCTCTCTTAGCTTGATAGACTACAAGAATACTTAACTTCTGACTGAACTTTTCGTTATTTTTCAGAGTCAAGAAGCAGCAGCTAAGATGGCATCAGGAGTCCTTATGATCCTTGCCCATTTGCCAGAATGGCAGGTGAGTAAATTCCACATTATGAGAACCCATGGTGCTGGTTATCGCAACCAGCAGTGACTGGTGACGCCATCACTAAAATATTCATGCCTTGCAAGTTATAAGTTTCGGCTGTCATAATCATAACCTAACCATATTCAGAATAGTCACGTATGATTGACTCGTTTCATTTGTATGGAAAGTTTTGACAATAGTTACCAGCTTTTGTAGAGGCTATAAAGGCATCTTGGTGCCCTGTGGGTAGTCCTAACAGCACAGTGAATTTGGAAGCCCCACCGACAGACTAGCATTCCCAGTTCTAAGTAGACTTAGAAGAAAAAAAATACTATAGTAAAAAACCGACCACATAAAAAAAACAACTAAAAAGTTCCAAATCCTTTTCAAGCAGTTTGACGCATTATCATATTTCTAATTAAACTAATAAATGTCACCTGCTACGTGTATTATAGAAGAGCGAACGAAACGAGCTCGAAAATTTTCAACCAATGAATAAATGCAATGAATTCACTGGCCTCAGCAGCCCGTTTTACGCGAGGTTAAACCGTGAAAAACATTATTTTTTCTTCATTTATTTGCTATAGTATCGATTTCTAGCCACTGCTTCAACACCTTCTTTGGTAAGGCATCAGGAGCGACCACTCTTTGACACAGCAACTGGATCTAGTTGGGGTAGTTGGTGCAGACATATCAGTTTATGTTGGTCGACCCATAAGACTCTGCGCCCGGATGTAGCTCTATATATCACCCGAGAGCAGAGTCTTTTGATTAGTACCAAATTAGATTTTGATTTCGATCCTATTTTCGTTATTTGCGACTATATACCAATAAAATAACACCAATAACGAAGAATTTGCAAATTTTGTTGGTGCCTTCTTTTGACACAGGTCTTGACTGGTTTGGCAACGCACTCTTGTAATCTGCGGGGGCGCCTATCTTAATTAGGTGCAAGTATTTAGATTTCCTGATCTTCAAGGTAAAGCAACGCTTGCCCAGGTTGGTCTGTGGATGGATGACCATCTTAACATACCGAGACTCCTCCGTGTCTTGGAAAGCACGTTAAGCCATTGGTCCCGGCTGTCATTTGGAGATCTTTCCAACTCCATTTGGCTGGGTTTGGCTCCCAGTCAAACCCATTATAAGTAGTTGGGAAAAAGCTAGGCAGATGGTGATTTAGATTTTTTATTGTGTTACCATAATTTTTCAATTTTGTGTAACGATGCCCAAGCCCAAGGGGCCTACAGGGTTCGGGTGTGCAGGGTCTCGTTATTAAATCCCCATAATAAAATGTGTCCTGCCTGCCAAACTCCATTTGATTGCCATAACTTGTTTCTCAATACCGACCTTTGTACGTCTTCGGATCTCGATGGGAAACTTTTTTAGGGTTCCGTACCCAAAGGGTAAGGTAAAACGAGACCCTATGACTAAGACTCCGCTCTCTGTCCGTCCGTCTGTACCGTGTACCGTGATAGTTAGACAGTTGAAATTTTCACAGATGCTGTATTTCTGTTGCCGCTATAACAACAAATACTAAAACACAGAATAAAATAAATATTTGCTCGTTTTTGTTCGATATTGATAACGGCAACAGGTAGACGCTTGATATATTTACTTTAAAAATAAATACTTAATTAAATTAAAATAAAATTAATATTTATGGGGGGCTCCCATACAACAGTCATGATTTTTTTGCCGTTTTTATAGATAATGGTACGGAACCCTTCGAGCGCGAGTCCGATTCGCACTTGGCCGGTTTTTTTACGCATGCAGAAGTTTATTTGGTCTGCGCGTGGAACTGCAGGCAACAGCTATTATACCCCACTGCAGGGCAAAGGCTACTATCTCTTTTTCCGCTCTCATCTATCCGCTGCCATTGATGCTGCCCCTGACTAGGTATTCTCTTCGGCAGGAGTCAAGTCCCTCCTGCTATCCAGAACAACAGTTATACTTATGCTTATTTTAATTACAAGGAAATCCAAAGTTTCTCAACTATAATTTTCCAGTTATCTCGCCACTTATTTGTCATAATATTTTATTATAATATTCATGTTTATAGTAGTTGTACTAATTGGTTGTCTATTTTAATATCTACTGCACCTTGTACGATGCAGGTCACCATACCGTGTAATGCGTAATATCGAACCTGTTACTGAATCATTAACATCGTGGGATCATTAAATATAATACATGAATTAATTGTGCGGAATAATTAATTATTATGGGGATTTATCCGATAGTTTAATTTTTTTTTCTTTTTTTAAAATAACGTTGCCCCACACTAGGAATTACTCCAGTATCGTGGGTGCGTTTACAAACATACAAACTCACATACACAAACAGCCAGACCCGGAACAACTATCTGTAGGCCATACAAATATTTGTTCCGCGCGGGAATCGAACCCGCGACACGCAGCGCAGCAGCCGATCGCTCAACCACCGCGCCAACCGTGTCGTCGTGTGAGCCATTATTGATGCTTACACACGTCTGCTATTCCCGATCCCTATTACATTCAGGGCCGTTCTAGAAAATTTGGGTTTTAGGGAGTTATAGGTCGTATGAAAACTTGAGGAGCTCGTGGCTAAAATTATAATAGCCGCACGGGCCGATCTTATTTAAGAGCGTGTACGCCGTATGTCATTTCATACAAACTTTCAAGTCCTTATTCTTCAAAATCAATGAACCGATTTTAACGAAACTTGGTATGCATACGCTAGATATCCAGGTCTAAATAGTTATCAGAAAACATTTTTGAAAAAGAGTTCAGGTGGAAGGATATAGTGATTTTTCACTTTCTATAGAAAACTTAAAATCGCTCTCTCTCTCCCTCTGAAATCTTTTTCAAAAATGTTTTCTGATAACTATTTAGACCTGGATATCTAACTTATTCATACCAAGTTTCGTTAAAATCGGTTCATTCATTTTGAAGAATAAGGATTTGAAAGTTTGTATGAAAAGCCGTACCGCGTAAACGCTCTTAACATACCGAAACTCCTCCGTGCCTCGGAAAGCACGTTAAGCCGTTGGTCCTAGCTGTCATTTGTAGATCTTTGGCATTGGATAACGGATTGTCAAAAGCCAGAAAATCAGACACCAGTCTTGCCAAGAAGTACTGTGTTACCCAATTAATGGATTGTGCAGGTCTGATAAGCAGCCGCTCCACGTAAAATACTGGCATTCGGCTGAAACCGGTTTGACTGGAAGCCGACCCCAATATAGTTGGGAAAAGGCTGGGCAGATGATGAAAGTTCGTATGTAACCTAGTGACGTTGCAGTACCGCACCCCTTAGCCCCGCAGTCACATGAATTTGCTACTGCACAGCGACTGGCCCAGACACATTTAGGTTTGCTTCCACCTGTACATTATCTGACTCTCTGAAATCTAATGAGGTTGCCCACAGAATTATTTGATCTTAGTTATAACGATACCTTCTGAGGTTTCGAACGGGCCCTCTCTTGGAAGGGACCATGAGTGCCGCCGCGTAGAACCTTGTAAGAGCGGGCCCATCTGGATAAGTGAAAGATTGGGCCTGAGTTGATCGGAGTAAGTCTCGACCAACCCATGTAAGAGTGGATCCGCGTGGACCGGTGTAGAAGGCGTGTGGTGTGTGTGTAGGATCTTTATAGTCTGATTATGTAGCATAATGTACCCTACTGATAACAGGTACAGTTCTCGTCAAATAACTTTGCCCCTCTGAAGTTAGCCATTTGCAAATATTGCGCAGGTGCAGTCACGTAGATGGGAGCAAGCGGGACGCAAGCATGCATCGAATGTAAACGAGCGACTGAGAAATAAAATCGCGCCGCCATAATCCCCGCCCCCATGTCTCTTGCGCATGCGCAGTTGCAGTTTGTTCGTAATTTTGACTACTACGCAGCCACTCGTAGCCAACTTCAGAAGGGCAAAGTTATTTGTTAGTTTTTGACGAGAACTGTAGGGTCCTGTTTTCACATTTCGGAAACGATAACCTGAAAATGGTCCTTACAACCCAAATCAAAATCTATATTTCCAGGAGAAAGTATACCATGAAATGATGGAAGTGGTCGGTGGACATGGTCTTGTCAGCAATGGACAGTTGAAGCAGATGCAGTACTTGGACATGGTGTATAAGGAGACGATGCGATACTTCGCCATCGCGGCACTGATACAGAGGACCGTGGAAGAGGAGATCACTATCAATGAAGGTGTGATTAGGAGTCATGTCTGATTTATCAATTTGCCGGCACATTTCCAATCTTACCAGATGCAGCAAAGTGCCAGCATTTTATATGCAGTGGCTGCTGCCTATCTGACTTTAATGGTACTACATAAATACGAAAAATTTTATTCCGTCACTTACAAATACGAATTTCAAAATAGCGATTTTCATAATTCCGAATGGTTCAAAATTCCTAATGTAACCACTCCTATTTATCATTCATCCTATTTTTATAATTCCAAAATTTCAATATTCCCAACGATCATAATTACTATTCTCAAAATACCGAGTTTCAATAAATCGAATAACAAAAATTCCGACTTCATGATAATTCGAAACATTAAAAATTAGAATTCCGAAATAAAAAGCCTTGTAAAACTGAAAAGCAAGACAATACGAGCAAATTGTTTGCAGCATGCATGCATGCGATATTCTTTAAAACAGTTGGTCCGGTGGGCAACTGCCGCTAGTTGATATTCGGGCTGTTGTACATGTTCAAATTGCAAGGTAAACTCTGATACGCGATTCAGGGTTTTGTTAAATAAGTTCGCAGCTGTCGGGATAGATGGCGTTGCGGGTCTTATTGTTGCGATGTAGATTTTTGCTGCATTGGTTTTTATGGCGGCATTGATGCCTGCTACAAGGCCATTCTGCGCATTGGTTCATTGTTAAGAAGCAAGAAAATAATCATCACTATTTTCTCAATTCCCAGGAAAGATCACTCTCCCAGCGGGTACCTCCCTGGTGCTTCCGATCCACCACCTGCACCGGGACCCTCATTACTGGGCGGATCCCTACAAGGTGATGCCTGAGCGGTTCCTGCCAGAGAACGTTAAGAAGCGGGACCCAAACGCCTTTGTACCGTTCAGTTTGGGCCCTATGGACTGTTTAGGTAATTCCCTACTAAATAATGTGTATGATTGTAGCAACTCCGCTTAAAGTTGATTAGGAATATTTTATAAAGAATCCAAGTTTTTACTTGATAAATCAATACCTAATTGGCATAGTTAAGTACATAAGATATGTAATCTCATAAAGTTTTGGCTCTAATAAAATAGAGGTGTAAAATTCTCGGCTGAAACAACAATACACTTTCTCATGGAACCAGTGACTGCAGCAGAGCATTCAGGAGTCCTGGGTTTACTCAGGTTGCGCAAGAATTGTCTGGTTGGTTGGATTTTTTCATAAAAACATTTCTCACTAGCAGCCCAGTTTCTGCTCGTTCACTGTCAATATGCTCGCAATATCTTTATTTTAGACATACTGTTATTCCACCTTGATTGTAAGTATGGACTGACAACTCACGTCACGTTTACTTCACCTACACAACGTGTAACACAATAAACGCAATACCTCTTTTGGGGTCGTTGTACTCATCATTATGAAGAAGGTTCACTATGGGACCAACACTGAACTCGACAAAATGTACTGAACAGCTGATTTTGTTTTCGCGATGATCGGTACCTATAGCGTTTATTCTGTTACACGTTGTATAAGTTTTCACGTTGAGAATTTTACGGTATAGTACTATTAGTGAAAAGTGTCCGCCACTGCTTATAGCCCTGTGTCTACCCGGGTAAAACACAGACATGATGTCCCCGATGGATGGATCAGAAAAAATTCTAGTTTTCTTTTGTTTTCAGGTCGAGTCTACGCCACAGCCCTCATCAAGACGATAGTGGTTTATGTGCTCAGGTACGCGCACTTAGAACCCGCCGGCTCCTTGGACAACATCAGACTGAACGTCGCCATATCCGTGTCCGCTGCTGACGGATACAACATCAGAGCGAGGCCGAGGAACCCCAATAATGAAAGAATAAGGAATAATGGCAAAATAAACGTTATTAAATAAGCAACATTTATTGGTTTTATTTCTACAAATCAACCATATAAATCAGACAAAGATTTTATACTCCCTAAAGGCGCGCAGGGAACCTCTGCGTACCGCCTCTTTGAGCCTCAGTAGTCAGGCGAGTAGTCAGTCCCAAGGTCGTTGTTACCTGGAACTGGGCTTCTGGAAAGTCTTTGATTTGAAAATGTGTGTGGCCTAAAGCCTTTGTGATTGGTGGACAAAGTAACAAGAATTTATGAAAGCCAAACATAATGTTTGGCAGAAGTTATAAATAAGGTATTCTCAATTTGACAGTCACAAGAACTATTGTCATCAAAATCGGGTCCTAGACCCCTTATGGTTGCCAGGGTTACGGATTATGTTCGAAAGAGTTACCGCGGCCCTGGAAAGCAAAGGGCACTACAAGGAGCACGGATGGGTTTTAGTCAGCAAGAGTCTGACATTCCCTTCCGCTCCGCCCAGAGCGGGAGGAGTCATTTGATGATTACCCTGGCAAAAAAAAATTACCCCTTATGGGTACGCGTACACCAGAACCGAGTCATCGGCCGATTTCGGGTCGGACGACGGTCGAGCATACTTCAGCCGATAATGGATAAGGTGTACGCGGGCCGTATGAGATTTTTTTGCTATTCCACATAATTTTGGATTTGGCCATCCACGCCAACTTAAAATTCACCATTTATAGTGGGACAGGGTACCTTGTGGTGTAGAAAAGTAGCTTGTCCACTAAATCGTAAAAATGTGCAAACATCGCTGAAACGGCCACGCAGTATAAATCGCTTTCTTTAAATAAAACTTAAAATCGCTCTCACCATCTCTCTAATCTATATTTAGAAATTGTTCTTAAATTTATAGATTTAGGCATCTTGCGTATGTGTCAAGTTTCATTCAAATCGGCTCATTCATTACCAAGAACAACTAACAAGAACTTGCGAATTTGTATAGAGATTATTGGTATTTGTAAACGCTCGTGAAATAGCTACCGATGCGCAACATAGCACCTGCTACGTCGCGCGTCGTAGCAGTTATAAATTGAATAAGTAAATTTAAGTGAAAGCAATTTAATGAAACCGAAATCATTAATTATTTAAGATTCATCATCTGCCTAGCCTTTTCCCAACTATATATTGGGGTCGGCTCCCAGTCGAACCGAATTATTTAAGATTATCCAAACAAATAGATCATCAGCTTATTTTATAATAGTGAAATTGACCCTTTGGGGAATGGAACTGAAATCTTTAACACGGTTAGCTATATATGTAACCTAGCTGAGATGCTAAATAGTTGTGATAGTTACCGTGACAATGAAATCAATGATAATGTGCCTAAAATGTTTTGTAATCTGTTTACTGGTTTTTTTTATTGAGAAATGGGCTTGCTCTTGACCTCGATCACGCCTGGTGGAAAGCGATAGATGAGATCTATGATGGAGCGAGCGAGCCCAGAAGATGCCTGTTCACTCTTGTTTTGAAGGCATACGGGTTATATGTGGAAGGGAACACAGACACTGGCAGAGAGTTCCACACTTTGGCTCGTAATAAATGTGGTGGAGAAGCGCTGAATACGACTAGTCGGGATATTGACCAAGTGTGGATGGTACCCAACAGTACGTCTGGTATTCCTGTGGTAAAAGGGCGATGGTGGGATCAAGTCGTGGAGTTTCTGCGCACACTCTCCGAAGTACAGCCCGTAGAAGACCGACAGGCAAGCAACACTACGCCGATGAGCCAGGCAGTGAAGCTTAGCCACCAGCGACTCGTCGCCTAAAGTCTTTTTGCTCTGCGTTCCACCGAGTCCAATGCAGCAGATATCTTGCTGAGCCATCCCATAAGTGGCTGCAGTAATCCATACAGGAAAGGACTTGTGCTTTGTGCAGACCAGAAGCTGTCCAGGTGTGAAGTATCGCCTAACTCTATTAAGGATGCTCAGCTTTTTGGCTGCAGTCTGTGCTTTTGACTCGATGGTTGAGCCGAAGTTGAGATTAGACGTCAGCTCCAGGCCTAAAAGCTCCAGGCGATCGGTATCAGGTACAGACGCACCTCGGAAAGTAGGAGACAACTGAAACGGACTTCTTTTGGCAGTGAAAAGACACGCCTGTGTCTTCAGAGCATTTAATTTGACCAGATTGACTTTTTTCCGTTTTTTAAAGATAATGGTACGGAACCCTTCGTGCGCGAGTCCGACTCGCACTTGTTGGTTTTTTTTCTACTCCTCTTCTGTTATTTTCTAATTAATTTCTTTGGAAACGATCAACTGTCTTGGATCCCCCAAGACAGTTGATCGTTTCTCCAGGAATCGTCGAGCTTCATTGACACTGAGTTTTTCTGGTGGTCGCCACTTTGGATTCTGGCTTTCAGTAGTTGCAGTGGTTTGGGAATGTGTGGGGGGAAAATATATGTTCTTACCGCGTTCCTTTCATCCAAATCCGTTCACCAGAACGTTGATTGTTTAGAAACCAGCGACAGAAAGTATCAGTCTACGTGACAAATCGAATGGACCGTATTATGCAATGGACCTTTTTACCGCAGCCGTGGGACACACACACTTAGGTATTGGTATAGGTACCATTTTTTTTATTGTTATTTCTATGTATTGTGTTTCTTGTATTTCACACTAGCTTTTGCCCGCGGCTCTGCCCGCGTGTATGTCGGCAATCGCGTAAAATAGTAGCCTATGTCCTTTTCCATATCCTAGGCTACATATCTGCTAAATTTCATGATGATCCATCCAGCCACTTTAGCGTGAAAGCGTAACAAACAAACTTACTTTCGCATTTATAATATTAGGGATTAGTAGGGATTGTAAAATGACTCGGAAGTGTGGTGTGTCAAACTTTATTTCGAAAAGTGAAAAAAAAAGCCTGGCCTTGTGCTAACCAATCAAAAGGTAATATTCACAAGGCCTATGTAACGAACAATACGTATCATATCAGAGAAAAATGGCCAAATAGTCGTCATTACTGCCATTTTATAAGAACAACAAAAGTTTTAAAAAGGTTCTTTAGTTAAAATAATAATTCAAGCGGTAACAGTTTGTAGGACAACGTGTGGTTCAAACATAATTCCGACCACCTCCGAAATGGACCAAAACTTAACAAAAAACTGAAGTTTTTCCTCATTGCTTATGGCGATGACATTAAAAATAAGCACAAACTGTGTTCTTTGACACAAATAAACACAGTATAAAAGCCTGTGAGTGGACTGTGGCAAGGTTTATTACTTTGCAGCCTTTTAAGGTTTAATTTCAGCATCATATGTATTACTAGTAGAATACTAAAACATGTAGGCGAATTCGTGGCACTTTAGTGTGACTAGAATTCTTAAAAGATAGTTTTCCTCCTAATTACACAGGGCTGTTCTAGAAGTGCGTGTATTGGTCATATTTAAGGTGATATGGGTTAAGGAAAAGAATAACAAAACAAAAAAACGTAACAAAAAAATTGACCATAAAACGACTTCAAAATTCCGAACAAATGACTCGACTCCAGCCCCGACATGTGAAAATTCCCAAATAAAAAATAAATCTTTTGTAATTGGTAAATAAACACTAAATTCGCGATTAATTCGGCGCACACCGGTGTGTTGCCGGTGCTTGAGCGGTCAATCTGATGCCGTTGGTGACATTTTTTTGTTTTCACGCTATTCTGGGACGCCCTGTATGTCTATGAAGTAAAGTTAAACATATACATTGCTTGTTGGTTTTTTATTTACGTATGGGAAATCATCAAATGACTTCTTCCGCTCTGGGTGGAGCGGTAGGGGCATGCCAGACTCTTACTGACTAAATCATCCGTGTTCCTCAATATACCTTTTGCGCTCCAGGGCCGCAGTGACTCTTTTGAACAAATTCTGCAACTGTGCAGTGCTCTTTGTTTAAGTGTCATTGCTGAGAGGTACTAGGTTTGATTGCGAGTTTGGTAAAGTGTTATTGGGTTTTCCATCAGGATTTTTTTAGTGGCAGTCCCGGAATGCGAATGTGTGCCCGGTGCGGCCCCTGTCACATGGGGCTTAACTATATGTAACTGGTTTAATGGGGTTGAAGGATAGATGTCACCTCTATCTAACCTTGCGTTAGGAAAATATTGGCGTGATAGTAAATATTGGTTATGTGATGGTTATGTCCGTCGCCCTCCATTCGTCCGGACCCGAGGAGGCGGTGCGTGGTCTTCCCGTTCACCCCTTTGACGTCGCGGGAGGAGTCAAACACCTCACTCCTCCCGAGGTGCCCCTGAGGTGGCCCGCAGAGGCGGACCGGCACCAGCCTGGGATTACGGAAGTCGCGTACGTTCCCGCGCTCCCCGGCTTAGGTGAGAGATGGAACACCGGGGTTGGTTTTAGTCAGTAAGAGTCTGACGGACCCCTCCTCATCCATGAGTATTTCCCTCCGTAAAAAAAATGTAAATATAGGTTAATTGTCATGAGATAAAAGGCGTCCGTCTTAGTGTTTACAACCTCGAGCAACTGCTGAGCATGGATTGGTTCAATTTCTAAGTTGGGCGATTTCTCCAACGCCTGCAGGTCTAAGGAATGCAGAAAATGACGGGCTAGCCCTAGAGATAATTTTTATCATTGACGCGGGCGAAGCCGCTGGCAGGAGCTATAGTAAATAATTATAATTAGGCATTAGGAGCTAGGACAAGTTTTTATGACGAGCTTGTAAACATGATAGGCATACTATGATAGCACAAATTATTGTCGCAGGGTTACTGGAAAGTTCGTTTTTTTGTGAAAATCCTAAGATTTTGGACAAGGATCGGATCATTGGAAACTTAGATAATAATGGATTATTTATAACAATACTCATTCATTCATATCAACTATGACGAATAGCGAAAAAAACCAAAAAGGGCCCGAAAAAAAACGCTCAAGGGAAGCCCGATTTTGTTACAAACTTAAACTTATCGGATTGAATATAAAGGTGCTCCTTCACCAGGAGCATTCGCCTGTATTGCAACATTTCAAATTCGACTTTGATTGATTATTACCTACATTACAATACTGCCTCCCTGACTGACGAGCATTTGCTTGTTATGTAACAATTCAATTTCGATTTTGAGCATTTGCTTGTAGCTGAATTAATTTTCACAATGTCAAACGAAACGGTCTGTGTTGACCGCGACAATATTAATTCGATTGTTGGTAACACGAATTACTTCAAGATGTATGTTACAAGTTGTTTCAAAATGGTACAGATTGTATTATTACAAGTTGCGCACTTTAATGCTCGGTTTTCCTCACTCACTGATGTAATACTTGGGTCTGTAACATTACATTACAGGCGAATGCTCTCGGTGAAGGAGCACCTTAACGAATAAAGATATAAAAAATATAGGTAATAATAATAAATAAAGGTCATCAGGAGGCTCTCGTTAGGCAGCTGGATCAAGGGCTTGATTCAGAAAGCAGTACTTCTGGACACGGCTCGCATTGTTAGGAGGTTCCTCTCTCTGGAGCCCTGACCGCCGTTATCTTGGACCCTGTTCCCGATACCGGTGGGCTACTATTTTTTATCTTTTTAAATATTTTTATATTTTTAATATTTAAAATTTAATTTATATGTATAAACCATAAATAAAGGAAATATAAGTCATAATAGCAACCATCGAAAAAAAGAATAGGGTCCTGAATTAAAAATTAATAAATAAAAGCCAATCAACATTTTTGTTTCCTAAACTGGCAAATATTAATTTCTCAATCAAATCAAAATCAACTCAAAATAATACGTGAAACTGTTCTTTTAGTTTCTAAAAATCCGGTTTATTGCAAAAATCCTAGGATATTTTGCGAGTATTCTGCGACATGTAAGATTAGTCCCAGGGATGTAACGGAGATTATTTAGCAGAGGCAGAGGTTGACGGAGGCGGATTTGGAATTTTCGCTGCCTTCCTTCTGCCCCCCTAACTGGGTCCAGGAGCGGCGGACTTGGGGATGTCCGTTGCCCCCCATTCATCCGGACCCGAGGTGGCGGCCCTTGGTGTTCCCGTGCGCCCCTCTGACGTCGCGGGGGGAGTTAAACACCTCACTCCCCCCGCTTACGAGATGTGGCCCGCAGAGGCGGGCCGGCACCAGCCGGGGATTACGGAAGTCGCATATGTTCCCGCGATCCCGGCGTAGGTGGAAGATGGAACACCGGGGTGCTTTTAGTCAGTAAGAGTTTGACAGACCCCTCCGCCCGCCCCAGGGCGGAGGACATCCATGAAGATTTCCCCCCGAAAAAAAAATAAAATAAAAAAAGGCGGATTTGGAAAGAGAGCAGTTTTAACGATGATATGTTTACGGCCCAAGTTCTTCAACGGTTCTTCTTTCGGTTGGTTGATTTAATGTAACCGTTGCCGCCAATCAGCTTAATCTGCCGTTTAATTAGTTGCCTTTTCATTTAAATGTACCGATTTTTCAGCGGCCCAAGTGACATCTTGCGTACAATATCGTTTAATGACTTGCCCATGTCACTTATGTCGCTGATTAAACGGCGAAATTCAATGAGAAGGCTAGACTTTTAATGAAACGGCTGCTTTAGCTAGTAGGCTGCGACATATCATTACGATTTAAACTAGATTCAACTACTAATCCATACTAAATATTATAGAGGTACATGCGAGACGCACATGACCGGTTGTTATGGCGACACTTGGGGGAGGCCTATGACCAGCAGTGGACGTCTTTCGGCAGATATTATGATGATGGTGATGAACTGATGACAGAGGAGTAAAATCTTAAAACTTCATATTAGATCATTAACATGGTAACTCACGGAGTTTCCATAAAGTGAATAAATACCGTCTCCGCAAGTATTTGTAGCGGTGGTCTATCGCTACAAGTGCTTCCGAAGTGGATGCGGCTGCAGAGGCACGACTTCTTGTGGCAGTACCACACTTGAAGTTTTAGAGGCAAAGTACCGTTACAACCCTAAATACGACATTCATTACGGGATTTGGCCACTAGGAACAACACTAGCATGATCAACTATCGTCTTTTATAGCATAATGAATATTCTACTGATACTATGTTACTGTTATTTTAGGGTTCCGTACCCAAAGACTAAAAACGGGACTCTATTACTAAGACTCCGCTGTCCGTCTGTCAACAGGCTGTATCTCATGAACCGTGGTAGCTAGACAGTTGAAATTTTATAGATAATATATTTCTGTTGCCGCTGTAACATCAAATACTAAAAACAAAATAAAATAAATGTTTAAGTGAGGCTTCCTACAACAAACGTGATTTTTTGCCGTTTTTTATAGATAACGGTACGGAAACCTTCGTGCGCGAATACCGTCAGTCACGACATCCTACTAGCCATTCTGTCCTATGTGATGGTCTCTCCCGCTGGACTACAATGGTTCGTTTGTTCGCTCGAACCTTCAGGAACGTCAGCAGTCAGTGCACGTTGGGGGTTCGTCCTCTAACTGGTGTGATTTAGATACTGGCGTTCCTCAAGGCGGCATTATTTCTCCTTTTTTGTTTTCTGTTTTTATTTATCTCATTACTTCCGAACTTCAGTGTGCGTATCATCTGTATGCAGATGATCTGCAGTTGTACTGTCAAGGAAAGGTCGATGAAATCCCTTATCCCTTCCCCTGACCTTATTTAGAAAACTTCATAATGACGTAAAATAGGTCGGCGATCTTAATAAGTCTGTTGTTTTCGTGCGCTTCTTTTTAACGTTTATTTATGTCAAAACGATTTATTATCCTGCTGCAACTTGCCCTAAATATAGGGAAAACGGTAAGGATTGTATACAGTCTCTGAGCCCACCACATTTGATGTAGAATTCGTCAGCTCAGTACGTGTACCGAGATACTACCGAACGGCCGCTACATGACTTTGTGTCTTTATAATTGTTTTAAGTGTTGTTTTTGTGATTGAGCTGCAGTAATATCATGGACCGGTAAGTATTGAACTGTTTTTAATAGCTTGATTGTATATTTGGCATAAATTCCGGCTGAAATACTTTAGTATCCTCTCTTTAATCGTCTTTGCTTGGTTTCTCTGTTGTTTACTTCATAATTGTTATTGTATATATATTTATTTATATATTTATTGTACATATTAATAGTACACCTAAGACTACCTACAGTACTGTCTTTCCTTCTCTCTTCAAAATCTATCCAAAGGTTGTCTTTAAAATATCGCTTTTAGCGATAAGGCCGCCCATTGTGTCACCCTATGTAATGTTTTCTTTATCTATATTTTCTGTAACTTATATGGTGTACATAATAAAGAGTATTCTATTCTATTCTATTGTGTACCAAGCTACGTAACAAAATACTATTCGAAGTAAAGATGGGATTCTACCCGGTAAATTCCCGAAAAAATTCAATATTGATAAAATTCCGGGACTTTTCCTGGGAACATTCCCCGGTCAAAGGTATTTATTTTTACTAAAACTATTTAATTTAAATGTACTTCAAGTGGTATTTCTTTTTAAAATTATGGGAACAGCAACGCGGGCAATTTTAGGCGCGGCATTAGGTTACACAAAGATGAAATTAATTTGTTGGTTAATTGCATCCAAAAGTTTCTTGCCTCCAGGTAGAAATACTTGTCCGATAAAAATGTATAATATAAAAGATGGATGTCAAAAGATCATAAAAAGAGGCGCTTTTTGTAACAAGTGAAATGACAAATAACGTCGGCGTCGGTGAGCTAGAATTTATTTGCCCTCAGTCAAGGAAATAACTTGGCATCTATTAATTTTTGCATTATCCCTATGCATTTTTAGTGTATAGACCATGAATTATGATTTATTCATAAATAGGGACACCACACTCCCCCTTCCCCTCCGCACTCTTAGTACCTATTTCATGCCTTTGTCTAAACAAAGGCATGAAATAGGTACTAAGAGTGCGCGCTCGCATAGTTTTTTGTCTCTTTCATACAAAGTAAGTAAATCAAATAATCCAAGCGATGCTAGCTAGCCATGCAAGAGAAAAAAATCGTATGGTTTTTGGCCGCTGTTTGGGCTTTGTTCTTAATGGTGGCGCCCAAGTTGAGACTGGATGTCAACTCCATGCCTAGAACTGCTCGAGCCGATCAGTTAAAGGAACAGATGTACCCCAAAAAGAAGGAGTTTGGTCACGCCTGTGTTTTGTGGCGTGATCATATTGGCATCACGCCACTGGGAGATGAGACTTAAGGTCAAATTGGTCCGCTCTACCATGGCCTCTATTAAGGAATTAAATTCATCCCCGCTGGTTTTTGCGCTGGACAAGTATCTGTTTGAAACCGTACTGCGTACCCGATAATACCGCAGTACCAAAATGAAGTAGGTCATTGTGTTGCAGCAGGAAAAGAGTTGCAGAGAGAACCAACCCCTGAGAAACTCCGGTATCAATAGCCACGAGATCAGAGGAGTAGCCGTCAACGACCACTCGGATCGAACGTTCACAAAGTCTGATATCCAGCTACAAAATTCAGCTGGGACGCTTCATGAGTAGACTTGCGTGCCAGACCCTGTCAAAGTCCTTCGAGATATCAAGCGATACAGCAAGTCGCAATCCCAGCTGTGCGTGACATACACAAGATCATCGACATTTGACCGTCCCCGACGAAAGCCATTTGACGGGCACTGAGGAGATCATTGTCTTCAAGGTAGGTCAGCAACTTACTGGTCAGTACCCTTTCCATAACCTTGCACAGAATGAAGGTAATGGCGATCGGACGCTAATGAGCAAGGTCAGCAGGGTGATCCTTTTTGTGCTCAGGTTGTACATTTGTTTCAAAGTTTTTTGAACCAAAAATCTTTGGGTTTTTTCCTGGGAAAATATCGGATTAATTCCCAAATAGAAATTTGACTGGTTTTATTCCCATCGGAAATTTACCCACCATCTCTAATCCTAAGCCATTTGACTTACAAAGTTCCCGGAGTTGAAGTGTAAACATACCAAAATGCGACAGGCTTTTTATAAATTTACCTCTGGTAGACGGCTTACTACGGTTGCTACTACATATTATAAATAAAAAAAAACGTTCTGGATTATTGGTTTATTTTTCTATCTACTGTTGTACAATAAACAGGGAAAATTTCGCTCATGCTGATTTCAAAGTAGAATTAACAATTTATCACATGGCAAAACTGGAGAAATGCCAACATGAGTGAATGTCATTATTCCTCGGAGAATCTTAACATCGCAACCCTAAACTGGCGTGCTCAAGTCGCTAGCGTCAGTCAGAAGGTTACGGGAACGCTGCGGGCTCTGTATTATTTGAAAAATCTGTTACCGTCGAACGGGAAGTCAATGCTTGTGCAGACCCTAATTTTTCCCATCATAGATTATGGCGACATGTGCTACTATGACCTGAATGCAGATTTCCTCAACAAACTTGACCGCCTTCTCAATTACTGCATTAGATTTATTTTCAATCTACGCAAATATGATCATGTCTTTGCGTACCGCTTCTAAAGTGGTTGCCCATACGCCAGCGCAGGGAGCAAACAACTCTGTTCTAATTTCTTGACTGTTAGAAAACATTTACCTATTTCACCACAAACATGTCAAAATGGTTCTCACAAACAAATCAAAATATTAAATAAGTAGGATGAAAACTGTTCACAATTTTACCACTTGTGAATACTCAACTCTATAGAAGCGTTAAAAAGATCTTGTTGTGTTACTTGTACTGAAAAATAGGTATCAGACTTTATTAATTTCAATCAGCCATTGTGCTGTATACAAGGTCACGCATACTCTAATAATCAGTCAATGTTCAGCTCTTGGGGTGACTGTTACCTGTAATAATGCTCAAATATTGCTGATAAAACGCAATTAGTTACAGTAATACAGCTAACAGCTGTTTAATTTGTGCCCTGAGAAATGGCAAATGAAATTCAGTTAAATCAGAGTTATATCAACCGAAACAGCGTCTCCAACGCTCTTTTTCAGCAGGCTTGTACAGATGAGGATTCTATTGGGGACAGTGATTCAGCTAATATACAGCACTTCTGCGTTACTTGGGTTTGCGCACATACTTGTGCACTACATCTCATCTTCTATCTAGCGTCATACTGATAACATTACATACATGCACTTTATATGCATAGGGAACAATAACAAGGTACGTACGCTCACCTTCTGAACGTAGGTCTTGGCTTCGATTCTCTGGTTAGTCAAAGCCTACCCCTCCGGGCTAATCAGGCGTGATTGTTTATTATATGCATAGCGGTAGGTACTAATTACTGTCATATCAGATAAATGTGAAAAAATGATCATTGACCCACATACATTTAATGACTTTCTTGATATCAAAAACAGAAATATAGGTAGACATAAAGCTGTAATTGAGTACTTACCCATTGTGTATTGAGCTGTCCTGACTCGACTTCTGGCGTGATCCTTTGCATTCTCTAGTTATGAAAAACGGTTCATAATTTCTTGTTTGGGTCGCCAGTTTATCTGGCGCTTACCATAGGAATCGACTTACTCTATGTTATTTGAGATCTTTTAATAATTTCAAGTGCTGATAGCATTTGAAATGATTTAAAACCTCTTTTACAAAAAAAAAATACAACCGACTTCCAAATAAAATTTCGGAAGTCGGTGTTTTTAGTTGTTTCTTCGTAATTTAACACCAACTTCCGAAATTAAAGTACCTAGGTTTGTGTTTCACTTTTTAGTGGTACCCCACACCTAACAACACCACAGGAACGTCACAGGAAAGCAAAATATTATGCAATTTCGTTTACTTGGATGACATATTTTTTCCAGCTATTTGGATTTAAATTCGTTCCAGGGCCGCGGTGACCCTTTCGAACAAATTTCGTACCCGTGGCAGGCTCGTTTCCACCTGCAACTGCAGCTCAAATTGTAAGTTGTATTACACTACGTGTTACTGAAGTACATTGTTCTCAATCATGCCATCTTGCCCTGCAATGGAGTTAAACTTGCTTGCAAGTTGCTTGCAGGTGAAAATGCGGCCTTGTGTCAGATTTTCTAGCTTCCGAGTAACAACGGTAAAAGATCTCAAAATGACAGCCGGGATCTGCTGCAGCACGGAGGAATATCGACATGTAGTGTGCGGTGCTTGCTTAACTTTAAATATAGAGCCATGCGGCTGTTAGGCGTTCATTACACGGTAAGTTTTGCTGTTAGTTCAATCATAGTCAAAGCTGTGACTGACGGATAACATATTGTGTAATGCAGTGACTGATGGTTGGATGAAATTGATTGACGAAAATTTGGATTTCTTTAGTCACGACTTGTAATCGAATTCAAATGTTTATGGAATTAATAGTTCAGGGGGTCTACTCTCTAAGCCCGAAGTCCGTAGTTTCGGCCTTTGTGTCGGGCGATTGCTACTCCGTATCACCTACGGACTTACAAATAGTCCCGAACCCGAACTAAGAATGAATGACAACACGATTTGAAAGTCCCCTGGTCCTGCTCTTTTTGAATCCCATATATCAGCCAATAATCTATCTATCTATAATAAATATCTGCTACTATCAAAGCCCGAATTTATACAATAAAATTAATAAACATTGTCCAATCTATGGTATGACGTATCTTAAATGCAAAAAGGCAGTTTACTCGTTTCTACAAAATAAAACTTACAATAACGAGACAGAAAACTTTCTAACAGCGTAAATAAAACTATACATCAAAATCCACATACACACGCTCTAACTCACACCCACTCACACACGCACGTGCACATAAACACACACACGCTCGTGCACATAAACATATACACGCACACTGACACAGACTACACTTACTCACCTTTTAGAAATAATTGTTTTTATAATGTACTGTATTTTTCTTTCTTTCTATTCATGTCACCAGTAGTAATAAAATTGTAGTAGAATACTAGTGTCAAGCCGAATACTGTGTACAATATAATTAAAATTCCCTATGGGGACTGGCACTGTACTCCCTTATACAGATTATTCTATAACCTAGCTGGGAATGCAGCACCTCACCACCATTTCAGTTGTAGTTTTAGTACACTAATTTGTCAAACCTGTAGATTTTCATGTACTACAATGCTTATATGATGAATAAACAATTATTATTATTATTAATAATAATAATATTGTTAACGAGAACAACTGCCGACAAACTGTTATGCAGTTTGGCAGAATTTATGGTGACTATGTTTTGTGTAGAATTTGAAAAAAAACAAAAAAAACATCGTCGCTTTCAATCACTCACCATCAATCATTCGTCAATCATAACTTTTGGAATTGATTGACGTTTGCATGAGCGTGTAACGGATGCCTATACTTTGTGCCAGATAAACTTGCAATAAAGTACATTGACCTTTCCCTAATATCCCTTCGTAGATACCCGAACAATACATTATGAACCATTTTACATTACTAGAGAACATTAAGAGGGCGCCGACCAAACGTCGACCGCGCAGTGGCGCCCTCATCGTTTGTTTGGTTATTTCTTTTATTTTAGAATGAAAATGCAGAAAATATGACATTTAAGTTGTGCTCCATAAGATTATACGTTAATATTATTATAAACGGTAGTTTTAAATTGTTCAGTTTTATTATAATCACTAAAACGGAAAATAGTGGCCACTTTTATCCGTTTTAGTGATTATAATAAAACTGAACAATTTAAAACTACCGTTTATAATAATATTAACGTATAATCTTGTGGAGCACAACTTAAATGTCATATTTTCTGCATTTTCATTCTAAAATAAAAGAAATAACCAAACAAACGATGAGGGCGCCACTGCGCGGTCGACGTTTGGTCGGCGCCCTCTTAAGGATCACGATAGAAGTAGATTTAGGACTGCTCTAAGTCTTTATTTCTGTTTTTGATTTTAAGAAAGTCGATAAATGTATGTGGGTCAATGACCGTTATTGCACATTTATCTGGAATCTTATAATTTAGCCACGAACTCCTCAAACAAGCCCAAAATCTCACCAAAACAGACGCGAAAATAACTAACTAAATCATGTACTGACCGCTCAACACAATCGCTGTCCTCGCAAATAATGCCACAATAATTGTAGCGCACTATAATAATTTATCCTTCTCACGTATTGAGTACATTTTCATACATTACAGTTATCTGTCACGTACCAGGGTAGTTAGGTGTTTGTTCTGTTAGTGGCACGACGTTTTTATTACTGTGTTAAGAAGGTAAGTTGCATGCAGCCGTTTATTCTATTTTTAAATGTGATTCAAACTTTTTAGGGAACCTCTTCGGAGTTGCGAAGATGTTTTTAGTCTGTGGTCAATGTTTTAGCGGGAAATGTTTCGGAGAAAATAAGTAGGTACTTACGTGTTATCTGGTTTTTTTATTACTGTGTGTTTTTATAAATTAAATTAATACTTAACGAAGTTAGTGATTACAAGTGGATACAACATGGTGATAGAAATAGGTAGGTACTGTGTAGTTTGAAAAAAGGTAACAATTTATTCAAGGAATGGTAGGTACGTACCATTTATGGTAAAATTTATTTTTATTACAAGGCCCATTCCCGCATTTTTAAGAAGCTTTCTCATTCGTATCACATGTGCCAGCTGTAAAAAAAAACACTTTCCAAACATTACATTAGGTGTTTAATGCGAATGCAGTGATTGCCGTAATAATAAATAAAAGATAAAGCTTCAAATTATATTTATATGTTGCATCTGTCAGTTCCACGCAATTGTTGCTAACCGATTTCGATGAAAATTTGCATAGAGAAAGCTGTAAGAAAGGGAGTTGAAAGAAAAGCAAATCCCTAAAAGGCTAGGTATCAAAAATGGTAATGTAGGTACCCCTTATGGAGCGTTGAAGTCTGTAAGCGAAAATCCGAAATAACCAAAGTACTTTTAAAATTAATTTGGTGACTGTATAAAATCTGCTTATTAATTCTAATTGTCAATATTTTATTAGCAATAACAGTTCATCGGTTGAGCATGATTAAATACGAGTATTTATTCAATAAACAATTTACGTTTTATTGCTTGACCTATGTTTCAATAGTCAAGACAAATAATACACCTACCTAGTTAGAGTTCATAGTATATTAAAATTATAAAACCTGATCTTGACTGATCACAAGAAGAGGTAAAATTGTTTTGTATAGGTATATGGATGTTAAAGGTATGAAATCTAAAATCCTTAACTGATAAAAAATGCACGTATCTACACGTGATTGTTGGGAAACTTAATGGCTAAATGTATTGCTAAGCATTCCCGTAGAAATTTCCCATTCCCATAGCCCTTGTCAGGAATGTGGCTATCATAAATCCAAAAAAAAAAAATCCAAATCCGACTGATAGTTCCACAGATTAGAGCGTTCAAACAAACTCTTCAGCTTTATTATAAAAGATAGTTAAAAAAATAAATAAGTAGGTACTTAAATGAATTGCACGGAAAAAAAAAACGAATGTTATTTTTACCCATTTGAACTGCTCCTAGCTGTGAATTACTTTTGGCAGAACGACATCTTGTCTACAATGGAATTATGGACACCTAGTTATAGACTACTAGCTCCTGCCAACGGCTTCGCCCGCGTGAAAGTTGATAATAATACCAAGGGAGTACCTATACCTACTACCGGGATGATGTTTTAGTAAAATATTCACAATAATCACAGCAAAATAGTATAAACTCTTGTGTAAAGCCAACCAACATTGAAATTTGACGTTTTGAAGACCTCACGCTACACTAGCGCCTCCTGTGGCAAATTCAAACGAGACATATTTTTTTAAATTCTTTCTACATCGTCGTTCTCACCTATATGTTTGTGTAATTTCAACAGGAGTGATGTAACCATAAAATTGTAAAGAAAAAGGAGTGTCCGTGGAGTTTCTTGCACTTGTTCTTCTCCATAGAGATCTACGTTTTGGAACGTGCAAATAGCTTCATTTTTTTAAAAAAAATTATCTATTTTGAAATAAATAATTTGAATTTGCTAGCTCATTCGAAAATCCAATCACCACCTTAGAAGTTTCACTTAAAAACTTATAACTTATGTATATTTTTTTAAATGCTATGATATTATTGCCACTTGCAGATCTAGCACACTAGGGCTATAAACTGCATAGCCGGACTATTCTGTGGTGACTTCAAATGAATTTAAGGCCAGCCAGGGATAAAAGCTAGCATTAAGCCTTTGGGCATTAAGTCCGCCTTTGTGGCATTAAGTCCGCATTTGTAGGCATTAAGTCCGCCTTTGGACAGTGTTTTTTTACTTGTGCATAAAGTTTTAATAAATAAATAATAAATATATTGTTCTAATGACCGTTCGTTAAGGGCACTCCCCGTGGGGTACGGACCTCGGCTTAGCGGCGTCATTTCGGGGTGGGGGAGGGGGGGGCGGCAGCAAGGGACAGGCTGAGTTACATTATTATTTAGGTGATTTTAGGCTCGTTAGGCAAAAGTCGGGGAGTGATTAAATGCTACGATTAGGTAGTTATAAGTATTATATACAGGGTGTAAGAGACAGCCCTCCGCAAACTAATGGGGGTTCAGTATACCATACTAAGAAGACTGATACATGAAATTGTTTCAGGAACGTTATGGGAATCCAATAAAACTGATTTGTTTTAAAACCTCATACGCATTGTATCGTGAGTTCGTGACCGTGGCAATTGCATAGCGATCGGCAAGCGCAGCAGAGCTTTCAGCCGCCGTCCCCGCTACGGGGCCCTTCCGAACAGCTGATTTCATGCGCCGGTTTCGAGTATTTCAACATCTATTGCTGGTTTTTTTTTATTTTAGCTGTATTATTTATAAAAATGGAGTGCTGCGTACAAAGAATGTAATTTTTTAATTTTAACATTGAAAGAAAGGAAAAGTAACTGAAAAAAACGGTAAAAAAAACTGTTCCTGAGAAAAATTCCGGTGGAATATGATTCAAAATAAGGAGCTTAATGTACCCTATCAGGACGGAGTTAAAAGCTATACAGATAGCTTTTAACTCCGTCCCGTTAATAATAACTTTTTTTAAATGCATGACTTCTGAGAGTGTATCTCCAAGGTACCTACACTCTTGAGAGAAGCCTTTATACACGACAGCTTCTGAAATAGGGTAATGTTTTACATGTGCAGGTAAACCTATTGACCACACTGATGCCTGTAACTATACCAATGTTTAATTGATTGTAAAATTACAAGCACTTATACACATAGTTAATTATCTAAGTAATTGATATTAAATTATCCATGCAATTTTAAAGCTATCATCTCATTATTATTGCCAATCTTTATCACTGTGTAAAAATGATTAATGAATATGCTATTTAACAATTCTATTCCACTTCTTTACAAAGACAAAATCAAAATCAAAATCCAAGAAATCAGTGTTTTTACTTAGGTATTTAATTTTCAACAAAATGAGATCTGCATTTAGATAGAATTCGTACAAAATCTTGTGTTGAAAATACCTCCAATGAAACTTGTACGAGTGGATAAAGTTTAGTTAAAATTTGTTAAGCAACGCTTGCCGAGGTTAGTCCTTGGATGGGTGACCATCTTAACATACCGAGATTCCTCCGTTCTTCGGAAAGCACGTTAAGTTTTTGGTTTCGGTTGTCATTTGTTGATCTATGATAGTCGCTACCTACTGGTAGAGAGTCAGATTTTGTTGTCTGAGTTTGTTACCCAGTTACTGGGTTGTGTAGGCCAGATAAGCAGTCGCTCCATGTAAAATACTGGTACTCAGCTGAATCCGGTTAGGTTGGAAGCCAACCCCAACATAAGTAGAAAAGGTTAGCTAGACCGATTTGTGGTGCCCTCGTTTCGGAAGTGGGAAGTGACCTGACGCTGCCGGCTGTGATTCGTTCCATGGTCGGCGGTGCAGCGTCGTGGGACGCGGTGATCTCATTCTGCGAAAATTCGATGTCGCAGAAGGAGGCAGTGGAAAGGAAGAGGGAGATTTCGATGCAGCAGATAATGCCCTCTTCCGGCCCCCCTAAATGAGTTCAGGGATCGCGGTCTCTGGGAAGCCCGCCGCCCCCCATCATATTGATGTAGTGGCACGTATTTTTCCACGCGCGTCCCTCTTAGACGTCGCGGGGGGCGGGGGGGGGGGGGGAGTTTCAGCTTGACCTGGCTGGCCAGGGCTGCGTTGAAGATTACTTGTCCTCCCGTAGCCCCTGGTGCCAGTGTGCGAGGGAACACGATGTGATTTTAGTCAGTAGGAGTCTGACTGACCCCTCCGTCCACCCCAGAACGGAGGACATCCATGAGAATTTCTACCCCGATACCAAAACAAAAAGGCTTTTAAGAAAGAAGTATGAATGTAACGGGTATGTTTACCGCCACATGCGAAATAAGACCTGACGTCACACAAATGTCTACGTCGCGATATCAAAGTTCTCCGGTATATATTATTATAACATATAGAACCGTCCAACAACGACCATCTGGCAGTTGCTCAACACCCATCTGGACGAAGGATCCTGTCTTTTCAATGGTGGTTAACGGAGTTTTACAAGCCGCATAATAATAATAAGCCTTTTATTTCGTGCAAAAAAGTAGGATACATAAAAAAAAAAATTAAAGAAAACAAAAAAATATGTTATTTTCACGTATTTCATTTGTTTTTGATTTTTTTTTGAATTCGAATAATAATGTAGAAGTTTGTTTGCATGAACCAGGGCCTCAAGTGAAGGTCTCCTCTAAAGAAAACCATGTGTCTCTATCTTGAGCTGTTTGCGGCCAGCAGGTACCAGCTATTTTTATCACCTCGTCTGCCCATCTCGTGTAGGGTCTGCCTTTGAGACGTTTGCCGATTGGACCCTTCCACGTTGTTACCCTGTTAGTCCATCTTTCGTCCTTTAGCCTCACTACGTGCCCAGCCCACTTCCATTTTAGTTTCTTAGCGTAGGTTAGAGCATCCGTCACTTTGGTGGTTTCTCTAATTTTTGTGTGACACACGCCGCATACCCCTATAAATATATCGCTTTATTTGTTCCAGGATGAATTGGCCGCTTTACCTAATAGTTGGCGCGTTGGTGGCTTTCTGGCTGCTATGGCGATACAGGAACAGAAGGATGATCGCGATGGCTAAGAAGATACCAGGTCCACCGGCACTGCCGCTATTAGGGAACGCCCTGCTGTTCATGGGTCAGCCTGACGGTAGGTACCATCAGTATTTCAGAGGCTTTTGATTTATATGAAGTGAGGGATTCATAATTATCCTTACAGCCACAGCTAGCTGTGGACGTCTTTAGACATAGCCTCAGGTGTCGCCACATCAACTGGTCATGTGCGCTTCACAACCAGCGTATTCCTGCGACCTTCACCAGGTCATCGATCCACCTAGTGGGGACGCCTTCGTAATGTAAGCCAGATCAATATTGCTCTGGGTACTGCGTTTTTATATAATCATCCATTTCTAAGTATCAATCCTCACCTGAACAAAGAGTAATAAAACCAATGTGCCAATTACCAAATCGGCCACGCGCAGGTCGCACTCGCGCACGGAGGGTTCCGTAGCCGCGTAGGTACCACTCAAAACTTCATATTTATTTACCTAGCACATACCGAACAATCTTCTGGAAAGATTTTTTTTTTAAAACTTTGCCCCGTACTAGGAATTTCTCCTGTATTGTGGGTGCGTTTACAAACATACAAGCTCACATACACAAACAGCCAGACCCGGAACAACTATCTGTAGGCCATACAAATATTTATTCCGTGCGGGATTCGAACCCGCGATACGCAGCGCGGCAGACAATCGTTCAACCACTGCGCCAACCGTGTCGTCAAAACCGACTGACGACAAAATTAGAGACGGCCGACAGACAGCAGTAGGTAAACTTAGACCAACCGTTTTCACACTGGATAAACGGAACCCTAAAACCTGTTACATTCTCATATCTAAAATAGAATGCGACAATTATATGCTTAATTACATTGCAATTAAACAAGACAAGTCATTTTAATCACCTCTCGTCTGGATAATTCGTGTCGGCAGGTGGCGGGAATTACAGTATCATTATAAAAGCTAGGCTATCATTTGGCTCGACCTGTGCCCCCGTCTCGACCACATTGTTTTGTTTAACTTGTTATTAAATAATTATGATGGCTGGATTGTGTCGTAAATGTCTGGGCTATAGGGGGCGGAAAATTATAGATAACAACAATTAACCTAGTTTGAAAAGTTAGTATAAGGATGTGGGGAAACCGGTCTCTATTGTGAGGAACTGAGAATTCATACGTACCACAACCACACCACATCGCAGCGAGGTCGTAACAAAAAAAACTCTTAGATCTGTGCATGGCAGAGTACAGCTAGTCAGGGTTGGGCTTGCTACCAAGGACAAAAATCATAAAAATATTAGGTACATTTTATTGTTTTTATAACCGAAACTTTTGCGAAATCTTAGCCTTTTTTTAATGTTTTGAAAAAAAACACCGTTGTTTTATATCAATTTTAATGAACCTTAGTTTTTTGCTGTTGGAAAAAAATACAAATGAATCAGTGAATGACAGGATTCCATTAAATAACATTTAAAATCAGTGTCAAATAAATTGGGCTTTCTAGAGTAGGTACTTACCTACTCTATTGCTCGTGCACATAATTCAGTATTAGTCAACTCAAAATAGAGTAAAATATTCACTCTATATTTTATGATTGACTGGACAGCTTACTGTTGTGAAGCATTCAGTTGATCTTTTTTTAGTTTTAGTTATGTTTACAAGTTTTAGTTTGGTAACAGTCATAAAATTCAAGGTTCTCTACACAACAGTAAGTACGTAGTGTAAGTACCTACATATATCTAATATCCATAATTTACGCATAACGTAACATATCGCCGGAAATGGGACAGGCAGGTAATTTGAAACTTTAAAAAAGTTGGCGTGTAAATTGTAAATGTATCTAAGCTTACAATCGATTTCATTTAAATTGCTCATGTGGTGTTTACCTATAAGTAGTTGTTACACTTTGCAAAGTTTTTAATCACGATTGTTATTTTTAAGCTCATAAGTGTAAACAATTGTTGGTGAACTAAATAAATAAATAATTGACGTGGGCAATCAAGACCAGTCATGAGGCCTTTACGCGTTTCGTTCTTTGTTTGACAGACGTCCACAGCTAGCAGTGGACGTCTTTAGCACAGGTGTCTTTAGACATAGGCCTTCCCAGGTGTCACCACATCAACTGGTCATGTGCGCTTCACAACCAGCCTATTCCCGCGACCTTCACCAGGTCATCGATCCACCTAGTGGGGACGCCTTCGTAAAATGGGAAGATTTCCTGACCTTTGTTAAATATGCTGCCAAATAAATTGGGGCAAGAGCAGTTGCATAATCAATGCACCTACCTATGTAAGTCAAATCAATATTGCCCTGGGTTCTGCGTTTCTATTTAATCACCCATTTCTAAGTATCAATCCTCACCTGAACAAAGAGTAATAAAACCAATGTGCCAATTACCAAATCGGCCACGCGCAGGTCGCACTCGCGCACGGAGGGTTCCGTAGCCGCGTAGGTACCACTCAAAACTTTATATTTATTTACCTAGCACATACCGAACAATCTTCTGAAAAGATTTTTTTTTTTTAAAACGTTGCCCCGTACTAGGAATTTCTCCTGTATCGTGGGTGCGTTTACAAACATACAAGCTCACATACACAAACAACCAGACCTGGAACAACTATCTGTAGGCCATACAAATATTTATTCCGTACGGGATTCGAGCCCGCGATACGCAGCGCGGCAGACAATGTCTGGGCTATAGGGGGCGGAAAATTATAGATAACAGCAATTAACCTAGTTTGAAAAGTTAGTATAAGGATGTGGGGAAACCGGTCTCTATTGTGAGGAACTGAGAATTCATACGTACCACAACCACACCACATAGCAGCAAGGTCGTAACAAAAAAAACTCTTAGATCTGTGCATGGCAGAGTACAGCTAGTCAGGGTTGGGCTTGGGTTACCAAGGACAAAAATCATAAAAATATTAGGTACATTTTATTGTTTTTATAACCGAAACTTTTGCGAAATCTTAGCCTTTTTTAAATGTTTTGAACAAAAAACCGTAGTTTTATATCAATTTTAATGAACCTTAGTTTTTTGCTGTTGGAAAAAAATACAAATGAATCAGTGAATGACAGGATTCCATTAAATAACATTTAAAATCAGTGTCAAATAAATTGGGCTTTTAGAGTAGGTACTTACATACTCTATTGCTCGTGCACATAATTCAGTATTAGTCAACTCAAAATAGAGTAAAATATTCACTCTATATTTGATGATTGACTGGACAGCTTACTGTTGTGAAGCATTCAGTTGATCTTTTTTTAGTTTTAGTTATGTTTACAAGTTTTAGTTTGGTAACAGTCATAAAATTCAAGGTTCTCTACACAACAGTAAGTACGTAGTGTAAGTACCTACATATATCTAATATCCATAATTTACGCATAACGTAACATATCGCCGGAAATGGGACAGGCAGGTAATTTGAAACTTTAAAAAAGTTGGCGTGTAAATTGTAAATGTATCTAAGCTTACAATCGATTTCATTTAAATTGCTCATGTGGTGTTTACCTATAAGTAGTTGTTACACTGTGCAAAGTTTTTAATCACGATTGTTATTTTTAAGCTCATAAGTGTAAACAATTGTTGGTGAACTAAATAAATAAGTAATTGACGTGGGCAATCAAGACCAGTCATGAGGCCACCCCTTTACGCGACCCAGAAACACAGTTATAGAATAATCCCCTCTCCTTGTAATTCTTCCCATTCTATTTGGAGTACTGCCTTTGTTTCAGAATTTTCAAAAGTATTGAAAGAACTGATGACTGAGTATGGAAGTGTGTTCAAATTCTGGCTCGGTCCTGACCTGAACATTTTAGTGAGCAATCCTGATGATCTCAAGGTATGTCTTTCCAAATAGGTATTTTTTTAAACCAGTCTCTTATAAGTTTTCGCTCCCATGGCTATTTCCGACAGGAACAGTACAACAGCTCAAGTTTTAAAGAATTACGAAAAGAACCCATTTCCTCCCTTTTTGTCTGTTTAGTTGTGTATATGTTGCAGCCAACTAGCTTAATCAGCCGTTTCATTAAAAGCCTAGCCTTTTTATTGAACTGCGCTGTTAAATCAGCGACTTAAGTGACATGGGCAAGTCATCAAACGATATTGAACAAAAGCTGTCACTTGGGTGCTGTGCTAGGATACCAATTAGACGGCTGATTGAGCTTTTTTGATTGAACGTAAAAACTACTGAACGACCGAGATTCCTCCGTGTCTCGGTTGGCACGTTAGGCGGTTGGTTCCAGCTGTCATTTGTAGATCTTTGGCAGTTGTTACGGGTAGTTTGTGGTCAAAATCTAACATCAGTTCACCAGTCTTACCCAGGGATATCGGATATCGTGTTTAACCCTGACTGGCTGACTCGGTTGTGGAGATCAGTGTGCCAATTCTATTAATTTTTAAGCAACGTTCGCATCGCATCTCTGTCGCAATCTGTCAAAAATGAATGAATGTTAATGACTTTTTTGACAGTTCGCTATACTGACATGCGAATTTCTCTGATAGGCAGTCGCTTAATATAAAATACTGATATTCAGCTAAATCCGGTTAGTTTGCTAAATAATGTAAATAGTTCGGAAAAGGCTAGGCTGATTGATTTTGATTTAGACCCAATCGTTTTCTATCATTATAAACGAGTATATTTCAGGTACTGCTATCCAACACAAAGACCAGTGTGAAAGGCCCTCAGTATAAGTACATGGCAGATGTCCTCGGAGGTGGAATTCTCAGCGGATCAGGTAAGACTGGAACTGTCCACTTAAGAAATTGAAAGCGCATGCGTTGGATCATTTGTCTCCTTTCAAAATGGTTGAGCCGAATGGTGCTAGCGCATGCGTCATATTCGTGAACTGGGACTGGTCATCTCTCAGCTGCCAAGGTTTATGTTATTTTTTTCTTTTCATTGTTTCTTTTTACTCCGTACAATTTCATCCCACACGTCTTTTACATCGTTCTCACATATTATAATATGTGGGTATATTTCAACATGAATGTTACCATAACTCCGTAACAATTTATTTATTTAAAAGAGTGTCCGTGGATTTTCTTGCTCGTTTTTTTCCATAGAGATCTACGCTTTGGAACGTGCAAATAGCTTCACCTTTTTGGCCGACTGACCTTGACAATTCAAAAGTGCCTTTAAGAGGTCTAATTGAAATAAATGCTTTGAGTTTTTAGTTTTGAAAGAAGTAGGTAAGTACGTCTGACCAAGCGTCAGCGATTGATTTGTACTGCAAGCACCCTATAATTTCATCGGAATAGGTATTTCACATAAATACCTATTTAAATAAAAACTGGATTTCCGCACAAAGGGTTCCAAACAAATTTATGACTTCCTTGAAGAAAATTGTACATTTAAATGGGCAGAAGCAGTTTTTAAATACGCAGTCGTATTTAAAACCGTACATTTATCCTGTAATATCTCATGTAAGGACTTTTGCTCGGAATTTAATGTTATTTATCCCTGTTGTTTTTTTCCTACTCCTCCGCTGTTATTTTCTGATTAATTTCGTTGCGGGATCCAAGACAGTTGAATCGTTTCTCCGGGACTCGTCGAGCTTCATAGACTCGGCGTTTTTCTGGTGCTCGCCACTGTTGATTCTGTCTTTCAGGAGTTGCAGTGGTTTGGGAATGTGTGGCGGATTTGTCACAAAATTGACCCTGTATAATTAACACAAATGATTCTTTCCTTTTTCACCCCCTTTAACATGAAATTTTGCACAAGGCTTCCTTTTGCAAAAGTTCTAGTTTTCAGTCCCAGTATTCCGTTGATATGACAGTCAGTCAGGTTCACGTTATAATATAGGTACATGTATATTATTTATTAGCTCATCCAGCTCACTCTTTTTAGGCCCAACATGGCGCAAACACAGGAAGATAGCCACTCCTAACTATGGGAAGCGAGCCATAGAGAGCTACGGGGAGGTCTTCAACAAAGAGGTGGACCTTCTCCTGAAGAAGTTCAGGAGTATGAACAGGGAACAGTTCAATGTGTACACTCATGTCGTGCAGACCACCAGTTATGCTGTTTGTCGTGAGTTCGTTTTATATAGCCCGAAGAATCGCAAAACTTAAGTGGGAGGGCACACAGCTCGCAGAACAGATAGTTGGGTTAAAAGTTTGTAGCGGCATTCATGCCGCCACAAAAATCAACGTAGCAGAATCAACATCACAACAAATGAGACTCGCAGCGCCATCTATCTCGACTAGCTGCGAACTAACTACAAAATCCTAAATCGCGGTATCAAAGTTTACAGTGCGATTAGAACACAAGCAAAGCCCGAATATCAACACTCGGGCAGTTGCCCACCAGACACAAACAACCGTCTGGTTGGAGGATCCTCCCTTTTCAATGGAGGTTTGCGGGACTTTACTCTCTGTTCCGCTACCTCCAAACTGGTGACCCCGTGAAGAACAATGGAAAGCGATATGTTTAAAGACGCACAAGGCGCGGCAACGTTACCGTCACCTAGCACTAGTGATGGGGGGATGTCGATAGATCCCAGCAATGTTTTTAAAGTTGGCGTACGAGTGCCCCCGTTTTGGGCTGAAGAGCCAGAGATTTGGTTTGCCCAAGTCGAAGGCCAATTTAGTATAGCTGGAATAACCAGCGATGTCACTAAATTTAATTATGTCATCGGACATCTCGATAATCAACACTCGGGCAGTTGCCCACCAGACACAAACAACCGTCTGGTCGGAGGATCCTCCCTTTTCAATGGAGGTTTGCGGGACTTTACTCTCTGTTCCGCTACCTCCAAACTGGTGACCCTCGACATTGGACGTCAGCGCAGCCTTCGTGCAGCTACTTCATCATGACGTCATCATCACTTCTCCTCATCCTGACCTCAAGCTCTCGAGCAGCGAGTCATACAGCCAGCCAGAACCCTAGGCTTCTACGGGTATCCTGACCACCAGCATGCAGCGGACGCGCATTCCTGGTCAGCATCCTCAACCTCTATCATCAACCTCATCAGCGACCTTGGCAAGCACACTGCACTTTCGGCCAGTCACATGAAGAGCCTTGAAAAACCTCTCCTGGTCGACGCCAGCAGTCACGTCAGCACGTCGCACAGCTCCGACCCACCATGGCAAGCACACTGCACGTTCGGCCAGTCACATGAAGAGCCTTGAAGAACCTCTCCTGGTCGACGCCAGCAGTTACGCCAGCAGCAGCATCGGGGCACCGCAGACAGTTCCGACTCACCGTGAACTCTGCGACGCAGACAGTTCCGACTCACCGAGAACTCTGCGACTTCCGGTTCCGACTCACTGGAACCAACCTTCCACTGGCCTGGCAAGCATTTCAAGATGTATGGACGACTCATCCACTATCGACCTCCGGTCTCCGGAGGGGAGTGATGTAGCGGCATTCATGCCGCCACAAAAATCAACGTAGCAGAATCAACATCACAACAAATGAGACTCGCAGCGCCATCTATCTCGACTAGCTGCGAACTAACTACAAAATCCTAAATCGCGGTATCAAAGTTTACAGTGCGATTAGAACACAAGCAAAGCCCGAATATCAACACTCGGGCAGTTGCCCACCAGACACAAACAACCGTCTGGTTGGAGGATCCTCCCTTTTCAATGGAGGTTTGCGGGACTTTACTCTCTGTTCCGCTACCTCCAAAAGTTCCTAGAGTGCCAACCGCGTTGCGGAAGGTGCAGCATTGACGCAGCCTCCCGCAAGATGGACTAATGGCCTGGTGAAGGCCACGGGAATTTGGTGTATGCGAGACAGTTTGCGGAGGCCTAAGTAGTGGACCTCTTACGGCTGAAATCATGATGATGGTTTTGATAGGGTTTAGAGCTTGGTCTTTAGAGCTTGTGTATAGTAAAGGTGTATATTAACAACCGCACGGATAGAATATTTATCTATAATTGAGATTAAACATCGCTTATCTAGGTCGGCCTGTTAATGGGTGAGAGTGACCACCCATGCCACCCAAGCCTTCCGTGCTTTATTGGTTTTAGTATCAGTAAGATGGGAAAGATTATGGCTTTAAACAAAATAAAAAAGAAGTTGCGAAGTCAGTTCAATGATGGCGACTCATAGATCAGCAAGATTAGCGACTCGCTCGAGATGTCAAGATTTTACAGTAGATAGTTGTAGGTACTTCCAACGTTATTATGTATCCTTATGCCATGTGGCAGTCCATTCAACTACATTCTGCACATCGCAGATAAATAATACTTCAAGCTAATATAATAAAGAGGTATATTCTATGTTCATTTGTAAAAGGTAATCTTTGTAAGAATCCCCAGCACCCCTACTATGAGGTACCAATGCCATCACGATTCTGGTGTGGAAGGGAGACGAAGCTATACAAAACGCATAAACATATCTGTTAACGTCGTCGTAGTAGGGCCCCTGGCAGGATGACGAAAAATATTTCACTTGAAGATATCTGCCCTATCGCTGAGTCTAGGTACTTCTGTTGAGAGTAACTGTCTATTCCGAAAAGATTCATGCTCCTGTTCAACAGACCTCGGAATCACGGGAAAAGTTAATTTCAACACTGAAAGGATAAACAAAAGGACGCAACTAAACGATCAACCGGTTGACTAGTAGAGAAACGCTTGTTGCATTAAGTGCGCTCATGTACCACAACTATACTTCTACCCTCTTATTACTAAACACGGACTAAAGTTATTCCAAGTATGAAAATGTATGGTTATTCCTTTGTTATTCCTGGTATAACTTTATTCCGTGTTCATTAATAAGAGGGGTAAAGTTTAAATCTATGCTAATATAATAAAGCAGAAGAATTTGTTTGTTTGAACGCGCTGACCTCTGGAACTACCAGACGTTTTCGGAAAATTATTTTTGTACTTATAATATGATATGCAGTGGGAGCCAGGAGATGGGCGACGTCACCAAGGAAGGCTTAGGAAGCACTGGCGTGACGACTTGGAGGCGTTCATGACGGATTGGTCGGAAAAAGCAACACACCGGGAAGAGTGGATGGCTATGGGGGAGGCCTTTGCCCAGTAGTGGGAAAATACAGGTTGACGACAAAAAATATGATAGCCACATTACGCGAAAAACGGGATATGCGCGCACGAAGTCGCGGGCAAAACCTAGTAAATAAATAAACACGCATCAACACGTGTGAATTGTTATACAAATGGAGGACTTATATGGTCAGGGTTAGGCTTAGATTTCGTCATAAAACTACCGAGTCTATGATTTTCCCTGTATTGCACAATTTGCTGCATAGCTTTTATAAATAATTTCCTATTACCTACATACACGCGCCATTTTTTAATAATGCCTCATGCATTTTTAGTGTTTTTAGCCGGAATTACATGTGTATACTATACACACATGAGGACCTCGTGGATAAATGATAACAGGCACTCGGATAGATCTTCAGGTCTGTACGTGGATGGGTGACCATCCATTATGTACTGGGACTCCTCTGTGCCGCGGAAAGCACGTTATGCTAGGAGGTCCCGGCTGATATTTGTAGGTCCAGAGGGTTATCGATTATCAAAAACTACAACCCCATAGTATTTTAGTTGAATTTTAGCCGACATACAAAAATATGAATATAGTATCCATCTATCTCGACAGCTGCGAACTTACTAGACAAAATCCTAAATCGCGATATCAGAGTTTACCGTGCGATTAGAACATATGCAAAGCCCGAATATCAACTGTCGGGCAGTTGCCCACCAGACACAAACAACCGTCTGGTTAGAGGATTCTCCCTTTTCAACGGAGGTATGTGGGACTTTACCCTCTGTTCCACTACCTCTAAACCTATCCCATTCAAATAAATATTATGTGCAAAACGAGTATTACAAATTAATTATAGTTAAATTTTACGTTACCGACGTCAAAAACTTTTGTGCTAGGCCCTCGTTCGAAAGGGTCACCGCAACCGTTCAATCTATTAATTAAATTTTTATTTCTCTTACAGAAACACTAATGGGTTTGACCAAAGAACAGACCTTGAAATTACCATATATTGGAAAAGTGATAGATGACAGTCCAAAGTAATTATTTTATCTTCTTTTATAAACATTATATAGGGTCAGCGAAGCTCCGCAGGTGGAAAAAATAAACCCATTTTGAGGGTTCCGTAGTCAACAAGGAACCCTTATAGTTTCACTATGTCCACCCATCTGTCTGTCTGTCCACGGTTTAGCTCAGAGACGCTTTGCACTAGAAACTTGGAATTTGGTATGGGAATACAGATTAATTACGCAGACAAAGTGGTAAAAAAAAAAATCCCCTACACGTAAAGTAGCAATGATTTTTTTTTCTGTGTATCGTATAGTGTGGGGGTATCGTTGGATAGGTCGATTAAAATATAGAGGCTGTAATTTTTTTCCATACAAGGTTCAATCCGTTTGCGAAATATTTAGCACTTTAAGTGCTACTTTTTGTTAGAGTCAAGTGTCCCACTGCCAGCTAAACGGTTGTATTTAGAGAAGTGTAAAAATTCATGGCTGTAGCATATATAACGACTTTAAAAGGAAAACTATCACATCTAAGTAGGCTTTACAAATTGACGAGATAGTCGACCAACTTAAAAATGTAACTGATTAGGTAAAAGTTTCGTAGTAACCCCATAGAAAATGACTTTAAACAAGTGTATTTGTAACTTTGTAATGTCATAGTAAAATTTGCTATTTTTGTCATGGCCTACGGGATAGGTAACTACGGAACCCTGCAATGCAATGCGTCCCCGACACGCACTTGGCCAATTTTTTTAGTCCTAACTACACTACCAGCAGGCGTTGGCCTACAGTAAATTTTATTGTTACGAGTATATATGTTTTTTCTGACTTAATAACACTTTTTAATTTCCAGCATGTACGACATAGTATTCCGTAGAATGACAAAATGGTACCTACAAATTGAGCCAGTCTTCTGGGTGTCCAGCGACAATTTTGCTCAAAAGAATTTCTTGAAAATCATGACAGACTTTAGTGAAGCGATCCTGCTTCACAGAGCTGAACGGCTGAAGACTCTTGAGGATAGCAAGAGGGATCTGATGAACACGGAAGATGACGATGGTGTGAATACGCAGCTCAGTGTGATAGATAGGTTCTTGCTTTCCCAGGAGTTGAATAAGGAGGAACTGGTACAGGAGACTTTTACTATATTTACTTCGGTAAGTTTAAAAACTCATCAGTAGACTAAAAGTAACTCAAGGGCTGCAATGGAAAAGGCTAAACTGGAGGGCTATATGGAGTTTCCTTGCTTAATGATTTTGTCGATCAATTAAACTGCAGTCCATATCTGGACTTAGTTCCCTGTCTCATAGTCATAACACACGGTTATCTGCAGTCTTCATCCAGAAATACGATCGTCCAGATGAAGACAGCTCATTGGACCAGTAACTTGATACCTATGCATGGAGTCACTTATGTACGGAAATGGTCTTTAAGACAAGCTGTCGAATACTTCATTAAATATACACGGTTATTTGTAAAACACCAACAGCCTTTCAGTGGGTGAAAGTACTCATGATTTTAAACAACTTTTGTAATGAGACCAACCCTGAAAAATCGAAAAAAAAAATCTACTGTTTCATACATTTTCATCGGGTAAATATTCCATTTTGTATGAAACAGCCGATTTATTTTTTGATATTTTAGAGTTGGGCCAATAAAAAATAAATTAATACATATTAATTTCAGATATTTCAATGTTTCAGAGTCAAGAAGCTTCAGCAAAGATCTCTTCGTACATCTTATTGATGATGGCTTATCACCCAAAATGTCAGGTAATGTCTTTTTTATAAAGTAGTAGGTATCTACATTATACGACGTTTAAGACCGGCTACTATGACGTGCCAATATATACCTTCAAGATTCGGTTGTGGAAAGAGGATAGTGCTATGCGTCGTGCAATAGCTTTGTCTCAAGACGTCATAGTTAGCCCAATATCCCACTGGCGTTTTACGACAGCGCGTCTTCACCGCAGTCCGTTTCTCAGTCGCGTCAAGGCGACACCGACGGTAACGTTGTGTTTTTGGCAACAGGTAAATCACGCCGTCCCGCTCTGTCCGTGTGGGGCGTTATAAGGCTCGCCTAGTCAAAATTCTGTTTTTATTCCAAAAGAAGACACAAAATCATTTGAACGTAAATTACAGGTTTATTCAAACCCTGACATCTGTGAAGTTTGCTTTTGGGCAGTACACTCAACCCCTCACTGTCAGCTGTATTTGCTACTCCAGCGCAGCGACTCGCGGAGAGTTCTGAGCCATCATTAGGCTTGATCATATCTGTATGTTATACTTAATTTACTCACCGACCGACTCACCGACCGACTGACGACTCATTGACAGACAATATTCATGTACAAGATTGATCTACACATATCAGGGGGCCTAGACAAAAAACTTTTCTGTAGTGTTAACGTCAGACGCTGACGACAAAATGTATGGGAATGACATTAGGTGTGGAAAGGAAACGTCATCACCAAATGTCATTCCCATACATTTTGTCGCGAGCGTCTGAGGTTAACGCTTTTTTTTTTTTTGAGGCTGGGAAATCATCAAATTACACCTCCCGCTCTGGGTGGAGCGGCAGGGAGTGTCAGACTTCTACTGACTAAAACCCACCCATCCTCCTCCTAGTGCCTTTTACGTTCCAGGGCCGCGGTAACTCTTTCGAACAAAATCCGCAACCCTGGTAGGCACTGGCCCCAACGGGCCCCTACTCCTATGCTGACATCTCTTTGAGGCGCGCGTGGAACACAACGCGCCGTCGGCCCGGGCCTGGCTTTGATCGGACGGCGAGCCACCCAACGCTCGCCGTCCGCAGACCCGCACCTACGGTGGCCGGGAATCGCCCAGCGACTCCCGACGCCCGGTACAGAAAAGTTTTTGTCTAGGCCTGCTGGGCCGTGTCAGAACTGGTTCATGTGAAATGTTCGCACCGATATTTTTTTGAGCTCCTGACGTACCATGATTCGTCCATGTCTTTGACAGGAGAAACCTCGAGCCTCCGTCAAACGATAATAAAATGCTTGCTCATAAGTAGGTAATGTTCAATATTTTCAGGAGAAACTCTACGCAGAAATCAAGAACGTTATTGGTGACCTGGACAGAAATGTGACTGATGAGGACTTCAAGAAGATGCCATACTTAGAGATGGTGTTCAAAGAGGTGCTCAGACTGTTCCCTATTGGGGCTGTACTGCAGAGGACTATTAATGAAGATATTACTATTAGTGAGTACTTGAACAGTTTAAAAGACCCATAATCATTCCACCTGTTTTGCCGGACTTCCGTGGGGTCCTGGGTTCGATTCCCAGGTTGGGCGAAAAGTGTTATTTTTTGGTTTTTCCATTGCAAATTTCTCAGTAGCCGAAAGGAAGTTGTTGGTGTGAAATCCCCGTGTCTCGGAAAAAAGCGCATCATCAAAGTTGTGTGTCTATTAATTTTATTAACTTATACAAAATGACGTCAGTTTTTCCTTGAGCTAATTTTTCAAAGCACGAGCTCTCGGATCAACTTACAGGCACAGTACCTTCGCCTGTCTGTGTAAGCAGGCCGTCTTTCTTTCCACACAACATTATCAGACCTGGTAATCTTTGCAGTGACACCCACAATCAATGTCTCCTATACTTTCCAGGTAACGCCACTCTCCCGGCTGGCTGTTCACTAGTGGCTCCTATCTATCACCTCCACCGCGACCCTCGCTTCTGGTCTAACCCAGAGCTCTTCGATCCAGAGAGGTTCAACCCTGAGAACGTAAAGAAACGGAACCCCAACAGCTATATACCGTTCAGTTTGGGGCCTATGGACTGTTTGGGTAAGTTATAATATCATCGTTAAGGCAAAAGAAAACCAATACCGGTCATAGGCGACCCTCAGGCAACCTTACCAGTTCTATGCTGCTCGCATTAATGGAATCCTCCGACATTCGTCAAGAAATGGATCCAATTTTTCAGGGGGACTTGGCTACGTCTTCCGGTACGCGTTCAACACCTCAAAAAGCCTTTCGGCCCATTAACTTTCCGTTCTGCGGACAATCTGCCCTGACAACTTTTCTGATATTGGGTGGGAAATAAGCAAGTTGCCTACAAATGTACATACCTAGTACCTAAGATGATCACTGTCATCTTTAGACTCAATACCAGAAGTAACGCAGGTGCTGACACCATACAAAGCGAAAAAGTATGTTATAGGCACCTAGCAATAATAAGTAGGTACCTTAGTAAGCAATTGTCAAGAAAGCAATAAATACATAGCGTCAATCCCAAAAAAAGTATCATCATTCATCAGTCCTGAATACAAAATGTGTGGACTTGTTTTGGTATCAGTCCTTATTCGTTGTTGCCGCACAGGCATTGGAGCGTAAGGCACAAAAGGTAAATTGACGTAGTTTCTACACGACTACACCTGTTAAGACTGTCAAGTATCCCTAATTCTAATGTTCTGATTCTAATGTCCTAATTCTGATGTTCTAATTCAAATTTTCTATTTCTAATGTTCTAATTCTAATGTTCTAATTCTAATGTTCAAATTCTAATGTTCTAATCGAATGTTCTAATACTAATGTTCTAATTCTAATGGTTTTTTTTCTATTTGTTTTCAGGAAGATACTTCGGCACAAAACTAGTGAAGACAATATGTGTGCGAGTACTAAGAGAATTCGAGCTCACTTCGACGGAAACTTACGACGACCTACGAGTGATTATTTCAATTTCTGTGTCGTCAATGAACGGTTTCCCTGTCATGTTGAATCCGAGAAAGAAGATCAGCTAGCATTATGTCTAAGAATGTACCGGTAAAACGGGATGAACAGAAAAAAAACTTTGTTTGGTATTTTCACGCACTTCTGGAACACCCTGTTTAAATTAAATATTATTTTCAGCTTTCAGAGGCCTTAGTGCGAGTTTTATAACGTACTCGATCGCGTTAACGTAAACGTTCGCTTATGTCAAATTGTATAGAAAAAACAGGTTGTTCGTGAGTGTCACCAGACGGCGCTTATTCAGTTTCAATACAAATTGATGTTTACGCTAACGCGATCGAGAACGTTATCGAACTCGCACTAAGGCCACAGGACTCCAATTTCTAATTAAAAGATTGTTTTTTTAAGAACCAATGCATGGTAAAGTGCAAATACCAAAAAAAGTTTTGTTCCTATAATATGTAGGTATATTCAACCCTGATTGTATGGGAAGTCATCAAGTGACTCCACCCAGCGGAAGGGAGTGTCAGACTCTTACCCACTAAAGTGCATTTGCGCGCGCGGCGTTTTTTTCGTTGAGCGACACTCAATTATCGTTTATACTGCCTTTTTTATGGATGGGAAATCATCAAATGACTTCTTCCGCTCTGGGTGGAGCGGAAGGGATCAGTTTCAGACTCTTTCTGACTAAAACCCATCCGCGTCCATTTAAATGAAATTTGCGTTTTAGGGCCGCGGTTTCCTATTCGAACAATTCCACAACCCCAATATCTACCCTACCTGTTTTATTATATTTTTAAGGGTTTTGTGATAATAAATATTTTGTTACGGGTTTTATTTCCTAGTTATAATTTATTACTTTAGAGGAGAGAGAGGGTGAGGGAGGGGGAGAGAAGTGCTCGTGGCTAAATAATAACATCTTCAAGGTTAAGCCACGTTTGCTGGGGTCGGTCTGTGGATGGGTGACCATCTTAACATATAGAGATTCCTTCGTGCCTCAGAAAGCACGTTAAGTCGTTGGTCCGGGCTGTCATTCGTCATACGTCGTTACGGATTGTCAGAAGCCAGAAAATCCCGGACCTGTTTCAATTAAATGCGCTACTTTAAAAAACGGCAGGTTTGGCAAAATATATCTTCCGATAACGCTATACTTACCACTTATTTTTACTAGCTAGGCCTGTGTGTGCTAAAGGCACTTCACCGCTCAGTTCGACGTGTGATTCGAAGATTGGTCCCCCTTGGGAGTGTTAAGCCTCTGTTACAACACAATATAATTTATACACTTTGGAACAAACAATTCGACTTAGAAAAAATAAGTAGGTACACTATAAACACTAGTTTACAAAACAAGACAGTTGTTTACAAAACACGACAAATTCGCGCGCGCGCGGGATCGTCGACCGTCGTCAATGTAAAAACTAGAGGGCTGATGCTACTATTTTTAACCGACTTCAAAAAAAGGAGGAGGTTCTCAATTCGACTGTATTTTTTTTTTTTTGTGTTTGTTACCTCATATCTCCGTCATTTATGAACCGATTTATAATAATAATAATAATAATTTATTTGTTCCAAAACAAACAAACATTCAAATAAATGGTGACACACAACAATACACTTAATTCTAAGTTCCGATATTGGACATCTGTGTCTGAACTAGATATAAAATATCTGTATTTCAGACATCAGCGCTCTTTCCCTGTCGTGGGTTACACTTGGGAATTAACTAAGGTAGACCTTTATACACATTTTTATTAGATTACAAGGAAGGTACATGGAGAACAATCTTAATTAGTTGAATAGTGGTGGTAGCCTCCGGTGAGTAGAGTGTAAATGAGTGGATGTGTGTAGGAGGGTGATCGTCTGCGCTTGGATAAGTAAGAGGATTTGTCATAGTTTGTGTTAGCATGGTGTCTCAAGACTGCGTGCAAGACATAGAGCTGCCGGACCGTGAGGACCTCGCAGGACTGGTAAAGAAGGAAAGCTGGGAACAAGTAGGGCCGGGAAGTGCTGACTTTGAGTATTGCTCTTTGTGCAACTTCCACCGGTTTGAGTATAGTTTTCGACGTTCCTCCCCACACAGAAATACAGTACTGCAGGATTGATTGGCCAAGTGCTAGATATACTTGTTTCATTAATTTAGGTTCAGCTGCATTTCTTAAATTTTTGAAAACGTATATCAGTTTTCTTGCCCGAGAAGTAACCATGTCTACATGAGGTCAAAAAGATAAATTATTATCAATAATTATTCCTAAATATTTTACTTTGTCAGCTTTAATTAGGTTAGGGCAAGAGCAACGTAGGCTATTACAGCAATTGTGAGCTATAATGGAGAGGGATGAGGGAGGGGGATTACAGTTTCGCATAGAGAAGGTGAGAAATTGCGTTTTACCTGCATTAAGCGTAAGTATATTTTTCTGCAGCCAGTGGCTCACTATGTTGAAACCATGCTGCGCGCTCTTGTAAACATTCTCCCAAGAGTCCGCGGAAAACAGAAGCACCGTATCGTCCGCGCACGATATTATTTTACCTCCAGCAAGATTTAGCTCACAGAGTTCATTTAAATAGATAAGAAATAGACTAGGACCCAAAATACTGCCTTGAGGGACACCGAAGGAGACAGGAAGGTCACTGCTTATATGATCATTTTATTTTCACACATTGTGTACGGTCAGAGAGGTAGTCTTTAAATATTTTGAGTTGATCTCCCCTAATGCCTATTCGTTCCAGTTTCTGTAAAAGCAATGGCACAGAGACCGTGTCAAAGGCTTTAGCCAAATCCAAGAATATGCCCACAGTCTTCTTGCCCGCATCCAAATTCCCTACCACATACGAGTAATCAACAAGTTCATGGGCCGCATCACTTGTTGACTTGCCAAATTGATTATTTGAAAGATGTTTATTTGTTTCTAGGTAACTTGTAAGTCTTTTATTGAGGATGCGTTCTAGGCGTTTGGAGAGCGAGGGCAAAATAGAAATGGGCCTATAATTGGTGGTGCGGTTTTTATCTCCGGATTTATGCATCGGATGCACCACTGACTTCTTTAAGACTGTAGGGAAGACACCTTGTGATAAACAAGTATTAAAAAGATGTGTCAAAAGGGGCACAAATGTGTGTTTATTTTCTTTAAGAAGACTATTTGATATGGAGTCCCAACCAGCGGAACAGAAGTTTTTCAGACCCATGATTAAACTCTCTACCTCAGCCTCATCTGTGTCCAATAAGACAAGAAATTTTACACAGGGGTTTGCATTTTCAGATGCAAAGTGAGAGTGCTCCGGATTCGCAGTTTGTAGTACAGTCAGCTAGGTTTTTGCCTACACTGACAAAGAAGTCATTCACGAGACCTACAGATTCTCCTGCATTCGATGGATTTATTAATTCTGTTGCGTTATTTTTATTCTTCTTAGTGTTAGTTATAGTTTTTATTGCATCCCAGAGTTTTTTGTTATTTACGACGTTTTAACTTTCTTTAATAGACGGTTGCAGAAATTTCGGTACCTATTGTAGATAATTTTGAGCATGCTGTTTTCAGGAGACTTTTTTGACTTTTTATGCAATCTACCTCGGTGTCTCATGGAACGTATCAGTCCTGGGGTTATCCATGGCTTAATAATTTTATTACGTTTTGATAATTTTAGGACGGTAGTGTTTGCTGCAAATTCATGCTGAATAGTGGTTACGAAAAATTCCATGGCCATATTTGCGTCAGATATAGAATAGACTGGTTGCCAATCAATTTGGGCTAAATTTGAATTTAATTTTTCAACATTTATTTTGTTGACGGAAACGTGGGCAAATGTTCGTGCCTGCCTGCGATGAAGACAAAGTAAAACAGCCAGATGATCAGTGATTGTTGAATTTAAAACAGCAGTGAGCGCCTGACATTGCGCTTTAAGCATCACGTGATCAAGGCACGTCTTGCCGCTTCTCGTGGGGAGGGTATGGGCGGGTAAAATACCGTGGAATGCACAAAGATTTAAGTATTCTAGGGAATTAGGTCCTCGGTCTTCGAGGCAGATGTTTATATTAATATCTCCAATAACAGACACATTTTTAAAGGTACTAAGACTACTTAAGATCTTATAAATCTGGTGACAAAAAATGTGTTAACAACTACAGACCCATTTCAGTTTTAACAGGGCTCTCCAAAATCCTAGAGAAAATCATTAATATTAGATTAATGAAATACCTAGAAGATAACAAATTGCTTTCAGATAGACAGTTTGGCTTTAGGCCCAATAAATCAACTAATCAGGCAGTACAGTCTGTCAAGAAAGTCATGAAAAAAAAGGAGGGCGCCACCATCATTTACATGGTATCCCTATAAATTTCGACTGAAAGGTTTTGATACTTTTTTTCATAAAACATTAATTAATTACTGATTCATTATTATTGTCTCTTTAATGCCATGTGGATTATCTGACACTCATCTATCTTATTTCCGACACTTAAGGTGCAAAAAAAGAGTTTTGACATTCATGGGTAGTGGTGAAAAACATTCCTCTTTCAACTGATTTCCATTCAAATGACATTGAAATTCATTCATAATTAGAATATAATACAATTATGTGTATGTAATAAGAATATTTATTTTGACCAACCCTTGTTTTCGCCCTTTCAGTTATTAACATTTATCTACCACAAAGTTCGATGGTTGGCCTCTCTGCGCTGCAGCGCTGCCGTCTCAACATGACCCTGGTAGAATATCGATATCAGCTTAATTGAGCTGATATCAATATTCTAACTGCACAAAAAAAAAGGATTTATTGAATATTATTTATTATTCAAAATCCAAATAATCACTGGCGAGGTATTCAACTCCCGAAATGTTGCCTGAAACTCCTGCATAATTAAATTCATCCTCTTCTGACTTCAGATTCACTCGAACTATCATCGCTAACCGAGATGACAAATCTGTCTATATCATTATAGAGAGTTAATCCACGGGAAAAATATTAATCTTCGATTTTGATGACATGGTCAACACAGTTTTTCTATTCTTGTGGAGTTACTGAGTTAAATGCTTCTTCAGCCAACTTCGCAACATTTTGACCACAAACATTTGTTTGCGCAATTCGCCTTTTTACTATTGCCCACACTAACTCTATTGGGTTTAAATCACAATTGTTTGTTGTAATAGAGTGATATGGTGCATTTATTTATTCGACAACTATGCGTCGAATTGTGCTTTCAAAAACACCTGAAATCAATAAAGACATGTTAAATAACAAATATTTTAAACATCTCTTAAAAGTAACACAAAAGCATCAACACCGTTAAGTGGTAGTATAATAAATCGTAAATAAAATCATAACCTCAACGAAATATAAACAATGATAAAAAAGACAAATTTTACTTAAAAACAGAAGATTGACAAGAGATTATAATTTCCTTTACTGTGTTCAACATTTAAATATATTTACGTACCGGTTAACTTTGCTGTTCGACCGTAAACATCGTCTTTACTCGTCTCAGCTTAAAATTCGGCCATACACTCTTGAAACACTTTAAATATAATTGTCTCGCACCGCTTTTATAAACATTTCGATTCATTTTATCTCGAAACGGTCACACGCTTAAAAAAACTCGAAATACCACTAAAAATCATAGAAAATCAACCACAAAGCCACGAAGTGACAGTTGAGGTACTTAGTTTGACAATTATTCAGTGTTGCCAGTATCAGCTAAAATAGTAGTTCCCAAAACATTCTTTTCATGACTTTCTTGACAGACTATACATCAAACGACGGAGTATATAACAACTAATTTGGATAAGGGCTTGCACTCCATTGGGATCTTCCTGGACCTCACCAAGGCCTTTGATACAATTTCCGGTCCTTTATTATTGGACAAGCTTGAAACACTCGGAATAAGAGGAACAACGCTTTCACTGCTTTCTGATTATCTTAGTGACCGCGAACAATGTGTCAAAATTGGTCAGTACGTCAGTTCTGAGCTTCCAAATAGTAATTACGGAATACCACAAGGTAGTATTTTGGGTCCTACTTTATTCCTTGTATATATAAATGACCTATGCAACTTAACACTCCAAAATGGTGTCATAATGTCTTATGCAGATGACACAGCTCTACTGTTTTCAGACAAATCTCGGGATGAGGTGTATAAACAAGCCCAGAACGGTTTTAATATAGTGTCTAATTGGCTATATGAAAATCTTCTTACACTAAATGCAGAGAAAACCAAACACATTTTATTTACTATGAGAAATACTAACCTGCCAACTACTAACAAACATTTATGCGCATAAGTGCGGCACGTATGCTGACAATGCATGTAATTGTCCTACTTTAGCAAAAACCGTTCATATGAAATATCTTGGTGTAACGATTGACACATTGATTTGTTATGCACTCGAATGCGTAAATTGATATACATTTTTAAGAATTTACGTTATATATCGGACTATAAATTAATTAAACAGGTCTATTTAGCTTTGTGTCAATCCATTCTCACTTACTGTATAACTTCATGGGGTGGGGCTGCTAAATCAATCCTACTGCCATTAGAACGTGGGCAGAGAGCTATCCTTAAGGTAGCAACCTTTCGCCCATTTAGATTTCCCACACACGAGCTTTACACGGCATGTAAGGTTTTAATTGTGCGTCAACTTTTTATATTGAAAACAGTACTGCACCAGCATAGCAAACTTCCTTATGTCCCAATACCTATAGATAAGAGAAGAAAAGACTTAGACTTAGACTTAGACGTTTGCATAAAACCTCAAACTAGACGTACTTTTATAAATAAGTTTTATGTATTTTTAGGTCCGTTCTTATATAATAAAATCAATAAGTCTCTAAGTATATATAGTGAAAATTGTAAAAAATGTAGTGAAATGTTGAGTGAATACTTAGCGACATTTAATTACTCAGACACTGAAAAATTGCTAGAAGTAATGCAATAAGTTTACTAATGTTAAGTCAATTTTTAGTTAAAAATATAATTATTATGTATCAATGCTAGCTCTATGTTCAGCAACATAATAGTCCACTAAAACCCTCAGCGTTGTTAAGTGATGGCCTGAAACACAGGTTTGAATAAACCTACATCAGGCAGGTCGCTATTATTGGATTCAGTGGGCCTTTAAACAATATAATATGTTTTACACTAGATTTATTTTAGGCATAGTTTAATGTTTTCGTCATAATATTAATATGTAACTTTGTAATGATGTAACTTCTATATAATTTATACTTATGTGGACTTATGAATAAAAATTTATTATTATATTATTATTCTCTTTATTTATTGATTCACATATATTTTACATTTTTAAATATTTCTATAAAAACAATAAAAAAACATTTAATAATATAAAAAATAGTCGTCCGCCGGTGTCGGAAGCGAGGTCCAAGCTACCGGTGGTTAGGGCTTCAGAGAAAGGAACCTCCTCACAATACGAGCCGTATCGAGGAGTACTGCCTTCTGTATCAGGCCCTTTATCCAACTGCGCAACGCCAACTTCGACAGATGGTCGTCGAAGCTTTTGGCCATCAGGCCGTTGGCCGTAACGACCATCGGCACAATGACAGCCGAGTCCACATTCCACATGTCAACAACCTCGTGCGCTAAGTCAAGATACTTGATTTGTTTTTCTTTCTCAGCTTTCACGAGGTTCTCGTCATGTGGAATGGTAACATCGATTATCATTGTGCGGCGCGCTAATCGGTCTATCACCACTATATCGGGCTTATTAGCGACGATAGTCCTATCAGTGATGATAGACCGATCCCAGTACAACGTGACATGGTCATTTTCGAGAACTGGGTCGGGTACATACTTGTAATACGGTACCTCAGAATCAACAAGTTGGTATTTCAAAGCAAGTTGCTGGTGAATAATCCTGGCCACTTGGTTATGCCTGTGCAAGTACTCGCCGTTAGCCAGACGAGAACAACCAGAGATAATATGTCTGATGGACTCACCCGGACGGTGACATGCCCGACACACGTCAACCGTCCCGTCCTTCATAATATGCCTCCGGTAGTTGTTCGTCAAGATAACTTCGTCCATAATTGCACAAACAAAACCTTCAGTTTCTCCGAAGAGATCACCGAAACGTAGCCAGGCCACGGACGCTGAGAAATCTACATCGGACCCATAGAGAGCCCGATAGAACGCCCGTGAAGCTCCTTACCTTTCCATACCTCCTTGCGGTCATCTGTAGTAAGTATCACAGGTTTGCGCCAGTTCTCTTTAGCCATGGACAACGGGGTGAGTCCCTTGTCCACTGCGACCACATCTCGGTGCATACCCACATCGACTTTGAGAAAATATTCTCTGAGACTGCACATCTCGCGGTTGTGGAGAGTCTTAGCATTTAAAAAGCCTCGACCTCCACACTTCCGCGGGATGTACAGTCTCATCACCGACGATCGTGGGTGATGCATCCGGTTTGCAGTCAGCAGTGTACGGACCCTCCTATCCAGGGCGTCGAGTTCAGTTTGAGTCCATTTGAGTATGCCGAAAGAGTACATTAATACTGGCATGACCCAACCGTTGAAGGCGCGCACCTTATTTCCGCCCGACAAAAGGCTGTTCAAAACCTTTTTTAGGCGGCCAAAGAAGCGCTCCTTCAGCGATTGTTTCATGTCAGTACCGTTAATGCCCAACGCTTCCGACATACCCAAATACTTATAGGTTTCGGTCGAGCTGAGGGATCTAACCTGTATGGAATCCGAGAGTTGAATTCCCTCAGATTCCATAATCTCCCCTTTCTTTACATGCATGACTGCACATTTGTCCACACCAAATTCCATCCTGATGGCGCTACTGAAAGTTTCAGTTACCTTCAGTAGCTCCATCAGTCGCAAATTGTTGGGGGTAAAGAGTTTCAAGTCATCCATGTAAAGAAGGTGAGATATGGTTTGACCACCTCTTCTCAACCGATAGCCTAGACCTGAATCCTCCAGCAGTATGCTAAGAGGATTCAGAGCTAAGCAGAACCAAAGTGGACTCAAACTGTCGCCCTGAAATATTTCCCGTTTAATCCATACAGGCTCATCGTTCCCTTGAATCGGTCGACATCCTGGATAGCGAAGGACCGTTTCCCAATGCCTCATACATGACTCAAGAATGGTGCGTAGAGTTGCATCTATTTTGTACAACTCCAGCACCCTCATGAGCCATGTATGTGGCACAGAGTCATAGGCCTTCTTGTAATCTATCCAACATGTCGACAGATCCTTACGGGATCGACGAACCTGTTGGCTTATGGCCATGTCTATGAGGAGTAGCTCCTTAGTGCCGCGGGACCCTTTCCTACATCCATTCTGAGAAGCGGACATAATTGAGTTATTCTCAATGTGATCATTAATTTTCACTCTCAGAATGGATGTAAGAAGTTTATAGACCGTCGACAAACAAGTAATCGGTCTATAATTCTTGGGTTCCGCGGGACTACCTGTCTTATGGAGCAGGTGGGTAACGCCAGTTGTTAGAAACTGTGGTAGCGACCCAGACTCTAAGGATGATTGGAATTGAGATGCCAGGAGCGCGTGTGAGCTGCTATACCATTCTAGCCAGAAGTTATGCAGTCCGTCCGGTCCTGGAGATTTCCAGTTCGGTAACGGACGGACTGCTTTGGCTACATCCAATGGTGTGATGTTGATTAGTTCCATTGGTGGTATAGCTTCACACACGCGCTCGACATCGCGCATCCAACCACCCTCGGCATGACAGACGGGCACCGACCAGATGTTTCGCCAGAATGTACTCGTGGCGAGATCATCCGGGCGGCACACGTCTGTCACACTTTGTTCAGGTCGCTCCCAAGCTCTATACACCCACCTCTCATCGCTCTGGAACATACGATTCTGCGAGTATCGGTTAACCCGCCGTTTATACCGCCGAATACGGTTTGCCCATGCACAAACTTTCTGCTTCAGGAAGTCGATGCGCTCTGTGACACGGGAGGTGTATTCTCGAGGGCTGATTCCAGTCCCCGAAAATGCACGCCTCACAAAGCGCATCACACGTGGCCGGGTATTGCCCTCCCTGAAGCAGTATAGTTTGCCGATGAGTGCCCTAGCCTCATCGATACGCCGCTCGATCCTGCACTGCCAGGCTGGTACAGCAGGTTTTGGTCGTATAGCCTCGTCACAATTTGGAAACTTGACGTTTGCTATACGACATGCCGCAACAGCCCCGCAATACAGGATTGAGTGCGTATCAACGAGGTACTCGCTGCTTTTGAAGATATTCTGAAGCAGCGAGTCCAAGGCACACACCAGCGCCCAATTCTTTTTGTGCATAGGTAACCGTGGTAATCGGGGCCTAAGTTCGGTTGGAGTTGATCTATACTCGCGAAGCGCATCCTCCAGCGCGCTCCTCAGTCGATCGTTGCACTGGCTACTTACCGTGACAACCCTATCACTATCATTATTGGGCCGCGGTGTGTTTGCGCCACTGGCTGGCGCCTGTACCGCGGTCTGTGTCGGGGTCGAGATGATAAGGTTGTTCAGTACCTCTGAGCGCAGCCTATCAAGCGCGGCATCGTCCAACTTGTGACTACGTTGGATGACTCGCACTTGATCCGACAATCGTTGGGCCGAGACGTTGACAGTCGGTTCCAGGTCCTGAAACAGATACAGCATCCTGACACGGTACGCAGTGAGGTTAGTTCCCCCCTCTGTAGACCCGTAATATGCGCGCATGACGTTTTCGTTCATGGACTGCGTCCATCTCATGCGCTGCACACAACCACCGGTAGCGGGGACCCGGCTCGGGGCCGGTTGACCCCTAGGTCCCAAGCCCCTCGGTGGCCGGCCTCTCCCCTGCCGACGCACAGGTGTTGGCGACGTCGGCGGAGAGAAATACTCGTCGCTCGAGCTCGACGCGACTGCAGCCGCCGGTGACACTGGTAATCCTATGTCTGGCGGCGGCGAGGCGGAGCTGAGCGACGGGTCCGGGGGTGGTGGGCGTGCACGTTGCGATGCTGCTCTCGTTATCATGGTTTGTTCATTTCATCCATCGTGGTTTATTTATAGCTCATAATTTTATTGGTGACATGTGTCATCTGTCCGGCATAAATTAAGTTCTTCTATTTGATTCATTTTTTTGGCTTATATGTATAGTTCTGGTGAGTCTGAATATATTACTTTGTTTATTTGTGGAGGCTTTGTTGGAGAACATTTACCAAAATGAGATAAAAAGAAACTATTATTTAATATTTTAATTTTCGGGAATGAAAAAACAACTCGTGTTGCTATCGAGAGTTGCCAGCTGTATATTATTATTATTTTAGTGAGTTCTTTATTTTGCTTCTCTATTGAGAGAGTATACTACCTTTCATACGGGCCAGAGCCAAGTATGTGAGGGGAAATTTAAATTGAGACGGTGCGCGGTGGATGAAAGTGTTGAGGAAGTCAGGAACTTTCGAGTGATACGACAGGTGTTAAGAATGGTGGCATTTTGGAGCATGTAAAGTGTATGAGTTGGCATCTGTAAAGTGTTTAGACTTTGTGTTAGAGATTTTGGTATTATGCCAGTAGACGAGAGAACAATGGGGACAATATGAACTGTTTGAGCTTTCCATTGGGTTTTGATTTCTATGGCTAGATCTTGGTACTTGCTGAGTTTTTCAGATATTGTGGTTTGAATATTGTGTGAGTTAGGTATTGCTATAATTATCTATCAAATATACAGTTTTATTAATTTTGTCGTGAACGGTGATATCAGGTCTGTTGAAATGAATAGTTTTGTCTGTTATTATTGTTCGGTCCCAATAAGTTTTGTTATCCTTACTTTCTAAAACTGTTTCTGGTTTATATTTATAGTACGGTATCATTTCACTGACAAGTTTGTATTTGTACGCTAAATGTTGGTGTATAATTGAAGCGACTTGGTCATGTCGGTGTTCATCAGTTTGTGCCAGTGATTTACATGCTCCTGTTATATGTTGGATCGTTTCGGAGGCACTGTTGCAATGTCTGCACAAATCAGTTGGGAGACTTATTTTATGAAAAACTGTAACTCCGTCATTTTGATTACAAAAAATATTTGAAGAGAATCGATTATATCCGTCGAGATTAGGTAATACAGGGTTACATGATAACCAGCACTCTGTCAGAATAATGATGTCACAGTCGAAGTCCAATCTGGACAGAAACACCGCAAATTTCGAGACAAACTGCGAATATTTTGGGTAACAACAGTTAAACAGTCATTCGGACGAGGAATCATACTTTTGCAATCTTCAACATGACACATAACCGACTTTGACACTGTTATTTCATCAATTTCCCTAGAAATATCAAGCATTTTTGACAACATAATTAGGCACAGGATCATTTAAATGTAACCTCGGACTACAATGTAATATAGGGTAATGTAACTTATGATATTTGTAGATAAATAATTTGATAGCGTTATTCAGTAGTCGAGCAAGACAAGTTACGGCGTTATTGCTATAAGTTTTCCAACAGGATATATATATTTTATGTAATTTATGAATTATAGGCGATAAAGGATTATGAACAAATGTAATATTACGTACTTTGTAGATTAGGCTGTATTTAAATTAGCCAAGTGTTAGTGTGGAGTGTTTGAGTGAAAAATTAACTGATGTATTCGTTTTACAAAAGGTATCTTTTAAGTAAATAACATGCAATAATAAAAAACCTAAATATAATAAATGGAGACATAAAGATCGTGATGAATCAGGGTGAATATACGAGTAATAATATTGACATAGTCATTCTGTGGCCTTCTCTTCGTCCTTAAGCTTAATGAGGTCTTGCTCATCATTATTACGGATTTGCAGCATACCCTCTTTTTTTCGAAGATAATTTTTTCCGTAAGAAGTCCAGCAGTAGTTGTATTTATACGTAGTTGCAAAATCACGCGCCAAGAAAAATAGTCGCCTACCCTATGATGTCAAACAGTCTGATATGAAGATGGGTTTCTTGGGGCTATCATGGCCGACTAAGCTCGTATTCAACTTCTTGGTCTTCTTTTCCAGAGTTAAGCTTTTTACGCTGCTTAGGACACTTTCTTTTGTAAGAACTGAGGTGAAATTAAATTTGATAAATTCTTGTTTTAAATGTGAAAGGATTTACTTCTCGATTGGTCCCCTTGAAATTTTATCAAAATAGGTTTAGCAGTTTGGTTTTTAAATCCAAATAGACCAGCACCTTCCCACATTTTTTGGGATGCATGAAGGAGCCTCCTCGTGTAGCGCAATTTGTTCCATCTGACACTCAACTGAACCGAGCGCTCGGCGCATCCTGGACAGTCTCACCTAACACCTTATAAGACTGGCTAATCCTTCCCTTGCGGTGGTAGGGCTAACGCCCGCCTGGTTCGCGACCACCCTCCCACCGGAGTTTGGCGTCAAGCAGCCTGCTGTGTTTCGTCGACGCGTGGGAGTACCAGTGCCTCAAGGCATCTTCTGAGCACGCTCGCTTCATCATGGACCTCATCTATCGCTTTCCATCAGGCGTGATCGAGGTCAAGAGCTAGCTCATTCATAAATTAAAAAAAAAAAAAAAAAGCACCGGAATGCTACAGGGTATGATTTTTGAACAACTCACCAAAACCATTGTTAAATCCAATAGAATGTCATGTTGTCCAGGCTCTAAATTCACAAAAGATTTTTAAAGATTTTGCAGCAATAGACAAGAGGAACCACCGAATGGGTACCATTAAATGCTAGACGACATCGATAAAGCGAAGATGGTAACATTATATTAGTCTATGGATGGCGAGATGAGCTTGGCTCTTAGCTCTTACCGAAAAGACCGGCTCGAATTAGCAATCGACAGAGTTGTGAACTTGAACTTTGTCCAACAGTGGGATAAAAATAGGCTAGGATAGGTTATAAATTTATAATAGAAGTGTATAACGTTAGGCTGTGTTAATTTGTAGAAATAAAACGAGATAAAATCAGATGAATGCTTATTTAAATCACGGAAACACATTTACCCGTAAAACGTTGAAAACATAAATCTTTAACAAATAAAATGATTCTACTTACACACTTCTTCTGCCAAGTAACATAATTATTATCTACTATGAAATCAGTAAGCCATTAAACCTAACCTAACTAAGCACATCATCATAATAATCATCATCATATCAGCCGAAAGACGTCCACTGCTGGACATAGGCTTCCCCCAAGTGTCGCCACAACAATCGGTCCTGTGCGTCTCGCATCCATCGGCAACCCTCGACCCTCACCAGGTCATCGGTCCACCTTATGGGAGGCTGATAAATTAACTACTAGAAGGCCAGTTCTCGTACTTAAAAAAAACGTTCCAATTCAAGACGCAATATCATCTCAAAAACTTGTCAAAACACAGGAAAATTGGAGGTAATTTTTAGTTTGCGACACGAGAATTGACAAACACATCTTTGCTATACAACGTGTAATAGAATAGACGCAATGCCTGAAATGGGGTCACTGTACTCATTAATATTATAGACAACTTTAACTATGGGACCAACTATGAAATTACGAAAAAAAATCGACTGTCCCTACGTTTATGTGTGTACAACTCTACAAAATGTATGAACAGCGGGTTGGACTCATAGTGACTGTTGGTCATAATATTGTATATTGATACCATAACATTTACGCATTTATAAAATAGCATATAAAAAAAAGTCAAGCTACAAAAGTTAGTGACAGAAACGAATCGCTGCAAAACTGACTCCACGTAGTCTTGTCTGCCCTACCCCTACAGTGTAATTTAAGCCTGCGTAGCCGCGGAGGGGCAAGGCGGCTCGCAAGCTCAGGAGCAGGTGTTTTTACAACATCCGCTGGAGCTGAGGCTGGCCGGCCAGTGAGGCGCACCTGCGGTGATGAGCGTTGAAACCGATAAGCTCGCGTGGGACCGCCGTAGGGGGCTACGGCGGTCCCAGCGCCACAACTCTACGCCATAGTCAAAATACCGTACTTACCGTGCTTAGCCGTTTCGATACTACATGAGCTATTGTATAACATGCAGGAAAGTAATGAAAAGTGAATACATTTTTTACCTTACGCCCATTTTAATGTCGCGAAATGGCCAAGCCCTGGAACGCAAAGGCTACTAGGAGGAACCCGGATGGTATTTAGTCAGTAAGAATCTGACACTCCCTCTCGCTCCACCCTGAGCGGAAGTAGTCATTTGATGATTTTCCATCCATAAAAAAGGCTTGTAGAGTTAGGGCGTGTAGAGTTAGAAGCTTGGCTACATGAGATCTGATAACATTTTGACAGTGTGAGCCATATTATGGTCTCGTCTTGGCAACATTTTACATGAAAATGTTTTTGATGGGATATTACTTATCCAGAATGGAAAGCTAAAAGGAGACCTTTGCCCTGCAGTGGGGCTGAAATGGCAAAAAAAATAAATATGACGTCGCGCAGCTAAATTAAAAGTTAATCCAAGATTTAAGATGAGAGACTGATTGTGTTATTTTGTTGAACAGTAAAATTGTTAAATTCAATATTAAAATGGTGATTTATTTCAATTGGTCGAAAATATATGGTCATTTATAAAATATGAGTGGGTAACCCCGAATAGGGTAGCAAGTTTGCGTCTACGCCGTGACAGCTGGCATTCTTTTGACAGACAGCGTACGAGGTGTACGCGTGCTAACCTATTGGCTCGTAATCTAGTTTCATATTGTGTTTTACCGTATATTTTGTTTACTAATGTAATCGAATAAAACGAGTGACTGTTATGAATCACAAACGTGCTGTTATTTCAACGTTTCTTCTATAACACGCCCATGATGGATGACTATCACAAAGACCGCTCCGCTGCCCATCCTAATACTCCGTTATCAGGCGTGGGATGTAACTCACATGGCCCAATGAAATTCGTGACAACGCTAGTGAAATACGAGGCGTTACGTTTTGAAATGCAAAACACATGGTGACAGCGATAGTGAAAATTGCGGTTTGTTTTTGAAACGCGTACGCTAATCCAGACGTTAAAAACTCAATGTATGCCGTGAAGTGCCCTGAAATTCGATCCGATAAACCCAAGTTTAACGCCCGATCATAGTGTGGTATCATGGTGGTATGTTGCGTCGAGGATGCAGTATTGTGCAGTGCAGCTTATTTTTAACCATTAGTAAGGCGCTGAAAACCTTCGTGCCTTCATGCCTGTCGTAGATAACCTATCTGGGTTCAACGTAGGACAAATTCAAGGAAAATTACGAGGTTAAGATTTCTTCTTGTCGAGTTTTATGAGACTACCCTCATCAACCGGAACAATAGAAAACCAGTCTGGAACGGAGGCAAGCACAGCACAGCACAGCAACTGGCCAGGTCAAGGAGAAGTGTGTGGCTCGCCAGATTGTCGTGAATATTCACGACAATCTGGCGAGCCATTTTTCGTTTAGTTATTGCTGTGGAGCTGAGGTGCTAGTTAGTTAACATTTTTCTGTTTGTTTACGGGTGAACGTCTTTATGCTGTGGAGACTGACTCATAGAGGGTTACGGTCTCATGATTGACGATTATCGATATTTGATAGGTGAGTTGTCGTTTTATTGCTCTACGCTAAAGTGAGGCTGTTATTGTCGTGTTGGCTATTGCTTTAGTGTAGTAATAATAATAATAATTATAAATCTTTATTGTCGCAAATTTATACAGTTCACAAGTTGACTTATAACTAGATACCAGTAAATGTATTGTACTATAGGTACTGATACTGTCTCCCAAACTAAGCGGGAGCTTGTATTTTGGGTGACAGTGTTCAGTCGTTAATTGTGACTCTATGATTACATTTTGCAATATTTGTGCATGCGAGTAAGACATAGTCGCTGGGTATTAGCGATATGTTTTTATAATTATTATATTATGTACATGTAGTTATTACATATAAGTAGTAGTAGTAGTAGTAGTTTAAGTGCTACAACTTTGGTGTTGACTGGTTAAGCGATGCTTTATATTAGGTATTTACCTATGAAATTGCCGTTCTGCAGTACTGGCCATTTCAAATCAAAATAATTTTTGTTTGGCTAAGAATTCTAATTTCAAATTAATTTTATTTTAACAACATGGTTTTTTTTCCAAAAGTAGTCATTTGTTTATTGATTAGTGTTACATTTTCATCGCATTTCAATCTTTTTCGTCATCATGGATACGTTAAAAATTCGAGTAATTATGGAATATGAGTACCGTCGTGGCAGCAACGCGGCACAAGCGGCACGCAACATCAACGACGTTTACGGAGCTAACACTACAAACCAACGCACCACCTGTTATTGGTTTGCTCGCTTCCGTTCTGGAAATTTCGACCTGAAAAATGAACCTCGCGGTCGTCCGAAGACTTTGGTCGACAATGACGAATTAAAGGCGATTGTGGAAGCTGATGATACACAATCTACGGCTGAATTAGCAGCAGCTTTCGACGTTAGCGTCAAAACAATATTGGTCCATTAGCGTCAAATTAGCAAGGTAAAAAAGCTTGACAAATGGGTGCCCCACGAACTCAATGATCGCCAGCGCGAAGTACGCGTCGAGACGTGCCTTGTACTGCTCAACAGACACACAAATGAAGGTATTTTGAACCGCATTGTTACCTGCGATGAAAAATGGATTCTGTTTGATAACCGCAAGCGCTCAGCAAGTTGGTTGGATCCTGGTTCAGTACCTAAACAATGCCCTAAACGAAAACTTACCCCTAGAAAAGTGATGGTCACTGTTTGGTGGTCTAGCGCCGGTGTGATTCATCACAGCTTCTTACCAAACGGGGTGAGCATTACTGCATATGTGTAGGTACTGTGAAGAACTGAACACAATGATGGAGAAGCTGGCACATCTCCAACCAGCATTGGTCAATCGCTCGTCTCCGCTGCTCCTGCACGACAACGCGCGACCTCATACTGCACAGCAGACGGTCTCCAAGTTGCAAGAACTGGGGTTGGAAGCCCTCCGTCATCCGCCCTGCTCACCAGACCTTGCGCCTACAGACTACTACTTTTTCCAGAATTTGGATAACTTCTTGGCGGGAAAAAAATTCAATAACCGAGAGGCAGTACAAAATGCCTTTGAAGAATTTGTTGCCTCCCGTCTAGCTGATTTCTTTAAGAAGGGCATCAATAAACTGCCACTGCGTTGGCAAAGATGCATTGATTGCATGGGTGATTACTTCGATTAATACAAATAAAAAATACATAAAAAAAAATTCGTTTAAATTTTTTCATACAAAACGGCAGTTTCATAGGTAAAGACCTATTATAATGCTGATGAAGCGATATTATTTTGCTATCGCTATTTGAGTAATAGACTTACGTGTTTAGTGGTATTGTTGTTGGGACTATAGTGGCGTAAATACCTCCATGGGACAATAAAGCGCTATAGTCTCAATACTGTACCCACCTAACGCTTTTTCTGAAAACTGTGATAATTGCAAAAGCCATGTTTTGATTCATCATCACTCAATATATTTTTAGTGAGCTGTAAATTCGCTACTCGACAATATGTAAATGTATAAGTGGACTAAGATAAAACTATGAGTTTTATATGTGTGTGCCAAATAAACTCATTTTCTTTCTTTCGTTTTTTTTCTATTATAAAATCTTCTATTCTATTTTATTTTGGAATACCTACCTAACCAAGATAAGTATTTCTCATTACTTCGATCATAGTAAAAGGTACCGTTAGGTTATATTACGTGCACAATAGGTACATTATATTTTGTAATTATCCATATAACCATAGTTTTGCGTTTGCATGGCCTTATTTTTTTTCCATCTGATACGATGCTAAACAATAGAGGATAGTTGTATGAACTAGTGTACCAGTCACAATTGTTTACGCATTGACTCAGTTCATAAGTGATTTTGATTTAGGTAGGTAACTTTTATATAGATAACAGTCACACTTATGCATAGCCTTAGGACACTTGTTAGTATTTGCGTGCCCATTAGAGCATTTCGGATTCAGCATGACCTTCGACGTCAGCGTAAGTATGAGTTTTATATGTGTATGCCAATATATTACTAGGTGAGCGATATACTAAATAACTTTAATCAATAACGTTACTTAACTATTATTATGGAAATTGACTGATAATAACCTTTATCTATTAACAAATTAGGTGTACTAACAGGTTAGCAATAAATATACTAGGTATTTTTTTTTTTAAACGTTGCTCCACACTAGGAATTACTCCTGTATTGTGGGTGCGTTTACAAACATACAAACTCACATACACAAATAGCCAGACCCGGAACAGCTATCTGTAGACCATACAAATATTTGTTCCGTGCGGCAATTGAACCCGCGACACGCAGCGCAGCAGCCGATCGCTCAACCACCGCGCCAACCGTGTCATCGTGTGAGCCATTATTGATGCTTACACTAACGTTTCCCGGTCTTTTCTCACATTTATTCTTTAAGCATGGTTGTATGTGCGGATAGTATTTGCGTGACCTTGATATTTCCGTGACGAAATGCAAACAATTGTTCCTAGCAAAACCAGTGACCTGATTAAAATAGTATCTACTGATTTTGTTTTATATTTACAATGAGCGGGTATGTAGGTTATTTACAACAAAAAGTTAAATATGCCCAAGATTTATGATAATAATTGGTTACTATTTTTATTTAAAATAAGAAGCGTGCAAATAACTCAATTATCTTGTTATTTAAATGAAAATACTTACTCAATAATAATAATTAACAATAATTTACTGTTTGCATTACAACACATTTAAAATAATTGCGTACTATCCAGGCATGGCCCTTTGTTTTGTTGTAAACAACACTCACTGCATGGCCTTTGTAACATTTACGCTTATCAGTTGTTTACCTCAATCGAAGCAGAATTGTTATATTTAATTGTGGAGTTTCTTGCACGTTCTTCTCCATAGAGATCTACGCCTTGGAACGTGCAAATAGCTTCATCTTTTTGACCGACCGACCTTGACAATTCAAAAGTGCCTGTAAATGGTCTAATTGAAATAAATGCTTTGACTTTGACTTTGACTTTGAGTCGCTTAATTGATCGTAAACAACTTTCAACGTGCATTATTTTTCAGCGTGCATTATTACCCTTTTATTGGTAGGTAAATGTTTTCAAAGCTTACTTTTATCCTCGTCGCCACTTGTAATGTCTCAGGAGCCAATAAAACACACTTATAAGCACTCAGGTGGATAAAGGGTATGCAAGATACAGAACACGTGTGCTCCCGGCTACGGCTGGTGAATGAATGACGCGCCACCACAATCGTGCATACACTACACTTAGTAATTACGAATAGTAGCGAATCTGGAATCAAACCGCATTTGTTTCAATTAGGTCATATACAGCCACTCTTGAACTCTCAAACGGTTAACTGACTGACCAACACTAGTTTGTAGACAATTGCCGTAGAATTCAACGACAGCAAATAATGCGTCAAAAATGTTGATGTTAGGTTGGTGTTGTTTATCTATAGAGCGTTTGATTTAAGAAACTGCGAGACCAATAATTTATGTTTAGTTATTTAGGTACTACAGTCGATTAGATGAGGTCCATGAGATTTCATTACAGGGTTGAAAACGATGCGTGGTATAAGGTAAATTTCAATTTGATTGTACAAAAGCAGCTAAAAATTAAGTTTTCCGTTAAAGATTTCGTGTTATTAGAAGATTATGAGTGAAACCAGATTAGGTACGTAAAATCTTGAATTAAACTGTCCATTTAAGGATCCTCGAAGGGTTACCTTATTTACCTAGATAGATACCGACTAAAGGCGCTTAACTTTTCATGATTATGCAAGATTGAGGAAGATTCTCGATCACCTAGTATTCTCGAATATTAGATGTCTCAGTCGAAGACAATGATAATGAAACGAAATCTTGTTAAGAATAGCTTGTCTACTCATACTCGAAGCTCTTGAACGCACCTCAGGTGGTGCCAATGGGTCTGACCGCACCTCATGAATAACACGTGGCGATAGGCATTTACTGATGGCTCTAATACTAGAGCTAGACCTATAAGTATGCACATGATCGAATACGACCTATGCCAGATTGCTACGTTCCATTGGAGTTGAATGTACATAGGTTTGGAGGCCTACTAATAGTGTGGAGTCAGAATGTGCCGATAACGGCGCAGGTGAGTTGTGCAGATGGATTTACTTGTTTACTGTGAAGGCCTTTGCTAATATTACCCATTGGTCACAAGAGCCTGTGTGGCAAAAACCTGTGTGGCATCAGCCTGTGTGGCACAAGCCTGTGTGGCATCAGCCTGTGTGGCAAGAGCCTGTGTGGCAATAACTTGTGTGGCAATAGCCTGTGTGGCAATAACCTGTGTGGTAATGGCCTGTGTGGCGATAGCCTGTGTGGCAATAGCCTGTGTGGCGCTAGCCTGTGTGGCACCAGCCTGTGTGGCAATAGCCTGTGTGGCACCAGCCTGTGTGGCGCCAGCCTGTGTGGCACCAGCCTGTGTGGCAATGGCCTGTGTGGCACCAACCTGTGTGGCAATAGCCTGTGTGCCATCAGCCTGTGTGGCACCAGCCTGTGTGGCAATAGCCTGTGTGGCATCTGCCTGTGTGGCACCAGCCTGTGTGGCACCAGTCTGTGTGGCACTAGCCTGTGTGGCGCCAGCCTGTGTGGCACTAGCCTGAGTAGCATTGACTGACCTGCGTGGCATTGACTAGAGTGTGTGGTATTGACTGGCTTGTGTGGCATTGACTAGCCTGTGTGGTATTGACTAGCCTGTGTGTCATTGAAAAGCCTGTGTGGTATTTACTAGCCTGTGTGCCATTGACGTGCTTGTGTGGTATTGCCGAGCCTGTGTGGCACCAACCAAACTGTATGACATCGAGCAGCTTGGTTGGCACTAACTTGCTGTGGTGGCACTGAGTACTATGTAAGATTCGATGTGTTCAATCACTTGTATTGAAAATGATAAATAATCAGATTTGTGTGCCTTATAAGTATTGCTTTAAATATGGGTCAGGGTGACCGAGTGGAGAATAATGTTTGTTTGTCTTTCTGTTTGTCCGTCGTTATTGAAGATGAGAGCAATACACACGAGGACGTGTGAAGATGCAGGACGGCCGTGACGTCGCGCAGATAAATTAAAAGTTAATCCAAGATTTAAGATGAGACTGATTGTGTTATTTTGTTGAACAGTAATTATTGGTAAATTCAATATTAAAATGGTGATTTATTTCAATTGGTCGAAAATATATGGTCATTTATAAAATATGAGCGGGTAACCCCGAATAGGGCAGCAAGTTTGCGTCTACGCCGTGACAGCTGGCATTCTTTTGACAGACAGCGTGCGAGGTGTACGCGTGCTACCCTATTGGCTCGTAATCTAGTTTCATCTTGTGTTTTACCGTATATTTTGTTTACAAATGTAATCGAATAAAACGAGTGACTGTTATGAATCACAAACGTGCTATTATTTCAACGTTTCTTCTATAACACGCCCATGATGGATGACTATCACAAAGACCGCTTCGTTGCCCATCCTGATACTCCGTTAAATATAACAGTATTTCTTGTTCCCTGAAAGGGTTCAGCCTGGGTAACACCCAGGCTGAACCCTTTCAGGGAACAAGAAATTGGACCTAGAAAACTTAAATGTTACAAAGAGCCTGTTCTCTTTTATGATGTGTACCAATTGTAAAGTTTGTATGGAAAATTTTTGTTTTTTGTCTGCCTTACTTTAAAATAGATGTTAGATTAATTATATCAAAGAGCATTTAGGCTCTTTGATATAATTAATCTAACACATACTTCAGCATTTTCTAAAATTCAACGTAATAGGGTTGAATTTTAGAAAATGCTGAACCACTTGTGGTCCGCGGACCACTGGTGGTCTTTGGTAGAACCCAAAATGGTCCGCGACGCCATCCTAAAATCCGATATTTTCTAACTGCTCAATAAATTTTATCATATTAGAAATTGGAGTTCTGAAAGCTGAAAATAGTTTATTTATGAAAATACCAAACAATGTTTTGTTTCCATTCACCCTTAGTTTCTAATCATCCCGTTTTACCGGTACATTCTAAGACATAATGCTAGCTGATCTTCTTTCTCGAATTCAACATGACAGGGAAACCGTTCATTGACGACACAGAAATTGAAATTATAACTCGTAGGTCGTCGTAAGTTTCCGTCGAAGTAATCTCAAATTCTCTTAGTACCCTTACACATATTGTCTTCACTATTTTTGTGCTGAAGTATCTTCCTGAAAATAAATAGAATGAAAACATTAGATTAGGCACTTGATACCTAATTTTAAAGGTGTTGAAGTAAAATCTGCGCCATAAAAATATTAGGTGTGGGACTTGCTTTGTACTCCCAAGCAAGCTCAATCTAAGTATATCTATGCCAATATAATAACGCTGAAGATTTTTTGTAAGAAGGTTCTAATCTCTTGAACTACCAGCCGCATTTCAATTTCCCAATTCTAGGGTATTTAAAATCAAGCTACGACTCTTAGGAGCCGAGCAAGTGAGGCCAAAAAGTTCTCAGGTGGCAATCGCGTACCGAAAACCTAAAAGTTCCTCTACTCCTCGTACTCCAAAAGTTGAACCGATTCCAAAGTAATGGTTGCAGACTTTTATTGGATGCAAACATCACAGAGTACGACATAAACTGATTTAACTAACCTAAACTAATATTTTCCAATAAATGATTAGGTAGTTACTTATTTACGGGACCGACTGGTCGGTGTATTACGTACATTGGTGGTAGCTTATAACCTGCATTGGATATCCCTTACCTGATAACAAATTAATGCCTTTTTTATGGATCGGAAATCAAATAACTCCTGCCGCACTGGGTGGAGCGGGAGCGAGTGTCAGACTCTTACTGACTAAAACCCATCCGTGCTCCTCGTAGTGCCCTTAGCTTTCTAGGGCCGCGGTAACTCTTTCGAACAAAATCCGGAACTCTGGATGACAAATACCTTAGAGTAGTGTCTTTGTAACTTACCCAAACAGTCCATAGGTCCCAAACTGAACGGTATATAGCTATTGGGGTTCCATTTCTTCACGTTGTCAGGGTTGAACCTCTCTGGATCGAAGAGCTCTGGGTTAGACCAGAAGCGAGGGTCGCGGTGGAGGTAATAGATAGGAGCCACTAGTGAACAGCCAGCCGGGAGAGTGGTGTTACCTGAAAAGTATAGGGGACATTGATTGCGGGTGTCACTGCATAAAATACCAGGTCTAATAGTGACGTGGAAATAAAGATGGCCTGCATCCACAGACAGACGTAGGTACCTACTGTGCCTGTAAGTTGACCCGATGGCTCGCTCGATTTGAAGAATTACCTCAAGGGCAAACTAACGGCATTTTGTACTTTTAAGTTGGTAAAAAAATATACATACCTACATAACTTTGATGAGGCGGATTTTACACCACCAACTTCCTTACTCCTTGGCTGCTACTGAGAAATTTGCAATGGAAAACCAAAAAATAACACTTTTCGCCTGACCTGGGAATCGAACTCAGGACCCATGCTCTACAATAGCGCTTGCCGCTTTAGGACGTCCGGCAAAACAGGTTGAATGATAATGGTTCCTGAAAAATGTTCAACTACTCACTAATAGTAATATCTTCTTTAATAGTCCTCTGCAGTACAGCCCCAACAGGGAACAGTCTAAGCAACTCTTTGAACACCATCTCTAAGTACGGCATCTTCTTGAAGTCCTCATCAGTCACGTTTCTGTCCTGATCGCCAATAACGTTCTTAATTTCTGCGTAGAGTTTCTCCTGAAAATATTGAACATTGCTTGTGAGCGATGGCTCTGGTATGGATGGATCAACCTTAAACATTAATATTGTACAGGTAGAATTAAGCCCAATAATGGCTCAGAACTCTCTGCGAGTCGCTGCGCAGCAGTAGCGAATCTAGTTAATGACAGTGGGGTTTTAGGGGTTGAGTAGATAATGTTCACCCCCTAAAAGTACTGTCAGGATACCCGTAGAAGCCGAGGGTTCTGGCTGGCTGTATGACTCGCTGCTCGATAGCTTGAGGTCACGATGAGGAAGTGATGATGATGACGAGCTGCACGAAGGCTGCGCTAACGTTCAATGTCGAGGGTCACTAGTATAGAGGTAAAGCAACAGAGAGTAAAGTCCCGGAAACCTCCGTTGAAAAGGGAAGATCCTCCGACTAGACGGATGTTGTGTCTGGTGAGCAACGTATGGCACGTCATAGTAGCCGGTCTTAAACGCTGTATAATCCACTACTTTCTAAAAAAAAAAAGAAATTACCTGACATTTTGGGTGATAAGCCATCATCAATAACAGGTACGAAGAAACTTTTGCTGTAGATTCTTGACTCTGAAACATTGAAATATCTGAAATTTAATACCTTTAAACGAGCAGTTCTTCTATATATGTATATACTATATACATATGTCGCAGCCAACTAGCTGAATCCGCCGTTTCATTAAAATCTAGCATTTTCATTGAACTGTGACTTATTAACAGCGACATAAGTGGCATGGGTTAGTCATTAAACGATATTGAACAAAAGATGTCACTTAAATCGCTGAAAAATCGGCACATTTAAATGAAAAGGCTAGGCAACCAATTAAGTGGCTGATTTAGCTAATTGGCTGAGACATATATATACGAGTATATACAGACTTAAGTAGTAGGTATGTGATGTTATAGTGTGCGTGTACAGACTCCCAAACAAAACTTTACTTTATTTGAATCAACAATGGAAGATATCCTTGCGAAACTTGCAGCAGGTAATAAATCCGCGATTATTTGTGGAGATTTTAATATTAATATTTTAGAAAATAGGTAATTCAAATAGCAGCAGACTTTTAAGCCTTTTTAAAGCGTTCTACTTGTCTGATGTTTTTACGGAACCTACTAGGATAACACCAACTTCTTCAACCTGTATTGATAATGTATTCTGCGATTGGATCATAGCGGTCAAATTTCTAACATTTAGGTTTAAAACAAAAAATTGAAAGACAATATAGGCCAATAACAACAGGCAAACTAGCTAGTTTCAATGGTACCGTACAAAATAAGTTAAATCTTCTAGGCCATAATATTGAGAATGCGAATAAATTTTATCATATTTTTTTTCAGTAGTACTAAAGGAATTCAATACAACTTTTGAAAACAAATCCAAAAAATACTTTCCTTAAGTTTAAATTTAGTGACTGGGCGACTAAAGGTATTAGGATAAGTAAGGAAAGACTATATGAGTTATATGGCCTTTCATTAACACTGAGTCCTTCAATAAATAAGTAAACAAATATTCTAAAGTTTTCAGAAATACTAGCAAGGTAGCAAGAAAAAAAAATCTCAAAAAATCTTGTTCCTAATGTACAGACATTAGCAACAAGATCAAATCGGCAAATAATAAAATAAAGACAGTTTGGAAAGTTATCAGTAATGAAACAAGTAAGAATAAAGTAAGAAACACTGATTTTTTACTGAAGACTGCACATGGTGCCATAAGCTGTAATTTAGAAGTAGCTTAAGAATTTGTAATTTTTTTTTCGTTGAGACTTGCGTCGCACTATGGGACCAATCGGTGTTTTCCATCTCAAAAATCGATAACTCTGTTGTTTTGTGATTTTTCTCCTTGAATTTTTTTTTGCGTATTTCTGAATATCTAGGCAATAAAAGAAATTAAACATCAACATTTTAAAAATTATACATTTTTAGTAAAAAAATTACAAAGTTTCAGTTATACGAAATTTGATGCAAAAAATTATACAGTAACAATAAAATAGCAGTAAAAGTTACACTTTTGCTTAAAATAAGTTTAAAACTTAATTATTATTATTAAACAAACATTACATGATAAAAAAATTAAAAATTTTAGCGCTTATACTATTCATCACCTTTTATTTCTAACAATTCTTTAACTTCGTCAAACAATTCTTTGGATATTAGAAAACTTGGTTTATTCAAGCTAGATATATAAGGATCAGATGTATATAATAAAATATGCAGAACGTCTTCGTTTGTTGCTGATCTGGAACACTTCCTAGCGTGATGTAACCTATATTTCTTGTAATCTTTATTTCGGGCTTCCTGGGCATCTTCGGATAATTGTCCTATAGGCAAAACTGCATAATGCTCTATTATTTTAGCACCATGTATAAGTACTTTATGGACCGAAGATGGCATGTAGTACCAGTTATATTTGCTTACATATAATTGCGCGGTAATCAATGTATACTGGCCGAATTTTTCTGCGTTTATAGGGTATCCCGATGACATAGTTTGAAGAATTACATATAATCTCTTAATCAATTCTTCATCAATTCCGGTTATCTCTGCAGAACATTGGTAATTTTGGAAAAATCTCCTTGCCGTATTTCCGTCATTGCTGTTACCGGAACCTTGACGTGGTTTATCAATGTGCAAACCAAGCACTTCTCGGAAACGTTTTTGGACATATTTTTTCTTGTCTTCTTTAAGTTGCTTGTTTTCTGGAGTTGTTGCAGACCATTTCTCAAAACCTAAATTGTAAGAAATATGGAGGATCATTTCCATAAATCTTATCCATGCGTGTAGTGTCGACAATCCGTATTTAAACGCATTTTCATTCTCAACTCTCGTTGTAACTTTTAAAAGATCATTCATTTGTCTGGGAGCATCAAAATATAACAATTAAATATAATATTTCATAATAAAAAAGAAGAACGTAATTTTCGGAGATTTTTTTATTTTCCCCTGATTGACATTATTGCTTCTAAATCACCCTTGCGCAAAAAACGCGCAAGTTTTTATTCAATCCTCATATTACTGAATAGGTAAGGTATCTACTAGAGTGATTAACTTGACACCGGCAGCTTTCGGCAACAATGAAAACTCCAATTGAAATAAACAAAAACGAAATTTTATTTACTTCACTAAAAAAAATAAAATAAAATAAAACGAAAATATTTTTGTACAAAAACCGAACGTGGTTGGAAAGTGTACATTCTAAGCTTTCTTATGATGTATAACACTAACATACTTCCTTGGAAAACTTCCGAATAATTTTGTGTTGAACTTCCTTAACGCTAATTTAATTGGCACGAAAATATTTATACCCAATGTTTGAGGTTCAGTTTATAAACGTAAAACTAAGTTTTTTTTTTTTTTTTGAGATTTATTCGTAAGTTCCATCCTTTAAGAGTATTAAACCCTAAAAAAATCTATGAATATACGACTTTCGCCAAAACCATTTTCGAGATGGAAAATACGGTTTGGTCCCATAGTGCGTCGCACGCGCCGCCGATTAGTCGCGGTGTGTGTTGTTGGTCTACTCGGGTTTCGAAAGTCGTTGTGTAAACAATGGCTACTAATGTTGTAAAATAATGTGCTAGCTGCAATCCTACTAATATTATAAAGGTGAAAGTTTGTATGTTTGTATGTTTGTGTAACAATCAGGCCAAAACGGCTGAAGGGATTTGGATGAAATTTGGCACATGTAGTTCATATTCTGGAATAAAAAATAGGCTACTTTTTATCCCGGTAAGTGGCATGGATTTATGGAGACTGAGGAGGAAGTGGAAACTCAGAGCCGCTGCTGCCTTAGTACTTCAGATTCACAAGTACTAGGAGACTAGAAACATCAAGTACCAGGAGACCAGAAACATGTCATAGTATTTTTGGGCTGGTATAATTATGTAGGTAGGTAGGGTAGGTGTAGGGTAGGTGAAGGGAATGTGTAGGGAAGGTGTAGGGTAGGTGTAGGGTAGGTGAAGGGAATGTGTAGGGAAGGTGTAGGGTAGGTGTAGGGTAGGTGTAGGGTAGGTGTAAGGTAGGTGTAGGGTAGGTGTAGGGTAGGTGTAGGGTAGGTGTAGGGTAGGTGTAGGGTAGGTGTAGGGTAGGTGTAAGGTAGGTGTAGGGTGGGTGTTTCCTGAGTAAAAAAATTACAATACAAATCAGGCAACCTTGCTATTTCCGATATTCCGGCGGGCGAAGCCGCAGCTGGAAGAAGCTAGTGTCGTTATAAATGAGACATTGGCATCTATTTGCAATAAACTGGACGTGACGGACGAGCAAAGTATTGCCCACATTTGTGTCACTGCATTTTCAGAAAGTGAAATTTTGAACGCCAAAAACTTGTTTTTTGATTCTATTCCGGCGACAAAGCACAAGAAGATAAGGAAAAGACAGGGGAAAATAATTCGTGAAATAGATGATATTGTCTGCCTGTTGAAAGAAACAGACCCTGAAGAAATCCCTATCTTCGTCGCTCGGGATTTACAAAAACTACCCCCTGGTTTTGTTTGACCATGTAGATGTATGTAGATGTGACGAGACTTCGAAAGGGTCTATGCGAAACGAGATAGGTAGATTGTATTTCTGAGGAGTACGCGGCAGTGAACCAGGTTAAAGATCTGGCAATAGAAGTGGAAGCACTTAAGAATGCGTCTATAGTAAACAATGTCTGTAGAAACATTAACATGAGGCGGGGTGCCTTTGCAGTGTCGAGCTTTGAGTATGAGAGTGGACCTATGGGTTTATCTGCCATATGTGGCGTGTCTTATAAGTCTGCAGAAAAACAGCTTACAACAACACCCATAAAAAAGCAAAATTTCATTTCGTCGGATGTGGGTAGCGCGATAAAAACTCCACGCGGAGTTGTGAATGGAGCGACGCCTGCGAGTGAGGAAGTAACAGCTGATCACGCTATGTCTAATGCCGTAAACTGTGCGCAACATTCTGACCGACCAACCAGTCAGCAGTCACGCGTCGAAAACAAAAAGAGATTCTTTGTTATTGTGCAGGATGGAGTGTCGAATCCACAATCAGACGGCGGTTCAGTGGAGACTGGTCATCTCTTAGCTGTCACTGGCTATTTCAATATTTAATACTTATTGGATACTTAGAATACTTTTTTTTTTCCTTTCTTTACATTGTTCTCACATATAGATGCAACAAGTAATGATGTAACCAGGATTTTTGTAAAACATAAAATGGTTTAAAAGAGTGTCCATGGAGTTTCTTGTACGTTCTTCTCCATAGAGATCTACGCTTGGGAACGTGCAAATAGCTTCATGTTTTTGTCTGACTGACTTTGACAATTCAAAAGTACCTGTGAATGGTTTATTTGAAATAAATGCTCTGACTTTGACTTTGACTTTGTTCAGAAAAAGAGACAGATTGAGAAATCGCTTTATAGGAAATACAGGGAAGCTATGGTTGATACGGAAAAGAATTTCAAGGTAGTAGGTACTCAAGTTCCGATCTATTTTTACAATGTGTCCAAAGAGACGTCTGCAAGTGATATAAAATCTTATCTGCTGAAGAAAACAAACAGATCAAGCAAGGATTATAATGGATACATTGTTTTTGTGCCTAAATGCAAGGTTGAATATATTATGTTTATGATGGATGATTTTTGGCCCGACGGGGTACTATAACGCCGTTTTGTTGATGTTAGTCGCAACGCGGATAGACCTACCTACCGAGAGATAAATGAAGTAGGTATTAATCGTCAGGAAATGGATAGTACGATTATTATTAAGCTTGTTACGTTCAACCGCAAGAGTGTCACTAGGTCGGTGCAATGTGTGAAGGATCTCTGTCAGACGGCAGACATTGTGGCACTACAGGAGACTTGGCTTTTGCCTCACGACCTACAGTTTCTGAGCAGCATTGATGCCGCATTTTTCTTTACTGGAAAGTCTGCTATTGATACATCCGCTGGAGTGCTTTGAGGGAGGCCGTATGGTGGAGTCACGTTGCTGTGGAGGAAGGCTATGTTTCCAGCGGTGTCTGTGATAGCGTGTACTAGTGTGTCCGCTAAGAGAAGCTGTGCTGCACCTAAGTCCAAAAGTTTAAGTATGTACAGGGTTGGAACAGGCATGTTAGTGACGCTCACCGGAGGGCCAGGCTTTGTTTTCAGACGTGGGTATCTTCTAGACGTCCTAGATCTGGCCATTGATTATAATAATATGTGTGAGTTTAGGAAACTATTTAAAGAAAAATTAAAGTAAGTGCCTACTGCTAAAATAATGAATGTCAGATAAAGATGGACATCATTGCGGGACATCATGCGAATAAAAGCTTTGGTAATTTTTGGAAAAATACCCATAAACCTATGATATTATTATTCTATTCTAATTAACAGATACGTTATACAGGCACAAAACAACCGAAAAAAGTGTTCCGGCAGCAACGGCAGCACACATGCACACGTTTCATTCATTTTACATTTCACTGTAGAAATGGTGCAAAGGGATTCTTCTAAAAACACACCATTTCTATGTATCTGTTCACCATTGGCATTTTTTTAATTTTGGTTTTGTCGCAACAAAGCCTATCGCTCGTCGCCATGCGTGACACAGATTAAAGACTATACGACCCAATAACGATGTACTTATTTGAGTCTTCACTAGCGCGCGCTCATAACATAATATCTGTTTACTAGAATATCATTGCCATAAACTGAATCCACGGTCGGCCTCTCCGGCGAGTGTTGGGGGTGCGCATGAACCGCGGAACATGCCTGCGCCTTTCAGCGGCATTTAAGTGTGGTATCACCGCTCGGGTCCGTGTCGCAAGTGCTCGCGGCTGAGGATCGCCCTGGGCTCGTTAAAACTAGATTCTCCGCCAAGATATGGCCAAAATTATAAAGATGGTGAGAGGCAAGTCCCCAGGTCACGATAGTCTTAGCATGGAGCATTTGAAGTGCGCGGGGGTACTTGCCAAGAGTCCTTGCACTATTATTAAACTTGAGTGTTAGTCATGGTTATTTACCCGATGATTTAATGCACACAGTCGTAGTGACAATTGTTAAAGACAGGACGGTTGACTCATCGGATCTGTCTAATTACAGACCGATTTCACTTGCGACTGTCATAGCTAGGGTGATGGATAGTTTGCTTGACCGACAGATGGAGAAGCACCTTCTCTTGTATGAGATAACCGAGTGTTATATTGTAATGAAGTGGCCCAGTATGGTGAGGTTGACTTGGGCCGCTTCTTATGCAGACTACCTCACAGGTGTTGATGATTTAAATTAAAGCAGGAGGCACCAGTTAAACTGTTTATTACTTTTCTTATTACGGTACAAATATTGCAATGAGTAAGCGAGTAATAATTCAGAGCGTGAAGCGCAAGCAAGCGAAAGCAAAAGCGGAGTAGTCTATTAACAATGCTAGGACGCGGTATTTATACTAGTGAACCATTATCACATTTTAGTACTACGTAAGGTCCATAATCCTAATGACGTTCGTCGGCCATCTTGCTACGCAGCGACGAAAACAAAAGGACTCGACATCATACGATGTGACGTATTGGTGGCGTGATTTTATGCTGAGGTCCCACCGTCATAAGCGGAAGCGGGTGCCGTAGCGGTTTTGGTCGCCACACTACTCCCCCGCCGAGACCGTGACTACGGGCGATAGTAATCAGGGAATTTAACTATCCGCCCACTCTTTGTCTTCTTGACCGCCGCTGGTGCTTGCTGCGGTTCTGGAACCGAAGACTCTTCCCTGGCGATATATGCCGGTTTTAGGCGGTCTATGGTGACTGTCTGTCTCTTGCCTGCCACATCGATGTCAAACGTCTTCAGCCCACGACGTAGTACCTCGTATGGCCCCAGGTATGCTGCCTGCAAGGGCCTTCGTGCTGGACCCTGACGGATGAAGACGTGGGTCGCCGTGCCCAAGTCCTTAGGCACGTAAAATGATTTGCTGGAGCTGGTATGCCATGATGTTGGTTGTGGTGCCAGTTTGCTCATGTGGGCCCGAAGTCTGCTAACGAGGTTGCTCGGTTCCACCATTTCGTCTGAGTTGGTCGCAAAGAATTGCCCAGGTAGCCTAAGTGGCTCGCCGTAGACAACTTCTGCCGAGGAAGTTCGTAGGTCGCTTTTCCAGGCGCTGCGTATGCCTAGCAGCACCTAAGGGAGAACCTCAGTCCAGTTGGAGTTGGAGTGGCAGGCGATGGCTGCTTTCAATTGTCGGTGTAACCTTTCAACGAGACCGTTAGCTGCGGGATGGTAAGAAGTGGTGGTGTGGTGGGTAGCACCCACCAGCTTGGCGACTTCCCTGAAGGTGTGCGACTCAAACTGTCGCCCGCGGTCAGTTGTGATGTGCTCGGGACAGCCGAACTGAGCAATCCACCCGGATACCAGGGCAGTCACGCAGGTCTCGGCGGTGATGTCCTGTAGTGGCAGCGCCTCAGGCCACCTGGTGAAGCGGTCGACAATTGTGAGACAGTACCTGTTACCAGAACATAAAGTTAGGGGACCTACTAAGTCTAAATGAATATGTCGAAAACGGGCAGATGGTGCTGCATAAGCTGCTGTAGGTGCTGACGTGTGTCTCGATATTTTGCAACGTTGGCATTGTTGGCACTCCTGAGCCCATTGTCGACAGTCTCTTCTAATTCCTGGCCACACAAATCTATCAGTAATGAGACGTACGGTGGCTTTAACCCCTGGATGGCTTAAATTATGCAACGCATTAAATACCTGTCGGCGGTGTGCGAGGGTAACGTACGGCCTCACACTTTCAGTTGAGACATCGCAGTATACCTGTGTGGTGCTCTCAGGTAACCTCCTCTTTTCCAGCTTCAGGGAGGAGTCGCTCATCAGTAGACTCTTAAGCTCCTTATCAGAGTCTTGAGCGAGCGCTTAGGACTGGTAATCTATGGGCAGAGAAAGTTCGTTAATGCGTGATAAGGTGTCTGCAACGATGTTGTCTTTGCCAGAAATGAACTGGATGTCAGTTGTAAATTGGCTAATAAAATCCAAATATCGAAACTGGCGTGGCGGGCAATTGTCCCTGTTAGTAGAAAAGGCGAAGGTTAGCGGCTTGTGGTCTGTCAATATGCTGAATGTTCTTGCCTCCACCATATACCGGAAGTAACGAATAGCCTCGTAGATCGCCATCAGTTCACGATCATATGTGCTGTATTTCCTTTGTGCCGGAGACAATTTCCTGGAAAAGAACGCGAGTGGTTGCCATTCCTTTCCTTTTCGTTGCTGTAGTACTGCGCCAATTGCCGTATCGGATGCGTCGGTCTGAATCGTCAGCTCTGCATTAGAATCTGGATGCACCAACAGTGTAGCCTGTGAAAGACTTTTTTTACTTTCGTTAAATGCGTCCAATAATTGCGGTGTCCATGTAATTGGCATTGCTCTTTTTGTTTTAGGTCCGGCCAATAAGGAGTTGAGGGGCGCCTGTATGCTAGCTGCGCCTGGTATGAAGCGACGGTAAAAGTTTAACATACCGAGAAATCTTCTTAGCTCCTTAATAGTCTTAGGCTCTGGAAAGTCTTGAATGGCTTGGACCTTTGTTTGTAACGGCTGCACGCCTGCTGCGGACACTGTATAACCCAAGAAAGTAACTTGAGATTTACCTAGATGACACTTCGAAATATTTATAAGAACGCCATATTCTAATAAACGTTCGAAAAGTTGCTTCAAGTGGTCCTCATGTTCCTGGCTGTTTCTGCTGGATATTAAAATGTCATCAAGGTAACAATAGCAGAAGTCCAGTCCCCGCAGAACCTCGTCAATAAAACGCTGGAAGGTTTGTGCGGCGTTACGAAGTCCAAAAGTCATATAAGGAAATTCGTACAAGCCGAATGGTGTGGTAATGGCCGTTTTAGGGATGTCTTCTTCCAGGACTGGAATCTGGTGATAAGCTTTTACTAGGTCAATTGTTGAAAATATAGTGCTACCTGTTAGCTGCTGTGTGAAATCTTGAATATGCCTGATTGGATATCGATCCGGAACCGTGCGTGCGTTAAGAGCTCGCTAGTCACCGCAAGGCCGCCATCCATCAGTTTTCTTACGAACAAGGTGAAGGGGTGATGACCACGCGCTCTCCGACCTTCGAGCTGTTCCATTCTGCAACATAGAATCAAATTCTTGCTTTGCTATTTTCAACCGTTCTGGATCTAGGCGGCGAGGTCGACTGTACACAGGCGGTCCGGACGTAGTCTTGATTTGATGCACCGTGCTATGCTTGGGTGAGTTAGGCTTACCGGCAGGTCGTGTGATCGCAGGAAACTTCCGCAGTAAACGATGGAAAGGATCTTCATCCGGAGCTGCAAAGGTCGTACGTACTGATGAAATGCTATCTGCTGACCGTTGACGAGGAGCTGGTACGGTAAGTGAAGTAACGGGTAGTTCTTCGAAATTTGATTCTTTGACTGATTCATATGGCCAAAATTTAATTTAACTTTCAGCTCAGTAACACATGTTCATATGAAAATAGGTATGCCAAATAACATATATTTGGATGAGGGACTCGTTTTTAAAAAGTAGTTTTCAAGATGTCGACATTTAAATATTTTGTGTCCAGATGAATCAGAATTTGTTACAGATGAATCAGAAACAGAAATAAAATGAAAAACTTTGAATGTAAATGGGCTCTGTATTAACAAAATAATCATAATATTATAATATTCTCTCTGTTTACTTTTGTGTACACACGGCTACAAATCAAGCTATGCCAAACCAGTATTGGCTGACCGTTCATTGTGAGAAAATATCATACAAAGTAAGGCCAAGACAAACTGGTTTTGTATAGCTTGACGTGTAGCCGTGTGTACAACTCACTGATCCTATTTATTATACTTATTGACTTACTATAACCTACTTATTAAAATCACAGAAGTGATAATAATAATGGCACTTTTAACATCAGTCTTAGTTTAGCAGTCTTAATTATTAGTTAATTGGAATTATCAACCACGTTAGTGTATTAACAGTTTTCCATCCTTCTTCGTTCTGTGAGTCTCTTTTTCTTCTTCTTTTCTTCTGTTGATAGTGGCATATTGTTGTTACCTGCAATATCAAAATTGCTATTTATTTAGTACTGGATCAATTTTATTACCTACTTTATTGTTAGTAATAAATACACTGTTAGTTAATGATTGTAATTAAGAAATATCAAAAATATTAAATAGAACAAGTAAACTCCTGTGACTTTTGAGTTATTTAAATGGTTATTTACATTGCTAAGTAAATATATAACAAATAAGACTAGAACTACTGACTTGTGCTCAGTTAAAAGCAATGACATACACTCTACTGACATGGATAAGGAAAATTACGCAACAAAAGTGCTCCTTTCTTGCTAGAAAAGGGAAAAACTAATTTATTTTCTGATTCATAAGGGGTTTTGAACATATCAATCAGGCACAGATGAATCATGATTTTGCCTAAAATCATGCATAACTCATCACACATACAGACTTCAGTATTGTCATTTTTCTACACGAATCTATAACCCAAAAGCATCACACAAAACTCAGATTGAAGTTTTAAAACAACAAAATAAATTTTATAATGTAGGCATTGTAATCAGGAAGCTACCTGAACCAAGCACAGATGAATCAGGTATTTACCTTCGTTACACCGGGATCTAAGCCAACCAGCCGCACGTCCGCCTTCCAGCTCGTCGATTGCACGACTGGCTTCCCCCGCGCGGGATCCCAGACTCTCATTGTTATTACTCGACCAATTACGGTCAAGCGCAGCTTACTCCACATTAATCAGTATTATACGACGGACACTTCTTTTTCACTTAATTGTAATCACACTAACGTGGTTATAACTAATACATATTTTTTTTGTAAGAGGTCAATTCATTGCCTTTCGATATAACTTTAATTTATATTGATGAATCAAAGGGAAAATGCGACATCGACCATTTTGTTCCGGAAAATGGCAAACGGACGCCCTATATGAATCAGGAGAACAAACTTCAAATATTTTAATTTTGTATTTAGACAGCAATTATTATAAAAATATAATTTGTCCCAGTTAGAACTAAAGCTAATTTCTTTAAAAAAAAATATAACATGCCGTTTTGTTAGTTGGTTATAGAAATATACCCACAGACATCGAAAATTTTGTCTCTGAAGAACTACCCTAACACCATCTATGATGCGTTGATTGCGGCAGTCGACAAGCAAGTTGTAAAAACTTAAAAAGTCGACACCGATGATGGGCTTGGATACGTCAGCCACAACGAAACGCCAACTGAATGCGCGTCGTAGACCTATATTCAACTCCAGCTGTATATAGCCATATGTAGCTATAGGTGTTCCATTGGCTGCGAACAGATAATAATTAGTTTTCGGACGCGATTCCCGTACAGATGACCTAGGATACACACACAAGTCAGAACCCGTGTCGACCAAAAACTGGATCTTTGTGTTGCGGTCAGTGATGAACAGGCGGTTCGAAATATTGGGGCAGTCGTTTACCGCTATTGTCGGCTGCCTTGGTTGTTTTCCGTCTTGTAATTACAAGGCTTAATACACTTCCGTGCTCGTTCTTTAAAACTATAGTGATACCAGCAGAGGGGGTGGTCATGGGGGCGCGAACGTGATCGGGAGCGACTGCGGTTCCTGTAGGAGTCTTGACGTTTTGAATCGCGTCTGGAACGTCTACATAGCTCTGTAGACATCGCCTCAATCTTCCGTGTCAATGTTTGCCCAGATTGTGCGGATGAAATCAGTAGGAACATTAGGTCCAGCCAGGTGTTGTAGGTGCCTTAGGAACTGCGACGGCTTTCTGTCGCCGAGCTCTTCGTGCATCAAAAGTTGTTTGCTTTTCCTCTCTTGTGATGCCGATAACCGCTTAATTAGTTCCACCTTCAGCTTGGCGTATTTACCCGTTTCTGGTGGGGTAACTATTATGTCCCGCACTTCAGAGGAGTACTGAGGTTCCAGCTGAGCCAACACGTAATAATATTTGGTCTCATCACGCAATATATTAGATAACACGAACTGACCTTCAATCTGGGCAAACCATAGGGTTGGGTCGTCCGGGTTGAATGGTGGTACTCGCACTCCAACCCTGAACGTTTCTGCTGAGCCCTCCTTTGCCGACTCCGTGTTGTCTTCCATGTCTTCTGTCGGGGTCACCAATGAAGTGGCCCAGTATGGTGAGGTTGACTTGGGCCGCTTCTTATGCAGACTACCTCACAGGTGTTGATGATTTAAATTAAAGCAGGAGGCACCAGTTAAACTGTTTATTACTTTTCTTATTACGGTACAAATATTGCAATGAGTAAGCGAGTAATAATTCAGAGCGTGAAGCGCAAGCAAGCGAAAGCAAAAGCGGAGTAGTCTATTAACAATGCTAGGACGCGGTATTTATACTAGTGAACCATTATCACATTTTAGTACTACATAAGGTCCATAATCCTAATGACGTTCGTCGGCCATCTTGCTACGCAGCGACGAAAACAAAAGGACTCGACATCATACGGTGTGACGTATTGGTGGCGTGATTTTATGCTGAGGTCCCACCGTCATAAGCGGAAGCGGGTGCCGTAGCGGTTTTGGTCGCCACAGTAAGATAGGGAACTAAGTCCAGATGTGGACTGTGGTTGAATTGATTGATAATTATTTTTATTTATTAAAAATTTATGCATTAGTTAAAAAATTCTGTAAAAACGCCTTAGACAGTCTCTACCAGTCAACCTTTGGGTGATGATTCTACTGCGGATTTCTTCATTTCTGATTCGATCACGCAAGGAAACTCCGAGTAACCCTTTCCGTTGCAGCCCTTTGGGTTAATTTTAGTCTACTGATGAGTTTTACAACTTACCGCAGTAAATATAGTAATCGTTTCCTGCACCAGTTCCTCCTTATTCAACTCCTGGGAAAGCAAGAACCTATCTATCACACAAAGTTTAGTATTTACACCAGCCTCATCTTCCTTGCTATCCTCGAGAGTCTTCAGCCGTTCAGCTCTATGAAGCAGGATCGCTTCACTAAAGTCTGTCATGATTTTCAAGAATTTCTTTTGGGTAGAATGGTCGTTTGACATCCAGAAGACTGGCTCAATTTGTAGGTACCATTTTGTCATTCTACGGAATACTACATCGTACACGCTGGAAATTAAAAAGTGTTATTAGATACTGGCGGTTTGCCCAAAAAAAATGTCTACAAGGAAATAAAAAATGTCAAGTTATTAAAATTGACGCCCGCTGGTAGTGTAGTTTCTAAATAAAACCGGCCAAGTGCGTATCGGGCAACGCACAGTGTAGGGTTCCGTAGTTATTACCCGTCCTATAAGCCATTACATATAATAGTAAATTTTACTATGACACAAGTAAGTTACAAATACACTTAGTTCTAAGTCATTTTCTATGCGGTTACTACAAAATTTAATTATCCAATCATTAAAAAATTTAAGTTGGTCGACTATTACTTGTGAACTTTTAAAGCTTACTTAGCTGTAATAGTTTTCGTTTTAAATTCGTTATATTTTAGGCTACTACCTTGAATTTTTTCACGTCTCCAAAAACAACTGTTTAGCTGGCAGGGGGGGGGGGACCCACGACTCTAACAAAAATTAGCACTTTAAAGCTTAATATTTCGTAAACGGATTCTTGGATGTAAAAATGGTTTTGGCACACCCTCAATATTTTGAATCGACATATTCAAAGATACGCCACACTATGGGATAGATGACAAAAACTACTGGCTACTTTATGTGCACCCAAATTTTTTTTTTTTTTATATTTTATTTCACAAATTTTTTGGCGTAATTAGTTTATACCCATACCAAGTTTCAACTTTCTAGTGCTAAACGTCTTTGAGCTAAACCGCGGACAGAGAGACAGACGGACATGGCGAAACCATAAGGGTTCCTTGTTGACTACGGAACCCTAAAAATGGGTTTATATTTCTCGCCTAAGGAGCTAACTATCTATAAATATATAAAACAGCCTATTTTGTCCCACTGCTTGGCAAAAGCCTCCATCTCCCTTTTCCACACAGCTCTGTCTTTTGCTAGTAATTTAAACTAATAAAAGACATAGTTGTAAGTTTAATTTATTCATTTATATTAGTTTTTCACGTTTATTAATTCTTATATACCTACTGTTTAAATTTCTATAAAAAAAAACAATAAAAATATAAAAAATTAGTAGTCCGCCGGTGTCGGGAGCAGGGTCCAAGCTACCGGTGCAGGTGGTTAGGGCTCCAGAGAAAGGAACCTCCTCACAATACGAGCCGTACCGAGGAGTACTGCCTTCTGTATCAGGCCCTTTACCCAACTGCGTAACGCCAGCTTCGACTGGTGGTCGTCGAAGCTTTTACATTAGTTATTATTGTTAATTTGTTATTATAATCTATATTTATATTCTATCATACAAAGATAAAATAATTACTTTGGACTGTCATCTATCACTTTTCCAATATATGGTAATTTCAAGGTCTGTTCTTTGGTCAAACCCATTAGTGTTTCTGAAAGAGAAATAAAAATTTAATTAATAGATTGAAAATTGAAAATGAAATGGTAAATATTTCTATACATAATACAAGGCAGGCATGTATAGAAATATTTACCATTTCATTTTGGGTTTAAAGAACTTTTTTCGAACAATTATAGTAATAGGGTTGGCTTCCAGTCTAATCGGGTTTAACTGAATACCAGTAGGTATTTTAAATGGAGTGACCCACTGGTTAACACGATACCCCCTGTTTTATGGATGGGAAATCATCAAATGACCCCTTCCGCTCTGGGTGGAGCAGGGAGAGTGTCAGACAGACTCTTACTGACTAAAACCCATCCGGTGCTCCTTCTAGTGCCCTTTGCGTTCCAGGGCCGCGGTAACTCTTTCGAACAAAATCCGCAGCCCTGGCAGCACCTTGCCACGACTGGTGTAAAAGATGGTGTTAGTGTTTCAGAAATTTGAGGGCCTAGCACAAATATTTTTGACGTATAGTAACGTACCTATACATGTAAGTAAGAAAGAAAAGAAAAAAATGCGTTTATTCCGCCAGAAATGACGCACAAAAATAACAAAATTAAAAGAAAGTTTGCTAAAAATACAACCTGTTTCACTGCCAAGCTATGTCAGGACCGGACATTAACTACCACGAGTCGCTGTAAGTCGCAGCCAACTGGTTAAATCTGCCGTTTAATTGGCTGCCAACCATTTCATTACAGGCGCCATTTAGTTAGCGGCCTAAATGCCAACCCGGCATTTAATTGAACGGCTAGGTAAATGACTTGGCTCACTAACATTTAATGGTTTGCCTATTCATGTTCTCTGAAATTTAGTTCCATTTTATTTCACTTGGCGCGCTGTAGGTGGAACTGTCTGTGTGTATAAATAAGTGATATTTTATAAGTTTTATTTATTGACCTAGCGATACGTTATCAAATTTTGAATAATTCCTTGTGACTAAGAATGCGGAGTTCTAAAGAAAAAACTACTATCACTGGTGTTAACCATAAAAAAAGATTATTTATTATGTCGTCTGTGGTTACTTTGTCTATGCTTACTGGAAAATAAAAAGTTTTAAGTTTAGAATCGAGTCCCCTTATTAGGGAGTTAGGCCCCCACCCTTTCCGCCACACGCCGGAGTTGCGTGGTTTTTTTATGTTAATTTTATTGTTGAAGTTCAAATTTTTTTTTGAATAGTTACTGAGAAAAATCGCCTTAATAGCAGGGGATGGGCGATGTGTCCTCCTTCCACCGAAGTAATACTAAACATACACGAGTACATACTCGAGTGTAGTTGACGGCGCTTCTATTTCTGAGTGGTTTTAAAAAAAAATTATCACGAAGGGAAGAACCCTTCTAACCTAACCTGTCCGATTCGGGGTGCCCCAAATACCGAACTCACTTCGCTCGCTCTTCCTCGCCTCCGCAGCTTCGGCTTGTTGGTCGCCTTCGGCGACCAGCCTCAGCCGCTTCGGCTCGTCCGATACCTACGATTTGTTACGCAAGGGCGTAGAGGCTGCTCTTCCCGCAGCGCCGGAGACGTTGCGGTCTCAAAATAGATACAGAAATCCCTCTGAATCAGTCCCCCCTTCGTAGAGGAGAACCCCCCAAGGGGTCCCCCTGGTTTTTTACTCTTATTATTTAAAATGAACCATAAATTGAGAAAAATATATCAGAATTAAAAATTAAAAAAAGTCGAAAAGGGGGTGGCTCCGCGATTTTTCTTTTTAAGGGGGGTAGTACCCCTCCCCCCCCCTCCCCCACCGTCCTACCACCCTCAATTCGACGGACGTCAATGGAAAGTCTCTACTACGCGCCTCCGGTTCTATAAAACACTCTAGGGGTAGGACAGACTCGTAACAGGTGGAGTCGAGGTCAATCAATTCGGTTCTTTGACATAAGTTGAACCTAACCTATTTTATTTGTTATCTGCCATAATAGGTACTGTTAAAATAATCGTTACGTTTCGTTCCACAAGCCGGTAAACACTACACATTTTAATTATAATAGCTCGTAATGAAAATAATGCTGTGATTTAAATATAAACTGAAATATAAACTGTTAAATATATGTGTACATGAAAAGTATTGAAATGAGTACAAAATATAATTATTTACTTAAAATAAAATGTTACCGAACGTATGACACCTTAACCGTAGGTAAAACGAAACGTTAAATGGTGAGAATTCTATATAATCTGTGGTAGGGATTGACATCAATATTGCAAAAATAATTGATTTTAAATATTTTTTTTCTCAAAAAGTACGCGTTTCCGCATGTTGAAACTTTGCGTGTGTGCTTATAATAATGTAACCTTTCTGTAAAAAAAATATCAACTCCCAACTCGACGGACGTCAATGGAAAGCTGAGCCTGGAAGCGTTTAAGGTAAGCCCCCTTGACCCCCCACAGTGACAGATTACTCAAATTCAAAAGACTTGATTCTAAACCCAACCCGTTTTCACTTTGGTATGGTATTAGGGAAAATATTTTTTGAGCTGTGCTGGTAACACTGATCAGCTGTGACATTTCTGCTGTTTTTCTCAAATTCATAATTTTAAATCAACGTTAGTAGGTAGATACTTTTCAGTAAATGCAATGAAAATATTGGTGAAGAAAACGCTTACGAATGTTTCTGCGAACATTTTGAAAATAAACTCAAAGAGTAACCAACAACATCAAAGTATGTAACATCGTGTTTTGTTTGTGTTTTCGTATTTTATCGTATAATCCGTGTTGTAATCGTGTATGAAGTACTGTTATTATTTCAAAATAAATGTGTTTTGTGACGGCCTAAGCATCTGCTAAGCCCTTTCATTAAATGTTGTATTAGACAAGTTGGGTGGATGTCATTTAGGCAGCTAGTTTAACGGCGTCGTTCGATGAAACGGCTAGGCAGCCAACTAAACGGTCGATTACGCTATTTGGCTGCGACATATATAACGTGTAACAGAATAAACGCAATACATCTTAAGGGGTCATTGTACTCATCATTATGAACAACTTTTACTATGAGACCAACCCCGAAATCGCGATAAAAAGTCAGCTATTCAGTACATTTTGTTGAGTTATGCTCACAGAAATGTATGGAGCAGTCGACGTTTTTTCGACGATTACGGCGTTGGCTCATAATAAAAGTTGTTCATAACGATGAGTACAATGACCCCTTAAGAGGTATTGCGTTTATTCTGTTACACGTTGTATAAAACAAAGTCTGGTTTGTTCGAACAGTTATAACTCGAGAACGGCTGGACCGATTTTCATGGTTTTTATTTGTTGTATTTGTCTCCGTCCCGAATAGGAGAGTAACTATAAAAACATTAGGAAATTGTCGAAAAAAGGGCAGGTAGGGCAGGTCCATCACATCGACCGTTCCTGTGCGGCTCGCATCCAGCGAATTCCTGCGGCCTTCACCAGGCCATCAGTCCATCTTTTCGGGGTGCATCTGTTCCTGTGACTGATCGGCTCGAGCTCCTAGGTATGGAGTTGACATCCAGTCTCAACTTCGGCGCCACCATCGAGTACAAAGCCCAAATTGCGGCCAAAAAGCTGGACATCCTAAATAGGGTGAAGCGATACTTCAGGCTTGGACAGCTTTTAACCCTTTACAAAGCACAAGTCCGATCCTGCATGGAGTATTGTAGCCACCTTTGGGATGGCTGAGCTAAGTATCAGCTTGCCGCGCTTGACTCGGTGGAACGCAGAGCTAAGAGGCTCATCGGTGACGCAAAACTGGTGGATGCCAAGCTACATAGCTTGGCTGCCTACCGTAAGGTTGCCTGCTTATCGGTCTTCTATAGATTGTACTTCGGTGAGTGTGCCCAAGAACTCCACGACCTCATCCCACCGGCCCCCTTCTACCATCGGACATCCAGACGCACTGTATCTTACCATCCCTACCTTGTAGTTATTCCACCAATTCGCACTAAGCGTTTCCAAACGTCTTTTATAATGCGCATAGCAAAGGAGTGGAACTCTGCCTGCGTCTGTGTTTCCAAAAGCTTACAACCCTAATCTCTTCAAAGTTAGAGTGAACAGGCATCGTAGACTTTGTCTCTGTCATCTCTGACATAGACTAGAGTCAAGAGCAAACCCATCACTAATAAAAATTAAAAAAAAACTTGCGGGAGGCCACGTTAGCGCTGCGTCTTTCACTACACGACCCCATCGACTATCTGTTCTGCGAGCTGGGTGTCCTTAAGTTTAGCGATTCTTCGGGCTATATAAAACAAACTCACGGCAAACAGCATGGCTGGTGGTCTGCACGATATGAGTGTACACATCAAACTGTTCCCTGTTCATACTCCTGAACTTCTTCAGAAGAAGGTCCACCTCTTTGTTGAAGACTTCCTCGTAGCTTTCTATGGCTCGCTTCCCGTCGATAGGAGTGGCTATCTTTCTGTGTTTGCGCCATGTTGGGCCTTAAAGAAGAGAGCTGAATGAGCTAATAAATAAATCTACTCCTATATTAAAAAAGGGAAACTCACTGACGCAGTCATATCAACGCACAGCTGAACCTAATGGGACTGAGAACATGGACTTTTGCAAAATTTCATGTGCAAATTTCATGATAAGGGCAGAATCGTTTGTACTAAATCTGCACAAACAAAGTTGCGCGAAAGTGCTCATTTACTACCTAACGAAAATCATAAGCACCTACCTTACAGGATAACGGCAAGTGTCGTATTTTAAAAACTCCTTCTGCCCATTTAAATGTACAATTTTCTTCAAGGAAGTTATAGATTTGTTCGAAACCCTTTGTTTTCGCACAAAGGGTTTCGGACAAATCTCTGATTTCCTTCCTTCCAGTTTTTATTTAAAAACCGGCCTATTTATTTACATAAAATACCTATTCCGATGAAGTTATAGGTACATAGGGCGCTTGCAATACAATGCAATTGCTGACGCTTGGTCAGACGAAACTACTTCTTTAATGTGGTAAGTAAGTTTCAGTCTTACCTGATCCGCTGAGAAGTCCACCTCCGATGACATCTGCCATGTACTTATACTGAGGTCCTTTTACACTGGTCTTTGTGTTGGATAGCAGTGCCTGAAATATACCCGTAGGTTTTTAATGATAGAAAACGATTCGGTCTAAATCAAAATCAGTCGGCCTAGCCTTTTCCAAACTATTTTTGCATCTAACCGGATTCACTGCCTATCGGACCTCCATGTCTGAATATTTCTTAGCTTCAGGCTACAGACCACTCGCAACGACTCAAAAATCTACAGAAGGCAGCTGAGACAAACCGCCTAACGTGTTTTCCGAGTCACGAAGGAATCTCGTTCTCGGTAAAGATGGCAAAACGAAATTGATTTTGTATAATACCTAGTTTTTAACCGACTTCCTAAAAAGGAGGAGGTTCTCAGTTCGACTGAATTTTTTTTTTTGTATGTTTGTTCAGCGATATTTTCGCTAATTGTCAACCGATTTTGATGATTCTTTTTTTGTTTGGAAGAATATCTTTCCGGACTGGTCCCATTTCAATTTGGTGAAGATCTGATGAAGGACTTCGGAGATAGGTGACGGAACTCTTCAATAAATGATAGCAAACCTGCCGGGATTGCTGAAATATCATGTCTGTTTATTGTTTACACCAGTTCATAACTGAACATCACGGCGGTACGCTGTGAAGGGGTACGCAGATGTGTACAATTCAACCATGGTTTTGGGGTTATCTATTCAGGTAACTTTATTGTTTATGAACTGATCTTGGTGATTCTTTTTGCGTTGGTTTTAGTTAAAGCTAACCACTAAAAAGTGAAAAATAAAAAACTTTTTTACAAAAAAGAATACAACCGACTTCATAACAAAAAAACACTACAAAGTATAAAATAACTATAATTTCGGAAGTCGGTGTCAAAAAACGAAGAAACAACAAAAACACAGTCTTCCGAAATTATAGTTATTTTATACTTTGTAGTGTTTTTTGTTTTAAAGTCGGTTGTATTTTTTTTATGTGATGCGTGCACAACTAAACAGACAAAAATTTTAACAATAGTGGAAATGAGTGTGCCTAGGAAGTTTATTACATTTTTTATAATTAAAATAAATAAATAAATAAATATCTTGGGACAACTCAGACACGGCCATCTGATCCCAAGCTAAGCAGAGCTTGTGTTATGGTAACCAGACAACTGATATACATACTTATATAATTTATAAAAACATACATAATTATTATAGACTCAATACTCCTTAAAGCCCACAAATGTTCAAACCCTCTTCCCCTTTGCACTTGTCCCGTTGTAACCAGAGCACCAGTGGTACGTTATCTCGGCCATCAATTAGACGCCTGCCTATCCTGGAAAACACACTTACAAACAGTGTCCGCACGAATACGAAAACTTATTTTCCTATTTAAGAAGCTACGTGCAAACAGCGAAATTCTTAAGATTGTTTACTCGGCACTAGCCGAATCAGTACTGAGCTATTGCCTCACTGCCTGGGGAGGGGCCGCCAAGACCGACATTATACAGGTGGAACGAGCTCAGAGGGCTGTAATTAAAGTCATTCTTAAAAGACCCTTTAGATTCCCAACACGGCAACTTTACATAGACTTCAAAACACCAACGGTTCGACAACTTTACATACTTCGCTCAGTCATGCGAAAACACGTAACTCTTCCATACTGCGTAAATAACAGCCCAACAGTAAGGAGAAGACCCAAACCAGCTTGCCCCATAACACACATAAAAGCAACATTTGCTAGACGTCACTACCCCTACTTAAGTGCCCTTATTTACAATAAAATACACACGAAATTTAAAATACACACACTAAACGCACGCAACTGTAAAAAAATAACTAAAGAATTCCTTCTCACCCTAGATTATGACGAAACAGAAGCACTGATGAAACCTTTATACAAATAACAAATCTTGAGTATCACGAATACTTACACACCCTCAGACTCTCCTAATACCCACCCTACACACACAACACACACCCTTACTTGTACAGACAACCATACGAGGACTATAGCTGTAAGTCACCATCCGAGGACCTTCTAGAAAACCAGGTTAACGACGACTTACGACTTTATTAACAAGACAGAAAGAAAGAGAAAACAATATTTAGGTTGATGAGCCTATTCGTATCGTGCTATCTCAATTTTTTTTTGGTATGACTTCCTATGAACAACGCGAGGACCTTAATACATTCGAAAACCCGCCTGGGAAGTACCATCCGAGGACCTGTGTGTGAGCCAAACGAGGACCTTAACCATCTGACCAGGGACACCAATGCGAGGACCTAATTTAACACACTTTTTCTCATTTCTTGTACAATGTGAGGACGCAGTATTAGACTTTTTATGTACAGTACGAGGACGTTTTTCCGAGTAGACGGTGTACAAAGCGAGGACCTTTTGAAAATTTCCAGTACAAACTTTTTACACAATTATAATTTTACCGTAATAATATTTAAATTATCTTTATGTAGGCAATTCTATTCACACACGTCAATTTCTTGATTTAAGTACCATCAGAGGACCTAATTTTGATTTTAACTGACAAACGTTCAAAATGTAAGTCTTTTATAAAAATATTATAATCACGGTGATTTTATGAAGCTTTCGCTGGAATTGTCTCCTCAACGGTTACTTGTATCGTCTTGAAACTTTGTATTCTATTTGTTGACATTAAATTTCATAGTAATACATCTGTTATGGTGATGTTATTGTAGCTACTGGTGGAATTGTCTCCATGTGAGACAACTCTTCATCGGTTACTTGTAGCGTCTTGAAACTCTGTGTGCTTTTTGTTGATATTTCATAGCAATACATAGTCATGGTGATGCTATGTAGCTGCTGCTCAAACGGAGAGGAGAACTACTGGTACCATAATTCTGGAGCTCGAAAGACAATATTGTTCAAGCGCACCCCCATCTAGCATCGTCGCACACCTTCACCTAATGTGGCTGATCCAACGACCGCAGCAGCACATACTCCCATAAAAGGCATCATCATCTGCCCAGCTTGTTCCCAACTATATTGGGGTCGGCTCCCAGTCAAACCGGATTCAGCTGAATACCAGTATTTTACGAGGAGCGGCTGCCTACCAGACCTCCACAACCCATTAACTGGGTAACACGGTACTTCTTGGTAACACTGGTGTCAGATTTTCTGGCTACTGACAATCCGTAACGACTGCCAAAGATCTACAAATGACAGCTGGGACCAACGGCTTAACGTGCTTTCCGTGGCACAGAGGAATCTCGGTATGTTAATATGGTATATACTCCCATAAAAGGCATACACGTAACATATTGCTCAATGGCTCTTTAGGCCTCACTGGTCAGGCAACGACTCCGCCCAAAGTTCGACGCCCTTTTCCTCATGTTACCCGGAGATCGTTGAGCTCCCGTCAACGCACGGCTGCCTTTCTGGTGCAGGTGGAGTGAGAGGTATGCTGTCTTTCCCTCTCTGACGTTTCATTTGAATGTATCTTTGACGGCATTCCGAGAAAACGGAAGCGATAGACCACCCCCAGCGTCCTCGCTAAACGTTCCTCCAGCGTATGCTGCACGGTGTTCTCGGGACATTCCACGCGCTAGTGACAAACGGGCATCCGCTTCCGACTCATGCGACGCAGGTACTTCCCAAAGCATCCGTATCCAGTAAGCGCCTGAGTCAGCTGGAAACTGAGGGCGCCATGTCGCTTATCCAGTCACTCATGAACCTAATAACCATCGCTTTCTGCGGTCTTGGCAGTGCCACGGCGTTTCGGGCTATTAGGATTACCGCCCACAAGGGTGCCCCATAAATAGCAGGCGGGCGGGCAATGGACCACACGATTCTTACATAGTCTTCTGGAGGAAGTGTTTGGCCCTGCTAAATTGGGTACAACCCACAAAAGAGCAGCTACAATGCACATCAACCTGGGGACCGAGTCCTAGGTACTTAGTCATCAGCTCGATATTGATGCGAACGCCACCAACCACTATATGTTAATCCTGAGCTGGCTTGTTCCAAGGTTTCCATGGGGAAACAGAGGGCTTCGGACTTATGCAAAGCCACTTCGAGACCCAAACGCCGGATTCTTCCGACGACCTGCATAACCCCTGCCGTGGCCAGTAGCAGTGCGTGGCCAGTACTTGCCAATGTCATTGCCCCCGGGCCGTCACCAGGGTATCATCAGCGTAACATATCTCATCGACACCGTCGAGAAGTGCAGTGGCCAGTCATATCCAGTTCAATGTTCCACAGCGGTAGCTCTAGGACCGAGCCCTGTTGTTTCTGACCAGCCATAAGGATGATGGTTGAATAAATGTAGTAGTGATTGTCATTGATTACAGCTGTACAGCCAGGTTGGGGGCAGTTAAAAAATAATATTGCTTGTTTTCAGTGTTATCTTTGCTTCAATTTACAACCTTAAATGCTAAAGGGAGTTCTATAGATTTAACCATAAAAAAAAATTACGTACACACTTAATTAAAATAACAGTTATGTAAACTGATCCGTAAACATCCAGATTCTTATAACACTCGGGGAGACATGCAAACAAAGTATTCGTTGCGCCATGAAAACAGTATCAATTTGCCTCCCTCCCGCCTTAAATTACATTCTTCTAGTCCATATTCAATGTCAATAAAAATATATAATAAATTACCAGTAGACATAAAACAACAAAATAAAACCAATATATTTTTAAATAAATAAAAACAATTCTTAATTAAAAAATCTTATAACACAGTAGACGAATATCTAACGGATAAATCCATTAATACATAAGTATTAATAACAGTTACTTAGTAAGTAAATAAATGTATTGAGTACCTAATTACAGTACAATTACATTTAATATTATATAGTCATACTATACTAATAATAATGAAAAATCTTTAAGTGAATTCACAAATAAATAATATTAATACATACCTAGATAATATTAAATAACTAATACAATTAAATAAATAATTAATATGAATGAATGGTAATTTAAAAAACTTATTATGATACAAAATAATACAAATATAGTTAATAAGTTTTTTGTTTTATTTTATGAAAGCGCTCTTCCTCTCTCTACTTATTTAAAAAATTTGCTGTGCCCGACAGGGTTCATAATTGTTTCCATTTTTATATTTGCCACCTGTATTTGTACATTATGGATAGCAATAAACGATTTGATTTGATTTGATTTGATTTGAACAGAACGGTGGAGCAAACTCCGGCGCGATCTCATAGTGGTATGGAATAAGCGACTGTCGCAATCGCAACCCAGCGCTGGGCCCGCCACAATCGTGGCGAGAAAGTCAACTCTTTGAGGAGTGGTTAGAGAGGCGCCACGACGTCCTCGTATTCCATCTGACGCAGGTCCTCACCGGACACGGTACAACACCCAATTGTCACCATTGTGTGGATCGTAATGAGGACACTACATGTCTTTGTAGCGGCGATCGGCAATGGTGACTTCTCGCGTTCGGCCCTGGTCCAATCCAAGGTCCGGAGTCAGAGAGCATGGGAAACAGTCACCTCCTTCTGAAAAACAGAAATGCAAGCGAAGGAGGAAGCGAGATGGGTGAGGAAGAGGCAATCCTCACGTCCCAGCCGCCGAAAGAGACGCCCTGTGCGTCAGCAGTCGCCCTGAAGCTCCGCCCAGAGCGGGAGAATTCATTTGATGATTTCACATCCAAAGAAAAATGGATATGGTTCTAGAGTTTCAAAAGCTTTTTGTCTCGTACTGTGAATATGACGTACTTCCATGCAAATGGTCATCCCCAATTTCACCATCAAGGACGAGAGTTCTGTTACAATGGAAAAATAACCCAATTTAATTGTTACGTAGTTTAAGGCATCTGTAGATTGATTTGATTTTCAGTCGAGAAGGAAGTGATTTTATAAAATCAGACAATTTTGAAACAATTAAAAGCCAATACACATGGAAATCTATCCAAATGGGGACCTGAATACACATGTTCGGAAAAGCTATCAATATGAGGACTTTTAAACACACTGCGTGGAAAAACTTCCATCCGAGGACATATGTGTGAAGAATAACACATAAGTCCCCGCAAGGTACTTAAAATATGACTGAAGTGTAAATGTAGTGTGTTAAAAATTTATGAGAGCTCACACACGTTCGGAATGTGAACATGACTTTCCGCGATCAAACCGAGGTCCACCTAGATCGACATCAAGTTTCCCTTATTAAGTATATAGAAAGGCTCAAAATCGAATGGAGAATACGGTGAATTGGTCGGGTCAATCCGAGGACGTACGAAAAGGTCCTCGGATTGAAAATGTCCTCGGATGTGCCTTGTGTATTCAGGTGCATGTCCTCGCATGGTACTTAAAACAAACACACCCTCACACACAACACACATCACATCACTCACCCTCACACCACAAACTTCACCCATTACATCACACCACACGCGCTTTCTCACATAGTTACTATTGCCACTGTTACACGTTTCGGCCTTCCTAATTTTGTAAACCCATCCAACGGACGAATCGATGGCTCCTATAACACAGGATTTTCCTAGTATCGGGGCCATTATTCACAAAATTGACCACAATTGATATAACAACTTGATAATGTAACACGCATTGTATCTCTTCTTTTTGGCATTAAACATTATTATTATTATTTTTATTTAAACATTTGTTTTTCTCGGCTAACCGGGTAGCCGGAAAACACTGATACCACGGGCCTAAGCCAAGTGATTACCAGTTGGGTTAAGGGTTGTAAAGGCAGTAGTTGGTACAACCCGATTTTGTGATGTAGCTTGATTTGAGGGTGGATTTAAGTGGGTATGTTGGTGCGTGTTGTCTGATTCAAATTGCAGGAACTTCCTCACCAGTCTGCACGTGTTTAATATTACTGCCTTCTGCAGTAGGTGGAAGGTGTTAGAGGGCAGATTTAGGGATGTAAGGGACTGGTGAAGTTGTTTTGGTATTACTCCTGTTGTGGATAATACTATAGGGACTATTGTTACTTTTTGCAGATGCCAGAGTCGGGTTATTTCGTCTTTTAACTCTGTATACTTAGATAACTTTTCTGCAATAGTAGTTTGTAAGTTGTGTGTATTTGGTATGGCGATGTCGATGAGGTATCCGGTTTTGTTTGTTTTGTTAATTAATGTGATGTCTGGTCTATTGAAGTGAACGGTTCGGTCAGTGAAAATCCCTCGGTCAAAATATAATTTTGTTGACAGGTTTTCGAGCGTAGGGTTGGGAATGTATTTATAGTAAGGCACTATGGAGTCTATTAATTTGTATTGGTGCGCTAGTTTTTGGTGTATGATTTTAGCGACTTGGTCGTGTCTATGTTTGTAGTCTGTCTGGGCTATTGATTTACATGCACCCGTAATATGCTGGATGGTTTCTGGTAAACTATTACATTTTCTGCAAGTGTCAGTGTTCAGGTTTTTTATAGTGTGCTTCCTATAATTTTTTGTTTCAATAATTTGGTCCTGTATTGCAAGCATGAAGCCTTCAGTCGCAGGAAAGAGCTCGCCTCGTTTAAGCCATGCGTTCGACGCTTCCTTGTCGACATTAATTTGGCTTAAATCTTGACAATGTCTCCCGTGTAAAGACTTCTGGCTCCATTCAAACAGTTTGGTTTTGCTGTCGGTTAATTTTTCGTTTTTCTGTTCGGATTTGTCTTTCAAATTTAGTGGAGTATAGTGAATATTATTATTAGACTAGCTGTTGCCCGCGACTTCGTTCGCGTGTATGTCGGAAAGTAAAATGATGTAGCTAGGTAAGATCAATAAGATATACGAACAGTCAATATCTAGCATTGTTTGACCTCTTTTTTATGGATGGGAAAACATCAAATGACTCCTTCCGATTGGGGCGGAGTGGAAGGGAGTGTCAGACTGTTACTGACTAAAACCCATCCGTGTTCCTCTTAATGCCCGTTGCATTCCAGAGCCGCGGTGACTCTTTCAAACAAATTCCGCAACCCTGGCAGGCACTGGCCCTAGCGGGCCCCGTCTTTTATGCTGACATCTTTTTGTGGCGCGCGTGGAACACAACGCGCCGCCGTCGACCCGGGCCTGGTTCTTATCGGATGGTGAGCCACCCAACGCTTGCCATCCACAAGCCCGCGTTGCTTGACCCCTCTTAGAATTAAGAATTTGGAAGAGTGTTATGCCAGGCAATGGCTGTATCCCCCTCTTGTGTTCATGTAATTTTTCGTGAAGAAACGTTTTTTAATGATAACTCTCCTCTCATTTCATCGAAACTATTCACAGCAGTCCTAGAAGATATCGTGAAAAGTCGGTATGGATTGGGACTACAGCGGTATTAACGTCAATTGTGTGCCTACCTGTCGCACTTAAGATTTGCATATGACTTTGTGGTTTTCACTGAGAACTTGGATGACCCCCAGAAAATGCTTCTTTTAAGTTGGGTCTTAGGATGAATATGGCCAAGACGTTATGGTAAACACCTTCAGCGATTTAAATCCTACTGGTAAAGTTGGAAATGAATCGTTGGAGATGATTAACCGATATGTTTGGCCATATCCTTTCAATTGGCAAAGAAAATAATCAAACGGAGGTATCGAGAAGAATACAGCTTGGATGGCCCGCTTTTATCAAAATGGAAGACATTCTGAAGCCTGCCAAAATTCTGCAATGTCTGAATTCTCGCCTCTATAACCAGTGTGTTTTCCTACCATGACCTACTTACTTACATGGACGCTCACGCAGGAGGCTGTGTACAGACCGATAGTTTCACAGAGAGCCATGGAGCATTCCATACTTGGCAGAGGTACGTCTTCGAGATCCGAAGACGTACGAAGGTTTTCAACATCGGAAAACGAATTGTGGAACTAAAGTGGAGCTGGGCAGGACACTTGGCAAGGCACGGTGATGACTGATGCGTCCGAGGACTGGAAGAAAAAGTATTGGTCGGCCGGCGGCGAGATGGGCGGACGATATTGTTGCCATCGTGGGTAGAATCTGGATGAGGCTGGCACAGGAACGTGGGGATTGCCACACGAAAAGAGAGGCCTATGCTCAGCAGTGAGCGAAGTCGGGCTGTGGATGATGATGATGAATCACGATGTTGAAGAAAGTTGCTAAGGTTGTTAACACGCGATAGAGCTATGTAAATTGAGAAGTTAACCCCCGCAGAGGACACGGTGGAGCCTACGGTGAAGGTCTGCCCTGCTTGGGCGGAGCACCGCCGTGTCCTCGTCGAGGCGATCGGCGGCGGCGACCTCTCGCTACCGGCTCTGGTTCACTCCATGGCCAGAGCGAAGAGGCAAATCTCACAAAAAATATGGGAATAAATACGATACAAAAAAAATCAAAAATAAAAACACCTTTAAGGATTCGAACCCACACCTATTATTTCGAAAGGCAGTTTTTTAAACCGAAGGTCTATGAGTTCTGTTGACATTTATTTCAAATAGCCGATCTTATTTATGTCATGATTTTTGGCTGCTGAGCTCTCCGAAAGTATAGCGTGATGATAATCATTGCATAAGTTAGACCCATAAGTATCTGCAATATTGTAATATGTTGTGGCTTCTTATAACAGTTCCTCGCTAAACTGTTTGGAAAAATGTCGAATAAAATTTTAAATACAAAATAAATACAAAAATAATAACAGTTGCTGGGGATCAAACCATGTGACAATTGTCGTTCAAAACAGACATTTTTGAATATTGCTCATCCCCCAAAGCACATAGATTCAAGATGAAAATCATTTTGTCCAAATAAACCGTTTACATACACTTTTGAATTGTTAAGGTCAGTTAGTCAAAAACATAAAGCTACATTCCAAAGCGTAGATCTCTATGGAAAAGAACATGCAAGAAACTCCACGGCCATTCTTTTAAATCATGAGCCCTGACATGTGAAAATTCCCAATTAAAAAATAAATCTTATGTAATTTAAATAAACATTAAATTCGCAGCACAGCGGAGTGCTCGTGTGTTTAGAAAAATACTGGTTACATTCTATTCTATTCTATTTTTGTTTATGGCAAAGTCGAACCGTCCAGTTCAGCACTGTTACGACGCAAGAACCAGAATTGTTCAAGACCGACCAAGTCCGACGTCCAAGGCGACACAACTCGATTTGCGTCCGATACTTTACACGAATCACAATTGATCGCGGAGGCTTAGTAATAGGGTCCCGTCACCGTGCGTACGGTACCCTAATAATCGGTAATAGAATAGCCATTATTTGCAAATCGAACCGTTCGACCTTTCGAATTTGAATCTATCGCGCAGGCTTAGTAGTAGAGTCCCGTTAGCACTTTGGTACGGAACCCTACAGGCCTGGATTCCCAGTCCAGTTCAGCACTGTAACGACGCAAGAACCAGAATTGTTCAAGACCGACCAAGTCCGACGTCCAAGGCGACAACAACAATCCGAACAAATCAGAGATTTCTTTTTACGATTTTGGACTCGAAACCCTGTCAAAGACTTGAAAGACCTTTTATGCGACCGAATACCCTAGCGAACGACAATGCTGTTAAGAATCGTGTGGGAGTCATACTCTGACGGAAAATCTTAACACCGTTACAGAAAAACGCGTCATCAGTGCTACGCCATCTATCGACCATTTGGTAAACTGACAAAATATTTGGCCGAATGGAGACGGTAAATAAGGAGCCCATATATAACAATAATTAACGTTATGGTATTAAAATGTTCACTTTTATTTTACTACTTATTAAAAGTTTCATAAATAACTCAACAATTTGTTTTGATGTTGTTTTCATGCTTACGTGCATTTCATCTTTCTCAATAGATGGCGCCTAACAGTCGGTCACCGCAACGCTTGGCGCTGTATGAAGTTCCTTACTAAAATTAAAAATTCAATATCTTTTGATTTTGTGGGTCGATTTTGATGAAATAAACGCTATATTATGTTACTCGGGTTAACACTTAATATTTTTAATAACTTAACTTTCGAAACCAATCAGTGGTTTTTGCGTGATGCTGACACAAACAATTGGACAAACAGACAAACAGACAAAAATTTCAAAAATGGCATTTTTGCGTTTTGTGTCTTTTTCCTAACATTTCTCAGTTATTTTTATGCGAAAATATTCAATGTACAGACACGGCAAATCTACAATTTTATTATATGTATAGATAAATTACACCCAGACACAGTTCAAACAATTATGCTTATCACACAAAGTTTGTCCTGAGTGGTAATCGAACCCACAACCTCCGGCTTTGCAGTCAGGGTCACTAACCACTAGACCAACAGGCCTGTCATTAACTTCCTAGGTACACTCAACAAGCATGAATTAATTCAAAATATTTTTTAAACGTAAACTATGCCAGAAAGCTTTTTACACGCCTAAAGACTATCTTGAGGACAAAAACGCATTGACCTGCTTCAAAGATGTACGTACACTGCCTAGTGTTTATTTTTAATTTTATCCTTTGTTCTTTTATATGTACACAGTGTCATTTTTTATTAACTTTTTGGCATAAATTTTACTTTTTAAAAAGTTTTCTACATTATTTTATATGATTTTTTATTTTATTTGATTTCATTATTTTGACATGAATACTTACTTTGTAAAATATTTTATTTTTTTTACTTTTATTCACTATTGTGAATATGAGAACAATGTGGGTTATTGTTTCTTGATTTTTTTTCTCTTTTAAGTATTTTTTAACAATGTCTGGAAGTACAGTGTAGAGTTCTTTTGTGACCTACCCGAATGTCCTTTCATTGGCATTGTTCGTCAAATCGTTGAGCTCCTTATTGGTTCTAAGTTGAGCTACTCGACTACTGACCAAGGCTTGCAATGACTGGACAGGTCCACTCAAATATGTGTGGTCCTTTCCTCAAAAGACTATTTCGGACACTGATCTGCATAATCCTCATAACATATTGTGAATGTGGGGAGCATGTACATCGCTATGACAGGGCCTGATAGAGGTGTATTTCATGTTAGTAAACAATGTCTGGCAGTTTGAGTTTTTGTTTATGCGGCCTACCCAAATGTCCTTACTTTGGTATTGTTCGTTAAATCGATGAGGTCCTTAAAGTTCTAAGTCTGAGCTACAGGATAATTGACAAATGCTTGCACTGACTGGACAGGTCCACTCAAATATGTGTGTTACTTTCCTCAAAAGACCACCTGAGACATCAACTTATATGGATTTGACCTACTGGTCAATTGTATGGACTTCAAAAGAGACTTTGACGTCTGAGTTAGTTTCGGTGTTTCGTCTCAGGGTCAAAAAGATTGACGTAATAAAGTGTTATTTACAACCTACTTACAAAATAAATATCATTTATCATTCAATGGGTTCTGTTGGTTATTCTACCCAAGCTATTTGTTTTTTAACCTTTTTTAATTTTATGTTTTTTTTTTATAACAGACAGATGTGTTGCTGGGGAGTTTTTTGCGCCACTTCTTCTTCCCAGCTAAAACACTAGGAAGTGGTGACGGGTGGGCATTTTGGGGGACTGTCTTTATGAAAAATTTGACGTTCAAAAAGTGCTGGCTCTCAGCCTAATTTGAATACATGACTTTTGTTTTTTTTTTATTTTTTTGGAAATAATTTCAAAGTACAGAAATGACTCGGCAAGAGATTTATTTTATGTTGATGTTATAGATAATGCACGGTTTCTGTAGGAAACATCCATGGGAGCGAACCCAGAGAAAATACTTATAAGTGACGATGACGAACTTTATAAAAACTTGGGAGACATACCTTTAGATCATCAGGATTGCTCATTAAAATGTTCAGGTCAGGACCGAGCCAGAATTTCGACACATTTCCATATTCTGTAATAATTTCTTTCAGTACTCTTGCGAATCCTGAAAACAAAGTTAGTTACTTTTACCAAATGGAACTGGAAGAATTACCAAGAGAAAGGATTATTCTTAAACTGCGTGCTTCTGAGTCGCATCTTTTAACGCACACCCAGTGCTTCAGAGCTGGGACCTTGAAGTGACTGTCCAAATACAGCCTTCATAATAATTTAAAAACAAGTTTAACAAAACAGTGGTCGAGATGGGGCGGCACAGGTCGAGCCAAATGATAGCCTAGTACTTTTACACTGATACTAGCTTTTGCCCGTGGCTCCGTCCGCGTGAATGTCGGATATCGCGTAAAAAAGAGAGCCTATGTCCTTCTCCACAGACAGGCGGCGCGTGCAGCGGCCAGTATCATCAAACGCGCAAACACATAAGGCAATGTACGATGTTGTTTATGAAGAAGCGGGGCGTGAAGCATCGCGTGGTGCGGGGCGTGAAGAGTAGCGGCGCCCGCCGTTGCGCCCGCGGCGGATCCTCTAACGTGTAGCTTAGCATGCGGCGTTCATCGCTGCGGGGCGCTCGTCGGACGTCGCGGACGTCGCGGACGTCGCGGCCATAGGGAGCGGAGGGCGGGACCGACGTTCGTGTTTTAATCACAGAGAATAATTTGACATCTCAAGTGATTGGTGGCGGGTATCGCCGTACAGTTCTCGTCAAATAACTTTGCCCCTCTGAAGTTGTGTCGAGGGGCTGCGTAGTAGTCAAAATTACGAACACACTGCAACTGCGCATGCGCAAGAGACATGGGGGCGGGGCGCGATTTTATGTCTCAGTCGTTAGTTTACGTTCGATGCATGCTTGCGTCCCGCTTGCTCCCGTCTACGTTACTGCACCTGCGCGATCTTTGCAAATGGCTAACTTCAGAGGGGCAAAGTAAACTATATGTTCGTATTGCCACGGACAAGGCCGAAGGCGACGCGACGCCTCGGGCACCGCCGCGGGTCCGCCTGCATCTCAAGCAAACGCGTGTAAGATCGTTTCTCCGTAAACGCTCTCATAGAATGCCATATTTTTTTATTTAGTGCGGGCCGCGTCGCTGAACGCTCCACTCGACGCTAGTTACTTCTTTCGCATTTATAATATTAGTAGGGAAGTAGGGATAGGGTAATTCCCGCCACCTGCCGACACGAATTATCCACTCGAGGAAAAGAGGTGATTATTATAACTTGTTTAATTGCGATGTAATAAGCAGATTATTGTCTCATTCTGTACGACCGAACCCGAACATTTTGTATTGTTTAATAATAATGCTGACGCTTGCACTCACGATGGCGGTGCATTGCGCTCCATTTGTCAATTAATTACTTTAGTACCAACAAATCCGTGTAACACTAAACATCGTTTTACTTAACCAAATTCCCTAACCGGGGTCGCAGCGCGGTACTCATAACATTAACAAACAAAGTGTAAGGTAACCACCGTACATCTTTATGGTCCTTCGAGCCGGATCAATGACGCGAGCAATCAGTGGACTGTGTATTTTAGAGGCGAGAATGCAGCGGGTTCCGTAAGTTTACCTACTTCTATCTGTCCGCCCAACACAACGGTTTGTCAATGGGCTGTCTTGAATTTAAAAGTGAATAGTTAATCTTTTCTATCAGAATTGTTCGGTATGTGCCAAATAAAGCTTCCATCATAGCAAAAATAACATAAAAATAAAGTGTTGGGTGGTACGGAACTAACGGAACCCTCCGAGCTCGAGTTCGACCGGTAATTGGCTCGGGTTTTAAGTATTACTTTTTGTTCAGATAGGGATTGATACTTAGCTAAATGGGTAAATGGGTATGGGTGGGTATTACTATCATATTATTAGCTGTAAGCCAACCAAACTTAAAAAAATAAATGTAAACGTAGTACCTACTCAGGGCAATAGCCACATGAATATATGGCTGGCATAATATAAGGCATATACACATCGATTATGCCACTGCTCTTACCCCAATTTATTGGGCAGCATTTTTTTTTTTTGAGAAAACGTTATCGCTATTAACGGTAACGTTTTCTTAAAAAAAATAAAAAACGCGGTTTGTAAACGCAGCCACGATACAGGATGAAGGGTGTGTGGCACGATCAGTTTCCACCTAAACCGCCACCTTTGATTTCGGAGCGGAATCGCTCCGCTCATGCACCTTGGGCCATACTTAGAAATCATACGATCCTTTGTTCGGCTAATGACCGAGGGTATACACGCGTGGCGCTCACTCACTGCGCGCGTGATATTTGTACTGGCGGCGGCAAGAAGGACCTTGAGCGGCGGTGCGACGGCGTGCGCGCAGGCGACCGGTGAGGGAGCCGAGCCGCGAGCGCCAGTCTACATTTGGCTACCAGCCCACCTACCCGCGCCGCGGTTAACTTTGCTTTATTGCTTTCGCTTGCTTATTTTGATTTGTAATGTAAATTTCTGTTAATATAATAATTGTCGTTATCGCGAGTCATTATTTATTTCATCTTCCTCTGTTCCGCTAAGCTTCAATCTTTGCTGTAAATAGTTCGGGTTCAATTCCCGTCCGTGGAAATATAGATTTCTACATTGGTGACCCTCGACTACCGCGCATACGGAGGACTCAGGAGCAGCAGGTTACAAGCATTGCCGGTGACATAAGAAGAGCAGTAAATCAACAGGAGTCAAGTTTGCATACATCGGAGGTTGGTTGTGGTCCAAGCACAAGCGGTGAGCGATTTGATTTTTTATTAAGAAGTGATGTCGGACGCGGAGGAATTTTCTGATGCCGATACCAAAGAGGTAGTAACGGTAACACCGGGAGAAGTGGCGAGAGTGGGAGTACGCTGTCCACCATTTTGTCCAGAAGAACCGGCATTATGGTTCGCGCAGTTAGAAGGCCAATTTGTCCTCTCAAAGGTAACCAGCGACACGACAAAATTTTATTACGTTACTACACAGCTGGAAACTAAATATGCACTGCAGGTTAAGGATATTATTACGAACCCACCCGCGTCAGATAAATACAGTAAACTCAAAACTGAGTTAATAAACCGCCTCTCTGCATCGCAGGAGAAGCGAATACAGCAACTGTTAGTCCACGAGGAGCTCGGTGATAGAAGGCCATCGCAGTTTCTTCGCCATTTACAAAACTTAGCTGGTCCTTCCGGAGCATCAGATTTCGTGAAAAGTGTATGGACTAGTCGCTTACCGCAAAATATTCAAACTGTTATTGCTTCACAGATTACTGAACTACAGGTCGAAAAACTAGCCGAGATCGCAGACAGGGTGCACGAGATAGCCCCATCAACTCCGCAAGTTGCGTCTACCAGCGCTGCTACTTCCGACTTAGTCAAGCAAATTAGCGAGCTCACGAAGCAAGTAGCTATGCTTACTTCGAAGGTGAATCAAGGGAACCGACACTCACGTTCACGCTCACGCTCACAGGCCCGATACAGAAGGTATGACCGCTCCAATAGTACTAGATCTCAACAGCCACCTCCAAATCACCCGCACTGCTTCTATCATTACAAGTACGGTGATAAGGCGAACAAATGCAAGCAGCCCTGCACGTTTACGACGGAAAACGCCAAGGGCGGTCGCAAGTAGCGGCTAACGACTGCCCCTCTTCAACAGGCCGTCTATTTATAACCGACCGGACCACAAAAGTCCAGTTCCTGGTGGACACTGGCTCTGACTTGTGTGTTTTCCCGCGGTCGGCAGTCAAGACGCCAGTAATAAAATCAAAATTTGACTTAGTCGCCGCTAACAACACTGTCATTCATACTTACGGACCCATACAGCTGCGACTAAACTTAGGTCTACGAAGGGACTACACCTGGAGGTTTACGATAGCCGATGTGTCGCGAGCTATAATAGGAGTAGATTTCCTTAGCTTCTACCACTTACTCGTTGACTGCCGAAACCAGCGCTTGATAGACAATGTAACGTCACTATCAGTGTCTGGAGTACATTGCAGGTCATCGGACGACATAGCATCTGTGAAGGCTGTAGTAGGAGACACAGACTACCACAAAATTCTGCGCGAGTACCCAGAGATAACACGGCCGCCAGGAACTCACCTACCGGGTAAGCATAACACTATGCATCATATTAGGACGACGCCTGGTCCATCGGTGTCATGCAAACCCCGACGTTTGGATCCCACTCGTACGTTGGTAGCTAAGAAGGAATTTGAAGACATGCTCGCGAGCGGGGTGGCCAGACGGTCGGAGAGTGCTTGGTCGGCCCCTCTTCACCTATTAAGGAAAAAGGACGACGGATGGAGACCTTGTGGTGACTATAGAGCACTAAACGCCAGAACAATTCCAGACAGGTACCCTATCCGTCATATTCATGACTTTTCCCACCAGTTGGCAGGGTGCGCAGTCTTCTCAACAATAGATCTAGTTAAGGCATATAACCAAATTGCTATCAACCCTGATGACATTCCGAAGACCGCCATAACAACACCATTCGGCCTCTATGAATTTAGGTACATGACCTTTGGTTTACGAAACGCTGCACAAACTTTTCAGCGATTTATCGACGAAGTGTTGCTTGGCCTAGATTTTTGCTACGGATATATTGACGACATATTAGTTTTTTCGAAAACTCCCGAGCAGCACAAACAACATTTAAGAAAACTGTTCGAGCGCCTGAGAGACTACGGTATAGTACTGAACACAGCAAAGTGCAACATTGGACGCACAGAGGTGACTTTCCTGGGATACTGTGTGTCAGCGGAAGGTACGAAGCCTCTAAAAACAAAAATACAGGCCATCCAGGAATATCCAGTACCTAAGACAATCAAGGAGTTGCGGCGATTTTTAGGCATGGTAAACTTTTATCACCGATTCATCCCTCAAGCAGCTAAGATTCAAGCACCATTGAATGCCGTCCTTGCTGGCCCCAAAATAAAAGGAAGCCATCCTGTAGTCATGACTTCAGATTTACTTAAGTCTTTTGAAGACACCAAAACTTCACTCTGCAACACAGCTTTACTGGCTCATCCAGATCCATCAGCTGAGTTGGCAATAGTGACCGATGCATCTGACACTGCTATAGGAGCCGTTCTACAACAGAGAAACGGTAACGACTACCAACCCTTAGCATTTTATTCTCACAAGCTTAGCCCCGCACAGAAGAAGTACAGCCCGTATGAACGCGAATTATTAGCGGCATATGAGGCTGTGAAATACTTTCGCCATATGGTAGAAACCAGAGTCTTTGCCATATTAACAGACCACAAACCATTGGTGTACGCATTTAAGGCAAACAGGGACAACTTACCGCCAAGACAATTCCGGTACCTCGATTTTATCGGACAGTTTACGACAGACATCAGGTATTTGCCAGGCAAAGAAAATGTGGTCGCTGATGCTTTGTCACGGGTGGAAGAAGTGTCAGCAGCAATCAACTACGAGGACCTTGCAAGATTTCAGAACAAAGACTCAGAACTGCAAGGCCTAATCCAAAACGGCTCATCGCTCAAGCTGGAAAAGATTGCAACACTGAACTGTAGCAAGCTCATCTTTTGTGACACTTCTACATCAAACCCTCGCCCGTATGTGACACCACAGCTAAGAAAGCAAGTCTTCAACTCACTGCACAACTTACACCACCCTGGATGTTCTGCTACAGTGCGACTGGTGACTCAAAACTTTGTATGGCCTGGGATTCGCAAAGACTGTAGAGAGTGGGCTAGGCATTGTTTGAAATGCCAAACAAGCAAAATTACCCGCCATACTACCTCACCTTTTTCCACATTCCCAACTACATCCACCAGATTCTCCCACATTCACCTCGACTTGATAGGGCCCCTAACCCCTTCTTATGATTACAGGTACTGCCTCACTGTCATCGACCGATTTACTCGGTGGCCTGAGGCGTATCCTCTAAAGGAGATCACTGCCGAGGCCTGTGCTGCAGCCTTGGTATCTGGTTGGATAGCTAGATTCGGCTGTCCCGCACGGGTGACTACGGACCAGGGTCGCCAGTTCGAGAGCCACCTGTTCAAGGCCCTCACTACCCTGGTTGGTGCGCGCCACTTTCGCACCACTGCCTACCACCCTGCTGCAAATGGCATGGTCGAGCGACTGCATCGACAGCTCAAGGCAGCCATTATGTGCCATTCCTCGTCACAGTGGACAGAAGCCCTACCACTGGTACTACTCGGCATGCGAAGTTCTTGGAAGGAGGACATCGAAGCTACACCTGCAGATCTGGTATACGGCGAATCTTTACGACTACCTGGTCAATTTCTATCTCCTACAGAGCAGTTCACCGCAGCCGATGTCACTCAGTATGCCACGCGTCTCCGAGTACATATGGCCAAACTCACTCCGAGGCCTACGTCGTGGCACACGACTTCTCCTTTCTACATACCACGAGACCTTCATACCACTTCACACGTCTTCCTGCGCCGTGACCATGTCCGAGGGTCTCTGGAGCCACCTTATGCTGGACCATACAAGGTCCTCGAAAGACACCCAAAATACTTTAAGATAGAGGTAAAAGGGAAGAAAACTAACGTTTCTGTTGACAGACTCAAACCAGCCTTCATGATGAGGGAAGAAGAAAAAAAGCCAGAGGCAACACCAATTGCTATTACCACCACAGAAACGACGGGCGAAGAAAAGAGAACCAGAAGCGGACGGCGAGTGAGATTCCCAGATTTTTATCGACCGTAGTTACGGTCTGGCAGGGGGGAATTGTGGCACGATCAGTTTCCACCTAAACCGCCACCTTTGATTTCGGAGCGGAATCGCTCCGCTCATGCACCTTGGGCCATACTTAGAAATCATACGATCCTTTGTTCGGCTAATGACCGAGGGTATACACGCGTGGCGCTCACTCACTGCGCGCGTGATATTTGTACTGGCGGCGGCAAGAAGGACCTTGAGCGGCGGTGCGACGGCGTGCGCGCAGGCGACCGGTGAGGGAGCCGAGCCGCGAGCGCCAGTCTACATTTGGCTACCAGCCCACCTACCCGCGCCGCGGTTAACTTTGCTTTATTGCTTTCGCTTGCTTATTTTGATTTGTAATGTAAATTTCTGTTAATATAATAATTGTCGTTATCGCGAGTCATTATTTATTTCATCTTCCTCTGTTCCGCTAAGCTTCAATCTTTGCTGTAAATAGTTCGGGTTCAATTCCCGTCCGTGGAAATATAGATTTCTACAGGTGCGTTTACAAACATACAATCTCACATACTATTACACTAACAGCCAGACCCGGAAATCTGTAGGCCATACAAATATTTGTTCCGTGCGGGAATCGAACCCGCGACACGCAGCGCAGAAGCCAATCGCTCAACTACTGCGCCAACCGTGTCGTCATGTTTAACTAAGGTCAGGCAATCTTCCTATTTTACGAAGGCGTCCCCACTAGGTGGACAGTGAAGGTCGCGGTTATATGCTGGTTGCGAAGCGCACATGACCAGTTGACGTAGCAACACCTGGGGAGACCTATGTCTGAAGACGTCCACTGCTAGCTGTGGACGTCTTTCGGCTGTAATGATAATAATAATTATGAATCCATCACTTCATTTAAATCAAAATCCTCTGAAATAGTGATGGCACCTACCGTCAGGCTGACCCATGAACAGCAGGGCGTTCCCTAAGAGCGGCAGTGCTGGAGGACCTGGTATTTTCTTAGCCATCTCGATCATGCGTCTGTTCTTGTATCGCCATAGCAGCCACAAGGCTGCCAACGCACCAACTACTAGTATTAGGTATAGCAGCCAATTCATCCTGGAACAAATAAGGCGATACCTTACATATTGATAAGCACCGACACAGGTCCTCACTGGGCATGGCTGCTTCGGGAGGTTCTTGTGTCGCATGGGCAGGGAGCCGGACGCTCGGTGTCACCACTGCGTCAACTGTCGGGAGGACACGGCGCGGCATACGCTGGCAGAGTGTGCCGCTTGGGAGGAGCCGCGCCGTGCCCTAGTCTCTGTGGTAGGCAGTGACCTCTCGCTGCCGGCCGTAGTCCGTTCTATGGTCGGTGGTGAGGAGTCCTTGGACGCGGTGGTCTCCTTCTGCGAAACAGTTATCGCGCAGAAGGAGGCTGTAGAAAAGGAGAGGGAGATTTCGAGTGCTCTCCCAGCCCGCAGCAGACGGAGAAGGGCATACGCTGCCCTCCTTCGGCCTCCCTAACTGGGTCCAGGGGCGGCGGACTTGGGAACGTCCGTCGCCCCCCATTCATCCGGACCCGAGGTGGCGGCGCGTGGTGTTCCCGTGCGCCCCTCTGACGTCGCAGGGTGAGTCAAACGGTGAGGTACTCCTCCTGCTGACGAGAGGTGGCCCGCAGAGGCGGGCTGGCACCAGCCGGGGATTACGAAAGTCACGTAAGTTCCCGCGATTCTCGGCGTAGGTGGGAGATGGAACACCGGGGTGGTTTTAGCTAGTAAGAGTCTAACAGACCCCTCCGAAAAAAAAAGGCGGTACGGTCAGGAGAAGCCGTTAGATTAGTTAAAATCGATGATCCAAAATAAATAACTATTGTAGCATGGCGTTATTAGCTCCGTACTCGAACTTGCCCTATGCGCGGCGACGATGGCGAGAATATACGCCCCGCCAGCGATTTCCCGCCAACTTTTTTAGTGGGCTCGCGACCGCGAAAAGCAAATGACTTTTCAGCGAGACGTTTTGTGTTTTTGTCAAATTGTTTTAGTGTTAACCCTGTTTATGCCTTTTTACTGTTTTACTTTTACATATTTTTACCTCCTGATAACGTGCTGAACCCATTCAATAGGCCATAAATTCACCCCTGAGAACCTTTCTTACACTACTTTTTTAACAAAAATACAGGCTTCTTATACACAGAGTGATGGGACAGTCAATATTTTTACAAAAAAAAAAAGTGATTTAAGTACATAAATTCGTTCGCTTTATTTTACAAGATATTGCTCTAATGCATTTCTTCTGTACTATTAATACCTCCTGAACTTTTGCCGCATTGCCCTAGAACATAATGCCATATCTCTAAGAAGAGCCTACAAAACCATGATACTCCGCTAGGAGTGCGGTTTTATTGGCAATCTTAACCAGCATAATAAATTAATTAACGTGCCATATTGGCACGGTTCATGCACCATCTCTTCCTACCAATTTGTACGCCACGATATGCGGCTGAACATGTTAGAACTTTTCTTTCTGTATTTTATTGTTATCTTGCATGTATCATGTACACCATGTTTAAACAAATAAAATTTTACTTACTTACTTACTTACTTAAAGAGAACATAGGAAAACTTACTGAGCTTTCCACACACATTATCAATTTGAGTCCGAGAAATTTTGTTGTACTTGTTTTTAATATTTGGTTTCCTTTATACTTAGTTTATAATACGAAAGCTTGATAGCATAAGTATTTTGTCTTATTTTAAAACTTATGACTTTAGTTTTGGCAAGATTAATTTGAAGGTTGTTAGCTTTTAGCCAATCAACAATTTTAACAAGACTAGTATTTATATCATCTTCTATATCTTTACTACTACCAGTATGTAACTGTGCTGTCGTCGGCAGCACAATTACATACAACACTGATAGTATAGTAATATAGATATAGGCCATTAACGGGTTCTATGTGGGGATTGTGCGGTCCATGGCCCTTTATGGGGCCCCGGTGTCTGTTGACCCGTAGAGCTGCATCCTTGGAGGAAAAACTCAGGGCTACGTTGAAGGAGTTAGAATCTACTAAGCACCAGTGCAATCAGCTGCTACAGGAAAGGGAAGATAGTGAGGTGGAAATTGAACTCATCAATCATAAGAACACTGAGTTAAAAAACCAGTTGGCTGAACTACACATTCAGCATATGGACATTCTGGACCAGCATCAACAGCTCCGTCAACTTGTGTCAAATTTCCAACATTGCAGCGACACACATGAACTGGCTTTACAAGTAGTTCTTCCTGAAGGCGGCGAGTGTCGTTTTCATACATTACTTTACATAAATCTAATTCATCACTACTATTTTTTAATTGAAGCACTTTTACATTTTGTTGCCTTAGCTTTAAATTTAATTTGTTGACTTTTTGTTGTTTTAATGATTGTCTACGCGTCGTCATCCATCACGTACGAGCCCACCACTATTAGACGTCACGAGTGTAGTTCCGTATTCCTCCAAGCGCGGCGCCTCAATCATTAAAAAATCGGTCGACGAACACGCACGACAAACGCATTAATTTTGTTAAAACCTGTACTTAATTACTGATTATACGCCTTATTGCTATCGAAGAAGATTTTCATTCATCTCCAAAACAATGATTTATTAATTTTCTTTATTAATCTATTAATTTTAATATATTTGTTAATATGATTATGGCCCTTTGGTTAATTACATTTAGTAATGGTATCATTAGTTAAGTCTATTGTAACCATTGGTTCTACACAAATTGGGGTGCGTTATTGAAGAATTCAAGCAACCAAGAAAAGCACATTATCTATATTTCTCTTTGTCATATTAAGTAAGAACTTGTAGGTAAGTACTTATTTCAATAACATAATCACAAGTCGCACGCTTACTGCTTACCAAAGACTACAATAGTATACTGGCTGCTTACAAAATCATCACACCGTTCGTTCGCCACTGCGGCGCATTCGCAACTGGTTGTGTCCTGAGTTCACCCTGAACTCGAGGCGCGTTCAGTTCGCGTCAAATAACTGTGCCCCTCTGAGGTTGGCTACGAGTGGCTGCGTAGTAGTCAAAATTACGAACAAACTACAACTGTGCATGCGTGGGGTGGGGATTATGGCGGCGCGATTTTATGTCTGTCGCTCGTTTACGTTTGAGGCTTAAGAACTCACGGAGCGATTTTCACCCGCGACCGCCGCGGTGGTGGAACTGCGGTTTTATTTCTAAACTCACGAGACCGGTTATTTGCGCGACGCAGCCGTCGCGCTTGCGATCATCGCCCGCAGATTACTGTACCCCCTACCCCCCGCCGGCCACCGCAGTCGTCCGCCAACCGATCGCAGAGGGCGCGGGCGCCACCCGCCGAGGCTGCGGGTGACCGTGGCCCGCGCGATTCTACTAGTTGCCCGCCGGTGCAGCGGGAACCGCAAACAACCGCACACACCGCGGGCGTAACACGCGTCGTGAGTTGTGCTTTAATTATTTACATATATATCTGCATTCTACAGAAGCTGCGGGCCCGCAACCGCAACGGACGCGGGCGAAAATCGCTCCGTGAGTTCTTAGCCTGATGCATGCTTGCGTCCCGCTTGCTCCCGTCTACGTGACTGCACCTGTGCGATCTTTGCAAATGGCTAACTTCAGAGGGGCACAGTTATTTGACGCGAACTGTAGGTATGACTCGCGTTCCGACCGTTTGTATGAAGATAGAATAGGTAGCTAGATAAAAAAGGGGCTAAGCAGAAATCCTTTAACTTATTCCTACAAAACATTCAAGGCTTTGCATCAAAACAGTTGGAAATAGAATTATTTTTAGAAAAAACAATGTATGATTTTATTTGTGTAACTGAACATTGGTTAAAGGATTCAGAAATGTTAATTAATTATGACAATTATAGTATGGGCAGTTGTTTTAGTCGAAAATCAATGCTGCGTGGTGGTTCATTAATATTGATTTAAAAGCTGTATTAAATTTAAAACACGTAAAGACATTGTTGAACTGTCGGTGGAACATAACATTGAGCTGTCTTGTGTTGAGCTGGATAGGCATATCATAGTGTGCGTTTACAGACCCCCTAATTATCAAAACTACTCTATATTTGAGTCAGTAATGGAAGATGTTTTAGCAAAACTTGCAACTAATAATAAACAAGTGATAGTCTGTGGTGACTTTAATATTAATATTTTAGAAAATAATTCAAATAGCAGTCGATTATTAATTTTTTTTAAATCATTTCATTTGTCAAACGTGTTCAAAGAACCAACCCGTATTACTACAAATACTGCTACATGTATTGATAATGTTTTTTGTTGCTGTGACTACTTAGACAAAACAGTCGTGAATTACCTGCCTTCTGATTACAGAGGACTAACAGTATCTTTTGAGTCCAACATGCCAATACAACGAGCGCAGATACAATTCAGGCAAATTACAATCGGAAAATTAAATAAAAACAGCACTTTAACCAGTAAGTTAAGTGACCAGGGCTTCACAATGGACAACGGTAATATTTTGTATAAAGAATTCTTTTCATTGGTACAAACTGAATTCAATGTCACTTTTAAGCAGCAGACTAAAACTATCTGTCCTAAGTTTTTATTTAGTGATTGGGCAACTAAAGGAGTCAGGAAAAGTAGAGAAAAGCTTTACGAACTGTATGGCCTTAAGCCCTTTATTAACACGGAAACTTTTAATAAATATGTTGCTTGTTATTCAAAAATCTTTAAGAATACTTGTAAGGCAGCAAAGGCTTTATACATTAGCAACAAGGTTAAATCGGCAGATAATAAAATTAAAACGGTTTGGAAAATTATCAATAATGAAACAAACAGGAACAAAAAACATAATAATGATTATACACTGCGGACTTCACGTGGACTCATAAGCGATAGTACCTAAAGAAGTCGCTGAAGAATTTGTAAATTTCTTTACTAGTATCCCAATCAAAACTACTGAAACCTTAAACTCCTCGCCCTCGCTTTCTGTTGAATTATTAAAGGCGAACGTTTCAGCTTGCCCGATTGAATTTAACTTTAAGCACATAACCCCCATTGCAATAATGATCTTGATTTGCTTAAATGCTTTTGCATTTAAGCAAATCAAGATCAAATTGACCGCAGATCTTTGGGGTATGTCTGTAAAGGTTTGTACCTCCATTATTGTCACTATCGCGCCGTTTTTAGCTTTTATATTCAATCTGTGTGTGGATCAAGGGGTTTTCCCGGACCTGATGAAATACAGTAAGGTAATTTCTTTATTCAAATCCGGGGACAGTAAAGATACTAATAACTATAGACCCATATCTGTATTGCCAGTTTTTAGCAAGGTGTTTGAAAAGGTAATGCTCAATCAAATGCTCAGTCACTTTACGGCGAATAACTTCTTACACGATAAACAATACGGTTTCAGGCGACGTTGTACAACTGACGCTGGTGTAACGTTACTAAAACATATCTATAATGCGTGGGAAGAGGCGCAAGATGCCATAGGTATCTTCTGCGACCTGTCGAAGGCGTTTGATTGTGTAAGCCATGAAACATTACTCCTGAAACTGAAGCATTACGGACTAGGCAAAACAGCCTTGAACTTAGTAAAATCGTATTTGAATGATAGACAGCAGCTAGTTCATATAAACGGCAACAATTCAACAGGATAAACGTTAAAATGGGGGTACCTCAGGGCTCAATTTTGGGTCCTTTTTTGTTTCTAGTTTATAAAAATGATTTGCCCTATACTTTACAAAATAAACTAAATATGGTGTTATTTGCTGACGACACATCTTTAATTTTTAAAATAAATAGACATGTTAACAATCTTGACGATATAAATAACGCCCTAATGCAGGTACATGATTGGTTCACTGCTAATAGTTTAGTATTAAATGGAAAAAAAACGAAGTGCATTCGATTTACTTTACCAAATGTTAAAAGTAGTGATTGTGACATAGTATTGAACAGGGAGAAACTAGAATTCGTCAATGAAACAGTTTTCCTGGGGATTACGCTTGACTCAAGGCTACAATGGGGTCCTCATTTGACATCTCTTGCAGGAAGGCTAAGTTTGGCAGCATATGCTGTTAGGAAAATCCGCCAATTTATAGATGTTGAAACCGTGAGACTAGTCTATTTTAGTTACTTTCATAGTATAATGTCTTACGGTATCTTACTATGGGGACGGGCTGCTGACATTGAGTCTTTTTTCATTCTGCAGAAAAGAGCCATCAGAGCCATTTACAATCTCCGCCGGCGGGATTCTCTAAGGGAACTGTTTAAAGAAATTAACATCATGACGGTGCCTTGTCAATATATCTATGAAAATATCATGTACGTTAGAAAGAATCTGCATCTTTTTAGTAAACGAGGTGACAGACATAACTATGTCACTAGAAATAGGAACCAATTAGTTCAACCAGGTTTCAGACTTGCTAAAGTAGCAACATCTTTCATGGGGTACTGTTTAAAATGTTATAATAAAATACCTCCCCGTGTATTAGAATTAAATGAGACAAAATTTAAATCTTGTATTAAACGCACACTATGCAGGCAAGCATATTATAAGTTAGGGGAGTATTTAGTGAAGATAAAAATGCTTGTCTCAATGCTGGTCCTGCTCCACAACGCCACTAGGTAACCACCAAGGACTCAAAGTAATCTGTTAGCATTTCGTAATATTGTTGGACCGGCTGAAGATTGTAAGAATGCAAATCTTTTTCATTGTATAGACTCAACTTATTTAGTGTTGTATAATTTCATGCACATGTGTGAGTACTGTGTACCTTTGAACTATAATGATCATTTTGGGTAGGTCTTTGACTTGGAATGTACCCTGGCGATTGGGGATGTCATGCTCACTCAAAAGTCTGGCTGATGGTGGCGCATGCGTTGGATCATTTGGCTCCCTTAAAAATGGTTGAGCCGAATGGTGCTAGTGTATGCGTCATGTTCGTGAACGGGCGCCGTCAGCTGAGACTGGTCATCTCTCGGCTGCCATGGTTTATTTTAATTGTTGCTTTTTTACTCCGGACTCTTTTATCCTGCACGTCTCTTACATCGTTCTCACATATATGTATAATTTCAATATGAATGATGTAACCATAATTTTGTAACAAAATATTATTTTTAAAAGAGTGTCCGTGGAGTTTCTTGTACGTTCTTCTCCATAGAGATCTACGCTTTGGAACGTGCGAGCTTCATCTTTTTGACCGACCGACCTTGACAATTCAAAAGTGCCTGTAAATGGTCTAATTGAAATAAATGCTTTTTTTTTAAATAAATACTTTTGACTTTGACTTTGACTTTGTACCTACTGTAGATATTTTTACCGTGACTTTACGAACTATTCTCATACCTACCAAACACACATCATTTCATAAAAATCGGACGAGCCGTTTCGAAAGAGTAGGTACGAACACAAACACCGTAACACAAGATTTTTATATTTTAGACTAGCTTCTACCAGCTGCGGCTTCGCCCGCGTTAATAACGGAAATAGCAAGGTTTCCTGATTTGAATTGTACATTTTTTACTCAGGAAACACCCATCCTACACCTACCCTACACCTACCTTACACCTACCCTACACCTACCCTTCACGGGTAGGTGCCTACATAATAATACCAGCCCAAAAATACTATGACACGTTTCTGGTCTCCTGGTACTTGATGTTTCTGGTCTCCTGGTATTTGTGAATCTGAAGTACTAAGGCAGCAGCGGCTCTGAGTTTCCACTTCCTCCTCAGTCTTCATTAATCCACGCCACTTACCGGGATAAAAAGAAGCCTATTTTTTATTCCAGGTTATGAACTACATGTGTGCCAAATTTCATCCAAATCCCTTCAGCCGTTTTTGCCTGATTGTTACACAAACATACAAACATACAAACTTTTTCACCTTTATAATATTAGTAGGATTATATTATAGCTCGAATACCTATTGTTATTATAAAAGATTTTAACCTAAGAAATTAAAAACGAATTGTTAAACTTACTCATGGTTTTCTTTCTGATAAAGTTAAGTCGCTCCAATTATAAATAACAATATCATAAACTTCCTCCCACATCCTTGTCTTGAATACCTACTCTGTCCGAATATTCAGGTAGGTATGTGTTTCTTCCATATTGCTGGTCTGACTCCGATTGCATTAATTGAAAGTTCAATGTCAATATTTGCGATCGACACTCGCGCCGCCAGCACCGGTGAAACACCAGGTAACGACACATCTGTGCCACGTACCAACAGCAACTGCACAACCTATTTGGTCTGTGTGTTGTTGAGCGATCGGCTGTTGCGCTGCGTGTCGCGGGTTCGATTCCCACACGGAACAAATATTTGTATGGCCTACAGATTGTTGTTCCGGGTCTGGCTGTTTGTGTATGTCACTTTGTATGTTTGTAAACGCACCCAAGATACAGGAGAAATTCCTAGTGTGGGGCAACGTTTTATAAAAAAAAAACTGAGTGTGGCAATGTTGCCAACTGCTACCTTTAGTCAGTAGTTAGACAGTTTGCGCCAACTGCTACCTTTAGTCAGTAGCTAGACAGTTTGTAAAAAATTGCTAAATAGCCAAATTTTTTGACCCAAAAAAGTTGCTAAAAGTAGCTGAGCGCTACTTAGTACTTACTACATAGTAGAAAGGGAGGTAACAATATGTGGTCAAATTATAATCACGTTTTGCATATATTAAGTCCAACACAGAAGTAAAAAAATCAGTACTTACAATTATTTTTAAGATAAACGTAGCAGGTAATTAAAGTTAATCTAATAATAACAATGCCGTTAATCAATTAATGTAACTGAAGAGGAAGATGTCGATGGCTGAGGTTCATTATTGATCTTTGAGTTGGAGTACTTTCCTACAATAGGTAGGTACCCATTTTCTTAAGTATTTATTTTGGCAAAACGCAATTAAGTATAGCAACATTTATCACTTTTCAAAAACATTCAATGTCATTTAAAAAGTTTCTAGAAATGTAGCTAAAAAATTTAGCTACAAGTTTCATTAAATACTAGCGCCTGACACCGAAAAATAGCCAGATCTAGCTATGAAGTAGGCATCACTGCGTTTATTTCACCGCAGTGCGCGGCGCTTCATAGATCTCTATAGGATACAAAAATATTTGCGGTAGATTCACCGCAAATTTGCAGCGAGAGGACAACGGTGACTCCACCGCATGCCTTTTTTTCACCGCAGTGCGCGCACTTCTATGACACTCCATACTTCACAGATTGTGCGTTTAATAAACGCAAGGCAGTGCGCGCTAGGCCTTAGATAACGAACTGTATAAGACGGTAAGTATTCAATTTTTATCTAAAGTTAAATAAAATACATTTTATAGAAAAATGTTAAACAATCGATTTAAAACACTTCCCTTGTAACACGTAAAGTTTAAGACTACGCATATTTTTTCCTTTCCATTTTAATTTATTTTTAAGCTTATGAACCATTCTTAAATACTGCAACAGTATTTTTTTGAAAATATGGCAATTTCCAGAATATTCAAGTTTGAAAATTGCCTTGTACTTTCTTTGAACATTTATACAGGGTTATTTGTAAAACACCAACCACCTTTCAGTGGGTGAAAGTACTCATGTTTATAAAGAATGAGACCAAACCTGAAGAATCAAAAAAAAAATCTACTGTTTCATACATTTTCATGAACATTGCATTTTGTATGAAAAAGCCGATTAATTTTTTGATATTTCAGAATTGGTCCCATAATAAAAGTTGTTAATAATCATGATTACTTTCACCCCCTGAAAGGTTGCTGGTGTTTTACAACTAACCCTGTATAAAAAAAATAACAAAAAAATAAAACAATGTCATTTACTCACATTAATTTGTGAGAATTTCCCACACTTTGAAACTATTTATAACGTTCTAAAATTGTATCTCTTAGCCACTAAATGTATTGAAAGACTAGGCTTCCATCAGTGATGCAAATTTTAAGTTGTTGAGGATTATATAGCAGACTTGAATTATTCGCTGCATTAAGGACGCGTTTCCACTGAGGCCACAGTCACGAGAAGTCCAGTGCAATTATTCATTCATTATTATAGAAAAATGATAGAACTCAGTTGTTATAACGATAGATTTGGATGAATTTTTGGTTTTGTAATGGCATAGAAAAAAGTTAAGTCAAAACGTTAACAAAAAAAAAATACAAAATCTTCAGAGATATCAACAAAAAATGCAATTGTAGGATCGAAAAACTTTTTCACAAAAAAAACCGACTTCCAAAAAAAAGACACTACAAAGTACATTTTTCACTTTTTAGTGGTACCCCACACCTAAAAACACCATTGGAAAGGATCACAGGAAAGCAAAAATATGCAATTTCGTATGATTTTTCCACATATTTTTGTCCAGCTATTTGGATTTAAAAACCAAACTGCTGAACCGAATTTGATAAAATATAAATATAAAACAATAAAACAATAATTTTTCAAATCGGTTCATAAATGACGGAGATATGAAGTATCAAACACAAAAAAAAATAGATACAGTCGAATTGAGTACCTCCTCCTTTTTGGGAAGTCGGTTAAAAACAGGGTTTAATTTTTATAATTATACAACGTGGAACAGAATGAACGCAATACCCTATACGCTAAAAAAGGGGTCATTTACTTATATAATTATGAACAACTTTTACTATGGGACCAACACGCTGTTTAGTACATTTTTTATTTTTTTATTTATGAATGGGCTAGCTCTTGACCTCGATCACGCCTGATGGAAAGCGATAGATGAGGTCCATGATGAAGAGAGTTCTCCCGCGCGTCGACGAAACACAGCAGGCTGCTTGACACCGAACTCCGGTGGGAGAGTGGTCGCGAACCAGGCGGGTGTTAGCCCTACCACCGCAAGGGAAGGATTGCCAGTCTTATAAAGTGTTTGGTGAGACTGTCCATTATGCGCCGAGCGCTCGGTTCAGTTGAGTGTCTGATGGAACAAATGGCTACACGAGGAGGCTCCTTCATGCATCCCAAAATTACGTAAAACATTTTGTCAACTCATGCGCACAAAAATGTATGGGGCAGTCGATTTTTTTTTCGCGATTTCAGTAGATATTGAACTTAACTACGATAAAAATCTACTAAACTAGGTACGGAACACAGATCAACCCAGATTTAGATTAACCGCGTAAGCGCTCTTAACCTAAACCTTCTTTATTAAATAATTAACCTTTTTTATCTAAGTAAGTTCCAAAAATGAGTTCCATAAATAACCTAATTGCTTATAGACATGTTTTCTCTGCTGATCAATCATGAAATCTTGCTGATCAAGTAGTTATTTTACTCATGTTATTGTAAGCTGCCTATTTATGATTTAATTTTTGACCATTATCAAAATTATTTGCGGAACAAGGATGGCTGCCTCGCCCCAGCCGCCGCGGCATAGGGATACGCACCGGGCGTCGGGAGTCGCTGGACGATTCCCGGCTACCGTAGGTGCGGGTCTGCGGATGGCGAGCGTTGGGTGGCTCGCCGTCCGATCAAAGCCAGGCCCAAGCCGACGGCGCGTTGTGTTCCAAGCGCGCCTCAATGAGATGTCAGCATAGGAGTAGGGGCCCGTTAGGGCCAGTGCCTGCCAGGGCAGCGGATTTTGTTCGAAAGAGTTACCGCGGCCCCGGAACGCAGAAGGCACTAGGAGGAACATGGATGGGTTTTAGTCAGAAGAGTCTGACACTCCCTCCCGCTCCACCCAGAGCGGCAGGAGTTATTTGATGATTTCCCATCTTTAAAAAAAAAAAAAAAAGGATGGCTGCCTGGTTTTTTAAATTGCAAACAAAATCTTTGTATGCCCGTTCAAATGATTGAAATACTGTTTTTTCGTGGCTCATTTAATTTTATAATTGCTAAACATTTATTTACTTCTCATATTTAAATGTTATGCTAAAAAATCGAGGTTCAGACAGCTATATTAAATATCATTATTTTATTAAATTTTTCAACAGACTTGTTTACCTTGTCCTCTGTGGTCAGCGTCGTCATACCTAACCGGCTGCAGCTGAATAAGAATTTTATTTTATTTGGCGCGACTGCCTCTGACCTCCAGAACCCAGTTACACACAGTAACTGGGTTCTGGAGGTCAACTTGGCATTTCCCACGAAACCCCTTGCCAAACCAACGAGTTTCACAGTAGCTGAGCTTATTTCTGGGCCTTTTCCCAGAAACCTGTTCTTTTTCTTTGAATTATTCGGTAAAACTGGAATAGTACATTCATTTTAATGCAATGAAAAATTCACGTAGGTATATCTAATGACATTTTTTAACACTTTTCCAATTGAACAACAATAAACTTGTCTTTGTAACAAAAAAACAACTGAACAAGTGCGAGTCGGATTTGTACCATAAACTAGTACTAATAGAAATACACTCTGTCAAAATTTCAATTGTCTACTTATTTCGGTTTTTGAGATACAGTCCGCTGACAGACATACAAACGGACGGACAGCTGAGGCTATAGAATGTTGACAAACAGTTTCTGCTATACCTACATTATTTTAAACTATGACTAGTGTTTAGAGATTTTTTAGATTTAGTAATATTATGTAGTTTTAAATGTCAAGCAGCTGCAGACTATATTTTTTTTTGTCCTAACCGGTTAAGTTTGTTTTTACAACTCATCGATGAAGAGGTGTCGATTCCGGACACATTTTTAATCTCATTGTAGATGGTTAATGAAAAGTCGAAGCATAATGTAAAATAAGCTTTTCAACTATATTTTAATCAAAATAATTAAAAATCATGTCGGAAACACGAAGGAGTCTCAGTAATTATGTAATGATCGGTCACACATACACGGGCTGACCGACCAAACAGGCAAGGGTCACTTAAACTTGAAGATCAACACGCGCGGTTGTTATTGTTTAGCCAGGAGTTCGTGCTGTACCACTGACTACAGGAGTTCGTGCTGTACCAGTGTCTACAGGAGTTCGTGCTGTACCAATGACTACAGGAGTTCGTGCTGTACCAGTGACTACAGGAGTTCGTGCTGTACCAGGGACTTCAGGAGTTCGTGCTGTACCAGTGACTACAGGAGTTCGTGCTGTACCAGGGACTTCAGGAGTTCGTGCTGTACCAGTGACTACAGGAGTTCGTGCTGTACCAGTGACTACAGGAGTTCGTGCTGCTTAATAATAACAGCTTTAAATTCAGCCTCAGTGCGTGACTCCAACTCCCCAATTGTCACTTTTTTTTGTACAAATGAAGTACATTCGTTATAGAAAAAAAAGTACATTGTGTCAAAATAAAGTACGACTTTTTACTCTATTTATTTATAATATTTTTTCACCTCATAATAAGAACAGGACAAACATTTATAAACATAAGTGTACAATGGGTCGCATCGCAATCGCAGTCGCACAATAGATTGAATTAGATTATTGTTAATGTAAAAATTAGATGTTTGTATTAATTTAGGACACCACAACTATTTTTTTTTAATTCGAATAACGCGTCTTCCAATTCTCTAGCAAAGTCATCTACGTTAAAACGGCTACTAATTGACTTACGAGGTGTTAGAACATAAACGACGAAATGCCCTTTGTGTTACAGGGCCGCGACGAAGGTATTTTATTAAAAACATCTAAGTAATTAGTCCTGTACTGACCTACCAATGTTCAACAAATAAAAGTATTTGTATTTTTATTCGACATTAATACCGCCACAAAAAATCAACGTAGCAGAATCAAGAAATGAGACTCGCAGCGCCATCTATCTCGACAGCTGCGAACTAACTGGACAAAATCCTTAATCGCGATATCAGAGTTTACCGTGCGATTAGAATATATGCAAACCCCGAATATCAACTGCCGGGCAGTTGCCCACCAGACACATCATCCGTCTGGTCGGAGGATCCTCCCTTTTCAACGGAGGTATGCGGGACTTTACTCTCTGTTCCGCTACCTACAAAGTCCGTCAGATAAATTTCCCAAAGATATTGGACACGTATTTTTTTCTATTTTCACTTAGGTAAACAAAAAATGAAGACGAAGCAGTGAGTTGAAAACTCGTGTGACGTCACTACGTACAATTTTTACTAGTCACGAGACGTCACCAGCCACTGCCACACTCTACTTCAATTTTTATCGATTTGAAATGGCAAAAAATACATCTATATAGGTGCACTAATTATATCAAATATTTTTTGAAAACCTAACGGATGGACTAAATCAAATCATATTTTTTATGTCTAGTAAAATATCCTGGTTCTGAATTTGAAAAAGATTTTTTTTCTTTAATTTCTAGAAAAATGATAGAGGCTACCTAATCTCCAAACCAGACCACTGGAGAATTTATAACCGGGGGGAAGCTGTCGAGTACCGGGTTCACTTCCCCGTTATCTCACCGCTGCCTAAAGTTACTGCGATAATTCTTAATGGAGATACCATCTGCTCAGGGCCTGGAGGTGAGGACTTTGTTTTATGACCAATATCATCTTTAGCCTAGGTATGCATCCTACTTAAAACATCAATACTCATGTCTCGGATGTTAGCCTTGTGCGAAGGCGCTAAATCCAAGAGTTTTCTAATTTGCTCGCTTAAACGCCGCCTAATATCTAGTCAAAACAAAATAAGGGCCACTTCATACTTTTAATATTTGGGTTAATTTATTTACTTGAATGCTTACTTAAGTGACTGATTTACGTCTCATAGCATAAGATAAGTGTTAACCACTCGATTTTACCATTATTTAAGTTAATCTTTAAATTCAGTCAATGTGTGGATTAAATATAACCGTCCTAAAAGCACGATAGACACTATTAAAAATTGTCTTTTGAACTGTCAATCAAGTCACCGAATACAATAAAATTAAAAGTCGAGCTAAGCAAACAAATATTAAGAGAACGTCTTACTTTCGCGCGATTCAACAAATTACATCAAATGAACACCACCATATATTAAAGAACTAGCTGTGCCCGCGACTTCGTTCGCATAGATGTCGGAAAAAATTGTACGTTCAGAGGAATCAGGAGACTGGTTGCTCATGACTTGGCGCTGTGAGCATTAAAAACTGAAAAATTGCTGGTTTGCTAACATAATTTTAGCCGAATCTGTTTAGTTTCAAGCTGCAGAAAAAATGTAATATGTTAATTTTAACTATATTTCAAAGAACACTATTGTTTCCGAAACATTTTTAAAAATAAAATCCTCGATAGAAATGATCGTCAAAGTTACCTCTAACTTTGACCTTAGTAAATCGATAAAATGCTTCATATTTAGCAATAAATTGCAAGCACTGTGTCGTCGCGCTTCTATCAACCCTTGCGCTTGCGGCTGTTATTATTAAGGCGTTTTGATCAGCAAAAACTCGGTCACTCAAGCATTTTATCGATTTACTCAAAACTAAGTTGAGCTATTTAAAATCTAAAACAACAATGTTTTGCATTAAGATTCGATTCATAATTTGGTATACATTTTACCGGCATAAGTAGGCTAGTAGGTAATATGGGTTTTTTTTTCTAAGGTCAAGTTAGAGGTAACTTTGATGATCATTTCTATCGAGGATTTTATTTTTAAACATGTTTCGGAAACAACAGTGTTCTTTGAAATATAGTTAAAATTAACATATTATTATATTTTTTCTGCAACTTGAAACTAAACATATTTGGCTAAAATTATGTTAGCAAACCAGCAATTTTTCAGTTTTTAATGCTCACAGCGCCTTAAGGTTAAGCAATGCTTGCCGAAGTCGGCCTGTAGATGGCTGACCATTTTAACATACCGAGATTCCTTCGTGCCTCGGATAACATGTTAAGTCGTTGGTCCGGCTGTCATTTGTAGGTCTTTGGCAGACGTTACGGATTGCCAGAAGCTAGAAAATCTAACACCAGTCTTGCCAAGAGGTACCTACCTACCGTGTTTCCTAGTTATTAGGTTGTGAAGGTCAAACAGGCAGTCGCTTTACGTACCTTTTTTATGTTGATGGGAAATCATCAAATGACTTCTCCCGCTCTGGTCGGAGCGGAAGGGAGTGTCAGACTCTTACTGACTAAAATCCATCCGTGCTCCTCCCTCGTGCCCTTTACTTTCCATGGCCGCGGTAACTCTTTCGATCATAATCCGCAACTCAGGCAGCGCTTTACGTAGGTACTTAAAACAATGGTATTCAACTGAATCCAGTTTGACTGGAAACCGACCCCAGCATAGTTGGTGAAAGGCTAGGCAGGCGATGATATTTTTAGTACCTACTGAATGAATCGACCCAGTAAATCGTTATACCTATGTATTTTTTTGTTTCGATCACTAAAAAAAACGTTGAATGTGCCCAAAACCATTGTAAGATTTAAATACAATTAACACATAATAAAGTACTCAAAAACTCGCAAAACTTGTGGTTATAGGAAATGAAAACAAAGTTTTGTTGTATTTTTAAGTTTTGCTAAATAATCGTGCCGAGGTCAAGGTCTGTGGATGGGTGACCATCTTAACATACCGAGACTCCTCCGTGCCTTGGAAAGGTAGGTTCCGGCTGTTATTTGGAAATCTTTGACAGTCGTTATCAAGGTACTAAACTAAAACTAGAACTTTTTATAAGTAGTACTTATAAAAAGTTTCACTAATAAATCAACAATTTGTCTTGATGTTATTTTCACGCTTACCTGCATTTTATCTTTCTCAATAGATGGCGCATATGAAGTTTCTTACTAAAATTAAAAATTCAATATCTTTTGATTTTGTGGGTCGATTTTGATGAAATAAACGCTAAATGTTACTCGGGTTAACACTTAATATCTTTAAGCACTTAGCTTTCGAAACCAATCAGTTTTTTTTTGCGTGATACTGTCTCAAAAATATGGGCAAACAGACAAACAGATAAACCGACAGACAAAAATTTCAAAAATGGCATTTTTGCGCTTTAAACCTTTTTCCTAGCATTTCTCAGTTATTTTTATGCAAAAATATTCAATGTACAGACACGACAAATCTAAGATTTTATTATATGTATAGAATAGATAATGATCAGTAAATATATTATACGATTGATATCATTTTAAAATAACTATTTTTTAAAAGCATAACATACTTACAATTCATTTAAAATCGATATCTATACATATAATAAAACAGTAACGAAAGAAAAACTGTACATTGAGAATTTTCGAGAAAAAATAAGTGGCTTTTGTTAGAAAAACGTAACTGATGACAAAAAGTGACTTTTTAGAATTTTTGTCTGTTTGTATGTGTTATGGTACGGCTTCACGCCAAAACTACTGACCTTCGTATTGGTCATATTCATCCCAAGACCCAACTTAAAAGAAGCATCTTAAAGATTTTGAAACATTTTCTGGGGGTCATCGAAGTTCTCAGTGAAAATCACAAAGTCATCTGCAAATCTTAAGTGAGACAGTTGGGCAGAAAATTGACGTTAGTAGTCCCAATTTATACCCACATTTTTAACGACATCTTCTAGGACTGCTGTGAATAGTTTCGATGAAATGAAAGAAGCATTATCATTACAACGTTTCTCACGAAAAATTATTTGAACAGAAGAGGTGACACTCGACGGCGCGTTGTGTTCCACGCGCGTCACAAAAACATGTCAGCATAAAGACGAGGCCCGCTAGGGCCAGTGCCTGCCAGGGTTGCGGAATTTGTTCGAAAGAGTCACCGCGGCCCTGGAACGCAAAGGGCATTAGGAGGAACACAGATGGGCTTTAGTCAGTAAGAGTCTGACACTCCCTTCCATTCCGCCCAGAGCGAAAGGAGTCATTTGATATTTTCCCATACATAAAAAAGGAGGCAAGCCATGATAGATATTGACTGTTCGTATTAGATATACGAACACATTGACCTTACCTAGCCACATCATTTTGCAATACATACACGCGAACGAAGTCGCGGGCAACAGCTAGTATCCAATAAAGTTATACGCAATAGGTTTTAGAGTAAATAAATGTTTTAGGTAAAGAAATTATATTATTATCAACAGTTCGTATATCTCACGTTTATGATATCATGTAAACGTTAATGAAATGAAAATATACCAAATAACTTTATATAACATAAAACGCACCCTTTTAAAACTGTACGTTCTGTTTAAAGTTGTTAATTACGTGGAGTTTTTGGCCTAAAAAATAATTTATGTTATTTTATTTTTATTTAAAAGACCTCCTAGCTGTATTGTGGTCGGTTGAACGTCTGTCTATCCGCTGCGTAGTAACTCTGGCGACTCTCGAACTCATTTGAGTTCGAGAGTCGCCAGAGATACAATTCAGTTGCAATCTGTCATAAATGGAAATTAAGGCTTTTTTTATTGCAACTGACATGCGAATGCGAACGTTTGCTTAATTAGCCCTATCAGGTCAGCAACTTATGCAACGAGATCTTAAACTATCTCAACTGAGTTCTAGTGTCGCCAGTGTCCATGACGCCTATCAGCTACCATACAAAACAGCGTTTTCGCGAGAGGGACAGATATATTTGTTTATTAAAATAGTTAGATCTCGTTTTCACTGTAAGTATTATATTTTTGTGTATTTTGAGATTGACTGTGTAGATAACAAATATTTTTTCATTCATATTTCCTGTTTCTAGGCATTAGTTTTCGTTAATAAATGTAAGTTTTAAACATTTTTATTCCAGTCTTGTGTCACCCCCAAGCTTGCTGTGCCACAGTTCTGCCACTCTTCCTCGGCCTCGCTCTAATGTTGTATCCATCAAGAGCAGACACAGATATGGCGACGTTCAGTCTGATGTTATCTAAGGAACCCGCAGGTTCTAAGTGCGCATATCTTAGTACCCAAACAACTATCGTTTTGATCATGGCTGGGGCGTACACTCTACCTGGAAACAAAAAAAATAAAAATATATTAATGAAAAAAATAAGTGTCCGGTTTTATTAATTAACCATGGCTACCCTTTTATTATTTTCATAATGTTCACTAGCCTATGTTACCCGGGATAATTTAACGCTTCTAACGATACCACATACATGGAAATCGGTAAGGCCGTTTAAAAGTTATGGTGGAATAAAGAAACTCACAAACAAACATACATACATACATGAACCCTGAAAACATAACACTCCTGTTTTTGGGCAGTCGTGTAATAACGCATTGCTAGATTTACGGTAATACGCGTTTATAAGCTACTAACAAATTGGATCTTAGTTATCTGAAATAAATGTTTATTATTATTCTCTTTATTTATTTTCTTACACATACATTTTATATTTTTAAATATTTCAATAACAAAAAAAAACCAATAAAAAAACATTTAAAAATATAAAAATAGTAGTCCGCCGGTGTCGGGAGCTGGGTCCAAGCTACCGGTGGTTAGGGCTCCAGAGAAAGGAACCTCCTCACAATACGAGCCGTATCGAGGAGTACTGCTTTCTGTATCATATTATTAAGCGTATTTCCGCGCAACTGCATAGCGCCCCAACGACATCATTGGCACCAGCCAATCTGAATTCTACATCTCGTGATCCCGGTTATTGGGTAACGTCATACACCTCGGTCTTCTTCATAACGTGCCCACGGTTTATTAAATTATATTTTTTTGGCCTAAACCTCGGTTCCGCTAGAGCACATGTGAAAATTCCAAATTATATAATAATATCTTACGTAATATTAATAATAAACATTGAAATCGCGAAAATCTGCTGGAGCGGTTAACAGTCTTTTATACTGCATAGGAACACTACCACTCAAAACTATTTGGCCACCTGCATTTTGTAAAGCCAAAGCTTTTTGTAAACTTTAAAAACAAACATGGACACATAGATGAATCTATAATTTAAAAACAAGATGTTATTGTGTTGAAGGAATTGCTAATAAATAATCAAAATTACTACGAAGTTGCATCATTAATTCGAATTTACAAAATACCTTTTTCTGACTGGCAAAATACTTTTAAGTGAAGGAATTATATAGTGTTGTGTAGTTTAGTGAACATCAAGTTTTCGAGCAATGTGTTGTAGAACAGCCACGGAAAAATATATATCACCTATACAGTCCATAGGCCCCAAACTGAAGGGTACAAAGGTGTTGGGGTCTCGTTTCCTCTCGTTCTCTGGCAGGAATCGCTCAGGCATCACCTTGTGGGGATCCTCCCAGAAACGAGGGTCTCGATGCAGAATATGGAATGGTATCACCACGGTAGTACCCACTGGGAGGGTGATCTTTCCTGGAATTTTAAGAAGCGATAATCAACACACAAAATTTTTAAAAGAAATTAGTAACCAACCTACCATAATCGAACCGAGCACGAGCCCCACTTAAATATTTATTTTATTCTGTTTTTAGTATTTGTTGTTATAGAAGCTACAGAACTCCATTATCTGTGAAAATTTCAACTGTCTAGCTATCACGGTTTATGAGATACAGCCTGGTGACAGACGGACAAACAGACAGACAGACAGACAGACAGACAGACAGACGGACAGACAGACAGACGGACAGACAGACAGACGGACGGACTGTACTGGAATTTTGTATTTGCTCATCGAGTAATGTCGCTGACTGTTCCAGTACCTACCTATTTGAAGTAGAGCGTCTGAGTATCTGACCTCCACAAGGCTGTTATTAGAAAATGTTAACCCTCTGGCAAGACTAGCGTCAGCTTTTCTGACTAATGGCAAAGATGTACAAATGGCGGCCGGAACCAACGAATTAACGTGTTTTCTGAGTCTCGTAACGAGTCGAGTAACGTGGAGAAGTCTCGGTATGTTATGGATATTCACCCATCCTCAGGCCGACTTCTTCAAGCGTTGCTTAACCTCAAAGATCGACCATGTGGCTGTTATTTTATATTAATTACCAATATCTGTCGCAGCTAACTAGCTTATACAGCCGTTTAAGTGGCAGCCTAGCCATTTCATTGTCGCCGCAGCGACCTAAGTGACATCTCGGCATTTAATTGATCAGCTAGGCAAATGACTTGCTTCAATATCGATAATGACTTGACTAGTCAAGTAGCAAAACAAGAACATAGAGCACACGGAGCTTAGGGCGCCAAGATACGGATAGCTAGGTTAGGTTCTAATGGCATGACGGCCATTCATTCAGGTATCTTCAAACCCTGCTGACGGATTGGTCGCCGAGGTGAGAATGTTGAAAATGATTGTTTCAATTCCCAAAATTAAAAATTTCATGTATTTTCGCCACACGGTTACCCTATCCTAAGAACGGCCTAAGCTTATGCTAGCCCGTATTAGACGTATTGGGTGGATGTCATTTAGGCCGTTGATTAAATGGTGCCGTCCAATGTAAAGGCTAATTAAACTGATTAAGCCTCTAGGAAATATCCACGAAGTCATCAGGGGAAATTGGGAGAAAGAAAATAGGAGGTTGAATGATATTGACAAATTCGAAGCAGTGCAGCAGTGCGATACTCCTTACCTTCATTTATAGTGATCTCCTTTTCCACGGTCCTCTGTATCATGGCAGCGATGGCGAAGTACCGCAGCGTCTCTTTATATACCATGTCCAAGTACTGCATCTGCTTCAACTGTTCACTGTTGACAGGACCGTGTTCACCTACTACTTTCATCATTTCGTTGTACACTTTTTCCTGAAAATGTTTAACATATTTCGATTAGAAAGTAGATTCATAAAAATGGTGATTTCAACCCGTAAAACGTCAGTCCCTTATATAATATTGTAGCGGCATTGCCGCCACAAGAACTCGCGTTTGTACGGCAACAAAAATAACCGCAACGCCATCTATCCCGCCAGCAGTGAACTACTAACGAAATCCTGCATCGCGGTATCAGTTTTTCGTGCGATTTAAACATACAACTGTCCGAATATCAACTATTGGACAGTTGCCCACCAGACACAAACAACAACCGTCTGGTCGGAGAATCCTCTCTTTTCAATGGAGGCTTGCGGGAATATACTCTCTGTTCCGCATCCCTCTAAAATGCCATCCCTTTTCTCTGAGTTTGGGACTAGGTATATCTAAATAAAACAATGTCAATGACAGGGTAAAATTCAAACTCCAAACATTTATTTCAACTAAGGGTCCTTTTCCTGTCATGCGTATTTTCACCCGCACGCGGATATGGTCCGCGTGCGGGCTGCCCGCATCCTATAATTTCATACATGTTTTTCCTATTATGCGGGCCGCACGCGCGCGAAACGCGGATTGACTGCGGGCGTGCAGCCCGCCTGCGTGTAACCGGATGTGGGCGGCGTTCTTCTGTCTTCAGTGTTGTTTTTACTGTGACGCGGGTCGCACGCATAGTCATAGTACGCACGAGTCACTGGCAACACGCACGACTCTGCAGCGGGAAACGAAATCTTTGTCCTGCATGTGGCCAGGAGCGTGCTATCACCCGCGGGCGGACCAGATCCGCATGACAGGAAAAGGGGCCCTAAACTGACAGTTCAAACCTGTAAATGATCAGGCAGTTCTGAAATATCGGTCGCTCAAAAGGATGCCATTTGAAACTAATTTTACTTTCGAACGCTTAAGTGTATGTGGAGAATAACGTAGATAATTTATTGTAGATACGTACCTGCCATTCTGGCAAATGGGCGAGGATCATAAGACAGCCTGACGCTATTTTAGCTCCTGCTTCTTGACACTGCAAAGTAGATAAAAATAACGTGAAGAAATAAACTGCATAATTTTATTATTCGTTCTCGACTCGCTTTGCGATGGAACAGAGCAACAGAAAATGTTGCTATAAACGTAATTGTGAGGCTGAAGAATGACAGCCGTACAGGTCGATTGTTAAGGTTAAGCGATGCTTGCCGAGGTCGGTCTGTGGATGGGTGACTACCTAACATACCGAAACTCCTCCGTTCCTCGGAAAGCACATTAAACCGCTGGTCCGGCTGTCATTTGTAGATCTTTGGTTTGTCTTTCTTTCGTTACGAACTGTCAGAAGCCAGAAAATCTGACTGGTCTTGCCAAGAATTACTGTGTTACCCACTTAATGGGTTGTGGAGGTTTGGTAGGCAGCCGCTTCATGTAAAATACTGGTATTCAGCTGAATCCGGTTTGGAAGCCAACCGAACATTGCTGGGAAAAAGCTAGGCAGATGATGAAACGTAATTATTGCGACTCATGACCTCTAAGCGTTCTAAAACAAGGAACCCGCGGTTTCTCTGTACATTTAATTATTTCTATATTTCTTTATTTTGGTCATGATCATCATTCTAATCTTTTCCCAAAAAAGTTTTGGTTCCCTTCAAACCTATCCACATGCAGCTGAATATCAGAATTTTATATAGCGCGACTGTCTTTGCCTCCGCCTTAACCAAAGTACTGGGAAACCAAAATAAAAAGTAGTAAAAAAACTGTAATTTATTTAATTAATAACTAAAAAGGGAGAAATAAAAGTTATCCTTTAAAAATCTAAAGTAAATATGCCAAAGTAGTATTTTTTTTTTAAGTCAGTCTCAGCCTTAATATTTGGAATAAACGTCGCGTTGTCACTTAGTAGTCGTACTCGTATATTGGTAAACTCGCCTACCGCATTTAGGCTGGCAACGACCTCGAAAAAATAGTTGGCATAATTACTTTAGATTTTTTTTAAAGAAAAAACTTTTATTTCTCCTTTTTTAGTTATTTAGTTATACATTAAAGTTTTGAAGTCGGTTTAATTTTTTTAAATTAAGTACTTTTTTATTTCTTCTTTTTTAATTCCAGTTGTAATTGAGAGTTATTACTTAAACAGAATAAGTGCTGATGATAGAGAGATAGGTACATATAATTATTTACTATGACACATGAAGTACCGAACGATTTTATTATGTTACCATATATAACGTTTACTTTTCAAATTGCTAAGTCTTTTTTTTGACATTTTCATTGAGATTATATACTAGAGCCTAACTGCATGCAAACATTGAAAGAAAATGCTTAATGATATGTTCAAGAATTACGCTTTTAACCGCTCCGGCCCCGGCGACACACCGGTGTGTCGCGAATTAATCGCGAATTTAATGTTTATTTACCTATTACATAAGATTTTTTTTTTGGGAATTTTCACATGTCGGGGCCGCAGCGGTTAAGGCCAGGTTATCCGGAAAAACGTTGTTTTGCATTGTGTAAAATTGTGTTTTATTCGTAAACAACACGGATTTAAATTTTGAAAAAAATATATTACATATTTCACACTTCGATCTAGCTATTTCGGCCGTGCGATACACGATTACTTGCACTTTACTGCATCCAATTAAATCGCAAAGACAAGTCAAAATCAAGATGTAATTATCATTTCATTTGAGTTATATAAGGTTTTGAGTAATAAAACTTATACCACAATAAAGGTCGTAAAAAATGTGATATAAATCGGCCGTCATAATGTGAAATATGAAAATACGCATCCCACTAATTCCAAAATCAAGTGATTTTGTCTTTCCATGCGCGCGCCCCGTGTCATTTAGTCCCGAGCGGAACGTGTTGGAGGTCGGACGTGTGCCAATTTTTGCGATCCCGCCACCCCCGCTAAGTTTTGTTACTGGCTAAGCCTAAATTGATTACCGCTCGAGCACTGCCGGCACACCGGTGTGCCGCGAATTTAATGTTTATGTTTATTTACGTAAGATTTATTTTTTATTTTGGAATTTTCACGTGTCGAGCGGTTAAATAATAATACTTGTATACAATTTAGTGTTCAAACAGTTGTAATATAAGTAGTTAGTTTTTATTAGATGTAGCTATAATTTTGTAAAAAAAAATGGGGGAAAAAAAAGTTGTCACGGCTCTTCGTTGCAGCGGTGACTACTTTTTTTTTATAAACTTTGGCTGAATAAACAAAAAGGTATATAGGTATATACATAATTTACTTTACTAACTAGGTAAGTACCGACACGAAACAGATAAATTTACACACCGCAAACATGTGTGTAAACAGTTTAATTTAAACCTTATTTCAATACGCATAAAGACGTGCGCTTTAGTGGTTTAGTTTTCGCGCGGAATAACTTTACCAACCGCATCAAGTATGTAAAACAATTGAATTTGAACCTTATTTCAGAGTGCATAAAGCCACCTCGCGCGCACATGATACAATGATTTACTGTTTTCAAATGTCAAATAGGTAGTCACCTCGCTACGTTAGTCTTGATGGTTTCGGAGAGTTTGTATAAGTCTTATAATATTTGTTATTTATTAGAAATGTCCGTTTTCACTTATCTTACTCCTAAACAAATGCCAAAATAATAGCTCGTATTTCCTACATGAGAGTTGAATATCGGTGCAATAATGTTGTGGTGTTCATGTAGAGAAGAAATATAAGTGTAGTTATACGCTAGGTGGGTACCTACTCACAGCCACCACAACACAACAAATAATAATATTTATGGCGTCTGCAACGTTTGTGTAGGTCTCGTCTATGCTAACCAATACGCGCAGCGCACTCGTGAGTCGCGTGCCATAGTGTGAAAGTGTTACAGTATGACCATTTCCTATGAAAATATTATAATAACATACTTTTGGTAACGTTTAGGCTACCGGACCAGCTCATTTATGCGCTGTACACTAGAGTCCATCCTCTTATTAATTACTAACAATGTATCAAGATATGACAAGACATACAAAAAACTATGTGGTCAGTTTGGATAGTTTTTCCAATCCAATGCGTAACTTTATCGGTGTCTATTGGCAAGAGGAAATATGTATAGAAATTATAAATTACATACACTAAACTGTTTTTAATTGACTATTGTATTGTATATTATTAACCGACTTCCAAAAAAGAAGAGGTTCTCAATTCGACTGTTTTTTTTGTTGTATGTTTGCTCAGCGATATTTTCGCCAATTGTCAACCGATTTTGATGTTTCCAATTTTATTTTGGAAGTGTATCTTCCCGGACTGATCCCATTTCAATTTGGTGAAGATCTGATGAAGAACTTCGGAGATAGGTAACGGAACTCTTCATTCCCGTAGGAATTCCCGTTCCCGTATAGCCGTACAGCCTTCCCCATGAATGTAACTATCATAAATTCATAATCACAATACAAAAAAGAATTTTTCGCACCGCGTCGCACGCAGTCACGCACGCTCGACGCGTTCTCGTTTGGTGGCCGCGTCTCGCGCACCGCCCGTTCGACTTAATAATATCGTTGAATTATTTTAATTTTACATTATCTCCTAAACGGTGAATTCAAATAACATGCTGTAAAAGACAAAGTTTATCTTCATAAAATTGTCTTGATGATGAAGTAACTTTCGCTTGTAAGGATTAATATGCCTGCCTAATATTAATGCTGAAAAACCACCTTTAATTTTTAAATAAATTATTTGACATAAAATGCCTTAGTGTGGCTTATTTATAAGAGATAGATATAGGTGTGACGTCGCGGACTTTTTTTTAGATCGAATGAAAAACAATATCTTTGTAGTACATGGTACTTACGTATAATTAGCTATTACCACAGCGCACTTAGCGCACTTCCACTTTATAATATTATTTAGTATAGATTTGAAAAAAATAGTATCTCATTATCATTATTGTAACACCATAAAAATACATTAAGAAATTAAACATACACCCCCACATAAGTACATACCTACGTAATAATTACAATTCTATCCTATTTATTTATAACGGTTTGCTATCTATGTTTCTGTGTATGTGCGTCTGGGTGCCTGTGTATCTGTCTTTGGCACTGTAGCTCCGTTATCTTTATTGAACAGGGATATTTTGTAAGTTTTTAAAATTTTACTTGTTAATTACCAACAAATCAAAATCAAAATTTGCGTTACAGGTCAATAAAGCATGCGGAAGGGCGTGACTTGTCTCCAAAATAATACTCATTCCCAACTATACCGTCGGGGGTAACCCCAATAGGGTTACCCCCGACGGTATAGTTGGGAAAGACACCATTGTTGAAATTAAATGTCCAATAACGGCATTTAGAAAAGGGAAATGCTGCTATTGAAGAAAATAAAATACATATATTTAAATTCGATAGAATAAAACATACCAAGGTTATAAACAAAAAAAGTAATTGGTATTACCAAGTGCAGGGTCAACTTCACGTAACAGAAAGGAACCAATGCATTTTTGGTATAATGGTCCGGTGAAAACTAGTAGTAGAAAATATTTCAAGAGATGACGAATTTTGGCGGGTGCATATGGAGAAAAAATTATAGATTTTTATTTGAAATGTATATTGCCAGAGATTGTGGATCCGCGCCAAAATCGCGGTATGCCAATACGAGACATAATATTGAAAGAAAACAAAGAAAATGTTAATGATAAGCCTGTGCAGCCAGGTCCAAGCAAATCCAAGGACCATATTCCGTGTCAATCTACTCAGCTAGGTCCATGCAAACCGAGACAGCTACAGTTCAACGAATTTTAGCCAGTTGCATTGGTAACTTTTATTATGTTAACTATTTGATTAAAAAATATAAAAACGTTTTTTTTTTTTTAATAGCATCTAGGCAAATTCCAAACCATTTATACTTCTAAGCTTTCTTGAATTTTAATATTCAAGAATTTTTTTTTTTTTCTTTTTTTATTTAGGGACATTTATGATCGCAATGCGTATGTCAGTCCCATGTTCAAGAATTGTAACATAACTTTCCTAAAGTAAGTGTGCCTACCTACTACTTGATTTTTACGAAGGTATCGCACCAAAACCAAATAGCGCGCGACGCGTAGTTTTGTATCGTACTCGTATTCATAATTTTCGTGTCAGTCAGATTTTAAATCCACCATAATACTCTAAAATAAATAAGTATTCTTACTGATTTTTAATGATTAGTAATTGGATTCAAGTTTGTACAATACGTACTTAATCCATCTATAACCTTAAAAAATACTAAATAGAAAAATAAAACAAAATAAACTTATACTAATCAAATCAAGTTGATCTACTGCATTACTTTATCCTGTAACGGAACTTAGTGCCCGTTAAGGCGAGCCTGACTTGAGCGCGTAGGCATCTAACGCTTACCCCAGGCCCCGCAAGGAGTAGCAATACGTAATAAGTTACGATGCGCGGGAGACGCGCGCACCAAGCGCACCGCTCGCTCATGAGTTCACGAACTCGGGTAGGTACTAAGTTCCGTCACAGGATAAAGTAATGCAGTAGATCAACTTGAATTGATTAGTATAAGTTTATTTTGTTTTATTTTTCTATTAAGTATTTTTTAAGGTTATAGATGGATTAAGTACGTATTGTACAAACTTGAATCCAATTACTAATCATTAAAAATCAGTAATAATACTTATTTATTTTAGAGTATATGGTGGATTTAAAATCTGACTGACACGAAAATTATGAATACGAGTACGATACAAAAATACGCGTCGCGCGCTATTTGGCTTTGGTGCGATACCTTCGTAAAAGTCAAGTAGTAGGTAGGCACACTTACTTTAGGAAAATTATGTTACAATTCTTGAATATTATAATTCAAGAAAGCTTAGAAGTATACATGGTTTGGAATTTGCCTAGATGCTATTTAAAAAAAAACAAAAACGTTTTTATATTTTTTAATCAAATAGTTAACATAATAAAAGTTACCAATGCAACTGGCTAAAATTCGTTGAACTGTAGCTGTCTCGGTTTGCATGGACCTAGCTGAGTAGATTGACACGGAATATGGTCCTTGGATTTGCTTGGACCTGGCTGCACAGGCTTATCATTAACATTTTCTTTGTTTTCTTTCAATATTATGTCTCGTATTGGCATACCGCGATTTTGGCGCGGATCCACAATCTCTGGCAATATACATTTCAAATAAAAATCTATAATTTTTTTCTCCATATGCACCCGCCAAAATTCGTCATCTCTTGAAATATTTTCTACTACTAGTTTTCACCGAACCATATTCCAAAAATGCATTGGTTCCTTTCTGTTACATGAAGTTGACCCTGCACTTGGTAATACCAATTACTTTTTTTGTTTATAACCCTGGTATGTTTTATTCTATCGAATTTAAATATATGTATTTTACTTTCTTCAATAGCAGCATTTCCCTTTTCTAAATGCCGTTATTGGACATTTAATTTCAACAATGGTGTCGTTCCCAACTATACCGTCGGGGGTAACCCCAATAAATGAGTATTATTTTGGAGACAAGTCACGCCCTTCCGCATGCTCTATTGCCCTGTAACGCAAATTTTGATTTTGATTTGTTGGTAATTAACAAGTAAAATTTTAAAAACTTACAAAATATCCCTGTTCAATAAAGATAACGGAGCTACAGTGCCAAAGACAGATACACAGGCACACAGACGCACGTACACAGAAACATAGATAGCAAACCGTTATAAATAAATAGGATAGAATTGTAATATGGTGTGTGTTTAATTTCTTTATGTATTTTATGGTGTTACAATAATGATAATGAGATACTACTTTATTCAAATCTATACTAAATAATATTATAAAGTGGAAGTGCGCTGTGGTAATAGCTAATTATACGTAAGTACCATCCATGTACAACAAAGATATTGTTTTTCATTCGATCTAAAAAAAAGTCCGCGACGTTACACCTATATCTATCTCTTATAAATATGCCACACTAAGGCATTTTATGTCAAATAATTTATTTAAAAATTAAAGGTGGTTTTTCAGCATTAATATTAGGCAGGCATATTAATCCTTACTAGCGAAAGTTACTTCATCATCAAGATAATTTTATGAAGATAAACTTTGTCTTTTACAGCATGTTATTTGAATTCACCGTTTAGGAGATAGTGTAAAATTAAAATAATTCAACAATATTATTAAATCGAACGGGCGGTGCGCGTGACGCGGCCACCAAACGAGAACGCGTCGAGCCTGCGTGACTGCGTGCGACGCGGTGCAAGAAATTCTTTTTTGTATTATGATTATGAATTTATGATAGTTACATTCATGGGGAAGGCTGTACGGCTATACGGGAACGGGAATTCCTACGGGAATGAAGAGTTCCGTTACCTGTCTCCGAAGTTCTTCATCAGATCTTCACCAAATTGAAATGGGATCAGTCCGGGAAGATACACTTCTAAAAAAAATAGAATCATCAAAATCGATTGACAATTGGCGAAAATATCGCTGAGCAAACATACAACAAAAAAAAACAGTCGATTTGAGAACCTCTTCTTTTTTGGAAGTCGGTTAATAATATACAATACAATAGTCAATTAAAAACAGTTTAGTGTATGTAATTTATAATTTCTATACATTTTTCCTCTTGCCAATAAACACCGATAAAGTAACGCATTGGATTGGAAAAACTATCCAAACTGACCACATAGTTTTTTGTATGTCTTGTCATAACTTGATACATTGTTAGTAATTAGTAAGAGGATGGACTCTAGTGTACAGCGCATAAATGAGCTGGTCCGGTAGCCTAAACGTTACCAAAAGTATGTTATTATAATATTTTCATAGGAAATGGTCATACTGTAACACTTTCACACTATGGCACGCGACTCACGAGTGCGTTGCGCGTATTGTTTGGCATAGACGAGACCTACACAAACGTTGCGGACACCATAAATATTATTATTTGTTGTGTTGTGGTGGCTGTGAGTAGGTACCCACCTAGCGTATAACTACACTTATATTTCTTCTCTACATGAACACCACAACATTATTGCACCGATATTCAACTCTCATGTAAGAAATACGAGCTATTATTTAAATAACAAATATTATAAGACTTATACAAACTCTCCGAAACCATCAAGACTAACGTAGCGGGGTTAACTACCTATTTGACATTTGAAAACAGTAAATCATTGTATCATGTGCGCGCGAGGTGGCTTTATGCACTCTGAAATAGGGTTCAAATTCAATTGTTTTACATACTCGATGCGGTTGGTAAATCTATTCCGCGCGAAAACTAAACCACTAAAGCGCACGTCTTTATGCGTACTGAAATAAGGTTTAAATTAAACTGTTTACACACATGTTTGCGGTGTGGAAATTTATCTGTTTCGTGTCGGTACTTACCTAGTTAGTAAAGTAAATTATGTATATACCTATATACCTTTTTGTTTATTCAGCCAAAGTTTATAAAAAAAAGTAGTCACCGCTGCAACGAAGAGCCGTGACAACTTTTTTTTCCCCCATTTTTACAAAATTATAGCTACATCTAATAAAAACTAACTATATTACAACTGTTTGAACACTAAATTGTATACAAGTATTATTATTTAACCACTCGACACGTGAAAATTCCAAAATAAAAAATAAATCTTACGTAAATAAACATAAACATTAAATTCGCGGCACACTGGTGTGCCGGCAGTGCTAGAGCGGTAATCAATTTAGGCTTAGCCAGTAACAGAACTTAGCGGGGGTGGCGGGATCGCAAAAATTTGGCACACGTCCGACCTCCAACACGTTCCGCTCGGGACTAAATGACACGGGGCGCGCTCATGAAACGACAAAATCACTTGATTTTGGAATTAGTGGGATACGTATTTTCATATTTCACATTATGACGGCCGATTTATATCACATTTCGTACGACCTTTATTGTGGTATAAGTTTTATTACTCAAAACCTTATATAACTCAAATGAAATGATAATTACATCTTGATTTTGACTTGTCTTTGCGATTTAATTGGATGCAGTAAAGTGCAAGTAATCGTGTATCGCACGGCCGAAATCGCAAGATCGAAGTGTGAAATATGTAATATATTTTTTTCAAAATTTAAATCCGTGTTGTTTACGAATAAAACACAATTTTACACAATGCAAAACAACGTTTTTCCGGAAAACCTGGCCTTAAATCATGAGCGAGCGGTGCGCTTGGTGCGCGCGTCTCCCGCGCATCGTAACTTATTACGTATCGCTACTCCTTGCGGGGCCTGGGGTAAGCGTTAGATGCCTACGCGCTCAAGTAAGGCTCGCCTTAAGCCAGCGACACGTTTACCTAGTGACTGATACACACTTAACTCTCTATCTCAAAAACTACTGAACCGATTTTAATGAAAGTTGCACTGTTCTCTAAGTTGGACTACACTTCGTCTAATTTAAGAAGATGTTTTGCAATACGACTTATAATTTTTGAGATATGTTCGGACAAACATACATACACTTATGGAAACTGGCACAGGTTTTTAGTAGGTGGTTAAACTAGACTAACATATGCAAAAGCTGTACAATTCTGAAATTTATTACATACATGCGGACCGAATTGATAACCTCTTTTTTTAAAATACCCCTTAGTTGACACTTCGCGTGACCCTAGGGCTGGCTTTTACCTCGGACAAAGGATAAGCATTGCCATACAACGTGGCAATGCTGCCAGCCTTTTGGGTACATTACCAGTGGCCTGCGATGCGGAGGCATTTTTCGACGCCATGTTTTAGATTAGTTTTAGTTGAGTCTTTTATTTAAGTGTGTGTATATAGTTATAGTTGCAATAAACTTTTCATAAAACATGTTATGTATGTAACTTTCTAAATACCCCTCAATTTATATCTCTTAAAAGCCAAAAATAAATCCTTACCGTAGTAAACACAGTAAAAATTTGCTGCTTCATTTCTTGCTCATTCATTTCTCCAGACAGTATAAATCTATCTACGATTCTCGAGCGCTCATCAGGTGAAGACATCTCCAAGGCTTTCCTTCTTTTCTTTACAATGTCAGCTGTGAGCTCATTAATTATCTTGGTGTAGTGATTTTGCAGCCTCTTCTTACCGGCTAACCAATATATGATAGGAATTTGAAGCCACCATTTCGACATCGTGGCGAAGACCAGTTCATACATTCTGTGGATGTTGATTATAACAATTATTAACTTTACAAAATTGTCAAGGTCGGTCTTTTTGACCGACCGACCTTGACAATTCAAAAGTGCCTGTAAATGGTCTAATTGAAATAAATGCTTTGACTTTGACTTTGACTTTGACTTTGATTAGGAAGAAAAACTAATAGGTACACATTTTCTGGACTCTCATATTCTACGAGTTATTCTACATAGAATATCAATATCATTAATTCCTTATTCTCTATACCAATTAACTTGTCTTCTCTCCGTTACCATCTAAGTAGTCAATTCCTAGCAAGATATCAATCATCTTTCACACAGTCTCTCCATTTCTTTTTATCGTTTTATCAGATTCTTCGGAATCTTCATTCATACTCCAAATTTTCCTCTATTAATTCTCCCTATTCTTCCGCTGAGAAAAGGTAAGCGCTAATTTGGAGCCCTTGGCCCCTTTTCATCAAAGGATGAAGCATAATATAAAAACATACTGTTAAAACGTGGTCAACTCACTCTGGTGTTTTTGCAACCACCTCGTCCAATCTGTGTAAATTTTGAGAGTCTTCTTTAGTTAATCCCAAGAGCGTTTCTGTAATGCAAATTACAATTAATAACATCAAATCTATGTTATTTATATTTTTTTGTCTTTTTTTCTATCATACACGTATGATACGTAGCAAGTGATCGACTGTAACGAAATAATCTCCATTAAAAAACGTTTTCACAAAATAAAACCGACTTCCAAAAAACACTACAAAGCTCAAAATAACTTTGAAAACAACTGGAAAATGTAGTGGGTAGTATATTTGTTAAGTCATATGTTTAAGACACTTTGTATAGTTCTAGTATACTACTGTTTGTTTTCCCTATAAAATAAAACAAAAAAAATAAAAAACTTTAATTTCGGAAGTCGGTGTCAATTAACGAAGAAGCAACCAAAACACCGACTACCGGTTTTTTTTGTGAAAAAGTTTTTTATTTTCCACTTTTTAGTGGTAGTATTTTTGCTTTCCTGTGGAAAGTCACAGGAAAGCAAAAATACGCAATTTCGTATACATGGATGGATGATAAATGATTTTTCCACATATTTCTTCCAGGTCTTTGGATTTAAAAACCAAACTACTAAACCGAATATGATAAAATTTCAATGGGACCATTTGGGAAGTGCCCTTTCCAACAAAAAAATAAAAATTTTCAAATTGGTTAGCAAACATAAAAAAAATACAAACATTATAATTGAGAACCTCCTCCTTTTTTAGAAGTCGGTTAAAAAGTAATAGAACTAAAACGAAGATATTTGAATCAGTTACCTATCGTCAGTGGTGCATTAAGCTTGAGAGCGGAAAATGATGCGTAAATAATAGTTTTATGTAAAACTTACGGTTTACACTCTGCGTAGTGGACTGGACGACGTCTTTATAGACATTGAAGGACATGTTCGGGTCCTTACAGCTGAGGACGCTCGCGAGCTGCTCCGCCTCCGCGTTGAACACTGGCGTGAACTGCTCCACTGACTTCTTGTTGTACGTCGGAGTTGCTAACTTTCTGTGTTTTCGCCACACTTTGCCTGAAAACCTTTAGTTTGTAGACTTCAAAGCCGCATTGCAGTTGTACCTAGTTGTGTTCCTGTCCGAAACAGTAGAACGAGCTCTTATAAAGAAAGAAAGAAAAAGCGCGCGCTTGTGTAACTCAAACTTGACGCAAGCATGTCGACATGGGTAGAGAATTAAATAATAGAAGAAGTAGAGGAGCAGTAGAGACTAGAGAACTAGAAAAGTGTTGTTTGCTTTAAACTAAACGAATAATGCACATCAACAAACATTCTTAGATTACGTGCCTAAGTAGGTACTACTTACACGACTACATGAATTATCTAAGGCCGCTTGTACACGCTAAGGAAAGTTGGCGGGCCTATACAAGAATTCGTTTCATTTCTACACACGAACTGTGTACACTGCTTTTGCGTAGATCAAGAAAAAAATCTTGTCTGCATTAGACCCGACACGCGAAGTGGTTGTTGCGGTGCGGTAGGGGAGCGGTTGACGCTTCTATATATTACAATAAACTCTATAAAGTTTTCATTATGGTTTAACTTTTAATAGAGAATTTCGGCATATTGTAAACATCTAGCTGTGACCCACTGTATATAAATTTTACTAGCACAGACAAGATTTTTTCTTGGTCAGCGCCGAAGCAGTGTACACAGTTCGTGTGTAGGAACGACACTAATTCTTGCATAGGCCCGGCGACTTTTCTTAGCGTGTACAGCCGGCTTATGTGCGAGTCACTGACAGTTTTGAAATTCTTTGGGCTATATTGGTTACATAATTAGGTACAAAATGATTTACCTCCAGAAAGAATGCCGGAACCAAGAAATGTTGCAAGGTATTTGTACAGTGGTCCTTTCTCGTAAACTTTGTTGCTTGTCAGGATTTCCTGGAATTAAAACATCGAGTCATTATAATTCTAGTACCTAAGTAAAAAAAAACTCAAATTATTTTGTTGATAAATGCCATTGAAAGGGCAGCGCTGGAAGGCTTCCCACAAGTTGGAACAATAACGCGCGCCTTGTGAAAGCTGTGAAAACTCCTTGGATGCGAAGTGCACAGGACCGGTCGATGTGGCTACAATGTGGATATTGTGTGTGATGTCCTGCAGTTTACGTACTTCGGCAGAAATAGCATGTTGATAATGATGATAAATGGAACTCTTTAGTAAGTAATGAAGCTAGTCCGACAGGTGTTTTTTTTCACTTGGTTACCCGACTGCGGCGAACCCCAAAGCTTACTTACTCTAATATCAGTTGGATTTTCCACGACAATGTTGAGTTCGGGTCCCAGCCAGAACCTGATGTATTCTCCATAAGTTTTGTGGAGCTCCAGAAATTTGTTTAAAAATTCTGAAAATATTAGAAAATGTAGTTAAGAAGAACAGCGAGCATTTGAGTGTGTGTAAACATGCTGTGTTACTTTTATAGTGAGAACGAATCTTTACTATTAGACGTATGGATCGATTCTACATGTTTATGGAATAAACGCAATACCATAAATGATTTCTGTTCTGTTCTGTTCATAGAAGGTATTGTACTCATCGTTATGAACAATCTCAGAATACAGAACAAACCAGAAACTGTCAACGCGCTTAAATGTGAGTCGTCGTAAACCACGCCGGAATGGCGATGGTCCTTATTGTCAATAAGTCAATGGCCGACGCGCGTACTGTTTACATCTAGTTGCAGCTGTTGTCAGTTTTTAAATAATTGCCGTCGTGTATCGTTCCCACTTGCAAAATTTTCCAAACCCACTGGATGTTCAGCCATTCGTGCCGGCGACATTGAGCATTATGGAATATATGGAGCAATTCAAAACAATATTGCTGAAACAATAGCCGCAGTTTGTATTTTTTCTCTGTATTTTGTTTTATTTTTCAACAATTACTCGTGTATTGCCTAGTTTCTTAGAGTTTCTCCTTGTGGCTCAATGTTGTCCTTGCAAAACACTTCGTAAAAATGACGCTTGCTCCACTAATTGCTCCAGATTTATCCATGCGAACTACACGGGCAATAAGTAATACTGTTCGATTGTGACACAAAATATCGGGCAATTTTTTGACAACGGCAGCAACACCGCTATTGTTTTAAAATTTATGTTTCTTATTATTTGTACGATAATTGTGTGTTTTTAATTTGTTGGATTTGTCTCCGCCTCTAATAGCAGAATAAATATTAATAACAATGAAATTTACTAAAAAATAAAATATTAAAAAAAAAATATTTTCCCAAAATTGGATTGGCGGTTGGCGCAGTTGTTGAGCGATTGGCTGCTGCGTGCGCTGCGTGTTGCGAGTTCACACACGTACAGATAGTTGTTCCGGGTCTGGCTGTTTATGTATGTGAGTTCAATGTTTGTAAACGCACCAACGATAAAGGAAACAATTCTAGTGTGGGGCAACGTATAAAAAAAGACCTGGGTTTCGTAGGGCAGGGCAGGTAGGGTAGGTAGGGTAGGCAGGCGACCCGGGCCCTGATTGGGGATGTTTTCGATTTAAATAAAAAAGGGTGTTATCAAAGTAACCCCGATCACTGACAATTATTTTTTTCTCGGTGATAAAGGACATTGACCACCAACAGTATCGCTTTAAAGTAGAAGAGTATGCCCTTAAAAATATACCTACGCATAAATTATAATATATTTTTTAACCTCTCTTAGTTCACTTGGTAGAAATCGTATGTGGGGTTTAATATTTGTGTTTAATTAGTCATTTATTGGATTTTATTGCATACTTTTTAAATGGCGTATATTTGGCATAGCAATGTGGCCAAGTTCAAAAACCTCCCCATAATTGGTTTTAGCGGACAGACTACGAGTTTCAAAAATAATTTGAACTGTAACATTTTTCCTCCTTATAAACATTACTGTTAATTATGTTAATAATGAAAATAGTATATTTTTAATTAACACCTTGAAATAGTATTTCTTTACTAGTTGAATCCTTCTTGATTTGACAAATCAGTTACGATCAAGGGGTGATTTAGATTAGCTGTTGATAACATTATCACGGCCAATGTGAAAGGTGAACTGTCAAAAGTGTCACCTACTGTCAATTTGTCTAATAAACTAGGGATGGGCAAGTGAAAAAAATATATCGATATTTATTGTATCGTAACATTTTTAAACACTATCGGTAAATTATTATTCAGTGAAAAATATCGAAATATCTATATTTCCTTAGTTTTGCCAGGATTATTCATATATAGAAAAAAATATTAAAAAAAAACTGTTTTTTTTTTAATTTCTACATGTGCGTATTTTTAGTTTTCTTTCTTGTTTGTAATTGATTTGTTGAAAAAAATCCGACAACTGTTAATTATCTGTTAACTTCAGGGTCATATACGTCTCACACTGGATGGCATAGTATTAGATAGTATTTTTGTGCACGCAGCCAATAGTTTTACTGTTATTAAAATGCATTTCATATAGATTCTGGCGGGATTTTTTTAAAGTTGACGATGCGCGAGGAGCCTGCATGCAAGGAGTAGGTACCTATCTTGTAACATTAAACTCGAAACCAGAGTTTAGTTAAAAATATATCGAAATTGAAACGATTCGATACTCTAAAATAAATATCGATATATCGCGATTAAAAATATCGATAATTGGATGAAAAAATAACGATATTTAAAAATATCGATATTTTTTGCTCATCCTTACTGTCAACATGTCTATCAAACAAAGCATCTTGTCGGCACTGGGCAGCGAACTTTTTTTTTTATTTTATAGTGGTATAGAGGTAGTTGAGTTTGTTGTGCTAATAAGTAACATAACATTGCGAACAGTTATTTAATCTGTGCCATTGCGTTGAGACCGTGTCCAGTCGAGTCTTCAGAAGCTCTTTTGAAGACCATTGTGATTGTACTGAGAAAATCGAACAGTAGGATGCTGTGCTCGCGTTATGTGACCATTTTGCGGTATCTAAGTTGGGCTCAATTTAGGTCTGTTGATCCGCCGGCTCCGTTTTTAAACGACATATTTTATGAATATGATAAAATAGACCAATAAAACTATTTCGTTGCTCTATTCAAGCATTTTTTATTTTCTACTTCCTTTATTTTGTGTACAAACCTACATTTAGCATGAAACCTATGAAATATTATTTATTTGGGATCAGTCATTGGTTTCTTGAAACTGTGTTCTGTAGTCTACTCTTATGTGAATTCAAATCACATTGTTGTAAAAAACTGTTTTTTTGGTGAAAAGTTTGTTACAAAACTAACCTCAAAACTGAACAGAAATCAAAAAACTACAAAAACCCCACAAAATAAATGGATAATTTTTATTTCCTTTGAAAGTACGACATCACCTCTCTTTTACATCCAATTTATGCTATCATACAAAATGTTTTGATGCGCAACCACGGCCAGAAGAAAACTGAGCAATCTCTTTTAAAAAACTTTTTCACAAAAAAAAACGGTCACCGGTCGGTGTCAAATAACGAAGAAGCAACCAAAAACACCGAGTCGGTTAAAAATAATATACGAGAAACGGACATTATAGAGAAAACTGATATTCACATATTTTAGCTTTTTTTTCGCTCTCATATATTGAGAAAAAAAAATCGTTTTAATATTATTTAATTAAAATAAAAAGATCCTGCAACTGATCAAAGTCGCCCGCCCTATTCTACGGTAATTGCTCCAGATTGATACAAGCGTGTTGCCGAGCAATAATTGCTCAAAAAATCGCCCGTGTAAACGCACCTTAAGACTTAGAGTTGGTTGTTCCATCTGACAATTTTTATTATCTTTAATTCTGAATTAAATACAATAGTTTTAGTTTGACTTTGACGTTGAGTTCTTTCCCACGGCTGTGAACTACAATTAATTACTTAAATATTTTTTGCAATGCTATCTATACGAGTACATATTAATATAATAGAACCTTACAATGGAACCTTACTTTTGATTGAGTTCTTATAATTGTTAAAATAGAGTCTCAGACATGACATTAAGAATATTTTATTTCCGTCAAAAGATGGTCATACGTTCGTAGTACATGCATTGTTCTTATGTTTGTAAGTTGTCCGTCAAAAGCAAACCATTTTTCGATCATTTGTTGGTATCTTGAGGTGAAATTTTGCCTACATCGTTTTGGTAACAATACAATGTACAATATTCAATATTGTCATAATTTCAATATGGCCGCCGCTCTAAGAGTGCGGATTAGATTTTTATTCAACCCCCTATACAGGATGTAAGAGACAGCCCTCCGCAGGCTGATAGGGTGCATTAAGCTCCTTATTTTGAATCATATTCCATCGGAATTTTCCCCCGGAAAATTTTCATTTTTTCAGTTTTTTCAACTAAGTACAACTTTCAACTAAAATAATAAAAAATACAGCAATGGATGTTGAAATACTCGTAACGATCGACGCATGAAATCAGCTGTTCGGAAGGGCCCCGTAGCGGGGACGGCGGCGGCTGAAAGCTGCGCTTTCTGATCGCTATGCGATTGCCACAGTGATTTTAAAACAAAACAGTTTTATTGCATTCCCATAACGTTCCAGAAACAATTTCATGTACCAGTCGTCTTGGTATGGTATAGGTACTGAACTCACCCCATCAGTCTGCGGAGGGCTATCTATCTAAAACATTCAGAGGAGCGTTTTGTTTGTAGAGCTATTATTTTTTATTAGAACATAAAAAGATGAACAGAGAACTAAGTTCCCCGCGTTTTTTCTGTTAATGCTGAAGCTATAGGTGCCATTGATATGATGGTTTCCTAAGCACGTGTTCTAATATACGCAATTGTCGCACGAGTGTACAATTAAAACGTTCATTTTGTACACAAACGCGACGACGTAGGCTCCCGAAGAAATGGTACAAAGCGACAGTGCGACGACGCGTTTTCAAAGACATTGCTCTACGGTTTTTTTTACAGCACCAAATTACGCACATATTTCAATTTTGTAAAATTACAAAAGGCAACTAAATAGTAACTAAATGTTGGCCTTTGTCAAAGTAAAATTGCAGTCAGATTTGACGTTTTTCTAACTAAGTGTTAGAAAAACGTCAATTCAGACTGAAGTTTCCTCATCCTACCTCCAGGTTTGGTCATGAAGAAGAGTGCGTTTCCAAGTATGGGTAACGCCGGCGGGCCTGGTATCTTGGCTGACAGCTCCAGCATGCGCCTGTGCGTCCATCGCCAGTACAGCCAATATGAGAACCCTACTGCCGCCACCACCGACAGAGCCGCGAGCCACGACATGCTGGAAAAATAGTGATAAAACCTATATTAGTTAAGTTTAATATGGGAAATCGATTAATTCATTGAAACTCGTTAAATAATTGAGGCTTTTTAATGTCGTTTTACCCGACTACGGTAAAGCCAAAAGGAGGGGTTGCATTATGAATTTTGAGAGTGGCAATTACTTAGAGCAGCAAAAGACACACTATATTTAGGGCAGATATCAATTGGTTTTTTGACCCCAAAACCATCCAGAGGCGGTGGCGCCAGGCGAAGACGACGGCATGGTTGGCGCAGTGGTTGAGTGATTGACTGCTGCGCTGCGTGTCACGGTTTCGATTCCCGTACGGAACAAAATATTTGTATGGCCTACAGATAGTTGTTCCGGGGCAACATTTTTTTTTTTTAAAGATTCATGAATCATTAGGAAGTGAGTGACGCGATGCGACTATTGATAGATAGATAGACAGATAGATAAAACATTTATTTGTTGCAAGTAAAGAAACACGGCACACAAAAGAGTTACATAAATTATGAAAAAGTAGTGTGTGCAGATATTTGAAAAAGCAAATAAAAGAAAAAAAACAGCACTATGATTATGATACCTACCTACTGTATGGTAATCTGTGGCAGAAGTGCCAAACTACCTTCCTACATAAAAATATTTGAAATTGAAAAAAAAAACAAAAATTGCGCCGTTTTGGTCGGGTTCAAATTCAAACTCGCTTGTACCGATTTGAAGTATTAAACTGGCTTGTATGAAATAAAGTTGTCGTTAAATAAAATCGGCCCGAGCGAGCGCGGGATTCGCTTCAGTTTGGATGCCACTGCTGTAACCAAGCGAGGAGTTGGGTATTCTGCAGCCCTCAGTTCATGCTGCAGGATCAGGTAAGGGTAACATGTTCTTGCAATACTATTGTGGTAACATAATAACAGCATCGATCAGACTTGTGGAAGTTGCTCACATCCCTTCATTTACTAGAAAAGAGCTGATGACCTTTAACCTGTCCGGCCCCGGCGACACACCGGTGTGTCGCGAATTAATCGCGAATTTAATGTTTATTTACATATACATAAGATTTACTTTATATTAGGGAATTTTCACATGTTGGGCCCGAGTGACAGCTAAACCGATTTTCATTAATCAGCTAAGGACACAAACTCAAAAACTGTTCATCAGTTTAAGAGCTACGATGTCACAGACAGACACTTAAGTAGATACTTATTTTTTGGTCGGAAAAATCGTGAGAATTTGTGAGGCATGTTTGAGGACGGCTATTCATTACGTGAGGAGATTTTGGTGATTTTTCACGACCCCGAGAATTGCACAGTGCATTGTGTGTTATTTTTAAGGGATACATACGCAAGATCAACAGTCATAATATCAACAGTTAAAACATCAACACCGTAAGACCAACGATTCAAAATCTCAACACTTCAGAATCTCAACAGCTTAGTAAGTCAACAGTTCAGAAGATCAAAGTTTAAAATCCCAACTTTGAAAGTACCTATTAGGTCAATACTAGCAAGTCGGAGCCCCGCTTCGCGGGGCTCAAGGGTTTGAAAAGTAATAACCACGAAGGGTATGGCGGGGTCAGTTCGCTCGCTTCGCTCGCTCACGAGACCCCGCCATCCCCTTCTAACCTAACCTGTCCGAGTCGGGGTGCCCCATGTCAAAGTTGGGATTTTAAACTTTGATCTTCTGAACTGTTGACTTACTAAGCTGTTGAGATTCTGAAGTGTTGAGATTTTGAATCGTTGGTCTTACGGTGTTGATGTTTTAACTGTTGATATTATGACTGTTGATCTTGCGTATGCCTCCGTATTTTTTAAGTGTACGTGGACGTCCAATTCCGAATCTATGAGGAATATCGAAAACACTGAAAAGAATCTTGAGCCTAACTTTGATGAAACTTAACCGCTCAGGCCCAACATGTGAAAATTCCCTAAAATAAAATAAATCTTATGTAATAGGTAAATAAACATTAAATTCGCGATTAATTCGCGACACACCGGTGTGTCGCCGGGGCCGGACAGGAACTGCATTATTGGATTTTTGAAAAATAGGTATTTCTAGCCAGGAATCGAACTGGTTGATTTTGAAAAAAAAAAACACCCCCTGTATTATTATACCTTCCAAAAGTGTTGCTAATGAGGATTCCCGGCCACAGAAAGCGCGGGCCTGCGGACGGCGAGCGCCTCAAAGAGATGTCAGCATAGTGGACGGGGCCCGATAGGGCTAAGCCTGCCTTACAAGTTGAGCATTACCATTCATCGCTTCAATGCTGCCAGTGTTCTGGCCACTTTTCCCATTGACAGCGATGTCGATGAATCTTTTTATGCCCAATGATTTCTTTTGTTTTACACACGTCTACTACCCGTTCGTGTTAACTTGGCACCTGCAGTGCGATTCTGTAAACATGTCAAAGTGAACACTTGGGCGGGGCGCATGACGGGTGAGTTGTCAAACCGTACAAATAAGATGGAATGACAGCTCAGTTGTCGTTCACTCCGCCTAGGTGAACACCGTGAGTTGTCGACAGAATCGACCGGCTGGCTCGACACATTTCGAATGACGTTTTGAGGTTTTAATTTAAATTGAACACTTCGATTTCGAATTGTTCAATTTAAATTGAAACGCCAAAACGTAATTTGAGCCAGGTGCCAAGTTAACGCGTACGGGTAGTAACATAATTTAGAGAATTTTAGGCTTAAGTTACATCCTAGTTACCATAATATTGTGAATATGTAATACATAAGTAAGTAAACAAATAAAGAAGTTAAGCCGGACGTACACCAACTTATTAACACTACGCTAACCTACGCAGGGATTATTTATAAAAGATAATGGCAAAAAAAAAAAAAAATGCCATAATTACTCACAGTAATGGGAAAAAAATTCCCACACTTGACACTATTTATTAAGGTAAAATAAAAACAGATTATATTCAAAAACAGCGTTTCCGCTACCCAGCCGTAATTATTCATAAAAACTTTATTGCCATTACATAACTAAACAAAATACGACGCAGATTCTTTATTCGAAATTTTCTATGGAGAATTTGAATTTAGAATCTCTGAAACAATATTATATCTAAGTAACGGATAAAAAGTTTTTATGAATAAGCCTGTAAATCTTGATTTAATTAACATAATATCTCTATTATGATCCGATCTATCTATTAGGTACAGCAGGACTTCAGAAATTACCAAAGAAAGAAAGCGCTACTTTAAATGCTTATGTTTTAAAGCTACTTTCACAATTATTTATAATTATTTCGATCAAATAATTAGGCATAAAAGTATAGTGGTTTGATCTTGAGATTTTGGTTGTAAAAGGTGTTTCAGCGACTAATTTGTCGACATTACTTTACATTTATACAAATTATGAAAGAGATACATTTTATGATTATTTAAGCTTAGTAAAACCATAAATTAAACTAGTAGTGATAAATTAAAAACTTAGGTACACAAAATTAAACAATTTTGCTGTATTTGATTTTTTTTATTAAAAAAACTACATTGAAATTTTCAAAGAAGATGATACTCTCATGCAATTTTTAGATGGTTGCTACCGCAACCTAAGACCATCTAAAACGGTACCTATACGTTGCTTTTATAATAAGTAATAATGATAAATTGAAATCGTACAAAAAATTAAGCTATTTTGCAAATTATAAGTTTGATATTTTATTACTAATTCCGTAATGATAATAAAAATACATTATTTCAATGTATTTTTTTTTATCAAGTCAATGCTATGGTACCTATAGGTGAGTTGTCTGAAGAAGCGGCTGAATCTAGAAACAAAGATATAAAGTCCTATAGCACACTCGTAAATGCTCAAGATCGGTTTACCATCTTGATTTAATTAACATTATATCTCTTATATGATCTGATCTATTTATTAGGTACAGGACTACGGAAATTACCAACGAAAGTAAATGCTACTTTAAATACGAATGTTTTAAAGCTACTTTCACTATTATTTAGATCAACAATTAGGCATAAAATGTTACATAGTTGTTTGATCTTAAGATTTTGCTTGTAAGAGGTGTTTTTCAGCGACTGATTTGTGGACATTATTTGTACAATTTATTATGTAAAATGTATATTTTTATTATTAATTAAGCTCAGCGCAACCTAAAACTAATAGTGATAAATTGAAAACTTACACAAAGTTAAGCAATTTTGCTGTATGTTTGATTTTGTTATTATTATTTCCGTGTTGATAAAAAAAATAACTACATTGAAGTTTTCAAAGGTGATACCTACTCACATGCAATTTTTAAGATTGTTGCTCGAGCTACCTAAGACCATCTAAAAAAGTACCTTTACGTTGATTTTTTAAAATAAGTATAAATGATAAATTGAAATCGAACAAAAAATTAAGCTATTTTGCAAATTATAAGTTTGATATTTTATTACTAATTCCGTGTTGATAATAAAAATTACATTGCAATTAACAAATAAATGGTACTCACATACAATTTTTACTTCAACCTAGGTACTCACACAGTGCGTTGAAAACTCTTGTGAATTCACCACAATAGGACGCTTTTTACTAAAACGTCACGTCACCCAGCCCCACTCTTGAACTTTGATGGCAAAAAATGTGTGTCCAATTATGTTCTGAAAACCTTCCGGATCTAAAGGTACCTATAGATTACAGGTAAATCTATAAGAAGTGTATTATAGGTTAAAACTATTTAAGTCAAGAGTGAATAGGATACTTCTAGGCAAGCGTGCTCCATCTTCGACCACATCGTCGCTTACCATCAGGTGAGATAGTGGTCAAGCGCGTGCCAATCAATAATAATAAGTAATAATAATAATAAAAATTAATTATCCATCAGCAACTTGCTCTGAAATACTCTCTTGTGGAATCGGAGGTTCCGTACTACAGGTATGTACCCGACCCAGTTCTCGATAATGGCAGTATCACATTGTACTGGGATCGGTCCATCATCACTGACAGGACTATTATTGCAAATAAGCCTGATATAGTGGTGGTGGACCGAATCGAGAGGCGTGCAATGATTGTAGATATCACCGTTCCGCATGACGAGAACCTCGTGAAAGCCGAGAAAGATAAACAAATCAAATATCTTGACTTGGCTCGCGAGGTTGTCGACATGTGGGATGTGAATTCGGCAATCATTGTACCGATAGTCGTGTCAGCCAACGGCTTAATAGCCACGAGCCTCGACCAACATCTTAGGAGGCTCTCGTTAGGCAGCTGGATCAAGGGCTTGATTCAGAGAGCAGTACTTCTGGACACGGCTCGCATCGTTAGGAGGTTCCTCTCTCTGGAGCCCTGACCGCCGGTAGCTTGGACCCTCTTCCCGATACCGGTGGGCTACTATTTTTTACATTTTTATATAATTTGATATCTTTGTATTTTAATATTTAAAAATGTATTTTATATGTATGTACCTTAAATAAAGAAAATAATAAAAAAAACATTATAGAAAAAAAAACAGTTTTACAAAAAAATACAACCGACTTCGAAACTATAACTTCAATACTTAACTGTCATTTCGGAAGTCGGTGTTTTTGGTTGTTTCTTCGTTTTTTGACACCAACTTCCGAAATTATCGTTATTTTATACTTTGTGTTTTTTGTTTCGTTTAGTTAAAAGTTTTTTTATTTTTCACCTTTAAGAGGAGAGCTCCCAAAAGGAGCTTTAACTAAACCCAACGCAAAAATAATCATCAAGATCGGTTCATAAACATTAAAATAATGCCCGAATAGATAACCCCAAAACCATGGTTGACTTCTACATATCTGCGTACCCCTTCACAGCGTACCGGCGCTGCGGCGCGTCGGCGAGATGTTATGTTAAGAACTGCGGCCCTACCATGACATGTTAAAGCGTGAGTCGCTTTAACATGTCATGGTAGGGCCGCAGGTGTAAACAATAAACAGACATGCGATTTCAGCAATCTCATTAAATCGGTATTGAAATCATCTGCCTAGCCTTTTCCCAACTATATTGGGGTCGGCTCCCAGTCAAATCGGATTCAGCTGAATACCAGGTATTGAAATAGATATATTAAAGTATAAATTAAAGATTTCGCTATCCTTGTGGGTAGAATACCGAGTTCGAGTTTCGCCCAGTAAGCGTAACAATACCTATGCGGTACTATGGCACCAGCAATACTACTTAAGGTAGGTTGGTATCTTGGTAGTTTCATAGTTAAGTTAGAGGTAGTTTTTCTAGGAATTATTGCCTATTCGTATTTCCTTGCTTTGGCTGGCACCGACTCCAAAAAGAAGTAATAAATTTTAAATATTTGCAAAATATTAATGTCAAATAAGTTTACTTTTAAATTATGTTTCTTTAAAGCAATTCAAATATTTATTTTCAACTTTTTAGTGGGAACGGTTTTTGTTTGATTTTTTTGAAGGCGGTTTTTTTTTGTAAAAATTTTTTTTGACGTCGTTTAAAAATATAGCAGGTAGGATTGAAGGACTAACTTCACTTGTTTGTTGAATAAATGATCTCCCATACCTACGTCTATGTACGTCACTACGCGCCGTCACGGTCAATTCTTCAACCGAAAACATAAGTTTGTAATCGCAAGTAAATATTTTTATGTAATACTAGCACTTCGCCCGCGACTTCGTCCGCGTGGGGATAGTAGGTACTCCACAAACTGCAACGCCCTTATACATATCCCCTTATAAAGGTTAGTTTTGGAAAATTAAGCACAAAGATTCTCATTATTGGTTCAGCGCAACTGTTCACCCTGTTCAGCCCGTCAGGGGTTGATTATGCAAAAATTGTTAGGTACATGATCTGTTTCAATTATCCCACTTTTAGTTTGTTCATAGAATTCCGACGTAAATTGAAGCAAGCTATAATTTCCTCCCCTAAAAACTTTTCACCCCTGCTTCACCCCTTATTATGTATGTACCTAGTTGATTTTCGAAAAATCCAAACATTTGTTATTCTTATTGTTTTATCGAAAACATTTAAATGCCGTGGTGTTTCAACTTCATCGGACCAAGCATTGATACTATTCTCCCCAGTTCGCTCAAGCCGCGACATTTTTCTTACTCCGAGCATGTTTATTACCGTCGTAACTTTTGAACGAAAGGTCCGATTTGAATGATTTAAAGTGTAATCTACACGGACATAATCAACCTTAATTATCAAACCATTTAAATGGATAAGGATTAATATCATGGTACTATAATCACCATTTTTTATTAACAAAAAGCGGTCATGGTGACTTATCCATAATAGTTAGACATATGGTATCGCGGACTTTTTTGTAGATGTTGACGACCTCTATAAAACTGTAGTACATCACTTTGCTCTATTGTCAATAGATTCCGCAGCGTACGCGATATAAGGATTTTTTCTCACACCTTGGGTCACATTATCGAAGTTTTCATACGGATCCCTAACTTTTTTGAAAATATTCTATAGTTTATGACCATCACCGGTAATGTAGGATTCTACTGGTGAAAGAATTTTTCAAATCGGTCCAGTAGTTTCGGAGCCTATTCATTTCAAACAAACAAACAAACAAACAAACAAATCTTTCCTCTTTATAATATTATTATTCTCTTTATTTATTTTTTTACACATACATTTTATATTTTTAAATATTTCAATAACAAAAAAAAAACAATAAAAAAACATTTAAAAATATAAAAATAGTAGTCCGCCGGTGTCGGGAGCTGGGTCCAAGCTACCGGTGGTTAGGGCTCCAGAGAAAGGAACCTCCTCTTAATACGAGCCGTATCGAGGAGTACTGCTTTCTGTATCAGGCCCTTTACCCAACTGCGCAACGCCAGCTTCGACAGGTGGTCGTCGAAGCTTTTGGCTATCAAGCCATTGGCCGTAACGACGATCGGCACAATGACAGCCGAGTCCACATTCCACATGTCGACAACCTCGTGCGCTAAGTCAAGATACTTGATTTGTTTCTCTTTCTCAGCTTTCACGAGGTTCTCGTCATGTGGAATGGTAACATCGATTATCATTGTGCGGCGCGCTAATCGGTCTATCACCACTATATCGGGCTTATTAGCGACGATAGTCCTATCAGTGATGATAGACCGATCCCAGTACAACGTGACATGGTCATTTTCGAGAACTGGGTCGGGCACATACTTGTAATACGGTACCTCAGAATCCACAAGTTTGTATTTCAAAGCAAGTTGCTGGTGAATAATCCTGGCCACTTGGTTATGCCTGTGCAAGTACTCGCCGTTAGCCAGACGAGAACAACCAGAGATAATATGTCTGATGGACTCACCCGGACGGTGGCATGCCCGACACACTATTATTATTATTATTAGTGTAGAAAACTATACAATTCTCAATTTTCAGACGTCTTCCTGTACTTTTACTATAAGATCAACCTTCATGGTCTCTAGGTCAACGGGAAGTGAATAAAAATGCGCCATAAACGGAGCATACGGCCTTTTCTTTAGATTGCGTTGTTTTTCACTGCTCTAAGGGGTAGCAGACCTGAGTATTTAATATTAATTTGAAATAATTAAAATTTAAAATAAAATTCATGTATCAAAACCTGTTAAAACCGATAGAAATAATTACAAAACAAAAATACATACATCAACCAAAAAATAGTAAATAATGCACCGAGGGGATAAAGCAGTGTCTTATGTCACGAGCGTCATGTTGAATCCCAAACGCAATGAAGCATTCTATCCTAAATGCAGCGAGGGAGTCAAGCTAGCCCAAAGCAAAGACACCTTTATCCCTAAGGAACACACTCTACTTTTCACACCTACTGCAAGAACATTGTGCAAAAGCAATGAAGAGAGGTGGATGGCCGCGAGCGGCGCGCGTCGGCACCCGCTGCAGGTGCAGATCGCGCGGTCAAAGTGAGGTTCCAAATTCAAATTACATTATTGCCGCGCGTTATAATGTGTGGCGTCATTTGTGCATTTGTGAACGCATCTTAAATGCAGTGTTGCATGCTTTTATATGTAAGGGAAGAATGCACCCTTTTTAAGTGGCAACATAAATACTATTCGGGGCGTTATCCTAAGCGTCCTTCTCTCACTTCAGCCATTGCGAGACACGCACTGCTTTAGTCCATACTGACTTATTTAGTAATAGTTAATTAATCACAATAAATATTGTTATTAACTGTTACCGTGTGTCAATATACATTATTTACTGCAAGTTGGATTTTCACTCTGTGTTTGAATCATCAACCTCATCGTAAGACGCATCAAGGGGACAGATAGAATACCTTCCATCTGCGTCCCCAACGATGAAATTCAGTACAATATTACAGCGCCGGACGCGCGCCGCTGACGTCAGCCACCTCTCTTCATGGCTTGAGCACCATTTTCTTGCTGTAAGTGTGAAAAGTAATTTGCACCTAAGAGATAAAGGCGTATTTGCTTTGGGCTAGCTTGAACCCCTCGCTGCATTCAGGATTCTTGTATTTACTACTTTGCATTAAGGTACCAGTACGTAGCCGGCGACGCACACTGATCAATTATTAAAAGTTAGCGTCCCATAATTATTTTTGGTCAATGTGTCGGTAGTTCGAAAAATCATTTTATTAAGACTTGAAAGTAAGTTGTTTACATTATACTAAAACATCACCGTTATGCAGATAGTAGTTTAATAGATATGCCATTTCAAAGTTATCTCGAAAGCTAAATTATTATAACAAGACTGATTTATCGTTGTTTTGCGCTCCTATTCAAGTTAAGTTGGCTAAGCTATTAGTGTAAATTGTAAATTGAAAAAAATGGTGCACACGAAGGAAGGTCTGTACTTTATATTGGTATATAAACAAAAAATAAAATAGATCAATTTACATTATAAAAAAATAAAAAATAATAAAGTACTGATATTTACTAACTTTTCTAAGTTTGAACTGTGTTACGTTTAAAAGTACAAATTAGTACATTACCATTTCGATTCTATTATATAGCAGGGACTATTGGCTATACAAAAATATACATTATTTTTCCGGTGATTGCCGGTTTCTATAGTAAAAAGTGTTTTTTTAGGTAATGGTGCCTCAAAAAAATGATGATGATTTATTCAATATTTTGTCATTACATCGACCAGTGAAGCCACTTTCAATGGACAATAAAGATAAACTACTTAGGTATATTTTGAAGACATTAGATTTATCGGAACTGCCTACTGCAAGCAGGGACAGTCTTCAAAAGGTTATTAAAACTTTTACTGTAGCAACTTCAAGATTTTGGAAAAAATGTTCCCTTAATATTATTAGATTTCGGAGTCAAAATGATAATGGCTTGATCAAATAGTAATCACTTCTGACGGGCAAGAAAGTGGACCCGGAAATCAAAAAGTAAAGAAGAACTCTGTCTCGCTGCTTCGATGAAGTTACACTCAGAAGGAAACCGCAGTGCAGCTTCACTTGTCCTAGACATATCTACCTCACCCAATAAAGAAAGACACTGCTACGCTACGCTTGATAATTATTGAATTGTACAGGTGGTATCCTATGACACCAACAGTCCATAAGGTTCTCATATACGGCAAGGATATCATCGACAACTTTTTGTTACCAATTGGTACGCTTGGAGAAACGCACAGGAAAGTCGCCACAAAGATGTCAGATTTACAAAGAGCATAACACCAGGAAGATGACCAGGAATCAAACTAATGAAGATCATCAGAATATTACCTGTAAAACAAAAACATATAATGCCAATTGGCAGGTACTTAATCTTTTACAAGAAGTCGTGTTAGATGAGGAGTTATGTAATAAAGTACAAACATAAAATATTAATTACCAAGTTAAATTATGTGAAAACGTTTTTCCGATACTATTTAATGTTATAAATATACCTTTATTTCACGATTTCAGTATTTAATAATTTCGTCCCCCTAAATTTTTGAAATTGATCACTGTGCGACGTGTCGCAACGACACGTCTTCGTTGCGTCGTGTCGCTGCAGTCATGATTTCGAACCCAACTGCAGACGGCAACAGCAAACGTCTAATGATACAAGAATCAATAGTCACTTGGTCCTTGAAGCTGTAGTGAATTTAAAGCTATTTTCAAAAGAAGTGCATGATTTTGTAAGGTGTGTTGGGGTAAGATCGGCGCTGGGGTAAGAACGCAGAAATCAAATATCCCACTTATTTGGATATATTTATTAATGCTAGCAACATTGCGCGCATTGTTTGCTTTAGATAGTTTGTAGTATAAGGTAGATTTTAATGATGTCATGTTAAAGAACAGGAAATATCGGATACATGCTTTTCTTATACCTTGAGCTCCTATCAATAAATTTTAATGTAGTTTTAAATTGTTGTCCGAACTTGCCCCTTGATGGCTAAATCGTCATTAAATTGTGGCCTGATTTTACAGGCTTACAAAGCAAAAATGAGTGAGTGTTTATAAATAAATTAAATTTAAAATAATACCTGGTTTGAATCACGATCAATTTCAACCATTTGAAAAGAATGTGGTGTATACCAAAATTGAAAAAAAAAAGTTTTTGCAACATCCTTGCAACTATTCGAAAATCCGTCACGCACCTTAATACGTCAAAATTAAAAAGACAATAAGAGAAGGACCCGCTAGAAGATTACAGTACTCTTTAAATTTGGTATCAATATTTTTCCCTTCTTGCATTGTTCAATGTTCTAAGATTGTACCTACAGCTTGGTTGGACGACAGTATCGTCTGCCGTTCGACGATACGTCGCTAGCTTCGTGTCGCTAGCTACGGAAGGAATTTCATAGCAATGCAAAGAAACAAGAAGTAGTAGTAGTAGTGTCGCGACGACATGTCGTCTGCTGCCTGTACCTTTGTTCTAAAACAGTAATTACTTTTGGGAACTATATTTTTTGTCACCAAAATTTATATTTGTCATCAAGTTGTATCACCTAATAAATAGATCTATCGCCACGAAATATTTTCGTTCTCAGATAAACAAAGAGTGTTCCCAGGTATGAATTACCAAATTATTGTTAATATAATGTGTAAAATATGAGATGGATTACCAATAAAATTGTAGTGCATTACATGAATATAAACTTCGTTCTTATAATAATAGTTTTATTACTTAAATAATAGCTTGGTGCTCAGAATGGTAGATCTGTCACCAAATATTAATATTCGAACATAGGGCACAGGGAGCTTAGGGCACCCCGACTCGGACAGGTTAGGTTAGATACCACCTTCGTGGTTATTTTTTTTAATCCACCCAGTAATATGGTTTACTTCCCGTTTTATAATAAATCCCAACCTATTTATTTGATACTTGATAATATATCCCGAGGATTACATGTGATTTATTATGGAATTGCTTTTTACAATTATTTGGCAACTACATTTTGGTGACAGATCCACTATTTTGAGGACAAACCCTATTATTAAAGAAATTCAAAACGAATAAAATTGGCGATAGCTTAAATCATACCCATTACTTTTCATAACGATAGCGCCTTTTGAGTTTCATTTGTTTCACAGAAGTTGACATATAGCTAAGACATTTTTATAAGGAGAGCATTTGAACTATTTTTAGAAGGTAGGTATTTAAATTATGTACATTGCAACATACACATATGTGACGCTCCATCATCGATCAACACGCTCCATAGAGAAAGATATCTAAATGTCATCTATATTTATTTTTAAAGTTTCGGTTAAAAATGCGACGTTTTAGTATTTCATTCAGGTTAAAGCGCTTTCCATACGCGCAGTAGGTCAAAGTTTTGTCATGAAAATTTTAATAAGGACAAAATGTTGTATTGTAAAATATTTAGTAAGCTATCCAATTATTTTATGAGGTCTAATTAAAACCCAAGAGTTATGGGTTATTCTATTATGGAGATAGAATCTTTGTGGCATCTACCCAGACGCAACTTTTTTTAGGGTTCCGTACCTAAAGGCTAAAACGTGACCCTATTACTAAGAGTCCACTGTCCGTCCGTCCGGCTGTCACCAGGCTGTATCTCATGAACCGTGATAGCTAGACAGTTGAAATTTTCACAGATGATGATATTTCTATTGCCGCTGTAACAACAAATACTAAAACAGAATAAAGTAAATATTTAAGTGGGGGGGGGGCTCCCAATTACAACAAACGTGATTTTTTTTGCCGTTTTTTTATAGATAATGGTACGGAACCCTTTGCACACTTCTTCTTTTTTTTTTCTAAATAGCGTCGCACGTTGAACCATGTAGATATGGGTAGAGGACACTTAACAAACAAAAAATATTAGCAAATGGTGCCCTGTGTCACGTTGCCGAGATATTTAGAGGTAAAGTCGACATGTGAGAACGTTTTTTTGGAGGTAGTCTCCATGTGAGAACAATGAGAATAAATAATGTGCTTTTAAGCAGTAGATTGTATTCAAATAATAATTGTCGCCTTGATTATACAATTTACATAAATTAAACAATATTATTTTGCAATGTTCATAATAAAGAGGTTTTCACGTGTTTTTATTTTTACTTTTTTTCAATAAATGTTTGTTTTCTTCCTTTAAATAAATAAACAAAAAAATATTTAATGAAGTTTCCCAACTATATTGCGAGCTCTCTCGTCCTTGCTATGGCGATCTCCTTCAGCTTCCGCCGGTGCACCTTAGTCGATGTTGTCAGTGGCAGTTCCTTCAGGAAGATCACGCCACCCCTCAGATGCTTGGAGTCTGTCAGTTTTTCTGAAAATAATACGACGGTTCATTTAAACAGTGTGACCTATATTCCCTAAGAGCGTTTACGCCGTACGGCATTTCATACAAATTTTCAAGTCCTTATTTTTCGAAATGAATGAACCGATTTTAACGAAACTTGGTGTGCATACGCCATCCAACCAGGTCTAAAAAGTTAGTTGAGAACATTTTCGAAAAAGAGTTTAGAGGGAGAGAGAGAGAGCGATTTTAAGTTTTCTATAGAAAGTGAAAAATCCCTATCTTTCCTCCTGAAGTCTTTTTCGAAAATGTTCTCAATTAACTTTTTAGACCTGGTTGGATGGCGTAGGCATACTAAGTTTCAATAAAATTGGTTCACTCATTTTGAAAAATAAGGACTTCAAAGTTTCGGCTGATATGATGATAATGATAATGTTGTAACACTTTGTTGCGAATTTTAGTCCTAATAAAAGAAAAAAAAACACTTTTTTAAGAGTTCCGCATTCCTAGGGCCGGCTTCATAAAATAAACCACCTTGTACACAATTAACCCATTGATACTTTTAACGAAGTCCTTGATCTCGTCCTCGGTGATACGAGCCCCCGGGCGCAGTATGACGCACGCCACGGGCAGGTTGTCGCATTCCGCGTCAGGCAGGCTCGTCACAGCCACGACTAACACTGACGGGGAAGCTGAGGTGCTGAAGGTTTAAAACCTTCTATTGCATTACCTACTTTCAAATTTTCCGTCCCTGTACGCGCCTAGTTTGCTGGTGGAATAAATGTTCAGGATACTCCCCTCCACGGCTCGCTACAAATTTCCACCCTGAATAAAAAAAACCCTTGATACCTTTGACCAAGTCCTTGATCTCGTTCTCGGTGACGTGAGCCCCTGGGCGCAGTATAACGCAGGCCACGGGCAGGTCCCCGCACTCCGCGTCGGGCAGACTCGTCACAGCCACGTCTAGGACTCCAGGGTGCTGACGAATCACGCCTTCTAGTTCCACTGGTGATATCTAGAATGATAGAGACGTAGGCATAATACAACAATGGGCAATGTTTGTTGATGCAGCCTAGGCGTTATGGAGCTGCGAGAGCAATGACAACTGCACGTGCACACGTGTGTCAAAGTTGTTTTTCAACAAACCTGCGTACTTAAGTTTTTTTTTCGTGCGAGATTTGCGGGATTCTTGTTCTGGCTCATTGCTGAGCCTAAAATAGAGCCTACAATAAACTGAATAGGTTATAGCATATCGTTGAAAAATGTTTTTATTTTCTATGATCTAAGCTAAGGATTTGATGCGATTGTGCTTCTTTTGGCATCCTTGTGACCAAATCTATGGACAATATTTGTATGTTTCCTAGATAGGGCCGACCACAATGGTCCTCGTCACTTTTCAACACGGAAAGAAGTCGTGGTTGTGTGCGTCAAACCTGGCATAGTTTGCCAGCCTGCCGGCCTGGAGGGCGTTCGAGCGAACATGCTGGCTCGCAGTTTTGCACGGTGCTCACTTTCTTTCGAGCCTACTGCACCTCCTTCTACACGAGCAGCCTGTGGGATAGATATACGCAAAGATCGTACAACGCTCTTCGCGTTCCGTTCGAGATGCTGGTGGGCTGCCTCGCTTTTGTAGTGCATCAGGAATGTTCGCTGATGCGCCATGTTGATTGCTTCTACGCAACCATGCGTAAAAGGTGCTCATCCCTGGTGCGTAGGTTGTGGGGTAGCTCCAACAGTATCCTAAGCATGATTTCAAGTCTCCTTGACTGTTTTTACGTGGGTCGCTGTTGTGCCATCTCGCCAATACGGTGATCAACTAATTATTTATATTTTTAGTATTGTATGTTTTGTTGTTCTTTGTTTAGTGTCAGTGCCTACTAACATACATAGTTATAAGTTTTACTAACTGCTTTTGAGTCTCGATACTTGATTAAAGATTATTCTATGCCGGACCAACGGCTTTACGTGCTTTTCGAGGCACGGGGGTCACACTATCAACATCCAAGCTCTAGGCTGTTATTAAGAAAGTGCTAGTGTAACAACTCAAATAACTGCACACACGAGACCAACCAGCTATGATTGGGTAGGTAGGTACTTATAAGAATTACTAACTCACCTGGTGGTTCTTATACTTGAGCAGCAGTTTGATCCGCTCAACGAAGTAGAAGTTCCAGTCCTCATCCCTGTACATCGTGTCTCCGGTCATGAACCAGCCTTCCTTGGAAAGTACCTCTGCTGTGGCTTCTGGGTTATTGTAATAGCCCTAGAATAACAATAGGGTAACTCTTTTGGCTTCTCATAAGGTGGACCCATGACCTGGAGATGGCTGTGGACATTCACTGGGTGTGAAAAGCAGGACCGGTCAATGTGGTGACCTTAGGGGATGCCTATATCCAGGGGGGATTAGTCCCGAACCCGAACTAAGAATGAATGACAACAAGATTTGATAGTTGTTCTTAGTTCGGGTTCGGGACTAATCGTAAATCCGTAGGTGATATTGAGTAGAAAACGCCCGACACCAAGGCCAAAACTACGGACTTTGGGTTAAGAGAGTAGACCCCCAGGAGTGGACGTCTTTCGGTTGAAATTATGATGATGATGGAACTCTTTGGAGAACGAATAAAAAGGGTTGGTAATTCCTCGGTTGGAAAGGAAAGAACTGCTACCGGGTGTTTGGCCTGGCAGGCGACTGCCCGATGCTTGCTCTTCGCTTATACCTAATGCAGATTTTACAGTAAACTTTGCTTGTCCAATGGAACTTTTGGACTCTTAAACTTAGACCTAGTCATGGACGAAAAGACGGATCTAAATAAGGTATGCTAAAACACGACTGATTTAGAAGGAAATACTAATTTCTTACCTTAAAACCACCGGGTGCTTTTACCCAAAGCTCGCCGCGTTGGTATGGCTCCTTGACTTCTTCGCCAGTTTCGACATTCACCAGCTGAAATCATTGAATAGTACTTAATTTAAGCAGGATCGTTGATTTGCAAGTATTTCTGAGATTTACCCCCAACTTCTGAAACATTTGAAGTTAAGTATTTTTCAAACTCTCCAACTACTACTCAATTCATAAATTGGCCTCAAGTCTAAATTTTATTTATTTTATTTTTAGCCTTTTCCGTCCCACTGCAGGGCAAAGGCCTCCCTTTCTTCCTTCCATTCTTCCCGGCTTTGGGCTAGTGTTGACCAATCCTGTCTATAGGCATCAAGCTCGTCCCGCCATCTTCGCCTGGGTCTGCCGCGATGCCACCGGACATTTTTTGGGACCAACATGGTGGTTGCTTTGGCCCATGAATCGTTTGACATGCGGCAGACGGGTCCGGCCCAGTCCCATTTAAGCTTTGCTGCTTTTTGAGTGACGTCGGCGATTTGTGTTTTGGAGCGCAACACTGTGTTTCTAATGCGGTCCGTTAATCTAACTCCCAGTATGCTGCGCTCCATTGCTCATTGGCAAACCTCAAGCTTGAACCTCTGCTGAGCTGACAAAGACCAGGTTTGACTGCCGTATGTAAGAATAGGGAGAATGCACATGTCCATCAATTTGCGTTTATGGCAAATTGAAATTTCATGAGTGCCTTCATCGACCAATACCTCATCCAGGCGTTTTCGGTGCGGCGAGCAACTTCTTTTTCTTGCTTCGCCTGGAAGGAGACTATTTGACCGAGGTAGATGTAATCTGGAACATATGCAATCTCCACACCTCCCACACACAGTTTATGTTGGGCGCTGTTGGTCATGAGTTTGGCATGTCCATCCGAAGTCCAATCTCGAGGCTAGCCTTATTTAGGTCACTCAGCATTTCGCCTAGTTCAGCTGCCGATGATGAGAATAGGACGATATCGTCGGCGAAGCGCAGGTTGGTCAACCTTTTTTCGCCGACGATAACGCCTTTATCTGCCCAGGCATTAGAGAGATTTTGAAAAACCCCTTCAAGGGTGGCAGTGAACAGCTTGGGGGACAGCGGGTCTCCTTGCTTGACACCTCTTTCAACAAAGTCTAAAGCTGTTACTATAAGTCTTATCTAGTAGCTACGTAGGCATACATTCAAATGCATTCAAGTTGAGAATTAGTGAGTTTCGGGGTAGTTAAATTCTTCTCTAGGAATCAGAGGATGGAGGCGCTGTCGGAGAGTATACGACGTGACTTGCATGGACGGTGTTGAGCTTTCCTAGCGGTCTGGATATTTCGATGTTGAGCTCAGCTCTTTGGGACCTGAGTAGTCATCCAATTCTTGCACTATGTCATAAAAAATAGTGATTCTGGAAATGGTGCGTCTTTTGAGCTTTGTCATTGGAGCTGTCTGATGCATCTAATGGTGTTTATTTTAGTTCAATCACAGATTCGATGCCACCGACTGCATTAGGCTGCATATATGAAAATATTTTTTTTTAAAGTCAAATTTTTTTTAAAATTGTTTCTTTGCTCAACAGCAGCTACAGACTACCCTCACATTTCTGGAACACTCTGTATATGTCCAGTACTTTGGGAGATAGTTACTACAGTTATAAGGCAGATAAGATAGGAAAGTTATCTATGTAATTTTTAAAGTTTTTACGGACTAGATTATTGCTTAGCTATCGTTTACTTACACTATCTATTTTATTACAATGTCTAATAACGTGACCCATTGTTAATCTGTCATCGGTCATACTGATAATGAACTCCTCATAAAAGTTATTACTTAGTGCGTATTTTTTTCGTTGATAGCAGGCTCTGTATAATACAGAAATGTATTATTTTATTATAATTATGTATTTACGTAAATCTATTTATTGATATTGATAAATAGGCTTGCTCTTGACCTCGATCACGCCTGATGGAAAGCGATGGATTAGGTCTGTGATGGAGCAAGCGTGGCCAGAAGATGCCTTGAGGCATTGGCACTATTGAGGCACTATTTGTGTGCATTTGTTTGTATGTTTATTGTAGTTTGATTTATATTTATGAATAGATATTAATATGTTTTAGTTAAGTAAGTATCGTCTATTTTAAGTTTCCGTCTCTGTCTCTTTACACACTGCATCTATATAGTTTTTTATTCCACTCTTCTGTCGCAGGTCTGCTGAAAGAAATTTCTATTGAAATAAGCAGTACCTACCTTTGTGCTCTTTTCTCTGTACTTAAATTGTCTGTGCATAAATAAATAAATAGACTTTGTAATATTTACGACTTCAAATGTTTGTAAGTCACTATGTGTAATTTTATTGGCACTACTCACTTGACTATCTGAAAGAAAACATTGTGAGAAAACCTGAACTTGATGACACTGATGGCTTGAAAATACCAGCACAGAATGATCCAAATGTACTTATTTTCTTTGTTTCTCCACGCTTCCTCAGGCGGTTTAGGCTTAATTTACATTCTGTGGAACGGAAGCGTCAATCTGAAACTTACCATAGCAAATTCACCCATATCTCCGCAACGTAATGCACTCATTTCTTCACAGTCGCTTCCGTTCCGCGAGAATGTGAATTGAGCCTTAGCGATTTCAGACTTATAAGTCCAGTGGTTCGATGTCTTCCTTCACAGATGCCAATGATGCCCAAGATAAACTTAGAATTAGAATGTATCAACATCACCTGCGGTGAAACAGTTAAGCCGGCTTTTGACAATGGGATATAATATAATATATATTACATCTTCAGATATAATATTTCATCGCTCGTCATACATTTTGTACGTGACCGTTCACACTGTGCTATAATATATATTACATCCCTAACTATAAATATTTTTTCGTCCGACTGAGCGATATTTAGAGGTCATTTGAAAGTGTAGGTATATTTTACCTGACGTCCCCGGACACCGCGCCTCCCCCTGCCTCGCCCTCAGTTTGATGTTCGTGTGCAGATGTGTCAACTCACGTGTTTTGAATTTTTGTTTTTATGTTACCTTACATAGATTTTAAATAAAGGTATATGAATTAGGAACACAATCCACCTACGCATTCAATTATGGAACATTTTATAGAAAGTGTTAGGAAATATCCTTGTTTATGGGCGACTAACCGTGAAGCCGAACTGTTCCAAAACAATTATACATCTTACAGTGTGAATAGCAATTGCGGGATGTAATATATAGCTCAAGATGTAATGTATATTACATCCCATAGTCAAAAGCCGGCTTTACGTCAGTACTTGCCCGAATTAGAGAATAGGTACAATTTTATTATTGTTTCACTTATACCTACATAAAAGAGGCAGGTTTACGCACCTTGTATTGCAAATGAGCAAATGCTTTCCCACAAGACCCAAGTGGTGAGTCCACACTGTGGAATATTATGGAACCCAGTTCACTCATTCCATAAACATCAGTCACTATTGTATTCGGTGCCATAATCTGGAATAAATAATACAATATCACATTTGGCTTATTCCTAATGGTGGATCCACACGGCACAGTCTTGACCACAAGCAAAGCCGCCGACAAAGCCGTTAAGAGCGTTAACGCGGCACGGCTTTTCATACAAACTTTCAAATCCTTATTTTTCGAAATTAATGAACCGATTTTACTAAAACTTGGTATGCGTACGCTAGATATCTAGGTCTAAATAGTTATCAGAAAACATTTTCGAAAAAGAGTTCAGGGGGAAGGATATAGTGATTTTTCACTTTCTATAAAAAACTTAAAATCGCTCTCTCTCTCCCTCTGAAATCTTTTTCAAAAATGTTTTCTGATAACTATTTAGACCTGGATATCTAGCGTATGCATACCAAGTTTCGTTAAAATCGGTTCATTCATTTTGAAGAATAAGGACTTGAAAGTTTGTATGAAATGACATACGGCGTACACGCTCTTAAAAAGGAGCGCTTTCCTTTAGTTTGCCATGGGTAATTTTCTCACTTCCCAGAATTTGATCCTTATTAGTGACGCTTTCGGATGGTGTAAAAATAAAAGGTTGTTTTTTTTATTTTTCAAAATCAACCGGTTCGATTCCTAGTTAGGAATACCGATTTTTAAAAAATCCACAGGTTCAGTTGTAGTTTTCATCTTTGGCTCGAGACTCCTTTCAGTGTTTTTTGATATTCCTCTTAGTTTCGGATTTGGCCATCAACACACACTTTAAAAGTTCATCCTGTACCTATATTGTCACCGGAAAATTGCATGCTCCGTAAAATTGTAGGTAAGTAATTCATCTTTATTAGATTATAATTTCTCGATGATGAAAAAAATCCTTTTGTATCCAAAAATCCCATCCAAACTCAATAGTTTCCAATATATCCGTGTTTACAATTTCACGCTTTATTTTACAATCTTACGGCGTTTGCAATTTTCCAGCGACATATTATATTAATACTACCGGGGTGTAGAATGTGTTAACTTGGCACCAGGGCTCGAATGACGTTTCTACAAAGTACAGTGTGCAAAAAAATTTTCGTTTCCATTTCATATTTTTTTTTTACGAAAATTATTTATATTTACATTTTTTAATCATTATATTTGGTATTTCGATAGTCCTTGGTAATAATGGTGTCAGATTTTTGACTTCTGGCCACACGTACCGACTGTTAAAGCTGTACCTACTTATAACAGCCGGGACCAGCTGACAACCATGCTTTCCGAGGCACGTAAAAGCTAAGCAAGTAAATGTAGGTACATACCCTCAACTCTTCCACAAGGGTTTTAGGCACTGCACTTCCTCCAAGGTAAATAACTTCGTAGCACGAAAAGTCACAGTTCTCATGTTTAGCTGCCTTCAGTAATGTCGTCATCATGGTTGGACTGAGTATCATAAAGGTTGGCTGAAAAAAGAAAAAACCAATAAGTACTTGAGTAGGTACCTTAATACAGCTTTGCAAAATAGAATGTTATAAGTGCGATGCCACTATACGAAACATGACCCACTTTTTGGAGTTTTCCAAGTGTCTTTACACCCGCACCATTGAGGACCTAATGAAAGCTGCTGATACCCCTATGGTATATAGGGGTATCAGCAGCTTTCATCATCACGTGGCCACCTACAGGGCACAAACTGTTTAAAGGTATCCATCGACTCTAAAAGAAGAAGGGATATCTGACTATCCCTCTTATCCATTTAGCAAAGCTGATAAACAGGGGCCCTACCATGACGTGTTAAAGCGTGAGTCGTTCGAGCAAAAAGGAGGGATGGAGCTATACATCCTACATAGCTCCATCCCTCTTCGCTCGAACGAGCAGTTCAGAGATTTTTATGAGAAAAGACCGCTGATGTCCGCTTCTACAGCTACTCGGCATCAATTTGATGCTAAGGGCCGTGTAATAGACAGTTCATGGATGGTCAATGGGCGAATAAAATTAACAGATTAAAGAAATAGGATGGTTTTGTCGCGGCCAACTAGCTTAATCAGCCGTTTCATTAAAAGCCTAGCCTTTTCATTGAACTGCGCCGTTTAATCAGCGACATAAGTGACATGGGCAAGTCAATAAACGACATTGAACAAAAGATATCACTTAGGTCGCTCAAAAATTAACGTATTTAAATGAAAAGGCTACGCCACCAATTAGAAGGTTAACATTATGCATTATGAAGTGAAAGCTATCAGGATGCTATGCTGACGCAGACTCCGCTGGATGCGAGCACAGAACAGAACACATTTTCAACGCACTGTTTCGTTTCGTCATTTTTTTTTTCATGAAAAAAAATACGTGCCCAATGTTTTTTTAAATCTATCTGACCGACTAATTAGATCTTTTTAGGACACCCTATTAAACTTACCCTATATTTTGTTATCAATTCAAGAATGTGGTCCGTAGTGAGTGTATGAGAGGATTGTATTCTCGTGTACTTGTACAATGGCGACATCAGATAGTTGAGTAGAGCAGACAACCACTGTAGAGGTGCCACCAGAAGTACTGACCGAATCGCTGGTAGTTTTTTGGCAAAGGTACTGGAACATAAGAAATATTATTTAACTAAGTAGGTACCTACTATTACTGTCCTGAGAAGTCAAAACGCGACTCGAGGCTCGAGACAAGTGAGATTCTGTCTACGGTAGCGTGGCGAAGGCGCGTCAAAAATGTGTGGGATTGACAGATGCTATCGAAATGTCACGTGATGAAATTCTTACATTTTGGCATTTCGACAGTCGCATTCGCTAATTGAATGGCACATTTTCTAGGGCCTCAGGCTGTATCTCATGAACCGTGATAGCTAGGCAGGTGAAATTTTCACAGATGATGTATTTCTGTTGCCGCTATAACAAAAAATACTAATAACAGAATAAATAAATATCTAAGTGGGGCTCCCATACGACAAACGTGATTTTTCTGCCGTTTTTTTTTTTTTATAGATGGTACGGAACCCTTCGTGCGCGAGTCAGACTCGCACTTGGCCGGTTTTATTTTCGATGTTTCTATAAAGTTACGGGTGTTCCAACTTGCTTATAAAATTGATGCGGAAAGTTTCAAGCATTCCGATGCAAAAAAAAACAAAACATTTCTAAAAATTTCAGATAAGTAGGTAGGTACCGCTTTTTGACATCCGACGCGACGGCAGAAGATGCATAAATGGAGAAATTCACGCTTTGTAAGTTATTTTTACCCGACTACTAAGGAAGGGTTATGTTTTTTCTATTCTTTTATCACGTAAAAAGTTTTTACTAGATGGCGCGGAGTCACCATTCCTGTCGTGTGACGTCAGAAGCATGTAGTGTTGTGTAAGTTTTTTTTAAATTTAAGTAATCTCATCTTCTCTAAGCTCAGAGAAAAATGTAAAACAATATACTTTACTAATGTGAAAAACGCAGTTTAAGTTTTAGGCAACACAAGGTGCCTAAAACTTGCCCAGGAGCCTAGTCTACCCAAATTATGATGCTAAAGACTAGCTATTTTTTTTTAAACTACATAGGTATTTACACCATTCCAACCGTAACAATTTCTTCCAGATAGTCTCATCCATCAGGCGCCGCCGTCTCAAACCATTCCTAGACTACGAAATAATACACCCATAAAAAAACACAATTAGTGACTTAACCGCTCCAGCCCCGACATGTGAAAATTCCCAAAAAAAAATTATTCGGCGCACACCGGTGTGTTGCCGGGGCTTGAGCGGATATACCTATTTTATTTTGGTTGGGGTAATATTATTTGCAAAACACACACAGTACTCGTATGAGGGACGGCGCTGGTTTTCAGCGAAAGCTGACCGAATTTAGGTAGGTAGGTAAGTACTTCTTATAATGTCCCACTGCAAAGTCCTTCCACATACTCTTACTGGTCCGAGACCGCTCTCGGACCAGTCTTCATGGTACCTACTCGATTCAGATTCCAGATTTTTATTTGAAGGTACCTATATCATTTGTAACAGGTAGTTTAGATAATTACCAAATGTTAGGCACATTATCCGCCATATTCTTGTGAGTCAAAGCAGCCGATTTCGGCAGTCCAGTGGTGCCACTAGTTGATATAAGATAAGCTATCGTCTCCTCAGGGTCAAAGTCATCAGGCCTGAAAGTAAGAATTAATCCAATCAGTTTTGTTGCTTAGATAAAGTTGCAATCCAATTGTTAAACTCTTAAATTATTATATTACTTATTCTTTATCGATGTTTATAGGTAGCAATTCAGCTCTATACAGGTTGATTTTTTAAAGTGTGCGTGGATATAGCCAAATCCGAAACTATGAGGAATATCTAAAAACACTGAAAGGTGTATTGAACTCGATTTTGATGAAAACTAAAACAGCATCATTAGATTTTTGAAAAATCTTTATTCCTAGCCACGAATCGAATCCATTGATTTTGAAAAAAAAAATCCTGTATTATTAAACCCTCCGTAAGTGTCGCTAATAAGGATCAAATTCTGGGAAGTAATATTACACATGGCAAACTGCAAGGCAAAACAAAGGAAAGCGCTCATTAAAAAAAAATGGGGACAGGATTCCTTTCCGTGTATTAACGAGAAGAGTTTACAATCACACGCAGTTGATTGCAAACTTGCGGTGTTCGCAAAACCCGATGACATAGCAATTTCCTTCGTGTATTCTTACTTGAAATTTTCGATGTCGACTTGACCACCATGTTTCTGCATCATTTCGGAAAAGCTGATAGTGTCGGGGCTTGTATCAAAACTGACTACTTTAGAGTCCAGACCTAAGATAGCTACAGCTTCTTGGACATCTTGAACTTTTCCGCTTTGGCAGAAGATGATTTTGGGATTGCTTATGTTAAAACTTTGTTTCAATTCATCTGGAAAAGAAAAAGCTTAAAATTAAAAAAATCCGGCCAAGTGCTAGTCGGACTCCCGGGGGGTTCCGAACACAGATAGGTATAGATAGACATACATAACGCAAGAGCAACTGCTTCGCGTGCCCGTTTCGGTGCCCAGCTTTCGTACAAAAAACGTAAGCCGCCACTTTTGCGCTCAGTCTGCATCGGTGTACGCTAGTCGAACGTCAGTTAGTTCAGTTAGGTGCCACACGTGGTGGCGTCTTTGAATCGATTTGATTTTCCCATCACTTAATAGTGCTCGTGTTGACGTCATAGTAGGTAGTCAAACAATGGCACGCTTAGTTTTCATATAGATCGTGATCCTTGCGTTATCTATGTCTATCTATATCTGTGGTTCCAAACGAATAATATTTTTTATCATGTTACTTTCAAACCATAGAGACTCATAGGCTTTCCTGTAATCTACATAATTATAGGCAAATAACTATTTTCTTTTTTTTTTTACAAAATTATGTATTTATTTTGAAATTATGAAAAAAAAAATTGACTGTAATTCACTTACAAACTCCAAGGGTCCTATCAATAGCTGCAGTTGCGATACCCAGGTACAGCGCCGCATAGAACGGCACAGCTTGATCCAGATGGTTCGGCGCCATCAACACTATGCCGTCGCCCGTCTTCAGGCCCAAGTTCCTGAAGCTGGTGGCGCATTGTATGCTCCTTCTCAGCATGGATCCATTGGTTTCTGATTCACCGGTACCACCATCAATCTGTTGAGGGATTCAAAAGCAGATCGTTGAGCTCTAACTGAAGTTCGGAGGTCGCTACAAATGATAGGATCTGGACAGGTCCAGTGAAATCTGCGTGGTACTGTCCTCAAAAGACCGTACCTACATTATCCTGCATGGTTCTCATTAAGATCTAAAATGCGGAATAATAAGATCCCTCGCCTTCTTTCTTGTAGTCTTAGACCGCGAAGAATAACATTTCTGTCTTAAAACACTATTACAAAGTGACGTTTTTATTAGGTAGGTAATTACTAAAAAATACCGTAAATACCTCACGTTCATCATTTAGACATTATCCGTCTTATTACAAAACAGGGTTTAAATTTGGTACTAGGATTAGTACCAGGTTTAAACCAAGACTAAATAAACTATCTAAGGTACTAAAGTTGACTAACTTTAGTACCTTAGATAGTTTATTTAGTCTCTCGGAAAAAAATGAAGCTAAAAGTAGACTAAAATATATAAAATTGCCATCGTATGGGCAAAAGCGGTAATTCAGTGAAAGCGAGTTTCGAGATACCTAATTTAAATTTTCTAATTAAGTACTAAACTGAAACAGATATAGAGAAAACTTTGATATACTTATATGATACCATTATTTAGCTTAGTTCATTAGATGCGTATTTTATTTAGCATCCGATGCAGTCAAAACAACTATCCAATTTTTCGAGATACCTCTCTTAGCACGGCAGAATAGTCCTTTCATATGATATACGTTTGGTTTGTAAACAAAGGCCGGCCAACTCTGTCCATTTTGGGATTTGTGTAGTCTATGGGTCAAGGGCAAGGCATATCGACGTAGAATGGTAGCGAAAATCAATAAATATTCGTAGTATCAAATGAAAGGTTTATTGTGAGGGTCTCAATTAGTCTCAAATGCATTTTTCAACACATTTGCTCAAAAAATGCATTTACGAAGCTTGTACTTATAATACTTACATTGTTCGAAAGTTAAAAATTACGCACCATACAATGGAATGTGCGGTAAACTATGTAGGTACCTACTCTCACCTAAGTACATATTACCGCATACTCCGTTCTATAGCGCCGTGCGTACTCCTTTTTTTTAATTTCCATAAAAAAAAAAAATACGAATTCCACCAAGGAGTATTAATAAGCTGAATGATCGAACCTCCTTGGAAGCCTTTTTGCTCAATACATTTGTCTCATTTTCACTCTCACTCACAAGAGAAAATGAGAGATGATAAATAAAATCAATAAATGAAAGATGAAATTCTAATTTTCACCACGTGCATGTGGCGCCGTTTGCAAATTCGCGCCATTTTGGAAACGTCAAAGATTGTTGCGACTTTCCGACTGATAACTAATAAGAACAAAAATTTTGTTTCATAACCTATTGCATTGTTTTCTCGCAAATGTGTTGAAAAACGTTGTATGACACACGTGCGGAAATTGTTTTTTACAAACTCGTGACTATAGTCAGCCCTCGACTTTGTCTCGGGCCTACATTCGTCTACTCGTTTGTAAAAACCAACCTAACGCACTAGTATCATAAAAAACTATTTTGTAATGCAAAGATTAATAATATACCTAATTTTGATTTCTCCGAAAGTTTTATAACAACTGTACTTACCTAAGCCTAAAATTTTAAAAAAAAATAAAAAGTAAGTAGGTAATAGTTCGTTGCTCTAATCCTGGAAAGGGAAACCCTATTGTGAGGTTTTAAAATTTATGTTAAACAATGATGTTTTGGACGGAACCCTTTGCAGAAGTATACATTTTTCAACCTAATTTCACAGTTTTTCAACAAAAATACACATAAGTAGGGACACTAGTTTTCAACAAAAACAATAATTTACCTGCATAATAAATTCCGGATCATCTCTAAGACCCTGCAATACAATTTTACCGAGATGGTACTTATCACTAGGAATTCCAGACTCGGAAACTATTCGCGACGTAAACTCACTAACAAAATTATTAATTAATTCGTTTTTGTAGGAAAATTCCGACATCATTAAATTTAAACTATCAAGTGTTTTGTTGTCAACTCACTTGTGAGGAATGATTGATAAGGCACTGCAAGAACCAAATTTATTATGTCTAATAGTATTATTAGAGTGTTTGCACGAGTCACACTCACTATACACCACGGAATAGATAATAAAAAACAGGTCAAGTTCGAGTCGCACTCGCACACGGTTCCGTACCTACCGTAAACAGAAAAATCCCGATCCTTGTAAGGGGCCCAACTACAAGAAACTTGATTTTTCCCTTATATAGCGGCAATAGAAATAGTAGAAATACACAGTGAAAATTTCGTTCGACTACCTACAGCCGGAATAGATATATTGCCACTAAATATAAATAGGTAGGTATACCTACATAAAGAATGTGTAAATTTCAAATGTCTACCTATTACAGTTTATGAGATACAACGCGCTGACAGACGGACCGACGCGACGGACAGTGGAGGCTTAAGTAGGTAGGTAATAGGGATGCGTTGGTTACGTAACCTTAAAAACTACTCTTACACAATTCATAAACTTAGATAAAATCGTATCTAAGTATGTCTTAATAATATATACCTACATCTAAGTACATAATGTAATAATGACACACATATCTAACTAGATATAGGTACCTATAATGTGTGACATTATTATTACATTATTATATACGAGAGAAATTTATGATAGGTACCTACCTAGTTAGGTAGGTACCTATCATAAATTTCTCTCGTCGATAGTCTCATCAGGGCGATTCCCGGCCGCCGTACGGCGTATGGCGAGCGTTGGGTGGCTCGCTGTCTGAACCAGGCCAGGGTCGACGGCGCGTTGTGTTCCACGCGCCTCAAAGAGATGTCAGCAAAGTAGACTGTTAGGGCCAGAGCCTGCCAGGGTTGCGGATTTTATTGGAAAGAGTCACCGCGGCCCTGAAACGCTGGCCCTGAAAGGACACTTGGAGGAACACGGATGGGTTTTAAAAGTCTGACACTCCCTCCCGCTCCACCTAGAGTGGAAGGAGTCATTTGATGATTTCCCATCCATAAAAAAGGCTATCATATCAATCTAATAGTTACCTACCAAACAAAGACACGTCTTAACTAAGATTTACGCAACTGTACAAATAAATGTTGTAAAAAAACAGCTGTTTACAACATTTTTAAGATAAGTACCTACTTACTGCAGTGTGGTGTGTACCTATTCACCTTAAGCTAATTACCTGAAGAGAATACTATCTACAAAATGATATCAGTTTGTTTCTTATCTAAATAAATATAATCATGGGCGCCGGGAGGAGGGTGCAAGGGGGTGCACTTGCACCTTGCTTTCAATAAAACGGATAAACTTTCCTTTATGGGCCGTGGCTTTGGAAGTTCATTTTTTTTTTGTGGATAGTACTCATAAATAGAAAGCTTTTTACGAATTTTCAACACCCGGAGAGTCACGGTTATCGAGATATAAATCTTTAAAGTTTCCATACAAATAGAGGTTTGCACCAATCACCGGTTATTCTCCGGTGAAATTATTCGGTAAAAACACCGAAGAAAAACCGATTGATCACCGGTTTTATTGGAGCAGTATTTTTTAAAGGTGATTTAAATATAAATAAGGTTTATTATTCAATATTCTTCTATATTTTATAATATTTAGTTATTATTTCTTATTTGCTTCTTTTCTATAACAATATTTCGGACATTAACTCAAAGCACTGACCAAATAGGTTACTTAAAGCGTGCCTGTCCATTTATATGATTCATTTCACTTCCTACTAATTTCCCAAATAACTCGTTGCAATGTGTATGATTATTCACCATATTTTCGGTTTAAGTTCCTATTTCACTATTAACACACATCGTCACACACAAACATCGTCGTTTGCGGCAATTAATATAAAAATGTACATAGAAACGCATTTTTCAGATCTCATTCGTAACTGGGCTAATTGGGTGGATTTTTGTTTGAATACCGTTTTTGACAAGCACAGGGGCCTAACCACCAACTCTTAAAGCAGTATTACTTCCATATTACTTCCAGTGGGAAAGAGACGGAGCTATATAGGACGTATTGCTCCGTCTCTTTCCCACTGGAAGTAATATTAAAGTAATACTGCTTTAAGAGTTGGTGGTTTAGGCCCTGAACCGGTTGTTGTGGCGACACTTGGGGGAGGCCCATGTCCAGCAGTAGACGTCTTTACTTTATAACAACACCACTGGAAATTCACAGGAAAGCAAAAATACACAATTTCGTTTACATGGATGATTTTTCCGCATATTTTGTCCAGCTATTTGGATTTAAAAACAAAACTACAGAACCGATTTTGATAAAATTTCAATGGGACCAATCAAGAAGTTAAATCCTTTCACATAAAACAAAAATTTTTCAAATCGGTTCATAAATGACGCAGATATGAGGTAACAAACACAAAAAAAAAAAAAAAAATAATCGAATTGAGAACCTCCTCCTTTTTTGAAGTCGGTTAAAAAATGAATGGAAACTGTATTTTTTTATTAGCAAACCCATCCCCACGCATCAACCGGAGATCACCTGTAAATCACCGGAGATCGCCCAATCACCGGTGAATTTCACCGGTACTCAAAATTCCGCTCCGGTGCAAACCTCTACATACAAACTGGAAAATAATACGCCATTTGTACATTTTTAGGTTAGATAAATAATTGTCATAGTAGACGTCAAAGTTGACATTTCACTTATTTTCTAGGTGAGATGAAAATGTGTTAATCACAGATAGACATAGATATCGCGGTAACTCTTTCTAAGAACAATTCCGCAACCCTGGCGGGCTCCGTCTATCTCATTAAGCCGCGTGGAACACAACGTGTCATCGACCCGGGCCTGGTCCTTATCAGACGGCGAGCCGCCCGTCGATCGCCGTTTGCATGCCCGCGCTTATTGTGGCCGGGAATTGCCCTGCGACTCCCGACGCCCAGGGCGTCTTCTTCTGCTGTGGCGTTTGGGGCGAGAGGTTTGCATCTTACTCCTCCTTCGTTTGCATTACAGCCGGTCGATTCTGTCGACATCTCACGGTGTTCACCTAGGCGGAGTGAACGACAATAGAGCTGTCATTCCATCTTATTTGTATGGTTTGACAACTCACCCGTCGTGCGCCCCGCCAGGGTGTTCACTTCGACATGTTTACAGAATCGCACTGCAGCTTCGCCGAAAGAGGTGACTGCTTCCCTTGCCCTCTCGCCATGAATATTGGACCAGGGCCAGGTGCGAGAGATTGTCGCCTGAGTCTCGTGAGAGTCTGCTTATTGCCGTAGCTTCGAAAGACTGGTTTCTGGTTCTAATAAAGTACAGAATTCATTTAGACACAAAAATACAAAAGCTCGACTGTAATAAGAGTTACTCTATAGAACTTACAATATAGCTTTACCGCTCGCGCACTGCCGGCACACCGGTGTGCCGCGAGATTTTCGCGATTTTAATTAATGTTTATTATTTTACTATTAGGTACGTAAGTTAAATTATTTATTTTGGAATTTTCACATGTCAGTGCTTGAGCGGTTCAACATCATTCTATTTCAATCCAATACCATTCCAAAACAACACCAAAGAGTAGGTACAACACTATTTTCAACACTCACGAGAATGAAGATGAATGGCGTCAAACAATGGAAATTCGAATAAAACAAAAATGAGAACTGGAGTTTTTGCAGGACTGTAACGAGTGCTGTTTTTAATTATTCGCAAATTGATTCCTAGTGGATATTGTGTAGTATGACTACCACAACGATGCTTGCCGAGAAGGTTTACGCGATATATTTGCAGACAAATTCTCCAGCAAACATTAGAATGTATTACACCCGCTTTCTAATGCAAAACCAAAATATAAAAAAGACGTACGACTTGGCAGTATGGTCAAAGGACACATGCCTGGCGGCCTTTTTTTCAAATTAAAAAAAATAAAGTGACATCAATCTGCATCAATCGCGTCATTCAAACTGTCAAAGTCAATGTCAGTCAGTGATGAGCGAAGTCAACCAGTTTGAATTTTCAAAACTTGTTAAATTAGCGGTTGAAAAATAATTTTATTATAGAAACGTAACGCAATACAATAACAGAAAAACGCATTCCAAATAGTGTAAAGGTTACAGTTAAAGGTAATTGTGAATTGGAATTTATTTGGGACGCTATAAATTGAGTGGAATTTTATATTTCTATAGATGAGTCATTGCACTGGTTATATTTTGAAAGCGCTGTACCAAATTATCTTTTACACATGCTTTACACATCCAACCGTGTTTTCATTGTTTTAAAAACATAATCTTTGTACAACAAACAATATTCTTACATTATTTTGACCATTGTGAACAAGTTTGAATAGTGAAGTTCCTATTTTAAGTGTCGACCAAAAAGTATCTTCAAAAAGTTTGTGTGAGGCGAAGTCCATGTTTGAGAATTCAATTTCAAGACTACTACAATTGTATAATCACATAATTCCTCCTGCCTCCCACCTGCCTGTGTGTCTTGTGTCTTTTGGTAGATGAAGTTCTAACTCTATCTGATTAATTGTATGGTTTATCTACAAAAAAAAAAACACTTAAAATTATTTCCAAAAGCTTATTAATATATTTCTGTTTCAGATGCCGTCAGTGTACACATTCTCCCGCAGTGACAATGAGATCATGCAGGAGTTGTTGCGTGTATTCAGCTCAGGGCGTAGCACGGCTCGGGAACAGTGGAGCATGCAGGCTGAACTGCTGGTGGAACCAGTTGGATGGGATGCACTGTGGAAACTGTCCAAAGATTTCTGTAAGAAGTTTGGTAAGTAATTTTTTTTTCATTGTCCTTATATCTGCCATGAATTTTCATGGACCTGAAATAAGGTCCAAGGGGTCCGATTCAACAAATTTTGAAGCAAAATTCGCATTCTCATGTCAGTTGCAATGTGTTAGCATTCATTTCCATACATTTTTGACAGATTGCGACGGACATGCAAATGCAAACGTTGCTTAAAAATTGGTTGAATAATTGGCACTCAGATCTGATCTCAGATCAATATCTTGGTAGAGTCCTTCCTCTCTAAAAGAGGGATAAAACTAAAAGTGGATGATGGAGAAAACAATGGTGACGATGGAAAAGGTGGATGGTTTGTAAGATGAATCATATGAATGAAAGGAGATTGAACAATTGCGTGACGGTTGACAGCAGAATGGAAGAAGAAATGTTGCGCCATCCTCAAGTAGCATGGGAGGAGTGGGATAAGGGCAGAAAGATGATCACCAAAGAAGGGGAAGTTTGGTGATTTATACTAACAGGCTTATTCATAAAACCTTATGCTTAGTTTCAATACTGATCAGCAGATTTTCAATTCAAATTCTCCATAGGAGTTGAGGCCCGAGAGCCTCCGAGGCTAGGGCCCAGGCTTTCCCTGGTAAGCCGCCAGGTCCTGGGGTGGAGTTTTTGCCTTCAGCCTGTTTACCGCCACTCTTAGGTCTAACTCGGTCACCTCCGGAGCATCTTCGTCGTCGTTGTCGTCGTTCCTCGGTGTAGTCCACAATGGGCACCGCAGGCGGTGGAGCCATAAGCCGGGGAGTATTCTCCCCTCGCGAAGGCGTTTTTGGGGGACTGTCTTTTTGTAAATGTTGACGTTCAAAAAGTGCTGGCACTCAGCCTAAGTTGAATAAATGACTTTTGACACTTCCAAACCACTCACCACAGTACTCATATCTGATTTTTTTCAGGTAATAATATGTTTTCAGTACTACAAGCCTAATCAGCTATAATTTTTAGCCCTGTACGTATATGGTTGCTCAAAAATTTTATAAGTCAAAGACGTTTTAATTTGAAATTTTCGTCATCATTTTACAAAGGTTTTAGGTTTCAGGGTTTGTAAAATTTGGTACTGAGTAGTTCTCCTTTCTCTTGATAGTGGGCAGCCGACCCGGGCCGGATTTTGGTTCCAGTCCGGGCCTGGACCGCAGTATCCTGAAGGTTCGATTTCGGACATTGTAACAAACACAATACTGCACGCCAAAATAAAATAATCATCAGAGAGCGAAATTACGCCGGGTTTGAGGGGGATAGCCGCCCTTGAGGATTCTTGTCCACAGCCCATGACCTGTTTAGGATTGTGATCAGAATCCCTTCAGAGCGTGTCACCAATCCATCTGTACCTGCAGTAACGACGATCTGGTTTTGAGATGGAAGATATGACGTAATAATGAAGTGAGCAAAGTTAAAGAATATTTTACATTTTACAGAAGTAAGATTCCCCTGCATCGCCTACGTATCAGTGACTTCTGTGGACTTTGAGAACTTGTCCGCATGCGTCGACGTGTTGAGCGTACAACATGAGTCCGTGTCGCTACCGGAGAATATTGTTGATGTACCGCTGATAGAACTTTGGCCAACTATGAAGCAACGAGAACAGTGCATCAATGTGGCTACGACTGCTGAGTTTATTGATTTGTTAAGGTAATTCAAATAATTATTATTATTACTAGCCTGTACTGTCCCACTTCTGGGCAAAAGCCTCCCTCCATGGAAGGAATGGAAGGAGGCTTTTGCCCAGCAGTGGGACAGTACGCTCACGGTATGTTCACGGTGTTGTGCCTCTTCCTTCCAATTCATAAGGAAGACATCCTGATTGTCCCGCACTCTTTGCGGTAATAATTATTATATTATTGAATAAAGGCTCAGCAGACATTGGGGACACGACAATGGGACAGCAATGCTATGACGGGTTTGTATTAAATCTTGTCCTAAAGTTGTTCTTCAGAAAGACAAAACTCAATGAAAAAGCGCCGTCACATTGCTGTCACTATCGCGTACCACCTGTCACTGTAAGGTGTACTATGTTGTGAAAAACTGCATGGGCTTGGCGAAAGTGTTATTGAGTTTTTCCATTTAAAAATACTCAGTAATGCCGAGTCTTAATAGCACAGAATAAATTCAGAGAACAAGTCATACGGTCTCCAACATCGTCACATTTTGGTGAGAGGAAATTCCCTTGGATCTCTGTAACCAAAACAAAAGGATAACTTAAATAAAGGGTAGGTAATTCACCAATAGGTAGTCTTATTACATGGAACCTAAAAATGGTCAAGAAACCGAAATATGGCGGTCACGATTTGGCATCCGCGAGCTATCCAAGGCATGGTGCACCGTTCAGTAGAGATCTGTATGCAGATTACTGAGCTTGCCGATGTAGACAACTATCGCAAGAGTTAGTGACCCTTCTCGCAAGGCCCTATCTTAGAAATTACGGCTTTCTACATACCTACTGCAGTGTGGTCACTACATAATTCTTTAAATCACCAAGAATAGGAGGAGGTTCTCAATGCGGGTTATATTTTTCTTTTTTATTTCAAAACCTTTTTTTAAGCGAACCTTCATGGTAGGTGTAGGTAGGTAGGTAGGTAGTGTCCTCGCCAAGACGAGTCACAGAAAGCGGTACACTACCTACATTTTCTCGAAGCGTTTTGTCGTATTTTAACCTTTAAAGTTTTGATTATTACCTTTCAGATTCTACTACAACGACATCTGGATGCCCTGGGACGATGCTGACGATAAAGTGCTCCTACCGAACACAATCGAGGAACGCATGCAGCTCTGGTCAGAATTGCACAACGGTACTATACCGAACTGTGTGGCTCGGTCCATTGCGCTGTTGCGGAACAGTGCCATTGATGCCCATGAGAAGCTGAGGCAGCTGGACTCCTCGCTGTGTGAGGGCGACCTGGCGAATGATGATGGTGAGTGTGGTAACCTTCAGTGGCGGCGCTTGGCCCAAAGTAAACGTCGTTGGCGACATCAGCATTGCGCCGCCCTTTTCATTTCTCAGATAGAGAAATTTTTAAAAATTAGCAGAATTATAGCCCGCAGATAGTTTTACATAGATTTATTTAACCGCTATTGGACATGTATTATTTATTTCGTCACTTAAACAAAAAACCAAGTCATCATCATATCAGCCTGCAGACGTCCACTGCTAGACATAGGCCTCCCCGCGCGTGTCGCTACACACCGCTCCCGCGCGTCTCGCAGCCATCGACTACGCTGCTAACGCTGCGCGCACCGGTACGCGGTCGCCACTCACACGCAACTTTTCGGCCCCATCGATCATCTGACGCGTGACGTCACTTCTAACGGCCGCTTTCTATACTATAATGTATCTCAATCCCAATCTTGATCCCGATCCTTGTCTGTAACCAATCAAAGGTGAGGATTGTGTGGTGTAGGACACAAACTCGGCCGTTGATTGGTTACAGACAAGGATCGGGATCGAGATTGGGATTGAGATATGTTATAGAAAGCGGCCGTAAGTGGTACGCTTTTCACCTAGAAGTAAAGTAACACGCCCCTCACCGAACTTTTGATGCTTCAAACATATCCAATGTTAATTATGTTTTTCTTACTCCTTCGAAGCTTCGTTGTTCAGATTAATTTCGTTACGAATCTCAAGACAGTTGATTTTCATCGCGCTTCAATATCTCGGCGCTTTTCATGTGTTCGCCACAGTTTATTCTGGCTTACAGTACTTGTAGTAATTTGAAATAGTGGGATGGCCATGGGTTTCTCCCATGAAATAGACACCAAAACAACTGCTCAATTATATCTTCACACATTAATTACAGATTCCCTTCTACCGCCGAGCTACATATCGCTGTGTGCGGAAATGAACGCGCGTTTGGATGGTTTGATGTCAAAGTGGACGTTGTACGAAAACTCGCTCATCAGGGAACAGTACCTCGCGAGGGAACGAGCTAAGTGGCAGAAAAATAAAAGCAAGAAAAATGTAAGTATTAACGTAAAATATCTGTTGGGTGAGAGTAGCCAAACAGCATACGCTGTTTGCTTTTCTTGCCATTTGCACTTCTTTGTAGTGAGGCAGAATATTTATAAAAAGTTTTAAAAACTTCGATAACTCGAAAGCAACCAATAGACGCCACTATTTACATCGCGTAGACTGCTTTTACGCTACGATGCGTAAAAGATGCGCATCCCTGGTGCGTAGAGTACGTGGCAGCGCCAACAGCATCCTTAGTATGATCGCTAGTCGGCTGGACTGTAGTTACATCGGTCACTGCTGCGCCATTTGTCATGGAATGGCGCAGTAGTGATTGCTGAGTATACTTTCTTTTTGTTTTGTTGAGGGTAGTATTAAGTATTACTAACACTACTTAGTCTATAAGAACATTGTTACTAACAAAATGGACACCATGGTCTGAAATAAAGTATTTATTATTATTATTATTCTCTTTATTCATTATTATACATATATTTTACATTTTTAAATATTTCTATAAAAACAATACAAAAAAAAACATTTAAAAATATAAAAAATAGTAGTCCGCCGGTGTCGGGAGCGAGGTCCAAGCTACCGGTGGTTAGGGCTTCAGAGAAAGGAACCTCCTCACAATACGAGCCGTATCGAGGAGTACTGCCTTCTGTATCAGGCCCTTTATCCAACTGCGCAACTTATTATTATTATTTAGGGCAAAATCGTTGCAAATCAACTCTAGTATAACCAATATCGAGGAATGCACTCAATTATTATTATCAGTCATCATCAGAGATCGGAATAGGTAGACTATACGTACCTAAAGTTCGAAGAAGTAAGTAACATAGAATTGATAATACCTCCTCTAAAATCCCGGAATCATAAACATGACCATTGAATCCTGGGATTTAAGAAATTTGAACTAAATAATTATATTGAAGAATCTTATTATGTTTTTAGAGTTACGTACTCAAACTGTTAAAATAAAGAGCTTTGCTTTACATAAGTACCTATAAAATTGGAATATGATTCTTTAAATATTTATTTTTATTTTTTGTAACTACACTCAAGTCCAGTTCATGTTTTCATAATCTCGGGTTTGAATGGACATGTTTATGATTCCGGGATTTTAGAGGGGGTATTATTATCTCTGATCATGATGTATTCATTGCATAGCTGAGAAAAACGGTTTTTAAACGTTTTGTTGTCCTGAGTTTCACTGCTGGGCAAAAGCCTCCCCCATATCTGTTAGGTACTCTTTTCTTGTGCCACATTGAACCAACCTTTGTGATGCGCCACCGCTTTCTGGGTCGACCTGGGCGACAGCGTCCATCCTCTGTCACCCAATGCGTGGGGACTTGACGTGACTCGCCCAATCCTATTAGAGCCTGGCAGGCTTTTTGCCTACATCTATAATATAATGTTTGTTCTGGAGCGCAGCGTGGTGTGGTGCTCCGTAATCATATTCTATTCTTTTAAAAACAGAATATTCGTGTATTAGTTTATTTATTTTGGTATATTGTATTGTATGTTTATCTTTGCATTCATTAAATATTAATCGTGTTTCGGTTTTTCCCACATTGCCTACCACTATTATTCTCTGCATCACTTAAAGGTTGACTCATGACTGGCAGAAAATGCCTAAGGCATTAAGTCTGCCTCTGTACATCTGTGTGCGTAAAGTATAAATAAATAAATAAATAGAATATTGCTCTTCGTTGCGGTTTGGCGTACCTCAAGGCGGAACTTTTGCGACTCGGTGACGAGGTCTGAGCAGCTGATGGGAAGGATACACTATATCTATATCACTGAGTTCACTTTGTTTGATACTTAGATTTTTGTTTCTCATTTGTAGGTAGTAGCCCTCTGGGAAGGCGGCTCAATCTTCGAGTTCGGGGAGATAGCGAAGTTCCTGGCCTCGCACCTGACCAGCGAGTACCACCTCAGCATCATGACGTCGGCTGAGGATGCCCTGGCGCTGGAGCCGGAGGAGCTGGTGGTCTGCGGACATAGCCATCAGGTGCCCGAGGTGGCGCTGTCCAATATCAACATTACTAGTTTCAATGGTACAGTACATAGTATTTCATTTTAGTTTAGCTTTTAAATTAGCCACAGCTGAGGCAAGTAATAATACTTTCACACTGGTATAATACAGCTGAAGAGTTTTTTTTTCGGTTTGAATGCGCTGAACTCTGGAACTACTTGTCGGAATCGAAAAAATCGTGAAAATTTCAACTTTCTAGCTATCACGGTTAATGAGATACAGCCTGGTGACAGACAGACAGACGGACAGCGGAGTCTTAGTAATAGGGTCCCGTTTTTACCCTTTGGGTACCGAACCCTAAAAAGAAAACTATTGCAGATTCTCTCAATTTGAAAATGTATACCTATTTTTATCGGTGATACGAATACTCGAAAATATACGTCGCGACGTGACACCGGCAGAATATTCAGATCCGGCTCAGTTGCCATAAAAGGAAAAACAAAATCAAGGAAAGGCTTTGTTTTTTAAAATTACAGTTTTGATGTTAGATAGCCTCAAAAAATAATATCGATGGTACAATAGGAAAATGATGATCAATTTAAGACCTATTACAAAAAAAGTGTCAACTGACTATTCGCAGGGGAGGATAATATTATAGACTAGAATCCTCTGTAATTCGCTGTATGTATCATTTCAGACGCCACCATCGAAGCTTCAGACATGCGTTCCTGTCTTCTCATGTTATCAGAAGAGTGTCGCCTGCGCAAGCTGAGGCTACTGTGCAGCTTGGTCAACACTGTTATCGTCATGAGGTCTGGGAGACTACACGTCATCAGCTGCGTTATACAGGACCAGTCGAGTAGTTCACAGGTAAAGTGGTAATGTTATCAGAAGAGTGTCGCTTGCGCAAGCTGAAGCTACTGTGCAGCTCGGTCAACACTGTTATCAGGTATTGTCATGAGGAATGGGAGACTTCACGTCATCAGCTGTTCTATACAGGACCAGTTGAGTAGTTCACAGGTTAAGTGGTAATGTTATCAGAAGAGTGTCGCCTGGGCAAGCTGAGGCTTCTGTGCAGCTCGGTCAACACTATCATCGTCATTAGGACTGGCAGACTACACATCATCAACTGCGTTATACAGGACCAGTTTAGTAGTTGACAGGTAATAAATTTATTTACTCATTACACCAGTGGCTTTGAAGCGTGAAAGATGGAAATGATCCTGCTGGAACGTAAAATTAATCTAAGTCACCATTGTGCCATATTTCGTCTAAACCCTGCTTCACCTGCTTGTTGTAGTATCTGTCATTTAAATCGCAAATACCAAGAAGCCAGAAAATCTGATACCAGTCTTGCCAAGAAGTACCGTGTTACCCAGTTAATGGGTTGTGGAGGTCTGGTAGGCAGCCGCTCCACGTAAAATACTGGTATTCAGCTGAATCCGGTTTGACTGGGAGCCGACCCCAATATAGTTGGGAAAAGGCTGGGCAGATGACTATTATAAGTTTCATTTAGGCATGAGACCACAATTTAACATAAAATATAATTTTACATTTCAGAGCGACTTTGCACAAGGTATTGTCGCGATGTCAGGCGCGAAGATTCTCATAGAAGACTGCACGTTCGACAACTTTTATTCTGGGATCGTAGTTCACAAAGGAGCACAGGTAATTTAGTTTCAAAATTTATTGTTTCTCGTTGATAGATCAACATCATAGCATTTTTTAAGTTGTAAATAGTACTTTCTTAGATAATTGTTTGAAGTATTTTGAAGGCTGTCTTAAAATATGAGCAAATCTTATTAAAATCTGTTTAGTTTCTACCTACCAACATGGGTAAAAACGCGTCAGTTTACATTATATGTGTGTGTCATAAATTATTATACGTACTGTTTTTCTGCAGTGCAAATAACTCTTTACACAGGGTGTAGAATATTTTTGTCAATATAGCAGACGCAATACAGGTAGAATCCAACCTAATGGCGGCTCGGAACATTCCGCGAATTTCTGCGCAGCAGCAAATTCACGTTACAGCAGAGGTGAAGGGTGGGGTACTGTGCAGCGAAAAGCAAACTTCACAGACGTCATTAAGTTCGAATCGACCTATAGTCTCTTAGCTTGAATCTACGCGATCTTTTCAGGTGGAACTAAGAAACTGTAAGATCCGGAACTGCGGCGTCGGCATACAAATGTACTCTGGCTCTCAAGTGGAACTCACGGAGACGACCATAGAGAACTGTAGCGAGCAGTGCATCCGATGTGAGATCGACATGACACTCGAACCGGTCGCTGAGAAACACGCGGGAGTCAATGGGTTAGAATTTTAACATTTAAAAAAAAAAAACGTTGCCCCACACTAGGAATTTCTCCTGTATCGTGGGTGCGTTTATAAACATATAAACTCACATACACAAACAGCCAGACCCTTCTTCCATACGGGTATAGAACCCGCGACACATTGCGCCAACCGTGTCGTCAACATTATTATTCCATGGTCGGTATTCTGAGTTAAATATGTTAAAATCGTGGTGGATTAATTTTAGTCGTGGCGTACTTACAAAAGCGGGTTAAATTATTTTTAACCTATTGGCAAATAAATACTTTTTAAATTAATTACTTGGTGGCGTAACATTAGGTGTCGGTAGTCATCATGTTCAACTGACGAGTCAGCCGTGGCATACCACGTGTAGTGCGTGCACTACACGTGGTATGCCACGGCTGACTCGTCAGTTGTTACCTACACAATGGCCGCCAGTTGTACGACGTGTCGTACGGTCAGCACCAAAAGTAGATGAACAGAATTTTTCCCGTAACTCAAGTTATAAAGCGCAGGGTTTTTCTTACTGCGTTTGTGGGCAAATCTTGAGTTTCGACTTTTGTTGTTTAGTTAGTGACCAAAGTGCACCGTAGGTTAGGAAAAAGCCTGCGCTTTATAACTTGAGTTACGGGAAAAATTCTGTTCATCGACTTTTGGTGCTGACTGTACAACTGGCGACCATTGTTTGGTAACCCTTGAAGTCGTAGCGTACCACTGTGGTCGTGTCGTCCCAATTGTGTTTTAAAACCGTAAAATAAATAGGAAACTGGCAATTCATGCTAGATTTGTGGACACGATTGGCGCAATGGCAGCGCGATTAGCTGAAATGACTCGCAGATGTAATTCCTTAAAAATATTTAGCTAAATAATGTTAATAATGTTAATTACTCATCAATTTTTTGTCTCTTTCAGAGTGGAAGGCTTACTAGTTAACAACAACTGTAAGATAGGCACGGGCAATCTACAGAAAGAGGTTCTAGTGGTCCCACAAGATATCAGTATATGAAGCTATGAGATGCTCGAGGACGAGCAATGGTATTATATTATCTGTCAGTCATAATAACATGAAATTATTATATTATATCGCTCACCTAGTAATATATTGGCACATCTACGTTTTTCACATTTTACAGAAACGAGGATCAAAGATTTTATAAATTGTAAAAATGGATTTATGGGTTTATTTTACATTTTTTTACTGATTTTATGGGTTTGGTAAAAAAATGTAAAATAAACCCATAAATCCATTTTTACAATTTATTAAATCTTTGATCCTCGTTTCTGTAAAATGTGAAAAACGTAGATGTGCCAATATATTACTAGGTGAGCGATATGTAGTTGTTATGTTTCGGTAACATGATTATTAACGCCAATAAGAAAAAAGATTTAACTCTCAGTAGGCTAATTCACGTAACTAAAGAAGTACTGTTGCAGTTAGCGCTCTAACACACGAGCGGCATGTTGCCAACGGCAGAGGTAACTGCGCGTCATTCGTGCGCGATTCGGAACGCACCGTGATCGGTATAATGTAGCTTTTACGTTTCAATATTATAAAAACGTTTATCTACACTCACAACGTAATGTTCCAAATATGAGTTCAAAAACGAATGCATAAATACATACTTTTTTTTCGTGGATAGGTAAAATTTAAAAAAAAAACCATTACAGTTCAACATTTTCCTTCGATTTTTAAACAACTGCATCATAAAATAACTTTTTAATTTTTAAAGCACACTTTTTCTTTTTAATTTTTGGCGCGGGCTGATTGACTTAAGTCAATGAGCCAGCTTTTATCTTTGTCTATGTTTGAGCGCGCTGCGCAGTCATTCGAATACGCAATGAGAATATCCGCCATATTGGAATTAACTATTTTTCCACTTATTTTATTTCAACTGTATGAGTGAAGATAAAATAGTGTATGCAACGGCATATAATTAGGTATTAAAACACTCGTGTGATGCTATTATCACACTCGGCTACGCCTCGTGTGATAAACCCACACTCGTGTTTTAATAACCCTTTTTATATGGTCGTTGCATAAACTACTATTTATTCATTGAGATGTAATCGATTCTGTTCGATTATTTAGTGAGTAATATTTTTTCTCTCATGTGGCCACACCGTAGGGAAGTTCGGTAGTTAGGTTGTCGTGCAGTTGACGTGCAGTACACGCGCAATTAAAAGACTACAAGAATACTGTTTATCACTCAAACTTGAACTTAACTGCAACTGCTCTACAACTTCATCGGTGCGTCATAAAATTACGTGAATTGGCCTTCTGGTTTCTGGAAAGATATCATTGACGCGTCACAAATTAATCAATGTGAGGTGATTAGCGAATCGATCAATGAATATATATTCAACCAATTACAACAGCCAATTTGTCACATTCAATTTTGATAAAGATACTGGGCATATTTATTATGTCTGGTGTTATGATCTAAAGGTCGGACGGTCATTGAAAATCTTGCGTAATTTTTTTATTTAGGTAGATCTCAGACCAACAAAAAAAGGTAGACAGCGCACCGCGAACATCCAAAGTGAAGCCAAAAAACCGTACTCCATCAAGTAAATACACAAGCTCACGCACACCTACACTAAAACCATGCTCATCGCTCTTAGTACGTCACGAGCCGTCTCGTCTAGAAAACATTAATAGAAAATTATAATTATGCCTTCCTGTGTAGTAAAAATTTGTAACAACAAGAGCAAAAAACATAAAAAGTCTCACGGAATCACTTTTCACTTGTAAGTACTTGAAATAACATCTTTTTTTTATTATAAATTAACTATGGTTACTTGGAACAAGAACGTCACCAAACGAAAGCAGTGACATTAAGTGCGAGGGTTGCCATAATATGATTAAAAATTTCCCCATTCGATTAAGCTTTAAATGATTTCTTTTTTCAAGTTATATTCCTGTTTACTTTTTTTTATGTATTAAATATTTTTTATTTGAAGTTTTTCAACACATTTGCGAGAAACAGTACAATAGGTAATGAAAAAACTTTGTTTTGAGATAATAGTCGGAAAGTCGCAACAATCTTTGACGTTTCTAATATGAAAACAGCCCAAAATTGCAAACGGAACTGACGAAAGATGTTTTTTATTTTAAAACAATTTACATAATGACTCATACCTACGAAGATGTTATGACTTACGCTTCGACAACCTTTTATAACTTATAGGTAATTGAATGTACCTATGTAGGTATGTGTGATGTACATTTTTTTTTAAGGAATAGATCTTTTAAAAAAATTAGGTTACAATACCATACTCAAAAAACCTTAAATGTGCTGACTTGCACAATACTAGCTTACTTACCCATAAAATATTATTTCCCAAGTTATAGGGAAAAAAATAAAAAATGGCAACCCTTCGAGACACACATAGATAAAAAGATGGCTTCACTTTTGATGTTCGCAGTGCACACTGTGTAATTTTGCTTCAATAGCGGTCACCTATATTTTATCCCTTCATCTTATAGATCCAGCTAAGAACTAAAACTTCGGGGAAGGAACCATGATTTTTTTATGTTTAGTTTAGAAGTTATTTATCGTTATGCTGATGTCACCAAAAAACTGTTTTTATTCGTACATTTCAAAATAATAATATGATTTACACAAATCATTGTTTTATTACAGTAACAATACAATATCTAACTTCATACAAAGTTAAGGCATTGCATCTACGACGTACAAACAGAAATCGTCCGAATTGCGATTTTCTCCGTAATCCTATCGATTCCGTATCCGATTTTAATTTTGGGGATGCATAATATAGTTATTAACAACACAAAATAAAAAGCAAATAAGTTAACAGTGGGACTTCGGAAATATTACTTTTCTAAAGTTTCTGCAGAATTTATATGGTAATAGTGTTGTCAAATTGCATATGCCTAATACTTAATTTTACATCAAAGAAAACGGTTATATTTCATTTTATTATCAAGAAAGATAGTAAATTTGGCAGTCAAAGTTTTCCAAGAATAGTTATAGTAAAGTAAGTCTGAGTTGAATTTATAAGCAAAATGTCTAACAAGCTTTTTTGACGAATGGGTATGTTATAATAATAACACATACATAACATATAACAACAAGGTATAATCTTTATAAATGTATATAATTATAGATACACGATACGGCTGGACCGATTTGGCTGATGTTTTTGAAAAAATCATAAGTCTAAAAAGATTTTTAAGGAAAGGAAACTGGCAAAGTTGATTTTTAGACTCGAAAGTATGAGCGGGACGAAGTCTGTTGGGTTAACTAATAAAAAATAAAAACTACACACAAAAAATAGCAAGTGATGTTTTGCAAGTTTTGGTCAGTGGGTCGTCTTAGGGTTTTAATAACAGTGGTTTGCATAATGATATCACAAAGATACGAATTATATTTTAAATAAGTTACTTAGTCCCCTTACGTACTGATTCATAAACGGAATTTTTAAACAAAATGTACTGAAAAGTCTTGTCTTCGTAATTTGTATTTTTTTTTAAAGTAGGCAGATCAAGCTACCCTAAACTGTCAAATTTTCCCAATCAACCTTGAACCTAATGCTCCAGTTATAAAGTTGAAAATCTATCACAGAAATTTGACAGATTGAGTAGTAGCTTGATGTGGTTTGCTGGCGTCTGTACAAATTGTTTGTTTTGTGAAATTGCGTAAACTGCCAAAGTTGATTTTTAGACTCGAAAGTTGAGCAGTACGACGTCTGTTGGGTTAACTAATAAAAACTACACACAAAAAATAGCAAGTGATGTTTTGCAAGTTTTTAATAACAGTGGTTTGCATAATGATATCACAAAGATACAAATTATATTTTAAATAAGTTACTTAGTCCCCTTACGTACTGATTCATAAACGGAATTTTTAAACAAAATGTACTGAAAAGTCTCGTTTTCGTAATTTGTATGTAATTATTATTATATTTATTTTTTAAATGTACAGACTCCAGCACATCAAGCTACCCGAAACTGTCAAATTTTCCCAATCAACCTTGAACCTAATGCTTCAGTTATAAAGTTGAAAATCTATTACAGAAATTTGACAGATTGTAGTAGCTTGATGTGTCTGTACAAATTGTTTGTTTTGTGAAAAATTGCAAAAGGAATTTCGAAGACTTCGGAATATGTATTTTATATTATTTTAAACTGTAATAATTTAACCTTAGTTTCTCAAGTATGATTAATTAGCATGTTAAAATTATGAGATGTACAAAATATTGCGTATGAGCATTTAAATATAAAGCAATAATTTAAGTTATAATAATAGTGTAGTTGATTGAGCAGCTTTAACTAACTCGGGTAAACAGTGCCTTTACGTTAACTTAGAATGTATTAAGTTTAGTTGGAAATTCTCCCATTTTAAGTTCTGATGTTTCAATAAAATAGTTTAACATCATATTAATAACTTTTATTTACCTACAAACTGAAACCACGTCGAAAGTATTTTTTTTCAATTTGTTTGCAGGTGTCTTAGTTTGGCTGGTATTATTATTATTTGTTTATTTTAAAAAAACGATCAACAGTGGATCATATAATAACATTACTACCTTTCCTCTCAACTGTGATAATTGTATGTATGTATTTATTTTATATATGTTTTTAAATATCTATTTATAGTATTAAGAATGTTTTTATATAATTATGTAATCATAAATTTATATTTACAGTATTTATGTAGGTTTATTTGATACTTTTGTTTATGGCTTCTCATACTTTTTCTCTTCTTCTTTCTTGCACACTGTCTACATTTCTTTTTCAATTCTCCTTTCTCAGGTCTGCTGGAAGGAACTTCTTTAGAAATAAGCAGTACCTTTGTACTAATAATTGTAATTTTGTTTCTGTATTGTTTTTCTGTGTGTACATAAATTGTAAAATAAATAAAAGATTAGGTAAGTACATTAAATATAAATTATAATAAAAATAAGACGAAATACAACACACAATTTCATTATTATGTAGGTACATACTTACAAATTAAATTGGCAATATCAATCATTTAAAATTAGAAATAATCATAAATGTCATAAATAATATTTAAAAATAATAACTCATAAAAAAATATTAAATATCATTTAGTAGAAACGACGGTGGTAAAAAACAACTTATCAATAATGTGTGGCTGACTATAGTTATTCGCAATTTTGATCAATAGCTAAAATCCAAACAAAAAAATAAACCGGCCCAGTGCGAGTCGGACTCGCGCACGGAGGGTTCCGTACCTTTATCTATAAAAAAACGGCAAAAAAATCACGTTTGTTGTATGGGATCCCCACTTAAATGTTTATTTTACTCTGTTTTTAGTATTTATAGCGGCAACATAAATACATCGTCTGTGAAAATTTCAACTATCTAGCTATCTCGGTCCATGAGATACAGCCTGGTGACAGACGGACAGCGGAGCCTTAGTAATAGGGTCCCGTTTTACCCTATGGGTACGGAACCCTGAAAACAGACTTATGAGGTATTTTTTACCGACTTAGGACGATGTCCTCAAATTTATCAGTTTTTTTGTCAATATTTATGAGTCAATTACACAAAAATATATCATCTTGGCTTTCCGTAATAAATCTTTCTTGCAATACCTAAATAATAATAGGCATTACAGAAAGGTTTGTTTGAATTATTATTATACGGTGTATTCATTGACACAAACGATACCTATACTCGTAGGTACCTATACCTTCACGAATCTCCGACTTATTTCGTTGTCGTTTTAAACGGTCGGAACAAAACAACCAAATGGGAACTATATACCTACTTGCATATATTCAATCTTAAATAACTGTAATGAGAATGTAGCAGACATTCATTTCGAGGTTACACCTCAGAATACTGAACAAACCAGAAACCTCAGACCAACAAAAAAAGGTAGACGGCGCACTGCGAACATCAAAGGTGAAGCCATCTTTTTATCTATGTGTGTCTCGAAGGGTTGCCATTTTTTATTTTTTTTCCCTATAACTTGGGAAACAATACTTTATGGGTAAGCTAATGTTGTGCAAGTCAGCAAAAGTAAGATATTGTTGAGTATGGTATTGTAACTTAATTTTTTAGAAAGATCTATACCTAAAAAACAAATTTTTACATCACACATACCTACATTCAATTAAGTAAGTTAAGTTATAAAAGGTTGTCGAAGCGTAACAAGCGCAAGTCATTATGTAAATTGCTTTAAAATAAAATAGGTAATTATATCTTTAATCAACTTTAATAAATTAAAAAAGACCACCATAACAATAGAACAATGACGTGTAAATGTTATGTTTATCATGCTTACAAAAGAAATATTATTTATCATGAACAAATAAAGTCTTTTTCAACACAATTGCAAAATGCATTTACGAAGACTGTATACATTATTCGAAAGTTAAATCTAACGCACCATACAATGGAATGTGCGGTAAAATAGGTACTCTCACCTAAGTACATATTTTACCGCATACTCCGTTGAATAGCGCCGTACGTATCCTATACAGTTTTTTTTAAAATTTATTTATAGGAGTTTAAATAAGTACTAGAATAAAATATAAGCTCAATGATTGAACCTACTTGGAAGCGCTTTTGCACAATACGTTCGTCTCAATTTAATACTAAAGAGAAAATAAGACGAAAGATGTGGTTCCATTTGCAAATTCGCGCTATTTTCATACTACAAACGTCAAAGATTGTTGCGACTTTCCGACTATCTAAAAACAAAAAGTTTTTTTCATTACCTATTGTACTGTTTTCTCGCAAATGTGTTGAAAAACTTTAAATCTAAAATATTTTATACATTAAAAAAAAAGAAAATAGGAATATAACTCGAAGAAAGAAATCATATATTGTTTAATCGAATGGGGAAATATTAAATCGAATTATGGCAACCCTCACACTTAATGTCACTGCTTTCGTTTGTTGACGTTTTTGTTCCAAGTAACCTAAAATTCATAGTTAATTTATAATAAAAACGATGTTATTTCAAGTACTTACAAGTGAAAAGTAATTCCGTGAGACTTATTATGTGTTTTGCTATTGTTTTTACAAATTGTTACTACACATGAAGGCATAATTATAGTTTTCCATAAATGTTTTCTAGACGACGGCTCGTGACGTACTAAGAGCGATGAGCATGGTTTTAGTGTAGGTGTGTGAGTGAGCTTGTGTATTTACTTGAAGGAGCACGGTTTGGTGGCTTCACTTTTGATGTTCGCGGTGCGCTGTCTACCTTTTTTTGTTGGTCTGAGCCAGAAACCGACTACGCGCTCATGGCGTGGTTCGTTAAATTGTCAATTATTCAATGACCGACACGCGTGTTATAGTCAAGTGTGCACGGGTGCACCGCCTCTGCCAGCTAAATAGTTGTTTTAATTTTACCCTAAAAGAGAAAGAACAAAGAAAAAGTATTCAATTGCCACAAAAACAACACACATGACTTTAGTGGATCCTGCACCAAAACCCAAATGATAGTGTTAGTAGTTTTTAAATTATGTTAGTATAAAGACAAGTTAAAAATTAAATAACAATAAAAATAAAAAATATGAAACTTAAAAACAAGTTTAAATAAAGCATGCATATCGTGGTTGTGGCAAAAAGGCTTCCACTCAGCATATTGCTGTGCCGTGGGGGACCCTCAGCACGGCGCTGATTTTCAGTGGTTGCCTAGGACATGACGTACGGAAATCAAGTCTGCCGTTTATGTGAAATTGTGAACATAAAATACAAAAATTATAAAAAAATACAGTAAGATAAAATTAATAGACTACTTAAAATTACAATTTAATTACGTGACTAAGACCAAGCACGAGTACCTTGACAAAAACAAACATTGTTATACCCGCAAAAAAGAGGTAATGTCATGGTGCGCAGGTAACAACGCGGGTGGTTAAGGCGCGGGGCGGGGAGTTATTTTGGACACAATGCACTGCGTACAAATGTGATTAAACACTCTTTCTGGTTCGTTCTGTATTCTGAGGGTTACAAATACTTCACGAATCACAGTAGGTTACTTCTAGGCAAGCGTGCTCCATCTTCGACCACATCATCGCTTACCATCAGGTGAGATAGTGGTCAAGCGCGTGCCTATCAATAATAAAAAAATCACAGTGCCAAATTCTACTAAGAATATGCAACGTTCGCATTCACATCTCAGTCGCAATTTGTCATAAAAATATGAAAATAAAGGCTTTTTGACAGATTGCTATTGAGATGCTAATGCGAATGTTGCTTAAAAATTAGATTAGCACTCTGGTAGCGCAGTCACGACACGAACACAAAGGTTCAAAGGTTCTGCGCCAGGGCCCCAAGTCTGCTATTTTTATAAATTCGTCATTCCAACACGATCCCATTGTCATTTTGCTATAAGTTCGTAATCTGCTAAATTCATAATGGTCGATCATTGGTCGGTCAATGGTCTCGTAATAGAATCGTGGTTCTAAATATTCATTGTCTTTGAAAAGCAATGACTGCATAATAACGTTCTAATGGTAGGTCACTGATCAAAGGAACTGTAAAAATTTTAGCAGAATACCGCATACGTCTGTCATACATGTCATGTGTCATTATGTACGAGATTACCATTCTATGTCATTTCTTTCAATGGAGGGTCAGTGGTTGACCATTGGAAAGTCATAATGACGCTTTTATATTAGTAGATTACCAAACTTGTCAAAATCAACAATTATGAAATCAATGATAGACCATTCTGACACTATTGTAATAGCAGACTTGAGGCCCAGATCTCGCTCCGGTCGTGCCAGATTGCCGTCTCATCCATCAGACTACGAGAGTGATGGAAGACGAAGTGCAACTGTGTTTTGCGCACAGATTTGGTGCACTATAATATCTCTCACGTCGAGGGCTATAGTATGCGCCAGATAAACAAAGAATAACGGTCATTGACCCACCTACATTTATTGACACACTTAATGTCAAAAAGCTGTCCCGAATCGACATCTATCGTGATCCTTACTGTTCTGGTAATGAAAAACGATTCATAATTTACTGTTCGGGGGTACCTACGAAGAGATATTAAGGAAAGGTCAATGACCGTTATTCTTCATTTAAGTATCTGGCGCCTACTATATAGTCTCCGTTGAGATTGGCCGCCATGGTCGAAATTGGTTAGGAGGACTATACATTTTTATGTACATAGGTACCTAATTACATATTTGCGTTATCTCAGTTTCGGACCTGTGTAATAATAAGGAGGTAAGTATGTCCTAGATACCAAGGGAGCATAGAGCAGTAAGTCGTCCAAAGTCCTTGTTTTGTATCATATACTCAAGTGCAAAAAATTAGAACAATGACCCGACACTTGGAGTTTGGACTGCGATACATTATTATCTTTATTAAGATTTATACCTGACAAAAACCTGTAATTTTCCGCTTCGTCATTGCTTGTGGTGGCATTAAAATTACGATAGACTTTGCTATGTACAATTATCTGTTCATAAAAAATATCATCACGGACTGCCTGTGTAATCTTTTAATATCCTTCTCCATCAAATCCACACAAAGGTGGTCTATAAAAACAATGCCATTGTTAGATCCTACCTATTATTTTGAAGCCCTTAGGTACCTATTGTAATTTGTTCATCATCTGCCTGGCCTTTTCCCAACTATATTGGGGTCGGCTCCCAGTCAAACTGGATTCATCTGAAATCCAGTATTTTACGTGGAGCATCTACCTGTCAGATCTCCACAACCCATTATCTGGGTAACACGGTACTTTTTGGCAAGACTGGTGTCAGATTTTCTGGCTTCCGACAACCCGTAACGACTGCCAAAGACCTCCAAATGCCAGCCGGGACCAACAGCTTAACGTGCTTTTCGAGGCACGTAGGAATCTCGATATGTTATGAAGGTCACCCATCCACAGACCGAGTTCGGCAAGAGTTGCTTAACCTTGAAGATCTACCCGTGCGGCTGTTATTATTCAACCACGAGCTCCTCCCCTGCTTATTGTAATTTATTATGGTGTACCTACCTACAATAAATAGTAGGTAGGTACCCAAATCTATCATCATAATTATTATAATGCGTCGTTGGTTTAGTGGTCACATGTTTGGTGAGGTTAGAGTCCTAGATTTGATTTCCAGACAATGTTTTACAATTACGAATTCCTTGGAGGGAGTCGGGATTTGTGCCCGTTTGATGGCCGTACCTAGGCTCGCCTTAAAAAGGGATGATATTTGAATTAGACCAGGTCCTGGTATAAACTTGACTTATCTGGAGAAAAACTAAGTATGTAGGTACCTATGCATCAGTCTGCCTGACTCCGGGTCGCGGAAGATTAGTGGGGACTCTGTCCGCTCATCGAATGACTCCAGGAAAGACAGTGGCACAGTGAACACGTGCTGCCGTGAGGTTCAAGCAAGGGAGACCCCTTTACAGTCTCCCCAAGGTTGTGCCCAAACAGGCGTTGCACAGACCTGGGGTTCCGGAGTTATCCTTTAAGAAGTAGGTAAGTAACGGTCCCTTCCGTGTGCTGGTGGTTATCGCCGGGGTGGTTTTAGTGAGGTAAAAATCCACACTTCCAGGTCTTTCCCGTCTTTCTCAAAAGCCACTGTTTTATTTTTATTTGGTTTTTTTTTTCTTCTATTTTGTTTTTTTCGCTGTTTTTGTTGTGTGCCTCTTACTGTGGCCAATAAATGTATTTTCTTTCTTTCTTTCTTTCTTTCTCTTTTGAAGGCTTCCCCCAATATAAAAAAAATAAGTCATCTACGCTTCTGCATGACTCTGGGATTTTTTTTATGGGCGTGCCATTAGGTACTATCCATATTGTTTACATAATAATTATGTATTTATACCAATCACCCTATACTTAAGTTCAAAGATTACACAATACTTTTTTAATTTGCAGACTCAATTATGTGGACTGTGATAACATCTGATAATACGACCAAAGTCTATTATCATGAGACATGATAGAATAAAGAGCACTGATAAGCCGAAATTAAGTACAAAGGGACCGATAAAAAGAGCTGATAATTCTGCCACTTTATTGATGAAGAGCAGATAACAGGTAGGTACCTACCTATCTAGAAATATACCTAATACGAGTAGGTAGGTATTGTAATCTCGTAGCTAGCGTTCTGCAGATTTTGCTTACCCTCTTGGATAAAGGCGTAGGTACCTACATAATAAATATACTACCTACTACTAAGTAATAAATAATACAACTTGCCTGTTACGATTTAGGGTTTCAATGAAAGACTAAAACATTAGAGTGAGGCCGAGGAAGGGTGGAAAAACTGAGCCTGAGTGGGGACGGTGACATTAGGAATGCAGTAGGTGTGAAAAGCCCGCCACACCACATTCGCAAGCCACTGCAACTTCTGAAAGCCAGAATCAACATTGGCGACCACCAGAAAAAAACGCCGAGTCAATGAAGCTCGTTGAGTCCCAGAGAAATGATTCAACTGTCTTGGATCCCGCAACGAAATTAATCAGAATAAAAGCGGAGGTGTAGAAAAAAAAAGGTACGAAAAGTAGAGTATCTCCTCTGGGAAAAAGGTGTCTTTGCCTTGGGCTAGTTTGAATCCCTCGCTTAATTCAGGATTCTTGTATTAACTCCCTCGCTTCGCTTATGAATTAAACTCTTAAACTCCCGAATCCTTCATTGCGTTCTAAGTTCACTATGACGCCATTGACATAAGACACTGCTATATCCCCTCGGTGCATAATCTACTATTTCGAAATATCTCTTCACACAATTTAATCGATTTTAATTCACAAATCTATAAAATGGGTGAAATAGGTACGTGATTTTTTTTCTTTTGACTAGCGATCACCTATGCTCTAGGCTCCTAACTATCCTAGGCTCCAAAAAAAAAACTTAAGTTTTTTTAGTATCGCAATAATAAGTAGTAGCTTTTCTTTTAAGTATTTATGATACAGGTCATCACCAAGGTTTTTTTTCATAATAATATAGGCAAACGCTCCATGTAATATTTTTGTATCTACTCAGTTGCCTCCGGGGCTCCAGTTAGACAGGAAGCAAACCCCAACCTATTCATCGGAAAAAGGCAGGCTGGTGGCAGATGATGAATGGCAGAACAGTCGACATCAGCTTTTCTTGCTAGGTATATAAAAATATAGAATTGAATAACTGGCGTTTACATCGACACCATATGCGCCAGTGAAACGCTAGATAATTTAATTTGATACAGTATGATGTAATCTTATCTTATAAAAAAAACAATAAAAAACAAGGATGTACCTATAGCAACTCTTATCAAAATTGCTCCAAAACAAACTCATCGGACGAGGTACAAAGTCCGAAGTCCGTTCAATGGACTTAAGACTCTAATTAGGTAGTAGGTACCTACCTTGAACCAGTTTCTTTAAATTTCACACGATTTACGCGTACCTATATAATAACACATCTGAAACGTGAGAACAATAGGTAGGTACTCTTCATTTTGGCCTCATAATACAAAGTACCTATCTATTTTTTTTTTTTAGTGATGGGTTTGCTCTTCACTCTAGTCAATGTCAGTTTTCTAAAAAATGAAACCTAGCTAGATCGATTTATCGCCCCCGAAACCCCCTTTTTATTAATTTATTTTTGAATGGGAAATCATCAAATGACTCCTCCCGATCTGGGTGGAGCGGAAGGGAGTGTCAGACTCTTTCTGACTAAAACTCATCCGTGCTCCTCTCCTAGAGCCCTTTGCTTTCCGGTGCTGCGGTAACTCGAAAGAGTTACCTCGGCGGACAGAATCCGCAACCCCGGCAGCCCGAATCCTCCAGCATACTAAATTTCATGAAAATCGTTGGACCCATTTCCGAGATTCAAACGAGCAATTCTTGTATATTCATATAAGTAGGTATATAATGAATATACAAGAATTGCTCGTTTAAAGTTATTAGATAATAAAATAATATTATACTATCTTTTGCTCGCGGCTCCGCCCGCATGTTAGTATTTCGGTTATCGCGTATCCCATATCCCAGGCTATATAATTGCCAAATTTCATGACGATCTGTTAAGCCGATTTAGTGTGAACGCGTAACAGACAGACAGACAGAGTTACTTTCGCATTTATACCTAATATCAGTAGGGATAACTATATTATCTGCGGATGTTAGGCCATTGAACTAATATAAGTATCAGAAAAACTCGCTGAACGCCATACGGTAATCGACTGCTGCGAGATAGAGACGTGTTCTTGAAAATTATAAGTGTGTGAAAAAAAGTGATTTAAAATGAAGTTAGCACCTTTTGACGTGACCAATGAGAATTATAACATGGGACATTTGTGTTTGGATGGCCTTAGGTCCCACCCTAATGCTGTGTGCCAGGTTGGTGTGACTTTTTTTAATATTAACTAGCTGACCTGAAAATCGTTGGTTTTCCAAAGTCCATACACAAATCCGTATGGTGTCGGACGTAAAAGAATAGCATCATCCCATCACTTCCCGTGGGTGTCGTAAGAGGCGACTAAGGGACTCACCAGGGAATGGGCAGCAGCATTCTTTGTAGGTAGCTTCACTGCGATCGCCAACCCGCATGCCAAGCGTGGCGATTATGGCAAATTCCTCCCATTTGGGGAGGCCTATGTCCAACAGTGGTCGTCTATCTATATATACCTATATAGGAATCTGCAATTTTTGTTCCATAACAAACTTTTTCGGAGATTGGGTTTTTACACAAAAATCTGCTAAATCGTTCGAGACGTTCTGTAGTTATTGTGTTAAGAACAGCATTTGATTTTATTGATAACTAGTGGCCCGCCCCGGCTTCACCCTTTAGTATGTTTTTTTTTCATATTTTCTCACCATTTAAACCTTCCCTGGACTTCTACAAATATTTTAAAACCAAAATTAGCCAAATCGGTCCAGCCGTTCTCGAGTTTTACCGAGACTTACGAATTGTACCTAAATAATAATGTTTTAAAGTTTTTTACCTTGTATACCGGTATAAGAGAATCGTAGCTCTATAGTTAAGCCTTCTTTAAAAGTGTACGAATTGAGTCTTCCCGTAAAATGCACAGCACAGAAGAATTAAGCCAAAATTCAAACTAAATAGGTACCTACTAAAAAAAAATTAAGTTTTCCGAGCACCACGAATTAATTAGTAAGTATCGGTCTTTCGAAGCTGCAAATTCGGTTGCACACTATTGTTACCTACCAAAAAATCGGAACATTGAAATTTATTTCGACCGTAACGCGTTTAATCTGTGTACGGTGACTGGATAAAATAATCAATGTTGGTTCTTTTTTTGTATTGAATATGGGTATTTACCTGAAATAAATTGATTATATTTATTTGTTGCATCACAGGTTAGGGGCCAGGCCCCCCTGGCAAAAAATCCTAGAGATACGCCAATGCCACCGGTAAATGGTGGACATCCCCACCCACACGCACAAAACGTTTTGGGAACACATTCATTGTGCGTCTAATCATGTTGATGACCGCCATTTTCAACGGCGCGGGCGCTCTGTCCAACAATATGTTCCCACAGTCGTGGAAAGATTCTACTGTAATCGGTATTCCTAAAACGGGAAAGCCAAAGTCCACCCCTACTAGCTACCGCCTCATCAATCTGCTCAATGTCCTAGGCAAAATCTAACTTATAAGCGACTCAAAGATTACGCCGAAGCAAAGAGCCTCATCCCCAACGAACAGTTTGGTTTCAGATCAAACCACTCGTGGGTCCAACAGGTCTACCGCATCGTTGAACATAATTAATATCAGCGACCGCTCCCAACGCGGCAAATGGTTCCGGAAATGGAGATTTGAAGTCAATACCTAAAAGAGTCAGGCGATTTTGTTTAACAAGCCGCAGGCTAAGCTCATTCCACAACCCCCCAGCCCGATCACCATGTTTGGTAAGCCGATCCCTTGGGAGAAGCGAGCCAAATATAAAGAAATAAATAGACTCCACTGCATGCTGAATGCACGCAGCACACTGAATTGAGAACCTCCTCCTTTTTTTGAAGTCGGTTAAAAACAGACCACGTTCCGTTTTCTGAAGTCGCCGACGAGGCCCTTCGTGACGCTCTTGTCGAACCCCTCCCTGACTTTTGCCTAACGAGCCAGCCCGCGTCGCTGACCCATTAGCTCTTTAAACCCCCTAAATAATAAAATGACCTAGTCTTGCTGCCCCCCCCCAAAATGACGCCGCTAAGCCAAGCTCCGTATCTCACAGGGCCCCCTTAGCGAGCAGTCAATTGTTTTAATTTAACTAGGTTGTTAGCCCTGGCTGGGGTCCTTAAATTCATTGTAGGTCACTATAGGATAGTCCGGTTATGCATTATAGCCTTAGCGTGTTAGACCTGGCCCTATCCAAAAAAAAAAAAATAGTGCGAACAGCTAAGGAGTGGAATTCCCTGCCAGATAACAGTCTGTGTTTCCTGATAGCTACAACCTGGGAGTCTTTAAGTCAAGACTGAATAAGTTACTTCTAGGCAAGCGTGCTCTATCTTTGACCACATCATCGCTTACCATCAGGTGAGATAGTGGTCAAACGCGTGCTCTATCTTTGACCACATCATCGCTTACCATCAGGTGAGATAGTGGTCAAACGCGTGCCTATTAATAAAAAATGTTTATATCCCGAAAAATGCGCGATTTTTGAGAGATTGGCCGCGGGTGCGAAATCGGGGGAAGAAGCTGGTTGTTTATAAAATTCGAAATATTCACAGCTCACAGAATTTCATGTGAAAATAGACAAGTCTTCTTTACGGCCTGTCACGTGACTATTTTTGTCATAGCTAGCCGAAGGCGAACACGTTCATATTTACATTTCTATAAATAGATTTTACCTACTTTCAGTACCGAGTTTAACATTGGTTTTTACAAATGGCAGGTCGACAAAAACATTCGCAGTTTGATTTTTTCTCGAGTGTGTAAAACGACCAGACATTATTAGTAGATTATTATTACACACTCAAAGTATTAGTTGGTTGGGCCCTATATAATTTGTTTGCCAATCCGACACTTTGTGTCAAGAACACTCTTTCCGAAGTAAAGACAGGAAGTCAGAAGTACATATCCACCACCCTTACACCCGTATCCTTTCTTTCAATGACATCCAACGTAAAATTTACCTCGAAAGACCATTTTAACAGATTGTACTATCGTTGTCATTTATTTTCTAAATGTCGCGTTGGCCTAGTCCTACACAGTGATTCATTAGCGGTCGACACTGACCTGTGAATGAAACGAAGTAATCTTTACCGCATATCTACTAATCACCTGCCGGAAATCTTAGTCATTCATTCAATTAGCTACTAGTAGATAGTAAGAGGGTAGTACATAGTTTGTTAATAGGCGTGCTCGAGTTTTTCATCACAAAGTAACGGTTCAGACCCTCACGTTTCGCCTCAGATAGCTAACTCTTTCATGATTGAAATTTTTTGAATAATAATTAATTGAATAATTGTATGTGTAAATAAATAAATAAATAAAATAAATAAATAAAATGATAGCCCCGTCGGAATCGATAGTCATGTACAGTTCTCGTCAAATAACTTTGCCCCTCTGAAGTTGTGTCGAGTGGCTGCGTAGTAGTCAAAATTACGAACACACTGCAACTACGCATGCGTAAGACACATAGGGCGGGGCGCGATTTTATGTCTCAGTCGCTCGTTTACGTTCGATGCATGCTTGCGTCCCGCTTGCTGCCGTCTACGTGACTGCACCTGCGCGATCTTTGCAAATGGCTAACTTCAGAGGGGCAAAGTTATTTGACGAGAACGTTGATGACGCCGAAATTTAAAATACTGAGGGCCAATTCTACAAATTTTTAAACAACGTTCGCATTCGCATGTCAATTGCAAACTGTCAAAAAAGCCTTAATTTTTATACATTTTTGACAGTTTGCGATTGAGATGCGAATGCGGATGTTGCTTGAAAATGAGTAGAACTGACATTCTGGTTGAGGATTTCGTTCGAAAGAATACCGCGGCCCTGGAAAGCAAAGTCTCGAGGAGGAGCACGGATGGGTTTTAGTCAGTAATTCTGACACTCCCTTCTCTCCGCCCAGAGCGGGAGGAGTCATTTAATGATTTCCCATCCATAAAAACGCGTAGCGCGTGTTCATTATCGACCTCATCGTCCAAGTACACAAAAATTAAGTACATGATCCGAGTAAGCAAAAATGCTAATAAAATAAAAACTACTCAGCCAAACTGAATTCAATTTTTATGGGACCAAATGGCAAGTATACCGTATCGAACGAAGAATCACAGAAATCGGATCCGTAACCTCGGAGTAATCGGTGTAGGTACATTCATTTGAGAACCTCCTTCTTTTTGGAAGTCGGTTAAAAATATGCCTCGATAATTATATTGGTGTGTGGCCGAAGGACCAATCCGGCTACGCTTTGGTATCTCCTGTTTTCCCCTTTAGCCAATGAACTGCTCTTTAAAATAACAAATCCTTCATTCTTTACAAGTTATGTCTTTTACCACAGATAGACGCAGCCACAGGCGAAAGCGAGACAAACGCCTCTGTCCTCGCCCGTTCTATCCAGCTGGCAAGATGCTTCCGCAAGCTGGGTGCGAAGCCTGGAGATGTCCTGGCTTTGGGAGGGAAGAACCACCTGGACCTACACATACCGTTCTACGCAGCGCTCATGAATGGCTTACCTATTGCTGGAGTGGATCCACTGTTTAAAGAAAGTAAGTATGATACAGGGAGAAATTGAATTTTCAAGCAAAACTACGCAGATAATGGATATCAATTTCGAAAATCGATAAAACAACAAAAAAATGATTTCTATTAATAAACCCGACTGATGATGCAAAAGTCCAGGCACCTTTTGGAGGTTTCCACTGAAAACAAAAAAAAAAAAGATTTTTTGTCACTGCTAATCACAGCTGGACATCCCATTTCAGTTAACTGGTCATTCAATTAGGACAGTACCTACTTAAAGTCAATTTATTCTTTGACTTGGTGCCTGAGGCAGTTTTATTATTCCTTCAATCTAGACTAGCCGCGAGTCACATCAAGTTACTTACATATTCAAAACACTTGTCCACAGCCGAATTACAAAAACTGTTCAAAATATGCTCGCCAAGAATAGCTTTCTGTCAGAAGGAACACCTGGAAGCCTACCAGGCTGTCAAGGAGAAACTGGGTCTGAACACAGAGATCATCTGCTTCGATGAAGGGAAACACTCTCTGGCCAGCTTCGTCCAGAAGTATGATGATAAGGACGATCAAGAAGAATTTCTGTAAGTATTTTTTGTTTTGTAAAATCGCGGATTCTTGTCATACATTTTTGTTAGGCTTATCTTGCTAAACAAGAAAATACTTACTAATTTGCAAAAATAATATTAACTTAACACCAGAACTAACAACTTCGTCAAATCGTTGAACTCCCTAAAGTAAGTTAGAGCTACACGGAAACTGTATTGGTTTGAGTGGACTAAGTACCTCAGACATTAACTTACATGGTTTTCGTATGATTTGACTAGTACAATTTGTATGAACTTCAAAATAAACTTTGATCTCTGAGTTTGGTTCGGTGTTTCTTCTCAGGGTAGTCAGTTAGGAAACAACGGCCTCTTCTAGTTTAAAACGACCAAAAAGCTTGACGTGTGTAAAAGTGTTATTTACAATCTGCTTGCAAAATAAATATCATTTAACATAAGAATTTGGCAAAATGAGAAGTTACCTACTATATGCTCTCTGCCCAATCCTTTGGGGAATTAATGTATCTATGTGGTTCATTTCATGACTTATGACATGTTTTGTGTTACAAAAAATGCTTTAAAACTGTCATTTTTCATTTTCTCATTTTCCTTCATACAGGTGATCATTCAGGCGTCGAACATTTTATACACAAACACGGTCAGAGTCGTAGTGTTCTTTGGTAAGGACGAACACCGCCTCTGTACATTTGTGTGCATGAAGTTTTAGATAAATAAATAAACACCTATAGAACAATGCGAACCTAAGGACTAGACTGTAGACTGTACCTTTATAGAAATAAAATTGAAATTGACTTATCCAGGCCAGTGATCATCGATCAGAACAAGCATTATGCTTGGCTGATCAGTACAGGAGGAACATCTGGCGTCGTCAAGCTCGCTGCCTTCACTCACAGGTCCTTCATGAAAAAACTGCAGATGCTGAAAACCGTACTTTGTTCTAAATCACAGCTGTAAGTAACTGTTTAAAATTCGTCTATGCGATTTTTCTTTGTATGGTGTGAATTTCAGATTCTTTAGAGAAGGTATTTTATGTGTGCCTGGATCAACGTCTTTTTAGTTATTCAAAGTTTATTTCATTCATAAAATGCCATTGACTTCTTTCCTAAAAGTCTGGAAGACGTGATTTGGTAAATAATAATGGGATATTATTTTATAGTTAAAAATGTAACTAGGCCCTATGATCATCATCACTTTTAACGTGTTTGGTTTTATCGTCTCTTTTGACTGACCGACCTTGACAAAGTGCCTGAAATCCTTGAAAAGTGACTGTAAATAATTTAATTAAATGTTGAAAGTTTTGAGTTCTTTTGAGTTGATAACGATCATCAGATTTCACTGTTACATCTATATAACTTTTAAACAAGCTGATGATAGATATGATTACTATATTATTATAATAAACCATATTTGAACGAAGAAAAAAGGACTCTGTTATCTCTTTGATTGGTAGCCCAAGCATAGGTTAATGCAACCCCGATTTTTCTCTTTCAGACCAAATGGAGAAAGCAAGATAGGTCTGAACTTGGCCCCCGTGCAGTGGGTGTCATCTTTCTTCATCGCGATTTCTGCACCACTGCTGCGTCAGACGCAGTTACAGACATCTAACCCCTTAACCGCGGAACACATCATCGATGTTATTAATCAGTATAGGGTAAGCTTTTACACAAATATTTTGAAGTACCACTATTTGTCTCTCGCACAACCCAAAGGCTGCCTTTGTATTTTTGTTTATGCACAAAAACAATCAAAACCTCTAATTATCTACTACACAATCATACTAGGTACCTAGGTATACCATTTATTACTCTTATAATAATTTCATAATAATATATTTTGTCTAATTCAATAATAATGTAAGTAGCTAAGTACATAAGTAAGTAGAGAACCTGACCTAGGAAACTACTTACCTACTTAAAATTTTTTTTTAACGTGAGCGTAAGTAGTTCACTCGTGTGTCACTTTTTCACCCTGTGCACTTACTTATTTATTAATCCAGGTATTTTAATCGGAGGGAAAGCGAAATACCTACCTATTAAAAAAATTAAACAAGTTAAGTGCGTACTAGCAGGTATATAAAAAATATTTTTATTAAAAGAATGGAAGCAATCAAAAACAGCACAATATAGTCTATAATTTCTCTTTTCCATAATAAGTAAGCCCTTGTTCTTATTTCAATAAAATATTCACAAATCGAACGCTTTCTGCCTTACAAAACCATCACACCGTTCGTTCGTCACTGCGGCGCATTCGGGACAAATCGGGGAGTCTCGGGACTGGTTGTGTACCGAGTGAATAGGTAACTAACTAACTCGAGGCGCGTAGTATGACTCGCGTTCCGACCGTTTGTCTAAAGATAGACTACTTTATATAATCTTTACCGTGGTATCGCTAAGTGTCCAGACCACTATTTATCTCGAAAGAATGCACGGTGACAGAGGTCACAAAACCGAGGGCAACAGTTAGTTTTACTTTTTAGATGGAGCATACCATAATCCTTTATAAAACAGTTTGAAAATCAGGGAAAAAAGACGATTCCGTGAAGAAAGTTTTTCGTATGAATATGAATGATTAAAGGGGAAGACGAAAGAAAGGATAGAAGGACAGTGTGACAGATGATATCGTAAGAAAGGGAAGAATAAATGTTGTGTTTGTCAAATTAAATTAGTAGGTATATACCTAAGGGCGCTTAAAATGTTCATGGTTCACAACTCCTGTTTTTTTCCATTCTCTTCTAGCCAATAATTGGTCTCTTGAGTCCCCCGATAGCAACTGCCTTGATTAAGAGTGAGAAGAAATGCGACTTTACCGGCTTCGAGCGCATCATGCTGTCAGGAGGGAAGATACACAAGGATGTTCATCTGGAGTTGAGGGTAGGTCTAATCTAACTAAACGACATTGAACCACTGCAGGGCAAAGGTCTTCGGGAGAAGAGAAGCCCCTTTCTAGACACTTCTGTTTCCAATATAACCCACTCCAGAGGCCCTAGACAATGTGCCATTCAATTAGCGAATGCGACTGTCGAAATGCCAAAATGTAGGAATTTGATCACGTGACATTTCGATAGCATCTGTCAATCCCATACATTTTTGACGTACCTATTGACAATCGCCTGCGCCACGCTACCGTTGACAGAATGTCACTTGTCTAGAGCCCCAGGTGACACTCGTTAAGGGATGACAGTCGACTATTCGTTGCCTGTGTTTTTGTCACAAAGGTCGTCACCCCAAAATAGGTGATGGAATGAAACCTGTCCGAAGTGGAGTGCAAAAATTTTAGAACTCGCTTCGCTCTTTCTTTTATTTGCACACTATTAGGTCTTGAGCTTGAGCTTTAACATTTATATTTCCTTTTTATAGAAAAGAGTGCGGCCAGGAACCACCGTGGTGGAATTGTACGGACAGACTGAAAATTTGGGCCCAATCTTTATGGGGGGCCCAGAAGGACCAATTGGTAACTGTGGCAAGACGGCGCCAACGTTACTGGCTGTCAAGGTTGGTATCATTATCTCAAAGAATTCTAAATCTAATAGTTAAGGTAGGCCAATTAATGTTAATTCTCATATAATTGAGCCCATTACGAATATTATCAACACAGGTGTACAAACCCATGTTGGAACGAAAATTTTTTTTTATTTTTTTCAGAAATTTCATTTTGTATTTGATTTTTCAGATAGTTGATGTGGAGACGGGCAAAGAAATAACAGAACCAAACGTGCCAGGAGAATTATGGACCAATGGAGCCCACTTCGTTGTAGGTTTTTCTTTCTTATTACAAGCGTTGTACCACAGATAACCAGATAAATCATTCCATACAAAACGTTCACTACCTTCTGCTATAATAGCCTACACCTTCGAGTCGCTAGATGCTGCGAACGAAAATGAACCTAACCTTACAAGCGTAAAGTGAGTTTTGCTTTGTAGGTGCTTAGTTGCCAGGGCTGCCTCTTTCGATAAAGATGTCAGTAGGTATTTGTTGTTACACTTCGTACGCAATGTGTAGTACCTAACAATTTAAAAATCAGTGACGTAACCACTCCGCATGGCCAACAATACGAATGAAATACGAAATAGAGGAAACTGATAACGATTCATTGATTTGTTCGTTCATTTACACATTTAGCGTAATAGGTAGGTAACTACTATAAGTACTTCTACACTATGAACAAACCTGGGCGCCATATTGTGACGTCATGCACGCTTTTCTTACACTTGCACGCTTTAAAATAAACAACGAACATATGAAAATACCATTAACAAGATAAAAATTATAATTAATATTATTGAAAATTAATTTGCACAAAGTAGATTTTTGCTAAACGTAATTTTCAAATGACAGTTGGAGGTCATTGACCTTTCTATTCTTATCTCAGACGCCTAATAGAAGTTATTATGTACCACCAATACTTATTATAAATACAAACCACGAAATATGCAAGTTTACAATTTATCTATTTAAAAAACAATAGGTTGTAAAACAAATTAGATACTCACTTCTGTATCAGCAGGTAAACTAAAAAAAGATAAGTTTTTATTTATTCTTTTGCTGGATCTACATCCATCAACTGCACATAATACACCAGAACCAGCCATATCTTAACAACTCGAAACTATAAAGTACGTCAAGAACGTACGCGCCTCACGCTTGTCGGCAACCCACTGAGAAAATGGGTCGCATGCGAACCGCTGGCTGGTAGGTAGTTGGCACGCGTAAGTTTATGGAGTGATTTATCTGGTAATCTGTGGTTGTACAAACTTATGATTAATGTTCAAGTAGTTACATTACTGTCATCCGATTGAGCTGCAACTTCGCATTAACTTAAAAGGGTTTAAGCTGAAAACCAGCGCTTAGCAACCCACTAGGGGACCTATGCATAATGCTGACGCTTGAACCTTTTGCTTCCGGTATTATAGTTTTGTGTATAGTTCCAATACTACTAGCTGTAATACTGGAGACAATAAACGTTTATTCTATTCTATTCTAATTATCTGCAAAACTAATATTCTTACTTATCTATATTTTCAGGAATACTACAACAACCCTGAAGAAACAGCGGTCTCATTCACAGAGGACGGCTGGTACAAAACTGGAGACATTCTGTACAGAGATGAGAATGGATACTTCTACTTTGTTGAGAGGCTCAAGATGTTGATCAAATACAGGCTGTACCATGTAAGTGAAATTTAACTAACTTTTCTTGCATGTTGGTATCATAGAAATTAGAGATGGGCTTAAGCGTTAAAAAATAATAACACTGCTAAATGCTAATGCTAACAATAATTAACACTTTAAATTAGCAGTTATTTTTAGCAACTGTTAAATTTAATCACAGACAGGTTGTTAACATAATTAATTCTCATTTCCTTCATACTTTTCACAACTTAGGACTGTCAACTTTTTCTGTTGGCGTATGTATCTAAAATAAGAATCAATTTATTTGCAACAATTTCTTTTTTTGTCTGTTTTTATTAGTATTCGTAATTTTTGTTTATTAATATTATTTTTTTTTTTTCTATTTTCTATTCTTTTGGTTTTTTTTTGTGAGTTGTGACTGCTAGATTTAACAACTGTTTCAGAATTTATTTAACAGGTGTTGACACTAAAAAAATATAGCAGTGTTAATTTAGCAGCTTATTAATTTTAGACCCATCCCTAATAGAAATATAAAAACAGAGAAAAACAAACGTCTTTCTTACCAAGTCGCCGTTTGCCTCTACTGTTCCTCTTCTTTCTTCTTGTAAACATTGTCATTGCATAGTTTCATACAATCACATTATCGCTTGTTGTCTTTAACTTATTGTTTCTTCGTAGTTCTTGTATTGCTATCTACCAATATGAAAAGCATTCGATTAAGTAAACTAACCTTGCTTATAGTCTATCAGTTACAGTCGATTGTATTGTTACTGATTATCCACTTGCGCCTCTTCACTTACCAATATGTTTTGTAATGGGATTTTTATTTTGTGTCATGTTGACATTGCGAAGGGTTTTTTGCATATTGCATATCCATAGGTACTTTGCCTGACATTCTTCTTTGTATTAGCAATTGATAACTCATCACCGCTGCCAAAGTGCCAATAAATTAATGACCAGCTGAGACCAGTTCAATTTTTTATTATTTTTGTTATGATTTTTAATTTTTTTCATGTGATTTTTTGCATGTTGTGTCAAAGGGATGACAAAGACAGAATGATGTTTTAAATCCGTCTACCTATCATCCATTTGACAACATTCCGCCAATGACAGCCCCTTTTCATGTCCAGGCAATTACTGTTCATTCCATGTTGTCTGGAAGAGAACGCGGAATGCGATGTTTGCCCATTATTTGCATTTCAGTTTGTTGTAGGAACACACAATAATTAATATACTTAATTTGATATAGGTAATTATATAATCGACTAGCACTTCGCCCGCGACTTCGTCCGCGTGGATTTAGTAGGTACTCCACAAACTTCAACGCCCCCTATACCCCCTTATAAACGTTAGTTTTGGAAAATTAAGCACAACGATTTTCATTAATTACATTTATTACTTAGCCATTTCTACTTATTCTATGGTCTCAGGTTCAGCGCAACTGTTCATCCGTTCACCCCGTCAGGAGTTGATTATGCAAAAATTGTTAGGTACATCTGTTTCAATAATCCCATTTTTAGTTCGTTCATAGCATTCCGACGTAAATTAAAGCAAGCAATAATGTCCTCCCCTAAAAACTTGCTGCAACCCCTGCTTCACCCCTTATTATGTATGTAGTTTATTTGCGAAAAATCCAAACATTTGTTACTCTTATTGTTTTATCGAAATCATTTTCAGCTTCATCGGACCAAGCATTGTTAAGATTTCTTCCCAGTTCGCTCAAGCCGCGACATTTTTCTTACTCCGAGCATGTTTATTACCGTCGTAACTTTTGAACGAAAGGTCCGATTTGAATAATTTAAAGCGTGATTTACACGGACATAATCAACCTTAATTATCAAACCATTTAAATGGATAAGGATTAATATCATGATACCGAAATCACAATTTTTTCATATCACCAAGGATTTACTTGAATAATTTGAACAAAAAGCGGTCATGGTGACTTAACCATAATAGTTAGACATATGGTATTGCGGACTTTTTTGTACACATTGATGACCTCTATAAAATTGTAGTACATCACTTTGCTCTATTTTCAATAGATTCCGCAGCGTACGCGATATAAGGATTTTTTCTCACACCTTGGGTTACATTATCGAAGTTTTCATACGGATCCCTAACTTTTTTGAAAATATTCTATAGCCTATGTCCATCATCGATAATGTACGATTCTACTGGTGAAAGAATTTTTCAAATCGGTCCAGTAGTTTCGGAGCCTATTCATTTCAAACAAACAAACAAATCTTTCCTCTTTATAATATTAGTATAGAAGTATAGATAACATCAAAAATATCGTTTAACTAAATATAAGTTATACTCTAAAACCACTGTTATAAGCCGTACCTACAAACGTCTTTCTTACCAAGTCGCCGTTTGCCTCTACTGTTCCTCTTCTTTCTTCTTGTAAACATTGTCATTGCATAGTTTCATACAATCACATTATCGCTTGTTGTCTTTAACTTATTGTTTCTTCGTTGTTCTTGTAGTGATTCTACCAATATGAAAAGCATTCAATTAAATAAATTAACCTTGCTTATAGTATATCAGTTACAGTCGATTGTATTGTTACTGATTATCCACTTGCGCCTCTTCACTTACCAATATGTTTTGTAATGGGATTTGTATTTTGTGTCATGTTGACATTGCGAAGGGTTTTTTGCATATTTCATATCCATAGGTACTTTGCCTGACATTCTTCTTTGTATTAGCAATTGATAACTCATCACCGCTGCCAAAGTGCCAATAAATTAATGACCAGCTGAGACCAGCTCAATTTTTTATTATTTTTGTTATGATTTTTAATTTTTTTCATGTGATTTTTTGCATGTTGTGTCAAAGGGATGACAAAGACAGAATGATGTTTTAAATCCGTCTACCTATCATCCATTTAACAACATTCCGCCAATGACCCTTTTCATGTCCAGGCAATTACTGTTCATTCCATGTTGTCTGGAAGAGAACGCGGAATGCGATGTTTGCCCATTATTTGCATTTCAGTTTGTTGTAGGAACACACAATAATTAATATACTTAATTTGATATAGGTAATTATATAATCGATAACATCAAAAATATCGTTTAACTAAATATAAGTTATACTCTAAAACCACTGTTATAAGCCGTACCTACTTAACCAGCGTAACTTTTCGTACTTCTCATAACCATTTTTGTTCTCTTCAGATTATCCCTCCGGAAATCGAGGAAGTAATCCGCGAGCACCCTGGCGTGTTGGACGTCAGCGTCACCAGCGTGCCAAATGAAGACGATGGAGAGCATCCCGTCGCCTGCGTCACGAGGCGTCCAGGCTGCAACGTAACCGCTGACGAGATTAAGGAGATGGTTGCAAGTTCGTATTAACATTTCGAAATTAATATACCTAATGTCCTCGTTTACTGTGATTTTGGTACTGGGTTCGATTCCCGTTAGGTTACGCAAGTGTTATTGAGTTATTCCATTAGGAAATTTTCACTATAAGAAAAATAATAACATTTTTTATGTTAGAAATTCATACATACAGGTGGTTCCACAAGTGTGTGGTCATATTTATAGGTGATATTGCGTAGATGATTTTATATTTTATTTAGGAAATAATAATCAAAAACGTGCTTTCCGTGCCTCCCCGGCTGTCATTTGTAGATCTTTGGCAGTCGTTACGGATTGTCAGAAGCCAGAAAATCTGACACCAGTCTTGCCAAGAAGTATTTGTGTTACCCAGTTAATGGGTTGTGGAGGTCTGGTAGGCAGCCGCTCCACGTAAAATACTGGTATTCAGCTGAATCCGGTTTGACTGGGAGCCGACCCCAATTTGGTTGGGAAAAGCCTAGGCAGATGATGAGGAAATAATAATCAAAACAGTTTTCAAAAAAAATCGACCACCAAAATGATATACTTTTCAAAAGTAGTCTGATGCAGTTGGTGATATCTGTCAACTTCAAGTACAGTTCTCGTCAACTAACTTTGCCGCTCTGAAGTTAGCCATTTGCAAAGATCGCACAGGTGCAGTCACGTACACGGGAGCAAGCGGGACGCAAGCATGCATCGAACGTAAACGAGCGACTGAGACATAAAATCGCGCCCCGCCCCCATGTCTCTTACGCATGCGCAGATGCAGTGTGTTCGTAATTTTGACTACTACGCAGCCACTCGTCACAACTTCAGAGGGGCAAAGTTATTTGACGAGAACTGTAAATGCCGCCAACTGTATCAAACTGCTTGATAGTCATTCCTTTGGAACTTTTTAGTCGTTTTTTTTGGTCGAATTTTAAACAAAAAGTGTATTTTTTGTTATTTTTTTAAATTTTTCGTTAATGTTTATTGAGCAGATGCCTGTCCCCACAGAGTCAGCCGTATCCATAGTATGTGGCAATGTGGGTAGTAAATAATCACTTGAGTCACAATCAGATATTTTATTAAAAAATTTAAACAATATGTCTTCTGTACATAATTAAATCGAAATATAGGCGCGAGTAATTAGACAAACACTTAATCAAACCAATCAAATTAATTTAGTAACAAAAACGCACAAGATAATGGGGAACAGTAGCGATTTATCGTATCCGTGGTGCACTCACCGTTGACGTTCGAAAGTAACTGTCACAGAGTACTTTTATATAAATATGGAAGTAACTGTCGTTCAACATGGCGTCACCGACCATCGACTCGGACGCTCCACTAGACTGACAGACGTGAAATCTAGTTCCGACGTATCTTCAACAGATGGCGCTATCGCATATATCTATATAGCAATGCGCCATCGCCCGTCATGTATATCAGCTACCCAACATCACCTTTAAATAAGATAACGCTCTTCTGGAAGATACTGAATATGGTTTGAATTCCCGAATATCACACTAGGATGCCCTGTGACGTGCACGACGCACCTTCGTTAAGGTAAAAGTAATTGCTAAATACCAGTGGCGGCCACGATTTAGAAAATTGGCGTGTGATACCCCCTTGGAAGCATGCATAGCTTGATATGTCTGGTCGTATCGGACCAACCTTCGCTTGTGTTTGTTGGAGCGTGTGTTCCTCTGTAGGGAATGAAAGTCTCCATTCCAATCTGGAAGAATTGAAGAATTGTACCTGCCTAGGCAAATATTGTCAAAAGATCAAATCAATAGAATGGCCGTTCCACTTTAATAAAATATTGACATTTTTTTCCAGATAAACTATCAGACTCTCAAAGAATACGAGGTGGAGTGATCTTCATGGACCAACTTCCTATGACTTCTTCAGGGAAAATCGCGCGCGGAGAGCTTCGGAAATTGGTGCTGACACTCCCTAAAGAATAGATGACAATCCAAAAGCTGTCCAGTTAGTATCTACCGCAATTTTTAACATTATGTAAAGATTGATTAAAATAGAAAAATTAGCGCCGGCAAAACGTTATTGATTAAAGTATCTATAAAGCCGAATTTACATTACGAAACAAGTTTCATGCATGATGAAATTAATTTCATAACACTACTTTCAGTACCCGTGAAACTAGTTTCATTAAAAATAATAGTGTCGCGAAACCCACAGTATGTCTGTGTTCATGGCTCCGCTAACATCTAAGCCTTAATTTGCATTACAAAATGTTGTGATAAAGATAAGTTTATGGTAGGTCCCCTAATGTCATTGTATAAAATTAAGAAAAGGTTGTCGGGAAAGAAAAGATGTTGGTGGATTCGAGGCTGCCTAGCAAGAAAGCAAGCACGACTAAAAAACACTCGTCCTTTCAACGCAGGCGCTTTCGTGACACTAGTTTCGCGTCGCGTTTATACGATGACATTAGTTGCATGACACTAGTTTTATCCAAAAATCGCGCGCATCACGAAACTGTTTCAGTGTCGTGAAATCGATGCATGCATTGTAAAACTTGACGTTTACACGTGAAATTGTTGGTGAAATTAATGTCACGAAACTACTTTCATGCCACTAGTTTCGTAATGTAAATCCGGCTTAAATGTTTCGAGTTTATATAAATATGTAGGTACTACCTAATTTGTGGCTTCAGTAAAATGTGTGGCTCGCCCTGTCCTTACTAGGTATACAAGTCAATGTTTAAGAACTAAACAATTTTTGATGGTGCTTCTAGCAAGTATTTGTATGCAATTTGACTTGTAACAGGCATCAATGGCGCCACAAAAATCAACGTAGCAGAATCTACATCGCAACAATAAGACCCGCAACGCCATCTACCCCGACTGCTACGAATTAACATAACAAAATCCTAAATCGCGATATCAGAGTTTACCGTGCGATTTGAACAGATACAACAGTCCGAATATCAACTACCTATCGGGCAGTTGCCCACCGGACAATTTTAAGTGATGGTGTGTGTGAAAGAGAGAAATGTAATATGGATACAATATGGAAACAATATTTAATCAAAAAGTAAGTAGGGAATACTTACTTTTTTATTAAATATTGTTTTCATTTTGACCAGAAACGACCAAGTTTTCCGATAGGTACGGAGTTGTGCTGTCGGAAAATTTGGTCATTCAATACGTAGGTGATGGAAAATGGTAGATAAAATGTAATTTTATTCCTTACACCGATGAAGAATGCATTTTATATGAGAGGTTGTGTGTGTCGCCAGCTTTATTTTAGTATACATTATTTCAGTATTGATCTTCCTATTGTATAAATACCTAAAGGTAAAATTTATTATTAGTTCTTATAAGTATTTTATTTTGTAAATAAAAGTTTTTTTTTTATTTTGTTGATTTTTATTGATTATTTACCTAAGCTTTTTAACACTTAAAAGTGTTACCAAATTTTAATCAAAATGGACATTTGCTATTATGTTTCTGAGAAGTCAGGGCAGGCTGCCAACTGAGCAGTGGCGTAGCTAGCATGGGTGACACCCAGCGTGGATAATGCGGTGTCACCCTACAAATGGACCCTCTCCCAATATTCACGGGTTGCGACTTTCGTTCTGGTGACAGTATTCGCAAACAATTTTTCGGGGGGATGGAGATGGATCAATTTTTTGTCGAAATCGAGCGTTGAGAATTTTCTTTTAAATGTTGGAGATGAATATTAATAGAAGCAATAAGATAGCAAGCAATAAGATAGATAGCAAGAGATAGACACACATAAAACAAAAAATAAATCCTAATGCGGAACATAGCGAGTTTAACAGTTGAGCCTCATTATTGTATGGTCCCTACTGTTAAAGTCGCTATGTTTCGCATTAGATTTTTTAAACATCTATTTCAATGGCGGCGATGGATTCGAATTATTATGAATTATAATTTCAAGTATAAATTTAATTTGCCCCATAACTTAGATGTATCCAGTTTCGTTATTTTTCTTTATAAGGTTATTTATAACTGACTTTATAAGGTGACTTTTTCAAAACTGGTGCGCCAACTTGAAGCTTTGGGTTAGGCCGCTGAACAATGTAATATTGAATTTTTTTTTTACGTAGGTACTTACCTAAATAAAAATTATACAACGTGTAACAGAATAAACGCAATTCGCGTTTTGCGTTTATTCTTTTACAGGTTGTATATTTTTGTTTACGTGAAAAACACGAACAGTAGGTAGTGTAGCGTTAGGAATAAAGAAATGAACACTCTTTACGCTTGGTACACGTATAATTTCGTAAATTAAAAAAAAAACCTAAATTAAATGATTAAAAATAGAAAAACTGGGATACAAAAGTACAAAAAATAAAAATTGGATGTTGACGTAAGCGATAATAATTTGATAAAACATAGACCTAATTTACTGCTCGAAAATCATTACGTAATTTTATTTGAAATGGTACCTAATCATTTTTTTCTGACCAAATATAGCGGATTTAAAAATACGGTTGCAACACGTTTTATTTAAAGCTGGTAGGCCGGTTCCTAAAGGATAAGTAAATCGTAATGATTGGTTCGCTCACAAGAAAAAAGAAACCTTATTACATAAAGTTTTAAAGTACCTATACGTTTAGAGTCTTTACACGCACGAACTGGAGACGGCCGACGTTATCCCCAAAATAGGTACCGTAAAGGGAATGAATTTACATGCGTATTATACAACAAAAACCTTCTCGTCGTCCTCCTGGCGACGGCTATAGGAGGTCCCTCCCGAAGCACTGGCTAGAATATCGTCTGGGGAACCTCACTGCTACTCGCTTCTCGGGTGGCAGCCTCAGAAACTCGCCCGCTTACTTGGATATATATCGCAGTACCATAAAACCGGTAACCCGGTTTCAAAAATTAGTAGATATATTGCACGGAAATAAGCACCATGGCTTCAGCTTAATCACTTATTTCAAAATTCGCAGCAATTTAAAATAATCTTCCGAATAAAAATCGTCACATTGCCCTCGCCGTTGTCAACAACCAATTGCCAAACAAAAGTATTTTTTCTTGTCAAAATAAATCGAATGACATTCAAAAGTCTTCTTAGGTAATTTGAAAAAATCATCAAGGAGATTCGCGTTTCAAACAGAAAAAATAACAAGTCATTTAAAACCTCCACCTATTTCTTGGAGTGATTTGAGGAATTATGTAGTGACCACACTGCAGTAGGTACATAAAATAACTTTAATATCGACCCGTGCGGCTGTTATTATTAAGTCACGAGCAACCAGTCTCCTCATTCCTATGCAACAACACAACAACGCGAACGTCAAGTCGCAGATGTCAGGCCATTGAACTAATATACCTACTTAAGTATCAGAAAAACTCGCTGAATGCCAAAAGCTATCCAACTGCTGTGAGATAAAGACGTATTCTTGAATCTTAAGTGTGTGAAAAAAAAAAAGTAAATAACATGAAGTTAGCGCCTTTTGACGTGACCAATGAGAATTATAATATGGGACATTTGTGTTTGGATGGCCTTAGGTCCCGCCCTAATGCTGTGTGCCAGGTTGGTGTGAATTATTTTTTAATATTTAGGTACTAGCTGACTTGAAATTCGTTGGTTTTCCAAAGTCCATACACAGATCATACAGAAAAGAAACTTCCAGATTTTCTCCATTTTTATTCGGAGATTGGGTTTTTAACTACGAATAATAAAACTTTCGTAGGTTTTTGAACATACTTAGTAATTAATCATCATCAGTTAAGTTAAGTGAGTTCATTAATTTCGTTACACATTATACGTTTGATGATATAAATACGCGATTTACAGTCGATGATCGGGCCCCAAGTCTGCTATTACAATAGTATCAGAATGGTCTACCTATCACTGATTTAATAATTGTTGATTTTGACAAGTTTGGTAATCTAAATTCATAATGGTCGATCATTGGTCAGTCAATGGTCTCGTAATAAAATCGTGGTTTTAAATATTCAATGTCTTTGAAAAGCAATGACTGCACAATATCGTTCTAATGGTAGGTCACTGATCGAAGGAACTGTCAAAATTTTAGCAGATTACCGCATACGTCTGTCATTCATTTGTCATTATGTACGAGATTACCATTCTATGACATTTCTTTCGATGGAGTGTCAGTGGTTGACCATTGGATAGTCATAATGACGCTTTTATATTAATAGATTACCAAACTTGTCAAAATCAACAATTTTGAAACCAATGATAGACTAGACCATTGTGACACTATTGTAATAGCAGACTTGAGGCCCAGCTTTTCTCATTGTCTATGAATGCGCGCGCTGCGCAGTCATTCGAATGACGCAATGAGAATATTCGCCATATTGGAATAAACTATTTTTCCACCTATTTTATTTCAACTATAGGAGTGAAGATAAAATAGTGTATGCAACGGCATATAATTAGGTATTAAAACACTCGTGTGATAAACCCACACTCGTGTTTTAATAACCCCTTTTATATGTTCGTTGCATAAACTACTATTATAGGCCGAGTAACCATGGAGCTAGATCTATAGTTTTATATTTACAAACTGCAGTTTCTCTTGCCCCATAGTCCCTCTTACCCCAACTGTCCTTAATTATTAAAATTTTAAGGAAATCTTCCATCTTTTTACATTATTTTAGGTCGAAATTAATCTCCGAAATATGCTTATTCGTACCTATAGATTTAATAGAACAATTTTACCTAAAAATAAAATTGATATTAAGCATACTTACCTTTCTCTAAGCCATAAATTGAGATAGGCATATCCGGTTCCGGTACGGTGTAGCGCTATAAGCCCCGCAGCGTCATATCCGCCCCAATCCGGCAGGTAGTGGGGATACGTTTGCGTAGCGCATGACGATATCCATGAACCTCATTGCGGCTCAATTTACAGTGATTGATAAGGGTATCAATCATCTATAATTAAGAATCAGCAGACAGAAATATAAACTGGCTTAGAGAAAGGTAAGTATGCTTAATATCAATTTTATTTTTAGGTAAAATTGTTCTATTAAGCTTGACTGTACCTTTCTCTAAGCCATAAATTGAGAAGTGTTTGTTATCGACTGCTGGATTGGGACTAGATAAGGCCTTGCGCGCACTGCCTTGCGGTGGAACGCGGTGCGTTTTTTCTACCGTGCGGTAGAATAAACGCATTCACGGGGCCGCGCACTGCGGTGAAAAAACGCACGTTTTTAACCGACTTCAAAAAAGGAGGTACTCATTTCGGACGCGTTTTTTTTTGTGTTTGTTACCTCATATCTCCGTCATAATATATGATCCGATTTAAAAAAATATTGTTTTATGTGAAAGGATACTTATCCTATTTTTCGATTAATACAATTGAAATTTTGTTAAAATCCGTTCAGCTGTTTGGTTTTTAAATCCAAATAGTTTGAAAAATATGTGGAAAAATGATCCATTTATACTAAATTGCCTAACGATAGCGAAGACAAAGAGATGCCATGTATTTGTAGGCGATGAAGCCTTCGCTCTCTGTGAGCATTATCCACGGCGAAATTGATCAGAAACATAAAAAGTTTTCAATTATAGACTCACACGAGCAAGATGAAATGTCGTGGAATGTATATTTGGGATTCTGACCAGTAAATGGCGAATATTACCCAGACCGAGCCCTAGACGTGAAAATCAGTTTTTGTGAACGAATTATAAAAGCCTACTGCGTATTGCATAATTACGTACGCAAACACGATGGGATCAGATTTCGTGATAAACTTTATGGGACTCAGTTAAGGAGCCTGTTCAGTTGCATGGCAGTACCTATGATAAAATTTAAATAGGTTCTGGTTAAATGTTATCGGTGTTTGTGTTCATACTCCTCCGAAACGGCTCGATCGATTTATATTATATTTTAACCGACTTCATAAAAAGAAGGAGGTTCTTTTTATGTGTATTTGGTAGGTATGAGAATAGGTCGTAAAGTATAGTAGGTATATAATCATGTTATTTCACATCGCTAAGAATACCTACACATACAGGCGAAGCCGCGGGCAGCAGCTTGTAGTTTAAATAAAGGTTACCTAACAAAAGGTAAAAAAAAACATAGATTCGTCTCTAACATTACTTTATACATACCTATCTCAAATCTGAGTAAAACAAAAAAAAACAGCTAAGTACAAATAAACTGATACACACTAATACACCTAATTATTTTGTTTAGGTACTTTAAGTTAGGTTAACCTTGATTATATCTACACTAACTGCCGCCCGCGGCTTCGCCCGCATGTATGCTAGCGCGGTATGAAATATGTACTTATACTTTACCACAGTAATATGTCGAAACGCTGCAAACCAACCATCTCATCGCTACCTACAGCAATCAAAACCTCTATCTACCTACTACAAAATCTTACTAGGTAGGTAGGGTGAGGTGTCCAACAGTGAACCATGAAAAAGTTGCACATTCATAGCTCAACTGTTTCTAAACATAATGAAGATTTTTTTTTACTAAACAGCTTCTCATTTATCAGACTTTCATTCTGCATATTACTATTAGAACCAAACGTAACAGGGTATGATATATTTAAGTTTTTTTAAAAGATGGGAAATGGCTCACTGAGTCCACCGCGTGGGACACTCTGAACCGGGGGCTAGGTCAACAGTGAACCAATATGTACACAGAGAACCATACTATTTAGTTTATAACAGATTATGACTATTCATGCTAGAAACATTTTACAAAAAACACAAAAAAGAAAAGTTCAAAAGAGTAAGCATCTAAAAATAAAAAATGGAAGTTCATAGAACTTTTATGTTGTTAATAAATGCAATTTGGTAAGCTAATAGACAAGTAGGTATATTTGGTAGTAAGCCCAGAAAATTTAGAGAACAATATATCCTATTCTTTTATTTCTTTGTTCTGGTTAGGTGTAAAACAGCATTATCTCCTTACAGTTGGGTAGGGTAATCCGCATTCTTTGCAGGTTTACGACTGGATTGTCCATGTTTTACAAGCATGATAGCCTGCAACATTTATTTTTTCGTATGACTTCCAATTTTCCTTTACGCTGTTTTAATTCGCCCCAGGCCGGAACATTAACATTATAATACAATTGAATGTTCCAACTCAATATAAATTATCTGTAAAATTCAAAACCTACCCACATAAAGTAGCAATATACATAGAGGTGGTACACAGTGAACCGGTTCACTGTTCAAACTACGTTTCTGGTTCATTGTGTACTATACCCACCATTCAAAATGTAAGGTTCTGTTAAAAACAAACGAAAACAGTTACCGTAGTAACTTCAGTTTTATACGATACCCCAATAATCACTTTAATAAGTATAATAAACGTCACATAGAAAAACTATACATAACAGAAGTAATAAGAAAAGATAGTAATTACGTTTTATTTTGTTTTGTCGCCGAAAATGATAATACGGTCCACCACACGGACGCCTTTGGCGCTAGCTCGCTCGCGATTGGGGAGCGGGAGGCGCGGTAAAAACTGAGTACTTTCGTGCCCACGGCACGGTCTAGCAACGTCGCGTTTAAAAAATAAGAAGGGTGGCTCAATGTGTACCACTGGTTCACTGTTGGACACCTCACCCTACTTACCTACCATTTTTATTAGTCTCATAGGTAATCATTTCACAATGATATTTCGTCTAATTCAATAATGTAAGTAGCTAAGTACACAAGTAAGTAGATCATAGCCTAGCCTAGGAAACTACCTAGGCTAGGCTACCTAAGTACTTATTAGTTCTTTTTTAACCCGAGCGGGTACTTAGGTTGGTAGTTTACTCGTGTCACTTTTTTCAGCCGTTCTACTTATTTATTTATTAATCCAAGTATTTCACTCGGTGAAAAAAGCGAAATACCTACCTATTAAATAAAAGAAACCCATTACGTAGGTACTATTAGGTATTTAAAAACTTTCGGAGTTTAGAGGCAATCTAAAATGTTATTCCGGGTGCGTTATTGAAGAATTCAAGCAACCAAAAAAAGCACATTATCTATAATTTCTCTTTGTCATATTAAGTAAGAACTTATAGGTAAGTACTTATTTCAATAACATAATCACAAGTCGCACGCTTACTGCTTACAAAATCATCACACCGTTCGTTCGCCACTGCGGCGCATTCGCAACTGGTTGTGTCCTGAGTTCACCCTGAACTCGAGGCACGTACAGTTCGCATCAAATAACTGTGCCCCTCTGAGGTTGGCTACGAGTGGCTGCGTAGTAGTCAAAATTACGAACAAACTACAACTGTGCATGCGTGGGGTGGGGATTATGGCGGTGCGATTTTATGTCTCAGTCGCTCGTATACGTTTGATTCATGCTTGCGTCCCGCTTGCTCCCGTCTACGTGACTGCGCCTGCGCGATCTTTGCAAATGGCTAACTTCAGAGGGGCACAGTTATTTGACGCGAACTTTTTTTTTATTTTTTTTTATTTATGAATGAGCTAGCTCTTGACCTCGATCACGCCTGATGGAAAGGGATAGATGAGGTCCATGATGAAAGCGAGCGTGCTCAGAAGATGCCTTGAGGCACTGGTACTCCCACGCGTACTGTAGGTATGACTCGCGTTCCGACCGTTTGTATGAAGATAGAATAGGTACCTACTGTAGATATTTTTACCGTGACTTTACGAACTATTCTCATACCTACCAAACACACATCATTTCATAAAAATCGGACGAGCCGTTTCGAAGGAGTAGGTACGAACACAAACACCGTAACACAAGATTTTTATATTTTAGATTATAGCTCGAATACCCATTGTTATTATAAAAGATTTTAACCTAAGAAATTAAAAACGAATTGTTAAACTTACTTATGGTTTTCTTTCTGATAAAGTTAAGTCGCTCCAATTATAAATAACAATATCATAAACTTCCTCCCACATCCTTGTCTTGAATACTCTGTCCGAATATTCAGGTACATACATGTTTCTTCCATATTGCTGGTCTGACTCCGATTGCATTAATTGAAAGTTCAATGTCAATATTTGCGATCGACACTCGCGCCGCCAGCACCGGTGAAACAACAGGCAGGTTGTTAAGAACTAGTTTACCTTGTACACAAGAATCATTAAAACCTAGAATACCACTAAATGTTAGAGAGCAATACACCAAATAAACAAAATGTGGTGCATCAATAAGGAGTGGTGTGCAGGAAAAGTTGTTGGTGAAGCTGATGGTCCTAGATCTTTCATAATAAAAAATGAAAAAGGTAATTTGGTTAGGAGGAATGAAAGACATATTAGACCAAGTAATAATAAGTTTATTGTTAAATGTGACAGTGTACCTGATATGTTGATTGAAAGTCAATCGGAGGGTATTGCTGCGCTGCGTGTCGCGGGTTCGATTCCCGCACGGAACAAATATTTATATGGCCTACAGATAGTTGTTCCGGGTCTGGCTGTTTGTGTATGTCACTTTGTATGTTTGTAAACGCACCCACGATACAGGAGAAATTCCTAGTGTGGGGCAGCGTTTTATAAAAAAATAAAATGTTGCCAACTGCTACCTTTAGTCAGTAGCTAGACAGTTTGTAAAAAATTGCTAAAAAGCCAAATTTTTTGACCCAAAAAAGTTGCTAAAAGTAGCTGATCGCTACTTAGTACTTACTACATAGTAGAAAGGGAGGTAACAATATGTGGTCAAATTATAATCACGTTTTGCATATATTAAGTCAAACACAGAAGTAAAAAAATCAGTACTTATAATTATTTTTAAGATAAACGTAACAGGTAATTAAAATTAATCTAATAATAACAATGCCGTTAATCAATTAATGTAACTGAAGAGGAAGATGTCGATGGCTGAGGTTCATTATTGATCTTTGAGTTAGAGTATTTTCCTACAATAGGTAGTTACCCATTTTCTTAAGTATTTATTTTGGCAAAACGCAATTAAGTATAGCAACATTTATCACTTTTCAAAAACATTCAATGTCATTTAAAAAGTTTCTAGAAATGTAGCTAAAAAATTTAGCTAAAAGTTATATTAAATAGTAGCGCCTGACACCGAAAAATAGCCAGATCTATCTATGAAGTAGGCATCACTGCGTTTATTTCACCGCAGTGCGCGGCGCTTCATAGATCTCTATAGGATACAAAAATATTTGCGGTAGATTCACCGCAAATTTGCAGCGAGAGGACAACGGTGACTCCACCGCATGCCTTTTTTTCACCGCAGTGCGCGCACTTCTATAACACTCCATACTTCACAGATTGTGCGTTTAAAAAACGCAAGGCAGTGCGCGCTAGGCCTTAGAACGCCAATGTGATCAACAAAGTTATATATTCATTTTAAACTTTTGATAGTTCAAGTTACATAAATTAAATCTACAGAATTTTCTTATGACTTTAATTGTCATCGATTTTACGATTATCATCTTATCGTTTGAAACGGATTACTGATCTGATTTGAACTTGATTCATTTGTAGACCTATAATCGTTGATTTCTTTTTTATAATATTTGTGAAATGTCAAAGCAGAGCGCCAATTTCCTCTCTCCAAAATATGATCAATGGGAATATTATTTGACCAACTAGCCGAGGCTACGGCCGATCGCACACTACCTGGACTAGTGTTTATTCCAGCTTGTTTTAACAGTGACTTAATCCAGCCCCCTATGATGGTGCGGGTAGCTGGTTTGGGTTCACCACGTGTGCTAATAAATAGGCTCTCAATATTACCTTTTCGATCATCAGAGTACTCTAGCAGTTTGTCAATCCAATAAATTGGGTCAATGTTAGAGTTTGACTCGCATTTAAGTAAACGCCAACCAGATTGCTTATAACCTTAATTATCAGTTTTGGAGCCAAAAATCGGCCAAAAAACTATAGAATCATCACTCCTTACAAAATTTTCTTTATTAATACTCAGTAATGTAAGGTCGTGGACTCTGCGCCCGGAACACAATAAAAGGAGAATTGCAGTTCTTTTAGAGATTTCAAACAATGACATATTGGAGGGGATTCCGTCAAGTAAGAATCTAATTAAAATATTAATGTCCCAGATAGGACTTTTAGCTTTGGGTGGCTGTTTTAATGCTATTCCCTTTAATGTTTGCTTTATAATAATGTGCGAACCTAATGATAAGCCACTAGGTGGACGACAAAAGGTACATACCACAGACTTATGTACTGCAATTGTATTATAAGCTAATTTAAATTTAAGATGCAAATCAGTTAGAAATCGAGCCACATCTTCAGGGAATGGATTAATAGTGCTCACATTATTGTCACGTGACCATTTACACCACCGTGACCATGCCGGCTTATAAGTATTTAAGGTTGATTTCCTCCAGCTACCTTCTAAAATTTCTATCTGATCTTTCTGCCAAGAATCTAATAGCGATGACCACCCTGTATTAACCACACCTTTAAATTCAGTTGATGAACTTGTGGAGGTGGTCGATTGGTTGTTGTGTCTATCAAGACTTGATCCAAATCCCTCACCTGGTAGGGAGGGCGCATGGAGCGAGCCACCAGATCTGCTCTCCAAAAGACCTTCTCCCAATCGGGCGTTATCACTAGGTACATACCGGTCGCCTGGTTCAGGTGCGCTAATACTCTGGGTATTAGACACGGCGCGGGCGGTGGGAATACCCATGCTAACCTGTAGTGCCAAGGGCGACCGAAGGCATTGTGAAAAACAGCCGCCTGATCTAAATCCAGACTCACATACCTGGGTACTACATGAGCAGTTCGCGACGCAAAAAGATCTATTTCGGGGACTCCGAAATGTTGAAATATTTTCCCGGTAGCACAGGGAAGCAAATGCCATTCTGTCGGGGCAGATTTCCTTGAAAGCCGATCTGCTATGTAGTTGTATCGGCCGGGAAGGTGATATACTGACATAAGTATCCGATAACGATCTATTTCATCCAAAACTTCGTATGTTAGATTTAGGAGGGGCTGTGAACGTGTGCCGCCTTCGTTGCGCAGGTAAGAAACTACAGTTCGGTTGTCGCTCTGAATTAATAAGCTTGAATCGCTCATTAGGCGACTTTTTACCTGAATAACTCGCAGAATTGCCAACATCTCTAAGATATTGCTGTGAGCGCCTCTTTCCTGTACTGACCAACTGCCACATAAGGTCTCGTTGTTGAGCTGCGCGCCCCAACCTGCTTTGGCAGTCCGTCGTAAGGAAATAAGTTGGAGGTGAACCGTGAAGTTGAGAAGCCATGTTGTGACTCTGTATCCACCATTGCAGATTCGAAATTACCTTGACGGGCATCTGTGTTCGACCTGTCACATTTCTCCGCAATAGGGAATTGTTGAAGGTCAGCATTGCACGAGAATTCAAGTGCCCTCGCGGGACTACGAAGCTGGCAAAATTCCAAAGTCCTAGTATACTCTGGACTTCTTTTAAACTTACCTTGGTTGCTTTCGCCATTTTCGATGTTCTCGATTGCAGTAAGCGAATCTTTGTTGGTGGAAGTAATTTGATATTTTGCCAAGGGTCCCACAATATCCCCAGATACTCGATTGACTGCTGAGGAGTCAATACAGACTTCTGAAAGTTTATTACAAAGCCAAGTGACTGCAATACTCTTACCGTTAAGTTCACGTGACTTGACAGAGTTTCTCGATTCTGATTCACCAGGGAAAATCGTCGAGATACACCAGCAATCGCACTACTTGGTCTCTTAGGATCTGCGCGATCCAGTTCGTCAGGCTGGCAAAAACCTTTGGAGCAGTTGCCAATCCGAAGGGCAGGCAGGTCATTTGCCAAAGTTGGCCCGATACTATTAATCGGAGGAAACGTCTGTGACCTGGCGCGATTGGCAGGTGAAAATATGCGTTTTCCAGGTCTATTTTCACTAACCAATCCTGTGGTTGGAGGAAGTCGGGGACTTTGTACATGTTTACCAATCGAAATTTGTCTATTTTGACATAGTTGTTTAGTAATTTTAAATTGAAGACCGGACGAAACGAAGCCGTGGCTTCCTTCTGGTACTAGAAAAACTGTCGAAACAAAACTCGGATTCGATGAAGCTATTTCTAACACATTTTGTTCTACTAACTTCTTTAATTGGATTAAGATTTATTTTGAATTTATTGTGTGAAATCTTCTGGAAATCCTTAAGGGATGAATAAGCGGTGGTTTGCTTAAAAAGGGGATTCGATAGCCTGATATTATCATTAGTATATATAAAGGTGCCCCCAACTTCCTCCAGACACTTACCCGATGTTTGTTTGTTTGTTTGGCTTGAAAACGTTGATGATAGTCAATCGACTCGTTTATCACGCCGTCCCAGGGTACTACGTTTCTTACCATATCGTGTTTCTTCGTTGTGACGAAAAACTCTTCTGCCCTTCTCTTTCGTCCTTGCGCAGGATTAAAGCCACTATTAGTGGAGGAGCGATAGTTTGCACTGTTGCGCACAGGCACTATATATTTCCTACCTCCTTGTGTGTCCCTTCTGGCTGAAGGTTTATACGATCTACCCTGCGCGGGTAATTTAATGGGTGCGGCTTGAAAAATTTTTAAGACGCCCCCTTGTTTTCCTACAAAATCTGTAAACTTTGCATCGTCAAACAAATGATGTGCAGACGGGGGTATTTTCCTTAAAGATTCCTTAGAACAATTTTCTTTTACTGAATTTAAAATACCATCACGACGTTGTTGCACTATGTCAGCCCGTTTGCCATATATCATTTGTAATAAATCCATTTGAATTTATTGGTAGTCCCCGTCAGCAAAAATTTCATTGATTTTTGAAGTAATCTCTACAGTGGTCGTTGGTTTTTCTAATTCGGAAACCCATGAAATAAATTGGCATAAGCCTTTTTGAAATGCTTCGTTTTGCAAAATAACAGCATGTGACATAGCAGCTAAAGAATTTTCAACGACCGCTAACGAACGATTACGTTCAAAATTTTTCAAAACATCATTACTTTCGAGCTCTACAAAACCTGGGGTAGAATTATAAAGTTTTTGTACTTCAGAATAACGTACTTGAGCCAAGTCAGGCGAGTTAAAATGTTGCAATTTGTCTGTAAAGTATGCGACTTGAGGGTAGTTTGAATTTTAAAAGCAATCCCTTTATCTTCGTTTAATTCATTATCCAGTTCAGTAGGGCTCGGAATATATAGAATAGAGTCATTGTCAGACATGCAAAGAGGATACTTTTTCAGTAAGTTTTTTAAAAGCGTCCTCTAATTTACTTAGCTTTGTACGGCGGCGCCGCTCCTTTCGCCTACGATGTCTCCTTTTACGCGCCGTGGAAGAAGAATCGCTGCTAATACTCGAACCACTAGATTGCGACCGAGCACGATGGGCTTTGTCCATACTATTATTAATATTTTCGTCCAAAGAATTCATTTTTAACACAAGTTAATAATGATCTTAACACTCAACTTATATTTAACACTGAAAAGTAGGACACCCTTTTTAAAAGTAACGAGTTACTTTTAAACGCGACTACACCGTTCGGAAATCCGAACGCCAATGAGGTTCATGGAAATCGTCATGCGCTACGCAAACGTATCCCCACTACCTGCCGGATTGGGGCGGATATGACGCTGCGGGGCTTATAGCGCTACACCGTACCGGAACCGGATATGCCTATCTCAATTTATGGCTTAGAGAAAGGTACAGTCAAGCTTAATATGCCTAATACTAATCCAATAAAGTGAGACGGAAATTTATGGCAAACTTTTTTTAGTTGCAATTAACCATACTTATACTAATTAATTTGAAAAAAAAATGTCTATTACCACAGATAGACGCAGCCAGAGGCGAAAGTGAGACAAACGCCTCTGTCCTCACCCGTTCTATCCAGCTAGCAAGATGCTTCCGCAAGCTGGGTGCGAAGCCTGGAGATGTCCTGGCTTTGGGCGGGAAGAAACACCTGGACCTACACATACCGTACTACGCAGCGCTCATGAATGGGTTACCGATTGCTGGAGTGGATCCACTGTTTAAACAAAGTGAGTACATTGTCGATCAATAAGTACCTACCCGTTTTTGAGGACAGATGACGTCGTCGGTGAGTGAAATTGATATACCATCGTGTGCTGCAGTCACGGCTATAGTCTGATAAATGCCAACGTGCTTAATTTGAGGTTTTTCATTGGCTAGTTTTTTTTTTGAGAACTGTTGGCTTTGAAATTCTAATAAACAGATATGTTAAGAGCGCGCGCTAGTGAAAACTCGAATGCATCCCAATTGGGTCGTATAGTCTTTAGTCTATGTCACGCATGGCGACGAGCGGTAGACTTTGTTGCGTCAAAAACAAAATTTAAAGAATTTTTTTAAGAAGTACTAATTATGACACCAAAGTGAATAAAAAACAAGGGATCTCATACCATCTGTAAGTGCGCAGTATACCTCAATAGATTAAGATATTTAATTTTTGTTCTAATATATTTGGAGGAACAAAGAAAGAAAATGGTAAATACATTTTCAACACATTTGCTCAAAAAATGCATTTACGAAGCCTGTATGCATTGTTCGAAAGTTAAAAATTATGCACCACACAATGGAACGTGCGGCAAAATAGGTACTCTCACCTAAGTACATATTTTACCGCAAACTCCGTGGTATAGCGCCGTGCGTATTCTTTACGGTTTTTTTTTAATTTCTATAAAAATAATAAGAATTCCACCAAGGAGTTACACATCACGAGAATAAATAAGCTAAATGATCGAACCCCCTTGGAAGCGCTTTTGCTGTATACGTTTGTCTCATTTAAATATTATAGAGAAAATGAGAGAAGATACTTAAATAAAAATAAAAGATGTGCTTCTAATTTTCACCACACGCGTGTGGCGCCCTTTGCAAATTCGAGCCATTTTCATATTAGAAACGTCAAAGATTGTTGCGACTTTTCGACTGATTTCTAAAGACAAAAAGTTTGTTTCATTACTTATTGTACTGTTTTCTCGCAAATGTGTCGAAAAACGTTGTATGATACACGTGCGGATTTGGTTTTTACAAACTCGTGACTATGGTAAGCCCTCGACTTCGTCTCGTGCTTACATTCGTCTACTCGTTTGTAAAAACCAACTTACCGCACTAATATCATAAATAACTATTTTTACCGTGAGGACGACAAGGACGCGTGCACTCCGGTCATAGATTTTAAGTACAGATGCGAATTTCTTAGACAGTAAAGTCATCGTTACCCCACAGAAGTTTTCAGAAAATAGAAAAAGAGCAATACAACAGCTCTTGGTTTCTTTCGTGTCTCGTGTTTCTCAAACAGAAAATGGAAAAAGAGCAATAAAACAACGTAATTCGTATATTTTTTTATTTTTGGACGGAAAAACATGCGATGAAATAAAAGTGAAGTTGGATGCTGTCTATGGGAACCCTTCACCGTCCATGACAACCGTGAGAAATTGGTTCAACGAGTTTAAGTGGCTGTGCAAACGCAGAGCACCAAAAAATGCCAATCATTTCGTCGCCGACATCTCCATAACGCCAATATCTACATTTTCAAGCGGAAAAAAGTGCAGTGTATAGCCAAGTCTTTAAAGTAAAGCATTATAGATAGATATAAAATTAAAAAAAATCAAAATTCGTTGTGTTCACCGTTGTTAAAAATAATCAAATAAAATAAAAAGAACATTTCAAATATTAAATTTGTTTGAACTCGATGCTCAGGTCAGGAATATTTCGGGATGAGGGCTGCTGCCTACTCCTTCCATTCGTTCTTTGATTAGGTTTATTCGTAATTCAATGAATGATTTATTTTGAAAATAGAAAAGCATTTATTAATTTTGAATAAGTTACAGGGTTAGTTCGGACGAAAAAAGAATGGTACCAAGAATCGCGTACGTCACGTGACATAACAATTTCTAACTCCATGAAGTTGGTAGGCAATGCTCCGCGATGATTGGCCGACACGCCCGGCCCTGGTTGGTCGATGTCGTTCGCAAACAAGCCGTCAGCAGCAACTTCAGGTTGCATCCCGCCTGTCCATGGAGAAAGGTGGTGCAGGCGGTAACATAGGCCCGGCCTTGGAAGTAACAGGTTCCAACAGGATCAGCAGGACGGCACATCAGATACCGATGGCGGCACTGGCAACGGGCATATTTTTGAAAACGCTCTGCGTGTGACCCCTGAAGCCGTGAGTAGGTCAGCCACTCTTGAAATTCCGTCAGCACCTGGGTGGACTCGTATAATCTTTCCTAGTTTCCACCTGAATGGAGGCAGGTTGTCGTCTTTGATTAGAGCGAGTTGATTGAGCATAATGGAGTCTTGATGAGTCTTCCATCTGGTCCGCGTCTGCAGCTCCGAAACATATTCTGTTGCCCATCGTTTCCAGAAACTTTGCCTCATTTGCTCGATCACGTCGTAACGCTGCAGGCGATGAATTGGTGTAGAAGTCAAGTCTTGATCGGCTGGAGCGGTCAGTGGCCGGCCGATGAGAAAATGGGAGGGGGTAAGGGGTTCTAGGTCGTTAGGATCTCTGGACAGAGCGGTTAAGGGGCGGGAATTCAGAATGGCTTCAATTTGTGCTAAAACCGTACTGAATTCCTCGTAAGTGAGATTTGCACCCCCCACCACTCATCGCAGGTGGTGTTTACACGATTTCACCCCTGCTTCCCACAAACCGCCAAAATGAGGAGTATACGGAGGAATGAAGCTGAATTTAATATTGTTATTTGAAGCTTGAAGCGAAATCACTAATATCCTTACTATTATTTTCAATGAACGAAACAAATTCTTTTACAGCCCCTACAAAATTCTTACCGTTATCTGACATTATCTCGGCCGGCTTACCTCTACGTGATATGAAACATTTCAATGCGAGATTGCGAGTATGTAATCCTTTGTTGAAAGACTTGTTACTAGTTCGAGATGAATGGAACGTGTACATAAACAAACAAATAAACATAAGTAACCTTTAATGAGACTAGCCCCCCTGCCCCTACGGTTCAAAATCATCACTGGCCCCGCGTAGTCCACGTCGCAGCGCATAAAAGGGTAGCCGGGTTCCAGGCGTTCAGCCGGCAAGTTACCCATGAGAGGCTGTATGGTCTTCCCTTTGATGCGTGTGCACCTGACGCAGTCGTGTATAGTTTTCCTCGCTAGGTTTCGCCCTCCGCACCGAAGCCAACAGGAGCTGGGGTCCACCGTGCAACAATTGTTTATGTTCATGTGAAAACAACAACACTGCGAATCTATGTTTACTACACAATAGCACTGGATGTTTTTTATTATTTTCGAAATGTGTCGAGTTACTCAATCCTCCACCCACGCGTATCAATTTAAATTCATCAAGAAAAACATACAAACCTATTATTCTTATAGAATTCACAACCGATCGCTTAGTTAAATCATTATATTCCTTGTAAAATGATTTCATTTGCGCGAGCCGTGCGAGCATTACAACTGAGGCGTCTAACTCATCGACAGATAACGAACCGGTTCTGCGATGTTGTTTGCTCGCCCGTGTGTTACCTATAAATCGCAGAACATAGGCTGTCGCTCGACGTAGCCGATGAAATGAGGAGAATCTATTAAAATCTACTAAACCAGCATTATTATTTGAATTACTGCTCACCATACTATCATGTTGTGCTTTTACTTCGGGCAACTGATTTTTATCTATGGAAATATCGCTTGAATAATCGAGTTTATGTTGTTGTAAAAAGGCTGGCCCGTGCCACCACATATTATTGGTTTGAAGCTCGTTTATAGGAAGACCTCTCGACACAATATCAGCCGGGTTATCTTTACCGTTAATATGCAACCAAATTGCATCACCTGTAAGCTCGTTTATTTGTGACACACGATTCTGAACGAACGTTTTTAAACTATGAGGTGACATTCTGATCCATCCCATGACTATGGTGGAATCAGTCCAGTAAAGCGCCACACAACTCAAGTCGCGGAATGGTGCATACAGTTTTGACAGGCGCGACCTTGATCTTAGCACATAACAACTTTGTCGCTATAGATGAGTCGTCCGTGTAAGTGCGTACGTATGCGCAGGCACCGTACGCGTCTTGTGAAGCATCAGTGAATATGTGTAACTCACTATTATATGTACATTCACTCATGACGTAACGAGGGACACGAATATTGCCTAGTGAGGACAAGTCTTGAAGGAATCGATTCCATACGCATGTCGACATCGTCAGGAACCGAATCATCCTAATCGATTTTACATAGCCACAACTTTTGAAGCAGTATTTTTGCTATAATTACTGTCGGCGACAAAAGACCTAGCGGGTCATAGATTTGTGAAATAACCGACATCATACTTCGCTTGGTAACTTTTTCAGATTTATTTTTCAAGTTGGTGGTAAAATAAAGTTCGTCATTATAGACTTGCCAACCTAAACCAAGAGTTTTATTTTGGCAATGTTCCCCGATAGCTAACTCTTTAGATGATTCTACGTTTACGTCATGACTAAATGTCCACTTACGTAAAGGAAAGCAGGCCGATTTAAGAACCTCCGAAGTTTTTTCGCATGTTTTTAACAAAACTTGAGGATCGTTATCACCAGTAATTAAATCATCGACAAAGAAGTCCTCGTCTATGACCTTAGCAATGACCTTATCTTCCGTTTCCTGTGCGAGTTGACGTAAACAACGCATACTCAGGTATGGTGCCGACGACGCGGTTCCGTACGTAACTGTGTTGAGTCGGTACTTATATACCTAATTCATCGGATGTATTATCCCGCCATAAAATTAACTGAAGGTTGCGCTGATCGTGGTGCACCAGTACTTGCCGGTACATCTTCTCCACGTCAGCGCAGGCGACATATTTATATTGCCGAAAACGAAGTAGAATAGAAAGAATATCGTTTTGAAGAGGGGGTCTTGTCATTTGTATGTCGTTAAATGACTTATTTGAAGTAGTTGTGGCACTAGCATCAAACACACACGCACTTTTGTAGTCGTGCTGTGTTCGCGGAACACTCCGTGATGCGGGAGAAAGTAGTGTGGCCATGCGTATTCGTTTATTCGAGACATGTGCCCTAGTTCAATATATTCACGTAAAAAGTCACTGTACATCCTTTTATAAGAAGGAGACCGATCTAATTTGCGTTCTAATGATAAGAAACGAGATTTTGCGTTTTCATATGAATCACCGAGCGCGCCAGCTGATTCCTTCAATGGAATTATTACTGAGAATCTACCACTACTATCTCGTGTTGTATTGCGAACAAAAGATTCTTCACACTTACGATCTTCTTCGGTAAGAATAGGACCCGAACTAACCAGTTCTTCTAGTTCCCAAAATTTACGTAATTGCGTATCTATATTCGATTGCTGTATAAAATTACACTGAATATACTTAACGCTTGATTTATTATGAATGGGACCTGAAATTAACCACCCTACCTTCGAATTCTGTAGGTATGGGCCCTTAAATAATCGAATTCGATCCACATCTAACAAATCCCAAATACGTATTTCGCACCAATCAGAAAATCGATTTCTGACGGTATGTTGAACGTCCGGGTCCGCAAGACATACGTTGCCCGGGATGTGGATTGTATCATAGACAATATGAGTTGCCGGCAAACTCGTCGTTATGCACGGCAAAACGAAACATCTAAGAGAAATGTTAAAGTTACTCGTTTTTGATCGCATATTGATATCGCATAGTTTATTCGATTGTGATACAGACTCTCCCACGCCTGATATTTGTATAGTGGACTGTATTACTGATACGTTTAAATGTTTACAAAGCTTTTCTGAAATAAAGCAGTTCTGGCTACCACTATCTATCAACGCTCGAGCTGTATAATATTTACTATTATTGTCCATGACTTCGACTAGCGCAGTGGATAATAAAACTTGTGGTAACGGTACGGAAGGCGCATTATCGATTAACAAATTATTCGCACATGATACGACGGATACCGGATTTCCATCAACACTCGCCACTGGCGATGCCGGTATGGTTGCCATAACATTGTTATTTTCGTTGTGCAATAAAGTGTTGTGTTTCTCACTGCACTGCTTGCATGACCCGAATATGCACTCGGTAATTAGGTGACCTACGTAAACAATTACCACACAGGCCTTTGGCACTATCGATGAATTTAATTCTGTCCGGAACTGCCAAGTTTAGGGATATTATAAATTGCATATCAAATAAATAATCGCCTATCAATACATACTTTTTTTATAAACCACACAGAAGTAGGAGCCCCGCGAGGCGGGGCTCCGTCGACCAAACCCTCCATCAACCATGCATGGAATATTTTAAGGTTTGGCTAGGTCTATTAGATATAAGATTATTAGCTGTGCATTGATGAAAAAGCTTTTGCTTTAGGAAAAATCGCTGTACACGCTGCGAAAATAAATTGTAGTGTGTTTAGTGATATTTTGAGTTGAATATTTTGCTGTGCAATCAGTAATTTTGATTGGAATTCGGAATCTTATTGCATAGAAAAAGGATATTTTTTGATTTGCGTTTAAATACTACCCCCAAGTTTAGGAATTTAAAACAAATAAATAACGGGTGATTTTGCCCGCACATAGAACAAGACTATTTTGTTGTTTCAGATATAGGTACCAGTATTTTTGCGCGTCGATACATAGCTATGTGATTGGTGTTCTGCAGTACTCGTGTGCCTTTTATTATCAGACTTATTGTTAGGTTTATTATCCTGCGTACTTCGAATATGGTTACTATGAACCATATCTAACATATCAGTACGATTACGTAAAAAACATAACAAATCCTCTAATTTTGTTTTGGTTTTATTACCAATAGAAATCGAGCCTAAGTAATTCTCCCACTCACGTTCAGTAGAGGAATCTAGTTTCGATACCGTAATGTAGATGACTAAAGTATCCCACGATTCGGTGGGCTCGTCAAGGGATTTGAGCGCTCGTAGGTTACGTAACACTGAATCGATTAACTCTCTGATTAACGACGGAGATTCCTTGTTAATGGATTGTGCAGCAAACAAAGATTTCACATGGTTGTGGATTAACAGACGATTATTGTGGTACCTTTTCTCCAACAACTCCCATGCGTGGATATAATTAGCGGCACTAAACTCTAATGCACTTATAACCTGGGGGTCGAGTCTGCTATTGCAATCGTGTCTCAATGACCGGTCAGTGATCGAATATTTGACAACTTTTACAGTAGACTCGAGCCCCTGGAGTGCTGAACCACTGAGCGGTAGTGGAACTTCTGAATTGCGTCTAAATCACTTCGTTTATGAATCATAGATAAATAGGAATTTATATACTCGAGCCATACCAGTGATCATATGAACCGTCGAAAGAGGGGAGTGTACTATAATGGGCACTTGGACATTTAACGCTGTCACTCGCATGATCTCCTATTTTTACAACATCAGATAAGCATTTTGCAATTGACATAATACTAAAATATTGATCCTCAAAGGATGCCCTATATTCTATTGTTTATCTAATTCACTGTCATCTAATATTTGTTCGATTTGGTCTTGAATCTTGGTAAACGCGATTAGCACATTGAAAACCGACTCCATGCGTAAGAGAAGTTCTACCTGCTGTCGTTCAGACATCTTAACGTTTTCATCTTTGGCAATACCTATATTTTTCAAATAAAGTTAGTCGACCCTTTAGTGTACACCTTTGCTTTTTAAGATCCCCTATGTTCGAAATATGACCAGCTTCACTGTGATCGTTGTCACTCATCTTAGCGGCTTATGAAAGACGAAGGTTACCAAATGGGATGGGAAGAACAGGAACGAGCGGCCTGACCGTTTCTTGCTGATCCTCGATGTGATGCGAAGATCCGGCTCGTAAGGACCAATATTTGAACTCGATGCTGAGGTCAGGAATATTTCGGGATGAGGGCTGCTGCCTCCTCCTTCCATTCGTTCTTTGATTAGGTTTATTCGTATTCAATGAATGATTTATTTTGAAAATAGAAAAGCATTTATTAATTTTGAATAAGTTACAGGGTTTGTTCGGACGAAAAAATAATGGTACCAAGAATCGCGTACGTCACGTGACATAACAATTTCTAACTAGGCAATGCTCCGCGATGATTGGCCGACACGCCCGGCCCTGGTTGGTCGATGTCGTTCGCAAACAAGCCGTCAGCAGCAACTTCAGGTCCCATCCCGCCTGTCCATGGAGAAAAGTGGCGCAGGCGGTAACAAATTACAAGTCTGAGATAAGAATATCTCTTAATTTTATTAGGATAGTTTTAATTCATAACATTGATTGCGAAAATAAGATTTATTAAGCGGTATGTTGACATCTTGCTGTCATCTGACAATAGGGTTTGACACAATTTCAAATTTATCGATAAAATAATGGTCAAGTGCGAGTCGTAAATAAATTGTAACCAACCAAAGTGCATTTTACAAAACTTATAAGAACTTAGCTTTTCAAAGGCCATCCACTGGTAGAAAAATAGTTAAAATAAAATTGGGTTATGTTTACAATGATTTGTATTGCCGAAAACGAGAGGCCTTGGGTAATTAGCCTATTAGAAATGAAATGTCGAAATCCTCAAATAGCTTGAAAAAAACACGTCATCATTATTTTGCATTTTTATCGAAAGCGGTAAGTGTTATCGTCAAAATAAAGAGGACAAAAATTGTAAATCATGCAATCCTACTAATATTATAAACAAGCTTCTACCAGCTGCGGCTTCGCCCGCGTGAATATCGGAAATAGCAAGGTTTCCTGATTTGTTTTGTAAATTTTTTACTCAGGAAACACCCACCCTAACCTACCCTACACCTACCCTACACCTAACTTACACCTACCCTACACCTACCTTACACCTACCCTACACCTACCTTACACCTACCCTACACCTACCCTACACCTACCTTACACCTACCCTACACCTACCCTACACCTTCCCTACACCTACCCTACACCTACCCTACACCTACCCTACACCTACCCTACCTACATAATTATACCAGCCCAAAAATACTATGACATGTTTCTGGTCTCCTGGTACTTGATGTTTCTGGTAAAAATAAAGGTAAAGAGGACATTTAATTTCAGTCGACAATCTTGTCTTGGCCTATTAAGCCATCTAGAGTGGCACCAACATTTTGAACTAGCTTGCATATGCTGCTGGTTTTAATTTTTCGTGGTTACCAAAACATGGGAAAGGAAATTTCGTACTATCTCCGATTTAAATTTTGATATTGAAGCAATAACTACTTTTCGAATTGTCATTATCTTGACTTCTGATATTTTGTTTTCTATATTATAATAATGTTTGTACAGTCTCATAAAAAATTGTAATTGGTTTTATCAAGTTCAGGGGCAACTTCACGTGATGAGAAAAAAAAATGTTTGTTTGTTGCGTAGAGTGGCGAAAATCATCCTATTGAAACAGAAATTATAGAAAGGGATGATATTTTCGGGAGACAAGATGAAAAAACAAATAATAGAATTATACATGAACTGGTTATTACCAGAAATTTTTGAATCTTTCTTGTCAAGCTCTAGGTATGCCGCTCATAGAAAAAGAACTGTCAGGGGATCAAGTTAATAAATAATGCAAGAGAAGATTGACTGCTGAGAGATATAGCCTCAAGTGACGGCCAATCAATTGTTCAAAAATTGTAAAAAGGAAACGTTGTAAAAAGGTGACATATCGGTCAAAATGGTGTCAGTAATTAAGGCGTACGTTTGCATGAAGCTGCAACCAAACAAACCTTCCATGGAGAAAAAAGTTATTGCTCAATTAAATTAAAATTGTATCATCAATGATTGGAGAGTTTTTAAGAAGCGTCAGATTGTAAGATTATTACTGCTATTTTAAAACTCGTAAAAAGCCTGTTATTTTTCACTAAGGTAGTTCGTCTATGGAAGAAAATGTTAAAAAACATTAATGAGTTTTAAATCCTCTCAAATTCAATATTTCGCGCATAGAAGATCCGTGGAGGCCAATTCTGGGTGGTACTGGTTTACGCTGCAACTGATTAAAACGACTATATCTTAGAAGTTAAGTTAGTTAGCCCTCTACCAAATAAATCATTGGAATCGTTATTCAATTACCTAACTAGTTATGTATGGTTTTAAAGAATTTTGTTAGGAACATAAACGTTACAAATCCACTCATTGACCATATTTAAGGTAATGATGTATCTAGGAGACAAAAAATGCACGTCTGTACGGAGCGGATGTCTCGTACGGAGCGGCAATCAAAATTTTAAATGATAAAATAGGTGTGAGAAAGATCTCGGCGCGATAAGTGCCGCGATTGCTAACACTGGACAACAAGCGGGCGAGTAACAATATTGAAGCAGTGTTTAGACCGTTTTAACCGAAATCTGCAGGAGTTTTTACATCGAGTTGTCACCGTTGATGAAACCTGGATTCATTATTATACACCAGAGACCAAAAGACAATCTAGGCAATGGATTTTTATGGGTAAATCTGCTCCGAAGAAGGCGAAGATAGTCCTCTTAGCCGGAAAAGTCATGGCCACGATATTTTGGGATCCTTAAGGAATAATCCTTATCGACTATTACAGAGAGGAAGAACAATTAAAGGGCAGTACTTACAGTGAATTATTAGATAGATTCAATAAGAAATTGGAGGAGACACAGCCCCATTTGTCACAGAAAAAGGTTTCATCATGACAATGCACCAGCGATTCATCTCTGATTGCACGACTTACATTACGAATTACTTCCGCACCCACCTTACCCATCCGATTTAGCACCTTGTGACTTTTTCTATTCCCCAATATGAAAACATGGCTAGGAGGAAAAAGATTCAGATCAAATGAAGAGGTTATCGCGGATACTGAAAGGTATTTTACTGAGTTGACGAGCTGAGAAACGTTGGGAAAAGTGTAACCTAAGCCTAAAAGGAGACTACGTTAAAAAAATGTTTAAAAATTGGACATAATTGCGTCTTAATTTCTAACACTGATTCGGTAACTAGTATTAGAACAGTAACTAGTCAATTTATTCAATACTTACTATATGCACACAAATGTATAGAGGCGCACTAAGTGCCTGACGCGGTTTTATGATTTCTTCAATCTAGACTAGCCGTCACATCAAGTTACTTATTTAAAACACTTGTCCACAGCCGAAATACAAAAACTGTTCAAAATATGCTCGCCAAGAATAGCTTTCTGCCAGAAGGAACTTCTGGAAGCCTACCAGGCTGTCAAGGAGGAACTGAATCTGAACACAGAGATCATCTGCTTCGATGAAGGGAAGCACTCTCTGGCCAGCTTCATCGAGAAGTATGATGATAAGGACGATCAAGAAGAATTTCTGTAAGTATTTTTTGTTTTGTAAAATCGCGGATTATACGTAATTAAAACATTTTTGTTAGGGTGATAGCCAGAATACCCGCACCAAGATCCAGTGAGCCATGTCTCCGCAAGACAGTGCTGAGCACAAACAGTAGCCTGACGGTCATAATATTGCAGTCTTTATGTAGTAGTATGGTGCTATACCGGAAGTGCTTAAAAGTCATGACCTTCAGAAATCAGAACAGCGGCCTACCATGACGTGATAAAGCGTGAGTAGTTCGAGCGAGACGGAGGGATGGAGCTATATTGGGTGTATACCTCCATCCCTCCTTCTCGCTCGAACTACTCACACTTTAACACGTCATGGTAGGGCCGCAGCTCGTTGCGCCCTTTCAAGCTGAATCATGTGCGATTTTGGAGCGCCACCCACACCGTTTTACCAAAAAAAGTTTTACGACTGGCAGAGTGAGAAGTAAACCATCCGAAGAGTATCTATTCCGTGTTAACACTTAATAAGTTACAAAAAAAAAACACTAGAACTAACAACTGTTCGTCAAATCGTTGAGCTCCTTAAAGTTCTAAGTTTAAGCCACACGATAACTGGCAAATGCTTGCACTGTCTGGACAGGTCCACTCAAATATGTGTGGTAATTTTCTCAAAAGACCACCTCAGACATTAACCTACATGATTCTCGTATGATTTGACCAGGACAATTTGTATGAACTTCAAAATAGACCTCTGAGATTTTTTTTTTTAAACTTTGCCCCGCACTAGTAATTTCTCCTGTATCGTGGGTGCATTTACAAACATAAACTTACATACACAAACAGCCAGACCCGGAACAACTATCTGTAGGCCATACAAATATTTGTTCCGTGCTGGAATCGAATCCGCGACACGCAGCGCAGCAGACGATCGCTCAACCACTGCGCCAACCTGAAAAGAAACACCTTAACAAACTTGGACGGCACGTCCAAGTTTGTTTAGATGTTTCTTTTCAGGGTAGTCAACTAGGAAACACCGGCCTCATCTAGTTTAAAACGACCTAAAAGATTGACATGTAAAAGTGGTATTTACAACCTGCTTACAAAATAAATATCATCATTTGAGTTGCATAAGAATTTGGCAAAATGAGATGGTACCCTACTATTGTGCTCTCAGTCCAATCCTTTAGGGAATAATTGTATCTATGTGGTTCATGTTATGTTTTGCATAACAAAAATGCTTTGAAAATGTCATTTATCATTTTCTAATTTTCCTTCTACAGGAGATCATTCAGGCGTCGAACAATTTATACCCGAACACGGCCAGAGTCGCAGTGTTCTTTGGTACGGACGAACTCCCATAGATCAATGCGACTCTTAGGACTAGATTTTAGACTTTACCTTTATAGAAATTAAATTGAAATGGTCTTATCCAGGCCAGTGATCATCGATCAGAACAAGCACTATGCTTGGCTGATGAGCACAGGAGGAACATTTGGCGTCGTCAAACTCGCAGCCTTCACTCACAAGTCCTGTATGAAAAAACTGGAGATGCTGAAAACCGAAATTTCTTTTAAATCACAGCTGTAAGTAACCTTTTAACTATGCTATTCGATTTTCCTTGGTATGTGTAAATTTCAGATTCTTTGAAGAAGGTATTTTACGTGTGCCTGGATCAACGTCTTCTTAGTTATTCAAAGTTCATTTCATTCAAAACATGTCTTTATTTTCTTATTCCTCGAGGAAGCTGTTTGGCTATCTCTACTGGACCTTCCTTATGTAGTTATAGCCCAATTACTGTACTCTTTAATAAAATATGGCTTGAAACAGTACAAATAATTTAAGAAGGCTTCAATGGTGATCTTATCTATTAATCTTAGAATTTTGCTTGTCGGGGACATTATAGACATGAATCATAATAGACCAGTATCCGTGTAGCCAGTGTTCAGCAAAGTATTTTAAAAGGTGATGCTTATTCAAATGCTTAATCTTGTTAACACGTATTACATATTGCACGATAAATAGTATGGTTTCACCAAAGGCGTTGTACGCTGGTGTATCTTTACTAAAACCTATCTTCAATGCGTGAGTAGAGGCGCAGGCTGCCATAGGCATCTTCTGCGACCTGTCTAAAGCGTTTAATTGAGCTAATCACGAAACATTTCTGCTGAAACTCGAGCATTACAGACTGGACAAAATAGCGTTAAACTTAGTCAAATCTTCTTGAACGATACACGGCAATTACTTCAAATAGACGGTGTCAATTCCTCGGGATTACACACGAAAATGGGAGTCTCCCAGGGCTCGATTTTGAGTCCTTTAGTTTATATAAATGATTTATACATGGATTGCAAAACAAGTTCAACATGGTTTTATTGGCCTTTCTGGTTTTGGTACACTGCTAATAATTTGGTTTTAAATGGAAAAAAAAACGAAGTGCATAAGATTTGCCTTACCAAATGGTAAAAGTAGTGATTGTGACCAGTGCTGAACAGGGAGAAACTTGACTCGAGGCTACAATGGGGTCCTCAATTAAGCATCTCTTGGGGACGGCTAAGCTCATCAGCATATGCTGTTAGGAAAATCCGCCAAATTACGGATGTTGATACCGCGAGACTAGTCTATTTTAGTTTACTATGAGGACGGGCTGCAGACATCTAGTCAATTTTTATTCTGCAAAAAAGAACCATAAGAGCCATACACAATCTCCGCCGCCGCGATTCTCTATGGAAACTGTTTTTTCATGGGGTACAATAAAATACCTTCCCGGATATTAGAACTAAATGAAACAAAATTTAAATCTTGTATTAAACGCTCACTATGCAGGCAAGCATAATATTATAAGTTGGTAGATTACATTGAAGATAAAAATGCTTGGCTCAATGCTGGTCCTGCTCCACAGCCCATAAGGCGCACGAATTAATAGCAGGTTTTAGACCCGCTGGATATGGTTATATTGTTTAAACTCAATTAATTTAGCATTGTATTAGGTATTTCATAAATTCAAATGTGAGTACTGTGTACCTTAAACTATACTTTTCTTTGACTTGAATGTGCCCTGGCGGTTGGATTTGTCATGCTCATTCAAAAGTTGGGCTGATGGTGGCGCATGTTGGATCATTTGGCACTCTTCAAAGTGGTTTAGACGAAAGGTGCTAGCGCTGGTGGTGATGTGCGTGAGCGAGCGCCGTCAGCTAGGACTGGTCATCTCTCAGCTTTCACGGTGTATTTAAATTATTTGTTCTTTGAATTGTTCCTTATCGGACCTTTGATCGTGCAAGTCTTTCTATATCGTTCTCACATATAATTTTCACACGAATGATGTAACCAATATCACTGTAAAAAATATTGATTTATATAATGCCCTTGGAGTTTCTTGCAAGTACTTTTCCATAGAGATCTACGCTTTCGAACGTGCAAATACACACATCAAGTGTCTACGAATAGGGTATTTGAATGGATTTTTCTTAGGTGAGTTTCTCACAACCGAAAAGATCGAAATCCGAAATCGTTTACCGCTACCGCTGAGAGGCCGCTGAGAGTTCCACCTATAGCACCCCGCAATCGTAAGGCCCGTTTACAAATTACAATGAGCTCGCGAACACAAAAGTTGGGAGGAAGAAGACTGAAGTTGTGTTTGTTTTTCCGATGAATCTCGTTTCGGTATGAGGCCGGATACAAGACGTACTCGAGTTTGATGAACTCCTGGACGTCGAGAACGTCATTCATATGGACCGGGATTTGGATCGGTGGAAGAACCGATCCTATTTGGATCAGGGGCAGCCTCAATGCTTAGATTAATGCGGAGAAGATTGTTTTAGACGTGATCATTCCTATGCGAAGCCTGTTGGGTGATTCGTTTCGACTAATGCACGACGATTCACGTCCACACACGGCTAGTCTTAACACGCACTCTTGCCGATGCTCGCATTAACGATCTGCCGTGGCCTGCTCAATCGCCAGACCTCAACCCAATTGAGCACGCATGCGAGTATGGATGCCGTGCATACCCTACAAAACTTTTTGACTTGCTAGAATGAACGTGGGCAGCCATTGCTCAAAGAGATTTTGATGAACTGATTTTAAGCATGCCACATCGCTGTGATTGTGTGATTCGTGTCAATGATGGAAACACAGATTATTAATTTTATTATAGTTACAATAAAAATGAAGTACTTACCTGATTTTTTTTTACTTAATGTAACTCCGATTTTTCTCTTTCAGACCAAACGGAGAAAACCAGATAGGTCTGAATTTGGCCCCCGTGCAGTGGGTGGCGTCTTTCTTAGTCGCGATATCTGCACCACTGCTGCGTCGGACGCTGTTACAGACGTCTAACTCTTTGACCGCGGAACACGTCATCGATATTATTAATCAGTATAGGGTAAGCTTTTACACAAATATTTTTAAGTAGGTAGTACTAGTACTAGTAAAATTGTTCGTTTTTTGGAGCTTTCTTAGTATTGCACCTACCTACAATTATTTGTCTCTCGTACCACCCAAAAGCTGCCTTTGTATTTTTACTTATACAGAAGAGTGGCGAACGGGTAAAAATGTTAACTAGTAGGAAATTTCAATTAAAAATCTTTAGAAGTACTGATCCGATTACAGAATTTGTTACACTGACTGAAAGCTATAGTATCGCCACAGTATAAATATCTAACAGTATTGTGACTCGGCCCTGACCTTGAAATACAGGCCGACGTACAGCCGAGTGGTACGTAAACACGCGATGGGCTGCCACGCCGCCTGCAGTGTTTCAATTTCATCTACTTACTTGAGTTTCACTCTATTAAATATACTGACTAAAGAATATAAATTAGTAAAATATAATAATTCATATCCACAAATTAATGAAATAAAAAAATATATAACCAATAAATAAATAATAATAGAAACTGACACAAATTAATAAAATGTATTAATACACGGAAATAAAATAATTAAATAACCTCATGATATTAATTAAAATAACTACATAAACCCAATACTAGTAGGTAATATTATTTTCAATAAAAATTATATTTGTATAACAAACTTGCAATCCATATACCTTCAAACTGGATGCTTGTTTTGTCCAATCTACCTGTTATGTTGCCGTGCCCTAACCGGGTTTCATGTTGGAACTTGCTCACATGTTTGTAACAACTAAGATGTACACATGAATGCAATAAAGAGTTTGAGTTTGAGTTTAGTTTTGTGGTAGATAATATAATATTTTTTATTTAAATAATTAAATTCGTTCTGAATGAAATAGGAAGTGTTCAATAAAAAAACAGATTTGCCTTTATTCACGCTAAAAAAAATTGCTGCCGCCGAAGGTTGCCAAACTCTAATCCTTACACACTTTAACACCCACCTACCCAACCAAAATGCAAAAAACAGCTAACGAGTAGTTATAATAGTTTTTCATCTCATCTTACTTAATAACGTCCCCATTACCTATACAGCACAGAGCAACTGGAAATAACAATTTTTTTGGTCACCCATCCGATGTCGAACCGCTGCAAACGTTGCTTAATATCAATCATCTCATCGCGTGTGTGCTACCTATAGCAATCAAAACCTCTAATTATCTACTACACAATCATACTAGGTAGGTATACCATTTTATTACTCTCATAATAATTTAATAATAATATTTTGTCTAACTCAATAACATTATGTAAGTAACTAAGTACATAAGTGAGTAGATAGCTAGGCCTAGGAAACCACCTACTTACTAGTTTTTTTTAACGCGAGCGTAAGAAGTCAACTCTTTTTTTTTTTTTTTTTTTTTTATAGCATGGGAAATCATCAAATGACCCCTCCCGCTCTGGGTGGAGCGGCAGGGAGTGTCAGACTTTTACTGACTAAAACCCACCCTTAGTCCTCCTAGTGCCTTTCTTCCCAGGGCCGCGGTAACTCTTTCGAACATATTCCGCAACCCTGGCAGGCTCTGGCCCTGGCGGGCCCCGTCTCCGTTGCTGACTGCTCTTTCCGGGCGTTCGGAGTGAACGCGCCGTCGACTCTGGCCTGACCTGATCGGACAGCGAGCTACCCATTGCTCGCTGTCCGCAGGCGTCAGTCACTGCGCCTTGCCCAGGAGCGTCAGTTCCTGAGAGGCGCAGCGACTGAAGTTCGTCTGGAGGAGGCGAAATGGGGCCATTACTGGCACTCCATTTCGGCCCCCTCCCGAGCAGTGGCAGCGGCGGCGACGGTGGCGGCGGCTGCGGCGGAAGCGACGGCGGCGGCGGCGGCGGTGGAGGAGGGTTTTCTCCTCGACCCGGCCCTGGCGGGTGGACCGCAGGCTTTGCCCCCAGCCCAGTGATCGGCCGGCTTGCCAGCTGCCGCACATGCGAAGCAGTGCGGCGCGGCGTCGCACGAGCCGGCCCTGTGACCGGGCTGACCACAGCGGAAGCAGTGGTCACTGCGGTCCACCTCCGAGGTGCAGCGTACTCCCACGTGGTTGCCAACTTGGCAACGGAAGCACCTCAGAGGTCTGGGCTCCAGCAGTTTTACCTGCGCGGAGACCCAGCCCACCAAAAGCCTTCGGCCCTCCGAGACTTTCTTGGCCGCCGACACGGGGCAGCTCACCACTACGGTTCGCATGCCCGTGTTGTCAGGACGGATGGTGCCCGCCTTCACCTCCTCTGCAGAGCACCCCCCCGTCCTGACGACGGCGGCCAACACCTCCTCCTCCGTGACGGAGTCGTCCAGGCCCAAGATGCGCATATCTATGCACTTCGTGGGCCTGGACACTCCGACGTCATCCGCGCCCAAGGACGCCCTAAGCCTTTCGGCTAGAGCGTCCGCGGCCGGACCGCTGCCTGCTCCAGGGATCTCGAGCATCCTGGCCCCGGTCATGGTGACCCTGAGCCGGAGACCCCCGATGATGCCAAGCTCACCGAGGTTGATGGCCTCCTTGGCCTTGGTGAGCGTATTGGCCGCCGTCGCCGCCGTTATACCGCGACGCCTCGCGCTCGCTGCCGCCGCCTTCTTTCCCGCCTCTTTGCCGCCCTGGCTGCCTTTCCCGCCTTCTTCTTCTCCCCGGCAACTTGCCATTCGGCTTGAGCCGGGGGAGGAGCTGAAGGCGAGGAAGCCGGGGGGAGCTGCTGCTCAGACGGCGCAGGAGCCTTCGCCGTCCGCGCAGCAACCCCACCCTTCCTCTTCCTTCCCGGGGCCGGGTCCGGTTTTCCCGACACCGGCTTCGCGGGTGCCGGCCCGGACCCTTTGTCCTGGCCGGACGACCCCGGTGTGGCAGCCACGGCGGCCGCGTACGACGCCGCCTTCCGGCCTGGAGCCTTCCCACTCGTCGCTAACGGGGGGCGCAGGACGATGCCCTCCAGGACGGAAAACCGCGCCTGGAAGGCAGCCATCTCCTGCCGCACCAGGTCCAGCACCTGGCCCTCCTGCGGCACGGGCTGGCTGTTCTCCCTGCTTCCCCCTTTAGGCGCCCCCTGTGGGCCGGCTCCCTGGAGCCTGGCCAGGTCTGCTCGGAGCCCCGCATTCTCCCTCTGGAGGCGCTCCGTGGCGGCAGCCAAGCGGGCGACCTCCGCCCGCAGCTTGGACATCTCGTCCCGCGGAGGCCCCCCTGGGTTACCCTAAGCTGCCGCCAGAATGGAGGCCATCGCCTCGCTTATGGCCTTGTTCTTGGAGGACAACTTCCTCTTCAAGGCCACATCGCGAAGCGCGGCCTCTACAACCTCCGCAAACCCGGCCCTCCGAACACGCTCCTGTCCGGAGTCATCCGGCCCACCGCCGGAGGACTCCGAACCAGGAGCCCTGCGACCGCCCTCTACGGGGGGTCGTCCGTCAGCGACGAGCTCCCCGGCTCGCTGACCAGCCACCTTGGAGGCGGGCAGTCTCCCCTTGCCTCCCTCTCGGCCCTTGCCCCGCCTGCTGGTGGGGATCTTTCGAGCCGAGGCTACCTCCTCGCTGCTGGACGACCCCCGGTCCTCCTCTGATCTGGGCCGCTTGCGGAAGGACCTGGAGTCCTCCGCAGCAGCCCCCGCCCCCTCGGGTACAGGGCTCGCCGAGCTAACGGTCGCCAGGTCGTCGGAGTCCAACTCGGACTCCGACTCTACACCCGTGCGACGCTCAAGCGAGCCCTCCTCCCAGTGCAGCGCGCCTTCGCCCGCGCTCTGCCCGGCCGACTCTTCGTCGGGCGAGCTGACATCAAACCCGATCAGGTCCTGAAAGGATAATTCGGATCGGGGGCCTCCTCGGCCACTGTTGCCCTTGGCAAACGGAAAATAGAGAGCACTGTTGCCCCCCCCAGAATACGAGGGGCTTGACGCACGAGGCGTGGCGGATTCCCGGGCTGCTATGCAGTCCGGACCGCCCTGGGGTATATCATCTCTTGCAGTGTCTCTATTCATTGTTTCCTTTTTGAGGGTGCGGTCCCTATCTCCCCTCCTCTCCCCCTCTCTCTCAGTGCTTGCTCGCTGCCCTCACAGTCACGTCTGATGATCAGACGCGTACCAGAGAGCAGCGAGCAAGCCAATGAGACGCACACCGTCCGAGGACCCGAACACTGCTCAAGTCTCCGAACGGTGTGCCCCTCTTGTGTCTCTCTTGGTCTGGTCTCTCACTTGGGACCTTCCGGCATGAGTGGCTCTACCGGCAAAGCCCCCAAGATCACTGAGACACGCAAGCCCCACCACGACGGCAACGTGGAGACACGGTTGGTGGGGAAGAAGTCAACTCTTGTGTCATTTTTTCACCCTATCCAATTATTTATTTATCAATCTAGGTATTTTACTCGGTGGAAAAAGCGAAATACCTACCTAAAAAAAAAAAAATCATACAAGAGTTACTATGTGTATAATTTTTTTTTTTTAAGTATAAGAATTCAATCAACCAAAAACAGCACAATATAGTATATAATTTCTCTGTGCCATATTCAGTAAGTACTTGTATTTATTTCAATCAAATATTCACAAATCGCACGCTTACTGCCTTATCGAGTATATCGTGCCTCGGAAAGCACGTTAAGCCGTTGGTCCCGGCTTTCATTCGTAGATCTTTGGCAGTCGTTACGGATTGCCAGACGCCAGAAAATCTGATTCCAGTCTTGCCAAGAAATACTGTGTTACCCAGTTAATGGGTTGTGGAGGTCTGGTAGGCAGCCGCTCCATATAAAATACTGGTAGTTGTGACTGTCTGTCACTTATTCCTACTTAATATCAAAATTATATTTATTTCCAATCCTGCATATCGTAGCGGGCTATTTAGAAATACATTAAGTTTGAACTTTATGGCTTGACAGCCGGACGCGTACCGTAATTAACAACAAAATATATTATTCTACTAGCTGTGCCCGCGACTTCGTTCGCGCGTGCATTTCGTATTTAGGAAGATATACACTAACTCACTAAATGTATGTAGGTACTCATCATGATTATGACATGACTTACAAAATTACGAAGAACGAACGAATACCTATTAACACTTAAAAAATTTCTTCGTAAACAATATTACTTGTTATGTGATATTCATCAGTACGTATAAACAGGCTTTGCGCGCTGCTTACTTGCGACAAAGCGACATACAGCCTGACCGTGCGAGATACAGGACTTCCGCAGATCCACACCAACACGACTAATAGTTTGTCCCTGAGCTTGATTAATGGTCATGCCGAAACTATCAGAAGAAAAGTCTCCGCAGAGGACATAGTGGAGTATACGGTGGAGGTCTGCCCTGCTTGGGCAGAGCATCACCGTGTCCTCGTCGAGGCGATCGGCTGCGGCGTCCTGATTCATTCCAAGGTCCGGAAAAGAATATAAGAATGAATGACAGCACGATTTGACAGTTATTCCTAGTTCGGGACTAATCGTAAGTCCGTAGGTGATACGAAGTAGAAAACGCCCAACACTAAGGCCGAAACTACAGACTTCGGGCTTAAGAGAGTAGACCCCCTCAGCCGCCGCAACAGAAAAAGACAACCCGGGCGTTGCGTCGGGAGTCGCAGAGCAATTCCCAGCCACCTTAAGTGCGGGCCCGCAGATGGCGAGCGTAGGTTGGCTCACTGTACGAACACTACCAGGCCCGGGTCGACGAAGCGTCGTAGCCAGTGTTGCGGAATTTGTTCGAAAAGTCACCACGGCCCTGGAACGTAAAAGGCATAAGGAGGAATACGGATGTGTTTTAGTCAGTAAGAGTTTGACACTCTCTTCCGCTCCAACCAGAGCAGAAGAAGTCATTTGATGATTTCCCATCCATAAAAACACCCACAACGGATAGAGTAGAGTAGAGAATCCGTTGTCCTGGCTAAGTTTGCAAGCCTAGCTCCTCCCAAATGTACAAAAGCCACCAGTGTGCTTCATAGGTTGAGCGGAGAGACGACCGATAGATAATACTCAAGCCGCAAGGGAGTGATAATCTGAGACCTGTCCGGCCCCGGCGACACACCGGTGTGTCGCGAATTAATCGCGAATTTAATGTTTATTTACCTATTACATAAGATTTACTTTATATTAGGGAATTTTCACATGTTGGGCCTGAGCGGTTAAAGTCAGCTCAATTACTTAGCACTCACAAACCTATATTTACCACCTGTATATGCGCCTGTATAACCTATCTTCGCGAGTTCTTCTGTGGCGTCATTGCCCAGGGATCCACAGTTCGCCTTGAAGCTTTGGAGTGTGAAACCCGCTACTGCTAATTTCTGGCCCTAGGCTGGTCACGACGAATCACCAGCTGACTGGGAATTGAACAGTTTTGTTTCAAAATAAACAGAAAATAATTAGGAATGAGGGAAATGGAAAGAAATCCAAGAGGTGAAAGGCTCACCGAGTCGAAGCTCCAAAGTCTTGAGCATCGAAGCCGAGTTTTTAGCCTGTCGGTTTTGTATCGGTTGCATTTTGGGGAGTGTGCGACGGAATTGCATAGTTTAATTCCGCCAAGCTCGTTCTATCATCGCACCACAAGACGTACGGCGGTACGCCACCGGTACACGGTGGATCTCACACCCACGTGAACAAAACGTTTTGGAAACACATGGCGTGGAATTCCCTGACTGAGTCCGTGTTTCCTGATAGTTACAGCCTGGGAGTCTTATCAAGAGTGAGTAGGTTACTTATAGGCAAGCGTGCTCCATCTGCGATCACATCATCGTTTGCCATCTGGTGAGATAGTGGTCAAACGCGTACCTATCAAAAGTAAAAAAAATGAAAACAGTCAGTGGAGCAATTTTTTTTTTGCATCAAATGCGTAACGCCTGGTAAGTATCAAAAGAATCTTTAACTAAAAAATTCTTATTGGTGTAATTCTCGTGGTGTTGATGGTAAGTACAATTTTGCTCAACAGATGGCATTGCAAGTGTCATTAAAGATACTTACCCCTACTTACTATGCATGTAGATAATAAGTTGATTTCTTCTAGATTGCCACAATCCTATCAGGTTTATGTGAATGTTATCTACATTAGTTTTGTATTTCTTAACGTGATGCAAACAAAACAGAATACATATAAACAGAAAACAGGTTCTGCTTGTCTTGCTAAAAATATATGCAAAATACAGCAATAACATATTATTAATATTTGAAAATATTAGGTTTGGTAAGAATAAAAAAATAAGGAAATAAATAAGATAAAAATAATCCAAAAATAATTACAACTTTTGTGGGATTCGAACCCAGACCAAGTCTTTCGAGAAGCAGGCTGTAAACCAACGGACTATGAGACCAGTTGACAATTGATTAAAATAGCCGATAGCTTAACTCCCTGAAAGGGTTCCACATCAGGTGCTCTAGACCCTAATTTTTTTTTATGTCGACAGACAGTACTCATCATGTTGACCAACTATTCCTATTGCGGTATATTAATATCTCTTATAGATTAGCCGGGCTGCTAAGGTTCCACGTCTTGTATTCAGATCTTCAAAATAAATTATGGCCTATATGTTGGCGAGGACTAATAGCTATACAACAAAAAAAGTTTCATTAATTTCCGTCCTGTGGTTTTTGCGTGAAAGATGAACAACAGACAGACAGACAGACAGACAGACAGACAGACAAAAAAAGAAAAAAAAATATTTTTGGCTTCTACTGTTTGTATAAAGCACCCCTGGAGTATTTTTTTTACTTTATATTCAATGTACAGAATTGACCTCTTCTACAGTTTTATTATATGTATAGATTCATTGCAAAATAGTAAAACGATACTGATCCTTTTAAAAACCCATTCCTTTCATAAACTCGGGACATAACCGAACACATGTGCCAGCTGAAAGCAATATTTTACAAAATACTAAGAATTAGCTAAGATGGCCCGACGGACGGCGATAAAAAAGGGACAGACCCTTAGAACAAAAGTGTGCAATAGCTGCAATCAACTGATTGCAGCTGCGGAAGGGATCGCGTGGTACTTTTTGTAGAGATTTTAGGAGAGAGCTGACAGGACAAAAAAGTGTGGGAACGAAAAGTAGGTACGGGCAGTTTTGGTCGGCGGAAGAGGTTGGCGAGGCAGAGGTTTTAGGATCACGAGGGCGTGCGGACGCTTATAGTCGAAGCTAGGGATACTTAAGTTAGGAGACCAGAGTGCGTAGTGCCGTTGTAACTCGTAGCAAGTATTATTTGTTAAGTTAGATATAATTTAGACTATTTAGTATCTAATGTGTGTGTAAGTGTTGGTGTGACTGGGTGAGTTTTAACTATAAGTATTTCTAGGTGGCTGGTAGTTGTGTCGGAGAGGATAATTTAATAATCATTTATTCCAGCTAGGCGCAACTTTATATCCATTTCATAATCCATACCTTGACAGTTATTTGTCAGTAATGTTTGGTTTAGGGAAACGGCGAAGGCCCCTTTACACTTAACATTCCCACATACATACTTACTTGTATACTGCACACCAACACACCCAACTTTTGGCCATTATTGACTTTTAGCTGACGCACCACATTCATGGGGGGCAGAACCGTTAATATTCACAGCTTATTTAAACCAGGCTTCATGGCCGACCCGCATTCGGGTTATAGGTCAACCAAGCGTTGCTGATGATTACTGTTTCCTATAAGGTCTAGCTCAGAGTGCATTTCGTGGGGCTTGTTGGACGACCATTTCCAGGGGTAGGAATCCAAATTAAGGATTCACTGGGAACCCAAAAGGGATCGTCCTAAGGACGCTAGGGACCGTGTCTCGTTAAAACTAACCCCGGCCTATGGTATGGCCTATTACTGAATCGTCACTATTTAGCGAGACACGAGATTCGGATGGTAGCCGCTCAGAGCCGCACCGCATATCCAAGAAAGGGGCGAATTAAGGAAATGTGAAGTGTTTGAACCACTTCGCCGTGCAACAATACCTATCTCAATTAACTCTGCTACAGACTTGGTCTACGGAGCGCTTGCGCTAGTTTTGTGTTATCTTAAGATAGGCAGCCGTAAAAGGGTTGTTAACATTATCACGCGACGCGATTTGAGCTACATAAAAATAGAATTGTCTTCCTCAATGACAGCTGAACTTCGCAGTACTCTGTCTTCGGATTGTGTAAGACAGTTATTTAGAGTCCCGGGAACGTGTTCTGTTAGTTTCGTTACAGTATTCAAATAGTGATACTGTGCTATTAGGTCTAACAGTACACGTACGACAAGGCCACAGTTCCATGTTACGAAATGAGTTCTAGTTCGTTTATTCGGTCTGATGTTCTAATGTGAAAATATAAATTGACGTAGAAGTAGATCATAAATTTATTAAACGCAAGCGTAACGTTTCCTTCACCACTTCACCATAATATAATATACTTTGCAGTCCTCTCGTCTCATTAACTTCATACCTATTTTATTATACTTGTTTGCTTACTTATGTATTACTAATCGTGAATTCCCTACATTAACTTCACCTTGTGTCCCCTCCTTGTCCCTAGCCTCTAAGGTCGGACAAGGCAGTAGTTTTGGGAATTCATTTCGTATAATCGGTGGGAGGGTGCCCTGGTTTGGAGACGGGCCCTACAGAATCGGGCGGCGGAGGAGCCCGGTTCCTTCCCCACAGGGGAAGCCGACACAAGAACCAGATGTAGTTTAATTTAGGAACAGTCACATAGTGAAGCCAACCCCAATAAAGTTGGGAAAAGGCTAGGCAGATGATGCACGCTTACTGCCTTACAAAACCATCACACCGTTCGTTCGTCACTGCGGCGCATTCGGGACTGGTTCTGTACCGAGTGAATACCTTACTCGAGGAGCGTAGTTATGATGACTCGGATTCCGACCGTTTGCATGAAGATAGAATACCCTATATATCTTTATCGCTAAGTGTCCCTGGCCACTTTTTATCTCGGAAGAATGCACGGTTATGTGACGGAGGTCACAAAACCGAGGGCAAATGTTAGTTTTATTATCGAGGAGCATACCATAATCCTAAGCCAAGGAGTTTAAGAATCAGGGGAAAAAGACGATGCCGTGAAGAAAGTTTTGCGAATGAATGTAAATGATTAAAGGAGAAGACGAAAGAAAGGATAGAAGGACAGTGTGACAGATGATATCGTAAGAAAGGGAAGACGAAGACATGTTGATTAGTATAAGGGCGGTTAAAATGTTCATGGTTCACAAACTCCTATTTTTTTCCATTCTCTTCTAGCCACTGAGTGTTCTCTTGAGTCCCCCGATAGCGACTGCCTTGATTAAGAGTGAGAAGAAATGCGACTTTACCTGCTTCGAAATCATCAGGCTGGCAGGAGCGAAGATACACAAGGATGTTCATCTGGAGTTGAGGGTAGGTCTAATCTAACCAGCCGACATTGATCTACTGCTGGGAAAAAAAACAGAACATGTCTAGAAAGGGGCCTCTCTTCTCCCGGATACCTTTCGGGAGAAGAGAGGCCCCTTTCTAGACATGTTCTGTTTTTTTTAGGATAATCCGCTCCAAGTGACACTCGACCATTCGCTGCCTGTGTTTTTGTCACAACGAGTGTCACCCCCAAATAGGTGATGGAATGAAACCTGTCCGAGGTGGAGTGCAAAAAATTTCTTTCTTTGAGCTTTTCTGCATTATTCAACAAAACGACTTCTTTTTAACATGAATGATCTAAAAAGTAAATAGCATCTTTTCGAGGTAGCTTGCAAGAATTTAGAGTGCAAGTGATTGCGAGTTTCCTTTAGCATTTATGTTTCCTTTTTACAGAAAAGAGTGCGGCCAGGAACCCCCGTGGTGGAGATGTACGGACAGACTGAAAATTTGGGCCCAATCTTTATGGGGGGCCCAGAAGGACCAATTGGTAACTGTGGCAAGACGGCGCCAACATCACTATCTGTCAAGGTTGGTATCAAAGAATTCAAAATCTAATAGGTAAGGTAGGCCAGTTAATGTTAATTCTCATATAATTGAGCCCATTACGAGCACAAATCCATGTTGGAACGAAAAATTGAGTTATTCTCCATTTGGCCTAAAAAAATACTTAACATGCACTAATTAATATGCACTAAAAATAAAAATTCCCCACTAAGGTAACCATAAAAAAAAGAAATGACATCGTCAAAAAATTCATCGGCTTCGCTGTCGACTGGAAGTGTGCCCAAAAAACTAGCGGCATTGCCACGTTGTAGGACAATGTTTATCCTTTGTGCAAGGTAAAAACTAGCCCTTGGGTGACGCGAAGTGTCAATTAAGCGTTTTGAGAGATCTTTAAACAAGTTATGAGCACTTGGACCCTACGACCCGAGAGTTTCAAACCCTAACGGCTCGAAAATGTAACCTACGAGGTTGTTACATTTCCGCCACTTAAGATTTTTTGCAGCCGCAACACCAGCACAGCACGAAGAGCTAGGAAGATGGGATGGCGCAAGAGTATCGACACAAGTAGCGTCCCACACTAATGGCCTACCCATTTTCCAAGGAAATAACGACATGCCGTCCGGTCTCTTGCCATCGTCATCGGCCTGGCACGCAACGATGGCAAGAGACCGGCTCTTGCCATCGTTGCGTGCCAGGTCGATGGGTTCTAATACAGCCGGAAAGCCGACGGTGACAAGAGCTCGTCGGATGATATCGTTAATATTCGCATGCCGCGCTATACGGCCCGCGCTACGGCTGCATGACAGGCCGTTGTGTCCGAGGCTTTTGACAACTTCGTCACAGTGGCAGCGATGGGGAGAATAAAAAGGAGCGCCAAGAAGCAGGCAGGCAGCGAGGCGGAAATTAGTATGGTGCCAATATTCGACGACGGTAGAGCGTGAAGCCCGAGCCTGACTCCCACTTACTCACAGCCAGCAGGTGCGCACGCTCTGCAGTAGTAGTTGATGTGGCAATAAAGTTTCCCTTAAGAGCGTTTACGCGGTACGGCTTTTCATACAAACTTTCAAATCGTCGGGCGGCCACAATCACACCAATCGGCTCATACCACAGACTCTGGGATGAGCCGCTTAATACAATTTTAATTATTTTATTCCCGAATCGTCCTATTTTATAATATTCCTTCCACGGCCCATATTTCTTTTGTATGTGCCAAACTTACTTGTTTGTACAATCAGCAAAAAAGAGTCACGTATTATTAAAATTTTATAATCAATCAAATCAACTATGCTCCTCTGTCTTCTCCGCGAGAGAAAATGTACTCTTATTATTTATTGTAATAACACTCTTTAGCCGCGCGTAGTGAGCAAGTAAAACGTACGACTGACGTCACTGGAATTTGATTAGAACAGCATGTAAAAAAAACCTTTTGTTTTGATATTCTCATTAGTTGCTGGTCGGTAAATTTTTCAGTAATTAAAATCGTCATGTCTAAAATATTGTTTATTTACTTCCTTGCTATAAATCCTCTATACAAGTTTCTGAGTCACCTAAACGAGTGTTATAATGTTGTACTAAATTTCATTACGCAACTCCTTCGCTTTTAAATGGGATCGAAAAAGCAAAGGAATCACCGAACAGCCACATTCTCACTAGGTACTCAATTTGTGCTTGCTTGCATGCTCGCATGCATGCTCGCTTGCATGATCACTCGCATGCTCGCTTGCATGCTGCATGCTCGCTTGAATGCTGCATGCTCGCTTGCAATGCTGCATGCTTGCTTGCATGCTTCATGCTTGCTGCATGCATGGTGTATGCTTGTTTGCATGCTACTCATAGGGAAATAAAAACCACATGTTCACATTCAACTGTTTTATTGGAAGAGTGATAATACTGATAATACATGCAGCGCCGGAGCCGTGACAAAAGCCATTTGGTGAAATAATCAAAAATTATTATAAATTATCAAACATTATTAGGATAAATAAACATTATATAATTTGAATTTAGTACTTATAACTTTACTAGCTTCTACCAGCGGCTTCGCCCGCGTGAAAATCGCAAATTGGGAGGTTTCTTGATTTGTATTGTAACTACACCTACTCTACACCTACCTACACCTACTCTACACCTACCCTACACCTACCCTACACCTACCCTACACCTACGCTACACCTACACTACACCTACCCTACCCTACACCTACCCTGCACCTACCCTACACCTACCCTGCACCTACCCTACACCTACCCTACACCTATCCTAACCAGCCCAAAAAATACTATTACATGTTTCTGGTTTCCTGGTTCTTGATGTTTTTGGTCTCCTGGTACTTGTTAATCTGTAGTACTAAGGCAGCAGCGGCTCTGAATTTCCACTTCCTCCTCAGTCTTCATTATTATTATTATTCTCTTTATTTATTTTCTTACACATACATTTTACATTTTTAAATATTTCAATAACAAAAAAAAAAAACAATAAAAAAACATTTAAAAATATAAAAATAGTAGTCCGCCGGTGTCGGGAGCTGGGTCCAAGCTACCGGTGGTTAGGGCTCCAGAGAAAGGAACCTCCTCACAATACGAGCCGTATCGAGGAGTACTGCTTTCTGTATCAGGCCCTTTACCCAACTGCGCAACGCCAGCTTCGACAGGTGGTCGTCGAAGCTTTTGGCTATCAAGCCATTGGCCGTAACGACGATCGGCACAATGACAGCCGAGTCCACATTCCACATGTCGACAACCTCGTGCGCTAAGTCAAGATACTTGATTTGTTTCTCTTTCTCAGCTTTCACGAGGTTCTCGTCATGTGGAATGGTAACATCGATTATCATTGTGCGGCGCGCTAATCGGTCCATCACCACTATATCGGGCTTATTAGCGACGATAGTCCTATCAGTGATGATAGACCGATCCCAGTACAACGTGACATGGTCATTTTCGAGAACTGGGTCGGGCACATACTTGTAATACGGTACCTCAGAATCCACAAGTTTGTATTTCAAAGCAAGTTGCTGGTGAATAATCCTGGCCACTTGGTTATGCCTGTGCAAGTACTCGCCGTTAGCCAGACGAGAACAACCAGAGATAATATGTCTGATGGACTCACCCGGACGGTGGCATGCCCGACACACGTCAACCGTCCCGTCCTTCATAATATGCCTCCGGTAGTTGTTCGTCAAGATAACTTCGTCCATAATTGCACAAACAAAACCTTCAGTTTCTCCGAAGAGATCACCGAAACGTAGCCAGGCCACGGACGCTGAGAAATCTACGTCGGACCCATAAAGAGCCCGATAGAAGCGCCCGTGAAGCTCCTTGCCTTTCCATACCTCCTTGCGGTCATCTGTAGTAAGTATTACAGGTTTGCGCCAGTTCTCTTTCGCCATGGACAACGGGGTGAGTCCCTTGTCCACTGTGACCACATCTCGGTGCATACCCACATCGGCTTTGAGAAAATATTCTCTGAGACTGCACATCTCGCGGTTGTGGAGAGTCTTAGCATTTAAAAAGCCTCGACCTCCACATTTACGCGGGATGTACAGTCTCATCACCGACGATCGTGGGTGATGCATCCGATTTGCAGTCAGCAGTGTACGGACCCTTCTATCCAGGGCGTCGAGTTCGGTTTGAGTCCATTTGAGTATGCCGAAAGAGTACATTAATACCGGCATGACCCAACCGTTGAAGGCGCGCACCTTATTTCCGCCCGACAAAAGGCTGTTTAAAACCTTTTTCAGGCGGCCAAAGAAGCGCTCCTTCAGCGATTGCTTCATGTCAGTACCGTTAATGCCCAACGCTTCCGACATACCCAAATACTTGTAGGTTTCGGTTGAGCTAAGGGATCTAACCTGTATGGAATCCGAGAGTTGAATTCCCTCAGATTCCATAATCTCCCCTTTCTTTACATGCATGACTGCACATTTGTCCACACCAAATTCCATCCTGATGGCACTACTGAAGGTTTCAGTTACTTTCAGTAGCTCCATCAGTCGCAAATTGTTGGGGGCAAAGAGTTTCAGATCATCCATGTAAAGGAGGTGAGATATGGCTTGACCACCTCTTCTCAACCGATAGCCTAGGCCTGAATCCTCCAGCAGTGTGCTAAGAGGATTCAGAGCTAAGCAAAACCAAAGTGGACTCAAACTGTCGCCCTGGAATATTCCCCGTTTAATCCATACAGGCTCATCATTCCCTTGAATCGGTCGACATCCTGGATATCGAAGAACCGTTTTCCATTGCCTCATACATGACTCAAGGAAGGCGCGTAGAGTTGCATCTATTTTGTACAACTCCAGCACCCTCATGAGCCATGTATGTGGCACAGAGTCATAGGCCTTCTTGTAATCTATCCAACATGTCGACAGATCCTTGCGGGATCGACGAACCTGTTGGCTTATGGCCATGTCTATGAGGAGTAGCTCCTTAGTGCCGCGGGACCCTTTCCTACATCCATTCTGAGAAGCGGACATAATTGAGTTATTCTCAATGTGATCATTAATTTTCACTCTCAGAATGGATGTAAGAAGTTTATAGACCGTCGACAAACAAGTAATCGGTCTATAATTCTTGGGTTCCGCGGGACTACCTGTCTTATGGAGCAGGTGGGTAACGCCAGTTGTTAGAAACTGTGGTAGCGACCCAGACTCTAAGGATGATTGGAATTGAGATGCCAGGAGTGCGTGTGAGCTGCTATACCATTTTAGCCAGAAGTTATGCAGTCCGTCCGGTCCTGGAGATTTCCAGTTTGGTAACGGACGGACTGCTTTGGCTACATCCAATGGGGTGATGTTGATAAGTTCCATTGGTGGTATAGCTTCACACACGCGCTCGACATCGCGCATCCAACCACCCTCGGCATGACAGACGGGCACCGACCAGATGTTTCGCCAGAATGTATTCGTGGCGATATCGTCCGGTCTGCACACGTCCGTCACACTTTGTTCAGGTCGCTCCCAAGCTCTGTATACCCACCTTTCATCGCTCTGGAACATGCGATTCTGCGAGTATCGATCAACCCGCCTCTTATACCGTCGAATACGGTTCGACCATGCACAAACTTTCTGCTTCAGGAAGTCGATGCGCTCTGTAATACGGGACATGTACTCCTGAGGACTGATTTCAGTCCCCGAAAATGCCCGCCTCACAAAGCGCATCACGCGTGGTCGTGAATTGCCCTCCCTGAAGCAGTATAGTTTGCCGATGAGTACCCTGGCTTCATCAATACGCCGCTCGATCCTGCATTGCCAAGCTGGTGCAGCAGACTTTGGTCGCATAGCTACGTCACTATTTGTAAACTTTACGTTTGCTATACGACATGCCGCAACAGCCCCGCAATACAGGATTGAGTGCGTATCAACGAGGTTCTCGCTGCTTTCAAAAATATTCTCAAGCAGCGAGTCCAAGGCACACACCAGCGCCCTATTCTTTTTGTGCATAGGCAACCGTGGAATTCGAGGCCTAAGTTCGGTCGGAGTGGATCTGTACTCGCGAAGCGCATCCTCCAGCGCGCTCCTCAGTCGGTCGTTGCACTGGCTACTTACCGTGACAACCCTATCATCTACCTCATCACAAACATTATTGGCCCGCGGTGTAATTGCGCCACTAGCTGGCGCCTGTACCACGGACTGTGTCGGGGTCGAGATGACAAGGTTGTTCAGTACCTCTGAGCGCAGCCTATCAAGTGCGGCATCGTCCAACTTGTGATTACGTTGGATGACCCGCACCTGATCCGACAATCGTTGGGCCGAGACGTTCACAGTTGGCTCCAGGTCCTGAAACAGAGACAGCATCCTGACACGGTACGCAGTGAGGTTAGTTCCCCCCTCTGTAGACCCGTAGTATGCGCGCATGACGTTCTCGTTCATGGACTGAGTCCATTTCATGCGCTGCACACAACCACCGGTAGCGGGGACCCGGCTCGGGGCCGGTTGGCCCCTAGGTCCCAAGCCCCTCGGTGGCCGGCCTCTCCCCTGCCGACGTACAGGTGTTGGCGACGTCGGTGGAGAGAAATACTCGTCGCTGGAGCTCGACGCAACTGCAGCCGCCGGTGACACCACTGGTGATCCGATGTCCGGCGGCGGCGAGGCGGAGCTGAGCGACGAGTCCGGGGGTGGATGGTGTGCGCGTCGGGCAGCTGCTCTTGTTAACATTATACAAGTATTATTTTATACATTTTACGTACGTTATACGTACTCATCAATATTTTCGTAATGACATAAAATGTCATCTGTCTTCACTTCATAGTTTTTTGAAATTTTTATCATTTTATGGCCGTATGATATTGTTAAGTTTTTAATCAATAATATGTTGGTTTTTCGAAGTTTAGGGCGAAAAATATGTGCATAAATATCATCAAAAACTGTTATATTAAATTTAAATTTGCTTGGACGAAAATAAGACTTGTGTTGACATTGAGCAGAGTTGCCAGTTTATTATTATTATTATTATTATACAAACATACAAACATTCACATTTATGATATGGCACGTTAGATTATGGATAAGAAAGTAAGGGAACACAATAGAGAACCCCCTCGGAAAGCATGGTGTGGACACTACCCTGAGTGGCTGGGTCAAAAAAATGCTCAAGCAATAGGCTGTACAAGTCACCATAAACAACACAACAAGGCCCATTGTGGCGAAAGGTTGCCCTCAAGGGAGCGTCCTCTCGCCACTACTATGGAACCTGGTCGCACATAACCTAGTTAGAAGACTCAACGATAAAGGATACTTTACCGTCAGCTACGCTGATGACATAACCATAATAATAAACGGTACACAAAAACACGCTATGCAACCACATGCGCCAAGCCTTGAAAATAGTAGAGGACTGGTGCAAAGAATACCAGCCAGCAGTGAACCCTACCGAAACTAAACTTGTCCTCTTTACAAAAAGAGGAAATTGCCAGCACTAGAATTACCACGGTACTTCGGAACCACCCTAAGCCTTTCAACTGAAACCAAATACCTGGGCATCTTTTTGTATAAGCAGCTGAATTGGGCGAAGCACAGGGAGCACCACCAAAAAAGCCAGCATATGCATGCTGGGTAGAAAGTGGGGCATTTGTCCCAATACAACCCACTGGCTATATACCACAGTTATCAGACCAGTAGACACATATGGCTCCCTAGTCTGGTGGCCCAGGACCGACTTGAGCACGGCACAGAAAGACTTTGTAAAACTGCAACGACTTGCCTGTGTGGCAATCACTAGCAGTATGAGAACTGCACCCACTGCGGCCCTGCAGGCAATGTTGGGTCTGCCACCACTACATATTATAATATAGTACGAGAGGAGGCAGCCCTAGCGGCTTTCAGGCTCAGCACATCTGGCACTTTACGATCAGACTCCAGAATGAAGTACACACGCATCATGGAGGATGCCGTCAAGCGACAACCCATGATGATATCACCCAATGACAAGGCCCAAAAGACGCACCATTTCCAGAAGCAGTATAACATGGAGCTAACACAAGAATTGGATGACTACTCAGGTCCCAAAGAGTTGAAAATATATAGAGACGGATCTAAGACAAGCACCGAAACTGGAATTGGAGTTTACTCCAGCGATCTCAACATAAAAATATCCAGGCCGCTAGGAAAGCTAAACACCGTCATCATCAGGCGGATGCGTGGTTATTATCCAAGCGGCCCATGCCCTGGAAGCCAGCAGGGTTACGGATACTCATACTGTATACTCTCCGACAGTGCATCCGTTCTCCAATAACTAGAAAAGAATTAAAACATCACCTCGAAACTCCTACAAGAATGCCACAATGCACTAGAACGTCTCACAGTGACCAACCGCAGCACTATGACACTGCAGTGGATAAAAGGAAACAGCGGATCACTGGGAAATGACACGGGGGATCTGGTGCTATGGTTGTTGGACCCGAACCCATAGTACCACTCCCTTTCACCTAGCTGCGCACGTGGCTACAAGAACATACCCACTCACAAGCAGAACGCTGGTGGGTCTTAGCACCGGGCTGTAGGCAGTCCAAGGAGGCTATGTTATCCCTAAACAGGAGACTTACCAGGCGCCTTCTGCAACTGGATAGGGGAAGCCTACGAATGGTGGCGGGGACCATCACCGGACACTGCTCAGCTCACTGAACAAACATTTCCACACGATAGGTATAACGGACAGTCCTCTATGCAGAGCATGCATGGAGGAGGAGGAAACGGTATCGCACGTGCTCCTTGAGTGCACAGGCGTTACCGAAATACGGAGGCAAACAATTACACTTAATTAACTCACAGACATCCTGAACACACTGAGTAGACTGATCTGCTTCTGGAGTTAGGTTGGCTGGTTAGAATGACGGCCGTCATGGCTCATGTACAATGGTCCACAGCAGGACTAAGTGCGGACACCATACCTAGTAGATAGATATATACATAGATAGGCGTAAGAACCAAAATTTCATGAATTAGATAAAAACCTTATAGAGAGGATTCATAATATCATGGGTGTAGATAAAGTCTTGCATGCAACTGCACATGATTAGGTATTATAACACTCATGCGATACTATCATCACACGAGGCGAAGCCGAGTGTGATAAACACACATTCGGGTTTTAAGAGCGTGTACGCCGTATATGTCATTCTATACAAACTTTCAAGTCATTATTATTCGAAATGAATGAACCGATTTTAATGAAACTTGGTGTGCATACGCCATCCAACCAGGTCTAAAAAGTTATTTGAGAACATTTTCGAAAAAGAGTTAAGAGGGAGAGAGAGAGCGATTTTAAGTTTTCTATAGAAAGTGAAAAATCACTATCTTTCCTCCTGAACTCTTTTTCGAAAATGTTCTTGACTAATTTTTTAGACCTGGTTGGATGGCGTATGCATACTAATTTTCAATAAAATCGGTTCATTCATTTCGAAAAACACGGACTTCAAAGTTTGTATGAAAAGCCGTATGGCGTAAATGCTCTTAAGAATTGTTTCATTCCTCAATTATTCTTTCAAAAATTTCAAATGGTCTACTTTATTTTTTTATTGTTGAATGTATCTTTGAAGTACCTACCTACTTGTAATTTGGGACGAAGCACAACTTCAATAGTGATATGGGACAAACTAAGAATTAAGTGGAATGTGGGACAAAACTTCAAGACGAACGAAGAATAAATTGAAAAATTCCGGATTTCATTTTGTATTTGATTTTTCAGATAGTTGATGTGAAGACAGGCAAAGAAGTAACAGAACCAAACGTGCCAGGAGAATTATGGACCAAAGGAGCCAGCTTCGTTGTGAGTTTTATTAACTTGCTTCGATCGTATGAGTGTCCAGTTACAAATTCATGATTAATTGTTGAAGTACATTCTGCTGAAACTTCGCATTAATATCTGCAATACAATAACATACTTAAGTTACCTATTTATTTCAGGAATACTACAACAACCCCGAAGAAACAGCGGCCTCTTTCACAGAGGACGGCTGGTACAAAACTGGAGACATTCTGTACAGAGATGAGAATGGATACTTCTTCTTTGTTGAGAGGCTCAAGATGTTGATCAAATACAGGATATACCATGTAAGTGAAGATTTACTAACTTTTATTGCATGTTGGTACCATTTAATTTTTTTTTTTTTTTATGGATAAAAAATCATCAAAAATGACTCCTGCCGCTCTGATTAGAGCGGGAGGGAGTGTCAGACTATTATTGACTAAACCCCACCGTGCTCCTCGTAGTACCCTTTGCTTTCCAAGGCCGCGGTAACTCTTTCGAACAAAATCCGCCTCTTCATACCAAGTCGCTATCGACCTTTGCGTAAGGTGCTATTAGTTAATCTGTGCCTCTGCTATTTCTCCACGGTTACTTCTGTACTTCTTCTAAACCGCTTCATGGATTTTTATAGTGTAGCGCGTAAATGCCCGTGCCTTCTCCGTATAAAAAGATGCATAGTTTTATACGATCATATCATTGCTTGTTGTCGTTAAGTTATATTGTTTCTTTTAGTACTTATATTGTTATATACCATTATGAAAAGCAATCGATTTAATAAACTAACCTCGCTTCCTCGAAAGATGATTTTTCAGTTTACAGACGATGCGTGCAAATACCAGCAGGTCAATAGACGGATCTCCAAGTCGCTGAAAAGCGCTTTAATACTGAAAAAATTAAAAAAAACGCGATAGAGCTAAGTTCGAGAAAGAGGTCAACTGTCGAATCAGAATCGGCTGGGCGGCGTTCCGGAAGTTGCGTGGTGTCTTCTCGTCTCACGTGACACAGTGACTCAAAACGAAAGTCTATGACTAGTGCGTGTTGCGAGTAATGACCCTAAACGTGGTCACTCACAATGGGCCTCATGGGAAGGCTTTAAGTCACCCAAAGGGCAATATGGAGAGGGTATTGCTCGGAGTTTCGATCGAGTTACCGTCGGTAACGACATATCCCGAAGGATCGCCAAATTGAAGTGGCAGTGGGCAGGGCACATTGCTCGCAGAACAGACGGTCATACCAAAGAGCGCCAACCATTCCGGTCTTGAGCAGTCCGCATCCATCCGCTGCCAGCCACCTTCTTCAAATCATCGATCCAACCTGCTGCAGGGCGTCCCACACTACGTTTGCCCATACGCGATCTCCACTCTAACACATGTCTGCTCCATCGACCGTCTGTCCGTCTACAGACATGGCCGGCCCACTTCCATTTCAACATGCTGATTCGCGCAATGTCGAAAGGTCAATGGGGCCGAATAGTTCTGGAGTGGCGACCACGTACCGGTAGACGCAGCGTTGGAAGGCCTCCCACAAGGTGGACCGATGACCTGATGAGGGTCGCGGGTAGCCGATGGATGCGAGACGCACAGGACCGGTGCTTGTGGCGACATTATAAATTAATGCACCAGCTGAGATCACCTCGCTTTATTCATATTTTTTGTTATGATTACCATTACCATTTTCTTTTTTTATTTGGTTTTTTGCATGTGGTGTCAAAAGGATGACAAAGACAAAAGGGTGTTTTAAATCCGTTTACCTATCATCCGTTAACCAACATCCCCCAATGACAGCCCCTTTTCATGTTCAGGCAATTACTGTCCATTCCAGGTTGTTTGGAGAGGAACGCGGAATGCGATATTTGCCCATTATTGCATTTCACTTTCCTATTATGTACTCGTATTTGATTGTGTACCTACAATTATGTATACAATAAAGAACTAATATCAAACATCGTTTAATAAAATATAAATTGAAGACTGGCGTACCCTACAATTACCATGCTTAACCAGCGTAACTTACGTACTTCTTATAACCATTTTTGTCTTCTACAGATTATACCTCTGGAAATCGAGGAAGTGATCCGCGAGCACCCTGGCGTGTTGGACGTCAACGTCACCAGCGTACCTCATGAAGACGATGGAGAGCATCCAGTCGCTTGCGTCATAAGGCGTCCAGGTTCCAACGTAACCGCTGACGAGATTAAGGAAATGGTTGCAAGTACGTATTAATACTTCGATGTTCAATCCTTGCTGTGCTCCTGTCTGTGCTACTGTGTGACCTGGGTTCGATTCCCATCAGAGTTCGGTCAGACAAATGTTATTGAGTTATTTCATTAGGAAATTCTCACTGTAAGAAAAATAATACCATTTTATGTAGATATGAACTTACAAATACATACATATATGGCTTGCATTCCCGAAAATCACACTGGTATTCCCTGTGTCGTGCACCACGCTCCTTTGTTACGGTAACATTAGTTGCTTTAGTCAGTGGCGGCCAAAACTTAGCAAATTAGGAGTGTGATACCCCCTTGGAAGCATGTACCAAAGCTTGATGTCTCGCTGGTATTAGCGTATCCAGGATTTTTTTCCAGGGGGGACCTGGCCCCCAAATATAGGTACAGTCTGGATTGGACTTACAAACACTTACAGAGACGCGGGGTGTCGCGCGTCGTTTACGGCATGGCGTCTTGCGGTGCGTCGGACGATTTTTCCGTTTACAGACAGGCGGCGCGTGCAGCGGCCAGTATCATCACATGCGCAAACAGAAACATATGGCAGCGTACGATGTTGTTTATGAAGATGGGGAACGACGCGGCGCGCTTCGTTTTTTGGGTACCGTACCCAAAGAGTAAAACGGGACCCTATTATTAAGACTCCACTGTCCATCCGTCCGTCCGTTTGTCACCACGCTGTATCTCATGAACCGTGATTGCTAGACAGTTAAAAATGTTCACAAATGATGTATTTCTGTTGCCGCTACAACAACAAATACTAAAAACAGAATAAAATAAATATTTAAGTGGGGCTCACATACAACAAACGTGATTTTTTTTGCGTTTTTTTTATGGATAATGGTACGGAACCCTCCGTGCTCGAGTCCCTCGCACTTGGCCGGTTTTTTTAATCCCAGAGACTAATTTGACATCTCAAGTGATTGGTGGCAGGTATCGTCAATGTTCGTATTGCCGCGGACGACGCCGCGGACGACGCCGCGGGCCCCGCCGCGTTCAAGGCGGGGCGATGCCATCCGCGGGCTCCGCCTGCATCTCAAGCAAACGCGTGTAAAATCGCTTCTCTGTACTTATTATGCTCTCATACAACGCCATGTTTGAATTTAGTGCGGGTCGCGTCGCTGAACGCATTGCCTGACGCCCCGCGGCTTAAAGACCAACTAATTGCACTGTTCTGAGTTTTTAGTCTGAAACCAAATTTGCAGCTTCGAAAGACCTCTTAAGATTTGATTTTCTTTAACAATTTATATTTTTAATAATAAAATTATAGAAGCAACTTCGTAGACATATCAGGAAAGCTCGAAAACGTAGTGTAGAATGCAAGAGCGAGCGTAGCCAGCTCGAAATTTTTTGCACTCCACCTCGGAAAGGTTTGAATTTCTTTTGACCATTCATTTCATACTTAAATAGAAGAAACTTGTTTGACTAATGCTGGAAAGCTCAAAAACTTAGAAAGTGTAGAATAGAGGAGCAAGCGAAGCGAGCCCGAAACCCTGGATGAATGGCGCTTTATTATGTAGGTCGTGAGTACTCTTCGAGAGAGCCTGCCGTAGCCATTATATGCCTATGCTCTCTGAGTCTCTGGTCGTGTCAGCCCAACCTTCGCTTGTGTTTGCTAGAGCTTACTGTGTTTCTCTGCAATGAAAGTTCACACTCGATGAAATACCTACCTATTGTCCAATCGCGACCATTTCAAATTTTCAATCTGTAAAAATTGATATTATTAAAAGAAAAATTGTACCTAGGCAAATATTGTCAAAAGATCAAATAGCATGGCCGTTCTTTTTTAATAACATATTGAATTATTTTTCAGATAAACTATCAGACTCTCAAAGAATACGAGGTGGAGTGATCTTCATGGACCAACTTCCTATGACTTCTTCAGGGAAATTCGCGCGCGGAGAGCTACGGAAATTGGTGCTGACACTCCCTAAAGAATAGATGACATTACAATAGGTGTCGACCTAGTACCTATCTAATGCAATTTTTTATTTGTAAACGTGTGTGTGAAAGAGAGAAATGTATTGAAACATATGAATACTTATATTAAAAATATTGTTTTTGTTTTGACCATGAACAACTAAGTTTTACAATACAGATTTGTCCCGTTGGAAAAGGTCATTCAATACGTAGGTGATGGTAAATAATTACATTGATGAAGAATGCATTTTAAATGAGACAGGTTGTGTGGCCATTTTTATTATATTTTATATTATGTTATAAATACCTAAATGTGTTACTTTATCTAATACCTTTACCTATATTATAATCTGAATTTCGGAAACGCCTCCAAAGATATCCATGAAATTTTGTATGCAGGGGGTTTCGGGGGCGATAAATCGATCTAGCTAGGTGTCATTTTTAGAAAACGTCGTTATAAACGTGTTTTCAAAAAAAACCGAGCCAAACTCGGTTATCCAGGTACTTTTATTTAATTAACTAAATAAATGAATGTTTTTTAAAAGTTGTTTTTGTATTTGTACACATTAGCTACCCTTTTTCTGACACTTGAAAGTGTAACCCATTTTAATTCAAAATGGCTATTTGCTATTAAAGTTTCTGCGAAGTCAGGGCAGGCTGCCAATTACTGATTGCGCCATTAGCAGTGGCGTAGCTAGCATGGGTGACAGTGTGGATAATGTGGTGTCACCCCAAAGGTGGACCCCCTCCCAATATTCAAGGGTTGCGACTTTCGTTCCGGTGTCGGGATTCGCAAACAATTTTTCGGGGAGAAAATACTTGAATAAAAATCTGCGGCACAAATGGAGCAATCTCCCGTGATTGCTCTGTTGTGCCTCAGATTTGTTTTGTATAAATGTTCTTACATCAGTTTTGTTTATTATTAACCGACTTCAAAAAGGAGCAGGTTATCATTATGTTCGAATGTAACTTTGTTGACTATACTGGTAACCAAGACAGATATGAATGTAAGAACGAGCGAAGTGTGCCCAAAAATTTATGCACCACGCCTCGGATAGTTTTGATATTTATTCATACTCAAATATGTATGTAAATATATTAATATCTAAACGCGCGAGAGCGTTGTACGTGGTTAACGTGGTACGTAATACGTCACTGTCTACATCTACACGTCTTGCAAACACACATACACAGGTCTGTGTCGCCGCCGCGCCCGGCGCCGCGCTGCGCTTTAATGTAGGTACTTACGCATATCGCGTATTGCCGACAACAATAATATCGATATCCGATAAGGATTTCGATAAGCTTAGAATTACATTGAGATCCGGTAACGTAGGTATTATCTTGTGAACTACTAAACCCACTTTGAATGCAGGTACGAATATCGCCGATTGCAATAATATCACATAAATTCATTTTAATCACTCAGAAATACCTAACCTACTGATGGTGGGAACTTCTTTATGCAGAAGTTAAGAGAAATGGAGGAGCCATAAGCTTAGTCTCTTTAAATCACGATTCCGATAAGGATTGATAAAAAAAGGTTTTAAGTATGTACATTGAGATCCGGTAATGATGTAGGTATAAACTAATGAACTAGCTAACTCACCCCTAAACAGATAGGATTCAAACTGGCCGCCGCCGCCTGCTTGCTCGTGCTTCGCCATACATAACACATTAGCATATTACCGTATTCTTGGGTACTGTAGTAATCGTTAAATCCCGATTACATTTTTAAAACACACTCACAAAAACAAACAATAACAGACACAAACACAGAATTAGTTTTGCTAGGTAGGTATCAAACGAAAACTTATTTTGTCTCACGTTACGTCACGTCACGTTCCGAATTCCCAAATTTTGCAAAAATAACACACTCGTTCGCTATCAAGGTCTTCAAGGAACTGACATAAAAATCCATTAAAATCGGCTAAATGTAAAAGAAATGTTTTTTTTAAACATTCCTTTGACTTCGCCGACTTTTGGCGGCATTGTGTCCAAAAGGACGCCGCGCTACGATCTGCCCCCAAACAAAAAGGGGTCTTACTGATACAAAACTTAGTAACCTATTTCCGACCTTAAGTTATCGGAAATCGGTTATCCCGCTTTGTGTAGATACGTATTTTTTTCTTATGGGTAGTATTATCTAGACGGTATGTTTGTCGCTACACACACATGCACACGGGTTAGTGTGTTACAACTAGGTAGGATGCGTTGAACTTTTTTACAAAACAGCTGAGCAGATGCCTAACTAGTTTTATTTTCATTGCTCTTTTTAGTGAAAGTAATGAATTAATTGTTTTTTTAATTAAAATCGCGTTGGGCTAGTTAAGAATAACTATTATGAACAGTCAAAAGTATAAAAACAGCTGAAATATTTGAAAAATGAGGAAAAAGCCGACGAAAAATTCCAACGCGGGGGGGGGGGGGTCCAGAATCATGTCCTGAACTCATGGTATCCGTTTGTGCGTCGATGTCCCTTACACGCTGTATAGCTCCATCCCTCCTTCTCGCTCGAACGACTCACGCTTTAACACGTCATAGTAGGGCCGATGTTGTTCTGTCATCTGGATGGTCATACAGCTATTTGTGTGGCTTCGCGAAATGCGTCATGTCACACAAAGGCGAGTTGAAACAAAGTTTTCAAGCAGAACAACCAATTTAAATAGTTAACGACGTCGAAATCGAGCGTTGAGAATTTTCTTTTAAATGTTAGAGATGAATATTAAAAGAAGCAATAAGATTAGACACACATAAAACAAATTATAAATCCTTATGCGGAACATAGCGAGTTTAACAGTTGAGCCTCATTATTGGGAAGATTTGAGCTGGTCTCGATTTTGAATGGGTCCCTTTATTATATCTATGGTCCCGACTGTTAAAGTATGTGTGCTATGTTTCGCATTAGATTTTTTAAACATCTTTTTCAATGGCGGCGATGGATTCGAATTATTGAATTATAATTTCAAGTATAAATTTAATTTACCCCATAACTTAGATGTATCCGGATAGTTTCGTTATTTTTCTTCCCAGAGAAAAGTTATTAAGTACTTACTTTTTCAAAACTGGTGCGCCAACTCCGCCGCTCCGGCCCCGGCGACACACCGGTGTGTCGCGAATTAATCGCAAATTTAATTTTTATTTACCTATTACATAAGATTTACTTTTTTTTGGGAATTTTCACATGTCGGGGCCGCAGCGGTTAAAGCTTTGGGTTAAGCTGCTGAACAATGTAGGTATAAGTACATACTAAACTTCGCCCGTATGGTGCCGGGGCGCAAAAGAATAGCACCATCCCATCGAAGTCAAAGTCAAAGTCAAAGTCAAAGTCAAAGCATTTATTTCAATTAGACCATTTACAGGCACTTTTGAATTGTCAATCGCTTCCTGTGGGTGTCGTATGAGGCGACTAAGGGACTCACCAGAGAATGGGCAGCAGCATTCTTTCGGTACATTGCAACAGCTATACTGCGATCGCCAACCCGCCTGCCAAGCGTGGCGATTAGGGCAAACGAAGAGCACAACAAAAAAATGGCCCCTAGTGCCCGGCAGCGCGTCTACTCTTGACTCCGGTAGCGGTCAAGGTTATGACGATGCAAGGGGTGCTAAGAATCCCCGGAGTGGATACAGCTACCGTAAAAAACACCGACGACTGGACCTGGCAACATTAAACATGAGAACACTCCGGACCGACGAGAAGATCACCGAACTTGAGGAGGAATTGAGCAGGTTGCGATGGAGTGTTGTGGGATTGTCTGAAGTCCGAAGAGAGGGGGAGGACACGACAATTCTCAAATCCGGCAACCTGTTCTATTTCCGGGAGGGTGACCAGAAGTCCCAGGGTGGTGTCGGGTTTTTCGTCCACAGGTCCCTCATGTCCAATGTGGTGAGGATCGAGAGTGTGTCGACCAGGGTGGCGTACCTTATACTCAGAATATCGTCAAGATATTCGTTGAAGGTCGTACAAGTTTACGCCCCAACCTCAACACACCCCGACGACGAAATAGAGACCATGTATGAGGATATATCCAGAGCCATGCATGGTCATAAAACTCATTTCACCGTGGGCATGGGGGACTTCAACGCGAAACTGGGCAAACGTGACGGTGACGAGCTGCGAGTGGGGCAATTTGGATATGGACGTCGGAACCACCGGGGACACCTACTGGCCAGTTTTATGGAGAAGGAGGGCCTCTATATGATGAACTCCTTCTTCAGAAAACGTGAGCACAGGAAGTGGACCTGGCAGAGCCCCGACGGTGCAACTAAAAATGAGATTGACTTCATCATGTCGACGAAGAAGCAGATATTCAATGATGTCTCTGTGATCAACGCGGTGAAAACCGGAAGTGATCACCGCATGGTAAGAGGCACATTGAATCTAAATATCAAGCTGGAAAGGTCTCGACTGATGAAGTCTACGCTCCGTCCAGCACAGATCCAGATCCAAAACTCCGAAAGCTTTCAGCTCGAACTTCAAAATCGTTTCGAGTGCCTAGGGAGCTCCGTGGACGAATACAACGATGGGTTCGTGGAAACTGTTCATACGGTCGGGTCTAAGTTCTTCAAGACTCGCCGTACAGATAAGAACAAGAGGCTCTCTGATCCGACTCTCAAGCTCATGAAGGAGAGGCGGGGGATGATTCTGCAGTCTTCAGACGATGCGTGCAAATACCGGCAGCTCGATAGACGGATCTCCAAGTCCTTGAAAAGCGACCTCCGCCACTTTAATACTGAAAAGATTAAAGACGCGATAGAGCGGAATAAGGGATCCAAGGTCTTTGCAAGAGATTTGTCTATTGGGCAGAGCCAGCTCACAAAACTGAAGACCGACGATGGCAGAACCATATCCGCCAAATCGGAGCTTCTGAGGGAGATCGAGACATTTTATGGACGAACGACCCAAGAGCTAGATTGACCCGGCATTATACCGAAGACATCCCGGACGTCAGCCTGTATGAGATTAGGATGGCTCTGAAGCAGCTTAAAAACAACAAGGCGTCGGGTGAGGACGGAATCACGGCCGAACTCCTGAAGGCGGGTGGAAAACCAGTCCTTAAGGCCCTTCAGAAACTGTTCGATTCCGTCATACTCAAGGGGAAAACGCCACAAGCTTGGAGCAGACGTGTGGTGGTACTCTTCTTTAAAAAGGGCGACAATGCCCTTCTTAAGAATTACAGGCCCATCTCACTTCTGAGCCATGTCTACAAGCTGTTTTCCAGAGTCATCACAAACCGTATCGCACGCAGGTTTGACGACTTCCAGCCTCCCGAACAAGACGGATTCCGAAAAGGCTTCAGCTCCATAGACCACATACACACGCTGCGGCAGGTTATACAGAAGACCGAAGAGTATAATCTGCCCCTCTGCTTAGCGTTTGTGGACTACGAGAAAGCCTTCGATTCGATCGAGACTTGGGCTGTGCTGCAGTCTCTCCAACGGTGCCAGATCGACTATCAGTACATCGAAGTGCTGAAGTGTTTGTATGAAAACGCCACCATGTCAGTCCGACTTCAGGACCCTGCAGCGGGGTGTGAGACAGGGAGACGTAATTTCTCCGAAACTGTTCACGGCCGCAATGGAGGACGTCTTCAAGGTTTTGGACTGGAAAAGGCTAGGCATTAATGTCAATGGCGAGTACATCACTTATCTTCGATTTGCCGACGATATAGTCGTCATGGCTGAGAATACGGAGGACCTCAGTACAATGCTCGATGACCTCAGTAGAGCTTCCGAAAGAGTGGGTCTTAAAATGAACATGGACAAAACCAAGGTCATGGTAAATACCCATGTAGCACCCACTCCTATCAAGATTGGAGTCTCTGCACTCGAAGTTGTTGATGAGTACGTCTACCTGGGACAAACGATCCAGCTAGGTAGGGCTAACTTCGAGAAGGAAGTCAACCGTCAAATCCGACTCGGATGGGCGGCGTTCGGGAAGTTGCGCGGTATCTTCTCGTCTCACATACCACAGTGTCTCAAGACGAAAGTCTATGATCAGTGCGTGTTGCCAGTGATGACCTATGGACTCGAAACGTGGTCGCTCACAATGGGCCTCATCAGAAGGCTTAAAGTCACCCAAAGGGCAATGGAGAGGGCAATGCTCGGAGTTTCCTTGCGTGATCGAATCAGGAATGATGATATCCGCAAGAGAACCAAGGTTACCGACATAGCCCGAAGGATCGCCAAATTGAAGTGGCAGTGGGCAGGGCACATTGCTCGCAGAACAGATGGTCGATGGGGCCGAAAAGTTTTGGAGTGGCGACCGCGTACCGGAAGACGCAGCGTTGGAAGGCCTCCCACAAGGTGGACCGATGACCTGGTGAGGGTCGCGGGTAGCCGATGGATGCGAGACGCACAGGACCGATGGTTGTGGCGACACTTGGGGGAGGCCTATGTCCAGCAGTGGACGTCTTTCGGCTGATATGATGATGATGATGATGACTCTTAACTAGCTGTGCCCGCGACTTCGTTCGCATGGATGTCGGAAAAAATTATACGTACAGAGGAATGAGGAGACTGGTTGCTCATGACTTAATAATAACAGCCGCAAAGGTTGATATTAAGGTTAAGCAATGCTTGCCGAAGTCGGCCTGTAGATGGCTGACCATTTTAACATACCGAGATTCCTTCGTGCCTCGGATAACATGTTAAGTCGTTGGTCCGGCTGTCATTTGTAGGTCTTTGGTAGACGTCAAGGATTGCCAGAAGCTAGAAAATCTAACACCAGTATTGCCAAGAGGTACATACCTACCGTGTTTCCCAGTTATTAGGTTTTGAAGGTCAAACAGGCAGTCGCTTTACATACCTTAGATTCCTTCGTGCCTCGGATAACATGTTAAGTCGTTGGTCCGGCTGTCATTTGTAGGTCTTTGGCAGACGTTACGGATTGCCAGAAGCTAGAAAATCTAACACCAGTCTTGCCAAGAGGTACCTACCTACCGTGTTTCCCAGTTATTAGGTTGTGAAGGTCAAACAGGCAGTCGCTTTACGTAGGTACCGTACTTTTTTTAATTGATGGGAAATCATCAAATGACTCCACCCGCTCTGTGCGGAGCGGAAGGGAATGTCAGACTATTACTGACTAAAACCCATCCGTGCTCCTCCCTCGTGCCCTTTGCTTTCCAGGGCCGCGGTAACTCTTTCGAACATAATCCGCAACTCAGGCAGCGCTTTATGTACCTAAAACAATGGTATTCAGCTGAATCCAGTTTGACTGGAAACCAACCCCAGCATAGTTGGTGAAAGGCTAGGCAGGCGATGATATTTTTAGTACCTACTGAATGAATCGACCCAGTAAAATCGTTAAACGTATTTTTTTGTTTCGATCACTAAAAAAAACGTTAAATGTGCCCAGAACCAATATAAGATTTAAATACAATTTAACACATAATTAAGTACTAAAAAACTCGCGAAACTTGTGGTTATAGGAAATGAAAACAAAGTTTGCTTTTGATTTTTTAAGTTTTGTTGAATAATCGTGCCGAAGTCAAGGTCTGTGGATGGGTGACCGTCTTAACATACCGAGACTCCTCAGTGCCTCTGAAAGGTTGGTTCCGGCTGTTATGAAGACCTTGCCAAGAAGTACCGTGTTATACAGTTAATGGGTTGTGGAGGTTTGGTAGGCAGCCGCTCCACGTAAAGTACTGTTATTCAGCTGAATTCGGTTTGATTAAGAACCGACCCCAATATATATAGTACGTCGTACTAAAACTAAAAATTCAATATCTTTTGATTTTTTGGGTCGATTTTGATGAAATAAACGCTAAATGTTATTCGGGTTAACACTTAATATTTTTAATAACTTAACTTTCGAATCCAATCAGTGGTTTTTGCGTGATGCTGACACAAACAATTGGACAAACAGACAAACAGACAAACATTTCAAAAATGGCATTTTTGCGTTTTATACCTTTTTCTTAACATTTCTCAGTTATTTTTATGCGCAATGTACAGACACGGCAAATCTACGATTTTATTATATGTATAGAATAGATAATATTTAACACAGATGTGTGAGAGCAAAACCCTACACTTCGACTTCATAATACAAATAAGGGAAACTCTCTCTGTATTATTATTAGGTATAAACTCTTTAATTAACCTTTAATATCGACCCGTGCGGCTGTTATTATTATGTCACGAGCAACCAGTCTCCTCATTCCTATGTACGTACAATTTTTGTCGACATCCATACTAACGAAGTCGCGGGCACAGCTAGTCTCTTTAATAAAAGCCGTAATTATCATACAACTATTATCTGCGGATTTCAGACCATTGAATTAATATAAGTATCAGAAAAACTCGCTGAAAGCCAAACGGTATACGATTGCTGCGAGATAAAGACGTATTCTTGAATCTTAAAAGTGTGTCAAAAAAGTGACTTAAAATGAAGTTAGCGCCTTTTGACGTCACCAATGAGAATTATAATATGGGACATTTGTATTTGGATAGCCTTAGGTCCCGTCCTAATGCTGTATGCCAGGTTGGTGTGACTTATTTTTTAATATTTACTAGCTGACCTAAAATACGTTGGTTTTCCAAATTCCATACACAGATCGTACCGAACAGAAACTTCCAGATGTTCTCCATTTTCCGGGAATCTTTGCAATTTTTATTCCCTAACAAACCTAATCGGAGATTGGGTTTTTAAACATAAATCTGCTGAATCGTTCGAGACGTCTTGTAGTGATGAGTTACTATGAGCAGATTGTAAATAAAAATGTTTAATTACGTGTACCGGTGTAACGTATGTACCTGCTTTATCTTTTTTTTGTAGTTGGTGTGATGTTGTGTTCTAATGAAAGAAGGAAACAATATTATTTTAATGATTGTTAAGTTCAGCGAAAATTATATTAGCCAAGTGGGATACCTCCCAGGCTTCAACTTAGTAATTATAATAATAAAAGCCTATAGTAACAATCTCATATGTTACATTTCATCTTAAATATAACTACTTGTGTATGTACTACAAATATTAAACATGGTTGTTTATGATAGTAACGTAATGAAATGTTATTAGACACGTTTAATTTCATTACACATTATACGTACTTACTAGATCTATATTGATATACATACCTACGCGATTTACTGTCGTTGATTTGGGTATATTATAATATAATGTTTTGAAGCGTTTATAAGGCCTCACTTTTAACAGCTGTTACTGCTTCTTTGAGGTTTTTGGTGGGTAAAATGCTCTATCAGTTCTTCTTGTATAATTTCTCATTATTCTGTAACAAATTTGGTAATTAATTCAATCATAGCTGTAGGTAGCTACTTTCATAACTAATTCATAATATATCAACGAAAGTCAAATGTTTGTGACTTCTGACACCAGGAAAGAGAAACATAATTATGTTTCCCTTTCCTGCCTTGCTTCAACTCCTTTCGCAACTTTATATTTGACCATGCTTCGTCTGATATCCAGTCTTTCCTAGTTTCTGGCTTTTTAGTCACAGAGGCAAGTACTTTGATGACGTGAGATTTGAGATATTGCCATTATTCCTCTGGATTCGTGCAATTTCCATTCAAGGCTAGTACTGGTTCGGTTTTCTTCTGAAAGTATTCATATTCCGGTTGGCTTAAGCTTGTTGTGAGCTTTTCTCTTTTGCGACAAGATTTTAGACGCACTCGTAGGTCTGCAACTAAGAGCTGGTGATCAGACTCACAATCGGCGCCTGGAAAGGTTCTGACATTCGTCATCGACGATTTCCATCGGTTTGCAACAGTAATATAGTCGATTTGGTTTCGATAGCGACCACCAGGAGATGTCCAAGTGTAAAGCCTGCGCTTGTGGTGTTTGTAGATTGTGTTCGCTATCGCCAAATTGTTGCTCACGCAGAAATCTAAAAACTTTTCACCTCTTTCATTTCTGATGCCGGAGACCGTATCCACCAACAATATGACGGATGTGATCATCATGTTCCGTGCTTCCCACCTTTGCATTCCAGTCGCCCTGCAAGATCATTAATTCACGTCTGGAGATATTGTCGATTGCTGTCTGTAACTGGCCATAAAAGTCGTCAATATCATCCTGTGATGTTTGGGCAGTAGGTGCATAGACCTGTACGATGTTTAGTGGGAGTGGGTTGCAATCTATGCGGATGGTCATAATTCTATCATTGATAGTCTCGCAGCCAGTGACAAATTTGGTTAATAAAATAAGTTATATTAGGTCTTAAAATTTTATGCAAATGGATAAAATTTTAAGACCTAATGAATATAATAATGGAACCATTTGTTGTTATAGCGGGAACAGAAATACATCATCTGGGAAGATTTCAACTATCTAGCTATTACAGTTCATGAGATACAGCCTGGTGACAGACGGACGAACGGTCTGACGGACGGACAGCGAAGTCTTAGTAATAGGGTCCCGTTTTACCCTTTGGATACGGCACCCTAAAAACTAATATACAGGGTGTCCAGTAAATAGCACGACATACTGCAGGGGGTGATAGCTTGGGTCAATACCTACCAAAAGAACACAATATATGTTCAGCAAAATCTTACGGATTTACAGTTTTACAAAATTTTCCGAAATATCGAAAAATCTCTACCTTGAAACAGATTTTTAAGCATCTCGTAATGAAAAATTCTTTTTCTACTTTTTTTTTACATCAAATTATTTGTGAATAGTTACTTCACTCATTGACAAGTCTTTTTTCTATCAAAAACAATAATGTTTTCAAGAAATACAATTTTTAGTTTAAATTTTCACAGAACAATTTTCTTATCATATTTTGTAAAACTACAAATCCGTAAGATTTTGCTGAACATAATATTGTGTTGTTTTGGTAGGTATTGACCCAAGTTATCACCCCCTGCAATATGTCGTGCTATTTACTGGACACCCTGTATTTGTACACCAATTTCATTGGTAGGATATGGAGCTCGACTGAAATGTTAACATAAGACCTTTATTGTAATACTGTGTGTTCACAAATACAGATTGATTGATTGAGCTTATTTTTTTAGTTGTAATAGCCTCTATTAACCTTCTATTTACTTAATTTGAAAAAAAAAAAGTTTCCCTTAATTCTTAACAAGTTATGTCTTTCTCCCACAGATAGACGCAGCCACAGGCGAAAGTGAGACAAACGCCTCTGTCCTCGCCCGTTCTATCCAGCTAGCAAGATGCTTCCGCAAGTTAGGTGCGAAGCCTGGAGATGTCCTGGCTTTGGGCGGGAAGAAACACCTGGATCTTAACATACCGTACTACGCAGCACTCATGAATGGCTTACCGATTGCTGGAGTGGATCCACTGTTTAAACAAAGTGAGTACCAGTGTCGATCAATAAGTACCCGTTATTGACGACAGGTGACAGGTTCACTCACCGACTGGTGAGTAAAATTGACATACTATCGTGTGCTGTAGTTATGGCTGTAGTCTGATAAATGCCAACTTGCTTAATTTGAGGTTATTTCATTGGCTAGTTTTTTGAGAGCTGTTGGTTTCTTTCGTGTCTCGTGTTTCTCAAATAGAAAATGGCAAACGAGCAATTCAACAACGTAATTAGTATTTTTTATTTTTGGACGGAAAAACGCGATGAAATGTAACAAACACAAAAAAAAAAACAGTCGAATTGAGAACCTCCTCCGTTTTGGGAAGTCGGTTAAAAAGTGAAGTTGGATGCTGTCTATGGGGACCCTTCACCGTCCATGACAACCGTGAGATATTGGTTCAACGAGTTTAAGCGTGGTCGTACAACTGATTTAGATGAGGAGCGGCCAGGCCTCAAGTCTGCTATTACAATAGTGTCAGAATGGTCTATCATTGATTTCATAATTGTTGATTTTGACAAGTTTGGTAATGTACTAATATAAAAACGTCATTATGACTTTCCAATGGTCAACCACTGACACTCCATTGAAAGAAATGAGGCCGTAGTAGGCGTCTCGTACGGAGCGGCAATTAAAATTTAAACGATAACATAGGTGTGAAAAAGGTCTCGGCGCGATAAGTGCGATTGCTAACTCTGGACAACAAGCGGGTACGAGTAACAATGTTGAAGCAGTGTTTAGACCATTTCAACCGAAATCCGAGTTTTTACACCGAGTTGCCCGAGTTGTCATCGTTGATGAAACCTGGATACATTATTAGTTATTACACACCAGAGACCAAAAGACAATCTGAGCAATGGATTTTTCCGGGTGAATCTGCTCTGAAGAAGGCAAAGACAGTCCCCTTAGCCGGAAAAGTCATGGCCACGATATTTTGGGATTCTAAAGGAATGATCCTCATATTTACAGAAATGAAGAAAACTTACAGGGCACTACTACAGTGAATTATTAGACAGATTCGATAAGAAATTCGAGGATACGCAGCCCCATTTGTCCAAGAAAAAGGTTTCACCATGACAATGCGCCAGTGCATTCGTCTCTGATTGTGGATGCAAATTTGCACGACTTGCGCTAAGAATTACTTCGGCACCCACCTTACTCGCCCGACTTGGCACCTTGTGACTTTTTCTATTCCCTAATATGAAAATCTGGCTAGGAGGAAAAAGATTCAGATCAAATAAATAGGTTATCGCGGATACTGAAGAGTATTTTGCTGAGTTTGGAAAATCTTATTTTTAGTAGGGTTATAAAAATGGGAGAACCGTTGGGAAAAGTGTATACCGAAGCCTAAAAGGAGACTTCGTTGAAAAATACGTTTTAAAAAAATTAGACAATAAAATTGCGTCTTCATTTCTAACACTGATTCGGTAACTGGTCACTATATTAGGACAGTAACTAGTCAATTTGTTCAATACTAACTTTACGCTCACAAATGTATAGAGGCGGACTTAGTGCCTGCCGGCTAGTCTAGATTTAATAAATCATAAAACTGTTGTTTTATGATTTATTAAATCTAGACTAGCCGCGAGTCACAACAAGTTACTAATTTAAAACACTTGTCCACATTTGTCCACAGCCGAAATACAAACACTGTTCAAGATATGCTCGCCAAGAATAGCTTTCTGCCAGAAGGAACTCCTGGAAGCCTACCAGGCTGTCAAGGAGGAACTGGGTCTGAACACAGAAATCATCTGCTTCGATGAAGGGAAGCACTCTCTGGCCAGCTTCATCGAGAAGTATGATGATAAGGACGATCAAGAAAAATTTCTGTTAGTATTTTTGTTTTGTAACATCGCGGATTCTTTTTATACATTTTTGTTAGGGTTATCTTGCCAAACAAGAAACCTACTTTATTTTCCACATTATCAATTTTTACAAGAGTATGTAGAAACACGAGGAAAAACATATTATTAAAAAAATAAAACCGAATTGAGAACTTCCTCCTTTTTTGAAGTCGGAACCTCTGGCACCCAAGCTAAGATTAAACTTGTGTTATGGATGCCAGGGCTCATTAGTCATCACTCTCTAAAAATTACATATATCAACTGTTTGGCGATACACCGGATCATAAACAATTATTTTTAAAAAGAAAATGAGGTAAAACACCAAAATAAAGACAAAAGAAAATGTGTGTCTCTTTGCTGTGAAAGCGGGGGTATAGATATGGATGTTTCGTGTGTGTAGTGTGTGTTTGTGTTACCTATCTGAAAAATCAGAAATGTCAAAAAAGCATTTCTGATAGGCTCTCAATCTCCTGACAAGTAAGAGTTGTGAGCCATTGACTCACTCTCTTTTTAAATTCGAATTTATTTGTGTTGCAAATATTGCATTGTTCATTCACTGCATTATAAATTCGACTGCCTCATACTCGAAAGTGTCTCTCAGCTAACTAGCTACCAGAAGATCAAAATATGTCTGTTCTGCAAGTACGCTGTAGAACCGGACTCGGTTCTAAGGGTACTGCAGGATAGACATATTTTGATCTTCTGGTAGCCAGATGACCCGCACCAAGATCCAGTGAGCCATGTCTCCGCAAGACAGTGCTGGGCACAAAGAGCTTCTTGACGGCCATCACGTTGAAGTCTTTATAGTTGTATGGTGTTATACTAGAAGTTCTAAAAACGTTACGCCCTTCCATAATCAATGGTGTACGATTTTGGAGCGCTTCCCCACACCGTCATACCAAAAGAAAGTAACGACTGGCAGAGTGAGAAGTAAACCATCCGAAGAGTGTCTGTGTTAATACTTACTAAGTTACAAAAAAATGATTAACTAAACACTAGAACTAACAACTGTTCGTGAAATCGTTGAGCTCCTTAAAGTTCTAATTATAACCTGCTTACAGAATAAATATCATTTAAAATAACAATTTGACATAATAGGATGGTATGTACCTACTATGTGTGAGGTTTATGTCATGCATGACGCATGTTATGTTTGTGTTTTGTGTTACAAAAAATGCTTTGAAAATGTTATTTTTCATTTTCTCATTTTCCTTCATACAGGAGATCATTCAGGCGTCGAACATTTTATACCCAAATACGGCCGTGTTCTTTGGTACGGACGAACACCTATAGAAAAATGCGACACTAAGAACTAGATTTTAGACTTTACTTATAGAAATCAAATTGAAATTGTCTTATCCAGGCCAGTGATCATCGATCAGAACAAGCACTATGCTTGGTTGATCTGCACAGGAGGAACATCTGGCGTCGTCAAACTCGCTGCTTTCACTCACAAGTCCTTCATGAAAAAACTGGAGATGCTGAAAACCGAATTTTCTTTTAAATCACAGCTGTAAGTAACTTTTTAACTACGCTATGCGATTTTCATTGGTATGGTGAAAATTTCGGATTCTTTGGAGAAGGTATTTTTGTGTGCCTGGATCAACATATTCTTAGTTATTCATAGTTTATTTCATTCAAAAAATGCCATTCACTTCTTATTTCTCGAGGAAGTTGTATGGCTATCTCTACTGGACCTTCCTTATATAGTTATAGCCCAACTGCTGTACTCTTTAATAAAATGTGGCTTGACAGTACAAATAATTTAAAGAGTCTTCAATGGTGATCTTATGTATTAACCTTAGAATGTTGCTTATCGGGGACAGTAAAGACACGAATAATAATAGACCAGTATCTGTGTAGCCAGTATTCAGCAAAGTATTTGAAATGATGATGCTTAATCAAATGCTTAATCATGTTAACACGGATAACATGTTGCGCGATAAATAGTATGGTTTCACCAAAGGACGTTGTACAACTGACGCTGGTGTATCTTTACTAAAACCTATCTTCAATGCGTGGAAAGAGGCGCAAGCTGCCATATGCATCTTCTGCGACCTGTCTAAAGCGTTTAGTTGCTTTAATCACGAAACATTAGCTGATATTCGAGCATTACGGACTAGGCAAAATAGCATTAAACTTAGTCAAATCTTATTTGAACGAAACACAGAAATTAGTCCAAATAAACGGTGTCAATTCCTAGGGCAAAAAAATGTGAAAATGGGCATCTCCCAGGGCTCGATTTTGGGTCCTTTCTTATATTTAGTTCATATAAATGATTTACCCCATGTATTGCAAAACAAGCTAAACATGGTCTTGTTAGCCTTTGTTGGTGTTGGTTTTTGGTTCACTGCTAAAAATTTGGTTTTAAATGGGAAAAAAACGAAGTGCATAAGATTTGCCTTACCAAATGTTTGAGATAGAGAAAATATGGAGGCGCCGCGATATTTACGAAGAACGTGGGCGGCCTTTCCTCAAAGAGATTGATGAAATAATTTTAAGAATGCCAATTCGAGTGACGGTTGGCGCAGTGGTTGAGCAATAGACTGCTGCGCTGCGTGTCGCGGATTTGATTCCCGCACGGAACAAATATTTGTATGGCCTACAGACAGTAGTTCCGGGTCTGGCTGTTTGTGTATGTGAGTTTATATGTTTGTAAACGCACCCACAATACAGGAGAAATTCCTAAAGTGGGGCAACGTTTAAAAAAAAAATCGCTGTGGTTGTGTGATTCTTGTCAATAGTGGAAACACAGATTATTAATTATAATATCGTTACAATAATAAATCTTAATGTCATAAAATAAAGATGCATTTTAACTATAAAAATGTATCTTATTAAAATTTACGAAATCTAGTCTTCCAGACTTTCTTACTTTAATTCTAGTGTTTAAGTTAACAACGTATCCCTATATTTTAGTTAGATTATTATTGTTGATATTTGTAAGTATTGACTTTATAAGAGAGAAGACGGTCAATGAAGTGGATTTGTTTTTTGGAATTCAAATTGTTCGTTACTTATTATAAGAAATTTGTTGCAGAAATCTATAAGTCTTTTATACATGCATTTTTCATAAATTTTAGACAAGATTGGTATTAGGGTAATAGGCCTGTAATTACTGATTTCACTCTTATCTCCCTTTTTGAATATTGGCTTTATGATCGATAGCTTTAGATTCTCAGGAAAAGTTCCGGCTGAGAATGACATATTAATTAGGTGAGTCAAAATAACACTCAGTTCATAACAACAGGCTTTTATGATTTTGGTGCTTATTTCATCATAGCCCTGTGATCTAGTATTGGACAGAGACATTATTTCCTGTCGAACCTCACTTCCCAACATTGGTTTGAGGAAAATCGAGTTGACACAAGTATTTTTCTCAAATCTTTGTCCAGGACTTAGTTGCGTAGGTATATGCGTTGAATTTACATAACGGTTGTTGAATGCAGAAGCCATTTCTGCAGGATCCGTAATCACACTATCATCTAATTTTATGGTTTCTATGTTGTCTTTGAGGTTTCTATTATTTATTTCGTTTTTAATGACAGTCCAAGTGGCTTTACATTTGTTATCATGTGCATTAATATATTTTATGTTCGCGTTCTTTTTAGAGCCATAAATACATTTTTTTAGAAGATAAGAATAATTGGTATATTTAGTTTTATTAAATGAATTTTTATTTTGGTAATATTGGTAGCGTAGTTCCCTTTTGGTTTTACAACTTCGTCTAAGTCTTAGTGCTTATCCACTTTTGCCTGTTTGCATTATTAGAGTTTATCTTTACTCTTACCTTGGGAAAACAGAGGTTGTAGAATAGGCACAAGAGTTCATGAAACTTATTAAATGCGGAATTTGCATCAGTGGTTCTATAAATGTCAGACCAATAGAGGTTTTGCATGCGTTCTTTGAATTTCCGGATATTGTCTAAGTCGAAATCTCTTTTACGAATATAGTATATTGTTGCTTTATGTGATTTATATTTAGTAGGAAAGCTTAATATTTGTGCAGTGTCATGGTCTGAAAGATGTAAAGGTAGAACGGTTGCAGTTGCATCGGGAATGTTGCTTAGGATATGGTCAATACACGATAGTTTACGTGTGGGTTCATTGATGTGAATTTTCAAGTTATTACTGTTGGCCAAGTCTTGTAACTCATTTGTGATATTGCCTTTCTTTAGTGTATTTATGTTGAAGTCGCTAGCTACAACAATTTTTATTTTGTTTTTATATTTAATTTGCAAATTGTTTTAAAATTTGATGTAATTTTGCTAAGAATTGATTCGGATCAGATTGAGGTGTTCTATAGACACAGTAAAAGTTTCAGATAGACATATAGTATCTGGATCATTATCTGTCTCTTTTAATTCCTGAATTGTAATTTCTAGTAGTTCTTGTTTGGAAAGGATACTGGCAATATTTTGGTGAAAAATTTTGAAATGCTGCGTTTTATTGATTTGAGACTGAGTCACGAAAAAATGAGTCGCGTGAATTTGATACAGAGAAGTAATAGGGTATAGTATCTTTCTGAGCCGCATTGGAAACTGGAGTGCAGCATTCAGAACGCTTTGTGCTATCAAGACGTCTTTCTAGTTTGAAATAGTAGGGAATTGTCCCTTTTTTAGGTTCCTGTAAGGCGATGTTTGATTTGAAACTTGATTTGCTATCCGCTAGCCTCTTTCGAATTTCGCATGGATTTAGGTATTTATCATTGTAATCAGCACAATCAATATGGTAGTTTATAGACTTACAAATATCGGATACGTTTGAGGAGGGTTGTTTGATAAATTGACATCTTTTATACTTACTGCATACGTTTTTTATAGAGTAGTTTAATTTGTTGACATTCAGGTATACGTTACTAAGGACGTTCAGTACAATAATAGTGTTATTTTTAAATTTATCTAATATAAATTCAAGCTGAGATAAAATTGAGTTTAGGTTACGGTCATTTTCACCAATGCAAATTACGAGTTTATCATCTGTTGACAGTTTGAGGTTCATACAATTTGCAACTATTTTGTTGCACGATGCATTTGGCCTCGTTTCGGCGACGACTCTGTACCTTTCATACTGACTGTTGGTTCTTGAATGTGAGATGGCTGCTCTAGCCCGACGCAACGTTGAGATCCGAAGATAAGTATCCTCTTCTTGGGTGTGATGTTTGGCCCGTATTTGGCAGTGCTAGTCTTGGTAATGGCGATGTTCACAGGCTTCTGTTTCAATTCATGTATGACTGTTTTATGGGCATTGTTACTATGTTGCATTAATATTGCAATACGCTCTGTAAGGGTTAGAATTTCTTGTTCTGCGATCTGTAACTGCTGCTGTAGGGTTAGAATTTTCTGTTTCAAGCGTAGAACGAGGTTACTGGTTTCGACTTTCAATGTAGTTGACGATGGAGTGGACGGTGTAGAACTCAGGTAATTTTGTTGTGGCAGAGCTTGATTCTTTCCCTTAGCACTTGAACTTGAGATTCGAAATATAGAGGGAGAATGGCACAAGGATTTGAAAGTGGAGTTTTCCGTAGTTAACTCGACTATTTGTGGATGTAGATCAGTGTTCTGTAGCAGTAAATTTCCCAGTTCATTTTCCGTACTTTCAAGTTTAAGTGTGAGTTGAGAGTTTAATCTAACTATTGACATGTTATGAATTCAGTTGAAATCCTAATTTTATTATTTATTCTATTGACATTGTTAGTAATCCATGTTTTTATGTTTTAATAATTCCTTCACATGTAGGTATATTTTGTTCCTTTTTTTTAATTAGCATTATTTTTAGTAACCAATTGTTTTAGTATGTTTTTGTTCAAAATTAGATTTAGGACTTATCATTTCAAGGCAAGCACTATTGTTCTAGTGAGCGCTATGTGCCCCTTAATTGTCATGTGCATTTGATCATATTATGTCATTGCCCTTGTTTTAAATTTTTGCAATGTATTTGATATGGCTGTACTTAATTTAAATAAAAATATATCTATAGCTTTTAAACAAGCTGATCGTAGCTATGATTACTCTTTATTAAATTAAACCTTATTTTAACGAAGAAAATAAGACTTTGTTCTCTCTTTGCTTGGTAGCCCTAGCATATACAAGTTTAATGTAACCCCGATTTTTCTCTTTCAGGCCAAACGGAGAAAACAACATAGGTCTGAACTTGTCCCCCGTGCAGTGGGTGTCTTCTTTTTTAGTCGCAATATTTTCACCACTGCTACATCGGACGCAGTTACAGACATCTAACCCCTTGACCACGGAACACATCATCGATATTATTAATCATTATAGGGTAAGCTTTTACATAAATATTTTTAAGAAGTAAAATTTATTGTTCGTTCTTGGGAGCATTCTTAGTATTCCTGCCTACTACTATTTGTCAAGCGCGGTGGCGAGTGAGTCACTCACCAACCGTAGCCGGGGGCACACGTGTTCTGTGTCTTGCATACCCTAGGATCCACCTGAGTGTTTATATAAGTGTGTTTTATTGGCTCCTGAGACATTACTGACTGACTGAATATAATATTTTAAAAAAAAAACTGACTTCCTTTAAAAAAAAGTACAAAGTAACTTTAATTTCAGAATTCGGAATTAATGTTTTTGGTTGTTTCTTCGTAATTTAACACCGACTTCCGAATTGTAGTGTGTTCTAAATGTGGACTCATCCGTCCGTATTATCACATTTGCAGCAAAGTCAGAGATTTCGTCATGCTGTCGTTGTAACCACCGACAGTACCTAACACAGGATCCTCTGTCTCCGGGAAATAACGCCTGCACTTTGTGAATGCGATAAGGGCGCTGGCGATCTCTGCGTAAAACCCGATGAACAGTCCAGTGCGAGCTGCCGTGCGTACTTCCAGTCGTGGGTTCCGCCGCACGGCACTCAAAATGTGGTTCACTACTACACTGGGTCTAACGGGCCTTTCAACTCCCTCGCGCTTAAGCACAATCGGCTGGTTGTCTAAGACACGCTGGTATGCTCGTATGATCACTCGGTAATCTCGTGGATGACGAGCTCCTGGATACCTGTCTATGTAAATACGCAGTGCCTCACGCGCGTTCCCACATGCTTCGCCATAACACATTAGTATATTACCGTATTCTTGGACACTGGAGTAATCGTTAAGTCCAGATGATATTTTAAATCACACACAAATGTAATATTATTAGTATTATTTTATAACATCCCTTTGACCTCGCCGACAGTTACCTACCGTTTCAGTACAGTGGCGTAGTTATCATGGGTCTCCCCAACAAACTAGTAGAACGAAGAAACATCCGATAACTTTTTTTCCGTCGACTTTAGCAAAACATCGTGGTTATTTATCACGCTCACCGACCTTATCTCCAGCGCGGCAGTTGCACGTTCAAAAGAGTACTTAGATCTTATGGAGAAGAACGTGCAAGAAACTCCATGGACACACTTAAAAATCGGTATTTTATTGTAACACTTTAAACAGTATCCCATGAAAGATGTTGCTACTTTACCAAGTCTGAAACCTGGTTGAACTAATTGGTTCCTATTTATAGTGACATAGTTATGTCTGTCGCCTCGTTTACTAAAAAGATGCAGATTCTTTCTGACGTAATAATAATTTCATAGGTAGATTGACAAGACACCGTCATGATGTTAATTTCTTTTAACAGTTCCCTTAGAGAATCGTGCCGGCGGAGGTTGTAAATGGCTCTGATGGCTCTTTTCTGTAGAATAAAAATAGACTCGATATCAGCAGCCCGTCCCCATAGCAAATATGGTAAGAAATTATACTATGAAAGTAACTAGGGCTCAATTTTAGGTCCTTTTTTGTTTTTAGTATATATAAATGAATTGCCCCATTTATTGCAACAAAAACTTAATATGGTGTTGTTTGCCGACGACACCTCTTTAATTTTTAAGATAAATAGACGGACAAATAATCTTGACGTCATAAATAACGCCCTAATGCAAGTCCAAAATTGGTTTACTGCCAATAATCTAGTTCTAAATGAAAAGAAAACGAAATGCATAAGATTTGCCTTACCAAATGTCAAAGGCAGTGATTGTGACATAATATTGAACGGGGAAAAACTTGAATTCGTCGATAAAACGGTTTTCCTGGGAATTACGCTTGACTCAAGGCTACAATGGGGTCCTCATTTAACATCTCTTGCAGGACGGCTAAGTTCAGCAGCATATGCTGTTAGGAAAATCCGCCAATTTACGGACGTTGATACCGCGAGACTGGTTTATTTTAGTTACTTTCACAGTATCATGTCTTACGGTATTTTACTATGGGGACGGGCTGCAGACATCGAGTCTATTTTTATTCTGCAGAAAAGAGCCATTAAAGCCATATACAAACTCGGACGACGCGATTCTCTAAGGGAACTGTTTAAGAATATTAACATCATGACGGTACCTTGTCAATACATTTACGAAAACATTATGTGTGTTAGAAAGAATTTACACCTTTTTAGTAAAAGAGGCGACAAACATAATTATGCTACTCGAAATAGGGACCAATTAGTTCAACCAGGTTTCAGACTGGCTAAAGTATCCTCATCTTTTATGGGGTACTGTTTAAAATGTTATAATAAAATACCTCTCCATATATTAGAACTAAATGAGACAAAATTTAAATCTTGCATTAAACGCACACTATGCAGGCAAGCATAGTATAAGTTAGGGGAATATATTGAAGATAAAAATGCTTGGCTCAGTGCTGGTCCTGCTCCACAGCCACTAGGGCACACAAAGTAATCTGTTAGCATTTGGAAATATTGTTGGACCGGATGAAGATTGTAAGAATGCAATATTTTTCATTGTATAGACTCAATTTATTTAGCATTGTATAATTTCATGCATTAACGGCACATTTGTGAGTACTATGTACCTTAAATTTAAACTATAATGATCATTTTGAGTAGGTCTTTGACTTGAATGTACCCTGGCGAATGGGAATGTCATGCTCACTCAAAAGTCTGTCTGATGGTGGCGCGTGCGTTGGATCATTTGGCTCCCTTAAAAATGGTTGAGCCGAATGGTGCTAGCGTATGCGTCATGTTCGTGAACGGGCGCCGTCAGCTGAGACTGGTCATCCCTTGGCTGCCATGGTTTATTTAATTATTTCTTTGAACTGTTTCTTTTTACTCCGGACTCTTTTATCCTGCACGTCTTTTACATTGTTCTCACATATGTATTATTTTAATATGAATGATGTAACCATAATTTTGTAACAAAATATTATTTTTTTTAAAAGAGTGTCCGTGGAATTTCTTGCACGTTCTTCTCCATAGAGATCTACGCCTTGGAACGTGCAAATAGCTTCATCTTTTTGACCGACCGACCTTGACAATTCAAAAGTGCCTGTAAATGGTTTAATTGAAGTAAATGCTTTGACTTTGACTTTAACTAAAATATACTGGTCTCGCGATTTCAACATCTGTAAACTGTCGGATTTTGCCAACAACTTATGCTGCTGAACTTAGCCTTCCTGCAAGAGATGTTATTAATGAGGACCCCATTGTAACATTGAGTCAAGCGTAATCCCCAGGAAAACTGTTTCATCAACGAACTCTAGTTTCTCCCTATTCAATACTATGTCACAATCACTACTTTTGACATTAATTGGTAAAGTAAATCGAATGCACTTCGTTTTTTCCATTTAATACTAAATTATTAGCAGTGAACCAATTACCTATGTACCTGCATTAAGGTGTTATTTCATCGTCAAGATTGTTTGTATGTCTATTTATTTAAAAAAATTAAGATGTGTCGTCAGTAAGTAACACCATATTATGTTTATTTTGTAATTTATGGGGCTTATCATTTATATACACTAGAAACACAAAAGGACCCAAAATTGAGGCCTGAGGTACCCCCATTTTCACGTTTAATCCTGTTGAATTGTTGCCGTTTATATGAACTAGCTGCTGTCTATCATTCAAATACGATTGTACTGAGGCTGTTTTACCTAGTCCGTAATGCTCCAGTTTCAGGAGTAATGTTTCATTGCTCACACATTCAAACGCTTTCGACAGGTCACAGAAGATACCTAGCATCTTGCGCCTCTTCCCACGCATTACAGATATTTTTTAATAACTTTACACCAGCGTCAGTTGTACAACGTCCCCCTGGTGAAACCGTATTGTTTATCGTGTAAGATGTTATTCGCGTTAAAGTGACTGAGCATTTGATTGAGCATTACCTTTTCAAACACCTTGCTGAAAACTGGCAACACAGATACGGGTCTATAGTTATTAATATCTTTGCTACCCCCGGATTTGAACAAAGGAGTTACCTTACTGTATTTCATAAGGTCCGGAAAAACCCCTTGATCCACACACAGATTGAATATAAAGGCTAAATACGGCGCTATAGTGTCATTAGTGGAGGTACAAACTTTTGCAGACATACCCCATAGATCTTCGGTCAATTTGATCTTGATTTGCTTAAAAGCTTTTATTATTGCAATAGAGGTTATGTGCTCAAAGTTAAATTCAATCGGGCAGGCTGAATCGTTCGCCCTTAATAATTCAGCAGAAAGCGAGGGAGAAGAGTTTAAGTTTTCAGTGTACTGATTCTTCAGCGACTTCTTTACTATCACTTATGAGTGTGATAGAGAGGGTAGGTGTTAATAATATTTAAAAATATAATCCAAGCAAGTATATGGCAAATATTTATTTTAAATAACCCATTTTAACATCGACACTAAACCTTTATTATCCCAGAAAGTAAATTATAATATTAAAATAAGATTCAAGCAAGTATATGGCAAGTATTTATTTTAAATAACCCATTTTAACATCGACACTAAACCTTTATTATCCCAGAAAGTAAATTATAATATTAAAATAAGATTCAAGCAAGTATATGGCAAGTATTTATTCTAAAAAACCATTTCAATAAAATAAAGCTTCCATAACATCGATACTAAACCTTTACTATCCCAGAGGGTAAATCATAATGTATCAATTAAATAACACGTAAATAATGATATCAGAAGTATCGTTAGCAATAGTGTATGTAGATTTAATATTGTAATCATAATTATTTATATTCACCATTACCCACTGATATCATTATTTCACACAACAATTTAGGAGAACCCAACATAGCTATACTTCATAGATTACATACAATACAATAGGTACAACATTTCATATAAATATAAGCAAAAATACTTAACTGGTGATCAGCGGCCCTAGCATGACGTGTTAAAGCGTGAGTCGTTCGAGCGATAAGGAGGGATGGAGTTGTATAGGGTGTATAGCTCCATCCCTCCTTCTCGCTCGAACGACTCACGCTTTAACACGTCATGGTAGGGCCGCTGCTCGGTCCGACTGCTCGACGAAGAATGTGCCAAGTATAATTTACCTACTCTGTGGAATGTGCCTCAAGACGTTGGGCTCTCGCTTTTATAGGCAGTGGCAAACAAGTCGAATCAGTACAAGAACACGTGTACAAAATTGATCAAATAGATTACTAGACTGTTCTTTACTTAATTAAAGCGATATAAATGTATTGAAAAAAAACTATAATAATATAACAGAATAAATATTGTGCTAAATAAATAGTGTAAAAGTGGTTTCAACAATGATTTCATAATTAAAGCAGTGACAAACAAGTCAAATCAGTACACAAAGTACTAGACTATTCTTTACTTAAATAAAGCGACATATATCGCTCACCTAGTAATATATTGGCACATCTACGTTTTTCACATTTTACAGAAACGAGGATCAAAGATTTTATAAATTGTAAAAATGGATTTATGGGTTTATTTTACATTTTTTTACTGATTTTATGGGTTTGGTAAAAAAATGTAAAATAAACCCATAAATCCATTTTTACAATTTATAAAATCTTTGATCCTCGTTTCTGTAAAATGTGAAAAACGTAGATGTGCCAATATATTACTAGGTGAGCGATATGTGTCGAAAAGATTAATTATATTACGGAACAAATATTGTAATAAGTAAATAGTGTAAAAGTGGTTATAACAATGATTTTATAATTTGAATCACAACCGAACCAACTTCCGGAATCAAAGAAATCTCAATTTCACTTTAACAATTAAAAATAAGTTGCTAAAAATTAAAAAGGATATAACACGGCCATTCTGATATGTACTTCGTTCTCGAAGTACATCTTTAATCAAATAATTTATGTCATGAATTATTATTAAATTACACAATCATAAAACATAACAAACAAAGTTTAAAGTTAATTATATTTACAAATTAATTTAGATATAACATGGTCATGGCAATCACCTACTTTGGTTTTAAAATGGTACAAAGGCACACAGGCAAAGCCACAGGCACAGCCAGTTATTTATAATTTATCAGTATTCAGAGACTTAAATAGCATCTTCAACAATAGCATTCTCCATTTCACCTGGCCAAAATCGTAGCTTGTCTTTAGAAATTACGAGATTCCTTTGACCTCTGCCACGCAAACTATAACGATCATTATTCAAAATCTCGAGAATTTCATGCGGCCCCCTAAATTTGGGTTTCAGCTTTTCGTGACGTCTATGATCCTGGTAAACATAAACAGTATCCCCAACATGATAAGTTTTTTTTTTTTGACGGCATACTGCATCGAAACGCCTTTTTGAGCCACTACCCTAAGACGATTGTGAGCGAGTTCTCGATCTGCTCGAATGTCGAAATCATGTTGAGCAGCGTGATCACCATAAAGTTCGTTTAAGCGAGCCTGGACACAAGATATATTTGCATTACTACCAACTAGTAGTCGTATAAGGGAAAAACCCGTAGATTTTTGAATAGTGGTATTTATGGACTGCTGTAGGTACTTTCCATAGTTCGTTCGGCCAATCTGACACATTACCACACGACACCTAGTAGTCAACATATTAATTACGGTTGTGACGTATCTTTCGGCTTGACCGTTACCACGCGGTGTTCCGGTGGCTATCATGTTTCTCTTTTCGTCATGAAACAGTTTCAATAAAGGAATTCTATTGTTTCTGGGAACAAAAAAATTAGGTGAAGCGTTCGGATCAGCATTGTAATATAATAAATTATTTAATACTACGTACTGGTTTTCATCTAAATCTCCTACCTCAGCCCGTTGAATTAACGAAAGTGTTTCTGGGTCATTCTGCTGTGCTATTTCAAGCCAAGATCGAGAGTCATTTGAAATTAGGTTAACTGAATGGAACGAACTATCGAGGGTAGCCGTGATAGGTACCTCAACAGGGCAAAGACTAAGAAAGTCCACGTGGCTAATAAATTTGCCCTTTCTGTAGACTATCTCAAAATCGAAGTCCTGGAGGTAGGTACGTCCACCAACGTGCTACTCTAGGAGATAAATCTTTCTTATTTGCCGTAGATTTAATAGCATTACAATCAGTTTGATTTTAAAAATGCCTAACAGGTTAACTCTAAATTGTTTTAAAGAATTGTATATAGCCAACGTTTCTAAATCATATGAACTATATCTAGATTCAATTAAAGAAGTACGTTTACTAAAATATGCTACGACTTTATTGACATTATTATAATCTTTTTGTAATACAGTGGCACCGTATCCAAGAGAACTAGCATCTGTATGGAATTCGGCCGGTAAATCGGGATTATAAATGCTCAGTAAGGGTTTAGAAGTTAAGATTGTATTACATAATTTCGGGCAGACTCTTGTTCGGACCCCCATTCCCATTTTTGATTGTTACTGGTTAATTTGGTGATACAAGCTGTACGGAGAGCGAATTCAGGAATAAATTTCCGGAAATAGCTGGCTAGGCCCATAAACTGGCGCACTTGTTTAACAGTTCTAGGTGTAGGAGAATTTACTAGGGCCAAGACCTTATCGTCACTTGGTCTAACTCCCTCCTTAGATATAATGCCGACCTAAATATTGAATTTCATAATTACGAAAAATTTGCATTTTTTTTAAGTTTATTGTAAACCAGGCTTTAGAAAGTGCCTCTATTCTTAGTTCTTAATATGAAAGACCCTCCTCAATACTAGTAAATGGAATTAACAAGTCATCAATGTAAGTAAGCAAAAACTTTAAATGTTGAACCGCTTTGGTTATTGACCGTTGAAAGACAGCTAGACTGTTACAAATACCGAAAGGCATTTTTAGAACTCATAATGTCCATCGGGTGTTATGAACGCTTTAAATTTTACCGAATCAGGGGCTACAGGAATTTGATAAAAAACATTTTTCATATCTATAGATATATAAAGAATTTTGCATTACCTAAACGGTCGATTTGATCTTCGATGAATTATTATTATTATTCCTTTATTTCAGGCAGGCATCTGTGGCCCATACAAAATACAATACATAAATATTAAAAAAAAAACTATACTAATACATACAAAAATAATAACTTATAAACTAGGACACACGAAGTGACGGCGTCGAATTACGCTGCGCGGTGTCACACAGCCTACCGCGAAAACGTCGGTAAACTACACCCTTCGGCCAAAACTCTTCCTTTAGGACCAAGTCGAGATGTTGTGTTGGAACCCGCACCACAAACGACTTGAAGTTGGTGTTGTGACGCTGCTCCAGCTTCTCCACCCTCAAGGTCCAGTTGGTCTTCACCTTTATGTACTCCACAATCTCCTCAACCTTCGTGGAGTGATGTAGTCGGGACACATACAGCAACGTCGTAGGTATCGCTGGACGTAGTAGCATATTTGGTCCTGTCAGTCCAGCACCGCATTGATTGCGACAAGTAGGCTTCTTCTTCTTCTGAACTTTGGTGAAGCCATCTTCATCACACTCTTGCTTCGCTGGACAGCGCTGTATCGGATTCCCCGGAAGGGTTTCATAGCGGACGGTCTATAATTTACTATATCACCGTTTTATTTCAAATTTAATTGGCCAGTTTGGACATTACTAATATGAGTAGGTGTGGGCAAAACGTTAGGATGTTTCTTGAACATTTTAATTATTCTTTCTTTTTTTGTGTCCAAATTTTGTATACAGGATTGGAGCTCATCAAAAGAATCATATGGATTATCATTAGCTAGGTATATAGTGGCAGTAGGACACAGTTCTTTCCATGCTAGCCTACAACCTTCGTAATCTACAATAATTTGAATGTCAGTGTGTTTAACCACATTTCTACCAATAAGAAGATCATATGGAAAATCTTGGTCACGGGCCACGTGTAAATTTAGCTCTATACAGACGTCTTGAAATTTAACTGGCACTGTGATAATAGTCGAAATATAATTTTACCGTTACCTATTCCATTAACGTTTATTGAGCATGGTAAATAATTAGAATTCAGTCGTTTGGCAATAGATTCTCGTAAAATGCTACAACTTGCTCCTGTATCGATAATATAATCAATTGACATGTTGCGAATGGTGACATTAGTAGGCTTAAAATTTGAAACATTACTGATTATAGTATTGACTCGAGTATCTAGTCATTGATTTTTCTCAGGATTTAATTTTTCTGAATTCACACGATTAAAAAAACAAGTTGTCGCATCATGTCCTACCTTCTTACAAACTGTACCTTTTTTTATATTCTGTGACCCACTGTGACGAAGTTGGTTCGCTAGTTTTAATGCACTGTGAGCGGTAATGTCCCTTCTCACCACGCGAAAAACATTTTATCTACACTCACAACGTAATGTTCCAAATAATTATGAGTTCAAAAACGAATGCATAAACACGTACTTTTTTTTCGTGGATAGGTAAAATTAAAAAACATTCAACATTTCCCTTCGATTTTTAAACAACTGCATCATAAAATAACGTTTTAATTTTTAATTCAATGGCGCGGGCTCTTTGACTTAAGTCAATGATCCGGCTTTTATCTTTGCTATGGATGCGCGCGCTGCGCAGTCATTCGAATACGCAATGAGAATATCCGCCATATTGGAGTAAACTACACTTCTGGACACATCTATTGGCCCACCTTGTATTTTCAGTTTCGTTTGGTCCTAGCTAAAATTTTATATTAGGTCGAGCAAAAAGTTTTTATGCAGTTTTGAACCTGGCACATTCACAATTTCATTCAATAGTCTTTTTTTGAATTTCGAACACAGAATTTAAAGAAACAAAAGACAATTTGGAGCCTGTTTGTTGATATCAAACAATCGAATACTAAGAAAACTTGGTTTTATTGGTTTACTTGGATTTAATTCTTGAAAAAGTGATTGATATCTTTGGTTTTGCAACAAACATTACTTATTCTTAACATTAAGGTGAGGTTCTATCAATAATCTATGGATACTTCACCTGAAGTCGCCGCCCAAGCTGTGGCACTTATTCAGGCCGGACACAGCCAAAGAAACGTGAGTGCTCAACTTAATTTAAGTCGATCTGCGGTCCGAAATGTTTATCGGAGGTACCTAGAGACTGGCGGCTTTGTTCGTCGCCAAGGAAGGCCACGATCTCGGGTCACAACTGAAAGGCAGGATCGGTTCATCGTGACGACCAGCTTGAGAAATCGTCACCTTACCTCCATTGAGATACAAAACCAACTTCGTGACTTCCACGGAGTATCTGTGAGCGCTCGAACTGTTCGGAGAAGGTTAAAAGAACGCGATATGGTACCACACAAGCCAGCTAATGGGCCCAAACTAACGCGAGCCCACCGAACAGCGCGCCTTCATTTCGCACGCAGTCATTTAAATTGGACACAGCAAGATTGGAGCCGTGTACTCTTTTCTGATGAGTCTAAAATTGTGTTACATGGCAATGATGGAAGGAAGAAGGTCTATCGACGTAAGGGAGAGCGTTTCGCACAATGCTGCTTTGAAGAGAGGGTTGCTTATGGCGGTGGCTCATGGACTGTCTGGGGCGGTATATCCGCGAGCGGCAAAACTCAACTTGAGGTTGTTACAGGACCACGGCTGCCAACATTAAATGCTGAAAGGTACATTCGTGAGTGCTTAGAACCTCACGTGATACCATACGCGGACTATGTGGGCCCAAATTTCCTTTTTATGCATGATAATGCAAGAGCCCATGCGGCCGGCATCGTCAGGGAATATCTTCGGGATGTGAACATCACAGTTATGGACTGGCCAGCCAGAAGCCCAGACATGAACCCCATTGAGCACATGTGGGACGAGCTAAAAAGACGTGTTAGGGCTCGTCAGCCAGTTGCCCAGACGATGCAGGAGTTGAAAACTGCCATAGAAGAGGAATGGGAGATGATCCCTCAAAATTTCATAGAGCGGTTGATAAACTCTATGCCTAATCGTATGAGAGCTGTGGTAGATGCCCATGGAGGCAACACGCGTTATTAAATTGAACCTTTATTTGATAAAACATGTTTTTTATTCAAAAATCAATTGCCTTTAACAAGGCGCATATCCGACTTGTTAGGCGTAGCTCCCTGTCGTATGGTATTCTGAATTCAAATTTAAAACAATACGATCGAAAAAGATGGTAAAATGTATCAGGTTTAAAACTGCATCAACAGTTTTTGTTCAATCTAGCAATCATATTTCGGTAGGGGCCATCGAAACCTAAACTCTAAGGTGGGCCAATAGATGTGTCCAGAAGTGTATTTTCCCACTTATTTTATTTCAACTGTATGAGTGAAGATAAAATAGTGTATGCAACGGCATATAATTAGGTATTAAAACACTCGTGTGATGCTATTGCGTGTGTGCACACTCGTGTTTCAATAACCCCTTTTATATGGTCGTTGCATAAACTACTATTTTTCCTGAAAATTTTCTTCGGTCGCTTTTTAGTCTTTAGGTACGTAAGCAGTAAACAAAGCTATTAATTCATGATGTTGTCTTGACACTACTGTTGAAAGATGCCATTTTCACATAAGACAGTCAAGTTCTGTTAATTGAGACTCGGAAAATATAATTTTAGTATTCTTCAAAAATCTGAATTTCTCTCTTGCGTACTCACAATAAGAGTCGGCAGAGTCTGAACAATAAGTTACAGCTTTGTATAATCGTTGCGAAAGATTTTTCTTTTCCGGGTACAGTGAAGTTAATTCAGTACAGAAAATTTCCCATGACCGACCTTCCTGAGGTTGCCAGGACACGTACCATACTAAAGCAGAGCCCTTGAGGGCCTTATCTGCTTTTGCCACTTTAGCTAAGCTGCTCCAACCAAACTCTTCTCCAAGCTTGTCAATGTGGCTATAGATATTTTGTCCAAAAAGTAAGAAAGTATAAAAAAAAAGAAAAACAAAGGAACAAAAAACAAAACTAAACTAATATTAACCTGAATGAATAAAATTATATTGTATTTATTAAATTATTTAATTAGACATATATATATTATTATTAATCAAATTAAATGTTATAAAAATAATTTAAATGAATTTTATGTACATAGTATTACATAAAATTATATTATATTATAATATGAAGCTATCACAGAGATCTGTAATCTGTGAACTCTTACCACAGTCCTTCACTTCTATAATTCTCTTGTGAATACGTGGACATTGGTGTGGGTTACATGTTTGTGATTTTAATTTTAAGGATTTATTGTTTTCTTTGAGCATGTAACTGTTTTTTGTCCCCAATAAATAAATAAATAAATGTCTGCACACCACGCCGCTGCGCCGCTGTCAGTGGTGTCTGGATCGAATATCGGGAGAGCCTCCTCCTGCCGTCCCGTCCTGCCGATTCTTGCTGGATAACGCTTCTTTGATAGAAGTTAACAGCCCTTGGAGAATCTCTTGCTCCATTTTGGTAGCGACAAAAACCCTGAAAATATAGTAGGATTAGTATGGCACTTGGGATCCCACTTCTGATGATAGAGGGTAGGTGTTAATAATATAATCCAACCAAGTATATGGCAAATATTTATTTTAAATAACCCATTTTAACATCGACACTAAACCTTTATTATCCCAGAAGGTTAATTATAATATTAAAATAAGATTCATATTCCCCAGGAAAACTGTTTCATCGACGAATTTTGGCTTCTCCCTGTTCAATATTCGTTTTATGTAGATCATACATATTTTGTCTTATGAAGGCAGTCTTATCTAGACGGTATGTTAGACGCTACACGCACACGGGTTAGTGCGTTGCTACTAGGCAGGATGCGTTGAACTTTTGCAAAACAGCTGTGCAGATACCTAATTCTAGTTTTATTATTTTATATTGCTATCTTTATTGAAAGTAAAGATTTAATAATGTTTATATTGAAAATCACATTGGGTTAGGTTAGATAAGAATAACGATTATGAATAGGCAAAAGTAAAATAAACGCCTGAAAAATTCAAAAAAGAGGAAAAATTTCAATGGGGGGTCCACAATCATGTCCTGGATCCATGGTATTCGTTTGTGCGGCAATGTTATACGCTGTATAAGAGGGATTAAAGTGTTTACGGTTCACAGCTCTTAAATTTTTTCTATTCTCTTCTAGCCAAAAACTATTTTCATGAATCCTCCGATGGCGACTGGCTTGATTAAAAATGAGAAGAAATGCGACTTAACCTGCTTCGAGCGCATCTCGATGGCAGGAGGGAAGATATACAAGGATGTTCATCTGGAGTTGAGGGTAGGTCCAATCTAACTAACCGACATTGAACCACTGCTGGGCAAAGGTCTTCGGGAGAAGAGAGGCCCCTTTCTAGAAAGATCTGTTTTCAGGATGACCCGCTCCAGGTGACACTCGTTAAGGGATGACAGTTGACCATTCGTTGCCTGTGTTTTTGTCACAACGGGTGTCGCCCCCAAATAGGTGATGGAATGAAACCTGTCCGAGGTGGAGTGCAAAAACTTTCGAACTCGCTTCGCTCGTTCTTGCATTCTGCACACTTTTATGTCTTGAGCTTTTCTGCACTATAACAAAACGACTTCTATATAACAATTAATGATCAAAAGTAAAAGGCACCTTTCACAGGTGGAGTGCAAAAATGCAGTGCAAGTGAATGCGAGTTGTTTTTAGAATTTATGTTTCCTTTTTACCTTTTTACAGAAAAGAGTGCGGCCAGGAACCCCCGTGGTGGAGTTGTACGGACAGACTGAGAATTTGGGCCATATCTTTATGGGGGGCCCAGAAGGACCAATTGGTAACTGTGGCAAGACGGCGCCAACGTTACTGGCTGTCAAGGTTGGTATCAAAGATTTCTAAATCTAATAGGTAAGGTAGGCCAGTTAATTGTAATTCTCATATAATTGAGTCCATTACGAGCATCATCAACACAGATCCATGTTGGAACGAAAAATTGATTTATTCTCCATTTGGCCAAAAAAATACTTACACTAAAAATAAAAATTCCATACTAAGGTAACCATAAAAAAAAGAAATGAAATCGTCAAAAAATTCATCGCCTTCGCTGTCGACTGGAAGTGTGCCCAAAAAACTAGCGGCATTGCCACGTTGTATGGCAATGTTTATCCTTTGTGCAAGTTAAAAACCAGCCCTTGGGTCACGCGAAGTGTCAACTAAGCGTCTTGAGAGATCTTTAAACAAGTTATGAGCACTTGGACCCCACAACCCGAGAATTTCAAACCAGAACGGCTCGAAAATGTAACTACGTACGAGGTTGTTACATTTCCACCACTTAAGGTTTTCTGCAGTCGCAACGGTAGCACCAGCACAGCACGAAGAGCTAGGAAGATGGGATGGCGCAAGAGTATCGACACAAGTAGCGTCCCACACTAATGGCCTACCCATCTTCCAAAGAAATAACGACATGCCGTCCGGTCTCTTGCCATCGTTGCGTGCCAGGCCGATGGGTTCTAATACAGCCGGAAAGCCGACGGTGACAAGAGCTCATCGGATGATATCGTTAATATTCGCATGCCGCGCTATGCGGCCCGTGCTACGACTGCATGACAGGACAGGCCGTGGTGTCCGAGGCTGTTGACAACTTCGCCACAATGGCAGCGATGAAGAGAATAACAAGGAGCGCCAAGACGCAGGCAGGCAGCGAGGCGGAAAGTAGTATCGTCGAACAAGGTGCCAATATTCGATGACGGTAGTGCGTGAAGCCAGAGCCTGACTCCCACTCACCCACAGCCAGCAGGCGCGCACGCTCTGCAGTAGTAGTTGATGTGGCAATAAGGTTTCCCTAAATTCTCTGGCCGTACACATCGACATAAGGTTCAGTTGAAAACCAGCGTCAGGCAGCGCTTAGTTGTCTGGCATTTTGCTGAACTGGACCTATTTGGCGCAGCCGCGGGGCACACAATGTTTTGTTTTAAAATTCATGTTTATTCTTGTTTGTACCTAAATCATCATCATCATCATCATATCAGCCGAAAGACGTCCACTGCTGGACATAGGCCTCCCCCAAGTGTCGCCATAACCACCGGTCCTGTGCGTCTCGCATCCATCGGTTACCCGCGACCCTCACCAGGTCATCGGTCCACCTTGTGGGAGGCCTTCCAACACTGCGTCTTCCGGTACGCGGTCGCCACTCCAAAACTTTTCGGCCCCATCGACCATCTGTTCTGCGAGCAATGTGCCCTGCCCACTGCCACTTCAATTTGGCGATCCTTCGGGCTATGTCGGTAACCTTGGTTCTCTTGCGGATATCATCATTCCTGATTCGATCACGCAAGGAAACTCCGAGCATTGCCCTCTCCATTGCCCTTTGGGTGACTTTAAGCCTTCTGATGAGGCCCATTGTGAGCGACCACGTTTCGAGTCCATAGGTCATCACTGGCAACACGCACTGGTCATAGACTTTCGTCTTGAGACACTGTGGTATGTGAGACGAGAAGATACCGCGCTACTTCCCGAACGCCGCCCATCCGAGTCGGATTCGACGGTTGACTTCCTTCTCGAAGTTAGCCCTACCTAGCTGGATCGTTTGTCCCAGGTAGACGTACTCATCAACAACTTTGAGTGCAGAGCCTCCAATCTTAATAGGAGTGGGTGCTACATGGGTATTTACCTACATTGTGTGTGCCAAATAAACTAATTTTCTTTCTTTCTTTTCATTCTGGGATGAGCCGCTTAATACAATTTTAATTATTTTATTCCCTATTCGTCCTATTTTATATTCCTTCCACGGCCCATATTCAAAATTATTAATAATCAAGCATTATTAGGACAAATAAACATTATATAATTTGAATTTAGGACTTATAACTGATATTGAAAACGGTGTTAAGACTTTTGTATATTATTGATTAGCTGTTGCCCGCGACTTCGTTCGCGTGTTTGTATTGTAAAATGATGTGGCTAGGTAAGATCAATGTGTTCGTATATCTAATACGAACAGTCAATATCTATCATTGCTTGCCTCTTTCAACATCAAATGACTCCTTTCGCTCTGGTCAGAATGGAAGGGAGTGTCAGACGCTTACTGACTAAAACCCATCTGTGTTCCTCCTAATGCTTTGCGTTCCAGGGCCGCGGTGATTCTTTCGAACAAATTCCGCAAACCTGGCAGGCACTGGCCCTAGCGGGCCTCGTCTTTATGCTGACATCTTTTTGTGACACGCGTGGAACACAACGCGCCGTCGAGTATCACCTCTTCTGTTCTAATAATTTTTCGTGAGAAACGTTGTAATGATAATGCTTCTTTCATTTCATCGAAACTATTAACAGCAGTCCTAGAAGATGTCGTTAAAAATGTGGGTATAGATTGGGACTATAGCGGTATTAACGTCAATTTTTTGCCCAACTGTCTCACTTAAGATTTGCAGATGACTTTGTGGTTTTCACTGAGAACTTCGATGACCCCCAGCAAATGCTTCAAAATCTTTAAGATGCTTCTTTTAAGTTGGGTCTTGGGATGAATATGACCAAGACGAGGTTATGGCAAACACCTTCAGCGATTCAAATCTGGAAATGAATTGTTGGAGATGATTAACCGATATGTTTATCTTGGCTATATCCTTTCAATTGGCAAAGAAAATCAACAAACGGAGGTATTGAGAGGAACACACCTTGGATGGGCCGCTTTTATCAAAATGGACGACATTCTGAAGCCTGCCAAAATTCCGCAATGTCTGAATTCCCGCCTTTATAACCAGTATGTTTTTCCCACCCTGACTTACTTACATGGACGCTCACGCAGGAGGCTGTTTACAGACTGATAGTTGCACAGAGAGCCATGGAGCGTTCCATGCTTGGTAGAGGTACGTCGTCGAGATCCGAAGACGTACGAAGGTTTTCAACGTCGGAAAACGAATTGTAGAACTAAAGTGGAGCTGGGCAGGACACTTGGCAAGGCGCGGTGATGATAGGTGTAGTAAGGCAGTGACTGAGTGGCGTCCGAGGACTGGAAGAAAAAGTATTGGTCGACCGGCGGCGAGATGGGCGGACGATATTGTTGCCATCGTGGGTAGAACCTGGATGAGGCTGGCATAGGAACGTGGGGATTGGCACACGAAAAGAGGCCTATGCTCAGCAGTGAGCGAAGTTGGACTGTGGATAATGATGATGATACACGATGTTGATGAAACTTGCTAAGTTTGTTAACACGCGATAGAGCTACATAAAGTTGTACATGGGAAAACCAACCAGAAGAGAAGTCAACCCCCGCAGAGGACATGGCGGAGCATACGGTGAAGGTCTGCCCTGCTTGGGCGGAGCACCGCCGTGTCCTCGTCGAGGCGATCAGCGACGGCGACCTCTCGCTACCGGCTCTGGTTCACTCCATGGTCCAGAGCGCGGAGGCGTGGGCAGCCGTCACCTCCTTTTGCGAAACAGTAATGCCAGTAAAGGAAGGGGCGGGCCGCGTGAAGGAGAGGCAAACGTCACGCCTTAGCCGCCGAAACAGAAGAAGACGCCCCGGGCGTTAGCAGTCGCAGGGCGATTCTCGGCCACCGTAGGCACGGGCCTGCGGACGGCGAGCGTTGGGTGGCTCGCCCGGTAACAACCAGCGGCCCTACCATGACGTGTTAAAGCGTGAGTCGTTCGAGCGAGAAGGAGGGATGGAGCTATATACCCTAAATAGCGCCACTGGTCCGAGTCGATGAAGCGTTGTGTTCCATGCGCGCCTCCAAGAGATGTCAGCTAAGTAGACGGGGCCCGTTAGGGTTAGAATTTGTTCGAAAGAGTCACCGTGACCCTGGAACGCAAAGATCATAAGGAGAAACACAGATGGGTTTTAGTCAGTAAGAGTCTGACACTCCCTTCCAGTCTACTCAGAGCGGAAGAAGTCATTTTGATGATTTCCCATCCATAAAAAAACCCCCGATAGAGTAGAGTATGGACTCCGTTGTGCGAAGGTGTCCTGGCTAAATTTGCGGGCCTAGCTCCATCCAAGTGTACAGATGCAACCAGGGTGCTTTACAGGTTGAGAGGAGAGAATTAACCGTTCAAAAAAATATTAAAATAACGTCAGTGGAGCAATCAGACCAAATCTTTTTTTTATGTTATGCATCAAATGCATAACGGTAAGTTTTGTATCAAAAGAATCACTGTTTATGACGTTTTAAAAGTACTATTAGTAACTTAAAAATATATTTTGGTGTAATTCTCATGCTTTTGATAGTTAGTACTTTTTTCAGTCAACAGATGGCATTACGGGTATCTGAATTATGAAGATAATAAGTTGATTTCTTCTAGATTGCTACAATTCCTATCAGGTTTATGTATAAAAAATATCGAAATGGTTTTGTAACTAACTAACATGTCATTTTGTGCATTCAATTATTTTGTGCATTCAATTACGAACAAAAACCTTTTAAAATCACTATTGCTTACCTCCCATAACATACGGCGTGATAATATGTAGCCTAAAGTATTCCTTGGTTTACAAAGAACATTTTTGCTGAATTTCAATTCAATCTATCCAGTAGTTTTGGCGTGAAGCCGTACCATACACACATACAAACAGATAAACAGACAAAAATTCTAAAAAGTCCCTTTTTGTTACCAGTTACGTTTTTCTAACAAAAGCCACTTATTTTTTCTCGAAAATTCTCAATGTACAGTTTTTGTTTCGTTACTGTTTTATTATATGTATAGATTGTAATATTTATGACAAACTTTAGGGCATATTGTATTTTGCGGTTTCAATTTTATAGCATGTGATATTAGGTGACATTAAGTTCGGGCAAGTAATCATTCGGAGAAATGATGATTAGGACAAAAAAAAATTATGGCAATTTAGATTATGGATAAAAAAGTTAGGGAACAGAATAGAGAACCCCCTCGGAAAGCATGGTGTGGTGTGGATGTGGACACTACACCGAAAGGTTGCCCCCAAGGGAGCGCCCTCTCGCCACTACTATGAAACCTGGTCGCAGATAACCTAGTTAGAAGACTCAACGATAAAGGATACTTTACCATTGGCAACGCTGATGACATTAACCATAATAATAAACGGTACACACGAAAACACGCTATGCAACCTCATGCGCCAAGCCTTGAAAATAGTAGAGGACTGGTGCAAAGAATATCAGCTAGCAGTTCACTGCTAGCTGATATTCTTTGCACCAGTCCTCTACTATTTTCCTACCAAAACTGAGCATTACCATGGTTTTTCGAAACCACCCTTAGCCTTTCAACTGAAACCAAATACCTGGGCATCTTTTTGTATAAGTAGCTGAATTGGCGAAGCACAGGGAATACACCACCAAAACAGCCAGAATATGCATGTGGCAATTCACACGCATGCTGGGTAGAAACTGGGGCATTAGTCCCAATTCAACCCACTGGCTATACACCACAGTTATCAGACCAATAGTCACATATGGCTCCCTAGTCTGGTGGCCCAGGACCGACTTGGGCACGGCACAGAAAAACCTTGAAAAACTGCAACGACCTGTGTGGCAATCACTAGCAGTATGAGAACTGCACCCACTGCGGCCCTGCAGGCAATGTTGGGTCTGCCACCACTACATCTTATAGTACGAGAGGAGGCAGCCCTTGCATCTTTCAGGCTCAGCACATCTGGCTTTTACGATCAGACTCCAGAATCAAGCACACACGCATCATGGAGGATGCCGTCAAGCGACAACCCATGATGATATCACCCAATGACAAAACCCAAAAGACACCATTTCCAGAAGCAGTATAACATAGTGCTAACACAAGAATTGGATGACTACTCAGGTCCCAAAGAGTTGAAAATATATACAGACGGATCTAAGACAAGCACCGAAACTGGAGTTGGAGTTTATTCCAACAATCTCTACATAAAAATATCCAGGCCACTAGGAAAGCTAAGCACCGTCCACGCATTCCGCCTGATAAGGCGGAATGCGTGGGTATTATCCAAACGGCCCATGCCCTGGAAGCCAGGAGGGTTACGAATACACATATTCGTATACACTCCGATTGTGCATCCGTCCTCCAATCACTACAAAAGAATTACATCACCTCGAAACTCCTACAAGAATGCCACAATGCACTAGAACGTGTCACGGTGACCAAACGCGGATCACTGGGAAACGACGCGGTGGATCTGGTGCTATGGTTGTTGGACCCGAACCCATAGTACCACTCCCTTTCACCCAGCTGCGCACGTGGCTACAAGAACATACCCAAACACAAGCAGAACGCTGGTGGGTCTTGGCACCGGGCTGAAGGCAGTCCAAGGAGGCTATGCCATCCCTAAACAGGAGACTTGTCAGGCGCCTTCTGCAACTGGATAGGGAAATCCTACGAATGGTGGTGGGGACCATCACCGGACACTGCTCACTGAACAAACATTTCCATACGATAGGTATAACGGACAGTCCCCTATGCAGAGCATGCATGGAGGAGGAGGAAACGGGATCGCACGTGCTCCTTGAGTGCACAGGCGTTACCGAAATACGAAGGCAAACAATTACACTTAATTAACTCACAGACATCCTGAACACACTGAGTAGACTGATCTGCTTCTGCAGGTAGGTTGGCTAGTTAGAATGACGGCCGCCATGGCTCACGTACAATGGTCCACAGCAGGACTAAGTGCGGAAACCATACCAAGTCAAAATCAAGTCAAAGTCAAAGTCAAAGCATTTATTTCAATTAGACCATTTACAGGCACTTTTGAATTGTCAAGGTCGGTCGGTCAAAAAGATGAAGCTATTTGCACGTTCCAAAGCGTAGATCTCTATGGAAAAGAACGTGCAAGAAACTCCACGGACACTCTTTTAAAAATAATATTTTGTTACAAAATTATGGTTACATCACTAATATTGAAAATGTGAGAACGATATAAAAGACGTGCAGGATAAAAGAGTCCGGAGTAAAAAAGAAACAATTCAATGAAATAATTAAAATAAACCATGGCAGCCGAGAGATGACCAGTCTCAGCTGACGGCGCCCGTTCACGAACATGACGCATACGCTAGCACCATTCGGCTCAACCATTTTTTAGGGAGCCAAATGATCCAAATGTGTACTGTGCGTGTTTCATGTATGTGCTAAATAAATGTTATTCTTTCTTTCTTTCTTTCTTCTTTCAACGCATGCGCCACCATCAGCCAGACTTTTGAGTGAGCATGACATCCCCAATCGCCAGGGTACATTCAATTCAAAGACCTACCCAAAATGATCATTATAGTTTAAAGGTACACAGTACTCACACATGTGCATGAAATTATACAATGTTAAATAAGTTGAGTCTATACAATGATAAATATTGCATTCTTACAATCTTCAGCCGGTCCAACAATATTACGAAATGCTAACAGATTTAGTGGCTACCTAGTGGCGTTGTGGAGCAGGACCAGCATTGAGCCAAGCATTTTTATCTTCAATAAATACTCCCCTAACTATAATATGCTTGCCTGCATAGTGTACGTTTAATACAAGATTTAAATTTTGTCTCATTTAATTCTAATATGTGGGGAGGTATTTTATTGTAACATTTTAAACAGTACCCCATGAAAGATGTTGCTACTTTAGCAAATCTGAAACCTGATTTAACTAATTGGTTCCTATTTCTAGTGACATAGTTATGTCTGTCACCTCGTTTACTAAAAAGATGTAGATTCTTTCTAACGTACATAGATAGATAGATACATAGATAGGCGTAAGAACCAAAATTTCATGACTTAGAAAAGAACCTTATAGAGAGGATTCATAATATCATGGGTGTAGATAAAGTCTTGCATGCAACTGCACATGATTAGGTATTATAACACTCATGCGATACTATCATCACACGAGGCGAAGTCGAGTGTGATAAACACACATTCGGGTTTTAAGAGCGTGTACGCCGTATATGTCATTCTATACAAACTTTCAAGTCATTATTATTCGAAATGAATGAACCGATTTTAATGAAACTTGGTGTGCATACGCCATCCAACCAGGTCTAAAAAGTTATTTGAGAACATTTTCGAAAAAGAGTTAAGAGGGAGAGAGAGAGCGATTTTAAGTTTTCTATAGAAAGTGAAAAATCACTATCTTTCCTCCTGAACTCTTTTTCGAAAATGTTCTTGACTAACTTTTTAGACCTCGTTGGATGGCGAATGCATACTAATTTTCAATAAAATCAGTTCATTAATTTCGAAAAACACGGACTTCAAAGTTTGTACGAAAATCCGTATGGCATAAATGCTCTTAAGACCCCTTCTTACACAAATGTTAAGAATTGTTTCATTATTCAATTATTCTTTCAAAAATTTCAAATGAGTAATAAATAATAAATAATAAACGTTTATTACCAAAATATTACACGTTTTTTAAAAACATTGGCCCCAAACTAGGCAAGCCTGTATCTTGGGTACCAATTTCGAGTTTACCATTGAAATTTTATGCTTAAAAGTAAACAAGTTCGGTAAGTAAAAATAGAGAAATTAAATTAAATTAAAAAAATCCAATGAAATAACAAACTATAAATGGTTTTCTGAATAAACATAGAATAAAGTAATAAAAATAGGAACATAAAAAATCTAAATTATAAAATTAACAAGAAAAATTTGAAAAAAACGCTATTAATTGTGAGTGTAGTGAAATGAGAGTGTAGATAAGAAAATGTTATGGTGAGAGTGTAAGTCAGTTCGTGTGAGTGGCAGTGTCAAGTTTTATTTTATCAATTTAACTACTATTTCAGCTTCGTCGTATGATATGTTTAGTAGCCAGGAAGTTAGTTTATCTTTGATTTCTTTTCGAGTGTGATTTATTATATTAGACTTCTTGAGCACATTGTTATATACATGAGTATGCAGATAAAGTGGGAGTCTTTGTGCATAAGCAGATTTAACTGCCGGAGTAGGAATCCTAAACTTCCGCTTTGTAAGTAAAATTTTTAAATCACTCCTTTTTAAAGTTGTGATGTGGGTCTTTGATGTTACGTACAATATATACAATTTCCTTACGCTGAGCAAGGTGGATTCTAAATACAGTGTGTGTGTAGGAAAACGGTATGGCTTGTGTAGTAGAGTTTTGAGGACTGCGCGTTGTGCTCTTTCGAGTGTTATTATGTGAGATTTTGCAGCTCCTCCCCAAATTCCTATGCAATATTGTATCAGCGACTGACACAAGGCTATATATACGAGTCTTTTTACGTTCACAGGTGCACAGTCTCGTATCATTTTCATAACGTAGATTTGCTTCCGTACGCGTTTAGCAAGCTCCATAATTTGTGGTTTGAAAGATAGGTGTTGATCGATTATAACTCCCAGGTATCTCATTTTGTCAACTCTGTCAATATCACAGCATGAGCATTGGGTGTCGATGTTACGTGATCTACAGCAAAATTCATCATGGATTTTTAAGCTCCGCCGTGGTATTTTTGTAGCCAATGTTTTCCTGAAAGGTATGTACTTGGTCTTTTTGATGTTTAATGTCAGCAAATTTGTGTTGAGCCAATCCGCGATCTTTTTAACTCCTGTTTCTGCTTTCTCGTACACGTCTTCCCAATCAGTTCCGTGGAACAGTATTACAGTGTCGTCTGCGTAACAGATTAGGTCAGCGTTTGGGATGGTAAGTTTGAGTATATTGTCCATATATATTATAAATAGTGTTGGACCAAGTATGCTACCTTGCGGGACTCCAAAAGTGATTTCCTGTTCTTCGCTGACTATATTTTCAACTCTGGTACGTTGCCGTCTCTTGGTCAGATAACTACGAAGCCAGTCAAGTGTTGTTCCTCTTATTCCTAACTTTTCGAGTTTTCTAAGAAGTATAGGGATAGAGATGGTATCAAACGCCTTGGCAAGGTCTAAAAATATTCCAAGGCAACGTTCGCCAACATCTGTATGATTGGCCACAATGTTTGTAAGTAGTTCGACAGCTTCAGTTGTCGATTTTCCTTTCCTAAACCCAAACTGCCTTTCTGAGAGAAGCGAATGGTTTTCTAGGTAATTAACTATACGAATATTCATTAATTTCTCCAAAACTTTTGAGAAAATGCAGAGCAGAGAAATGGGTCTATAATTATCTGGTGAGTTCGTTAGTCCGGCTTTATGAATCGGAGACACCAGTGCTACCTTCCAACCCTCAGGGAACACACCTGTTGATATACTCAAATTACATATATGAGTGAAAGGTTCCAAAATACTAGTCCTTACCACTTTGATAAGAGACGGTTTAATTCCATCCAAGCCAGGTGCACTATCGTGTTTGAGATTTCTTACTATAGAGTCCACCTCAAACATGTCTGTAGGTGTTGTGAACATTGAATCAACGGGTGATAAATAACCGTCAATGTTTGCTGCTAGTTCTTCTTCTGAAGTTGATAGACGCTGCAGTATACGTTCAGACAGGGTTTTGCCTATTGTTGCGAAGTGGTTATTACAGTGTTCAAGTGATTCTTTTGTAGTGCTTTTGGCGTTTAGCAGATCAGCAGAGTCATTTCTTTTCTGTCGTATCTCACAAATGTCTTTTATTGTTGTCCACAGTTTCTTAGAGTTTTTACTGTTGTCTTCCAAGGCTTTACTTTCGTAGTTTTTCTTCGCTTTTCTTAGAATTTCTATAAAAAAGTTTCTGTATCTAGTGTACGAAAGCTTGAGAATGTCATTTTTAGGCTCTAGCTTTGTCTGGTGGTGTAAACTGTCTCTATGCCTCATACATCTCATCAGACCGGGGGTGATCCAAGGCTTTAAGTTGTGTTTTGAGCGGCTAGTTTTGGTTAAGTGTGTCTGTGATTTTACTGCAGAACTAATAATAGCATTAAAACATTTTAACGCCTCATTTACGCCACTTTTGTCGGTAACGTTGCACCAGTCAGCGTTCTGTAGATCAGCACGCACAGCTTTAAAATTTGTCTTCAGGATGGTCCTTTTCTTTCTGGTTGGTTTTTCCTTGGATGTTTTGAGCCCGACCATAGCAATATCATGATCTGTTACCGCACATTTGGCAACAACTCCAACCAGAGAATCTTTACTTCTGACAAAAATATGGTCCAAACAGCTGGGGCCCCGGGTAGGTTTTGAAATGACAGGAAGTAAGCCATGTTGCGCCATTAGGCATAATATTGATACGTTACGTTATCAGTGTTTGGATTTTCCGACAGAATGTCTATATTGAGATCTCCAAGTAGCACCAATCTAGAATTTTCTCTGAGTTTGGTTAAGATAGAATCGAGAGACACCAAGAAGTTATCCAAATTAGCGGTAGAAGGGGATCGATATATTCCGAGAATCTGCATGAAACTGTTTATGCTAATCATTAGGCAGTCAGCATCGTCTATGTCTGGTTCAGATACCGACGCTGAGACAGAGTCTCGCACATACATTATGACTCCGCTTGCCCTGTTTTTATGGCGGGTAGTGTAAAAAGCGTTGTAGCCTTCCATTTGTCTAATAATAGAACTCTCGTGCAGCCAGCACTCGGTTAGTACAATAACATCATATTCAATGTCTAAACGTTTCAGTGCTATTAAAAAACTATCAAAGTTACACTGTGCACTTCTAATGTTAAACGTGATTATTTTAAAATTATAATCGCAGTTTAAATAATTTCCACAATATTCGAGATTTTCCAGCAAGTGACAATCTATGCTAAGAGTTTCGTCAATACCTTCATAAACTTCTAAGTTATCCACGATAATGAAAGTACCTAATTTATTTTTTTATTGTTTACTCTGTCTTTGAAGTAGGTACCTACCTATTTGTAATATGGGACAAACTAAGAATGTGGGACAAAACTTCAAGACGAACGAAGAATAAATTGAAAAATGCCGGATGGTCATAAGAATGCTTTACTTTTATTTTTTTCAGAGATTTCATTTTGTATTTGATTTTTCAAAGTCCAAGTCAAAAGTCAAAGTCAAAGCATTTATTTCAATAAGACCATTTACAGGCACTTTTGAATTGTCAAGGTCGGTCGGTCAAAAATATGAAGCTATTTGCACGTTCCAAAGCGTAGATCTCTATGGAGAAGAACGTACAAGAAACTCCATGGACACTCTTTTAAAAATAATATTTTGTTACTAAATTATGGTTACATCATTCATATTGAAATTATACATATATGTGAGAACGATGTAAAAGACGTGCAGGATAAAAGAGTCCGGAGTAAAAAAGCAACAATTAAAATAAACCATGGCAGCCGAGAGATGACCAGTCTCAGCTGACGGCGCCCGTTCACGAACATGACGCATACGCTAGAACCATTCGGCTCGACCATTTTTAAGGGAGCCAAATGATCCAACGCATGCGCCACCATCAGCCAGACTTTTGAGTGAGCATGACATCCCCAATCGCCAGGGTACATTCCAAGTCAAAGACCTGCCCAAAATGATCATTATAGTTCGAAGGTACACAGTACTCACACATGTGCATGAAATTATACAACACTAAATAAGTTGAGTCTATACAATGAAAAAGATTTGCATTCTTACAATCTTCAGCCGGTCCAACAATGTTACGAAATGCTAACAGATTACTTTGAGTTCTTAGTGGTTACCTAGTGGCGTTGTGGAGCAGGACCAGCATTGAGCCAAGCATTTTTATCTTCAATATACTCCCCTAACTTATAATATGCTTGCCTGCATAGTGTGCGTTTAATACAAGATTTAAATTTTGTCTCATTTAATTCTAATATACGGGGAGGTATTTTATTATAACATTTTAAACAGTACCCCATGAAAGATGTTGCTACTTTAGCAAGTCTGAAACCTGGTTGAACTAATTGGTTCCTATTTCTAGTGACATAGTTATGTCTGTCACCTCGTTTACTAAAAAGATGCAGATTCTTTCTAACGTACATGATATTTTCATAGATATATTGACAAGGCACCGTCATGATGTTAATTTCTTTAAACAGTTCCCTTAGAGAATCGCGCCGGCGGAGATTGTAAATGGCTCTGATGGCTCTTTTCTGCAGAATGAAAATAGACTCAAAGTCAGCAGCCCGTCCCCATAGTAAGATACCGTAAGACATTATACTATGAAAGTAACTAAAATAGACTAGTCTCGCGGTTTCAACATCTGTAAATTGGCGGATTTTCCTAACAGCATATGCTGCCGAACTTAGCCTTCCTGCAAGAGATGTCAAATGAGGGCCCCATTGTAGCCTTGAGTCAAGCGTAATCCCCAGGAAAACTGTTTCATTGACGAATTCCAGTTTCTCCCTGTTCAATACTATGTCACAATCACTACTTTTGACATTTGGTAAAGTAAATCGAATGCACTTCGTTTTTTTTCCATTTAATACTAAATTATTAGCAGTGAACCAATCATGTACCTGCATTAGGGCGTTATTTATATCGTTAAGATTGTTAACATGTCTATTTATTTTAAAAATTAAAGATGTGTCGTCAGCAAATAACACCATATTAAGTTTATTTTGTAAAATATAGGGCAAATCATTTATATAAACTAGAATCAAAAAAGGACCCAAAATTGAGCCCTGAGGTACCCCCATTTTCACGTTTAATCCTGTTGAATTGTCGCCGTTTATATGAACTAGCTGCTGTCTATCATTCAAATACGATTTTACTAAGTTCAAGGCTGTTTTGCCTAGTCCGTAATGCTTCAGTTTCAGGAGTAATGTTTCATGGCTTACACAATCAAACGCCTTCGACAGGTCGCAGAAGATACCTATGGCATCTTGCGCCTCTTCCCACGCATTATAGATATGTTTTAGTAACGTTACACCAGCGTCAGTTGTACAACGTCCCCTGGTGAAACCGTATTGTTTATCGTGTAAGATTTTATTCGCGTTAAAGTGACTGAGCATTTGATTGAGCATTACCTTTTCAAACACCTTGCTAAAAACTGGCAATACAGATACGGGTCTATAGTTATTAGTATCTTTACTGTCCCCGGATTTGAATAAAGGAATTACCATACTGTATTTCATCAGGTCCGGGAAAACCCCTTAATCCACACACAGATTGAATATAAAAGCTAAATACGGCGCGATAGTGTCAATAATGGAGGTACAAACCTTTACAGACATACCCCAAAGATCTTCGGTCAATTTGATCTTGATTTGCTTAAATGCTTTTATTATTGCAATGGGGGTTATGTGCTTAAAGTTAAATTCAATCGGGCAAGCTGAAACGTTCGCCTTTAATAATTAAACAGAAAGCGAGGGCGAGGAGTTTAAGGTTTCAGTAGTTTTGATTGGGATACTAGTAAAGAAATTTACAAATTCTTCAGCGACTTCTTTACTATCGCTTATGAGTCCACGTGAAGTCCGCAGTGTATAATCATTATTATGTTTTTTGTTCCTGTTTGTTTCATTATTGATAATTTTCCAAACCGTTTTAATTTTATTATCTGCCGATTTAACTTTGTTGCTAATGTATAAAGCCTTTGCTGCCTTACAAGTATTCTTAAAGTTTTTGAATAACAAGCAACATATTTATTAAAAGTTTCCGTGTTAATAAAAGACTTAAGGCCATACAGTTCGTAAAGCTTTTCTCTACTTTTCCTGACTCCTTTAGTTGCCCAATCACTAAATAAAAACTTAGGACAGATAGTTCTAGTCTGCTGCTTAAAAGTTACATTGAATTCAGTTTGTACCAATGAAAATAATTCTTTATATAAAATATTACCGTTGTCCATTGTGAAGCCCTGGTCACTTAACTTACTGGTTAAAGTGCTGTTAAATTTATTTAACTTTCCTCCCTTTCAGATAGTTGATGTGGAGACAGGCAAAGAAATAACGGAACCAAACGTGCCAGGAGAATTATGGACCAAAGGAGCCAGCTTCGTTGTGAGTTTTATTAACTTGCTTCGATCCTATATGTGTGTCCGGCCGGTTACAAATTCATGATTAATTGTTGAAGTACCTACATTCTGTCGTCCGATTTTAAGCTGAAACATCACATTAATATCTGCAATACAATAACATACTTACGTTACCTATATTTTCAGGAATACTACAACAACCCTGAAGAAACAGCGGCCTCTTTCACAGAAGACGGCTGGTACAAAACTGGAGACATTCTGTACAGAGATGAGAATGGATACTTCTTCTTTGTTGAGAGGCTCAAGATGTTGATCAAGTACAAGATATACCATGTAAGTGAAGATTTACTAACTTTTATTGCATATTGGTACCATTTTATTTATTTATTTTTTTATGGATGGGAAATCATCAAAAATGACTCCTGCCGCTATGATTAGAGCGGGAGGGAGAGTGTCAGACTCTTACTGACTAAACCCCACCGTGCTCCTCGTAGTGCCCTTTGCTTTCCAAGGTCGCGGTAACTCTTTCGAACAAAATCCGCCTCTTCAAACCAAGTCGCTATCGACCTTTGCGTAAGGAACTATTAGTTAATCTGTGCCTCTGCTATTTATCCACGGTTACTTCTGTACTTCTTCTAAACCGAGTCATGGATTTTCATAGTGTAGCGCGTATATGCCCGTGCCTTCTCCGTATAAAAAGATGTATAGTTTTATACAATCATATTATTGCTTGTTGTCGTTAAGTTATATTGTTTCTTTGTAGTACTTATGTTGTTATCTACCATTATGAAAAGCAGTCGATTAAATAAACTAACCTCGCTTCCTCGGGAGATGATTTTGCAGTTTTCAGACGATGCATGCAAATACCGGCAGCTCAATAGACGGATCTCCAAGTCGCTGAAAAGCGACCTCCGCCGCTTTAAAACTGAAAAGATTAAAACCGCGATAGAGCTAAGTTCGAGAAAGAGGTCAACTGTCGAATCAGAATCGACTGGGCGGCGTTCGGGAAGTTGCGTGGTATCTTCTCGTCTCACGTACCACAGTGACTCAAGACGAAAGTCTATGACTAGTGCGTGTTGCCAGTAATGACCCATGGACTCTAAACGTGGTCACTCACAATGGGCCTCATCAGAAGGCTTTAAGTCACCCAAAGGGCAATGGAGAGGGTATTGCTCGGAGTTTCCTTGCGTGATCGAGTTACCGTCGGTAACAACATAGCCCGAAGGATCGCCAAATTGAAGTGGCAGTGGGCAGGGCACATTGCTCGCAGAACAGATGGTCATACCAAAGAGCGCCAACCATCCCGGTCTTGAGCAGTCCGCATCCATCCGCTGCCAGCCACTTTCTTCAAATCATCGGTCCATCGTGCTGCAGGGCGTCCCACAGTACGTTTGCTCATACGCGGTCTCCACTCTAACACATGTCTGCTCCATCGACCGTCTGTCCGTCTACAGACATGGCCGGCCCACTTCCATTTCAGCATGGTTATGCGCGCAATGTCGAAACAGATGGTCGATGGGGCCGAATAGTTCTGGAGTGGCGACCACGTACCGGAAGACGCAGCGTTGGAAGGCCTCCCAACAAGGTGGACCGATGACCTAGTGAGGGTCACGGGTAACCGATGGATGCGAGACGCACAGGACCGGTGGTTGTGGCGACATTATAAATTAATGCACCAGCTGAGATCAGCTCGCTATATTCATATTTTTTGTTATGATTCCATTTTCCATTTTTATTTGGTTTTTTGCATGTGATGTCAAAAGGATTACAAAGACAGAAGGATGTTTTAAATCCGTTTACCTATCATCCGTTTAACAACATCCGCCAATGACAGCCCCTTTTCATGTTCAGGCAATTACTGTCCATTCCAGGTTGTTTGGAGCGAAACGCGGAATGCGATGTTTGCCCATTATTTGCATTCCAGTTTCCTATTATGTATTTGATGGTGTACCTACAATTAAGTATATAATAAATAACTATAGTAGATTCCAGATAAATGTGCAATAACGGTCATTGACCCACATACATTTATTGACTTTCTTAAAATCAAAAACAGAAATAAAGACTTAGAGCAATCCTGAATCTACTTCTATCGTGATCCTTTATGTTCTCTAGTAATGTAAAATGGTTCATAATGTATTGTTCGGGTATCTACGAAGGGATATTAGGGAAAGGTCAATGTACTTTATTGCAAGTTTATCTGGCACTCAAAGATTAATATCAAACATCGATCAAGCATCGTTTAAAAAAATATAAATTGAAGACTGGCGTACTCTACAATTACCACGCTTAACCGGCGTAACTTTTCGTAGGTACTTCTTATAGGCATTTTTGTCCTCTTCAGATTATCCCTCTGGAAATCGAGGAAGTGATCCGCGAGCACCCTGGCGTGTTGGACGTCAGCGTCACTAGCGTGCCTCATGAAGACGATAGAGAGCATCCCGTCGCTTGCGTCATAAGGCGTCCAGGTTCCAACGTAACCGCTGACGAGATTAAGGAAATGGTTGCAAGTACGTATTAATACTTCGATATTCAATCCTCGCTGTGCTCCTGTCTGTACTACTGTGTGACCTGGGTTCGATTCCCATCAGAGTTCGGTCAGGCAAGTGTTATTGAGTTATTCCATTAGGAAATTCTCACTGTAAGAATATATATAAAAATAACAGTTTATGTAGGTAAGAAGTTACAAATACATACATATATGGCTTGCATTCCCGAAAATCATACTAGAATTCCCCGTGTCGTGCACCACGCTCCTTCGTTACGGTAACATTAATTGCTATAATCAATGGCGGCCAAAATATAGCAAATTGGCGTGTGGAAGCATGTATTATACCTGGCCCCCAAAATATAGGTAGATACAGTCTGGATTGGACTTACAAACACTTACAGAGACGCGGGGTGTCGCGCGTCGTTTACGGCATAGCGTCTCGCAGCGCAAACGGCGCGTGCGGCGTGGCATCTTGCGGTGCGTCAGACGTTTTTTCCGTTTACAGACAGGCGGCGCGTGCAGCGGCCAGTATCATCACATGCGCAAACACAAACATATGGCAACGTACGATGTTGTTTATGAAGATGCGGGACGTGACGCGGCGCGCTTCGTCTTTAGGGTTCCATACCCAAAGAGTAAAACGGGACCCTATTCCTAAGACTCCGCGGTCCGTCCGTCCGTCCGTCTGTCACCAGGCTGTATCTCATGAACCGTGATAGTTAGACAGTTGAAACTTTCACAAATGATGTAATATCTGTTGCCGCTATAACAACAAATACTAAAAACAGAATAAATAAATATTTAAGTGGGGCTCCCATACAACAAACGTGATTATTGATTTTTGCCGTTTTTTTTATAGATTACGGTACGAAACCCTACGTGCGCAAGTCCGACTCGCACTTGGCCGATTTTTTTAATCCCAGGGACTAATTTGACATCTGAAGTGATCAAGCAAACGCGTGTAAAATCGGTTCTCCGTATTATGCTCTCATACAACGTCAAATTTAGTGCGGAAACCAAATTTGCAGCTTCGAAAGACCTCTTAATTTTTAATTATCTTTTAATTCTTCCAAACGGTGCATGTTCCGAAAAAGTAAAGCCAATTAATTCACTTTTAAATTGGAAAGAACTTGATATAGTTGAACCATAAGTACCAATAGGTTGATTAGGTAACGAGATACAGGGGGCCTAACATGAACTCTCATAGCAAGTCAATTTTAGACAAAAAACAACCTGTCGTGCTAGTTTGTACCATGAGCGCGCCTAGTAGCAGGCGAGCCGGCGATCACGTGACCTGCGGCCCTACCATGACGTGTTAAAGCGTGAGTGGTTCGGGCGAGAAGGAGGGATAGGTGTATAGCTCCATGAGAATCCGTCCAACGAAAGAAATCCACATGTCTAGTTAGTCTTTTTTTGCCACAGAACAAATATTGTTCCTTCATCACTCTTTTTTATTTTAGACTATTATCATAAAAACATATTTCATTTGTAAAGTATAATAGTTAAAGTATCTTTTTTTCAATCATCTTTTTTAATCTGCATTGTTTTTAATCCGACCAGAGAACAAGTAGAGTCCGTCCAACGAAAGAAGTCCCGAGAAAACAAATGTAACTAACAAGATTTGTTTAGAGGATAGTCGCATAGAAACTAGCTTAGAGGATAACGTAAAGTCCCATTGAAACTAGCGCACTGTGGTTGCGGAACTTCTTTCGTTGGACGGATTCTAGCAGGTCAAAATTTGATATTATGCAGGTCAGCGGGAAATGCTCATGGTACAAAAACAAAACCTGTCAGGTTAATATGCTGTGGTGAACTGCTTTACACCCCTGCTCTTCTCTCTTAATATTGGTAACATTGCCTAAAGAAATGTTTGTAAAAATGCATGTTAATCATAAACGTGACCTGATGCTGCTGCCAGGATCGGCTCCGTACGAGAGATCTCCAGCGGAAATTGGAAGGGAGACGAAATTTTGAATACGCATTCGTTTATGATAGGCAGTTGGTAGGCCCACCATGAAATAGATGCCACGTCCAGGTGTAATAGTTTTCCCAGTTCCTTAAGTTTTTCTGTTGAAGGACTCTCCGTTTTATAGATAAACTTTCGTATTGATCGATAACTATCGATTGAAACTAAAAAAATTAAAATAAAATAATGATAAAAAAACTTTTAAAAAAAGCTTTTATTTAAGTGCCCTAAAAAGATAAAAATAAAATTTTTAATCACATTAACCACATTCATTTATGACTTTACAGAATTGAAATTATAATAAAAGCTTGTCGCGATGCCTAGAAGAAATCTCTACATATTCAGTCAAATGAAATTTAAATTAAGAAACATTCTGACAGATCAACTAGGTACTGCAATAAATTATCGCGACAAGCTTTTATTATAAGTAATTTCAATTCTGTAAAGTCATAAATGAATGTGGTTAATGTGATTTAAAATTTTATTTTGATCTTTTTAGGGCACTTAAATAAAAGCTTTTTTTTTAAGTTTTTAATATCACATTGAATTCTTTTTTCAGACAAACTATCAGACTCTCAAAGAATACGAGGTGGAGTGATCTTTATGGACCAACTTCCTATGACTTCTTCAGGGAAAATCGCGCGCGGAGAGCTACTGAAATTGGTGCTGACACTCCCCAAAGAATAGATAACATTACAATAGGTGTCGACCTAGTATCTACTGCAATTTTTTATTTCTTAACGTGAGTGTGAAAGACAGAAATATATTGAAACATATGGATACTTAGATGCTTACTTTTTGATAAAAATATGTTTTTATTTTGACTATGTACAACTAAGTTTTTCGATACAGATTTGTCCCGTTGGAAAAGGTCATTCAATACGTAGGTGATGGAAAAAGGTAGATATAATGTAATTTTATAACTAACATCGATGAAGAATGCATTTATGAGAGAGGTAATTGTGTGGCAATCTTTATTTTAGTACACTTAAATTATTTCAGTATTGATATTACTATCGTATATTATGTAATTAATACCTATAAGTATGTAAAATGTGTTACTAGTTCGTATATATCTAATAAGTACCTTCAAACGAGCAATTCTTTCATATATGTATATCATATATACCTATACATACAAGTATATAATCAGAATCTCGGAAACGGCTCCAACAACCTCCAACGATTTTGATTGAACCGTGAAATTTTGTAAGCAGGTGTCATTTTGAGAAAACGTCGTTTAGTGTTTCCAAAAAATGTGGTGGTGGTCATCCTGGTACTTTTATTTAATTAACTAAATAAATGAATATTTTTTAAATGTTGTTTTTGTATTTGTACACATTAGCTACCCTTTTTCTGACACTTGAAAGTGTAACCCATTTTAATTCAAAACGGCTTTAAAATTTCTGCGAAGTCAGGGCAGGCTGCCAATTACTGATTGCGCCATTAGCAGTGGCGTAGCTAGCATGGGTGACAGTGTGGATAATGTGGTGTTACCCCAAAAATGGACCCCCTCCCAATATTCAAGGGTTGCGACTTTCGTTCCGGTGTCGGGATTCGCAAACAGTTTTTCGGGGAGAAAATACTTGAAAAAAATCTGCGGCACAAATGGAGCAATCTCCCGTGGTTGCTCTGTTGTGCTTCAGATTTGTTTTGTCTAAATGTTCTTACATCAGTTTTGTTTATTATTAACCGACTTCAAAAAGGGGCAGGTTATCATTATGTTCGAACGTAACTTTGTTGACTATACTGGTAAGCTGAGTAACCAAGACAAAAATTCAAAAAAAATTCAAAATTCAAATTATTTATTTCAAATAAACCATTCACAGGCACTTTTGAATTGTCAAAGTCGGTCAGTCAAAAAGATGAAGCTATTTGCACGTTCCAAAGCGTAGATCTCTATGGAGAAGAACGTGCAAGAAACTCCACGGACACTCTTTTAAATTATTTTTCTTTACAATTTTATGGTTACATCATTCCTGTTGAAATTATACAAACATATATGTGAGAACGATGTAAAAAGAAATGCACGTTAAAGTATCCGGAGTAAAAAAAATAAAAATCAACAACAAATTAAAATAACAAATCATTAAAATAAACCGTGGCAGCCGAGAGATGACCAGTCCAAACTGACGGCGTCCGTTCACGAACATGACGCACGCGCTAGCACCATTCGGCTCAACCATATTTAAGGGAGCCAAATGACCCAACACATGCGATATATGAATGTAAGAACGAGCGAAGTGTGCCCGAAAATTTATACACCACGCCTCGGATAGTTTTGATTATTATTTATACTCAAATATAATTCACTTTGTTGACTGAAGCAGGCTAGCTCAAAAACTAAGTGTGGGTAGGCTGTAAGAGCGAGCGAAGCGAGCTCGATAACATAGGATAGGTTTTATTTTTCTTTTGATAGTTCATACCTACTTTTTTGCATAAGTCAGCTGAATTACCTCAATTAAATAGAAGTAATTCAGCTGACTTATGCAGTGCTGAAGAACCCAAAGAGCGCAGAATCCAAGAGCGAACGAAGCGAACTCGAAAGGAGAAATGAAGGGCACGGGGGAAAAACATGCAATGTCACAAAGACAATCAACTGAGAAATTGCTAAATTAATCTTTTGATCCTTGAAAAAAGGTACAATAAAGTTACAAATAGGAGGAAAATATATTTATTTATAAAGAAAATATATTTGTTTCTGTTTTGTAGTAAAAAAAAACCTTTTCATTCTTATGTTTATTGAGTTAACACAGGAAAAAAGATCAAAGTCAGAAAATACAGGCAAATAATATGCAATGTCCATGAAATATTTATTGTTTAAGTATCATTATATTTTATCTGTGAGAAGTATTGCTTAGCTTTTGGTCCACAAAACTTTGACAGGGCCTGGATATCCATAAATTTTGCCTTTGAAACTGGAAGGCTGTCTTCATAGGATTGATCTGGCAGTACAAACCAAACTCACCAGCACTATGAGAGTCATTATGGGATTTCAACTTTTTTTTAGGTGCCATGAGAATAGATGACGTCCAAGAGGAATTGTAATGTTCTCTGTGAAAAATCAATCTTGGATGATCCTTTTCAACCCTGATTTCTCTTATGGGTCGAGATGAAAAAGGACATGTCTTCTTATACATTGGGGATAGAAAGGTTGTCCATTTTCTGACAAGCGGTTGATCAACTTCAATCACATGAAAGGGGCATGGCTTCTGTCTAGCTTCACGAATCACTTTTACCCACTCATCAGGCGTTTCACAAGGTGATTTCTGGTTTATGCAACCCATATTTCTATCACATTCTAAATATGAGTGCCCGCGAATGGGAAATATGATTTTAATCACATCCAAGCGTTTTACACAGTGTACAACATAGTGTATGAAACGAAACACAGTAGGTATACACACACACGCCACACAACACAACAGGACGAACAAAATAACTTCAAAAACAAGACGTCATTAAACAAACGTCAATCTAACAACGATGGACAATGCTTATTTTTGCACTGTATCAATATTTTACTATGAATATTACTCCGTGACTATGCATGTTACTGCAAAGTGTGTTTTGGCGTTTCGTTCTACCAAATTTATACTTCACAATGGCATTGCCAGTTCAAAAAACATAAAAATGTGACATAGCATGTTTTTCCCCTGTACCCTTCAAATCCAAACTACATAGAAACTTGGGCCTGGCGTTACAGGGCTGGAATTTTCCAATAAATTAGAGCATTTAGGAAGGTTTCACGAGCCCAATTTTCACGTCTCCCGGCAATGGCCAAATTGGTAAAATCAGAAAATGTTTACCTATTTCTATCAGGTTATTTTATTAAGTACTAGCTGACCCGCGCAACTTCGTCTGCGTAACATTGTTCATTAATGCTCGGCTCCCATTGGTCATAGCGTGATGTTTTTATCCTGCCTCGATAAATGCTCAAACTCAAACTCTTTATTGCATTCATGTGTACATTTTAGTTGTTACAAATATGTGAGTAAGTTCCAACATGAAACCCGGTTAGGGCACGGCAACATAACAGGGCATGGGCTATCCAAAACTAAAATATTTTTTCAATACGAATCAATAGTTCCAGAGATTAGCGCATTCAACCAATAAAACTCTTCAGCTTTATAATATTAATATAGACTAAAAAAGTATAATTATATTGTTTTGAGGCTTCGTTTCTTATGTAAATCTGGAACAGGCACATGCTAGGAAATAATTTCAAATGGTCATCATCATCATCATCATATCAGCCGAAAGACGTCCACTGCTGAACATAGGACTCCCCCAAGTGCCACAACAACCGGTCCTGTGCGTCTCGCATCCATCGGTTACCCGCGACCCTCACCAGGTCATCGGTCCACCTTGTGGGAGGCCAAAATGGTCGTCGTTATCGAAATCTAAGACTATAATAATATACAAATCTGGAATAGACCTGCGCTGTGCTGCAGTGCCTGCAGCCTACCACGATGAGGTTTTAAGTAGGTACATGCCATTAGGCTTTAAGTTTCATTTAGCACAGATTATCAAAAAGATCAAGATCACTTCAGAATTTGAAAACTAAGTTTATAAAACAAGGCGTGGGCCTTTATAAACTTAGTTTTCAAATTCTGAAGTGAGTAAGTAAGTGTAAGTGGTTACATTATTCTTATCTTGTAAGTAAACTCTTTTGCAAAAAAAACGGGCACTTTAGATTTTTTTCTCTACTTCAATGAAGAAGAACAAGAAATAGGTTTTGTTAATTTGACGATGTATTGGCATGTTTTTTGAAGCATCCTGGCATGATTCTTTTCGTTCCAAATTTAAAATTTGAAATTATTTAAAGAAAAATAATGATTATTGTGGATTATTCTAAAATTGCTTTACTAATGGCGCGAATTGCTGAAACGATTTTTAACTGATTACGATATTTTAAAACTTTTTGGATATTTTCTGCAAATTAAACAATTTAATCTTTCTTTTTACATTAAATACCACTTTTTGATATGAGTGATAAAGCGATAAGGACCGGTAAAATTATAGCCCTACTTGAAGAAGGTTGTTCGCAAACTTACGTGTCTCAGCGGCTAAATGTGAGTCGTTCAACTGTCCAGAGGACTTGGCAACGGTATCAAGAGACTGGTTCGGTCAAAAGAAGACCCGGTTCGGGAAGAAAACGATGCACAGAACCAAGAGATGGCCGCTTTTTGGTGAGTCAGGCGTTGCGTAATCGTAAGGCGTCAAGTGTGGACCTGAAGAAGAGCCTTGAAGAAGTAAGAGGAGTAGAAGTTAGCTTGTGGATGGTCAGGAGGAGGCTTTTGGCTGCCAATATCAAGAGTTACCGCCCAGCTCGGGGCCCTAAATTACTCCGTGAGCACCGTGTTGCTCGACTTCAGTTTGCTCGGAACTGTGCTTCATGGACTCTGGAGGACTGGAATAAAGTATTGTTTTCTGATGAAGCTAGAATCTCTTTGTGTGGAGAGGACCGACGCCGGCGAGTGCTGTGAAGACCAAGGGAACGCTATGCGGAAGTGTGTTTCGAAGAAATCACTCCTTATGGCGGAGGCTCCGTTATGTTTTGGGCAGCAATTAATTCGACGGAGCGTACGGAGTTAGTTTTCATAGAAAATGGAACATTAAATGCATAATGGAAGTCCTAATTCCATATGCACAACCCACATCGACTGCACTTCGGGAAGATTCCATTTTTATGGACGATAATGCTCGCCCGCACCGTTCTGGCGACGTGGAAGCGTACATGCAAGAAGTTGGGATCCGTCGTTTAGATTGGCCAGCTCGAAGTCCTGACCTCAATCCAATTGAGCATGTGTGGGATGTTCTAAAGAGACGGGTAAGATCAGTGCAACCTGCTCCACAAAACATCAGGGAGCTAAAAAGAGTCATTGCAGAAGACTGAGAACGTATTCCTCAAAACGTTATTAAAAACATCGTGGAAAGCATGCCCAGAAGGATTCAAGCTGTGATTTTGGCAAGAGGAGGTCACACTCGTTATTAGGTTTTTACATTTGTAACTTTATTTTATTAAAAAAAGTAAAAAAAATACTTGTCTTTATTGCCGACCACTTCTTATTGTTTGGGCGTGTACATCGATTTTAAAGAATCCATCGTTTTTTTTTCTTTTAATTGCTCGAATTCACTTCACGCGCATTAATTTACTCGATTATAAGTATACAGACTACGTCAAAGAAATAAATTTCATTTAATTAACTAAAATCGACCTTAGAACGTAAATTTCCTTAGGTGCCCGTTTTTTTTGCAAAAGAGTGTAGTTGTTAATATTGTATCTAATAAGAGATTTGATGCAATCTCAGATTACATAATCTGAGATTACAATAATCTGAAATTTGAATAATACTTTAAATATTAAAATAAAACAAAACATCAATGTGGTAAATGGTTCTATTAATCAACTTTTTCACTAGAATTTATTTATTATTTATTTATTTAAAGAAATCTTAAACAATTAATCATTTATCATATAATAAAAATACAGTATCCAGAAATTGTGCAGGAGGCAGTCCAGTGTTCTCAATCCTAAGTTTAATTAAATAAGCATCTAATACACTTCTGGACACATCTATTGGCCCACCTTGTATTTTCAGTTTCGTTTGGTCCTAGCTAAAATTTTATATTAGGTCGAGCAAAAAGTTTTTATGCAGTTTTGAACCTGGCACATTCACAATTTCATTCAATAGTCTTTTTTTGAATTTCGAACACAGAATTTAAAGAAACAAAAGACAATTTGGAGCCTGTTTGTTGATATCAAACAATCGAATACTAAGAAAACTTGGTTTTATTGGTTTACTTGGATTTAATTCTTGAAAAAGTGATTGATATCTTTGGTTTTGCAACAAACATTACTTATTCTTAACATTAAGGTGAGGTTCTATCAATAATCTATGGATACTTCACCTGAAGTCGCCGCCCAAGCTGTGCCACTTATTCAGGCCGGACACAGCCAAAGAAACGTGAGTGCTCAACTTAATTTAAGGCGATCTGCGGTCCGAAATGTTTATCGGAGGTACCTAGAGACTGGCGGCTTTGTTCGTCGCCAAGGAAGGCCACGATCTCGGGTCACAACTGAAAGGCAGGATCGATTCATCGTGACGACCAGCTTGAGAAATCGTCACCTTACCTCCATTGAGATACAAAACCAACTTCGCGACTTCCACGGAGTATCTGTGAGCGCTCGAACTGTTCGGAGAAGGTTAAAAGAACGCGATATGGTACCACACAAGCCAGCTAATGGGCCCAAACTAACGCGAGCCCACCGAACAGCGCGCCTTCATTTCGCACGCAGTCATTTAAATTGGACACAGCAAGATTGGAGCCGTGTACTCTTTTCTGATGAGTCTAAAATTGTGTTACATGGCAATGATGGAAGGAAGAAGGTCTATCGACGTAAGGGAGAGCGTTTCGCACAATGCTGCTTTGAAGAGAGGGTTGCTTATGGCGGTGGCTCATGGACTGTCTGGGGCGGTATATCCGCGAGCGGCAAAACTCAACTTGAGGTTGTTACAGGACCACGGCTGCCAACATTAAATGCTGAAAGGTACATTCGTGAGTGCTTAGAACCTCACGTGATACCATACGCGGACTATGTGGGCCCAAATTTCCTTTTTATGCATGATAATGCAAGAGCCCATGCAGCCGGCATCGTCAGGGAATATTTTCGGGATGTGAACATCACAGTTATGGACTGGCCAGCCAGAAGCCCAGACATGAACCCCATTGAGCACATGTGGGACGAGCTAAAAAGACGTGTTAGGGCTCGTCAGCCAGTTGCCCAGACGATGCAGGAGTTGAAAACTGCCATAGAAGAGGAATGGGAGATGATCCCTCAAAATTTCATAGAGCGGTTGATAAACTCTATGCCTAATCGTATGAGAGCTGTGGTAGATGCCCATGGAGGCAACACGCGTTATTAAATTAAACCTTTATTTGATAAAACATGTTTTTTATTCAAAAATCAATTGCCTTTAACAAGGCGCATATCCGACTTGTTAGGCGTAGCTCCATGTCGTATGGTATTCTGAATTCAAATTTAAAACAATACGATCGAAAAAGATGGTAAAATGTATCAGGTTTAAAACTGCATCAACAGTTTTTGTTCAAGCTAGCAATCATATTTCGGTAGGGGCCATCGAAACCTAAACTCTAAGGTGGGCCAATAGATGTGTCCAGAAGTGTATAATGGGATCCCAGAAAATTTTTGTTCAGCGATATTTTCGCCAATTGTCAACCGATTTGGATGAACCTTTATTGTTTGGAAGAGTATTTTCTCGGACTGGCCCCATTTCAATTCGGTGAAGATCTGATGAAGAACCTCGGAGGTAGTCAACGGAACTCTTCAATAAATGATAGCAAATCTCCCGGGATTGCTGAAATCGACATGTAGAAATTATGAACCTTATAACTTATATAAAAAAACGACAAATCAATCAAAAACACCGACTTCCGAAATTAAAATATCATACTTTGAAGTGTCTCTCTCTATTATTATTAGGTAGGTACTTATAATCTCATTAATAAAAGCCGTAGTTATCATGCACCTATTATCTGCGGTTGTCAGGCCATTGAACACCAAACGCCAAACGGTATCCGACTGCAGCGAGATAAAGACGTATTCTTGAATCTTAAAAGTGTGTCAAAAAAAGTGATTAAAATGAAGTTAGCGCCTTTTGACGTCACCAATGAGAATTATAATTTGGGACATTTGTGTTTGGATGGCCTTAGGTCCCGCCCTAATGCTGTATGCAAGGTTAGTTTTTTTTTTTTTTTTTTTTTAATATTTACTAGCTGACTTGAAATACGTTGGTTTTCCAAAGTCCATACACAGATCCTACAGAAAAGAAACTTCCAGATTTTTCCAATTTTCCGGGAATCTTTACATTTTTTTAAAATTATCGGAGATTGGGTATTTAAACAAAAAACTGCGAAATCGTTCTGTAGTGATGTGCTAATAACAGCATTTGTTTTTATTTCTTTTTTTTTACGGATTGTAGGTAAATAAAAATGTTTTATGTAGCTTTTAACGTATACCGGTTTAACTAAGTTAAAAAAAGACCGATATAAAAAAAACAAAGCGTGGACATACGTCCACTCTTTGTTTTTTTTGTTTTGTTGGTGTGATGTTGTGTTCGAATAAAAGAAGGAAAGAATATTATTTTAATGATTGCATAGGTTGGTGTCTGTTCAGCGAAAATTTATTATACAAGTGTACCTGAAAGACCTCCAAGGCTTCAACTTAGTAATTAACATCATCAATCAATCAGCAGAGGTCTTTCCCTAGTGATTTGGAAACTAGGCTTGTATTATTCTATCTTAGAAATAATAAGTTATTTATACATTTTTAATTGGTTAAGCAACGCTTGCTAAGATCGGTTTGTGGATTGGTGATAAATGATAAATTAATGATAAATGAATGATAAATGATAAATGATATTTATTTTGTAAGTAGGTTAAACATAACACTTTTACACGTCAATATTTTTTGGTCATTTTAAGCTAGATGAGTCCGGTGTTTCCTAGCTGACTACCCTGAGAAGAAACACCGAAACAAACTCAGAGGTCACAGTCTCTTTTGAAGTCCATACAAATTGTACTGGTCAAATCATACGAGAACCAGGTAGTTTAAAGTCTGAGGTGGCCTTTTGAGGAAAGTGCCACACAGATTTGAGTGGACCTGTCCAGACAGTGCAAGCATTTGTCAGTTATTATGGAGCTCAAACTTAGAACTTTAAGGAGCTCAACGATTTGACGAACAATACCAAAGTAAGGACATTTGGGTAGGCCGCAAAAAAAAAATCTCAAACTGCCAGACATTGTTGACTAACATGAAATGAACCCCTATCATAGCGATCTGCTTGGTCCCCACATTCACAATACGATATGAGGATCATGCAGATCAGTGTCTGAAATGGTCTTTTGAGGAAAGAACCACACAGATTTGAGTGGGCCCGTCCAGTCAGTGCAAGCTTTGGTCAGTAGTCGAGTAGCTCAACTTAGAACCAAAAAGGAGCTCAACGAACCGACGAACATGCCAAAGAAAGGACATTTGTGTAGGCCGCATTTAAGTACTCAAACTGCCAGACCTCGTTAAAAATACTTCAAAGAAGAAGAAGTTTTTCAAAGAAGAGAAAAATAAGAAGAAAATAACCCACGTGGTCCCCATATTCACAAAATGAGTTAAACAATAATAAAAAAAAATGTATATAATACTTTACAAAGTAAGTATTCATGTCAAACATAATAAATTGAAAAAATATATATATAATAGTGACCATCCTATTGGGATACCAAGATTCCTCCGTACCTCGGAAAGTACGTTTTAATAAAAGCCGTTGGTCGTGGCTGTTATTTGTAGATCTTAGGCAGTCGACGTTACAGATTGTCAGAAGCCAGAAAAAAGCCTAAGCAGCTATATGCTCTACGTAAAATACTGGTATTCAGCTGAATCTGGTTTGACTAGAGGCCGACCCCAATATAGTAGGGAAAAGGCTGGACAGAAGATAACATAATTATCTACGTTTGCCGACAGCACCGAAAAGATTTTGACTGACTTGGAATCGAATCCCATCACTCTCATGAGTTGCGTTTGTGAATTACACCATGTTTCGTCGATTTTATTTTATCAGTGGCACTGCAAAATATACAATATTTATCTGTATGCATGCAGTTAACAAACAGATAAACATAATCCTAGATAAATTCAGTTTTTATATCTGATATTATTTTTATAAAACACATGCAAGTTCCAAAATAAACAATGCATTTTGCTTCTGATACAGTTGTTACGGTCGGGTAGTTTCCGCACTTTAGTCCTGCTGTGGAACATTACATTGTAAGTGAGCCATGGCGGCCGTCATTCTAAACAGCCAACCTCCCTCCAGAAGCAGATCAGTCCTCTCAGTGTGTTCAGGATATCTGCGAGTGAATTAGGTGTCCCTATTTTTTGCATCCATATTTTTGAAACGCCTGTGCACTCAAGGAGCACGTGCGATACCGTTTCCTCCTCCTCCATGCATGCTCTGCATAGAGGACTGTCCGTTTAAAACAGACATATATATTGTTGTGGAGTTTGTTGCACCATTTCTTCTTCCCAGCTGAAACACTAGGAAGTGGTGACGGGCGGGCGTTTTGGGGGACTATATTTATGTTTTTTTCTTTATTGGTGATGGGTTTGCTCTTGACTCTAGTCAATGTCAGATATGACAGAGACAAAGTCTACGATGGAGCGAGCTTACCCAGAAGGAGCCTGTTCACTCTAACTTTGAAGAGATTAGGGCTGTAAGCTTTTGGAAACACAGACGCAGGCAGAGAGTTCCACTTCTTTGCTGTGCGCATTATAAAAGACGTTTGGAAACGCTTAGTGCGAATTGGTGGAATAGCTACAAGGTAGGGATGGTAAGATGCAGTGCGTCTGGATGTCCGGTGGTAGAAGGGGGCCGGTGGGATGAGGTCGTGGAGTTCTTGGGCACACTCACCGAAGTACAATCTGTGGAAGACCGATAAGCAGGCAACCTTACGGCGATGAGCCAAGCTATGTAGCTTGGCATCCACCAGTTTTGCGTCACCGATGAGCCTCTTAGCTCTGCGTTCCACCGAGTCAAGCGCGGCAAGCTGATACTTAGCTAAACCATCCCAAAGGTGGCTACAATACTCCATGCAGGATCGGACTTGTGCTTTGTAAAGGGTTAAAAGCTGTCCAGGCCTGAAGTATCGCTTCACCTTATTTAGGATGCCCAGCTTTTTGGCCGCAATTTGGGCTTTGTACTCGATGGTGGCGCCGAAGTTTAGACTGGATGTCAACTCCATGCCTAGGAGCTCGAGCCGATCAGTAACGGGAACAGATGCACCCCGAAAAGTAGGAATTTGGTCAATTTGGTCAAAGCGACCTTTTTGCGGTAAAAAGACACGCCTGTGTTTTGGTGGCGTTAAAAGTAACCAGATTGTCATCACCCCACTGGGAGACAACGCTTAAGGTCAAATTTGTCCGCTCTACCATGGCCTCTCTCAAGGAACGGACTTCATCCCCGCCGGTTGTTGCGCTGGACAAGTATCTCTCTGAAACCGTACTGTCATCTGCGTACCCAACAAGACCAGGCTGAAGTAGGTCATTGATGTGTAGCAGGAAAAGAGTTGCAGAGTATGTAAAATTTGACGTTCAAAAAGTGCTGGTTCTCAGCCTAATTTGAATAAATGACTTTTGAATTTTGTTACCTATCGTGTGGAAATGTTAGTTCAGTGAGCAGTGTCCGGTGATGGTCTCCGCCACCATTTGTAGGCTGTCCCTATCCAGTCGCAGAAGGCGCCTGGTAAGTTTCCTGTTTAGGGATGGCATATCCTTCTTGGACTGCCTGCAGCCCGGTGCCAAGGCCCACCAGCGTTCTGCTTGTGTGTGGGTATGTTCTTGTAGCCACGTGCGCAGCTGTGTGAAAGGGAATGGTACTATGGGTGTAGCGGCATTTATATCGCTACACAACGTAGCAGAATCAACAAATGAGACTCGCAGCGCCATCTATCTCGACAGCTGCGAACTGACTTGACAAAATCCTAAATCACGATATCAGAGTTTTGAGCTTTTGTCTCGGTTCGGGTCCAATAACCATCGCACCAGATCCCCTTCTGGCCAGCTCATCGGCTGCCTCATTTCCCAGTGATCCGTTGTGTCCACTGCAGCGTCACAGTGTTGCGGTTGGTCACCGTGACGCATTCTAGTGCATTGTGGCATTCTTGTATGTGTTTCGAGGTGATGTATTCTTATCTAGGGATTGGAGGACGTGTACCTATATGAGTATCCATAACTCTCCTGGCTTCTAAGGCATGGGCAGCTTGCATAATGCCTTCGCATTCTGCCTGATAGACGGTGTTTATTTTTTTTTATTTAGGTTCGAGCATAAGGCTGCGTTTCCACCAGAGATGTGCGAGGATGCTTAGCGAGGAATGTGTTTGTTAAGAACCAATTGAATCGCTTCATTAACCTAGCCTCGCTCAGCACAAGCGCCACTCTCTATGCCAAATTTCATCAAGATCCATTCTGTAGTTTTTGCGTGAGAGTAAAAACTAGTTAACAAGAAAACTAACTAAACTAAAACGAAAAGTGAAACTAGTAAATAGGTAGAACCGACCTTCAAATAAAAAAAAACACTACAAAGTACAAAATAACTTTAATTTTGGAAGTCTGTGTCAAAAAACGAAGAAACCACACCAGAAAAACTGACTTCCAAAATTAAAGTTATTTTGTACTTTGTAGTGTTTTTTTTATTTGAAGGTCGGTTCTACCTATTTACTTGTTTCACTTTTAGTCTGTTACTCTCACGCAAAAACTACAGAATGGATCTTGATGAAATTTGGCATAGAGTAAGATTATAGTCCGGAATAACACATAGGATATTATTATCCCGGGAGTATGATCTCTTGGGATAATATTCGACATTCACGCGGGTGGAGCCGCGGGCGGCAGCTAGTAAAGTATAATCCCACAATTAAATTGACATCATTCCCATAATGAGTGGTTCGTACTATTTGCCGTTAAGGGAACGACGTCATCATCCAGGTACGCAAAAAGTACATGATCCAAGTAAACAAAAAAACTACTGAACCAAACTGAATTAAATTTTTATGGGATCAAATGGCAAGTATACCGCATCGAACTAAAACAATCGGATCAGTAACCTCGGAGTAATCGGTGTACATAAAATTGAGAATCTCCTCCTTTTTCGAAGTCGGTTAAAAATCATCACCTGCCCGCCTTTTTCCCAACTATTTTAGGGTTGGCTTCCAGTCGAACCGTATTCAGCTGAATACCAGTATTTTACGTGAAGCGGTTGCCTACCAGACCTCCACAACGACTCGGTAAAAAATATGTTTCCATAATTATATTGGTGTTTGTCCCATGAACCAAACCGGCTACGCTTTAGCATCTCCCCTTCTGTTTTCACCTTGAGCCAATCAACTGCTCCCTAAAATAATGAATCCTTCATCCATAACAAGCTAGGTATGTCTTTTATCACAGATAGACGCAGCCACAGGCGAAAGCGAGACAAACGCCTCTGTCCTCGCCCGTTCCATCCAGCTGGCAAGATGCTTTCGCAAGTTAGGTGCGAAGCCTGGAGATGTCCTGGCTTTGAGCGGGAAGAACCACCTGGATATACACATACCGTACTACGCAGCACTCATGAATGGCTTGCCTATTGCTGGAGTGGATCTACTGTTTAAACAAAGTGAGTATAATACAGAGAGAGATTGAATTTTCTAACGAAACTACGCAGATGTGATGGATATCAATATCGAATGATGAAAACAAAATAGACTTCTATCAAAAAACCTCGACTGTAGACAAAGCATTTTATTAGTTCAGCCACAGCTTTGAAGGCACTTACTACGTCTTCCTGCTTGGAACTTGTTTGGATCTCTTGATACGCTATGTACCTACCTGAAGGCCAATTTTACTAATTAACCGAGTTCAAAAAAGGAGGAGGTTGTCAATTCAGTTGTGTTTCTTTTTTTATGTTTGTTACCTCATATCGCCGTCATTTAAGAACCGATTTGAAAAATTCTTATTTTATGTAAAAGGATTATACCCAACAAAACCAAGAGGTTACATAGAAATGTCATCAAAATCGGTTTATTTCAAATCATCATCATATCAGCCGAAAGACGTCCACTGCTGGACATAGGCCACCCCAAAATGGGGGGGTTTGCTATAATCGCCACGCTTGGCAGGCGGGTTGGCGATCGCAGCGTAGCTGTAGCAATGTACCTACAGAGAATGCTGTAATTATACAAATAAACTAATATTTTTGGCCTTGAGTCTAAACCACATTGGAGACAACGACGTCGAGACAGTTAGAACATGATATTTTTATTTTACCCACTGCGTCCGTGCAGATCTGTAGTCGTTTTAAACCGCTATGAATTAAAATAATCTTGACTAAGAATGAAATTGGAAAGAAAAGCTTAATATCTTGTAAATAATGAAATCCTTGTCGTGAAGAATACATTTAAAAAAAATTGGCAAATAAGGCAACACAATCAAGGCCCTAACGAGCGTTGCACTGAGGGCCCCTTCCGTGTGCTGATGGTGATTACCGGGGAGTTTTACTGAGGTGAATATCCCACACTCCCTGGTATTGTCCCCAAAAGTCTGTCTCGTTACGTACACAAATGTATAGAGGCGGACCTAATGCCTTAGGCAGTTTTAATATTTCTTCAATCTAGATTTGCCGCGAGTCACATCAAGTTTCTTATTTAAAACACTTGTCCACATTTGTCCACAGCCGAAATACTAAAACTGTTCAAAATATGCTCGCCAAGAATAGCTTTCTGCCAGAAGGAACTCCTGGAAGCCTACCAGGCTGTCAAGGAGGAACTGGGTCTGAACACAGATATCATCTGCTTCGATGAAGGGAAACACTTTCTGGCCAGCTTCATCGAGAAGTATGATGATAAGGACGATGAAGAAGAATTTCTGTAAGTATTTTTGTTTTGTAAAATCGCGGGTTCTTGTTTAACATTTTTGTTAGGGGTATCTTGCCAAACTAGAAAATACTTACTAATTTGCGAAAGAAATATTAACTAAACACCACAACTAACAACCTCGTCAAATCGTTGAGCTCCTTATAGTTCTAAGTTTGAGCTACACGGTAACTGTCAAATGCTTGCACTGTCTGGACAGGTCCAATGAAATCTGTGTGTGGTACTTTCCTCAAAATACCACCTTACTCATTTAATACATGGTTTTCGAATGAATTGACCAGTACAATCGGTATAGCTTTAAAATAGACTTTAACCTCTGGGTTTGTTTCGATGTTTCTTCTCAGGGTAGTCAGCTAAGAAACACCGGCCTCATCTAGTTTAAAACGACCAAAAATATTGACATGTAAAAGTATTAATACCTGCTTACAAAATAAATATCATTTAACATGAGAATTTGGCAAAATGAGATGGTACCTATTAGCTCTTTTTGCCCAATCCTTGGGGGACTAAATGTGTCTACGAGGTTCATGTCATGACGCATGTTGTGTTTTATGTTACAAAAAATGATTTGAAAATGTCATTTTTCAATATCGCATTTTCTATCATTTTTGGGTATAAAATGTTTGTATGATGTAAGAACACTGTGACTCACTCAGTCACAGTGTTCTTTGGTACGGACGAACACCTATAGAACAATGCGGCTCTGAGGACTAGACTTTAGACTGTACGTTTATATAAACAAAATTGAAATTGTCTTATACAGGCCAGAGATCATCGATCGGAACAAGCACTATGCTTGGCTGATCAGCACAGGAGGAACAACTGGCGTCGTCAAACTCGCTGCCTTCACTCACAGGTCCTTCATGAAAAAAATGGAGACTTTGAAAACCGAACTCACTTTTGAATCACAGGTGTAAGTAACTATTTAACTTCGTCTATGCGATTTTCCTTTGCATCGTGTGAATTTCGGATTCTTTGGAGAAAGTATTTTACGTGTGCCTTAATAAACGTCTTTAGTTATTCAAAGTTTATTGCGTTCATAAAATACCATTCACTTTTTATTTCTCGAGGAAGCTGTATGGCTATCTCTACTGGACCTTTCTTATGTAGTTTATCGATCGCATCACTACTCGCAGCTCGCAGACAGGACCGGCAAATCCAAAATATTGCTCGACGGTATCGAACGATGACCGCCATGATGTTGGCTACGAACCTCCACAGCCCTTCAGGCTTCCTGATAAGCGACCAAACCATCCGAAATCGTTTACATGAAGTGGGTCTGCGTTCCCAAAGGCTGAAAGTTCCACCTATAGCACCCTGCAATCGTAGGGCCCGCTTACATTGGGCTCGCGAACACAAAAGTTGTGAGGAAGAAAAATGGCGTTGTGTTTGCTTTTCCGATGAATCTCGTTTCGATATGAGGCCGGATACAAGACGTAGGTACTCGAGTTTGATGGACTCCTGGACGTCGAGAACGTTTGAAATGTTGTCAGGAAGTTCATTCATTTGGAGGGGGAACAATAACCGGTACAATATAAACAATAGCCGAGGGGGCCGGTATTTGGATCAGTGGAAGAACCGATCTTATTTGGGGCAGCCTCAATGCTCAGATTTATGCGGAGAGGATTGTTTCAGACGTGATCATTCCTATGCGAAGCCGGTTGGGTGATTCGTTTCGACTAATGCTCGACAATTCACGTCCACACACGGCTAGTCTTAACACGCACTCTTGCCGATGCTCGCACCAACGATCTGCCGTGGCATGCTCAATCGCCAGACCTCAACCCAATTGAGCACGCATGGGGATACGCTTCAAAGAAGAGCTCTCCTGAGTATGGACGCCGTGCATACCCTACAAAACTTTTTGACTTGTAAGAAATCACGTGGGCGGTCATTCCTCAAAGAGATTTTGATGAACTGATTTTAGGCATGCCAAATCGCTGTGATTGTATGATTCGTGTCAATGGTGGAACACAGATTATAATTTAACTATCGTTACAATAAAAAAAATTGAAATCTTTTTTCGTTTAATGTACCTCCGATTTGTCTCTTTCAGACCAAACGGAGAAAGCAAGATAGTTCTGAGCATGGCCCCCATGCAGTGGGTGGCTTCTTTCTTAATGGCGGTATCTTCACCACTGCTTAATCGGACGCAGTTACAGACATCTAACCCCTTGACCGCGGAACACATCATCGATATTATTAATCAGTATAGGGTAAGCTTTTACACAAAATATTTTTAAGTACCTAGTAAAATTGTTCGTTCTTGGGAGCTTTCTTAGTATTGCACTATTTATCTCTCGCAACACCCAAAGGCTGCCTTTGTATTTTTGTTTATGCACAGAAGAGCGGCGAACGGGTAGAAAATGTTAAATAGTAAAAAAAAGTTATTAGTTTAGTGTGGTCTATGCTAAATAGATTTGTGTTGACTACTAGAAAATTTCATTTAAAAATAACTGGAAGTGCTGATCCGATCAACAGGAATCGTGACACTGATTGAAAACTATGGTATCGCCACAGTATAAATACCAGTATTGTGACTCTGCCCTGAATTTAAACTACAGGGCGACCTACAGCGGAGCGACAGAGGTCTGGTTACTATGACAGAGGTCACAAAACTGAGGGCAAACGTTAGTTTTATTATCCACAGGGAGCATACCATAATCCTAAGCAAAGGAGTTTAAGAATCAGGGGAAAAAGAAGATGCCGTGAAGAAAGTTTTGCGAATGAATGTAAATGATTAAAGGAGAAGACGAAAGAAAGGATAGAAGGACAGTGTGACAGATGATATCGTTAGAAAGGGAAGAAGAAGACATGTTGTGTTTGTCAAATTAAATTAGCAAATTAAAGGGCTGTTAATGTGTTCATGGTTCACAACTCCTATTTTTTTCCATTCTCTTCTAGCCAATAACTGCTCTCATGAGTCCTCCGATAGCGACTGCCTTGATTAAGAATGAGAAGAAATGCGACTTTACCTGCTTCGAGCTCATCAGGTTGGCAGGAGCGAAGATACACAAGGATGTTCATCTGGAGTTGAGGGTAGGTCTAACCTAACTAACCGACATTGAACCACTGCAGAACTGTCTAGAAAAGGGCCTCTCTTCTCCCGAAGACCCATGCCCTTTTCTAGACAGTTCTGTTTTCAGGATGACCAAGTCAGGTGACACTGGTTAAGGGATGACACAAGACTATTCCTTGCCTGTGTTTTTGTCACAACGTGTCGCCCTCAAATAGGTGATGGAATGAATCCTGTCCGAGGTGGAGTGCAAAAAATTTCGAACTCGTTTCGCTCGTTCTTGAATTCTGCACACTTTTAGGACTTGAGTTTTTCTGCACTATTCAACAGCTAGCCGACGGGCATGGGTTCGGGCCTCGGAAGAGAAAGTCCTTGGTTTTCTTACTGTATGTACTTTAATTGCCAAAACACGTTTATGGTCACAACGAGAAACACATATGGAAACTTAACATAGAGAACAGTCTTTCACAGATTTAAGATGGTCGGCACTTTACGTGTCCGACCTGAAACCCTTCGCGCCACACACTCGTCGGGTATTCCCAATGGCGCGTCAGTCGCCCGCGCGACGACAGTGGCGCCAGAAACAGAGCGCGCGGGATAAATAACGGCACGCGATTGGTTACCAGGTGCGGGTGAGGCACCTTTACCATTCTTACCGCAATCACAGGATTGGTCGCCGCTAACAGGGCGACCAACATTATCGTAAACCCTTTGGTCTTGGGGTTGCCCTGCTACATACTCCCCCTCTAGATCACGATAACGACCTCGATCGTGGTCTAGTCCTACATTACTATCAGAAATGGGTTGCAAACGAGGTCGGCCTCGTTTTTTCTTAGGTTCTAATGGCTGAGTGCACTCGTCTACACGTCCTCGAAAAGGGGTGAGTTGATTAGCGTGGAACTTGCCCAATATCTCACAAGGACTTCCATCAGATGCGATCAGATATGTTGTTGGACTCAACTTCTTCTTAACAACATACGGCCCATCCCTCTTAGGGAAAAACTTAGCAGTTTTTGACTTGCTGGCGTCGCTCAGCTGATGGGTAGCCAATAAAACCTTGTCATCTACTTTAAAATCTTCTCCTACTCTTCTCGAACGATCAGCATAAATCTTCCTTCTATCTTGCAGTTTTTCTACTCGATCACGAACTTCACTTAAAGAGTTTAAAAATCTATTCAGGTAAGGAGTTATCTGTGGTACAAAATTGTCCTTTTGAAGAACGGCCCTTGGATCATTGTACACCTCTAACGGCGACCTCAGCTCGCGTGCAAACGTTAAATAAGCAGGAGTAACACCTGTCGTTTCACAGACCGCGCTGTTCATACTGAACCGTATTATCGGTAGCTGCTTAGGCCATGAGGGGTGATCAGTACCAACCAACAGAGCCAATTTGGTTTTCATATCCCGGTTTTTTCTTTCCGCTGGATTGGCTTCTGGGTGGTAAAAGGGTATCAAGTCTTGTGTAATACCAAGAATGAACATACACTTCTGCATGACGGCTGAGACAAATTGGACACCATTGTCCGAAATAATGCGACGTGGCAAGCCGAACCGAAGAAAATACTCTTCTATGAGTACTTTAGCGCAGGCGACAGAGGTTGCTTCTTTGAGGGCATATAACTCTACCCATCTTGTCGCGGTATCTTCCACTAACAGGATCCACTTCTCCCCGTTTTCACCCTCTGGCAGTGGTCCAAATAGGTCGATAGCCAAGACTTCATTGCGCTGGTTTAAAATTGGTGTTTGAATCAGACCAGGTGGCTTTTCATTTGTCGCTTTATAGCGTTGACACGAGGAACACGATTTTACGTAATCTGTAATTTTTCTTCTCATGCCAGGGAAATAATAATTTTGAGCTATTTTCTGGTATGTTCTCTCTATACCAGGATGACCTGCAATTGGAGCATCATGACATTCTCTTAGAATCTCCTCATGCATGCTTACAGGTATAACTAATTGCGGTGACTCGTTGTCTGTATCTGGATTATAACGGTAAAGGATACCCCGTTCCATGAGATAACCCCGTTCTGTCCAACGACGAGAGGCAACTTCTTCTGTATCTTCTAATTCCTTCATAATTTTATTTAAATCCGGGTCGGATTTTTGCGCTGCACGTAGCTCTGTAAAATCTCGCGTAGGCAAATCAATAATAATTGAACATATTCCGCAGGATTCGCGAGACTCATCTGTGCAGGCAGGGCGGCTGAGTGCGTCAGCCACCACATTTATTTTTCCGGGAGTGTACTCAAACTGGATGTCATACGCCTGAAGTTTTAGTGCCCAACGCACCAAACGACCAGTAGGCGACTTTAATGACAGTAGCCATTTCAAGGGTTGATGATCACTTGCTACAATTACTGGATGGCCATCAATGTAACCCCGCATACGGTCGACCGCCCAGACGACCGCTAGAGCCTCCCGCTCCGTGGTCGAGTAATTCCGTTCCGCTGCTGACAACAAACGGCTGGCGAATTCGATGGGTCGTTCTTCGTTCTTCTCACCCTGAAGCAACACTGCGCCTATCGCATAGTTGCTCGCATCCGTGCGCAGGATGAAAGGCTTGGAGTAGTCTGCCTGTATGAGGATCGGCGCTGACGTCAAAAGCTTTTTCAGGTTACTGAAAGCTTCAGCCTGTTGTGGTCCCCATAGCCAAGATTGATTTTTCCTCGTCAATCTTGTGAGTGGCTCTGCTACCTCCGAAAACTTAGGAATAAACTTCCTAAACCAGGAACAAGTCTGTATGAATGTTCTGAGGTGTCCCAGTGAAGAGGGCTCTTTCATGTCTAAGATGGCTTGAATCTTTCTTTCATCAGCTGAGACTCCCTCCTGAGAGATCACATGACCTAAATATTTAATCGACTCTCTTGCAAACACACATTTTTCTCGGTTAGCACGCAACTTGAACTTCGTGAGCTGTTTAAAAACAATTTGCAGGTCTTCCAGGTGTTTCGAAAAATCCCCCTGCGTTATGATTAACAAATCGTCTAAATATCCTAGTATTGTAACGTCTTTTAGTGCTGAACCGGATCGCATTCTGTCTATCAGACGCTGAAAAGTCGCTGGTCCGTTCTTTAATCCAAACGGCATCCTTTTGAAACGAAAGGTTCCGAAAGGGGTCACGAAAGCCGTCTTATCCCTATCCTCTTCTTTAACTGACACTTGCCAGTAACCTGATCGCAAATCTATTGTACTCATGTGACAACGTCCACGTTTAGTAGATTGCAGCAGTTCATCAATGCGAGGCATTGGATAGGCGTCCGTCTTCGTAATCGAATTTAACTTTCGATAGTCGACGCAGAAACGAAAACTGCCGTCACGTTTAGGTACTAGCAGGGCTGGAGCAGCCCACGCAGATTCGCAATCTTCGATTATATCTTCAGCCAGCATTTTGTTAAGCTCTTGCTGCATAATCTCCTTCTTTGCAGGTGTCAGGCGATATGGAGGCGTCGCTATCGGCGAACTATTTCCCGTGTCTATATGATGCTCCCCACATGGCGTCGGCTCCCCAATCGGATTAAACATCTCATGAAAATCCGTGAGCAATTGGGCAAGCTCCTCACGCTCCTGATCCTCTATACCTACACCCTCGTCATCGCGTAAAACATTCATCGCGGCGTATGAATTTAAACTAGGCGAATAAGTTTCCGAAATCAATTTATACTTTTGATCACAACTATCCGAAAAATACCAAAAGCATCGTTTAAAATCGATAACAAGACCAGCATTGTTAATAAAATCGATACCTAAGAGCGTTTCATTATCTCGCGCTTCGGGGAAAATTATGAACTCGGTGGGTACAGTTTTATGAAAAAGATTTACCTGCACCTCTGCAACAAGCACCTCCATCAGGCGCGTGCAACCATCCGCCAGGCGGATGTTTCTAGTGCACTGTTGTAAAGGATGGCCTTTCTCCTTTAACACGCGAAAAAGTGTGTGACCGGCAATACAGCCCCTAGCACCCGTGTCAAGCAAAGCTGTTCCATTTTTCCCCAAAATACCTATTTTCATCAAAGGTCGGTTTTTATTAGGCTCCCCCTTGATTGGACATCCCTTAGTTCGACCCTGTGCAGGCGCGAGGTGTTCCTTACAATTATTTCGTAGTTTGTTATTGTTATTAACATTTACCGAGCTTAATCGTAAACATTTATGAACACAATCGTTAGAAAAAAATAAACATAAACAATCACACTGATCCTTAAATGTCCCTTGAACATTTTTATTATTATCTATGCAACATGATACGGCAACCTTATCGTTATCATCAGGTTGAATTAGATTACCATGGGTGTGATTTGAACTTACGAATAACTTAGTGTCTCTAATATTATCATAATACACATTTTTACCGACACTAGAATACTTATTATTACGTTGCAGTTCAGTAACACAATTACAATAAAGTTTTAAGTGATCACCAGCGTTGCAAGACGCTGGGTTACCTGTGGTACCGGCAGGAACGATGCGGGGCGGGCTCGGCGACTGTCGACAGCGCGGAACGTTATCAGTACGCTCGCGTTCGGTCGCTAGGCAACGGGCGGCCACGGCGCTGATGGCGCGGCCGCACGTACTCTGCGGGGCCGGCGCGGGTGGCGGGGCGCGTGCAGCGGTCGTTCTAAGCTCGTACGACGACGTGTATTCATCGCGCGTGATATCACGATGACGCGAACCGCGCACTTTTGAATTTACGCTATCACCGGTTGTCGTAACAGAATAGAATGCATTTTCCGAACTAGATTTACACTTTTCGCACTTCGATTTTATAACGTTAGGGGCACCGCACCCATAACATTGAATAGCTTTGTTTTTGTTTACGTTGTTATCACTTTTCCCGCTATCACTTTTTAAGTTGTCACTATTATTACTATTGTTTATTAACTTTTTACACTGCGATTTTTCGTGTCCCCATTTCTTGCAATAACTGCACGACCGTCTCTTACTGCGAGTGTCCTTGTTATCACTTGATGCCGAAGTTGAAGGTTCGCCGGCGACGGCAGATCGGTGACTGGCGCTCGCCTGCGTCAGTGCCGGTGTCTTGTCGCTTGCGCTGTCTTCTAACGATTCTTCGATCGCTCTGGCCCGGTGCAGTAACTGGTCGAAGGACAATATGGAGTTACGTTCGAGCCGCTTTTTTATTCTACGATCGAGAAGCCCGTATATCATATCCAGTTGAACTTTTTCACGTAGATCTTCTTGTGGCAATCTCGATAAAAGCGCTCTCGCCTTCGCAATGAATAAATCCGTTTTGTCCGTACCTTGTCGCATTGAAAACAATTCCAAATAGATGCGAAATGGCGGACGACATTCTCCGAATGCACTTTTAAGTTTTTGCATGGCATCCGGCCATGACGTGGTGCTGGTTTTTATGCCCTGCCACCACAATGCTGCTGAGTCTACTAGCAACATGGAGAGTCCTTTGACAGCGTTATCATCTGATATCTGTAGGCAGCTCTTGTACACTTCTATCGCGTCGATAAACCCGTCGACATCTGCGGACGAACCGTTAAATCGAGCTGTGCACTTTGAGAAGTTCGCGGCGGTCGTTGTCATAATAGACACTTCAGGCGCCGGTGTCGAAGTCCTAACATCCTGGATGAGCCTCGCGAACATCTCTGCCTGACTCTGCTGGAGTGACTGTATCAGGGTTGTAAATTGGCCCTGATCCATGGTGATGGACGCGGCTTCTGTTTCCTCTTCTGCTTCTTCTCTTGATTTCTGACCTCTCCTTCCTGTCATCGTTGCCGTAGGTATTGCAGTAGGTATCGGAATCACGTGGAAAAAGCCACTCTTCAGGTTCCGAAGCTAGGGTAGCTAGCTAGGCCCACATAACACTAATATCCTAACGGGCTAGGCTCTACATGTAGGTAGGTACATGTAATAAAAAAAAAATTTTTGAAAGCACGTGGTCAGAGGCTCCTAGGTACTGTTGGGATGCCAAATGTAAGCACGTGTCCTCAGAGGCTCCTATGCTGTTGGGACGCCAAATCCAAGCACGTGTCCTCAGAGGCCCCTACTGTTGGGACGCCAAATGTAGCCGACGGGCATGGGTTCGGGCCTCGGAAGAGAAAGTCCTTGGTTTTCTTACTGTATGTACTTTAATTGCCAAAACACGTTTATGGTCACAACGAGAAACACATATGGAAACTTAACATAGAGAACAGTCTTTCACAGATTTAAGATGGTCGGCACTTTACGTGTCCGACCTGAAACCCTTCGCGCCACACACTCGTCGGGTATTCCCAATGGCGCGTCAGTCGCCCGCGCGACGACAGTGGCGCCAGAAACAGAGCGCGCGGGATAAATAACGGCACGCGATTGGTTACCAGGTGCGGGTGAGGCACCTTTACCATTCTTACCGCAATCACAGGATTGGTCGCCGCTAACAGGGCGACCAACATTATCGTAAACCCTTTGGTCTTGGGGTTGCCCTGCTACAAACACTATTTAACATGAATGATCAAAAGTAAATAGCACCTTTCCTTTGGAGTGCAAAAAATCAGAGTTCAGCGAACGCGAGTTTTCTTTAGAGTTTGATGAAGTTGTTTTTTCTTTTTTACAGAAAAGAGTGCGGCCAGCAACCCCCGTGGTGGAGATGTACGGACAGACTGAGAATTTGGGCCCAATCTTTATTGGGGGCCCAGAAGGACCAATTGGTAACTGTGGCAAGACAGCGCCTACGTTACTGAGTGTCAAGGTTTGTATCAAAGAATTCTAAATCTGATAGGTAAGGTAGTCTCATAAATAATTGAGCCCATTAAATTGGAACCAGAAAAATTCCGGATGACTATAAGAATGCTTCACTATTATTTTTTTCAGATAGTTGATGTGGAGACGGGCAAAGAAATAACAGAACCAAATGTGCCTGGAGAAGTATGGACCAAAGGAGCCTGCTTCGTTGTGAGTTTGATTAACTTTCTTCGTTCTTATGTGTATCCGGTTACAAATTTTTGATAAATTGTTCAAGTACATTCTGTCATCCGATTAAGCTGAAACTTCGCACTGATGTCTGCAATGTAATAACATCCTTACGTTACCTTTATTTTCAGGAATACTACAACAACCCTGAAGAAACAGCGGCCTCATTCACAGAGGACGGTTGGTATAAAACTGGAGACATTCTGTACAGAGATGAGAATGGATACTTCTTCTTTGTTGAGAGGCTCAAGATGTTGATCAAATACAGGATATACCATGTAAGTGAAGATTTACTAACTTTTCTTGCATGTTGGTACCTTTGAAATATAAAAACAGAAAAAAACAAACCTCTTTCATCGGCTGGGCGGCGTTCGGGAAGTTGCATGGTATTTTCTCGTCTCACGTACCACAGTGACTCAAGACGAAAGTCTATAACCAGTGCGTGTTGTCAGTAATGACCCATGGACTCTAAAGGTTGTCGCTCACAATGGACCTCATCAGAAGGCTTAAAGTCACCCAAAGGGCAATGGAGAGGGCAGTGTTCGAAGTTTCCTTGCGTGATCGAATCAGGAATGCCCGAAGGATCGCCAAACTGAAGTGGCAGTGGGCAGGGCGCATTGCTTGCAGAACAAATGGTGGATGGGGCCGAAAAATTCTGGAGTGGCGACCGCGTACCGGAAGACGCAGCGTTGGAAGGCCTCCCACAAGGTGGACCGATGACCTGGTGAGGGTTGTGGGTAGCCGACAGATGCGAGACGGACAGGACCCGTTGTTGTGGCGACACTTGGGGAAGGCCTATGTCCAGCAGTGGACGTCTTTCAGCTGATATGATGATGATGATGATGAACCTCGCTTGTAATCCATCAGTTACAGTCGATTGTATTGTTACTGATAACGCACTTGCCGCCTCTTCACTTACCAATATGTTTTGTAAAATGTTTTTTATTTTGTGTCAAGTATGTTGACATTGCGAAGAGCTTTTTGCTCCATACTTAGCCGGACATTTTTCTTTGTATTGGCAATTCATAACTCATTACCGCTGCCAAAGTGCCAATAAATTTATGTACCAGCTGAGACCAGCTTACATTATTAATATTTTTGATCTGGTTCTATTTTCTTTTTTCATTTGTGTGTCAAAATGATGACAAAGACAGAAAGATATTTTAAATTCGTCAACATTCCGCCAACAACAGCCCCTTTTCACGTCCAGGCAATTACTGTCCATTCCAGGTTGTTTGGAGGAGAACGTGGAATGCGTTATTTGCCCATTATTTGTATTTTAGTTTCCTTTCATGTATTTGATGGTATACCTGCAATAAAGTATACAATAAATAAATAATATCAAACATCGTTCGAGCATCGTTTAATAAAACATAAATTGAAGACGGGCGTACCCTGTTTTTTTAAGGATGGGAAATCATCAAATGACTTCTTCCGCTCTGGGTGGAGCGGAAGGGAGTGTCAGACTCTTACTGACTAAAACCCATCCTTGTTCCTTCTATTGCCCTTTGCGTTCCAGGACTGCGTTGACTCTTTCGAACAAATTCCGCAACCCTGGCAGGCTCTGGCCCTGGCAGGCCCCACCCTTTTTGCTGACTGCGCTTACAGGCGCGCGTGGAACAAGCACCCGTCGACTCGGGCCTGTTCTGATCGGACGGCGAGCTACCCGCTTACGCGTCCCAGCCGCGCAAGCGATGCTCGCGCAACACGTCTACGCATTAAATGTCAGTGTTGTTTGGGGATTGTAGTCAACAAAAGACGTGTAAGGCAAGAATATTAGTGGGAAGTACAATCACCGTATACGCTGAAGTGCTCGCCGTCCGCAGGCATCAATCACTGCGCCATGCTCAGGAGCATAAGTTCCTGAGCGGCGCAGTGACTGATGTTCGCCTGGAGGAGGCGAAATGGGGCCATTATTGGCACTCCACCATGCTCAAGCAGCGTAACTTTTCGTACTTCTTGTAACCATTTTTGTCCTCTTCAGATTATCCCTCTGGAAATCGAGGAAGTGATCCGCGAGCACCCTGGCGTGTTGGACGTCAGCGTCACCAGCGTGCCTCATGAAGACGATGGAGAGCATCCCGTCGCCTGCGTCATGAGGCGTCCAGGCTCCAACGTAACCGCTGACGAGATTAAGGAGATGGTTGCAAGTTCGTATTAATACTTCGATATTCATATTATGTCGTCGTATAGTGTGTTTTTGGTCCTGGGTTCGATTCCCATGTCGAGCAAGTGTTATTGAGTTATTCCATTAGGAAATTCTTACTGTAAGAAAATATTTTTTTTTATGAAGTTACATATTATACATACATATATGGCATGCATTCCCGAAATCACACTAGTATTCCCTGTGTCGTGCACCTCGCTCCTTCGTTACGGTAACATTAATTGCTATAATAAGTGGCGCCTAAAATTTATCTTATTGGCGTGTAATACCCCCTTGGAAGCACTTGATGTCTCCCTGGCATTAGCCTAATATAGGCACAGTCTGGATTGGACTTATAAACATGAAATTTTAGACCAGTCATCGTACACAGCCTCGTTTACAGAGACGCGGGGCGTCGCGCGTCGTTTGGGGCATGGCATCTCGCGGCGCGTCGGACGTTTTTTTTCGTTTACAGACAGGCGGCGCGTGCAGCGGGCAGCATCATCGCGTATGTTTGTCTTGCCAAGGACGCCAAAGAGATTTCAGCATAGTAGACGGGGTCCGTTAGGGGCAGAGCCTGCCAGGGTTGCGGCTTTTGTTCGAATAAGTTACCGCGGCCCTGGAACGCAAATGGCACTAAGAGGCGCACGTATGGGTTTTAGTCAGTAAGAGACTGGCACTCCCTCCCGATTTTACACCCATTAAAAAAAAAACATGCAAGAGCGAGCGTAGCCAGCTCGAATTTTTTTGCACTCCACCTCGGAAAGGTTTGAATTTCTTTTGACCATTCATTTCATACATAAATAGAAGAAACTTGTTTGACTAATGCTGGAAAGCTCAAAAACTTAGAAAGTGTAGAATTTTTTTGTACCCTGGATGAACTATCGCTATAGTATGTAGGTCGTGAGTACTCTTCGAGAGAGCCTGCCGTAGCCATAATACGCCTATGCTCTCTGGTCGTGTCGGCCAAACCTTCGCTTGTGTTTGTTGGAGCTTACTGTGTTTCTCTGCAATCAAAGTTCATACTCGAAAATACATACCTAATGTCCAACCGAAAGTTTCCATTCCAATCTGGAAGAATAGATATAATTAGTAGAAAAATTGTACCCAGGCAAATATTGTTAAAAGATCAAATTTTCTTATAGCATGGCCGTTCCTTGTTAATAACATAATGAATTCTTTTTCCAGATAAACTATCAGACTCTCAAAGAATACGAGGTGGAGTTATCTTCATGGACCAACTTCCTATGACTTCTTCAGGGAAAATCGCGCGCGGAGAGCTACGGAAATTGGTGCTGACACTCCCTAAAGAATAGATGTCATTCCAAAAGGTGTCGACCTAGTATCTACTGCAATTTTAAATTTATAAACATAAAGGTGACGGAAACGAATACATACAATCTTGGGCCTAAATGTAACGAGATGAAAATGGTGTGAATGAGTAGATTCAGACTTATCAGTCCCACACTGAACATTCTGTAAGTTTTGACAATCTGAGAGCAGAGTTATTAGAGGTTTAGAAAAAGAAAGGTTATGTTACAACCTATAATAGCTGATTCCTGAAGTGCATAAGATGCTCTTAATTATAGGTAATTATGTATTTTAAACCTGCCATGATGGAAACTGCTTAGATGAAGTTATACTTACAGACCCTCGCAAGCCATTGCCGAAACACTTACAGAATTGTTTCGTCGTGTAAGGCTCGTCGTGTAGTGTATTGCAGTGACTAGTGCTACATCAAAAATCGTCACATTGATCCATATTTTCAACAATATTGTAGCACGACAGGTCTGGTCGTGATGTTAAATTAATAGAAATTTATGATAAATGGTGTGTGTGAAAGAGAGAAATGTAATGAAACATAATGGATAGGTAGGTACTTACCTACTTACTTTTTAATCATATTGTTTTCATTTTGACCAGGAACGACCAAGTTTTCCGACACGGTTTTGTCCCGTTGGAAAATGTCATTTGATACGTAGGTAATGGAAAATTGTAGATAAAATGTAATTTTATTACTTACATCGATGAAGAATGCATTTTAAATGAGAGAGGTTGTGTGGTCATCTTTATTTTAGTATAAATTATGTCAGTAATTATTAATCTTACTATTGTATAATTTGTAATAAATACCTAAATGTAAAATGTGGTTTAGTTCTTATTTTCGATTAGGTTAGGTTAGAACTGTGAACAATCACTTAACTATGCAATTATGAGTAGGAAAACAGATTTTATTTTATTAAGGAAATACATGAATATTTTTTAAATTTTGCTGTTTGTTTATTGATTACATTACCTACCCTTTTTCTAACACTTCAAAGTGTTCCCCATTTTTAGTCACAATGGATATTTGCTATTATGTTTCTGCGAAGTCCGGGCAGGCTGCCAACTGATTGCGCCATTAGCAGTGGCGTAGCTAGCATGGGTGACACCCAGTGTGTAAAATGTCGTGTCACCCCACAAATGGACCCCATCCCAATATTCACGGGTTGCGAGTTGCGACTTTCGTTCTGGTGACGGTGTACGCAAACAATTTTCGGGCGGGACCGTACTTGAAAAAAATCTGCGGAACAAATGTAACAATCTCCCCTGGTTGCTCTGTTGTGCCGCAGATTTTTTTGTACAATCGTAAAGTAAATGTTCTTACATGAGTTTTGTTTATTTTTAACCGACTTCAAAAGGAGGTGATATGTTCGACTGTATTTTTTTCTCAAGTACGGTACTGGTTGATATGAGCATTAGATTTCGTTAGCTTGCGCAAGCTATAAAAAATTTGCACGCTGCCTAAAGTATGTTTGATTTTCATAAAATCATACCTTCCTAATTTGAAGTAACTTTGTTGACTATACTAGTAAGCTGAGTAACCAAGACAGATGTGAATGTTAGAACGAGGGAAGTGTGCCCGAAATGCACCACGCCTCGGACAGTTTTGATTATTGTTCATACTCAAATATAATTAACTTTGTTGACTGATGCAGGTAAGCTTAAGAACTAAGCGTGGGTAGACTGTAAGAGCGAGCGAAGCGAGCTCGATCATATAGGATAGGTTTTATTTTCTTTTCATAATTCATATTTTTCTGCATAAGTCAGCTGAAGAATCAAGAGAGCGCAGAGTGCAAGAGCGAGCAAAGTCAACTCGAAAATTTTCGCACTTCACCTCGTAATGGTTTTATTTTCTTTTGATCATTCATACTGAAAAATAACTCATTTTGCTGACTAAATACTGAAAAAAAAACTGCCTCAAGAACTATGAGCGTGCATAATGCAAGAGCGAGCGAAGAAAGCTCGGCCATTTTTGTACCCATCTCAGACGGGTTTTATTGCATCACCCATTTAGGCGTGACAGCCGACCGTGTGGTCGGGTGGCACCCAGGCACCCCTAAATGCAGAAAAGGTCAAAAACTTGGGAAATTTCTACATCCCAACTCGGAAAGGTTTTATTTTCTTTGATTTCATCGTTGGTACATCACACTTAAATAAAAATAATTTTCATGTTCGATAGAAAATGCTCAAGCAGTAAGAGAGTGCACCCGACCCTGACATAAAACAGCAGTGCGATTCTGTAAACATGTTGAAGTTAACACTTGGGCGGGGTGCACGACGGGTGAGTTGTCAAACCATACAAATGAGATGGAATGACAGCTCACTTGTCGTTCAATCCGCCTAGGTGTACACCGTGAGATGTGGACAGAATTGACCGGCTGGCAACGAAATAGGAAAATCTCTTTTTTTTCTATTCGATTCGATATATTTAAGCGAACGTTTACGTTAACGTGTTTATGTAAGGAGTCGTACATTGAAGATCAGGGAAATAAAGACCTTGGAATCGCCTTGCAATAAAATTGCTTTGCAAACTTGTATGGCAGTGGGCTGGGCACATAGCTCGCAAAACAGATAGTCGATGGGATCTAAAGTTCCTGGAATGGCGACTAACGCACCAGAGGAAGCAGCGTTGGAACACCTCCCACAAGGACCGATGCCCTAGTGAAGGCCGCGGGATGCAAGACGCATAGGAGCACTCGATTTCACGACTCTTGGTCCCGGCCTACCTTTGTCCTGAAGTTGACATACGGATGAAATGGTGATGATTTTAAAGAGATTGAAAGATAGTTCCAAAAACAAACTGCGCAGTTTATGTAGCGTCTATTGTAGTTCAATCACAGATTCGATGCTACCAACTGCATCAAAGTGCAGCTTGAAAAGTGTCTTTTTTTAGGGGTAAAACGGGACCCTATTACTAAGATTTCACTGTCCGTCTGTCTGTCTGTCCGTCTGTCCATCTGTCTGTCTGTCCGTCTGTCTATATGTCTGTCACCAGGCTGTATTTCATGAACCGTGATAGCTAGACAGTTGAATTTTTCACAGATGATGTAGGTATTTCTGTTGCCGCTATAATAACAAATACTAAAAACAGAATAAAATATATATTTATTCTGTTTTTAGTGGGGCTCCCATTTAACAAACGCGATTTTTTTTCTTATAGATAATGGTCCGGAACCCTTCGTGCGCGAGTCCGATTCGCACTTGGCCGGTTTTTTATAAAATATATTACAAAAATTTTTAGTTACATTTTATCAATTTCAATTTCCAATTCTTTATAATAGTAAATCATATAAAATTTTATTCTTTTGATTAGCAAATCTATGGCTCCATTGTTGTTAGAATCACAAAACAAAGATGATCCATAAAAATAATTGCAAAAAACATAACCCTTAATAATTCGCAGTCGGGTAAAAAATTTGGTGTTTTTTAGTTTTGCAATGGTAACTTTACTGTTAGTATCTATATCAGATATAGGACATCACGAAGGTTTTTAACCCAGTCACTGAGTTGTGGAGTTCGCAAATGCTCCATGTCATTGGGAGAAAACAGGCTGCAGGCAGATGATGAATGGCAGAATAGTTGACATCAGCATTTGCACCCTATGCGCCTGTGAAGTTTCGCAAGATAATTTAATTTGACACAGTATGATGTAATCTTATAAAAACCCATAAAATGACGATGTAGCTACTCTTATCAAACCGTTAATTGACATAATAGCGCCAAAACAAACTCATCGGATGAGATCCAAAGTCCGAAGTCCGTTGAATCTTCGACTTTGAACTACCTTGAACCAGTTTATTTACATTCAACAGAATTTACTCTTAATAATATTTAACATAGATGTGTGAGAACAATAGGTACCCCTACATTTTGACCTCATAATACCTATAAATAATAATCTATAGGGAAACTCGGTCTCTATTATTATTATTATGTATAATCTCTTTAATAAAAGCCGTAGTTATCATAAAATTATTATCTGCGGATGTCAGGCCATTGAACTAATATAGGTACTTAAGTCTCAGAAAAACTCGCTGAACGCCAAACGGTAACCGACTGCAGCGAGATAAAGACGTGTTCTTGAATCTTAAAAGTGTGTCAAAAAAAGTGATTAAAAATGAAGTTATCGCCTTTTGACGTGACCAATGAGAATTATAATATGGGACATTTGTGTCTGGATAGCCTTAGGTCCCGCCCTAATGCTGTATGCCAGGTAAGTGTGATTTATTTTTTTAACCGACCATTGAAATTTTATCAAAATCGGTTCAGTAGTTTGGTTTTTAAATCCAAATAGCTGGAAAAAATATGTGGAAAAATGATCCATATATATACGAAATTGCGTATTTTTGCTTTCCTGTGACTTTCCAGTGGTGTTGTTAGGTGTGGGGTACCACTAAATAGTGAAAAATAAAAAACTTAACGAAGAAGAACACCGACTACCGAAATTAAAGTTATTTTGAACTTTGTAGTGTTTTTTTGGAAGTCGTTTTTTTTTAATAGCTAGCTGATTTTTTTTCGTAGTGCGCGCTTAGCCTAAGGGTATGCGCGCACTACGAAAATAAATCGTTGCGAAAAAAATCGTCAATCTGTAAACAACAGAAATGTACTACAATCCGCGCACTGCGAAAATAAATCGTGCGCGGATTGTAGTACATTTCTATTGACGATTTTTTTTCGCAACGATTTATTTTCGTAGTGCGCGCTTAGCCTTAGGGGCGGTTCCCTAAATTCCTACGGGAACAGGAAAAAACGGTATAATTATGGCGCGGGTACAAGCTAGTACTTTATATTAGGTATTATTTATTACTTCTATCCAGTAGGTACCTACCTAATTAGTGCGCGAGGCTTTTTCGTATCAGTAGAGTTCTTTTCCTGGTGATTTGGAAACCAGGCTTGTATTATTATAACTTGGAAATAATAAGTTATTTAAACATTTTTTTTTTGTTATTATTATATATAGGATCGCCAACAGGGGCTACACAATCACATGCATTATAATACAGACAGGGACAAATACAAGAGTGCGCTTCCAATTATAGGCGACCACATCATTCACTTAATATCTAGGTAGGTACATAAAGTTTGACAACGACGAGAACATTAAAATAAACAGAACCACATTACAAAAATTAAAGGGAACACAAAATGGGATAAATGCAAAAAAACATAAAAACACAAAATAATATTAAAAAATATAAAACCCAAACAAGCATCGATTTCCGAGGTCGGTTTGTGGATGGGTGACCATCTTAACATACCGGATTACCTCGGAAAGTACGTTAAGTCGTTGGTCCCGGCTGTCATTTGTAGATCTTTGGCAGTCGACGTTACGGATTGTCAGAAGCCAGTAAATCTGACTACAGTCTTGCCAAAAAGTACCACATTAAATACTGGTATTCAGCTGAATCCAGTTTGACTAGAAGCCGACACCAATATATTAGGGAAAAGACTGGACAGCAGATGACATAATTATCTTTTTCAACTCACTGCTTCTATTTTTTCGGCAAGTATAGTTTTGAAGATCCGCTTCTCCGTGATCTTACCAATAAAATATTCGTACGTTTGCCGATAGCACCGAAAAAAATTTGACTGACTTGTAATCGAATCCCATCACTCTCATGAGTTCCGTTTGTAAATAACACATGTTTAGATTTTATTTTAACAGTGGCACTGCAAAAAGTAGGTACAATATTTATCTGCATGCAGTAAACAAAAAGATAAGTACATAGAATCTTAGATAAATTCAGTTTTTATTACTGATATTAATTTTACGAAATACGTGCAATAAGCAATGCATGTTCTGATACACAAAGGTTGACTGGTACAGAATGTCTACTGTACATTTATGTGCTAGTGTTGGTACGGTCAGCAAAAAAAGTAGTTTACCTACTGCATTTTTTTTAACCTTATCTATTTTAATCTTAAATAGGAATAATCGAGAGATGTTTGTTTGTAAATGTTTTGTAAAGAGTAGGTAGTCTTTGAAAGTGTGGTTAATAAAATTCTTAGGCACAGTTTCTGGAACCAAATATCATCATATCAGCCGAAAGACGTCCACTGTTTGATATAGGCCTGCCCCAAATGGCGTGGCGATTATGGTTAACCCTCCCCGGGTTAACCATAATCGCCACGCTTGGCAGGCGGGTTTGCGTTCGCAGTGTAGCTGACAACAGCCGGTCGATTCTGTCGACATGTCACGGTGTTCACCTAGGCGTAGTGAACGACAATAGAGCTGTCATTCTATCTTATTTGTATGGTTTGACATCTCACCCGTCATGCACCTCGCCCAAGTTTTCACTTCGACATGTTTACAGAATCGCACTACAGAATTTCATGTGACAATACAAGTCTTCTTTGCGGCCTGTCACGTGACTATTTTCTCATTCATAGCCGTCGTCGGTCATCGAACTCGTTCATATTTAAATTTCTAAAAATAGTTATTATCTACTTTCAGTACCTACCGAGGTTAAGGACGCGTTTACAGATGGGTAGTCAGATCATTACTTTTTTACACAAACGTATGTTTATTAAACAAAATGTTTTGCATTCTTAAAATGTTTTTCCCATGAATTGTTGATAGATGTGCATGGTACTATTCAGTACCATCCACATCTATCTATGATTACAGCAGTGCGATTCTGTAAACATGTCAAAGTGAACACTTGGGCGGGGCGCACGACAGGTGAGTTGTCAAACCATACAAATAAGATTGAATGACAGCTCTATTGTCGTTCACTCCGCCAAGGTGAACACCGTGAGATGTCGACAGAATCGACCGGCAGTTTCTCAATAAATGTACCGAAGTGAATTTCTTTACTTCGGTACATTTATTGAGAAAATGTACCTATCTAAAATTATATTTATAGTTCAGAATCGTACCATGCACATGCATGAATGCAAAGCATTTTATTTAATAAACATACTTTTGTGTAAAAACTAATGATTTGACTACCCATTTGTAAACGCGTCCTTAACTCGGATTTTACAATGGCAGGTCGACAAACACATTAGCAGTTGGATTTTTTCTCGAGTGTGTGTAAAACGACCAGACATAAATATGCGTTGTCGTTAATTTTAGTTTTCCAATCCGACACTTTTGCCAATTTTCTTCCTTAGCTTTAATGCATTTAGGTACACTTTTAAACAGTCGCGAAAATGTGGCAATGACGTCATATTTAAGGTTCTGTTATCCGAAGGGTCACCGACCAAGAATGAAACAGCCTCCGCGAATCTTTAAGAAACAAAATCGAACATCCTGCATGCACTCGGGCAATTTCTGAAAATAGGGTTTGTACACAGCGCGCCAACCATACGTATTGCGAATGAAATTACGGTTTATACCGAGACTTATATTAATAGTCTACCCCCAGAAAGAAACAATGTATTACACATAAATAATATCAAATGTAAACTTAAGCAATATTATTTAGTATTACATATTTAGGAATGATTGTAACTATCTATAGACCTAAAGATGGTATTGTTTTAATTATTGTTGTAAAATTTATTGTTTTTCTAACTGTTAATATTATTATTAATTTTAACTAAGTAATAATATCAACAAAACCTGTAGGTTACGACTGTCGTAATGTCTTTAATACAATAAAGAGTGGTTAAGTGAATCATTTAAAAAAAATACTGTAGAAATAAATTATTAATTTCATAAAACTTTTACAAAAATATACAACCGACTTTCAAATAAAACCACAACAAAGTACAATTTAACTTTAATTTTGGAAGTCAGTGTTTATCGTGTGGTTTGTTCGTTTTTAGACACCGGTGTGTATATAGAAATTATTGACAAGCATCTGCTCATATAATAATGACATGTAGTGTATGGAACATATATATGTTGACATTTAAAATAATTCAGATGTAATTGGCCTCCTTGTCTGCTTTTTTTTGGATGGGACATCATCAAATTACTCTTTCCGCTCTGGGTGGAGCGGGAGGGAATGTCAGACTCTTACTGACTAAAACCCATCTGTACTCCTCCTAGGGCCCTTTGCGTTCCAGGGTCGCGGTAACTGTTTCAAACAAAATCCGCAACCCTGGTGTCTGCTACAATATATATACAATATATATCTGACGGTAACTGTACTCCCATGCTTATTAAATCTGTCATAGTAGAGAATAATGTAACAAGCCCAAGTGCTCCATTAGGGCAGGAAGTCAGAAGTACCTACCCACCATCTGTATCAAGGTCTTTCAATGATATCCAACGGAAAATTTACGTCGAAAGACCATTGTAACAGATTGTAGTCCGTTGTAATTTATTTTCTAAATGTCGCGTTGGCCTAGTCCTAATCCAAACAATTGATAACACAGTGATTCATTAGCGTTCGACACTGACCTGTGAATAAAAGGAAATAATCTTTATCGACTACCTACTAATCACCTGCCGGAAATCGTAAAGTCATTCATTCAATTAGCTACTAGTAAATAATAGTAAGTGTAAGTAGTTTGTTGATGTTGAGAAAATGCTGAATGAAAACCATAATTATAAAGGATTTTTAATGGTTCCTTCTTGGTCATCACTGGGTCTTGAATAAATAAAAAAAAATATTAATAAATAAACAAAAAAAATGTAAAATAAAACACTTACGAACAACTATTATGCAACAAAAACTAAGAAAAATTACAGTTACTCGTGCCAGTAGTATATCTTCAGCTTTATTATGTTAGTAAAGATTTGCAAAATTCTTTTTTATTCGAAAGAGTTTTATTCCGAAATGGCTTCATTAAAATTTCCTAAAGATCTGATGAAGAACTTCGGAGGTAGACAAAGGTTAGAAAGAGTGAAAAATAAAAAAAAAACAACCGACTTCCATATAAAAACCACAACTAAGTGGAAGTCGGTGTCAAAAAAATTAAAGTTATTTGTTACTTTGTAGTGGCTTTTATTTGAAAGTTGCTTGTATTTTTTTTAACATCAATAGTAACATCAGCAGGACAGAAGTTGGACAACTTACCTAGGTACCTAATGTTGGCAACTTCATGGGTCGTCTTATTATTGATACAAGACTAGACAGATGCAAAGTCTTATCCGACTCGTATGCAGCTGGATCCCTTTTTTTATGGATAGGAAATCATCAAGTGACCCCTTTCGCTCTGGGTGGAGCGGGAGGGAGTGTCAGACTCTTACTGACTAAAACCCATCCGTAATCCTCGTAGTGCCCTTTTCGTTCCAGAGCCGCAGTCACTCTTTCGAACAAAATCCGCAACACTGGGCAGCTGAATACCCACCGTCTTCGGTTTTACTTTTCTTTCCAATTACAATTTCCTTGAAATGTTACCTATATATTATATACTAGCTGCTACCCGCGACTTCGTCCGCGTGGAATCCTGTTTTTATTCTGGTTAATTTATCTTCTTTTAAGTATAATAATATGTGTATTAATTTGTCTCCCATCACAAGCAGTTCTGTTTAGGTTAGTATATATACTTTGATAAATACATGGGAATGCTTTGTAATTAGCAAATGACCCTACAGAAAGCATGATATTATTATTCTGATTTAAGTTTGTTATATTATTAGTCTGTAAGCTAAAGAAAGTAAATAAATAAATAATAGTAAGATAGTAGAGTAAGAAGTCTAAGTAGTAATTTTGTTTGTTTCATCATCATCATATTAGCCGAAAGACGTTAACTACTGGACATAGGCCTCCCTCAAGTGTTGCCACAACAAATAATGATTAATAAATTACATCAAAACACTTTTTTTTTGTTTTTTAGTGGAACTTATAATGTCTTAAAAAAGTGATTATTTATATCTAAGCGAAAAATGAAAATCAAATCTTATTCCTATTTATCAATACAATAAAAAAGAAATCCAAACCAATGTTTTGACAGTTCAACTCCATTTTCCATAGATGTGATGTGCGTTGTGCATTTGATCTCATATTTTGAAGAATTGCGGTGTTAAGATTCTCTGCGGAAGAATGATTTTGAAGAATGACAATTTTATTACAATCTTTATCACCAGGCGCGCGTTTTACATTTCCTAAGCTTAATAAACTACAGTAACGCTAAGATGGGCCATTTATTATTATAACACCCACGGACAGGTGGCGAAGCCCTGTGACAGCGGAGCTGGTGATCAGCGGGTGATCTTGTGTTCTTAAAAACTCACAAAAAAAAATACAACCGACTTCCAAATAAAAAAACAACTACAAATTACAAAAAAAAACTTTAATTTTGGAAGTCAGTGTTGAATTACGAAGAAACAACCAAAAACACCGACTATTTTTAATTTTATCTACACAGTTATTTTTTTAGTATAAGTATTTTTTATTCCTTACACCAAACAACACTACTGAAATCAAACTACTAAACCGATTCAGATGAATCTCGAGAATTTATCTCTATTTCTTTTCACATAAAAAAAAAAATTGTTTCATAAATGTCGGAGTTATGAGGTAACAAACATAAAAAAATAAAAAAGCAACCTAATTGAGAATCTCCTTGTTTTGAAGTCGGTTAAAAACTTACAGTTGTTTCGATCTATGTTACCGGTTCTAATGAAATCAAGAGCGGATTTCACCACTGAAACTGAACGCGATCAGTACATCTAAACTGCGTTCAAGAGCTGTCAGTGTAAATATTCCATAGAAAAATAATAACACTAAAAGCTCATAAACGTGGTTTATTAGCTGATCGCGTTGTTACATTGGTGAAATTGGCCCTAAGAATCAATTTGATTAATTAGTTTGAAGAGTAGCACCAGTCGTGTGACGTTCTGTTTTGTTATATACAGGGTGTAAGAGACAGCCCTCCGCAGGCGGATGGGGTGCGAATCATATTCCACCGGAATTTTTCTGAGAAAAATGTTCATGTTTTTTTATCGTTTTTTCAGTTACTTTTCCTTTCTTTCAGTGTAAAATTACATTCACTCGATTTTGACACATGCAACACTCGATTTTTATAAATAATACAGCTAAAATAAAAAAAAAACTTGAGAGGTGTCAAGGGACACCCGGATGGAACGAAGTTCCTTTCGATTAATTATCAATGAAGGAATTGTAATAATTTCTTTTTTTTTAAGTTATACGCACGGCTTACAACTATAGCAAAAAGTGTCGTTACAACTTTTGGTCTTAATTTTTTCCGTCTAGCCCCCTTTCGCAACGCGCGATAAGGAACTTCGTAAAACCATGAAAATGACACCCATGATGAAAAGTTGTCAAATCTAATGGGCACCATCTTGGATTTTGATTTTGGCCCAGTAATCGTTATTGGCGACCCCGAAAACCATGAAAATGACACCAATGATGAAAAGTTGTCAAATCTCATAAGCGCCATCTTGAATTTCGATTTTGACCCGGTAATCGTTATTGACGACCCCGAAAACCATGAAAATGACACCCATGATGAAAAGTTGGCAAATCTCTTCTGCGCCATCTTGGATTTCGATTTGAATTTTTCGAAAATGACACCCATGACGATAGGATGGAAAATTTCATCGTCGCCATCTTGGATTTCGTTTTGACCCGGTAATTGTTATTGGCGACCCCGAAAACCATGAAAATGACACCCATGATGAAAAGTTGTCAAACCTCGTGGGCGCCATCGTGGATTTCGATTTTGACCCGATAATCGTTATTGGCGACCCCGAAAACCATGAAAATGACACCCATGATGAAAAGTTGTCAAATCTCGTCTGCGCCATCTTGGATTTCGATTTGAATTTTTCGAAAATGACACCCATGACGATAGGATGTAAAATTTCATCGTCGCCATCTTGGATTTCGATTTTGACCCGGTAATTGTTATTGGCGACCCCGAAAACCAAGAAAATGACACCCATGATGAAAAGTTGTCAAATCTCGTGGGCGCCATCGTGGATTTCGATTTTGACCCGGTAATCGTTATTGGCGACCCCGAAAACCATGAAAGACACCCATGATGAAAAGTTGGCAAATCTCGTCTGCGCCATCTTCGATTTCGATTTGAATTTTTCGAAAATTACACCCATGACGAAAGGATGGAAAATTTCATCGTAGCCATCTTGGATTTTGATTTTGACCTGATATTCTAATAAAATCATTAGATAAATCCCTACTTTTAGTAAAAAAACTATAGCAAAAAGTGTCGTTACAACTTTTGGTCTTAATTTTAAAAGTGTCGTTACAACTTTTGGTCTTAATTTTTTCCGTCTAGCCCCCTTTCGCAACTCGCGATAAGGAACTTCGTTCCAAAAACCTGCGATGGATGTTGAAATACTCGTAACGATCGACGCATGAAATCAGCTCCCGTAGTGGCGACGGCGCTGGCGGCTGAAAGCTAGCTGCGCTTGCCGATCACTATGCGATTGCCACGGTCACGATACATTGCGTATGAGGTTTTAAAACAAATCAGTTCTATTTGATTCCTATAAAGTTCCTGAAACAATTTCATGTACCAGTCTTCTAAGTATGGTATACTGAACTCAACGCGTCAATCTGCAGAGGGCTTACACCCTGTATTCTATAAGTCAACAAATAAAATAAAGTAAAATATCGATCGTTCCTTGGAGTCAGATATCGCGTTCACACAACTAAGTATTTGCTATGTTTTAAGCGATCTTTCGTACTGCACCTATCTACTGGGCCCACTGTTTCATCGATAACCTGAAGATGGCTGAAAATGGCTGAAGATTTACAGTGGATTTACATACTTATATTGAGCCAACTATTAGGTACTGAAGAATATATTGTTACAAATAATTTCTACTTGTCTAGTGTTCACATAATTATGAATGTTACAAATAAAAATATTAATTTAAAGTATGTCGTTTGGCATCTCTTCATGATTAAAGGCTGACACAGAAAGTGGCGGCTGAGATGCTACAAATAAAAAAAACTTATTTATAGTCATAACCTCTTCCACTCGGGCCCAACATGTGAAAATTCCCTAATATAAAGTAAATCTTATGTATATGTAAATAAACATTAAAATCGCGATTAATTCGCGACACACCGGTGTGTCGCCGGGGCCGGACAATATTGGCTGTAGGTATTTGAAAAAATGAATATTAATATATTGCTAACTAGCACTTCGCCCGCGACTTCGTCCGCGCGGATTTAGTAGGTACTCCACAAACTTTAGGTTAGTTTTGGAAAATAAAGCACAACGATTTTCATTATTTACTTAGTCATTTCTAGTCAATCCTATACATTTTTGACGTATTGACAATCGCGTACGCCACGCCACCGTTGACAGAATCTCACTTGTCTCGAGCCCATGTTCAGCGCAACTGTTCACCCCGTTCATCCCGTCAGGGTTTGATTATGCAAAAATTGTTAGGTACATCTGTTTCAATTATCCCGGTTTTAGTTTGTTCATAGCATTCCGACGTAAATAATTGAAGCAAGCAATTATGTTCTCCCCTAAAATCTTAATCACCCTTGCTTCACTCCTTGCGACATTTTTCTTATTCCGAGCACGTTTATTACCGTCGTAACTTTTGAACGAAAGGTCCGATTTTAATAATTTAAAGTGTAATTTACACGGACATAATTATCCTTAATTATCAAACCATTTAAATGGATAAGGATTAATTTCATGGTACTAAAATCACCATTTTTTATTTCACCATGGGATTTGCTTGAATAATATGAACAAAAAGCGGCCATGGTGACTTATCCATAATAGTTAGACATGTGGTAATGCTGACTTTTTTGTAGATATTGATGACCTCTATAAAACTGTAGTACATCACTTTGCTCTATTGTCAATAGATTCCGCAGCGTACGCGATATAAGGATTTTTTCTCACACTTTGGGTTACATTATCGAAGTTTTCATACGGATCCCTAACTTTTTTGAAAATATTCTATAGCCTATGTCCATCACCGATAATGTAGGATTCTAATGGTGAAAGAATTTTTCAAATCGGTCCAGTAGTTTCGGAGCCAATTCATTTCAAACAAACAAACAAACAAATCTTTCCTCTTTATAATATTAGTGTAGATATATTACCTAAACATTGATGTAACGTATGTTATAAGATAGTTTGGAAATCTAAACATAAACAAAAACACAAAAGAAAATCAAAACTTACAAAAACACCTGCATGGGGCGTGGTTCGAACTCACGCATCAGTAAGTGAAAGTCCAGTCATTAACCGCCTTGGCTGATTTCACTTGTTAAAACAATTCAAAATTTGCGTTCCTATCAGTACAGAGGTACGATTTAAATCATGCCGTAAAATTAATCTTTAAATGCCCATAACTTTTTTTCCTGGCCACCAATTTAATTGAAACAAAGACTAAATGTTGCTCAGACCTAACCCACATGTAACTGTGCAGTCTCCAAGTAAATCTGTACAGTATTTTCAGAGATTAGCGTTAACAGACAGACAGACAGACAGACAAGAACATCTGAAAAATCTTTTGTTGTGCAGTATGTTCCTTTTTCATCGTCCCCAACCCATTTTTGGTAAATTTGTATGTACAGACACAAACTTTCTAGTATTTTATTATATGTATAGATTAATCAAGGGTTAGTGTCAAGTTTAGGGGGAGATGAACCGTACAAAAATACAACCGACTTCCAAATAAAAAAAATACAAAGTATAAAATAACTTTAGTTTCGGAAGTCGGTGTTTTTGGTTGTTACTTCGTTTTTTTGATACAGACTTCCGAAATCATGGTTATTTTATACTTTGTAGTGTCTTTTATTTGGAAGTCGGTTGTATTTTTTTTCTAAAAAAGTTTTTTATTTTGCACTTTTTAGTGAAAAATAAAATGTATAATGAGTGGTTCGATATTTGCCGTTAGCCGTTAAGGGGTCGTCCCCTTCGTTATTGTCCAAGTACGCAAAAATCACATAATCCAAGTAAGCAAAACTGCTAATAAAATAAAAACTACTGGGCCAAACTTAATTAAATTTTTATGGGATCAAATGGCAAGTATACCGCGCCGAACTAGAATCACAGAAATCGGTTAGGTAACTTCGGAGTAATCGGTATACATACATTTAAGAACCTCCTCCTTTTTGGAAGTCGATTAAAAACATGTCCCTATAATAATTATATTGGTGTCTGTCCGAAGGGCCAAACCGGCTAAGCTCCAAAGCCATTGAACTGCTTCTTAAAATAACGAATCCTTCATCCTTATCAAGTAATGTCTCTCTCCCACAGATAGACGCAGCCACAGGCGAAAGCGAGACAAACGCCTCTGTCCTCGCCCGTTCCATCCAGCTAGCAAGATGCTTCCGCAAGTTAGGTGCAAAGCCTGGAGATGTTCTGGCTTTAGGCGGGAAGAACCACCTGGATCTACACATACCGTACTACGCAGCAATCATGAATGGCTTGCCTATTGCTGGAGTGGATCCACTGTTTAAACAAAGTGAGTACAATACAGAGAGAAATTGAGTTTTGTAGCGAAACTACGCAGATGTGATGGATATCAATATCGAATGACGATATAGCAAAAAAAAATTACTTCTATCAAAAAACCCGACTGTAGACAAAGCATTTATATTTGTTCAGCCGATTGGAAATCATCAAAAATTCCTCCAGGGAGTGTCAGACTCTTACTGACTAAAACATATCCGTGCTCCTCCTAGTGCCCTTTGCGTTCCAGGGCCGCGGTGACTCTTTTGAACAAATTCCGCAGCCTGTGCATGCATACCTTCACTTAATACAATACACATAATACAATACAATAAGTACGAAAGAACGAAAAAGTGTAGCAGGAATGGACAAAAATCATCAGTGACAAAGATGCATAATTATGTCATACCTACATGACTAGGCAAATAAACGAATATTTTTGGCCTTGAGTCTAAACCACATTGGAGCTAGATAACGACGTCAAACGACATCGAGACGGTTAGAACATGATAATTATTTTTATCTTACGTACTGCGTCCGCGCAGATCTGTAGTTGTTTTAAATCATTATGAATTAAGATATCTTAACTATAGTTGCCGTCAAATAAGCTGGCAATAGCGGCCATTGACCCACCTACATTTTTTTACATTCTTAATTTCAAAATCAGAAAAAAAGACATAAAGCTGTCCTGAATCTACATATCTCGAGATCCTTTACATTTTCTAGTAATGAATGAAAAACCATTCATAATTTATTTTTCGGGTACCTATGAAGAGATATAAGGGAAAGGTCAATGTCCTTTATTGCAAATTTATCCGGCACCAACCATAGTTATGAAATGGGAAAGAAAATCCTAATTTTAGCCTTGTAGTAATAAAATCCCTGTCCTAAAGAATACACTAAAAATAAAAATTGGCATCGCAATAAAATTTCTAGGTCAATTTTTAGGGTTCCGTAGTGTGTCCGTCTGTCTGTCACCAGGCTGCCTATCTCATGAACCATGATGGCAAGACATATTGAAATATTCACAGATGATGTATTTCTGTTGCCGCTATAACAACAAATACTTACTAAAAATAGAATAAAATAAATATTTAAGCTTGTCATCCTATTTGAGTTAAATAGTAATAAATAGTCACTCTATTAGGACAGTAGGTACCAAAGTCAATTTATTTAATACTTAACAGAGGCATTTTTATTATTTCTTCAATCTACATTTATTAGACTTGCCGCGAGTCACAATCAATTTACAAAAAACTTGTCCACATTTGTCCACAGCCGAAATACAAACACTGTTCAAAATATGCTCGCCAAGAATAGCTTTCTGCCAGAAGGAACTCCTGGAAGCCTACCAGGCTGTCAAGGAGGAACTGGGCCTGAACACAGAGATCATCTGCTTCGATGAGGGGAAGCACTCTCTGGCAAGCTTCATCGAGAAGTATGATGATAAGGACGATCAAGAAGAATTTCTGTAAGTATTTTTGTTTCTCTGCGGATTCTTGTTATACATTTTTGTTAGGGTTATCTTGCCAAACCCAGGAAAATACTAACAAAGTAACAAAAAAATACAAACTAAACACCAGAACTAACATATCATTAGGGGAATAAATATACCTACTTGGGACATGACTCATGTTTAAAGTGTTACAAAAAATGCTTTGAAACTAGCATTTTCATTTCACATTTTCCTTCATACAGGAGATCATTCAGACGTCAAATATTTTATACCCAAACACGGCCAGAGTCGCAGTGTTCTTTGGTACTGACGAACACCCAATGAACGATGCGTCTCTAAGGACTAGATTTTAGACTTTACTTTTATATAAATAAAATTGAAATTGTCTTATCCAGGCCAGTGATCATCGATCGGAACAAGCACTATGCTTGGCTGATCAGCACAGGAGGAACCACTGGCGTCGTCAAATTCGCTGCCTTCACTCACGGCTCTTTCATGAAAAAGCTGGAGTTACTGAAAATCATATTTTCTTCTGAATCACAGCTGTAAGTAACTATATTTGACTTATTCTATGCGATTTTTCTATGTATTGTGTGAATTTCGGATTATTTGGAGTAGGTAGGTAGGTATTGTAGGTACGTGTGCCTGAATCATCGTCTTCTAAAGGATGATTTCCGCCAAACCGCTCGCATTGCATCGGATCGGAACGGATTTTAAGTCTATTAAATTACCAAGCCGCGCTCAGCAGCGTGACCGCGGGCGACTTCCGCAAACTGCGATCGTAGCCGAAATTTGCCTGTTGTCGTATGGAACAATCGGATCCTTTTGGCTGTCGTCCGTCGCGTGTGCTCCAAGCCATGAATGAGCGGCACCACTCATTCCCGAAAGTGCACGCACTGCAGACTTCCCTCAACCATGGATACAAAAAAAAAATGTTTTTTTTTATGCAAAAGCATACGTGTGTATAAGACATAAAGGCGCGGTCACACGTCAACTCGGTAGGAATGAAACTATTTAACTAGGCGCAGAAACGGATACGTTAACAAGCGACGGTACGGAGCCGATCGTATGCGTCATCATCCTCCCGGACGCGATCGGCTGTCGCTGCATCCGTTCGTATCCTTTCCGATCCGATGCGAAGTGTTTGGTGGAAATCATCCTTTAGTTATTCAAAGTTTATTTCATTCATAAAATACCATTAACTTCTTATTTCTCGAGGAAACTGGATGGCTATCTTTACTGGACCTTCCTTATGTAGTAGCCCAGCTACTGTAGGTATTCCTTTATAAAATGTGGCTTGATACAGTGCAAATAATTTGAAAAGGTGATCTTATCAATCAACCTTATAATTTTGCTTGTTGATATGACGATGATCAGATTTCACAGTTACATAGAATCTATCAATACTTATAGCTTATAAACAAGCTGATGATCGATAAGATTACTAGTACTACACTTAAAATTTTACTTACTTAAACTATGTTTGAACGAGGAAAATATAACGATTGGACTCTATTCTCTCTTTGCTTGGTAGCCCGAGCATTTCATCATCATCATATCAGCCGAAAGAAGTCTGCTTCTGGAAATAGACCTCCCCCATGGGGGAGTGTTTTGCCATAATCGCCTCGCTTGGCAGGCGGGTTGGCGATCGCAGTGTAGCTTTAGCAATGTCCTACTGAGAATGCTGCTGTCCATTCTCTGTTGAGTCACTTAGTCGCCTCTTACGACACCCACGGGAAGTGATGGGATGGTGCTATTCTTTTACGTCTAGACACCATACGGAACATATAGCCGCCCGAGCATATAGTTTAATGTAACTCCTAATATTTTTCACTTTCAGACCAAACGGCGAAAACAAGATGGGTCTGAACTTATCCCCCGTGCAGTGGGTGTCATCTTTCTTCAGCGCGATATCTTCACCACTGCTGCGTCAGACGAAGTTACAGACATCTAACCCCTTGACCACGGAGCACATCATCGATCTTATCAACCAGTATAGGGTAAGGCGTTTAAACAAATATTTTGAGAAAGTAAAATTCTTCGTTCTTAGGAGCTTTCTTAGTATTGCACCTACCTGCCACTATTTTGTCTCTGCACCGCCCAAAGGCTGCCTTTGTTCTTCTGCTTGTGCACAGAATAGTAGCGAACGGGTAGAAACATTGAATAGTAGAAAATTTAATTTGAAAATAACTAAAGTCTCTGTACTGATCCGATTACAGAAATCGTTACACTGATTGAAAGCTATAGTATCGCTAAATGCCCCAAGCCACTTTTAATCGCGGAAAAATGCACGGTTACTGTGGCAGAGGTCACAAAACCGAGAGCTATCTAAGAGAGCATAATTATGTACCATAATCCTCTGCAAAGCAGTTTAGGAATCAGGGGAAAAAACAATGCCGTGAAGAAAGTTTTGTGAATAAATGTGGATGATTAGGAAGTGAAGACGAAACGAAGGATAGAAGGACAGTATGACAGATTGTTGTGTATTAGTAGGTGATAGTTTTTTAATAGTACCCTCTTTTGTAATGACATATACGTACTACATCTCAATAAAGGAATCAGTTCGCAATTGACCGTGTTTCATTACATACATTACATTGGCACAGCCGGTATTTACGCACAAAGTGTTTCTTCTTCTTTGGTACTTAACTTCAGTTAATCATGCCCATAGGTAAAGTCGAACAATTTTAGATTGGATCTCACAACTGGGACGCTTATTGTAGGCGTGTTAAACAATTTATAAGTTTAAATGGCATGGCAAAGGAACTGCACGTGGCGTGGTGGAAGACATCTTGTGTTTGTCAAATTAAATTAGGTTAAAGTTTACATGGTTCACAAATCCTATTTTTTTCCATTCTCTTCTAGCCAATAACTGCTTTCCTGAGTCCTCCGATAGCGACTGCCTTGATTAGGAACGAGAAGAAATGCGACTTTACCTGCTTCGAGAACATCATGCTGTCAGGAGGGAAGATACACAAGGATGTTCATCTGGAGTTGAGGGTAGGTCTAATCTAACTAACCAACATACTAACCACTGCAGCGCAAAGGTCTTCGGGAGAAGAGCGGGTCGTCCCTAAAACAGAACTGTTTAGAACGGGGCCTCGTTCTAAACAGTTCTGTTTTAGGGACGACCCGCTCCGAGTTACACTCGTTAAAGAATGACACCCGACCATTCTTTGCCTGTGTTTTTGTCACAACGGGTGGCACCCTCAAATGGATGAATGGAATGAAGAGTGATGGAATGAAACCTGTCCGAGGTGGAACTTATTCCAGCTCGCTTCGCTCGTTCTTGCATTCTGCACACTTTTAGGTCTTGAGCTTTTCGGAAATATCAACAAAACGACTTAGCTATTTAACATGAATGATCAAAAGTAAATCGCATCTTTCAGAGATAGTAGGAGTGAAAAAAGTCAGAGTTCAGCGAATGCGAGTTTTCTTTAGAGTTTGATGAAGATTTTTTTTTCTTTTAACAGAAAAGAGTGCGGCCAGGAACCCCCGTGGTGGAAATGTACGGACAGACTGAGAATTTGGGCCCTATCTTTATTGGGGGCCCAGAAGGACCAATTGGTAACTGTGGCAAGACGACGCCTGCGTTACCGACTGTCAAGGTTGGTATTAAAGAATTCTCTATCTATTTGTTTAGGTAGAACCATTTATGTTTAATTCCCATATTATTGAGCCCATTACGAGCATCATCAACACTGGCAAAAACCCATGTTGGAACGAAAAATTCCGGCTGGTCATAAAAATGCTTTACTAATATTTCTTCAGAGATTTCATTTTGTACTTGATTTTTCAGATAGTTGATGTGGAGACGGGCAAAGAAATAACAGAACCAAACGTTCCTGGAGAAATATGGACCAAAGGAGCCTGCTTCGTTGTGAGTTTTTCTTTCTTACTACAAGCGTTTTACTAACCTGCTTTGTTCGTATTGTGTCCGGTTACAAATTTATATATTTTTTTAAACACATTCCGTCGTCCGATTAAGCTGAAACGTCGCGTTAATATCTGCAATACAAGAACATCCTAACGTTACCTATTTATTTCAGGAATACTACAACAACCCTGAAGAAACAGCGGCCTCATTCACAGAGGACGGCTGGTACAAAACTGGAGACATTCTGTACAGAGATGAGAATGGATACTTCTTCTTTGTTGAGAGGCTCAAGATGTTGATCAAATACAGGATGTACCATGTAAGTGAAGATTTAATAGCTTTTCTTGCATGATGGTAATTTAAAAACAGAAAAAAAAAAACCTCTTCATGGATTTTTACAGTGTACTGCGTAGTGATTAATGCCCGAGCCTTCTCCGTATGAAAATAGGCCTATTTTATACAATCATATTATTGCTTGTTGTCGTTAAGTTTGCTGTCTTAACCTATTGTTTCTTCGTAGTACTTATATATTGTTAAAAACCAATATGAAAAGCAATCGATAAAATAAACAAACCACGCCTGTATTCTATCAGTTACAGTCGATTGTATTGTTACTGATTAATGATTACTGATTACCCACTTCACACTTGCCGCCTCTTCAATGTTTTGTAACATGTTTTTTATTTTATGTCGAGTAAGTATGTTGACTTTGCACAGGGGTTCTTGCTCCATACTTTTCTTGACATTCTCCTTTGTATTGGCAATTCATATCTCATGACCGCTGCCCAAATTGCCAATAAATTAATGTCCCAGCTGAGACCAGAGTTCTCTTATGTCAGTTGCAATCTGTCAAAAAATAACTATTTGCATGTCACATTCCTTTTATGGATTTGATGGTGTACCTACAATTAAGTACCTAAATAAGTAATTTCAAACATTTTACAAAATACAAGGTGAAGACTGGCGTACCCTACAACAACCATGCTTAACCAGCGTAACTTTTCGTACTTCTTATAAGCATTTTGATCCTCTTCAGATTATCCCTCCGGAAATCGAGGAAGTGATCCGCGAGCACCCTGGCGTGTTGGACGTCAGCGTCACCAGCGTGCCTCATGAAGTCGATGGAGAGCATCCCGTTGCCTGCGTCATGAGGCGTCCAGGCTCCAACGTAACCGCTGACGAGATTAAGGAGATGGTTGCAAGTTCGTATTAACACTTCGATATTAATAATGTCCTCGTACCTATACTGTACTTTTCGTCCTGAGTTCGATTCCCAGGTCGGGCAAGTGTTATTGAGTTATTCCTTTAGGAAATTCTCACTGTAAAAAGAATAACAATATAAGTAAGAAATTACATGTAAATACTTAGAGGATGTTCCCAGCAGTCCGGTTATACAGGGTTATTTTTTAATGACCGACCAAATTTTCACAGGGTGTTCTACCCATGAATATGAACAACTTTCACTATGGGACCAACTGTGAAATCACGAAAAAAAAATCAGCTGTTTCATACAAAAGTTCAATACCTACTCGACTAAAATGTATGAAACAGCTGATTTTTTTTTCGTGATTTCAGAGTCGGTCCCATAGTGAAAGTTGTTCATATTCATGGGTAGAACACCCAGTGAAAATTTGGCCGGTCATTAAAAAATAACCCCGTATTTAAAGGTGATCTTGGGTAGCTGATATTAAAGAAAAAATATCAAAACGTAAAAAGGGTGACTTTTAAAAAAAAAGTCGACCACCTAAACGACTAAGTAAAAAGTTTCAAAGAAATTAATTTTCAAGAAGTCTGCTGCAGTTGGTGATATCAAATCTGTGAATGAAATTCGAGTAAATGCCACACTGTGCACTGTATCAAACTGCTTGATAAGTTCCGAAGAAATACTTCGGAACTCTTCGTTTTTCTGCTCGCATTAAAAAAAAGCGTTTTTTTTTGTTTTTTGTTATCTACTTAATGTATACCAGCTATCCATCATCACCTTTAAATATGACCGCGCACTTCTGGAACACCCTGAATATGGCTTGATTTACCAAATATCACACTAGGATGCCCTGTGTCCTGCACCACGCGCCTTCGTTACGGTAACATTAGTTGCTAAATATCAGTGTAGCTTGTGATAGCCCCTTGGAAGCATGTACCAGAGCTTGGTGTGTCTGGTCGTATCGGACCAATCTTCGCTTGTGTTTGTTGGAGCTTACTGCGTTTCTTTGTATGTAATGAAAGTTTGTATTCGATGAAACACCTACCTAATTGTCCAACTGAAAGTCTCCATTCCAATCTTTAAGAAAATATTATTATGTATTAGAAGAAAAATTGTGTCTAACAAGGCAAATATTATCAAAAGATCAAATCCTCCTATAGCGTGGCCGTTCCACTTTAATAACATATCGAATTCTTTTTCCAGATAAACTATCAGACTCTCAAAGAATACGAGGTGGAGTGATCTTCATGGACCAACTTCCTATGACTTCTTCAGGGAAATTCGCGCGCGGAGAGCTACGGAAATTGGTGCTGACCCTCCCTAAAGAATAGATGACATTACAATAGGTGTCGACCTAGTACCTACCGCAATTTTTAGTTTGTAAATATTAAGTTAACGCCGTCAATACGTTAATGTTTCGAGTACCTACACGATTACACCCGAGAATTAATTGCTTTGGTCTAGACGGGCCAATTTAGGGTTAATTTGTGGCGTCAGTAAAATGTGTGGTTCGCCCTGTCCTTACTAGGTTATTACTCAATGTTTATGGAATAAAAAAATTTTGCAGGTCTGTGATCTAAAAAAAATATAAATAGGTGACTATGTTTGCCTGTAAATTTTAAGTGATGGTGTGTGTGAAAGAGAGAAATGTAATGAAACATATGGATACCTACTTACTTATCTTTTCATTCCAGAAACGACCAAGTTTACCGACACGGATTTTTCCCGTCGGAAAATTTGGTCATTCGATATATTTGTAGTGATGGGAAATGGTAGATAAAATGTAATTTTTATACATTTTTGGATGATGATGAATTATGCATTTTAAATGAGAGAGACTGTGTGGCCATCTTTATTTTAGTTTAAATTATTTCAGAATTGATCTTACTATTGATTATTATTGAATAAATACCTAAATGTAAAATGTGTTATTATATTACTACTAGTTCATATGTTCCCTATTTTATTTTATTTATTAAATAAATGCTTTTTTTTTAATTCTGCTTGTTCGTTGGTGACATAACCCTTTTTAACCGACTTCATAAGAAGGAGGAGGTTTGAAAAATTTTTGTTTGCTGTGAAAGGATATACGTCTCGATTGGTCCCATTGAAATTTTATCGACATCGGTTCAGTAGTTTGGTTTTTAAATGATTGGAGAAATATGTGAAAAATTCATCCATGTAGCTATACGAAATTGTGTATTTTTGCTTTCCTGTGACTTTCCAGAGGTATTGTTAGGTTACCGCGGCCCTGGAAGGAAAGGCCTAGGAGGACAAAGGGTGGGTTTTAGTCAGTAAAAGTCTGACACTCCCTGCCGCTCCACCCAGAGCGGGAGGGGTCATTTGATGATTTCCCACCCTCAAAAAAAAAAAAAAAAATTGTTTTGTACTTTGTAGTGTTTTTTTTGGTAGTCGGTTTTTCTAACACTGGTCTTACGATAACCAAAAAGTTGCCAAAGAATTTGTAAATTTATTTACCAGTATCCCAATTAAAACAACTGAAGCCTTAAATTCCTCGCCTTCACTTGCTTTTGATTTATTACAGGCGAACGTTTCAGCCTGGCCAACTATATTTAAAAGCATATAAACTACATAACTGTAACAAAAACTTTCAAAGAAATCAAGATTACATTGACCGAGGATCTATGAGGGTTGTCTATCAAAGTTTGTACCTCGATTATTGAGACTATAGCGCCTTAGATACAACGTGTTACAGAATAAACGCAATTCCTCTTAAGGGGTCATTCTACTCATCATTATTAACCACTTTTACTATGGGGCCAACCCATATAAAACAGCTGTTCAGTACATTTTGTCGAGTTATGCGCACAGAAATGTTTCAGTGTTGGTTTCATATTAAAAGTTGTTCATAATGATGAGTACAATGACTCCTTAAGAGGTATTTCCTTTATTCTATTACACGTTGTATAAGTACCACCATTCAAATCCGGGGACAGTAAAGACAAATAATTATAGACTATCCGTGGTGCCAGTGTTCAGCAAGGTATTTAAAAAGGTGATACTTAATCAAATTCTTAATCATTATAACACAAAAAGTACATCTTGTATGGTTTACCATACAAGATGTACTTTTTGTGTCCACCAGCGTCAGCCGTACAACGTCCTTTGGTGGAACCGTACTGTTTACAGTACGGTTCCACCAAAGGACGTTGTACGGCTGACGCTGGTGTAATTTACTAAAATATATCTTCAATATGTGAGAAGAGGCGCCTCTTGCGAATGCCATAGGCATCTTTTGCGACCTGTATTAAGCATTTGATTGCGTTAATCACGAAACATGACTGCTGAAGCTCGAGCATTACGGACTAGGCTAAATAGCGTTAAACTAAATCAAATCTTATTTGAATGATAGACAGCAATTATTTCAAATAAACGGTGTCAATTCCTCGGGACTTAACGTGAAAATGGGTGTCCCCCAGGGCTCGCTTTTAGGTTCTTCCTTATTTTTAGTTTATATAAATGATTTACCCCATTAATTGCATTGCAAAACAAGCTAAACATGGTTTTGTTTGCCGACAAAAAAATGACAATGGACGTAGTCATAACCTTGACGACGTAAATAACGCCTTTCTGCAGGTCCAAAATTGGTTCACTGCTAATAATTTCGATTCAAATGGAAAAAAACGAAGTGCATAAGATCTGCCTTAAAAAAGATTAAAAGTAGTGATTGTGACATAGATTTTCCTGAGGAATACGTACGCTTGCCTAACGCCTTTTATTTTGTTTTTTTTTTTTATTTTCGTTTTGAGAAAAACAATGTGTTCTTTTGTTTTTTTTTTGTTATGAACGATATTTTTTAATTGTGGAATAAAAAATTGGTCATGATAAGTATGATTACATAAAACGAATGAGATCGACTAACCTTCAGTTACGTTTTATTTCTCTTTGCCACAGCCAGTATTGGAAATATTTATTTATATAATTATATTGGGATCAAATAAACCCCTAGAGAATAATATTCAGTAGTGCAATCGTCCCAATACCTAAACTACGTGGGCCCAGTTGCCTATTATCTAAATTATAATAGTTAGAATTGGTCCTTGTTGGTCCCTGGACCCAGTTTCGAATGGGACGAGTTGCCCTCTAACCCCTTAGCATTTAAGAAGCCCAACACTTCCGCAAAAAAAAAAAATGTATCTGCAGTAAACGAAAAATAATACTAGTGTTTTAATATGTTAACGTATAAGTTTTAAGAAAAAATATTGAAACAATAAGCATGAAGCGCATTTCAGACTACACTATAATAATATAGTTTATAGCACAACAATATCGCTCACCAATTCACCACACATTTATTTGGAATACGTTCACACTTAGCTAAAATATAGCTTTATGGCTTTTAATGCTGTATTATGCAAAATAGTATATCGTAGTCTGAAATGCGCTTAAATGTCTTCAAATTCATTCAATGTAAAACTCTTATTCTTCTTTATCGTGTGGGCAGTAAGGTCTAACAGCTCGACACACCCTAGTGTCAGAATTTCAAAACCGCTTCAAGGGCCTCTGACATGGTTTGACATCTTGACGACCGCCATTTGGCGGCCGGGACCACCGCCTTATACGTGCCTTCCGAAGCATCATTTTTTATCAGAGACAATCAGGTGATTCATAGCCAAACTGGAAACAACTTTACAAAGTATGCTTCCCGTGGGAATCAAACCCACTACTACCGGGTCACAAGGCAAACGCCTAAACCACTCGACCACGGAGGCAGTTATGTACCTATTAATGTAAAACTAAACTACCTACTCGAAACATTCCGCCACATAAACAGAAACCGACTTCGTGCGAGTCCCAAACTCCCAACCCGACGGTACACTATCATCATTCGGTTGAACGCAGCGGTCCCGCATGGTGAAGAAGGTGGAAGGAAAGTTCCGCGCCCTCCTTTGTAAAGGCCTATTCAAACCTAAGCGGTATTCGCTACCGTCTGCGGTAGAGAAAACCGAGTAGGTATGCGGTAATATAACTGTTCACACCAAAGCGGATTTCGCTATCCTTGTGGGTAGAATACCGAGTTCGAGTTTCGCCCAGTAAGAGTAACAACACCTATGCGGTACTATGGCACCAGCTATTCCGCTCTAGCCGCAGAACTTGATACTAAATACTGAAGCGAAACCCGTGCGGTATGTACCTCCACCCACAGCGGCAGCGAATACCGCTTAGGTCGCTCTAGCCGCGGAACTTGATACTAAATACCTGAGCGAAACCCGCGCGGTATTGTACACCCAAAGCGGCAGCGAATACCGCTTAGGTTTGAATAGGCCTTTAAGAATGCATGACTGTCGTTGTGTTTGGTGGATAACTGCCAGATAGATATTGTAAAACATATGTATATACTACCGCCCGGTAGTATAATAATGTTGAAATCGAGCGTAGAATTTTGCTACCGCGATGTAGAATTCATGTGACATCTGTGACATCATTTCTTTTGTAGTTCGTTTATAACGGTATAGATGCCGCTATTAACATTTTTATTTCACTATATCATCGTTACTGAGCGACTGGCACCTGACCGGCCTTCTATTCAAAATATGGCGTAGCTTAACCTTGCAATGTCGTACCTACGAATCTACGTCATAACTTCCGCTATTAAGTAAGTAATTACGTGAGCTATTTGTTACTTTGTTAGATATCGGTAGGTAGGAAGTTTTGTTAAATATTCAAACGTCACTTTGAACTCTTATCGACAAAAAAATTTTTTTTTACAAAAATATACAACCTTCTTCGAAATAAAAAAACACTACAAAGTATAAAATAACTTACATTTCGGAAGTCGGTGTTTTTGGTTGTTTCTTCGTTTTCAACCGACTTCAAAAAGAGGAGCCTCCTCGTTTTTTGAAGTCGGTTCCGCCAGTTCATACCATAACATCTCAACTGGCTTGATGTTATGAACTGGCGTAAACAATTAACAGACTTGCGATTTCAGCAATCCCGGGAGATTTGCAATCATTTATTGAAGAGTTAAAATATTGTCAAATGGCCAAAATATTAAGGGTGGACCTCACAGACCCAATGGTTTGACTATGAAGCTGCCGTTTTTTTCGGGCCACTAAACTTTCATAACTTTAACTTAAGACTTGGAATTTTAAATTAAAAAAAACTTTATATTTAAAAAAACTATAAATACATTTTTCCGAAATAACATTTCGACAGCATATGCCAATCGCATACCTACATTGTAGACTCTTGTATACCTAGGGTGTATAGCTCCATCCCTCCTTCTCGCTCCAACGACTCACGCTGTAAACCGTCTTGGTAGGGCCGCTGATCGTAATTGCTCATAGAATGTCACTTTTTCTAGTAAGCCCTTTGTCAACTCTGAGCGTCTCTACAAGTACAATACACTTTCAAAAGACAGAGATAACAACAGTCTTAACTACAAGTTAAAAAAAGTATCTTTGGATAAGCAAATTCCTCCTACGTACATGACTAAAGCAGATAGATAATGACCGAAATCATTATTCTCCTAAAAAACATTCAAGGTCTGTGAAAAACAACATTCTTCGATCTATTAAGGAAAAAAGAGACCACACCGGTACAGTTGATTTTAAACCCGACAGACTAGTTCCAGATTGCATTAATATTGGATATAAACCGGATTCGTAGATTATGATTTTAGCAGTTTATTATACGTAACTTAAGGAATTAATTTTAATACACAACAGCGTTTCGGTTGTTCAAGTCAAAACAGTTTGTGATTGTGAAGTTAAATATTTAGAGTTATGTCTGTGAGTGATAATGATAATCGACATCTTGGACATTTTTTTTTTGAACACATGCTAAAACGGCCAGATGCGTTATGTCAGGTAGGTGTTTACTTATACTGATAATTATAAAGAGGAGTGGTACCCCAATATGTTTAATAATGAAAATACAATAGAACAAACGGAATTGTTTCTATGTGTCGCGATTCGCGCCTGCCGGTACTAGGTTTGATGACTGTCTGTTATGATTATGACATTTGTGATGCTTGTGATGTGATACTAGGCAGAGTAGCTACCTAAAATGACTCGTACTTATGTAGCAGTTTTTCAATCAACCACAGCGCATTCCAATAGTTTATCATCCGGCAGAAAATTAAACTAGTGTTCATCCTGCTGCTGTGCATGAAGTTTAAATCAATATAGGTATATAAAATTCTTCCGTTACCAAGTGATTGAGTGACTGATAGAAACACACAGTCGAAACGTCGAATAGGTACTGATCGTAGAAAGCTGAAATTTGGCATGTAGGTTCCTTGGGGAGTGCAGGGGAGCACTAAGAGAGGATGTCCCGAAATTCCTTCGAGAACGGAAAAAAACGGAATGCACGAACGAAGTCGCGGGCAAAAGCTAGTAAATAATATAAGTAATTACTGCAATCTTCCGGCCCTGAGATGTAGCACTATATCAATTGGTATTACAAATTAAAAAAGTAAATAATGGTAGTTGATTAAAGCAAAAAATTTATTGTTTCCTACCTAATAAGTAGATAATCAGTTATCAGCAAAAAAAGTTCCTTAGCCAGGTACATGACTTGGTAGTTAGTTTATATAACTGTTGTACCTACACAAAAAAGCTAGAAGCACAAAACAATCGTGTGCAGAATTTATTCCTCGCATTTTTTGGGTGCCTTTCATACCAAAAATGTGTGAGGACGTGTGCGATACTGAAAGGACTCTCAGAAATAACCACAGTTAATCTTCAAAACTTATTTAATATTCTCACAACTTATAAATATCAAAACTTATTTATTAAAATCAATCTCCTCAGTACAACAATACACCCACTCTCTTCAAAAGCCCCCGGATCTCTGCCGAGCGACCGAACTGTCGCCACCAGTGTCCAGTGCAAATCCCTTACGTCTCCCTGTTTTATTTTCTTCAGCATATTCGCCGTCAGTATGGCTAGTGCATACATTTTAAACCGTAGATCGATTTGATTTCGGATCATGTAGTTTCAGGTAAGTACGTTAATGCAACCTTACACTACCAATAGGATTATCCAAGAATGGATTCAGCGCAGCTCTGGTAGAAAATGTGCAAAACAATGTGTGTGAGGCTTTCTTCTTACTAAAATTTAAAGCTTCCAGACAGGACTACAATAAAAAAACTTTAAAAAAGCGACGACAAAGGTACGGAACTCGGCTTTTAGGGCGTCGCCAAAATTATTTTTTCAAAAATAAAAGATGGCTGTTTTCTGAACGATTCCAGTTGTATGGACACCTCGCTTATTAATAAAGCTTTACTGCCTCCGTGGTCGAGTGGTTTAGGCGTTTGCCTTATGATGACCCGGTGGTCGTGGGTTCGATTCCCACGGGAAGCATACTTTGTAAAATTGTTTCCAGTTTGGCTAGGACATTGCAAGCTTGAATCACCTGATTGTCTGATAAAAAGATGATTCCGTGCTTCGGAAGGCACGTGTAAACCGGTGGTCCCGGCCGCTAAATGGTGGTCGTCAAATAAACCATGTCAGTGGCCTTTGAGGTGGTTTAGAAACTCTGACACTAGGGTGTGTGGGGTCGTTAGACCTTACTGCCAACATGATGAAAGAAGAATAGGTAAAGCTTTTCTTGTTACAGATAGACGCATCAACAGGAAAGTCTGAGAGGAACGCTTCGGTTCTTGCCCGCTCCATACGCCTAGCGAGATGCCTCCGTCACTTCGGAGCCAAGCCAGGGGACGTGCTGGCCTTGCACGGGAAGAACCACCTGGACCTACACATACCGTACTACGCAGCGCTACTGAATGGCATGCCTATCGTTGGGGTGGACCCTATGTTTAAATTTGGTAAGCAAAATAACCCTAACTGGGAAACATACAGATACTCTTGTACAATATTTAGATACGGATCTTTTACTATTACTTATATGCCTATTTATCATCATCCATTACTTATTTGCTTTCCGCAAAGCCACTGCGATTCCTTTGCTTATCACTCGCTTAAAATGACGACTTCCGAGTTGTGTAATGAACCCAACTGAATGTGATTGTTTGACACATTATAAGGTATAGGCAAATAAATCGCAGTGGTCTTGCCAAAAAGCGTTATAACTTTGAATGTATAATGTCAAACAGTAGAATTATACCCCCCCGAAATTCGTATGGACAAAATATCGACTAGCGTATCACTGCAGAACAGACGGGCATTCTCTATTTTCTTTGAAAACTATTAAAAGTATTTTATTTTAATTCAATTTTCAGAGGAAATAAAGAGATTGTTCAAGCTAACGACACCCAAGATCGCATTTTGCCAGTGCGAGCACTTCACAGACGCTGTCGAAGAGCTCGGGCTGGACACCAGGATCGTGACCTTCACTGATGGCAGGTACTCCATGCAGAACTTCTTGCGGGAGTTCGATGAAGAAGACTGGAAGGAATTTCGGTAAGGGGCAGTTTGTACCTCGTTGTAAAGGGTGTCCGAAATTAACGCAAGATTTGCAGTTTTTATTTTTTGAAATATTTATTCATAAAGTACCTACACAGATTAGGGTTATTACTGACTAAAACCCACCCTTTAGTCCTCCTAGCCTTTCTTCCCAGGGCCGCGGTAACTCTTTCGAACAAATCCGCAACCCTGGTAGGCTCTAGCCCTATTGGGCTCCGACCCATGCTGACGTCTGCTGGTTTGGCGCGCGTAGAACACAGCGCGCCGTCAACCCGGGCCTGTTCTGATCGGACGGCGAGCTACCCATTGCTCGCCGTCCACAGGCATCAGTCACTGCGCCATGCTCAGGAGCATCAGTTCCTGGGCGGCGCAGTGACTGACGTTCAACAGGAGGGGGTGAAATGGGGCCATTACTGGCACTCCATTTCAGCCCCCTCCGGAGCCCGTTGAAGGGGCTCTACTGCGGCTGCTGCGCCTGCAGCAGCCGCAGTAGGACCGGTAGAGGAACCGGCAATGGCGGTAGAACAAGCGGCGGCAGCGGCGGCGGTCGCGGCAGAGACGGCGGTGGCGGAGGGCTTCCTCCTGTTTCCGGCTTTGGTGGGTGGGGCGCAGGCCCTACCCCCAGCCCAGTGGTCGGCCGGCTTGCCAGCTGCCGCACAGACTACGCAGTGCGGCGCGGCGACGCAAGAGCCGGCCCTGTGACCGGGCTGACCGCAGCGGAAACAAAGACCGCTGCGGTCCACCTCCGAGGTGCATTGAGCTCCCACATGGTGGCCCACTTGGCACCGGAAGCACCTCAGAGGTCGGGGTTCCAGCAGTTTGACCTGCGCGGAAACCCAACCCACCAAAAACCTTCGGCCCTCCGATATGGTTTTGGCCGCCGACACGGGGCAGCTCACCACAATGGTGCGCATGCCCGTGTTGTCAGGACGTAGGGTGCCCGCCTTCACCTCCTCTGCTGAGCACCCCCCCGTCCTAACGACGGCGGCCACCACCTCCGCCTCCGTGACGGAGTCGTCCAGGCCCAAGATGCGCATGTCGATGCGCTTGGTGGGTCTGGACACTCGGGCATCGTCCGCGCTTAGGGACGCCCTAAGCCTTTCGGCTAGAGCGTCCGCGGTTGGGCCGCTGGCTGCCCCGGAGATCTCCAGCATCCGGGCCCCAGTCATGGTGACCCGGAGCCGGAGGCCCCCTACGATGCCTAGCTCACCAAGGTTCACCGTCTCCTTCGCCTTGGTGAGCACGTCCGCGTACGTCACGCCCCGCTTCGCCGCGTCCGGCTGTAGTGTAAGCACTACAGCCGCGGTTTTCGGGGGGCGGAGCGCAGCCGCGACGCTTCGCGCCTTCTGCCGCCGCTTCCTCTCCCGCCTCTTGGCCGCCCTGGCTGCCTTTCCCGCCTTCTTCTTCTCCCCGGCAACTTGCCATTCGGCTTGAGCCGGGGGAGGAGCTGAAGGCGAGGAAGCCGGGGGGAGCTGCTGCTCAGACGGCGCAGGAGCCTTCGCCGTCCGCGCAGCAACCCCACCCCTCCTCTTCCTTCCCGGGGCCGGGTCCGGTTTTCCCGACACCGGCTTCGCGGGTGCCGGCCCGGACCCTTTGTCCTGGCCGGACGACCCCGGTGTGGCAGCCGCGGCGGCCGCGTATGACGCCGCCTTCCGGCCTGGAGCCTTTCCACTCGCCGCTAACGGGGGGCGCAGGACGATGCCCTCCAGAACGGAGAACCTCGTCTGGAAGGCAGCCATCTCTTGCCGCACCAGGTCCAGCACCTGGCTCTCCTGCGGCACGGGACGGCTGTCCTCTCTGCGCCCCCTTTGAGACGCCCCCTGTGGGCCGGCTCCCCGGAGCCTGGCCAGGTCTGCGCGGAGCCCCTCGTTCTCCTTCTGGAGACGCTCCGTGGCGGCAGCCAAGCGGGTGACCTCCGCCCGCAGCTTGGACATCTCGTCCCGCGGAGGCCCCCCTGGGTTAGCCTCCGCTGCCGCCAGAATGGAGGCCATCGCCTCGCTTATGGCCTTGTTCTTTGAGGAAAGCTTCCTCTTCAAGGCCACATCGCGAAGCGCGGCCTCCACCACCTCCGCAAACCCGGCCCTCCGGTCATCCGGCTCACCGCCGGAGGACTCCGAACCAGGAGCCCTGCGACCGCCCTCTGTGGGGGGTCGTCCGTCAGCGACGAGCTCCCCGGCTCGCTGACCAGCCACCTTGGAGGCGGGCAATCTCCCCTTGCCTCCCTCTCGGCCCTTGCCCCGCCTGCTGGTGGGGATCTTGCGAGCCGAGGCTACCTCCTCGCTGCCGGACGACCCCCGGTCTTCCTCTGATCTGGGCCGCTTGCGGAAGGACCTGGAGTCCTCCGCAGCAGCCCTCGCCCCCTCGGGTACAGGGCTCGCCGAGCTAATGGTCGCCAGGTCGTCGGAGTCCAACTCGGACTCCGACTCTACACCCGCGCGACGCTCAAGCGAGCCCTCCTCCCAGCGCAGCGCGCCTTCGCCCGCGCTCTGCCCGGCCGACTCTTCGTCGGGCGAGCTAAAATCAAACCCGATTAATTCTTTGAAGTCGAATCGGGGGCCTCCTCGGCCACTGTTGCCCTTGGCAAGCGGAGTGCGGACAGCCCTGTTGCCCCCCCCAGAATACGAGGGGCTTGACGCACTAGGCGTGGCGGATTCGTGGACTGCTGTGCAGTCCGAACCGCCCTGGGGTAATATTTCTTTGGCAGGCCTGTCCATATTTTCCTTTTTGAGGGTGCGGTCCCTATCTCCCTTCCTCTCCCCCTCTCTCTCAGTGCTTGCTCGCTGCTCTCACAGTCACGTCTGATGATCAGACGCGTACCAGAGAGCAGCGAGCAAGCCAATGAGACGCACACCGTCCGAGGACCCAAACACTGCTCAAGTCTCCGAACGGTGTGCCCCTCTTGTGTCTCTCTTGGTCTGGTCTCTCACTTGGGACCTTCCGGCATGAGTGGCTCTACCGGCAAAGCCCCCAAGATCATTGAGACACGCAAGCCCCACCACGACGGCAACGTGGAGACACGGTTGGTGGGGAAGTTTCCAAGGCTTTGCATGCATACTCACTATTTTATAGCGGAATCGGTGATTCAGCGAGGAATGAGATCCTTCAATCCACTAGTGTGGTTTTGGGCTGGTTGCATAGACCTTTGATTTTAAAGAACTCGAAAAAAAGAAGTCCAATGGTGTTAAATCACATTATCTAAAATTATAGATTTTCTGAAGTTTGTCCACCAAAAATACGGTTTTTTTTTAAATATTGTTTAACAAAACTGCTGCTTCCTCGAGTGGTACTCTATTTTTACTGACCCTAAACTATCAGCATATAACTGTAATATTTTTGGTGTTACCAACACTTTACTGACCAAAAGGCGTCAAATTCAAATCTTGCGTTAATTTTGGGACACCCCATATTGTGGCGCCATCCATCTATCTAAATGTCACGTGCCCTTGTACTTAGCGACATTTGTATATATCCCTCAGAGAAAGTTACTAGGTATATCGCTCAGAGAAATTCACTCAGTCATATCAGTTTACGCATCTTTTAACTAGACAAAAATAGCATTCAAAGAAGGTTATGACTGAAGCCACGATGAAGAGCACCCTGTCTCATAATTAGCAGGGTTATCCATTTTGGTATTGATTTCGTGATAAATCAATAAGAGATTAAAAGTATGTTGTGCGTGTGGTTAGGGTCCAGAATAAATGATAAGTATGCAAACTTGGGTTGCAGCACTGAATATGATGAAGATTTATTAAAGGGTCACAATAACTCTTTATATTATTTTTTACAGTAAAATAGGACGTGGCTGGGCAAAGGTAAGCGTAAGCGATTGCGAAGTGTAAGCGACTAGCGTGCCCGGCTCTGGCGTTCCCTTACAATATCAAAAATGCAATTCAGCAAATCGCATCGCTAGGGTACTTTACTGATAGGCTTGCCCAGGCTCTAGGAGCTTAGCAAGACACCAGCTAGCGTACGTAGCCTTATGCAGGTAGTCTATCCCAACACTAAAACTGGACATTTGCATCTAAATACAGGCCAGCAGAATTCGACACAGACAAGATCTACCTATGGCTGATCAGCACGGGTGGAACAACAGGCGTGCTGAAGGTAGCTGCTTTCAAACACAAACCCTGGATCGACAAGATACAGCAACAGAAGATGTTGTTCAACACTGATGAGTGAGTTGGTTTCTAGAAGTCATTTTTAAGGGGTTTTTATGAGTTAGATCATTCGGTTCAGATAGGTATCCCTCGAAAACTTGATTTAAGTAAGTACCTACATATTTTTCGTGAGCCTCTAACTGTTGCGGAATTTGTTCAAAAGAGTCACCGTGGCCCTGGAACGCAAAGGGCATAATTATGGAGAAACACGAATAGATTTTAGTCAGTAATTTAAGAGTGTGACACTCCGCTCCACCCGGAGCGTAACAAGCCATTTGATGATAACCCATATTAAAAAAAAACTAGCTAACTATAATAACTAGCATTGCTAGTGTTACTATTGAGCGTGAAGTCCTGAATCCAGCTCCTAGGTCAGGAAAACTATAATTGAATATTTTTTTTTTTTTATTCAATTATAGTTTTCTTTGATTCAATTCAATTAATTGAATATCAGTGACAGTCTTGAGAAGAAAGAATATTGCTCTTCGGCCTTGCTTGATGTTCAACAGGCCTTTGACCGGGTGTGGCACAAGGGATTACTCTATAAAATTAAGTTACTACTACCTCACAGTTTCTATCAAATACTGGAATCATATCTTAACAATAGAATATTCCAAGTCAAAGAAGAGGAGTGCTCATCATGTTTTCACGAGATACTTGCTGGAGTGCCACAAGGCTCCGTTCTCGGTCCGGTTTTGTACACCATATTCACATCAGATCTGCCACTAACACCTGGAGTTACTATTGCTACTTATGCAGATGATACGGCAATATTAGCTTCTAGCAAAGACCCTGCAGATGCCACTGCGAAACTTCAGCAAAGCCTTGATGAAATAAGCAACTGGTTTGATAAATGGCGTATAAAAGTGAGTGCCAATAAATCAGTGCAGGTCACCTTTACACTGCGAAGAGAAACTTGTCCCCCTGTTAACCTTAGTAGAAGGGAGTTGACTCAGAGTGATACAGCTAAATACCTCGGACTACACTTGGACCGCAGGCTGACATGGCGGAAACACGTTGAAACAAAACGTAATCAGGTCAACCTCAAGTATAAACCGCCTCTACTGGCTCCTGGGTAGAAATTCAAAACTGTCATTGGACAACAAACTCCTAAACTACAAGGCTGACATAAAACCGGTCTGGACCTATGGGATTCAGTTATGGGGAGCCTGCTGTGATTCCAACATAAATATAATCCAAAGAGCTCAGAACTACATCCTTAAGCAAATTACAAATACGCCCTGGTTCATTAGAAACAGTGAAGTACACGAATACCTGAGTATGCCAACAGTGAAGGATGAAATAAAGACATTCGCAAGTAAATACAAAAAACGACTGGACAACCATCCTGACCAGCTCGCTGTCCAGCTCACGTTGCCTGACTGTCTAAATCGCCTGAAGCGGCGCAGAACCTTATGTCTCGGCGGCCCTGACTGAGCCAATATATTAATATGGAGGATGTTCCTACTGGGGAATATCTCCTCATGAATAATAGTCACTCAACTCATCTGCTCATAGTCGGAAGGACTGATTGCATGATAAGTAAAATATAAAAAAAAAAATGAAATATAGCGCCACCGGTCCGGGTCGACGAAGCGTTGTGTTCCATGCGCGCCTCCAAGAGATGTCAGCTAAGTAGACGGGGCCCGTTAGGGCCAGAGCCTGCTAGGGTTGCGGAATTTGTTCGAAAGAGTCACCGTGACCCTGGAACGCAAATACCATAAGGAGAAACACAGATGGGTTTTAGTCAGTATGAGTCTGACACTCCCTTCCAGTGTACCCAAAGTGGAAGAAGTCATTTTGATGATTTCCCATCCATAAAAAAAAACCCCGTAACGGATAGGTAGAGTAGAGTAGGGACTCCGTTGTGCGTAGGTGTCCTGGCTAAGTTTGCCGGCTTAGCTCCGTCCAAGTGTACAGAAGCAACCAGGGTGCTGTACAGGTTGAGTGGAGAGAATTAACCGTTCAAAAAAAAATTAAAATAACGTCAGTGGAGCAATCAGATCAAATCTTTTTTTTATGTTATGCCTCAAATGCATAACGGTAAGTTTTGTATCAAAATAATCACTGTTTATGACGTTTTAAAAGTACCATTAGTAACTAAAAAATATATTTTGGTGTAATTCTCATGCTTTCGATAGTTAGTACTTTTTTCGATCATCAGATGGCATTACGGGTATCTGAATTATATAGATAATAAGTTAATTTCTTCTAGATTGCTACAATTCCTATCAGGTTTATGTGTAAAAAATATCTAAATGGTTTTGTAACTAACTAACATGTCATTTTGTGCCAACCTTTTAAAATCAATATTGCTTACCTCCCATAACATACGGCGTGATAATATGTAGCCTAAAGCCTTCCTTGGTTTATAAAGAACATTTTTGCTGAATTTCAATTCAATCTATCCAGTAGTTTTGGCGTAAAGCCGTACCATACACACATACAAACAGACAAAAATTCTAAAAAGTCACTTTTTGTCACCAGTTACGTTTTTCTGACAAAAGCCACTTATTTTTTCTCGAAAATTCTCAATGTACAGTTTTTCTTTCGTTACTGTTTTAGTATATGTATAGATTATTATCTCGTTTATTCATTTACATTCCTATCGTTTACATTTTTTAAATATTTCTATAAAAAACAATAAAAAAACATTTAAAAATATAAAAATATTAGTCCGCCGGTGTCGGGAGCTGGGTCCAAGCTACCGGTGGTTACGGCTTCAGAGAAAGGAACCTCCTCACTGTACGAGCCGTATCGAGGAGTACTGCCTTCTGTATCAGGCCCTTTACCCAACTGCGTAACGCCAGCTTCGACAGGTGGTCGTCGAAGCTTTTGGCTAACAAGCCATTGGCCGTAACGACCATCGGCACAATGACAGCGGAGTCCACATGCTCATTTTCGAGAACTGGGTCGGGCACATACCAATATTTTTTTAATTTATTTTTTATCAGCCTTTTCTGTCCCACTACTGGGCAAAGGCCTCCCCCAACTCCTTCCATATCTTTTTGTCCCGGGCCACCTCGGACCAACCCTCGCAGTAGGCGTCTAGACCGTGTCGCCACCTCCTCTTGAGTCGACCTCGGCGCCGCCGCTCACCCTCAGGCACCCACTTTGTGGAAGCTATTGCCCAGCGGTCACTGTGCACCAATAAATGTATTTTCTTTTTTGTGGACTACAGTGTCATGTCATTTACTTTTTACAGAAATGCAAGAAACCCTCCAGCATTACACCTATCGCCGGTGCAGTGGATAGCAGGCTTCTTCAACGCTATAGCCATGCCCCTGTTCAACCTTTGCAAGGTTCAGACTTCCCTGCCACCCACGGCAGATCATGTCATCGATATTATCAAGGAGTACCGAGTTGGTTTAATAGTTTGACTATAATCTTTATGCTATGTAATAGTTATTTATGATATTAGTGCGGTAAGTTGGTTTTTACAAACAAGTAGACGAATGTAAGCACGAGACGAAGTCGAGGGCTTACCATAGTCACGAGTTTGTAAAAACCAAATCCGCACGTGTGTCATACAACGTTTTTCGACACATTTGCGAGAAAACAGTACATAATGAAACAAACTTTTGTCTTCAGCAATCAGTCGGAAAGTCGCAAAATTCTTTGACGTTTTTAATATGAAAATGGCGAGAATTTGCAAAGGGCGCCACATGCGCGTGGTGAAAATTAGAAACACGTCTTTCATTTATTTTTATGTATCTTCTCTCATTTTCTTTAAAATATTAAAATGAGACAAACGTATACAGCAAAAGCGCTTCGAAGGAGGTTCAATCATTCAGCTTATTTATTCTCGTGATGTGAAACTCCTTGTTGGAATTCTTATTAATTTTTATGGAAATTAAAAAAAAACCGTAAAGAACACGCACGGCGCTATACAACGGAGTTTGCGGTAAAACATGTACTTAGGTGAGAGTATCTATTTTGCCGCACGTTCCATTGTGTGGTGCATAATTTTTAACTTTCGAACGATGCATACAGACTTCGTATTTATGCATTTTTTGAGCAAATGTGTTGAAAATATCTTTACCTATTCATAAAAGCGTAAGGTTTTAAACATTCGGAGAAAGCGTCGAACTTGTTACTAGAAATAATGACATGGAAAATCAAAAAAAACTTTTTTTATGTATAAAGCAGTTTATGGCCTCAGGTCTCTGATTGAACTGCATCAAACTACTTGAAAAGCGTCTTGTTTGAACATTTTAGTCGTTTTTAGAGTCGGGTGTTTTAGTTTTTTTTTTTACTTCTTTATAATGAGTTACTTTTTTTTTCATTTTCGGGCGCCATTTTGAAAATTTATATAGTTTATGTCACTACGACAATTCTGACAAATTCAACGACACCTCATTCAATCCTTCCAACGAGTCCAGCCGTTTGGGCTCTAGGGCGTGCCAAAGAAATGGACATACAAACATACATACATACATACGCTCGAAAAACATTACCCTCCTTCTGACGCAGTTGGGTAAAAAATAAGCCACCCATTCCCACATTGTACACTTGCTTTTAAAAATGTTTGTCCTGTTCTCATTATGAGGTGTAGGTACCTAGGTACAATAAACTATATAATATTAATAGAGGAGGCTTACGTCCAGCAGTGGCAGCAGTGGTCTTACGGCTGATATGAAGATGATGATGAAGTTTGCATGCGCAGTAGTAGAGTTCCTAACCGACCCTCGTCAAACCTAAGTGTTGAGACCATTTACAGGTACTTTTGAATTGTCAAGGTCTGTTAGACAATAGATGAAGCTATACATTTAGTTCTGCCACGCTAGCGACAAGAGAAGCAAGAATGTTCCTCAGTAAAACACACTCACCGCTCACCACTCCTGGAACGTGCAACTGCCGCGCTGGAGATAGGGTCTCCAGCGCGGCAGTTGCACGTTCCAGGAGTAGATGAGATGTTATCTAGTGTATAGTATCTCATAAGTTACATCCGTAACTTTTAGCATCCGCTCATCATAACACTTGTTTTTTTACAGCCAGTCAACGCAGTACTAGGACCATCTATGCTGGATTCCATTTTGAAACACGAGAAAGAATGTGACTTCACTTCTTTTGATCTAGTCATGGTAGCAGGAGGGAAAGTGCATAAGGACCTCATTTGTGAGTTGAGGGTACGTGTCTTCAATATTTATCATTCATGATATTTAAATGAGGTGACGGTCTAGGTTTCTGCCAGTTGCCCTGATTTACCTCAAGCTCCAATCTGGTGGCCTTTCATTCAAGAGATAATAGGTTACTTTAAGGCCAGGGTGCTCCATCATCGACCACATCATCGTTTTCCATCAGGTGAGAATCAATGATCAAGATCAATGACAAACGCTTGCACTGTCTGGACAGGTCCACTCAAATCTGCGTGGTACTTTCTTCAAAAGACCACCGGCTCAGACATGAACCTACATGGTTCTCATATGATTTGACCAGTACAATTAATTTGTATGGACTTCAAAAGAGACTTAGACCTCTGAGTTTGTTTCGGTGTTTCTTCTTAGGGTAGTCAGCTAACAACCTACTGACAAAATAAATATCATTTATCATTTTTCAATGATAATAGGGTAGGAAGATGACTTAAAAAATCTAATTACTCTTAGTCCGTCAGTGTACAACGTCTCAAAAATATCTCGCGTGGAAATAAAACAATGGTGTCCAGAGTAGGACAATTTATTACAAAAGTACCACGGAGGTCATGCGTTGGTGGAGAATCTTAACACCGCGATTCACAAAAGTGACGTCACGGCACAACGCCATCTGTTATTTAATAGCGGTACTAAAGTTATGACAAATGTTGACTTTCTTAGAACAATTACGTAAACAGATTAGACAGTCAGATAGGTTAACAAAAAATTAAAACGATATGCGTTGAAAACTCGTATGACGTCACGTGTTAGTAGGTACACTTTTTACCTACACGAGACGGCACAAGCCCCCACTCCTGAACTTTGATGCGTTTTATCTTCGTCTTTTTTATTTATTTGATAAAGCAAAAAATACTTGTTCAATCAATGGGTTCAATATTTTTCGATAATCTAACTGACGGACTAAATAGAATCATATTTTTTAACCAGGAATCATCGTAATTATCAAAAAAGAAACGCTGTGCTTTTGAAACGAAAATAATGAAGACTCAGCAAAACAAACAACCCATGTAATTATCTTATCTTAATCACAACTTATTTCTCAGAAAAGATTACGCGAAGATGCAGTGGCGGCCGAGATGTACGGTCAAACAGAAACTCTAGGCCAAGTGTTCTCGCTACAAGCCGATGGGCCTCTGGGCAGTTGCGGAAAGCCCACAGAAATACATCAAGTCATGGTAAGAGAAATCATTATTCTCCTGGATAAAGAGCTTTGATGAAATAATTCAAGGTTAAGAAACGCTTGCCGAAGACGGCACGTAGATGGGTGCCCACTGGTCTCGGCTATCATTTGTAGATTTTTGACAGTCTTTACTCGCCGTCAGAAACCACAAAATCTGACACCAGTCTTGCCAAGGAGAATCGTGTTACCCTGTTACTGGGTTGTGACAGATAGACAGTCGCTCCATGTCATCATCATATCAGTCGAAAGACGTCCACTGCTGGGGCTCTAGACAAGTGACATTCTGTCAGCGATAGCGTGGCGAAGGCGTCAAAAATGTATGGGATTGACAGATGCTATCGAAATGTCACGTGAACTAATTCCTATATTTTGGCATTTCGACGGACGCATATTGTCTAGGGGCTCTGGACAAAGGCCTTCCCGCGCGTGTCGCCACAACAACCGGTCCTGTGCGTCTCGCATCTATCGGCTACCTGCGACCCTCACCAGGTCATTTATCCACCTTGTGGCCTTGGAGGCCTCCCAAAGCAGATAGGCAGTGGCTATTATGTAAAATAAATAATACTTACACAGAAGGCCAATTCGGATGTCAGTCGCAATCTGTCAAAAAAGCCTTTTATTCAATAAATTTTAGACAGCTTGCGACTGAGTTGCGAATGCGAACGCTGCTTGAACATTTGTAGAATTCGCACTCTGGTCTCAGCTGCATCAAACGAACTGAAGGTTCGACCCTGACATAAAATTGATAAAAGGTAACGCACACTCGTAATATCGTTGAAATAGTTGTAAACTATTATTACATCCATATCCTACTTGATGATAGCAAAAGTTCAGTTCAGAACGGTTCACATTTTTATTTGTTGTTTTTATTATAGTTTATGATTATTTTTTCAGCTAATGGACCCTGATACGGAGATAGAAATAACGAAGCCAAACACACCAGGAGAGCTATGGGTGAAAGGACCAATGTTTACAGTTAGTATCCTTTCTCATTCTCATTCATAGATCTTTAAGCAATGAGCACTAACCACAACGTCCACAACAGTTATGGTTGATCATAAGTCTCTAAGCTATGGGTAAAACGACAGTAAATTCCTACTGTCCATTTCCTAGGTTTCCTTTCCTGTGGCTTATAGACAAAATAAAGGCCAAATAAATAAAAAAATATGGAAAATTTCCATCCGTTGGTCTCGCAACCGCAAGTGTGAATTACTATCCCGATGACAACTTTGCTATGTTTTGGCACATACTGGCATATCATCGCATTTCCGATTACAAACGAATGTTAATTTCCATGTATTTATTTATTTATTTAAACTTTATGAACAATAGTGGTACATGGGCGGACTTAATGCAACAAGGCATTCTCTACCAGTCAACCTTTGGGTTAAAAAGACTACACTGTGGTAGGTGTACAACAAATAAATAAGCATGTACCTACACCAGTTATTAGATTTATCGTGTATAATAATTTGAATTCAGAACTAAGTTCTAATTACAAAACTTAACTATATGTACCTACATATACACAATAAGTTAAACACTGAGGCGTCGAAGTATTCCTCCGCATCGCTGTCATCCGGAAATGTGCCCAGAAGTCTGGCAGCATTGCCACGTTTCACTAAATACTTGATTGTTATTTAACTAGTTCACACGGAAATAAAAAAAAACAACTACAACTAACTAGGTACTTAAATAGTCGCGAAAAAGTTCCCTAAATCGCTAGCTGCAGTGTTAACAAGTATTTCCTGCGTCTTTAGGTATATCCCTGGTAAACAAATATCCCTAACCCCAACGTACCCCGAAAACAGCAAGCGAAGATAGCAAGAAAGAAGAACGGTTCTCGAGAAGTACGAGAACTCGTTCTTGTACAGGACGTCAGCGCGTCTGGACCCAAAGTCAAAGTCAAAGCATTTATTTCAAATAAACCATTCACAGGTACTTTTGAATTTTCAAAATCAGTCAGTCAAAAACATGAAGCTATTTGCACGTTCCAAAGCGTAGATCTCTATGGAGAAGAACGTACAAGAGACTCCATGGACACTCTTTTAAACCATTTTATGTTTTACAAAAATCCTGGATACATTATTATTTGTTGCATCTATATGTGAGAACAATGTAAAGAAAGGAAAAAAAAAGTATTCTAAGTATCCAATAAGTATTTAATATTGAAATAAGCCAGTGACAGCTAAGAGATGACCAGTCTCCACTGACGGCGCCCGTTCACGAACATGACGCGTGCATCAGCACCATTCAGCTCAATCATTTTGAAAGGAACCGAATGATCCAATACACGCGCCACCATCAGCGAGACATTCTAGCGAGCATGACACACCCTCAACTGCCCGTTGCTCACTCAAGTCAAACAAGGAAACCATCTATATTATTAACACTATAGGCTCCATGGTCCTCACATTTACAGGATTTTAAAATAAAAAATGCTTCTACTTTATATAAAACTATGTATATCAATTTTCAAAAACGCAAAAAGAAAAGTAGTATTTAAAACATAATATAAGAAAAGTGAAGGAATGATGATATCCGCAAGAGAACCAAGGTTACCGACATAGCCCGAAGGATCGCCAAATTGAAGTGGCAGTGGGCAGGGCACATTGCTCGCAGAACAGATGGTCGATGGGGCCGAAAAGTTTTGGAGTGGCGACCGCGTACCGGAAGACGCAGCGTTGGAAGGCCTCCCACAAGGTGGACCGATGATCTGGTGAGGGTCGCGGGTAACCGATGGATGCGAGACGCACAGGACCGGTTGTTGTGGCGACACTTGGGGGAGGCCTATGTCCAGCAGTGGACGTCTTTCGGCTGATATGATGATGATGATGATGATAAGAAAAGTGAATTTTTTTTATTACTCTACACAAAGAAGGGTGAGCATCTCTTTCAAATATCTTAACTAGAGGAACCAAGCGGCTGAGACTGTGGAGCAGGACCGGTATTTAGCCAAGCATTTTTATCAAGTATATAATCTTCAAGTTTATAATATGCTTGTTTACATAGTGTGCGTTTTATGCATGTTTTAAATTTTCTCTCATTCAGTTCTAGAATTTCAAGAGGTATTTTGTTATAAAATTTAACACAGTACCCCATAAAAGAAGTGTGTACTTTTGCCAATCTGAATCGGGGTTGATCTAATTTGTTCCTATTTCTAGTATTAAAATTATGCCTATCACTAATCTTACTAAAAAGATGAAGATTTTTCCGAACATGCATTATGTTTTGGTATATGTATTGACAAGGTACCGTCATGATGTTAATATCTTTAAACAGTTCTCTTAGGGAATCGCACCGACCCAGATTATATATGGCTCTGATGGCTCTTTTCTGCAGAATAAATATAGACTCGATATCTGCAGCTCGTCCCCATAATAAGATACCGTAAGACATGATACTATGAAAGTAACTAAAATAGACCAGCCTCGCGGTATCTATATCAGTAAATTGACGGATTTTTCTGTCAGCATATGCTGCTGAACTTAGCCGTCCCGCAAGAGATGTTAAATGAGGACCCCATTGTAGCCTTGAGTCCAGTGTGATGCCTAGAAAAACCGTGTTTTCGACGAATTCAAGTTTCTCTTTGTTCAATACTATGTCGCAATTATTACTTTTGACATTCGGTAAAGCAAATCTAATACACTTAGTCTTCTTTTCATTTAATACTAAATTATTAGCAGTGAACCAATTTTGGACCTGCTGTAGGGCGTTATTTACGTCGTCCAGATTTGTAGAACGTCTATCTATCTTAAAAATTAAGGATGTATCGTCAGCAAATAACACCATTTGTGGTTGATTTTATTAAAGATGGAGAAGATCATTTATGTATACTAAAAAGAGGAAAGGACCCAATATTGAGCCTTGTGAAACCCCCATTTTGACTTTTAAACCCCTTGATTTAACACCGTTTATTTGAACTTGCTGCTGTCTGTCATTTAAATAAGACTTCAGTAAGCTGAGTGCAAGTTTACCTAGTCCGTAATGTTCTAGCTTTAGGAGCAAGGTTTCGTGATTTACGCAGTCAAATGCTCCACATAAAGTCGGGTTGGTCACAGTATAAGTCGGAGGAATTCAAGAAGGATAGATCTACCCCAAAGGATGTATTGATCTAGCGAAGCGTGTTCGAAATTTTGAGCACCCTGCCTCGGGTAGGTCAGATTTTCGAGTCTAGAAGTTAGGTTAGAAGCGCATGGTAGGTAGTACTTGTCTTCCTGCCAGGGTTGCGGAATTTGTTCGAAAGAGTCACCGCGGCCCTGGAACGCAAAGGGCACTACGAGGAACACTGATGTGTTATAGTCACACTCTCTCGCACCACCCAGAGCTGAAGGAGTCATTTAATGATTTCCCATCCATAAAAAACATTACCCTCCTTCTGACGCAGTCGGGTAAAAAAAAGCAGCTGCTAGGCATATATACAACCTTCTAATACATAGACCAGTGACGTAACTTTTTCTATTGTTCATGTGTACAAGAAATGGCAAGAAGTAAAGGCCCCCAACCGAGATCTATATCAAGTGTAGCTATATCGAAAATTGAAGCACCCCAATCTGATCCAGATTTTCGAGGAACACGGATGGGTTTTAGTCAGTAAGAGTCTGACACTCCCCCTCGCTCCACCCAGAGCGGAAGTCTGCTCCACCCAGACTTCCGCCGAGAGGTCATTTGATGATGTCCCATCCAAAAAAAGGTAGTACTTGACTTACTCGAAAAACAGCAGGTTGGATGACTTGCGCCGCCTCGGGCGATGGCCCTCTTAACATAAGAATAAATATCGCTTTTCTTCATCACATATTGAATGTTACAGGAATACTACAACAACCCAGAACAGACTGCGGCAGTGTTCACAGAAGACGGCTGGTTCAAAACGGGAGACCTGCTGTACAGAGACAAAGATGATTACTTCTACTTCGTCGAGCGACTCGGCATGCTCATCAAGTATAGGAGTTTTCACGTATGAATTACTGCTTGTTTCCAATTTTTATATAATAACTCGTCAATGTTTCGAAATTCGAAGCCATGTCTTAAAATTATAACTTCTCACTCCAGGCCGTTTCAGATTTGACTAGATCGAAATTCCAATTCGATGGCCTTTTGGTCTTTCTGGATATATAGGATGTTGTGGCACACAAAACGAATTAGATCAGTGGGGCACAATCAATGGTAGGTGAATCGTATAACCTCTGAAAATTCTATGATGGAAACCAACTGTCCACTTTATGAGGATTTTTGAATTGGCCACTGTTATGTTTACAAAACGATCAGTATTCTGCAAGTCGCTCTACGGGTGGTTCTTTCTCCTTCCAGTAGAAGAGGCTCTTCCACCAGCAGTGGATACGCTCAGGCATCGTCCTAATATAAAACGGTCATCGCATTATTGGGACATCACCTCGCCTTAGATATTAACATAATCCCCTTTCTTGGCCCTAAAGATAGCCCCGTTAGAGTTAGTAGAAGTGATCCGTCAGCATCCAGGCGTGCTTGACGTCAGCGTGACCAGCGTCCCCAACGTCTTCGATGGAGAGCATCCGGTCGCCTGCGTCGTGCGGCGACCTGGCTTCAAGGTCACTGCGCATGAGATCAAGGAACTGGTTGCTAGTGAGTCAAAATCAAATATATTTTATTACCTAATGGTTCACCACCAGTTTCTGCACCGTTTCTGTATAAAGCCAATGAGTTTTAGGTACCTATCTATAGATGTAATGACGTAAGTATAAAGACGAATCGACTTATTTTTACTTAGGTACCCACTGGTGGCAAGAGTGAGTGGTGCAGCTTATAGATATTACCTACTTGTTGTGTTCACTAAGATCACTAGTTAATGGCTTTCTGTTTTAAAACAACAACCAGATATTTAGTAAGTGACGCTCCAACTCAACGTTTTTGGTGTGTAGCCGCGACTTGCGATAGAATGAGAGTTCGAGCCCCATCACTAAGCAGGGCGGAATATTATTTGTGTATACCACATTAGGTACGTAAAAGGTCCTGAGCAATTCCTAATGGACGAATTTGTCAGTAGCAGTGCTAGCCCGGATTTATCTATGTATGTTGATGGACTGCATAGCTGACGAATTTTCACTGATTGGTGAGTTTCAAAGAAGAAGAGGGAAGCGTACTTACTCATTAATGTTAGGTAATGAGATGGATGTGAAGTAATAGCTCTTGGGAAAATTAATCGAGCGTCACTGATCTGACAACTTAGTTAAGACCATCCTGACTGAAATCTTTCCTACTATTACCTATGTTTTAAAAGTATTGTCTTGAAACCTCTCTATTTCACAGACAAACTGTCCTACAGTAAGCGGTTGCGAGGTGGAGTCATCTTCATGGACAGGCTACCTAGAACTTCCACAGGCAAAGTGGCTCGAGCAAGACTGAAGCAAATTGCTGCTGTCGCTTACAGAGAATAAAAACAATGAGAACAAATTGTCCGTATTTTATTTTTATTTTTTAAGCCACTAGAGAACGAACAATATTGGGTATTGATTGGTATAAATACATAATTTGTCTGGTTTTAAAAACATTGGCGTTTATAACGTTTTTATCCAGGGAGGGTCTGGCCCCTTACCTGAGATGCGACGCCCAAAATAGGTACAATAGGTGAGCACGATCCCCACCAACCGTGTCTCCACGTTGCCGTCGTGGTGGGGCTTGCGTGTCTCAGTGATCTTGGGGGCTTTGCCGGTAGAGCCACTCATGCCGGAAGGTCCCAAGTGAGAGACCAGACCAAGAGAGACACAAGAGGGGCACACCGTTCGGAGACTTGAGCAGTGTTCGGGTCCTCGGACGGTGTGCGTCTCATTGGCTTGCTCGCTGCTCTCTGGTACGCGTCTGATCATCAGACGTGACTGTGAGGGCAGCGAGCAAGCAGTGAGAGAGAGGGAGAGAGGAGGGGAGATAGGGACCGCACCCTCAAAAAGGAAAAAAATGGTCAGTATTGAAAGAGATTTTGTACCCCAGGGCGGTCCGGACTGCACAGCAGTTCGGGAATCCGCCACGCCTCGCGCGTCAAGCCCCTCGTATTCTGGGGGGGGCAACAATGCTGTCCACATTCCACTTGCCAAGGGCAACAGTGGCCGAGGAGGCCCCCGATCCAAGCCGTCCTTTGAGGACATGATCGGGTTCGATTTTGGCTCGTCCGACAAAGCGTCGGTCGGGCGGAGCGCGGCAAGAGGCGCGTTGTATTGGAGGAGGGGCTCGCCTGAGCGTCACCCGGGTGCAGAGTCGGAGTCCGAGTTGGACTCCGACGACCTGGTGACAGTGAGCTCGGCGAGCTCTGAACCCGAGGGGGCAGGGACTGCAGCGGAGGACTCGAGGTCCTTCCGCAAGCGGCCTAGGCCGGAAGACGACCGGGGGTCGTCTTGTAGCGAAGAGGTGGCCTCGGCCCGGAAGATCCCCACCAGCAGGCGGGGTAAGGGCCGAGAGGGAGGCAAGGGCAGAGTCCTTGCCTCCAAGGATGCTGGACGACCCCCCGAAGATGGCGGTCGTGGGGCTCATGGCTCGGAGTCCTCCGGCGGCGAGCCGGATGACCGGAGGGCCGGGTTTGCGGAGGTGGTGGAGGCCGCGCTTCGCGATGTGGCCTTGAGGAGGAAGCTTTCCTCTAAGAACAAGGCCATAAGCGAGGCGATGGCCTCCATTCTGGCGGCAGCGGAGGTTACCAGGGGTGGGCCTCCGCCAGACGAGATGTCCGAGCTGCGGGCGGAGGTCGCCCGCTTGGCTGCCGCCACGGAGCGTCTCCGAAAGGAGAACGAGGGGCACCTGGCCAGGCTCAGGGGAGCCGGCCCACAGGGGGCGCCGCAAGGGGGGCGCAGGGAGGACGGCCGGCCCGTGCCGCAGGAGGGCCAGGTGCTGGACCTGGTGCGGCAGGAGTTGGCTGCCTTCCAGGCGCGGTTCTCCGTCCTGGAGGGCATCGTCCTGCGCCCCCCGTTAGCGGCGAGTGGGAAGGCTACAGGCCGGAAAAAGGCGGCATCGTACGCGGCCGCCGTGGCTGCCACACCGGGGTCGTCCGGCCAGGACAAAGGGTCCGGGCCGGCACCCGCGAAGCCGGTGTCGGGAAAACCGGACCCGGCCCCGGGAAGGAAGAGGAAGGGTGGGGCGGCTGCGCGGACGGCGAAGGCTCCTGCGCCAGCCGTGCAGCAGCTCCCCCCGGCTTCCTCGCCTTCTGTACCTCCCCCGGCTCAAGCCGAATGGCAAGTGGCCGGGGAGAAGAAGAAGGCGGGAAAGGCAGCCAGGGCGGCAAAGAGGCGGGAGAGAAGGCGGCGGCAGCGAGCGCGAGGCGTCGCGGCTGCGCTCCGCGCCCCGAAGACCGCGGCTGTAGTTTTATAGCTGCAGCCGGACGCGGTGAAGAGGGGCGTGACGTATGCCAACACGCTCACCAAGGCCAAGGAGGCCATCAACCTCGGTGAGCTTGGCATCGTCGGGGGTCTCCGGCTCAGGGTCACCATGACCGGGGCCAGGATGCTCGAGATCCCTGGAGCAGGCAGCGGTCCGGCCGCGGACGCTCTAGCCGAAAGGCTAAGGGCGTCCTTGGGCGCGGATGACGTCCGAGTGTCCAGGCCCACGAAGTGCATAGATATGCGCATCTTGGGCCTGGACGACTCCGTCACGGAGGAGGAGGTGTTGGCCGCCGTCGTCAGGACGGGGGGGTGCTCTGCAGAGGAGGTGAAGGCGGGCACCATCCGTCCTGACAACACGGGCATGCGAACCGTAGTGGTGAGCTGCCCCGTGTCGGCGGCCAAGAAAGTCTCGGAGGGCCGAAGGCTTTTGGTGGGCTGGGTCTCCGCGCAGGTAAAACTGCTGGAGCCCAGACCTCTGAGGTGCTTCCGTTGCCAAGTTGGCAACCACGTGGGAGCACGCTGCACCTCGGAGGTGGACCGCAGCGACCACTGCTTCCGCTGTGGTCAGCCCGGTCACAGGGCCGGCTCGTGCGACGCCGCGCCGCACTGCTTCGCATGTGCGGCAGCTGGCAAGCCGGCCGATCACTGGGCTGGGGGCAAAGCCTGCGGTCCACCCGCCAGGGCCGGGTCGAGGAGAAAACCCTCCTCCACCGCCGCCGCCGCCGCCGTCGCTTCCGCCGCAGCCGCCGCCACCGTCGCCGCCGCTGCCACTGCTCGGGAGGGGGCCGAAATGGAGTGCCAGTAATGGCCCCATTTCGCCTCCTCCAGACGAACGTTAGTCGCTCCGCCTCTCAGGAACTGACGCTCCTGGGCAAGGCGCAGTGACTGACGCCTGCGGACAGCGAGCAATGGGTAGCTCGCTGTCCGATCAGGTCAGGCCAGAGTCGACGGCGCGTTTCACTCCGAACGCCCGGAAAGAGCAGTCAGCAACGGAGATGGGGCCCGCCAGGGCCAGAGCCTGCCAGGGTTGCGGAATATGTTCGAAAGAGTTACCGCGGCCCTGGGAAGAAAGGCACTAGGAGGACTAAAGGGTGGGTTTTAGTCAGTAAAAGTCTGACACTCCCTGCCGCTCCACCCAGAGCGGGAGGGGTCATTTGATGATTTCCCATCCTATAAAAAAAAAAAAAAAAAAAGGTGAGCACGATCAGAAATGGTATTTTTGGTGTTTTATTTTTCACCGTAGAGAAATTAAACGCGTTAGGTCGAAAAAAATTGCACGCACTGTGTTGATTTTTAGGGTTTCCGTAGTTTCGCCATGTCTGTCGGTCCGTCCGCAGATTACTTCCTAGTAGAATCTAAGATAATTCAGACTCCAATAATAAGTAAGTAGTAGTAATTTATAACTACATAAATTAGCGCGTTCAGACAAACAAACTTTTCACCTATATTACCTATGTACCTATTGCGAAAGGAGCCGAAACGAGCGTAATGATATGGTTCCTGGCACGGGGTAATGATATGGTTCCTGGTTCCTCGCAGGCTCGCACGCACGCTCCTTGTTCCCGTTCGGCGATCGCATCTCGCGCACCACCTGCGCGGAGGTGCACCGCCCGCGCCGCCCGATCAATAAATAGTATTGTTGAATTATTTGCCGTTGAGCCCTGGCATTGTCCTGCATATAAGGACTATATGAGGCTCCAGACACTCTTCGATGTAACGTGCCTCATTCCATGACGTAAGCGAGGTAAAGATACAAAAGCAAGTTCGGTTATCCATCGGCGCTTATGCCTCCTTAAACCGTCCATGAACCGCCACCATAACAGACTCTTTCTTCATTGCAGCACTGTGCAAAACCACGCCCTCTCTCTCTTCGATACACCTTTTTTCTTCCGTCGTTACCATACCTAGATACTACTGCATGATCTTACTCTCGACAGAAAAGAGAACTTTGCTCCATTGAAAGTATGACCAATTTAAGTGCTCACGTGCAAAGTTAGAGCACGCTCTTCGGTGGTCTACTCTCAATTTTGGGCCATTAGCTGGTTTATATATAAGGTTTCAGGCCACGCTCCGCGAATCTTCTTCTAATGGTAGAATCGCTTACAGTCAATCCTCGAACCTCACGGTGCCACTGTTGCAGAAAGTTCTGGGGCATGTCTTCCCTCCTATATACGCCTATGTCTAAAAAGGTTTATGTAAACTCGCCGAAAGCATAGCAGTTTCCTATAATACGCGCTTTTTTAAAAATACGCGCGTAGATTGGAACGTAAAGTCAAACGTTCCGTTCTACACTTAAAAAAATCACCATCATGATATTTTTTTATTTTATTTTTGTGAATTTAACTATAATCTTACCCAATTTTGATATGTTTAAAGTTGCTAATCTTTGATATTTTCAATGCCCACAGCTCCACGTTTCAAATTACAATCGCTCGAGCAATATTACTTGTGCGCGAATAGAGGAACCGAACGTAGTCTTGGTCTTGACATATTGACTATTGACAAACTGTCAAATTACGATCGGCTGATATCGTCGATCGTAATCGTGTAAGAATAATAAAATGTATTTAATCGAATAATATAAACAAAGCCATGGATGAAAACGAATTCTTCAGACAGACCGTGCAACATTTGGCTCGATGTTTATCGAGTATAAACCCAACGCCATGGGAGAAGGTAAAATTACGACACGTATTTTGCAATCCTGAAAAATTTGTAATGGTGTTGTTTTCCTGAATAATCTCGTTAAGACAAAATGTACAACAATATCCTGGTTTTGACAGTACATTAACACTTTTCTCCTCGCTTCAGTGTTATTTTTTATTGTTTTTTTTTTTATCGAGAATAAATGCATGACCTCACTCAAACAGCCAGCTCGTTATCATAGGTGTAAAGCTGTAAAGCGTTGTGAATCATCGATGTATTGTTGCTATATCAAAGTCTAATTTATTATTGTACATACATGACATAAGCACTCTGTTCACACAATGTCTACTTTGAGAGTTATGTCCTATTCTATTACTTTTAATCTCTTGTGATTGGCTATGATATTGGGTTTTGGAGCCAGATTTGTCAGTCATAGATTAGTAAACTGTAATGTTAACTGTAAAGTAAACTGTAACTGTAATGCAGTTATTTTTAAAAATAATTTTGTTAAAAAGACACATTTACTACAACATTCACTACATTTATTACATGTATTGGAAAATGCAAAGATTACCTAAATAAAAATAACTGATGTGTGAATAAACCTGTTATTGGAATCTTGAGTCGGCGAGAGCTAAATAAACAATAGTTGTGTCAAGGTAAACTGCAATTTAAACCCAATATAAACTGACCAGAAAATTATAATTGCACATATACTATTTTATAACTACATTTTTCCCTGTGGGCTTTGTATAGTATGTAACTCCGGCAAATCAAATCAAATCAAATCAATCTTTATTTGTGAACATAAGTACAAAAAGGTGTTATTTATAGATTTTAGCTGATCTGTATGTTCGGCCAATAATCGGCATACAAATATAATATTAGTAAGCAGGTTATTTTTATTATCATAGTTAATAAAGTCCAGGATGCTTGATTGCGAGGATGATTGATACTTGCTGCCAAGTGATGATATTGAAGTCTTGGGGCAAACTCCGGATAATCATTTAAACTAGTTCATAAGACAACAGAAGATACCAGTAACAGAATAGTTATGCCTTCCAACAACAAAGTATCTTCTTGCTCTCCAGTAACTATATTTCAAAAAGGGGGTCAGCAGCATGCCTTGAAATTATTTCATCAAAATATTCAAGGTGTCTCTTCCAAAATATTAGAAATTGAAATGTTTTTAGAAAAAACAATGATTGACATTGTATGTTTTAGTGAACATTGGTTGAAGGATTACCAGATGCTAATTAGTTATGAAAATTATAGTGTGGGCAGTTGTTTTAACCGCAAATCTATGTTGCGTGGTGGTTCCCTCATCTTAGTAAAAAAGTGCTTAAAATTTAAGCAACGTAATGACATTGTCAGCTTGTCAGTGGAACATTGCATTGAACTGTCCTGTGTTGAGCTGGATAAGCATGTTATAGTGTGCGTGTACAGACCCCCAAACCCTCAAAACTTTACTTTATTTGAATCAACAATGGAAGATATCCTTGCGCAACTTGCAGCAGGTAATAAATCCGCGATTATTTGTGGAGATTTTAATATTAATATTTTAGAAATTAATTCAAATAGCAGTAGATTTTTAAGCCTTTTTAAATCGTTCAATTTGTCTAATGTTTTTACGGAACCTACTAGGATAACAACTACTTCTTCAACCTGTATTGATAATGTATTCTGCGATTGTGATTATTTAGATAAAGCCGTAGTTAATTACCTTCCATCGGATCATAGCGGTCAATTGGTAACATTTAAGTTTAAAGCAGCCTTGCAAAAAATTCAAATACAATATAGGCCAATAACAACAGGCAAACTAGTTAGATTCAATGGTTCCTTACAAAATAAGTTAAATCTTTTGGGCCATAATATTGAGGATGCGAATAAATTTTATGATAATTTCTTTTCTGTAGTTCTAAAAGAATTCAACTCAACTTTTGAAAAGAAGTCTAAAAATACTTTCCCTAAGTATATATTTAGTGACTGGGCGACTAAAGGTATTAGGATAAGTAGGGAAAGATTATATGAGTTATATGGCCTTAAGCCTTTCATTAATACGGAATCCTTCAATAAATATGTAAACAAATATTCTAAAGTTTTCAGAAATACCTGCAAGGTAGCAAAAGCTCTGTATATTAGCAACAAGATCAAATCGGCAGATAACAAAATAAAGACAGTTTGGAAAGTTATTAATAATGAAACATGTAAGAATAAAGTACGAAACACTGATTTTTTACTGGAGACTGCACATGGTGCCATAAGCTCTAATCTAGAAGTAGCTCAAGAATTTGTAAATTTTTTCTCCGAAATACCATCAAAAACTACTGAACCTTTAAATTCTTCACCAGAGGTCTCATTTAGTTTATTAAGAGCAAACGTTCCAGGTTGTACGGTTGAATTCCAATTCCAACATATCAACCCTATGACAGTTATAAAAGCTTTCCGGCAAATTAAAATCAAATTGACCGAAGACATATGGGGAATGTCTATCAAAGTGTGCACGGCCATAATTGAGACGATAGCACCATACTTGGCTTTAATATTTAATTTATGTGTGGACCAAGGAGTCTTTCCGGATATAATGAAATACAGTAAAGTTATACCACTTTTTAAGTCCGGCGACAGCACAGACACCAATAATTATAGACCTGTATCCGTATTGCCGGTTTTCAGCAAAGTGTTTGAAAAAGTAATGCTCAATCAAATGCTCATTCATTTTAACATCAATAAAATCTTACACGATCAACAGTATGGTTTTACCAAAGGTCGTTGTACGACTGATGCTGGTGTCACGTTATTAAAACACATATATACAGCGTGGGAAGAGGCGCAAGATGCCATAGGAATCTTTTGTGACCTCTCCAAGGCATTTGACTGTGTAAATCACGAAACCTTGCTCCTAAAACTAGAACATTACGGTCTAGGTAAACTTGCACTCAGCTTAGTGAAGTCTTATTTAAATGACAGACAGCAGCAAGTTCAAATAAACGGTGTTAATTCACGGGGTTTAAAAGTCAAAATGGGGGTACCACAAGGCTCAATATTGGGTCCTTTCCTCTTTTTAGTGTATATTAATGATTTACTCCATCTTTTAAAAAATCAACCACAAATGGTATTATTTGCTGATGATACGTCCTTAATTTTTAAGATAGATAGACGTTCTACAAATCTTGACGATGTAAATAAAGCCCTACAGCAGGTCCAAAATTGGTTCACTGCTAATAATTTAGTATTAAATGGGAAAAAAACTAAGTGTATTAGATTTGCTTTACCGAATGTCAAAAGTAATAATTGCGATATTGTATTGAACAAAGAGAAACTTGAATTCGTCGAAAACGCGGTTTTCCTGGGGATCACGCTTGACTCAAGGCTACAATGGGGTCCTCATTTAACATCTCTTGCGGGACGGCTAAGTTCAGCAGCATATGCTGTCAGAAAAATCCGTCAATTTACTGATATAGATACCGCGAGGCTGGTCTATTTTAGTTACTTTCATAGTATCATGTCTTACGGTATCTTATTATGGGGACGTGCTGCAGACATCGAATCTATATTTATTCTGCAGAAAAGAGCCATCAGAGCCATATATAATCTGGGTCGGCGCGATTCCCTAAGGGAACTGTTTAAAGATATTAACATCATGACGGTACCTTGTCAATACATATACGAAAATATAATGTATGTTCGGAAAAATCTCCATCTTTTTAGTAAGATTAGTGACAGGCATAATTTTAATACTAGAAATAAGAACAAATTAGATCAACCCCGATTCAGATTGGCTAAAGTACACACTTCTTTTATGGGGTACTGTGTTAAATTTTATAATAAAATACCATATAATATTCTCGGACTGAATGAGAGAAAATTTAAAACATGCATTAAACGCACACTATGTAGACAGGCATATTATAAACTGGAAGATTATATCCTTGATAAAAATGCTTGGCTAAATGCCGGTCCTGCTCCACAGCCTCAGCCGCTTGGTTCCACTAGTTAGGATTTTATATATGGAGGAGATGCTCACCCTTTTTTATTTTACTTTTTACGTTTAATAATAATAATATTCCACATTTCTATAATGTTTGGAATACACTTTTACTTTTCTGTTCTTACCAATTGATATTTATAGTTTTATATAAAGTAGAAGCATTTTTTATTTTGGAATCCTGTAAATGTGAGGACCATGGAGCCTTTTTATGTTAATAGATGGTTTCCTTGTTTGACATGAATGAGCAGGGGCAGTTGAGGGTTTGTCATGCTCACTCGAATGTCTCGCTGATGGTGGCGCGTGTATCGGATCATTCGGTTCCCTTCAAAATGGTTGAGCTGAATGGTGCTGATGCACGCGTCATGTTCGTGAACGGGCTCCATCAGTGGAGACTGGTCATCTCTTAGCTGTCGCTGGCTTATTTCAATAGTTTATTTGATACTTAGAATTCTTTTTTTTTCTCTTCCTTTACATTGTTCTCACATATAGAAGCAACAAAGATAATGTAACCTGGATTATTGTAAATCATAAAATGGTTTAAAAGAGTGTCCGTGGAGTTTCTTGCACGTTCTTCTCCATAGAGATCTACGCTTTGGAACGTGTAAATAGCTTCATGTTTTTGACTGACTGACTCTGACAATTCAAAAGTACCTGTAAATGGTTTATTTGAAATAAATGCTTTGACTTTGACTTTGACTTTGATAAAAGAAATGAAGCAATTGAAAAATGTCATGAGCCGCATAAAATAAAGTAATTGAATTATATTATTAATTATTTAGAATGTCAAAGAAAATGCATTTATTATAATCGGTTCATTAAAGAAATTTAAATTTAGTCATAATTTGTCATTTAAAAAGTCTTCAATCGAGTAATACGTCTTTTCAACTAGAAACAGGAACAACTTTTTTTTAAAATGGCTGACATTTTCCTCACTTCTGCGTCTTCGGCTGGTGTCTGCCAACTCCACATCTAAGCTGATACAGCATATGGGTGTGTCAAGTAGGTTATTCAATCCATGAGCATGAATAATGCCTTGCTGTTACTGAAAATCTTACCCTGCAGTAAAAAAGTTATCATCCATGGTTTAGACTTATGCTGTAGGAACTAAGCAATGAATCATTGGGAAGGTTTTTTTAGGAATATTTTTGTTTAGTGGATCGTTGATAGCATGAAATTTATAAGCTATCGGTCATCATGGCCAACCACATTTTGGTAAGTTAACAAAGTGATAATTTGAAATTAAAGTTTTGATGGATCTAAGTCTCAAAGAAATTTTTACAGTCTAATTGGCAATGCAAAGATTAAGCTCACGCCTCTAGCATAATTAAACAACATTGGTTTGACATTCATTAATCACTTAATAAATGTCAAACCAATGTTGTTAAATTGAAATATTAAAACTTAAAATTACAATAAAGATCTGGCATTTCAGTACTTTGTTACATTCATTATTCAGGCATGAAACATTTCCATAGGTATTAAATTAGTACATTATAATAGCGATGCTATATTTGATTAATCTTTCCTATTCAAACATTCCAAGAGTCTGGCTCCCTGTGATTTTTTCACTATACTAGTAAGAGTACTGTGCATGTAAATGTTGCAGCCAACTAGCTTAATCAAAGGTTTAGTTAGTGGCCTAGACTTTTCATTTAGCTGCACCAATTTTTCAGTGACCAAAATGACATCTTTAGTTCAATACCTACAGTTAAGTGATTTGTCACTCATATCGCTGATTAAACAATGCGGTTCAATGAAAATTCTAGGCTTTTAATGAAACGGCTGGTTTAGCTAGTTCGCTGCGTCATATACAATACAAAAATGCTTTGCTACTATGGAAGCTCAAATTTTTAGTAATAGATATGTATATACTGCTAATGTTTCTGCTAATTACTACCCCTAGGCCTGTTCCCCCAGAGTAGAAACATTAACAGGCCAATTATTGATTTGATTATGGTTGATAGGAGTCATGATTGTGTGTAGAATATACTTGCTTCTCTTGTTGCTAGCGCGGCAAAAATAGCTTCATCGTTTTGACTGATCAACCTTGATGGTTCAAAATTGACTGCAAATCTATTTGAAATAAACGTTTATGATTTAATGCCTGTGCTTTCAAGAGAAACAGATATATGCTGACGTAATCAACTTTTAAATTCCAGGTGAACACCTTATTCATGCTGTGCCCACAAGCCGGCTCCGCTTTGATTGTGACTCCCCGGAGCCAAGAGGCATCCATAGCCCTTGGACTGTACTTCCTTCAAAGCAACTTGCAACACCAAGACAAGCTCTTGCCATACTTCCTGAAGGTCTTGAAATGCCTGACGACTGCACAATTTGAGGAGCCGCTGTGTCGTGTCAAAAATGGAGACCGTAAGTAGTTTTTTCAGTACTTTATTGTGCAAGCCATTGGTTTCGGCTGTCATTTGTAGATCTTTGGCAGTCGTTACGGATAGTCAGAAGCCAGAAAACCTGACACCAGTCCTTGCGAAAAAGTACCTTGTTACCCAGTTACTGGGTTGTGAAGGTCAGATAAGCAGTCGCTCCGCTAAAAATATTTACTGGTATTCAGCTGAATCCAGTTTGACTGGAAGCCGACCCCAATATGTATAATTTGGAAAAGGTTAGGCAGGCAGTCTAGTCCAGCCTAGTCTCTTGTGTCCTACTGCTGGAAAAATGCCTCCACCATATCTATCCAGACATTCTTTTCTTGCGCCACCTCGAACAAACCTTTGTGGTGTGCGTCCAAGGCCTAAACCACCAACTCTTAAAGCAGTATTACTTTAATATTACTTCTAGTGTCTCTTTCCCACTGGAAGTAATATTGAAGTAATACTGCTTTAAGAGTTGGTGCTTAGGCCCCAGGTCATCTCGCCACCGCTTTGTGGGCCGGCTTCGGCAACGCCGACAAAAGCTTTATATTTTTAAATATTTGGGGGTACTTTAGTGGTAAGATAAACAATTTTCAAAATTTAAAGTCTCTTTAATTTGAGGGTGAAAGTTAAGGCTACTTCAACAAATATTTTATTGCAGACTACATTAAAAACACGTAGGTATTCTTTGACTGGAAAAAAAACAATATAGTTTAAGAAAAAATATATTACACTGTATGAATATACTGCAGATTTTTTGTTTCTTCCTTGAAGGATTAATTCCTTTGCTATTCTGACTTCTGTAACAAACAATAATAATTTAATGCGTTTAATAGGCGAATTTAAATTTTAATCCAGAATTCGAGACTTTCTAACAAACAAAGGAACAAGAGACTATCTGTCATACAAAACAAAGGTTCAAATTACTTTGGAAAGAATGCTTTTCAAACCACAAAACAACAGCCCCAATCAACCGAAGTTTAATATTGACAAATGGTCAAGTAGAAATCTTTTTATTAAATGTACGAGTTGTTAACAAAAATAAGTACTTATCTAACAATTTTATCGAAGTATCATTTTCATTGAGAGATAAACAAAATTCTGGGTAGCTGAGGTTTGCCAAATTTAAAATAACACTTAGACCCAATTTATAGCGCTCAGGGAACACAGACATGTCAGAGAATTCCACTCCTTAGCTGTACGCACAATAGATTTTTTCCTTGATAGAAAGCTTTGACGTTTTTAACGAAAAGTAATCTCACCTTATATGCCAACCACCCCCGGGATGCTACGGGAACCTCTGTTTAAGCCACCATCACCGGTGGCATCTCCATTTAGGCCACCGGCACCTCTGTTTAAGCCACCGGCACTGGAGGCACCTCCGTTTAGGCCATCGGCATCTCCGTTCCAACCACCGGCACCTCTGAAGTTAACTAAACAAATGGAACCATTTTATTTTGAATTTACTATACATTTTTCTGCTCTGGACCTCGTCATGTATGCAGTCTCAGCCTAAATTATTCTTGCAATGCAATGTTGCACATGTTCACTATTATTATAGGGCCCTGTGCCCCTGAAGTCAACATTTGCTACATTGAAGACCTGGGCCTTCTCTCTGTGGGAGGGAATGGGGCTTTTTTTTTAAGAATGGGAAATCATCAAATGACCCCTTCCGCTCTAGGTGGAGCGGGAGGGAGTGTCAGACTTTTACTGACTAAAACCCATCCATGCTCCTCCTAGTGCCTTTTGCGTTTCAGGGCCGCGGTAACTCTTTCGAGCAAAATCCGCAACCCTGCTGACATCTCTTTGAGGCGCGCGTGGAACACAACGCGCCGTCGACCTGGGCCTGGCTTTGATCGGACGGCGAGCCACCCAACGCTCGCCGTCCGCAGACCCGCACCTACGGTGGCCGGGAATTGCCCAGCGACTCCCGACGCCCGGTGCGTCTCCCTATGCCGCGGCGGCTGGGGCGTGAGGGTTGTCTCTCCCTCACGCGGCCCGCCTTCTCCTTCACTAGCATTACTGCTTCGCAGAAGGAGGTGACGGCTTCCCATGCCTCCTCGCTCCGGACCATGGATTGAACCGGACCGGACGCGAGAGTTCGCCGCCGCCGATCGCCTCGACTTGGGGCTTTAATCCACCACATGCAAGAGGTGAACCCTGGTGAACTTGGTAGTTTTTGCTGGATGGGTCACTTTCGAACAAAATCCGCAACCCTGGCAAGCTCTACTATGCTGCTCTCTTTAAGAGCGTGTATTCGATTCGCGAGTCGCTGGGAGGGCCCGGTACGAACTGATCGGCAAACGATTGCGCGCCCATTTATAGTGTTTTTAAATTAATCGTGTAAAATAAATGAGTACATAAAAAAGACTGAAAAAAAAACCAGGATATTAAACAATACCTCTATTTTCCTAAAATAATTATAATATTTATGTTTATAGTAAAACATTGTTAAAAAATTTTTGTTAAAGTTAACCGATTTTCTATTTTTTTATTTTGTTTTTTTAAATACTTGTTAGCCATATTTTCGTTATTGAGCCATGTAGTGCGCTATGACACTACATATTCTGTTGGACAAACGTGTAATATAAAATATTTTAGCACATTACAATGGTTGTATTCGTCCTGAAAGATAACTCTGACGTCTATTTTCGTAAAACGCTATCAGGGGATTGCCTTCTTTTTAAAAAAGTGTCAATAAAAATTATATTTTTACAAAGTAGTGTAATAAATTAAGACTTAATCTTTCTAAAATCGTAACATTCTGTGAAATAATTTGCTCACATCATTACGATATTGATCTCGAAAAATTAAAAAATCGCCGCCGATCGCCTCGACGAGGACACGGCGGTGTCCCGCCCAAACAGGGCAGACCTCTATACTGTATGCTCCACCGTGTCCTGCGGGCGATCCTCACAGTGAAAATGATTTTGGACGCACAGTCAAATTTGGTTACCATAGCTGTATGGAACAGAATTTAGTAATTTTTGCCGATGGGGAAGCCCAAGGCTTATTAATTTAAAAACCCTTACTTGGTTTTCCAACTCCGCCACTGATGCCACCTTCATCCTGTTGCATGCTCTGAAAATATAAAATAATTATTATTTTTTATTATTTTATTGAATTCTTATTTTGCTTCATACACAGTATGACTTTAGACACGGGTTGAAGCTAATATTATTAAAACATTTACATGCGTTTGGACCCTTTTCATGGAAGTAGCCATTAAGACACAATTTTACAAGAAAATGAATTCCTCCTTAATATTTTTCTCAATTATGTTGGGGTCGGCTTTCAGTCTAACCGGATGCAGACCCGAATATTTTGTCTTGCCGTGCCTTTAAACAACTTCAATATTGACCAAAAAGTTACAATTTTTGTTAGTTTATTAAGGTCAAATCTTGAAAGCTCAATTAGAACCACTTCCTCTGATCCTACTGAGTTTAAATTTTATATGTTGGTTTAATTCTGATGGCAATGATTTTTTAAGACAACTATAGTCGTGACAATCTAAGAAGTCGGATTTGACAGCTGAGTAGAGAGGGTTAGAAGATGCTTTACTACTAAGTGCGAAAGAGAATTATTCCATGTCTCTTTCATACTTACGTATTAAGTAAAGCAATTTTGAATTCTGCTGTGAAATCCGACTTAGATTGTCATGAATATATTTATGACCCGATTCTCCATCTAGGATTGGCTCCAAACGAAACCCCCACTCCTCAACGGTCAACAGACATGAAGTTTTATATAAATGTAGGCTAAAATAAATTACTTTGACCTAATTATCTCATTGGCTACAGACGACGTAATTCCTCAACTATAAACAGATACGTTTCTTTTTCTTTTCAGCGTGTTAAAACAAAAACCGGTTGTTGTTTTATTAATAACTAGCAGCACGCCGCAGTTTCACCCGCGTAGTTCCCGTTCCCGTGGGAATACGTGGATAAAATATACCCAATTTACTCCCTAACAATGTAGCTTTCCATTGGTGAAAGAATTTTTGACATCAGCACAGTAGTTTTTGAGTTTATTCATTACAAACATAAAGAGGAAAGATTTGTATGTATGTACATACAAATCTTTCCTCTTTATAATATTAGTATAGATGTAAGTACATATTCATATATAAATATAATACTCACGTTTCCAAACATCAGCGCGACGAGGAATAAAACAAACAATTGCCTGAACATTTTGCTTCTAAATGCTGAACTGTTAGTTCGGAGTAATAGTGCCAAACGAGTACTGTAGCTTTAACCTAAAATAGCTGATGTATATATACCCCTATTTACGCATAATATATACTTACGCAGACTATTTATTCTGTTTGCTGATTTTGGGGTTCCGCGGATCAGTTACAAAATAAAGTATGTTTTTGCCTATCTGGCTCATCTAAATAAGTAAAAGTTAGTTGTCTACTGACTACTACTGCCTTATTTTCTACAATTTCATCAAATGTTTTATAATTTCCTTTTGAATAAAACTTAAAAAAATACCAATAATACTATTTTTTTTAAAAGCTTTATTCCTTTACCTACAAAAAAGCCGTTTAATGTATAGTCGGGACAAACAGGATGAAATTCAGGGTTCCATTTAACAAGGTTCCTGGGTTGCTAGATTGTTTGAAAGAGTTAGCGCGGCCCTGGAACGCAATGGGTGTTTGAAAGAACACTGATGGGTTTTAATCAGAGTCTAACACTCTCTTCCGCTCTACCGAGAGCGGAAGAAATCATTTGTTGATTTCCCATCTATAAATAAAAGTTATGATAGGTACTCATGTTAACTAGCCTAATCATTTTGCTAAATAAATGATTACTTACTAAACCGGCCAGGTCCCACCGTGATCCCAGTAATAAGGAATAATAATATGCATAAAAAAATAATTGATATCTACACAGTTTTATCTCTATATACACAACAAAATAATACTAACAGTGAAAATAGAATCAAAATTGATCGAAAAACAAATTTTAAACAAATATATCTGTCCCCCTCGCGAAAACGCTGTTTTGTATGGCAGCTGTTTATGCGTTATGGACTTTGACGTCAAAGTCCATATCGGACTTCTCTTTCTAATTGTCAACTTAGAAGCTTTATAACTTCATCGCCGATGAAGTTACTTTCAAAATGATTTCATAAGTTTCTAAAGTTAATAAGTATTTCATTTTGTAAATAAAAAAAAATATGCATAATACCTATTCATACGGATCCCCGTCGCATTTTGCATTGGCGACTCTCGCTCATACGGATTCCCGTCGCATTTTGCATTGGCGACTCTCGCTCATACGGATCCCCGTCGCCTTTTGCATTGGCGACTCTCGCTCATACGGATCCCCGTCGCCTTTGCATTGGCGACTCTCGCTCATACGGATCCCCGTCGCATTTTGCATTGGAGACTCTCGCTCATACGGATCCCCGTCGCATTTTGCATTGGCGACTCTCGCTCATACGGATCCCCGTAGCATTTTGCATTGGCGACGCTCGCTCATACGGATCCCCGTCGCATTTTGCATTGGCGACTCTCGCTCATACGGATCCCCGTCGCATTTTGCATTGGCGACTCTCGCTCATACGGATCCCCGTCGCATTTTGCATTGGCGACTCTCGCTCATACGGATCCCCGTCGCCTTTGCATTGGCGACTCTCGCTCATACGGATCCCCGTCGCATTTTGCATTGGCGACTCTCGCTCATACGGATCCCCGTCGCATTTTGCATTGGCGACTCTCGCTTGACAGATTTTCATAGCCTGAGCTAATGTGCGTAAGAGTTATGTTAAATAAACGAAGGCTTTAGCTCCGTATCGAATTATTGAATAAGTAAGTGTATCCAAATGTAGCGAAGCCTGGAAAAATCCATGAAAAGTATTGTCTAAGAGTGTATGTATTATATTTGGCCTGGTAAACAAGGCCAAAGTAAATTATTCGTTCAGTTCGCGAAACTCAATTGTTTATAAATTATTTCAGGTGTATTTTCTATAAGCTATAAAATTTTAGTTTTATTCTTGGTACTTTGTCATAAAATTTTTCGATATTTTCAAATATTTTTGTGGTATTTTGCCAATTCTAAATATAACTTCTTTTGTGGCTGGTAAGGTTTATTTTGTAATGGCGAATTAGTGAAATAGTTTAATGTTTCAGGTGTTTTTATATAATATTTTCGTACGTATTATTTGCAGTTTTAAAAATAAATCCTGGCTCGTCAATGTACATAAATGGTATTCGATTTTATTTTGGAAATATAAAAAAATCTTTTCTGTTATTAAAATAATCACAGTTCGGAAGACATCGATACCTGAAGTATCAGTTAACGTAAGGGACATTTACCACAAACGCCAAAATGAACCTTACTGCGATTACTTCAAGTGACATTTATCAAAAATTCTAAAATGTTGCTTACTTCTGGTAAGGAGGAGGTTCTCAATTCGGATGTTTGTATTTTTTTTTTTTTTTATGTTTGTTCGGGCATAACTCCGTCGCTTGCCAACCGATTTGAAAAAATCTTTTTTTGTTGGAAAGGGTATACTTCCCAAATGGTCCCATTGATGCAGCGAGATAAAGACGTGTTCTTGAATCTTAAAAGTGTGTCAAAAAAAGTGATTAAAAATGAAGTTAGCGCCTTTTGACGTGACCAATGAGAATTATAATATGGGACATTTGTGTCTGGATAGCCTTAGGTCCCGCCCTAATGTTGTATGCCAGGTAAGTGTGATTAATTTTTTTAACCGACCATTGAAATTTTATCAAAATCGGTTCAGCAGTTTGATTATTAAATCCAAATAACTGGAAAAAATATGTGGAAAAATCATCTATGTATACGAAATTGCGTATTTTTGCTTTCCTGTGACTCTCCAGTGGTGTTGTTAGGTGTGGGGTACCACTAAAAAGTGAAAAATAAAAAACTTATTCACAAAAAAAGAAACCGACTTCCAAAAAAATTCTCTTCCGAATTTAAAGTTATTTTGAACTTTGTAGTGTTTTTTGGAAGTCGGTTTCTTTTTTTGTGAAAAAATTTTTTTGCTAGTGGCTTCCATAAAGTTACACATAACATAAAATCAAGTTTTCATTCCTCGAAGGGTAAGGCAGAGGTGTAGGTACCTGTAATAGGTACACCTATTTCGCCAGTGATCTTTTAAAGACCCATATAATCAAGGGTGAGTCTTTTGACATCAATCGGGAACAACGACTTTCTCAGGGCTTCTACTGAGAAAATTCATTAAAAAATAGTAATTATAAAAATTAAAATCCAGTGGAAAGTACAAACCCTCCACATCGTCCTCATAGTACTTTCATCTACCGGTGTACTAAAGGCTCTGTCGCAAAGTATTAACACTCTACACATGCCTTCTCACATGCTTTATATGCTCCAAAAATCCACCATTCTCAATACCTGTCGCATCACCCGGAAGTTCTTGACTTCCTCAACAATATCTACCTTTCAATTTCCCCTTAGATACTGGCTCCGGCCCGTGTGTAAGGTTGTATACTAAAATAAAAGAGAAGCAAAATGAAGAACTGAGTATAATAATAATAAATAATGTTTATTTTTCTCCTCCACATAATGCAATAAAAACCGGCCAAGTGCGAGTCGGACTCGCGCACGAAGAGATCAATAAAAAAAAACGGCAAAAAGGGGAGCTCACTTAAATATTTATTTTATTCTGTTTTCAGTATTTGTTGTTATAATGGCAACAGAAATACATAATCTGTGAGAATTGTCGCCGTGATCGAAATTCGGATGGGAGCAGTTATAAAATTGCTTACTACATTTTCTTCAAAATTCTGCCAATGAATCTCCAAGTTTAGATTTCTGTCGTTATTTCAGTATCATAATTTCAGCCAAAAATCGTCCACTGCTGGACGTATGCCTTCCCCAATTCTTGTCTAGATAACGTTTATTAACGAAGTGCAGCTCGTTGCTAAATAATAGCCGTCGCACGGTTCGATCCTCGAAGTTAAAGCCCTTGCCGAAGTGCGTCGTGGATGGGTCCATCCATATCGTACCGAAAACCCTCTGTGCCTCGGAAAGTTCGTTGAGAAGTTGATTCCGGCTGTCATTTCTAGTCATTCTATCTTTGAGTCGTTACGGATAGTCAGAAGTCAGAAAATCTGACACCAATCTTGCCAAGAGATACCATACTAAACAGTTACTGGGTTGTAGAGGTCAGAGGCAGACAGATGGTGATCAATAGCAATAACCACCGTGGTTGTAGTAAATAAATCAAAAACTAAATTGCAGTCAAGCAAAATGCCTATTAAATCGACTATTCCACACCGCTAAATCACATATTATAAATATAATATCTAAATAGGTGGTCGTGGCAGTAACCACCATGACTGAAAGAGTTAAAGAGAAAAATCTGATATTAGTTCAAATGTTTTATTGACAAACAACAAAGGCAACAATTTTGTGAAAACAAACGATCTGGTTTGACTTAGTGAGACTTATGCGGTTAGTTTGTTTATTTGCCAAAGCCACCAGCGCCGCCACCCGCGCCGTCCCCTGCGTTTGCACCGAAGCCAAAACCAGCTCCTACACCAGCGCCGCCGCCGGCGCCACCGTCGGCACCGCCACCGTTTCCTGGAAATAATACAAATAGCATTAGCTTTACCCTTTAAAATATCCCCGTGGCTGTGGAGGCTTTAAGTTTGTTTAAGGCCGCCACATCCAGGACCTTCTCGACCGAATATTTCCAGTCGCCCCACATGGATTGTCCCAGGTGGCAATCGGGAATAAAATTCCCAGTTGCCACCGGGTGGCGACTGGGAAGCCATTGCCCCCACTTCATTTCGTAGATACAATTATTTTTTTATTAATTAGCCCTTATTTTAAAAATGCCTTTGGTGTCCTTAAACCATGATTTTTATTCTTGAATATTTTACTTTAAGTCGAGTTTTTAAACTAGGCATTTTTTTTACTTAAGAGCTAACTAATAAAACACAATAAGTACTTTATTTTAGAATTCAGTGACCGACCGATTCACTGTCGCCACACGGTGACCACTGAAAATTTTATTCCCTATTGCAATCCATGTGGGGGACTGGGAATATTCCCTTGAAAGACAACCCTAAAGGTTGACTTGCGAGGGTCCACTCAAAAAAAAAAACCTTTAAAGAAATATCTATATAGATATATCGATATATCTATTTGTTAAATGTGTGTACAAAAACTGGTAAATAAGTAAATAAATACATAGGTAGCATTTTCTGGAAAAAAAAAACATTCTTTTTTCATGACAAATAAAAACAAGACTAGAAATTATCATGAATGAATATTATTTGGTCATACCACCTCCACCGAGTCCTGCGTTGCCACCGAAGCCGAAACCAAAACCTGCCAAAAATAAACATAATTGTGAATTAATTTTTCTTCACTGTAAAGATCATCTGCCTAGCTTTTTCCCAACTATATTGGGCTTCAGCTGAATACCAGTATTTTTCGTGGCGCGACTACCATCTGACCTCCACAACTAAATTTCTGGACAACAAGGTACTTGGTAGTCTTGCCAAGAAGTACCGTGTTACCCAGTTAATGGGTTGTGGAGGTCTGGTAGGCAGCCGCTCCACATAAAATACTGGTATTCAGCTGAATCCGGTTTGACTGGGAGCCGACCCCAATATAGTTGGGAAAAGGCTAGGCAGATGAGGTACTTCTTGGCAAAAATAATGTCAGAAATGAAATTAATTTTACTGTGAAGTAATGTGAATCATTAAATTATAGCAGAAAATAATATTACTTATGGATAACTTGTATTCCATTTTGTACTGATTTATTTGATTAAACACTTATAATAAGTTTAAGTAAACCTGCTAGAATTAATATTGGGTATGTAATAGCACCATAGTATAATTAGTCATATTAACTGTAGTAGACATGTAACATCACAGTAGGCTATCTTCTTTGCAAATTCAACCAGCCTTGGCCGGCTCAAATAATACCTGCCCCAATTCCTCGTGTTATCGCCAGATACAAGATATTTATTCGTTATTTTGGTTTATTCTAGAAATCCCCACCGACAAATCCCCACCGGTGGGGATTTTTATGTTTTTTTCCAGAAATCCCCACTAGTTAAACTTGGGGCACCCCGACTCGGACAGGTTTGGTTAGAAGGGGATAGTGGGGTCAAGTGAGCGAGCGAACAGACCCCGCCATCACCTTCGTGTTTTTATTATTTTTTGTTTAATAGGCTGAATTTATTGAACTAGTGGGGATTTCTGGAAAAATAAATAACAATCCCCATTGGTGGGTATTTGTCGGTGGTGATTTCTGGAATAAATCGTTATTTTAACTCTTACCACCAGCTCCACCACCGGCACCAGCGCCCCCGCCTTGTTGCAGGCTCTGAAATAAGTAAAAGCAATAATATAGGTATTTAAACAGACCTGAAAAAGTAGGTCACAGAAACTTTTACAAGCTGACTTCGGTTTGCAGAGATTAGAAAAGGGTAGGAGAATTTATGAATGGGTTCACGTTAAATTAACCATTTTCATTTATCACGTCTACGCGTCTGTGAGGTTTAAAGGTGTTTTAAACCTCAGGGGTCTAACCACCAACTCTTAAAGCAGTATTACTTCAATATTACTTCCAGTGGGAAAGAGACGGAGCTATACAGGACGTATAGCTCCGTCTCTTTCCCACTGGAAGTAATATTAAATTAAAACTGCTTTAAGAGTTGGTGGTTTAGGCCCTGGTAATTAAATACAGCAAAATGATGTACAAGTACATACGTTCTAAAAATTACTGGTCAGGCTAGGTCGAGCCGTAGACAAAGTTACGTTTATGAGTAATTAAAATTCCGCTATAACTTTTGTATAATCACGAAATATCACTTACATTTCCGAACATCATCGCAACAAGAAAAAGTACGAATAATTTCCTCAACATTTTGCTTCGTTTTAGTCTGTTACACTGAGTGGACAAATGTGTTCACACTTGTATTTATATCGCGTTGTTATTTTTCTAGCCGTAGTTGGCTGTGCCTCGCGCTATTCAACAATTTTTGTTTTCTTGTCCTCATCTACGAGTATATATAATATGTTACGTTACGGCTAATAGCCGAAGTGCGGCTACACCTAGTTTTAGCCGGCTACAACTAGTTTTAGCCGGCTACAACTAACCGGTCATTGGGCACCCGGACTCGGACAGGGTAGGTTAGAAGGGGATGGCGGGGTCTAGTGAGCGAGCGAACACAGAACCCGCCATCCCCTTCGTGGTTATTTTTTTTTAAACCACACAGAAATAGGAACTTTAAAGTGTTTTGAGTTTAGGTTAGAACTAGTTGTAGCCGGGTTGCACCTAGTTGTAGTCGTCTAAAACGAGGTGTAGCCGCACTTCGGCTATTAGCCGTAACATATATACTCCATAGATATAATCTGTGATATACCTACTCAATTTTTAGGAACCTAATTACCAACTCACATAATTCAACTTCAAAAATGTGTATTTCCTATAAGAAACTTTCATCCCCATTTTACCTCCTTTTTAGGGTTCCATACCCTAAGGGAAAACGGGACCTTATTACTAAGGCTCCGCTGTCCGTCCGTCCGTCTGGCTGTATCTCATGAACTGTGATAGCTAGACAGTTGAAATTTTCTCAGAAAAATAAATATTTAAGTGGGGCTCCCATACAACAAACGTGATTTTTTTGGCGTTTTTTATAGATAATGGTACGGAACACTCCGTTTTCGAGATTGTGTGATTTGTCAGTGTATGAATGAGCGACCTTTCGCGTTAGATAATGTACATAGTTAAGAAATAGAAGAAGATGGTTAAGCTGTGTCGTGAATAGTCGTGGCATATAGAGGCTAACACCGAGGTCTTAGTCACTACAACGTGTATTGTAGTTAGAATCCGGGCAAGATCCAAACAATTTTACGTCTTAATAATATTAGATAAGGCAGATTAGATGATGGTATAATAACACAAGTTGTCACGCGATGTATTTAAACCATTGTTAGAACAAAAACAATTATTATGTGGGAGTGAGTGACTAGATATTTTTGAAGTGAAAACTTCTTAAGGCGCGTTGAGCACTTTCTGGGTGAACAAAAATCATGGAACTCGCGTCATCGTCACCGAACGCTTTCCATGAGCCATATGTAGGTATACTGTGTATGTATGTGTACTTTTTGGGTGAACAAAAAGCGTGAAACTCGCGTCATCGTCACCGCACGCTTCCCATGCACAGACAATACAATATTACTTAGTTTTCACTTCTATCGGCAGTCCCCAAAGACTGACATAGATTATTTTTTAATACGAAGTGATTTAGATTTGGGACAAGCTTATACACGTAAACATGGCAATTAGACAAATCAACTTTATTTATTTATTAGCTTGTCCGTGCGATAGTCGCAATTTATCCCAATTCTGCCAATAATTTGGCAACAAACATTGACATAAATGATAATTTAAATTAGCAATTAAGACAACAGAGGTAATCTCTGGCACTAATGTTCCAAAAAGCAGTAATTTTTCAAATGAAGTTTTAAAACCATTAAGTACTATTAACCTGGTGCATCAAAATATTCAAGGATTTATGAACAAGGATTTAGAAGTAGAGTTATTCCTTAAATTTGACAACATTGATATTCTCTGTTTAACAGAACATTGGCTTAAAAGCCATCAGTTTATGTTTAATTATAGCAATCACCAGGTTGGTAGTTCATTCAGCAGAGAAAATGCTATACATGGTGGCTCATTAATTTTAATAAATAATCACCTCAAATATAAGGAACGCAAAGACATAGTGAGCCTCTCTGTTGAGCGGATAATTGAAATAGCCTGTATTGAATTGGAGCAGTTTATTATATTAAGTGTGTACAGACCACCTTCTGGATTGTATGATTGTTTTGAAAAAGTAATGGATGAAGTTTTGCACAAAATTTTTAATTCAAGTAAATCTATTATTATTTGTGGAGATTTTAACGTTAATTTGTTAGAAAATTGTGGTTTAACTACTAAAATAGTAAGTCTGTTTCAGTCATACAATCTTACATACCTATTTATGGAGCCTACTAGAATAACTCCTACTAGTGCCACATGCCTAGATAACATTTTTACAAATATTGTACCTTCCCACAAAAAAATTATTAATTTAATGGACTCAGATCATTGTGGGCAATTAATTACTATACCAAATGTAAACAAAATAAAGCCAAAGAAAGATATCACTGTTAACCCAAAATCTAAGTATCGTCTGGAGACTTTTAAAACTAAACTTTCAAATAAAATGCCATCTTTGTCAACCAATGATGACCCTAATCAACATTACAATAATTTTTTCAGAATGTATTGCACACAATTTGACACTACATTCATTCCGAAGACTATTTCTGTTAATAATAGCACTTCTTTTAGTGACTGGGCCACCATTGGTATTTATAAGAGTAGAGAACGTCTTTACGAGTTGTACGAAGAACGGACTTATATTAATACAGTAGAATTTAATTTATATGTTAAAAACTATTCTAAATTATATAAAAAAGTTTGTTATATCGCCAAGTCTAGGTACTTGAGTTCAAAAATTAAAAACAGTAGCAATGTAATTAAAATGACTTGGAATATTATTAATAGCGAAACGGGAAAATCTTGCAACCGAACTAATGATTATAGCCTTGCTATTAATGACAGCGTAATTAAATTAGATTCCCAAGTCGCCGCGGCTTTTGAAAATTTCTTTGCAGAGATTCCCGTATCGACAACTAAGTCTCTAAATTCATCACCCACTGCTGCAGAAACGTTACTTAAAGAAAACGTCCCAGTTTGTGATGCTGAATTTAAATTCCAACATGTTACTTGCAATGATGTAATAAAAACTTTTAATTCCTTGAATTTCAAAAAGACGGCAGATTTATGGGGTAATTCTGTTGACCTTGCTAAGTCTATTATACACATTGTAGCACCTATCTTGGCTGTTATTTTTAATAAATGTATTGACCGTGGTGAGTTTCCTGATCTAATGAAATATAGTAAAATAATACCATTATTTAAATCGGGTAGCACATCAGACCCTACTAATTATAGACCTATATCAGTGCTACCTACTTTTAGTAAAATTTTTGAGAAAGTTATTCTTAATCAAATGCAAAGATATTTTAATAAACACAAACTATTACATAATAAACAGTTTGGTTTTACAAGGGGTCGTTCAACAACCGATGCTGGTGTTGAACTTTTAGGACATATTTATAACGCATGGGAGGACAAATGCGATGCTTTGGGAATTTTTTGCGATTTATCCAAGGCGTTCGATTGTGTTCTCCATGAGACATTAATCAGGAAGCTCCACTATTACGGAATCCGGGACGCCTCGTTGAATCTTCTTACTTCTTACTTGAGTGATAGGATTCAGAGAGTCGATGTGAACGGTACAAGATCTCCCGGGTCTGTAGTCAAGATGGGGGTCCCCCAAGGCTCAATTTTAGGTCCTTTTTTATTTCTAATTTATATAAATGACTTGCCGTACCTCATAAAGGATAAGCACGATATAGTGTTGTTTGCAGACGACACTTCACTTTTATTTAAACTCAAGCGTCAGCAGCTGGTTACTGACGATGTTAATAGTGCCATCGCAACTGTAGTTAACTGGTTTAATATTAACAATCTTCTGCTTAATGAAAAAAAAACCAAATGCATAAAGTTCACGTTACCACATGTTCGACAAGTGAACACTAGTGTGTCAATAAAGGGGGAAGAGTTGAAACCCGAAGATACCACTGTGTTCTTAGGCATAACTTTGGATGCGAAGCTACAGTGGGGCCCCCATATAGATAAACTGTCAAAAAAACTTAGCTCTGCAGCATACGCCGTTAGAAAAATTCGTGGTTTAACTGATTTAGAGACAGCCCGTTTAGTATACTTTATTTACTTTCATAGTGTGATGTCATACGGCATTCTGTTGTGGGGAAATGCCGCCGATATTCAGACAGTATTTGTATTACAAAAAAGGGCTGTTCGTGCAATTTATAAATTAAGTCCTAAACACTCCCTCAGAGACAAATTTAAAGAGATTAATATAATGACTGTGCCCTCTCAGTATATTTATGAGAATCTTTTGTATGCACATAAAAATATTAATCTATTTAAAAGATACAGTGATATCCATAACGTAAATACTAGGAACAAACACAATTTTGTCATTCCTAAAACCAGGCTCAAAAAAATTGGTGGTTCATTTAGATGCCAATGTATACGTTTTTATAATAAACTCCCTAGCCATATTCAAGACCTTAGTATGAATAAGTTCAAATTATTTATAAAACGTAAGCTATGCCAGAAAGCTTTTTACACAATTAAAGACTATCTTGAAGACAAAAAGGCTTGGGATTGAGCTGCTTCAATGATGTACATGGCCTAATGTTATATACCTTTTTAATTTTTAGAAATTGTCTTTTTTCTTTTTTTTAAGCTCTGTTGTATACTTTTCTCTCATCTCGTTGGTAAATTTTGACATGAATGTTTACTTTATTAAGTATTCTATTTTATTATTTTTGACATGGAATATTTACTTTGTAAAGTAATATATTTTATTTTTATTTTTTTCAATTTATTATGTTTGACATGAATACTTACTTTGTAAAGTATTATTTTTTTTATTATTATTATTATTTAACTCATTTTGTGAATATGGGGACCATGTGGGTTATTTTCTTCTTATTTTTCTCTTCTTTGAAATACTTCTTCTTTGAAGTATTTTTAACGAGGTCTGGCAGTTTGAGTACTTAAATGCGGCCTACACAAATGTCCTTTCTTTGGCATGTTCGTCGGTTCGTTGAGCTCCTTTATGGTTCTAAGTTGAGCTACGCGACTACTGACCAAAGCTTGCACTGACTGGACGGGTCCACTCAAATCTGTGTGGTTCTTTCCTCAAAAGACCATTTCAGACACTGATCTGCATGATCCTCATATCGTATTGTGAATGTGGGGACCATGCAGATCGCTATGATAGGGGTTAATTTCATGTTAGTCAACAATGTCTGGCAGTTTGAGATTTTTTTTATGCGGCCTACCCAAATGTCCTTACTTTGGTATTGTTCGTCAAATCGTTGAGCTCCTTAAAGTTCTAAGTTTGAGCTCCATAATAACTGACAAATGCTTGCACTGTCTGGACAGGTCCACTCAAATCTGTGTGGCACTTTCCTCAAAAGGCCACCTCAGACATTAACCTACATGGTTCTCGTATGATTTGACCAGTACAATTTGTATGGACTTCAAAAGAGACTGTGACCTCTGAGTTTGTTTCGGTGTTTCTTCTCAGGGTAGTCAGCTAGGAAACACCGGCCTCATCTAGCTTAAAATGACCAAAAAATATTGACGTGTAAAAGTGTTATGTTTAACCTACTTACAAAATAAATATCATTTATCATTTAAGGGAAAATACTCCGGTATGAAAAGTATCTTATGTCCTTTTCCGAGACACGGTCTAGTCTAGCCGTTTGCTAAGTTTTATCCAAAGCTGCGTTTCCACCAGAGATATACCTCGCACATCTCTGGTGGAAACGCAGCCTAAAGACGGGAAGAGGTATCGAATATATATCAGACAGGCAGCGTTACTTTCGGATTTCAAATATTTAATTTAGGTTAATTAAAACTGTATGTGTGTTGGCGCGACTACTAACGCCATCTATCGACGCACCGGGACAACATATTTTTATCTACGAATCAGGGCTCGCCAACGTCGGTGACCAATCACAGCACGCGTTTGTTCTCATTCGATTCATTGTATAGGATCTGTTTATTTTTTTTATTCTTGATACACCCTGCTTGTAAAAGGACGAATTAAAATATTATAACCAAAAACCAATAAATCAATAATTGAAAAGCAACTGCCTCACGTTCCTGTACATGAAATGGTCCTTCGAGCCGGATAAGAAGTTCAAATTCCAAAGAAACGATAGACAGATTGTGTGGAAGATGATATGACTAGAAACGAGGTGGCTATTGAGGTAACGATGAATAGAGATGTATGGAAGAGCAAATGGAAGAAGAAAACATGCTGCACCAACCCCAAATATATTGGAATAAGGGCGGGATAATGATGAACTCATGGTTCTAGTGTAAAAAAGAGACGGAGCTATTCGGGACGCGTAGCTCTATCCCTCTTTCACAACGGAATCATGGTGACATTATGACTGAGTCCCACAACATTGAACAAAATAGACTGTAAACATTTTTTCAATTAAAATTTATTTCTATTATATCAATTGACAAAAGACATCGCGGTAGACCAAAGCGAAGATGGTGGGACGAGCCAGACTCCTACCGAAAGTACTGGCTCGACATAGCGAAGGACAGAGTTGTGTGGGAAAAGGAGAGGGAGGCATTTGCCCAGCAGTGGGACAAAATAGGCTGGATAGATAGATATTTCTATGTATATCCAGGACAGTATAGGCTAGATAGATATTTCTATGGATGTCCATTTAATGTGCGGGAAATTAAACAGCTTTTTTATTTTTTTTAATATAGGTATATAATAATTTAAATACATAATTATATTGTTTCCCTTCATGCAGGAACATTTTCTTGTTATGGCGCTATCTGTAACAAAAATGCAAAAGTATGAGTTTTCTATAGGTTTTTTTTTTATTTATTTCATCCATCATTTTACACAGTTTTACCTTAGGGGAGGATTCGTAATATACAGCGTGACTTTTAATTCATTGGCAATATTTTTGGGGGTGAAAATTTTCATGAATATGAACAATAATTATGCGAAAAATTAACTGTTTCTTCAATTTTGTTGATTTATGTTATGGAACGTATTACTGAACAGCAATTTTTTTCTTTATATTTCTGATTTGTAAAAGGTTGTTAACGAAATATTTATTTATGGTTAACGAGACTTTCGTGTAGTATGACGATTTCTTCTATAGGATAAGTTTTCTATGACCAGCCAAAACAGTTCAATACATTTTTACTCGCGTACCTCGATAAAATGTAGGGAACAGCTTTTTTACTTTTTTAGGAGTGCATTTTTGGATAAAACGTGTCTTAGATTGATAATGATGATGATCGCTAGAAAAAAATTGACTGGTCATTGCAAAACCACCCTGAATACTGATGTAAGTTATAATTAAGCAATCTGAAGGTAGTCTCACCTTATATTAGCTCCTTAGGGTATGGAACCCGTTACACCACCGCCGATGTTGCCGTCAGCATCGCCTGAAATAATAGTAATGTCGTCACCCTATTTTGCAATTTACAAAAGTAAACTTTAATGCAATAGAAATATGGTTACTTTTGTTAAGTCCAAATATTTGGAAACGCCAAGAAAATTATTATCATGTCCCCCCCCCATTCCCCGAAAAGTTAGGCAAAGTACCTAAGTATACTACTTAAGGGCGTTTACGCGGTACGGCTTTTCATACAATATTTCAAATCCTTATTCTTCAAAATGCATGAACCGATTTTAACGAAACTTGGTATGCATACGCTAGATATCCAGGTCTAAATAGTTATAAGAAAACATTTTTGAAAAAGAGTTCAGGGGGAAGGATATAGTGATTTTTCACTTTCTATAGAAAACTTAAAATCGCTCTCTCTCTCCCTCTGAAATCTTTTTCAAAAATATTTTCTTATAACTATTTAGACCTGGATATCTAGCGTATGCATACCAAGTTTCGTTAAAATCGGTTCATTCATTTTGAAGAATAAGGATTTGAAAGATTGTATGAAAAGCCATACGCGTAAACGCTCTTAAGTATACCTAAATCCACATTTCGTCTTTTAAGTTTATGTCCCATGTACCTAAAAGAGAGCCAGCCTACTGCCTTCAACCAAGAACAAATACAGACAGAATAGTTTGTCAATTTTAATTAATATGGGAAATAATTCATTTACTAATTGACACCACGGTTGGCGCAGTGGTCGCGGCTTCGATTCCCGCACGGAACAAATATTTGTATGGCCTACAGATAGTTGTTCCGGGTCTGGCTGTATGTGAGTTTGTATGTTTATAAATAAACGCACCCACGATACAGGAGAAATTCTTAGTGTGGGGCAACTTTTTTTTTTAAACCAAAAAGAAAACTTATTACTTTTTAACCGACTTCAAAAAAATGAGGAGGATCTCAATTCATAGTTTTTTTTTTAGTATCAACAATTATTATAAAACATACCTCCTGCCTGGCCACTGATACCGCCAGGACCAGCCTCAAACTCTCCTGGAAACAAAAACAGCCAATATAAAGAAAAAAAATGTATGCCTAAGTATTTGTATTCAGAATTCGAGTTAATTATTTTGGAACAATAAACTCTTGTCAAACATTCAAATTCCAGTGCAACCCATACTTTTTACCCGAAGGAGAGTAATTTTTTTCGACCGTATGTATTTTTGTATGTCATGTATGTCCGTTTCTTTGACACACCCAAACGGTTGGACGGATTTTGACATAGTGGTGTGGTTGAATTCGTAAGAATTGTGGTAGTGACACAGGCTATAAAATCAAATCGCGCTAAAATTCTCGTTTCGCACTGTTAGATCCCTTTTATTTTTCCGTTGTCGGGTCACAGTTTTTAAACTTTATTTATTTTCTTATTTTCCCTCCAAAAAGTGCGCGTCCGTATTTGGGTTACAGAAGGTTATATACGTGTCTCAAAATTTTACTGAATCGGTCTAGTAGATTCGGGGATATCGGCTGTGACAGACGGACAGAAACATAGACCGACACACAGACAGACAACCGAGTGATCCTATAAGGGTTCTGTTTATCCATACAGAGGTTTGAAAGCCTAAAAAACATGCCTTCGTACATAAGCTGTCCCATGAAATTCGTATATATAAATATGTTTTTGTGTGCCGTTACCTGCCCCTTCGCCACTGGCGCCTCCACCAACATTTCCGCTGATGCTCTGTTGCGTGGTCTGAAATGTTACAATATATACTTTATAATATACTGATGTTGATTACTGGATTTGATATGCTGAGCAGCGAACTTTTCTAGCTCAGATGCGACGTACATACGTGCTTGGATTTATATAAAGTACCCTATCGATTATTTGTTAGGTACTTAATTTTATTGTTAGGTATACCTATCTGTTATAATTGTTTATTTTGTTTTATGTTGTCACCGTCAGGCGGTGTGGGCCGTCATGCCATAGACAACTGCGTTCTGATCTGTGATGATGTGACCAGAAAGTCGCAGCTGATGTCCGGCCCTGACATTGCTGTCAGGCCTGTTGAAACTGGCTCTTGTTTGCCTACGAGTTGGTAAAGAGTAGTTGATAAGTTGTGTTCTTTTAAGTAATTTTGCGTCAATTCGGGCAGAATAAAGGTGATTTCTTTTCTCTCTTTTCTTTGATGTTATGAGTAGGTACGTACTAATTCTGCTTGGCCTTTTCTCAACTATGTTAGGATCTTGCCGAGTACCAGTATTTTTATATTTCATGACTAATTTTACTCCCTTATAGTATTTCCTTTGGTTAACCTATACCTAATCCTGTCAATACTAGCAATTTTCCGCGGCTTCGTTTCCAGGACCTTTCCAAAAAATATCTTGTTTTTTTTGTGAATCATTAAAAAAAGTCATAAACAAATTATAGAAAAAAACAACACATCGACTCACGTTGCTTCTTCAATAAGTGATAGAAGGTCAAACAAACAATAAAATGAAATGATTTTCTTTTACAAATGGGAAGAATTAGCAGTGTAGTTACAACCCATAAAATATTGCCAACGAATTAAAGGTCGGTTTTAAATTCCAATATTTAGGGCTAATTTTTCAAAAGTCAGATAACTCACCGCAATAATAATAAATATGACTGATCGAAATATTTTGATCACAAATGCTGTCAATTGGCCGTATTTATTTCTCAGGCAAAATATATCTGACTATTGAAATATCAGCTTTAAGAAGAAAATAATACTCACGCTTCCAAACATCGCCACAATCAGGAAAAATACAAACAGTTGCTTGAACATCTTGTTATAGTAACTTGTGAATATTGAAGTAGTCAGAAATGCCAAATGGATACTGTACCTTTTGAAGGTAAACACTAGGCGTATTTATACTCCTGAAAGAAGCTTTTATTAATTGATATTCAGCCCTAAACGAAACAAAAACAATATTTAAATTATATAATTATCTATCTACTGTTGTTTGCTAGGGTTCCGCACTTCGATTACAAAAATTGTGTTGGTGTATTTTTTCGCTTCATATTATGTTACAGCAAAATTAACATCTCAGCTAAACATTATTTCAATGGACTATTTAGCATTTTTTCTAAATTTCAGATGATCTGACCTGGCATAGACCTTTCTTTCCTGTGTCCCAATCCCCGAGATGCACAGCTCGGGGATTGGCACCCTTTTCTTTTTTTTTTACGGGGGGAAATCCTCATGGATGTCCTCCGGCCTGGGGCGGGGTCTGTCAGACTCTTACTGACTAAAACCACCCCGGTGTTCCATCTTTCACCTACGCCAGGGATCGCGGGAACGTACGCGACTTCCGTAATCCCCTGCTGGTGCCGGCCCGCCTCCGCGGGCCACATCTCGTAAGCGGGGGGAGTGAGGTGTTTAACTCCCCACGCGACGTCAGAGGGGCGCACGGGAACACCGCGAACCGCCACCTCGGGTCCGGATGAATGGGGGGCGACGGACATGGGATTGACACCCTCAGCCAAGTTCTACCTGCGACAGCAACGACGTCATCGGCCCATCTCGCTGCCGGTCGACCAACATTTCTACCAATCCTTGGACGCCACTCAGTCAGTCATCACCGCGTCTTGGCATGTGTGCCTTGAAAAGTGAACGCGTCTGCCTAAACCTTCAGGCAAGACGGAATTGATTGGTCTGCGTGCAACACTATACCTAATCGTTCCTACTATAAACCCAGGCCTCCCTAAGAACTGCCAGAGATGCGAAATTGTTCGAAAGAGTCACCGCGACCTTGGAAAGCAAAAGGCTTTTGAAGGAACTCTGGTGGGTTTTAGTCAGTAAGAGTCTCTCCCGCTCCGCCCAGAGCGGGAGGAGTTATTTGATGATTAACCATCTAAGAAATACAGTGGATCATATTCCACCAGGCGGGCCCAGTGAGGATTTAAACCGCTGTTGTTTCCCTACGAAAATATACAACTTTGTCAGTTACTTTCTATTGTATGATAATAGAAAGAAACTGACAAAGTTGAGTCCGACTCGCTCTTGACGTTTTATTAACTGTTATAAATATGCATGCGTAGATAGGAACGTGTTATGGAAATATAGGGTTAGTTTCATTAGGCCTCCTATCTATTTTTGTTATAAATTAATGTGGTTCCTAAAAAAGGAAACATCATGAACAAATTGTACCTATTCAAATTAATGTTAATTATCACATGTACCTTTCGAACGAGGCCATGCTATATTTGGGCACATTGTGTACCTACCTATTGATAATTTCTAAACGATTTTTTTTGTAACTTTTGCTTTTCGTACTTACGCAAATAAAATTAGGCTTTGTGTTTCCTAAAGGTCAACATGACTGGTTTATTAATATAAAATTTCAGGATTCTTGTCTTATGGCTACCTATTTTACATTCATCTGTCCAGCTTTTTCCCAACTATATGGGGGTCGGCTGCCAGTCAAACTGGATTCAGCTGAATACCAGTATTTAATGTGGAGCGACCTATCTGACTTTCACAACCCACGATAATAATCAAAAGCTGTTTCTCAATTGATTAAACTGGTGACAAACAACTTCCTGTAGTTATTCCAATCAATCTGCTGTCTTATCCCTACTATGTTGGGGTCAGCTTCCACTTTCTCCAGATGCAGTTGAAAACATGAAGCGACAACCTCTGTTGGCGGGGGATTAATTAAAATCTAGCTTTTTTCATCAATATCGGGTCCAAAACTCCTTTTGTGGTCACCTCAGTATGGATGAAATGGCGACGGCTATAACAGATCACTGGAACAACTTGCGACCCAGGGATACCCATCTATAAGTTCGTGATAACTAATAAGACCTGTCGTACTGTAAGGATCAGAATGTTGGGCTGTGAAAAAGACGGATGAAAAAAGATTGCATGTAACGGAGATGAGATTGTGTGGAGTAACGAGAATGGATAATGTGTAAAATGAGTACATCAGCAGTAGTTTAAAAGTGGTGCCAGTGTCGGAAAAGATAAAAGAGAACCGCTTGTTTTGGTATGCTCATGTGAAAAGGAGGAATGAAACGCATGTAATTAAAAGAGTGGATGGATGGAGAGGGAGAGGGAGGCCAAAGAAAAGATGGATGGACTGTGTGATAAGTGATATGAAGGAAAAGGGAGTTAGTGATAACTTGACGGCGGACAGGACAGATTGGAAGAAAAAAACTAAATGGGATAAGGGCAGGAAAATGATGATGATAATAGAAATAAACGATTTGCTATCCAGTTCAGTTATTTATTAATTATAATATGTATAGACATGGTTATTGAATACTTATTACAAGTTATTTTATTTATTTCTCGTGCCATTTATTTCGCCATCTGAAACAAAACACGGTGCTAATGTCAGATAAGTAATTTTTTGGGACTGGAACAAGACATCAAATAAATAAAATTAAGTAATTAGAAACCTAACAATATAAAAAGACTTGTGCGAGGCGAAAAGGGCTCGTAATTCGGTTTGTGTTTTTGTACTTTTTATATTTGTTACCTCGTATCTTTGTCTTTTATGAAAAGATTTGAAAAAAAATTGTTTTGTGTGAATGCATATACTATACTTCTCGATTGGTCCCATTTAAATTTTATCAAAATCGGTTCAGTAGTTTGGTTTTTTATTTGGAAATCGGTTCTTTTTTTTTGGGAAATGTTTTTTTTTTGCAAGCTTTTTCTGTCTTCACTCCTCGGAATATGCCTCGATCCATTACCATTTTGCGCTTGAGTTCAAATTGCGTTATTTAAATCAGAGAGCAAATAACTTTGCCTTTCTTAGCATTGTTTTATTTCAGTACTTTTTACTAACTTTTTCTTTTTAATTTTTGTTCTGTAATTTCCGTGTATATACGACGAAGAAAAACAGAGAAATTTACCTCTTTTTTACGTTTATTTGCCGCCGCCACCTCCGCCGTTGGCTCCAGCACCAGCCTTGAAGTCAGCACCAAACCCTGCGCCGCCACCAGCGCCGCCGTCCGCGCCCCCTCCGCCATTGCCTGAAAATATTTTTTTATTTATCGTTTTCTTTTCTGGTCTTCTATTTAACTTTGTCCATTTCGAAGAAATGTTTTCTATTTAAAAATAAATTCAGCAGCACATACAGGCAAATTTTATTGAAGTAAAAAATATTTTTAGGTACCAAGTACCAACTTTTTCAGCGACTTTTTTTGTGACGGAATGTGAAGCATTCTTTAGCCCTCTGTTAACTCACGAATGTTTCAACAAAAAATTTATTAATCAACATTACCACTACCTCCTGCTCCAGCGCCACCACCTACACTGAACCCAGCGCCAGCGCCTCCTGAAAATACAAAAAACATCACAATATGTAAAGGATAACGATGAGTGAGGGTCATTCTGCACGGATGTGACGAATATCTTCCCAACTTTTATAGGTTATTGATTTTTTTGTTATGGCATGTCTCATGCTTGGCGCAAATTAACTTTTTAATTTGCGCCAAGGATGCGTAAACATTTTTTGGTAACCTATTATACCAATGGGTATGATTTAAATCATGTCGTAAAATTATCTATAAATGTCTATAACTTTTTTCCTGGTCACCAATTTAAATGGTACAGACTTGGTTGACACTTCCCGTGACCCAAGAGCTGGCTTTTACTTTGGTCAGGGACTAAACATTGCCATTCAACGTGGCAATGCCGCCAGTCTCTTGATGACCAGCTGACAGCGTTGAGGACGAATTTTTTGATGCTATATTTTAGTTTTTTTGTAAGTTTAGTGTATTTGTTTATTTTAGTTATTGATTAAATACCTACTTAGGTAAATAAATTTGTATAACAGAGACTAAATGTTGCTCAGAACTAACCCGTATGTAACTGTAAAAAGTAAATCTGTACAGTATTTTCGGAGACTAGCGTGAAGTGACAGACAGACCATAAAGTCTAAAAAATCTTTTTTTGTGTAATACGATCCTTTTTATCGCCCCCAATCCATTTTTGGTAAAATGGTTTAATGTAACAGACACAACGGTTCCTTTTTTTACGGATGGGAAATCATCAAATGACTCCTTCCGCTCTGGGTGGAGCGGGAGGCAGTGTCAGACTCTTACTGACTAAAACCCATCCGTGCTCCTCCTAGTGCCCTTTGCTTTCTAGGGCCGCGGAAGCTCTGAAGAACAAAATCCGCAACCCTGGCAGGACACAACGGTTCCTACTGTTTTATTATATACCTACCTATGATATTTTATCTTATCCTTTCGCTGGCCATGACCTATGTTACACTAGAACTTCACCCGCCGACCGTTGAATTACCAAAAATCCCTTCTTATTGCTCACCTACCTACATCATAAAAGAATGCCTTATGAATAATATCGTGTTCCTATTCCTAGTAGTTTCGGCTGTGCATTAGTTTGTCAGTCAGTCAGTCAGTTTCCCGTATTTAAATGAGATCAGTGCAACATGTTTTCTTCTTCCACTCTCTCCTGTCAATTGTCACGCTGCCATTCACTCCATTTTCATATCATTTCCCACACAATCCATCCATCTTGACAAGAAAACACTAAGACTAAGTTTCATCAACATCATATCAGCCGAAAGACGTCCACTGTTGGACATAGGCCTCTCCCAAATGGCAAACAGGCGAGTTGGCGATCGCAGTGTAGCTGTAGCAATGTACCTACAGAGAATGCTGCTGCCCATTCTCTGGTGAGTCTTTAGTCGCCTCTTACGACACCCACGAGAAGTGATGGGATTGTGCTATATATTCTTTTACGTCCGATACCATACGGAACTTAATTTAACTTCTAAGTATAGTATTGATTAAAATGCTCTTACCGTCAGCTCCACCCCCACCGCCTTGTTGCATGCTCTAAAATGTTACAATAAATTAAGTATAGGTAAAAATAAATACTTAAAAAAAAACAGCGGCTTACAAAAGTAAGGTCAGTAAGATCAGTACTTACGTTACCAAACATCATCACAACAAGACAAAGTACGAATAAATTCTTCAACATCTTGATAAAGTTCCTCGTTTTGACACTGAGTGAATACCATGGGTTGACGGTAGCATTTATATATGGCGTTATAACACACAAGTGTGTTGTGATTTTATCTTTCAAATTATGATGGTAAAATAATTGTTTTATTAAAAATAGATATGGCACTTTATTTTTCAGATTGTTTTACATGGAGCTATGTCCAATACAAGGCTCCGATTTTTGGCGTGATTATAAATGGTTGTAAATTTTCAGTAAGACCCATAGGCTCTTTACATCCAAAAACTCCATTTACCCTAGACACTATAAGTACTTACCCCTTATAAATTGCTACTGAGGAAAAAAAATCGTGAGGTATGAATGTTGACAGTAACAGATGGGAAAGACCAAACAAATGATGGATAGACTGGGTAAAGTTAATACGACTAGAATCTGGATGATTATGATGATGATTTTTTTTTATTATTGATGAGGAGCTCGTGGCTAAATTATAACAGTCACACAGACCACTTCAAGGTTTAACCTTTTAACAGCCTACGTCGGATTTATCCGACAAATATTTTCGTGCCCATTTCGCCAGAGTCGTATATTTACGACAAAATACAACAGCTCGTTTCACATGTATTTTTTAGTGCACAACCCCTTTTTGATGTTGGTATTAATTTTTCGATTCACTCAAATTCACTGTGCCGGGCGCTGGGGGCACGACAACTGATATAAAGTCGGGCGGTTAAAAGGTTAAGCAGCGCTTGCCGAGGGTGGTTTGTGGATGGATGACCATCTTAACATATCGAGACTCCTCCGTGCCTTGGAAAGCACGTAGTCGTTGGTTCCGGCTGGCATTTGGAGATCTTTGGCAGTTGTTACGGATTGTCAGAAGCTAGAAAATCTGACACCAGTCTTGCCAAGAAGTACGTACTGTGTTACCCATCTAATGGGTTGTGGAGGTCTAGTAGGCAGACGCTCCACGAAAAACGGGTATTCAGCTGAATCCGGTTTGACTGGGAGTCGAAAAAAGGCTAGGCAGATGATGATATTGATAAGCACGCGCTTGACCACTATCGCACCTGATGGTAAACGATGATGTGGTCGAAAATGGAGCACGCTTGCCTAGAAGTAACCTATTCACTCTTGAGTTAAAGGTTGTAGCTATCAGGAGACGGGGACTGGCAGGGAATTCCACTCCTTAGCTGCATATTGCGCCGACCTCAAACAATTTGGGAAAAGAAAGTAAAAGTATTAACAGTCACAGAACTGGCATGCATAATTGCATAGGTACAAATTATAACTTTAAACTAAAATTTGTCAACAGTTATATAATATTCATGACAATCTAAGAAGTCGGACCTGAAAGCAGGATAAAACATTGCTTTACTTGATGATTGAAAGAGACATGATATAAATCTCTTTCGCACTTAGTGGTAAAGCGATCTTCTATCTCTCTCTAGTCAGCTGTCAAATCCGACTTGTTATACTGTCACGAATATAGTAGTACCAGAAACTGGGCAGATGCATGTCGTGCCTGTGGCAAGAAGGCTAAGTGGAACCACATAACGGTGCAGGTTCTAAAGATAAAATAACGACCTACGAGTATCTAACCTAACCTAACCATGTTTTAACTTCACACATCTTTGCCGTATTGGTTGATAAACTCGTAACGTTAATGATGATTGTGCATCACAAGTGGTCACGCGACGCATTTAAACCATTGCTCCATTGTTAGCACCCGTATAAACATATTTACTATGTGGGGATGAGTTTTTCTATTATATGCTTTTAATTGCGGTGACTGTGTATTTTTAATGACGTAGAATTCATTTACACGAGGGACTAGCTGTAATTACACCTTCAAGGTGTGTCAGACAAACGAGCACAATATTAGCACTACGTCTAAGTAATTTAAAAATTCTAGAAAATGTGCATCAAGATCTCCACCAGATTTCCTATACTAGTTTAATAAAGCTGAAGAGTGTTTGGTTGAATGCGCTAAGGGTCGAATTTGAAAATAAACTTGTCCTTTTTTCACTGGTAACATTCTGAGTAACCTAACCTTGTTGTAATTCTTGGAAATTGATAGATTAAATGAATACCTAAATATAATTGAACTGTTGGATTTTCGAATCTCGCTGAATCAAGCGTTGATTCTGGTGTCGAATGGTATTAGTGAACCTTATGTCTATTAGTTAAGAACACATTTTACCTATTGCATGGGGCATTAGGTTGAAAATCTTCTTAGAAATGACAATAAAATTAGCGGAAAATTAGCGTGCTATACTAAAATTGGCCTCTTTGTTGTTCCAGGTATACCAATGTCGGAGAAGTTCAGCTTCTGTCTCAACACCCTTCTCTCAGACATCGCCACAAAGCAGCCCTCACTCCGAGAAGAAATCATCACAGCCCAAATTGAACTTATGTCCAACCTGACAAAGCTCATAATGACCTGTCACGAAAGTAAGGACTACACAAGCACGATCTCGAAGCTACAACTTTGCAAGAGCACCATTCCTATATTGATCGGTCTTGCTCGTTCCATGGGTCGGTATGCCACAGTGGACCCACCTCTCCTCTGTCGACTATTCCCCCAGCCGCCAAGCCCCGTCAAAACGAAAGAACCTGAACCAAATTTCGAGTACTCTACCTTAGATAAAAAGAGGAAGTTCAACCAATTCTGACCGATCATCCCCAGGTCTTTATCAGGAAACCTGAACCCACATAACGAGAATATGCTAGAACATGGGAACGATACTGTTGACAGTACTGGAGGGACGCTAAAAAGGGGATCTCTTCATAGTTATAACTCGGTACCATATGACCCAACGACATACTTTTTTCATAAGTTTGGGTCCAGTTTCAACCAGTTCCCCTACATGAGGTTCTCGGAGTCACCTGAAAAGCGGATCAATGTGCAGTTTTATGTTACGTATCTGCAATCGATCTTGTCGTTGGCGAAGAAACTGCTTACCAAAGATTTTCTGGCGTTTTTGGATGAAGAAGCAGAAGATATTGGCTCCGTCGCAAAATGTCCACTTCTCAAAATGTCCACTTCTCAAAATGTCCACTTCTCAAAATGTCCACTGGTCGCAAAATGTCCTTTTCTCAGAATGTCTCTTTAGCAGAATGTCCACTTCGCAAAATGCCTCTTTCGTAGAATGTCCACTTCGCAAAATGTCCCTTTCGCATATTGTCCCCTTTTTATTTCTGACTTACTTTAATCATAATTCATTTTAGCAATTAGCTTTCACACATCATGTTTGACGTGTGTTTATTTGTATTGATATGGGTAAGCATAAAAAAAAATATAATATAGTACAAATCACCTTTATTTCTTTGCATAATCGCTTGATTTAAAGTAATTATTTTACCAACTTAATTGTTATTAACTCGCAATAAACGAAAGTTGAACACTCTTTAATTATCTACGAACCGTTAACTGTAAAAATATTACTTTTTTTATAAATTGTGGCAATGTCAAATTATTTCGTTCCAATTGAACCAATAATGCCTTATATTTTTTATCAAAATAAATTTCAAGTTTTATTCTATTGTGCTGCACATTTTTAAAAAGACTGTTCCTTATTACCCTATCCCAGTATTTACTTTCCTTTTTCAACTTAAAGATAAACATGTACAGACTTGGTTTTCTTGGTATACGTCCTGTATTAACGCGTCGGTGCCAGCCTTCCAAAGCATTCGTTGTTCGATGGCGTTAGAAAGCACAACTCAACAACGTGGTAGACATTTTGGGGTACCACTGTTTTTCGAAATATTTTCTAAAACGATGCATTTGAGAACTATTCGGCGCCTGGTTTATAATATAACACCACGCAGCTGGTATTTTATCTGCTGGCACGAGCGGTATCATCGCAGCGATTCTTGCAACATTTCTACCTTCTTTTGATTTTAATAAGTTCATTTTTTTTGCATTTTTCCAAATAGCGGCATTAAAATGTCTGTAACAACCACTAACTCTGGCATCGGGGAATACAGCTTCCACTGCGTTCATTTGTGCAATTTCATAATCACATTTGAAGTTTCTTATTTTAATGCCCAATTTGGTTTTTAAAATTCGAAAAAGGCGGGTGTATGTGTCTTGTGTCTTGTTGGGTAATAACGAATATATTACCGGTACTATATTTGTGCATTTTTTACTTGAGTTCATATCTAAATGTAAGACATACATTTGATAAAATGGTTTTGGTGCAGACATAAAAGTCCCATCTGCAAAATATGAGCCTGGTAATTTTATAACTTTTTTTGTTTGAGTTGTTGCAAATATTAAAATTTTCTCAGTATCTCCATCTTCACAAATTAAGAATTTTTTTTCCCAATACTTCCGGTACACTTGCAGTTTCAGTGCTGTAATGTTGTAGTCTATCTGTATTTAAAAAAGATTTACGTGCTCTGTACAAGGTGTCTTTGATAGATCGAAATGAAGGTAAACAATCAGATCTATTTTCATGGAGGTTTGTTTGATATTCTTCAAAAACTTGACATTTATTTTGATAAAAAATATAAGGCATTATTGGTTCAATTGGAACGAAATAATTTGACATTGCCACAATTTATAAAAAAAGTAATATTTTTACAGTTAACGGTTCGTAGATAATTAAAGAGTGTTCAAATTTCGTTTATTGCGAGTTTGAAGCACCCCAATCTGATCCAGATTTTCGAGGAACACGGATGGGTTTTAGTCAGTAAGAGTCTGACACTCCCTCTCGCTCCACCCAGAGCGGAAGTCTGCTCCACCCAGACTTCCGCCGAGAGGTCATTTGATGATGTCCCATCCAAAAAAAGGTAGTACTTGACTTACTCGAAAAACAGCAGGTTGGATGACTTGCGCCGCCTCGGGCGATGGCCCTCTTAACATAAGAATAAATATCGCTTTTCTTCATCACATATTGAATGTTACAGGAATACTACAACAACCCAGAACAGACTGCGGCAGTGTTCACAGAAGACGGCTGGTTCAAAACGGGAGACCTGCTGTACAGAGACAAAGATGATTACTTCTACTTCGTCGAGCGACTAGGCATGCTCATCAAGTATAGGAGTATTCACGTATGAATTATAGCTTGTTTCCAATTTTTATATAATAACACTTCAATGTTTCGAAGCCATGTCTTAAAATTACAACTCCTCACTCCAGGCCGTTTCAGACTTTACCAGATCGAAATTCCAATTCGATGGCCTTTTGGTCTTTCTGGATATTATGTAGATGTTGTAGCACACAAAACGTATTAGATCAGTGGGGCACAATCAATGGTAGGTGAATCGAAACCTCTGAAAATTCTATGATGGATACCAACTGTCCACTTTATGAGGATTTTTGAATTGGCCACTGTTATGTTTACAAAACGATCAGTATTCTGCTAGTCGCACTACGGATGGTTCTTTCTCCTCCCAGTAGAAGAGGCTGTTCTACCAGCAGTAGATACGCTCAGGCATCGTCCTAATATAAAACGGTCATCGCGCCAATACGCGACCGTCGCGTTCATTTGCTCGGCAAAAGCGGAAGGCGCCATAGCTTATGACGATCGCTTTTATTGGAACATCGCCTTAGATATTAACATAATCCCCTTTCTTGGCCCTAAAGATAGCCCCGTTAGAGTTAGTAGAAGTGATCCGTCAGCATCCAGGCGTGCTTGACGTCAGCGTGACCAGCGTCCCCAACGTCTTCGATGGAGAGCATCCGGTCGCCTGCGTCGTGCGGCGACCTGGCTTCAAGGTCACTGCGCATGAGATCAAGGAACTGGTTGCTAGTGAGTCAAAATCAAATATATTTTATTACCTAATGGTTCACCACCAGTTTCTGCACCGTTTCTGTATAAAGCCAATGAGTTTTAGGTACCTATCTATAGATGTAATGACGTAAGTATAAAGACGAATCGACTTATTTTTACTTAGGTACCCACTGGTGGCAAGAGTGAGTGGTGCAGCTTATAGATATTACCTACTTGTTGTGTTCACTAAGATCACTAGTTAATGGCTTTCTGTTTTAAAACAACAACCAGATATTTAGTAAGTGACGCTCCAACTCAACGTTTTTGGTGTGTAGCCGCGACTTGCGATAGAATGAGAGTTCGAGCCCCATCACTAAGCAGGGCGGAATATTATTTGTGTATACCACATTAGGTACGTAAAAGGTCCTGAGCAATTCCTAATGGACGAATTTGTCAGTAGCAGTGCTAGCCCGGATTTATCTATGTATGTTGATGGACTGCATAGCTGACGAATTTTCACTGATTGGTGAGTTTCAAAGAAGAAGAGGGAAGCGTACTTACTCATTAATGTTAGGTAATGAGATGGATGTGAAGTAATAGCTCTTGGGAAAATTAATCGAGCGTCACTGATCTGACAACTTAGTTAAGACCATCCTGACTGAAATCTTTCCTACTATTACCTATGTTTTAAAAGTATTGTCTTGAAACCTCTCTATTTCACAGACAAACTGTCCTACAGTAAGCGGTTGCGAGGTGGAGTCATCTTCATGGACAGGCTACCTAGAACTTCCACAGGCAAAGTGGCTCGAGCAAGACTGAAGCAAATTGCTGCTGTCGCTTACAGAGAATAAAAACAATGAGAACAAATTGTCCGTATTTTATTTTTATTTTTTAAGCCACTAGAGAACGAACAATATTGGGTATTGATTGGTATAAATACATAATTTGTCTGGTTTTAAAAACATTGGCGTTTATAACGTTTTTATCCAGGGAGGGTCTGGCCCCTTACCTGAGATGCGACGCCCAAAATAGGTACAATAGGTGAGCACGATCCCCACCAACCGTGTCTCCACGTTGCCGTCGTGGTGGGGCTTGCGTGTCTCAGTGATCTTGGGGGCTTTGCCGGTAGAGCCACTCATGCCGGAAGGTCCCAAGTGAGAGACCAGACCAAGAGAGACACAAGAGGGGCACACCGTTCGGAGACTTGAGCAGTGTTCGGGTCCTCGGACGGTGTGCGTCTCATTGGCTTGCTCGCTGCTCTCTGGTACGCGTCTGATCATCAGACGTGACTGTGAGGGCAGCGAGCAAGCAGTGAGAGAGAGGGAGAGAGGAGGGGAGATAGGGACCGCACCCTCAAAAAGGAAAAAAATGGACAGTATTGAAAGAGATTTTGTACCCCAGGGCGGTCCGGACTGCACAGCAGTTCGGGAATCCGCCACGCCTCGCGCGTCAAGCCCCTCGTATTCTGGGGGGGGCAACAATGCTGTCCACATTCCACTTGCCAAGGGCAACAGTGGCCGAGGAGGCCCCCGATCCAAGCCGTCCTTTGAGGACATGATCGGGTTCGATTTTGGCTCGTCCGACAAAGCGTCGGTCGGGCGGAGCGCGGCAAGAGGCGCGTTGTATTGGAGGAGGGGCTCGCCTGAGCGTCACCCGGGTGCAGAGTCGGAGTCCGAGTTGGACTCCGACGACCTGGTGACAGTGAGCTCGGCGAGCTCTGAACCCGAGGGGGCAGGGACTGCAGCGGAGGACTCGAGGTCCTTCCGCAAGCGGCCTAGGCCGGAAGACGACCGGGGGTCGTCTTGTAGCGAAGAGGTGGCCTCGGCCCGGAAGATCCCCACCAGCAGGCGGGGTAAGGGCCGAGAGGGAGGCAAGGGCAGAGTCCTTGCCTCCAAGGATGCTGGACGACCCCCCGAAGATGGCGGTCGTGGGGCTCATGGCTCGGAGTCCTCCGGCGGCGAGCCGGATGACCGGAGGGCCGGGTTTGCGGAGGTGGTGGAGGCCGCGCTTCGCGATGTGGCCTTGAGGAGGAAGCTTTCCTCTAAGAACAAGGCCATAAGCGAGGCGATGGCCTCCATTCTGGCGGCAGCGGAGGTTACCAGGGGTGGGCCTCCGCCAGACGAGATGTCCGAGCTGCGGGCGGAGGTCGCCCGCTTGGCTGCCGCCACGGAGCGTCTCCGAAAGGAGAACGAGGGGCTCCGCGCAGACCTGGCCAGGCTCAGGGGAGCCGGCCCACAGGGGGCGCCGCAAGGGGGGCGCAGGGAGGACGGCCGGCCCGTGCCGCAGGAGGGCCAGGTGCTGGACCTGGTGCGGCAGGAGTTGGCTGCCTTCCAGGCGCGGTTCTCCGTCCTGGAGGGCATCGTCCTGCGCCCCCCGTTAGCGGCGAGTGGGAAGGCTACAGGCCGGAAAAAGGCGGCGTCGTACGCGGCCGCCGTGGCTGCCACACCGGGGTCGTCCGGCCAGGACAAAGGGTCCGGGCCGGCACCCGCGAAGCCGGTGTCGGGAAAACCGGACCCGGCCCCGGGAAGGAAGAGGAAGGGTGGGGCGGCTGCGCGGACGGCGAAGGCTCCTGCGCCAGCCGTGCAGCAGCTCCCCCCGGCTTCCTCGCCTTCTGTACCTCCCCCGGCTCAAGCCGAATGGCAAGTGGCCGGGGAGAAGAAGAAGGCGGGAAAGGCAGCCAGGGCGGCAAAGAGGCGGGAGAGAAGGCGGCGGCAGCGAGCGCGAGGCGTCGCGGCTGCGCTCCGCGCCCCGAAGACCGCGGCTGTAGTTTTATAGCTGCAGCCGGACGCGGTGAAGAGGGGCGTGACGTATGCCAACACGCTCACCAAGGCCAAGGAGGCCATCAACCTCGGTGAGCTTGGCATCGTCGGGGGTCTCCGGCTCAGGGTCACCATGACCGGGGCCAGGATGCTCGAGATCCCTGGAGCAGGCAGCGGTCCGGCCGCGGACGCTCTAGCCGAAAGGCTAAGGGCGTCCTTGGGCGCGGATGACGTCCGAGTGTCCAGGCCCACGAAGTGCATAGATATGCGCATCTTGGGCCTGGACGACTCCGTCACGGAGGAGGAGGTGTTGGCCGCCGTCGTCAGGACGGGGGGGTGCTCTGCAGAGGAGGTGAAGGCGGGCACCATCCGTCCTGACAACACGGGCATGCGAACCGTAGTGGTGAGCTGCCCCGTGTCGGCGGCCAAGAAAGTCTCGGAGGGCCGAAGGCTTTTGGTGGGCTGGGTCTCCGCGCAGGTAAAACTGCTGGAGCCCAGACCTCTGAGGTGCTTCCGTTGCCAAGTTGGCAACCACGTGGGAGCACGCTGCACCTCGGAGGTGGACCGCAGCGACCACTGCTTCCGCTGTGGTCAGCCCGGTCACAGGGCCGGCTCGTGCGACGCCGCGCCGCACTGCTTCGCATGTGCGGCAGCTGGCAAGCCGGCCGATCACTGGGCTGGGGGCAAAGCCTGCGGTCCACCCGCCAGGGCCGGGTCGAGGAGAAAACCCTCCTCCACCGCCGCCGCCGCCGCCGTCGCTTCCGCCGCAGCCGCCGCCACCGTCGCCGCCGCTGCCACTGCTCGGGAGGGGGCCGAAATGGAGTGCCAGTAATGGCCCCATTTCGCCTCCTCCAGACGAACGTTAGTCGCTCCGCCTCTCAGGAACTGACGCTCCTGGGCAAGGCGCAGTGACTGACGCCTGCGGACAGCGAGCAATGGGTAGCTCGCTGTCCGATCAGGTCAGGCCAGAGTCGACGGCGCGTTTCACTCCGAACGCCCGGAAAGAGCAGTCAGCAACGGAGACGGGGCCCGCCAGGGCCAGAGCCTGCCAGGGTTGCGGAATATGTTCGAAAGAGTTACCGCGGCCCTGGGAAGAAAGGCACTAGGAGGACTAAAGGGTGGGTTTTAGTCAGTAAAAGTCTGACACTCCCTGCCGCTCCACCCCAAAATTGCACGCACTGTGTTGATTTTTAGGGTTTCCGTAGTTTCGCCATGTCTGTCGGTCCGTCCGCAGATTACTTCCTAGTAGAATCTAAGATAATTCAGACTCCAATAATAAGTAAGTAGTAGTAATTTATGTAGTTCCAAAGATTAGCGCGTTCAGACAAACAAACTTTTCACCTATATTACCTATGTACCTATTGCGAAAGGAGCCGAAACGAGCGTAATGATATGGTTCCTGGCACGGGGTAATGATATGGTTCCTGGTTCCTCGCAGGCTCGCACGCACGCTCCTTGTTCCCGTTCGGCGATCGCATCTCGCGCACCACCTGCGCGGAGGTGCACCGCCCGCGCCGCCCGATCAATAAATAGTATTGTTGAATTATTTGCCGTTGAGCCCTGGCATTGTCCTGCATATAAGGACTATATGAGGCTCCAGACACTCTTCGATGTAACGTGCCTCATTCCATGACGTAAGCGAGGTAAAGATACAAAAGCAAGTTCGGTTATCCATCGGCGCTTATGCCTCCTTAAACCGTCCATGAACCGCCACCATAACAGACTCTTTCTTCATTGCAGCACTGTGCAAAACCACGCCCTCTCTCTCTTCGATACACCTTTTTTCTTCCGTCGTTACCATACCTAGATACTACTGCATGATCTTACTCTCGACAGAAAAGAGAACTTTGCTCCATTGAAAGTATGACCAATTTAAGTGCTCACGTGCAAAGTTAGAGCACGCTCTTCGGTGGTCTACTCTCAATTTTGGGCCATTAGTTGGTTTATATATAAGGTTTCAGGCCACGCTCCGCGAATCTTCTTCTAATGGTAGAATCGCTTACAGTCAATCCTCGAACCTCACGGTGCCACTGTTGCAGAAAGTTCTGGGGCATGTCTTCCCTCCTATATACGCCTATGTCTAAAAAGGTTTATGTAAACTCGCCGAAAGCATAGCAGTTTCCTATAATACGCGCTTTTTTAAAAATACGCGCGTAGATTGGAACGTAAAGTCAAACGTTCCGTTCTACACTTAAAAAAATCACCATCATGATATTTTTTTATTTTATTTTTGTGAATTTAACTATAATCTTACCCAATTTTGATATGTTTAAAGTTGCTAATCTTTGATATTTTCAATGCCCACAGCTCCACGTTTCAAATTACATCGCTCGAGCAATATTACTTGTGCGCGAATAGAGGAACCGAACGTAGTCTTGGTCTTGACATATTGACTATTGACAAACTGTCAAATTACGATCGGCTGATATCGTCGATCGTAATCGTGTAAGAATAATAAAATGTATTTAATCGAATAATATAAACAAAGCCATGGATGAAAACGAATTCTTCAGACAGACCGTGCAACATTTGGCTCGATGTTTATCGAGTATAAACCCAACGCCATGGGAGAAGGTAAAATTACGACACGTATTTTGCAATCCTGAAAAATTTGTAATGGTGTTGTTTTCCTGAATAATCTCGTTAAGACAAAATGTACAACAATATCCTGGTTTTGACAGTACATTAACACTTTTCTCCTCGCTTCAGTGTTATTTTTTATTGTTTTTTTTTTAATCGAGAATAAATGCATGACCTCACTCAAACAGCCAGCTCGTTATCATAGGTGTAAAGCTGTAAAGCGTTGTGAATCATCGATGTATTGTTGCTATATCAAAGTCTAATTTATTATTGTACATACATGACATAAGCACTCTGTTCACACAATGTCTACTTTGAGAGTTATGTCCTATTCTATTACTTTTAATCTCTTGTGATTGGCTATGATATTGGGTTTTGGAGCCAGATTTGTCAGTCATAGATTAGTAAACTGTAATGTTAACTGTAAAGTAAACTGTAACTGTAATGCAGTTATTTTTAAAAATAATTTTGTTAAAAAGACACATTTACAATTATTGGAAAATGCAAAGATTACCTAAATAAAAATAACTGATGTGTGAATAAACCTGTTATTGGAATCTTGAGTCGGCGAGAGCTAAATAAACAATAGTTGTGTCAAGGTAAACTGCAATTTAAACCCAATATAAACTGACCAGAAAATTATAATTGCACATATACTATTTTATAACTACATTTTTCCCTGTGGGCTTTGTATAGTATGTAACTCCGGCAAATCAAATCAAATCAAATCAATCTTTATTTGTGAACATAAGTACAAAAAGGTGTTATTTATAGATTTTAGCTGATCTGTATGTTCGGCCAATAATCGGCATACAAATATAATATTAGTAAGCAGGTTATTTTTATTATCATAGTTAATAAAGTCCAGGATAAAAGAAATGAAGCAATTGAAAAATGTCATGAGCCGCATAAAATAAAGTAATTGAATTATATTATTAATTATTTAGAATGTCAAAGAAAATGCATTTATTATAATCGGTTCATTAAAGAAATTTAAATTTAGTCATAATTTGTCATTTAAAAAGTCTTCAATCGAGTAATACGTCTTTTCAACTAGAAACAGGAACAACTTTTTTTTAAAATGGCTGACATTTTCCTCACTTCTGCGTCTTCGGCTGGTGTCTGCCAACTCCACATCTAAGCTGATACAGCATATGGGTGTGTCAAGTAGGTTATTCAATCCATGAGCATGAATAATGCCTTGCTGTTACTGAAAATCTTACCCTGCAGTAAAAAAGTTATCATCCATGGTTTAGACTTATGCTGTAGGAACTAAGCAAAAAAACAACACAAACACACGCGCCTCAAATCGTGGCGAACGGACGCGTTCACTATTTTTTCGTACAAAATTAAAATTTTATTTTTTCTCTTCACTCGAAATTAGACGTTATTACCGAGTACCGAAACCTCAAAGTTGTCGCGCAGTAGAAAAATCCTGTCTTATCGCTCTCACCACAGATCTAAGAACAGATAGACAAACAAGCTGTCGAAATGCCGGAATCACCTAAAAAACTGGGAGGGTCCGCCCCGGATCTCTCTGTGGACAAAATAGCTGAAACATCCAAAGCAAATGTCACCCATCGTCGTAAGCGTGGACATGATGACGAATTCTACCAGACATTTGAGGAGTTCACCAATAAAATATATAAAACACTGAACGAGTGGAAAATTGATTTCGGACGGGATATATCACAAATAAATGTTACATTAAAGAATCTTAACGAAAGCTCCCAGGTATTGAAGACAGAAATAGCCGGTATCAGGGAGGAATACACAGAGATAAAGAAAACCGTTCATAATTTGGAGACTAGATAGAACAAGGTGGCAGAAGAGCTTGATTCAATTAAAAGATCGATGCAATTTCACAGCAATGAATATGAAGACATAAAAAAAAAACTTGAAGTTCACGCTAAAGAATTGAAGAATCTGAATCTGGTTAAAACTGAACTGGCGGACATCAAGGCCCAGAATAGAAAACTAGTATCAGACGCAAACGCACATGAGCAACGAGAAAGACAATTGAACATTGAAATTGTTGGCATGCCGGAACACAAGGATGAAAACTTGAATGAAATTATATTGAAGATAGGTAAATGCACTGATATAGAAATAACAAAAGATGATATCATTCAAGTTAATAGAGTGACTGCGAAGGCTAAGATTCAGGGTAGGCCAAGAAACATAGTAGCGAAATTGCGTACTCGACAGCTTAAAGACAACATTATTTCTCAAGCACGTAAGCGTCGCCTATCAACCAAGGATCTAGAAGTTCAAGGTAAAACTGTTCCAGTATATGTAAACGAGCACTTGACAGTATTCAATAAAAGTCTTCTAAAAGAAACCAAAGAGATAGCCAAAATGAAGGAATACCAGTTCACTTGGACAAAAAACTGCAAAATCCACGTGAGGAAAGCAGTCACAATTCCAGCTGTCTTCATAATGGACGAAGAGGATTTGAAAAAAATTGTTTAGTTTTTCGGGCAAGTCTTTGCGTTGTTGTCTGTAATGTTTTGGTATGTCATTGTCTTATTGTTTTGTTTTTGTTTTTTTTTGAATGTTTCTTACCTAATATTTTTGAGAAAGGAGTTGGTTGTCTGTCATTAATTTTTGCCGAGTCTACGTTGATTGTGTTCTGTGTTTTGGTCGAGCGATGCGTGGTCACTGACTATCGTGCAAAGGAAACGCGCCTAATGAGGGTGCGACACTTGAGATACGCAGTACGCGTCATACACTCATACTCGCATAGTATGGTCACTCATCATGGTATCGTTGCTACGGGAACTAAAAACCGTTTAAAAAGAAAAAAGAAAAATATATGTTATTTTTTTACCTTTATTTTAAAATACAAGTTATTTAATCAAATAAACTGTACAACGACCTATATGGGTATGAATTATTATACGGAGCCATATAAGAATTTTAGGTTAAACAAAGTCCATAATCTAACGATTTGCCTCATATACAAGATCATTACTGCTGCTAACAACGCACTGTTCCGAGGCGCACCTACACTTATCGCATGGGTTTTACATCGTATCTATCCAACATACTTTTATGGCTTTTTATCAACTTACCCACAGTGTGTTAAGATAGTTATTTGTTTATTAATTGAACTCAAAATGTGTCTCACTTTTTTAATGATTGACGACATTGTTATTATTGTAAATTATTATGCATATAACTCTTCCCCGAGAGTCCTGCCGACGCAAGAATTGATAGCTAATTATATTATTTTACCCACGAGTTCCTCCTTGTATTTACTCAATGTATGCCGAATCGTCCGTTGTTTGTTAGTTTTTCGAGATATACTTTCAGTAAAAGAAACTCGTAAAAATGAAGCCCCGTAACTTAAATATTTACTATCAGAACTGCCGTGGTTTACGGACTAAAACTACACAATTCCAACAAAACATTATGTGTAATTGTTATGATGTAATTATAATTACGGAAACATGGTTATATGACGGCATTTTTGATAGGGAATTGTGTGACGATAGGTATGATGTGTTCCGTAAAGACCGTGATTTTGCTGCGACTGGCAAATCTTCGGGTGGCGGTGTAATGATACTCTCGCGGCACGAACTCGGTGCATGGTGCGTTGGACACGAGCAAAATGCAATCGCTACAGAATTGTTGACAATAGTAATACCGGCTCGCGCGCTGTCAGCAACAGCTGATCTCTGCGTAAGTGTTGCCTACGTACCCCCGGATGCTCATCGCATACCCTCAGACATCGATTACATCTTGCAAGGAGTAGCGAATGTATTTACTAGCATTCATACTTTGAATTACCTACTTGTGGGCGATTTTAATCTGCCATGCATAAAATGGAATACAAGTGGACCAACTTTTCTTAAACACGGTGCCATCGAAGTACAGAATGTGGCCGTGCGCTTAATTAATGATTTATCGTTTTTAGGTGTTACACAATACAACGTCTTGCCTAATCACAAGGGGCATACTCTTGATTTGGCCTTCTCCAGCTTGCCCCTAAAAATAAAAGAATGTCTGTCGCCCCTTGTGAATCCTGACCTACACCACCCAGTAATTACCATTGAGATATCTGACCTTACAGTTTCCCCACTCCGTGAGTTGTGTACCCCTAGGCATAATTACCGTAAATCTAATTTTAGCATGTTAAATCATTGCTTTTCTAAAATTCATTGGCTGTCAGAATTAGACAACAAGACAACAAATGATGCCGTAGACATATTCTACAAAACGATTCAAACGGAGATTGATAACTATGTACCTTTTAATCGAAGGTCCGGATCACGTAAATATCCTGTTTGGTATAGCAAATCGTTAATTAAAATAATTAAAGAAAAGAATAGGGCACACTCGCGTTGGAAGCGGTTTGGAAATTTACTCGACTATGACGAATTCGCAATGCTGCGTAATAGACAGCGGCAAGTTCAGGAGAGTTGTTACAATAGGCACTTGCAGGAGACGGAACGCAGTCTGAAAAATGATCCAAAAAAGTTTTGGACCTACATTAAGACCATGCGTGGTGGCTCCAACTACCCAAAAATGTTGTCTCACAATAACGTTAATTATTCTGAAGGACGGGAAATTTGCGAGGCTTTCAATGGCTTCTTCCACGACGTCTTTGGTGAACCGTCTGACTATAGCCTCGCAAGTTCGATCGTGGACGACGAAAAAGATAACTGTCAAGATATCATATCCAATTTGCAATTTACATCCATAAAGGTGGAGAAGTCGTTGAGTGCCTTAGGCGTTGAAAAGGGTCCTGGTTGTGACGGAATACCTCCACTATTTTGGAAGAACTGTGCAAAATCTTTAGCACCTCCAATAAGTTTTATCTTTAATCTCTCTTTAAGAGAAGGCACGTTCCCAAATGAATGGAAAAAAGCATTCATTGTTCCAATTCATAAAAAGGGTTCGCGATCATTAATTGGAAATTATAGGGGTATTTCAATACTAAACACAATTGGTAAGGTGTTTGAAAAGCTGGTATACAACGCAATCTATCCATATATCCACAAGGGAGTCTCTTGCAAGCAACATGGTTTCTTAAGAAAACGCTCAACTGTCTCGAATTTGGCTAGCTTTTCCAATTTTGTTCTTGAGAATACTGATAACGGTGGGCAGGTTGACGTGATCTACACGGATTTTGAAAAAGCTTTTGATCGTGTGGATCACGTTATCTTGCTCAGTAAGTTATACAGACTGGGAATACGCGGGGATCTTTTACGATGGGTTCAGTCATATTTATTTAAAAGATCACAGGCTGTAGTTCTAGGAGGATACCGTTCCAACTTTATCGAAATCCCTAGCGGAGTTCCGCAGGGATCCCATTTGGGGCCTTTATTTTACAATGCATATTTATTTGATATCACTGATTCCTTTGTGAACTCCAAACACTTAATGTACGCCGATGACAAAAAAATATTCTGTAAGATAAGATCATCCGATGATTGTGAGGCCCTTCAAGAGGACCTTAATCATTTGAATCATTATTATAAAAAAAATAAAATCACAGTAAACGTCGCTAAGTGTCAATGTATTAGTTACACACGTAAAAGAAACCCTATTGATTACACATATTATTTTAATGGAACTGCCATAAATAGAGTCGAAATAGTTCGGGACTTGGGGGTTATGTTCGACAGTAAATTATCGTTCTCTGATCACATATATCTTATTAGCACTAAAGCTTATAAGAACCTAGGATTTGTTCTTAGGTCATGTAAATTATTTAAAAATATTGGGGCTCTTAAATCGGTATATTTTGCATACGTGCGCAGTGTTTTAGAATATGCGTGCCCTATTTGGTCCCCTCAATACATAATTTATAAGAACCAAATAGAACAGATTCAAAAAAAATTCGTTAATCATCTCAACTATCGTCTCCGAAAACCTCCGATGTACTACGAAGATAGCTGTCGAACATATGGTCTGCTAACACTCGACGATAGGCGTAAAGTAATGGACATGTGTTTGCTTTACGATATTCTCAATGGACGCCTGGATTGCTCGGAGTTGGTTGCACTGGTAACTTTTAATACTCCCCTACGGCGCACTCGCCATACGTCACTGTTGCACGTGCCTAGGCATTCTACTAACTATGCCAGAAATTGTGTAATGACACGCATTGCTCGAATTTACAGCGCAGACTTCTCTCAAGTTGATATATTTAACTGTAATAAAGCATTATTCAAGAAACAAATAATAGAAACTATAAACGAAGGCAAATGACAACCAATCTTTCAATCTCTCTTTCTTGTTTGTATCACTTTTTCAAAATTTAATTATTAACTTCACTTTAGGTAATATCGGTATTGTCATTTAATTATCCTATTAGTCCGTTCGTATATTGAATCCTAGTTACACAGGGAAACCTATTATTCGCCATATTAAAATTGTAATACGAATAATCTGTAATACATTTTAAGTATCGCTGTTGGTTACCTAAATAAAGAAAATAAAAAATAAAAATAAGCAATGAATCATTGGGAAGGTTTTTTTAGGAATATTTTTGTTTAGTGGATCGTTGATAGCATGAAATTTATAAGCTATCGGTCATCATGGCCAACCACATTTTGGTAAGTTAACAAAGTGATAATTTGAAATTAAAGTTTTGATGGATCTAACTCTCAAAGAAATTTTTACAGTCTAATTGGCAATGCAAAGATTAAGCTCACGCCTCTAGCATAATTAAACAACATTGGTTTGACATTCATTAATCACTTAATAAATGTCAAACCAATGTTGTTAAATTGAAATATTAAAACTTAAAATTACAATAAAGATCTGGCATTTCAGTACTTTGTTACATTCATTATTCAGGCATGAAACATTTCCATAGGTATTAAATTAGTACATTATAATAGCGATGCTATATTTGATTAATCTTTCCTATTCAAACATTCCAAGAGTCTGGCTCCCTGTGATTTTTTCACTATACTAGTAAGAGTACTGTGCATGTAAATGTTGCAGCCAACTAGCTTAATCAAAGGTTTAGTTAGTGGCCTAGACTTTTCATTTAGCTGCACCAATTTTTCAGTGACCAAAATGACATCTTTAGTTCAATACCTACAGTTAAGTGATTTGTCACTCATATCGCTGATTAAACAATGCGGTTCAATGAAAATTCTAGGCTTTTAATGAAACGGCTGGTTTAGCTAGTTCGCTGCGTCATATACAATACAAAAATGCTTTGCTACTATGGAAGCTCAAATTTTTAGTAATAGATATGTATATACTGCTAATGTTTCTGCTAATTACTACCCCTAGGCCTGTTCCCCCAGAGTAGAAACATTAACAGGCCAATTATTGATTTGATTATGGTTGATAGGAGTCATGATTGTGTGTAGAATATACTTGCTTCTCTTGTTGCTAGCGCGGCAAAAATAGCTTCATCGTTTTGACTGATCAACCTTGATGGTTCAAAATTGACTGCAAATCTATTTGAAATAAACGTTTATGATTTAATGCCTGTGCTTTCAAGAGAAACAGATATATGCTGACGTAATCAACTTTTAAATTCCAGGTGAACACCTTATTCATGCTGTGCCCACAAGCCGGCTCCGCTTTGATTGTGACTCCCCGGAGCCAAGAGGCATCCATAGCCCTTGGACTGTACTTCCTTCAAAGCAACTTGCAACACCAAGACAAGCTCTTGCCATACTTCCTGAAGGTCTTGAAATGCCTGACGACTGCACAATTTGAGGAGCCGCTGTGTCGTGTCAAAAATGGAGACCGTAAGTAGTTTTTTCAGTACTTTATTGTGCAAGCCATTGGTTTCGGCTGTCATTTGTAGATCTTTGGCAGTCGTTACGGATAGTCAGAAGCCAGAAAACCTGACACCAGTCCTTGCGAAAAAGTACCTTGTTACCCAGTTACTGGGTTGTGAAGGTCAGATAAGCAGTCGCTCCGCTAAAAATATTTACTGGTATTCAGCTGAATCCAGTTTGACTGGAAGCCGACCCCAATATGTATAATTTGGAAAAGGTTAGGCAGGCAGTCTAGTCCAGCCTAGTCTCTTGTGTCCTACTGCTGGAAAAATGCCTCCACCATATCTATCCAGACATTCTTTTCTTGCGCCACCTCGAACAAACCTTTGTGGTGTGCGTCCAAGGCCTAAACCACCAACTCTTAAAGCAGTATTACTTTAATATTACTTCTAGTGTCTCTTTCCCACTGGAAGTAATATTGAAGTAATACTGCTTTAAGAGTTGGTGCTTAGGCCCCAGGTCATCTCGCCACCGCTTTGTGGGCCGGCTTCGGCAACGCCGACAAAAGCTTTATATTTTTAAATATTTGGGGGTACTTTAGTGGTAAGATAAACAATTTTCAAAATTTAAAGTCTCTTTAATTTGAGGGTGAAAGTTAAGGCTACTTCAACAAATATTTTATTGCAGACTACATTAAAAACACGTAGGTATTCTTTGACTGGAAAAAAAACAATATAGTTTAAGAAAAAATATATTACACTGTATGAATATACTGCAGATTTTTTGTTTCTTCCTTGAAGGATTAATTCCTTTGCTATTCTGACTTCTGTAACAAACAATAATAATTTAATGCGTTTAATAGGCGAATTTAAATTTTAATCCAGAATTCGAGACTTTCTAACAAACAAAGGAACAAGAGACTATCTGTCATACAAAACAAAGGTTCAAATTACTTTGGAAAGAATGCTTTTCAAACCACAAAACAACAGCCCCAATCAACCGAAGTTTAATATTGACAAATGGTCAAGTAGAAATCTTTTTATTAAATGTACGAGTTGTTAACAAAAATAAGTACTTATCTAACAATTTTATCGAAGTATCATTTTCATTGAGAGATAAACAAAATTCTGGGTAGCTGAGGTTTGCCAAATTTAAAATAACACTTAGACCCAATTTATAGCGCTCAGGGAACACAGACATGTCAGAGAATTCCACTCCTTAGCTGTACGCACAATAGATTTTTTCCTTGATAGAAAGCTTTGACGTTTTTAACGAAAAGTAATCTCACCTTATATGCCAACCACCCCCGGGATGCTACGGGAACCTCTGTTTAAGCCACCATCACCGGTGGCATCTCCATTTAGGCCACCGGCACCTCTGTTTAAGCCACCGGCACTGGAGGCACCTCCGTTTAGGCCATCGGCATCTCCGTTCCAACCACCGGCACCTCTGAAGTTAACTAAACAAATGGAACCATTTTATTTTGAATTTACTATACATTTTTCTGCTCTGGACCTCGTCATGTATGCAGTCTCAGCCTAAATTATTCTTGCAATGCAATGTTGCACATGTTCACTATTATTATAGGGCCCTGTGCCCCTGAAGTCAACATTTGCTACATTGAAGACCTGGGCCTTCTCTCTGTGGGAGGGAATGGGGCTTTTTTTTTAAGAATGGGAAATCATCAAATGACCCCTTCCGCTCTAGGTGGAGCGGGAGGGAGTGTCAGACTTTTACTGACTAAAACCCATCCATGCTCCTCCTAGTGCCTTTTGCGTTTCAGGGCCGCGGTAACTCTTTCGAGCAAAATCCGCAACCCTGCTGACATCTCTTTGAGGCGCGCGTGGAACACAACGCGCCGTCGACCTGGGCCTGGCTTTGATCGGACGGCGAGCCACCCAACGCTCGCCGTCCGCAGACCCGCACCTACGGTGGCCGGGAATTGCCCAGCGACTCCCGACGCCCGGTGCGTCTCCCTATGCCGCGGCGGCTGGGGCGTGAGGGTTGTCTCTCCCTCACGCGGCCCGCCTTCTCCTTCACTAGCATTACTGCTTCGCAGAAGGAGGTGACGGCTTCCCATGCCTCCTCGCTCCGGACCATGGATTGAACCGGACCGGACGCGAGAGTTCGCCGCCGCCGATCGCCTCGACTTGGGGCTTTAATCCACCACATGCAAGAGGTGAACCCTGGTGAACTTGGTAGTTTTTGCTGGATGGGTCACTTTCGAACAAAATCCGCAACCCTGGCAAGCTCTACTATGCTGCTCTCTTTAAGAGCGTGTATTCGATTCGCGAGTCGCTGGGAGGGCCCGGTACGAACTGATCGGCAAACGATTGCGCGCCCATTTATAGTGTTTTTAAATTAATCGTGTAAAATAAATGAGTACATAAAAAAGACTGAAAAAAAAACCAGGATATTAAACAATACCTCTATTTTCCTAAAATAATTATAATATTTATGTTTATAGTAAAACATTGTTAAAAAATTTTTGTTAAAGTTAACCGATTTTCTATTTTTTTATTTTGTTTTTTTAAATACTTGTTAGCCATATTTTCGTTATTGAGCCATGTAGTGCGCTATGACACTACATATTCTGTTGGACAAACGTGTAATATAAAATATTTTAGCACATTACAATGGTTGTATTCGTCCTGAAAGATAACTCTGACGTCTATTTTCGTAAAACGCTATCAGGGGATTGCCTTCTTTTTAAAAAAGTGTCAATAAAAATTATATTTTTACAAAGTAGTGTAATAAATTAAGACTTAATCTTTCTAAAATCGTAACATTCTGTGAAATAATTTGCTCACATCATTACGATATTGATCTCGAAAAATTAAAAAAACATGAAGTTTTCGTCGCGAATCGAATACACGCTCTTAAAGCGCGCGTGGAACACAACGCGCCGTCGACCGGGGCCAGGCTTTGATCGGACGGCGAGCCACCCAACGCTCGCGCTCCGCAGGCCCGCGCATACGGTGGCCGGGAATCGCCCTACGACTCCCGACAACCGGGGCGTCTCCTCACGCGGCCCGCCTTCTCCTTCACTAGCATTACTGCTTCGCAGAAAGAGGTGACGGCTTCCCATGCCTCCTCGTTCCTGGCCATGGATCGAACCAGGGCCGGACGCGAGAGGTTGCAGCCGCCGATCGCCTCGACGAGGACACGGCGGTGTCCCGCCCAAACAGGGCAGACCTCTATACTGTATGCTCCACCGTGTCCTGCGGGCGATCCTCACAGTGAAAATGATTTTGGACGCACAGTCAAATTTGGTTACCATAGCTGTATGGAACAGAATTTAGTAATTTTTGCCGATGGGGAAGCCCAAGGCTTATTAATTTAAAAACCCTTACTTGGTTTTCCAACTCCGCCACTGATGCCACCTTCATCCTGTTGCATGCTCTGAAAATATAAAATAATAATTATTTTTTATTATTTTATTGAATTCTTATTTTGCTTCATACACAGTATGACTTTAGACACGGGTTGAAGCTAATATTATTAAAACATTTACATGCGTTTGGACCCTTTTCATGGAAGTAGCCATCCCCATTAAGACACAATTTTACAAGAAAATGAATTCCTTCTTAATATTTTTCTCAATTATGTTGGGGTCGGCTTTCAGTCTAACCGGATGCAGACCCGAATATTTTGTCTTGCCGTGCCTTTAAACAACTTCAATATTGACCAAAAAGTTACAATTTTTGTTAGTTTATTAAGGTCAAATCTTGAAAGCTCAATTAGAACCACTTCCTCTGATCCTACTGAGTTTAAATTTTATATGTTGGTTTAATTCTGATGGCAATGATTTTTTAAGACAACTATAGTCGTGACAATCTAAGAAGTCGGATTTGACAGCTGAGTAGAGAGGGTTAGAAGATGCTTTACTACTAAGTGCGAAAGAGAATTATTCCATGTCTCTTTCATACTTACGTATTAAGTAAAGCAATTTTGAATTCTGCTGTGAAATCCGACTTAGATTGTCATGAATATATTTATGACCCGATTCTCCATCTAGGATTGGCTCCAAACGAAACCCCCACTCCTCAACGGTCAACAGACATGAAGTTTTATATAAATGTAGGCTAAAATAAATTACTTTGACCTAATTATCTCATTGGCTACAGACGACGTAATTCCTCAACTATAAACAGATACGTTTCTTTTTCTTTTCAGCGTGTTAAAACAAAAACCGGTTGTTTTTTTATTAATAACTAGCAGCACGCCGCAGTTTCACCCGCGTAGTTCCCGTTCCCGTGGGAATACGTGGATAAAATATACCCTATTTTACTCCCTAATAATGTAGCTTTCCATTGGTGAAAGAATTTTTGAAATCTGCACAGTAGTTTTTGAGTTTATTCATTACAAACATAAAGAGGAAAGATTTGTATGTATGTACATACAAATCTTTCCTCTTTATAATATTAGTATAGATGTAAGTACATATTCATATATAAATATAATACTCACGTTTCCAAACATCAGCGCGACGAGGAATAAAACAAACAATTGCCTGAACATTTTGCTTCTAAATGCTGAACTGTTGGTTCGGAGTAATAGTGCCAAACGAGTACTGTAGCTTTAACCTAAAATAGCTGATGTATATATACCCCTATTTACGCATAATATATACTTACGCAGACGATTTATTCTGTTTGCTGATTTTGGGGTTCCGCGGATCAGTTACAAAATAAAGTATGTTTTTGCCTATCTGGCTCATCTAAATAAGTAAAAATTAGTTTTCTACTGACTACTACTGCCTTATTTTCTACAATTTCATCAAATATTTTATAATTTCCTTTTGAATAAAACTTAAAGAAAAAACCAATAATACTATTTTTTTTAAAAGCTTTATTCCTTTACCTATAAAAAAGCCGTTTAATGTATAGTCGGGACAAACAGGATGAAATTCAGGGTTCCATTTAACAAGGTTCCTGGGTTGCTAGATTGTTTGAAAGTAACTCTTTCAAACAGAAGAATCTGCGCGGCCCTGGAACGCAATGGGTGTTTGAAAGAACACTGATGGGTTTTAATCAGAGTCTAACACTCTCTTTCGCTCTACCCAGAGCGGAAGAAATCATTTGTTGATTTCCCATCTATAAAAAAAAGTTATAATAGGTACTCATGTTAACTAGCCTAATCATTTTGCTAAATAAATGATTACCTACTAAACCGGCCAGGTCCCACCGTGATCCCAGTAATAAGGAATAATAATATGCATAAAAAAATAACTGATATCGACACAGTTTTATCTCTAAATACACAACAAAATAATACTAACAGTGAAAATAGAATCAAAATTGATCGAAAAACCAACGAGATAACTATTTTAAACAAATACATCTGTCCCTCTCGCGAAAACGGTGTTTTGTATGGCAGCTGTTTATGCGTTATGGACTTTGACGTCAAAGTCCATAACGGACTTCTCTTTCTAATTGTCAACTTAGAAGCTTTATAACTTCATCGCCGATGAAGTTACTTTCAAAATGTTTTCATAAGTTGCTAAAGCTAATAAGTATTTCATTTTGTAAATAAAAAAAAATATGCATAATACCTATTCATACGGATCCCCGTCGCATTTTGCATTGGCGACTCTCGCTCATACGGATCCCCGTCGCATTTTGCATTGGCGACTCTCGCTCATACGGATCCCCGTCGCCTTTTGCATTGGCGACTCTCGCTCATACGGATCCCCGTCGCCTTTTGCATTGGCGACTCTCGCTCATACGGATCCCCGTCGCATTTTGCATTGACGACTCTCGCTCATACGGATCCCCGTCGCATTTTGCATTGGCGACTCTCGCTTGACAGATTTTCATAGCCTGAGCTAATGTGCGTAAGAGTTATGTTAAATAAACGAAGGCTTTAGCTCCGTATCGAATTATTGAATAAGTAAGTGTATCCAAATGTAGCAAAGCCTGGAAAAATCCATGAAAAGTATTGTCTAAGAGTGTATGTATTATTTGGCCTGGTAAACAAGGCCAAAGTAAATTATTCGTTCAGTTCGCGAACCTCAATTGTTCATAAATTATTTCAGGTGTATTTTCTATAAGCTGTAAAATTTTAGTTTTATTCTTGGTACTTGGTACATAATATTTTTCCATATTTGCAAATATTTCTATGGTATTTTGCCAATTCTAAATACAAATTCTTTTGTGACTGGTAAGGTTTATTTTGTAATGGCGAATTAGTGAAATAGTTTAATGTTTCAGGTGTTTTTATATAATATTTTCGTACGTATTATTTGCAGTTTTAAAAATAAATCCTGGCTCGTCAATGTACATAAATGGTATTCGATTTTATTTTGGAAATATAAAAAAATCTTTTCTGTTATTAAAATAATCACAGTTCGGAAGATATCGATACCTGAAGTATCAGTTAACGTAAGGGACATTTACCACAAACGCCAAAATGAACCTTACTGCGATTACTTCAAGTGACATTTATCAAAAATTCTAAAATGTTGCTTACTTCTGGTAAGGAGGAGGTTCTCAATTCGGATGTTTGTATTTCATTTTTTTTTTTTTATGTTTGTTCGGGCATAACTCCGTCGCTTGCCAACCGATTTGAAAAAATCTTTTTTTGTTGGAAAGGGTATACTTCCCAAATGGTCCCATTGATGCAGCGAGATAAAGACGTGTTCTTGAATCTTAAAAGTGTGTCAAAAAAAGTGATTAAAAATGAAGTTAGCGCCTTTTGACGTGACCAATGAGAATTATAATATGGGACATTTGTGTCTGGATAGCCTTAGGTCCCGCCCTAATGTTGTATGCCAGGTAAGTGTGATTTATTTTTTTAACCGACCATTGAAATTTTATCAAAATCGGTTCAGCAGTTTGATTATTAAATCCAAATAACTGGAAAAAATATGTGGAAAAATCATCTATGTATACGAAATTGCGTATTTTTGCTTTCCTGTGACTTTCCAGTGGTGTTGTTAGGTGTGGGGTACCACTAAAAAGTGAAAAATAAAAAACTTTTTCACAAAAAAAGAAACCGACTTCCAAAAAATTTCTCTTCCGAATTTAAAGTTATTTTGAACTTTGTAGTGTTTTTTGGAAGTCGGTTTCTTTTTTTGTGGTAAAATTTTTTTGCTAGTGGCTTCCATAAAGTTACACATAACATAAAATCAAGTTTTCATTCCTCGAAGGGTAAGGCAGAGGTGTAGGTACCTGTAATAGGTACACCTATTTCGCCAGTGATCTTTTAAAGACCCATATAATCAGGGGTGAGTCTTTTGACATCAAACGGGAACAACGACTTTCTCAGGGCTTCTACTGAGAAAATTCATTAAAAAATAGTAATTATAAAAATTAAAATCCAGTGGAAAGTACAAACCCTCCACATCGTCCTCATAGTACTTTCATCTACCGGTGTAAGTACCAAAGGCTCTGTCGCAAAGTATTAACACTCTACACATGCCTTCTCACATGCTTTATATGCTCCAAAAATCCACCATTCTCAATACCTGTCGCATCACCCGGAAGTTCTTGACTTCCTCAACAATATCTACCTTTCAATTTCAATCTCCCCTTAGATACTGGCTCCGGCCCGTGTGTAAGGTTGTATAAGTACTAAAATAAAAGAGAAGCAAAATGAAGAACTGAGTATAATAATAATAAATAATGTTTATTTTTCTCCACCACATAATGCAATAAAAACCGGCCAAGTGCGAGTCGGACTCGCGCACGAAGAGTTCCGTATCATTATCAATAAAAAAAAAAACGGCAAAAAGGGGAGCTCACTTAAATATTTATTTTATTCTGTTTTCAGTATTTGTTGTTATAACGGCAACAGAAATACATAATCCGTGAGAATTGTCGCCGTGATCGAAATTCGGATGGGAGCAGTTATAAAATTGCTTACTACATTTTCTTCAAAATTCTGCTAGTGAATCTCCAAGTTTAGATTTCTGTCGTTATTTCAGTATCATAATTTCAGCCAAAAATCGTCCACTGCTGGACGTATGCCTTCCCCAATTCTTGTCTAGATAACGTTTATTAACGAAGTGCAGCTCGTTGCTAAATAATAGCCGTCGCACGGTTCGATCCTCGAAGTTAAAGCCCTTGCCGAAGTTCGTCGTGGATGGGTCCATCCATATCATACCGAAAACCCTCTGTACCTCGGGAAGTTCGGTAAAAGTTGATTCCGGCTGTTATTTCTAGATCTTTCAGTCGTTACGGATAGTCAGAAGTCAGAAAATCTGACACCAATCTTACCAAGAGATTCCGTAATAAACAGTTACTGGGTTGTGGAGGTCAGAGGCAGACAGATGGTGATCAATAGCAATAACCACCGTGGTTGTAGTAAATAAATCAAAAACTAAATTGCAGTCAAGCAAGATGCTTATTAAATCGACTATTCCACACCGCTAAATCACATATTATAAATATAATATCTAAATAGGTGGTCGTGGCAGTAACCACCATGACTGAAAAAGTTAAAGAGAAAAATCTGATATTAGTTCAAATGTTTTATTGACAAACAACAAAGGCAACAATTTTGTGAAAACAAACGATCTGGTTTGACTTAGTGAGACTTATGCGGTTAGTTTGTTTATTTGCCAAAGCCACCAGCGCCGCCACCCGCACCGGCCCCTGCGTTTGCACCGAAGCCAAAACCAGCTCCTACACCAGCGCCGCCGCCGGCGCCACCGTCGGCACCGCCACCGTTTCCTGGAAATAATACAAATAGCATTAGCTTTATCCTTTAAAATATCCCCGTGGCTGTGGAGGCTTTAAGTTTTTTTAAGGCCGCCACATCCAGGACCTTCTCGACCGAATATTTCCAGTCGCCCCACATGGATTGTCCCAGGTGGCAATCGGGAATAAAATTCCCAGTTGCCACCGGGTGGCGACTGGGAAGCCATTGCCCCCACTTCATTTCGTAGATACAATTATTTTTTTATTAATTAGCCCTTATTTTAAAAATGCCTTTGGTGTCCTTAAACCATGATTTTTATTCTTGAATATTTTACTTTAAGTCGAGTTTTTAAACTAGGCATTTTTTTTACTTAAGAGCTAACTAATAAAACACAATAAGTACTTTATTTTAGAATTCAGTGACCGACCGATTCACTGTCGCCACACGGTGACAACTGAAAATTTTATTCCCTATTGCAATCCATGTGGGGGACTGGGAATATTCCCTTGAAAGACAACGTTTGGGTTGACTTGCGAAGGTCCACTCATAAAAAAAAAACCTTTAAAGAAATATCTATATAGATATATCGATATTAACTATTTGTTAAATGTGTGTACAAAAACTGGTGAATAAGTAAATAAATACATAGGTAGCATTTTCTGGAAAAAAAAACATTCTTCTTTTTTTCATGACAAATAAAAACAAGACTAGAAATTATCATGAATGAATATTATTATTTGGTCATACCACCTCCACCGAGTCCTGCGTTGCCACCGAAGCCGAAACCAAAACCTGCCAAAAATAAACATAATTGTGAATTAATTTCTCTTCACTGTAAAGATCATCTGCCTAGCTTTTTCCCAACTATATTGGGCTTCAGCTGAATACCAGTATTTTTCGTGGCGCGACTACCATCTGACCTCCACAACTAAATTTCTGGACAACAAGGTACTTGGTAGTCTTGCCAAGAAGTACCGTGTTACCCAGTTAATGGGTTGTGGAGGTCTGGTAGGCAGCCGCTCCACGTAAAATACTGGTATTCAGCTGAATCCGGTTTGACTGGGAGCCGACCCCAATATAGTTGGGAAAAGGCTAGGCAGATGAGGTACTTCTTGGCAAAAATAATGTCAGAAATGAAATTAATTTTACTGTGAAGTAATGTGTGTGAATCATTAAATTATAGCAGAAAATAATATTACTTATGCATAACTTGTATTCCATTTTGTACTGATTTATTTGATTAAACACTTATAATAAGTTTAAGTAAACATGCTAGAATTAATATTGGGTATGTAATAGCACCATAGTATATTAGTCATATTAACTGTAGTAGACATGTAACATCACAGTAGGCTATCTTCTTAGCAAATTCAACCAGCCTTGGCCGGCTCAAATAATACCTGCCCCAATTCCTCGTGATATCGCCAGATACAAGATATTTATTCGTTATTTTGGTTTATTCTAGAAATCCCCACCGACAAATCCCCACCAGTGGGGATTTTTATGTTTTTTTCCAGAAATACCCACTAGTTAAACTTGGGGCACCCCGACTCGGACAGGTTTGGTTAGAAGGGGATAGCGGGGTCAAGTGAGCGAGCGAACAGACCCCGCCATCACCTTCGTGTTTTTATTATTTTTTGTTTATTAGGCTGAATTTATTTAACTAGTGGGGATTTCTGGAATAAACCGTTATTTTAACTCTTACCACCAGCTCCACCACCGGCACCAGCGCCCCCGCCTTGTTGCAGGCTCTGAAATAAGTAAAAGCAATAATATAGGTATTTAAACAGACCTGAAAAAGTAGGTCAAAGAAACTTTTACAAGCTGATTTCGGTTTGCGGAGATTAGAAAAGGGTAAAAGAAAGAAAGAAAGAAAAAGCATTTATTTTGTCACAAACGCAGGGCACACACAAGAAGGAATTTATGGGTTCACGTGAAAATAACCATTTTCATTTATCACGTCTGTGAGGTTTAAAGGTGTTTTAAACCTCAGGTAATTAAATACAGCAAAATGATGTACAAGTACATACGTTCTAAAAATTACTGGTCAGGCTAGGTCGAGCCGTAGACAAAGTTACGTTTATGAGTAATTAAAATTCCGCTATAACTTTTGTATAATCACGAAATATCACTTACATTTCCGAACATCATCGCAACAAGAAAAAGTACGAATAATTTCTTCAACATTTTGCTTCGTTTTAGTCTGTTACACTGAGTGGACAAATGTGTTCACACTTGTATTTATATCGCGTTGTTATTTTTCTAGCCGTAGTTGGCTGTGCCTCGCGCTATTCAACAATTTTTGTCCTCATCTACGAGTATAATAATATGTTACGTTATGGCTAATAGCCGAAGTGCGGCTACACCTAGTTTTAGCCGGCTACAAGTAGCCGGTCATTGGGCACCCCGACTCGGACAGGTTAGGTTAGAAGGGGATGGCGGGGTCTTGTGAGCGAGCGAACACAGAACCCGCCATCCCCTTCGTGGTTATTTTTTTTTAAACCACACAGAAATAGGAACTTTAAAGTGTTTTGAGTTTAGGTTAGAACTAGTTGTAGCCGGGTTGCACCTAGTTGTAGCCGTCTAAAACGAGGTGTAGCCGCACTTCGGCTATTAGCCGTAACATATATAATAATATAATAATAATAATAAGCCTTTATTTCCGAACTTTTGATTTTACACATTTAAAACAAGTAATTAAAATCTACACTAAGTTACAAAAGGTCTCTCAGTTCGGTGTGCCTTATGGCAAAGGCCTCCTCCAACTCTTTCCACTGCTTTCTGTCTGCCGCCACTCTTGTCCAGAGCGGACCTAAAGTCATTTTAAGGTCATCCTCCCATCTTCTCTTTTTACGACCTCTACTCCTAATGGCATCTCTTGGGTACCAGATTGTCACCTGTTTGCTCCATTTCTCCTTTCTACACCTGAGCATATGTCCAGTCCACGTCCATTTAAGTTGATCAATACGAGCCAGGATATCAGTTAATTTCGTTTTGTGCCTGATGTCTGTACTTCTTACTTTGTCTTTTAGTTTTAAACCTAACATGCTTCTTTCCATACTTCTCTGACATCTTGCAAGTTTTTCCCTATGTTGTTTTGTCAAAGCCCAGGTTTCGCAGCCATATGTAATGCAGGGTAAAATACAGGTATCAAAGGTCTTCTTCTTGATTTTAATGCCTATTTCCTTGCTTTTTGTAATTTCTTTTAAAGCCCAGTAGGTTTTCCATCCTGTTGCAATTCTTTTTTCTATTTCTTTCGACATCTGGTCACTAGGCGAAATTATCTGGCCGAGATATACATATTCATCTACATATTCCAATTTCTGTCCTTTAACTGTTATGTCTACGGGAATTGAATTAGTCATCATCTTGGTTTTGCTGGAGTTCATCTCTAGGCCTAATTCTCTACTTTTATCTGCTAGGGTTTGTATCATGGATTCCAGTAATTTTGGATCTTCTTCCAATAGGACCAGGTCATCCGCAAATCTGAGATGATTTAATCTTGATCCATTTATGTTTAGACCCAGATGCTCCCAATCTAACTTCCTGAACATTTGTTCTAGCACTGCTGTAAACAGCTTCGGTGAAAGTGGGTCACCTTGCCTGACACCTCTTTTTATTGGAAAAGCATCTCCTGTAGATTCCAGTCTTATCCTACCTTTACTTTCATTATAAATATTTTTGATGATGTTGATGTACGTGTTTTGGCTGCCCTGCTCTTTTAGGCTTTGCCATACGACTTCATGTCTGAGGCTGTCAAAAGCCTTGGCGTAGTCTATAAAGGCAATGTAAATAGTTTTTTTGTATTCATTATATTTTTCTAGAATCTATTTGATAGTGTGAATATGGTCTATTGTACTGAAATCTTTCCTGAACCCCGCTTGTTCCACAGGTTGATTTTCGTCGAGTTTAATTGAGATTCTGTCCAAAATGATTTTGGCGAAAACTTTATATACATTTGAGATGAGAGATATGGGTCTGTAATTTCCGATATCGTCTTTTGGACCTTTCTTGTGAAGAAGTATTATATGGGATTCTGCCCATTGGCTAGGGATGCTGTCGGTATGTAGAATCTCGTTAAAGATTTTTCTTAATAGCGGGCTTAGTTCCGTGATTGTCCCTCTCATAAGCTCGTTTGTGATCCTGTCGGGGCCGGGTGGTTTTTCCATTTTTTGGCTTTTTATAGCTTTTTCTACTTCCGATACTAATATTTCTGGTATGTCTTCATTGTCTTCAGTCACATGCTTCTGTTTGTATCCACTATTGTGTGTGTTAAAGTTTGATTGATTTGAATATAGTAACCGATAATAATTTGTTGCTATATTTTGGATTAAACTCCGAGTAGCTGTAGCTGGCAGTTCTTTATCTCTTAACTTTGGTATCCATTCTTTCCCCTTATCACGAAGTTCCTTAAGAGCTTTTTTCGTGCCTCCCGTTTTATTAATGTGATTCTCTAATGTTTTGTTTCTTCTAATTTTTCTGTCTTTCCTCATATTTTCACGAATCTGTTTGCTAAGGTTAGATATTTCTTTTTGGTTCTCCTTTTTATCCTTTTTTGATAACAAGTTCTTTCTATCTTCAATTAGTTTTAACGTTCTTTCAGTCAAAAAGTTTTCTTTACTCTTGTTTGTTTGTTTTCCTGCCTGTGCTTTAAGCTTGTTCTCTATTTTTTTATATTTTTCATTTAGGTCCATATCTGAATTAACGGCTTCCATCAGGTCTTCTATCGTGTTTTCTGTGTCCCTTTGTATGTTAATTGTTTGCATATTGTTCATATGATGTCTAGGAGCTTTTGGACTTTTTTCATTAAGACAGCTGCGTACCATACGATGGTTTGTGTTGAAATTTAGTTTCTGTATTATTTCAGTATCGCTAAATACCATAGCTTTGTTAGTTATTATGTAGTCGATTTCGTTTCTAACCTTTCCGTCTGGAGACATCCATGTCCATTTATTCTTGGGTTTTTTACGGAACATGGAATTTAGAAGTGTTAAGTTTTGCTCAAGGAGGAACTCTACTAGTTTTTCTCCATTTTTACTTCTTTTGCCTCTTCCATATTTCCCTATTATATGTTCTTCTCCTGGTATTTGGACGCCCACTTGGGCATTGAAGTCTCCCATGAGCACGAGATTGTTTTCGGAATATTTTTCGATAGCTTCTCGTAGTTTGTCATAAAATTTGTCGATCTCTGTTTTTGTTGCTTGTTCTGTTGGCGAGTAGACTTGGATGACTGTCCATTTTTTCCTGTACTTTGATAATTTAATATGAATCACCGCTATCCTGTCCGATATTCCTTCAAAACCAATTATCTGGCTTTTGAATTTTGACTTTACCAGGAATCCAACCCCTCTGTGTCCGGCGGTTTCGCCTTTGAAGTACATAATATAGCTGTTTCTCTCTTCTATTCCTTCTCCTGTTCTCCGCATCTCGCTTATGCCCAAGATGTCCCACTTCAGGTTTTCAATAGCTAACTCTAGCTCATGTAAACTTTCTGGTGTTCTCAGGGTTCGTGTGTTTAGTGTACATATTTATAAACTGTTTCGTTTTTGTTTCTCTTTTTGGGTATTTGATTTTTTTGACTGATATGTTGGAGGGTGGTGGTCGACTTCCCCCACGGTGACCGGCCGGATTGGGGGATAAAACATTGGAGTTTTTCTTATGTCTATGTTTTTTGTTGCATCTGTTTGTTGTTTCCGGTCCGAGGAGGCCTTTTCTCGTTTTTTTGCATCTCTGGCATCGAGGCGGATCTTTCACGCGTTACAAATGTAAGTATGCTTGACTTAGCTACTTCCTTATTTGCACTTGAAGGCTGCATTTCAATTATTTCATCCATCGTATTTAACTTTTTCTGAGATGGAGTGGGAGTGGTTGGGGATCCTGTTGGTGTTTCTCTCTTCCTCTTTTCGCGGTTGGAGTTCTTTGGTTTTTTTAACAATTAGCTTATCGTATTTTATGAACGCTATATTTCCATTTTTTCTTTCCGCTTCTAATTCTGGCTTAAGTTGTTTGCGTATTTCCAGAACTTCTTTAGGGTAGTCCTCATTGACAAACACATTTGTAGGAAGGTTGCGCTTGTTTTTTAGGATAAGATGTTTTTTCCAAGATGTTGTTAAAGATATTATTATTGGTCGGTTCTTTTCATAATTTGTCCCAATTCTATGGATGCTACTTATTTCATGATTATCTATATGAGTTCCCGAATCTTGCAAAACTTCCTTCACAAAATCCACCAACTCTATCTCTGTTTTTCCTTTTTCTTCGATGCCGAAAAAAACTAGATTATTCATACGTTTTTCCTTCTCTAAAAAAGCTATTTTTTGTTCCAAGTTGCTGACTCTAGTTTTGAGGTTGTTGTTTTCTTCTGTTAGTATTTTTAACTTATCGTCTAGGGCCTCCATTACATTTTTTGTTATTGCTGTTGTTAATGTTATTGTTTGTTCATCAAACTTTTCGTTTATTTTAGAGAGTAAAATTTCCATTTGCTTTTCCATCTTTTTTTTTTTTCCTGGGTAATTTGGTGTTATAAAGTGGTAACACTTGAGTTTATGGTAGTCCTTTTTCTACGTTGGCAACACTTTTTGCAGTTGTCAGATGTCGCTGTCAGGTTGTGGGTGGCAGTGACAGATTAATTTGGTTGGTTGGCGCACTACCTACCTGTAATCTTGATAATAATATAATGGTGTGTGCTTAACTTTGAAATTGTTGAACTTTGTTTGAACAGAATCACCAAATAATTCGTTATTTCACTGTAATTTCTGCTGAAGCACTCTTCTGGATTGATCTTCTGAAGATTTCACTGTAGTATGCGTTCGGTTTTTCGCTTTCTGCACTGTTTAGTTGGAAATATTTACGGAGCTCTCTCGTATACGTGTTTACACTTTCGTCGCCGGAACCGGAAGCCGTAACATATATACTCCATAGATATAATCTGTGATATACCTACTCAATTTTTAGGAACCTAATTACCAACTCACATAATTCAACTTCAAAAATATGTATTCCTATAAGAAACTTTCATCCCCATTTTACCTCCTTTTTAGGGTTCCATACCCAAAGGGTAAAACGGGACCTTATTACTAAGGCTCCGCTGTCCGTCCGTCCGTCTGGCTGTATCTCATGAACTGTGATAGCTAGACAGTTGAAATTTTCTCAGAAAAATAAATATTTAAGTGGGGCTCCCATACAACAAACGTGATTTTTTTGGCGTTTTTTATAGATAATGGTACGGAACACTCCGTTTTCGAGATTGTGTGATTTGTCAGTGTATGAATGAGCGACCTTTCGCGTTAGATAATGTACATAGTTAAGAAATAGAAGAAGATGGTTAAGCTGTGTCGTGAATAGTCGTGGCATATAGAGGCTAACACCGAGGTCTTAGTCACTACAACGTGTATTGTAGTTAGAATCCGGGCAAGATCCAAACAATTTTACGTCTTAATAATATTAGATAAGGCAGATTAGATGATGGTATAATAACACAAGTTGTCACGCGATGTATTTAAACCATTGTTAAAAAAAAAACAATTATTATGTGGGAGTGAGTGACTAGATATTTTTGAAGTGAAAACTTCTTAAGGCGCGTTGAGCACTTTCTGGGTGAACAAAAATCATGGAACTCGCGTCATCGTCACCGAACGCTTTCCATGAGCCATATGTAGGTATACTGTGTATGTATGTGTACTTTTTGTGTGAACAAAAATCGTGAAACTCGCGTCATCGTCACCGCACGCTTCCCATGCACAGACAATACAATATTACTTAGTTTTCACTTCTATCGGCAGTCCCCAAAGACTGACATAGATTATTTTTTAATACGAAGTGATTTAGATTTGGGACAAGCTTATACACGTAAACATGACAATTAGACAAATCAACTTTATTTATTTACTAGCTTGTCCGTGCGATAGTCGCAATTTATACCAAGGGAAAATACTCAGGTATGAAAATACCGGAGCAGTGCCGATGTAGCGGCATTCATGCCGCCACAGTATCATACGTCCTTTTCCGAGACACGGTCTAGTCTAGCCGTTTGCTAAGTTTTATCCAAAGCTGCGTTTCCACCAGAGATATACCTCGCACACGTTGGAAACGCAGCCTAGAGACGAGAAGAGGTATCAAATATATATCAGTCAGGCAGCGTTACTTTCGCATTTAAAATATTTGGTTTAGATTTTTTAAAACTGTATGTGTTGGCGCGACTACTAACGCCATCTATCGACGCACCGGGACAACATATTTTTATCTACGAATCAGGGCTCGCCAACGTCGGTGACCAATCACAGCACGCGTTTGTTCTCATTCGATTCATTGTATAGGATCTGTTTATTTTTTTTATTCTTGATACACCCTGCTTGTAAAAGGACGAATTAAAATATTATAACCAAAAACCAATAAATCAATAATTGAAAAGCAAACTGCCTCACGTTCCTGTACATAAAATGGTCCTTCGAGCCGGATAAGGAGTTCAAATTCCAAAGAAACTTTATACAGATTGTGTGGAAGATGATATGATTAGAAACGAGGTGGCTATTGAGGTAACGATGAATAGAGATGTATGGAAGAGCAAATGGAAGGAGAAAACATGCTGCACCAAACCCAAATATATTGGAATAAAGGCGGGATGATGATGAACTCATGGTTCTAGTGTGAAAAAGAGACGGAGCTATTCGGGACGCGTAGCTCTATCCCTCTTTCACAACGGAATCATGGTGACATTATGACTGAGTCCCACAACATTGAACAAAATAGACTGTAAACATTTTTTCAATTAAAATTTATTTCTATTATATCAATTGACAAAAGACATCGCGGTAGACCAAAGCGAAGATGGTGGGACGAGCCAGACTCCTACCGAAAGTACTGGCTCGACATAGCGAAGGACAGAGTTGTGTGGGAAAAGGAGAGGGAGGCATTTGCCCAGCAGTGGGACAAAATAGGCTGGATAGATAGATATTTCTATGTATATCCAGGACAGTATAGGCTAGATAGATATTTCTATGGATGTCCATTTAATGTGCGGGAAATTAAACAGCTTTTTTATTTTTTTTAATATAGGTATATAATAATTTCAATACATAATTATATTGTTTCCCTTCATGCAGGAACATTTTCTTGTTATGGCGCTATCTGTAACAAAAATGCAAAAGTATGAGTTTTCTATAGGTTTTTTTTTTATTTATTTCATCCATCATTTTACACAGTTTTACTTTAGGGGAGGATCCGTAATATACAGCGTGACTTTTAATTCATTGGCAATATTTTTGGGGGTGAAAATTTTCATGAATATGAACAATAATTATGCGAGAAATTAACTGTTTCTTCAATTTTGTTGATTTATGTTATGGAACGTATTACTGAACAGCAATTTTTTTCTTTATATTTCTGATTTGTAAAAGGTTGTTAACGAAATATTTATTTATGGTAAACGAGACTTTCGTGTAGTATGACGATTTCTTCTATAGGATAAGTTTTCTATGACCAGCCAAAACAGTTCAATACATTTTTACTCGCGTACCTCGATAAAATGTAGGGAACAGCTTTTTTACTTTTTTAGGAGTGCATTTTTGGATAAAACGTGTCTTAGATTGATAATGATGATGATCGCTAGAAAAAAATTGACTGGTCATTGCAAAACCACCCTGAATACTGATGTAAGTTATAATTAAGCAATCTGAAGGTAGTCTCACCTTATATTAGCTCCTTAGGGTATGGAACCCGTTACACCACCGCCGATGTTGCCGTCAGCATCGCCTGAAATAATAGTAATGTCGTCACACTATTTTGCAATTTACAAAAGTAAACTTTAATGCAATAGAAATATGGTTACTTTTGTTAAGTCCAAATATTTGGAAACGCCAAGAAAATTGTTATCATGTCTGAATTCCCTGAAAAGTTAGGCAAAGTTTTACCTATAGTAAGTATACCTAAATCCACATTTCGTCTTTTAAGTTTGTGTCCCATGTAGGTACCTAAAAGAGAGCCAGCCTACTGCCTTCAACCGGGAACAAATACAGACAGAATAGTTTGTCAATTTTAATTAAATTGGGAAATAAGTCATTTGCTTATTACTTTTAACCGACTTCAAAAAAAAGAGGAGGATCTCAATTCATAGTTTTTTTTTAGTATCAACAATTATTATAAAACATACCTCCTGCCTGGCCACTGATACCGCCGGGACCAGCCTCAAACTCTCCTGGAAACAAAAACAGCCAATATAAAGAAAAAAAAATGTATGCCTATTTGAATTCAGAATTCGAGTTAATTATTTTGGAACAATAAACTCTAATAAACTCTTGTCAAACATTCAAATTCCAGTGCAACCCATACTTTTTACCCGAAGGAGAGTAATTTTGTGCGCAAAAAGTGCGCGTCCGTATTTGGGTTACAGAAGGTTATATACGTGTCTCAAAATTTTACTGAATCGGTCTAGTAGATTCGGGGATATCGGCTGTGACAGACGGACAGAAACATAGACCGACACACAGACAGACAACCGAGTGATCCTATAAGGGTTCTGTTTATCCATACAGAGGTTTGGAAGCCTAAAAAACATGCATTCGTACATAAGCTGTCCCATGATATTCGTATATATAAATATGTTTTTGTGTGCCGTTACCTGCCCCTTCGCCACTGCCGCCTCCACCAACATTTCCGCTGATGCTCTGTTGCGTGGTCTGAAATGTCACAATATATTATAAAGTAGGTACTCACTGATGTTGATTGCTGGATTTGATATGCTGAGCAGCGAACTTTTCTAGCTCAGATGCGACGTACATACGTGCTTGGATTTATATAAAGTACCCTATCGATTATTTGTTAGGTACTTAATTTTATTGTTAGGTATATCTGTTATTATTGTTTATTTTGTTTTATGTTGTCACCGTCAGGCGGTGTGGGCCGTCATGCCATAGACAACTGTGTTCTGTTCTGTCTATGATGTGACCAGAAAGTCGCAGCTGATGGTCCGGCCCTGACATTGCTGTCAGGCCTGTTGAAACTGGTTTTTGTTTTTTTAGTTAGGAGTCGTTGAAAAGTTGTGTTCTTTTAATGCAATTTTTGTGCGTCAATTCGGGCACAATAAAGGTGTTTTCTTTTCTCTCTTTTTTTTGAATATGGGTACGTATTAATTCTGCCCGGCTATTTCTCAACTATGTTAGGATCTTGCCGAGTACCAGTATTTTTATATTTCATGACTAATTTCACTCCCTTATAGTATGTCCCTTGGTTAACCTATAATCCTGTCAATACTAGCAATTTTCCGCGGCTTCGTTTCCAGGACCTTTCCAAAAAATATCTTGTTTTTTTTTGTGAATCATTACAAAAGTCATAAACAAATTATAGAAAAAAAAACACATCGACCCGCGTTGCTTCTTCAATAAGTGATAGAAGGTCAAACAAACAATAAAAAATAATTATTTGTGAAGTTACAACCCCTAAAATATTGCCAACGAATTAAAGGTCGGTTTTAAATTCCAATATTTAGAGCTAATTTTTCAAAATTCAGATAACTTTCATCGCAATAATAAATATGACTGATCGACATATTTTGATCACAAATGCTGTCAATTGGCCGTATTTATTTCTCAAGCAAAATATATCTGACTATTGAAATATCAGCTTTAAGAAGAAAATAATACTCACGCTTCCAAACATCGCCACAATCAGGAAAAATACAAACAGTTGCTTGAACATCTTGTTATAGTAACTTGTGAATATTGAAGTAGTCAGAAATGCCAAATGGATACTGTACCTTTTGAAGGTAAACACGGCGTATTTATACTCCTGAAAGAAGCTTTTATTAATTGATATTCAGCCCTAAACGCAACAAAAACAATATTTAAATTATATAATTATCTATCTACTGTTGTTTGCTAGGGTTCCGCACTTCGATTACAAAAATTGTGTCGGTGTATTTTTTCGCTTCATATTATGTTACAGCAAAATTAACATCTCAGCTAAACATAATTTCAATGGACTATTTAGCATTTTTTCTAAATTTCAGATGATCTGACCTGGCATAGACCTTTCTTTCCTGTGTCCCAATCCCCGACATGCACAGCTCGGGGATTGGCACCCTTTTCTTTTTTTTTACGGGGGGAAATCCTCATGGATGTCCTCCGGCCTGGGGCGGGGTCTGTCAGACTCTTACTGACTAAAACCACCCCGGTGTTCCATCTTTCACCTACGCCAGGGATCGCGGGAACGTACGCGACTTCCGTAATCCCCTGCTGGTGCCGGCCCGCCTCCGCGGGCCACATCTCGTAAGCGGGGGGAGTGAGGTGTTTAACTCCCCACGCGACGTCAGAGGGGCGCACGGGAACACCGCGAACCGCCACCTCGGGTCCGGATGAATGGGGGGCGACGGACATGGGATTGACACCCTCAGCCAAGTTCTACCTGCGACAGCAACGACTTCATCGGCCCATCTCGCTGCCGGTCGACCAACATTTCTACCAATCCTTGGACGCCACTCAATCAGTCATCACCGCGTCTTGGCATGTGTGTCTTGAAAAGTGAACGCGTCTGTCTAAACCTTCAGGCAAGACGGAATTGATTGGTCTTCGTGCAACACTATACCTAATCGTTCCTACTATAAACCCAGGCCTCCCTAAGAACTGCCAGAGATGCGAAATTGTTCGAAAGAGTCACCGCGACCTTGGAAAGCAAAAGGCTTTTGAAGGAACTCTGGTGGGTTTTAGTCAGTAAGAGTCTCTCCCGCTCCGCCCAGAGCGGGAGGAGTTATTTGATGATTAACCATCTAAGAAATACAGTGGATCATATTCCACCAGGCGGGCCCAGTGAGGGTTGAAACCGCTGTTGTTTCCCTACGAAAATATACAACTTTGTCAGTTACTTTCCATTGTATGATAATAGAAAGAAACTGACAAAGTTGAGTCCGACTCGCTCTTGACGTTTTATTAACTGTTATAAATATGCATGCGTAGATAGGAACGTGTTATGGAAATATAGGGTTAGTTTCATTAGGCCTCCTATCTATTTTTGTTATAAATTAAAGTGGTTCCTAAAATAGGAAACATCATGAACAAATTGTACCTATTCAAATTAATGTTAATTATCACATGTACCTTTCGAACGAGGCCATGCTATATTTGGGCACATTGTGTACCTATCTATTGATAATTTCTAAACGTTTTTTTTTTGTAACTTTTGCTTTTCGTACTTACGCAAATAAAATTAGGCTTTGTGTTTCCTAAAGGTCAACATGACTGGTTTATTAATATAAAATTTCAGGATTCTTGTCTTATGGCTACCTATTTTACATTCATCTGTCCAGCTTTTTCCCAACTATATGGGGGTCGGCTGCCAGTCAAACTGGATTCAGCTGAATACCAGTATTTAATGTGGAGCGACGTATCTGACTTTCACAACCCAGTAACTGTTTAACATGGTACTTCAATAATAATCAAAAGCTGTTTCTCAATTGATTAAACTGGTGACAAACAACTTCCTGAAGTTATTCCAATCAATCTGCTGTCTTATCCCTACTATGTTGGGGTCAGCTTCCACTTTCTCCAGATGCAGTTGAAAACATGAAGCGACAACCCATGTTGGCGGGGTGGGTATTCATGAAAAAATCAAGCTGTTTTTCTTCAATATCGGGCCCGAAACTCCTTTGTCAGGATGGATGAAATGGCGACGGCTACAGGTTACTGGAACTTGCGACCCACGGAAGCCCCAAAGGAAAAAAAATCTATAAGTTTGTGATAAGACCTGTCGTACTGTGGATCAGAATGTTGGGCTGTGAAAAAGACGGATGAAAACAGATTGCATGTAACGGAGATGAGATTGTGTGGAGTAACGAGAATGGATAATGTGTAAAATGAGTACATCAGCAGTAGTTTAAAAGTGGTGCCAGTGTCGGAAAAGTTAAAAGAGAACCGCTTGTTTTGGTATGCTCATGTGAAAAGGAGGAATGAAACGCATGTAATTAAAAGAGTGGATGGATGGAGAGGGAGAGGGAGGCCAAAGAAAAGATGGATGGACTGTGTGATAAGTGATATGAAAGAAAAGGGAGTTAATGATAGCTTGACGGCGGACAGGACAGATTGGAAGAAAAAAACTAAATGGGATAAGGGCAGGAAAATGATGATGATAATAGAAATAAACAATTTGCTATCCAGTTCAGTTATTTATTAATTATAATATGTATAGACATGGTTATTGAATACTTATTACAAGTTATTTTATTTATTTCTCGTGCCATTTATCTCGCCATCTGAAACAAAACACGGTGCTATATTAATGTCACCTAAGTAAATTGTTTTTGGGACTCGAACAAGACAGATCAGAAAACAAAATAAAATGAAGTACCTACATAATTAGAAACCTAACAATATAAAAAGACCTGTGCGAGGCTAAAAGGGCTCCCTATGACTATTTTTCTTATTTTCTTAACCGACTTCAAAAAAAGAAGGAGGTTCTCAATTCAGTTGTATTTTTTATATTTGTTACCTCATATCATTGTCATTTATGAACTGATTTGAAACAATCTTGTTTTGTGTGAATGCATATACTTCTCGATTGGTCCCATTGAAATTTTATCAAAATCGGTTCAGTAGTTTGGTTTTTTATTTGGAAGTCGGTTGTATTTTTTTGTAAAAACTTTTTTTGCAAGCTTTTTCTGTCTTCACTCCTCGGAATATGCCTCCATCCATTTCCATTTTGCGCTTGAGTTCAAATTGCGTTATTTAAATCAGAGAGCAAATAACTTTGCCTTTCTTAGCATTGTTTTATTTCAGTACTTTTTACTAACTTTTTCTTTTTAATTTTTGTTCTGTAATTTCCGTGTATATACGACGAAGAAAAACAGAGAAATTTACCTCTTTTTTACGTTTATTTGCCGCCGCCACCTCCGCCGTTGGCTCCAGCACCAGCCTTGAAGTCAGCACCAAACCCTGCGCCGCCACCAGCGCCGCCGTCCGCGCCCCCTCCGCCATTGCCTGAAAATATTTTTTTATTTATCGTTTTCTTTTCTAGTCTCTATTTAACTTTGTCCATTTCGAAGAAATGTTTTCTATTTAAAAATAAATTCAGAAGCACATACAGGCAAATTTTATTGAAGTAAAAAATATTTGTAGGTACTAAGTACCAACTTTTTCAGCGACTTTTTTTGTGACGGAATGTGAAGCATTCTTTAGCCCTCTGTATTCTATTAATCAAAATTACCACTACCTCCTGCTCCAGCGCCACCACCTACACTGAACCCAGCGCCAGCGCCTCCTGAAAATACAAAAAACATCACAATATGTAAAGGATAACGATGAGTGAGGGTCATTCTGCACGGATGTGACGAATATCTTCCCAACTTTTATAGGTTATTGATTTTTTTGTTATGGCATGTCTCATGCTTGGCGCAAATTAACTTTTTAATTTGCGCCAAGGATGCGTAAACATTTTTGGTAACCTATTATAGGTTACCAATGGGTACGATTTGAATCATGTCGTAAAATTATCTATAAATGTCTATAATTTTTTTCCTGGTCACCAATTTAAATGAAACAGACTTGGTTGACACTTCCCGTGACCCAAGAGCTGGCTTTTACTTTGGTCAGGGACTAAACATTGCCATTCAACGTGGCAATGCCGCCAGTCTCTTGATGACCAGCTGACAGCGTTGAGGACGAATTTTTTAATGCTATATTTTAGTTTTTTTGTAAGTTTAGTGTATTTGTTTATTTTAGTTATTGATTAAATACCTACTTAGGTAAATAAATTTGTATAACAGAGACTAAATGTTGCTCAGAACTAACCCGTATGTAACTGTAAAAAGTAAATCTGTACAGTATTTTCGGAGACTAGCGTGAAGAGACAGACAGACCATAAAGTCTAAAAAATCTTTTTTTGTGTAATACGATCCTTTTTATCGCCCCCAATCCATTTTTTGTAAAATGGTTTAATGTACCTAAGAGACATATCGGTTCCTTTTTAATAAATAGGAAATCATCAAATGACTCCTTCCGCTCTTAGTGTCAGACTCTTACTGACTAAAACCCATCCGTGCTCCTCCTAGTGCCCTTTGCTTTCTAGGGCCGCGGAAGCTCTGAAGAACAAAATCCGCAACCCTGGCAGGACACAACGGTTCCTACTGTTTTATTATATACCTACCTATAGATATTTTATCTTATCCTTTCGCTGGCCATGACCTATGTTACACTAGAACTTCACCCGCCGACCGTTGAATTACCAAAAATCCCTTCTTATTGCTCACCTACCTACATCATAAAAGAATGCCTTATGAATAATATCGTGTTCCTATTCCTAGTAGTTTCGGCTGTGCATTAGTTTGTCAGTCAGTCAGTCAGTTTCCCGTATTTAAATGAGATCAGTGCAACATGTTTTCTTCTTCCACTCTCTCCTGTCAATTGTCACGCTGCCATTCACTCCATTTTCATATCATTTCCCACACAATCCATCCATCTTGACAAGAAAACACTAAGACTAAGTTTCATCAACATCATATCAGCCGAAAGACGTCCACTGTTGGACATAGGCCTCTCCCAAATGGCAAACAGGCGAGTTGGCGATCGCAGTGTAGCTGTAGCAATGTACCTACAGAGAATGCTGCTGCCCATTCTCTGGTGAGTCTTTAGTCGCCTCTTACGACACCCACGAGAAGTGATGGGATGGTGCTATATATTCTTTTACGTCCGATACCATACGGAACTTAATTTAACTTCTAAGTCGTATAGTATTGATTAAAATGCTCTTACCGTCAGCTCCACCCCCACCGCCTTGTTGCATGCTCTGAAATGTTACAATAAATTAAGTATAGGTAAAAATAAATACTTAAAAAAAAACAGCGGCTTACAAAAGTAAGGTCAGTAAGATCAGTACTTACGTTACCAAACATCATCACAACAAGACAAAGTACGAATAAATTCTTCAACATCTTTATAAAGTTCCTCGTTTTGACACTGAGTGAATACCATGGGTTGACGGTAGCATTTATATATGGCGTTATAACACACAAGTGTGTTGTGATTTTATCTTTCAAATTATGATGGTAAAATAATTGTTTTATTAAAAATAGATATGGCACTTTATTTTTCAGATTGTTTTACATGGAGCTATGTCCAATACAAGGCTCCGATTTTTGGCGTGATTATAAACGGTTGTAAATTTTCAGTAAGACCCATAGGCTCTTTACATCCAAAAACTCCATTTACCCTAGACACTATAAGTACTTACCCTTTTAAATTGCTACTGAGGAAAAAAAATCGTGAGGTATGAATGTTGACAGTAACAGATGGGAAAGACCAAACAAATGATGGATAGACTGGGTAAAGTTAATACGACTAGAATCTGGATGATTATGATGATGATTTTTTTTTATTATTGATGAGGAGCTCGTGGCTAAATTATAACAGTCACACAGACCACTTCAAGGTTTAAGCAGCGCTTGCCGAGGGTGGTTTGTGGATGGATGACCATCTTAACATATCGAGACTCCTCCGTGCCTCGGAAAGCACGTAGTCGTTGGTTCCGGCTGGCATTTGGAGATCTTTGGCAGTTGTTACGGATTGTCAGAAGCTAGAAAATCTGACACCAGTCTTGCCAAGAAGTACGTACTGTGTTACCCATCTAATGGGTTGTGGAGGTCTAGTAGGCAGATGCTCCACGAAAAACGGGTATTCAGCTGAATCCGGTTTGACTGGGAGTCGAGAAAAGGCTAGGCAGATGATGATATTGATAAGCACGCGCTTGACCACTATCGCACCTGATGGTAAGCGTTGATGTGGTCGAAAATGGAGCACGCTTGCCTAGAAGTAACCTATTCACTCTTGACTTAAAGGTTGTAGCTATCAGGAGACGGGGACTGGCAGGGAATTCCACTCTTTAGCTGCATATTGCGCCGACCTCAAACAATTTGGGAAAAGAAAGTAAAAGTATTTACAGTCACAGAACTGGCATGCATAATTCCATAGGTACAAATTATAACTTTAAACTAAAATTTGTCAACAGTTATATAATATTCATGACAATCTAAGAAGTCGGACCTGAAAGCAGGATAAAACATTGCTTTACTTGATGATTGAAAGAGACATGATATAAATCTCTTTCGCACTTAGTGGTAAAGCGACCTTCTATCTCTCTCTAGTCAGCTGTCAAATCCGACTTGTTATACTGTCACGAATATAGTAGTACCACAAACTGGGCAGATGCATGTCGTGCCTGTGGCAAGAAGGCTCCCAATCAGCACGCTGCTACGCCATAAGTGGACCCACATCACGGCGCAAGTTCAAAAGAAAATAACGACTTATCTAACCTAACCTAACCATGTTTTAACTTCACACATCGTTGCCGTATTGGTTAATAAACTCGTAACGTTAATGATGATTCTGCATCACAAGTGGTCACGCGACGCATTTAAACCATTGCTCCATTGTTAGCACCCGTATAAACATATTTACTATGTGGGGATGAGTTTTTCTATTATATGCTTTTAATTGCGGTGACTGTGTATTTTTAATGACGTAGAATTCATTTACACGAGGGACTAGCTGTAATTACATCTTCAAGGTGTGTCAGACAAACGAGCACAATATTAGCACTACGTCTAAGTAATTTAAAAATTCTAGAAAATGTGCATCAAGATCTCCACCAGATTTTCTATACTAGTTTAATAAAGCTGAAGAGTGTTTGGTTGAATGCGCTAAGGGTCGAATTTGAAAATAAACTTGTCCTTTTTTCACTGGTAACATTCTGAGTATAACCTTGTTGTAATTCTTGGAAATTGATAGATTAAATGAATACCTAAATATAATTGAACTGTTGGATTTTCGAATCTCGCTGAATCAAGCGTTGATTCTGGTGTCGAATGGTATTAGTGAACCTTATGTCCATTAGTTAAGAACACATTTTACCTATTGCTTGGGGCATTAGGTTGAAAATCTTCTTAGAAATGACAATAAAATTAGCGGAAAATTAGCGTGCTATACTAAAATTTGCCTCTCTGTTGTTCCAGGTATACCAATGTCGGAGAAGTTCAGCTTCTGTCTCAACACCCTTCTCTCAGACATCGCCACAAAGCAGCCCTCACTCCGAGAAGAAATCATCACAGCCCAAATTGAACTTATGTCCAACCTGACAAAGCTCATAATGACCTGTCACGAAAGTAAGGACTACACAAGCACGATCTCGAAGCTACAACTTTGCAAGAGCACCATTCCTATATTGATCGGTCTTGCTCGTTCCATGGGTCGGTATGCCACAGTGGACCCACCTCTCCTCTGTCGACTATTCCCCCAGCCGCCAAGCCCCGTCAAAACGAAAGAACCTGAACCAAATTTCGAGTACTCTACCTTAGATAAAAAGAGGAAGTTCAACCAATTCCGACCGATCATCCCCAGGTCTTTATCAGGGAACCTGAACCCACATAACGAGAATATGCTAGAACATGGGAACGATACTGTTGACAGTACTGGAGGGACGCTAAAAAGGGGATCTCTTCATAGTTATAACTCGGTACCATATGACCCAACGACATACTTTTTTCATAAGTTTGGGTCCAGTTTCAACCAGTTCCCCTACATGAGGTTCTCGGAGTCACCTGAAAAGAGGATCAATGTGCAGTTTTATGTTACGTATCTGCAATCGATCTTGTCGTTGGCGAAGAAACTGCTTACCAAAGATTTGCTGGCGTTTTTGGATGAAGAAGCAGAAGATATTTACGCGTCGGGACAGATTCAGGTAAGTCTCTGAAAACATGAGGAAAATAAAACGATAAAAAAAGACTAAGTTAAAAGTGAATAGGTTGCTTCTAGGCAAGCGTGTTCCATCGTCGCCAAGTTTTATCATCAGATGAGATAGTGACACGCGAGCCTTTCAATACTAATCCAAATATATATCAGACAATATAGGTTTATATTTTCGATACGAAATTTTGATAGCGATACTTCTATATGACTCAGAAAAATATTAACAATGCAACAATCTTTAAACATTACATCATGCCTGTAAGCACAGGTAAGGGAAGCTGTGAGGCAACCAGATTGGACTAAAAGACATTTATTTAGGTGGCCGTTGGTCTAGTGGTTAGTGACCCTGACTGCTAGGACGGAGGTGGTGGGTTCGATTCCCACACTGGACAAATCTTTGTGCGATGAGTACGATTATTTGTTCTGTATCTGGGTGTGTAATATCTATAATATGTATGTATTTAGAAATATATAAGTATGTTTATCAGTTGTCTGGTTGCCATAGTACAGGCTCTGCCTAGTTTGGGATCAGATGGCGGTGTGTTGGTTGTCCCAAGATATTATTATTATTATTATCTTGAAAACGAGCTGTTCATGAGAATTTCCTTAGGAACACTCTCCCTCAAAAATACTACCTCTAAGACCCCTGGTCCTAGAATTTTATTTTTATATGGATGGGAAATCATCAAATGACTTCTTTCGCTCTGGATGGAGCGGAAGAGAGTGTCAAACTCTTACTGACTAAAACCCATATGGTTCCTCCTCATGCCCTTTGCATTCCAGGGCCGCGGGTCGCCGAGACCACGCGGAATGCGGAATTTGTTTGGAACAAATTCCGCAACCCCGAACCAGGGGGTCCTAGAGGCAGTACTGATTCGTGCCTTATCCATAGAAATTAATTGTCAAAATTACATGTTCCTTTACAGGTGTTTCCATACAAGTCTTTCTCGGAAACCTTGAACTTGGTAATGGTGACACTTCTAAGAGAGCTGTTGCAACATCAGAAAGATTTACCCGGACCGTTTACCAAAGATGTTCAGGTGAGTTTACAGTACCTACTTAGTTCAGATGTTTTACTCTGCCAGCTGCTTCGCCAGCGTGAAAGTCAAAAGCTATCCTAAGGAAACATGCGCATGGGATAAAAACTATCCTAAACACACGGGTCGACCGAATCCGTAACACATTTATACGCTCCAAGACGAGCATCGCCGATGTTGGAGAGAAATCGTCGAGACTAAAATGGAATTGGGCTGGCCACATTAAAAGGATGCACGAGGACGGGCCAAGATCGTCACACGGTGGATGCCTGAAGACGGAGGTTGCAATCGAGGCAGGTCTAAGAAACGCTGGCGTGACGATTTACGGCCGCTTTCTATAATATATCTCAATCCCAATCTTGATCCCGATCCTTGTCTGTAAACAATCAAACGTGAGGATTGTGTGGTGAAGGACACAAACTCGGCCGTTGATTGGTTACAGACAAGGATCGGGATCAAGATTGGGATTGAGATATGTTATAGAAAGCGGCCGTTAGGCTCATTCCTGACGGATTGGCCGGAGAAGGCAACCGATATAGTTAGCTGGAAAAATATGGCGGAGACATAATAGGCTAACAAAAAAAACACGGGTAGATCGTGTCCTATTAAGGGCATAGTCTACCCGTGTGCCAATTTGTATCCGATCTGCGGTTAAGACGTGAAGAGTTAATTTCAAATCTATGCTTACTAATATTATTTATACTAATAAAGGTGAGAGTTTGTTTGTTTGTATGGACGCGCTAATCTCTGAAACTACCAGTCGGATTCGGAAAATGCTTTTTGTATATGATAGCCACATTCATGAGGAAGGTAATAGGCTATACGGGAAATTCCTACGGGAACGGGAAAAACTGGATATACGAAGTCGCGGGCAAAAGCTAGTTTATTTATAATATGAATAGGATTACGATGACGTAAGAGTCCCATGACACAAGCTTGTGTTTTGAATTTTTGCAAAATAAGATAAGTAAGGCATTGAATATTATAACCAGCCTAAAACCCTGAACGTACCATTAATTACGCACTGGAACCGGTTTTTCTATTATCTTTTTTTATTCAAGGAAAAGTAAAGTGGGTACGTGAACGCTATTTTACCAAAGTTTTCTATTTTCATTAAAATTATTTATAATTTAGCTAACTTATTTTGTCTCTTTTCGAAAAGCGATGATCGATGAAATTAGGTATAAAAATAGCTAATTTAATCATCCGAGATAATTTAAATTCACCGGCACTAACTGAAATATAGATTTTTAAGTGACTATTTTTTTTTTTTTATTTATGAATGAGCTAGCTCTTGACCTCGATCACGCCTGATGGAAAGCGATAGATGAGGTCCATGATGAAGCGAGCGTGCCCAGTGCGTGCCTTGAGGCACTGGTACTCCCACGCGTCGAGGAAACACAGCAGGCTGCTTGACGCCGAACTCCGGTGGGAGGGTGGTCGCGAACCAGGCGGGTGTTAGCCCTACCACCGCAAGGGAAGGATTGGCCAGTCTTATAAGGTGTTAGGTGAGACTGTCCAGGATGCGCCGAGCGAGAGGTTCAGTTGAGTGTCAGATGGAACAAATGGTGTGTGTGTGTGTGTTGTGTATTAAAAATACCCATATAAAAAGGGTGTGGATAGCAATAGAATTAAAATTGATTGACTGACTTGATGGACTGTCTATATGTAAAACTAACATTCGAAAACTACTGGCTCTCAGTCTAATTTGAATAAATGAATATTGATTTTTATTTTAGAGTGAGTGAAACAAAACAAAAAAGAAACGAAATTAAATACTTTATTATGCGTCAATGCACGCGAAACGGCCATAGTGTTATTTTTATCATTATCCTTTACGGCCTTCCAATTTACCCTTACTTTTATTAGAGGAATATTTAGTTTTTTTTTTATTAATGTTCTAAATATATCGCTGATTAATAAATATGTAAACTGTAGGTATACTAAAAAGTAGAGAAACCTTCGATGGCTCATGGGTGTCTAGTTAGTTCCGAATAATTATTTCCAATTCAATTGATACTAAGAAACAGATGATAAATTTGTAAGTAGGTACATTAGATTTTTTTTTTAAGTATGTACTTAATAATAGCACGAATAAAGATGATAGTAAGAATATCAGCATTTTAGTTATTGTATAAAAGGTTGTTTGCCACGTTTATGAAGTTTTTAGTGTAACAATTATACACTTCTGGACACATCTGCCCACCTTGTATTTTCAGTTTCGTTTGGTCCTAGCTAAAATTTTACATTAGGTCGAGCAAAAAGTTTTTATGCAGTTTTGAACCTGGCACATTCACAATTTCATTCAATAGTCTTTTTTTGAATTTCGAACACAGAATTTAAAGAAACAAAAGACAATTTGGAGCCTGTTTGTTGATATCAAACAATCGAATACTAAGAAAACTTGGTTTTATTGGTTTACTTGGATTTAATTCTTGAAAAAGTGATTGATATCTTTGGTTTTGCAACAAACATTACTTATTCTTAACATTAAGGTGAGGTTCTATCAATAATCTATGGATACTTCACCTGAAGTCGCCGCCCAAGCTGTGGCACTTATTCAGGCCGGACACAGCCAAAGAAACGTGAGTGCTCAACTTAATTTAAGTCGATCTGCGGTCCGAAATGTTTATCGGAGGTACCTAGAGACTGGCGGCTTTGTTCGTCGCCAAGGAAGGCCACGATCTCGGGTCACAACTGAAAGGCAGGATCGATTCATCGTGACGACCAGCTTGAGAAATCGTCATCTTACCTCCATTGAGATACAAAACCAACTTCGCGACTTCCACGGAGTATCTGTGAGCGCTCGAACTGTTCGGAGAAGGTTAAAAGAACGCGATATGGTACCACACAAGCCAGCTAATGGGCCCAAACTAACGCGAGCCCACCGAACAGCGCGCCTTCATTTCGCACGCAGTCATTTAAATTGGACACAGCAAGATTGGAGCCGTGTACTCTTTTCTGATGAGTCTAAAATTGTGTTACATGGCAATGATGGAAGGAAGAAGGTCTATCGACGTAAGGGAGAGCGTTTCGCACAATGCTGCTTTGAAGAGAGGGTTGCTTATGGCGGTGGCTCATGGACTGTCTGGGGCGGTATATCCGCGAGCGGCAAAACTCAACTTGAGGTTGTTACAGGACCACGGCTGCCAACATTAAATGCTGAAAGGTACATTCGTGAGTGCTTAGAACCTCACGTGATACCATACGCGGACTATGTGGGCCCAAATTTCCTTTTTATGCATGATAATGCAAGAGCCCATGCGGCCGGCATCGTCAGGGAATATCTTCGGGATGTGAACATCACAGTTATGGACTGGCCAGCCAGAAGCCCAGACATGAACCCCATTGAGCACATGTGGGACGAGCTAAAAAGACGTGTTAGGGCTCGTCAGCCAGTTGCCCAGACGATGCAGGAGTTGAAAACTGCCATAGAAGAGGAATGGGAGATGATCCCTCAAAATTTCATAGAGCGGTTGATAAACTCTATGCCTAATCGTATGAGAGCTGTGGTAGATGCCTAAGGAGGCAACATGCGTTATTAAATTAAACCTTTATTTGATAAAACATGTTTTTTATTCAAAAATCAATTGCCTTTAACAAGGCGCATATCCGACTTGTTAGGCGTAGCTCCATGTAGTATGGTATTCTGAATTCAAATTTAAAACAATACGATCGAAAAAGATGGTAAAATGTATCAGGTTTAAAACTGCATCAACAGTTTTTGTTCAATCTAGCAATCATATTTCGGTAGGGGCCATCGAAACCTAAACTCTAAGGTGGGCCAATAGATGTGTCCAGAAGTGTATAACTACAAACAACTAGACTAATAACCACGAAATTATATACTTCAAAACGCGTATAAAAACAAAAATAAATCACTGGGCATCAAAAAATTCATCCACATCGCAATTTATAACCTTTCCTAAACCTTACTTAATTTTTCATTACAGGAATTCGTAAAATGCCTCTTCCTAAGTGGTCAAACGGAACTCCAGAGCCGGCACCATGACGCCTCAGAGAGGGAAGACCGCGAGAGTAACTTTGCAACCGTCAACAAATTTAAAGTCAACGTAATGGCGAACTCAGCATGCGTCGATCTGCTGGTGTGGGCTATTGGAGATGAGACAGGTGATTGTGGACTTTGTGTGTTCAGTGTTAAGGTTGAGATTATATTGTTGGAATTGGGATAACTTTGGTCATGTTACTGTGGCTGTTAGGGTTGAGACAGGGGATACTGGACCTACAGTACATTACGTTTTAGGTTGAGATTGAGATGGACGTTATAAGTAAATGATTGGTCAAGTAAATGGAGCTATCGATGCTGAGACAGTTGATACCAGGATCTTCTGTGTTTCAAATAAGGTTGAAATTAGATTGCAGTGGAAAACTTGAGGGGTGTACTTTTTTATTTTTTATTCAGCCTATACTGTCCCACCGTTGGGCAAAGGCCTCCCCCGATTCTTCCTAGATATTTTTTTCCCTTTTGTACCTTAATAATTTAAAATGTTGTGATGTTTTTCAGTATCGTAATTTTGTTTCTTGTGTTTATTTAAGTATTTATGGTAAAATTTCTTGTACATACCCTCTGTTTCATCTATCTATTTTAATCTATTAGCTTATCTATTTTTTAATTTTATATTTAGTCAAGTTTCTTAAGAACCTGTTTTTAAATTGTATGTGACAACAAGTCTTTTGTTAATAAAAATGTGCCTGAGGTAACGACAGAAAAAGCATCTAGATTATTTTATTTTAATTTCTTTTGGAAACTTGACACTTTCTTATAATTTATGTACTTATTGTATTATTGCAGTTGACGGGGACTATCACGTACCAGCTCTTATAAACGCTCTAACAATATTAATAGGTACCGGAGTGCGTGTTGAGTTACCCCCTGTGCTAACTAACCCTGAGCGTACTTATAAAGACCAAACAAGGTTCATACACACGCATCAGTCACGTCACCGGTCGGTCCCTAATAGGGCAAACGATACAATCGTGTGACGTCACTATGGTGGTATAATTTTTACACCAGCACCGTGACGTCATGACACAAAAATAAATAATAAAAATAAAATAAAAAAGCCTTGTCTTAGCAGTTACAAATTAAATAATCTTGTTTTTCTTGATGTTATTATGTTTTTTTTTTTATATTAATTATGATTTTTAAAATCATTTTTTTATTGATTAGTCAGCTAATCTGCAAGAACCCCTCTGCGGGTAAAGGCCTCCTCCAAAGCTGTCCAGTCTTCCCTGGATTGGGCTATTTGATGCCATTTGGGACCAACTGTCTTTATGATTTCGTCTTCCGATCTAGCATAAGGTCTCCCCTTTCTTCTTTACCATGTGGGCCCTTCCATATGGTCACCCTTTTCGTCCATCTTTGGTCTTGAAGACGAGATACGTGTCCAGTCCACTTCCATTTCAATGATAGAGCGTGAAGTAGTGCGTCAGTAGCGTTGGTAATTTTCCTGATTTTAGTGTGACGGATTTTTTGCAATTTTCTTATGTTCAACATACTGCACTCTATTCCTCGCTGACACGTTATTATTTTATTTCTAACGTTTTGGTTGTACTTCCACGTTTGGCAGGCATATGTTAAGCATGGCAGTAAAGAGGAGTCACAAAAATACGTGTTCAATATTTTTTGGAAATCTATCTTAAATGGGACTGGGCAGGACATGTCTGCCGCATGCCGGTCAATCTGTGGGCCCGTAAAGTACAGGATTGGTGCCCTGAAACAGCGAGACGAGGCCGCGGCAGACCACGAAGGAAATGGCGGGATGACCTTAATGTCTTCCTTACGAATTGGAATGATGAAGCACAACACCGTGAGCATTGGAAGGAATGGAGGGAGGACTTTGCCCAGCAGTGGGACAGTACGGGCTAGTAATAATAATATCTGGCGGACCAATTAGATTTCTCAGTAAAATGCCTTATTGTATGTACCCACATATCGGTCGTGACGTAACTGACCTGTGTATTCTACGAAACAAATTTTTTGACGTCACTGAACGGTGACTTGACTGTACTTGGTGTAGTACCTTTAGACCGTCTTATTACCTAATGAGTTCTAGCTTCACTTTACTTATGAACTTTGAACTCTATTTCGTCTATTTAAAAGTTCCTTGTTCAAATACTGATTTTTTACATTCAGATATATTTAAACTGGAGAGTAAATGTTTGACATGTTTCCTATACAAAAACTGTCAAACCGCCATTTTGATTCCTAAGGTTATTTGACTACCTATTAAAAAATCGGTCCTTAGTCGAAAAAAGTCCTGAAGTTAGTTTTCTTTTGCAATGCTGATTTATTTCTCCATATCAAAAACTTGGGAATAGGGAAAACGCACATGCTTTCGCGAGGATAAAAACTTAGTCTTTTACCTAACCATAACTTCTTATGAATGAATATTTATTTACTAACTGTTCACTTCCAACTATGTTCCAAACTAATACACATGCATTTATTGACTGACATAATGATACCTATCTGTAAATAATATTTATCTTAAAAAACGGGACCCTATTACTAAGACTCCGCTGTCCGTCTGTCTGTCACCAGGCTGTATCTCATGAACCGTGATTGCTAGACAGTTGAAATATTCACAGATGATGTATTTCTGCTGCCGCTATAACAAAACAATACTAAAAACAGAATAAAGTAAATATTTAAGTGGGGCTCCCATGCAACAAACGTGATTTTTTGCCGTTTTTTTATAGATAATGGTACGGAACCCTTCGAGCCCAACTCGCACTTGGCTGGTTTTTTATTATTTATATCAAATTTAAGAGCCGAGCGTTTTGAAATGATAGGCACGCGTTTGAGCACAATCTGACCTGATGGCAAGCGATGATGTGATCGACGATGGAGCACGCTTACCTAGAAGCAACATATTCACTCTTCAAACTTTGGATTTTACCACTGTTTTATTTATGAATGTATCCTAGAAGATATCATGCACAATAACGTTTGGATCGGTAGAATAAACTGTTTAACTGGCGGTTACATTTTGGCCCTCAAAGGAGTGTTATTTGTTTAAACTAAGAATTGATATTTTTGGGCAGTCGTGTATTAATATTTAATGGCTAATATTGTGTTGTTAACTTGTAGGTGCGGACTCGTTATGTGGACGTTTGACTGAGAAGATAAACTCCAATCATAACCACAAGCTAATACTCGCACACATGCCGCTGCTTATGGTTTGTCTTGAAGTAAGTGATCATCATCATTATACATTATAACATACCACTAATTCCGGACTATAATATGTACAGAAGTAATGTTAATATTAATCAAAACGATGGAGTGATAGTTTATGCAAGAAATCTTCTGAATGTCTCTGTTGAGGAACCTGATATACAGGACTGTAACAGTTTGTTGGTCAAAATTGATTCAGATTTTGCAATATTAGCAATATATCGGCCCCCGTCTTTTAAAAATACCAACAATTTCACTGATTCTCTCAATGACACATTGCAGACCCTGTCACCCTTCAAAAACATTATTTTAATTGGCGATATCAATATCAATATTCTTTCAGGAAGTTCTAGTAATGCACCCGCTCAGGACTACCTCAATTTATGCGCCTTTCATGGCCTACTCCCTGCACACAGTTTTCCGACACACCAAAGTGGTTCTTGTTTGGACCATATCATGCTTAAAACCGATTTTCCCTCGCTTGCACTTGTTATTAATTCAACAATAACCGATCACAATGCTGTCCTACTAGCTCTTAATTGTAAATTACCTAAACCTAACACTCGCACAATTTCAAAATTAAACATAAATAGACTTGAAGAAGATTTACGCGTCATCGATTTTGATCCAGTCTACAACTCCGCTGACCCGCAGTTTTGTATGTTGTATGTGATTGAAAATGTACGACATGCTATTCAGAAAAACACTGTCATATCACTGTTGAGTCACAAAAATCGCAATCTGAAACCTTGGATCACAACCGGTCTTATCCGGTGTATGAAACATAGGGATAAACTACACTTAAAAGCTAAATCTAATCCAGACAATGCAATACTGCAACTTTCGTACAAAAGATATAGAAATTTTTGCAATGACCTCCTGAGGAAACTTAAACACAGCTATGATAAAAGTGAACTGGAAAAGGCTGGAAAAGACAGTAAAAAAATTTGGAGACATATTAAAAATGTAACATTTAGTACGTCAAAACAAAATGAGTCATCTTCAGGTTTATTACAAGCACACGCGTCACAGCTGACATCTGCTAACATGGCAAATAATTTCTTTGCAAATGTCGGAAAGTGCCTGGCAGAAAATGTTCCGAAACAATCACTTTCCACACATTGCCTGACAAGCACTTCCACATCTAGCACCACCCTAACATCATTTGCGCTGCTACCTACTGATGAGACTGAGGTGGAAAATATAATTATGACCCTGAGAGACGACTGTGCAGTTGGATGGGATAACATACCCAATAAGATTCTAAAACAGTTCAGGCATATTTTAATTCCGCCACTGACTTATATTTTCCGCATCTGTCTATCATCGGGACTTTTTCCCGAGTGCCTAAAAAAAGCAATTGTTATTCCTGTCTATAAGTCAGGCAGTAAAGAGCAAGTGACAAATTATAGACCTATTTCTATACTGCCTGGTATGTCTAAAATATTGGAGAAAATAATTAATAAGAGATTGTTCGACTATCTGGAGAATAAATCAATTTTATCCGAGCGGCAATTTGGATTTAGACCTAAATTATCAACAGCCGATGCCGTACATCATTTGACTGACTATCTATCACAAGAACTTGACAGGGGTAACCACACAGTAGGTATTTTCCTGGACCTCGCCAAGGCTTTTGACTCCGTTTCCATTCCCATTCTGTTGCGCAAGCTTGAGACCATAGGTGTTAGAGGCTCCCAACTGAAATTATTTAGAAGTTTTTTAGAAGATCGTACTCAGTGCGTAAAGATTGGCAATGTTCTCAGCGCTGATAAAAAAAACACGTCATTTGGTGTTCCACAAGGAAGTATCTTATCATCTTCCCTTTTTTTAATTTACATTAATGACCTTTGCAATCTAAAGCTGGGACATGGCATAATCGTATCTTACGCTGACGACACTGCCTTACTTTTTTCAGCTGACTCAGAAAATGAAGTGTTCAAACATGCGCAACTCGGATTTAATATTGTAAATAATTGGCTTCAACATAATTTATTAACCCTAAACGCTGATAAGACAAACTACATTAAGTTTTCGATGCGCAAACAAATTCCAAATATTGCACCAACGCTGTATGCTCATTGCTGCTCAACCCCGACTGATATTGCGTGTATGTGTCCAAATATTAAAGTAACTAACACAATAAAATACTTAGGCGTAATTTTAGATGAAACCCTTTCTTTTAAACAGCATATAGAAGCTTTAAACAATAGAATACGTAAGCTAATATTCATATTCAAAAAGCTACGATATATTGCAGACCCAATAATAATTAGACAAGTATACTTTGCTCTATGTCAATCAATTCTGACCTATTGCATTACCTCGTGGGGTGGGGTAGGTAAAACTCTATTACTACCCATCGAGAGAGCGCAAAGAGCGATCCTCAAGGTGTCCACTAGCCGTCCTTTCCTTTTTCCAACTAACCTTCTCTATAAATCCTGTGATGTACTAACAGTCCGACAGTTATTCATAATGAGCACGGTGCTAAAACAACACGCAGCCCTCCCCTATCGCATTGAAGCTACTAAAAAAAGACGGAAAGATATGGTTTGCCCTAATAAACCTACAAAACATGCTTTCACAACAAAATTTCATGTGTTCCTTGGACCACTGCTCTATAACAGACTTAACGCAACAGCAGACATATTTTCCCTAAATTACGTTAAGTGCAAGAAAGTTGTCAAGGAAACTCTTCAAAGTATGTCCTATGATGATACAGAGGAGTTATTAATAGTTCTAAAATAAAGATTGTCTTGATTTCTAAGTATTTTAATAATGTATTTAAGAGTATGAGTCTAAGATGTTAGGAAATAAGTATTTTATAATATTATTTACACCTTATATAAGCCTTTTAACTTATTACCTAAGATAAATATACGTAGATCGTTAAGTATTATGCTTCCATCAATTGAAAAATGTAATCTCTTCTCGCCTGAAACACAGGATTACCTAGCTCAGGCACATAACACGTGTGAACTTGACATAGATTTAAGCAGAACTGTATTTATTGTGTACCTTATTATTTTGAATAAACTTTATTATTTATTATTATTATTATTATCATATCAGCCGAAAGACGTCCACTGCTGGACATAGGCCTCCCCCAAAAGGGTGGAGGTGTTTGCCATAATCGCCACGCTTGGCAGGCGGGTTGGAGATCGAGTGTAGCTGTAGCAATGTACCTACAGAGAATGGTACTGCCCATTCTATGGTGAGTCCCTTAGTCGCCTCTTACGACACCCACGGGAAGTGATGGGATGGTGCTATTCTTTTACGTCCGACACCATACCGAGCACTTGAAGTACATAGAATAAAAAAAATTGACAAAATACACATAGAATTGAAGAAGAATAAGTCGTATCGTGAGTCCGAATCCGTAAGTAAGTCAGTCCTAACTAAGGGTGCTCAAACGAACGTAGCATTGCGGAAAAGAAAAGGTAGGAAATGTTCTAAACGCCACGCATCGATATACTGGGACGATTTTTAACCGTTTAGCCTCACGTTGAGTTTCGTGACACCCTGTTGTAGGCAAAATGGTTTGTTAAGAAGATCTTTGAGTTGCTTTTAGCAAAGCTATTTGGCAGATGTTGATTTGACAGTTCTTGGCAGATTATGAACTGTCATGTGAGCGACACTATGTTGCGGCTAAACGTTCACGCAGAAGTACTGGGTCATAGCTAATTCTATTTATTTTCCCAGGGTCTCGGCAAACTAGCGACGAAGTTCCCGACGATAGCGAACACATCGATCTACTGCCTGCGCGACTTCCTCGTGACCCCGTCGCCCATTCTCTTCAAGCTGCACAAGCTGGAACTCGAGAAGACTGGTAAAGAGCACATGAAAGTTACGCGTGAGTCCATGGTCATTGTCATTTCATCTGGGGCTGTAGAAAAAGTGATATATATTAGCGACAGCGATTGTCAACAAGCTTCATATGCCTTGGAAAAACTTAAATCCAACTATGCAATGGAAATAACACTATCATAGTTAAAAATTTAAACCGTACTTTGCGAAAATACACGGCTGGTGTTTAGGACTGTCTAAAGATAGCATTGAGGATCGCTGAATTAGATAATACTCTTTTTCTGTCCTTTTTTAAATAATATGTCGCGTCGTGGGTGACCGAGACGCGAAGCTCCGGGTTTTCTTCACAATCCAATATAGTTTTGGATGTGGACACTGTTGCAGGTACTTGAACGAACGATAATTTAAAATAACTTTATTCAGACCAACAGTTTAGACAGGAAACAGTCAACGTGCGTGGTTGGGCATTCAGCCGAGACTGCCTGAGCGCTAGAGCGACCACCTCTAGCCCCACCCGTACTCGCTGTCCCCTCTACCGACGATCGTGTCCAAGCGGTAGGCGCGCTTGCGTTTCCGATCACGTGATTATAAGGTTTCGAAACAATTTGTTAGATGGCGCTGTCCGTAGTCCCACAGTAGCGCCATCATTCTACGACAAATATAATATTCATAAACTAGAATTTTCTCCTCTTCCGTTTGAAATCGCACTCGAAACATTTTTTTGAATGTTACTCCGTCATAATTTTCGCTTTTGTTTTTACATTTTTTTTCGTATAAAACGAAGTCAAAAGTCAAAGTCAGAGTAAAAGTCAAAGTCAGAGTCAAAAGTCAAAGTCAAAAGTCAAAAAACAAATAAAATCATCAAACATCACACGGACGATAATAACAAGGCGACTCACTCCACACACTTACCAAAATCAGGTACGTAGTTTAGGCTTCACGTTGGAACATACATAGACTGCTAAAATCATAATCCTACCTTTTGGCTATGCCGTAGTCGGATAAAAAGACCAAAATGTTAGGGATTGACATGCGTTGTCGCAATAGGAGCGGGAGGGAGTGTCAGACTCTTACTGACTAAAACCCATCCGTGTTCCTCCAAATGCCCTTTGCGTTCCAGGGGCCGCGGTGATTCTTGCGAACAAATTCCGCAAACATGGTCACCTTATACTTCCGACTTATACTTCTTACTTATCGATACTGGTTATTGCTAATAGAATGTCGCTTTATCTATAGCCTCTTTTATCTCTGCCGCCTCTTTCTCACCATGTGGGCAAACGATCCTATTTTATATTATTCATTCCATAAAAATCGACTTTGCTCCCTGTAAATTAAGCTGATTTCAGTTTGACTATCCTTGTAGAAAGATCACATATTTCTAATATTTTTCCAAAAACTCATGGCTATTTGGTAAATATAATGGTTTTGGTTTTAATGGTCTGGTTTCTTTGGATAGTAATGGTGGTGGGACGTACATGGATGCGAGCAGCCCACAACAGAAGGACAATTCTCGTATTTTAAAACCGATGCAGTAAAGTCGCAATCTCATCTCGGCGCCAATAAATGTCAAAATGGGGATATTAGAAGTATTTAGTTTTAGAAAACCAGCGTCTGACAGCATCATTCTGTCTGACATGTCGCTGAAATGGACCACCTTTTTAGTGCAGCCGTGAGACACACACTAAGTTTTTGCCATACCTATACTTTTTTGTTATTTCTATAATAATAATATCGTTTATTGGACAAAATCAGAACTTAGCCTACTACAGTCTATGTACTGTGCGTGTTTCATGTATGTGCTAAATAAATATTATTCTTTCTTTTTATAAAGTCCTCGTGTACACGATGCCGCCGCCGCGCCGCCCCACGTGTGCTCTGTGTATACGAGAAGAGTAAAACCCACCGCCCCGCGCCGCCGCAAACCCCTTCGAAGATAATCACAAAACTTGACCTCGTCTTTTCGTAGATCGTATGAAATCCACCATGTTGCTCCCGTCGTATCAGAACAGGATGTACCTTTTCTGATGGTCTTACGACATTCATTTTACCATTTTCTATACCTACAGGGTGTTCCAGAAAGGTGTGGTCATATTTGAAGGTGATGTTGGGTAGCTGATGTACATTAAGGAAAAAAGGTCAAAACATAAAAAAAAATAAGAAAAAACGAGTAAAAAGTTATGAAGAAATGATTTTTCAAGCAGTTTGTTCCAGTTGGTGGCATTTAGGTACTTAAGTTCAATCACATTGATGTCACCAACTGCATTAGACTTGAAAATTCATTTCTTGGTTTTTTCGGGTCGTATTTAAAAATAAAAATTTTCTTTGACATATCAGCTACCCAACCCCCATATACCCCTTAAATATTATGATCACACCTTTTTGGAACATCCTGTATAGTAAACTACCACAAACTTCTTCTTTTCGTTAAATTGGACATGTCAATGCGACACGTGTGATCTTCGTGGCTAGTAATCTATTACTGACAACCATTTAGTGGAATGGTGAAATCAAGCGGCGACGGTTGACGCGGTTTTGGCGCGGCCGCGGCATCGTGTACACAAGCACTTAGACAAACACCAAAATTATATTTTCTTTTAAAAAATACTTTCTCAACTCCACTCCACACGACTCATTCGCCATGACCATAGCAAATTAAACCCTCGAATAATGTCAATAAGGAACAAGCTATAAATATCAGTTCAATATCAGATGCGGCTGAGTCGAGATTGAGCGGAGAAAATGAACTATAGGGATGAGATTACGATGCAAACGTGCCTTAAAAATACAGAAATTGCTCTTCAAATCGTTCTGGAAAATAGAAGTGGCCGTTGTCCAGCAGTGGGGGTCTCAAAGCTTAAATTACACATTATTCACAACATTTAACATAGTCAACCTTATTCCAGTTCAAGGCAAAGAGCTTCAAGGACTCACGGAAACTGGGGTGCCTGTGAAATCGACACCCTTCGAGAAGCTTCGAGACGCCGCCATAGAGAATCTGTGTGTGGCGCTTGAAGCGGCTTTGACTGTGGACCCTTACTGCGTACCTGCGCTTGTGGGGTCTGTTAGTAATCGGCTGTTTACGGCTGAGACAAGCGACAGGTAAAAATTAACTTTGTTGCTTTTCCTTTAAGGTTGATGAAAGCCTGGCGAGACGCTAGGCGAGCTTTGCAGATGGTCCTGCTATGGTTAAGCTTCTTGTCTCACTGGCAAACTTCAACGCGTGACAGCGTTGCAACGTTTGTCTGAGTTGCTAAAGTCGTAGCTTCACTAATTGTTGTGACAGTTTTGAACCTAACAAACTCTTTTCCAGAATGCAAAATAGAAATACACATTTACAAAACTGTTGTACAAATTATTACTTTTATATTAGACTGGGCAAAACTGAAAGCTGAGAGAAAATAAGCTTTTATTTAATTAACTGAATTATTGTTCCAGTGAATCATCCCTCATCAGTACGAATATAGTAATAATGTTGGGCCACGTCGCCGTCGCTCTGAAGGACACTCCAAAGACAACTGATACTATCCTACAGTTCTTTCAACAAAGGTAAGACATTTCATTGTAACGTAAAAAAATAATGTCACCTTCTAGTTTCCACTTCCTCTCTTCTTGCAATGCACAAAAAGGACTTTATTGACAAAGCTTCAAACATCAGTCAGTTTTCAAATAGTCTGATGCAGTTGGTTCAATCACAGATTTGATTCCATATTTCTTGATAGAGTTATTTTTTATGTTGTCGCTTCGAACCCTTTATTTTTATACCCCCTACTACATAGCTTTGTCACAAAAAAAAAATTAGAATAGATGTTCCTACTGGCGGCTGCATGTTGTGTTTTTTTTTCCTAGCCTCAAGGTGTCGATATCTACAAATCTAGTGGTACCATCATTTGTTATAATTATTAAAATCCATCACGAAGTGCTCTGTTTCCAGCTTTTAGAAAACACATATTTTTCCAGGTTATGCCGCGCCCCATCATCCTTAGACACCCTGATAGTGGACCAGCTGGGCTGCATGGCTCTGGCTAGCCCCGAGGGTCCAGCGCACGACGAGATCATGAGGATGTTCACCGTCATCACTGTGGAGGCCGCCAGCGCCGCCTATCACACCACTGATGATAAAAAGCAGTACAGGTAGATATAGTAGACTAGCAGGGCTGCATGGCAGTACAGGTCTGGTGTTAAAGATAGTGGCTCTTCTATACCATACCTCCCGTCAGAAGCATATTTCTCTCCCAGTTTGTTCAGGAAGAAGATGTGTAAAGTTCGAAAAAAAAATTGAGATTGCTGATGTCAAAAATGAGGTTGTTGATTCGAAATCCAAAATGGAAAAATTGAGTGTCGGTCCTAGGATTGATTCCTAGGTCATGGTTTTTTTATTGCACACATCTTGGAATCTGGATAAGGGCCGCCCGGTTTATAAAAACAGCCTCGCCCTCCATAACATGGGATTTAAACAAAACTGGCGAGAAGTGGACGTAGTACATACCCCTGTCTAGCTCTTTGGTTAATTTATTTATGTAAACTTTATGTACAATAATAGTACATGGGCGGACTTGATGCCACAAGGCATTCTCTACCAAACCAAACCTTTGGGTTGCCTGGTACTCTTTCACATAACATTGAATGATATTATCTGGTTTCCTCCAGACACGTGTCGGGCGCAGTGCTCAACGCGCTCGCCAACATCGCGGCCAACGTGCGCGGCACGAGCGCGCGCCTGGAGCTGCTGACGCGCCTGCTGGAGCTGTTCGTGCAGCTGGGGCTGGGCGGCGAGCGCGCCACGGACCGCTCGCCCGCGCCCGTCTTGAAGGCCTCGGGCAGTGCCGGCAATTTGGGAGTGCTTATACCGGTCATAGCGGTGAGTAATGTTCACGTGTGCGCTCGAATTTTTGTGTTTACTAAACCACATTCTGAACTGTGTTTGTTATTAGTTTCAATGCTTCGGGCAGTGCGGGCAATTTGGGTGTAGTTATTTATACCTGTTGTAGCTGTGATTAGTGTAAAGTAGCTCGAGTTTTTATAGTGTAGACCAAGCTGGAGATTGCGAGACGAGCTTGACTCCTACCGAAAGGCTTATGGAGGGTATGCGGTACAGAGAGTATAAAGTCTCGCAAATCTCTAGAAAAAAGAGGATTCTCCGACGGGACGGTTGTTGTGTTCGGCGGGCAACTGCCCGATAGTTGATATTCGGGCTGTTGTATCTGTTCAAATTGTACAGTAAACTCAGATATCGCGGTTCAGGATTTTGTTATGTTAGTTCGCAGCTGGCAGGATAGATGGCGTTTCGGGTCTTATTGTTGCGATGTAGATGCTGCTACGTTAATTTTTGTGGCGGGATTGATTCCGCTAGAGGCTGACCTGAACTAGCAAAGGTCAGAGATGTGTTGAAAAGGGGAGGGAGGCGTGTGCCGAGCAGTGGAACAAAAGGCATGAAAGTCGATGGAAAAAGATTTTGTCGAGCAAGTAAATGATTGGATGATACAGCCAGTAGCTTAAGAGGAAACTTTCTAGTTAGCTAGCTAGCAAAGGTCAGAGATGTGTTGAAAAGGGGAGGGAGGCCTTTGCCGATCAGCGGGACAAAAGGCATGACTGAAACTGATCTTATGTAGCGCTTCTTGCAAATAAAACTTGTTCGGATAAATAGTTCACATGAATCTAGTACATGCCTTTGAGAGCAACAGATTCGTCATATAGTGCTATAACTTTAATGATCCGGTTCCTAAAACTTGCTGGGTAAACCACTACGTGCGTTATTTATTTTTCTACGATAGCGCCCTGATAATCGGAAAAATATATCTTTACCTAGCAGTGGGACATAACAGTTGAATTAATTTTGCTCACCAAACCAAGAACTATTTCGAATATTGCCGTAAAAACATCCTTCTTAAACAGGTTCTAGTAAAAAGGCTGCCACCAATTAGAAATCCGAAGCCTCGTCTCCACAAGCTGTTCAAAGACTTCTGGCTATACTGCGTGGTCATGGGGTTCACTGCGGCTGAATCAGGTACTTATACGTCTATTTTAATTGAAGCTTTCACTTTGATAATTTATCTTTATACAAACTTCTTTGACTTACCCACGAATTAAATTTATGCTCAGTAATATTACATAAAGGACGTGGTGCGCGGGCGCGGATTTTTAAAATAATGTTCATTACATTTTCTTGTACATTAAACAAAGTAGACTTTCATGCTATTGGCGGATTTAAAGTCAAGCATTAGTCTTATCTTTATATTTTCATGAATTCGCGAAAAAAATCCACAAGGTGTATATTATTTTCAACAGTTATCTCTATATCGATTCCGACCATGGCGACCGATCTCAACGGAGACTAGCCATCGGCGCGAGACATATTATAGTGCACAAATATGTGCGCAAGCACAGGTGCACTCCCTCTCCCTTCACTCTCATATTCTGATAGCGCCGCAACCCGACACTCGCGACCAACGGCTTACCGTGCGCACTGAGGCACGGGGGTGTCACAACACCAACTTCCAAACTCCGGGCTGTCACAGAAATTCCCAATGGAAAAACTTGCCGATATTTAACTATGCAATTCCGTTGCACACTCCCCAAAATGCAACCGATAGAAAACCGACAGGCTAGCAACTCGGCGTCGACGCTCAAGATTTTAGAGCTTCTCGACGACTCACGACGACAGATTTTTTAAATACCTGCTTTTGTTTGCTCTACTTTTAATTGACGACAGCTGTCCTAGTAGCCACATACTGGACGACCAAATTTTTTTAATTTGAGATCCGACTGTCATTTTATTTATATGAACATAACTTACCCTGTTTTCTACTATATCTACTGTATGTGTGACGAAGGTCACAAATGTTTACTGACCAGAAAAAAATAATCAGAATAATAAATATCACGAGTTTGCTCGCAAATATATCCGCATCCGCGCACCCAATCCATAAAATTTCAACTAAAAGCAATTTCAAAACATAGCACTATTCTATCTCTATCAACTGTATATAATATATATTATTATACCATGTGATGTTACAATAGATGTATTTAAACGTCTTGTCTCTTCCTCTCGGTGACGCGTTTAGCCATGCGAAAGCGTGAGTAACCATGCTTCTAGAAGTATTGTAGATGTATGTTGTATGGATTTCTTTAGGTACATGAGTATTTTTTATGGTGGTGCTGTATTTACTGGTAATGTGTAGCGTTTATTTTGAGTTTGTGAGGTTATTATTGATGAATCTCTCAGTCTGACGAAGTATGCAGTTTCTTGTTAAAAATTCGCCCTTAGAAAAACCTTTTGGAATGGACCGCTACAAATCTTAATTAAAACAAACCTGCATCCCTACCATTAACCCCTTTTCTTTAAGGATGGGAAATCATCAAATGACGCCTTTTCCGCTGCGCCCAGAGCAGTCAGTGTCAGATCTTACTGACTAAAACCCATCCGTGTTCCTCCAAATACCCTTTGCGTTCCAGGGCCGCGGTGACTCTTTCGAACAAATTCAGCAACTCTTTTACCCCTGGAAAAATGTTATACAAACTGAACTCACCTTCTGGAGTTGTTGGGTAAAACTAGAATACTCGGGAGATCTTGCTAAAAAAATTCAATAACCTGAATTCTATACAAATTACCTTAGACGCAAAGTAAACATCCTTAATATTGGATGGAAATTGTGAGCTTAATTTTGAATCAAACGTCGTTGAATTTAAATGACAATGATTTAAAATTTACCTTGATTCAATGGTTAAAAAAAACTACTGTGATAAAAAACACACTATTGGTAGAAATAGCATCACCAACTTTAGCAGTGTAACAAAAACATATCGAAGTTCGATTAAACATTTGATCCAAGGTTTGTACAAAAGTTTGTAGTGTGTATTCATTTTTTTTTTTCGTTTTAGTCGTGTGTGCTTCTAGGTTTATTAGAAGGCAATGTTAGACGTAATTTAATTTTGTAGGTATTTAATAGATGATGCTTTGAGTGAGGAGTGATTTTTTTTTCGGCATTATTATTATAACGATCTGCGTGGAACACTTATCATTATAGACAATGATATTTTAAGTAAAAGGTGTCGATTTCTGTCAAAATGTGGCTAATTAGCCACATTTTTCTCGTCTTGTCTCTTTTCCGCTCCCGATAATTACGACATGCCGTCCTACTTCTACGTGTCATCTAACAGTGTGACATTGTGCCGTTCTTGAAGATCGAATGTTGTTTATGTAACCTATCTACACCTTTTTACTTATAATATCATTGATTATAGGGCCGATTTTTCAATAGATAGATAACTTTTACTGTCAAATCTAGTTTTGATAGCTTTTGTATCGAAAATATGTCAAAATGCCATGTTTGTTCTTCGTGTAAAAGTTATAGTTGAAAAATCAGCCCAGAGTTCAATAAATAAATCATCGACTTTGCCAAACTGTGTCCCGATTTTTAATAACAGAATGTTTGTCCATTCCGACTGATTATTCACATTCATTTGTAAAATAAATACATCTTGTCACTTGTATAAAAAAAAATGTGATGCTAATAATATCAAATCAAAATCTTCCATTATTTAGTAAAATATTCCCATCACAAAAATCACTTTTAGAACAGTAATAAAACCAACCCTAACTTCCACAGGCTTATGGCCGCAAGAATGGTACGCCGGAGTAAAAGAGATAGCAGTAAAATCTCCTTTCCTTGTCTCTCAAACGTCACTACGTTCAGAAATGCGCGAGCTTCAATACACGTCTGCCGTCCGCAACGACTCAGTATCGATTAACGAGCTCCAAGAGTTGAAGACTCAAATATCGAATCTGTTAGACCATCCGCCGGAAGTCACTGTGTTTGTTAATAAGTTGACATTTGCGCCGTGCATGTATCTTCTCAGTGTGTATTGGTTGGAGACTTTGAGGTGAGTGAAATTCTTTATTTAAATTTTTATCTTTCCGACCAGTATTACCTTAAGCCGGGTGGGTACACATTGGTGCAATGTAACATGTAATGCAACATGCAATGCAAGAATTTGACGTCCACATTGCTGCAATGTATCATGTAAAGTAACAGAATTCCCATAGTGTAGACGCCTTGCGCGCACGAACCGCGTCTACTACGCGCACGAACAGATTGTTGCAACTCTTGCGCGTAGCGACCCGAAATTTGTCGGTTTTTTCCCCGAACACAAAGAGGCGCGCAGTATGCGCGGAGCGTCAGTGTGGACAGGTTGTGTGGTGTGTACGGCTAGACGCGCGCGAACATGGAACAAGACGACGCTACTGCGGCGGAGGAGGCGGTTACATTTACGTGGAGTGAAGAAAAAGTGCTTCAATTAATTGAAGTGCACGGATCAAAGGAAATTTTGTGGAATCCACAACATGAGAATTTTTATAAAAAACATTTTAAAGAGGATGCATGGATGGAAATTGCTAATTTGATGGAAACAACACAAGAAAAATGTTACAGTAAAATGATTAGTATTTTATCATCCTACCGTCGTGAAAAAGCGAAGGAAAAGAAATCGAAAGGAACAAGAAAAGGTAAATAAATAATAATAATTTACTATTTATTATTTATTCATATACTTTATTCTTAGTACAATCGTAGGTTGGAAACCGCAAAAATGTTTGTGTATTGAAATGTAAATTGGCATAGCCGACTAATATTGAAATTGGCTTTTTTCTCTACAAAATGACAACTTTGACAACAACTACAATATTTTAATGGATTGAAATCACAAATTAATTATTAAATATTATTAATTATTATTAGTCAAGTTTACTTAAAAACAACTATGTTTAAAACTGACTGAATTATGTTTTTTATTTAATTTTTTTCATGATTATTATTTTATTTTTTCAGGTGCCTCGGAGACATACAAAAGTCGATGGTTTGCCTTTGATTCTTTGAAGTTCTTGGACAACCGTAACAAACCGAGAAAGAGAACGAACACGGTAAGTAAAACTGGATTGATTCTTTTACGAACATCTGTCTTGCCAATGAACCTTCCCTTCTTTCATAAAATAATCGGAGAGCTCATCTCTTAACGCATTCAAATGTGCAGGCGATCGTCGAGGAATATTTCTCATAGGTAGTAGTGATCTCATATCTTCATTATTTTGCCTACGTGTGTCTTCATTCGTAACTTCATCTTCAGTGTCATTCATATATGTATTTCTAGAGTGACGTCTCAAATAATTATGTAAAAGGACAATTGCCATAACCACTAGCTCAGCTTTATCAGGCTGTAAAAGCATTGGTTTTCTGAGAACTCTAAAGACAGACGATATGATACCAAATGCATTTTCAACAGTTCTTCTGGCTCTGCTTAGCCTGTAGTTGAATACTCTCTTTGAAGTGCCTTTTGGATGTGCCCCAGCATATGGTTTCATCAGATTTTCACTTAAAGCAAAGGCACTATCACCCACAAAGAAATATGGTATTGGAATATGTCTCCGTGGGAGTGAATCAGGTGATGGAAGGTTTATTGTACGATCTTCTATCATTTCACAGAGTTTTGTATCTTTAAAGATGCCACCATCTGAAATCCTTCCTTGGCATCCCACATCTACAAATAGAAAATTATAATCGGCGTCAACCAAAGCAAAAAGAACGATGCTAAAGAAGTTTTTATAGTTGTAGAATTCAGTTCCACTTTTGATAGGTGCCTCAAGCACAACATGTTTTCCGTCCAGTGCCCCTAAACAGTGTGGAAAATTCCACTTCTCTTCAAACTGTTTGCTTATGTTCAACCAAGTTTCTTCTGTCGTTGGAAGCTAAAACAAAAAACTTTTATTTAATTTATGGCTACGAGACAGTCATTGTACTTAGTAGCCCAACACTCGCTGGTGACAATTTTTGAGGTGCCATTATAGTGAGCATCTCTTGATTTTATTGCTAGCTATATTGAACTAGACTAAAAAACGAACTAAATATTTAGTCGTTTCGACATTTGTCCATCGGTGCCACGATACCTACCTTCCTGGAGAGTTATATCTACTATCTAGTAGTTTATATCAAGAGATGGGACCTACAGTTATAAATTATTTTTATGTTTTTCAGGAGGCGGTTCAACAACCGATTAATGAAGAAAATCTGCAGAACGAATTTGCTACTCCACGTACACGGTATGAACCTACGCGAGCTAAACAAGCAAAAAAAGATGAAAGCAGCAGTGTACTGGCCGATGAAGTGGGCATATTACAAACTACTGCCAATAAGTTGGGAAATTCAGGCGCTCCAGATTTAACTACAACTTTCGCTTCCTATATATCAGCTAAAATGAATACTTATTCCCTTCAAACCAGGAATTCGGTCGAACATGGAATTTTTGAAATTTTGATGAAGGCTGACAGAGGTTATTATGAATCATCATATCGACAGCAGGATAACTACCCCAGTTCATACCAAGAATCCTATTATGCATCACAGAAGAAAGGACAAGATTATGTGGATCTGACCGGATATGTTAATCGTCCTGGAACTTCCGGATTTAATCGTCCCTCGCCTTCCGCGCAAACTCCAGATACAAATCAAGCCGGACGCTATGGCTATACCACGGCAAGGAACGAAGAATATATGAACCAACAGCCATCGTCTGTAACGTCACTAGAATCTAACCAATCCTATGACGACTTTAATGATTTGATGTGATAATACTGTTCTTTAATTGACTTATTAAGAATAAAACTTACCTTGATATAATCTTTTAATTCCTCAATTATGGCGGAGCATACTTCTGTAATAATGCCACTTATGGCTTGTTTTGATACTCTGAAGGTATACTGTAAACTTGTGTAAGAGTCACCACTAGCTAAAAAACGAAGTGTTATTGCCAGTCTGTCTTGGATTGAAATTGGAGCCCTTAACTGTGTGCGATTCCGAAAAATTCTTGGTCCGACTAATCTGAGTAGATCTTCAAATGTCGTTGGACTCATCCTTAAGAAATTTTGAAATTGTCCAGTTAATCTCATATCGGCCATTAGTTTTGCACCAGCTCTCTGACTATACAACTCTGTACGCCACCAACGTCGATGTCTTCTGCGTTTTATCACATGATTCACTATTAATAATGAAGCACTGACTATCATCAGAGCCCGCAATTGGTCGTCACGATCCATTCCTTTGCGTGTTCTTTTGCAGACTGAGCGATCCGTTCGCGCGCATCTCGGAAACAGATGTGAGTAGGTACATGCGCGGTTCGTGCGCACGTTGTGCGCGCCCCGCGTCTACACTGATGCAATGCTCGTTTCGTGTTGCATTGCATGTTGCGTTGCAGCAGTCTGTACCCACCTTTAGGTGTCGTGTTGCCCAGTATGGGGTGTGGAGGTCACATCGTCGTGCCTTGAAAAATAATATTATTCAGGAATAACCGGTTACAGTGGAAGCCAGACTAGTTAGAGCAGCCGTAATCAACCTTTTTTCTCTCTGGGCGACATTGCGGTTCTACTATTGTCATGATGGGCCGCAAGAACCTACAGTAAAATAAAATTCTACATTTAATAGTATCCATACGAATGGGACTTTTGAATTTGTGACCAAAGGATCGTTTTCATATGGCATAGATCAACTTTTTCACGTTGATAGTGGGTGACGAATAGTCTCAGCACATCGTCAAGGAGTGAATCAGTACAGAATAGATATATACATGATTTATACACTGATACATATTGATACACTAACTTAATAATAGGTCTTTACCTATGAAATTGCCGTTTTGTATGAAAAAATTTAAACGAATTTTTTTCATGTATTTTTTATTTGTATTAATCGAAGTAATCACTCATGCAATACTCATATTCCATAATTACTCGAATTTTTAACGTATCCATGATGACGAAAAAGATTGAAATGCGATGAAAATGTAACACTAATCAATAAACAAATGACTACTTTTGGAAAAAAAAACCATGTTTTTAAAATAAAATTAATTTGAAATTAGAATTCTTAGCCAAACAAAAATTATTTTGATTTGTAATGGCCAGTACTGCAGAACGGCAATTTCATAGGTAAAGACCTAATATCATCATCATCATATCAGCCGAAAACCACAACATCCAGTACTTTTCGGCCCCATCGACCATCTGTTCTACGAGCAATGTGACTAAATGTAGAATCAATAATGTGCTAGGCTACAGGGCCACACCGAAAAGCTTGGCGGGCCGCAGGTTGAGTATAGCTGGGCTAGAGTGAAGCTTCAACGTAGCTGGGAAAAAGTTAGACAGATAATGGAACGTATTACGTTTTCACTGCTTTTTTTGGGGTCAGGTGTTTTTTTTTTAACCAGAGTGGGGTTCAGTTTCTCGCGACGAGAGTCTTCATCAGTGATTTCTAAGCGACTTGGATTATCGAAAACGAATACAATCGATTGTTCCATAAAACGTTTAAAATTAAAAAGTATTTTGACATTTCAGAGTAAGTAACTCGCCAGAACCAAGCTTGCAGCCAATCATAGAGTATTTGAGTGATTCAGCGTTACAAAAAGACAAGACTGGTATGTGGCAGTGTGTAGCCAGGTATGTAAAGTTTTCCTTTATTATTTACTAACATTTCGCCCGCGAAATCGTCCGCGTGGATTTAGTAGGTACTCAACAAGCTTCAACGCCCCCTCTACCCCCTTAAAGGTTAGTTTTGGAAAATTAAGCTTTTCATTAATTACCCAGACTTTTCTGCTGCTGATCTTTTCTGCTGCTGTCTCAGGATCAGCGCAACTGTCCACCCCGTTCACCCCGTTAGGGGTTGATTATGCAAAAATGCGATAGTTATCTACTACTTTTATAAGTGGATGGATGTTTGTTAGTCAATGACGCCAGAACGGCTGAACGGATCTGGATGAAATTTGGCACAGAGATAGGTTCATCATCATCATCATATCAGCCGAAAGACGTCTACTGCTGAACATATGTCTCCCCCAAGTGTCGACACAACAACCGGTCCTGTGCGTCTCGCATCCATCGGCTACCAGCGACCCTCACCAGGTCATCGGTCCACCTAATGGGAGGCCCATTGGCCATCTGTTCTGCGAGCAATGCGCCCTGCCCACTGCCACTTCAGGTTGGCGATCCTTCGGGCTGTGTCAGTAACCTTGGTTAAGTACCGAACGAGATAGGTTATAGTTCTGGAATAGCACATAGGTTACTTTCTACCCCGGGAGTATGTTCCCTTATGATAATTTCCGACATTCAAGCAGACGAATCCGCTGGAAGTAGATACCAAACCAATAAAACCGCAAATCATCACAGGCGAGCAGGCAGGTGATACGTAACTTCACTAAAATTGCATCATTTTCCAGTGTCGGCGACAAAGTATTCCAGAAGTTTCTCGACGTGATGTCTGACAAAGTTAAAGACGAATCTCGTGAAAGAGAACTGGAAGGCCACGCCCAGTTCCTATTGGTGAACTTCAACCATATACATAAGCAGATCAGGAGGGTGGCTGACAAGTGGCTCGCGGGATTGGTGGATAGGTTCCCGCATTTGTTGTGGAATTGTCGGGTAAGTAAGATGTTTTATAACAGATATACTGTTAAAACTACTACTGTAGAAATGCTAATTCTTCCAACTCAACAGACAGATGTGTTGCTGGGGAGTTTGTTGCGCCACTTCTTCTTCCCAGCTAAAGCACTAGGAAGTGGTGACGAGCGGGGCGTTTTCTTTTTGTAAACGTTGACGTTCAAAAAGTGCTGGCACTCAGCCTATTTTGAATACATGACTTTTGACTTTGTTTGTACAAGTTAAATTTGAAAAATGCATAAGGTTACATGGTTGGTTGGTGGTGGCTTGAGAAATGAATTCTTTGAAGGATTTGGGGGAGGCTCTCTCAAAGGCCTCTAGGCACTAAAATCCCAAATCCTTCTAGGTACTGTCCCACTGCTTGACAAAGACCCAGCGGTGAGACAGTATAGGCTCCATTTTTTTTTAAATTGAGACAAGCCCACCACACCACATTCGCAAGCCACTGCAACTTCTGAAGGCCAGAATCAACATTGGCGATCACCAGAAAAAACGCCGAGTCAATGAAGCTCGACGAGTCCCAGAGAAATGATTCAACTGTCTTGGATCCCGCAACCAAATTAATCAGAAAATACCTAATAGTATAGGCTAGGCTAATAGTATAGGCTGCATAAAAAGAAATAAAAATTTTGTGAATACTATATTGGAGAGTTTTAAACAGACGTAAGATTAAAATGGGGAGATTTGTTTTCCTAATCCTAAGCTAAATTCTATTCTTCCTGCTGGTACTTCCTTTTAAATTCAACTTTCGACTGTATTCGAAATATTCATTCTGTACTGAAAATTAATTATTTAAAAAAAAATCTTCGTCTGTGTGACATTTTCTTCCAAATGCAGTGCTCATTGCCAATCACACATCAATGGCTAGTTAAAATATCATATTATAATTGCACTATCCAAACTAAACTGAACCTTACTTTCCAGGTGCTATGGTCCATGTTAGACATCTTACAAGTTCTAAGCTTCAGCTTAGAACTAGACGCGAATCAAGAAACACCATTACTTAAAGTACCTGGCACAGACTTTACGTTACAACTACAAGACACTTTAGAAGGCAGAGAGGTAAGGGAAAACCAAACTTATTTTATTCATGAGAAGGTTTAATTTCGAATGAACGATAAATTAATAGAGATAGAACAGAAAATCAAATGAATAAGATTAGGAATCGATCGAATGACAAATGGTCAATTTTTTACTGAAAATCAACCTGAAGTTATACTACAAAAATTTTTAATATCAACTTTATAGCCTGAAAAATAAGGTTTAATATTAATCAATACATAAATGCTACGAACGTTTCAGTGTATCGTCAAAGATTTTGCTGATCGCTGCCACGGAATAGTTCAAGAGGCAATGAAATGGGCGCCTCAGTCTACACGATCTCATTTACAAGAATACTTAAACCAGGTAAGATATAAGTACTCGCAATTTTTGCAAATACTTAAAAATTTGCAATTTAACACACACATCAACACAGATGTCTTACCCAGGTCTGGAATTGCGGGTAAATATTGTGTTATTTATAAATTCGTTTCGTATTTCGAATCTTACTAAAGAAACAGATAATGTCCCGGCTAAACATACTCATAGTTTTAAATGAAATGATAATTATTTAGCCTTATTTCAGTTATCTGTAGTGTAGTTATAATCTCTAAAAATGGCAATTTTAAAATAATGAACTCTAGAAAATAAGGTCTGTTATGCCGTATGCGATACCATTTTAAAAAGAAATTGTTTTTCTCTTCACAGCTTTGTGCCTACATAGTGGTGAGATTATCTAATAAAAAAAAATATTTATCTACAAGTTTACCCTGCACAAAGGCTAGATTTTTTTGTCATGACACAATAGTTGGCATGTAGCGCAAAAAGGAATGATGTTAAAAGTCACCTAAGTACGAATACACGATGATTCCATTTCGTCCATTTTCGATTTCGTTCGGCTAAGGCCTTCTTATACAAAGAAGGCACGAGCATTAATCACCACGCTTGCTCAAGGCGGGTTGGCCTTACTACTAAGTATAGTAGGTACACGTCAAATCAATCAAAACTTTATTGTTGTTACTAAAGTTTCTCTCTGTACACAGGTCCCAAACTCAACTCTCTGGCATCACTGTGGCCTAGCACTCGCAACGGGGGCCTTACTCGGAGCAGCCGGACTAAACCGGATGTCCGCTCCGTTACCGCGCAGTGCGCTGGACAAGCGACCGCCTTGCGTCACACAAGACTCGGCCGCGCTGCTCGCTGTAGTGTCACAACGCAGCAGATATGCTGGCGAGGTCAGTACTTATACTTTAGTCATTATACATCAAACTGCTCAACAAAATGTTCGCTTCGTTACCGCAAAATGCACTCGAGAATCGACAAGTATTTTACGGAATCAAATTCTGTCTTTTTTTTTTGCAGATTGCCGGCGCCGTAAGTGCAGAAGGTGGCGGAGAAGCAGCGCTATGGCGAGTAGGGGCCCGTTTGCACACCGCTCTAAGGGAGGCCTGCAGCAGTGGCAGCGAGACCTCCCACAGGGCCGCACTGTGGCGTGCTACGGCGCTACTAGTGCACGCCAGACATCACTCCCCGCATGCGGCGCACTCGCACACCGCGCCCACTGCGCGGGGCCTGTTGCACTCTGTCGGTGAGTGTATCTATTGTAAGGGACGCCTGCAGCAGTGGCAGCGAGACCTCCCACAGGGCCGCACTGTGGCGTGCTACGGCGCTACTAGTGCACGCCAGACATCACTCCCCGCATGCGGCGCACTCGCACACCGCGCCCACTGCGCGGGGCCTGTTGCACTCTGTCGGTGAGTGTATCTATTGTAAGGGACGCCTGCAGCAGTGGCAGCGAGACCTCCCACAGGGCCGCACTGTGGCGTGCTACGGCGCTACTAGTGCACGCCAGACATCACTCCCCGCATGCGGCGCACTCGCACACCGCGCCCACTGCGCGGGGCCTGTTGCACTCTGTCGGTGAGTGTATCTAATGTAAGGGACGCCTGCAGCAGTGGCAGCGAGACCTCCCACAGGGCCGCACTGTGGCGTGCTACGGCGCTACTAGTGCACGCCAGACATCACTCCCCGCATGCGGCGCACTCGCACACCGCGCCCACTGCGCGGGGCCTGTTGCACTCTGTCGGTGAGTGTATCTATTGTAAGGGACGCCTGCAGCAGTGGCAGCGAGACCTCCCACAGGGCCGCACTGTGGCGTGCTACGGCGCTACTAGTGCACGCCAGACATCACTCCCCGCATGCGGCGCACTCGCACACCGCGCCCACTGCGCGGGGCCTGTTGCACTCTGTCGGTGAGTGTATCTATTGTAAGGGACGCCTGCAGCAGTGGCAGCGAGACCTCCCACAGGGCCGCACTGTGGCGTGCTACGGCGCTACTAGTGCACGCCAGACATCACTCCCCGCATGCGGCGCACTCGCACACCGCGCCCACTGCGCGGGGCCTGTTGCACTCTGTCGGTGAGTGTATCTATTGTAAGGGACGCCTGCAGCAGTGGCAGCGAGACCTCCCACAGGGCCGCACTGTGGCGTGCTACGGCGCTACTAGTGCACGCCAGACATCACTCCCCGCATGCGGCGCACTCGCACACCGCGCCCACTGCGCGGGGCCTGTTGCACTCTGTCGGTGAGTGTATCTATTGTAAGGGACGCCTGCAGCAGTGGCAGCGAGACCTCCCACAGGGCCGCACTGTGGCGTGCTACGGCGCTACTAGTGCACGCCAGACATCACTCCCCGCATGCGGCGCACTCGCACACCGCGCCCACTGCGCGGGGCCTGTTGCACTCTGTCGGTGAGTGTATCTATTGTAAGGGACGCCTGCAGCAGTGGCAGCGAGACCTCCCACAGGGCCGCACTGTGGCGTGCTACGGCGCTACTAGTGCACGCCAGACATCACTCCCCGCATGCGGCGCACTCGCACACCGCGCCCACTGCGCGGGGCCTGTTGCACTCTGTCGGTGAGTGTATCTATTGTAAGGGACGCCTGCAGCAGTGGCAGCGAGACCTCCCACAGGGCCGCACTGTGGCGTGCTACGGCGCTACTAGTGCACGCCAGACATCACTCCCCGCATGCGGCGCACTCGCACACCGCGCCCACTGCGCGGGGCCTGTTGCACTCTGTCGGTGAGTGTATCTATTGTAAGGGACGCCTGCAGCAGTGGCAGCGAGACCTCCCACAGGGCCGCACTGTGGCGTGCTACGGCGCTACTAGTGCACGCCAGACATCACTCCCCGCATGCGGCGCACTCGCACACCGCGCCCACTGCGCGGGGCCTGTTGCACTCTGTCGGTGAGTGTATCTATTGTAAGGGACGCCTGCAGCAGTGGCAGCGAGACCTCCCACAGGGCCGCACTGTGGCGTGCTACGGCGCTACTAGTGCACGCCAGACATCACTCCCCGCATGCGGCGCACTCGCACACCGCGCCCACTGCGCGGGGCCTGTTGCACTCTGTCGGTGAGTGTATCTATTGTAAGGGACGCCTGCAGCAGTGGCAGCGAGACCTCCCACAGGGCCGCACTGTGGCGTGCTACGGCGCTACTAGTGCACGCCAGACATCACTCCCCGCATGCGGCGCACTCGCACACCGCGCCCACTGCGCGGGGCCTGTTGCACTCTGTCGGTGAGTGTATCTAATGTAAGGGACGCCTGCAGCAGTGGCAGCGAGACCTCCCACAGGGCCGCACTGTGGCGTGCTACGGCGCTACTAGTGCACGCCAGACATCACTCCCCGCATGCGGCGCACTCGCACATGGAAACGCACAGGGGTGCAGTTTTCAATTGTGTTTTTTCGAAGTAAATACTTTTTCTACCATATTATATTATTCTTAACTATCCTTTACATCTCCACAGCATGGTCTCAAGTAGAGATCTTCACGGAGGACGCAGTTACTACAGCAGTAGAGTGCTGGCAGTGGCTTACCACTTCCCGGCCGGACCTGGAGATCAGACTAATGCAGGAGATATTCTCCGCGTGGCAGAGCACCGTAGATCGGAAGATGGGGCTGTTCTCCAAGCAGAGCGATGAGATCAGTCCGTTGGCTGCTCATGAAGGTGAGTTACACTATCTCCTTTTGTTGCAGCATTAAAACATATTGAAGGATGTAGCTCTGCCTGCCGGTCTGCCTGTCTGCCTGTCTGTTACCTCTTCACGCATTAACGGATTTAGATGAAACTTGACATACGGGTGAACCCATCCCTTGGAGTAGGACATTGTATTTTTAGTCTTTTCATCCCGGGAGGACGTTTTCTGGTGATATTTTTTTCCATACGCGCGGGTGAACCCACTGGCAGAAGCTAGTTTACTTTAAAATGGCATGTAATTAAATCGATATCTGTATTTTCCCTTTTTTCGAACAAAATATTTCAAAGTTAAATCAAAAATACTGACTTGCACACAAATTATGCACACTAAATAAATCATATTAGATATACTGTTTAATGGTATTTGCAGAACTGTTTTACTGAACGAATATTTGGCAAATGATATTTCTGGGTGTTTTAAAAAAAAATAACCACGAAGGGGATGGCGGGGTCTGTTCGCTCGCTTCGCTCGCTCACTTGACCCCGCCATCCCCTTCTAACCTAACCTGTCCGAGTCGGGGTGCCCAATGACCGGCTACTATTATAACCATGGTAACCACCTGCTATTTCAGGGAAGTGCAATTTAGAGTGCAAGTTATTATTTTTGATAAACAATTCGTATTTTTGTTTTATAAATCATAAATCCGATGTATGAACCACATTTTTGGTGTGAATTCGATAAAAAGGTCATCTCGTTTTGGATGATTTTTTTAGTTTTTTTTGTAAGACATGTTTAGTTAATCAATTGGGTTTTTTTGCACAGCATTCTTTTTTCTGGTATGCATTCAGTAAATTAGTGGAGTGACCTAGTGTGCTGAAAAATTATACAGATGTGCATTTAAAAATATCCCCTTTAAAATTATGTTTTCAAGGGTAGTCTAAGAAATATTTTTTTATTTTATTTTATTTATTTTGCTTATTTTTAATACACACACATATTACACAGATCAGGATGGTCGGTGATCCCCAAATTAGATATTTGCCTGTATCTTGTGGGTCCGAGTTGCCACATTTTTAGACATTTTTAGATTCGACGAGATGGTTGAAAAATAAAAACATAATTAAAACTAAGTAATATAAAACAACAAAAAACTTTTTTTTATTATTATTATTGATAGGCACGCGCTTGACCTCTATCTCACCTGATGGTAAGCGATGATGTGATTAATCTTAATCATACTTACTTCTCGACATTGTTGACTAGAATAGATAAGTAAATAAATAATATACTTATAATAATTAAATCAAAACAAGATGCGTTAAAAAAAAGCGATCAAGAAATAAAATCAACTAATCTTGACGTTAAAATTCTTTATTTAGTACTTTGAGGTTTTGTAACTGTAGTTTGGAAAATTTTCTTTGTGTGGAACAAAAAATATTATCAAAACAAGTAGAAGATAGAATTACGTAGAAAAAAGACTCCTTCTTTTCCTGGTTGTGTGACGACGCAGTCCTTTTTTTTTTTGAGGATTGGAAATCATCAAATGACTTCTCCCGCTCTGGGTGGTGGGGCAGGGAGTGTCAGACTTCTACTGACTAAAACCCACCCTTAGTCCTCCTAGTGCCTTTCTTCCCAGGGCCGCGGTAACTCTTTCGAACATATTCCGCAACCCTGGCAGGGACGACGCAGTCTAGTTAGATTTCACAATTCTTTGTTTCCCCAAGCCAGTGTCGAGTATAATAGTATAAGGATAGGATTTTAATTTATTTACGTATTTTTATTTAATTATTACATTTTGCTTTTACTAAAAACACCAGGTGCAAAACTAGAACCTCGTCCACCCTTCGTGGCCCCCCACGCGGTGTGGGTTCGATACTTGTGCGAGGTAGCTGAGACTGCAAAATACAACAGCTTGGAAAAAGTGGAGATGCTGGCCAGTTTGCTGCATAGGTAAGTATTGAGTGTAATGAAAATTGGACTTAATAAAGATCTTATAGTACTCGTATAAGTAAATTAAATGTCTCTCTTCTGCCTAGCCTTTTCCCAACTTTATTGGGGTCGGCTTTCACTCAAACCGGATTCAGCTGAACGAACGGCCGCTCCACGTAAAATACTGGTATATTTTACGTGGAGCGGCTGCCTACCAGACCTCTACAACCCATTAACTGGGTTACACGGTACTTCTTGGCAAGACGAGTCAGATTTTTTTATAAGTGAATTAAATGTATTTATGTTAATTTTAGGTCACTACCGATCACTGTGGGAGATGTACGAGACCACATAAACAGGCACGTTGAAGCTGTTGGAGTAAGATTTAGGTAAGTTATTGAAAAACAAACTCTATTACATTGAGCTTATGGACTTATTTCTCCGTGGTTTTCACGCGACCCATGCGTCAGTCTCTTACTGGATGAGAATAGTCAGTTGGTCACTCGTCACGATATCACATTTTAGACGTTGCCGCTCAATATGTCTAGATTTTGCGTATGGTGTCGGACGTAAAAGAATAGCACCATCCCATCACTTCCCGCGGGTGTCATATGAGGCGACTAAGGGACTCACCAGAGAATGGGCAGCAGCATTCTCTGTAGGTACATTGCTACAGCTACACTGCGATCGCCAACCCACTTGCCAAGGGGGAGCATTTGGGGGAGGCCTATGTCCAGAGGACGTCTTTCGGCTGAGATGATGATGCCTAGCCTTTTCCCAAATATATCGGGGTCGGTTTTCAGTCTAACGGGATGCAGCTGACTACTAGAACTTTTTATTTGGAGCGACTGTGCAACACCGCTCAAGCCCAACATGTGAAAATTCCCTAATATAAAGTAAATCTTATGTAATAGGTAAATAAACATTAAATTCGCGATTAATTCGCGACACACCGGTGTGTTGCCGGGGCCGGACAGGTTAACGTGGCACGGTGGAATCTCGGTACGTAATGGATGGTCACCCATCCACAGTTCGGCCTCGGCAAGCGCTGCTTAAGGTTGAACTAGCCGCGGACTCGAACTCGCTGGTAAGCGTGGCCAAAAAGCATGCTGTCTCACCGGGCATCGTGCCTGACAGAGACAGTATCATTGATGAGCATTAAAATGCTAATCTAAACGCACAATGTCTAGTTTCAACGCTCAAAATACCGTTCCGAACGAAAACAACGTTAGACGATGCACGAAAAGTCTATTGGAAGGTTGAGTTTTATGAAAAAACCACTGCACAAATCCATTACAAATAAAGTTTATTGAACTCTTCTACAATTGAGGTTTGTCGGTGCCGACTTTTTTTTGAGATTTTACACTTCTTTTATTACTTATTTACGCCCGAAGTTGCGTTAAAATTAACAAAAAAAAACGAATCTTTGTTGGCTTATAACTTTTTAATGGCTTTTTATTTTACTATTCTGTTTCCGTACTGACAAAATTAATAGTGAGATAAAACGATGTCATGCTTAACTTTGAATGTATAATGTCAAACAGTGGAGTAATACCCCACCAAAATTTGTATGGACAAAATATCGAAAAGTGTAACCTTAACCATCAATAATAATATTAAAAACTTTATTGTCAGGCAACTAAGCCCCATCGAAAAAAATAAACAATATAATTTATTTTAACAAATAAACCCCACTTTTATGTCGCACGTCTGCTGGAAAATTTCTTTTGAAATAAACAGTACCTTTGTGCTCTTTACTCTGTGTTCAATGTTTTTTTAAAGTTTATTGTGTGTACATAAATAAATAAATACTTATCAAAAATAGTACAACTAGCTAATTTAATTTGAATTATTGAGTGTTGAAGTTTTTGTAAGTCGACCGTAAATGTTTCCCACAGACTCCTATCCTGCGGCCTGTCCCTCCTGCAGGGCGACATCCTGCCCCGCTCCATCGCGCGCAACATCCTGCGCGAGCGAGTGTACGCGGCCTGCCTGGACTACTTCTGTCGCGGCCCCACGTGCCCCGCCAAGGGCTCCAACGCGCTGAGGGAGGATATCATCTCGCTCATCAAGTTCTGGCAGCTCATGCACTCCGATAAGAAGTATTTGAAGAGCAGTGATATTGGAGGTAAGTCTTCAGCATCATCTTTCAAACTAAAGTTTTCCACTTGACTTAGGTCTCCCCCAAACGTCGCTGCGTCAACCTCTATGATATGCGCTTCGGTATTCTTCGTGTTTCCGAATTATCACGAACGCCGCGCCACGCGAGTAACCCCGATAGAGGTAAAAAGCTTCTTAGATTTGTTCTGTCGCGCATTTGAGTAATGCTTCTAGTATTGCGCGTTCGTATTTCTGGAGATGGACGATGAATCCCGAAGCATTTATTGCGGTGTATGTATGTAAAGCTTGTCTGGACTACTCCGCGCGAATAACCCCTCTGAGATGAAAGCTTCTTGTTTACTGCAGCGCTTTGTGGTAATGCTCATAGCACTGCATCTTCGTATTTTCCGGAGATAGACGACGATTCCCGAAGCGTTCCATCGCGCTGCGCGAGTATATCATATTATTATCACTCATCAATTTCTGGTAGCTCATGCATTCAGATAAGATCTCTATTAGATCTCAAGATTGTGCGATCGTATTTCCGAAGATAGTCGATAATTCCCGAAGCGTTTCTTGCAATGTCTTTCTCACGCATTCAGATAAGAAGTATTTGAAGACCAGAGATATTGGAGGTAAGTCTTCATCACCATACTTCAGTTGAAAGATGTCCACTGCTGGGCACAGGTGTTCTCAAAGCGTCGCGTGTATGAGCAGACATATCAACCAGAACTAGGCAAAGCAAAATGATGCCTAAATAGTAATGTTATAAAATTTAGATTAGATTGTTGTAAGTGCAATGCCGTACAGCTCTAGAATCAAATGTCACTTCTGTTTCAGGTGAATTTGAGCTCATGGGTCGGAGCAGTAACCACAGCATCTACACGTCGAACTCTCCGATCGACAACCGGTCATCTGTCAACAGCGATATAGGCAGTCGGCAGACTACGGGATGGATAAATACGGTAAGTTTTGTAAATTGATCTTTACCTATGTGTGTTGGACTTAAATAACCATTGCTGAACAGCGGCCCTACCATGACGTGTTAAAGTGTGAGTCGTTCGAGCGAGAAGGAGGGATGGAGCTACATAGGGTGTATAGCTCCATCCCTCCTTCTCGCTCGAACGACTCACGCTTTAACACGTCATGGTAGGGCCACAGGATCTTCAAAATATATGGAACTCTATCCTTGTTTATTTGCAAAATTACAGAAGACCTGGATGAAGAAGGGAAGTGAAGGGCTTTGCCATTTTTTTTTGGGTTTTTTTTTTTCACTTTTTTATGGATAGGAAATCATCAAATGACTCCTTTCACTCCTGGCGGAGCGGGAGTTAGTGTCAGACTCTTACTGAATAAAACCCATTCGTGTTCCTCCTCATGCCCTTTGCATTCCAGGGCCGCGGTGACTCTTTCGAATAAATTTCGCAACGGGGCTTTGCCCTGCAGTGAGAAAGCACATGGCTCATAATAATAATAAAGACGGAGGTTCGCAATTTGACCGTCTTTTTTTGTATTGTGTAAAGAGTTATTGTAAAAAAAAAAAAAAAGTAAAAGTAAAAAGTTTTATTTTGGAACATAGACAGTTCGACTCAAATACAAAGAAAACGATGATAGCTGCAAAAGTTTATAACTGTGTCGCAGCTATCAACGCCCATCTAGACAAGAAATAAATTTGTTCCAGACTTATACTAAACATACATTGTTGGAGTAAACTTGGGTGTGTGGGGGTGTGTGTGTGGAAGGGAGTGGGCGTGTATGTGAGGATGGGTGTGCTTTTTGTAGAGTGTGAGGGGTGTGTGCGTGTATGTGAGTGAAAGTTTGGGTGTGTGTCAGTGTTTGTGTTAGCTAAGTTTCCACAATTCTCTCAGTTGCGTCATATGACATTGCTTTCAACCACTCAGTCAACTTCTTCCTCAAGAGACTACGGGGAAATCGGTAGATATCTAAGGTCTTATTTATGCTGTTATAGAGCTTGGAGCTGATATACCTGAAATTTCTTCTCGCTACTGCTGTCCCACAGGGAACATTTTTGCAAACTCTGTCAGAAAGGCGTTTAGCAGTACTATAAGTTGGGTCGTAGTGTATCAGTTTGTGTTTTCGGAGTACAGTCTGTAATACGAAGAGCTGCCTAACTGTGAGGACCTTGCAATGTAAATAGAGGTCAGATGTCGGATAGCGGATTGGTTTCTTTGATAAAACCTTTAGTACGGCCCTCTGCGCCCTTTCCAGACGTAGCATGGTAGTTTTGTGCGCTCCTCTCCACGAGGTCACGCAATACCCAAGGACTGATTGAGCGAGAGCTAGGTAGACAGTTATCAGACATTTGAAGTCAGCAACCCCCCTAAGTTTTTTAAATATATAAATTAACCCATTGTCTTAAACAACTTCAGCGTAAGAGAAGCAGGAAACGAAACATTTATCTGTTTTTTAAGAACTCTGTTCTTACAAAAAAAAAACAAAGAAATGTTTCTAGGGAGTTTGTTGCGCTGCTGCTTCCTCGATCAAACAAAATGGAAATGATGATGTAGACGCTCTAAAAATGCAACTTCTTAAATTGAATATTTTTTTGTAAAACCATACTGAACAAATGGTAGCAATTCTAACTAATATCATAAATTTGAAAATAGCTTTGCTCATAACAACAGATGTTGCGGAATTTGTTCGAAAGAGTCACCGCGGCCCTGAAACGCAAAGGGCACTAGGAGGAGCACGGATGGGTTTTAGTCAGTAAGAGTCTGACACTTCCTCCCGCTCCAGAGCGGAAGGAGTCATTCGATGATTTCCCATCCATAAAAAGGTTCTGTTACCTCGTCACGCCTTATCAAACGGAATGGTTGAAACTTGGCACACTGGTAGACCATGTCGTCGATAGCGTTCTTTTTATCCCGGCAGTGTGTTCCCTTGGGCCAATTTTTGACATTCACACGGGCGAAGCTGTACCAGGCAATATACTATACATTCTTCTATCTACAGGTGCCCATGTCGACAACAACGCTTAGCAGTGGAGCGGGCAGCATAGCGGGCAAGCGTTCCAACCGCAGCGTGAAGCCGCCCGCCAAGCCACAGGACACCTTCGTCAAGGATTACGTTAGAAAGAGGAACCTTATACTGGAACTTATGGTGAGTGATACATTGGAGATGACAGTACTACCCGTACGCGTTAATTTGGCACCTGGCTCGAATTACGTTTTGTTATTTAAATTTAAATTGAACGATTCGATTTCGATGAAAATAATATAAACGCATCGGTAACAGTGATGCTAACGCGTTTATATTGTTTTCATCGAAAATAATTTAAATTAAAACCTCAAAACGTCATTCGAAATAGATATAGTAGGTTGTCTATCGGCCGCTTTCTATAACATATCTCAATCCCAATCTTGATCCCGATCCTTGTCTGTAACCAATCAAAGGTGAGGATTGTGTGGTGAAGGACACAAACTCGGCCGTTGATTGGTTACAGACAAGGATCGGGATCAAGATTGGGATTGAGATATGTTATAGAAAGCGGCCGATAGACAACAATGATTCTAAGCACTGGAGTGGGCAGCATAGCAGGTAAGCGTTCTAACCGCAGCGTGAAGCCGCCCGCCGTGTATGTCGGATGCGTTTTTTTTTTTTTTTTTAATTTAAAATATTTTGGCACATTTGAAATGTAATTTAATATACTTACCTACCTGCTAATGTAATGTTTGTATGCCACTTACTGTGGCAAGACACAGAGACCCATTACCCTGTAAACCTGTTCCACCTTTTTTACCTGTGTACACAAATAAACGGATTTGATTTATTTGCTCCCGATGTGCGTTTATCGAAAATTTTAGATAGTATAGCTGTTATTATTCGCTGAGCGTTTACGTAATTTTACGAAAATTCCGATCGACCTCTTTTTAACCTTATCACTAAGGTCTTAAGGTACAAATGCCGGTAAAATTTCTGGTAGTACGACGTTCGTGGTATGTGAACCGGTTAAATACAAGATTTGTAATATAGACTTTCAAGATTTACCACTTTTCAGTAGTTTTTTAATTCTTTTCAGCGCTCACTCACTCACACAATCGCAAAGCTTATGTCTCGCACTACGGGCTGTAGCCCAGCACGCGATAAACACTATTTTCCTTTGAAACTTTTTGACACTTTACGTACCTTTTGTTCCTTCCCCAGGCAGTAGAAATAGAATTCCTAGTAACCTGGCACAATCCGCACGGTCGTCCAGAGCAGGCCGTCCCTGGAGAAGACAACATCAACACCTGGCGCTCCAAGCCCAACCTGGAGCGGACCTGGCGCGACTACGCCAAGCTGGCCTGGGACATCAGTCCCACACTCGCCGTCTTCCTACCCGAGAGGTAAGCAAAAAATATATATAATAGAAAACAAATTCGTAAGTACATACCTCCACTATATAAGTTACATGATGATGATGAAATAGTTATTTATGATATTAGTGCGGTAAGTTGGTTTTTACAAACGAGTAGACGAATGTAAGCACGAGACGAAGTCGAGGGCTTACCATAGTTACGAGTTTGTAAAAACCAAATCCGCACGTGTGACATACAACGTTTTTCGACACATTTGCGAGAAAACATTACAATAAGTAATGAAACAAACTTTTTGTCTCTAGAAATCAGTGGGAAAGTCGCAACAATCTTTGACGTTTCTAATACGAAAATGGCGCGAATTTGCAAAGGGCGCCACATGCACGTGGTGAAAATTAGAACCACATACTTTATTTATCTTCTCTCATTTTCTCTATAATATTAAAATGAGACAAACGTATACAGCAAAAGCGCTTCCAAGGAGGTTCGATTATTTAGCTTATCTATTCTCGTGATGTGAAACTCCTTGGTGGAATTCTTATTAATTTTTATGGAAATTAAAAAAAAACCGTAAAGAATACGCACGGCGCTATACAACGGAGTTTGCGGTAAAATATGTACTTAGGTGAGAGTACCTACTTTGCCGCACGCTCTATTGTGTGGTGCATAATTTTTAACTTTCGAACAATGCATAAAGGCTTCGTAAATGCATTTTTTGAACAAATATGTTGAAAAAAATGTTACATAATGTGACACAATGGGCGCCCTTATCCCTAAAAGATAATAGGGTAGATGACTAAAAATCTAATTAGTCCGTCAGATGGATTTCCAAAAAATATTAGACACGTATTTTTTCTTTTTTCACGTAAACAAAAAATGAAAACGATACAAAGCATTGAAAATCGTGTGACGTCGTTGTAAGTACACTTTTATACGAACTCGTGACTTCACAACCCCCCACTCCTGATCTTTGATGCGTTGTATCTACGTCTTTTTTATTGATTTGATAAAACAAAAAATACTTGTCCACTATTTTTCGATTATCTAATTTAAGTGATGAACTAGATCGAATCATATATTTTTTGACCAGATATCATCCCTATTGTATATAGCGTTTGTATTATCTGAATAAATAAGCAGAGGAGTCATCACTCATACTTTTCTTCTCGCATCCAACGGTCAAATCCGTGACCGTCAATAGGTCCATCATTTGTTAAGTAATATGGGAACGTTCTTACTAACAATTTTTGGATCTGCTATTGAAAATTATATTGAGATTACATTATGATATAAAAAAGTCAATGACCTGACCTGGTTCGCGACCACCCTCCCACCGGAGTTCGGCGTCAAGCAGCCTGCTGTGTTTCGTCGACGCGTGGGAGTACCAGTGCCTCAAGGCATCTTCTTGGCACGCTCGCTTTATCATGGACCTCATCTATCGCTTTCCATCAGGCGTGATCGAGGTCAAGAGCCCATTCATAAATAAAAAAAAAAACTCGGTTATTATGCAAACAACTTAGTAACTAGTGTTAGTACTTATAACTACCAGGAAAATACAACAATGATTTATATGTCCCAGAACTTAAGACTCAAATTGTGTTTGTTTTTAGGTTAAAGCATGAGGGCATAGTATTCGAGATTCGTCGCAAAGTGCAAGCTCAACCAACTGCAGTTTGTCACGTACCGCAAGCGTTGAAGTATTTAGTAACGACTGAGACACTACTAAATGATGCTCATGAGGTAAGAGAATCTAACGTCTAATTCCTCCCCCACAACCGTTTTACTACCTTCCGAGAGCTGGTAAAAATGGAGTAAATAACAAAACCCGTGCCCTGAAAATCGCGATAATCAGACCATGAAAAAGATCCTACTCACACGCACAAAACGTTTTGGGAAAACATTAATTGTGCGTACAGCTAAGGAGTGGAATTCCCCGCCAGAGTGTGTTTCCTGATACAACCTGGAAGTCTTTAAGTCAAGAGTGAATAGGTTACTTCTAGGCAAGCGTGCTCCATCTTCGGCCACATCATCGCTTACTATCACATGAGATAGTGGTCAAGTGCGTGCCTATCAATAATAATAAAAAAAAGATGGCGGGACAACTAGTCTTTCTTAATAATTGGGAAAAAGTTTCACGAAACCGGAAACAATAATGGAGGCACTTGTCCAGCAGTGGGACGGTTCGGGTTTCATGACAATTTGGCTACGAGTGGCTGCGTAGAGTCAAAATTACGAACAAACTGCAACTGCGCATGCGCAAGAGACATGGGGCGGGGATTAATTTTAGTCTCAGTCTTACGTTTACGTTCGATGCATGCTTGCGTCCCGCTTGCTCCCGTCTACGTGACTGCACCAAGCGATCTTTGCAAATGGCTAACTTCAGAGGGGCAAAGTTATTTGACGAGAATTGTAACTACATATTTGGACACTAGATACAGTAAGACAGCGCCGAGTGGTTTTGTCGAAACTGAAACTACAAAAAATACCGAAAAACCCAGAAATAATTAGAAAAACAATTTCTAATTATTTCGGATCTGGCAGTCTACGCACTTTTGAAAATGTCATCTGTGTACACAATAAACTCAAATGTCGACGTCATTGGTACCTATCGATGGAAAATAAAACTTCAACCTTACCACATGGTGCTTGGTTGAACTGGGCTCACGTGATCTTACGCTTCGCCACTGTCAGTTTTATTACGAAGAGAAATTAATAATCGCAAGGCCGGAACGTTTTAATTTGAGAAGTATTCAGCTTGTGCTTCGTTGAAAAGTTTGTTCGTTTTTATGACAGCGTCAGTTATATTTAGAAACAAAGCAGAACTTCGATCAACTATACCATTGTTGATCGAAGACGCAGAAAGATAGTTTTTAATCCACTTGATATTCTGAAATGCTAATCGGTAAATATTCACCGTGAAAGCTTAAGTGAAGTGAACATGCAATGAGCTGTCAATAAATTCAATCGAGTTCACCCCGACTAAGCTATCACGATGAGATTTTTTCAGAATAGACCGGCTGGTCTCGCCTCTCAGTTTCAATATCCCAAAATGAAAATCTACTCTTTTCATAACAACCTCCTTATTCGTACTCCAGCTCGTCCACATGATAACCTGGGCCCGAGTGAGCCCGGTAGAAGCGCTGTCGTACTTCAGCCGGCAGTACCCGCCGCACCCGCTGTCTGCGCAGGCGGCCGTCAGCACTCTGACGTCATACCCGTCGTCCGCCGTGCTGCTGTACATCCCGCAGCTGGTGCAGGCGCTGCGCCACGACACTGTGAGTTCATACCAAGCTAAAATGGCTCTTAAAAATATCGAGTACTTCTAAGTTCCTCTTATTTACATAAAAAAAGAATTCAATTCGCATATTACCGGTTTGGAATGTTTTTGTTCATGTGCTTTTTTTTTCAGATGGGCTACGTAGCAGAACTAATAAAGTCACTATCGAAGAAATCTCAAGTGGTGGCTCATCAGCTGATCTGGAACATGCACACCAATATGTATACAGACGAGGAAATGCAAAACAAGGATCGTAAGTCGTATTGCTTTAGTTAAATTTAATAGCAACAAGAGGGGCCAACCGCCATCCACAGCATTACCGAGACCCGTACACGGCACGACACGCACGTCGTACGGGTCTCGTGTACATGTTAAGCCTTCGTTTTTTTTTAGCGTGCTAGCACACCAATCAATCGATAGTAGAAAGAATTAGTCAACGTCGATCGAAAGTAAAAAAAAAAAAAACTTTAAAGTTACCAACTACGATCGATGGCATCGATCTGCGGTCGATCACTTGTTTACCGCTCGGTATCCGTCGATCAGCCAAAGCTACCACACCATCCGATCAACCCTTAGTCAGACACTATTGTAGGTCTCAGACAGCCAGTGTTGCCAAGGGTAATTGTGTTAGGCCATATTTGGGTTTTAGATCTGAGTCCAGTTAGAATGAGTTTGGGTACTTTCAACCCAACTATTTGCTCTAGCGAAATGAAAAACCGGCCTAGTGCGAGTCGCACTCGCGCACGAAGGGTTCCGTACCTTTATCTATAAAAAAAACGGCAAAAAAGAATCACGTTTGTTGAATGGGAGCCCCACTTAAATATTTATTTTATTCTGTTTTTACTATTTGTTGTTATAGCGGCAACAAAAATACATCATCTGTGAAAATGTCATTTGTCTAGCTATCACGATTCATGACATACAGTCTCGTGACAGAGAGACACGGACAGCGGAGTCTTAGTAATAGGGTCCCGTTTTTATCCTTTGGGTAAGGAACCCTAAAAAGCGAAACAATAATCATGGACCGTGCTTATTTATAATCATGGTTGCGTTCATACACGAACCTTTTCAATCACATTTTCCGTTCCTAATTTTTTTCTGCACATTTCTTCCAGCTGCTCTATACGACATTCTAGAAAACCTAATAAAGAACATCGTCGACCACCTATCGGGTCCCGCTAAGGCGTTCTATGAGAGAGAGTTCGACTTCTTCAGCCAGATCACGAACATCAGCGGAACTATCCGACCTTTTCCGAAGGGCGCCGAGAGGAAACGAGCTTGTCTGGAAGCGCTGAAAACTGTTAAGGTAAGGCTTGATTAACCAGCCAGCCAGTTTTGCCAAGGAGTATCGTGTTACCCAGTTACTGGGTTGATGAGGTCAGATGGACAGTCTCTCCATGTCATCATCATCATCATCATCAGCCTGCAGACGTCCACTGCTGGACATGGCCTCCCCGAATATTTACATTTACGACCTGCGTTAGAACTTAGGGTGTGCGTTAAGACGTTTTATATGGCCGTAATAACAAATGAAGAGTTTAAATGGGTCCAAAACTCCTTTCAAGTATAATTGATTGAAATTTTATATTATTTAAATTCAATTCTAAAATTAGACTTTTTACGTTAGATTCGTATTCTTTTATTTTTTACTTGTTTATAAATAGCCTTTTTGGTTCTATACAGATAATAATTGTTATGTATGTGTGCCGCGCCGCGCTATGTTGAACTTGAACTGAATAAACAGTGCGTTGCGAGCCAGCGAGTCTTTCAATTGTCCGTACGTCTAAGCGACCCGTCCTCATACGTATCAATAATGAAACCTGTCCGGCCCCGGCAACACACCGGTGTGTCGCGAATTAATCGCGAATTTAATGTTTATTTACCTATTACATAAGATTTACTTTATATTAGGGAATTTTCACATGTTGGGCTTGAGCGGTTAAGTACATTTATGACGTTTTTGAAGGAAATGTTTAAAAAATGGGCAACAGTATTGTACTGTTACAAAATCATACTCGTCACACACGACAAACGAATGTGTCGCTCTATCATGATAACAATTAACCTTAAGAAAAGAAAACTAAGTACCTAACTGAAAACGGGGTGAATCGAAACGAAACTTTAAAGGGGATTTTCACGTTTATTTAAATATTGTTGGTAGCATTTATTGTTCTTTTTTTATTTTATTTTTTATTAGTGATGAGTTTGCTCTTGACTCTAGTCAATGTCAGATATGACAGAGACAAAGTCTACGATGGAGCGAGCTTACCTAGAAGGAGCCTGTTCACTCTAACTTTGAAGAGATTAGGGCTGTAAGCTTTTGGAAACACAGACGCAGGCGGAGAGTTCCACTCCTTTGCTGCGCGCATTATAAAAGACGTTTGGAAACGCTTAGTGCGAATTTAATTTAATTGAAAAAAAAGTTGTTTAGAATACCAATAATATGATACTACAGTGAAAATCCCTATCAAAGTTTTGTTTCGATTCTCCCCTCCGTATCTATACACCCTATTTGACTAGTATTTAATATTTATCTCCTTTCTGTAACAGGTTCAGCCCGGTTGCTATCTACCCTCAAACCCCGATTCAATGGTTGTCGACATCGACTACAAGAGCGGTTAGTAATTTTTCCTCGAATATTGAAGTACGTGAAGCCAAATTTTATTGTTCAGTCGCCAGAACATCAAGCTACAACAATCCGTCAAGTTTCTTTAATAGATTTTCAACTTAATCGCCAAAGCATCAGGTTAAAGGTTGATTTGGAAAATTTGACAGTTTCGGGTAGCTTGTTGTGCAGAGCTGGCGTCTGTACTTCTAGCTTGCCTTGTTCCACTGCAGATCAATAAGCCCCGCTTCAAATATATCGACTCGATTTTGAGCTAGTCCGTTTCAGATGTTAGGCAAATTCACGCCGAGAAAATAATATTTTTGAAGTTGTTTTTTTTGCCCAGTAGTGGGACAGAAAAGGCTGATAAAAAAGTGGTTTATTGTGATTTTTCCTTTTCGACGACAGTTGTTATAACCTCCTGTTTACAGCCATTACCTCTTAGTCAAAGTCAAAGATCTTTATTGTGAGACAGTGGTTCTGGTTACAGAGTTAGTATTGAGTTATTTTGGTGTGCTTTTGCACTGCTCCACCATGTTAGGCATACAATAGTTAAAACAATTTATTATCTTAGACCTAAGTGTATGTGATACATATTAATTCAAATAGACTTAATTGCAAGTTATATTTTACATCAAAACATAAAAAACAAGTACTAACTCATCACGAATCTGTCGGACAAAAATTCATGTACAGTCCAGTCCAGAAATTATCAATTCAAGTCCAGAAATTATCTTGCTCAAATAGAAGTGCGCTATGCAGATTATGTGTCTGTCCCTTGTCCTGTTTATTTAACGGCCGCTTTCTATAATATATATCAATCCCAATCTTGATCCCGATCCTTGTCTGTAACCAATCAAAGGTGAGGATTGTGTGGTGAAGGACACAAACTCGGCCGTTGATTGGTTACAGACAAGGATCGGGATCAAGATTGGGATTGAGATATATTATAGAAAGCGGCCTTAAGTCATACTTGCTTACGTCCTCTAATTTAAAACTAACTACACTTGATTTCCAGGTACACCCATGCAGAGTGCAGCGAAGGCCCCTTACCTGGCGCGGTTCAGGGTGCGCAAGTACGGCATCGATGAGATGGAAGCCATCGCCATGGCCATCTCCGCAGGAGAGGAGCCGCCCTCAGTAAGTATAACTATAATTATCTTTCAGATATGTGTGGCTGAAGTCTTAAATTATTCTAACAATAAAGTTTTGAGGTCCAGTCAGAAAAAAAAAAACACCATAATAATTATGACATCATGCATGCAAAAAAAGAAAATAATTTAACCATTTTAATTATGGTTAATTTTCTTCTTTTGATTTATTTCTTTCTTTTGATTTATTTCTGGAAAACGAACGCTGTGGTTTTATTTCTAAATAATGTATATCGATCGTCCCTCAGCTGAGAAAATAGAGATTATTCGTGGTTGAAAAATATATATTTGATTCTATTTAGTCCGTCAGTTAGATAGTCAAAAAATATTGGATACCTACGTATTTTTTGCTTTGTCAAATCAAACAAAAAAGACGAAGATAAAACGCATCAAAGATCAGGAGTGGGGGCTCGTGATGTCACGTGGAGGTAATAAGTGTTACATGTAACGTCACACGAGTTTTTAACGGGCGGGTTGTATCGTTTTCATTTTTTGTTACGTCAAAAAAGAAAAAATACGTATCTAATTTTTTTTTGGAAATCTTTCTTACGGACTAATTTGATTTTTTAGTCATCTACCCTATTGTTAAATAATAATATGTTATCCAGAAATTCTAACAATATTACAACACGTTTAGGTTTTTATTTAGTTTATTTTTGTCGTTCAAAACAGAGTCTACTTAAATATTTTAACGTCGGTCCTCGCCCTTCTACTGCGGAACACGTACTTGTAAGTCTGTGTATGAAATATACCACATTCCCTTCCTTTAAATGTAGTATAGTAAAGTCCATTATTTGAATATAATATAGTAAAGTCCATTATTTGAACCCACAATAAAAATATATCGCCAAACTGAAGAGGCAGTGGGCAGGGCACCTTGCTCGCAGAACAGATGGTCGATGGGGCCGAACAGTTCTGGAGTGCGATTCTGTAAACATGTCGAAGTGAACACCCGGGCGGGGTGCACGACGGGTGAGTTGTCAAACCATACAAATAAGATGGAATGACAGCTCTATTGTCGTTCACTCCGCCTAGGTGAACACCGTGAGATGTCGACAGAATCGACCGGCTGTAGTGGCGACCGCGTACTGGAAGACGCAGCGTTGGAGGGCTCACGAGGTGGACCGGTGACCTGGTGAGGGTCGCGAGTAGCCGGTGGATGCGAGACGCACAGGATCGATTGTTGTGGCGACACGCGCGGGGAGGTCTATGTCCAGCAGTGGACATCTTTCGGCTGATATTATGATGATGTTGATGACAATAAAAATACTTGTTATTGTAAAGTTCCAAAATGTATCAAGGAACTTATTAGTAGGATATGTTTGCCTTCATAATATCCCCCCTCAATTTTTAACCAACTTCAAAGAAAGGAAGAGGTTACTCATTCGTCGAGTTTTCTTGTGAATCCCGCACGAATTAAATATTGGATGTGCATGAAATAAATTCCCAGTGTGCAAAACTTTTTGTCGAGACACATCAACTGTCAATAACTCCCTCAAATAGCATACCTTAGTACATCCAAAGTTTGTTGGTCTGGTATTTTGGCCTTATCGCTGTTGCGATAAGGCCCGGTCCAGGACCGGTGGTTGTGGCGACACTTGGGGGAGGCCTATGTCCAGCAGTGGACGTCTTTCGGCTGATATGATGATGATGATGATGATGATAAGGCCAAAATTATTACTAAAAAAGCTCATGGATTTGGAATGTCATAAAATATTAGCGTTACAATTTCAGTATACAATAAAGAATATTCTGTCTGTCTATAACTGTAATGTGAAACAAAAAACTAAACAAATCTATTTTACGAACAAACAGGAGGAAGGCAAAGACAGATTCACCGGCATAGCAGCGGAAGTATGGCAAGCGGCCATCTTCAAAGTAGGAGACGACGTGCGGCAAGACATGTTGGCGCTGCAGGTCATATCCTTGTTCAAGAACATCTTCCAACAAGTCGGGCTTGATCTGTACCTGTTTCCGTACAAAGTCGTCGCTACTGCACCTGGGGTGAGTGTTAAATAAATAAGTCATTTGATTCAAGTGAAATTAGAAAAAAATAACTAAAAGGTTCCCCTAATCATCGGATTGGGAGCTTGTTTTTGTTGTTAAAATATTGGTAATTAAAAATATGTAAAACTACGCAGTAGCGTTTGCTCAGAACAAGGTGGTTGCTGGAGTCGGTGTAAAACAATTTTGGGGTTAAAGAATCAGTTACAGTTTGACAGACATGATAGTTGAAGCATTCATATGATTTTTATTAATATTTCTCTTATGACCAGCTCACATTCAAAACCTTTTTTTCCACCGTCCACTGAGATAATCAACTACCTTATATCGGCAAAAAAAATGCAAATTTTAAAACTAATAGAAATAAAGTTGAAAATCCTCTGTATACAATTTCAGTGTGGCGTAATTGAATGCGTGCCTAACGCCAAATCCCGCGATCAGCTCGGCCGACAGACTGACATCGGTATGTACGAGTACTTCATCAAGAAGTACGGAGATGAGACCACTAGAGAGTTTCAGGTATGTAATGTTTTGCGGATTTTGGTCGAAAGAGTCACCGCGGCCCTGGAACGCAAAGGGCACTACGAGGAGCACGGATGGGTTTTAGTCAGTAAGAGTCTGACACTCCCTCCCGCTCCACCCAGAGCGGAAGGAATCGTTTGATGATTTCATCCATAAAAAAAGAAAAATGTATGCAATGTTGTACGTAAAGTTCACAGTTCACCACTGTTCAAACTTATGTTTTTCACATAAGATTGAAATGAGGTTAACCGCGGACTTTATAAGGACACATTCTTGTTTCAACAATATATTCAAATGTTGCGAAGCTCATGTATAATACAAGCCTTTTTCATGCAAAAGCAAATGTATCCTATAAGAGTTGGCTGCGATCGTAGTTAGTTCAAGTGTATCATCGTTGATATTACAATACGTTCTATATTAGCGTATCTTTTAACTGCATTATTAATTTTATTTTATTTTTGTTATAAACCATCGATAACATTATAATTTAATGTACATAGAAAACAAGTATAACCGTAACCCAGTAGTTTCTTAAAAAATGCTGTTTTTGCTTCTCCCATAAAGTTCATAAAACGTATTGCAATATCAAAGACGTTGTACTGTTTCATCAACGCTCATTGTTTTTTTTTTGTATGTGAAGAAGCGTTAGCCCTGCAGAGGTAATCAATGGTTGAAATGGATAAGGTTAATTTACAACTTAAAGTGAATGCACGGAGCTGATTGATACATTGCCTTTAAAACACGCTTTGATGTCATTTTTGATATGTGTGCAATGGTGTTCTCTTTCTCCCGAATTTATTTTAGCCGTTATTTGCGATACATCTATTTTAAACCGGTCGAGTGCGAGTTGTACTCTCACACGAAGGGTTCCGTAGCATAACCCGAAAAAAAACACATTTCTTGTATGGCAGCCCCCTTAATTTTCAATTTAATTTATTTTTTTATAATTTGTTGCTATAGCGACATAAGAAATACCTAGAAACTCTGTGAAAATTTCAACTGTCTACCTATTACGGCTCGCTGACAGACAGGCGGACGGACGGACGGGTAATAGGGTTCCGTTGATTAACCCTAATAAAAGGGAAACTGACTGATTGACATATCAACACACAGCCGCAATTACTACTACATGAAATTTTGCACAAGAATTCCTTTAATGAGGTAGGTGAGCACTAAGAAAAGATTTTCGGAAATTCAACCTAATCGTTGGCACTAAATCTGCGTAGAAGAAGTCGCGGGCTGAGTGCTAGTCTTAAAAAATAAAAATAATAGTAATATCAGTTGAAGATTACAACCTCGTAATCGTATATTCCAGGCCGCTCGCCGTTGTTTCGTGACGTCAATGGCTGCATACAGCGTGATCGGGTTCCTGCTGCAGATCAAGGACAGGCATAATGGCAACATTATGTTGGACGTAGACGGACATATCGTACATATAGGTATAAGATTTTCATTTCCATTAATTGTTTTGTTCAATTTGAATTTTATTATTGCGTTTTTAATTTTTATTTAGCAAAATTTTTACTCATGAGCATTGGCCACTTAATGATATTTTTTTGTTTATTTAAGATGTGGATAACGCCGTGGGCTACAATAATGTTATACTTATTACGTATTTAGTTATTATTATTTATTAAAATTTTGTGTAACTTGGTTTTCCCGAAGGAACTAAATAAATAAATAGGTGTGTGTAAAAAATAGTTATCTACATAAACTTGTAAATACGGGGTGAGTTTTTAACTAAGGGCCAATATAGCAGGCATCATAAGAGCCTGTACATTTTTTTTTCTAGCATGGCATGGCGATCTAGCTTGACGCTTTTCTTAAAAATGTACACAATAGGCTACTTGTAGCCGAATTAAAAAAATAGAAAGAATTGGAGATACTTTGTAAACTGGGGCTTTTAAATATCAATAGACACAATTAACAGAAAGGGTCACATCCTATCCTACTTCCTACTACTACTAATATTATGCGACAGTTTGTGAGGATGGATGTATGTTTGTTACTCTTTCACGCAAAAACTACTGAATGGATCTTGGTGAAATTTGGCACAGAGGTAGATTATAGTTTGGAATAATACATAGGATACTTTTTATCCCAGGAGTATGTTCCCTTGGGATAATTTTCGACATTCACGCGGGCAAAGCCGCGGGCGGAGCAGCGGGCGGCAGCTAGTACTATATAATTATCTTCTTTACTCCTATAGACATTGCAAGCATGCCTCCAAACTGGAACCCGACGAGATTCTTCTCTCTCTTCTATTAAAACCATACGTTAAGGTGAATGGATGAATGCTCTCACTGCCATTTTGTCGCTAGATGGCGACACATCCACAATTTCGAACATTTTCAATTTTTACACTTAACATAGAAAGTTTTAATAGACAACTTTATTATAGGCTATACCTAGGGCATTAACTTGATTTTTTTAGATAATCACTATGCTTGTTAACTGCTACCATACAAAGATTACAGCAGAATAAAGATTTAGCCGCATGAATTTACTCTTTACACACACATGCAAAGTAAATAGTAGTAACTTTCGACCCTACTAGATGTCGTTTTATTCAAAAATGGTTGGAAATTAAAATGTCCAGAGGACCAAATTGTTATATTCCAATCTATTTCTTATTAATATAACCTTAGCAATGATTATCATCACGCTATACTTTCGGGAAGCTGAGCAGCTAAAAACCTTGACATAAATAAGGTCGGCTATTTGAAACAATTATCAACCGTACAAATAGACTGTCGGTTTAGAGACTGCCTTTCATTAGGCTTGGTGTGGGTTCAAATCTCAATAGTTGTATTTATTTTTGAATTATTTTTTATCTTTCTTTATCCTTACCAAACCTAATATTTTCAAATATTAATAATAATATAATTATTGGTCTATGCATATTTTTGTTTCTAGGCTCGATATCCTATCGGATTTGGTGGTAAAAAGGTATCCCTTTTCACCATAACAAATTATTCAGATAAATTATTTTGGGTAATAAACATTGCATGTTACGCTCTAACATCGCAATCAGTAAACATGGGCTCGGCGTACGACTATGCACCGAAACTCACACATCTGTGATCAGTGTCATCACAGTCGCAACCTACTGTTACCGATAGACAAGGATAGAGATAGGAGACGGCGCTGTCGTGCGAGCGAAATCGCGTTAGCTGCCGAATGTTGACGAATGTTTACGATTATGAATGACATGGCATGTGGTAGCGTTAGCAAATAAAATAAAAAACATTAATTATTTTGAGGTAGTTAAAAAAGAAATTAATATTGTTCGCTCGATCGCGCAAGGTTACTAAAGCTTTACTTCTGCCTTTGTTTTCGGAAAATAACAAGCCACTTTTGTCTCCTTAATTCATCTTTAGGAAACCTGAATAAAAAAGAGCCTTAAGTATCACCATTATGCATTTATGTATAAATAAATAAAGAATATGGCTGCACATGACGTGCAGTTTGGGAGTTACGAGGAAGCCTTGAAATCATAACCGTTTGCTTTGCCACAGTCGCGTAATAAAGATAACTAAATATAGTGAAGTAGTGATTCTGCACCAACAATTAGGTACTAAAAACTAGACTTTGTCTTATAAAACATTTTTTTTAAATAAGTACCTGTTGCGTAAAACATAACTGTTATCAATTATTTATAAAATTGACTTGAATTTAAATAATCATGGTTGGTAAAACAATAATAATAAAAAACTATTAATATGTTTGAAGAAATTTGTGTTGCTAACCTTACGCAACCTCGGTCTGGTACTAGTCGTCGCGCGTTGTTTACAAAATCTCTCAACAACTCGCGAATTGTGCGTATCGTGTCTCTCACGCATGTTTTTAATATCTATCTCGCTCTCACAAACATGGCGAAGCAAACGATAAAATATTTTTGTTATTTTCAACAAATTAACATTTTTGGCTGTATTTACGAGTGGTGTGTCTTATTTTTATTCCTAGTATTATTAAAACACTGTTGAGCTGCAAAGATTAAAGATTTTATTACAGATTTTTGGTTTCCTATGTTTAGGTAGGTACTACTTGATACAGAAAGTCAAGTGAAGTCAATTTTTTTTCAAGTCTATGGAGTGAAGGTAGTTCAATTTACACGATAATTAGCAATAAGTACTACTAATTAATAACAATTTCCGAGATACTGATAAAAGCTAACATGTGGGTAGAACTAGGTAAGTATATTTATTCATAGTACCTACCTAAACAAAAAATCTCTAATAAAATTCTTTGCCTTAAAAATCTAGAAAAAATATAGGTATGTTTAGGTATCAAATAGGTACTAAATTTTTGTAAAGGCGAATTGAAATTTTTGAGCCTTTACGTGGAGATCCTAAATGTCGGCAGTCCATCCTGACATCAGAATGACTGCCCATTTTTTAAATTCATTTTCTCAGTTATTAATTAGGTACCAATTATTTAAACAAAGATATCAAATAGTAGCAAATAGGTATTAGATCTTAGTAATATTTTTAAGCTGATCGGTCATTTTGGCCAATCATTCTGAAGGTCACATCAATGATTTTCCGTGCGCGACTGAGTGCCAACTGAGTAGGACCGCTTGCTGTGACTAAGTCCCGTATCTAATGGTAATAAAGGTATATTGTACCTACACAGGTTGTTGTAATGTGACTGAACCTAAATAGTACCTAACGTGTAAATAAATTGTGACGTGTAGGTACTAAATAAATAAAAGATTATTTATGCAATTATTCGTCGCGATCTAAGAATGTTTTCTTTAGGTGATACAGTCGTAACATTCAGTGATTAGTGTGATTACTGGCGTTCTTTGGTGGAATGGTTTTAGATGGCAAAGCAAAGGGTTGTTATCAGCTTAGAATATCTTGGTATTACTTGGTTAGAGTAGGTACCTACCTATGTAAGTACTCGTATGTGTCACCGGATAATTCCAAACATCGTAAGATTGTAATAAATGTTGTTTATGTTTTAGACTATAATCTATGATTATGTTGAGAACAGATAATGGATTGTGGAGGTCTGGTAGGCAGCCGCACCACGTAAAATACTGGTATTCAGCTGAATCCGGTTTGACTGGAAGCCAATCCCAGTAGGTATAGTTGGGAAAGGGCTAGGCAGATGATGTGTTGAGAAGAAATAATTTCGAATACACTGAATCACACCCAAATTCAATAGTTTCAATACTTGTCTTATCTAGAAGAAATTATAAGTAAGTAGGTACTTGTAAATATACAATCTTACGCGACTTATAATATTACAATCATGCGATACAAATGTAAAAAAATACATCATCTGTGAAAATGTCAACTGTGTAGCTATCACGGTCCGTGAAATACAGTCTGGTGACAGACAGAGACGGACAGACAGACATACGGACCGACAGACGGACGACCATTGCGTAGGTAGCTAGGAAAAAAATAGGTAGTTTGCCTACGCTGATCGCCTGATTTAGGTATAGGTACCCTAAGTATACCTACATGAACTTCTTTTCTCTGATTTGATTCAACCCAAACCAATGAATTAGTACTTAACCGTGTCAGAAAATGTTTTATCAGTACCTACTTACATACAGTGGAAAGATTTTTAAATCTTTAGGTAGGTAGGCACTATTTATTTAAAGTAGATAAGTAATACAATAATAACATTAGTATTGTATCTGTGTGAACCAAAGGCAGATCGCAGATAATTGTTTTCACTTTCTAGCATTATTTCTCATTCCCTAAAAAAAAACATTTCATCAATCATAAAATATAAAATCCGCGGGCAAACCCGCGCGCCGGCGCTAACTTGCTAGAAACACAATTTTGACACACAATCACGCATGGACTGGAATTTGGCAACACGCGTTGTTGCCAAATTGCGTCTTGAATGGCAACGTCGCATCGCCGCGTCCGTCACTCGATAACCTTGGCGCTTGTTCGAATTTTCGAACAGCGCCATCTACTTAAAATGTTCACCGCACGTAAACTCGTAACATAACAGCAATGAACTTTTTCTCGGTGGTTCTATAAATTTCTGTCAGATGGCGCGATTCAGGTCACTCACACATGTAAAGATTTTTCGTTTTTTATTGGGTCTAATTCTCATAGAAAGACTGTTTTTTTTCTAAATTTTGGGCGATAGGCGATCACAATACATTATAAAATCTCATTATACTTGCTTTATTCTGCAGAAACTGTTTATTTACGGAGATTACAGCTCCTGAAAAATGTATGGCGAGGTCTCTTTAGGGATCCCCCTTAAGATGTTAACTTTTTTCAGCCTGATCACCATTTTTGACCGTTTTGAAGTCATCACACCTCATCATCACACCTCCATATTACTTTTCCAGATTTCGGTTTCATGTTCGAGTCATCACCGGGTGGTAACTTAGGGTTCGAGCCGGACATCAAGCTGACTGATGAAATGGTGATGGTGATGGGAGGCAAGATGGAAGCACCGCCGTTTAGATGGTTCTGTGAACTTTGTGTGCAAGCCTTCCTCGCTGTCAGGTGAATATACACTTTATTGTAATAGTAGTAACGTTATTAATTAACTGACTAGAAGTTGATCATCATAGGGGATCGTCGCCGGGCGGTAACTTAGGATTCGAGCCGTACATCAAGCTGACTGCCAAAATGGTGATAGTGATGGGAGGCAAGATAAAAGCCCAACCTTTCAGATGGTTCTGTGAACTGTGTGTGCTGGTATTCCTCGCTGTCTGGTGAATATAAGCTTTATATTAATAAAGTTAAGGTGTATTTCTGACTGACGAAATGATGATGGTGATGGGAGGCAAGATGGAAGCTCCGCCTTTTAGATGGTTCTGTAAACTTTGTATGCAGGCCTTTCTCGCTGACAGGTGAATATGAGCTTTATATTGATAGTAGTTAGGTTATTTTTCGACTGACATAATGGTAATAGAGGATCATCGCCGGCAGTAACTTGATTCGAGCCTGACGTCAAGCTGACTGACGAAATGGTGATAGTTGGTCTCTTTTTATCTTGAGCACTAGATATTTTCTCTGTTGTATTAGTACGAACTATATAAGAATAGTTTTACTTACTTACTTTATATAAGAATAGTTTTACTTTTAGAAATATCAACATTCAAACCGTCAGCCTATGAAAGCCTACAAAAGTAATCAAAGTTTTTCTTCAATGATTTTACCATGTCAGCGGTTAGTCGAGTCAAGTCTCTTCACGTGACCAGAGAGCTTGCCTTTTCTTCGGTCAAAGAATCAGCCATTCAACGTGGCAATACTGTAGTGTTCTGGGCACTTTTCGCATTTACAGCAACATTGACGAATTTTAGATGCCCAATAAATACTCTTCTAATCCCCTTTTTAAATACGCATGTACATAATTTATAAATTTTTGTAACATTACCACCACTGCCAGGGTTGCGGATTTTGTTCGAAAGAGTCACCGCGGCCCTGGAAAGCAAAGGCCACTAGGAGGAGCACGGATGGGTTTTAGTCAGTAAGAGTCTGACATTCCCTTCCGCTCCACCCAGAGTAAGAGGAGTCATTTGATGATTTCCCATCCATTAAAAAAAACCGCTACTATAAAAACCTACTGTACTGTAATAATACACCAAAATAAAATTTTATTTTCCTATATTTTTTAACTCAAATCTTCTCCCCTTCCAGGCCCTACCAAGAAGCAATAATATCGATGGTATCTCTCATGCTGGACACCGGCTTGCCTTGCTTCCGAGGCCAGACGATCCGGCTCCTTCGTTCCCGATTCGCTCCGAACTCCACCGAGAAAGAGGCAGCAGCTTACATGCTATCCGTCATCAGGAACTCCTTCCTCAACTTTAGAACTAGGACCTATGATATGATACAGTATTATCAAAATCAAATTCCTTACTAGATTTTTTGTTATTAGAAGATTCGTATTAAATGAGGTTTGGTCTATGGTTTATGCTTCTGGTGTTGCAAATATTTATACAGCAGAGAAGGCATTATCAAAATTTTCCTTACAGTATAATAGCGTCGGTGAGTGTCTAAGCAGGATCAGAACTAGGCCAATTTGGGACAAACCTGCCACACTATACCTACTAACCACTGCAACTCCTAAGAGCTAGAATTGACAGTGGCAATGAAGCTTTACGAGTCTAGTAACAATCTTATTGGCCCTATCTCTGTTCTGTCTCCTGCTTGATAAATACTAGTAATGTCCCTATGGTAGGCGTCAGATAAACTCGCACTAAAGTACATTGACCTTTCCCTAATATCCCTTCGTAGATACCCGAAAAATAAATTATGAACCGTTTTTCGTTAATAAAGAACGTAAAGGATCACGATAGAAGTCGATTCAGGACAGCATTATAAGTCTATATTTCTGTTTTTGATGTTAAGAAAGTCAATAAATGCATGTGGGTCGATGACCGTTTTTGCGCATTTATCTGGTGTCTACTGTAGTCGCTACCGGCGTGCCGAATCCTTAATCTTAGCAAAAGTGTGCAGTCGATTTGACCTTCTTATCAGTGATTGGGTAAGGAATTATTTTTCTAAGGGCTGATAATCCAATAGTCGGATAACTTTTATAGGAAGAATAAAATATGACAGTTATATTTGTATACCACCCACTGGAGCAGGACACAGCGACCCATTACCCTGTAATTATTCTACCTTTTTGTACCTGTGCTGTTTAATTTGACATATTTTATATACAAATGCTGTCAAACGGCTATATTTATTGCTCAAGTAAAAGTTATCGGATGATTGAAAAATTAGCCTGTAATGAATATTGTGGGCAAAACTGCCGCCTTGAGAAAAAAAGGACGTATCTACAGAAAGAGAAGAAATCGATTTAGTTTCTCAATGTCGGAGATCGGTTACTTCGTTTTGTGTAGATAAGTCCTTTTTTCTTATGACGGCAGAAAATACGCTGCCATGCACCGTTTACTTGACTTACCCAGTCGGTGTTATGATACATTTCCAGAACTTTTTGTTGTTATTTTGTTAAAGGAGGTTATAATTTTGTATCGATAATATCTCTTACAGTGGTAAAAAAGATGGCATATCGATTTTTGGTTCCATCGTAACTCATATGCGACCAGGTACTGTAATTTTGGTTATTAAATCGAAGAATTTTTGAAATAAAACTCCCATTTCACGACACAAATATTTTATTATGAAGCACACCTATTTATTATCCTGCGAATTGAAACATGTAGATTCATATTGAAAATGCATTTGCAAAATATTAATACGAAATACAATTTCTTGACTTACTATCTATGAAAATGTTTGAAATAATCTGCCGATTTAAAAGTGTGGAAAAATAGAAACTTGAAAGTTGTTACTAAAAATATTTAGCCAAAATATTGTTTCCAAGTCATAGTTATAGTAACCCAAATATATCGACAGATTTTACAAAAATTTGTTATCTTTGGTTCTTCTACTTCAATTTTTAGCGCAAAACATTAAAATATAAAAAAGTCAACTAAACATTTATCATATTATGACGTCGAAAAATATGATTCTTTAGGAATTTTTGTTCCACAAAACCCTTAAAACTATGATTATTATATATTATCACTGCGAATATAGCTGCAGGATTCACAAAAAGCTTGAAAAACATCTTAAATATTTAAGGGAAACAACGCGCTGGGCAGACATATTTACTTCACACATTTCAGAAATATGCGAATGTCTTATTTATTTCCAAATTTCATGAGTGTGCCACTTGCAGGTTGCTGTCCGTTTAATTTAATTTTAAATCGACTTCAAAATAGGAGGAAGTTCTCAATTCGGATGTTTTTTTTACATTGCTCATCATACAGCGATATTCTCCATATCAAAAAATTATTCAGTGTCTTTTTAGACCTACAAAACGTCTACCCATTGACCGCCCACTCATTCTCAATGAACCATGCGATCCAAACATTTTACCCTGGTTTCCGAGTCTTATCATTTTAACCCTTGATTCCTAGTTAAATTTTACCCTGGTCTCCAACCCATACTTTATACCGATACTTCACAAACATATACTAAGGGCGTGTGTTGCTTGTTCCGTTCCATTGTCTAACAAATTATGGGTACCTACGTTAAAATGCGTTTTTCGACCAATTTTTAGTTATTAACTACTTAATAATTTTTAATAAGTAGTAATTTATTTGACCGTTGTTCAGGCTAAAGTTGACTGTCCACAGAGGAGAAGAGCGGAGCGGAGCCTTGCCAATATAATTGCATAAAATCTCCGCTCCGCTTCAGTGCACAGGGATTTGAGAACAAGTTTAAAAATTCATACAAAACCGGGAAGCGGAGCGAGGCAGCGGAGCGGGGAAGCGAATCGAGGAAGCAGAAAACCCAGCCGCCCGCTAAAATTACTTGTCGCGTGAACTCCGCAACTCCGCTCCGCACTGCCTCTCTCTGCATCAATGAACAGGGTCTCTTTGAGCCCGAAGTCCGTAGTTTCTGCCTTAGTATCGGGCGTTTTCGAACCCGAACTAAGAACAACTGTCATATCTTGTCATTCATTCTTAGTTCGGGTTCGAGACTAATCGTAAGTCCGTAGGTGATACGGAGTAGAAAACGCCCGACACTAAGGCCGAAACTACGGACTTCGGGCTTAGAGAGTAGACCCCCTGATACAGTCCGCAACCCCGCTCCGCATTTCTCCCGCTCTCCGCTCCGCTGCCTCGCTCCACGTCAATGGACAACCTTAATGTTGTTCGAAAAACGCACACTAACTAAATTTAGATGCCCATAATTGTGAACCAATGGGTAACTACGGATCAAATAACTCGCCTTTACTTTGTGAACAGCTTTTAGCTATTCACTGGCGGTCAAAGGGTATGTCGTAGAAGTAAGACATAAGTGCGAGTTTCGTCTGCCTAGCGCGTCATGTTCCTACACCATTTTCGTTTTAGCAGGGCAATATCGGTCATTGACTGATCTACATTTTTTGCAGTCGCTGAAAACCAGCGCTATGGCTCTGTCATATGTGGTCATATAAGACCCAGCATTATGCTGAGCGATGGCCGTTTTGCGCAGATGTAGCGCATTTCTTACTTGTAGGTATAGTTCACTAATTTTGTTTCTTTTTATGGTCATGCTTAACGCAAATAAACGCTTTTTGTTTTTCTTAATTTCAAAAATGGAATAAATGAAGTAACTGTACATACTTTATTTTCCGGTTTTCCTACGTAGGATTAAGTCTTCTGCCATTTAGTTTAGAGCAAGGCATTGCCTTGCTAAAACGAAATACGATAAATACTTATAGCAAATACAATAAATGTTTGACACATTTAATTATTAATATTAGACACGATCAGTATATCTAAGAGATTAAATTTTTCAAGATTCGTATACAATAGGACACGAAGATTATAATATTTAAAAAGTTTTCTTAATATTATTATAAAATAGATATTTATGATCTTCTTCGTTTTCTTCTTCGTGTGGGTAGTAAGATCTAACGACCCCGCACACCCTAGTGTCAGTTTACACCGCCTCAAGGGCCTCTGACATTGTTTGACGACCGCCATTTGGCGGCCGGGACCACCGACTTATACGTGCCTTCCGAAGCACGGAATCATCTTTTTATCAGACAATCAGGTGATTCAAGCCTGCAATGTCCTAGCCAAACTGGAAACAACAAAGTATGCTTCCCGTGGGAATCGAACCCACGACCACCGGGTCACAAGGCAAACGCCTGAACCACTCGACCACGGAGGCAGTTGATAGATAGAGAGCAGATATTTATGATTACATCAAAACACCGTATTTAATTATTTAAAATCAACCTGAAGAACTATTAAAATAGCCGAAATGTTAAACTAAAGTCAAACGTACTATTGCGATTTATAGAAATACCAACTTTAATGCTCCGGAAATAAAGTTCTTTTTGTAATCTTTTAAATATAAGTATCTGAACTATTCAAAATATCATCGGTACAATTTCAGTTGCAATAGAAAATGAACTATGTCCGTTGGAATTAAGTTTGTTAATCCTGAAGTTCACAAGAAATAATCCAAAAGGGTGGATTAAAACAAAGAATGCATATCGATGGTTGAGGTTGAAAATTAGGATGTTTCAGATGTGATAGGATTTTACTCCGGAATGGAATCCTCGTACGATATGAGGGAAGAATTTTTAATTTATTTAATTTCAATGTTCCGGTGTGGTTCAATAAACCAATATTTAATTTGTGATTTGTGGTGAAAGTGTTTAGTTTCAATTTTAATCGTACTTATTTTAGCTGTATTTGAATTTAGAATGGGTTACAGAAATGTGATAGGGACGGATTTGGACAAAAACATTAACTCCCGGTTTCTTAAAGACAATCTTCTTGTCTCAAATATAGCTGTTGTTAAAATACCTAAACTGAGATTTGATAGCAAATATAAAGCTCCTAAATAAAAAACTATGTGTATTCTGAATTTAAGGTAATAATAATGTAAGTCTATCAAATTTAATGGTTTGGTTGTGTCTTTTTCTTAGTGATATTTTGGATGTTGGGAAAAGATTGTACCATATTAAAGAAACTTATATACTAAACTTATGTCCTAACGACATATTTATATCTTACAGGCTACACATGCACTTCTAGTATATCAAAGTATTATTATTGGAACCTTGCCTAGTATCCTGGTGAAATTTGTGCATAGAAAATATATACCCATTACTAAAGATGCGTAACACACAGAAGAGCAGAGTTATTTTTAACTTAAAATATCGGAAAGATATACACAATATAAATACTACTTAATTTTTTTTTTAGAAAAATGCGTTAGGCCCCCGTCTGTAACTAAATTGTACCAGCCTTTTTAATGTTACCATAGCTGTAATAATAATATATCAAAACATAATATATGTATATCAAATTAATAAAATTATATATTGGGCAAGCGCCGTTTTGAATGTTTTTATATGTAAGTGAAAAAAAACTTATTTATTGTACGAAATAGTACTTAGAAGATTTTTAGGCCAATTTCTAGTTTAACTGTGAATGTTATTTATATGATACAGATCTCAATGTAAGCAAGGATTAATATTTTCGTTTCAGAACGATTTAATTTGTTTTTCTACTGAGGTCTAATTTTCAATAGTCAGATATTTTTAACTGGGGAATAAATAAGACTGTTTGACATGTTTTATAATAAAAGCTATCAATGTGGCATTTTTATTCCTCAGGCAAAATTTACCCGACAAATGAAACATCCGGCCCGAAATCTTTTAATACAGAGGGAATACCCGTGACAAACAAAATACAATATTTTTTGTGCAGTAATGGATTATGACTTTTTAGTGCACAACCCATTTAAAAAGAAATTGAGGACGGGTTTGCCATAACACTGCATTCTTCTATTTAGCTATAGCGACAAACAGGAAGGTTTTGAGTTCCCAATAAAATTTCTACCAAAAATCCTTGCTTATGTGGACTGTAACCTAACCACTACTATTGTGAACAAAGTCTCTAAAGTGTGTTTTGATTTATTTGTAATGGTAAACAAACATGGCGTCTTATAATTTCGTTTTTAAAAATGTGTGCTTGAAAATAGTTTGAAGCAGTCTTGATGATTTTAAACCATGTACCTAATATGTTTCTTACTTAGATCAGAATCTTGACGAACAAACTTTAAATAGGAAAGTTGATACAGACTTGTGTTTTTGACTTTCATACCGTGTTTGTTTACCAAATAAGAAAAAAAACACACTATACGTTAAGTGTTGTGTTATAAAATTGTGTATATAAATATTATTGTTGATGGTATCTGACATTCCTTTGGATTATTCATGTTTGAACGAATATATCTGGTTAAGGTGTCTGATGTATTTTATTTTAAAACTTGTTTTCAGCATTTTTCCTATAATTTTATGGCTAGGCTAGAAGTCGTAGCACTTATCAACGCATGGGTAACCCGCTAGAATTTCATGTTACCTCTTTTCACAAAAAAAAACTTAGATATAGTCTATACCTATCTAAGTTTTTTTTGTATGTAGGTATCTGTTGGAAGGTTAGGCAACACTATTCTCAATGTTTGCCAGAACATTACATTTTTCTATCATCAAAACGAGTGCAAGTGTTACAACATTATTTTCTGTGCGTGATAAAAATTTCAACATAATACATAATATATATTTTGGTACCTAACAATGTAATTTTCAAAAATATTTACCCATTTTTTGGGCTTCGCCGCACTCGAGTAAAAATAGACAGCCTTAAATTAAAAAATCACATGACTCACAATAAGCGTCTTTTGGCTAGTTCAAATTAATACTCAAATCAAAACGCAGGTAAAGACAGACAAATACACGACGCCTATATTTTACACATTAATATTTCTGAATATGTAAGTGATATCTCATTTAGTTTCTAGATGGTGATCGAAGAATGAAAAGGTTCGACTAAACAAGAGTAGATTAATAGATTAAATGAACCTCTAATTACCTCGTGCGTAGTAATTTCTCAACACCGTGGAGAAATCCAAGACCGGAGGGTAAGAAGGGGCTTAGTATGTACTTACTGCCTTCCTAAACGGTTCAAACGCTCATAGAACACGGGCTGATGTCCTTCCCCGCCCCGGACAGTCCAGGTTCCCTCGCCACGGAAGTCCATCACCAGACCAGCCTCCTTTATGAAATCAATTCCAAACACGCTCTTAGTGGCCCCCGGCATGGCCACCAACACCGTCTGTATCATTATTCCAGCTACCATCACTTCCACGTTTGCTACACGGAAAACTTGACGCGTGGGTAAACCACTAATCATCAAAACTTTAACGGTGAACTCTTGTCCACAAGCAACCAGGTGGTCTACCAATTGGGAAGAAGCAACGGAATGGCTCGAACCCGTGTCAACCACGAAGTTAAAATCCATTTCAAATATCGAGACGGATATCAAAGGACATCCTTGCGCAATCTCATGGGTACATTTCGTGTTCTCGAAATTGTCTGACCGACAGCGGAAACAGGTCACTGTGAGGAACCTTTCAGTGTCCATTTTAATCAATTCGTGGACCAGAGCGATGTTTTCCGGAGACCTCCCACCCTCTTGTAGCTTGCGGCACGTACGCTCGAAAAGCAGGTCGTATACCCTGCATCTGTCGCAGGGGGTCTCAAAAAGTTCATCTAAATCGGAGACGGGGACTGATGCAAGTGAAGAGGAAGAGGAGGAGGCTGGCGTGGCGATCGTGTCAAGCTCGATAGGTGCCTCAGGCGATGCAGGTGTCTCCAGGGCAGGTACGGGTTTTGGTGCAACTTCTTTATCCACCGAGGGTTCTTCAGGCAGCGACGGTTTTTCATCTGCCGGTTCTTGAGCTTCCGAAACCTCTTGAAGCGTTGCAGTTGCCCGCGCGGCCATTGACGCTTCCACCTGCCGAGCTCGCTCCACCAGATCCGTGAGAGTGTCACAATCGTCACGTTTCAGATTGTCCTTTATACGGCGGTGTAACATCGCGAATATCAAATCCAGCTGCGTCTCCTGGGTAAAAGTGTTTACTGGTATTTTGTTTAATAAAGTTTTTTTTCTCAGTACGAATTCAGCAGTCGTTTCTTCGTTTTGTGCGGAGTTGAAGAAGCGGCGGTAGATCACGTGCTGCTTCGTGTGAGGTCGGAAAGTGGAGCGCAGCAGTTTAATAGCAGCGTTCCAATTAGTAATAAATGTTTTGTGTTCCTTCCACCATTTGGCTGCCTGATCGGTCAACAGCAACGAGAAACTTCGGAGAGCAGACTCATCCTTCATCTCACTGCAGTACTTAAAATCGAGTACAGCATTGATGAATGGCCTAACATCACCAATCCCATTAAAGCGTTCTTTGCACAAAACAAAGTTCACTGGAAAGCCAACCTGATTTGGGTTATGCTCATTTTCATAATCATTTTCCATTGTATCGAAATCGACATCTTGTTGGTTATGAGTAGGATAAGCATTCGGTCGGCTAAATCCTGGAGGGACCGATCCTTGTAGCGGCATCATGACTAAAACACGAGTCGTATTGACCCGTGGCCCAAATTGTTGTGATGGGAGCATTCGCTCTCCTCCCACCGAGAAGATCGGCACCCGTTGCCGTGGGTGCTGATTATTGAGAGGATCACTATTATTCCCTATCCCCGGCGACGGAGGCGGCGGCGGCGGATGCCTATAAGGGCGCTCATGATTGCCGACGTTACCGTTATTGTTATAGTTACCATTCATCATATTATATGCAGCAAATTCTGGAGCGGGGTGCCGTATCATGGTTTATGCTATCGGCTATCTGAATCTATTAGTTGTGAAATCTATCGAAGATGATGTTTACTGGTTAAGACGACGATGCATAGAACAGCGCTTGCAACGGTGATATTGGCTTCTGTTGCAAGACCGCGGGGAGCTCCGCCGCAGTGTAGTCTGGTACTAGACTCGTCCGGCAGCAGAAACACTTTCTCAGGATCGGATCAGTAGAATATTGTCAATGTACAAGTTCAAGTACTAAAACCCCAATCTTCCAGAGAGTTCGTTAGCACTTCTTTTGTTCGAATGTCCGCCCGAAGGCCCACCACTATTTTAAGGAAAATTTTCACAAGTACACACTAGTTCATCGTAGAATATTGTTCAACGTTCGTAACTAATGAACTATCGAAGATTTATTAGAATGGATATCGAAGTCGAGTTTTTTATCGAACAAAATGGCTTCCAGTTTTCAATGTCCCAAATAATGCTTTGGCGCACACTATTGTATCACTTCATTCACTCCTAACCGTTTAGAAATTCGTTACTTCTCAAGGCTACAAAGTTAGCCGTAGCCAATCTTAGTCCATGAGCTAAATTATAACTCAAATGAATAATCCACGAGCGCAATGTAAGTAACGTACCTACACCGAGAGACGGAAGGGCGGATACTGTATTGATTCGTCGTGAAAATTGCACCGCGAGGCCCGGGCAAAGGGAAGGCTGCCGATAGCCAATAAGGGCCCACCTCAAACTGAATTTTGGCGGGATTGCACGAGTCACATTTGCATAAACGGCCAACTGATTCATCTCTCAAACAAAACATGTATTATTTTCAACTGTATTAAAAGTCCGAAGTACTTTTAAGTCTGATTTTGACCCCTTTCATAGTTATAGTAACCTTTTGTAAGTTATTTGAAAATAATAATATCATACAGTGCAGGACACGTCTCAAGGTCATGTGCGCAAAGGGGTTGAAATACAGATCTGTTTGGTGGACTGGAGGGGGCTGGCATCAAATCACGTGATTGAAAAGGTCGTTGATTGGCCAGTAAATCAAGTCTGTTAAACAAACACTTTGGTGCAGTAAAAATGACCTAAAACAAAATAATGGACCTTTTTTTTTAGGTATGACCACTAGCAAGTTAACACGCATGGGCTATCAGGAGCGGAAAAATTGGTACCTACAGTTCAGAAAATGTTAATGTTATAGATGATGATAAAAGTAGACTGATCTGAGTGATAATTTTGTTTGTTTGTTGAAACTAGGGAAACCTATATACTTACCTCATTGTAGCTCCCGAGCTTACGCACAATAAAACAATGTGCACGCACATTATTTTTTTGGCTCGCCTGCACTCGTGATCTTAAAACAACTATACCTACTTGCTATTGAGATTGATATCTCTTCAGGAAAATGGGTAAGTACCTACTATTAGCACTTGGTTCAGTGTGCCATGAAATTATTTGTTCATGCCTTTATATGCCAAAAACGCAAATCTCTGGTTCTACAATCGTCGTTAGATCAAGTTGATAGTTTTTGGCATGGTGATTAGGTATAGGTATCGTTTTCCGAAATTTTGAAACTGAGGTATGTACCCGAAATAAAAAGTATATCCTATGTTCTAATGTAATTTAATCCATTTCCTACCCGTGTTGCAAATTGTTGCAACTTTCAGCCGTGAGACGTGATTGAATAAAAAAAACTAACAGACTTTATAATTTGCGTATTGATTTTAAAAGCTGGTCAAATAATTTTGCACGCAAGTTTACGAGCCCGCAGTTTGCAGCGCCACCGGACCGCGTCGCGCGTCCCAGGTACTAGCGACCACACCTGTCTGCAGTTATTGATCGTGACGCTATTCTGGACATACCTTGAGTATTATGGGTGTCTGTATTTGTGTTTCATGTACCTATGTAGGTAGGTGCGCTCGGTGGTACCTATTGGTCGAGCTGGAAACGTTCACACGGGAGTAATCGTTTCTACACGAAACTAGTGTATGAGTCGATAAGGTCAGACTATAGGTCATAGGTAGATACATAGCCGAAGCAATATTATAATGCTGGTTTTAGTAAGTAGTAGGTAGGATAAGTAGGTACCTACCTACCTAAGGAGTTCGACTGATTTCGCGAGGGACCCTCAGTTATCTACATAATATATCCATGTCCTTTGTTTCATAGAAATAATAAAAAAAATATCCATTAGCCAAGCTTTTATTGCTGACTGTAGTTACCTACTAAACATTGTCATGGATGGACCCGTATAGAAAGAAGAGAGTGCAGGGAACAGCCGGTCGATTCTTACATCTCACGGTGTACCTACACCTAGGCGGAGTGATCGGCAAGTGAGCTGTCATTCCATCTTATTTGTATGGTTTGACAACTCACCCGTCGGGCACCCCGTCCAAGTGTTCACTTCGACATGATTACAGAATCGCACTGCAGTAGTAGGTACCTACCTATATAATAGAGGTACATTACCCTCCTTTGCGGCGCGCTGGCGCGGGCGCCGTAACCGTTGGATAAAAAATATATAATGTCGTGAACAAAATAATGAAGTCCTTTTCCTAGGTCGAGGAAAGGGTCCAATGGCATTTCCTCAGTTGCAACACAAATTGATGATGCTGATAAAATTAGATAATGTGTTGATTATGACTTTATTTATGCGTTTTAGTCAAGTCCCGAATGAAGTTGAGAAGAGAATAAAATGTCCTGAGTTGAGTTTCGTTTTTTCACGCTAGGGATACTTACGTCTTAGGTGCAAATATTTTATAGTAGGTAGGTAAGGTACCTACGGTGGTAGCCGGCATGGCATTGCCATGACAAACTACAAAGTTGATGGCATGATGAATTATGGTAGGTATAAGTACCTACCTCTTGAGGGGTTATTGATCTCGTCATTACGAACAATTTTTACTTTATGGGACCAAACCCTAAATCACGCAAAAAAAAAATATCTGTTCAGTAGGTACCTACATTTTGAAGAGTTATGCGCACAGAAATGTAGGTAGGTATACCCACTTAGGACCTATGGAGCAGTAGTTTTTTTTCGCGATTTCAGTGTTGTTCATAGAGAGGTAGGTACAATGACCCCTTAAGAGGTATTGCGTTTATTCTGTTACACGTTGTAGAGTCACAAGCGGCTCACCACATGACAGTGGTGCTCAACATGATTCAGTTTTTGTGCACATTCCCGACATTACCTTTGTGATGAAGAAATCAATCAGGTCAGGGTTTGGATGGGATCCGTGGGCTAGTACGTTGGCTCGCCTGTTGAGAGAGCACTTGTTTATATCGGTCGTTTATCTGTCCGTTAACGACTTACCAATATAATTATGGCGTTGTGACAAACAGCGTTAACGGACAGATAAACGACCGATAAAACTTCAGAAACTAAGCATTAGAGAATTTTTGTCGAGCGCTTTTTCTACCACGTGTCGTAGTGAGCCTGGAACCCCAAAGGGTGTTTTTGGCGTTCTTATCTCCTCCAGCAATAAATCTACATCCATGGTTGCAAATTTAAGAAGTCTGTAAACATTTGCTCATCGATTCTCGGCGACTGGCGACTGTACCTAAGTGTTCCTTGCCAGTCATCAATTCCTATTGCTGCAGTTTGGAGCAATGGATGTTTTAGGATAAAAGAGTGTTGTTTTAGGTATACCTATTCTCCTTGATTATAATTGCAGCTCCTCCATGATACATTCCATCAGGATGGTTAGAATATAAGTACACATTGTATCTACTAATTTTAATGTCTTTCTTCAATCAGATAACGTGCGGGTTAACGTGCTTTCCGAGGTCCAGAGACCGATCTCAGCTAGCGTTGCTTAACCTTGAAGATGAGGATCGAACCGTGCGGCTGTTATTATTGGGAACTATATTTTTTGTCACCAAAATTTATATTTGTCATCAAGTTGTATCACCTAATAAATAGATCTATCCCCACGAAATATTTTCGTTCTCAGATAAACAAAGAGTGTTCCCAGGTATGAATTACCAAATTATTGTTAATATAATGTGTAAAATATGAGATGGATTACCAATAAAATTGTAGTGCATTACATGAATATAAACTTCGTTCTTATAATAATAGTTTTATTACTTAAATAATAGCTTGGTGCTCAGAATGGTAGATCTGTCACCAAATATTAATATTCGAACATAGGGCACAGGGAGCTTAGGGCACCCCGACTCGGACAGGTTAGGTTAGAAGGGGATGGCGGGGTCAAGTGAGCGAGCGTAGCGGGCGAACAGACCCCGCCATCACCTTCGTGGTTATTTTTTTTAATCCACCCAGTAATATGGTTTACTTCCCGTTTTATAATAAATCCCAACCTATTTATTTGATACTTGATAATATATCCCGAGGATTACATGTGATTTATTATGGAATTGCTTTTTACAATTATTTGGCAACTACATTTTGGTGACAGATCCACTATTTTGAGGACAAACCCTATTATTAAAGAAATTCAAAACGAATAAAATTGGCGATAGCTTAAATCATACCCGTTATTATTTAGCCACCAGCTCCTGGTCACCTGGCCAGGTGGGTTAATGACCGCTATTGAAAATTAATTTGGCGCCCACTAAGACAGATTTCTCCAAAACTGGAAGGAGGAAATGAGGGCTCGAGACAGCTGGATGGACTGGAAGGAAATCTTTTTGTCTATGAGTAAAGTAGTACTTGTTCATTAAAATAAAATCACCTTACCTACTTTGAAATTGTTTATTCAAAATCCATATTATAACTATCAATGTAAGACAAATAGAATTCTACTTTTTTCAAACATTTCTTTACTTTGCTTACATCTAAATTAGGTAAATGTTCCTTTTCATGTTCAGGGAATTTTCTGGAAAAATCTGTTTTGCCTTTGACAGTTTTTTTATCCGGTTTTTCTTTATTTCCTATAGATTTAGCACTGGAAAGTATGTGGTGTAGATGTGATAGAGCTGCTTGGCAGTAATATTTCTCGTTTTCTTCACTGGGTCCCCTGATGATGAGGAATGTGTCTTTCTTCATGACTGTCAGACTAGCTTCGTCTGTTTGTATGAGTTCACTCTGAAATGATCAATTAATAAAATTATTAAACTTATTTTTCAAGAAAAAACAAAGCTTGTGACATGGGAAATAAGTAAATAACTTTTGAATCAGCAGCGGCGGACTAAGAGCCCGGTAAGAGGCCCGGAGCGGCAAAGCTGAATGAAGCCCCTAGTTTATGAAGTTGATGTAATTTTACTAGCTTTTTATTTAATTCACATTTGTATGTGTTTATGTTTAAGTTAAACTCTTGTAAGTGAAAATTAAAATTCGACTTACTGAAATAAACATACACAGAATTGGCGATGTAAAGATTCTAACTAGCGCCTCTAGTGTCAATTTGTGAAGCTGTCTAAGAACGACAGTTTGATAGTTTTCATACAGCGTTGCCAACGTGAGGGAATTCCCCAAACTGCAAAAACCCCGCTCTTAGACTCCATCAGTCCGTTGTGCGTAGGTGTCAAGGGAACATGAGAGGCGTTTGAAGGCCCCCCAGGACTAGAGGACCGGGCGGGCCACCCCTTCCACCCCCTTGTTAGTACACTTCTGCAGTCAAGATTCAATTTAAATTGTGAGGACACACTTTGATTGAAGGTCAAATTCGTTTGTTAATTCACTTAGTTCATCTAGTTACATAATTTAAATTGTAAACAAAACTATGAACAGATTTTTTTTTGTATTAGGCATAAAGTGCAAGTAGGGTTTTTGCTAGACAGTAGTGACAATGGTTGAACTTGAAAAAGCATATAGGTACAGCTTGTGTCAAAAAGCACCACTGTTGTCCCTTAAAATATTAATTTATGGTTTACCCTAGGGCATAGACAGAATGTGGCTATGAGGTAAAACAGTGCGTGTTACTTACCTGAAGGCATTTTTGTGCAACAGACTCCAAAGCGATGGCAGGGTCATCAAAGTTGGCATTGCTGTCCAAATTGTCACAAATGTTGAGCAGACATACCACCGCCTCCCCCGGTTCTATTTCTCCATTGAAGTAGCGCATTATGAAGGCATAGGATGCCAGTATATTTGTTATGTTGTTCTTGATTGCCGGTGATGGTTTTACTGTCTGAAATAAAAGCTGTATTAGTTCACTACATTCACATGCATGCACTAGTGAATGTGTAGGACAAGATAATTATAACAGTGTAAAAAGATAAACAAAAGCATGAGTTCCTTCAGGGTAGGTTTTTAATACTTTGGACATTAATTATTTTAACAGACCAACTTATTGATATTTAATTTGATAATTAATCTAATCACCACTCTATATGAACATGGCTGGTTTTATGTTTGCAGAATTAGTATTATTTACTGGAGCTGGAGCACATACAAGAGAAACTGATAAGTTTGCTACTCAAAAGCACAGAATCAATTGTTTGGGACAAGGGTTTATCTAGAGTCAAGGCAGCAGGTAACTTCAAGAAATACTATAGTAAGAAATAATCTAAAATATAAGATACTTACAGTCAGAGTATCAAACTTGGGCACAGCTTTTAACTCTGGACAATTTTCCAGTTCTTTGCTATCATCAACAGCAACATCCTCCACCAACTTCTTATCCCTCCTATATGTCCACCATGGATCCCACTGTGGCATTATAGAACCAACATCCCCTTGATTTAACAGTGCTTCAAATTCATTCCTCTCATCTTCAGTCAACACATTCCACACTGCATCCGCATCATCAAGGTTCAAGTCTTTTATACGTTCCTCAAGGTCAATTTCTGGTTCATCATCGGAATCTACTGGCTCGTCATCATATTCTATTAAATCGTCTATATCAATGTTGTCGGTATCCTCATTCTGCATCCGTTTTAAAATCTCAATCATTTTGCCTCTGGATTCGTCGTCGGCGTTGTGTGACGTCAGTTCGTCGTTCACGCAGTCTCGGTAGAAGCTCTCGGAGCATTGCTGGTGCTTCTCTGATTTGTAGCAGTCTAGCGAACAGTAGAAAATTTCGCAGCGGGGACAGCAATATTTGCTCTGTTTGTCTTCGCAACTGAAAAGATTTGAAGATGATTTTATTTGGACACGTTAGAGTGTATTTCAATAAATTGTAATATATGTACTTAGCATAGCCAAACAAATTGTTAAATAAATTGAGGTTAGGATTACTCACATTCCACAAATATTTTGGTTTATTTTGGAAGCTTTACTGTCAGCCATCGTTACGCTTTATTGTACAACAATGGATTCGGTCACTTGAAATAGAAAATCATCAAAAAAACTTCAAAAACCCAAAACCAATGAAATTCCCGGCACAAAACCCGTCACAAAAACAAAGTTTTAAAAGTTGACTTGACTTGTCAAGTTGACAGTTTATGATTGACGTTGTTTGACAGGACAGACTAGTCAATTATCCTACGTTTAAAGGTAAAGGTAAGACCGCACTAGGCGGAACTGCGCTGCAGAGGAGCGACGCGACACTAATAATTTGCATCATTATTTCATCCATGAACCACGCACAATACAATAATATTCCATGATGAGTAACTCCTCCTAGTAGTTAGTCCTTCTAACTAGTAGGTACCTGATATTCGTATCCTCAATCATACGGCGCGAATCGAGCAAATATGACAACAAACAGCTGTATGAGCTGACAGCAGGATATTTAGCGACCTAAAAAGGTCGCTAAAATTTTTATTCAGTTTAATTTTTCGCCTCGCGGTGTGCTTGAACGGGGTGTTTGACGTTTAGTCAGTTTAAACATGGTTTAAACGCACCCCTTTTTATTTGAGGGTGGGAAATCATCAAATGAATCCTTCCGCTCTGGGTGGAGCGGCAGGGAGTGTCAGACTTCTACTGACTAAAACCCACCCATGCTCCTCCTAGTGCCTTTTACGTTCCAGGGCCGCGGTAACTCTTTCGAACAAAATCCGCAACCCTGGTAGGCACTGGCCCTAACGGGCCCCTATTTAAACGCACCCGTTCAGTGACAGTGAAGCAGTGAAGAGACTGCGTTTAGTTTTCGAACTTTCGATCGTCATGCCAGCCAGTGTCGTTGTATTTTATTATTTAATTTGCTACTCTATCTCTGTTAACAATAGCCTATTTAGGTATATAAGAACTAAATAAATATTAGGTCTTTACTTACCTATGAAATTGCTGTTCTGCAGTACTGGCCATTTCAAATCAAAATAATTTTTGTTTGGCTAAGAATTCTAATTTCAAATTAATTTTATTTTAAAAACATGGTTTTTTTTTCCAAAAGTCATTTGTTTATTGATTAGTGTTACATTTTCATCGCATTTCAATATTTTCAATCTTTTTCGTCATCATGGATACGTTAAAAATTCGAGTAATTATGGAATATGAGTACCGTCGTGGCAGCAACGCGGCACAAGCGGCACGCAACATCAACGACGTTTACGGAGCTAACACTACAAACCAACGCACCACCTGTTATTGGTTTGCTCGCTTCCGTTCTGGACTTTCGACCTGAAAAATGAACCTCGCGGTCGTCCGAAGACTTTGGTCGACAATGACGAATTAAAAGCGATTGTGGAAGCTGATGATACACAATCTACGGCTGAATTAGCAGCAGCTTTCGACGTTAGCGTCAAAACAATATTGGTCCATTTGCGTCAAATTGGCAAGGTAAAAAAGCTTGACAAATGGGTGCCCCACGAACTCAATGATTTTTTTTTTGTTTTTTTTCCCTTGTTTGTCTTGCAATCGGTTATCAACCTTTAGCAGATTTGTTGTGTGGATGTTGACTGCTGAGGTTCATTCTTCCAGTGAAGAATCTGTTTCTCAAAATTGTTTCTCACTTTACTTAATAAAGTCCCATATGTGGTGGCGTTTGAGCCTTTTCATGGTAGTTGGTTCGCTTAGGGCTATGGCTAAGGTGTTGGTGTGTGACGTTATTCGTTGCTTGTATGTCTGTATTTTGTGTTCTATTTCCTCCTTTATTGTTTTTATTTGTAGATGCTCATGTATTTCTGAGATCTTCAAAAACCATGGAGCATTTGATATTATTTTGAGAGCCTTGTTTTGAAATCGCTGGAGAATCTCCACATTTGAGTCTCTCGCAGAGCCCCACAGCTCGACGCCATATGTCCAGACAGGCTTTAGTACTGCCTTGTAAATGAGTACTTTGTTCTCCAGTGACACGTGTAATGATCTTCCTAGGAGCCAGTTCAGTTTTCGGAGCAGGATGTTTAGCTCGACCCGTTTTTTTTCTATGTGGTGTCTCCACGTTTGTTTCCTGTCGAGATGTAGGCCGAGGTACTTAGCTGTTGTCCCGTGTGGAAGTGTGTCACCTCCGAGCTTAACAGGTGGGCAGTTGTGCTTTCTAAGTGTAAAAGTCACATGTGTCGATTTGTTAGCGCTAGCTTTTATCTTCCATTCTCTCATCCACTTAGAGACTTTGTCGAGGTGATTTTGTAGTGCGAGTGAGGCCATGTTAGGGTCTTTGTTATTACACAAAGTAGCCGTGTCGTCAGCGAAGGTGGCGGAGAGAATTTCCTCTGAAGTTGGTAAGTCTGCTGTGTATATAAGGTAGAGGGTTGGACCCAATACGGAGCCCTGGGGTACGCCAGCCTGTATGTTGTAGAATTCCGAGTAAGAGTCATTAACTTTTACCCGGAAAATTCTGTCTTCTAGGTAGGACTTTAGTAGCACGTACAGGTTATGTGGCAACTGTTTCTTTATTTTAAACTAGCTGTTGCCCGCGACTTCGTTCGCGTGTATGTATTGTAAAATGATGTGGCTGGGTAAGATCAATGTCTTCGTATATCTAATACGAACAGTCAATATCTATCATTACTTGCCTCCTTTTTCATGCATGGGAAAACATCAAATGACTGTCAGACTCTTACTGACTAAAACCCATCTGTGTTCCTCCTAATGCCTTTTGCGTTCCAGGGCCGCGGTGACTCTTTGAACAAATTCCGCAACCCTGGCCCTAACGGGCCTCGTATTTATGCTGACATCTTTTTGTGACGCGAGTGGAACACAACGCGCCGTCGAGTATCACCTCTTCTGTTCAAATAATTTTTCGTGAGAAACGTTGTAATGATAATGTATCTTTCATTTCATCGAAATTATTCACAGCAGTCCTAGAAGATGTCATTGAAAATGTGGGTAAAGATTGGGACTATAGCGGTATTAACGTCAATTTTCTGCCCAACTGTCTCACTTAAGATTTACAGATGACTTTGTGGTTTTCACTGAGAACTTCGATGACCCCCAGAAAATGCTTCAAAATCTTTAAGATGCTTCTTTTAAGTTGGGTCTTGGGATGAATATGACAAAGACGAAGGTTATATTATGGCAAACACCTTCAGCGATTCAAATCTGGAAATGAATGGTTGGAGATGATTAACCGATATGTTTATCTTGGCCATATCCTTTCAATTGGCAAAGAAAATCAACAAACGGAGGCATCGAGAGGAACACACCTTGGATGGGCCGCTTTTATCAAAACGGACGACATTCTGAAGCCTGCTAAAATTCCGCAATGTCTGAATTCCCGCCTTTATAACCAGTGTGCTTTTCCCACCATGACTTACTTACTTACATGGACGCTCACGCAGGAGGCTGTGTACAGACTGATAGTTGCACAGAGAGCCATGGAGCGTTCCATGCTTGGCAGAGGTACGTCGTCGTGATCCGTAGACGTAGGAAGGTTTTCAACGTCGGAAAACGAATTGTAGAACTAAAGTGGAGCTGGGCAGGACACTTGGCAAGGCGCGGTGATGATAGGTGGAGTGGTGGAGTGGTGGTGGAGTGGCGTCCGAGGACTGGAAGAAAAAGTGTTGGTCGGCCGGCGGCGAGATAGGCGGACGATATTGTTGCCATCGTGGGTAGAACCTGGATGAGGCTGGCACAGGAACGTGGGGATTGGCACATGAAAAGAGAGGCCGTTGCTCAGCAGTGAGCGAAGTTGGACTGTGGATAATGATGATGATACACGATGTTGATGAAACTTGCTAAGTTTGTTAACACGCGATAGAGCTACATAAAGTTGTCCATGGGAAAACCAACCAGAAGAGAAGTCAACCCCCGCAGAGGACACGGCGGAGCATACGGTGAAGATCTGCCCTGCTTGGGCGACGGCGACCTCTCGCTACCGGCTCTGGTTCACTCCATAATCCAGAGCGCGGAGGCGTGGGAAGCCGTCACCTCCTTTTGCGAAACAGTAATCCTAGTAAAGGAAGGGGCGGGTCGCGTGAAGGAGAGGCAAACGTCACGCCTTAGCCGCTGAAACAGAAGAAGACGCCCCGGGCGTCAGAAGTCGCAGGGCGTTTCTCGGCCACCGTAGGCACGGGCCTGCGGACGGCGAGCGTTGGGTGGCTCGCGGCCCGATAACAACCAGCAGCCCTACCATGACGTGTTAAAGCGTGAGTCGTTCGAGCGAGAAGGAGGGATGGAGCTATACACCCTATATAGCGCCACTGGTCCGGGTCGACGAAGCGTTGTGTTCCATGCGCGCCTCCAAGAGATGTCAGCTAAGTAGACGGAGCCCGTTAGGGCCAGAGCCTGCTAGGGTTGCGGAATTTGTTCGAAAGAGTCACCGTGACCCTGGAACGCAAAGATCATAAGGAGACACACATGGGTTTTAGTCATTAAGAGTCTAGACACTCCCTTCCAGTCTACCCAGAGCGGAAGAAGTCATTTTGGTGATTTCCCATCCATAAAAAAAAACCCGCAACGGATAGAGTAGAGTAGAGACTCCGTTGTGCGTAGGTGTCCTGGCTAAGTTTGCCGGCCTAGCTCCGTCCAAATGTACAGAAGCAACCAGGGTGCTTTACAGGTTGAGTGGAGAGACCATTCAATAAAAATTTAAAATAACGTCAGTGGAGCAATCAGACCAAATCTTTTTTTTATGTTATGCATCAAATACATAACGCTAGGTAAGTCTTGTATCAAAAGAAACACTTTTTTATGACATTTAAAAGTACCATTAGTAACAAAAAAATATATTTTGGTGTAATTCTCATGCTGTTGATAGTAAGTACTTTTTCAGTCAACAGATGGCATTACGGGTATCTAAATTATGTAGATAATAAGTTGATTTCTTCTAGATTGCTACATTTCCTATCAGGTTTATGTGTAAAAATTATCTAAATGGTTTTGTAACTAACTAACATGTCATTTTGTGCATTCAATTATTTTGTGCATTCAATTACGAACAAAAACCTTTTAAAATCAATATTGCTTACCTCCCATAACATACGGCGTAAAGCAAAAGCGCAGCCTAAAGTATTCCTTGGTTTACAAAGAACATTTTTGCTGAATTTCAATTCAATCTGTTCAGTAGTTTTGGCGTGAAGCCGTACCATACACACATGCAAACAGACAAACAGACAAACAGACAAAAATTCTAAAAAGTCACTTTTTATCATCAGTTACGTTTTTCTAACAAAAGCCACTTAATTTTTCTCGAAAATTCTCAATGTACAGTTTTTCTTTCGTTACTGTTTTATTATATGTATAGACAACAGGCCCTGGTGCCAGACCTTGTCGAACGCTTGCTGTACGTCCAAGAATACAGCACTCTTTTCGTTCCAGTCCCTCTCGTATCCTATTCACCACTCTATGCACCTGCTCTACAGTTGAATGCCCTATTCTGAATCCAAACTGATGTTGTGGGATAATGTTGCCGTCTATAAGTATGTCGTTGAGTCTACGTGCAACGACTTTCTCAAAAAGTTTAGACATAACAGGCAGTAGGCTTATTGACCTGTTTGAAGACACAAGGTGCGGTGATTTTCCTGGCTTTGGGATCATGATGATTTCCGACGCTTTCCATATTCTCGGAAAATATCCAGTTCTCATAATTCCATTAAAGAGCAGTGTTATGAAGATGATGGCTTTTCTTGGCAGTTGACGGAGGATTTCAGCAGTAATAAGGCAGTATCCAGGAGCTTTATTTAGTTCGAGACCGTTTATAATCTTCCAGACCTCGCGGGGTGAGCAGCACTTTAATGGAGGACTTAGTTGAAGATCTGTCTCCAAAAACTTTTTGATCTCCTCATCGCGCGATGTGTCGCCGGAGTTAGGAGTGAATACATCTGCCAAGAAAGACCCGAAAGCCTCGGCGCGTTCGTCGTCCTTTCTTGCCCATGCATTATTTCCCAGCTTTAAAGGATGCTGAGCAGTTTGTGGCGCATTTTTGCTATGCTTTACAGTTTTCCAAAGCGAATACTCGTTTTTAGCTATAGCATCCAGATTTTCCAGTTTTTTTTTTAAGGTCTCGTCTTCGATGTCCTTCAAATATTGTTTCAGGTCCGCAGCCGCTCTGTTAAAGTCTCTTCTATCAGAAACATGACGACTGGTATGCCAAACTCTTCTGAGCCTCCTTTTCTCCAGGACCTTACTCCTTGTTTCCTTGGAAATATTTTTGCATTCTGGCCTGGAAGGTGTTGGTGTGCATTTCCATGCAGCTGTCTGGATGAGGTTTGTGAATTTTGTAGCAGCCTCATCAATGTCGTCGTTTGTCTTTAACGGTACTTTTAGGTTAACGTGTATCTCGATGTATTGTCTAAATCCAATCCAGTCAGTCTTTGTGTTGTAGAGCTTTGCTTTGAATTCTCTTTCTATTATTGTTGTGCTTATGGTGGCTATCCAGGCAACTTTCAGCACTGAGGTACAAGTTAGAAAGTCCCTTATACACAAAGAAATCCAATAGGTCAGGGAGTTTATTGGAGTCTGTTGGCCAGTATGAGGGTTCACCCGTACTCAGGACTTGTAATTTATTTTTGTCAAGGCTTTTTTTCAGTTCCCTTCCTCTGGGTAAAGTCAGTCGAGAACCCCAGTAGACATTTTTGGCATTCCAGTCTCCGCCACATATAAATCTCTGGCCAAGAGTACTGAAGAAATCTGTAAAGCTATCTTCCTTTAGGATGTGCTTAGGGGGACAATATACAGCGGATAGGGTTAGTGAGCTTTGCGTATCCTGAACCATTACCGTAGTAGCCTGTATTTGGTCAGTTTTATACTCCTCTAAAACGTCATGTTTGATGTGCTTTTTTATTATGACTGCTGTCCCTGCGTGTGCAGTGCCATCAGGATGAAATGTGGAGTATGTATTGTAGTTTTTGAAAGTACATAAATGATTGGATGTCAGGTGTGCTTCAGAGACTAGAAGTACATCAATGTCCTGTAATGCAAGGAGTATCTCTACGTCTTGCCTGTGTTTGATCAATCCATTTATGTTCCAGGTCCCAACTCTGAGTGTAGCCATTTATCGGACCAGTTTACTGATGATTGTTGTGAGTAAGTTCATCATTGTCGACATCTGGTCTAACAGTTTGTCCAGCTTTTCAGCCTGTTGTGTGAGCAATGTTTCCAGTTTGGTTTCCTTGTTAGTGACCTCTGCATATCATATGTTAGTCCATTTCTGTCATTGACATAATGTTTTGGCTGTTTATCTTCGGCTTGTGGTCTAGTTTTTTCGATTTCATGCATAATTCTAAGTTCTGCAGGGGGTGTAGCTTTGGCTGTAGGTTTTTGGCCTGTTCTTCTATTTAGAATCTCCCTGTACACAGTGCATCCTTTGTAATTTGCAGGATGTGAGCCTTCACATCAAAACGCAATTTGCAGGTGTGTTCCTATCTTTTTTTGGGAAATCAGATGTTTTGTGGGCTTCTGCGCATTTCACACAGCGATAGGGCATCATGCAGTTGTTTTTCGAGTGTCCATATTGTTGACATCGTTGGCACTGTGGAATAGAGGTTTTTCTTTTAGGCTCTTCTATTGCCACTGTTTAATGGTAAATAGATTTAATAGTTTTAACTGCACTATTATTTGGGTTAGAGACTAAGTTTACAAACAATGTAGAAGTTGGCTTCTTTTCAGGCCCAAACTTTACATTTATGATTTCTCCAAGGACTTTGTTTTCAGTTTTTTCAATTTCCTCCATAATGGCACTGTGTGGGGTTGAATGGTGCAGATTCTTTATAACAAATCGGTAGCATTGTTGATCCTTCCTGTTGAACGTGTGTCCAATGAGGCCTTTTTCACGGACAAGGGTCATAATTTTCTTGTACGCCTCAATGTCCAGGCTGTTTATTCTCAACTGATTTCTGTTGACGATTTTGAAGATGAACTCTCCCTTATTTGCAACAGTATGTAGGAGCTCTGTAAGTTTGTTGACATCTTCAATGCCGTACAAAATAATTGGTGGAGGTTTATTGGGGCGTTTTTGTTTTGGTACACTTTCATCTTCGGTGAGATCTATTTGCAGGCCACTATATTTATTAGAAGTTTTGATCGCCTCTGGTGAGGGTGATTGTGAGAGTTTCTTGCGCTTATTGCTTCTGTTAGAAGGAACTTTTTGCCATGCAGGTGGGCAAGGTGTACTTGGAGCTGATGGTTGTGCTTGTTGATCTCTTGGTGATGAAACTACGTTTTTGACCTCAAGCTGTTTTGTCGGCTCTTGCATTTCTTTGCTTGATGTGCTACCTAGGGAGTTGCATCTAGGTCGAGATAGGAACAGACTAGGGTGGAACGCCTGCTGAACATATTTCTTGCTGCCAGTAACATTTACTACCATGGAAGCCTGGTCGCCTACTTCCATGGAGTCTTCGGTAACCAATTTCTCACCCACCGGCCCGGATACCGGAGGGCGCCGGGTGTTAGCCGGATCGCATGACAAATACTCGCTCTCATTATTCGACATTTCCATATAAAAGGGGGGGTTGGGAAATAATCACATAGCATTTTCCCAAGGTACTATGGCCACTCTTTTTGAAGGCATTTAGTTCTTCATGGCCAGTAGACACCAATTAACAGGTTATTTAACCGCCGCCCGTGGCTCGGCGTTGTTGCACGAACTCAATGATGACGCGAAGTACGCGTCGAGACGTGCCTTGCACTGCTCAACAGACACACAAATGAAGGAATTTTGAACCGCATTGTTACCTGCGATGAAAAATGGATTCTGTTTGATAACCGCAAGCCCTCAGCAAGTTGGAGGATCCTGGTTCAGCACCTAAACAATGCCCTAAACGAAAACTTACCCCTAGAAAAGTGATGGTCATGCTGTTTGGTGGTCTAGCGCCGGTGTGATTCATCACAGCTTCTTACCAAACGGGGTGAGCATTACTGCAGATGTGTACTGTGAAGAACTGAACACAATGATGGAGAAGCTGGCACATCTCCAACCAGCATTGGTCAATCGCTCGTCTCCGCTGCTCCTGCACGACAACGTGCGACCTCATATTGCACAGCAGACGGTCTCCAAGTTGCAAGAACTGGGGTTGGAAGCTCTCCGTCATCCGCCCTACTCACCAGACCTTGCGCCTACAGACTACTACTTTTTCCAGAATTTGGATAACTTCTTGGCGGGAAAAAAATTCAATACCCGAGAGGCAGTACAAAATGCCTTTGAAGAATTTGTTGCCTCCCGTCCAGCTGATTTCTTTAAGAAGGGCATCAATAAACTGCCACTGCGTTGGCAAAGATGCATTGATTGCATGGGTGATTACTTCGATTAATACAAATAAAAAATACATGAAAAAAATTCGTTTAAATTTTTTCATACAAAACGGCAATTTCATAGGTAAAGACCTATTAGGTACACGCATCATCTTAATTATTTCTGTAATATGGGTACCTGCAACAATCAAAACGTTGTTGTTGTCAAGGTTGTCATACTGCTGTCAAACAAATAGTAGAAAAAAAATGTTTTGGAAAATCCTTTACAAACAAACCTACAGATACTGATGCCGATGTAAACAACAAAAACCAAGTAATGTCAAGCTGTTAAGCTAATACCTTCTGAAATACAACATGTCAAAGCCTGAATTAGTGGAGGATTTCTTCGGGGTTTACCTCTTGTACTGTATCAATCCCAAATATAAAGGCCGCACATACATTGGTTACACTAGGGACCCAAACAGGAGAATTATGCAGCATAACCGAGGAACATGGGCTGGAGGGGCTTACCGAACTAATAATAAAGGACCTTGGTACGTATTAAAGTAGTTAATGTAAAGACCCTCTTATCATGTTTTTATTGTTTCTTCAGTACTTACATAGGTTAACATAATATAGCGTTTCTTTAGAACAAACTGACTCCTATCCTCTAAATGTAACATACCATATAATTTGAGCCAATTTAATTAACAGTAAAATTAATTGTCCAATTTTTATTTGATAGTAAAACAACTGCTTCTTGAAACACTTGAAATAATAAGCACCCACTATGACATAAAGTCTGTTAAAAAGTAAATACAAACTGCACACTATGTTGTCTAAAATTAAAATAAATACTTTTAGGAAGATGGTGATGATAGTGCATGGATTTCCAAATAATATTTCTGCTCTAAGAGTAAGTACTTATTCATTTACCTAGTTTCTTTTAATGTACTTAACATTTAAATCACACACTTAACAAGGACGAGGCCAATGATAGAGCTGTACAGGTTGCTCAATACTGGGGGCCTAGGCAAAAACTTTTCTGTAGCGTAACGTCAGACGCTGACAACAAAATGTATGGGAATGACGTTAGGTGTGGAAAGGAAAGGTCATCACCTTATGTCATTCTCATACATGTTGTCGTGAGCGTCTGACATTAACGCTACAGAAAAGTCTTTTGTCTAGGCCTGCTGGTCAGATAAAATATAAAATTAGTCAATCAACTCAAAAAGAAGAAGAATAACATGTACTACCTACTTAACATTTAAATAAGATTTTATTTTCTAATAATAAAAATTATGTCTTTCTATCTAGTCTATTTTTTCTCACTGCTGGGCAAACGCCTTACTCTCCCTCTCCCTTTTCCACACAACTCTGTCGTTTGCTATGTCGGTCAGTCCTTTTGGTAGGAGTCCAGCTAGTCCCACCATCTTCGCCTTGGTCTGCCGCTATGTCTTTTGGCATATAATGAGAGCTATTTGGTGGTTCTTTTTGCTAATTTCTCTTCTGACATGTGGCAGACATGTCCGGCCCAGTCAATCTTAAGCTTTGCGGCCTTCTGGGCAACGTCTATGATTTTGTGTGAGTGCAAATGCAGTGTTGTGTTAATTACGTGGTCTTAGACCCCCAGGATACTACGCTCCATAACTCGCTGGCTAATAATAATTATTCATACAATATTGTCTACTTAATTAAATAAATCAATGTAACTTTTTCAGTTTGAATGGGCCTGGCAGAACCCAGCAAAGACGACGAGACTACAACATCTCAACTTGAAGAAAATCCCAAGAAAGGAGTCTGAATTCGAATTTAAACTGAGAGTTCTGAGTGAGATGCTCCGTGTGGGACCCTGGTGCCGCCTGCCTTTAATCATACGCTGGTTGGAGAGGGAATATTGTGAAGAATTTCCAGTAAGAGCCCATTATTTTTTATTGTTTGAGATTGTATTGTTTTCTTAATAAGGTTTTGACAAGAAGTAGTGCAAAACCATGAATTATAGAGGGAAGGCCTATGTCCAGGAACTGGACAGTACCTACAGGGACACAGTAGGTACATTAAACAAAGAAAAAAAAATAGTTAATTAATAAAATAATGGTTTTTAAAATAGTGAATATATGAACTTTATCTAAATTGATGAACTTCTTCATCATCGTCCTGCATACATTTTTGCCCACCTTCAAATCTCTTCTTCTCTGTCAAATCCGTAAATGTCAAGTTTGTCTGTAAATTATCACTTTTAGCAGTAAAGCCACCCATTGCTACCTACCCTTCTATTTTTAAGCTTCTACAATACAGCAGTCAGTACCTATCCATAAGAAGGTAAACATATTTTTTCTATTTTCCTTCCAGCCAGAAAGAATCCCACCAGAACACATGACAATCTGCCAAGGTGCAGTGAAAAGCAAGAACTTGAAACAGAAAACCTGCAACACTATACAACCAGACGAAGAATGTCTCCTATGTTCAAATTACATAACCAACGGCCAAGCGAAGATCACCTGTTTGAATCCCAGCTGTGAGCTTATAACCCATATCACATGCCTAGCTGACCTCTTCTTGGTACCAGGAGAGTATGTGCCGATAGAAGGCAGCTGTCCTTTCTGCAGTGTTAAGTTAAAATGGGGAGATTTGATCAGGAAAATGAAGGGGTGTTCCCGAATGAGTGAGGGAGACGAATGTAGTGATGATTGTGATGAAGAAGGTACACAAGATAGAGGTTATGGTGAAGATCCTTCTTGGATTAACATCCAAGAAGGATCTTCACCATAACCTCTATCTTGTCATTCGTCATAAATCCTCATTACAATCTAACGATTGTAATGAGGATTTATGACGAATTTTTAATACAGTATTTTTGATAAAACATGTATTTTTGTTTATTAGGTACTTTTACCTGAGTATAGGAACAGAAAAGCCAGGTCTACCTACCTAGTATATTACGTGGGGTATTGGTAAGTATATTAATTCGAGGCACTGCATATTATGGCGAAATGTGTCTTGCTCCAAAAACATTATGTAACATCTTTTTACCACATTTTTTGCAAATAAAAAAACCTACTTACTTACTTAGAATTCTGCATTAATCAACTCATAGAATTTTTACTTTTAATGTACTTACTAGCTTATTTCCGCGGAACCGTGCATTTTCCGGGATAAAATGGAACCTTACGACACTCAGCGATAGCATAGGAAGAAGCTATTTGGTCTGTGATAGGTAGGTACCTATAGCTGACCAAGACACAGGCACATACACCTAGTTTAGGAATCAGAGTATTATAAATATTGTGACCTAGTTATGAGCCTTATTATGTTATTAGTCTTTTGATAAAATGTATTTAGATGGCTTTTGGTGAAATAAAGAATTATTATTATTTTATTATAGCTTTCAACAAGTTCAAGAATTTTCATAATCGGATACGATGGTACCTACCTACTACCAGAGATTTCCTCTTACAAACAAACACCATGGCGAAGGTGGTGAGACGAGCTTGACGCTTATCGACAGGATCGGTCCACACTTTCCCAAAGCCGGGAAAAATAGGAAAACCCGGCCAAGTACGTGTCGCACGAAGTTTTCCTTACCATTATCTATAAAAAACGGCAAAAAATCACGTTTGTTGTATGGGAACCCCATATTTCAATTTAATTATTTTTTTTTAAAGTGAATATACAACAAAACATTGTGTGAATATTTCAAGCGTTTACCTGTTGCCGTTATCAATATCGAGCAAAAACTAGCAAAAAAATCACGTTTGTTGTATGGGAGCCCCTTTAAATATTTATTTTATTCTGTTTTTTAGTATTTATTGTTATAGCGGCAACAAAAATACATCATCTGTGAAAATGTCAACCGTCTTACTATCACGGTTCATGAGATACAGGCGACACCTGGTGACAGACGGACGGACGGACAGCGGAGTCTTAGTAATAGGGTGCCGTTTTTACCCTTTGGGTACGGAACCCTAAAAACGAAAGGGAGGCCTTAACCCTGCAGTGGGACAGGACAAGTTTACAATACCTAATTAAACGAAATAAAAGTTTAAATCTGTCCACCCATTTTCACTCGCACACCAGTTTTCGCTATGACAGCTGTAATTAGGTACTATAATTAGCACGTTTTACGCATTGAAATTATTACTGTTTATTTACGGAACTAGTTTCAAGTTTAAGGAGTACGGAAGCCGTGTTCGTGACTGACTGTGTGTTGAACATACACTACTCAGCCAGCGTTACTGAGTTGTACTTGACTGACAGGAGACGCACACACGCTAGGTACAGTGAGCGTCAAAAGAGTTAAGCACGAGTTAATGTTTTAAATCTAAAAAATTATAGAATTTTACGCTTAATCTTATCCTCTTGATTAGAGTTTTTTTTCCTTTTCTGCCCACTTCAGTTATTGAAACTTAAGGAAAATTGAACTTTAAGGCTGAAACACTAACTATAAAATAAACCTGATGTAAAACAAATCCTACATCGCGCTATCAAAGTTCTCTGCGCGATTTGAATATACGGACGACACGGTTGGCGCAGTGATTGAGCGATTGGCTGCTGCGCTGCGTATCATGGATTCGATTTCCGCACGGAACAAATATTTGTATGGGCCACACATAGTTGTTCCGGGTCTGGCTGTTTGTGTATGTGAGTTTGTATGTTTGTAAACGCACCCACGATACCGGAGAAGTTCCTAGTGTGTGGCAAAGTTTTACCTAAAAAAATATATACCTACATAGGTATAACCGCCCGGCAACAACCATTGCGCACTTGCCCACCAGGCAAAACACTCGTCTGGTCTGAAGATACCTACATCCTCTTCAATGGAGGTCGCCGAACATTACTACCTGTTCCGCATAGGTACTACAGTTTAAAAATCAATAAATAATTTTTTTAACTGTAGGTTGTGACAGGAACACATACACTGACAGGAAGGAGCACTAATGAATTGATTGAATTCGTTTGCATTATGCATTTAAGTTGCGTGACTGACACGAAATAGGTATTGGAAATAGTCCAGAAAAACAGCAACGATCAATTTATTTCGCAAATTAACAAAGCATTAATAATTATTTCTTTAATTGGTTATAGGCATTTCGTGAATGATAGGAAATGAGCATAGGGTGATGGTTGGCACAACACGTTATGGAAGAAGAAAACGTGTTACGCCAACTTCAGCAAACATGGGACAATGGCAGTGAGATGATAATGGTAAAAGGCAGTTGACAATAACAATCTGAGTGCCAATAAAATGTACTGTAAGCGCAATTATTGTTGTTGCTACTAAAAGATTTAGCTCAATTATTTAATAAACATTGTTCATAAGTACTTAAATAATTTCTAGGAAATTAGGTTATCCAAAGGTATTTTGCGTTAACTATAGGAAACAGTCTACCTAAGACTTGTGAAAGTGACAGTACCCTATTTACGACAATTTAATGAGACCGATACATTAACGGTTTATGTAACATATACAATTAGTATAAATAACTTAAAACTCACGCCTGTATTCCCAGAAGGGTTAGGCAGACACGTTTAGCCAGTTCCATATTTTTCGCCTATTGCCATTATTCGGGCACTATTATAATCGAGACTGGGTTGCAACTGTGATATCTGGCAGATATCTATACAAACAAACATATAAATAAATTAAGTAGAAGTGTCTGTTTGTAACATAAAAAAAACCGGCCAAGTGCGAGTTGGACTTGCGCACGGAGGGTTCCGTACCATTGTCTATAAAAAAACGGCAAAACATCACGTTTGTTATATGGGAGCCCCCCTTAAATATTTGTTTTATTTTAATATAATTATTTATTTTTAGAGTAATTAAATAACTAAATATTCCGTGAATATTTCAAGCGTCTACCTGTTGCCGTTATCGATGCAAAGATAGCAAGAACGAGCAAAAAATCACGTTTTTTGTATGGGAGCCCCCTTAAATATTCATTGTATTCTGTTTTTTAGTATTTGTTGTTATAACGGCAACAGAAATACGGACGGACGGACGGACAGCGGAGTCTTAGTAATAGGGTCCCGTTTTACCCTTTGGGTACGGAACCATTAAAACCATGAATATACTTACCTACATTTTACGCTCGTTTAGTCGAGAAGCTAGTATTTTAATTTAACTCTGGTTGAATTAATTTGTAGTAGGTTAGGTAGATAATTTAAGTGAAAACTGAAACTTGTGCTAATAGTTTAGCCGATGTTTTTAAAGTGTAAAACCTCCTAGTTGGCATATTTTTATGGAACCAACAAAACTCAAATTAAGAAACAATAAAACAATATAAATGTGATAAATACTATAATTATTTACAAATTACTTACTTATAAAATTGAGCAGAAATAAATAAGCTAGTAACTACCAGGTACATCGTTAATAAGATTAAAATATAAATAATATAAGGAAAAACAAATACCATAACAAAAGTATAAGCAAAAAAAAGACTTTCGCAGTAAAAACAAAAAAAAAACGGATTTACCTACGGGTTATTTCTATGTTGTGGAGCATATTAATATAGGTACAAATGAAACACACTTCCCTTGAATAGTTATAGGTAGGTAAGCAATAGAGAAGTAGTTTTATCAGGATTACTTTTCTTAGAAAATGTCATCGTCTTAATAAATAAATACCTATCCCTTCGATATTATGTACAGTCACAAGCAATATTACCTACTTTTAGTTTAGAGCTTTACACGATCAAATTAATGGTTAACCCATAAAGAAAAAAAAGCATAAAATAACCCCTTGTTGATCTAAAATGAACTGTTCATTTGAGATCAATTATCAGCATTTTACATAATAAGACGTCGAATACCCCGATTGCAGACTTGCTTTAATCATTTTACTTTGTAAAAGTCAATCAGTTTAATCAGTCACTCATAATAGGTAGTGTACTTGACATGATTTTGTGGTCGTGACTGTACCTAAAAAAATACCCATTACTTTTTGCCTAAAATAAACAAAAACATCATTAAGAGACAAAAAAAAAACAATAAAATCGTCTAACAATATTCAGGCAATTTAAAAAAAAACGAACAATAGTAAAAATTTATATTCTATGGCTAAAATAAATTACTTTTACTAAAAAGGATTTTAATTAAGTTATTAAATAATTTACAACAAGATAACTGGGTAAATGCAAGTTATTTGGTATCGAAAATATGCGCGTTTATAAACTTAAATTTAATAATCGTCAAAGAAGTCATCACCATCATCATCATCAAAATCATCATCATCATCCGCTCCAGGGGGAACGAAAGCACCGTTCATCACTTCACCAATAGGCTCTTCAAAGCCAAGAACTTTTGCGAAACCATACACCATTCTCATCACCACTAGTCTTGTAAAATCCACAGGCGTAGTCTCTTTCCTCTGTAAAGTCAGCTGCTTATCAGTAGGATAATCCTTAATCTTCCTCCTCCTCATCTCACACGGAGACAGCACCAAAATAAGCGCGAAAATCACGAAAAATACGCGCGCCATTTTGGTTTTCACTTCCCGCGAAATTAAACGTCAAATTAGGATGCGTTCACTTTTAATAGTCCGAAGCAAAATTTCATTAAAAACTTTTTTGCATTATTGAATTGTTTTTGACCGAGTTGAAAAGTGAAGAGGCTGGTAGCTGCTAACGGAATGTTGGCTCACGGGCGAATGACGGCGACCGCGTACTGCGGGCCCGATACTATTGTGTGTCATGCCAATGAGTATATGGATAACTGTCTTAAAACCCGCAACGACCGATCGCAAAGAAATATTTTACAGTTAGTTAAGCATATTGGGCCGGCAGGTGAAAAGGAATCTGATTTCGTGATAATTTTCCTGCATTTTATGCGCGATGACGTGATGGGCACATGTTTACTAAGCTACAGTGTCAGTAATGAAAGCGGGACAGGTAGGTACATCGAATAAGGCGTTGTTAATGTCTTTCCTTATAAAAAGATGAAAGTGAGACTCCTATTTTGATGTCTAGTTTGTATAATTTATTACTTCTGTCAAGAATGACTCGTGAATCCTTTGTGAATGTAGAAACTTTCGCTTGTATTTTTCTCATAATACTTACATGTCGGGGTCAGAATGTTTTTCTTCCAATCGTCATCTAAGTGATCACCCCCTTTCAAGCCAAAGCCATCCATAGTTACCTTGATCTTAGAACCATACCTACATACTTACCCAAACGCAAATGTCTTGTGAAAAGTTCTCTTTGTGCTTATGACGTTATTTGTAGTCCCGTAATGCCAATTTCCAACTTGACACCGAAAAGTTTCTACGAAAATTCGCAATACGAAAGTCAAAAAGTCGTTATCTACCCACCTCTCACACTTAAACCCCATACTAAGTACATACCTACATAGTCTGTGTATGTAGGTCTGTTAGTGGCAAAGATCATGACACGACTCAAAGATCTCACTGCATAGATTATCTGCAAGCCTTGCACGCATTCTAGACGCCGTGGAGGCCCGTTTACACATTACGTCTAGGACACGATTATCCCAAGGCGTTAGACACGAACGCTGCATGATAATTGATAAGTCAAGATATTTTTTTATTGGCTAGCGGTCTTGTCAAGAGTGAAAAGGTTACGTATTTCTCGCCAAGCGAGCTAATGGTGAAACGCGAGCCCTCGCTAATAAAAAAAGTGGTGGTAGGTACAAAATGAGGTCCTGGCTCTTAAAGACGTCATTCCAAGGAGCTTGTGTTTCAAGAATTAGTCATTTAAGATAATAATATATATACCTACTTAAAAAAATATATAAAAATAAACATTTCTCTTTATTTACACATGAATAAGATTAATCTTCACAGGGTCCACTCACTAGCTGCATATTCTGTAGGTACCTACAAAGATTATCTACTTATTATAATATTTCAGGCGACTCTAATGCCGTTAGTTTAGTTTGAACGCTCATCTGAGTATAAATGGTATGGCTACAAGGTTCATAAAATTACCACTAAATGATGATTGTTTTTTTTAAACTCGTGCAGCAACTTTCACATCTCAAGAATTCCCAATTTAATGGCAACGCAATTTGACTGTGGCATTGCTCTTGTTTTCGACTCATTTTTAAACGGCATGGCCCTTTCTTTACCCACACGATTTAAGAGTGTTTACGCCGTACGGCATTTCATACAAACTGTCAAGTTCTTAATTTTCGAAATTAATGAACCGATTTTTATAAACCTACGAATAAGCAGGATACATAGGTTTAAAAAGTTATCTGAGAACATTTTCAAAAAGTCATACTTATTTAAAACTAGCACTTCGCCCGCGACTTCGTCCGCGTGGGGATAGTAGGTACTCCACAAACTTCAACGCCCCCTATACCCCCTTATAAAGGTAAGGTTAGTTTTGGAAAATGAAGCACAACGATTCTCATTATTTACTTAGCCATTTCTACTTATTCTATGGTCTCAGGAGGCCCTAGACAATGTGCCATTTAATTAGCGAATGCGTCTGTCGAAATGCCAAAATGTAACAATTTGATCATGTGATATTTCGATAGCATCTGTCAATCCCATACATTTTTGACGTATTGACAATCGCCTACGCCACGCCACAGTTGACAGAATCTCACTTGTCTCGAGTCCAGGTTCAGCGCAACTGTTCACCCCGTTCAGCCCGTCAGGGGTTGATTATGCAAAAATTGTTAGGTACATGACCTGTATCAATGATCCCACTTTTAGTTTGTTCATAGAATTCCGACGTAAATTGAAGCAAGTTATAATTTCCTCCCCTAAAAACTTATTCACCCCTTATTATGTATGTACCTAGTTTATTTTCGAAAAATCCATATATTATTATATTGTTTTATCGAAAACATTTAAACGCCGTGGTGTTTCAACTTCATCGGACCAAGCATTGATACGAATCTCCCCAGTTCGCTCAACCCGCGACATTTTTCTTACTCCGAGCATGTTTATTACCGTCGTAACTTTTGAACGAAACGTCCGATTTGAATAATTTAAAGTGTAATTTACACGGACATAATCAACCTTAATTATCAAACCATTTAAATGGATAAGGATTAATATCATGATACTAAAATCACCATTTTTTATTTCACCATGGGATTTGCTTGACTAATATGAACAAAAAGCGGTTATGGTGACTTATCCATAATAGTTAGACATATGGTATAGCGAACTTTTTTGTAGATATTGATGACCTCTATAAAACTGTAGTACATCACTTTGCTCTATTGTCAATAGATTCCGCAGCGTACGCGATATAAGGATTTTTTCTCACACCTTGGGTTACATTATCGAAGTTTTCATACGGATCCCTAACTTTTTTGAAAATATTCTATAGCCTATGTCCATCACCGCTAATGAAGGATTCTACTGGTGAAAGAATTTTTCAATTCGGTCCAGTAGTTTCGGAGCCTATTCATTTCAAACAAACAAACAAACAAATCTTTCCTCTTTATAATATTAGTGTAGAAAAGCAATTTGGAAATCTCTGTTTCTACCTATGGTAAATTTAAAATCGACCGAATTTAACTGTCACTTTTTTTTCGATAACTATTTATGTATCCTGCATAAGCGTAGGAAGTTTTATTAAAATCGGTTAATTCATTTTTAAAAATAAGGATTTGAAAGTTTGTATGTACCTACGTCGTAATCGTAAACGCTCAAAGGAACTTTAGTAAGGTGAAAGAGTAGATCGTCTGCTTACAAAGTCGTAAGGTGTAAACGGGCCAAAAAGCAATAAAAAAACCTTGTTCTATGATTTTAAAGTTGAAAGGTGACACACACATAACCGCTAAGCGCTAGTCTCAGGAGTCTGATCTAGTTGCAGCAATGGCCCGCAAGTTTAGTAACTCGGTTAATAAGTGCACAAGATGAAATTAAGCTTGCTTTTTTACCTAAAAGGGTGCAACACGCGGTTCAAGTTTTTCTACATTTTTTAAACGTTTGTCCTATTAGTCCGGTAGTTTCTCTTGGGTACTTTATGGCTAGTATGGTGTAGGTACCTAAGATAGGTAGGTACATACTACATAAGTACCTACACTTTTTCAGTTAATTTTTAATTTTGACACTTTTCTTTTTTTTGACACAATTTCTGAGCTTACAGCATACCTCCTCTCTGAAATTATGTCAGACAGACCAATTTAAAAATATAGGTACTTAGGTACAAACGTGATGCTTATCGTAGGTCATTATCACATTAGGTACCTACCTACCTAATGTGATAATGACCAATTTACTTTGCTGTCGTTACAAAGAAAATGAAGGAAAACGGCAACCGTATAAGAAGCTAATTGTTAATGTATTTCCTAAGTCTATTTATCGTGTTTTAGTGAAATTATTAATCATTCCACGAACATATAGGTAAGTACCTACCTTATTTTGTGTTCCGTATTTACCTCACTACGCATCAAGAATTCAAGACATGCATGTAGGTATTTGACAATGTACCTACCTAAATGGAAAAGCGGTGTTTTTGGTAAAGAAAGAGGAAAACAAAACAAGACTTTGACTTGCGCTAAATATAGTGTTTCTGGGTAAGTATCTGATGAAAACAAAGAGCTTTTTTGGGTAAGTAATAAAAAAAACTGGAAAATAATTCCGTCAATTTAAGCTGAGCCTAAACACCGCATTGTCAAAGACTCGAACTAAGAACAACTGTCAAATCGTGTTGTCATTTTTCTTTTTTTATTTTATTTATTTTTTTTATTAAAATAAACGTTGCCCCACACTAGGAATTTCTCCTGTATCGTGGGTGCGTTTACATACATATAAATTCACGTACACAAACAGCCAGACCCGGAACAACTATCTGTAGGCCATACAAATATTTGTTCCGTGCGGGAATCGAACCCGCGACACGCAGCGCAGCAGTCAATCGCTCAACCACTGCGCCAACCGTGTCGTCAATTCGTCATTAATTCTTAGTTCAGGGTTCGGGACTAATCGTAAGTCTGTAGGTGATACGGAGTAGAAAACGCCCGACACTAAGTCCGAAACTACGGACTTCGGGCTAAGAGAGTAGACCCCCAGGACCGGTCGATGAGGCGACGCTTGAAGGAGGTCATGGGTTATCCAATATTCCGCAATGATCGCAAAAATGATAATGATGATTAAAATCTAATTTTTAATTAAAGTTGGCTCTACCTATCTGGCAATATAATCTGCCTAGCCCGGATTCAGCTGAAAACCAGTATTTTACGTGGAGCGACTGCCTACCAGACCTCCACAACCCATTAACAGGGTAATACGGTAGGTACTTCTTGGCAAGACGGGTCAGATTTACTGGCTTCTGACAATCCGTTACGACTCCCAAAGATCCACAAATGACAGCCGGGACCAACGGCTTAATGTGCTTTCCGAGGCACGGAGGAGTCTCGGAGTGGTACATGTTAAGATGGTCACCCATCCACAGACCGACCTCGGCAAACGTTCCTTAACCTTGAAGATCGACCCGTGCGGTTGTTATTATTTACCCGCGAGCTCCTTACAAACAAATATAAACCACAAATAAAGAAAGTTTCACTGACCAAGTGAAAAGTACGTTCATGTCACTGTCAAACCTTTAACAGACAAAAAAAAATCTTTTGTCTATGACTCATTTGTGCGTCGATTGTCTGTCTGAAGTGTTATTAATCCTAATTGCACGAAAACGTAAACTAGTGTCATTCAGAGTTAATTACAGACAAGAGGGAAAACATTAACGCTTCTAATTAGTTGAATTTACATAGTTAGGGGCGAGACACACGTTAACGGTGGAAGTAAATTGATCGTAGTTTAACTTGTCAAAGCTCTTGTAAACTCTGATTGGAAATAATTGTCTTTTGACATCTAAACTAATCAATATACTTAGGTATATATAAAAATCTTCCGTAACTGAGTGATTGAGTGACTGTCGTAGAAAGCTAAAATTTGGCATGTTGGCTCCTTGGGGAGTGTAGGGGAGCACTAAGAGAGGATTTATATGCGCGTACGAAGCGTGAATATAAATCGTAAAAAAAGTAGTTAACACATATACCTACCTACGTCTCCAGGGGCCGCCCATCTATTGCGGATTTTTTTCGAAAGAGTCCCCTGGAACGCGTCAGTAAGAGTCTGACACTCCTCCCGCTCCGCCCAGAGCGGAAGGAGTCATTTAATGATTTCTCATCCTTACAAAAGGGTCCCGTCTATATCTGAATTCACCAAAATTCATTAAAATCGGTTCAGTGATAGGCGTGAAAGCGTAACAATCAAACAAACTCAATTTCGCATTTATAACATTATAGATATTATTTTGGCTAATTCACAGTACCCAGTGTTGTAGGTATACCTATGTCCCTAGGTGCCTATTTGGCCTAGCTCTGTTCTGTCTCCTGCTTGATAAGGAGGGAAGTGGAAATTATATTTTTTTTCCTACTCCTCCGCTGTTATTTTCTGATTTATTTCGTTGCGGGATCCAAGACAGTTGAATCGTTTCTCCGGGACTCGTCGAGCTTCATTGACTCGGCGTTTTCTGGTGGTCGCCACTGTTGATTCTGGCTTTCAGGAGTTGCAGTGGTTTGGGAAAAAGTGGCAGGCTTGTCCCAAAAAAAGTACCTGTAAATAAGGCCACGGCTGTTTAGCATGTCAAAGTTCTCGTTAAAATCTAATTGGCAATTTACTTTTTGACATTTGTAATATATTTTGCTATTAGCGCCACTGGCCTTAATTGAATCATGGGCGATGGGGATTTAATTACAATACAGGTTTCTTAAGAGATACCTGTCAAAAATGGCATTTATATTGCAAATGTCTAAGGTCAAGGGATAAAATTGTGAACCAATGAACAGGTTAATGGGATTGGGCGGGTCACGTTAGCCGCATGCATTGTGACCGTTGGACAAGTGTCCACAAAATGGGTGCCGAAGTCGGCCCAGAAAGAGATGGCGAGACGAACTGGACGTGTACCATGAGGGCTGGTACGAGGTGGCGCGAGAAAAGAATTCTTGGAAGGACTTTGCCCAGCAGTGGGACAGTATAGACTAATTAAAAAAAAACCTAAACCCGTTCTTATGTAGGTTACCTAGCTGCTATGTTATGATGATTGTGAACTGTCCCACTTCCTTATTCAGTCTTTAGTATACTTAAATTAGGTCCTCTTTGATCCTTAGGTATGTACGGAGGTACAGAGCTATAGTCATCATAAATTGTCTTATTTAGCTAGCACTCGAGAACCTATCTTCATTGAATTTTTTTATTAAGAATGGTTGAAGTGGTATGCATTCAGAGGATCTGTTTCTTTAATACTTGCTATTTTACCTAAGTTTTTCTCAACAATTTTCGGCTGGCTCCAGGCGTCGGCTTCAGGTCGGTTTCCAGTCAAATGCATATGAATACCAGTAGGTATCTACTTTGCGTGAGGTTCTGTAGTCAATGAAGCTTACAGATCTAGGCCGTAATATAATTTTTATTTAAAACTGAATGCTTGTTCAGTCACGTAGAATATTTCCAATGAAATAGCAATCAATTGGAATTCAGGTCTCACGTGCGATGCTTTTGCGGTAGACCATAAAATAAAATAAGTAAACGACACACGTTCCCATATTACGGTGATGTTATAATACCTTTTCTAATTTAATTTTTTTATATAGTCATCAAATGACTTCTTCCGCTCTGGGCGGAGCGGGAGGGGTTGTCGGACTCTTACTGACTTAAAACCCATCCGTGTTCCTCCTTATGCCCTTTGCGTTCCAGGGCCGCGGCGACTCTTTCGAATAAATTCCGCACCGTCGATCCGGGCCCATGGTTCCGGATCGACGGTGCGTTGTGTTGGTTTCCAAATTTATTGGGGTCGGCTTCCAGTCAAACCGTTTTACCTGAATATTAGTATTTTACGTGGAGCGGAGGCCTCACTGAATGAAATCTGATGATGATATTAATCAAAAACATTGTAACTTGTCATCTGTCCGCCTTTACTAACTCCAAAGGCAATTCCGAATATCTTTGCGAATATTTATTGCCATAATAAATAATAGGAGATGTGTGAATTGACTTTAAGCGTACAAACACTTTCGTCTGTCACGCACATATTCCTAGTTAGCGTGTTTCAACTGCAGCTCTGTGTGACTGTTGTTAGTACAATGATGTTCGATGATTGTATTATGTGGTGACACAGTGTCGATTAGCGAGTGACTTGTAGAGTTCTGTTAAATAATCGAAAGTGTTGTAGATGCGTTGAAACGCGTGGCAACAAAAAGTAAATATTTATCGAACGTTATCGTCTTCATCTTAGCTTTTTCCCGACAGTTTTATCTTGTAGTATGTTAAAAAAATATATAAATACAACATGTAACAGAATAAACGCATTAGGAACCTCTTAAGGGTCATTGTAGGTTGCGGATTTTGTGCGAAAGAGTTACCGCGGCCCTGGAAAGCAAAGGGCACTATGAGGAGCAGGAATGGGTTTTAGTCAGTAAGAGTCTGACACTCCTCCCGCTCCACCCAGAGCGGCCGGAGTCATTTGATTATTTCCCATCAATAAAAAAGGGATCATTGTACACATCATTATGAATAACTTTTACTATGGGACCAACACTGCTGAAATCGCGAAATAAAAGAGCTACAAGTTACAAGTTGCAACCACTAGACCAACAAAGTTTAGTAATGTTTGGAATACGGTAGATTACTAATAAAACTCCTAGTTGTAGGTTTCACGAAGGTTGTAAAAAGAATATTTATTGATTAAAAATGTGTCACTTATATACAGTTTAGGAATATTAACAATTATGAGCTTAACCAATAAGAAATTACTAACTAAATAACAAAGAACTCCCAACCAATCACGTCACAGCACTTGTTGCCTATTTAATCCGTGTGGTGTCGCTACAGACGCTCGTGTCACGGACCGCGGTGCGCGGAATGCACGCGCGCCGCAGGTGTGTATAAATAAGGGTTCCGCGTAGTTCGCGATCCTTTTCTGCGCGGCATTTGAAGAGAGAAGACGTCTGCTGTTGTTCGCGTGCGCGGCGAGCGAAGACCGAAGAATACGACGGCGGCGTGTCTTCAGCGTTTCCTATTCCTTTAACAGAAGTCTAGTTCTTTTGAGAACTGTGAAAAAGAGTTCTTTTGAGAACTGTTTGTTTCTTGGTTTCTTGACGATAGTCATAAAACGTGCTGTGATGAGTGGTGGCTACAGTACTCCCCTTCAAGCGAAGCGTACCGGCAGTTTGATGACACGACCCATGCGTGTTGACTTGCTCTGGGCGGGATGTGACGTCACGCTGCCGGGAGGTACTTGGGTTTGTTGCTTGGTAACGGTTGGAGTGGTACTGCTCCTGGTTTTCTTGGTACTGGTAACGGTAATCGGTGTTCTTGGCGTGGTAATGGTACTGGATGAGGTAATCTTGCTTGGTGGTAAGGTACTGGTTGATGGTAAGGTACTGGTTGGTGGTAAGGTATTGCTGTCTTCTGTGATGACATATGCAGGCTTCAATCGATCGATCGATATGTTCGCTTGCCGATTAGGTAGCTGTACGGAGTACACTTTATCTGTTCGGCTTATAACTCGATAGGGGCCTTCATATGGAGTCTGAAGTGGTTTTTTTACTGCATCTGTTCTGATGAATACGTGGCTGCACGTGAGTAAATCTTGGTGCACGAACACACTTTTATTGCTGCTATGATGTTTGGTAGCGACTTGCGGCTTGTTATCTTGAATGCTAGCACGCAGTTTATCAACGTAGGTATAATCCATAGCAGGTGTACAGGTACTTGCAGTGAAAAATTCGCCAGGCAAACGTAAGTTGTGACCGTAGGTAAGTTCGGCGGCGCTCACACCGGTGTCTGAGTTTAGAGCGGCTCGCAATCCCAGTAGCACGATAGGTAACTCGTCAATCCATGTACTTGTGTTGATGAGTTTCGCGCGCAATGCGGTCTTGAGTGTGCGATGCCATCGCTCGACGATACCGTTGCTTTGCGGGTGATATGGTGTTGTGCGATTTTTCTGTATTCCCATAAGCTTCATTAAATTTTGAAACAGCTGACTCTCGAACTGGCGACCTTGGTCGCTTGTTAGTGTGGTCGGGCATCCAAATCTTGCGATCCAATGTTGATAGACGATTTCTGCTATTCGAACAGCTGATATTTCGTCAGTAGGTATTGCTTCGGGCCATTTCGTTGATCGGTCGATCATTGTTACTAAATACCGATGACCTTGAGATGTTGTACACAAGGGACCGACCAAATCGACGTGAAGGTTTTGAAAACGCTCACTTGGCGGGAAAAATCCGATGTTAGAGAATGTGTGTCGATGTACCTTGCTTTTTTGGCAAAGTAGGCATGTTCGTGTCCAACAGCTGATGTCTGCGTTCATTGACGGCCAGAAGTATTTTTGAGTGATAAGTTTTCGAGTTGTGCGCGTACCAGGATGACTGATGTTGTGCACGCTGTTAAAAACTTCTTTTCTATATTGCTCGGGTATGTACGGGCGTACATAAGCAGTAGATGCTTCGCAGTATAACTTGACGTCACTGTTAGGTATCGATATTTTCTTGAGAGTGATGTTATTCTGGGATAATAGTTGTTCAATGTTGCTGTCCTTGTCTTGCGCGCTGGCTATGTCGCTGTAGTTTATTGTAGATGGGCATGAAATTGTTTCTATGCGGCTGAGTGCGTCGGCGACGATGTTTTGTTTACCGCTCACGTGTCGTATGTCCGTGGTAAATTCGCTGATAAACAAGAGTTGTCTCGCACGCCTCTGAGTTTCTGAGTTAGAATTAATCTTCGACATTATAAATGTTAGTGGCTTGTGATCGGTAAATATGATAAGATTCCGTCCTTCGAATGTCTTGCGAAAGTGTTTGACTGCCATGTAAATAGCGAGTAATTCACGATCGAATGTAGAATACTTCTTTTGCGCGTCGGTAAATTTCTTGGAATAATAACCAAGCGGTTGCCATGCTTCGTTAAGATATTGTTGTAATACTGCTCCTGCTGAGTTATCGGATGCGTCGCAGAATAAGGCGAGTGTTGCGTGGTGCGACGGATGAGCGAGTAGAGCTGCGTTTATGATGCTAGCTTTACATTGCTCGAATGCTTGAGTTGCTTCGTCGGTCCACGTGATTTGAGTTTTGTCTCTCTTCTTTACGTTGTGTAAGTATGCGTTCAATGGTGCTTGTAGAGATGCGGCGTTATGTATATGGTCACGGTAGAAATTGATCATACCAAGGAATCTTCTTAACTCTTCGATGGTAGTCGGCTTGGGATAGTTGGTGATAGCTTCGATTTTATGTGTTGGAGGTTTGATGCCTTCTGACGATACGGTGTATCCTAGGAACTGAACTTCTGATTGACCTAGGTTGCATTTGGCGGGGTTGATAGTGATACCGTTTTCTTCTAACCTCTTAAGTACGGTGTGTAGGTGTTCTCGGTGTTGTGTTTCACTTTCCGATGCCAGTAGTAAATCGTCGATGAATGGGAAGACGAAATCTAATCCTCGTAATACTTCATGAATGTAGCGTTGAAACGTTTGTCCCGCGTTTTTTAAACCGGGGCACATACGTGGAAATTCGAATAATCCCATCGGGGTGATGATAGCTGTCTTCTCAATGTCTTCATCTCTAACGCTCAGTTGTTGGTATGCTCGGTTGAGGTCTATTGTAGAGAATATAGTTTTTCCGGATAAATGATGAGTAAAATCTTTGATGCGTGGCACAGGGTAACGATCAGGTATGGTGATGGAGTTGAGTCGACGATAATCACCACAAACTCTAATTTCGCCATTCTTCTTGGGTACGATATGTAGAGGTGATGACCATGGACTTTTACTAGGTCGGCATAATCCTTGTTCGATCATGTTTTCAAACTCTTTCTTGACTATTTCGTAGCGATGCGGTGGAATTGGTCTTGCGCGGCAGTGTAACGGTGGTCCTCGAGTTTCGATGAAATGTTGCACGTTAATGTTGCAGTTTAATTGCATCGATGTTAGTCTCGTTATGCCTGGATATTGCGCTAGTATGTCGTGGTATGATTGTGACATATCGATACTGCGTACGGTGGGCACGTTCGATACACGTATCGGGGCGTTGACCTTTAAACTCGTGACACCGTCGATTAGTTTTCGGTTTTTCAAATCAACGATGAGTTGATGATGCTTGAGGAAGTCGGCTCCTAGTATTGGCTTCGAAACGTCAGCTACGATGAATTTCCATTTGTACGGACGTCGTAGATTGAAATCAAGAGATAATGTTTTCTCGCCGTACGTAGCTATTGTAGTGTTGTTCGCTGCGTACAGTTGAAATGGTAGTGGCGTTGCTATTTGTCCCTTTCTTCTCGGTAGCACGGATATGTTGGCTCCAGTGTCGACTAAGAATGATAACTTCGAGTTTTTATCAGTGATATATAGGCGGTGTGCTATTTCTTGAACGCCGGTGTCCGCCTCTGCCAACGTTCTGTCTAGTTTTCCGTGTTTTGCTTCTTGAATGAGCAAGGCGACGTGCAGCGTCTAGCTTGACCTTTGAAACGTCGGTGATAATAGCAGAATGGTGATGGCGATGTTTCTCGATTGCGTGATCGTGATGCGCTACGGTGACGGGACGGGTAGCGGTTGCGGCGGTGGTCTGCATTGTACGGTGGTCTTGCTTTCAACTCGGCAATTTCCAGTGATAGTTTTCTTATCTCGTTGATAAGGTACTGCGTATCTGCTTGCGGTGCTGATGATGTAGGTGGGGATGGTGATTGCACGGCTGCGACTTCGGTTGAAGCAGTCTGCTCCATCATTTTGTCGGCGAGTAGAGCAAGTTCTTCGAGTGCAGTCTTCGTGCTGAATGATTCGCTGACTGCGAGGACTGATCGGACGTGTGACGGAAGGTGATTTGTCCACATGAGACGCAGAGTGGAGTCGGGAACTTTGTCTCTGGCAAGGTTTCGCATTCGTCGCAGTAGTTGGGTCGGCTTCTGATCTCCGAGTTCCATCTCTGATAGTAGTTTCTGGAACTGGCGGCTGTCAGATTCTTCGTAGGCGGATATGAGCCTTTCCTTGATGGCTTTGTACTGGTCCGTCTCCGGTGGGTTGTACAGTAGATCCATGATCTGCTCGATGTCTTGTCGCTCCAGCTGTGCTATGACCATTTGGGCGAGCTGTGCTTGGCCTTTTTTGAGATCGTTGATTGCAGCTTCGAAACTAAGGAACCAGAGTCGCGGTCGGTCGCGCCAGAATGGTGGAATGCGCATGGTGAGAGAGATACCGGCAGCTTCAGCCTTCGTCACGGTATGCGATGCTGATGAACTGGACTGCTCTTCGACTGGATTCGACATCTTGCAATTTGATGATTCTTCGGCAGTTAACTTGTTTTTCTTCGTGTGTTTTGTTCGGGGTCACCACTTTAGTAATGTTTGGAATACGGTAGATTACTAATAAAACTCCTAGTTGTAGGTTTCACGAAGGTTGTAAAAAGAATATTTATTGATTAAAAATGTGTCACTTATATACAGTTTAGGAATATTAACAATTATGAGCTTAACCAATAAGAAATTACTAACTAAATAACAAAGAACTCCCAACCAATCACGTCACAGCACTTGTTGCCTATTTAATCCGTGTGGTGTCGCTACAGACGCTCGTGTCACGGACCGCGGTGCGCGGAATGCACGCGCGCCGCAGGTGTGTATAAATAAGGGTTCCGCGTAGTTCGCGATCCTTTTCTGCGCGGCATTTGAAGAGAGAAGACGTCTGCTGTTGTTCGCGTGCGCGGCGAGCGAAGACCGAAGAATACGACGGCGGCGTGTCTTCAGCGTTTCCTATTCCTTTAACAGAAGTCTAGTTCTTTTGAGAACTGTGAAAAAGAGTTCTTTTGAGAACTGTTTGTTTCTTGGTTTCTTGACGATAGTCATAAAACGTGCTGTGATGAGTGGTGGCTACACGTAACAGTAACAACATGTAACACAACATGTAACAACATAATACAACATGTAACAGAATAAACGCATTAGGAACCTCTTAAGGGTCATTGTAGGTTGCGGATTTTGTGCGAAAGAGTTACCGCGGCCCTGGAAAGCAAAGGGCACTATGAGGAGCAGGAATGGGTTTTAGTCAGTAAGAGTCTGACACTCCTCCCGCTCCACCCAGAGCGGCCGGAGTCATTTGATTATTTCCCATCAATAAAAAAGGGATCATTGTACACATCATTATGAATAACTTTTACTATGGGACCAACACTGCTGAAATCGCGAAATAAAAGAGCTACAAGTTACAAGTTGCAACCACTAGACCAACAAAGCAAACATAAGTGCAAACACATTGTCATTTTTAAAACGTGCCAAATCATGAACTTAAATCTACCACGGCTAGTTGTAACAAAAATAAGTATGTCAAAAGGTATAAATGCAAGTTGTCACCTCGCCAATCCAGATAATGCGGTGTGGTCAACCGCAGATAGCTAGCTTGTGCCGCTTGACTAGACATCCGGGATACCGTTACCTACCTAACTTAAAATTTCTGTACATTTTGTTCACCTATCCCTGAAAGAACATAGCTGACTTGATGCAAGTAAATATGCTTTACATCATCATCAGTTTACTTATATAATTTATTTTTGCCTTCTTTCAGATGATGTCATGATCACTTTTAGTGTTATACTAGCTTCTACCAAAGGTTTCGCCTGCGAGAAATTCGAGAATATACACCCCCAGATAAAAAGTCTATATCCTCTTCGTGTCCATGGTCTATTCGTGTGCCAGGATTAATTCAAATCCTTCAGCCGTTAAGACGCGAAGATTTCACACAAGAGACATCAGACAGCGTTAGGTTCTTTCGCATTTATAATAATTATTAATAGAGATTAGGAGGTAATTTATGGGCTCTATTCACAGGTATCAGTGGGTCTACTCTCTAAGCACGAAGTCCGTAGTTTCGGCCTTAGTGTTGGGCGTTTCCACTCCGTATCACCTACGGACTTACGATTAGTCCCGAACCCGTACTAAGAATGAATGATAACACGATTTGACAGTTGTTCTTAGTGCGGGTTCAAGTCCTTTCGCCAGATATTACCATTGGATATTACCCATACATTCGCTGCCCGCAGGAAGTCTGAAAGTTTAAATCGAATCCATGTAGGTACTGTATTTATGTCGCTAGTACCTTAACTGTGTCGTCTTTTATAACACTGGCCGAATTTAAATAACGCCTCATTTCGTCTTAAAAAAGTTAATGATATAAAAATAAGGTTTACATCACTAAGGGCCAGCTCACACCGAGACGCGAGGCGATGCGACAATGCTTGAAGAGGCTGGTTTTATTGCGCAACGCATCATGAAGCCAGCTGGGACGAAGCACGAGCTTAACACCGGAGTCTACCTTTAGAGTCTTAGAATAATATTTAGATCTGAGATACTTGTTAAATCTAGTCTCTGCGTGAGTCTCGCTGCGCTCGAATGGTACTCCATTTATTTCCAGAGTGCATTATATTGTGGCTTTTTCGCAGCGTCAATGACGCCGAAGCAGCTATGCTCGGAAGTCTACCTTCAGCAGGCATCTGCAAAAGAACCATTTATGAGTCGTGACGCCATGGAATATCTTCGAATTCTATCACTCAAATGTGTACCATTTTTGTATCGCCAATTTAAAAAGCGTTCGGCATATCGCGTCTCGTCTTGATGCGAACTCACCCTAAGTAGATACAGTCCACGTACGAAAATGTCGATCGGAACCAGGCTGCGGTCCGGTCGACTTAACTTTCACCAAATGACACGCCGGACCTAATCGGTATAATAATAGGAGTCGGGTGTATCGATTAGAAATCGTTTATTTTAATCCTTATTGATTGAGTAGTGGTAATTATATGCTATTTGTATGCATCTCTTGGTGGATAGAATTTATTTATGGCAAGTTTTATCTGTATTCTGAATGTTGGTATCTGTATCTTTACTTAGGGCTTCTCCGGAGTGTGTTCGGGAGTAGAGTTTTAAGAGGTAACGGGCCCCTTCTACGTGCTTGATTTGATTTGCTTCTTAGATAATCACCGGGGTAGTTTTTGTGAGACATGAATCTCCCCGGAATTATTCCCAGTGGTGTCTTTTGAAGGTTTCCCCCCGAGAGCAAAAATAGGGTTTTCCTGAAAGTGCCAGTGCCCTTAGAACTTTTTTGAGGTCTGTTTCGGCTGCTGATTCCCAAATTATCATCCTAAATTGACGTTTAGCGAAAAAACACATAACTGTTTGAAGCTATGGTTTGAAGCAAGCATAAGCCGACTGATTTTGGACATTTTTTAAGGATGGGAAATCATCAAATGACTTCTTCCGCTCTAGGTGGAGCGGGAGGGAGTGTCTCTTACTGACTAAAACCCATCCGTGTTCCTTTTATTGCCCTTTGCGTTCCAGGGCCGCGGAAACTCTAGCGAACAAATTCTGCAACCGCTGATTTTGGCCCTTGGGTGATAATCATATGATTACTGTTAAAAGTTTTGGATTGTTAGAAGTCCAGAACCACTGTGGTACAGTAAAATATGACTGTGGACTCATCAGTGGAACTCATCTAGAAAAAACGCAATTTCGTCCCTACTTATCATTCACGATCAAAGTGAAAGAAATATTAATTTCCGCTTTTCGTACGTCAGGAAATAGCAATTTTTATGTCTTTAAGGCCAGCGGGGTACAAAACATTTTATATTGCACTTTATTTCTGTGTAGTAACGTCTAAAATGCAGGTAGGACTGTGTGACAGATTGTAATTTTCTTGGAATGAAAGCGTACTACTTTTATAGGTAGGGTAAACAATGCAATGATTGTTTTTGTTAAGCTTGCTCATCATGGGAGATTGAAGAAAGGGTGCTTATAGTGCTTATAAACGCGCGAACGTTATAATCTGGCAAAAAACTGTGGAACTAGTAAATGTGTTTGACATAGATTTCAATAGCGCATTGTTATGATGTCTCATTGATCTAGTGGTCGCTATTGCTACTGCTGAGCGTGAGGTTCGGGACTCGATTCTCGAGTTGGTCAAAATTTAGTAGAGTTTTTGAATTCGTAAGTGGATTTTTGTCCGGTTCATGGAAATAGGCTAACATAAACTATTTACTCAAACCGGTACAATTTAAAACCTGTGCTCTGCCACACCTTTCGGGGAATATAACCACGATGTTCTGTTATTAATGTGTAGTCCAAATTTTCTCAGCCTTTGATCTGTGAGGTGAACGGGGAACGATCAAGTTGGCATTTTACGGGTTGTTCTAGTTCTCATTATCATTCAGATCATCATAACACCATGCAAAAAAGCTGCTGAACATGACCCCCTCAAGCCTCGTAGGTATTGTCATTCCTTACCACCTACCAGCGGGCAAATGTTAATTTAAATTCCCTAGCCAAACTGTTCATGTAAATCCCCACTTTATTTTCTAAGCCAAAAAAAATCGATTGCGCAGTTGCTCAAGCAAACATAACTCATTATTCAATCAGAGCACGTGCGAGTAGGTACATAAAGTTCATTATATCTGTGAAGCCAATGACCGTAACGGCAATGTTTTTGCCTACGGCTGATATCGAGAACTCGTTATTGCAAATCTGACTCGTATTGGAAAAGTTATGGTTCCGTAGTAAAAGGGAGAGGGACAGTTAAGTAATACGTCTATGAAATAATTATATTTTTTTCTAAATTGGCCAACCATGTAGTTGATTTAATTAAAGCAGGCGTGTGACTTAGTTAAGGGGATGTTATTCATTCGGTAAGAAGTATAAAAAATATTGAATTTATAAAAAAAAGTGACAGAAAAAGATTAAATGAAAATGTATTTAAATTGTTAATCTTGTCCATATTTCTTAAAAATAGGTTGATCATGTTCACGAAACAAGTTTCAGAAAAAAAATATAGAAACCAATAGGTAGGTAATCGCCAAACTTAGGTAGGTACCTCTTACTCACACTTAATAACACAAGGAATGTTTTAGAATGAAGACTACACGACAACTGTCATTGTGACAAGAACTTTATCCAAAATTTTAATTTTCTTTTGAGATTGAAATAAAGTTTACCTAATTTTCGTTCGCCATGATGATGACACATGAAAATCACCATCACCGAGACCATGTCCCGGGATAGGAATTTTTATCCCAGCATTATGTTCCCTTAAGATAATTTTCGAATCTCAAGCGGGTGATGCCGCTGGCAGAAGACAGTATCGTATAATGATGTAGCTTAAGGCGTCGCCGTCGTCCTAATGGGAAATATACATGCAATTTTTTTATTTACAAAATGAACGTTTTAGCTTTAGAAAGCACTTATGAAGTAATTTTAAGTAAACTTCATCAGCGATGAAGTTAGAAAGTTTTCAATTAGAAAGAGAAGTCCGATATGGACTTTGACGTCAAATTCCATGACGCCCATACAGCTGCCATATAGAACAGCAGTTTCGCGAGAGGGACAGCTATTTTTGTTTAAAATAGTTATATCTCTTTGGTTTTTCGATCAATTTTGATTCTATTTTCACTGTTAGTATTATATTTTTGTATATTTTATAGATAAACTGTGTAGATAACAAATGTTTTTTTCATGCAATTCCCTATGCACTAACGATGCGATTTCGTCGCATGACGCGATAAAACACACACATTTCTTTAGAGGTGTCCTAGTTGAAGCTTGCAAATCATCGCGCGAGCACAGGATCATTTTCATCGCACGACGAAATCGCATCGTAAACTCGTACGATCGTTAGCCAATTAGGACGACGCCTAAGAGTTTAACCATAATACAGCAACATATAAACATAGCGCATTGTTAATTAATTTTTATTTCTTCTAATCTTTGTCAGATGTTGCCAGTCGTCCCCAACCGCGGCCTTACTAAATAAAGACACCAATTTTTGGAAGAAAATTATGACCTCATTGGAAGCTAGACAGATGACCACAGCAGCTGACATTATACGGAACCCTGAGAACCGGTTATAGTAAGTACCGGTTTTCTTCACTCTAAGGCTAAGGCCACTGGACTGACACGCGGAATACGAAATTAGTCAAAAAACGCTTCTGTATTATGTAAAAATGCAAATAACTAAGATTTATGTTTCCTTATGAGTTTGTTTTGGTTTGAATTTAGTAATTACTTAAATTAAATAGACGATTTGATTACATCGCGGCTTCTTCTATAAATTAAGCTTTAGTAATTTACCTAGATGGGTACAATAAATCCCCTTTTTGCAAACTTTTAGTTGGTACCTACCACTTCCTATTTTGTTTTGATGAAATCTTACATGATCCTAATGGACAAACCCCTTTTTGGTCTATCAAATTCAAAAGTCCGGATTAAGTTCTAATGACAAAAAATAAATTGGCAGAGATGACCTGATCGCACGAGACAACCTTGATTTCATCTTCGCATTAAATTGAGTTTGAATAGTAAAAAAGGGAGGGGAAGAACTCATAGGGCATCGAAAAATTCGTCCACATTGCTGTCAACGGGAAAACTGCCCAGGGGGCCTACCACAACCTCTTAAAACAATATTAGTTTAATATTACTTTGCGTTCCGCTCTGTTGGATTTTCAACGCTCGGATCAGCGCCGAGAGTTGAAAATGCAACAACAGAAATTACAAAGTAATATTAAAATAATATTGTTTTAAGAGGTTGTGGTAGGCCTCCTGAACACTGGCCGTATTGCCACGTTGAATGGCAATGTTGATTCGTAGGCCAAAGAATAGGCCAGCCCTCTGGTCACGTGAAGAGTCGACTAACTGCTTGCTGATTTCACGAAAAACTCGATGAGCACTCGGACCCCAAGGCCTAGGCTTCCCTTTTTACTCCGCTTTTATATTTTATACTAGTTTCTATTCAGTATTTATAAGTTTAATGTGTTAGTGGTAAGTAATTAGTTTTAAAATTGATAAATAAATGTTTGGATAGCAAACTCTGCAATGATTAACCGGTTACTTGCATGTCTAACATTGGAGAAGTCTAGTCCCTCTCCTGCAAAGCGACTGTTTCTTTCAAATGTTTCTGGAAGCCGGTCTTGTGCAAATTGGCAGATTGGCACCTGTATTCGATTTAAATTTTTGTTATAATTTTTTTATGCGAAAAAAACTTATTTTAAAATAAGTTCTTTTTTTACCATAGTTGGTGCCAAATCAGCTGGCAATACCCACCTACATTTTTTGATATTCTTAATTTCAAAATCAGAAAAAAAAAACCATAAAGCTGTCCTTTTCATCTATCATCTATCGAGATCCTTTACATTTTCTAGTAATCAAAAACCATTCACAATTTATTTCTCGGGTACCTATGAAGAGATATAAGGGAAAGGTCAATGTCCTTTATTGCAAATTTATCCGGCACCAACCATAGTAGGTTTCTATGTACTTACATGCATTATTATATTGGATGGCACTCACACACTTATATTAGATTTTTTTTTATGATGCATAAGAAGTTTATTTTTAAATAAGTCAGATTTCCATGTATATTAGTAGACAAAACATTTCTGAATATCTGATGCCCACCCAGTCTTGTAGGAAGTTTCCCCACAACAATCTCGCAGATTGAACTCGAGCACTCGACCTCTTCACCTCACGATTCGAACTCGAAAGCTGTGAGAACCTGTCGACTTATGTGCTCCTAGTACTTCGTTCTATCGATCAGTTGAGTTATATGTTATGTAATATGGTATATGAACATACACTTCTTACAGAAGAGGTCAGTGTTTCCGTGGCTGTACGTCTGTCAACATGATTCGTGTGCTCGGCTTGTTTTATTTTGGATTGAATGTGAGTATTAATTTGTATATAAATAGATTATATAAACTTAAAAAAACGGCAAAGTATAAATATACTTAATCGATATTTTATTGTTTTGGTTGTAATTAGGTATGTTTGATTAAAGTGTTGTAGGTACACTCTTTGTTGAAGCTTAAGTCGTTATTAAAAGCTCGCTCGTACGAAACTGCTCTCATTTATTTCAAGTAACAGTTTTATGTGTATTTTACTGTTACTCAATTTTAGGCCATGTTGTGATATGTACGCATGAAAGTTTGCAAAGTTTTGCATTTTTAGTTACACTTTTTGCCATTCTGTCTCCAACCCTTGCTGGTTTAGGTAGCTTTAGTAACACATTCCTCCATAAAACTTGGTATTTACTCAAAAGCGAGCCATGGAGCGTATACCTAGGGGCCCGCCCGTCTCTCGGACTGCGTAAGGAACACAAAACTGTGCTCCATAACCAAATGAATCATGGACGTTGCCCAGAAAACCGCTAAGCTTAAGTGGGACTGGGCCAGACATGTTTGCCGTATGTCAGACGAGAGATGGGCAAAAAGTTGTATAGTTTTCCTGTTAATTTCACGAAGCCGATTCAGACTTGTCTCTAATCTTGAATGATTTCGTCTTACTATAGCTAGATTTTGTTTCGAAGATTGTAATGTTGTTCGAGATTCGTGATCGATAAATTACTAATGCATCGTTCGTGTTCTTTTAAGTTTATTTATTGATCTCTTAATTGTTGGTCTCAATTTTATGTGCCTTTTTTGTGTTGAAGCAGTCGTCATGTAAGTATCTACCAGAATAGGTACCTAAGTGGAAATTTTGTTTATTTTTATTCATCCGCATATTCTGTTCTGATTAATTTCTCTGGATCGAAGGTAGTAGAATCGATTCTACGGGACACATCGAACTTCATTGTCTCGGCGCTACTTTTGTAATCGCCGCTGTTGGTTCTGGCTTACAGGATTTGCAGATAAGGTGGTTGTAGGGATTAGTGTGGTAAGTCAAAAATCAGGTATTGTTTTTTCCCCGTCATTTATGTGTCACTGGGACTTGAAAGTTTGTTATCCAACTACTTGTAGACTTGGTTCTTCTTTTCACTTGGTTGGCTATCTAGTGTACCGAACTAAGACGACTGACTAGACTTTCTAGCGCCAATTCTTCTTCCCAGCTAAAATGGAAGTGGTGACGGCCGGGCGTTTTTAAAGAAAACTAAGACGTTCAAAAAATGATAGCTGCTCTCGCCTTGAAAAAAAATGACTTGACTTAGCTCACCAAAAGCGCTGATTTTGCCAATTGAATTTGAATTACAAAAACGGGAATAATGTTGGCGTCGTCTTGTCATAATGTGATGATTATACTCAGTTCTTCGAATCTATACTCTTAGCGCACAAACGGTGGCCAATATTGACACACGCCAGTGCTCCTAGCCGGTCAGATTTTGTGCTCTCAAGTTCAGGGTTTTTTTTAAATATGTTTTCGAAAACTCTTAAGTACTGTGGCACTAGTGGCCCTCACGCGAGCACCACTTACTAATGAACACAAAAAAACACGAATTGGGTTTTTACTGCGTAATTATGGGCATCTGCCATAATAGAGAGCTAATGTAATGTAATGTCTCACGTATAAAAACAATACATGTTTTTTTTCCATTCAAAATCCGAATAAGTGCTATTCATATTTCTGCCAGACGCTTCCAAAGTTCTAACGACTAATTTGTCTGTCAGTGACCTGCAGTCAAAGAGTTCACAGTACTATTGTCTCACTCAGAGCTTTCTAATGATAAAGTCTTTTTCCGAATATCTTCGTTGTCTTCATCATTCTCTTTTCCTTTTCCTCCTAATTGGAGTCGGCAAAACGTGTCTTCTTCAACCATACTTCTCTATTCCTCCCCATTGATCTCCGTACTTCAGTGGTTTCCAACCTGTGGTCCGCGGCCCACAAGTGGTCCCCAAAGGCCAAAATAAAATCCGCGAAAGGTTTAGAACTTCAATAATTTCACCTCGAAAATGTCATTGATGCAAACTGATTCTAATTTTCTAAAGAAATGTGTTTTCTACGATAATGCTCTTTACTTTTGATTTCAAATAATAGTTATGTTACAAGTTTAAAATATTTATGTGATGTAAGTTTATTTTTATATTAACGCAGTTTAATTTGTTTCTTGATTTCTGGTCCCTGCAAACAACAAAGAAATCAAAGAGGTCCCGGGTCAAATAAAGATTAGGAACCACTGCCGTGCTTATATCATCTTTTTTAACGCAGCCCATCAAGTGTTACATTCGTCCAGGGGCTCGAGTCTGCTATTGCAATCGTGTCATGCCTGGTCATTGATCGAATATTTGACAACTTTGACAGTTTTTGTATGGGAAATGTGTCATAAGTTTGACGTTATACGTCAAAAATCGATCAATGACCGGTCATTGAGACGCGATTGCAATAGCAGACTCGACCCCCAGGGTTTTTTCCGTCATGACGACTGAGTCGACTCTTTCAGAAGGTCTTAGAATCAACCTATAGGCTTTAATATATACGGGGCTATCACGAAACTAAATAAAAATGGAAAGTAGCACAACACCACAGACGTCAATGATTGTATAATTAGATTAACAAACGGTAAGGTTCTCGCTACGTTTGACAAATGCTTAATTAATGATAGAAGGACTTATGTGAGACTTCGTTATGAGGTAACAGGATCTTTCTAGAAAAACTGAATCGTACGTACTGGATGACATTGTTGTATGTACATATCATGCAAGTTACATGCAAATGGATATCAATGACTATATAAATAGGTATGTTTTTAATGATTATAAAACTATGAGCTGTAAAACTATTACCAAGATCTTGTAAACACATGTAATTGTAATAAAGATTTGAATTGAAATGACTAAATGTCTGTTGTTTATAAGGAAACCTTAGAAGGCTCGCGTTAACCTTAGGAGTCGCCTAGGCCGGATCAAGGGCTTGATTCAGAAAGCGGTACTTCAAAATACGGCTTGAATAGTTGGGATGTTTCTCTCTCTAGAGCCCAGACCGCCGCGCCGGTATCTTGGAAGCTGTTCCCGATACTGATGGACTACTAAAAAGATAAATAATAAAGTTAAACAACGGAGTTGGCGACTTTTGACAAATGCTCAATTTAATGGCAGAAAGACTTGTGTAAGACTTCGTTCTGAGGCTACAGGATCTTTCTAGAACAACTCTGTCGCAGTCTTAAATCGTAAGGACTGGATGACATTGTTGTTTCCATATCTATTTTATACTTGACAAGTTACATGCTGATAGACATCGATGAGAACATAATAATATGAATAATATCCTTAATTACTAAATGTCGTTTGATATTACAATTTTAACACACGTCAATGATGTGCTTTATTTATACTTACATAATTATGTTGTTATGAAATAAATGACTCTACTACATATATTATACTCTATTTTTTAACCGTACTTAAGTACGTTTAAAGGTGGCTACTGACCGGTGTTACGTAGCGTAATATAACATGTTACAAAGCGAACATTCGTGCAGTCAGTACGTGAAAACGAGCACGAACATGTGGATATGTGTTTTGTTTTCCACGGATTTTTGGACACGGCGTAACAAAACATGATCGATGCGAATGTTACATTACAGCACGTAATTGACTTTGACATTTTCTTTGAATTTTCAGGTAGCGTTAGCTACGCAGGCGCCCTGCATAGAACTGAATGATGGAAACAAAATCCCCATGCTTGCTTTGGGGACCGGTAGAGGCACAGCTAAAGAGGTAAGTTATCAAGACTTTCAACACTATACCCTTCTAATTTTGTAAATTAATTTTACTTCTGGACTGCACGATTCGATTTCTCCCTAGGCATGGTCCAAATATAATTTAGTCAGGAAAGCGTGACGAAATATGCAAGCACTCCAGTGTTCTGGCCAAAGATAGCGGCAGAACACCGTGTGGTTTTAGTCGGTATGAATCTGATAGACCCTTACGCTCGCTCCTGGAGCGTAGGGCACCCATGAGTATTTCGATAAACCAAAAACGGCCAAATTCTAAAATCGAGTCGGTTGTGTCCAAGTGGTATATCGAGTGAAACCAAGTGGAACGCAAAAAGGCGCGAAAATTGCAATTCGTTATGCTATTTAACTAACTTTTTGTAAGTGTATATAGTTCTAAATATATCTACTGCTTGTAAATTTAATTAATACTTTGATTTTAGTACTGTGGCTTCTTATTTTCTCACAGTAGGTGTGAAAACAAGAGTATGCACCTCGGGAATAAAGGTGTCTTTGCTTTGGGCTAGCAAGAATCCCTCACATTCAAGATTCTTGTATTAAATCAGCGAAATGGAGCAGCGTATTGTTGTGATGGAAACGATCAAGGAGCAAGTGAATCAACTTCAGGATCGCCTGGACAAGTTGGAAGAAGAATCTGACACAAAGGATCAATGGTCAAGATTAAACAACGTTGAAATAAAAGGGTTGCCGCAAGTAAATAATGAAAACCTATTTGAAATTATCGCAAGAATTGGCGCCAAAATTAATTATCCCATTACCAAGACCCAAATCAACTTTGTTACTAGGGTACCAGCAAGAGATAAAGATCACACAAAACCCATAATACTTAGTTTCCTCAGTCGCTATGTGAAGGAAGATTTTGTTGCTGCTGCTAGATACGTTCTCAAGACTTCGCCTATAACGGCCAGCCAATTTGGTCTCTCTGGGAACCAGAGAATATTTATTAATGACTACCTAACTATGAAAAATAAGATATTGTTATCAAAGGCCAAAAAAATGGCGTCAGAATCGGGTTTTCAATACGTTTGGGTCAAGCATGCAAAAATCCACGCAAGAAAAGTGGACACTTCTCCGGTATTATTTGTAAAATCGGAAAAGGATCTTACGAAAATTGTGTAATTTTGCTAAGAAACTCCATTAACAACTTAATATTAATATCCTTACATGCGAAGTTTGAGAACCACATACAGCAGTGTGCTACTAGCGTTTTCCAAATGACATTGTGTCATTTCACGGTGCTAAAAAGTAAGTCTTGTTACCCATATAACTTTTGTCAATTTAATTACAATCTTTTGCATACGGTTTTACGACATAAATTAGAATGCATCATTGTGTCTGTTAAAACCATCTGCCCCGAGCGCTTCTTATCTTGTTTTCGTCCGTCACCTTTTGTTGCTATTCATAAGACTTTATGCGTACATTTTTTAAAGAGAACATTTGCCGGACACTGTGCACTACTTTGCCTATTTAGTTATTGCGAGTTATTATCGTCTACCTACAAAGTGTGCTTATTTCTCATAGAAACAAACGTATTGCGCCTTTTGCTATACAACGTAATTTTATTCGAGCATAGTAGTTGTTTACATTATCATATTATATAGTTGGATTTAGAGATGGCTACTCTTAATATATACTACCAGAACGTGCGTGGCTTGCGTACGAAAACGAACGATGTCTACCGTAAAATACTACTTGGATCATATGACGTGATTGTTTTTACTGAGACGTGGCTAGTGGATGACATATTTAGCAGTGAGATGTTTGATGGTCGATACATGGTGCTAAGACGTGATCGTGATTATTCCCGTACCGCTCAACAGCGCGGTGGGGGTGTTTTAATAGCGGTAAGAAGTGAACTTGCTGTAGTTGAGAGACGTGATTGGTGTAGTTCTGCTGAGGACATTTGGATATCGCTTGTTCTAAAAAGGTGTCGGCCGGCTACCACTTATAAATTGCACATCTGCGCCCTTTATCTTTGTAAACAAAACCTTGGCAATTCTTATAACGATCAATTACATAACTTTACTGATAATATGACACACTTAATTTTAACACACCCTTTGGACAAATTTATAATATTAGGAGATTTTAACTTTGGCAGTAGCGTAGACTGGATAGTCAGTGCAGGTAGCAATGAATTGATTTCGCAAAACGTTACGTGCCAACGTTTATGTGCATTTTTTGACGCTATTCTTACTTCTAACTTGTCTCAGTATAATGGTGAGAGGAATATCAACGGAAGGATATTGGACTTAGTTTTTTCTAATGACTCTGTGAAGGTTAGTGAATGTCATGATCCATTAGCTTTACCGGTTGATTTACATCATAAACCGTTATCGATTCGGGCGGATTTCGTTGAAATTCATAAATTGACAGATAATATAACACGGCGCTTCATGTATTCCAGGGGAGATTATGTGGCCATTAGATCTGAATTAGACAAAATAAACTGGACTGACTTTTTGAATTCTGAGTCGTTGGACAGTGCTGTTGAAGCCTTTTACAGTAAATTATATGAACTGAGGGACAAGTACATACCTCTTAAATATGTTAAAAAATCTTCATATCCACTTTGGTACAGTTCCGCTCTAATAAAAGTACTGAGAGAGAAATATAGGTATCATCGCAAGTACAAAACGTATGGTAATCTTTCAGATTTTCATTCTTTTTCACTGTTGCGAAGTAGGGCAATTAATTTAGAAAAGACATGTTTTAATATTTATATGGATAAAATAGAGTCGTCGATAATCAAAAATCCAAAAAATTTCTGGTCTTATATAAAAAGCAAAAGAATCTCCAATGCAGTGCCTAAGTTCATGCAATATAATGACGTCACCGCGTGCACTGGTGAGGATATTAGTAACCTATTTGCGACGTATTTCCACTCCACTTTCCAGGAACCTGATCCAGTCCCCAGTACATCATCTTTGCAGGATTCTAGTAGTAGTGTCACCACCAGTAGTGTTGCATTTATCAGCTCCTTGGAAATAACTCATTCCCGAGTATTGAAGTTACTTAAGTCCTTGGACCTTTCTAAATCTGGTGGTCCGGACCTCATACCTCCAGAATTTATAGTGCAATGTGCTGATAGTTTGGTTACCCCAGTGTGTATATTATTCACTCGTTCCATATCTGAAGGTATAGTTCCTAAAATATGGAAATCAGCATTTATTACCCCAGTTCACAAAAAAGGTAACAAATCTGACATTACGAACTATCGCCCAATATCTAAGTTATGTCTATTTTCAAAGGTCCTTGAGCGTATTGTGTATGATAATGTATACGCTGCAATGGAAAGTAACTTCGGGGATGAACAACACGGATTTATCAAAAAACGATCCACTACGTCTAACTTGGTGTTATCGCATGAGTTTATATCGGGGGGTATGGAACAACGTGCGCAGGTGGACGTCATCTACACCGACTACAGCAAGTGCTTCGACCGTATTGACCATCGGCTGCTTCTGGAAAAGTTGCTTAAGGCTGGAATACACGGGGACCTGTATAGATGGTTTTCGTCTTATATTGAGAATCGTAGTCAGGCTGTGGTTCTCCAGGGGTACACTTCGGGTTGGACTTCGGTTCCCTCAGGTGTGCCACAGGGTTCAGTATTGGGGACTTTACTTTTCACTCTGTTTATTGCTGACGTAATAAACTGCTTTAAGCATTCTTACGTGTTACTATACGCTGACGACATGAAGGTTCATAAAATTATACGTGGCATCTCTGATACTCATCAGTTGCAGGCTGATCTTAATAGATTTGAGGAATATTGTGCACGTAATCTGCTTCAGCTAAATGTATCTAAATGCTTCCATATGACCTTCACGCGTCAGAAGTCTACGGTGAATTCAACCTATACTCTCAACCAACACACCTTATGTAAAGTTAACAGTATCAGGGATTTAGGCGTTATACAAGATAGCAAATTATTATTTGATCAACACATCGAGGGTATTGTAAAAAAAGCTGCGAAAGCATTAGGATTTATAATTAGAGCCTCAGCCTGTTTCCGTTCTCTAAAGCCAATCAAGGTTTTATATTGCTCGTTCGTACGCAGTCACTTGGAGTATGCATCTCAAGTCTGGAACCCTCAATATGAGACCTATAAGTTGCGTATTGAGGGCATCCAGAAAAAGTTTCTTAGATATCTTGATTACAAAGCGCACCAAGTATCTATAGATTACGAGCACCGTTGCAGGAAGTACCATTTTCTACCACTTGATTACAGGCGGCTCATCAATGATATTTGTTTTTTGATTAACATAGCGAATGGCTCAACTGACTGCTCTGAGCTCGTTTCAAAACTGGCATTTCGAACTAACCTTATTGGGTTGCGTCGGAGGCCTCTTCTGAGTGTGCCTTCTGCCTCTACTAATTATAGGCGTAATGCTTATCTTATGAGAAGCGCTCGTTGCTTTAATGAATTATCTCACGAGCATGACATTGACTTATTTTGCACTAAGACGAGCGTAGCAAGAAAACTTTTAGCCAAATCATTTTTTGCGAATGAAGCACTGGCTGGTGGTGCTCAAACACACATGTAGCAAAGTATAATCTAGAATAAAATAAAAAAACCGTAACTTTAACTTTTAGGCATTAGTTAATCGTAATTTTTTATAATATCTGTGGAGGCTTGTTATTAGCAACTTAATTATATATTTTTGTTACCTATTATTCTGTTATTAGTCTGTAAGCCTTCTTAAAATGAATAAAATAAAAAAATAAATTAACTCCCTCGGTTCGCTCGTAAGTTGATGCCCGTGACATTAAACACTGCTTTTTCCCCTGGGTGAATAATCTACTATATTAGACCATCTTGCGTATCTGCGTATCAAGTTTCATTAAAATCTCCACTGTCAAAGCATTAGTAAGAAAAATATTCTAGAAGATATTGGACATTTACTCTTTGAAGCTAAAGGTCCTTCAGTGCTCAAGTCGATGCAGAAATCGTGTTGGGACCTCAAGACATTTATAATTCGTTGTGCCATTTAGGCAATACACGATATGGAGTCGAAATCACCTTTGTTGAAATTATCTGCGGTTTGAGGCTCACTATAGCACATTGGCTAGCTCCAATTACTGTGTTTGTGTGACTTTTGACCCTTGTCTTGGGAAATGTTACGAATAGAATGTTCTTTTGTCTGTTGTCTGGGCAGACTTAAACTTAATGGTGGCTTGGCCAGTCGCTGCGTAGTAGCAAATGCATGTGACACCGAAAGTGAGAGGTGTGAGGCGCAGTGAGTACTTGAGTAGCGCATTTTACAGCCGTTATTAAGTTTGAATCTACATAATAGCTGTTTTTAATTGTATTTTGTAGTATGGGTAGATTAACGAGTATTTTATGTATCTATTTACTATTTAGACAATGCCTTGTTCAAATAGGCGAAAAAACACTATCAATATGCTTGACTAGAACTACTTTATAATCTCGCTTTGTATCGCAAATTCATGATATCCGTTGTTCCCGCCGTTTGTAGTGGAAAACCTCTATGCTTTAAAACCGATAGTTTTAATTGTTTCTAAATTATAACAGCCACACACGCCGCTTCAAGTTTAAGCAGTGCTTGCCGAGGTTGGTCTGTGGATGGGTGACCACCTTAATATATCCAGATTCCTCCGTGCCTTAGAAAGCACGTTATGCCGTTGGTCCCGGCTGTCATTTGGAGATCTTTCTTTTCAGGATAGAACAAATTAACTTCAATTTTTATTAAAACCGAATGAACGCTGTCTTATGAAAATAATGGAAACTGGTAAACGTTTAATTTGTATGGGAATACCCATACAAATTATACGTTTTAAAGCAAGTAAACGTTAACGTGACCAAGACGATTAACCTAAACATTAAAACTGACTCTCTGGTCAGAATAGATAATTCACTCAGACTAAGCAGAGACTGGAAAAAAAACCGCTGGCATGATGACAGAAAAGGCGAAAAACCGGGAGGACTGGTAGACCTTGGGGTAGACCCAGCAGTGGGACAAAGCATGTTGAGAAAAAAAGCAGAAGCTATGAAATAGGCCGCTGGCAATGTTAAGCCTGGCGCATCCACCATCCGTCCTTTTAATCTCTTGTTTAAATTCCAGACAGATTCCCTAGACGACGTCCGCAACGCAGTCTTCTGGGCCATAGAGGCAGGGTACCGACACATCGACACAGCAGCGGCGTACGACGATGAGGAGCAGGTCGGCCAGGGCATCGCTGACGCCATCGCCAATGGCATCGTCACAAGGGAACAAGTGTTTGTTACTACCAAGGTAAGTTTGATAGGCTTCTAGATCGAAGCAAAAGCAAGGTAACAGACATTACACGATGAATTGCCAGACTTATGTGGCAGTGGGCAGGACACACAGCTCGCAGAACGTTTGGTCAATTAGTTCGGAAGGTTCTAGATTGGCGAACGCTAACCGAAGTGCGTAACGTAGGGAACGCCTCCCACAAAGTATGCCGCGAACCAGATGTAGACTAGAAGAAAAGAGGCGGGTATACGCTGGAAGCTGTGGTCGTCTTTAGTTTTAATTGTTTAGCAGTGGTGTAGGACAATAAGGAGAAAGTCTTACAACTAGTCCAGTAGCTGGGTTGTTGATGGTACAAACTTGAAATAACTTTAGAAAATCATACGGTTTTGTTTAAAATATCGAGACCCATCAAGTCTGTAAAAATTTCGTCCGTCTAATTTGCTTTGACCCCGTATAACCGAATCTTCTGTGTCGTTCTTTCAGCTGTGGAACGACAAGCACGCTCGCGACCAAGTGGTGCCCGCTCTCAAGGAGTCCCTCACTAAGCTGGGACTCGATTACATCGACCTGTACCTCATACACTTCCCTCTTGCTACCAAGGTGAGAACATAAAAATGTACTTTAATTATCTCCTGGGCCTAAACCACCAACTCCTAAAGCAGTATTACTTTAATATTACTTCCAGTGAGATAGAGACGGAGCTATACGTCCTGTATAGCTCCGTCTCTTTCCCACTGGTTACATTTAGTTCTAAAATAAATTTTCGTATTTAAAACTTTACACTCATCGGAATAAAGTTCAAAATTCAATAATAGCACGAGGGTGTGTGCAGTCCGCAACAGCAGCCACAGCCTTAGAACATGGGCCTAACCACTAACTCCTAAAGCAGTATTACTTTAATATTACTTCCAGTGGGAAAAAGACGGAGCTATACGTCCTGTATAGCTCCGTCTCGTGCTATTATTGAATTTTGAACTTTATTCCGGTGAGTGTAAAGTTTAAATACGAAAATTTATTTTAGAACTAAATGTAACTTGTCTGTTTTGTATTAAAAACTTAATGTTTGACGGAATAAGGTCCAAAATATCACCAACTCGAAGGCTTGATTGGAAGATTGGAGATTGTTAAACATAAGGTATTTGTTTACTATGTATCTTTTATAAATCTAATTACATCTCACTAAAATAACATTCTTCGTCCGTCTCGACATAGCTACAGCATAGATCAGATACGGAATATCTTTTAATTAAAATTGTGATCTTATCATGCGTCATTATTATTATGCGTCAGATCTTATGAATAATGAATAGTTTATTGTGAAGAGTGGAAGGCTATGGGTGAGACCTTTGCCCAGCAGTGGGACCATGAAGGTTGATAAGAAAAATCTGTATCTTAGAATTCGAAAGTATCTTATAATCCATACATTTTTAAAAGTGCGAATGATACGTCCAAATAAGCTTCTATAACTAAGTATTTTTTCCTTTTTCTACAAATAAAAGTCTTACACATGACCGGAATAAACCAGTGAAATTAATTGACTCCAACGCCCCAAGTAATAATAATAATGAACTGAGGTACCGTATTACAAGTATGTGCCCGACCCAGTTCTCGAAAATGACCATGTCACGTTGTACTGGGATCGGTCTATCGTCACTGATAGGACTGTCATCGCTAACAAGCCCGATATAGTGGTGATAGACCGATTAGCGCGCCGCACAATGATAATCGATGTTACCATTCCACATGACGAGAACCTCGTGAAAGCTGAGAAAGAAAAACAAATCAAGTATCTTGACTTAGCGCACGAGGTTGTCGACATGTGGAATGTGGACTCGGCTGTCATTGTGCCGATGGTCGTTACGGCCAATGGCCTGATGGCCAAAAGCTTCGACGACCATCTGTCGAAGCTGGCGTGGCGCAGTTGGATAAAGGGCCTGATACAGAAGGCAGTACTCCTCGATACGGCTCGTATTGTGAGGAGGTTCCTTTCTCTGAAGCCCTAACCACCGGTAGCTTGGACCTCGCTCCCGACACCGGCGGACTACTATTTTTTATATTTTTAAATGTTTTTTTTTATTGTTTTTATAGAAATATTTAAAAATGTAAAATATATGTGTATCAATGAATAAAGAGTATTATAATGAATAATATTATTTATTTGTTGGCACACAAGTATTTCACATTAACAATTCACACACAAATGAGGAATAAAAATATAAATCAATATCAGATACAACAGAGGTGGCCACGCGCTCCAAACTAGGCACAGCCTGTATCTTGGTGGGCCAGGATTATCGAATAGATTGTGTGTCAGCACGATTTTAGGTACTTACTATAAGAATGTGTCAAAATTAGGAGTTAAATATTGAGACCCAAAAACAAAGAAATAAAACTACATTTTAAGTCGGGAAGAAAAAAAAACAATAATATCACTCAACTAAAATTAAACTTAAATTCAAATACTATAAACTAAGGTCACAATAGAAATAAAAATTCAAAAACAAAAGATTAATGATATATAAATGTCAGAATTCAAATTAAAAATTAATGTTATTGCATACTTAGTACCTGTATTTAAAATCTGATTATCATTTTAATGTAAAATTGTAAGTTAAATAAAATTGATTTTATTTACCTAAATACATTTTATTTTTATTGCAGAGTGACGGATCATACGAAAACATCGACTACTTAGACACCTGGAAAGGTATGGTGGAAGCGAAGCAGCTTGGTCTTGCCAGGTCCATCGGAGTGTCGAACTTCAACGCCAGTCAGATTGACAGGATCTTAGCTAACAGTGCTGTAAGACCGGCCGTCAATGAGTTTGAGGTAAGTTCGAAGCTTCTTGATCATTGACAGCACGGTTGGCGCAGTGGTTGAGCGATTGACTGCAGGCTGCGCTGCGTGTTCAGGGTTCGATTCCCCCCAATATTTGTGTGGTATATAGTTGTTCCGAGTCTGGCTGTTTGTGTATGCGAGTTTATATGTTTTTGTACGCACCCACGATATAGGAGAAACTAGTATGGGGAAACGTTTTATTTAAAAAAAGATCTTGTTGCGAGGTGACATTTACTGGCTGATTTTAAAAAAAGGCGGGGAAAATAAATCACATTGTGAATGATAGTGTCTTGATTTTGATATTTCAATCAATTGCTACCTACTCGAGTAGGTATCGTGTTAAGCGTCGTGTATTTTAATTTGATTTTTAAAGTGACCTTTTGTACCTATTCAAATGGCTCTAAAAACATGGGTCGTAATACTTGCAATGGATTTTGGACCTTCTCACGTACGCCATAGAGTTCGTTATTAAAATTTTTATCTCCAATTATGAAGTTTAATTGCAGCTTCATGAGAAAATAATTTTGACAAATTTGGTCGTAGTAAAAATTGTTTATAATAATTAAAACTGGAATTCTCGAATCAATGAATTCTAAATCAGCCAGTATCGGTAACAGTGCAGCCTGCTGGCGGGTTGCGGAATTTTTTCGAAAGAGTCACCGCGACCCTGGCACAGTATATGGCCCTGGAACGCAAAGGGCATTAGGAGGTACACGGATGGGTTTTAGTCAGCAAGAGTCTGATACTCCCTTCCGCTCCGCCCAGAGCGGAAGAAGTCTAAATTAACTAAACTGCGTTTATTGTACTTAAATAAAAACAAGTCGAATTCTTCACACAACTACTTAATTACCTACCTAGTTTCAGGTATAACAAATTCAAAATATTTATTTGTCACACATAGGTAAAATGTTGAACATTGGTGGAGTAATTTATAATTAAGTGTTTCACTATGTGCTGCCTTGCTGGGCATACAAATATTGTACAAACAAGAAGCAACAAAAAAATTTAAATCTTTACAAATAAAATGTAACTTAAAAAAACGAAAAAAAAAAACATAAAATAACAGTGGATTACACAGGTAAAAACAAGTGAAATAGGTTTCACTTTTCTTCTAAATATTCATTAATGCTATAATATGCTTTGTGCACCAGGAACTTGTGGAGTGTTTGCTTGAACGAGTTTAGGTCTTTTGAAGATTTTATGATTTTAGGCAGTTTGTTGCATATTTTTGGTGCCATTCCTAGAAAACTTTTTGAAAAAAGGGTAGTTTGATGGGTTATGGATTTAAGTGTACCTTGGTGGCGTTTGGTGGATAAGGTTTCGAATCTGTTTTTGTTATTTTTTATGAACATTTCAACTTCATAAATATATAAAGACGGAAGTGTTAATATTTTCAAATTAATAAAGAAGGGTTTACAGCTATCAGTGTTTTTGATCATGCATACTGCACGGAGACACTTTTTTTGGGCTTTGAAGGCAATTTCTCTGTCCGAAGAATAACCCCAGAATATTACGCCGTATCGCAGTGTGGTGGAGACGTATGCATGATAAGCGGTAAGAACAGTACTACGATTTGCGACCTTGGTTAGATTATGTAACGCATAGCAATACTGATTGAGCTTTTTAATTACATGATCAACGTGTGTCTTCCATGTCATGTGTTGATCTAACCAAAGGTCTAAAAATTTGGTTCAAATTTAACTTTTGGATTAATAGTATTCGTTCGTTGATTAAAGTTCATAAGATGGGTTTTTTCAAAATTAATTTTTAAATTGTTGTCGTTTAGCCATTGAATTTATTAGTCCTAAACTATTATTTATTTTATTTTCGAAAGATTCTAAATAACTTCCTCTAAATAATGTAGTACAGTCATCAGCGAATAGAGTCATCGGATGTTCTATGGTATTGGGAATGTCGTTTATGTAACGAAGGAATAATAACGGACACAGAACACTCCCTTGTGGTACGCCGTAAAGTATAAGTCTTTGTTTGGATAGGTAGGTTAGTTCAGTTTTAGTTTTAGGACAGACAGTTTTAATTTTTGTTACTTGTTTTCGATTGACTAAGTACGACTTAATTAGTTCTAGGACATTACCTCTAATTCCAAGCTTATTTAATTTTGTGAGAAGGACTCTGTGATCTACGAAATCAAACGCCTTCGTCATGTCCATGAATAATGCGGTAACTGGTATTTTTTTGTCCATATTTGAAATAATTTCATTTACTAATTCATAGATTGCCATATTAATATTTTTATGCTTTCTGAAACCATATTGTTCTTTGGTTAGAATATTGTTTTTTTCAAGGAAGGAGTACAGGCTATTATAAATAACTTTTTCAATTATTTTAGAGAAAACTGAGACAAGCGCTATTGGCCTGTAATTTTTCATATTTTGTTAATCGTCCTTTTTATGCAGAGGTGTTATAATAGACAGTTTTAAATCTTCAGGAAATGTTCCTCTATCTATACACAGGTTTACAACATAACTTAAAACTTGTGAGATTTCAAAAGTTACGTTTTTAATCACATGTGTAACAATATCATCATAACCGGAACTATTCGTATTTTTTAAAGCACTAATAATTTTATGAATGTCGTGTGGAGTAGTGGGTGCTAAAAATATCGAATTAGGGTTAGAGTTTATTAATGTGGCTTTGTAATCCGTGGTGTGATTATGTTTATTTGTTGGTTCAACTTGATCAATGAAATAGTTATTAATATACATAAAACACCTTCTTACAAATGCTCTACCTTCAAAACATAACCAACAATTTCTTCTCCCAGGTAAACCCAACGCTAACACAAGAGCCGCTAGTGTACCACTGTCTATCGCAAGGCATAGCCGTCATGTCGTACAGCCCGTTCGGCTTCCTGGTGTCACGTGACCGCAAGGACGCCCCCCCTCCGCGGTACGACGACCCCATCCTCGGTGCCTTGGCTGCCAAGTACGGCAAGAGTCCGGGACAAATTGTACTGAGATATTTGGTGAGTATCAAGCTAAAATCTCACTTGCAGACCAACACTATTTTTAGGGTAGGTAAATTAATCAAAAGGAAAAAGCTGGCCAAGTGCGAGTCAGATTAGCGCACGAAGGGTTCCGTACCATCTATAAAAAGTGACCTCCATCACATAACGAGATCCCTCCGTGCCTCGAATAGCACTTTTTAGCCGACTTCAAAAAAAAGGAGGAGGTTCTCAATTCTATTGTATGTTTTTTTTGTGTTTGTTACCTCATATCTCCGTCATTTATGAACCGATTTGAAAAAATCTTGCTTCATGTGAAAGGATATACTTCTCGATATTTTGGACTTTGTAGTGTATTTTTGGAAGTCGGTTTTTTTTTGTAAAAAGCTTTTTTCTCGATCGAAACTGAGATGCTTACTGTTTATTTTTCGCATTTTTCCAGACCCCGTCATCTTACAAAAATATTATAAAATTAGTACCAACCTATCTACTTGCTAATGTTATTCTTTTTTTCTCCAGCTCGACCGAGGTCTAATCCCAATTCCGAAGTCGACAAACAAGAAGCGTTTAGCCGAGAACATCAACGTATTCGACTTCCAACTGACAGGAGAGGAAGTCGCCACCATCAGCAAGTTCAATAAGAACACAAGGGTCATTGACATCAGCCACTGGAAGGATCACCCTTACTATCCTCATAATTAATGTATTTTTTTTACAATAAACTCTTAATTTAACACAGTACAAAGTTCATATTCCATTGCAATAATTTTAAAGGTCTTTTTGTTAGAATAGGTGACTTAAAAACAAACTTAGAATACACAAAATGGATAAAATGGTAGGGTAACTGCTATAGTAATTGGCCATGATATAGTAACTGGCCACTCATAACAAAAGAGGTAGAAACAAGGTAATTCACAAAAAATATTCCAGTCTCTGAAACAGCAGTGCGATTCTGTAAGCATGTCGAAGTGAACACTTGGGCGGGGCGCACGACGGGTGAGTTGTCAAACCATACAAATAAGATGGAATGACAGCGCTCTTGTCGTTCACTCCGCCTAGGTGAACACCGTGAGATGTCGACAGAATCGACCGGCAGGAATATTTTCTGTCCTTAACATTCATGGGCTTGCGTCCATTATTTTGTTTCTACCTCTTTTTCTATGAGTGGCCAGTTACTATGGCGTGTCCAATTACTATAGCAGTTACCTTACCTATACGTAGTTTTTCATTATTCACGTACCTATTAGTACGTACGTACGTACTTGTTAGTACATCTTTTACGTAAACGTAACGTCACAACCCTGATATTTGATGCGTTTTATCTTCGTCTGTTTTTTATTGATTTGATAAAACAAAAAATACTTGTCCAATATTTTTTGATAATCTAACTGACGGACTAAATATAATCATATATTTTTTTAACAAAGAATCATCCCTATTCCTTCAATTTCGATAGTATGGCCAGAGAGAGAGAAGAGAGTAGACCTGTAAGCCGCTACGGCCGAAACTACGGACTTCGAGCTTAGAGAGTAAACCCCCAGATCCTTTGCTTTAAATCTAAATACGTATTTAAAAATAAATAAAATAATCATCTGCTCAAAAGCAAAAATTACCTACTCAATGACTATGTGATTGCAAGAAATACAGTTCGCGTCAAGTAACTTTGCCCCTCTGAAGTTAGCCATTTCCAAAGATCGTGCGGCTGCAGTCACGTAGACGGGAGCAAGCGGGACGCAAGCATGCATCGAACGTAAACGAGCGACTGAGACATAAAATCGCGCCGCCATGTCTCTTGCGCATGCGCAGTTGCAGTTTGTTCGTAATTTTGACTACTACGCAGCCACTCGTAGCCAACTTCAGAGGGGCACAGTTATTTGACGCGAACTGTACCCATGTACCTAACGAATCTAGTGCCTTGTGCATACTTGTGTGTGTTTCGTGCATACTAGTGTCTCGTACTTTGAACATACTCTTGCACCATCACCACTCGTGCCATAATGAAAGCGATTGGCATCAGAGCTTTAAGCAATTAGTTCACTTCACGAAAAATAACCTTCAAATATTTTGGCACATTTGAAATGTAATATTTAATGTTTGTATGCTACCTACTGTGGCAGGACACAGAGACCCATTAATCTTGTAATTGTTCCACCTTTTTCACCTGTGTACACAAATAAACGTATTTGATTTGATTTGATTTGATTTGACTTCTAGGTAAGCGTGCTCCGTCGCCGACCACATTACGGCTTTCCATCAGGTGTGATTGTGATCAAACGCCAACCTATCAATAATACCTATTAAAAAAAAAATTGGGTGACAGTTTTTGAACAGCGACCATATTTAGATCTTATAGAATCGAATGTCAAAATTATTTAAAGTCATTCGCTAGTGAAAATGGTGACAGCTGTACAAATCGTACACAGTTATTTAATTTAGATAGCCTTTTAGAAAGTGGTATTCATTATAGAGTATGAAAAAGTCTACAATTACATATTTTTAAGTCTATTTTTGGTAATTAACAGGTACTCTTAAAAACAAGTTTGAAAAACATCAATGATTTTATTTCCTTTCCCACCAAATCGAGTCTGCAGCCAAATGTGATAAAGCTTAAAGGCCTGTACACGTACAGACCGATTCCTCCTGCGAAGCAGTAATGCTAGTGAAGGAGGAGGCGGGCCGCGTGAGGGAGAGACAACCCTCAGCCCCCACAGCCGCCGCAAGCTGCAACATAAGGCGACGCTCCGGGCGTTGGGAGTCGCAGGGCGATTCTTGGCCTCCAAAGGCGTGGGTCTGCGGATGGCGAGCGTTGGGTGGGTCGTCGTCCGATCAAAGCCAGGCCCGGGTCGACGGTGCGTTGCCACGCGTGCCTCGAGGAGCCTGCCAGGGTTGCGGATTTTGTTTGAAAGAGTTACCGCGGCCCTGGAAAGCAAAGGGCACTAGGAGAAGCACGGATGGGTTTTAGTCAGTAAGAGTCTGACACTCCCTCCGGCTCACCCAGAGCGGCAGGAGTCATTTGATGATTTTGCATCCATGTCTGTTCTGGCAATAGAATCCCTAAGTCTGCCATCCGTTAGTCACTTCTTGGGGCAGCCGGAGATCGTTCCCCGCCCTCCAGCGTACATTAGGTACGTCGGGACCGCCCGTTGTATCCTCCCGTTCCCTTGCGACCCACAGATGCCTCAAGTTAAAAGGGGAAAAAAGTCCGTGATAAGACGTGTCCTACTGTATGAATGTTACTGTAGGAATGTTGGGCTGTGAAAAAGGGGCGCTAGTGACGGAAAAGTTGAAAGGTAACCGTTTGTCTTGGTGTAATCATGTGAAGAGGAGGCTTGAAAAACATTTAACTAAAAGAGTTAAGAATATAAATGTGGATGGATGGAGAGGGAGAGGGAGCCCAAAGAAAAGATGAATGGATCGTGTGAGGAGTGATTGATAAGAAAAAGGAGTTAGTGATGACGTGACGGCTGACAGGACAGAAGGGAGGAAAAAATGTGTTGCGGCGTCCCCAAGTAACACGGGATAAGGGCAGGAAGATGATGATTTAGTAAGAAGTTTGTATTTAAACTGTTATAGTTATAAAGTTGAGTATTATGATAAAACGAATAAAATTTGAAAACAGTCAGAGAAAAAAAAACTCATACACAATACTTTATTAAAGCTCATAGCTTAAACTAATGAATATATTCTTTAATCCAAGGCAAGGACTGAGCGACGTCGGCAAATATAATGTAATGATCAGGATCACAGATATGGTCGTTTTTTCTAGCCACCGATAAGGAGACAACTCCACGAAGATACCAGCTGCCATCTTTCTCGAAGACCATTCCATTTCCGCTGGTGCCACTACAAGCTAGAAAAAGTATATTTATCAATTGCAGATCGCGGCAAGAGAAATAAATAAAAACATTTATTTGGCACATGCATGAAACAAACTCGGTAGGTACCTACATAGAAATTTAACGAAAATGGAAAACTATGTGTGTCCCTCACGTTAGCGCTTTGATTTGATTCCGTGCTTCGGAAGGCACGTATAAGCCGGTGGTCCCGGCCGCCAAATGGCGGTCGTCAAACCATGTCAGTTGCCTTTATGGCGGTTTAGAAACTCTGACACTAGGGTGTGTGGGGTCGCTAGACCTTAGGTACTACCCACACGAAGAAGAACACGGTAGCGCTAAAAGGTCCATTTCAGCTTTTAGCGATATGTCACACAGACTGATGCGGTACCTTTCGCTGGTTTTCTAATGAATATTTCAAGTGGTCAAACTAACACATTAAGCTCAGAGGGCTTAGTGTGAGTTTTTTAACGTACTCGATCGCGTTAACGTAAACTTTCGCTTGTGTCAAATTGTATAGAAAAAACAGGTTGTCCGTGAGTGTCACCAGACGGCGCTTATTCAGTTTCAATACAAATTGACGTTTACGCTAACGCGATTGAGAACGCACTAAGGCCACTGGTCAAACTGGTGCAATAGTCGCGTAACTTCACAGTCATTTAATAACTGTAGCTCCACATCCCACGTTAGTGCGTTGTCTTATTTCAGGGCGACACCCTGAAATAAGACAACGCACTAACGTGTGATGAATTTCTGTATCTGATATATAAATCCTATCGTAAAAAGCGACTAACAACTTCAAACAGAATACTTTCAAGCAGTCTGATGCAGTTCATCATATCAGCCGATAGAAGTCCACTGTTGGACATAGGCCTTACCCAAATGGGGGGGTTTGCCATAATCGCCACGCTTGGCAGGCGGATGCAGTTGATAGGCTGAAATCTGTGATTGAAATAAAATAATTATTTATTGTATATTATTAGTTTTTTGGGCTCGTTTTTTTTTAAACATTCAAGATTTTTTTGTTTGTTTTTGTATTTATTTCTGTACTTTATCAGACAGAACATAATTATAACCCTTAAATATGACCACGTATTTTGAAACAGCTTATACATTGATCAACTAATTGATTCGGAATGGGAGCCGACCCCAATTTGGTTGGGAAAAGGCTAGGCAGATGATGATGGTAACGATTACCATCTGGCATATCAGCAGGACTTACTTGGTTTAGATCCAGCGCAATAAATCGAAGAATCAAAAGTAAACCGTGCATAGAAATCTGGATACGATCTGATGCATGTCTCCTGGGATACCACTGGCATGTCTAGAAGCTTTTGTTCTTCATTCAGCTCTCCTGTGCCATTGAAAGTCCAGCTTACCACCTAGAAATTACACAGTATAGGTAATTTTTTACTGACAATCGCATACTCTAATTTCCATCTTTGTCTGTAAACAATCAACTACGTATTGAGTTTGCTAATCCGAGTCTTTGAGAAGGACTCGCAAGCTGGCGACCGCGGATTAATATTTGGATTGAAATACAAAATATGGCATGCCATGAGCATATTTAGGTACATATTTGATTTCCAAAAGATCCTATTTGGAATTCCTAGGAATATGAATAAATTTTTCGTGGGGAAATTCCTGTCTTGGGGCGTCAGACTTCAGGTCTAAGACGGGCCGCCTCGCCTCAGGCCTGTGTCTGTTCTGGCGATAGACTCCCCAAGTCGGCCATCCGCTAGTCACTCCCTATGGCAGCTGCAGATCGTTCCGCGCCCTGGGTGCACACTATGTCGGGAAACATCCACCCATTGTATCCTCCCGTTCCCTTAGCACTGCCTCGTTTAGGACTATTACTTTCAGACTAAAAGCGAGAGCTTAATCCTCAATTCCTCAGGACCGATGCTACGATGACGTCATAGTGTTGGAGTGGCCAGGGTGCCCGGCACACCTCAAGAGTGTGTTGGCCGTGTTGCTACCACAGTTAAGTGGTAAATACGACGAGTAACGTGTAACGTTCCTTGCAGTAGATATACATAGAAGGCCGAGACTTTACTTACAGAACCCGATTGTCCAACAATATTCTTGAGATCAATGTCGGACTCAGACCAGAGACAGGCTGGTTGGACCCAGTTGGAGAATGTAACGGGATCCTGAAGCTCCAAGATTACCAGGTCCCTTTTGAAGGTGGATGCGTTGAAATCTGGATGAAATCGTTTTCCTATGACCTGGAGAAGAGAGGGCATTCGTAAGCATTGTGTGAGATGTACATAATTATATTGGTACTACAAGCTCCCGCTATCGCTGTATTCCCGCTGAATCTTTGCTTAGGTTTTAGACTACAGCGCTAAGCTTCAAAACCATTCAGCCTATAGCATTGCTATTCAGCCGTAAATTAGTTGAATGGTGGTATTCACTATCATTTACATATATATTACCTAATTAACATCATTCAACCAATTTATTGAAATAAATTCGTTTAATATAATTTGCATCGGTGCGGTGCGAGGCCGGGGTTGGGTCAAAAGTGCCTTTAGAACAAAATGTGTGACCTTCTCTAAAGAAAAGTTTGTCATTGCAGCCGAGGTTTATTAGATGCCTGAGCCGAAGGCGAGGCCGTTATGGAGCCAAGTAACTGCAATTAGAAATGCCCACGTCGCGTCTGTACGTGGGCATTCCTCCACACATCCAGCTACAAAAATCTGTCAAATTTCTTTAATATTTTTACAACTTTGTCGTTAAAGCATTAGGTTCAAGGTTGATTGGAAAATTTGTCAGTTTCTGTGCTGTGATGTGCTGGCGTCTGTATATCAAACGACGTTTTACAACACATTTATCTACTCGAAAAAATAAATAAAATTTCACATAAACGCGAATGTTTTTCATTTGACCAGTCGGGACTGTCGTGCGACCAGCCTGGTGTGATAAATACAAGCAATTGAATAGACAGGGCCGAACAGCAACTTTTCCAAACTATTGCGAAATACACTTCTTGCCTAAAAGCTGTAGGGTAGGAGCCAGTTTTCGAGTACATCGAAAAAGCCTTTCTCTTTGTCATTTCAAAACCGTAAAACACTAACAATGAAGATGCAGCGTTAAAAGGCATCCTACAAGGTGGACCGATGACCTGTTGAGGGTCGCGGGTAGCCAATGGATGCGAGACGCACAGGACCGATTGTTGTGGCGACACTTGGGGGAGGCCTATGTCCAGCAGTGGACGTATTTTGGGTGATATGACGTTGACTTACAACTCTAACTTGGACTTTTTCTCCGGAGTCCTTGATGCTATGCTTCCCCAGGTAGACCGTCAGCTTGCTTGCGTCGAGGTGCACGGAATATCTCTTGGTGAAGCAGTGAGCTGCTGTTATGACGTGGCGTTTAGAGATCAGGGTACCACCACATATGTATCTTGGGTCTTCTTCAGGTGTACGCTAAAGCAAAAAAACACGTTAGATATAAAGCTGTAGGTACATGAAGGACTTTTTAGTCAACAGCTCACAACTGAGCGGTGTAGAAGGTATTTCGCAGACGTGGGTTTTTTTTCAACAATTTTTTTTTTTTTTTTTAAGATTTGAACTTGCAGTAGTGCATAATGTGTGCAATTTTCCAAAGAAGGTCGAACCTTGGTAGGTACTCTTTGGCATCATTGTCTCCATTTTTAGAGTTCTCGTAGACCGTATCCAAACGGGTCCCATTGCTCTCGCTTACCGTCCGTCTGTCCCTCAGCCACATACCCCCAGGTTGTAGCTATTAGTATTCCTAAAACGCATGTCAAAAAGTAAGTTAGTTTAAAATGTGCAGTTCTGTACTTACTTGTTGGTATATTGATACTTGCCAAGGCCACTGTCCTTCTAATGTACTTCCTTCCTTCCCAGTACTTTTACCCTTGTTTAGTAATACCTGTCCACACTCGGGCTGAAATCATCAAAAATTATGTTATTAGACCCGGATCCCTATTAAGACTTCTTAAAACCATTATGATTCCGGTGTGGGAGAGAGATAGAACTATACAAGATGCAAAGTTATTTTTTTTTCACAATGGAATCACGCGATCCACGGATCAGGGCTTAAACCACCAGACGGAGCTATACAGGACGTATAGCTCTGTCTCTTTCCCACTGGAAGTAATATTAAAGTAATACTGCTTTAAGAGTTGATGGTTAGGCCCCAGGGGGTCTACTCTCTAAGCCCAAAGTCCGTAGTTTCGGCCTTAGTGTCGGGCGTTTTCTACTCCGTATTACCTACGAACTTACGATTAGTCCCGAACCCGAACCAACTGTCAAATCTGGTTGTAATTCATCCTTAGTTCGGGTTCAGAGAGTAAGTCCCCAGATCATTGATTTTGATCGTGAATTGCATTCAAAATTGACTGTGTACGGATGGCCTTAAGACTTATCGACCGAGTTCGGTCGGTAGGCAATCGGTAACTATGTCAAGATTTCTCGTCCAGGTCTATTTTTGAAGTGGCATAGATGCCGCTGTAAATGGAAAGAAGAGGTATTTAAGAAGAACCCTGTTTAGGCTTTTTATATTACAATAGGGTATTCTACTAGATAGAAAAATATAATTCTATTTCTACTATTTTATTAAATTTTAAAAAAATATTGGAAAGACGCGTATTTTTTGCCATTTCAAATCGCTAAAAAATTATAAAGATAAAGGGCATCAAAGTTCAAGAGGAGGGGTCCAGTGACGTCACGTGGCTAGTCAAACTTGTACTACTACTGCTACTGCTTGTACTTGTACTGCGTGTGTTTTGTTTATCATAATGACGTCATGCGAGTTTTCAACGCACGTCTTCGTCATTTTCCGTTTACCAATATTTTTTGGAAATCTATCTGACGGAGTAATTAGATTTTTTCAGTAGTAACCATATTCCGTGCGTGTAATGCATTCAGCCCGAAGCAGCACGAAGCACTGCCTGATCATAATCATGGTATTTATCGATAGGATCTAATATTTATACCTACTCACAGATCCAAAGGCGCCCGATGTATTAATCTGCAAGAAAACGAAATGTCAAAATGATTGTTTTAGGTAGGTAAGGCTACGTAACCCGAAATGTTAATTGTTATTTTTAAATAAGTACCTACCGGCCTAATTATTTAAAATAAGCACTGATAATTTGACATCTTAAATTGTGATAGAGGCTGACATTTGATTTCAATAGTATCATCATCATATCAGCCGATATACGTCCACTGTTGGACATAGGCCTCCCCCAAATGGGGGCCGGTTTGCCACGCTTGGCAGGCGGGTTGGCGATCGTAGTGTAGCTGTAGCAATGTACCTACAGAGAATGCTGCTCCCCATTCTCTGGTGAGTCCCTTAGACGCCTCTTACGACACCTACGGGAAGTGATGGGATGGTGCTATTCATTTACGTCCGACACCATACGGAAAAATAATATAAATTATAAAGTTCAGTAATTGGATGCATAGGTACTAAAAGTGACCATTAAATAATTCTCAGCTTGCATTATCCTTAATTGATGAGATCAAAACTAGATTTCTCCGCCCCTAAGACGACCCACTGACCCTAAGAAGTCTTAATTTTTTTTGAGGTTTTCTTTGTATGCAAGCGAGCCATACCTATTAACATATATCTATATACCTACCTACTTATTTTTCAAAACAAGTTACAGATCGAATTTGAAAACAAAGAGGTTCGAACGTTTTTCAATAGAAGCTTGCTTGGCTACCAGCCGCCATTTTTTTTTTCAAAATCGCGGAGCACGGTGAAACATTTGATTATGGATAGAGGACACTTGAACAAAAAAATATCAGTGCCTATACAAAAATATTCGAACCTGGACAAACAATTTTCCTTCTTCCTATTATTAATTTAGAATTAATTTACATCTACAAAAGCTTTAAGCGTTAGTCTATTATGACATCATTAAAGGAGATAGAACCTTTGTGGCATAGCTACCCGGTCGATATTGAGTTTTCTCTTTTCTGAGAGTTGACTATCAGGGGTTATATACGATTGTCAAAGGGACTTGATATAGGTACAAAGCGGACAGAGCGCGCGGACACGCTGACAAGATAAAACAGATGGCGTCAAAGAAACGAAATATAATTAGCGTCGCGGGCGCGGGGCCAAACTCCATGTACATTTTCGCTTCCGCGCGCCTGGAGCGCTTTAATTGTATCTCAAGTCCCTTAAGATCATGTAGGTATGGAAATGACAAAGGAATGGCTACCGAAATATCACGTGATAATCTTAAAGTTTCGTAATAAAATTGTTATTGCTGATAGAATATCACTGGCCTAAGGAAAATATTTTCATGTCCAAATTACAATAATGTATGTTATTATATTTATGTGAACTTACATTGTAAAAAGCGAACAGCGCAACAGTTGTTAAAATCAGCTTCATCTTGCAAACGACAGCACTAGACTGGCGGAGAACACAAAAAACTGAACGCTTAATAAGAAAACCAGCTTATGAGGAAAAATATTGATACCTGATCCCAAGGTTACACAAAGGAATACCTGCTGCTGTATCTATGATTCGGGGCCCCCAAACTACAGGGGCCCCGACATGAGGAATAATAACCACAGATAAATATACAATTGTCACAGCCAACTAGCTAAATCAGCCGTTTCATTAAAAGACTAGTCTTTTTTATTGAACTGCGCCGTTTAATCAACGACATAAGTGACACCCCAAGTAGCAAAAAATTGCTATATAAATGTCATTAAAGCCAAAAAAAGATATTTTATAAAGGCCATATTAATGCTAATAAGATTGCATATGGGCACAAATTATAAGGAATAAAACCTTGTAGTGGTTTTATAGTTACCATATAATAAGCTAATCCCCCTTAAACTCGCCATGTAAAGGCATATTGTATGGCTGATTAACTACAAATAAGAAATACATTTGCTTTTATGTAACAAATTACTCTTATAACCGCTAACAAAATACGGCTATAAGAGCAATTTCTCTTATTGTAGCAAACGCAATACGAATAGTATGAAAAGTTCATGATTGTATTGTCGCGTCATTTGCCTCAATAAGTGATTTATAAAAGATATTAATTGCCTCCATTACAGCTAGACATTGACACCGCTCTTTTTTCGTATTTTGTACTGAAAGTTTATGTGGAAAAGCAGATTTGTGAGAATTGTGGGTAAGTTTTATGGCAAATTCTTAATGCGCCTCGTCAATTTTATCTTTTTTTAATTTTAAAAACTATTTTACTTTTGTGAGTTCCTGTTAATTGCTACTATAAGAAGGATTAGCAAATCAAATGTTTTTATAAATCATTTAAGTCATGTACCATTATTGTAGCAGGCTATTAGTACAAATATATTCAACCATATTGAGAGAATTTAGGGTTCAGTCTCCATTATTCTTTATAATAAAATTTTGTGAATACCTACTACCTTGCACTCTTTTTTATTCTACAGGACCCAGACAGTACCTAATATGGATGTGGACCGTTTCTTGAGAAAGGACGATTTCCACAAATTGTTTACTGAAGTGATATGGCCTTGCCAAATCAAACCTTTTATAATAAGAGAAGAATGCTTTGGATGTCACAATCAGACTAATTCGAATCTTCCATCCCACTTCATTATCACAAAAGAGAAAATAAAATATTTCGAATACATAAACACGTACTTTTTTTTCATGGATAGGTAAAATTAAAAAAAAAACCATTACAGTTCAACATTTTCATTCGATTTTTAAACAACTGCATCATAAAATAACTTTTTAATTTTTATAGCACACTTTTACTTTTTAATTTATTGGCGCGGACTCATTGACTTAAGGTGAATGCTTCAGTGTATTTATATATACCCTCTCCGTTACACCCTGTACCTGCGAAGTAATTTAGTTTTTCACTTTTTAGGTAATGATATCATCGATAAATACCTTTGATTAGAACTCTAGCTGGAGAGTCGCAAATAAACGCTCTTATTTTGACTTCTATCATCTTTTCTGTTCCTGTTTTATCAACGATTTTCAAACCGTTCACAATTTTAAAAAGATTATTTAAAGCACAATGCGTAATATTATACTCCACAGCCCAAGTAGCTATATCATCTCTGAACCCGTCCTTTTCTATGTCTCTCTTTGTGTCACTGTCACGATCATCAGATGATTCATTATCACTTTGAGTAAGATATCCTTTTAAGAAATCTTTATCGAAAGTGTCATTGTCAAAATTTTGTGAAAATATTTCTACAGAACCCATAACATTTTCTTTCACCTCTACCCTGGACAGAGTCGCTGCTGAGGATAACGAATTTGATGACTTCATAGCTTCGTACCTTTTCTTTACCTTTCTTCTATAAGAACCACTTCGCTTTAGTTTTTTCCAGTCATTTAAATCCATTTATACAATACTGAGTCACTATTGTATTACCGATTCTAAAATGTCATGGCTGACGATAAACTTATGTAAAGGCAAAGTCAAGCATACGTATAAGAATAAAGTTCTTGTACCTGTTATATAGAAGTGCAGTCAACGCTTTATTTATTTGTAGAAGCTATGTAACTTGCCTTTTTGCAATAGCTTTTAAGCTGCATTCAAATAAACATTATAAGGGAATAGGTTTTATAATAGCCCTATTAAATTTACAAATAGTATGAGGCCAATGCGACTACAAGGCTAAATTATTATATGTCTGAAAAGCCATATTATATGCTTCTTTATGTCCAATGCTTTATACGGGACATTTAAATTGGTTATATAAACGTATGTAAGATAAGGTGATAAGACCGATATACCATATTAGCAAAAAACACTTAAAACATGCTTTTATAAAAAGAGTTGTAAAACTGATGCTGTTATAAAACATGTACAAGAGTTATTATCTTATAAATCATTCGTTATATAGCGCTTTTGCTAGTTGGGACGGTCAAGATAATGAACAAAAGATGTCACTTAGGTTGCTGAAAAATTGGCGCGTTTAAATGAAAAGGCTAGGCCACCAATAAAACGGCTGATATAAAACTCTTCCGTTACTGATGTGTGACTCAGTGACTGATAGACAACGCACAGCCGAAACTACTGGTCGTAGAAAGCTGAAATTTGGCATGTAGGTTCCTTGGGGAGTGTAGGGGAGCACTAAGAGAGGATTTCCGGAAAGTCCTACGAGACCGGGAAAAACGAGAAATGCGCGTACGAAGTCGCGGCCAATATCTTGACTTGCAGCTTGAGAACTATCATTTGACGCCATGGCTTGATAGGACACTTAACCTTACTTCTTCGAACATGTCACTGTGTAAACTTACCTGTCAGGGTTGCGGAATTATTTGGAAGAGCTTCCCTTTATAATGCCAGAATCATGATGCTCCGAAAATTTGGTTTATCACACTTGGCATTTCTTTAAACGAATATTTTAATTATTTAGGTAATATTGCAGAATGAATTTTAAAATGGCAGAATTTCATTTGGATTAATTTTATTAGGTATAACTAAATTTTTTATCATATTTAGATATTTAAGAAAATAACTTTAGTTAAAAATACACGAAACTTACAACAAACTAAAATATAGCATCAAAAAATTCGTCCTCAACGCTGTCAGCTGGTAATGTGCCCAAGAGACTGGCGGCATTGCCACGTTGAATGGCAATGCTTAGTCTATACCCAAAGTAAAAGTCAGATCTTGGGTCACGGGAAGTGTCAACTAGCCGTTTCAAAATTTTAGGTTCAAGGTTGACTGGGAAAATTTGTCAGTTTGGGGTAGCTTGATATGCTGGCGTCAGTACATACTTTGCTCAGACTAGATCTGGTAGGTTAGTTACCTATTATTTCTTAGTCCGGTTTTTGAAAACCAGTTAATAAGGAAAACGCGATTATGTTAGACAACTTGTTTATTTTAAAACTACTTATTTGTAGACAATGGTCATTTATTGCAACTATACTAAATACACACTTAAATAAAAGACTCAACTAAAACTAAAAATAATCTAAAACATGGCGTCGAAAAATTCCTCCGCATCGCAGGCCACTGCCACCAGTAGTACCCAAAAGGCTGGCATCATTGCCACGTTGTATGGCAATGCTTATTCTTTGTCCGATATAAAAGCCAGCCCTAGGGTCACGCGAAGTGTCAACTAAGCGTCTTGACATATCTTTAAACAAGTAATGAGCACTCGGACCCCACGACCCGAGAGTTTCAACCCCAAACGGCTCGAAAATATAACTATCTACATTTGCGCCGCTTGAGGTTCTCCGCAGTCGCAGCGGCAGCGCCAGCACAGCACGAAGAGCTAGGAAGATGGGATGGCGCAAGAGTATCGACACTAGTAGCGTCCCACAATAATGGCCTACCCATCTTCCATGGAAATAATGACATGCCGTCCGGTCTTATTAGTTGGATAATAATATGTTGCATCTTGTAGTAATGCAATTTTGTAATAAATAGGTCGTAGGTATCGCGTTTAAGTTTGACTGTGTACGGGCGGCCTTAGAACTTAACGACTGAATTCGTTATACGATCGTTAACTATGTCCAGACTTCCCGCCCTGACCGCGCACCCTGACCGCGCGCCCTGACCGCTTTGTCCCTTATGGTCGAAGTACTCCACAATGCAGTTATCAGGAAAGGTGCCCAGAAGTCTGGTAAATTAGCATTGCCCACGTAGTGATGGCTGGAGAGATGACGACGCTGACGCAGGTGCTTTCTGGACATGGGCAAAGCTTGATATTGACTATTGTTTATGTTGACATGTTTCGGAAAGTTCCTGTGTCGCATAAGCCGGGAGGACATTTTGGGGGAGTGCCCAGCCCCGGCAGTGCAGCTCCGTGACATCGTAGAGGCGGTCGGTGGTGCAGCAGGGATCTGCATGAACTCAAGCGGGTCAATACCTGCCGGGGGTGCGTGATGAAGTGCGCGTGCATTTTGACGTCAGATTGGCTAACCACTTTCAAGTTCTCATAGTTTTAGCGTTCTATTAACTGCGTTGTTAATGTAAATATTTACTACCTGTTTGCTGCCTTATCATATGTATTTTACACAACTTTAAGAAGCCCTTATTAATAGTTATTTATAAAGCCATTAAAACGCCTGTACATCAATAATGTAAGTCTTTTCTTCTCAGAATGTTTTTGCAGGCGCTTAGACAACTTGTTTCTGAATATCCACATAGTTTTATCCATTTATAAAATTTTAGATTTATATTACTCATTTATTCTTAGGAATATAAGTATGTACTTGGGGATTTATTCTTTTTTTTATGTATATGTCGCAGCCAACTAGCTAAATCAGCCATTTCATTAAAAGCCTAGCCTTTTCACTGAACTACGCCGTTTAATCAGCAAGCTAAGTGACATGGGCAAGTCATTAAACGATATTGAACAAAATTTGTCACTTAGGTCGCTAAAAAATTGTCACATTTAAATGAAAAGGCTAGACAAACAATTAAACGGCTGATTAAGCTGCGACATATATATTTCGTTTGGCCCAGCCATCCTGACGGTCATGAATAATTGCTAGCAATGTTTTTGCAGGCACTTCGTGGCTTCCATGCGTGGGACCCTATTTACTCCGCTGTCCGTCTGTCTGACACCAGGCTGTATCCCATGAACCGTGACAGCTAGACAGTTAAAATTTTCACAGATGATGTATTACTGCTGCCGCTATAATAAAAAATACTAAAAACAGAATAAAATAAATATTTAAGTGGGGCTCCCATACAACGTGTTTTTTTTGCCGTTTATTATAGATAATGGTACCCTTCGTGAGAGAGTTCTTCTCGCTCTTGGTCGGTTTTTTCTATATTTGTCAGTGTTCAGAATCAGAATCAGAATCTTTATTTGTAAACATAGGTGGTACATCAATGGTGTGTGAGATGTTACAATATAACGTAGATTTTCTATGTTTTGCCGTGAAGCGTACAAATATCATTAGAACATTTTTAATAAAAAAATATATATATAGGAATAGGGTCAGCAAATGTTACATTAAATCATTAGAAATCGAATTACAAAAACAGTTTAAATATGATTAAAAATTAGATGTCAAATAATAAATTAACCTAAAAATTAAATGTCAAAAGATAATAATATTTGATGTCAATTTGTATATTAAAACAATTAAATGACGTCAACTAAAATTAAATAAATGTCAGAGATAGGTACAATCATATTTCGTCATATAAATAAACAAGTTATTAGTAAGTACACAATTGGATGTCAAAACAATATTGTAGTAAAAAAACAATTAAACAGACATGTCAATACGTAAAAATTATAGCGAAATTTTTTCCTCCAAAAATTCCGATGTATATATATAGGATCTGCTCTCTAGAAAGTTTTTCAAATGTCTTTTAAATAGATTAATACTTAACATTTTAATGGATTCTGGTGTATGGTCATATATTACTGGCGCCATGCAAAGAACACTAAATAGTGTTCTTTGCATGTAGAGCTCATTAATGCTGTTTTGGAAACATTAGCGCGACATGGCCACTGGCTACTTCAGCACTGCCAATGAATGATTCATTGGTTATTATTACTGCCTATTATGTTGAAACTAGTATAGGTAAATAAATAACCAAGCCAACTAGTTATCTAGTCTGCTCATCCTGGCGCATTGTTGTGATTGGCAATAGCAAAACCAGTTCTACTGGATCGGAGCATCGTATCACGAACTAGAAGTTTTACCTTGCAAGATTTTTATTTTTAAGTATTTTACCGATTAATAATTTGTTGAAGGTGATGTGGCTGCAATCCTCTTTTTAACTGAATTCAAAAAAGGATGAGGTTTTCAATTCGGTTGGTATATTTTTTATTTATTTACGAGTACATCAATTTACTCCGAAGTTTCTGATCCGATTTCTCTGATTTTCGCGATGCGGTATTACTTGTCATTTGGCCCCGTAAAATTTAATTCAGTTTGGTCCAGTAGTTTTTATTTTATGAGCATTTTTACTTACTTGGATGATGTAATTTTTGCGTACTTGAACGATGATTTTATGAATGTACTCCGTCATAAATGGATTTGCAAAATTTGGAATGATCGGATGAAGAGATAGACAATTAAATAGATATGGACTGGTTGGAATTTTTGGGGGGTACCAGGACTAAAAAGTGATAAATGAAAAGTTTTTTTAATAAAAATACGAACCACTACAAAGTACAAAATAACTTCAATTTTGGAAGTCGGTGTCAAGAAACGAAGAAACACCAGAAACACCGACCAAAATTAAAGTTAAGTATTTTGTACTTTGTAGTGGTTTTTCTTTTTTAGTTTTTTAAAAACGTTGCGACACACTAGGAATTTCTCTTGTATCATGGGTGCGTTTACAAACATATAATCTCACATACACAAGCAGCCAGACCCGGAACAACTATCTGTAGGGCGGGCATACAAATATTGGTTCCGTGGAGGAATCGAACCCGCGACACGCAGCGCTGCAGTCAATCGCTCAACCACTGCGCCAACCGTGTCGTCTTGTTTAGAAGTCGGTTGTAATTTTTTGTAAAAAGGTTTTTTAGCCATCAAATCAGTACCACTTCATCTTCATTAATAGGTACTGATCATGTAGATGAACAGGTTTCGATTTGATGGCTGAAAGAGCGAAGTCATTTTGGAACAGGCTGCATTCAAAACAGCCTTTGCCTTTTTTTGGGTTGTGTATTGACCACAACCACTCATTAGAACTCAATTAACCGTTTCTAAAATTTTAAGATTTGGAACCTAGACCACAATGGAGTGGTGTCTACTTCCTAAAAGGGATACAAGTTATTATGTAGTCAGTAGGTAATGCTCTAAGGTAGACAATGAACCTAGAGACGTACGGGAAAATTCTTCTGGATATGGGTAGCACAAGAACAATTAAGGCGAGATACAAACATTTTCATCTAAGAATATCCCTCGGTTAATCGTGTCGGTCGCCCGTCGTCGTGTCGTGTGAACTAAAAACTAGCTATGTTATTATTCTTTTTAAGTTCAAAGCATCCGTTTGTTGTATTTACGGCCAGTCTTTCGCAGACGTTCGCAAGATGAAGCTGTCCCTGTCGACCGTTGCGCTGTTTGCTTTGTTTAATGTAAGTTGGGTTTTTTATTTTATTTTTAGTGTAAAAGAGCGTGTTTAGATAGTGTTCTCGAGTTGCAAGATAATATTCGGAACTTTGAGTTGTGTAATATTGTGCAAGGATAATAACATGTATATAGCATCACCGTGCGACAAAATCAATCAAGTTGTTTGAGGTATTGCAAATGAGCTTTCAAGGATATTTTTCTAAACTTTGATAAATAATTAAAACTACAACGTAAGGTTTAGACACATAGTAATTATGTAATTGGAAACAAATAGACATGGAATTTTAAATTCATGTCAAACCGAAGTTTTCATAGTTCAAAATGACCGTTATATGAACCGGCAAGTAAAGACCCGTGTTGACTAGTGACATAAAATATATTTATTTGAAACTCAAGTTATAACAATGTATACTAGTGACATAAAACATATATTTAAGTCACTATTATACATTTTTAATTTGTGAATTATTTTTTATTCATATTTTTTCAAGAAAAGTTACGTATTCAAAATACACACAGCTAAAAATACGCCAAACTGCGGTACAGTTTGTCGGCAGTGTTCTCGTGGATACTGCTTTTCATATCCTAGTACTTTGACTATTTTATACTATGGGTACATACATACTACACATGGACTAGTTAGTTGAACTAATAAAAAGTTGTTACAAACGTTCATGACCAGGTTTTAAATAAAAAAACTAGCTCTAACTCGATGGATATAGTCCTGTCTAAACCATCCAGAAAGAGTCTGTAAAAAAACACATTTTGTTTTTTTTTATTATTGATAGGCACGCGCTTGATCACTATCTCACCTGATGGTAAGCGATGATGTGGTCGAAGATGGAGCACGCTTGCCTAGAAGCAACCTCTTCAGTAGACTCCCGGGTTGGATTTTCCAATTTCCTGCAACTACTCGAATTTGTTTTTCCGAACAGCGTTTATGTAGAAGACTAGCTGCCGCCCGTGGCTCCGCGCACGTGAATGTCGAAAATTATGCCAAGGGGAACATATTCTCGGGATATAAAATCCTATGTGCTATTCCAGACTATAATCTACCTCTGTGCCAAATTTCATCAAGATCCGTTCAGCCGTTCTGACGTAATTGAGTGACAAACATCAATTCATCAAAACATCCATACGACGCTGTTGCAAATGGGTAGTCAAACCATTACTTTTTTACACAAAAGTATGTTTATTATACACATTTAAGTAAGTAAAAATCCTACTCTAGCTCCGTAAGTTTTATACTTATGGAGCCGTATTAATAAAAAAAAGCACATGATTAGTTTATGAGCGTGTACGCCGTATGTCATTTCATACAAACTTTCCAAGTCCATATTCTTCAAAATGAATGAACCGATTTTAACGAAACTTGGTATGCATACGCTAGACATCCAGGTCTAAATAGTTATCAGAAAACATTTTTGAAAAAGAGTTCAGGGGGAAGGATATAGTGATTTTTCACTTTCTATAGAAAACTTAAAATCGCACTCTCTCTCCCTCTGAAATCTTTTTCAAGAATGTTTTCTGATAACTATTTAGACCTGTATATTTAGCGTATGCATACCAAGTTTCGTTAAAATCGGTTCATTCATTTTGAAGAATATGGATTTGAAAGTTTGTATGAAAAGCCGTACCGCGTAAACGCTCTTAAACACTAATTCGCAGATTCTTCACTTTATTAATTGCTTATCCGTATTTAAACTAATAACTAACCTGTATGGTTAGATTTTTTATGTGTAAGCCTGAGGGCCAATCCTTCTTACTTTTATGCAACGTTAGCATTTGCATGTCAGTCAAATCTGTCAAAATAGCCATTATTTTTACACTTTTTTTACAGATTACATGACTGAGATGTGAACTCGAACTTTGCTTAAAAACGAGGAAAATGGACACTCTGATCGTATGCTAACTTTTTCGACAAACTTGTCACAAAAAAACAGGTTTTTGTTCCAATCGTATTGGTATTGGGTAAGAACGACCCTCTGACCGAATTACTTACCTAAAGTAGGTATGATTGGTAAGAAACATATCCATAAAAATCCCTACTAATATTATAAATGCGAAAGTAACTCTGTCTGTCTGTTTGTTACGCTATCACGCTAAAACGACTCAACGGATCGTAATTTAATGGCATGGCATATACAACGTGTAACAGAATAAACGCAATATCTCTTAAGGGGTCATTATACTCATCATTACGAACAACTTTTACCACCAAAGTCCGAAATCGCAAAAAAAATCGGCCTCCCCAAACATTTATTACAACAGCTTTTTTTTTAGAGATTTCGGGGTTGGTCCCATAGTAAAAGTTGTTCGTAATGATACTCATCATTACGAACAACTTTTACTATGGGACCAACAATGACCCCTAAGAGGTATTGCGTTTATTCTGTAACACATTGTACATAGCCTGGGATATGGAGAAGGACATAGGCTAATTTTTTTACGCGATAATTGACATTCACGCGGGCGGAGCCGCATGCAAACGCTAGTTAAAAATTTAACTGCTTTGATTGACTTTCTCAATGTCGAAATCTCAGGTAGGCCACCTTAGCTATCACGAAAGATAAATCAACTTTGATAGGGATACATTGGAATGTTATATGTTTAATAAATACACAGTGCTTATTAAAATATTCTTTTGTTAGTGAATGTGAGAATTAATTCAAGTGCTGTCCTCAATGACAAATATTTATATTACCCCAAGGTTTGTGGTTAGAAAACCAAGTTCTAAGCTTGCCTTTGTCTCTCCATTCATTTGATAAACATTTTACTAGACAAAGCTGCATTCCTTTATTGTTCACAAAGAAAATAAATGATAAGTTAGTCTTTTGCAGACTAACTTATCATTTATTTACTTTGATTCCCTCTTCCGCGATTTCAGTATTGGGCCTATAATTAAAGTTGTTCATAATGATGAGTACAATGACCCCTTATGAGGTATTGCGTTTATTCTGTTACACTTTGCAGATATAGTGTCGTTCCTTTCAAGGGAATCTTTACTTTGCAGACTAAATTTTACAACAATTTCCTTCAGTATCTGTCATTGGGTTTACAAATAATCGTGGCCATACTTCACATCTATTCTATAGAAAGTTCTGATGATTACAGCTACTGTTGTTGGCAGTAATCGATTTCTTTCTTTTTACCGCTGTAAAATTTGACCCATGTACAAAAGTGAACTTTAAAACCCCAGAATGTTATTTAAAAACTAATCAGGACAACTCAAGAAACTACAAAAAAAAATAAAGAAAATGTCCTGGGATACCAGAACGATTAGCAACCCTATGTATATCCTGTTGGATCAAGGGTCCCACTAGCCGTACGGATATTGTTACCTATACCCGGTTGGATCCAGGATCTCGCTGGGGATACGGGCATTGCTACTTAAACCCGGTTTCTGGGAAAAAATCATCTACACCTCACAAATTAAATTCAAGTCACGTTATGCAATTGGCTGTTGAAAATTTCCTTCAACCAATCATAGCTGCTTTTTTTGCGATAATCTTCGTTATAGAAATTGACCCTAATCATCTCAGTATATTTCAATGAGTTCTAATCTGATGCTGATACTTTTAGATCATTCCCGTTTGCATAAAAATTTCAATACGTTATTATTCTTTTATTTACGGTTCCATTTCCAGGGCCTGCAGTCTCGACATAGATAGCGATCGCCTATCGACCGAATTCGCCCATACACTGTCAATTTTGAAAGTGATCAACAGGTCACATCATTGATTTTGATCGTGGATCGCGTTCAAAATTGACAGTGTACGGGCTGCCTCAGGACTTAGCGACAGAATTCGGTCGTTATGCGATCGTTAACTATGTCAAGACTGCAGGCCCTTGTTTGTTAACACTTGCCGAAATCGGTGTGAACATAACGTATATAAACTCCTGCATTTCTCGGAAAGCACGACAAGTGGTTGGTCTCGGCTGTCATTTGTACATTTTATTTTTATCTATATACCTAATCTACACTAATATTATAAAGAGCAAAGATTTGTTTGTTTGTTTGTAATGAATAGGCTCCGAAACTACTCGACCGATTTGAAAAATTCTTTCACCAGTAGAATCCTACATTATCGGTGATGGACATAGGCTATAGAATATTTTCAAAAAAGTTAGGGATCCGTATGAAAACTTCGATAATGTAACCCAAGGTGTGAGAAAAAATCCTTATGTCGCGTACGCTGCGGAATCTATTGACAATAGAGCAAAGTGATGTACTACAGTTTTATAGAGGTCATCAATATCTACAAAAAAGTCCGCGATGCCATATGTCTAACTATTATGGATAAGTCACCATGACCGCTTTTTGTTCATCTTATTCAAGCAAATCCCATGGTAAAATAAAAAATGGTGATTTTAGTATCATGATTTTAATCATTATCCATTTAAATGGTTTAATAATTAAGGTTGATTATGTCCGTGTAAATTACACTTTAAATTATTCAAATCGGACCTTTCGTTCAAAAGTTACGACGGTAATAAACATGCTCGGAGTAAGAAAAATGTCGCGGCTTGAGCGAACTGGGGAGAATCGTATCAATGCTTGGTCCGATGAAGTTGAAACACCACGGCATTTTAATGTTTTCGATAAAACAATAAGACGTACGCGATTGTCAATACGTCAAAAATGTATAGGTTTGACAGATGCTATCGAAATGTCACGTGACATTTTGGTCAGTCGCATTCGCTAATTAATCGGTACATTGTCGAGGGCCTCCTGAGACCATAGAATAAGTAAAAATGGCTAAGTAATTAATGAAAATCGTTGTGCTAAATTTTCCAAAACTAACCTTTTATAGGGGGCGTTGAAGTTTGTGGAGTACCTACTAAATCCGCGCGGACGAAGTCGCGGGCGAAGTGCTAGTACCTAATATTACTATACTCTTTGCATTTGTAACTTTGACAGCTTTCTCTGGTAGCATAGATAATAGATTAGACTCTAGACTTTGTCTAGACTAGACTAGTTATTGTGATATGATTGTCATATTATTGATTCATACAATCAATAACAATAGATAGTCAGAAGCGAGAAAATCTAACACAAGGTTTGCCAAGGGTATCGTTTTCTCATTTACTGGGTTGTCCAAGTCAGGTCAGCAGCCGTTCCATGCAAAATATTACTATTCTGGTGAATCCGGTTAGTCAGGAAGACATATTTTAATACGTTATCTACTTTCAGGTCATAACGGGTCATGCCGGTCATGGACATGTAGGGAGACAAGGGAACATTCCCACAAAGCAACTCAACGATGGAAACCATATCCCAACTCTCGGTTTGGGCACCTTTGGATTCGTAAGTAGGGGAGACCGGGGCGCGAATTAACAAAATTTATATTTTCAGTTGTAGCTTCAAAACACCTAAACATTTTAATATGATTTTTGTGTTGAATGACGTCCAAACTATTCAATAACCATATCGTTGGTTATAATTTGACAAGAAATTGTTACTTTTTTGAAAAAGTCGATTTTAGTCAGAAAAGTCAGAAGTTAATACTTACCCCGCGGTCGGGGTTAGAATTAACAGTTCCGAGGTAAGTATTAACAAAAGGGGCAACAATTAACATTCTTGGTATTTTCCTCTAAAATTAAAGAAAACAAAAAATAAATATGATATTTTTTTTTATTAAGCTATATAATCAACATTAGGCATAAACAATTATAGCACTTTGTCTACGCAACAATTTTTTAGCAATTTAAATATAACGAAATGGAAACCCAAACAAAACCTCTCTTTAGAGAAGAACAAAGATCAACAAATCTCTGAATGACTTCTTATTAACAGCTACTTTTACTGTTTTTTTATTGAAGAAAACGTCAGTTTTTAATAATCACATTTTTTACTAAGTGAAACAATAAAAATTAACCTTAAAAGTTGTAACACTTTGTTCAGCGATATACATGTAAGTATAGAAACAAAAACTCAAACAAAACCTCTTTGTAGAAGAACAAAAATCAACAAATCCTTGAATATTTTCTAACTAAAAACTTACTACTACTGTTATAATAACTTAACAGTCTTTTAAGTATAATATTTTCAATATGATCTTTAATCAGACTTAATGTGATATCGAATAACAATATAACCCTAAAATAAGCTTATATGAGGTAGTAAATGGCTTATTCTTAAACGTAGCAGTCTTTGTATAACCTACCTATGTGTATAGTCTAAAGCAGTCTCAATAAAGCTTTGTTTCATATAAAATCAACATCTTAACAATATTATAATCTAATAGGAATCATTTTCATATAGGGAGGTAGGTATCTCTACCTAATCACAATAATTATGATGCATTTTTATTCATATTCATCGTCTGAATCACAATTTCGGCAAATGTATGAAATATTGTCGCCTCTGATACATCCAGACTGGGCCCACTGCTTGCACAATATGCATTGTACCCAGTCTGCACTAGATGTTTCTTCATTGTATGAGACACCACAAACGATACAGAAACATTCATCTTCTGCACTGTCGCTGCTTTCTTCCAATATCCTTTTCTTCGCCTTTTCCACTTGTGATGTTCCCTTTCCTTTCTCCTTTCCTTTACCCTTGCCTTTACCCTTTCCTTTACCCTTTCCTTTACCCTTCTCTTTACCTTGCTCTTCTTTTCTATCGTCTTTATTCTGTGGCTTTTTTCTTTTTAAATTTCTGTTATTTTCTTCCTCTTCTAGTGCTTGTTTTTCTGGTGTGTCGGTGAGTATGGCAGATTTTCTTATGCGTTTACGATTCAATTGAATTCGTGGCTGAGCTTTTGGGAGAGGTCGCACGGATTCGATTTGAAAACAGTTATCTGTTTGAGTACGTGAAGGACCAGCAACCGCTTCCATAGGTATTATAGGTATTTGCGATCGTACCTCAGACAAATTTACATGTTTACTGGATGAATTTAAACCTTTTTCTTTTTGGAAGCCTGAAGGTATAGCCACTGGTTCAATAGGTATTTGATCTCTTACCACAGATGCATTTATCCCTAAAATGGGTGTACAATCATTACCTTTTGGCATGCCTGAGGGTCCAGCCACTGGTACATTAGACATTTGTGCTATCACGTCAGAAACGCTAATATCTAAACTAGGCATGTCATTTAAAATTTCAGGATTTTCTAAATTTAATGACACGTCATCAAGAATTAAGTTGTCGCCTTCTACACATGGTGTAGTCGTTACGTTAGGGTCGCTTCTGGTGGGATCTGGACGATCGGTGACAAAAGATGGTGCATAGTCTGATTCTTGAAAGACGTCCTCATTGCAAGGCCAGATACCAGCTTTCCTAAATGCGTTTGTCACGTTCATGGGATTTAATGCCAACGGCAGCGAATCTCTCACTACCTCTGGAAGATCGTAAATTGTCATGGTTTTTCCTGGGTTGTTGGTCATCCAGTTGGTCTGATTCCTGCTTATGTAATTTTTTAACGGACCATATACTCCCACATCGAGAGGCTGTAGATTGTGCGAGCAATGTGGCGGAAACGACAAAAGAACGACATGGTTTCTCTTCGCTTTGTCAACGACTTCAACGTTTACGTGCGAGTTGTGGTTATCCAGTAAAAGCAAAACTGGATCCTCTTCCGACGGCTTCACATGATGAATGAAGTGATCCAGAAATTTCAAAAACTCTTTTTGAGTCATCCATCCTGATGAATTACCGACGCCAATACATTCTGGTGGTCCGTTTCGAACAAATAAATCGTTGTAACGAATACGGGGAAAGACGAACATACAGGGAATCGAATTACCTATTGCATTTATGGCTACAGCCAATGTAACCAAAATGCCCCTTTCAGCGGATGTCACAGCACCGACCTGCTTTATGCCCCTTCCAGCAAACACTTTTTTTGGCTTTTGGACTGTAGTTACACCCGTCTCATCCATGTTCCAAATCCGGGATGGGCTAAGTTTGTATCTTTCTAACACAGATCTGAACTTTTCAAAAAATGCGTGCACATTTGTTCTATTGAAGGATGTCGCCCTACTTAAACTTGTCGCTTCGGGGCTTCTAATCGACAACATTGTATTTCTTTTCATGAAATTCGTGAACCAGTCATCACCCGCCATTTCCTTAGCCCTCCATGATTCTGGCAAATTCTGGATTTTGTAAAAAATAGCACACTGGTAGGCTAATTTTTTTACTTCCGTAGGTAGCAGCCCGAAATAAATGTTGGAACACTTTAATAAATAGTCTGCAATTTTTTTCTCCTGCTCAGAAGTGAATACTAACCGGGTCTTTTTGTAGCCTACTTCTACTGGAACTCCTGTTTTCTTCTTTTTCACAAACTTGAACAGCGTAACGTGACAGATTTGAAATTCTGTAGCTACTTCCCTGTAGTTTCTTTTCTTCTCCATTATTTCTAAAGCAGCTGACTCGTAGACCGCCAGTGAAGTCATGCCTCGATCGGTTTTTCGCTTATAAGTCCTCATGCTGTAACATTTAAGATAAATAGTAATTAAATACCATGGTGAATATACACAAAACAATAGAATCTGTAGGTAGGTATATACTGTTAATACTAACCCCGCATATGGGGTAAGAATTAACAAGTTAATACTTGCCCCGTATGTTTTGTTAATTTTAGCCCCATGGATACTTTTTCAATAATAAAAACTATAATTAAGAAATTGTTTACATTAACGTTAGTAAAGTTATGTAGAATTATTAAGAATTAAAGTAGCCACCACGAAACAAAAAAATATTACGGCAAAATCAAATATTCAACACGTAAATCAAAAAATTGTAAAGTGAAAAAAGTTCGTTACCTGGCCAAAATAGACGCACATCACACAACTCGCACCCACGGCGCACTGAGCGGTACTGACGAGTCTCAACCTGTACAGCGCTCCCGCGGGGACGAATACCAGCAATCGTTGGTGACGTGCTATTTATAGTTTCTTAGAAATTCGCTTGTTAATACTTACCTCTGTTAATTGAAGCCCCGGTCTCCCCTACATACATGTTAAAATTCTACCACAAATACGAGTATCACGACTAAGGAATTCTGAGCCCACTACAAGCAAGAGAAGTGTTAGCTATAATGTGGGCTTAAGGTACAAACTAGGCTTTCAAGACTTTTCATTTTACATGTCTGTAAAGAATGGCAGTCCTCAAACTATGTCAGAGGCCCTTGAGGTGGTTTAGAAACTCTGACACTAGGTGTGTGGGGTCGTTAGACCTTACTGCCCACGATAAGAAGAAGATCAAGGAGTTTCGGAGAATTGGTCACATCTCGAAAAAAGATGGAGATAGCCAAAACAATAAATGGTTACTAGCACCGTTTATGTCAAGCGTCCGTAGTTAGCGTTAGTGGTCGACGTCCACTGAAATGGTCGGACCAAAATCCCTCAACAAAAAACTTCACGAAGCGCTTCACAATGCCAAGGTTAGATACAGATGACGAAAAGTCGTCAACAAATAGGAATGTTGACCATTAAACAAAATTTATCCTGTTAGCAGCCATGGGTCATTCTAGGCAAACGAAACAAAATCTCCACAGCTTTATTCACTGATGGGTTCTGAGGTAGTCACGGAAACATTTTCCCAGCTCAAGTCCCTTAAATAAAACTGTGCTGCTACTGAGAATTTATTAAAGAACGATCACAATAATACAATAACCCTGACCACGATCTGGAAACCTCATCAAAGACAGGAGAAACCACCAAGAAACACATAACAAAACAAAAGGTGAAGCTTGATTTCGTAAAGTGTTCTTAATTCTTAAAATGTAATGCGGGTCATACACGTTCAAGTAATTTGATCAAACAGGCTGGTTCCGACAAATGTATCATCAACAAAAACACATCATTCATCAAAAGAAACAGTTTTATCAAATTGGCATGAATGTCTGTGGGAAAATTTGATCAAAAATTAGTTATCAAATGGCATGAAGTAATATATAAAATTTCGTATTTCTATTTGATCAAACAGTATGAACCAGCCTGTTTGATGACCGGCATAAGGATGGTAGAAGGTGGTGCTCTATAGTTTCTGCCTACTCCAACGGGGAAAGATGTGAGTTTATGCATGTGTTTCAGGACGACATCCCGAAAGTTCGACAAGCTATCAACTTTGCGATTGAGGCTGGGTACCGGCACATTGATACAGCTGCTCTCTACGGCAATGAGGCTGAGATTGGGAAAGGCATCAGCGATGTTCTGAAGAAGGGGCTTGTTAGGAGGGAGGATCTCTTTATTACTACCAAGGTAAGGATAATAGTCTCCAGAGGCCCAAGCCAAAGTGGTCATCATCATAATCATATTTGTTAAAATACGTCCACAGCTGGACATAGGCCTCCCCGAAATGGGGGGGGGGGGGAATTGCCGTAATCGCCACGCCACAGTGTATCTGTAGCAATTTATCTACAGAGAATGCTGCTGCCCATTCTCTGGTGAGTCCCTTAGTCGCCTCTTACGACACCCATGGTAAGTGATGGGATGGTGCTATTCTTTTACGTTCAATACGGAACAAAGACAAAGTCGTATTCTATATTAAAGTCAACATTTTTGGCGCTCATCACATTTTGGTAGCGCTTGTCAGTGTCGTACATTGTAGACTATGGATAATCATTATTGCAGACAGCATATTAATATGTGTAGAGCTTTAGGAGTGGTGATGTAACGGTGAAGACGAACATCGTGAGTAAACACGGAACACTTATGAGAATTCGATACACATCCTAATATTTTCCGGCTATTCGACGAATAATTTTTAATAGTATTATGGCCCATAAAGTCCTACATATTCATACGCTCACATCAAATTGTAAAAAAACATGAACACGTTTGAAATAATCGTTTAAAACGAATCGCTATGGTGGAATCTTTGCTGCTAAATTAAATGTTATGTCTTTTTTTTCAGCTGTGGAACGACAAACATGGCCGACACCAAGTTGTACCGGCTCTCAAGGAGTCTCTCGACAAATTGGGCCTTCAATACGTCGACCTGTACCTCGTACACTCCCCTGAAGCTACCAACGTAAGTTTGAACCAAGAACTTAGTTTATACGCAGACCTAGGCTCATATTCCAAAATTAAATTAAGTGCAAAATAAATTAAGGCACATAAATTGTCATTCTACCCCACATAACACCAAGTCGCTTGACTTGACTTTGTGCAAAACGCCGATCTGATTGATGAATGGACTGCATTGTGGTTACCCTGTACTGAGCTTAGTTTCTCTTTTACCAGTGTTGTAAAAAAAATTCTCTGCCTTGGTATTCAGGAAAACGGTGCGCCTGCAGATATCGACTACTTGGAGACTTGGCAAGGCATGGAGGAGGCCAAGGTACTTGGCCTGACCCAATCCATTGGTGTGTCGAATTTTAATACGGAACAAATTGACCGGATTAAGGCGCACAGCAAAATAGTTCCCGCAGTCAACCAGATAGAGGTGAGATAATGTCATCTTTTTTAATTTTTATACAATAAAAATAAAAATAAATCATTAATACACGCGTCAGCAGCTAGTCTGGGTTTTCACAAATTTATCTTGGGTCTGGTTTTAACGTGTTATTCTAGTTTCGTCGGGGGTTTTCGGAAGGATTTTAAACCTGTTTCAGTGTCAACAAGTGGTTACTTAATTAAGGGATTAGTTTATGTAAAACGTGACTGCTCTAATCACGTTTTCTTTAGGTTTGTTATTGGTTGTTTTTTCGTCAGAGAGTCATAAATACTAGCATAAAATTTTCAATGCTAAGATTTTACGATGCGATATCTTCCCTTGCCGTACAACCGCTTCATCTACATTTTTAAAGTAGGTACCTACGCAGGAAGTACTCGCAGGTTGGCTTTCTGGAAATGTATGTATAATCGCAGCATGATTTTGGTGCTTTAGACCACGTTTCCACCAGACTGCCAATTTTACTCATTTTTAAGCAACATTCGCATTCCCATTTTTTATTTTTTTATTAAGTAATGGGCTTGCTCTTGACATCGATCACGCCTGATGGAAAGCGATAGATGAGGTCTATGATGGAGCGAGCGTCCCAGAAGATGCCCGTTCACTCTTGCTTTGAAGGCAGACTGGTTATATGTGGAAGGGAACACAGACGCTGGCAGAGAGTTCCACACTTTGGCTATGCGCATAATAAATGTGGAGGAGAAGCGCTGAGTACGACTAGTCGGGATATCGACCAAGTGCGGATGGTATCTAGCAATACGTCTGGTATTCCGGTGGAAATAGGGCGATGGTGGCATCAGGTTGTCAAAAATGTATGGAAATTAAGGCTTTTTTGACAGATTGCATTTGACATGAGAATGCGAACGTTGCCGCGTTACTTAAATATTAGTAGAATTGGCCCTCTGGTCGCATGCAAGTTGCATTACATTGCATGCGACTGAGATATAATGTGATCAATCGCTCGATCGTGCCCCGCCATGTAACTAAACTTGCAAGCGAGTTGCTTGCAATTACGATTACAAAATTCTAGACAATAAATTTTCCTTTACCCTATGTCATCAGGTCCATCCATCGAACACCCAAGATCAGGCGGTCAAGGAATGCTTTGAGCGCAACATTGCGGTCATAGCATACAGCCCCTTCGGTTTCTTCGTCTCCCGCGGCAAGGGGCCCAGTAGAGATGACCCTAAGATTGTAAACATTGCCAAGAAGTACAACAAGAGCGTCAATCAAGTGTTGTTGCGGTATTTGGTAAGTTGTTAAATTTATTTTCATTTCTCTTAATCGGAAAGTACCTAGTGTTTATTTTATTCGAGTAGCGGGTGGAAGACACTGCTCCCCATCTTTAGGCGTGAAAGACGCAGAGTAATTGCTTCTCTTTCTAGGGAGGGGATTAATTTAAAAAATAGAAGTGGTTAGGTTAGGTTAGGCTTCGAAAAATTTGACATAAGAATCGATTAAATAAAATAAAATGACAATTTTTTTTCTACATAAAGTCTATGAGGCCCATACGCGCCAATAAATTAAACATTAAGTGTGCTATAAAATTAAAAAGTTATTGTATGATGCAGATTGTTTGAAAATCGAAGGAAAATTTTGAACTGTATTGGTTCTTTTTTTAATTTTACCTATCCACGAAAAAAATGTACGTGTTTATCCAATATTTTTAATTCATATTTGGAACATTAGGTACCTACGTTGTGAGTGTAGATAAAATTCGTAATTTATGCTACTACCATGAATTGTTTCACGTCACCAAAAACAACCGTTTAGCTGAACTCTTTTTTGAAAATGTTCTCTACTTACTTTTTAGACCGAGATATCTAGCATATGCCTACCAAGTTTAATTAAAATCGGTTCATTCATAAGGACTTGAAAGTTTGTGTGAAATGCCGTACTTACGGCGTAAACGCTCATATTGTTTTTTTTATTTATTTATTTGCGTAAACAACAAAAGGAAACTTAAAACTAAAACACATACAATGGACGGCCTTATCGCATTCCGCGATCTCTTCCAGACAACCTGGGATGGACAGTATTTGCCTGGACATGAAATTGGGGCTGTCATAGGTGTAACAATTTTTATTAGATTATAATATAATAGATACACAGAAACATACATACGCTTTATAATAGATAGATACATACATATCAAAATATACAGGCAGCAAAAAAAAAATAAAAAAAATAAAGAAGTGAATGACCGATCGATATAATCACAGTGATAGGTAGGTAATGATCTTTGTCAAGTCGTTTAAAAGCAGGCCTAACGACTGAGCGCGCCTTACTGGAACTGGCAATGCATTCCACAGACGGGCAGCTTGTACAGTAAAGGATTTATCCAAGAAAGTTGTGGAATGCATTGGCATATTCAGTCGTAAATTATCTGATGACCTCAGAAATCTAGTGTGGGAATCACAGAGAAACTGAAAGCGATTCTTAAGGTAAAGAGGGGTGAAAGGGGAAAAAAGGACATTGTATAATAGGGAAAGAATATGAGCATTCCGGCGAAGGCGAATTGGTAACCACTTGAGCTTCACGCGAAATTCGGAAACATTTGCGTAAACCGTATATGAACTTGAATATTGATACTTTTTTTTTTTATTTCGGAATCAAGCGTAACATTTCTCATTATTCTATTCTTATTACAGCTCGACAGAGATCTAATCCCGATTCCCAAGTCCACGAACCAGGGCCGTATAAAGGAGAATATCGACGTGTTCGACTTCCACCTGACTCCTGAAGAGGTTGCCACTATTAGCAGCTTCAACACTGACACTAGCATCTTCAGTTAAACTCAGTATTCAAGAATGTCAGGCAGCTGGTGACCTAGGTTGGTGAGTTAGGGTGGTGATCTAGTTGTCGAATAAACATGGGCTATGACAACAATAATTTATCAGTTGTTTAGCTCAATGTGAAATAAATGTTTATATAATGGGTCAAATGTTTAATTTTTACTTACCTACTTGAAACTTTTGTTTTGTATTTGTTTTTGTAATCCTCCTTCTCGTTTTGTTCTTCTTTCATGCCATTATGGATGCATTATGGTTATGGATGTAGAATAACTAAGAAGGTACCTACAGAAATACGAAATTGATTTTTTCACTTAATTAAGTTTGGGCTTATGACTCGTTTGACTGTCTTAATCTGGCTTATGCATAAAGGAGCCTCCTCGTGTAGCGCAATTTGTTCCATCAGACACTCAACTGAACTGAGCGCTCGGCGCATCCTGGACAGTCTCATCTAACACCTTATAAGACTGGCCAATCCTTCCCTTGTGGTGGTAGGGCTAACGCCCGCCTGGTTCGCGACCACCCTCCCACCGGAGTTCAACGTCAAGCAGCCTGCTGTGTTTCGTCGACGCGTGGGAGTACCAGTGCCTCAAGGCATCTTCTGGGCACGCTCACTTCATCATGGACCTCATCTATCGCTTTCCATCAGGTGTGATCGAGGTCAAGAGCTAGCCCATTCATAAATAAATAAATAACTGTTTGTCCTTCATGGGGCTTCACCTCTTATGGGGTCATTGTACGCTTCATTATGAACAACTTTTATTAAGGGGATCGACCAACACTGAAATCGCGAAAACAAATCCACTGCCCCATACATTTATGTGCGCATAACTCGACAAAACGTATTGAACAGCTGGTTTTTTTCTCGATTTCGGGATTGGTCCCATTGTAAAAGTTGTTCATAATGATGAGCACAATGACCCCGTATGAGGCATTGCGTTTATTCTGTTACAAGTTGTATATGATAGGGATTTATAGTTGAAGCAGGAAGGAAATTTAATGAAAAAAATCTTAAAATTCGAAAAATTATATTTAAAATACCACAGTTAATTGCAATTTGATTGCTAGCTTCGTTCAATATTTTATATCTTAAAACCAAATTAGGTATTAATTTATTTTATTTAAAAATACTTTATTGCGTCATTTATTTGATCCAATTTAATTATCCATTCACAAGTTTTTTTTTTGTTTGGAAAATACAAATTCGATTAAAAAAACCATTAAGTAAGCAAAGCAAACTGAAGATTATTATGAATGTCTAAAAATAAAATTATAATTGCGACTAAATTATATCTATTTTAGAGTCTAACAGAAAATATAAGCTTATAAGATACCCTCTCAGTTTTACATGGTTCAATGTATTGTGTAGATAAGAATTCTTTTGTATTGATAAAACAATAGCAAAGTTCAATTAAAAAAAAAAAAATTGTTTTACAAATTTTATATACAATGTCACCACCCACAGGCTTATTCATAAAAAAAACTATATTTATGATTTCTTTAAAAACTGATTAGCGCATTCCAAATTCAAATTCTCTGAGAAATAAATATAGAATCTGCCTGTTATTATTTTTATAAACAAGCCTGCAAATGCTGAAAACCAGCAACCAGATTGTTCATTTAGTTTGATTATAAAGAAATGTTAAACCACTATAATTGTCATCCGACTTTAGTTTCTGACTGCACTACTTATATAACTTTAGTAAATATCAAAACAAAAACAGCCTCAGAAAAAAAAACAACCAATTTTGAACACCCTGTACACAATCCCATGTCACAGATAAACCTGATACACACAAACATTACTACACCAAAACGTCAATTTGACAACCTAACGTCACTACGGTGAGACGTCAATTTGACACTTGAGCAAAAATAGTGACGTTAAGTTGCCGAGCAGTTGTTATCGATAACATCAGTCGATAGAGAGCTGTCTGAAGGAGCCATCGATGCCGAAGAGTTCATCGTAGTTGGTTGGTCTACCTGGCCGGAGGGACTCGTTGGCGATTATGCTGTCTTGATGCTTGAACCAGTCGCGGTAGTCTTGGAGTTTCAGCTTCCATTGTTCTGTGAGAGAGAAATGTCTGAGTAAAGAGGATGATCTAACTATATGGAACTGCCAATGTCAGGCTCATGGTCTTCAAGGTTTTAGTTTATTGGCGGTAACCGTGTTGAAAAACTGTCAGCATAATTAAAAAACATGTAACAGAATATTCGCAATACCTCTTAAGGGGTCGTTGTAGGTACTCATCATTATCAACAACTTTTACTATGAAACCAAAACTGAAATCGCGAAAATAAAATCGACTACATTCTAGACTACAATCGAATAAATTTGTGCGCATAACTCGACAAAATTTACTCAGCAGCTGATTTTGTTCTCGCGATTTCAGTGTTGGTCCCTTAGTAAAAGTTGTTCATGATGAGTACAATGACCCCTTTTCAAGTATTGGGTTTATTCTGACACGTTATATGTATAACGTGGGATACCAATAAACAAAAATAATAACAATGCCTTGACTGTGTCGGACAGCATGGCCGTCCTGCAAGCACTGAACAGCCATACAGTTAACTCCGGGCTGATCTTCGAGTGCCACCAACGTCTGAACCAGGTTGGTAGAAACAAAAAAGTAACCATTCAATGGATTAAGGGATACAGCGAATCCCGAGGCAACGACGCAGCGGACGAACTCGCCAGAAGGGGCTCGAGTATGGCAGCGATAGGTCCTGAACCCTTCGTGCCACTCCCTTTCGGTTACCTACTCCCGTTCGGTTAAATTATGGGTTGACCATGGTGAGTGTAGGGAGGCCAAGAAGGCACTTCCCTCAATTGATGGCCGTTTCACGAAAAAAGCCATTAGACTGACTAAACAACAGTTGCGTACAGTCACAGCCGTCACAACTGGCCACGGGTCTTTTAATAAACACCTCTATGTCATAAGAGTCACTGACAGCCCACTCTGCAGAGCCTGCATGGAGGAGGATGAGACAGCAGCACATCTGCTTCTAAGCTGCCCGGTAGTCGCCGATTACAGGGCTAAGTACTTCGGAAACCCAGGTACCCTTTGTGAGATAGTTAGGAACACCAAGGCGTTGCTGGCCTTTCTTGGGGAGCTGGGGTGGATCGAATGAAACATTTGTCCCACCTGCACGCAAAATACGCGCTTAGTCGTGGAGTTGTGGGAATCAGCCCGATTTACATACCTGACTGTGTCCCACTACCGAGCAGAAGCTTCTCTTATAATTATGTAGAAAAGCAATAAATCTTGCGTCAAATCATAATATTTAATTCCGAAGTTTACTACAATGTTGCCACCCGTAGCATGAATGAGTTTCATTTCTTATCATCATCTGCCCTAGGCCTTTCCTAAGCATCACCACAGTGACTGCTCTTTCATTTCTGGTTTCCGCAACCCCTGGCTTCCCATGGTTTAGTCAAGTGGCATTTGACGACAGCAACAAAAAAATTATGGGAAGTTGACAATGTATTGGATTAAAAAAAGATACAATTAAAGATTCAATAGCTGTAGTGCATAGGATGTCAATTTGTTCAGCTAGGCTTTCGCATTCCTGATAGCATGCCTCTAACTATTAATAATAACTTCTGAATAAGTAGCTTGTTACTCGTACCTTGTAGTGTCGCCATGCTGCCGCACTGTCCGCCGTACTCTGTAGGCAGCATCTCTTGAGGAATGTACTTGTAGAGGTCCTTAATCTCCTTGTGGATGTAGATCTGAAGTGGAAGGTCCGCGATTACTTGACTAATCACAACACGGGGCAAGGCCCAACTCCTGTGAGCCATAACTACGACGAGGCCCGAAGAAATGATTCCACTATGTTGGAAACTGCACCGAAATTGATCAATAAAGAAGTGCCTTATCCCTAAATTCGCCAAAATTTTTTAAGTTTATTTTTTTAAAGTTTTATGAGATGTACGACCTCATCAGTGGACAGTGCGGCAGAGGAGAGGTGTGCATTGTGGAGGCACAAACACCCTACCCCTCCACATTTGTCACCCCAGCAGAGTCATCTACCTCCTGATTGTGAACTGCAGTGGTCAATCTGGAAATCTCTTTACCGATTGCGGAGCTAGTTTTGCTGCTGTAAAACTAATCTGGCCAAATGGGGCATTTTTCACCCATCTCAAACGCAGTGCCAGTGTGGAGCACCATCACAGGACATGCTTCACCTTCTTAGTTGCCCGTTGTATGTTGCCGTTCCACATGATGAGCAACATGTCGCGCGTCAAATATTACCTAGTGGATACGAGGCTTTAAACTACCTAGCAGCGACTATATAAGGATCTGGTGTAGAAAATTAAATAATTTTTTTACAATGGGTTTTCTTGAGCTAAAGTATTTTGAGGGGGCGATTTATTTATTGCTCGATATTGGTCTCAATTGCAGCATTTAATAGTTAGAAAAATAAATATCTATTAAATCTTACTCGTTTCCTGATCTTCTCCTTGAGGAAAGGTTTGACGAAGTTAACGAAACGCTCGACCAGCGGCGATGTGTTTACAATGTGAACTTCCTTCAGCTTTATAGGGTAGGCTTCCTGAAAAAAGAAATCCTTTTTGTGTTATTTAGTCTAACTGGTTGAAGCTACATTGTAGTAGACTTACCAGAATGGTACATATCATTATATTATCTGACCCTGAAAACCCAGTTAGTGGATACACGGTAAAAATTGGCAAGTCAGGTTTTCAGACTAAAATAATATTGAGAATCCAAGATCGTCAAAGATCTTTTTTTTTTGGATATCATCAAATGACTTCTTCCACTCAAGGTGGAGCGGAAGGGAGTGTCAAACTCTTATTGACTAAAATCCATACGTGTTCTTCCTTATGAACTTTGCGTTCCAGAGTACCGGTAGACACTCTATCGAACAAATTCCGCAAACCAGGCAGGATCGTCAAAGATCTCTATCTCAAACAAAAATCGAATGACAATCGGAATTGACTAGATCGGATCTTCGGTTTTCTGAAGCACGGAGGGTTCACACTATGAATGGTTACTCATTCATCCAACTCCTAACTGAGATCGATCTGTTTCTTAGCCACGATCGCTTAGATCACAACACTCTTAAAAACTCTCTACTAACCTGGACACATATCATGAACTTCTTGATGGTAGCAGCAGACAGTTTGGCCAGCATGCTGGGTCCCAGGATAGCAGCGTCCAGCACATAGATGTCTCCTGCTACTCCTTCTCTCTCTTCTGTTAATCTCACGTCTCCTATCATGAGTGCCAGCTTCAGGGTGTCTGTGATCTGCTGAGAGTTGAGGTCGGGATGGACTCCTGAAAAGGGGTACATCGTAATATTAATTAATGGTCAAAATCTCAAGGATGCAGTAAACACAATATGAAAACGATGCCATGATGACATGTGATACTTGGTGATTTTCGTATAGACATTCTCGCTAGCCTCTCGACGAGAATTTCTCCTAGAGTAAAACAATACAGATAAGTAAGTTTTATTTTGGGAAACTGCTCTTACCTCTGCAAATAGTGACTCTCCTGCCATTTGGTGTGACTCCCGGAAGTGGTGGTCCTTGACTGTAATGAACAAAATGCTATTTAGTCCACGTTGGCAAAATGGCACAACGCGTTCAAGAGACACTTTACATTTGTAGAACGTCATCCGTCTGTAACGAACTTACATAATTATACGGACTATATTTTCTCAATGTGTCATTATCACGCTCGGGTACTGAAAATTACCTCTAAATTATCAGACTTAGAGCGGATTTCACCAATAAAACTGAACGCGATCAGTACATCTAAACTGCGTTCAAGAGCTGTCAGCGTCAAAATCCCATAGAAAAATAGTGACACTGACAGCTCATAAATGTGGTTTATACGCTGATCGCGATCAGTTTGGCTTGGTGAAAATGGACCTTAGTAGTAAGAAGAATAGGTTGACCCTTACATTTTGTGGCTCATAATCTCATCAAGCTCGGGTCTGGTGGCATCTCTTTTTGTGAAAAACTCGGGGCAGGCTGCCCTCATCGTAAAGTACATGTCCAGCTTCCTCTTACACTTCTCCAGGGAGAAGCTGCTGCCTCGCAGAAAAGTCATGATTGGAGGGATCTCTGTAAAGAACAGTTCCTGGTTAGTTTCTGATGTTATAGTCCCAGTATGGGGTACCTACTGATGTTCTCAAAAAGATCAATCGCAGTAGTAATTGCAATTTGTGAACGTGGATTAAGGACCTAATGGAAGAAGTATTTTTGTGTTATTGGGAAGTCAACAAGCTACTATCGATCAAGCTACTATCGATGCGATTGTCTAATGCCTGTCTAATGATTTTACTCTTCCGAATTAGCATCTCCAATACGAGGGCCATGTAGGTGCGTTACAATCAGAAAAATGATCTGCTGAATTATGGTCACATGCTGTAATTAAAGATGCCTTCTAAACGAAACCAAAGATGACCGGTCGGTCTCATCTTTGAAGGTTAAGAATTCATCTGGAGATTTTTTTATTTTTTTTTGAGTGGCCTCTCGCAGGTCAACCGAGGCGGTTGTCGTCTGGTTAACCGGAGTTGCCGGTGGCGGCCTTTATATAAATATTAAAACCTCCAGCCAGGGTTTATACAAAACTTACAAACCAAGCGACTACACGCTAAGGGCACCCCCTTTGGGGTACTGACCTCGGCTGAGGGCGTCACTGGGGGAAGGACAGCTAGAGACGGGCTGGATCGAACAGGGATTATAATTTTGGGAGGAATTTAAGACTACGGGCTCAGCGGCGCGAGCTGGCTCAAGCAAGGGTCGGGGCACGTTGCGAGGGGCCTCGCCGAAAGCACCAATTAATTAGCATTGGTGTGGTTAAAATAGGTGTGGGTTGGTTCTCCAGATGAAATTTTGGAGCTCAAATATTAGGGATACATATGTTTCGTCATTATCTAAGACTGGATTCAACAACCGCTATATTACACTTTCTTTCCTTCGTGCTATAGTGTTTGTACCCATAAAATTAATTTCGTGTTACAGAGTTGTGTGTCTATTTTTGGTGAACAATAAAGCATATTCTATTTATCTCGTTTCTGTCTGGATGAAAATGTCAGATATTCATACCCCAATCATCCGGCAGATGGGGCTGCTTCTTGAGCCACTCCCTGATGGCGGCCAGGTCTCTGTCCCTGGTGGTGACATCTTCTTTTAGCTCAACGCGGATGCTCTTCCACAGCTCACCAGAAGGCTGCTCCAGGAGCTCTTGTTTTAACTTCATTTTTTATTCTGTAACTAAGGAGAAATTGGACTTTATTTAATTTGCCAGGAAAATCGGTATTATATTAAATCTTATAGTAACAGCAGTGGATCCCAAACGCAAGGAACCGAAAACGTGGCAGGCTCAGAAAGAGGCGGTATGAGCTCGACTCCTCAAAGTACTGGCCCATAATTCCCGATCTTCTACAGATCGGGAAAGGTGAAAGAAATGAAGGGAGGCCATTGCCTTGCAGTCGGACAGCACAGGCTCATTATAAATAAATAGTGGAATATAGTGTTTTAAGGGCATTGACATAGCACCAACCCTGAAATTTTGAACAATTATTATAACATTATAACCGCTATTGATTGTTCTTTTACCTAACTACATTGGATACATCCCCACTGTCTTGAGTTTGACAAACATATATGTAGGTATGTATATGATGGACGGGCTGTTATGAAAGTTTAAAACATTCCAAAATCAACAAAACGCAAGGAGAACTAATTCTTAGTTTCTATTGCGTGCGGTTATACCTTTAAGGTTTCTGCTACACTGGGCTCAAGTTTTAGAACCTGCTAATTATAATGATGAATGGACACAGGATAAGTACCAATGTATCCACAACACAACTAAATCGAGCGACTAATTCGCAATCAATCGCAAAGCAGCCACACATATCCGTGTAAATTCGTCTATATTGCCCAATCTCGCGTGTTGGAAAGGCTGTAAGGTCACTGGCAATGTTTGTTGTCGACCATCGCGGTATCGACACGTCGTGTTGCAACTAGCTAACAACTTCTGTTGCAATTTCGCTGCGACTACGACTGGTTTCCGAAAGTTAACGGATAGAGGATAAGGTTTCGGAACTTGTACAAATAGTTTTAAAATAGATTTTGTTTGAAGTTATTTTCGTTTTTTATCTTTAGAAGTAACATTTTTTGCTATTGCTATCATGTCTGAGCGTCTCAAATGATGGTAAGCAAAGTCTGGTCGGGTGGATGATAGAGAGTAGCTGCCTAGAAGTAGCCTATTTACTCTTGACTTAAAGTCTTCAAGATTGTACATCAGGAATCACAGATTCCGGCAGAGATATTTACTTCTTAGCTGTACGCAATGTGTTTCTCAAAACGTTTGGTTACGTAATGAAATTAGTTTTTCAATGTATGTAATTTAGTGGAGCAATGGAAATAAGTAAAGAAATATGAACTGGTGGCTGAATAATAACAGCCGCACGGGTCCATCTTCAAGGTTAGATAAGCAACGCTTGCCAGGGTGGATCTGTGGATGGGTGCCCGTGCCTATCTTAACATACCGAGATTCCTCCGTGCCTCGGAAAGCACGTTAAGCCGTTGGTCCCGGCTGTCATTTGTAGATCTTTGGCAGTCGTTACGGATTGTCGGATGCCAGAAAATCTGACACAAGTCTTGCCAAGATGTACCGTGTTGCCCGGTTAATGGGGTCAGGTGGTCTGGTAGGCAGCCGCTCCACGTGAAATACTGGTATTTAACTGAATCCGGTTTGACTGGAAGTCGACCCCAATATAGTTGGGAAAAGGCTAGGCAGATGAATGGAATTAAAGAAAAATTGCATTCCTAGGCTTCGTCTAGTTATTAATATTTTTTTTGTTTCTGGTTGCCAAATGACCCAACTCATAATTGGTAGGTTGATTTCTTATGCAAATCCACATAAAAATGCACACGGAAAATCCTTCCTACCAATTAATTTTATGAAGTCTTTGTTATATTCGTTCCCATTGTTAATAAATCTGATACCTATAGTTTCTAGTTACAATTTATTATTACAAAAGATAATGAAAACCATTGAAAAATGTAGCTCTGATTTAATCCTTATGTCTTGATTTATACATTTAATAGCAATACATTATTATAAATTACTTATAATAAATTGTGTTCTCTTTTTTGCACTAAGTCTTGACGTCAGAGGTTCCATTTAATTTGATGATTGAAAACTTTTGCAGTTGTTATTAATGAATACCTCAGTATGGATATTATTGTGGGAAATACCTACCTCAGTTTATTTAACTGCAAAATAAAAATGCAAACTGCATTACAAAGTTTTTTGAGTTTGGTTAGGTTAGAGGAGCTCGTGGCTAAATTATAACAGTCGCACAGACCGCTTCATGGTTAAGCAACGTTTGCCGAGGTTGGTCTGTGGATGGGTGACCATCTTAACATTCCGAGAGTCCTCCATGCCTCGGAAAGCATGTTAAGACGTTAGTCCCGGCTGTAATTTGGAGATCCTTGGCAGTCGTTACGGATTGTCAGAAGCCCAAAAATCTGACACCAGTCTTGCCAAGAAGTACCGTGTTACCCAGTTAGTCAAAGTCAAAGCATTTATTTCAATTAGACCATTTACAGGCACTTTTGAATTGTGTTACCCAGTTAATGGGTTGTGGAGGTCTGATAGACAGCCGCTCCACGTAAAATACTGGTATTCAGCTGAATCCGGTATGACTGGTAGCCAACCTCAATATAGTTGGGAAAAAGGCTAGGCAGATGATGACAAAGTTTTTTGAGTACCTCTAAAACCCGGTTCCATTTTGTTACCTATACCTAGCTATTTACGAAATATGTTTTTCCCGTTCCCGTAGGAATTTCGGGAAATCCTTTCTTACGCTCCCATACACACTCCCCAAGGAACCTACATACCAAATTTCAGCTTTCTTCGACAAGTAGTTTCGGCTGTGCGTTGTCTGTCAATCAGCAGTCAGTAACACAAAAAATTAATATGTTAGGATTATTTTGATTGGCAGTTGGACTTGCTTTTATAAAATGCCTAACTTACCCCCACGACAGGACAAATTTAATGATTTAATAGATAGTTAAAAAAGCTCTCAAATTGCTCACACTACAAAATAAAATGGTGGCTAGTATGGGACACCTGAGCTGAATTTTTAAGCTACGAAATCTGTCAGAAATGTATGGAAATTAAGGCTTTTTTGACAGATTGCGACTGACATACGAATGCGAACATTGCTTAAAAGTTGAATTGGCACTCAGATACAACGATGGGTAATATAATAATAAGAAAATTAGTATTATTTTTACTCTAGCATTTGAGACACAGGACGTTTGCGTCGGGTTTTCTTTTTTTTTTTTTTGAGGATGGGAAATCATCAAATGACCCCTCCCGCTCTGGGTGCAGCGGCAGGGAGTGTCAGACTTTTACTGACTAAAACCCACCCTTGCTCCTCCTAGTGCCTTTCTTTCCAGGGCCGCGGTAACTCTTTCGAACATATTCCGCAACCCTGGCAGGCTCTGGGCCTGGCGGGCCCCGTCTCCGTTGCTGACTGCTCTTTCCGGCGCGTTTGGAGTGAAACGCGCCGTCGACTCGGGCCTGACCTGGGGGCCTAGACAAAAAACTTTTCTGTAGCGTTAACGTCAGACGCTGACGACAAAATGTATGGGAATGACATTAGGTGTGGAAAGGAAACGTCATCACCTTATGTCATTCCCATACATTTTGTCGTGAGCGTCTGACGTTAACGCTACAGAAAAGTTTTTTGTCTAGGGGGGCTGATCGGACAGCGAGCTACCCATTGCTCGCTGTCCGCAGGCGTTGCGTCGGGTTTGGGTAAGTTTCCTACATAACCTGAATCGTTTTAAATAGAGGAATAATAAAATTAAGCCCATCACGCGCGACAATACGACACTTACTGCGATGACCATGAAAAATGGTCGTGGCATCACACACGATGCGTAAACTTGAATTATATTATAAACCATTAGAAGATTATCATTTATCTATCATGGACGAAATGTTGCGTACTCATGACCTTGTACGGTCGCGACGCTTCTATGCTCACTAATAAAATTAATGATTGCGAAACACTTACCTACGTAGGTATATGTATACTCGTACTTGCAATATTCTAAGTGCGTACTTAGTTTAATTGTGCTATTATGTTGTCCTAGTCATTTTGTTAGATTTGTACCTTGTAACACAGAAGAAATTTGAAGATGTCCATGAGGAGATCTTGAAATTTCGTTTTCTTTCTACTCAAAACTCACAATGCAGATTGAGTGCATTTGTGAGTTTTGAGTAGAGGAAATTCATAGAAACGGCGGATATATTTCGAGAGGTCTAAATTAAATTTTGCTGAACGCGTACTGAGAAGACGACGGGAAATGCATGATGCATGTCGGAGAAGAGAGGTTGAGGCAGAGGTTTATCTATAGAACATTTGGACTTCATCAGTTATGTTTAAGCCCCTATTACTTGGGACTTAAACAGGCTGGCCTATAAACTGCCATCAACCGGGCACAATTTCAATATCAAGGCTGACGACACTGACCTGCCAGGGTTGCGGAATTTGTTCGAAAGAGTCAACGCGGCCCTGGAATGCAAAGGGCACTAGGAGGAACACGGATGGGTTTTAGTCAGTAAGAGTCTGACACTCCCTTCCGCTCCACCCAGAGCAGAAGAAGTCATTTGATGATTTAAGCCATCCATAAAAAAAATTAAAAAAAAGGCTGACACTGAGACATTTTAGAAGGGAACGATACGATTGAAACATTGGTAAATCTGTATATAAGTTTGCATAAAACACATAAAAACCTTTAGTCCGTTGATTGATCAAAACACACTGATCTCATCTGTAGCAAAAGTTTGAATCACTATTTTACTTAATTAGGTTTTTCGGAAAAATAATTTTCTATCAAGTGTTTATGTCCCAGTTGCGAAAAGTGTTTTTCATCATGGCCACCCACCCACCCATCCGTGAAAATAAAACAGAGCTATCATTGAGGTTCCTGCCTTAACTGATTGTATAAAATTATCTCAATTGACAAGTTTCCAATTTACTTGATTTCTTATAAATGGACTCTTACAAATTAACTTACTCTGAAAGGAGTCTTGTGCCAAATTTTGATGAAGACTGAAACTGCACATTGGGTTTTTGAAAAAAAAAACATCTTTGATGTAGAAAAATAAACCGTTGATATTTTTTTTTTGAAAATTAAAAGGGTATTTTTTCGCTTTCCTTTAGTTTGCCATGTGTTATTTATTATTTCCCAGATTTTGATTTTTATTAGAGCGAGCGGCACTTTCGGGTGGTTTAATAATACAGGGTGTTTTTTTTTCAAAATCAATGGGTTCGATTATCTACACTAATATTATAAAGAGGAAAGATTTGTTTGTTTGTTTGTTTGTTTGTTTGTTTGTTTGAAATGAATAGGCTCCGAAACTACTGGACCGATTTGAAAAATTCTTTCACCAGTAGAATCCTACATTATCGGTGATGGTCATAGGCTATAGAATATTTTCAAAAAAGTTAGGGATCCGTATGAAAACTTCGATAATGTGACCCAAGGTGTGAGAAAAAATCCTTATATCGCGTACGCTGCGGAATCTATTGACAATAGAGCAAAGTGATGTACTACAGTTTTATAGAAGTCATCAATATCTACAAAAGTCCGCGATACCATATGTCTAACTATTATGGATAAGTCACCATGACCGCTTTTTGTTAATATTAGTCAAGCAAATCCTATGGTGAAATAAAAAATGGTGATTATAGTACCATGATATTAATCCTTATCCATTTAAATGGTTTGATAATTAAGGTTGATTATGTCCGTGTAAATTACACTTTAAATCATTCAAATCGGACCTTTCGTTCAAAAGTTACGACGGTAATAAACATGCTCGGAGTAAGAAAAATGTCGCGGCTTGAGCGAACTGGGGAGAATCGTATCAATGCTTGGTCCGATGAAGTTGAAACACCACGGCATTTAAATGTTTTCGATAGAACAATAAGAATAACAAATGTTTGGATTTTTCGAAAATCAACTAGCTACATACATAATAAGGGGTGAAGCAGGGGTGAATAAGTTTTTAGGGGAGGAAATTATAGCTTGCTTCAATTTACGTCGGAATTCTATGAACAAACTAAAAGTGGGATAATTGAAACAGATCATGTACCTAACAATTTTTGCATAATCAACCCCTGACGGGCTGCACGGGGTGAACAGTTGCGCTGAACCAATAATGAGAATCGTTGTGCTTAATTTTCCAAAACTAACCTTTATAATGGGATATGTATAGGGGCGTTGCAGTTTGTGGAGTACCTACTATCCCCACGCGGACGAAGTCGCGGGCGAAGTGCTAGTTATCAATATTTTAATAATAATAATATTTTTTTATTAACAATACTTTTACAATGGGACCAACTCTGAAATATCAAAAAATAAATCGGCTGTTTACTACAAAATGCAACATTCACCCGATGAAAATGTGTGAAAGAGTAGATTTTTTTTTCGATTTTTCAGGGTTGGTCTCATAACAAAAGTTGTTTATAATCATGAGTACTTTCACCCACTGAAAGGTTGTTGGTGTTTTACAAATAACCTTGTAAATAAAGTGCTATTCAAAGTCAGACACTAGTTTTTACATACAACTTGGGAAAAAACATTTATTCCGCAGCGCAATGTGTGCATGATATTATGTTATGAATAAATACAGGTAGCTAGTAGCTAGATCTAATTTACATACACTGAATACCTGACAGCGCAATCTTCAGTCATTAGGTATGTTTATGCTTTGTGCAATCTGTAGATTTGAGATTTCCACCTCTACATACCTACCTACATATGCATAGGTACGTAAATTGTAATTTAGTTGATAATATCAACAATCCTTTTTCTTTTTTGTGTCCTAAAAATAGGTAAACACAACACACACACACACACACACACCATTACAGATAAATTTAAAATAAAAAACCTTAATTAAAAGAAACAGTTTTCATACATACATAAATGTAAGTAGGTAATGCTAATAAAACAGCTGGAAAATATGTTATGGATCATTTAACCCAATTACCCGACTATTTCAGACTCAACGTATTTCGCACTCGAAATTAGTCGCGTGCGCACGCGCAAGTCAGCTAGCCAGTTAGGCAGGTATTCAATGCAGCGAGGTAAATGCACCTAACTGTTCTCCTGCACAGTGCAACGGAACAGTTTAGCTACCCCACAGAGTATCGAAACGCTTCGGCGACCACTGTTACAGACAGCATTGTCAAAACTATCCGTACCAACCAAGCCTCTCAATGAGTGTCAATGCTTGGGTATGGATATTTTGTTTAGTAAAGTAAGAATAGAAAAAGAAAGACAGAATAACATTTGATAAATATATAGGTACATAAATCACGAACCGTACCTACGTGTTTCATGTATGTACGTAAAAAAAGTGAAGTTCGAGTAAAAAGTTTTTTTTTATTTTTCACTTTTTAGTGGTACCCCCACACCTAGCAACACTACTGGAAAGTCAAAGGAAAGTAAACTGCGCATTTTCGTAATACATGGACGATTTTTCCACATGTCTTTTCCAGCTATTTGAATTTTAAAAACCAATCTACTGATCCGATTTTGATAAAATTTCAATGGGACCAATTGAGAAGTACATCCTTTCACATGAAACAATTTTTTTTCAAATCGGTTCAAAAATGACGAATATATGACCTCCTCCTTTTTTTGATGTCTGTTAAAAAGGGTTGTCTATTGTTTACCCGAAGATTATATTCCATAATCATCATATTCCCGAATTTCATTTGCCCGAATGTTTTGTTTGCCCTAAAAGACATATGACATACTGTTAATTGCCCGAAACTTAGATACCATAAGATACGAGTGCCATACGTAGATATTGTTTTTCATATTTTTAAGTGCCAAATAATTATCAAACATAATATTTAAACGCCATAATGATTATTAGACAAATATTAGCGAGCGAATACACCTAGCCAAACCTTAATATATTCTATGCATTGTTGATGGTGGGCTTGGTCGACGCCGTCCCGCTTGGCGGGGCTCCTACTTCTGTGTGGTTTATAAAAAAATGGATCGCCCTAAAGTCGGAGTGCCCTAAAGTCCCGATTGCATCCAGTTTCTCCTGATATAACAACCGTTACATACCCAATGTCGATGGCAAATGATGTTATGGCATATGATAATTATGGCATGTGATAATTAGGGCATGTGATAATTAGGGCTTCCAATGATTATGACAAATGATGTTATGTTAAGTGACTTTATGGGAAAAAAAGCTTCTAGCACGTGACTAATATAGCAAATAAGAGTAGGGCAAATGAATATTACGTCGTATAATATTATGGCTGTTGACTATTATGGCAAATGATATTAGGGTAAATAAAATTCGGGCAAACGGCGGTATACCGTTAAAAAGGAGTAAACAGCCGGTCTATTCTGTCAACAGCTCAAAGGTGGAGTGAACTGTCATCTTTCCATCTTTTTTGTGTGTTTTGACAGCTCACTTCATTTTAACTTCACATAAGCTTACACGGTGAGATGTTCACAGAATCGGGCTGCAGATTACGTGTAATTAAAATAGACTAATTTATGTCAACATACGTACATTTATAAATATAGATACATACATGGAATGCTAAACTCATAACCCCACCTTTTAGCTTTGTCGTAGAAGGGGTAAAAATAAAACGGCAAAGTACAGTCGCCAACACATCAAGCTACAACAATCTGTCATTTTTTAAAATAGATTTACAACTTTATCGCCACAGCATTAGGTTCAAGGTTGGTTGGGAAAATTTTACAGTTTCGGGTTGCTTGATTGATGTGCTGGCGTCTGTATAAAGATGCGAGGCAATCCCCTGTACTGCGAGCCACCTGTAGGAAGACCAGTTATTGAACTGGTCTTTCGTAATCTTAATATGTATATAAATTCATCTAACATACAGTTAGGCATATATTTATTTGGATTTGAATGAAATACTGGTTTTATATTTCGTGTTTTGTTGGTAAACATGGTTGACCTCTAAAAAACGTTGACCGGCCTTGGTGATTTCATAATTTATGTTTTTGCATAATATTGTTCGTGTTAAATATTAAGGTAGGTAAGTGATATTTATATACCTACGTAAATAAACACTTAGACACACAAAAAATAATTTAATGAGTTAGTAACTGATTTTATATTTTGATTGAAACTTGCATGCGAAGTGAATTGTGTTAAAGTTACTCTAAATGCATTTTTTTACCTACCTATTTAATCTTAGTATATTTGTGTTAGTTTTTTTTATTATAATTATATTCAGTTTTGTATAAAAACTACTGGAATAAAACGATTAAGTAAATGAGATTCTCACGGTTTTATAATTATCCCATTTTATTTTTTAAATGGTATTTTAATAATGCCATATTAAAATAGCTCTAATAATAAGTTTGAAGTAAATAAGAAGGTAGGTAGATATTTGTAGTGTTATCATTTTATCATCTTATATGCAATTAAAATTATATTTTAAAGTACAGTCGCCAGCACATCAAACTGTCAAACTTAGAAAATCAATTTTCAACTTCATCGCTACAGCGTTAAGTTCAAGATTGATTGGGAAAATTTGTCATTTGCGGGTCGCTTGATGTGCTGGCGTTAAAAAAAAAATGACATTTTAATTCCATTGCGTTAATATATTCAACTGCAACAAATGGAATTCTCAACTCCAGCGCGCTCAATCTCAAACCAAAACGAAAATATAATTTCTTTCACAATCTCCAACCTTGACTAAATATGAACCTAGGAAGACCTTGTACAAAACTACTATCTATCTACATATAATAAGCTTTCCATATCTTCTAAAAGGCTAAAACTTTTCAACATCATACGATAGTCTTTCGAAACTCGCAGATCCGTATTGACTCACACTTTGGTTATATTAGTCAAGTATAAACGTCTATGGACACACGTGAGGCAATAGGTCCGTACCGTAGCCTTGACTGAGAGTGTCTATGGCATTGGAGTTTGCCCTTGTGGTTTATAAAAGGAGGGGGGACAAATCTATGGTTTACACATATTTGAAGATTTTTTTTTTGTCGTGATGAGCTAGAACTTTTTGGCAATGATTTGTCCTTGCCTGTGTAAATCTCTAAAGGTGCTCCCTCACCGGGAGCATTCGCGTGTAATGTAACGTTACAGATTTGAGCATTACATCAGTGAAGGAGGAGAGCCGAGCATTACAATGCGCACCTTGTAATGATACAATGTGTAATATCTTGATACAACTTGTAACATCTAACAACATGTCCACCTGTATTTTGCCGGTTTTGAAATAACTCATGACACCAATATCGTTTCTTCTGTGTTTTTTTTTACGTAAATAACAATGTCGAATTAATATTGCCGCACTCAGCACAACGACCGCTTCGTCTGACATCTTACTATGAAATGCTCAAAGTCGAAACAATATGTTGCATTACACGCAAATGCTCGTTAGTCAGGGAGGTATTATTGTAATGTAATGCTCAAAGTCGAATCTATAATGTTACAATACACGTGAATGCTCCCGGTGAGGGAGCACCTTAAGGTGGAAGCGCCAGGGTAGCCCGCGAAATTCAAATTTTCTTACGTTCTTTGCAATTTGCAGGTCAGTATCAGGTTGTATGTTGGTCAAAATATGATTCGCGGCCGTAGCAAGTACGTATTTACAGAACTGTAATCATTAAAATCAGCAATACAACTCTCTCAGTTAGAATTGATGCCAAATGTAGTATTTCATGAAATCATAACATCAATTCTAACTGAAGCAGTTGTAGTGATGATTTTAATGATTATAATTCTATAAATAAGTAAATACTTGTTACGGCTGCAAATCATATTTTGACCAAGATACAACCAGACACTGACCTGCAAATTGCAAAAAACGTAAGAAAATTTGAATTTCCCTACCCTGGCGCTTCCACCTTAATGGCATGGTACCTATTGGACTCAGCCCATATGGTGTGTCGAAGTTGGGGGCTAATAGATTATTAAGTTTTGTAGATTTTTTGTTTCGTGAGATTATTGTTGGTGAAGAAAATAAGCAACCACTCTTTGGTTATGATTTGACCCTACCTGTGAATAATTTTTATGTCATGGTATTGGAATTTGCTTTCTTGGTCTATGAAAGTCGTGAGATAGACATTTCATTTTATAGCCGCTGCTGCCCGCTGCTTTGTACGCGAATATGTCTTTATTTCCCGTTCCCGTTGGAATTTCCCGTTATTCTATTAGCGTATATCCCGTAAGCCTATAACCTTCGTCACGAATGTGGCTATCATATCCAAAAAGAATTTTACAAATCCGACTGACAGTTCCAGAGATTAGCGCGTTGAAACAAACAAACAAATAATACTATAGATTTTAGGAAAACTTCCAGCTTTTCAATAAAACGTATATAGAACTATGTAGAAAATGACTATTTACAAGTTTTCACTTACGATGTACAGCGTAGGACTCACGCGAGCACGAGTGTCTGGGATTTTTTGTGTCATACGTCGACGAAAATTCTCATTTGTTCCCATTTGGGGACAGACATTCGAGGACAGATGAGAATACTCCCAGAAAAGATAAATTATGTATGTGCGGTGACTATTTTTGTAAAAAAGATGAGCCTTTGTTTTAGTCCATTCATAAATGGCATTGGATTTTGCCCTTGCGGTATGTGAAAATTATGGAGTCATGGGTCACGTATGAACTTGTATCCGGATAAGGCCTTGAAGGCTTACTGCTTCATGTATTTTGATGAACACATGATGATTTTCTTGATGTCACAGCAAGCAACGAGTTCTTCATACTCAGAAAGATTTAGTGAGAAAACAGACTCTAAGATTTTGACCATTAGGTCAGTATTTCCGAATGGCCGTAAAACACAATGTAGTGAAAAGAGCTCGTTCCTTTTCTTCATGCGATGAGACCTTTGTCCTTGCTGAAAGACTAAAATAGACCGATAAGTAGTAAAGTCTGTCTAACTTAGTCTAATTTGGGAAGCAAATAAATTAAAGGTTGTCTACGCTTGTCAGGTGACGAAAACGTGTTACTAAGTAATTTATGGTGTTGGTTGGCAAGGCAATGAAAGTGAGGCAACTTCCAGTAACATAAAGGCTCCGTGCAAACGGACCAGCGACTACAGCCACCGGTGGCTGGCGACAAACTGTTTACATTATTTTTAACGCGGATTGTATGGAATCGCCGCACATGTGTAGTTCGGCGTCCACTCAAGACTCAGTGTCCGTAACACGCCACCGGTGGCGGCCACTTGTGACGTTTCTCTCGGCTCTATAATATACTAGTGGCGGCCACCGACCACTCGTGGCAGCTACCCACCACCTTCTTTTGCGCGGTACCAAAGGACGTGGTATGTCGCGGACAGGTGGCCGCCACAGGTGGCGTTTATGTTCCATACAAAACGTATACAAAATTATGTAAGCAGCTTGTCGCCAGCCACCGGTGGCTGGGGTCGGTGGCCCGGTTGCGTGGAGCCTTAACCTAAGTTAGATGTGAAGGGGTTTTTCTTCTGTCAAACATAGCCAGTTTTGGATGTTTATTCATAATTCTCCTGTGCTTAACCCGATTTCTTAATCTATTTGGAGTCGGCGGAACATGTCTTACTTTTTATTATTTGTTTTTATTGTTGGTAACGTCGCGTTTGACGCCAATCTCACCTGACGAAAAGCTAGACGTGGTCGACGATGGACCACTTTTGCCTAGAAATCTAATATATTCACAAACCCCAGGTTGTAGTTTTCAGGAAACAGACTTCCACTTCCATACATCTTTATTTACCGTCATCTCAATAATATACCATTACTAGCCAAATCATTTTTACACAATTCATCCGTCGTATCGGCCTTCTTCAACTTCTGTACAAAATTACATTCCGCATTTCGTATGTAATCTGCTTGTAGCTATTAAAATATTACCTTCTAATATTTTTATCTTACAACTTGAACTTTTTGTATTGCACCACTTGGCTTTGGTACAGTTGAGCATAATTTTCTCAGGCTATGTATAAGACTGTGACCACATGGCCAAGCGCAAGCAAAAAAAACAAAACACGTTCATTTTGGCTTTGAAAGTGTTGTGAAGCAGTGGTTTTTTATATCGAAATTATGAAATGACTTCTTTCGCTCTGACCTGAGCGGTAGGAAGGGTCAGACTCTTACCGACTAAACCCGCCCGTGTTCCTTCAAATGCCTTTTGTGTTAACAACTCTTTCGAGCAATTCCGCAACCAGGGGGTCGTGGTGAGGAATGCACAAATCTAACGGATCATTTCAGTCATTCGTCATATCACAAGGAGTTTTGTAGCCAATAAATTGCGGCAGAGGGCGACACACCACACGACAAAACACAATAATGTGGACCCGCTTTTAGTTTATCCCGCTTATCGCTACTGCAAAGCTATGATCCTATGATCATAGTCGTAAGCAGCAGCCTTACACCACGAGTGATAGACGGAGCTACGAAATGATTAAGTAATAGGTACTAGTTTTAGACAATAAAATGGGCGACCTTGTCTTTTATAATGATCATTATTTAGTTATGTATGGCATTTTGATGATTGTCATTATTTTCAAAAGCATTGTTGTTATACTGATGGCAATAAAAATATCGAGGTCAGATTTTTGAAGTTTTTGCTTTGGCTTTGAAATCGATTTTGAAATCCTAACGGCACTCGAATCTGTTCTTTAATTAAGACTCAATCAAAATGTAGAAGATTAGTGTGTCTGGTTAATTCGTGGATCAATGTTAATATAATACTAATTAAATTAAATAAGCGTGGTCGAGTGGTTTAGGCATTTGCCTTATGACCCGGTGGTCGTGGGTTCGATTCCCACGGGAAGCAAACTTTGTAAAGTTGTTTTCCAGTTTGGCTAGGACATTACAGGCTTGAATCACATGATTGTCTTATTAAGAGATGAAGCCGATGGTCCCGGCCGCCAAATGGTGGTCGTCAAATAAACCATGTCAGAGCTTGAGCTGGTTTAGAAACTGTGACACTAGGGTGTTTTGAGTCGTTAGACCTTATCACACGATAGGAAGTAATTCTCATACAAACCAATGGACCCTGTCGGTAACCAATAGAGGTATGTGAAAAAGGGTTTTAAATCCCGCGGCCTCCACTGATAAGGGAGGATACCCCGACCAGACGGGTGATGTCTGGTGGGTAACTAACTGATGGTTACTGTCGGGCTGTTGTAATTGCGCGGGGAACTTTGATAGCCCAATCTAAGATTTTTACAAGACTACTAAGGTACTTCTTGACAAGACTGGTGTCAGATTTTCTGGCTTCTGATAATCCGTAACGACTGCCAAATATCTACAAATAACAGCCGGTACCAACGGCTTTTCATGCTTTCAGTCAAGGTATATTAAAATGGTCACCCATCCACAGACCGACCTCGGAAAGCATTGCTTAACCTTGAAGATTGACCCGTGCGGCTATTATAATTTAGACACGAGCTCCTCAGTTTTACAATTTAGATGTATAACTGTATTTATGTATATGTCGCAGCCAATTAGCTTAATCAGCCGTTTAATTGGCTGCCTAGCCTTTTCAGTTAAATATGCCGATTTTTCAGCGACCTATGTGACATCTTTTGTTCAATATCGTTTAATGACTTGCCCATGTCACTTAAGTCGCTGATTAAACGGCACAATTCAATGAAAAGGCTAGACTTTTAATGAAACGGCGGATTCAGCTAGTTGGCTGCGACATATACATGTTATTGTTCTAAACCAATCGTTATAATATGCACGAACGCAGCTATTGAAATAGACGTGTCATTTACATCAATACACTACCTACTTGGAACTACTTACCTACGTCATAATTTGCTGACGATATCTAACAATTTAATCGGAATAAATCAGATACCTAGATAAAATCATGTTAATTATCACTGATCGGAGATAAGATAGGAAATTAAATAAATGGTCTTGGGAATTTATTTTAAGATAGATCTCGCAAAATGTCAAGTCCCTAATAGTCTGGTTATTGATTCAAAGTTACCATAGTGCCTGCCTATGCAGAGATAGTATCTGCTGTCACTGTAAGGAATTGCGGATTTTTTTCGAAAGAGTCACCGCGGTCCTGGAACGCAAAGGGCATTTGGAGGAACATGGGTGGGTTTTAGTCAGTGGAGTCTGACACTCCCTTCCCGGGGGGAAACGAGCAATACCAAGTACAAGAAATTCAAACATTTGCTAATTATACGAGTCTTTTACTAACCCACACTTCGCCGTGCGTAGGTAACGGAGATGGCTGGCCCTTCTATGATGTGTCAAACCTATAGTAATTCCGTTGTGAGAGTGAGATGGAGCTATACAGGACGACTAGCAGTATCCCTTTCTCACAACGGAATTATGATAGCATGGGCATGTATTGGGCCAGAGACCGTCTCAGCACTGAGAGCAAGATTTTTCTGGGACTAAACCCGCTAATCGGTTTCCAACCACTGTAAAGCCAGAATCAACAGTTGCGAAGGCCAGAAATTCGCCGAGCCCAAGAACCTCGACAAGTAGCGGAGAACTGATTCAATGATCTTAAAAGCAGTCAGAAAATAACCGTGAATTAAAAAAAAAAATATGTGTATAAGTGGTTTTTTTATGTGTACTCAAATGCATAATATTACAGGTATGAAACCTAATTTCTGCAATTTAAAATACTAAATTGTATCATAAAATTTACTAACGTAATATTACGTAGGTACTAACTTGTCAATTAACAAAATTTTATGCTTTTCGAAAATAATGTTGCAAGATGTAGGAATTAAAGAGGTGGTACAAAATACGATTGTGTCTGGGGCCATGTCACGTGGGTCATGACCCGAGGCATATCTACAAAAACAACTGAATGAAAACAGCCAGTAGTTTTTGCTACCATATAAAAAGACATGCTTTTTGTGTGGTTCAAGTGTTTGATCTGCAGATTAGCTATAATATTTATTTCTAGTGTCTACCAACGGCTTCGCTCGCATGAAAATTGAACATACCAAAGGGAACATACCCCCTGGATGAAATAGTATACAATGTGCAAATCCAGAACATGGTCAACCGTGGTCGTGAGCCAAGTTTCAACTTGGCACACGGAAGACCATGTCCAAATTCATCCAGCTGTTAAGAGCGTTTACGCGGTACGCCTTTTCATACAAACTTTCAAATCATTAATCTTCAAAATGAATGAACCATTGATGTGTTGATCCATTTTGAAGAATAAGGACTTGAAAGTTTGTATGAACTGACATACGGCGTACACGCTCTTAAGACGTAAAAAGGTAACACAAAGAACGACTGAGTTACTTTCGCATGAATTCGGATTACCTACTACCAAAAGATAGTACATCATCATCATTTCTGTCGAAAGACGTCCACTGCCAGACAAAGCCCCACAAGACGTATCGCCACATTGGCCGGTTCTGTAAAGGACAAGCCCGCCACACATTCCCAACTCCTGCAACTCCTGAAAGCCAGAATCAACAGTGGCGACCACCAGAAAAACGCCGTTTCAATAAAGCTTGACGAGTCCCGGAGGAACGATTCAACTGTCTTGGATACCGCAACGAAATTAATCAGAAAATTGTAGAGGAGGAATAGGATAAAATAGGTTTTGTAAGTCGCATCTAACAGATTCCCGCGGCCGTCATCGGTCCATCTTGTGGGAAACGCTAACGCTTGTCCAACGCTGCGTCTCCCGGTATGCGGACACTCCAGAACTTTATTCATACGTTATCTATCTGTCAGTTTGTGTTTAGTTAACTCCTACGCAATATGTGATAAGTTGTCTTCCATACACTAAGCAATCATTACTCAATACCTGACATGTTTTGCAAGAACATCTTAAAAGACTTTAAGTGCTTTTAGAATGAAACTCAACAAAGAGTAAGATTAACCTTGACCGGGGCCGTAGTTGCTAAATTAATTTGTATGTGTTGATTTATTTGATTTCCTTTTTGCGTCTATCTATGAGCTGTGTTATTCTACGCAAATGTTTTTGATGTGGTTCTCACTACATATTTTTTTAAGATTTTTTTCCTAGTTTTATTTATTTAATTTTTTGAAATATTCTCATGTCGTGTCTACTGCTGTTTTTTATGCAACCTACAACTCGAGAACTACTCATCAAACTTAACTCAGATTAGAATGGTGATGATGATGATGAAACTTTTAAAAACTACGAGACAAACTATGATTTTAAAAATGGCTGCATAGAAAAGCCAGCTATCTGGATCAAGACTGCTTGAAACTGCTTTTTTGTTTGAATAGATAAGAACAGCGTCTAGAACTAGGTAATAATCAGCGTTTAAAGTTTACTAAATGGTTATTTGCTGAATCAACAAGTAAATTAATGGAATCTTGGTTAAACTTATCACTACCATTATCATACAAAATGTGTTCGCAAAAGAAAGTGTGCCAATGTGTTTTCAAAAAAATGTATGAGGAGTTCTGACATCAATGTTGTTTGTTTATGGTCTCATTAATTTTAATTATGGAAATTATGAGCTATTTGAATTTTTTAAATTGCTGAAATTACTCTGTTCTTATAATATACCTAACATCTTTTAATTTAATTGCTATCTTGAAAATACTTTCGACACAACTGTTTACTAGTCTAAATATTATTTTGTGGGTAGCTAGCTGATCAGAAATATTATATATCTTAAATAACGACGTCTTCTGTATAAAACTTTTATCTAAAAACCTAAATTCCACTGTTATAAGTCAAGTTTTCTAATTACCGCATAATTTACACCACTTGGCAAAAAGTCTCGAAACAGTGACCCAAAAAGCTTTAACATTCCGAATAATAAAAACAAAAATATCAACTTCACATTCACAAACACACAAACAGAAAATTTTATTTCGAAACGTCGATAACATTTAAAAAAGAACCACACATTTTTTAATTACAATAATATTCAAACTTACATGTCAAATTCCACACAGCCACTGAGATCACAGTTTCGCAACTTTTTTTTAAAGGCAAAGGTATGTAACGTCAGCCACGGTAGAAGGCTCGGCGGCTACTGAGAGGAACTAACCTCTCTCTGGATGTTGAGAAATGCATTCAACGTGTGAGAACATATACGGGTGAATAGTTGGGGTGAATAATTATTTCTTTTGTCGGTTGACTTTTTTTTGTTAAGTGGCGGAAAATGTGATTCTATTTATTTTGTTTCCAGTAAAAGGTTTCAAATAGGTCACAAACAGGTCAAAAGGTACTTTTTAATGGTTGACCTTTGACATGAATCCTAAAAATCTATTATTAAGTTATTATTATTTAAATAATAGATACCTATTTAATTATACAATAACGATCTTTGAACAATACTTTTGGAAGATGTTAAACATCTTTCAAAAATATTGTTCAAAGATCGTTATTATAATTCATTTAAAAAATTTTAAAGATATGGTCCAATTTCGTTGTTTCACGGCAATTTAATAATGCTCCCAACTAATGGATTTGGTTGCATGACTTGTTCAAGATAAGGCTACTAACGCCACCAATAAAATAAAATAAAATATAAAAAAGCCCGTTTATTTCCTACTAATTAATTTTACATTGTTTTGTTTTTAGGATTATTAACTAAATTTATATCTTAAAACACTTTACTACTTAATCTAATTGAACTTAATATCTATGTACTTAGCATTTTCCTTAATTGCTTTATCCAACGCCACCAATAACCACGAATAATCCCTATTTGCGTATTAGAAATGCCTATCAAATGATAAAAAAAACAAGCAATCCAAAGCAACACCTTTTACTTGGTTCGATGAAATGATGATGAAGGTAGGTCTAACAATGCTTATTAGACCTACCTTCATAATCTACTTATTTTCTTTTTTTTTTACTTCTGCCCGCGACTTCGTACGCGAATAGCCCGTTCCCATAGCAATTTCGGGAAATCCTCTCTTAGTGCTCCCCTACACTCCCTAAGGAACCTACATGCCTGATTAAGCTTTCTACGACCAGTAGTTTCGGCTATGCCTTGTCTGTCAGTCACTCAATCACTCAGTACCTAACGGAAGAATTTTGTATATAATACTAGCTTTTGTCCGCGACTTCGTACGCACATACCTATCCTGTTTTTCACAGTTCCCGTATTAATTATCCGTTAGCCTATAGCCTTCCTCATGAATGTGGCTATCATGCAATTAATAATTTTCTTAAGCCGACTGGTATTTCCAGAGATTAGCACGTTTAAATAAACAAACTCTTCAGCTTTATTATATCAGTATAGATTATTGGTACATAGTATAGATTCGATAGGTTTGTAGATAGATCTACACTGCTAATTCAAATCAAACATTCAGAATAATCAACTCCATGATCAACACTGTCCAATTTTATCATACTTGTTAAGCCTAAGCAATTAGAGGAACAGGATCCTAAGGGTGAACGCAACTTTGACGGGCCTAGAAAGGCCATTTACCTGCCTATCCTGGTGTTTCGATTATAATTAGACATGATAGGTATGTATTTTACCTTGTTCTTTTTAGGGTTCCGTACCCAAGGGTAAAAACGGGACTCTATTACTGAGACTCTGCTGTCTGTCTGTCCGTCTGTCCATCTGTCTGTCACCAGACTGACTCATGAACCGTGATAGCTAGACAGTTGAAATTTTCACAGATGATGTACTTCTATTACCGCTATAATAACAAATACTAAACACAGAATAAAATAAATATTTTAATGGCAAAAAAATCACGTTTGTTCTAAGGGAGCCCCCTTAGAACAAACGTGATTTTTTGCCATTTTTATAGATAATGGTACGGAACCCTTCGTGCGCGAGTCCGACTCGCCTTGGCTGGTTTTTTATTGTAAGGTTGGCAAATCATCAAATGACTTCTTCCACTCTGGGCGGAGCGGAAGGGAGTGTCAGACTCTTGCTGACTAAAGTCCATCCGTGTTCCTCCAAATGCCATTAGCGTTCCAGGGCCGCGGTGACTCTTTCGAACAAATTCCGCAACCCAGACAGGCTCTGGCCCTAGCGGGCCCCTACTACTATGCTGACATCTGTTTGAAGCCCGCATGGAACACAATGCGCCGTCGACCCTGCCTGGTTCTGGGGGTCTAAGAGTACACCCCCCGATCCGAATTGAACCCGACCAACGAATTCCGACTCCCGGGGCGTTTTCTTCTGTTGCGGTGGCTGGAGGATATCTGGCGGTTGGATAATGTCTTTGTCCCTTAAAAAGCATCACTGCTGGTGGTGGTGGTGGTGGTGGTGGGTATTTACCAGTACTTACTTGAAGGTCTTGAATAAACGTGGTTTATTCGCTGATCGCGTTCAGTTTCATTGGTGAAATTGGCCCTTAGACGGGACTCTAAGAGCTTCATTAACTCAGTGCTATTCTGAAGGTCAAGATCGACTCCTGATTGTGGTAGACTTGCCCCAATACAGCCTTTTAATCCGAGTGTCAAATTCGAAATAAGTATAAAAAATAATGTTTCTGTGTTTCCATCGGTTGCATTTTGGAGAGTGTGCAACGGAATTGCATAGTTTAATTCTGCCAAGCTCGTTCCATCATCGGACCACAAGACGTACGGCGATGCGCCATCGGTACATGGAGGACATCCCACCCACACGCACAAAACGTTTTGGGAACACATTAATTGTGCGTACAACTAAGGACTGAAATTCCCTGCCAGAGTCAGTTTCCTGATAGCTACAACCTGGTTGTCTTTAAGTCAACAGTGAATAGGTTACTTCTAGGCAAGCGTGCTCCATTTTCGACCACATCATAGCTCACCATCAGGTGAGATAGAACTCAAGCGCGTGCCTATCTATACTAATATTATAAAGAGGAAAGATTTGTATTTTTGTGTGTGTATGTTTATAATGAATAAACTCAAAAACTACTGTGCCGATTTCAAAAATTCTTTCACCAATGGAAAGCTACATTATTGGGGAGTAACAAAGGCTATATTTTATCCACGTATTTCCACGGGAACGGGAACTACGCGGGTGAAACTGCGGCGTGCTGCTAGTCAATAATAAAAATAAATAAATGTTACCAGTATTTGTTTTTCAACACTGGAATTTAATATTTACAGTCCACTAGATGGTCAGAGGAAAAGTAAATATAGCACAGGATTGCTCAGTAAATAACCTGTAAGTGATTGTTTACTTAAGTTGTTTGATGAGCAGACCTTTGCCCATACGAGAATTGAGAAAATATTCTTAAATAATTTTAAATTATATTTTACACCTAAAACACTAAGGTACTGCTAATTCGTTTGTACTAAGCTTTTTTTTCCAGCAGACCTGCAACAAAAGTTTAGGATGAGTAACACTGTATCGTTAAAATAAAGGAAGGCAAATTAAAACATGGGAAATATTAATTTCGAGGATCAGGATCTTCCCCACTCGTCAGAGACAACAAGACCAGCCTGTCTATTGTGACAATGTCTCACCGTGTCAACTCAGCGTAGAGCGTAGACCACCTGGCCCTTTATCTATTATATTTTTTATTATATATTATTTTATTTATTTATTATAAATTTAGGCAGATGGTCGTTGAAGCTTTTTATTATTATTACTATTCCTTTATTTCAGGCAACTGTAGTCCATACAAAATACAATTTACGAATACAAAACTGTACTAATACATTATAAAATAAGACACACGAAGTGATGGCGGCAGCGGCGTCGAGTTACGCTGCGGGGTGTCGCGTAGCCTGCCAACTACACCCTTCGGCCAAAATTCCTCCTTTAGGAATGTGTCGAGATGTTGTTGTGTTGTGACATTAGCCTCCTTCTCCAACTCTAGTAGGGTAAAAAAAAATATCAGTCTGAGAGAACAAGTATGAAAGAACGTACTGAGATTGTCGCGAGAAAAAAGAGCTCAGGCTGCGCCGACCACAAATTGACATTGTCAAGTAAATAGTCTTACTCAACTCGAATTCCAACTCCATCGGAGCTTGTCATAAATTGAAGTTTTTGCATTTGTTTGCTCAACTCTCGAGGCAAGTTTTCATTGACATTTTTGTGCTCATGTTGGAGTTGGAGTTTTCGTTTTGGAATATGGGCCCTAATAAAAAAATTTTGAATATGTCAAGTGATCAATCTAAAACATTTCTGACTTTAAATTTATTATCGCATATAAAATTTCACGTTTTCTGGGAGGTTCACTGATTACTTCACTATCAATCTGTACCTACTACTGCATCTTCATTTGATAAAAACCGCTGATACCAAAAGCATTGTTCTAAATTTTCGAACGCAGCAATTCATACAAAAGCCGTGGGTAGTTCTAAACGTGGTCACGTACTTATTGCGTCTTTGTACTGATATCATTATGTATTCAAGTCTCGTTGTAAGCGGTGTTAGATGAGCTGAGCGGAGATGGAGATGAACGAGAGCGGGGGCGGAAAGCGATTTTATGGTATTTTAAAGGCAACATTTTTCCTTACATTCTAAATAATTTTCTCCATTTTTACTCAAAATAGCTTGTTATTTTATTGACAGTAATGGAAGGATTGTTTAGTTGTGAAGGAGATTCTTCACAAGGACTAAGAGTATAGGCTTTAGTACTGCTAGTATTGTTGGAAGGAAGAGTTCTGTCTACAAATACATACATGCTATTTTCTTCATTCACTAAAATTATTTCATGAGCTCTGCTGCTGGCACTGCTATTAAACACTGGTCACGCAATTGCTGCTTGCTTTTAAGTAGGCGTTTAAGGCGCTGTGAACAACAAAAACTGAAAAATTGCTGGTTTTAAAACGTAATTTTAACCAAAACAGTTTATTTTCAAGCTCCAGAAAAAGTACATGTTAATTTTAACTGTATTTCAAGGACACTGTTGTTTTCGACTACTAAAAACTAAAATCCTCGATAGAAATGATCGTCAAAGTTACCTTTGACCATAGAAAAATCATCCCGTATAACTAGCCTACCTATGCCGTTAAAATTTACAACAAATGATGTTTTAGATTTTTAATAACTCAACTTAGTTTTGAGTAAATCGATAAAATGCTTCATATTTGGCAATAAATTGCAAGCATTGTGTCGTCTCGCTTCTCCTTCTTTTCTAAACAGTCCGAGAGAGACCTGTTTTTTGCTGATCATAGCGCCTTAAGAATCTTACATGCAGAAGAAATGCACATCATATTTCTATAGGATGCGGTAGGTTTATTTAATTAAGATCTAAGTTTCAATATTCTTCTTCTTTTTTTCCAGTCGAAGATTATTATGGCCCAGTAGGTGGCTAGTTTAATTGCAGCATCGGAGACATTCATTTAGTCCTCAAACTGGACACTTTAAGTTTCATTTCAAACATTGGTGTGGTTGTGAATCAAGTAGTTCAACTGTCTAGCAGACACAATAAATCAGCACAAACTATAGTAATAGACAAAGATTTTTCGAAGCTAAAGTGGTCTTTGTCAGGGTTGCGGAATTTGTTCGAAAGAGCCACCGCGGCTCTGGAACGCAAAGATTAAAAGGAACACGAAAAATTAGGAAGGATTAGAAAATTAGAAGGATTTTTTGGGATGCATGAAAGAGCCTCCTCGTGTAGCGCAATTTGTTCCATCAGACACTCAACTGAACCTCTCGCTCGGCGCATCCTGGACAGTCTCACCTAACACCTTATTAGACTGGCCAATCCTTCCCTTGCGGTGGTAGGGCTAACACCCGCCTGGTTCGCGACCACCCTCCCACCGGAGTTCGGCGTCAAGCAGCCTGCTGTGTTTCGTCGACGCGTGGGAGTACCAGTGCCTCAAGGCATCTTCTGGGCACGCTCGCTTCATCATGGACCTCATCTATCGCTTTCCATCAGGCGTGATCGAAGTCGAGAGCTAGCTCATTCATAAATAAAAAAAAAAAAGGAACAAGAGGCCCTAGACAATGTGCCATTCAATTAGCGAATGCGACTGTCGAAATGCCAAAATGTAGGAATTTGATCACGTGACATTTCGATAGCATCTGTCAATCCCATACATTTTTGACGTATTGACAATCGTCTTCGCCACGCCACCGTTGACAGAATGTCACTTGTCTAGAGCCCAAGGACTTTTGTTGATTTCCCATACTTTAAAAAAAAAATGTGGTTTAACAGATCAAACGTCATGCCCACTGTGCTTTTTAGGTATCTAAGGCCTGAATTATACAGAAAAGGCGTCGTAAAGACACGGCGCAGCCGAGGAGTAAGGCACGATGCCGCTTCAAAAAGTTTTAACTACATTTTGTATTAATAATAATAATAATCACTTTATTATCAGGCAACTGAGGCCCATAGATAAAATACACACAGCGCCGCCGCCGCGTCTTCACCACGCCTTTTCTGTATAATTCAGGCTTAAGTTTGCACAGAGAGTATCGAACACTAACTTATTAAAGAATCAAGATACAGGTACCTCAGAAGAAGACGCCCCGGGCGTCGGGAGTCGCAGGGCGATTCCCAACCACAGTAGGGCTGTAGGCTGGTGCTCGAATGCAGGATCTGGTGGGCCTGCAGACGGCGAGCATTGGGTGGCTCGCCGTCCCGTCCGATCAGAACCAGGCCAGGGTCCACGGTGCGTGGTGTTCCACGCGCGCCTCTAAGATATGTCAGCATAGAAGACGGGGACTGCTAGGGCCAGTGCCTGCCACGGCTACGGAATTTTTTCGAAAGAATCATCGCGGCCCTAAGCAAAGGGCATCAGGAGGAACACGGATGGATTTTAGTCAGTAAGAGGCTAATACTCTCTTCCGCTCCGCCCAGAGCGGAAGTAGTCATTTGATGACCTACCTATATCTACATACGTTATGTTAGAAATAAAGCAGAAAGAAAGTTGTTCATCTTCTTAGTTTAGTTATAGTAAAAATCCCCTAAGCAACAAGCGTCTGCTAATGTAACCGCACCTTTATTGCTAAGTCGTATAAGGAAACACAGTTCAAGTACAATACAACATACGTAATAAGTACTTATGTATCTTATAAACAATTGTTTTGTTCAAAAGTTAACCTCTTCAATGCGTGGGTCAGATGACAGCTAAATTAATTATGACTAACATTGCTTATTACTAATTGTTTTATCATCATCTGATGCTTAGCCACTTTCCAACAGGGTTGAGGACGGCTCCCAGTCGAAATAGATGCCGCTTCACTAGTATTTAGATGGTCCTCCTCACGTTAACTCCTTGATAGCTGTGGCCTGTAACTAATATGAAACATATTTTCTTCAAGTTGTTATTTTGTATACTGGTCTAGCGCCGCTGGCACACCGGTGTGCCAGCTCCTCAAAGATATGTCAGCATAGAAGACTGGGCGTGCTAGGGCCAGTGCCTAGCAGGGTTGCGGAATTTGTTCGAAAGAGTTACCGCGGCCCTGGAACGCAAAGGGCATTAGGAGGAACACGGATTATTATCATTTATTTATGAATGGGCTAGCTCTTGACCTCGATCACACCTGATGGAAAGCGATAGATGAGGGCCATGATGAAGAAGGTCCAGTAAGAGTCTGTCACTCCCTCCCGCTCGGCCCAGAGTGGACGGAGTCATTTGATGATTTCTCATCGTAAAAAAAACCCACTGGTATTCGGTCCAAAATAACAGGACGATCAGAGCTCCAGAGAAAGGAACCTTATAACTGTACGCGCCATGTCAGCCAGTCTATTCCGTCAACACCTCACCGTGTACACTTAGGTGGAGTGGGCGTGAAATAAACTGTCATTCCAACTTATTTGTAAAGTATGACAACTCACTTCATGTTCACTTCACAAAACTTGACACGGAGAAATGTTAACAGAATGGCACTGCAAGAAGTAATTACCGCTTTTGAACCAAGTCCTTGATCCGACTAACCAGAGCCTCCTGAGGTAATGGTCGAGGATCGTGGCTATTAAGCCAATAGCTGACACGATTATCAGTACAATGAATGCTGAATCAATATCACCCATGTCGACAGTCTCGTGTTTGGTACACACTCGTATCTCATATATAGTTAAAAAAAATTGAAATAATAACAGCTGCACGTGCCGATCTTCAAGGTTAAGCAACGCTTGCCGAGGTTGGTCTGTGGATGGGTAACCATCTTAACATACTCAGACTCCTCCTCAGAAAGCACGTTAAGCCGTTGGTCCCGGCTGTCATTTGGAGATCTTTGGCAGTCTTTACGGGTTGTCAGAAGCCAGAAAACCTGACACCAGTCTTGCCAAGAAGTACCTTGTTACCCAGATAATGGGTTGTGGAGGTCCGGTAGGCCGCCGCTCCACGTAAAATACTGGTATTCAGCTGAATCCGGTTTGACTAAGAGCCGACCCCAATGTAGTTGGGAAAAGGCTAGGCAGATGATGAAAACATTTTTTAAAAGAAACAGAACAGATATACATTTTTTCAAATCGTTTCGTAAATGACGGAGTTATGAGGTAACAAACATAAAAACGAACCGAATTAAAAACCGCCTCCTTTTTTTGAAGTCGTTTAAAAACTTATTTCTTGCCTCGTATTTCTTGTGTGAGCAAACATGTTGTGAACATTATTACTACCTTCGGGGTTTTCCCTCGTTGTTTGTTGGGTAAATAGTACCTACTTTAGGTACTTATACGTAGTTAGTCGAGGAGCATCCGGCGTCCTTAGGTCGTGGTCCCTTTATCGTAAAAGGATATCCGGGTCGATGTGTAAGCATACCGGCAATTTAATAAGATAGATACCCATTATAAAGTAGGTAATAAAGAAGTTCTTGTTGGTATTGTCTTGAAAAATATTAGAAATGTTTATTGTGTCTTAAATCATATTATTGCATTAACACACAAAATTGGGACAGCACTAATTAGAGTTTTTGATACTTGTATTAGGGTTGTGTCGCTCTTTTCCTAACTTACTCTTTTCAACAATATTGAGTTTGAGTTTGTTACTTAGGTGTAGGTTACGTACTGTGTTTTGACTTTTGATATAATTGCAATTTATTAAGATAACTCTGATTGAAACGTTCTGCTTGTGAGTGAATGAAAACAATACAGTAGAGATTATATATTTTATTATACACTTTGTTTCAAAATATACTTTTGCATTTATACTGTAATAAATGTAGACAAATTGGATTCCATGCTAACGCCTTGCAAAAGCTGCGCGTACTGTCAACAAAAAATTCAATCTTTTCAAGCACTGTTTGTGGCGACACTTGGGGCTTATGTCCAGCAGTGGACGACTGTGGACTGAAATGCTGATGATGATGATGATTGAAACATGAAAATACTGTTGTAGTAGTAAAAAAAAAACAATAAAACTTCATCAAAGTTCATTTAATTCATATCACAGAACACCATTATAATATTTACACTTAATATAAATTAATTATTACTAATTGTAAGTAATGACAACAGATTCAGAGGAAACGGTACGTTTTGCATTTTTATAAAAAATGTTTAGTGCAAGTGTTATAGTATAATTTTTATTGTACAGCATCGTAAGCATATATAATAAATTAATAACACTGAATAAGCTCTAGACAAAGTCCCATTATACAACACAATTTCTGTTGAAATGCTATAATTTATAGACGAATCACGTGACACTCCGACAGCATTTATCAATCCCATACATATTTGAACAGCGCTTTGACGTTTTGACAATGGCTTTCGCCACGCTACCGTTGACAGATGTCACTTGTCTAGAGCGTCAGTAGCAAATAGCTAAAGTTAATAATGTTATTGTTGTGGTTGTCGCGATGCATACTATATGGGCTCTAAATGTCACCAGATAATTTTAAATTCCGTATGTAATAAATCTTTATTAGATTATAATTTCTTGATATACTGTAAATATATTGTTTTGAATGCAATAAGTAAATCCTATCCAAATTCAATAGTTTTCAATATATCCGTGTCTTTTTGAGAAAAATGAGTTTACAATTCATTTTCAAGCGACACTTTACAATCTTACGGCGTTTGCAATACCCGGTGACACATAAATGTAGTGACTGATTTATCAGTGATTACATTACGACTGTCCCAATAAGTAAAAAGCGTTCGAATTCAACTCGCAATAATATCATGTCAGCGATAAATTATAAAGCGTTAAAAACTTATCAAAATGCATCTAATTTAGATGTGTTTTGACAGTCTACGATGCGAATGCGGACGCCCCTTGATATTAGAAGAATTACCCCAAGTCAATTCTTTTTTTGTGATTGACCACGTAACAGTAACGCGTGTCACTTCCATAATATTTAGAGTTTTGATGGAAAAATCACTAATTTCTATTAAAGCGATACTATCATCACTTATTCTAGGCTTTCGTGACACCTTAGAAGTGGGATAAGATTATATTCAAGCTTTTATAGTAAGAAGAAACAGCTATTTTTTTGTTAACTAATAAAATCACTAAGTTTAAAACTCTTCTGTTACTGATTGACTGACAGACAGACAACGCACATCCGAATCTACTGGTCGTAGAAATTTGGCATGTAGGTTCCTTGGGGAGTGTAGGGGAGCACTAAGAGAGGATTACCCGAAATTCTTACTGGAACAGGAAAAACGCGCGTGCGAAGTCGCGGGCAAAAGCTGTGACTATCATAGTCAGAGAGCTGCATCATTATTGGACAAGAGATTAAGAATCTAAATCCCTTTCAGGCAGAACATTATTCTTTGTGGAGTCTAATGCTCTGTTCAGAAGTGTTTACTCCTTACAGTATTTCATATAAACTTTGAAGTCCTTATTGTTCGAAATGAATGAACCGATTTTAATGAAAGGGTACGCATGAGCAAGATTAGGGCCCACATTCCAAAACGTAAACTCCAACTCAATTCGAACTCCAACATGAGCACAAAAACGTCAATGAAAGCTTGTCTAATCTAATTGACGTTTTCATACTCGAGAGATGAGCAAGCAAATGAAAACTTCAATTTATGACAAGCTCCGATGGAGTTGGAGTTGAGTTAGTTAGTCCAAAAAGTTACAATAGTTGAGAACTTTTTAAATAAAGAATTTAAAGAAAAAGAGAATGATTTTTCACTTTTTAAAGGAAACTTATAATAATCTATTAGTAAGAATAAGGACAAGCAAGTTTGTATGACATAGAAGTAAACGCTCCCAAGCCTCAAAAGTACTATCTTTAACCAAGTAAATATAGTAGTAGGTACTAAAATTAATTTAGTCAATGGCTAGTTTTCTGAAGGAGCCATCGATTCCGAAGAGTTCATCATAGTTTGTGGGTTTGCCAGGCCGGAGTGCCTCCTCAGCTTTGAGGTAGTCCTGCTTCTTGAACCAGTCTCTGTATTCTTCCAACTTCTTTACCCAGGCAGCTGGAAATAATATAAAGTGGTTTTAGTATTTACAGCGATATAATCAGAAATAACAAAGTAGGATGACGCTTATGAAATCTTAGCAGCATTTTTTTTTAAACGTTGCCCCACACTAGGACTTTTTCCTGTATCGTGGGTGCGTTTACAGACATACAAACTCACATACACAAACATCCAGACCCGGATCTACTATCTGTAGGCCATACAAATATTTGTTCCGTGCGGGAGTCGAACCCGCTAACCGAGTCGTCGCCTGAAAGTCTGACTAAGGAACGATTTGAAAAGAATTTCCAGAATTAGGGGAATCGAAACATTTTCTTTTTAAAATGAGGGTTTATTCTTTGACATAACATAGACAATATTTTTGGCTCACTGCAGACGTTGAACGAAAAGTGAACTAAGAATTACAAACTGAAAACTTACAATTGATCTCATCCAGCGAGGGTCCGGTGCCGCCATATTCTGTAGGCAGCAACTCTTTAGGTACGTGCTCGTGAAGAGCATTGAAGCTACTGTGGAAGTGGACCTGAGAAAAAAAAACAGTGAAAATGAGTTGAAAACTACAAGAGTGCCTATTCAGCAGATACTTAATTGCAGCATTACAAAGTAATAAAACAACCGCTCCAGTCCCGACATGCGAAAATTCCCAAAAAAAATTAAACCTTATGGAATTGGTAATAAACATTAAATTCACGATTAATTCGGCGCACCCCGGTGTGTTGCCGGTGCTTTGTTTATGTAGAATTAGATGCCTATCTAAGAACAATTAGGACCTACACGAGTATGTAAAACGATCACCTGAGATCGTTTTTCATATTCGTAAGCAGGATTTACTGAAAACTCACTTAGGTTAACAATAGGCCACCAGCTAAATATTCTATTATAGGTAGTAAGTAAAGGGTGCTAATTAAACAGACATCTTTTTAATAGCATTATTTGCCTCTAAAAATCTACATTGCCTTCTAAATTACTAAGTCAGCCACAATTAACGAACGTCTGAATGATACTATCTTAGCCACTAGTTATCTTCTATGCAAGCCACTCTAAATACAACTCAGCATGGTGGTTATTTTTCAGCATCTAAATTTGTAACAAGCATTCAAGCAGTAAACTTTTAAAATACTATTAAATGTCATCAAAAAAGATATTCTATTAGCTTTTATTTCATAAGTATCATAAAAAAAATAACCACGAAGGGGATGGCGGGGTCCTTCTAACCTAACCTGTCCGAGTCGGGGTGCCCCAAATCCCGAACTCGCAGTAAAATGGTGATGAGATATAAATTCCGTGGCTGAGTTAGTAATTAAGTGGCAATGTATAAATAAAAAGGACAAGTTAATATAATTGTTGATCTTTACTTGACGCTTTCCTTAGAACATTTAGTTGACGTTGTAAAAAAGACGAATTAGTTTATTAGAGGCTATCATATTTTCCCGTTGTTTAGTTATAAAATAAGAAGTTTAATCACGTGGCTAATAAATAAAAGTGAGGCTCGACTTATTATTTCTCGTAAGTAAATAGTAGCAAATAGATATTAAACAGTGCAATCGTCTCATGTTCATATCTCGTTTGTTCCAGTCATCCTGACGATCAAGCTTTAACCTTATCAGAATCACAGACATCTCAAAGAAACAAATACACAACTGATAGACAAGTAAGTAACTCAGATATTCTACCTTCTTGTTAAACATAATCTTGATCTGTTGTTAGGTACTTACCCTTTTCCTCATCTTTTCCTTGAGGAAAGGCTTGATGATATTAAAGAGAGCATCGATCAGAGACGTCGAGTTCACCACGTGCACCTCTTTCAATTTGATGGGGTACGCTTCCTGTAAGATAATGAAATGGGTTGCATTAGATTTTTTCCAAAATATAAGCTACATGAGGAAACTGAAATGACCACATAGCGGCAGTCGTAGTTATGGTATGTTTCCTGCCAGGGTTGCGGAATTTGTTTGAAAGAGTCACTGCGGCCCTAGAACGCAAAGGGCATTTAGAGGAACACGGATGGGTTTTAGTGAGTCATAGTCTGACACTCCCTCCCGCTCGGCCCAGAGCGGAAGGAGTTATTGGGGGAGGGGAAAGGTAAGCCCGCACTTGCCATGGCCTGATATTATATAGCTTTGCCAAAGTGAATTCGTGTTACCCAGCTACTGAATTATGGATACAGACAGTCCCTCCTTGTAAAATACCATTATTCAGCTCCGTGCGGTAAGACTGGAAGCCAACCCCGGAATAGCGGGGAAAACGTTTTTTTTAAGTATGGGAAATCATCAAATAACTCTTTCCGCTCTAGGCGAAGCGGAAGGGAGTATCTGAATCTTACTGACTAAAATCTGTCTGTGTTCCTCCGACCAGTGCGTGTTGCCAGTTATGACTTATGGAACCGAAACGTGGTCGCTCACAATGGGCCTCATCAGAAGGCTGAAAGTCACTCAAGGCAATTCTCGAAGATTCCTTACGTGATCGAATCAGTAATGATGATATCCGCAAGAGAACCAAGGTTACCGACAAAGCCCGAAGGATCGCCAAACTGAAATGGCTGTGGGCAGGGCAAATTGCCACTTCAGTTGCATTACTAAGCGGGAACAGGCCAAGGAGATTGTTTTACTCGTAGGTTACCTGAACACAAATAAAGAACTTCTTCAACGCCGACGGCGATATCTTCCCGAGATGACTGGGAGCCACGATGGAAGCGTCCAGAATGTACACGTCTCCCGCCACTCCTTCGATCTCCTCCATCAGTCTGACGTCACCGATCATCATGGCGATCTTGAAAGCGTCGTTTAGCTGGTTCGTGTCGAGGTTCTTGTCGAGGCCTGCGGATTGGAAGAGATTGATTAAATGGTTATGAATACTATAGAGGATAAGTATTGCCATACAATGTGACATGCGTGGTAACACCGCCCGTCTCTTGCGTACATTTCCAGTCGACAGCAATGCGGATGAATTTTTAGCCAATAAACGCAATACCTCTGGGGTCATTAAACTCATAATTATAAACCACTTTTTCTATGGGACCAACACTGAAATCGCGAAAAAATATCGACTGCTCCATACATTTCTGTGCGCATAACTTGACAAATTGTACCATAGTACAATTGCATGACCACATCAGATGTGTTGCGATTATTCTGTTGTACACACGTGGTATAAATTCAAGTTCTTGAAACTCAGACAGCTGTCCTGCTGGCGGTTTGTTGCGCCACTGTAACTGCTCCTACCTAGCTAAAACACTGGAAAGGTGGTGACGGGCAGGCTTTTTGTGAGACTATCTGTTTTATGTAAAATTGAAATATTGTTCAAAATGTGCTGGCTCTCAGCCTAAATTGTTCCTTATCGAAAAACGGAACCCTGTAGGAACCTTATAGATATAGTGTCTGTCTCTTACAGACAACTCTGAATCTATTAGGCGGATTCGTTTGGTAGGTTAGTAGGTACCCTGCCAGGGTTGCGGATATTGATGTCACCGCGGCCCTGGAACGCAAAGGGCACTAGGAGGAGCACGGATGGGTTTTAGTCAGTAAGAGTCTGACACCGCGCCACCCACCCAGAGCGGAAGGAGTCAATTGATGATTTCCCATTCATAAAAAAAGGAGGTTAGTAGGGACAAATATTAACTTCAGTGACCAAATTGGCCAGTATATCATTAGATTTCGATGTAGACGATGCATACAGGTACCAATTTATTCTTTTCATTTATAAAAAAAGAAAAACTAAGGAAACTTAACTGCCTAATTATGAAGAATTCGTAAGACAATCACGTCATGCAAAAATTACTTAGATTGACGATAAGACTGACATGTGTAGAGACAATAATTATAGTAAGGCTCAATTAAAAATATAGCTAATAACTTTGACAAGGCAAGCAGATAGGTACTAATTCATAGTGTTGTTTCGTAATTAAATTAACAATGGAAATCAGCTATAAAAAAGCTAGTTCATCAAGTTGTTTCACATAGGATTTCCTTAGATTCGTGATCGATTGGTGCAAACGTACAAAACGCCGGGAAATATATAAAAAGCGAACTATATGAATGGACTAAGTTACTGAGTCAAGCGGTATTGACTGCTAATTAACTTTTGTCATGCGATCGTTAAGTTTTGCTTTGTTTAAGGAAAATTATAATTAAAAGGATGATTTATTAGGAAAGGAAGTTGCTCAAGATTTTGTTCTACTCTTCGTTTAGTTCTTGATAACAAGCAGTTTGGACATCAAGCATGGTGGACATCCCACCCACACGCACAAAACATTTTGGGAACACATTCATTGTGCGTACAGCTAAGGAGTGGAATTCCCTGCCAGAGTCTGTGTTTCCTGATAGCTACAACCTGGGAGTCTTTAAATCAAGAGTGAATACTTCTAGGCAAGCGTGCTCCATCTTCGACCACATCATCGCTTACCGTCAAGTAAGATAGTGGTCAAGCGCGTGCCTATCAATAATAATAATAATAAAAGTATAATTACAGAGGCAATTCTCGTGTTTTTAACGAAAGAAAGACAGATCTTCTTACCTCTGCAAATGGTCACTCTTCTTCCGGATGGCGTCAAACCGGGCATAGTAGGTCCTTGCCTGAAATATGGTAAAGAATAGCCCTCAGTCAGGATTCATATTGTTCTTCCTATCAGTGAGCTGGTAGGTAGGTATGCTTATGATTTATTTAACCGCTCAAGCACCGGCGGCACACCGGTGTGTATATACAATTTGGAATTTTCACATGTCCGGACTTGAGAATTTTATTTATTTATTTATTAATTCAATTCATCTTACAAGCTAACAGATGTCACATCCAAAACGCTTACAAGATTAAATAATAACAATTAAATTGAATTACATTACGTACCTACATGCACACCAAATTATACAATAGGTTTTAATACATAGCAATTATGTGAAATTCTAAAAATAATAATAACAATAGATTAAAATGATGAATCAAATATGAAGAATACAATGTCAGTTTAGTATTTAAGATAAAATAATAATAAATTAAATAGTAATTCGTAGTCACAATCCTAATACGTCAATTTGGTAGTGCTTATTAACTTTTTTGAGTATACAATATGTCATTTAAAATTACACGAAATAAATTATACAAATGTCCCAATCCATCGGCAAATAAGTCAAGTTCGTGGTGCTGGGCAAGTATGTCCCCAATAGTGCGGAGTGCACGGTTGGTGGTTTATTGGTGTCACCAATAAAACTTCAAGTAAACTAATTATTTTAAGTAACTAGATCTTTCTATAAACAATGGCGCATAGTGAATCCAGATTTCCAGAAAATGTTGGATTGCCTTATGGACTTCAAACAAACAAAAGTCATACTTACGCTCTAGACATAAGGTCCATCAGCTCCGGCCTCATGATGTCCCTGTTTGTAAAGAACTCGGGGCAGGCTGCCCTCATCGTGAAGTACATGTCCAGCTTCCTCTTGCACTTCTCTAGGGAGAAGTTGCATCCTCGTAGGAAGGTCAGTAGACAGCGGTCCTCTGGGGATGCATAAATAATTCATTAGTGATTTCCTGAGGTTAAAACGACACCAGTGATTGGATAGAATTCCTAAGGGACAAGGCCAAGACCGGTCCGTCAAAAACAAAGTGACAAAGAAGACGACATTGGTTCATTTTTGTCAGCTATCAATATATAATTACTATAAAGTTTGCTTTGAACTTTATAGTAGTTAAGGAAATCTGAATGAGAAATATTTGTAATGTCTTGAGTCAACAATGTCTTCATTTCTTTAGATTCCTGCTGTGTTAGAACTGGGACTAAACCGCTTATATTTGCAATAAAGAAATCTGGAACCAGTACCATCACTATAGTTTCACGAACTACAAGTCTAATCTGCAGTGCGATTCTGTAAACATGTCGAATTAATAACTCAGGCGAAGTGAACTACAAGTGAGCTGTCAAAACATACAAACAAGATGGAATGACAGATCACTTGTCGTTCATTCCACCTGAAGAGGGTGATCCATTTGCGAAATTTTTAAATCATTGGCTCGCCGGTTCTTGGCTCTCGTTGGTGAGCAAAACCATCTATTCTCATCGTTGTCGAAGTCATGGCGTGCTCCCAGACGGAGTTACTGTGTTGCTTGGGTATTCTGTTTCATCAGGAGAATCACTGGCTCTACTGATCCAATGGTGGTTTTTTGCACCGCGGATTTAGAATTTCAAGCATGCACCAATTGGCGGTTTAGACCTTAGATCACCGCCTTAAGTGTATATGGTGAGATGTCGACAGAATAGACCGGCTGTTGATATCTTACCGTGAAAACACGGGTGAAGTGAGTTGTCTATCACTAATGACCATGGTCCGAGTGATGGATTGACGGTTCAATTCACCAAAGTTTTCTCGCTGAGATGTTAACAGTATAGTACTGGTGGAATCCTAACGGTTAACCGTTGGGTCCCATAAAATAGTTTCATAATATTTCTATAGAAGTCCTTGGTCCAACATATTGGACCACCCACTCCAAGCTGCCATCACTCCAGGGTTGCGGAATCGTTCGAAAGAATTACCGCAGCGCTGGATGGCAAAGGGTATGAAGGAACGCCTGTGGGTTTTAGTTACTTGACACTCCCAATTGCTCTGCCCAGAGCGGGAGAAGTCATTTCATGATTTCTTAACCACTAAAAAGCTGCAATTACTGTAATCTCCTTCAAGATGTGTACCACCAAACTCACCCCACACATCAGGCAGATGCGGCTGCTTCCTCAGCCACTCCTTGATGGCTGCCAAGTCTTGGTCCCTGGTGTTCACGTTCTCATTTAGCTCCACTCTTATCCTCTCCCACAGCTCGCCTTTGGGCTGCACAAGCATCACGGACGCGGACGCCATTTTGTATTCTGGAATTTAAGAAAGAAGTTTCTTAGTTTTTAACTCCCGAGGTAGTGGTTGGAACCGGGTACCTAGTGGGGTTTCAGTTGATAGGTTTCTTTCGATCTCCTCAGATGGAGGGTTATCCCAAAAATGAAAGGTTGGTGTCTTCTCTGGAAGACCTAACATTTGTCGACCGACACATTTTGGTAATGGAACATTGTGGTCTAAAACTCATTCGTTTTATAAAACACTTATTACTCAGCAATTACAAGGTTAGTCTTGGGTAATCAAGGTGGGGCAGATGTCATACGTAATTATATTGTTCGAGTCAATTTCTTATTGACTCGAACAATATAAAAATTACTCATACCGCGGTAAAATATTACTCAGCAATTACAAGGTTAGTGTTGGCTAATCAGGTGTCATACGTAATTTTGAAAACAATGACATTTATTCGACATAGACACAAGACAATTTTTCTGTCTTCATTGCCTTTTTTCACATAACAACGAGTATCGATGAATATTTTTCGTTATAAATTAAATGTTGTGCGTCGGCAAGCGCATCACTTTAAGATGGCTGAAATGTTTATACATTTCTTAATAGTCAAAGTAAAGTTGATTGGCATAAATGGAAATTTGCCCGGGAAATTAGTTAATTCGGGAAAACTGAAAGTTCATTTTGAAAATTTGCCCGGGGAATTAGTTAATTCGGGAAAACTGAAAGTCCATTTTCTATTGGATTTGTGAACGAACTATACCCTTGGACGAGACAACGTTTGTTTGGTCAGATTATGTTTATAAATAAACAAAAATCGCTTACATTTTCCGTGGAAGCCACAACACTCTGTTAAACAACTCAATACTGAACTATCATCCATTACCTATATCTCCTGAAAGTATACTTTATCATATAAATCAATAGTTTTACTACATTTGAATCATTACTGCCGTGTTATTCGATAAGGGTAATGGAAATGGTGTGTCACTTCCGAAATGACTGGTGGATATATGTATGTAAGCTAAACATATTGTGATGGTTCTCATGTTCAGTGTGTATTTAAACATGCTGCCACCTGCAGTAGTAGGTACCTACATGTTAAGTAGGGGGTACTAAAGTGGATAGGTAAGTGTGAAAGCTTTTATATGTACCTACCGGCAGAACTAATCAGGCTTAGGCGGGTTTCTGAATTGAGTAGGTATTTGAAGTTAATACCTGAGGGGCAATTTTCATATTTCTAAGAAACGTTCGCATTCAATCAGCCGAAAGACGTCCACTGCTGGACATAGGCCTCTCCCAAGTGTCGCCAGAATAACAGGTCTTGTGCGTGTCGCATCCATCGGCTACCAGCGACCCTCACCAGGTCATTGGTCCATTTTGTGGGAGGCTTTCCAACGCTGCGTCTTCCGGCACGCGGTCGCCACTCCACAAATTTTCGGCCCCATCGACCATCTGTTCTGTGAGCAATGTGCATTGCCCACTGCCACTTCATAGTGCCACTTCAGTTTGGCGTTTGCAATCTGTCAAAAGCACTCATTCTAATTTTACTCCATTTTGACAAGTTTTTGTCGCTCATGATGTTGTGGTTTTGTGAAGTGAATTTGAACGATTTTTTAAGTACGAGAATTGGCCTTCTTTTCAAACGATACTTTAATACCAAATTTTTACATGACTGTCCGGTCCGGACTAAAGTACAAATTGACAAATTCTCAACTTCAAATGCTAAACGAGAGGAGCCGTAGGCACAGCACATAGGGAGATGTTTACCGGTATAAAAAGCAATACTTTACCACGTTAGTAATCATGATCTGGTAAAACCAAGTGTCCACTCGTGTGACCTTTTCAATTGTCACCTTAACACGAAGGAAATTAATTTAATTGACACAATTTAGTTATAATAATGCCAGTCTGTTATAATCGCACTGCACAAAGGTCTCTCGAATACGGAGAAGAACCAATCACTATAATAAGAGCGGTTACGCACTGCATACGATTCGAATTCGTGAAAATACAGCAAAAAAAAACTCGGACCGAATTCGGATGTTGCTTTTCGCACTGCATCTGATTCGAATTCGTGACCTTTGATCCAAATCCAAGCTATTCATTGGTCCATCTTTGACATATCTAAGGGTGTCACCACACCAATCGATCGATCACCGACCGATGCCATCGATTAATGATAGAATGGATTAGTTGAAGTCGATCGATAGCGTTTACTTTTTTCTTCTATTAGCCAAAGCTACCGTGCTCACCAGACGATTCGATGGCATCGATCGGCGGTTAATCAATCATTTGTCGGCCGGTATCCGTCGATCAGCAACGTCAATCGTTGTCGATCGAGGGCATCGCTCGATTTGCTGTATTTTTTTGTCGCTTGTTTGGGGTTGGTCCCTTAATTGGTCAAAAGTTGTTCATAATTATGAGTACAATGACCCGTTTTCAGGTATTGCGTTGACCAACACCGAAATCGTGAAAAAAAATCAGCTGTTCAGTACATTTTGTCGAGTTGCGTGCACAAAAATGTATGGGGCAGTCAATTTTTTTTTCGCGATTTCAGTGTTGGTACCATAGTGTAAGTTGTTCATAATGATGAGTACAATGACCCTTTAAGAGGTATTGCGTTTATTCTGTTACACGTTGTATAAGTTTGTCATCGTACAACAGTATTTTTTAAGTGATTAAACAATAAATTATCAACTTTCAGACTTTTCCATTACCTGTACTGTTCATGATTCTAGGTCAAGGGGAAGTAAGTACCCCATAGGTTTTGATTTACTTGCGAGTACCAAAATTTGTTGCAAAACTGATACATAAATAGCCGTATCTTTTTATTGTTTTGACTTAGAAGAAAACTACTACTAGCTTAGGATTAATGACGTGATTGACTTGGGGGAGATTTTCTTCTCGAGAAAAAGGGTCGACAGACCGACAGACGGACAACGGAAGTGATGCAATAAGGGTTCCGTTTTTTTAGGGTTCCAAAGGTACCTCAAAAAGATTTTTTTCTTTTTGAGGTACCTTCGGAACCCTAAAAAAACGAACGTTAGCAAAATATCAAGTTTTTTCAGCGTGAATATCCTTATTTCTGGTCAGAGGCGTCCTAATATGGGACTGCTTCAGCAGCAATTCCACCATAACTTCTAAATGCCTAGACCAATTTCAATGTATTATCGTTGCGATATCTTGAGTAACACACGCTAACTGAAAATTAAGAAAGTAGCTACTGCCCATTGTTCTTGAAAAAACGGACATGATTTTTAGGGTTCCGTAACCCAAAGCGTAAAAACGGGACCCTATTACTAAGACTCCGCTGTCCGTCTGTCTGTCACCAGGCTGTATCTCATGAACCGTGATAGCTAGACAGTTGAAATTTTCACACATGATGTGTTTCTGTTGCCGCTATTAACAACAAATACTAAAAACAGAATAGAATAAATATTTAAGTGGGGCTCCCATACAATAATCGTTTATTGCCGTTGTTTTACACGGAACCCTTCGTGCGCGAGTCCGACTCGCACTTGGCCGGTTTTTTTAATACCTTTTTTTTCATTAATCTACATTTGTCATACAAACTACACAGTTGTACACGAAATGACGTAGAAACTTCACCTATTTGGTAAATATAACAAATTAGCAATGTCTGCATTTGTATTACGCACAGTGAGCTGATACTTAGATAATTATTAATATGACATTGACCTTGTCGGTTTAATGTTCAACTAACGTACACAACATATGTTTTTATTATAATGTGGCATTTTCACGCAGTGCATAGATATTTTCATAACTAGGTAGAGATGTGTGTGTGTGGGTTTCAAAATCTGGAATTCTTTCTTTTTCTTTTTTTAAAAAACGTTGCCCCACACTAGGATTTCTCCTGTATCGTGGGTGCGTTTACAAACATACAAAGTCACATACACAAACATCCAGACAGCGGGAATCGAACCCGCGACACGCAGCGCAGCAGCCGATCAAAAATGGATCATCATCATTTGCTGGACATGGGCCTCCCCTAAATGGGGGGATTTGCCATAATCACCACGCTTGGCAGGCGGGTCCATCACTTCCTATAGGTGTCGTAAGAGGCGACTAAGGGCTCTGTAGGTACATTGCTACAGCTACACTGCGATCGCCAAAACGGATAGTCCGAATTAATCATAATAAATTTTGACGACACGGTTGGCGCAGTGGTTGAGCGATCGGCTGCTGCGCTGCGTGTCGCGGGTTCGATTCCCGCTGTCTGGATGTTTGTGTATGTGACTTTGTATGTTTGTAAACGCACCCACGATACAGGAGAAATCCTAGTGTGGGGCAACGTTTTTTAAAAAAAGAAAAAGAAAGAATTCCAGTTTTTTCTGATCATAATCGCGTGAAAAATATCTGTTAAGCACTGGCACATTATGCTTTAAAAGATGATAAGAAATTATTGAGACCCTGCCGTCAATTCCAAGAACTGGCAGAACGAATATAATCTGGCGGCGTGATGGGCGGACGAGATTGCTAGGGGAAGCTTGGGATTTAAATGTTAATATGCCGCCGTTTCATCGTATTCGAATATTCTTTTTACGTGTATTTTGTTTATTAATCATATTATGTATCTGTTGCACCCAACTGTCTTAATCAGCCATTTCGTAAAAAGCCTAGCCTTTTCTTTAAACTGTACGGTTTAATCAGCGACATAAGTGATAACATTTAACGATATTGAACCAAAATATCACGCAGGTCGCTGAAAAATCGGCGCCATTATATGAAATGGCTAGGCCACCAATTAAACGGCTTATTAAGCTAGTTGGCTGCGACATATCTAAATTAACAGAGATGAGAGAAAAAAAACCCTTTGTAAAAAGCAATGTTTTTTTATGTCTATTATTTTGTTGGTGGTCAAATGTTGAAAACATAATTATGAATGGTATACTACAAAAAGGCTTTTGTATATCCGTATTTAATACATCTTTGTGACGTCTTGTCTAATGGTATTTTATTTCATTATGTTGTTTTTACATCACACAACGTACCTACGCACTTAACACTTCATAAACACATTTGTATTAGATACTAGCTGCCGCCCGCGGCTCCGCCCGCGTGAATGTCGATAATTATCCCAAGGGAACATACTCCTGGGATAAAAAGTATCTTTTATGTTATTCCAGACTATAATCTACCTCTGTGCCAAGATCCTTTCCGTAGTTTTTGCGTGAAAGAGTAACAAACATCCATACATCCATACATACAAACTTTCTCGTTTATAATATAATATTAAATTAAATATTACCTAAGGATTTCTATTTGTAACAAATTACTGTAGCAAAAAATCTTCCCATTAAAAGTTGATTGCCGTGAGAAGAGCAAAAAGTTGTTATTTGTGTATGTTACTTTACTAATCGCATATTTTGCCTATAGGTACTATTATAGGTTTTAGATAACATTTTATTTATTTATACACCTATTTCATGCACGCAACAGTACAGAGGCGAATTTAAGGCCTAGCGCGCACTGCCTTGCGTTTTTTAAACGCACAATCTGTGAAGTATGGAGTGTCATACAAGTGCGCGCACTGCGGTGAAAAAAAGGCATGCGGTGGAGTCACCGTTGTCCTCTCGCTGCAAATTTGCGGTGAATCTACCGCAAATATTTTTGTATCCTATAGAGATCTATGAAGCGCCGCGCACTGCGGTGAAATAAACGCAGTGATGCCTACTTCATAGCTAGATCTGGCTATTTTTCGGTGTCAGGTGCTACTATTTAATAAAACTTGTAGCTAATTTTTTTAGCTACATTTCTAGAAACTTTTTAAATGACATTGAATGTTTTTGAAAAGTGATAAATGTTGCTATATACTTAATTGCGTTTTGCCAAAATAAATACTTAAGAAAATGGGTACCTACCTATTGTAGGAAAATACTCCAACTCAATGATCAATAATGAACCTCAGCCATCGACATCTTCCTCTTCAGTTACATTAATTGATTAACGGCATTGATATTATTAGATTAATTTTAATTACCTGCTACGTTTATCTTAAAAACAATTATAAGTACTGATTTTTTTACTTCTGTGTTTGACTTAATATATGCAAAACGTGATTATAATTTGACCACATATTGTTACCTCCCTTTCTACTATGTAGTAAGTACTAAGTAGCGATCAGCTACTTTTAGCAATTTTTTTTGGGTCAAAAAATTTGGCTATTTAGCAATTTTTTACAAACTATCTAGCTACTGACTAATGGTAGCAGTTGGCAACATTGGCACTGAAACACAGTCAGTTTTTTTTATTTTTTTACTAGCACTTCGCCCGCGACTTCGTCCGCGTGGGGATAGTAGGTACTCCACAAACTGCAACGCCCCTATACATATCCCCTTATAAAGGTTAGTTTTAAGTAGAAGCATTTTTTATTTTAAAATCCTGTAAATGTGAGGACCATGGAGCCTATACTGTTAATAATATAGATGGTTTCCTTGTTTGACATGAGTGAGCAGGGGCAGTTGAGGGTGTGTCATGCTCGCTAGAATGTCTCGCTGATGGTGGCGCGTGTATTTGATCATTCGGTTCCCTTCAAAATGGTTGAGCTGAATGGTGCTGATGCACGCGTCATGTTCGTGAACGGTCGCCGTCAGTGGAGACTGGTCATATCTTAGCTGTCACTGGCTTATTTCTATATTTAATACTTATTGGATACTTGGAATACTTTTATTTTTTTCCTTTCTTTGCATTGTTCTCACATATAGATGCAACAAGTAATGATGTAACCAGGATTTTTGTAAAACATAAAATGGTTTAAAAGAGTGTCCATGGAGTTTCTTGTACGTTCTTCTCCATAGAGATCTACGCTTTGGAACGTGCAAATAGCTTCATGTTTTTGACTGACTGACTTTGACAATTCAAAAGTACCTGTGATTGGTTTATTTGAAATAAATGCTTTGACTTTGACTTTGACTTTGACTTTTTGGAAAATTAAGCACAACGATTCTCATTATTGGTTCAGCGCAACTGTTCACCCCGTTCAGCCCGTCAGAGGTTGATTATGCAAAAAATGTTAGGTACATGATGCAATTATCCCACTTTTAGTTTATTCATAGAATTCCGACGTAAATTGAAGCAAGCTATAATTTCCTCCCCTAAAAACTTATTCACCCCTGCTTCACCCCTTATTATGTATGTACCTAGTTGATTTTCGAAAAATCCAAACATTTGATATTCTTATTGATTTATCGAAAACATTTAAATGCCGTGGTGTTTCAACGTCATCGGACCAAGCATTGATACGATTCTCCCCAGTTCGCTCAAGCCGCGACATTTTTCTTACTCCGAGCATGTTTATTACCGTCGTAACTTTTGAACGAAAGGTCCGATTTGAATGATTTAAAGTGTAATTTACACGGACATAATCAACCTTAATTATCAAACCATTTAAATGGATAAGGATTAATATCATGGTACTATAATCACCATTTTTTATTTCACCATGGGATTTGCTTGACTAATATTAACAAAAAGCGGTCATGGTGACTTATCCATAATAGTTAGACATATGGTATCGCGGACTTTTTTGTAGATATTGATGACCTCTATAAAACTTTAGTACATCACTTTGCTCTATTGTCAATAGATTCCGCAGCGTACGCGATATAAAGATTTTTTCTCACACCTTGGGTCACATTATCGAAGTTTTCATACGGATCCCTAACTTTTTTGAAAATATTCTATAGCCTATGTCCATCTCTGATAATGTAGGATTCTACTGGTGAAAGAATTTTTCAAATCGGTCCAGTAGTTTCGGAGCCTATTCATTTCAAACAAACAAACAAACAAACAAATCTTTCCTCTTTATAATATTAGTGTAGAAGTGTAGATAAAACGTTGCCCCACACTAGGAATTTCTCCTGTATCGTGGGTGCGTTTACAAACATACAAAGTGACATACACAAACAGCCAGACCCGGAACAACTATCTGTAGGCCATACAAATATTTATTCCGTGCGGGAATCGAACCCGCGACACGCAGCGCAGCAGCCGATCGCTCAACAACACACAGACCAAATAGGTTGTGCAGTTGCTGTTGGTACGTGGCACAGATATGTCGTTACCTGGTGTTTCACCAGTGCTGCAAATATTGACATCGAACTTTCAATTAATGCAATCGGAGTCAGAGCAGCAATATGGAAGAAACATGTACCTGAATATTCGGACAGAGTATTCAAGACAAGGATGTGGGAGGAAGTTTATGATATTGTTATTTATAATTGGAGCGACTTAACTTTATCAGAAAGAAAACCATAAGTAAGTTGAACAATTCGTTTTTAATTTCTTAGGTTATAATAACAATAGGTATTCGAGCTATAATCTAAAATATAAAAATCTTGTGTTACGTTGTTTGTGTTCGTACCTACTCTTTCGAAACGGCTCGTCCGATTTTTATGAAATGATGTGTGTTTGGTAGGTATGAGAATAGTTCGTAAAGTCACGGTTAAAAATATCTACAGTAGGTACCTATTCTATCTTCATACAAACGGTCGGAACGCGAGTCATACCTACAGTTCACGTCAAATAACTGTGCCCCTCTAAAGTTAGCCATTTGCAAAGATCGCGCAGGTGCAGTCACGTAGACGGGAGCAAGCGGGACGCAAGCATGCATCAAACGTAAACGAGCGACTGAGACATAAAATCCCGCCGCCATAATTTAATATATATAATAAGCCCCCCACCCCACGCATGCACAGTTGTAGTTTGTTCGTAATTTTGACTACTACGCAGCCACTCGTAGCCAACCTCAGAGGGGCACAGTTATTTGACGCGAACTGCACGCGCCTCGAGTTCAGGGTGAACTCAGGACACAACCAGTTGCGAATGCGCCGTAGTGGCGAACGAACGGTGTGATGAATTTGTAAGCAGTAAGCGTGCGACTTGTGATTATGTTATTGGAATAAGTACTTACCCACAAGTTCTTACTTAATATGACAAAGAGAAATTATAGATAATGTGCTTTTTTTGGTTGCTTGAATTCTTCAATAACGCACCCGGAATAACATTTTAGATTGCCTCTAAACTCCGAAAGTTTTTAAATACCTAATAGTACACACGTAATCGGTTTCTTTTTTTTAATAGGTAGGTATTTCGCTATTTTCACCGAGTGAAATACTTGGATTAATAAATAAATAAGTAGAACGGGTGAAAAAGTGACACGAACACGAGTAAACTACCTACCTAAGTACCCGCTCGGGTTAAAAAAGAACTAATAAGTACTTAGGTAGTTTCCTAGGCTAGGCTATGATCTACTTACTTGTATACCTGTACTTAGCTACTTACATATATTATTGAATTAGACGAAATATCATTGTGAAATGATTACTTACCTATGAGTCTAATAAAAATGGTAGGTAAGTACCTACCTAGTAAGATTTTGTAGTAGGTAGATACAGGTTTTGATTGCTGTAGGTAGCGATGAGATGGTTGGTTTGCAGCGTTTCGACATATTACTGTGGTAAAGTATAAGTACATATTTCATACCGCGCTAGCATACATGCGGGCGAAGCCGCGGGCGGCAGTTAGTGCAGATATAATCAAGGTTAACCAAACTTAAAGTATCTAAACAAAATAATTAGGTGTATTAGTGTGTATCAGTTTATTTGTACTTAACTGTTTTTTATGTTTTACTCAATTTGAGATAGGTATGTATAAAGTAATGTTAGAGACGAATCTATGTTTTTTTTTACCTTTTGTTAGGTAACCTTTATTTAAACTACAAGCTGCTGCCCGCGGCTTCGCCTGTATGTGTGTTCTTAGCGGTGTGAAATAACATGATTATATACTATACTTTACGACCTATTCTCATACCTACCAAATACACATAAAAGGAACCTCCTTCTTTTTATGAAGTCGGTTAAAATATAATATAAATCGATCGAGCCGTTTCGGAGGAGTATGTATGTAACACCGATTACATTTAACCAGAACCTATTTAAATTTTATCATACTGCCATGCAACTGAACCTCTTGCTGAATTAAAATAGTTGGCAAATAATCCCTATTTTGAATGTTGTTCATGCTAGATCGCGTAGGTAGCTCGCAGGCTCCTTAACTGAGTCACGAGTCCCATAAAGTTTATCACGAAATCTGATCCCATCGTGTTTGCGTACGTAATTATGCAATACGCAGCAGGCTTTTATAATTCGTTCACAAAAACTGATTTTCACGTCTAGGGCTCGGTGTAGGTAATATTCGCCATTTATTGGTCAGAATACCAAATGTACATTCCACGACATTTCATCTTGCTCGTGTAAGTCTATAATTGAAAACTTTTTGTGTTTCTGATAAATTTCGCCGTGGATAAGGCCGTATAATATGCTCAGAGAGAGCGAAGGCTTCATCGCCTACAAATACATGGCATCTCTTTGTCTTCGCTATCGTTAGGCAATTTAGTATAAATGGATGATTTTTCCACATACCTATTTTTCAAACTATTTGGATTTAAAAACCAAAGAGCTGAACGGATTTTGATAAAATTTCAATTGTATTAATCGAAAAGTAGGATATCCTTTCACATAAAACAATATTTTTTTAAATCGGATCATATATTATGACGGAGATATGAGGTAACAAACACAAAAAAAACACGCCCGAAATGAGAACCTCCTTTTTTGAAGTCGGTTAAAAACGTGCGTTTTTTCACCGCAGTGCGCGGCCCCGTGAATGCGTTTATTCTACCGCACGGTAGAAAAAACGCACCGCGTTCCACCGCAAGGCAGTGCGCGCAAGGCCAATGCTTCAGGCATTTTCCACCAGTCAACGTTTGTGTGATGCAGGAATAAATAGAGGTGTTTAAGTATTTTTAATAAAATTTCAGTCCATGAAAAGTAAGAAAAACTTCTAAACGTTCCCGTTTTCTTATATTATATGAGAAAATAATGTGTTAGGATGCAATGACTATGGAAATATAAAAGTGAGACGGAATCATTATATTATAGAGTTAAACGTGCTTCTGTCCGTCTGATTATCCGTCTGTAACATCCATACATTTAATGACATGGTCAATTGACCATGTTGCGTGGACAACGACACGCCCCCTTGTGGTCTCCTGTTTTCTATGGTCACAGCCTCTTTGCTCCAAATGTACTGGACATTTTCAGTTGAGGTACACATAATGAACTTCTGTGACGTTCAGATGGTTAAAAAATCCGACTCGCACATGACCGGTTTCTTTTCCTATCAAATCCTGTAGAATTACATTCAAACAGCCAGACATTGAGAAATTAGGTTACAATACCACACAAAGGACTCTTTCTATCTTCCCACACCAATTCTAAGTACTAAAAGGTGATCAATATACTTCACAGTTTTCGCAACACGCTAACCAAGTGAGCGGAACTAGTATTTGAGTTGCCACACCAAATACTCGATTTAACAGGTCGCCATATCTAGCAGGTTGGTCTATATTTTTTTTATATCTGTGGAAATGTCGCAAGCGATAAATACCTAGTAAGTAACTTGGTTTTATATGCTTAGGTACCTTTTGATATTAAGGTTTAAGTCCACAGGAAATGTGAATGAACTCTTTAGAATGATTCAATTTAAGTGCTAACTTAAAACAATTTTGGTGGACTTGAATACCTATTCACACTCGGTTTTTTGAACTACGTTCTTTTTTTTTAAGTTTACGTTTGTCAGGTTTTCATGTTGAAGTACCTAAAACTTGACATGTTTGCGATTTCAAAACGGAAGGTGCACAGTTCTCGTTTGTCATGTCGTATATATTTATTTATTTAACATTGGCACACCAACGACTTGTTTACCGAAAAATATATTTTTTTTTTTTTAAATCTTTATTTATTTAAGGGATTTTTGTACACATAGTGACGATGTCAATCCCATCGTACTGCTACAAATAATTTAACAGAAGAAAATTGTATTATAACATTTACAATAGGATCCTGTGTAAACAAGTCACTTACATGCGTGCACAATATTCTCAAAGTTGATCTTAATAAATAAAGAATAGAAGCTACACGCTTTGAAATCAATGTAAGATTAAATTGCCTAGTCGGTCGGTCTTGTAGTCGCAAGAGCGGCTGTTATAATCTTGAGATCACGGGTTCGACTCCTCGGTTAGAAACATTTTTCTTTTGTTTGCAGTGACTAAGCTGTGGCCTCCATGTAAAATACTGGTATCCACCTGCTTCCCTTTTGACTGGAAGCCGAACTCAACATAAATAAAATATGGCGACGCAGATTATTAACACTATTTAACTTTGTAAATGTTGTGAATCTACTAACATAGTTGTTAAGTCATAATTTATTTATTTATTTATTTAATCGTAGGAGAACCAACAGCTTTATCAGATGAATAACAATTGTATATGATACATAGAGCCAATTACAGGTTCTCACGGATAAAAACAGAAAAAACAATAGAAAACTTAGGATCACTAACAAGCACAATAAAATAAAAATGTTACTTAGTTAGAAAAACATTAACAACATTATGCAGTTTTAAAAAAGTCAGCGTTCAGCCGAGTGCGTGCAGTACAGGTTTTAGTGGTAAATGGGTCAAATGAAAACTCTTTACAAAGAATATTATAGTCCTTACTCGCTCGCACTAGGTATGACTTTCGCCTGTAGTTAGAAGAGGAAAAAGGGATAGAGATAGGCGGCGATAATGTTACTAATATCTTTGTATTTGTATTCTAACATAGTTTTATAAGTAGCAATTGTATTTACAAATTTTTTAATGTTCTTTTTTTATGAATACCTATGGAATTATTTCTGAAATAAATAGATTATTATTATTATTTTTTTAACAATTTAGTTTTTCGCTGCCACGCTATTTTTTTTGTCAGATTAATAACTTGGAATGTACAAAACATGTCTCATTGCATATCTGGAAATCCTTTCCAGGTAAAAGGCATGATGCTATGTCTTTCTCCTTATCGATAAGACGTGCCGTCAAAGGATGACGCGTGAGCTCAATAGATAAACACAGGACAATACGGCGTATTTTATAGTCTATGAGATAATTTAATAATTTGGCACTTCTTTATGTTTTGTATCAGATTCGTTTTTAAATGATAAGTATATCTATACATTTTATTGCAGCTCATAGAATTCGTTTGTATAATAATTGAAAATCACTGATGTTTAGACATTTCGCAAAAGTGAGTATGTCTGTCTGTTACATTTTCAAGTCTAAACCGCTGAACGGTTGATAAAACTTGACACACAAATAGAATATGGCCTGGATTAATGTAATAAACCATTTACTTTCAGGTTACAAAGCCCTATAGATAAATACCTTATCCTAAGTATAACACTTGTGTTAGTAAATAAAACTTAAAACTTCACTTCATTTTACTTTTTCATCCCGGTAGTAATTTCCCTTGGGATAATACCACTTTTATGCGGGCGAAGCAAACGGCGGGCGAATCTAGTATCTATTATCTTTTTATTTATCTATTTATGAAGTAAATAACGTCTACCAGCAGCTTCGTTAAACCAAATTGTAATAGTTAATAATAGTAGTTTATGCAACGACCATATAAAAAGGGTTATTAAAACACGAGTGTGGGTTTATCACACGAGGCGTAGCCGAGTGTGATAATAGCATCACACGAGTGTTTTAATACCTAATTATATGCCGTTGCATACACTATTTTATCTTCACTCATACAGTTGAAATAAAATAAGTGGAAAAATAGTTAATTCCAATATGGCGGATATTCTCATTGCGTATTCGAATGACTGCGCAGCGCGCTCAAACATAGACAAAGATAAAAGCTGGCTCATTGACTTAAGTCAATGAGCCCGCGCCAAAAATTAGAAAGAAAAAGTGTGCTATAACAATTAAAAAGTTATTTTATGATGCAGTTGTTTAAAAATCGAAGGAAAATGTTGAACTGTAATGGTTTTTTTTTTAAATTTTACCTATCCACGAAAAAAAAGTATGCATTTATGCATTCGTTTTTGAACTCATATTTGGAACATTACGTTGTGAGTGTAGATAAATATAATTTTAGCATATTGTATGAAGGACTATTAGAAAACCACAAACAATACGGGCCTCATATATTTCCGCCGATTTATCTTATCACCTCTTGTTAGTGAACGCCGCCATGCCCATTACAGAGAGTATGATGTATGTATTTAAAGCCGAACTCGTGTGAATATGTATAAATAATAATCTGACATATTTATTTTCGTGCAAACATTCACATGATAGCTAAATATAGTAAGAGTAGCTGATGCTAAATGTATTTATTTTGTAATGTAAGGAAAAACTGAAAATAAATCACACTCTCTTTAACCGGCTTCAAAAAGGCGGAGGTTATCAATTCGGATGTTTATATATTTTATTTATGTATGTTCGGGAATAACTTAGTCATATGTAGACGGATTTACAAAATTCTTGATTATTCGAAAGGGATTTATTCCGGAATGGTCCCATTTAAATTTCATAAAGATCTGTTCAAGAACTTCAAAATGGAATTTATTTGGTACTTTGTTTGTAGTGGTTTTTATTTGGAAGTTGGATGTATTTTTTTGAGGAGCACGTGGCTTTATTATAACAGTCGTACAGGCCGTTTCAAGGTTAAGCAGCGCTTGCCGAGGTTGATCTGTGGATGGGTGACCATCTTAACATATCGAGACTCCTCCGTGCCTCGGAAAGCACGTTAAGCCATTGGTCCCGGTTGTCATTTGGAGATCTTTGGCAGTCGTTACGGTTTGTCAGAAGCCAGAAAATCTGACACCAGTCTTGCCAAGAAGTACCTTACTCATTTAATGGGTTGTGGAGGTCTGGTATGCAGCCGCTCCATGTAAAATACTGGTATACAGCTGAATTTGGTTTAACTGGGGGCCGACCCCGATAAAGTTGGAAAAAGGCTAGGCAGATGATGATGTTGTATTTTTTTACAAAAAATATATTTTTTCTGTATTTTCCTTAATTGTCGCACATTGTTAGGTACATAATTAATCAGACTATATATGGCACGGTCCTAGGGTTCCGTGGTCCTGGAACGCAAAGAACATTTGAAGGAACACGGAAAGGTTTTAGTCAACAAAAGTATGAAACTTGCTCTGGGCGGAGCGGCAGGAGTCATTTTATGATTTCCCATCCAGTAAAAGGGGTCCCATGATCGAGTTGTCAAACATTAAATTTGGAATTTAGCTGTTGAATGCTAAACTACAGATCACTGGCTCCAGGAGATCGCCTTGTCGACAACCAATTGTATAAGGTTGTCACGATAATAGTATAACTGGATAACTATCTTTTTTTAGAATGACTGGAATAACAATATCCACTAGGATGATCTATAATAAGTAATTTTGTTATTAGGTCTAAGTTTGTGTCTAAGTAATTCTGAATTTATTCAAAAACGATATAAATCTTATAATTTGATTGATAAAAAAAAAACACAGTTTAATGTCATGTTAAAAACTTTCAAACTTTCAAAGGTTAGGTTATAATTAACACGTCTCCTACAAAATAAAAAAAATACGAAAATCACACACCAATAAAAATAAATCGTTACGAAAAAATACTCACATTTATAAAAAAAATCCGTGTCAGAAAAAATATTCACTAAATATTTATAAACGTATTTCGCAAATTCCGGCGCGCGCGCAGTCGCTCGCGTTACGATTGTCAATGAGACTGCGTTTGTTTGTCAAGAGTAATCTCTTTGAGTAGATCTTGTTCATGGACCATTGCGTCACGAGGAGGGAGGAGTGTCGAGGGCAAGGGTAGTCATAAGGAATAAAAAGATTTTAATATTATTATATTAACGAATTATTCTGCATGGAAAAATATTTTGTTGTAAAGTAAAAGAAAATAATAAATATTTGAAAATATAGTTGTAATGACAACACATTCGATACAAGGTTGGGTTTTTGAATCTTAGAGTAAAAGTGGTAAATAGTAAGTAATCATCATTTCAGCTTAACATCAAGATTCCGATTAAGGGTTTTAGGATTAAGGGTGCCCCAGTCAGTCATTGTTTCATACAAATGTAGGCTGGCGATTGCTCTACTGATTGACGGTTTACGTTCAGAAAAAAGTCACATTTACTTATTTCGGTATTATCTAGGTCTAAATGGAAACAAATAAGAAAAAAAAAATGTGTGAGTTATTTGTGTCGAAACTTCCAAATTTTAACACAACTTTGGGCGTAAATTAATAACCTATGTAGTACGAAAATTGCAAAATATTAAGCATACAGGGATAGATTATTTCCTTAAAAATATATATTTTTTTAATACATTCAGCACTTTTTTCCTAATATCCTGACTAAAAAATGTCTTTCAATAAATTTTACGAGCTCATTTTCGTTATAAATCATCTTATATGATTTGGAACTGTTTTGTGTGCGCACTAGCTTCATGTTACTCATCACAGCGTTTATTTCTTTTTTTAAATGATTTCGGATGAGATAGCATGCATTTAACCGCGCCCGTCAATGAGTTCAGCTGTTCGACTAGGGCACCCTTAAGCCGTTGGTCCCGGCTGTCATTTGTAGATCTATGGCAGTCGTTACGGATTGTCAGAAGCCAGAAAATCTGACACTAGTCTGGCCAAGAAGTACCATGTTACCCAGTTAATGGATTGTGGAGGTCTGGTAGGCAGCCGCTCCACGTAAAATACTGTACAATCAGCTGAATTCGGTTTGACTGGAAGCCGACCCCAATAAAGTTGGGAAAAGGCTGAGCAGGTGGCGAGATGATTCTTTTATCATTCAAAAGTGGTTTCAAAAGGTCTTTTCCTTTTCTATATACCTGGACATTCCTTTTCGTTTGACGGACTAAGGACTGATGCTGATATGATGGTCTCCAGATTATTCCAATCAACATACTGCTTGGATTTCGTGAAAGAGAAAATTGACAAGATTATGGGGAATACAGGTTCAAAGGATGTTTTTACTAGCCATCGGTTGCATAGTCCTTGCTCAATGATAAAGACAAGAGGTTTGACAGGTTGTCAGAATCTCAGGCGGCCTGTGACGACAGTCATGTTTTTTTCGGCAAAATGGTGTTTTGGCAACACCGATCAATTCAAGGCATCATCAGATGCATAATTATATTGAAATTGGGCTTTTTTTTTGCTTACCTATTTAGTACTTATACGTCTTCCGCGCTTTATGCCATTTTTGATCATGCTGTGAAATTATTTAATAATTGACAAATAGACTAGTGTGCAAAATGCATTTATAAAAGTCTGATTAATTGTCATGCAATTCTTATAGCTTGATTATAAAAATCTCTGCAAGTAAAAAAAAACACTGCAAGAAATTTAAGGGGTCATTGTACTTCGCAATTTTGTTGTTGGTTCCATAGTAAATGTTGTTCATAATGATGAGTACAATGACCCCTTTAATTTCTTGCAGTTCATTTTTTAACACCTTATATTGAGTAAGTACATAGTTTTGGTGTGATGTTTTCTCCAAAAAAAAAATCAACGACAGAACCTTTGAAGACTTTCATGCTACAAGTTTACTATGACATTGTTAATTTACTTGACTAATCGTATTTGGTCCGGACCGTGAAGTAAGACATGAGGCAATAGGTTCGTTCTCACAGAACAATAGTTTTACTGTAAGTAATCTGAGGGCCAATTCTACAAATTTTTAGGGTTCCGTAACCAAAAGGTCAAAACGGGACCCCATAACTAAGACTCCGCTGTCCGACTGTCTGTCACCAGGCTGTATCTCATAAACCGTGATGGCTAGACAGTTGAAATTTTCACAGATGATGTATTTTTGTTGCTGCTATAAAAAAAACAGAATAAAATAAATATTTATGTGGGGCTCCCATACAACAAACGTGACTTTTTTGCCGTTGTTTATGATAATGGTACGGAACCTTTCGTGCGCAAGTCCGACTAGCACTTGGCCGGTTTTTAAACAACATTTGCATTCGCATGTCAGTCGCGAACTGTCAATAAAACCATCATTTTCAAACATCTTTGACAGTTTGCAATTGAGATGCGAATACGATCGTTGCTTGAAAATTAGTAGAATTGGAAAGAAAAGAAAGAAAGAAAAGAAAGAAAGAAAAGAAAGAAAAGAAAGAAAGAAAAGAAAGAAAGAAAAGAAAGAAAGAAAAGAAAGAAAATGCGTTTATTCCGCCAGAAGCTCAGGTTTAAGTAAGTCTTGAGATTAGATACTTAACTTCTTTCAATAATTCTGCGCGAAGACTCTGAATTTATTTGAGATTGAGAGCCAGAACACCAGTTCTCTTCAGGCTTCAGGTAACAGGATATTTATGCGAAAGACAACTGCGAAACAGTTCCACGAACGGACACTTAAGCGATTGGAATCCTCACGAAGTCAGTTATGGCATGGTTTTTAGTCAGTTAATGGGCTGGAAATCCAAATCCAAGATGGCCGACGAGCAAAAATTTAGTCATGCCCTTTTACTAGTTTTTTTTTATTTATTTTTTTTTTATTTATGAATGGGCTAGCTCTTGACCTCGATCACGCCTGATGGAAAGCGATAGATGAGGTCCATGATGAAAGCGAGCGTGCCCAGAAGATGCCCTGAGGCACTGGTACTTCCACGCGTCGACGAAACACAGCAGGCTGCTTGACGCCGAACTCCGGTGGGAGGGTGGTCGCGAACCAGGCGGGTGTTAGCCCTACCACCGCAAGGGAAGGATTGGTCAGTCTTATAAGGTGTTAGGTGAGACTGTCCAGGATGCGCCGAGCGCTCGGTTCAGTTGAGTGTCTGATGGAACAAATTGCGCTACACGAGGAGGCTCCTTCATGCATCCCTCCCCTCCATGCATGTTTTTGGGATCAAAAAGAATTCCACAAGTGTCATTGCCATCATCTACCTAGCCTTACTCAAAATTATGTTAAGGCGTATCATGTAGATATGTCGCAGCCAAAGCGTAGACTACGCCGTTTGACATAAAAACGCACCGTATTGAAAAACGCCGCTGTTATGTAATGCAGCGCGCCTTAATGTAAAACGGCGTGTTATACGATTTGGCTGCGATATCAGAATAGATTATTATCAAAAACTGAAAAAATATTTTCATTAAAACAATAGGTGTTTAATTGACATTAAATAAAAGGCTTAAAAGTTGATGATGGTTGTAAAATCATTCTACCGTATCTTTACGCCTATTTCCACTTTAATTGAACTTTAAAGTTCACTTAGTAGTAGCTCAGCGGTGATCGTGCTCACATCATATAAAGGGCTTAGAATAAACTTTAGGGTTCTGTTTAACCACCTGTGATTGAACGCAGTTCAATTAGGTTCATTTTTAGGGTTCCGTACCCAAAGGGTAAAACGGGACCCTATTACTAAGGCTCCGCTGTCCGTCCGTCCGTCCGTCCGTCTGTCACCAGGCTGTGTCTCATGAACCGTGATAGCTAGACAGTTGAAATTTTCACAGATGAAGTATTTCTGTTGCCGGTATAACAACAGTTACTAAAAACAGAATAAAATAAATGTTTAAGTGGGGCTCTCAATACAACAAACGTGATTTTTTTGCCGTTTTTTTACAGAAAATGGTACGGAACCCTCCGTGCGCGAGTCCAATTCGCAATTGGCCGGTTTTTTATGCTCTTAGGTCGAGATTCTTTATCCGTATTCAACTCAACCAACAGTTAAAATAGGGTAGCTGACTAAAAAATCTAATTAGTCCGTCAGATAGATTTCCAAAAAAATATTAGACACGATTTTTTTTTTTAAATAAAATAAAACGATATGGCGTCACATGTAAGTAAACTTTTTACCTACATGTGACATCACAAGGGATTATTAATACAGTAAAACCTTAATACGATCACGTATCGCTCACAAACCGCCATTTTAAGTCAGCCCCTACAATTTGAGGCAGGTTTTTAAACTTTTTACTGACAGACAGTAAAAGCAACCATATTACGTTTATATCACGGCAACTGTAATTTATCTCAAATCGAATCTATTACATCTGACTTAAATTTTTTGATCGCGTAATCACGGAAATTTTTCGACAAAAAGTGTTTAACAATATAGCCAACATTTTAACTTTAGAAAATATGCAGCCGAATATCCGATCTCTAGTGCTGACGAACCGTCTCGTGCACAGGTCTGACGATTTCCTTCGGATTTCTAAAAGGCTCTTGCATCTTAGATCACATACATACTGTACGGAGTTACCGTACATACCGTACATTTACACCCGTATATTTCGTTGTCTAATTTGCAGAAAGTGAGGCATCCGGTGTCATATTTCAGTGTTCGGAGTTTGGCTACTTCTTCGTTTCCTTAGATTTTTGGGCCCAGTTGTTTTGGGTCCAGGGCCACGGCATGTACACATACGCTGAAGCATACTTTTGTAGTAGGTTCAATAACTCGCCTGCGCTCCACCCGCCAAAACCGGGGGCAGGAGGAAGCCCTCTGCTATATCCGCCGCCACCGCCATCTCCGCCGCGGCCGCCGCTACCGTCACCGCCACCTCTGCCACTGCGACAGCCGCAGGTGACGAGGAGGCTGTAAAGGAATGTCAATAACGGCTCCATTACGCCTCCTCCAGGCGAACATCAACCACAGCGCCACCGCAGGACTTGTTGCTCCAGAGCATGGCGCAGTGGTCGATAAAAATCGCCGTGATCGCTGAGAAAAAAAAACAAGGTTCAATACCTCAATAACTGTGTCTGTTTTTCGCCAGCGGGCAGCCTGTGGCCATGATAATTTAAGGTTTATTGACATAATGTTATAATAATTATACTAATTTATTCTTGGTTACCAAAATAAGTAGGTACTTATATTTTTCGTTATCGTTGCATCGTATAAGTTTTTTGGTTCAAGCTGATATTTTTATTAGCTCCATTGTCATAAAATAAAACAAAATTATTTTTTATATTAAAAATTACGCAATGCGTCATATTTCGGTTACCTTGTCCTATATACTTATATGCAATTTTTTGACTGAAATGCGCATGCGTATGTGTATTCAAAGCTGATTAACGTTTTAAGATTTGTCAATGTGAAATACTAAATGTTATTTTTTGTCATTCGATCCAGCCAAGGAAGGCCTCCCATAAGATGGACCGATGACCTGATGAGGGTCGTTGGTAACCGATGGATGCGGGACGTACAGGACCGGTTGTTGTGGCGACACTTGGGGGAGGCCTATGTCCAGCAGTGGACGTCTTTCGGCTGAGATGATGATGATGATGATCCAGCCAAGCACCTCAAGGCAGGCCAGCAACGCCCTGGTGTTACTGACTATCTGAAGGGGGGACCAGGCTTTCCGAAGTGCTTTGCCCTGTATTCAGCGACCACTATAGCTTAGGAGCAGATGACCTGTTTTCTCTTTCTCTTCTATGCAGGTCCTGCAGAGTGGGCTGCTACTTCTATAACAGCTGTTTATGAAAGGTTCCGGTCGGTATACCCATGCTGTGTGTGTTGGGAAGGATAATGTCTACTCATCTTAAAACTATTTTCTTATCTTAAAAAGTGATACCAACCTGAAAGGAATAATGTCTCAAAATTTTTAGCTCCTGCGAAATTAGCAAGAACCGAATATTTCAAATACTAATCATCATATTAGGTCTTCCTAAAAGACTATCATCGCCATTTACTGATCATTGACGGTGGACAAACCCGAAGACGTTAGCGGGCCATGGTCTAGGCTCTAGCCAGCCGGGTCGACGGCGCGTTGTGTTCCACGCGCGCCTCAAAGATATGTCAGCATAATAGACAGGGTCCGTTAGGGCCAGAGCCTGCCAGGGTTGCGGATTTTGTTCGAAATTGTTACCGCGGTCCTGAAAAGCAAAGGGCACTACGAGGGGCACAGATGGGTTTTAGTCAGTAAGAGTCTGACCACCCCTCCCGCTCCACCCAGAGCGGCAGGAGTCATTTGAAGTTTATCCATGTATAAAAAGACGAATCTTGATCAAGAAATTGTTGCTCCACAATACCGCATACCTCAAGTACATTAAAAATACTAGAACTGAACAACTATCTAGAATAGAGAGTTGCAAATGTCATCAATCAATATGACTTTTTTTTTTTTTTTTTTTACAATCAATATTACTATCATTATCCATTTGATTAGTAATCAAATCCAAGACCGAGTGTGGTCGTCTTTTGGTTTCAATCAATCTACCAGTGTTGGGGTCGGCTTCCAGTCTAATCGGAAGCTGCATCATCATCATATCAGCCGAAAGCTAACTGCTGGACGTAGGCCTTCCCCAAGTGTCGCCACAACAACTGTGCGTGTGAATAGCAGTCTTATAATATGGAGCTAATCAGGGAATATGCATGATTTTTTTTCTTTCTACACAGATTATCTCAAAATATAGAAAAACTAGCACTTCGCCCGCGACTTCGTCCGCGTGGATTTAGTAGGTATTCCACAAACTTCAACGCCCCCTATACCCCCTTATAAACATTAGTTTTGGAAAATTAAGCACAACGATTTTCATTAATTTACATTTATTACTTAGCCATTTCTACTTTATTCTATGGTCTCAGGTTCAGCGCAACTGTTCACCCCGTTCACCCCGTCAGGAGTTGATTATGCAAAAATGGTTAGGTACATCTGTTTCAATAATCCCATTTTTAGTTCGTTCATTGCATTCCGACGTAAATTAAAGCAAGCAATAATGTCCTCCCCTAAAAACTTGCTGCAACCCCTGCTTCACCCCTTATTATGTATGTAGTTTATTTGCGAAAAATCCAAACATTTGTTACTCTTATTGTTTTATCGAAATCATTTTCAACTTCATCGGACCAAGCATTGTTATGATTCTCCCCAGTTCGCTCAAGCTGCGACATTTTTCTTACTCCGAGCATGTTTATTACCGTCGTAACTTTTGAACGAAAGGTCCGATTTGAATAATTTAAAGCGTGATTTACACGGACATAATCAACCTTAATTATCAAACCATTTAAATGGATAAGGATTAATATCATGATACCGAAATCTCCATTTTTTCATATCACCAAGGATTTGCTTGAATAATTTTAACAAAAAGCGGTCATGGTGACTTAACCATAATAGTTAGACATATGGTATCGCGGACTTTTTTGTAGACATTGATGACCTCTATAAAATTGTAGTACATCACTTTGCTCTATTGTCAATAGATTCCGCAGCGTACGCGATATAAGGATTTTTTCTCACACCTTGGGTTACATTATCGAAGTTTTCATACGGATCCCTAACGTTTTTGAAAATATTCTATAGCCTATGTCCATCATCGATAATGTACGATTCTACTGATGAAAGAATTTTTCAAATCGGTCCAGTAGTTTCGGAGCCTATTCATTTCAAACAAACAAACAAACAAACAAACAAACAAACAAATCTTTCCTCTTTATAATATTAGTATAGAAGTATAGATGTAATACTAACAGTGAAAATACAATCAAAATTGATCGAAAAACCAACGAGATATAACTATTTTAAACAAATAGTATATCAGTCCCTCTTGCGAAAACGCTGTTTTGTATGGAAGCTACAGACAAGCGTCATGCATGTTCCCTATTGGGTTACACGATACGTTTAGCTAAGGATGGTTTATGATTTTCTGGCTTCTAAAAAACGAAAGCCAGCACCAACAGCTTAACGTGCTTTCCGAAGTACGGAGGATTCTCGGTACGTCTTGGATGGTCTCTCATCCTTGGTTCACCCTTGACAAATGTTGCTCAACTTTGATCATAGACCCGTGTGTGTGGCTGACATTACTCAGTCACGAGCTCCTCAAACGTCTCCTTATTTCATCATCATCATCATATCAGCCGAAAGACGTCCACTGCTGGACATAGGCCTCCCCCAAAGAGGGTGTTTGCCATAATCGCCACGTTTGGCAGACGGGTTGGCGATCGCAGTGTAGCTGTAGCAATGTACCTACAGAGAATGCTGCTGCCCATTCTCTGGTGAGTCCCTTAGTCATTTCTTACGACACCCACGGGAAGTGATGGTTTCTCCTTATTTGCCTCTCAATAAATCAAGAAGTCGCAAGAAACTGGTTTTCGCACAAAAAAATTAGCGAACTATTTACATAATTACGGTCACAAATTCACTCAGCAATTAACGTCAGCCATTTAAGATTGACAATCGTCACGATCCACCTCTTCGTCTTGCTTGAGTTGTGCAGTGCAACTGAAGTAGCCCAGATTACACCCATCCTATTGCACGGCCGGTAAATAGAACGGAACGTAGCACGCGACAGACGGTTGTCGGTCAACGTAACCGTTTGTAAGCGTAGTGGCTGGTGATCTATTTGTAACCGTAAAGGTGTCGGTGAAGTGTAGAGGTTTATGTAAAGCAAGTTGGGGTTGGCTGGACGATGATGAAGATATCACTGGCCTGAAAATAATAGGAAATCTTAGATATTTTTTTTTGTTTTGACACTTTTATTTTTAGTTGTTTGTAGAGGAAAAAGGAGCTTAAGCTGCTCAGGCTTATGATTCCGTTAGCAATCAATGACATAATACATTGCACAATAATTAGCTCAGTTCAATAAATTATTGTATTTTTCAACTTGAATTTTCAGATTAAAGTTGAGTCCTGAGTACTTTCTGTAAAGAAGTAATTGATCATGAAATCTTTTGAAATTTCGAAAGACATCCCCAGTTTGGGGTTCTAAATTTTTATCATAGATTTACATTTTGAAATTATATCAGTAACTTTATGGAACACTTGCGGGACGATTAACACTCTATAACACGCGTTGGGCACATGCGTGCCCCAGCCTCTGATTATTGCTTATAACTTCTAAAATATTAGACTTCGGTTTTGGCTGCATTCAATAGCTATAGCTTGTATTGTCGAGCTTTAGTCAGCATCGCATGAACAGATTCACCGTACGGACGCGTGGTTTCTGAGAACGTTTTAGTTGTTTTGGGCACACCTGTGCTCTGTGCATGAAATAACGCAACTATTTAAAGCATAACAATAGTAAGCAGTTTCAGCTTTGTTCTTTTTTGTTATTTTATAACATGGTGTGACAAAATGATTTGCGTGTTTAAAATTGAGTTAACATAAAGTGTTTTCTTCAGTTTTGTACCTATAAGCCTAAAGGGCTTATACAGAACATCTGTCAATGAATTGACGCCAAAATTCCAAGAATATGGAAGAGGTTGATGTCATATTATATTTATGTAGGTACTTATTAGGTAGTAATGGTGATGAGGACTAAGGAAAACGACATATCTTAAACGAAGACATCATTGCAGGAGTGGGGGGGGGGGATAGTTGGCCATATTCAAACAGAAAAGCAAGTAAGAAATGTTAAAGCCTTATATCAAACGACGATAAGTAAAACGAGTATTGTAAAAATAATGGTTTTGTTATGACAAATCATCTTTTTGTGTTTGTTAAATGCTCAAAATAGAACATTTACTAGTAAACAAAAATATTATTTAAAATCGGTGCCGATAGCCAGAAATCTATCCATTTCTTTGGGGCACCCAAGTGCCCCCCGTGCGTGTAACCCTATGACTTTTAGGTGCGCTTGGAATGGAGTATCAATGGAAGGGAGTCTGTTACCTACTATTTAGCAACAAATAGCAATAGTTTATAACTTAAATTACATAATTAGTGTTAATTGCGGCGTTTCCGAGATTATTCAGTAGTTAAACGTTTTCTATTAGAAAAAAATTACATTTTCAATGGATAGTAACATTATACAATGCAATATGAACGAAGGCAGTAGAAATGCAAGATAATTTTAAATTTTCAAGTACAATATTAATTATGATTTTTTCAGCTTTCTTCCATAAAACAGATGTGATAAGACAATATGACTCAATAATACTACCAAGATAAAAAAATTTGGATCCGTTTTTCATACAAATAATAACTTTGTTCAGATGTGGTAAGTCAGCGTTGTCTTTTGGTTACCCGTTACCCCTCACGCATTAAAATAACTTATATTAAGGGGTAACTAGTTAATGACGCTGTCCCTTCGTCTTAATGCAGAAAAGGTATTCCGAAGCACAATTTCTGTAAAAAAGGTTGAATACTTGTCGCATAGTCGTGACATTGTCGCCTCTTGACTGTATGTGGGAACTTAAAGCAATGCGAAATGATAGGCATGTTAATTGCCTGTGAATGATCCATTGTCAAAGTCATTTGTGGGTCTAAATTAGGCGAGTATCATAATAAAACAGTCCAACAGATTTAACGTTTCTATCAATAGCCATGTTATGAGACATCCACCGATTTGTAATAAGTAAAACAAGTTTTGACGGATTATAGTTTATGGAATTAGGTTTGGTAGATTGATAGTCTTACTATTCAAGTATTGCTTGTAGTAATTTTAGAAGATTTCTTAAGAGTTCTTTCAATATTTTTTCTCTTTCACTTGTAATATTTTAAAATCGCTGGTATTACTTTTGTATGGAATCTATTTCTTGTTCGAAAAATCGTCGAATTGTTGTGAATAGAAAGGGCTTCGATTATTCAGTGCAGTTCGTATAAATCTGACCTAAATACTACTAGACCTACTATGATGGTAAAGAGGTAGAGCATTTTCGCAATAATTTTATACTTGTATCAATCTTTGTTATTACTTATCATTTAGTGATATGTTTCATTATTTATTAACTCTCAGTTAATAAAAACATATATAGATTCCTGAATTGCTTCGATTTTATAATTTGCGCTAACTTATCGAACCATCTGTTATCGGGAAATTTTAATATGTCTAAAATAAACAGCAAGATTCGTCTATTGGATACTATAATATAGAGGATAGAGGAACATTAGGAAAAAAAACCAGCGTTTTAAAGAAAATGTTTATAATCAAATACCTAACATTAAAGACGATATACACACGTCACAATAACAAAGATACGACAAATTGAGCAAAACTTTGGTTAACAAACAAAACGTATACTTCAAGAGAATGCAGACTGAACTCAAACCAACAATTTCATACCTTAACCCAATCGAAATAGATTAAAAAATTGCACTAGCTGTTCAGAAAGCAGTCACAAGAAACAATCATAATTATCTAAAATTTTAAATGGTAACTGAAACAAGCGACAGTAGAGAAACGCTGATACCCAATCAAGTTAAAAAGGTGTCCATAACGTGAATGCTCATAGATTTAGGGTCTTTTAAACTTGATGAGGTAATAACTGCAGAGAATAGCTTAGTCTATAACCAGCTGACGGAAGGAACCGTCGATGCCAAAGAGCTCATCGTAGTTGGTAGGCTTTCCTGGTCTAAGGGCCTCGTTGGCTTTAAGGTTCTCCTGTTCCGCGAACCAGTCTTTGTATTCGTCCAGCTTCTTGACCCAGGCATCTGAAAGAAAGTGAATAATGTAAGGTTAGTTATGTACGAGCATGAGGAAATTTTCAGCCTTCAACAAACATATTGGGCTTGGTTGGTATATAATAAAGCTGAAGAGTTTGTTTATTTGTTTGAATTCGCTAATCTCTGGAATTACCAGACGGATTTGGAAAATTATTTTTGTGTATGATAGCCACATTCATGAGGAAGGCTATAGGCTATATGGGAACGGGAAATTCCTACGGAAAAACGGGATTCGTCGCGAGCAAAAGCTGGTAATTTGTAACAGTGTAGATGACTATAAAAATGTAATTAGTTCATCAGATAATTTCCAAAAAATATTAGACACTTATTTTAACGTTTGTCACGTAAACAAAAAAATTAAAACGATACAGTGCGTTGAAAACGCGTGTGACGTTACTTGTACACGTTTTACATCCACGTGACATCACAACCGCCAACTCCTGATTTTTGATGCGTTTTATCTTTGTATTTTTTTTATTTTATTTATGAATGGGCAAGCTCTTGACCTCGATCACGCCTGATGGAAAGCGATAGATGAGGTCCATGATGGAAGCGAGCGTGCCCAGAAGATGCCCTGAGGCACTGGTACTCCCACGCGTCGACGAAACACAGCAGGCTGCTTGACGCCGAACTCCGGTGGGAGGGTGGTCGCGAACCAGGCGGGCGTTAGCCCTACCACCGCAAGGGATGGATTGGTCAGTCTTTGAGTGGTTTTATTGATTTGATAAAGCAAAAATACGTGTCTAATATTTTTCGATAATCTAACTGACGGACTAAATAGAATTACCTATGTATATATTGATAGGAATCATCCCTATTGACTCTCTTTTATTTATCTGCTGTATGTATCAGCTTCACTCCCATTCAAGATTTCTTTTCGCAAAAAAGTAGCCTATAACTATCTCCGGGGTCCCATCTTTCTCAGTTCCAAAATTCTTCGAAATCGGTTCAGCGATTTAAGCGTGCAAATGTGACAAACAAACAAACTCATGATCTCTTTTTATAATATTGGTTAGGATACTAACAGAACAGGTTTTTTTAGTAAATTGAGAGTAAAAAACTAGTTGAATTTTTGCCTTCTGCGATTGTTTGAAATTTCTAACGAAACTTGAATCTACATTTTATAGTTGTGAACTTGGGTACTTACTGTGGAGGTCGTTCATGGGTCCAGCATTACCACCGTATTCTGAAGGCAGCATTTCCTTTGGAACGTATTTGTAGAGATCATTGGTGTCAGTGTGCAGGAAGATCTGAAGAGAATAGATAACGCTAATTATTAAAAATAATGAAACAATTATAATCTAAATTTACATTGAGCAACATGAGATCACTGCGTAAATGAGTGCACATCCTCATTGTACGCAATTGTATTAATTGCTGTGTGTTTTTACTTTTGATGTCTCTATATTGCGATATACTAATTCATATAGTTGCTAGAATTTGGACATGGTACTTAATTGTTCATTCAAGTCACAAGGTTCATTCAAATCACAATTATCTTACAAACTGTTTATTGCAATTAACTTTAAAAAAAGTTATTCCAAATCTAGTCTTCCGCAAGATGAAAGTCGTGCTATTATTAAATATTCATGTTGGAAGAGGCATAACAAAATTTATTTCGCTTTTGCAAGTAAGCTAAGCAAATGAGGCTAGTTAGTGTGGGCATTGGCATACCCTTTCTTTGATTTTGTCCTTGATGAAAGGCTTAACGAAGTTGACAATCTTGTCAACAAGAGGTGAGACGTTGATCACATGGACTTCCTTCAGCTTCACGGGGTAGGCTTCCTGAAAACATAAACAGACTTTGTTAATGTTGAATTTAAATATAACCCAAAATTTTTGATAGTTACCTTACAACTTTTTTTTATTTAATTTTTTTATTGAGGAATGGGCTTGCTCTTGACCTCGATCACGCCTGATGGAAAGCGATAGATGAGGTTATGATGGAGCGAGCGTGCCCGGAAGATGCTGGTTATTATGTGCTTTTAGGACATTGAACCAATTTTGAGTACTACCTACTCATCGGGAATGAAATATTCATGCAATAAAGGCAAAGGACCAGTATTTTAACTGTACATTGACTTTGTCAAAATTTGCGTCCTTAAATTTAATTTTTGTGTCATTTGTTAAAAGTACATTAAATGTAGGTCGTATTTCACTTACGGTCACATTATTTTCAAGTTCAATTATCTTCTTTTTTCATTATAGTGCAAATACATTTTTCTATGTTTCTTTAGTTACCTATATTATTTTGGCCTTTATTCGTAAATTCAGAGTAATAACAAAAACTCAAAGGTTGACTAACCTGTACACAAACTAGGAATTTCTTGACGAGTGTGGGTGTGAACTTGGCGAAGTGCGTCGGGGTTGCCACAGATGCGTCTAGAACGTAGACATCTCCTGCTACTCCTTCTTTCTCTTCTGCCAGTCTGACGTCACCCAGCATGAGAGCCAGCTTGAAGGCATCCGCTACGTTGGGAGTCTGGATGTCTTTGTCCACTCCTGTGGGAGATAAGATATTAAGCATAGCTTTTTTTTTAAGATGGGAATCATCAAACGACTCCACCCAGAACGGAAGGGAGTGTCAGTCTCTGACTGACTAAAACCCATCCGTGTAACTCAAAATGCCCTTTGCGTTCCAGGGCCACGGTGACTCTTTCGAGCAAACTTACGAGTATGATTTCGACCAGTCCTAATAAGAAACTTTAAAATTATAATACTTTCAAAACTTCGTAGCGTTACCTGATTCAATTAATGATCCAAATTTTTTTTTATTAGTGAACTGGCTGGTTTAACACGAGTGCAAATTATATACACAAACCTTTCTGGTCTATAGCTCTTTCTATTACTGATAACCCTAACCAAATGGTAGGCCTCAGATGCAATAGTGGTTACATACATTTTTTGACTTTCTTAATTTCAAAATCAGGAACAAATACACGAAGCTGCCCTGTATCGACTTCTATCGTCATCCTTTACGTTATCTAGTAATGAAAAACGGTTCATAATTTATTGTTTGGGTATCTACGAAGGGATATTAGGGAAAGGTCAATGTACTTTGTTGTTTGTTGCATAGTGAGAAACACAGAGAGGCAACGAGTTTGCTTCATACAATTTAGAGATCAGAAGATATTTATATCTGCAAAGCAGCCTTGGGATGACTGGATTAATCAAATAGTGGATGTAAAACTTGAGCAAGGGTTTCTTGTATCATCATCATCTGCCTAGCCTTTTCCCAACTATATTGGGGTTGGCTCCCAGTCAAACCGGATTCAGCTGAATACCAGTATTCTTGTATAATATTCACACGTCTCTGAAGCTGCACTATTGACGTTCAACTGATTCCATCAATGAGTAAATATTTTATTTCTATGGTTACTGACCCCTCATAACAATGACACGTCTTCCTTCTGGTGTGAGGCCTGGCAGGGGCGGCATTTGACTGGAAATAAACAACAGCAAATAAGTATGGAAATAACATAAATACCAACATATTTCAAACGGTTTTTGTATGATAAAAAAATATTTGCTTTCAAATCTTTCAAATGCGGTGATGAAACCATATTATTATCTCAGTGTTTAAAAAAATAGGTAAAACATGACGCATTGGATCTAATTTTGTATTTCTTGTTTAACATAATTGTGTACTTATTTGAAGTTCAATAACCGACTATAAATGGTGCACGGTTCATAAACGCATCGATATAAATCTGTGTTTGCATCGTTATTACGTGAGAAAATATAACGAACAAGTGGATAATTTAAGTTCTCACAATTTTACTTCCGAACTAATTTCCATAAAAAACACATTTGTTAGAAACAAAGAAAACTCCGCAAAGGAGACGGAAGCGCTGTCATATAATCTTGGGCCTGGACGTTTATGGATGAGAGTGGTATCAATCAATAGGTTATAATATATTATCAACCAATCTCTGAAAATTCAGCGGATTTTGGCAATCTGAGAGCAGAGATAGAAGAGATTTAGTATAATATTGCGCCTACATTACAACATGAAACGGAGCAATGCCCGAAAAAAAGTTTTTACTAAAAAATACACTGGCCGGTATCATCCACCTATCTTTTTTTAAATATCCTTGTCAGGAGGTATATATGTCGTGTCATAAATAAGTTCTGTCATTATGATTTGTCAGTGTTCATCAACAACAATTAATATTCTGTCAACCAAACTGCTGTTTGACATAAAAACAATCAACCTGTCTAAAGAATACGTCATTAAACTGCTAAGAAAGCGACATTGTTGTGCAGGTTATTCGTGACCTAAACTATTTTTTTAGATGACTCGTCTTCTAGACAGTGAATTGTGCAATTTTTTGTATTTTGAAATAGAAAATATTAACTAATTTTTTAAACCAAATCTCAACTCATTACATTTGGGCCCATTAGTTTCTGTCTCCTTTTAAACACAACCCTTGGATTATAAAACACGTAAGAAATCTTATAATTACATGTAATCACAACGTCATGGATGAAATAATTAGAAAATCTTTTCATTGTTTCAAATTTTTTCCACACTTGTTTCAGAGGATATAAATACTAAGTTTATTACAGCAATTCTATAAGATTGTCGCTAATTATGAAGATACGCACACATTGGACTATTTTCAGTAGGCACTTAGTTTATACTGTGATTATAAATCCTCATTTTATTCAAATTGATGAATAATTTGTGGAGAACCACATGAGTAGTTATTACCCTCAGGTTAAGGATGTTGTAGAAGAATTTGATGCTAATGATTCGAATATGACCGACGACCAGGATTTATTTGGTGAGTCATCAAAGACTGCGGGTCTTGAACTTGGGAGAGAAAGAACAATTGAAGAGGGAAAAAATAGATTAGGTTGGCGAGCATTATATTTAGAAATTTAAATAGACTTAAAAACATATGAAAGAGGGAATAGAATTGAATAGAAAAACATATAGACGGAAAGACGACAAGCCAACCAGGTGAAATGGCCTATACGAAGATCTGACTGACCAATGACCATGTTAAGTAAGATATTGCTGGGCCATAAGATCTTCAACGTAGTAAAGAGATATAATCTATGGTGATGAACTCGCTTCAGAAATGGCGGGAGATTATCTAAAAAGTTCATAGCGCTCAACAGTGTGCAAACATTTGAAGAAAACGAGGGAAAACATAAGACAAAACAAACATTCCAAAACTGTGTGCCAAAACATGTTTATTTGTAACACTTACACAATATTTAAAATCTCCTGTAGCTCGGGGCGGTTGACGTCACGGTCGTTGAAGAACTCTGGGACAGCAGCACGCATGGTGAAGTACATGTCCAGTTTACGCTTGGTCTTCTCCAGAGAGAACTTGCAACCACGGAGAAAAGTCATGATACGCTGGTCATCTGGTGATAAGAAAAGGAAGATTTGAGAACAAATAAAACATTACACCATATCTCAGGATGCTCAGTTTCAACGTTATTATGACATCACTCCTGTGCTGGCGTTATTGAATAGTGAGACAGAGATAAAAGAGGGGCTAGCCTATTGCTATTTAACGGGCACCGGGTGAAAGACGAAAAAATCCGCATATCCAAAAACACTTCGCCCGACCTGCAATTTGAATCTACTAATAATTCAACAAATATTCAATTAGTTGAAAGGTAGAAAGTTGAGTTACTTTTTACGAGATGGGTATGATAATGTGCTTTTTGGGTTAAGATTTAAAGATGTGGCGAAATTTGGATTTTTGTAGGAGTTAAATTAACCACAAACATTATGAGTACATTTCGGCATGTCCTAGAGCCGAAAATTGATAGACAGTCATGTGACATACACCAAACCGCACTAGGTCCGCGATATGGTGTTACTTATAGGTAGACAATGTACACCTCTGCCTTACCGTTGTAATGTTACGTTAAGTACACCAATTTTGACTTTCTATATTCAATTAATTTATTTGTAAAATGATTATCTCAAACTTATTGATTGAATCAAGATCTATTTCTTTATTATATACATGGTTAATTGAGGAGTGTGGCTTACCAAACTCATCGGGTAGATGGGGCTCCTTCTTCAGCCACTCCTTGATGTGTGCCAGGTCAGCCTCCTTGGTGTCCGCCTTCTCATTCAGCTCCTCGCGGATCTTCTGCCACATCTCTCCTGCTGGCTGTTCGAGCGTCATCTTGGCTGCTTCGACTGGTCCTGAGGATAAAAGAGGGTTTGGTTAATCATAGCAGGTGGCGTTTTGTAGCTTCTATACTCTTATGAAGAAAAAGGTTTACTCGTAAAGTTTATGACGGATCACTACAGCATGATATAAAATATGATGTTTTCTTGAAAGGCTTGAATTTAGAAACAAAGTCTTTGAATCTTTAGTCCCTTTCGAATGGTCATCACAATGCACATTTGGTAAGTACACCTTTTTCTTTGCCCTTTAGAGCTTTACTACATAAACAAAGAACACTTGGCTAAATTATCTCTCTAAAGGATTGATGACGTCATTAATTTATTGTTAGGTACTCGTGGTCATATTAATCGGCTACGTAATTCCAAGGACAGAGGGACACCTTTTTTATGGATGGGAAATCATCAAATGAATCCTTCCGCTCTGGGTGGACCGGGAGGGAGTATCAGACTCTTACTGACTAAACCCATCCGTGTTCCTTCTTCCTTCCCTTTGCGTTTCAGGGCCGCGGTGACTCACATAGGAACTAATGAATAAGTTATATTTTCGTGAGGATCTTTTACTGTTTGTCCTTTGAAAAATATTCATTTCTATTAGGTACCTACATTTTTATGGGAACTACTTAAATTATTTTTGTGCTTACAGGTAAGGAGTATTTTCCTTGCCAGAGTCTGTGTTTCCTGAAGACTGACAGCCAAGGTTTTAAGAAGACGAGAAGAGAAGACAAGAGTGAAAAGTTTCCTTCTTGATCAGCGTGCTGTATCTTATCTTCGACCATCATTACATAGCCCTTACTTTGTAGTTCAGGTGTATTATTTGATGTTTTCAGATACATGTAAGTACCTACAGTCAATATCCATTAAAAATGTTCAGTTTTAGTCCCGGCCTTGCGATGTCATTCAGAAGCTCACTGTTATCGTTTAGTATAATAAGTACATGTTTTTGTACGACAGACGACTACATTTTTACTCACATTCGTAAAAAGTCAGGTTCCACCGGTTGCCAAATCTACCTCAATAATCTACCACACAGTAACAGCTAAACACATGGGGTCATCGACATAATTGCCCAGTACAATGAGCAATAAGTCTGTTTATATGGTCGCATGACCCTGTCTCTACTTTGTTGAGCTCACCAGTTCACAACATGGTCTTAGTTTGGACAACATGTTGTAATTAGCAAGGACGAACGTCCAGACAGGTAGTGAAAAGTAGATGTTAGGAAAGGATTATTGGAGTGAAAACTTCCTTAGCGGCGTTGTGCACTTTTGGGATGGGTATAAAATGTTAAACTTGCGTCAGGACACGTGACCTGATCGAAAATTCGTAAGACGGATAATATAATATAAATTGTCATGTTTGTGTACGATAGCGCAATAAATGAATATTGTATTTAACCACATAAATGATAGTACTTTTATACCTACTGATAAAATAAAGCAATTCGTGCGAAATTATTCCCTAACCATTCCAAAATATTTAAAAATGCACAATGTTAATGTTCAAGTTTTCACTTCTTTCGGCACTTCCGGAGTACTACCCGTTGTTTTTTTTTCTTTTTATTTTGTGTCTGCTTTACTGATTTGCATGAGGGCGAATTAGGATTTTAGGTTTACGGAGGTAATTTTATGATGTAATTTGAAGACGCTTTGGCTTTGAAGGAGCTCGTGGCTAAATAATAACAGCCGCACGGGTCGATCTTCAAGGTTAAGCAACGCTTTCCGAGGTCGGCCTGTGGATTGGTGACCATCTTAAGATGCCGAGATTCCTCTGTGCCTCGGAAAGCACGTTAGTAGATTTTTTACAGTCGTTACGGATTGTTAGAAGCGGAAAATCTGACTCTAGTCTTGCGAAGAAGTACCGTGTTACCCAGTTAATGGGTTGTGGAGGTCTGGTAGGCGACCACTCCCCGCAAAATACTGGTATTCAGCTGAATCTGGTTTGACTGGAAGCCAACCCCAATAAAGTTAAGAAAAGGCTAGGCAGATGATGATTTTGTAGACGCTTTGGATTTTATTATCTGAATCAAATGGAATAGGTATTTGAATTAGCCTAAGTTCTTATTGAAATGGCCGTGTTTTGAATGGGTAGGCAGTAGGTATTCATGTTAAAAAGCATTGCGAGGTTTGTACGAATGAAGCTTCTTAATAAAGAAGTTTTTTAGACGATTCTTCAATTGATTTGATTTTGTTGAAACAATATGAAAATACGCTGCGGACAATAACAATCTTCATAAATAATTTTTTAGGCGATCGAGGAGAGCGAGTTTGCTAGACCGTAGACAAACGAGTAGAAACTGTATCTAAATCACCCATGGACAGTTGAAGCCATAAAAAGAAACCACAGCCTCATGAAAAAGTGAGAGAGAAAGCAACGAAATTCAACACCGCAACATAAAAATGTCTAAACTCGTTTTCGTGAAAACAAAATAGGTAAAGTATGACTTTTACTTTGTAAAAAAATATCTTTAGTGTTCTGTAACTGCGTTATATGTACCGTAACGGTTTTCATGCTACGAAAAAAGCAATTTAATGAGTTTTTAACAAACTTTCACCGTTTGGTTGAGCAATGCCCTCGCGTCTCGTGTGGTCACGATGTGCCGCTCTGTTTCTTCTTCGTAATTGGTAATTTCCATGCACATACTGACATGCAAGCCTAATTAATAAATAAAAAGCGCATTCTACTTCACCAACAATTTAGGTGACAACGCCATCTATTGCAAATACATCAAACTAAGTTCAAAGGATGAAAGAACCTCTTTGGAGATGAAGGTGTTGTAGTTCTAGGTAAGAATTATAGATGGCGCTGTACTTAATTTGTTCTAATCAATTAATTTATTAAGAGACAGGTTTTAGGTTATGCTTAAGTATGACAAAATATTACGTTCGTCGCATATCTACTGATAGAAAGTAATACACACGTACGAACGTTTCATTGCAACAGCTCCTAAAAAAGAACCAATCCAAACGAAGTTTTTTGATTACGTAAGGTAGGGCCATAACAAGGACCATTTGGAAAAGTCGGAGCTGGTGATCAATTGAGGAATATTTTTTCTGATCAGCAAACATTTATTTAAAATTGAAGCCTTTACCAAGGATAAACTCAGCATTAATTTCTACGTTAAGTGTTACAAAAACATAAAACTACCCACAATTTAAAACCAAAATAGAAGAAACGAACCTTTGCGACATCAGAATTGATTTGAGTCATAACAAAGCATGTCTAAATGATTGCAAGATCGTTAAAATCGAACTTGGCAATGAATTACCAGACTTTTTGCAAAGTTTTATGAACTATCAGTCATGGTCATTATTTTAATTGATTATCTAGATAGGTAACTACTTGTAGACTAAATAAACTATCTAAAATAACATTATCTAGCTAGAGCTTTTTGTTTTTAGTCCGGTTAAGGAGTTAATATCCCATGTGTGTTAACTTGCTAGTGGTCATACCTAAAAAAAAATAGCTAGCTAGCTTTAAATATTTATTTATTTTACAAATAAATAAATATTTAAAGCTCTCTACCTATTTTTTTATATATAGTATGAGATGTTCTCCTGAAGTACTATGACGTCATGCAGGAGATAGTGCTATGCATCTGGTATGGCTCTGTCTCCCTCCCACACCAGCGACACGATGGTCTAAGACGTCATAGTAGTAGTAGGGGCCCCTGATAAGAAAACAGAACTACGAAAATTATTTCAGTCATTGAGAGCCTAGCTAATTTAATTAGTCTGTGGTACTCTGTCGCTGAATGAGTACCTACTGAACAAAACTGCAGAATTCCTGGAGGACAAACAGCCCATGAGAGTAGGGTGGCGAAAAATAGGTAGTGTTTGCTGATCAATCAGTGAAAAAAATGTTTCGTACTTAATTACGAAAGCAGAAAAGAGGCTAAAGCAAAATGTGGATTTTTTTTAAAATGATTTAAAATATATAGCTTACATATGAAGGTACAGTTATGCACATAAAGTTGCAACAATCTGTCAAATTTCTTCAATGGATTTTCAACTTTATCGCTAAAACATTAGGTTCAAGGTAGATTGGGAAATTTTACAGTTTGGGGCAGTTTTATGTGCTCTCGTCTGTACCTAGTTAACTATTTGTGAAGGTATACTGAGCATAGAGGCCACTTTTTTAAAAAAATACTAGATTAAATAAGTAGGTAAACTTTTGTTTAGAAATACCAAAGTGTACAAAATAGTCTAGTCAAAGAGCCTCGTATTACCGCTAGGCACGCCTTTCATTCAGATGATTTCTTTCAATCACTTTCAAAATAATTGCATCCATCACTAACGGTGCTAGTACCGTTGGCAACACAATTGCAGACAAGTGCCTGTAGTTAGGGTTGCTACGTGATTTTTTTGGGTTTATTTTTACTCGAGTGTGTCTGGTCGGGAGACCGTTAGGTTATGAACGTGATTTAGACTGAAAGAAAAAGCTTTATTACTATTTCAATTTGTTATGATATTTACCATTTTTTTTAGGCTTAGCCCCAGTATTATGCATAAGAGCTAAACGTGATTGGTCAAATAGAATAACCCATGCAGGATTAAAATTGTGATTTAATTTACCCAAAATGGGAACTTATACTTTTGTACATATTAACAATATTCTGTATATTTGTTTCGACTTCTTTGAATAGATTTTAATCAGTAATAATATTTTTTACTTCAGGACTACTGCAAAATTTAATAACTATTAAGGTAAAACATAATAGCTACCTGTTGTGGACCCATGTCAACTCAAATAAATTAAATCACAAAAAATAACGAATTAAAAGATTCACATATCACTCGTGACACTTTGACGGCTACCTCGGTCCACATGCGGTCTACCTATCCTAATCTAACCTAAGTTCCAAATTCAAACAAAATTTTCCTATGACAGCCACAACTCCATTGCGATTGACAGCATGACAGCCCTACTTACAGCAACAATGGCAGCCAATTCAACGGCGGGATGTACGGAAGTCACGTGCTTCTCGCTTCATTCGTTTAGTTTTTATTACAGGCGTGATGATTGGATGGTAGATCCAGCACCCAGCTATTACACGATTCTACAATGGTAATAGTTCTGAGCTTGAGGTTTATTTTTTGTTAAAAATTTTAAAACGGTGAAAGATTTTTTTTGCTAACGGTACTTGGTTTTTTGTTTATGATTTTTTGTTGAGATTTAAGATTTGGATTTTAGCTTGAAGGTATTTTTTGTTAATATTTTACTTATAAGAGCAGGCTTTTTTTTTTTTTTTTTTTGGATGGGAAATCATCAAATGACCCCTCCCGCTCTGGGTTGAGCGGCAGGGAGTGTCAGACTTCTACTGACTAAAACCCACCCATGCTCCTCTTAGTGCCTTTTACGTTCCAGGGCCGCGGTAACTCTTTCGAACAAATCCGCAACCCTGGTAGGCACTGGCCCTATCGGGCCCCTACTCCTATGCTGACATCTCTTTGAGGCGCGCGTGGAACACAACGCGCCGTCGGCTTGGGTCTGGCTTTAATCGGGCAGCGAGCCATCCAACGCTCGCCGTCCGCAGACCTGCACCTACGGTGGCCGGGAATCGCCAAGCGACTCCCGACGCCCGGTGCGTCTCCCTATGCCGCGGCGGCTGGGGCGTGAGGGTTGTCTCTCCCTCACGCGGCCCGCCTCCTCCTTCACTAGCATTACTGCTTCGCAGAAGGAGGTGACGGCTTCCCATGCCTCCTCGCTCCGGACCATGGATTGAACCAGGGCCGGACGCGAGAGGTCGCCGCCGCCGATCGCCTCGACGAGGACACGGCGCTGCTCCGCCCATGCGGGGCAGGCCTCCACCGTATGCTCCACCGTGTCCTCCGGTATAAGAGCAGGCTAGGGATTAAATTCAGTGGTAGAATAGGATGAAGTTAGTGTCTTTATACTTCGGTAAAAATAGAGTTAGTAAAAACAGGTATTTCGGATGAGTCAATGGATTTATAATTTTCACTTGTTCTCACTTCCATATATCTCATTTCCATATTTTTTTGGCATAACTAAACATTAATTTATTCTGAAGTTTTAAGAACATAAAGTACTAGGCTTAAGTGAGAACTTAAACAAACAGTGCCAATTTGTTTGACAAAACTGGATTTTATTCACTGGTCTATTACACACAGTTCATTCAACAGCTCATCCTAGAATGTATGTTCTAAAAGAGAAAATGCAGTTTGCTCACATTTTAACATCTAAATAAGATCTGCAAGTTTTTACAAAACATTCTGAAGGGCGTCACTCTTTCGTTTTCCTTCTTCTAGAAACCATACCAAAGAGCATTACGGATCATGTACCTGAGTACAATCTCTTGACTATGTCCAAACATTTTGCCTAAATCTTCAATCTTTGCTTCATTTTTCTCTCAATCCACATCTGCCTGCCTAGACTTTTCCCAACTACATTGGGGTCGGCTTCTAGTCAAACCGTATTCAGCTGAATACCATTATTTTATATGGAGCGACTGTCTATCTGGCCTCCACAACCCAGTAACTGGGTAACACGGTTTTTTTTGGCAATACTTGTGTCAGATTTTTTGGCTTCTGAATATCCGTAACGAATGTCGGGACCAACGGCTTAACGTGCTTTCCGAGACACGAAGGAGTCTCGGTATGTTAAGATGGTCACCCATCCACAGACCGACCTCAGCAAGTGTTGCTTAACCTCCTCAATCCACATAATTCTTCCGAAATAATGTGTGAGCGTGAAATCATGTAAATAAACTACTATAAGATAGAGATAATCTCGTAGCCTACTTTTGTTCTCAATTAAATTAAACTTAATACTGCCTTCACAACTGTAATAATATTATTATAGTACTTTTCTTTTTTTTTTACGTAATTATGAAACAAATTATGTGTCTGTTACATTGCAAAGGTATGTTATGACTATGGCTATGTTGTTAACTCATGTAATTTTAAAGTACTTATAAGATGTCACATTATCAAGTTAGTGCTTCGCCGCACAACAGTTTAAATTATTAAAAAAAGCCTATTTAAAGAGCGACCAAATACGAGCTGTAATTATCGCTAGTAATATTTATAATAATTTTATCTACACTCACAACGTAATGTTCCAAATATGAGTTCAAAAACGAATGCATAAATACATACTTTTTTTTTGTGGATAGGTAAAATTAAAAAAAAAAAACCATTACAGTTCAACATTTTCCTTCGATTTTTAAACAACTGCATCATAAAATAACTTTTTAATTTTTATAGCACACTTTTTCTTTTTAATTTTTGGCGCGGGCTCATTGACTTAAGTCAATGAGCCAGCTTTTATCTTTGTCTATGTTTGAGCGCGCTGCGCAGTCATTCGAATACGCAAGTCGCAATGAGAATATCCGCCATATTGGAATTAACTATTTTTCCACTTATTTTATTTCAACTGTATGAGTAAAGATAAAATAGTGTATGCAACGGCATATAATTAGGTATTAAAACACTCGTGTGATGCTATTATCACACTCGGCTACGCCTCGTGTGATAAACCCACACTCGTGTTTTAATAACCCTTTTTATATGGTCGTTGCATAAACTACTATTATATTATAGTAGGGAACTGTAATATAAAATTATTATAAATATGCGAAAGCAAATCTGTCTGTCTGTTACGCTTTCACGCTCAAACGGCTGAACGAGTCGTCACGAAATTTGGCAGTTACATAGCCTGGGATATGGTGAAGGACATAGGACACTTTTATGCACGATAATCGATACCCACGCGGGCGGAGCCGCGGGCAAAAGTCAGTATATAATAAAAATGACGCTAAGGGTTTTCTCGTTAACTACATATTGAAGCAAGGATGATCTGGTTTATCAGGTTGAACTGGAAGCCAACCTTGATTGGTCCGTGTAAGTCAGAGAATACAGGTTAGTGAAATTGCTTTAAGCAAGGGGTCTTTGAATCCCGGTTATGATAGATAGTCTTTTGTTGTTAAAGTTATTCAAGTATTCCTACTTGATGGCTCAAGTGGGAACAAAATCAAATGCAGATCGTATTAAGGCCCATTACATGGGATTTAAATGTAACTGGCGAAAATGGGGTCACCTTTTAGGTTCTCTGTCTATGTATATTTTGCATTCCGAAAGGTTAAATAGGTGGCCCTATTTACCCAGATTGTTATACAGGGTGTTCGAGAAATGTGAGGTCATATTTAAGGGTAATATTGGGTAGCTGATATACATAACGGAAAAAATATAAAAATGTGACTTTAAAAAAAAATCGAACACTAATAAAAACGACTATAATAAGTTCCGACGAAATGACTTTTCAAGCAGTCTGGTGCAGTTGGTGACATCAAATCTGTGATTGGACTAAAGTAAATGCCACCAACTGTAACACTGCTTGAAAAGTCATTTCTTCGGAACTTTTAGTCATTCATTCAGGAAGAATTTTATGAAAAAAAAATTTTGCTTTTTTGTTCTGCAATTTTTTCCTTAATGAATACCAGCTACCTAACGTCACCATTGAATATGACCACGCATTTTGGAACACCTGCAAAGGTACCATTGTTTCATTGTCTAAATCTACTTATTGTTAACTCATATTTCCAAATATACTGTTTTGAATTTTTGAGCCTCTGTCTAACCCTAAAGGATACACACAAGACAGGTATTAGGCTAAGTGGAATCAAAGGTACCTAGCATGTTAAGGACAATAAGAAACACATTGGTAATTTCCTATTGCTGAACTAAAATTCTTGAAATGAAAAACATTAGGTTATCTTTCATCACTAACGACGTTGAGGTATATGTAGTTACAATTAATTGGAACATCAGTCGAAAATGTCATTTAAATGCGTTTTTCGATCAATCGTTAGCTTGGTCAATGGTCACAAATAACCTTTAGTTTATACCTAACAATTTATTGATCGAAAAATGCATTAAAATTTAAACACAATTTTTGACTTCTGGTTATGCCCTAAATTTGAACCTAGACTAGTAAATACCCCGTTCTCTATCGACTCTTCTACGACCAAGCATGATAGTGGAATAATGGAAGAATTATGTATTTTATTTCAACACGTTTGATTGGTATGTCATGTATGTATGATTGTGTGTACATTTGAGAAAGCCAATAATATCTCGAGCATTTCATTTCTCTCTGCAGTTCTAAAGCTTGGTTCATATAGTTTGCTCCAATTGTTTAGTTAATTAGAGCACAGTCCGTAGCAATGGATTATGTATTGCAAAAAATCATTATGTGATACTGTAAAAAATATTATAACACTGACCCTTTTTAATTATAAACAGTAAAATTGTATTTAAAAAAAATCTGGAAGTTTTGATCCGATAGCTAAAAAATAAGTAATACAATTTTATACACCATTGCTGAATATCATAGGATAAAATGTTTTGTATTAAAACCAGAAATTATTGCCTAAAAGGGCAGAAGCTATTGCACATTGTAAGGCACAAAATGTTTGTCCTAGCATTAGCAGCATTTAAGTAATCCAAGTTCCTGAAGACCAGAAACATGTCTTAGTACTATTAGGGCAAGAACTGTGAGCGCACAAGATTCACATGTACCAGCGGACTAGAAACATGCCGAAGTATTTCCTGAACTAGAATTGCAAGTGGTCAAGATTCACAATTTACCAGGATACCATAATCATGCAGATGTATTACTTTATTGTTTTAAAATTTTAATGTGAAAACAATAAAGTAAGCCATCAATTATTAAATAACAGTAAGTCCGGTGTAAGCTCGGCTTTAGTGCAATTTCTCCGCAAAGCCATTGACCGCTCGGTAAGAGGCGAGTACAGGCAACCGAGAGATTTTCATCTCCGTTTACTACAAAACCGGATAACTGTTGTTTGTTTTAAACACTTAGCTTTAGCCGTAATTTTAAGGCCTTTGTGATCTAATGAAGCTTGTTTATTGTATTGACAGTGATTGTGAGGTCTGTTCAGTATTTTTGGGGTTTGTTCATATATATTGATAATTTAATGACAAATAACGTTTTTTTTTATTTTTAGTCTTTTGTTTTTTTTTTCTTTTTTTTGATATTTTAATGCTTCGGAATTGGTCTAATTTTGATTTAGGAATTAAGTAAGAAATGAAGATAAGTGTATAAGATTTTGCAGGCTTCAAGATAATATATTTTGTGTTCCATTTTTGAAATGCTTTGTAATACCTACCGTGGAGATTTTATCTTCTTGAGATTGATACAACTTTTATAAAAAAAAAAATGTTGATTTGACCATTATATTAAACTTCGATGGAATAGTAATTTCAGTCTTTCTTTATTTTTAACTGACTTCGGCTTCTACCAACTACCCTACTTTCTTAAACCACAGACCACCTTACCAACACCACATCCAGACACTTTCCACACACTACGAAATAAAACCTATTTTTTTTAATTATTTTTTAGAAATATAAATAATTCAAATCAAATCACCTTGGAATTGGAAAATTAAGTCACAAGCCAAAGTCTCTACTATGAACACACCGGCACTTTGTCGTAACGTGTTTAAGGCTTTACTGTCACTTTAGGTACCAAAAAGTTTGTACTTGCAAGCGCGGTACTCGCGCTAACCCGAATGGAGCGGGACTTGCGCGGGCGCAGGTTTTATCATTTCGTTACGGGGCGTAAGCAAGGTGGTGTGGAGGGATGGCTTCGGTGTTCCGATGGTGAGGAGTTGGTGGCAGTGGTAGCGGATGGGTCGAAATTGTTGATAGTTATTGTTCGTGTCCCTGTCAGTAATTTAATGTTTTTTGAACCAATGATGAAGATGAGATGAACAACTTGTGCAACAAGAATAATGAATTCATCGTTCTTCACTGTATGTTTAAAGCCTGAAAAAACAGATTTTCATCCGTGCACTCAAAGTAAGGTTCAGTTGAAAACCAGCGTCAAGCAACTTTTAGTTTTCTCACATTTTGCTGAACGTTTTCTCACGGGTACGCCAAACAGGTTCACTATTTGGCGTAGCCGTGAGACACACAATGTTATTTTTAATAAATTAAGTTTCCTTATATTTTGTTTCAATACTGAGTTTATCTTTTAGTGCCGGTTTAAATTGTTTTCTTTCTTATTTCTGTATGCATACAAAAGGCCCAAAATCATGTGGGCAATAGTATAGTTTATGATACAGCTCCATATCGATAACAGATAAATACTAATGCTTTGCGTGCACAAAGGTTAAGGATTGACAGGAGAAAACCTCAATTCAGTTACCTAATTTTTAGTTTTTGTACGAAAGTTGCAAAAAAGTTTCTAAAACTTTTAGTTGTGAGAAATTTTACGAAAACTAAATATAGGAGTAATGCTTGTTCTGAAGGGGATTCACGTAACAAAAGAATTCTATCATTTCATAACTACATACTCGTGTATTTATGATTGTACACATTATTCCTTTGTGTCTACAAAAAATAATACCACATAATCAAAACTTGAACACAACTAATTTGTGTTGCCAAATAAAAATGTCTGGTTTTTGCTCGTAATTTCAAAGATTATAAACCCGCGTTCAGTCTGACCACACCTCAACGAGGGTGACCGAGAAATTATGAGTCATCGAGTCGGAGATACTCAAAAGAAAAGTAAAGCAATCGCGTGATTTTATCTCGGACTCTGCTTACAATAAGTTGTAGTTTTATATCATTCTATTATTGTTGTAGGAATTCGTGAGTAAATAGGAGACACGTGGTTGCTGCATTTAATATGTCTTTAATATTAAACACGAAGAGCCTTCCCCGCTTTGAAATTATCTATTCTGCTTACCGCTTCCCATTGGACATAAGATACGCCACAATACGCTCTTACGTCTACCACATCCAGTATGATATAAAATCTTCTCATCATGTTAAACCTTGGTGATTGGACTTTTTAGTGGAAAAATTATCTTAGTACAGTTCACGGTTTTTCTGGGTACTTAGTCAGTGGGTTTTATAAATTACTAGCTTTTGCCCACGGCTCCGCCCGAGTCGATGTATCGCGTAAAAAGTAGGACGTCCTTCTCCATATCCCAGTCTATATATTTGCCAAATTTCATAACGATTTGTTCAGCCGTGAAAGCGTAACAGACAGACATAGTTATTTCTGCATTTATAATATTAAGTAGGGATAATAATATGTCGCTTGATCACAATCCCAATTTTTTTCCAACTCCTCCACTCTGGGCGAAGCGGAAGGGAATGTCAGGCTTTTACTGACTAAAACCCATCCGTACAATTAATGCCTTTTGCGTTCCAGGGCCGCGGTGGAACACGCTTGCCTTTTTTTTCTCAGGATGGGAAATCATCAAATGACCCCTCCCGCTCTGGGTGGAGCGGTAGGGAGTGTCAGACTTTTACTGACTAAAACCCACCCATGCTCCTCCTAGTGCCTTTCTTTCCAGGGCCGCGGTAACTCTTTCGAACATATTCCGCAAGGAACACGCTTGCCTAGGAGTAGCCTATTTACTCTTGATTAACAGACGCCAAGACTCTAGTATTACTCGTATATTATCTGTACGCTCAAGTTGTAGCTTTTAGGAAACACAAACTGTGGCAGGGAATTTCATTGCTTCGCTCCGTTGCTTCAGGTAAAATAGTATCAGTCTCAACCAGGGCTGGTTATACTGTAATGTGATCACAACCGGGGGAAAAAAATCATACCGCTCAAGCACCGGCAACACACCGGTGTGCGCCGAATTAATCGCGAACTTAATGTTTATTTACCAATTACATAAGATTTATTTTTTATTTGGGAATTTTCACATGTCAGGGCTGGGGCGGTTAAATTCATTTTATTAAACTCAAGAGTGAATAGGTTACTTCTAGGCAAGCTCCATCTTCGACCACATCATTGCTTACCATCAGGTAAGATTGTGGTCAAGCGCGTGCCTATCAATTAAAAACAAATGTTTTTATTTAGAAAAACATTATAAAAAAATTAGGCATCTTACGTGGTTCCCATCAGCAAAGAGCCATTGTAAGCGCATGCCGCATAAAAAAATGTTTGTATATTATGTGGAAAATATCGTTTATCGTTCATTGTCTCACTTTGTTGTTTAAGTTGAATGGAGTATGTAACTGCTTGTTTTCCCAAATAATAAAATAATGTAAATATACCGGCCAAGTGCGAGTCAAACTCGCACGAAGGCTTCCGTACCATTATCCGTATAAAATTTCAACTGTCTAGCTATCACGGTTCATGTGATACAGCCCGTAGACAGACAAACAGACGGACAGCGGAGTCTTAGTAATAGGGTACCGTTTTTACCCTTTGGGTACGGAACCCTGAAAAAGGGCCATCTCTTTTTACAAACCCAAACGCAAATTGAGATTATATATGTTGAGGCTACTCTCAACATAATTATCTCAATTTGCGTTTGTGTTTGTTTGCTGCGTTTTGTATGCTGATCCCATTTTAGAGTAAACTTAAAGTAAAGCGAACGAAGCCGGGGGAAAAAGTTACTAATTAATAATTACCTAACATCGGAAATTAACGCTTGTGTTCCTTAAATCCGGTAAAACACCAATTAACTAATTATTAGTTAGCTAAGCGAGTAATGTGCGAGTCAAGTATTTAGGTTCTAGTCATTCATAAAATTTCACACCGATCCTTATAAATATTCAGTTTCCAGTAATCGTTTTCGTTACATAAAATATTTCAGTCGATAATTCACCAATTAATGTGCATAGCTTGAATACTTGACTTGAAAATTTAAGAGCCTTTTGTAGTCACGCATTCAGTGGTTTTTGCTTAGCTGTAAACATAAATATGAGTAGTTTTAAAATAAAACTATTCAAGAATGTGCAGTGCAAGCGTACAATAGAAAAGACATCAACGCGTTTTTTTCTAAAAATTTTACATGAAAATAATAATGATGGCTGTTTTCCTGTCTAAATGAATATTTTGTTGCAGGTATTTGAATTTTAAAAGTATAAATGAGTTTATAATGTTTTACCTTCTCTAGCAGAGAGGGTGTTATTGGATTAAATCAAGAAGAAATTTGGTGACGATGACATAAAATATTCTCGTAATATTTTGTCAGTGCTTTTTCGAAAGTTATTTCATTTGACATATTTTCATTTTAAGCATAATTGTATATAGTTAGGTTTAGTAGATAAAGTTAGTTAAGTTATTTATGCACATTTATTGATTACCTAAAATAAAACACATAAAGACAAAAAAAAACATAATTTACATTGTACTTCGGTGAGTGTGCCCAAGAACTCCACGACCTCATCCCACCGGCCCCCTTCTACCATCGGACATCCAGACGCACTGCATCTTACCATCCCTACCTTGTAGCTATTCCACCAATTCGCACTAAGCGTTTCCAAACGTCTTTTATAATGCGCACAGCAAAGGAGTGGAACTCTCTGCCTGCGTCTGTGTTTCCAAAAGCTTACAACCCTAATTTCTTCAAAGTTAGAGTGAACAGGCTCCTTCTGGGTAAGCTCGCTCCATCGTAGACTTTGTCTCTGTCATATCTGACATTGACTAGAGTCAAGAGCAAACCCATCACCAATAAAAAAAAAAAAAAGTACTTTTCTACAATATTGGTAACTCGAATTTCTTGTTTACACTTTTCTTACAATGTTTTATATTGTGGTTGTCTGTAAGTGTTGCAGTACTAAATTAATTTATTTCGTTATTGTTACAGTATATGCAATTTTGACGATCTTAATCAATAAATAAATAAATATCTAATATCTTATTGAGTAGTTGTCATGATTAACTATACGTAGCCCACATGTACCTAAAATCTTTGGTTACAACTTCATCATCTGCCTAGCCTTTTCCCAACTATATTGGAGTCGGCTTCCAGTTAAACCGAATTCAGCTGAATACCAGTATTTTACGCGGAGCGGTTGCCTACCAGACCTGCACAACCCATTAACTGGGGAACGCGATAGTTCTTGGCAAGACTGGAGTCAAATTTACTGGTTCCTGACAATCCGTAACGACTGCCAAAGATCCACAAATGAAAGCCGGGATCAACGGCTTAGCGTGATTTCCGAGGCACGGAGCAGTCTCGGTATGTAAAGATGGTCACCCATCCACAGACCGACCTCGGCAAACGTTGCTTAACTTTGAAGAAGATAAAGGTGTACAATTACTTAACTTAGTATTCATAGGCGTACTGTTTTAAGTCATAAATTAATTTTAAATTGTTGCAATCTACTCGTTTAAAGAAATAAAAAAAATATAAAGTCATGTTTCTTTATTTTAGGCAGCTTTGTTAAACTATGTTTAGTATCATAGCAGCGTAACGCATAAAAAATGGTGAAAGCGCGCATTATTTTAAATTACTGTCCGTGCAAAAATAAAATTGCCTGTAAATTATACTTGTCAAACTTTATTTATAAGGTTTGGTAAGTTGGTAGTGTGAATGCGCAATTTTCTATAGATCAGACGGCCAAATCTTCTAATTTTTAAGCAACGTTCGCATGCGCATCCCATTCGCAATCTGACAAAAAAGCCTTCATTTCTATATATTTTTGACAGATTGCGACTGACATGCGGACGCAAATGTTGCTTAAACATTAGTAGAATAGTCACTTTGTTGAAGATGGTAATTTCAAAATAACTATTAAAAGACGCAATCATATTGGTGTTAGTGGCTTCGCAAGCGCGGCTGCCGAGCATGGGGTCCTGGTTACGATTCCCAGGTCAGGATAGCAGTGCTATTGAGTTCTTCAGTTCATTTGTCAGTAGCAGCCCGGAGTTGTGAGGTTCTAGTTGGTGCTTCGAAAATCATTGAAACCGTTCGTCCTGATTCCTCATGAGTCACAGTAAGAGTAAAGGAACAGGGTGTTCACTTGTGTTTGCGTACATACTCGTGAAGTATAATATCAGCTGCGTACTTGGCTATTCTCCGTTAGGATTTGTCATCGGTATTGAAAATCAATTCGGAGGACCACTCTATGGGTACAAAAGTTGAAATATTTGCCTTCTAACCTCAGACAGGCACGATCTTAAACGTATGTGTTGTATACGACGCCAACCCAACGTATTTAGATTAACTACAAGTTGTTATGTTTTTAATATATATTCGTGTGTATATCTTCTATAGGCCTTTTTTGCCTGACAGTAGTCAGATAACCATAGAAAAAGTTATCGTATTTTATAGAGCCGTATCGAGGAGTACTGCCTTCTGTATCAGGCCCTTTACCCAACTGCGTAACGCCAGCTTGGACAGGCGGTCGTCGAAGCTTCTGGCTATTAAGCCATTGGCCGTAACGACCATCGACACAATGATAGCCGAGTCCACATTCCACTTGTCGACAACCTTGTGGGCTAAGTCGAGATACTTAATTTGTTTCTCTTTCTCAACTTTAGGAGTAACAAGCAGACAGACAGAGTTTATTTATTTATTTATACTTTACGCACACAAATGTACAGAGGTGGAATTAATGCCTTAGGAATTTTCTACCAGTCAACCTTTGAGAGGCAGAGGGAGAGCTCTCTCTCCCTCTGCCTCTCAAAGGTTGAGAGGGTGAGTTATTTTTTAGTAGTAATTTAAATTCCTTATTGCGGGTAAAAATGAGGATAATATTGTACCAAAGCTATTATTCTATTGCCAAACATTGAAAGACGCATTAAGACGTCCACCAAGCTGCTTTGGCCCCGCAAAGTGGTTTACATTTCTCCATTTTCATTTTAACGATCTAAAAGCATAACACAGCTACAGTTTGACAACAACACAATGGCATATATAACAGCTTCAAGTCATTCTCATTTCGCCACGAGCACAACAAAACGAGTGGTAAATTCCGTCAGCGTAATGCTCAGAAAGTGTCTAATAGAGGTGAGTCATAGTGGTGCGATGTCCCCCACTAGTTGTAAGGAACTGTTTCCATTGTCATACGAGATTGATGTTCTTCAAATATTTTTGCTAATATCTTCAGGTGTTGTTTTCGTTATCATAGACTCAAATCTGATCTGTCAAGAGACGCTTAGTTGACACGTCGCGTGAGCCAAAGGCTGGCTTTTGCCTCAGACAAAAGATAAGCATTGCCATACAACAACGTGGCAATACTGCCAGCCTTTTGGGTACATTATTAGTGGCCTGCGATGCGGAAGAATTTTTCGACGCCATGTTTTATATTGTTTTTAGTTTTAGTTGGTTAAGAGTTTTTTATTTAAGTGTATAGTAATAGTTAGTTGTGAAAATTTCTGCCGCTATTGCGTTGCTATATTTAAAAAAAAAACTTTGTTCGTCTGGGCTCGCTAAGTTGGCTGGGTGATAATGTTTTACATTCCATTCCATGAAATCCAAATTTATATTTTAGGGAGAGAGAGAGTCACTAAAAACGGTAAAAAGTCTGATTAAAGAAAAAAACACATCGATGTTTGGTATCAGTTAAAAAAAAAAACTTACTAAGTCTTAAATCATTAAAACTCTTTAAGCTACCGTATTGATCAATGCTCGTTTCTTCTTTGTAAGAGAACAGATAATTTCTTAAAAGGAGCCTCCTAAGGTGTTGGTTGATACTTATGGCTATCAAGCCACTATCGCTGAGTACACAACCCACATGTCGGGCTGCGCGCGCTGCGCGGCATGCGGCAGCGGCGGTCTACGCGGAGTATCAATAAATTACTGCCTAGTAAAAATATTGTATATCTTTGAAACGGATTCTTATAAAAAAAGTATGATTTTTATTTGTTATTCTAAACAACTCCTTTAATTTTTTGCAGTCGATTTTGTAACGCCTTAAATATGGTTTAAGACTTTTTAGACATTTAAATAGGCCAGAATAGTCCGGTCTGTCATGATGATGGACTGGTTCCAGTACAATATGATATTGCCATTATCGAGAACTGGTCCGGGCACATACCTGTAGTACCTATTGCAGTTTCAATTCAAGTTAAGAGAGCAAATCATATTAAGCCATATGCAAATGGAAACAGCACCACCTAACGATTACATTCTGTCGAAATATCGCTCGCCACTAATGTTAGATTCGCGTTGCGTACGACGCTCTTGCCCCGCACCGAAACCGCATCAAGGTTCATTGCGGTCCCATAATGTGGGTCTATGGCGAATTATCATTATTGTGGGACGGGACTGAAGTTCAGGGGAATTGAAGATGGTCATATAGGTAGGTGTTAGATGGTGATTTCGACCGGGGATGGTGCGAACCTTCCGTCATTCAAGATGAAGAAACTTTAGAGGGCTTGACAAAATGACTTTCTGTGACACAATGTTTTTTTTTTTCTTTTATTAAATATTGTTGTTATATGTTTGTAAACGCACCCACGATATAGGAAAAATTCCTAGTGCCCCACACTAGGAATTTCTCCTGTATCGTAGGTGCGTTTCATCTTTCATTCTCACATACACAAACAGCCAACCGCGGAAAAACTATCTGTAATATTTGTTCCGTGCGGGAATCGAACCTGCGACTCGCAGCGCTGCAGTTAATCGCTCAACCACTGCGCCAACCGTGTCGTCAATGAATGATTGATGATGAATGATATGATTTAGTGGTAACCGATCCCAAACAAGCCAATAGCAAATATTTTGGACTATATTCGTGTCAATATAGTCCAAAATATTTGCTATATGAAGGAGTCGGATTTGAAAACAAGATACAACATTGCTTTACTAGAAAGTCTGAAAGAGACATGAAATAAATCTCTTTGGTACTTAATTCTATCTCTCTCTACTCAGCTGTCAAATCCGACTTCTTAGACTGTCACGAATATAGTGACAAGCGTTATCGCTAATCGAATGTCACTTTGTCGAGAGCCCTTGGTAGCTATGCCAGAGTGTTTAGGGTGTGTTGCAACACCTGTTTTAAGAACGGTTCTATGATTTTTTTTTTTATCAGATCGGGTCTACCAGTGGGAGGAGCTCGTGGCTAAATTATTACAGCCGCACGGGTCGATCTTCAAGGTTAAGCAACGCTTGCCGAGGTTGGTCTGTGGATGGGTGATCATCTTTACATACCGAGACTCCTTCGTGCCTCGGAAAGCACGCTAAGCCGTTGGTCTCGGCTGTCATTTGTAGATCTTTGGCAGTCGTTACGGATTGTCAGAAGCCAGAAAATCTGACTCCAGTCTTGCCAAGAAGTACAGTGTTACCCAGCTAATGGGTTGTGGAGGTCTGGTAGGTAGCCGCTCTACGTAAAATACTGGTATTCAGCTGAATCCGGTTTGACTAGGAGCCGACCCCAATGTAGTTGGGAAGGTTAGGCAGATGATGGATCTACCAGTGGTAAAGATGTTAGGTTAAAGTATAAGATTATGGGTATCATGCTATGTGGCTAGCTAAGTCGTTGTTCTCTCCGTGGAAACACAAAATTAGAATTGATTCGACGCGATTTTTGCAACAATCTAGAGTTTCGCTTTCCTCCGCAAATCATACATTATTTTCTAATTAAGAAAATATGTAGTCTACCTAATTAACGAATTATATGTTTAATTCTGTAATAATTTACAGCGAGAGTAATTAACTATAACATACATGCTCATTCGCCATTCTTACTATTTCATTCATTTAATTATTTCCTTTTTGAGCCTTAATGTTAGTTAATAGCATGTTAGTTACTTAGTTTACAGTTTAATTTTTTATTGGCTCTTATAGTTAAAGCAATTTAATTTCTGGTAATTTTGTTCCCTGGCTGCACAGCACATAGATCTAGTCAACTCTTCAGGTTTCTAGGTGGCTGGGACTTTCTTTGGCATTCAAAGTGTCAACACTGCCAGTGATCTGTGGCCTTATTGCGAGTTCTTTAACGTTGTCGATCGCGTTAGCGTAAACGTCAATTTGTATTGAATTGACACTCACGGACAACCTGTTTTTTTCTATACAATTTGACATAAGCGAAAGTTTACGTTAACGCGATCGAGTACGTTAAAAAACTCACACATGGGTCGGGGCCCATTAGGGCCAGAGCCTACCAGGGTTGCGGATTTGTTCGAAAGAGTTACCGCGGCCCTGGAACGTAAAAGGCACTAAGAGGAGCATGGGTGGGTTTTAGTCAGTAGAAGTCTGACACTCCCTGCCGCTCCACCCAGAGCGGGAGGGGTCATTTGATGATTACCCAGCCAATAAAAAAAAAAAAAAAAAAAAAGCCCTCGGAGGTCAATCTGCTAATTTTTAAACAACGTTCGCATTCGCATGTCAGTTGCAAACTGTTAAAACAACTATGCTCCCCCCGATCTTTGATGAGAGAGCACTAAGACTGGAGAGGAGGATTTCCCGAAATTCCTACGGGAACGAGAAAAACGCGTTTTGCGTGTACGAAGTCGCGGGCAAAAGATAGTGATTTATAGATTTGACACTGGAACGATTTTATAAAGAAGGTACCTCGTTGATGAGATAGCTTAATGAGATAGCGAGTAAAACCTGGCCTCAGCCAGGTTAGTTAGTCTCAACTAGAACAGACCTGGGGCCTAACCACAACTCTTAAAGCAGTATTAGTGGGAAAGAGACGGAGCTATACAGGACGTATAGCTCCGTCTCTTTCCCACTGGAAGTAATACTGCTTTAAGAGTTGGTGGTTAGGCCCCTGCCTGCGTCTGTAATTCCAAAAGCTTACAACCCTAATCTCTTCAAAGTTAGACTGAACAGGCTCCTTCTGGGTAAGCTCGCTCCATCGTAGACTTTGTCTCTGTCATCTCTGACATTGACTAGAGTCAAGAGCAAACCCATCAATAATAAAAATAAAAAAATACTAGAAAAGCATAGCATATAGGAGTGGAGGCTTTTAGCAGGAGTGGAATGTTGTTTGCAGCAGAAGCGGCTGCCAACGTTGATGAAGATAGCCCAACTTAAGGTAAGCAAATAGTTTCTGTGCAACTTTAAGTCGTTTGTGGTGCGAGTTCCGACACAACATCTCGACACAAACACAAACAGCCAGACCCGGCTGTTTGTGTCAACTATCTCTAGGCCTTACAAATATTTGTTCCGTGCGGGAATCGAACCCACGACACGCAGCGCGCAGCTAATCGCTCAACCACTGCGCCAACCGTGTCTTAGTTTATAAGTTATTTTTTTTTATGTACATTAGTACGTACTAAAGCTTTTATATTTATGTATTGTATTTTTATGGGCCACAAAAGCCTGAAATAAAGAAAAAATAAATAATAATAATATATTACGTGCCAGTAAAACTGGCACAGTCATCTACGCCAAAAGTATTAATAGTAAATAACGTAAGTGACATTTCTGTATTACGTATTGTTAATTGACACAAAATAATGCCACTTGTGTAATTTGCTATAAGGTATATTTTGGCATTTTGGGTAAATGTTTCTTAAGTGAACTGATTCTGAGACTTCAGATATTATCGTCATATCTTCCGTCATATCTTCGTGTCGTCATTGTGATAGGTAGTATCCCCTAAAATGTGCTCTTTCCCTAGGATTCTCTATAACTTACTACTCTATAAAATGTTGCAGTTTCAATATCGAACACGAACTTTCTTATCGAAATATCCCCCGTTTCTATTTACGATTATTGCTTATATATTAACATTAATTTCTTAATTGTTATAACAAAACTTGGTATCGCGATTTCTAATGCGTCGGTTTATGAGTACGTGTGTACAAGACGGATGCACATGATGTAACCGTTGCTAAATTTGGCGGCGGCGCAATAAACTACGGAGTACAGTTTTTCATTTGGGTAACTATGAGTTTGGTGTAAGTCGGATAGTCCTGACTCCAGTCTATTCATTTTTGAGCAACGTCCGCGTACAGTTGCAATCAGTCAATAATGTATGGAAATTCAGGGTTTTTTGACGGATTGCGACTGAGATGAAAATGTGAACGATGCTTAAAACTAGTGGAATTAGCACTCTGAGCTTTTATTCAAGCTGAGGATTGACTTTTGGTGAAGTTTTAATTTAGTGTTGTGGTCTATGACAAGGAAAACACCATTTTAAAAACAGTCAGGCGGGTCTTGATGCCCTAAAACTCATTTTCACGAATCTTTCCCAAAAAATGTGGAAGAAGAAGTTGCTAGAGTTCAACCACATACCTTTTTATCTGACGAGTTGGTCATTGTAGCTTGTTGTATACGATAACGAACACGATTCGGTACACACAACATTACCTCGATTTGACGAAATTTGTTGACAGCTTATTTGCTTCCGAAACACTTGCATATTGAGACTTAAATTCTTAGGTGAAATGTAAGTTGCTTGATAGGTATTTTTCACATACAATCAAAATAGTCCGAGATAGTTATATCTCAGATTTGAATTTGATTTTACTTGAATTTGAGTTATCAAATGAACGCAAATTCAAGTTAAATCAAATTAAATGTCCCAGTTTTTTGCCTATGACGGTTTGGTAACCCTACATTCCTTTACTAGTGCGTGAAGCGTTGCGTGCGCAACATTTACCGATTTGCTACTTGTTTATACTTCTGTTACTCTGTTTACCCCTAAAACCTATTTGCCATAGCAATACCAACCTAACGCCTTCAAAATAACGACTTTAGAAAAATGGCGACGTATGACTCTAAATCTTTCTTGCCAGGGAATTTACACCTTTATATCGTCGCAGTAAGAGCTTTTGAAAAAAGGGTTGGATGGCATAGTTGGTATTACTGATCCGGTAATATTTTGTTATCAATTTACGATTGTGTAATAATATAGTAGAAGTTATTTATTTTTAAGTAATTAGATCTAGTTAGAGTAATTATTATCTGAATATCTAAGAGATAGCGATATTAGTACATTCATTTGTAATTTTGAAAAGTATCAAGATTGTGCGTATTTTGATTGCGTAGAAAAAAGTCTGAGCAATTATATTTTTACGCTTAAGAACTTCTGATAATGCTGGAAAAAAAAATGTTTTGAAAACGTTATTAGGCATAGTTTTCGAAATTTAGATTATGTAGACTTTTACTAAAAAATTAGAGATTTCTATTCATATACTCGTATTCTACGAAGCCGTTGGTGTTATTTGTATGTAATTATAAATTTATTTTTGGATGTTGGTGTTTCATCGAATTTTGACACCGACTTCCAAAATTAAAGTCATTTTGTGCTTTATAGTGGTTTTTCTTTGGAAGTCGGTTGTATTTTTAAGTTATTTTTTTACTTTTTAGTGCTAAGCTCAAAAATTCCAACCTACCCATATCAATTTAATTGCCTAAGTATCGCGATATGTATAAGGGACCATTTCGGAATTAACTTCTTTCGAACAAAAAAAGAATTTTGTTAATCCCTCTATATTATGACGGAGTTATGCCCGAACATACTTACATAAAAAATAATATATAAACATCCGAATTGATAACCTCCTCATTTTTTGAAGTCGGTTAAAAAGTCAAGCTTGTTTCCCGCAAAGCATACCCCGTTTTAGTAACGTATCCATCTATTTAATGATGCAAATGCCTGGAAAATCGCTGTAGTGAATGCTCTAACGAGACCGTGGTAGGTACAGTGGAATAAACAAGTGCTAGAAAAAAGAGTATAAAAAAATCTTTTACTTTTACAAAAATATACAACCGACTTCCAAATAAAAACCACTACCTACACAGTGCAAAATAATTTTTAATTTTCGAAGTCGGTTGTATTTTTTTTTTTCACTTTCTAGTGTACACTAAAAAGACTGGTTGGAAAGTCCATAACAATATAATTATTTATCTCCGAAATTCTTCATCAGATCTTTACGAAATTTAAATCGCACCATTTTGGAATAAACCTCTTTCGTACAAAAAATAATTTTGAAAATCCGTTGAGATAATGATGTTGAGAAAATATGGACATCCGAATTACCTCCTACTTTTTTGAAGTTGGTTATAAATTAGGTACACCGTCAAAAAGGCACAAGTAACGTACCGTACGCGTACTAGTCAACCGAGTATTGTTGAAAATTATACAATTTTGTTTCAGGATTATATAAAATGCTGAATATTTTTGTGACCAAGTTACGTTTAACAATTTTTTTTCCATATGACAGTAGTTTTCAATGGAGTTTTTAAGTTAAGAGTGAATAGGTCACATCATCGCTTTAAATACATCAGGATAGTGGATATATGGTGAATAGGTAGGATAGTGGTCAAATGGAACCCACTAACAATACTAAAAAGTAAGCTCAAAATTATGTTCTTCTAACGAGAAAAACTACAGTTTGAGAATTATCAGTCTTTTAAGAAAAGACAGATTCTGTTTTATGAACGGGACCCTCGTTTTTGTCTGAAACTAACTTAGTATGCATGTGTTTGGAGCAGTAAGTACATACAAAAAACCAACTGATTTTATTTTTTATGGAATCACAAGCGTGACGACTAAGTATGAATATTACAACGTAAGCATTTCTGTTAGTGCCTCTACTCTCAGATTAGAAAGTACGTAAGCGCGCTTGTCTTGTGGATCAGCGCTCATTACCCGAACTGTTACTTTTTTTAAACGATGAATTTGTGGTGGCAGTCGTTTACATGATACGACTGGTTTACGACTACGACCGGGACGTAACAGTCAGTCGTAAAGCAATTATCCACACAAATATTATAAATGCGAAAATTGCTTATTCACGTCTTAATGGATTTTAATGAAATCTAACATACTTTCATAAATTCTGTATTTATAACTCCTTTAGGGTACTTATGTCTGTTTTTATTTTTCACTAGAATATCATCGAATTCGAGTAGCTTATGAGTTCTTGTTTTTTTCTTTATAGAAAATCTGCTAGGCAGTATTTAAACTAATCATAATTATAATCATTTTTTTATAAATAATGTTGCTATTCTACAGTAGCTACCAACTGCAAAATAAAAAAAAACATTGAAATGAAATTCGACGAGTCAAAAGAATCAATTTGACTATCTTTTTAAACCACAAAATCGTAAAACTCTATTAGAAAAGTAACTAAAAAAGACAATATTTCATGTTACTTTATTTCTAATAGCCATTATTATCTGATAACTACCTACACTTTTTCTTCACAAGTTTCTTTACAGATTTTTTTATATACCAAACGACTACGTCATCAATTCGTAACCCCTTGAATCCTATTACTAGCTCCTCAAAGCTTAGCTAGCCCGATAACTTCACTGCCCTTCTCGTCACAATTTTCTTCCCCGATTCCATTATACCAAACGACTGACAACACCGTCAAGTCGTAACCCCCCCGTTGTGCCCCCGTCTCGTATAAACCAGCTCCTCAAACATTTACAGCACTTAGGCACAGCGCTCGCTGCTCGTCCAAAGTCTCCTTTCACTGGTTCTAATGAGATGCACTCACACAAATTGCAGGCATTTTGCTTTATTTTACACTATGTGAGGCTACCGTTGGAAGAGACTGGCATTTTTGTTAGGAAGAAGGCTTGGAGATAAAAATTATTTCGTTACTTTCAGTAAGGCTAAAGGGCTTTATAAAAGGATGTTGTTCAATAGCACAATGTATGATTTGTCTCCAGTTAAAAATGCAGGAAAATATGTAGTTATTTTCAACCTATGTGGTTTTCAACCTGTTCGGTTTAAAAAAGTTGCTGCTTCCAATATGGATGAAGCATTGTCCCGGATAATTGAGTAATAATAATTGTCTCATTCATATCTGGTTCGTCATTTCTGAAAATTCTGACTGACAGTAGATTGCATTGTGTGAAAACAAAGGAAAGGGTTCCGTCCCAAAAAAAGTTTAAGTTCTGCAATATTTCTGTTCTTGTTGAAATTGTAGTTAAAAATCACAGCAATGAACGCACTTGACAAAACACATTTAGTTTTCGTTCCTGAAAGTGGGGCACTCACACACAACGAAATGGTCACGTATGAAAAACATTACGGCTCTAATTCCGTGCACATGACACAGTTACATCTGAGCACCCCTTTCACTGCCTGTAATATCACAGTACTCTCCTAAATGTCCGCCATTTTGTTTTTATTTCTTACATTTCAGCTGATGTACACTGCTGTCTGCTTGATTTTTGTGAAATTGCGCTTTTGCGTCGTGATCACTTCACCAAAGCCTCCTTCGTCGACATGTTTACAGAATCGCACTGCTGAACAGAACAGAACAGATTAGAATAGAATAGAATACTCATTATTATGTACACCATATAAGTTACAGGACATAAAGATGAAGAATGTTACATAGGGTGACACAATGGGCGGCCTTATCACTAAGAGCGATCAGATACCCGTCGATGATCCTTGTGGATACCCTGGAGACGGTAAAAAGGCTACTTTTTTTTCGAAAATCTATGTTCAAATCTATATCTAGCAAGCGAAGCCGCTGACAAGTACTGCTGACTAATTTTGAATAAGGTTGAATGTTTTCATCTAAGTTTAGATTTCTGCAAACTCAAGAACCAAGAATAATACAACAGAAACGGTGTACCATAAATTCCAACGGCATGCGGCTGTCTGACCACAAGCATACGTCTACATTTCGCCCCAAACCGCTCTGGGTGTGAAATTATTAAACCCCTTTTCCCCAGCATTCATTCGGGTACAAATGAATCCAGGAGAGGTTCTAAATTGCTTGCGGCTTTGTAGTCGCGGCCATTTTGCTGAGCCAATAGCTTTGCATATGGCTCTGAATTGCATTTCTAATTATTCTTGCAGTTCGGACTGGAATGGAGCTGCCGTTTTGGGTAGGAATAACACGTGGAAAATTCTTTGATTTCATTATAATTTTAGAATTTTAACAGGGGCAAAAATTACCAAAAAACAATTCTTCTGAAATAGTCTTGGTGACGCCTTTTTCGGGGAGAAAATGGCGAGTCTCAACTGTGATCGTAATGATCATTGAAAGTCCTCATTTCTGATTTCCAGAAAAACGTACACTGCTCGCCTTAGACATCCCTCAAACGAAGCCACAACGGTAGGTTCTGATAGTTCACGCATTCACAGTTTCGCGACCATCGTTAGGTCATCGGTACATCTCGTGTAAAGCTTACCAACGCCGCGGCGCTTTGTACCGTATACTATTGTAGTCTTTGTTTGTACCTTTTACCTATTTTAGCACCTATTTACGTAGCACAAACGTGGTCATTAACGCCACGTCAAAACTCCGCACTCTGACACTGCTAGCAAGTAATGAAACTTAGTACCTATCCTCGGAGTTTGGATTGAATATTATAACCGTATAAAACAAAATTCGCGGATGTAGGTAACACAGCTGTCAAATTAAAACGGAATGGGCAGGTCGTATCTGTCACATTACCATCATCATATCAGCCGAAACACGTCCACTGTTGGACATAGGCCTCCCTCAAATGGGGGGTTTTCCATAATCGCTACGCTTGGCAGGCGGGTTGGCGATCGCAGTGTAGCTGTAGCAATGTACCTACAGAGAATGCTGCTGCCCATGGGACAAGAGAACTGGGTGAAAGTAGCCAGAGACCCAGTCTCTAGCTACTTTCACCCAGTTCTCTCCCTTCGTCCCTCAAAACATCAGGAACCGGCGACGCGGTTTACCCAAAAGATGGTGAGCGACAAACTCCTACCTGATTCCTACCTGAGATGGCGAGACCTATGCAGTGCAGCCCCTGCAGCGTGACTCGATGGGCTTTCGAAATAATAATGAAAACCTACTACTTATAAATATCTATTGCTCGAAGTTTTTTTTAGCTCGTCTCAATCTGCTCCTAAATAAACTAAAAAGAAACTTGAACAAAAGGTATCAGTTTTTTTACTAAAAATATTTTCATACACGACTGGCTACGCAAAATGGTGGGTATTTTTGTTTAAAAACTTGGTGCAAGCGAACAATAAAGACTCCGTGTGGTTGAGCTTGTAGGTATTTTATTTTTGTTCGAAAATTGTACCTAAAATATTGCAGACTGGTTGTTGGGCAAAAAACGACCTGAATTTTAGATAAACTCAGAACCATTACTTTATTTTTAAAGTTGGTAATAGTTAAAACATTTCAAAGAAAAAATATTTGATTATGCTTGAAACAATTCATTATAGTGCCGACGACTAAACGAACCCTTACACTAAATATAGAGTTTTTTTAAGTTTTTACAATGGAATAGTTTTTCTTCAAAGCTTTAGGACGGGGAATAGAAAGAAACCAAAAGTGACGTCATGAAGCATACCCTAAAAAAACTAAATAAATACGAACTCAAACAGGTTGGACAAAATATGCTACACTTCGAAGTGTATATCATTATCATCTGTAGCCACCCAAAATTTTGATAAAAATTGTGCTTTTTTTATTAACCACAATTGGAGATGCAAAGATTACGCGCGCGCCCCTAGCGGCGAAATTTACAAGTTGCCGAAGAACGACATTTGCAGCGTTGCCAACACCAATTTATCAAATACTCCATTTTGTTGACAAAAATCTACTGATTCCCTACAAAATTCTCTCTGACCTGACTTAGCAAATGAAAGAGTTTTGTGGAAAAAGGAGAGTGCCTTTGTCCAGCAGTGGGACAAAATAGGCTAGAAACACACATATTTCGAACGCATCGATCGGGCGATATAAATCAATTTAGAAAAAGGGAGTCATTCGATGACTCCCTTTTTCTAAATTGATTTACTAAACTGACTAACCTAACCTAACCTAACCTAACCTAACAAAAATGTTTACATTATTATTTTGATTTCTTGAAACGTGTTTTGACTTGGCCCGAACTATCGATATTCAAAATCCCCGCATAATGTCAATCCCCAATCAACTTTAATTCCTCGCAGTATGGGGAATTCCCCACACGTTGGCAACACTGTACGAAAACTGTCAAAGTGTCGTTCTTAGAAAGCTTCACAATTTGACACTAGAGGCGCTAGTGAAAATCTTTGCATCGAAAATACAAATAAATTGGGATAAGGACTGTAGGAAAGTGATGATAGTAGTTTAAAAATATTTATTATTGTCAAAAAAATATTTTCACCAGTTTATTTTATTTGAGTATTGAAAGACTTTTAGGCTTAATGATATAAATATTTACGAATACAATTTATTCATAGCATTATGACTGCACAATTTGAAGGCATTAGATTGCAGATTCTCAAAAGAGAAGATATAATATTACATTCAATAAAAATAATACATTCAAGTATAAGTATTTAACTTAAGCCACACACAAGTTATTGCAATAGATTTAAGCTATTTACAATCATAATATAGGTATAAAAAAGTAAAAGTTTTATTTATAACTATGCGTAGGTTTGATTGTCACTTACTTAAAAATATTTCATGATAAAATACAGATATCCCGTAGTTAAAGAATTGTGGATACTCTTAGCAAATCATCAGCGCGCATGTCAGTGACATAATTATGTACATTAAGACGTTCTAATTAAAGGAGCATTATTCTCGTATTTTTAAGAAGTGTTCACATTTGCATCGCAGTCACAATCGGTCAGAAAAGCCTCAATTTACCTACATTTTTGACATATTGAAATGACAAGCGAATGCGAGGGTTTCATAAAAAGTAGTAGAATTGGCACCATTGATTGGCGCTGAGATGATATTGCGACTTAAATTTAAAGGACCAGCATTGGCCTTCGGCACAAAATGACATTCGACAAGCGATAACGGTTGTCAAGTCCAAAAATGGTTGCTATTGAACAATCACGATACACATTTTTGAATTTTTGACAATCGAATGTCACTTTGTGAACACGCTATCGTTATCGACACAACTACGGTCTATAAGGTGTAACGTGTACAGACATTGCACATAATCTGGGTGCCATTAATTCTACAAATTTTTAAGCAACGTTCGCATTTGTATTTTAGTCGCAATCTGGCAAAAATATATGGAAATTGAGGCTTTTTTTTTTGACAGTTTGCGACTGAGATGCGAATGTGAAGTTTGCTTAAAAAATACTAGAATTGACCCTCTGAAAAGGGGTCACTGAACAACTTTTAATAAGGGACCAACTCTGAAATCGCTGAAAAAATTCAGCTGTTCAGTATATTTTGTCGATTTACGCAAACATAAACGTATGTGGCAGTTGAAATATTTCGCGCGATTTCAGAGTCGGTCCCATAGTAAAAGCCCTGGTACAAATTGTGTTCAAAACAGAGTTTTACTAGTCCACATGGACTATAACATATCTACTTTATAACTTCTATCACTTGTCACTTTCAAAGTCCTATAGGCACCATGGATCCCATCATCCAGGTCATCATGTCGATGCAGGGACCTACACGAATGCGTCCTCGTCACCGTATCGTAAGACCCGTTGCTCCCGCGCAGCATTCTGACCGCACTTCGGTGACGCATGCGCGCTCGCACTTCGGGCTTGAGATCTGTCTCGTAGAATTTGCGTTCTTCTGTTTGTAGCCATTTGGAGTTTAACAGGAGCTTCTTTGTCCATTCGTCTGTGGAAGGTGGTATTGTAGTTTAATAGATTATAGTACTGTAAGTAGAATCGTAACTTGTCGCAGGCAACTTTGCATAGGGGCAAAAAAAGTTACGTAATTTTGTAGCAGTGATAATTATTACATGGTTTCAGATTAATAAGGAACCCCCAAATATTGTACATTGCTCCAGATTTCTGAATAAAGAAAAAAGAAAGATTAAGTTAAGTGTTTGTCAAAGTCTACCATAAAAACTTGTAAAAATGTGACATTTTCTAAACATCAAACACTCGATTTAGAAACCAGCTACTCATAGCTAAAAATAACCCCGTTTGGCTGGGAATCGGCAAAAGAATAATTTGACCGATTGATTGAGAATCAAATGGAGTAATCGTAATAGTCAGATTATTTCTGCGGATAGTACTGCTGGTCATAGACCTCTTCCAAGAGGCGGGTGATGCCTTTTTGAAATAGAGATGATTCCAGATTTAAAAATATATGATTCTATTAAGACCGTCAGTTAGATTATCGAAAATTATTGGACACGTATTTTTTGCTACACTTACCGTGTAGGTAAGTGTTGTATACTGTCTAATATTTTTCGGAAATCTATCTAACGGACTAATTTAATTTTTTTTTGTCATCTACCCTTTTATAAGCCACATAGATAAGCCAGCAAGGTCCCTTAGCGAGCGGTCAGTAGTTTTTAGCTTGTAGCTAGTTTTGTTGCCTTGGCTGGGGGCCTTAAATTCATTTGAGGCCACCACAGGTTAGTCCGGTTAAGCAGTTGATATCCCATAAAAAAAGCCAGCAAGGTTACGTTGTCAACATCACAGAAATGGCTACCTTAGCTCAGTTCGCACGTGAGCACTTTATCATTCTTATTCTTGGGGAGCTTTTTATAGCTAGATTAAGAACTAAAAAATTGCTTCACTTGAACCATACCATTAAGATCCTTCATCATCCCAGCTCTTCCTCCATATTCATGCGGTAGCCCATCTACCGGGAACCTGTCAGAACCCAGCGCTTCCTCAATGCTGTCAGATGTCCCATGCAGCTGGACCACCTTACGTCTCCAGGGGTACAGGCCTATGTGGAGGAGCAGGAGTGACATGGTCTTTAGGCGCTGTGTGTTGATGATGTGAACTTCGGTGATGCGGAGGGGGTAGGCAGTCTGGAACATGAGAAGTAATAAAATTAATTCGATTTAATTTGATCATCCAATGCATAGATATGGGATTAGATCTTTAGGAAAAAACATTTACAAACATGTCCGCATGTTCCGAGGTAATACAATGAACCTTAAGCAGAGTGCCAATTCTACTATTTCTTTAAGCAAATTCCGCATTCGCATCTCAGTTGCAATCAGTCAAAATGTAGGGAAACAATTAAGTGTTTTTGACAGATTGCAAAAGAGATGCAATGAAAATGAGTAGAATTGGACCTCAGCGGCCCTACCATGACGAGTTAAAGAGTGAGTCGTTCGAGCGAGAAGGGGGGATGGAGCTATACACCCTATATAGCTCCATCCCTCCTCGCTCGAACGACTCACGCTTTAACACGTCATCACGTGTTGTACGTTGTTTCAATACAATAAATGGCAAGTTTATACAAATTTGATTATCACTGATGTGCGGCCTACTGATGGCCTAGTACGAATGTTTTTAACGTATAAAACTTTACTATAGCTATAATACTCGGTTCGAAAATATTTTTTTTTTTTTTTTACTCTTTATTTTATTTAGGAACTTTTGAACGCAGTTCATGCCAGTTCCATCATAACTTAATCTATGACTAATATAAAGTAATCATTATGTCTATAATAATACTAAAGAAATTATACTAAGTACCACTATTGTTATTATTAACTAAAGAGTAAATCATTTTTGCCTCTTGTGACGAAGGTTGAGCCAATATGTTGGTGAATATGCCTACATTTAGTTTATTTAATTTTAATTTCCTTAATAATCTACATCTTTCGGGTTCATTCCTACCACACTCCAATTAGACGTGTTGCACATCTTCTATTTTACCATCACAAAATTCGCAATTATTTGAATTGGATACTTTATACATTCATATTTTTGTTTGATACGAATTGTGTATGTTGCATAAAATTAAACCAAAACACTTAACTTACGTTAACGATACTAAACGTCAAAACATTCGTGCTTGGCCCTCTGTACATTAAAGCACAAACCACTTCTAATCCGGATAAATTTCTCAATCTTCATATTGATGCCTTATCGAGTGTCACCCCCTATTTTTTGTGCTAGACATTACAATTCAGTTATTCAAAATTAGATTCCACAAGCTTCAAAATAAAGTCTCGTATTGTTTTTCGTTATATTTAAATATACGCTTCAGGAAGAGCTTGCACGAGCAATACTACGATGGCTGTTTGTGATGACCATTAATGACATGACATGACAGTACTTCATGTTGAAATAGGTATGCTATTTCAACATGAAGAACTGTCATGTCATATGTATTTCTAACTGTCAGAATTGAGGCTCGAGACAAGTGAGATTCTGTTAATGGTAGCGTGGCAAAGGCGATTGTCAATACGTCAAAAATGTATGGGATTGACAGATGTTATCGAAATGTCACGTGATCAGATTCCTACATTTTGGCACTTCGACAGTCGCACTCGCTTACTGAATGGCACATTGTCTAGGGCCTCTGCTATACATATTTTAACAAGATGACATTAATTTTATACCTTCATGCACCAAACGAAGTCTTTCCAGTAGGTGCCCCTGAAGTGGTTCTTGATGTGTGCTGGTTGGAGATCGCTTACATCTATGAAGATCACTTCTTCCCCAGGAGTCGGGTCTTCGCGGAGTCTGAAACGGGACAACATCACAGTTAAAATCCAATCGTATGGAATTATTAAAGATTATCTTCAGTTCTTATCACTATTATCCTTAACTTGGAGATATTTCTATTGGGAGATACTTATGATATGACATTCAATAAAGTATTTATCATACCTACTCCTTTTCTAATGCCACTTTATTTGGGGTCGGCACTGCAAGCCTTTTCTATTGCCAACTTAATAATCACTTGAGACGGTATAAAGGAAGAAAGAAAGAAAGATAGAAAGAAAGAAAAAGAAAGAAAGAAAAGCGTTTACTTATTTGGGACTCGCACAAACAAAAAAGTAAAAAGAGTAAGTTAAGTTTAAGTATGAGTAAAATTATTCCAAGACTAGCACTTCGCCCGCGACTTCGTCCGCGTGGATTTAGTAGGTACTCCACAAACTTCAACGCCCTCTATACCCCCTTATAAAGGTTAGCTTTGGAAACGTGACATTTCGATAGCATCTGTCAATCTTATACATTTTTGACGTATTGACAATCGCGTACGCCACGCCACCGTCGACAGAATCTCACTTGTCTCGAGCCCAGGTTCAGCTCAACTGTTCACCCCGTTCAACCCGTCAGGGTTTGATTATGCAAAAATTGTTAGGTACATCTGTTTCAATTATCCCGCTTTTAGTTTGTTCATAGCATTCCGACGTAAATTGAAGCAAGCAATTATGTCCTCCCCTAAAATCTTAATAATCCCTGCTTCACTCCTTATTAAGTATGTAGTTTATTTTCTAAACATCCAAACATTTGTTACCTATTCTTTTTGTTTCATCGAAAACATTTAAATGCCGTAATGTTTCAACTTCATCGGACCAAGCATTGATTGATTGATACGATTGTCCCCTGTTCGCTCAAGCCGCGACATTTTTCTTACTCCGAGCATGTTTATTAACGTCGTAACTTTTGAACGAAAGGTCCGATTTGAATAATTTAAAGTTTAATTTACACGGACATAAACAACCTCAATTATCAAACCATTTAAATGGATAAGGATTAATATCATGATACTAAAATCACCATTTTTTATTTTACCATGGGATTTGCTTGAATAATTTGAACAAAAAGCGGTCATGGTGACTTATCCATAATAGTTAGACATATGGTATCGCGAACTTTTTTGTAGATATTGATGACCTCTATAAAACTGTAATACATCACTTTGCTCTATTATCAATAGATTCCGCTGCGTACGTGATATAAGGATTTCTTCTCACACCTGGGGTTACATTATCGAAGTTTTCATACGGATCCCTAACTTTTTTGAAAATATTCTATAACCTATGTCCATCGCCGATAATGTAGGATTCTAATGGTGAAAGAATTTATGAAATCGGTCCAGTAGTTTCGGAGCCTATTCATTACAAACAAACAAACAAACTAACAAATCTTTCCTCTTTATAATATTATTATTATTACTAGCTGTCCCCCGCGGCTTCGCTCCCGTCAACTGGCTACCTACCTACCTACCCTACACCTACCCTACACCTACCCTACACCTACCCTACACCTACCCTACACCTACCCTACACCTACCCTACACCTACCCTACACCTACCCTACACCTACCCTACACCTACCCTACACCTACCCTACACCTACCCTACACCTACCCTACACCTACCCTACACCTACCCTACACCTACCCTACACCTACCCTACACCTACCCTACACCTACCCTACACCTACCCTACACCTACCCTACACCTACCCTACACCTACCCTACACCTACCCTACACCTACCCTACACCTACCCTACACCTACCCTACACCTACCCTACACCTACCCTACACCTACCCTACACCTACCCTACACCTACCCTACACCTACCCTACACCTACCCTACACCTACCCTACACCTACCCTACACCTACCCTACACCTACCCTACACCTACCCTACACCTACCCTACACCTACCCTACACCTACCCTACACCTACCCTACACCTACCCTACACCTACCCTACACCTACCCTACACCTACCCTACACCTACCCTACACCTACCCTACACCTACCCTACACCTACCCTACACCTACCCTACACCTACCCTACACCTACCCTACACCTACCCTACACCTACCCTACACCTACCCTACACCTACCCTACACCTACCCTACACCTACCCTACACCTACCCTACACCTACCCTACACCTACCCTACACCTACCCTACACCTACCCTACACCTACCCTACACCTACCCTACACCTACCCTACACCTACCCTACACCTACCCTACACCTACCCTACACCTACCCTACACCTACCCTACACCTACCCTACACCTACCCTACACCTACCCTACACCTACCCTACACCTACCCTACACCTACCCTACACCTACCCTACACCTACCCTACACCTACCCTACACCTACCCTACACCTACCCTACACCTACCCTACACCTACCCTACACCTACCCTACACCTACCCTACACCTACCCTACACCTACCCTACACCTACCCTACACCTACCCTACACCTACCCTACACCTACCCTACACCTACCCTACACCTACCCTACACCTACCCTACACCTACCCTACACCTACCCTACACCTACCCTACACCTACCCTACACCTACCCTACACCTACCCTACACCTACCCTACACCTACTCTACACCTACCCTACACCTACCCTACACCTACCCTACACCTACCCTACACCTACCCTACACCTACCCTACACCTACCCTACACCTACCCTACACCTACCCTAAGGATTCTTAAATTTTCTAATTTTTTTTTTTCATAAGAACCTTCTCCTGACAATAACAAACACAACAAAAAAAGAATTGGCGAAATCGGTTCAGTTATTCTCGAGTTTTGCGCTTACCAACACATTTTGCGATTCATTTTTATATATAAGATTATTATTAGTGTAGATTCACGAATCACGATACATTGTGAAGAATTCTAACTGTCTCACCATTGCACAGTGACAGGTAAATACTTAACTAAACTGATCATCATCTGCTTAGCCTTTTTCCAACTACATATATTAGGTTCGACTTCCAGCCAAACCTGATTCAGCTGAGTACCAGTATTTTACGTGAAGCGGCTGCCTCCCAGACCTCCACAACCCATTAACTGGGTAACATGGTACTTCTTGGCAAGACTGGTGTCAGATTTTCTGGCTTCTAACAATCCATAACGACTGCCAAGGATCTACAAATGACAGCCGGAACCAAGAGCTTAACGTGCTTTCTGAGGCAGTGTCTCGGATGGTCGACCATCCACAGATCGACCTCGGCAAGCATTGCTTAACCTTGAAGATCGACCCATGCAGCTGTTATTATGTAGCAAGCTCCTCTAACAAAAACCGATAAACCATCTAAAAGAAAAGTTTAATAATTTCAGACAAAATCTACCATTTCAACAGTTCAATTCGCGTACATCAGCTATAACGCTAAAACTAAATTCCAAAGGTTCGCGATGACGAGACGAAACGATATGCAAACAGTCTGGAGCCTAACAAAAGAGCCTATTGTAGCACTCGTCCTCTTTGTTAGTCTTGACACTGGGTCTTTGTTTTCTATAAACTGATTAAATTCCAATATTCCGTGGAATTTATTTATCGGTATTTACTTAGTTGCGAGTTGTTGTCAATAAGGCTATTGTGTGGGACTTGTTTTTAAGTTTGGAATATTTTGACGGTTTTGTTTCTGTTTAAGAGTTTAGAGCTCTTGGCTTAATGATAAAAGCCGTTGATCTTCGATTTTATTGTCGAGGTCGTTCCTTGGATGAGGAACGTCCATTACATCTCCAAATTTTGATATTTTCACAGTTAAGGGGATACGGTACTCCAACCACGCCTCGAAAAACACGTTAAGAGCATATACGCCCTAAGTCGTTTCATACAAATTTTCAAGTCTATAGTTGTCGTAATTAATGAACCGATTTTAATGAAACTTAGTACGCATACGCTAGATATCCAGGTCTAAATATTTAGTAGAGAACATTTTCGAAAAAGTCTTTAAAAGGAGATAGAGAGAGAGAGCGATTTTAAGTTTTCTATAGAAAGAAAAATCACTCTATCTTGCCCCATGTACTCTTTTTCTAAAATGTTCTCTACAGTTAGTAGAGAACACTGAGATCTAAATATCTATCATACCAAGTTTGATTAAAATCGGTTCATTCATTTCCAAAATTAAGGACTTAAAATGTGTATGAAACACCGTTACGAGTAAACGCTTTTAGGAAGGTATGTAAGGCCATAGTCATAAATATAAGTACCTGATGTCCAATATCATCAACCACCTTGCTAGTAACGCCTTGGCTGACAGAGGTCTATCCAGGGCTGATGGGGCTGGCAGCCGCACCAGGGTCACTCGTCTGCCACCCATGCTGCGCGTCCGAAGTGGCACGATGTATCTGGAAAGAGTTTGTTTATAGATATCATCATTATCATATCAGCCGAAAGGCGTCTACTGTTGGACATAGGCTTCTCCCAAATGGGGGGGTGTACCATAATTACCACGCTTAACAGGCGGGTCGGCGATCGCAGTGTAGCTGTAGCAATGTATCTACAGAGACTGCTGCTGCGCATTTTCTGGTGAATCCCTTAATCGCCTCTTACGACACCCTCGGAAAGTGATGGGATGGTGCTATTCTTTTATGTCCGACACCATACGACAGATATTCCATATTACAGATATCAGTAAATAGGAAAACATCAAGAGGACAGCAGTTAAAACTTTTGATAAATACCCCGTTTTATTTTATGAAAATAGGCATTTATTTTTAAGTTGTAGCCGAAATTAGCACCTATTTATTTTGCATATAATGGCTTCCGACAAGTAATTAAAATTGGAAAAATGGGGGCCCATTTAAAAATATTGATAGTCAATTTCTTTTAGTCTGACTGGGATCACCTCAACTTACCATCGTTGGAGGAAAAGCAAGGTAGATTGTGATGACTTTGGTTGGAGTGAAAACCGTTAATGGTTATTAATGGTTTTCTTCTGGTTATTTAAGGCATATCAAAGAAAAGGCACAACACATTGCTGTATAAGTAGTTGTTCTACAGTAACGAGCGAATAAGACAAAGTTATTTGATTTCATTCACCGATAAGGACAAATTTCTATTTAACAACAGTTTAAACTACCTAATCAGGGAGTTTTCCTGTTCATCATCATAAAACCGATCTCCAGAGAATACAAATTAGTGGCGGAAGCACTCAATAAATCTAATGCATCTAATGGTACATTTGTCATAACGTACATTGATTATTTTATTGACTTCCTGAGGGTCAATTCTACAAATTTTTAAACAACGTCACATTCGCATGTCAATCGCAAACTGTCAAAAAGGCTTCATTTTCATAAATTGTTGACAGTTCGCGATTGAGATGCGAATGTGAAAGTTGCTTGAAAATTAGTAGAATTGGGACTCTGGTCTAATCCTTGGTATGTGGTGGCCCAGTGTAACGTCCCAGGCTTAAATCCCAGGTGTAATTTAATTGTCTGTATTTTATCTACGAGCCTCAGTTGCTCGATAACAAAATGATTATTATTAAAAAAAGCTTGTGAAATAGTGGTTTTGTATATTGAGACAGGCGCCAGAACTAACAATTCGAAGACGACGATATCTCTCAAGCACCAGCAACACACCGGTGTGCGCCGAATTAATCGCGAATTTAGTGTTTATTTACCAATTAAGTACATAAGATTTATTTTTTATTTGGGAATTTTCACATGTCGGGGCTGGAGTCGAAGCCCGCACTGGACCCGAGTGGTGTCATGGGACCCAATCACAGCGGAGACTAAGCCGTCGCGGGCGAATTTTGATACTTCATGGGTAATGGGCTTTCCACACACGGATGGTATATGGAAAGCTGTTCTCTTCTGTTAATTTATTTTACCTCTATCATCGGGGGAACCAATTTTATGAAAATAAAAACAAATGAAAATAAACCGTAAAAAACGTGGAATTTAGATCGTTGTGTCAATGTTGCAAATCGATGTTGTAAAAATCAATTTGCAACATACTAAATCCAATTGGTTCCACCCGGACGTAAGTCGTATTATTTACAGCTTACAGAAATGTTGCCATCTGGCAAACCAAATGTCACTTCAAAATCGCTGAAGAGTTTGCAATGAAACATCAGTCTTGGTTGCAATTAAAACGAGAATATCAGCGTTAGACAGCATCAGTCTGTCTGACATAATATCGCTGAAATGGACCTTTTTAGTGCAGCCGTAAACACACTAAGTTTTTGGCATACTTACCTTTATTTTTTTGTTATTTTTATGTACTGAGCGTGTTTCATGTAGGCACTTATGTGCTAAAAAAATATTATTCTTTTCTTTTTTATTTTTTTCTAATTACTTAAACAATAGAAAATAAAAATACTTACACATCCTGACAGCTAGACAGGATCTCCTCATCATCAGGATGCCTTCTATGCCACAGCTCCGTCAATCCTCCGGGACCTCTCGCCGTGTAATACCTCCTCGCTCTCTTGGCTGCTTCAGCTTCGTTTCCCTCACAAGTGATGGGGAAGAGACCTAGCACCACCAACTCCTCGGGAGATGGCTCCCTGGTCAGGTTGTCACGGGCCCATCGTTGAGCGAACGACGCTGCTGGTGACATCCTTGACCTGAAAAGCAGAGAAAAACTTAATGAGGTATTGATTTAACACAGTTGAAGGTATGAAAATGGTATAAGGTATTTAGGTAGATATAGAATAATGGTTTAAAGATGAAATCAATGTTTTAAAAGACTTATGTTGTGAGTGAACATAAAAAGCCAGCGTAAAATCCGTTGTAGTTCCATACGAATTCACGCAAAACCGACATCGTAAAAGTAATCCGCATACAGAAACCCAAGACCAAACGTAAGGAATAACCCACAAGACACAACTCTGCCGGAAAATCCTCCCATTGCTACGAAGAACGAGACACTTTTCACTCTGCTTCTCTTTGTCGCGAAATTCTTGACTTTCGTATTCAAACAACTACTAAGTTAATAAGCCCATCAGATGCCAGAGGCCCAATTCTACTCATTTTTTTAAGCAACGTTCACAATGGCATCTGAGTCACAATCTGTTAGAAAAGCCTCAATTTCCATACATTTTTGATTATCCGTCTACGGGCTATTTGCCGTAGATTGTAATTAGACTAATTCCAGCGTAAAATGAAAGTACAATAACTTCACACATGAATAATCAAGCACAACATCCTTTTACCATTCAGTTTTCCTGCTCTTTAGCATAAATATTATAAAATCTTAATTCAAGGACTTCCATGTCGTTGACACAAAACATTACAATGATTAACTGCCCACGTAAATGTCCTTGCTTTGTCGTATAAAAACAATGTAACAGATAAAGTGACAGTCAAGGGCGAAGTATTAACCTCACAAAATATCTCACAAAAAATATATAAGGACCACGCTCTGATGCCTTTAGAAGCAAATTAGACCAATTACATGACTTTAAAATGAAAGAAATAGCTCCAGGTCATCGGTCCACCTTGTGGGAGGCTTCCAACGCTGCCATCGCGTCTTCCGGTACACGGTCGCCACTCCAGAACTTTTTAGCATCATCGACCATCTGTTCTGCAAGCAATGTGCTGCCACTCCCACTTTGTCGATCCTTCGGGCTAAGTCGGTAACCTTAGTTCTCTTGCGAATATCATCATTCCCGATTACGAAAGGTACCTAACTCCGACCATTGCCCTCTCCATTGCCCTTTGGATGACTTCTGAAGAGGCCTATTGTGAGCGACCACGTTACGAGTCCATAAGTCATCACTGGCAACACGCACTGACTCTTTCAAACATATTCCGCAACCACATGCACATACCAGTTGAATTCCACACGATTCGGTGCCAAAGACTGTCTGTTGTTAATCTTCTTGAAAAATATTTTTGAAAAAACTAAATTTTACTGTATTTCAGCTGACGAACTCTTCCTAAACATATCTACACTGTTATAATCAGCTAACCCAAAATTTGTTCTCCAGTGTCCAAAATATAATAGACATGTCATGTCGCAGGTAAGGTTTGACAATTTACCAAGCCTTTCAAATTGTAGCAAGTTATTAATAACTTACATACATTATTAAGCTAGAACATTAGAATCGGAGCACAATGTTTTATAGATAAACCACATGTTAACTGACACACATTAGTTAAGTACCTAGTCTTCAATAGCCATACAAATCGCAAACTCGATAATTCAGAGGCCTTCTCACTGCTTCAATACAAAAGATCTTCTTGTCTTATGTTTTTCCTTAACAAACTCTTAACGGTGTTCTAAGAGCCGTGAACAATGTCCGTTACGTAGTTATAAGTACATAATGGGCACATATTGAGATACATTGAAGGCACATTGACCTTATGAGTCAGAGATGGACTAAGAAAATGATTTCTTGTGAAAGACAATGTTACATGTTAGAGATTCATTGCTTGGTTTGTGTAGAAAACTTTCTTTTGGAACCGGCATGACTTGCGATAAAATCCTATGGAATAAATTAGGAAACATTCTACTCGTGTGGTTGCGAATAAATAATCCATGTATGGCTGAATATTTTTACATACCGAGACTTTTTCGTTGAAAAGCACGTTAAGCCTCGGCGTTTAGTTTCAGCTGTCACTTGGTAAATCATTGACAGTTTTTATCGACAGTTAGAAGCCAGATACCAATTCTACAAATTCTTAAGCGTCGTTCTCATTCACATTTTAGTCACAATCTGTCAAAATCAATCAAATTGCAACTGACATGCGAATGGAAATGTTGTTTTAAAATTAGTAGAATTAGTACTCAGTTAAATTTGACAAGAGTCTTACTAAGAGCCAAGGGGCAGTGTATTTCCCAGTTACAAGGTACTGGAGCGTGGAGTTCAGATAAACGTAAAGTATTTTCATGCATCTGCGTACCCAGCATTTGTTTAAGGCTAAAATAAGCAAACTCGATTTGTATTAGCTTTATTATTAAAGCAGGCAGGGTTTTTTCACAACAATTCCTAATTCTCCTGTATCGTGGGTACGTTTACAAACATATGAACTCAGATACACAAACGGCCACACCCGGAACCACTCTGTGGGCCATACAAATATTTGTTTCGTGCGGGAATCGAACCCGCGACATGCAGCGCTGCAGTCAATCGTTCAACCACTGCGCCAAGTTAGACAGACATACAGACTTTCATATTATACATCATATTATTACATGTAGGACGTCATTCAATGTAGTAAGGAAGTTGTCAATGAACTTGAAATTGTGACAATGTGTTATTGTTTACAGAACTTGTTATGAAGATAATTTTCTTTGTTTGGATATTTTCTTTGTTTGATTTAGATTCAGAAGATAAAGGTTTTAGAGGTTCCAAAATTAGTCACGTACTATGGTAGACGCAAGATAAACTTGCTGTTGGCGACAGATCTGGCAACCCCGTTGCTAGGGGCTTGTTGGTGTTCGTTGGCTAGCAACGGGGTGGTTTACGTGTTTTTTACTAATTTATAATATTCTCTTGTGAGATAATTAATAAACCCGATTGCACCTTAACCGTGTTTCATTTGGTGCCTAACACTTGCAATAAAGTACATTGACCTTTCTCTAATATCCCTTCGTATCTACGTTCTGTGTTCTGTGTTCTGGTATCTACCAGAACAATAAATTATGAACCGATTTTCGGTACTACAGAACATAAAGGATCACGATAGAAGTCGATTCAGGACAGGTTTGTTACTTTATTTCTGTTTTTGAAATTAAGAAAGTCAATAAATGTATGTAGGTCAATGACCGTTATTGCACATTTATCTGGCGCCTACCATAGTTGTACATATTTTTAGATACACTTTACTTAAGCAACCAATTTAGGAGCGCACTGTGTTGTTATTACAACGAAAGCTGCATATATTCTGGCCATTTCCTACCTATTGTAAAAAAAAAAACTGACTTCCTTTCTATGATATTTGGCAACCTATTGCGATATACAGGATTTACCAAACTAACCTTCAAAACCGGAAAAGAGCAACATTCCCACCACATACTAGGTCACCTTCTAAAATTTTTTTTTAGATAACAAACCAATACGCCCTTTTCCTTCGCCTACTTTTAAAACGGCAAAACCATAGACCATGAAACCAAATCGAATCACTATCAAATTCCTATAAAAGTCAGGTCGAATTTCAAAACTGATATAGTATATGAAACATTTAAAGAACAATAGTCTAAAATACCAGCATATCCTATCACGTATTCCCCTTGACATTACACGATGAACTATAGATCTTTCACAGTTATTTTGCCTCTAACAAGAACCTTAAAACTACAGTTATAAAGATCATAATTCAAAATCAGAAGAAAAATGAATGAATGATCTGCATTCGACTCGCCTCTCTAATGTCAAATTATGTGGATGCAGTGGATGACATTCATGACATTTCTGTTTACATTGACATTAAGTTTATGTGGCTTTGTTTTGGGACAATCAAGAAGATTCGTGGGTGTATAATATTTAGGTTGTAATTATTTTAATTTGAGAATTGAAATAATTACAACTGTTGTTGAGAGTTGTGAGTGTAATTTTGGCATAGCTAGCTGTTCTTAGGTATATTATTGTTTTGTGGGTTTAGCTTTCATACGAACTTGCAAGTTATTCTTGATTGATTTTAATGGAACATGTTATAACCACTAGATAAAAATCATCTTTATCTGCCTAGCTTTTTCCCAACTATATTGGGGTCGGCTTCCAGTGAAACCGGGTTCAGCTGAATACCAGTATTTTACGTGGAGCGGCTGCCTGCTAGACCTCCACAACCTATTAACTGGATAACACGGTACTTCTTGGCAAGACTGGCATCAGATTTTTGGACTTAAATAAAAATTAATAAATGACAGGCAGGACCAACGGCTTAACATGCTTTCCAAGGCACGGAGGAGTCTCGATGTGTTAAGATGGTCACCCATCCACAGACCGACCAGGCAGGCAAACGTTTCTTAACCTTGAAGATCGATCCGAGCGGCTGTTATTAAAAAGAGTTAGTATACAGTGTTACATTATATTAAGGTTTCCATTAAAAGTGAATACTCTTTCTTGGTATCTTACTTTCATTTCCAAGAATAGGGAATTGCGATGTAGAGAATGATGGGTTTTGTATGTAAGCGTCCGTATTTGTATGTTTTAAATAAAGAATAACACCCTTATTCATAAAAACTTTTCAGCCATTACTTAGTTAAAATACTGTTTAAGAGATTCTAAATTCAAATTCTCCATAGAAAATTTTGAATTAAGAGTCTGCTTATCGGTATTTTAGCTAAATAACGGTTATAAAGTTTTTATGAATAAGGCTGTAAGCCTACGTCATACGGTTGACGCACGTATCTTTTTTTATTTTCTCAATTAAGAGCGTTCACGCGGTACGGTTTTTCAAACAATCTTTCAAATCCTTATTCTTCAAAATGAATGAACCGATTTTAACGAAACTTGGTATGCATACGCTAGATATCCAGGTCTAAATAGTTATAAGAAAATATTTTTGAAAAAGATTTCAGAGGAAGAGAGAGAGCGATTTTAAGTTTTCTATAGAAAGTGAAAAATCACTATATCCTTCCCCCTGAACTCTTTTTCAAAAATGTTTTCTTATAACTATTTAGACCTGGATATCTAGCGTATGCATACTAAGTTTCGTTAAAATTGGTTCATTCATTTTGAAGAATAAGGATTTGAAAGATTGTATGAAAAGCCGTACCGCGTGAACGCTCTTAATGGGACGGGGGAAACCGCATCTGGTTTTAGTGTGATCCACTGAAACCAGATGCGGTTATAAATTCGTCATTGTGTCATAATGACACTGCTATTGATTGAAAGTTTGCTCAGGACATACCAGGAGCACAGACATTGCCAGGACAGTGGCTGAGTGAGTGAGTTTATTATGTATGCTAAGTAGGAATGCTCTTTCTCTTTTTCCCACGTTTAGCGAGATAGGCATGAACCTAAATGAGGCTGGCACATGAGCGCCGAAATTGGCCCAAAGAGCAAAATTTTAAGCTAAGGAGTGAAACTCTTGGAGTCTGTATTTTTCTGATAGCTATGACCTTAATTAAGTTTAGAGTGAATAGGTTATTTCTAGGCAAGCGTTCTACATCGTCGATCAGATCATCACTTTTCATCAGGTGAGATTGTGGTCAAATGCGAGCTTATCCATATTTATAAAAGGGAAACTGTCCGACTGACATAGCAACACACACACATCACAGCCAATACTACTGGGAAAAGAATCATATAACAATTTTTTCACAAGGCCTCTGTTTGTGATATAGTACTAAGAAAGGATTTTTGGGAATTCAACCAGGCTACCTGTCTATTAACGCGAAGCGAGACAGTGGGGCGGAGCAACGGAGTATGCGGAGCGGAGTTGCGGACTGTGTCTGTCCATTGATGTAGAGCGGGGTAGTGCGGAGCGGAGTTGCAGACTGTGCGGAGATCACGTGACGAGTTATTTGAACGGGCGGCCGTTTTTTACGATACCCCGCTCCGCTTCCCGGTTTTGTATGAATTTTTAAACAAGTTCGCAAATCCCTGTCCAACCGAAGCGAAGCGAAGATTTTATGCAATTCTATTGGTTATTATTGGCACAGCTCCAATCCTTTCCTCTCCTCTTCGCTCCAGTGGACAGTCAGCAAAGCAAGCAAAGGGGTTTTTTTTGCCAATAATAAAATGAAGAAACGGCTTATAGGACCTATGCTTAGCTAGGAGTAAGGTTGCACGATGATGATGATGATGATGATGTGGTTAAAAACAAAAGTCAAAATGAAAGCTTAACCAATTACGAAGGCTGCTAGTCTTGCAAGATCGACTGTTTTAAAGCAGTTACCAGCAATAGAGCACCATTATAAGTTACGTTATATTTGTCACGCACAGCTTTTACATAGTTTTTCACACGAATCGTAAAACGGATTTCGTGTTAACGACAATGAAAGAAGATAATGTCAAGTCGTTTAGTTTAATAACTTTTGAGGTTATGAAAGAAATAGCACTCAGATGTTGCTGATATTAATAGTCCTGTAAAATCCATTGTATGATTTTTGATTGAGAGGATTTCTTATCATCCGAAGAAGTCGACTGCTGGACATAAGTATCGTCACTGTGTCGCAATATCGATCAGCTCTGTGGGTTTGGCACCCAGCTAATTCCTGCTGCCAGCACCACCATCATCGGTCCACCTTGTGGGAAGCCTTCCAACCCTACTTCTTCTAGTACGCGATCACCACTCTAGAACCTTTCGACCACTTCACCTATCTGTTCTGCTGGCAATGTGTCTTGCCCCCTGCCACTAAAGTTTCATCCTGATTATGTCTATTCGTGCTAAATTAGTTCAGATAATCTATATTAATATTATAAAGCTGAAAACTTTGTTTGTTTGTTTGATTGAACGTGCTAAACTCAGAAACTAGGTACTGGTTGGAATTGAAAAAATATTTTAGTATGGGATATCCCATTCATCGAGGAAGGCTACGGTGGAGCATTAATGAAAGATGTGACGCACACGAAGTTGCGCAGGTCAGCTAGTATAATTATATGACTTCATTACAACCTAGGTTTACGTAGGCATTTATGCATAAAATGTAAAAGTTCACAATCACACAGTCTTCCGAAGCGAAGGTTTCACACGCCTACACCCTCTTTGTGCCGTCGATATTAAAATGGTTTAGGGTGTGGACATAGTGGTATTCAAATAGCGATATGAAGTAGGTAAGGGAATTTTGTATAACATCGATAAGATTAAATGGTTACTTTTTATTGAATCTTTCATCGTTCGTGTGAGATTCTGTCTTAGCCATATCTATAGTTAAGAGGTATATTCAAATAGCGATACGAAGTAGGTAAGGGCTATATTACATTCGATGTGGTGTTTTTTTATTGAATCTTTCATCGTTCGTGTGATGTTTACTTATTTATTTATTTATTTAAACTCTATGTACAATAGTGGTACATAGGCGGACTTAATGCAACAAGGCATTCTCTACCAGTCAACCTTTGGGTCAAAAAGACTACACTGTGGTAGGTGTACAACAAATAAATAAGATTAAGAATATAATTTTATTTTGGAAATAATAAAGAAATAATATATATTTATATAATACTAATAAAATACATAAATATTCTAAAATAATGAACTAATAAATATGATGTTATATAATAATATATGTATGTATATGTTCGGTCTTAGCTATTGCTAGAGTTCAGAGGTATTGTTCAAAACACAATAAAAACTGTCATGACTATGAGTCATGAGCGGAAAAGGTCAAGAAAATATTTTATTACCTAAAAGTAGTGTCCTAATAGGACGACTGCTGACACTAAAGCATACATACAAAGCCGTATGATATTCAAAATCTAAAATATTGAAACAAGGTTGAAAATCTGCACTTTTTGTTATTTATTATGGTGTAATAAAGATTATTTTTATTCTATACCGTATTGAACATCAAACATTACATAACAAAAACAGTCCTCGAAAACACTAGCGTTTAACCGTGAAGAATAAGTGGCACAACTCTCCAGCGACACATCAACAAAACTAGTCAATCCGCTATCTCCCATGCACCATGGCTCGACCTGAGACTAGTCGCGGAACTTCCCATAGCGCCTCGATAAGGTCGCCCTCAAACGATGCAAACCTTTTTGTAATGAGCTTGATCTATTCCATCATGAATTAATCATTGAAAATGTATGCAAGGACCTGTCTCTATCTATTTTATAATTCATGAATTCTTTGACTGATAGACAACGTACTAGTTAAACCGCTAGGTTTGGAAGATTACACAAAGTTTTGAGCCGTGGTTTTCGCGTGAAAAAGTAGCCTATGTCCTTATGTAAATCCCAGGCTATTTAACTACCAGATTTCATGACGTTCCGTTCAGCCGTTTTAGCGTGAAAGCGTAACGGACAGACAGACAGACAAAGTTACTTTCGCATTTATAATATTAGTAGAGAAGTAGGGATAGTAGCGATAATGGAAACTAAGGAAGGATTTTTAAAATAATCCCCCTGTACGGACAATACAACTTGTCATTTAACTAATTTAATGTCCACAAAACAATCAAAAAACAAATTCGGGGTCAAAGGAAAAGAACAAAATATCTTCGTTCTTGATAAATTGTTATAAATCTTCCGATTGACGGTTGTCGATTCACATCTTACCCAGTTACCTATTGGCAATAGGCGATGTATAAATATCTACTTATTGAAATTGTTACCCTGAAAATTACTAGGAGGGTAATATCCATTTTCCAATATAATCTGTTTATATGTAGTTTCCTTTGACCTAGAGATAAAGTGGTTTATTATAAACCACCTTTCTATTTGTCTTCAACTTGTGAGCACAATTAACATTTATTTTGCATAATAAAATAAAAACAAATACTAATGCTACTTGGTTAAGTAATGATATATTTTGACATGTGTTTTTCAGGTCAAAACACTCTGTTTTACAATTATTGTTACTTTATTATTACATGTCTTTTAATAGAAATATGTAAAAGCAATTTTATGCAACACAGTGTACAGCTAATTGTGCAAATTTTAGAAATAAATAATGCATTTAATTTTATGCCTTAAATTGTTTGAGTACGTTGCGGATTACATAAGAAATCTTATGATTTTAAAAGTGATGTTATAATATTTCGAGTTTTTTTTTTTTTAGGTTGCATTTGTGGTTTATTAGTGTTATTTAAAGTATCATTGAATAATCATTTTCTGGCAGTTGGATGAAATAAAATTTTGTTTACAGCTTGTTGCTCATAAACACAGCATATTTCCTCACCGTCGACTAGTCCACTTAAAATTATCGGTTTCCTTCCATAATGGAGGGGAGACTTGACCTGATCCTATCTACGAGCTAGATCTCACGGCTAACAGGGGCTCAGAGCTAATCAAAATAATCTAATACATCGTTTTATGAGTGAGATGGCTCCAATATTCGAGCATTATTATTAGCGGGAATTTTATAGGAGCAGCGTGCAGTTTAGACCTGAGTCCATTAAGGACGATGCCATTATTAAGGAAGTTACGTTTTCCATAGAAACTCTCTTTCTTTCCCTCTAAACTTATTTTTGAAATAGTTCTAAACTAACTCTTCAGACCTGGGTAGGTCCCTATAAGTACTGCATATAAGTACCAAGTCTCAATAAAATCGGTTTATTATTTGAAAAAAAAAAGTTTAAACACAGTGAAGAGTAAACGGCAGTCATGTAATAATTATTATGACTATCTTCTCCTCTTTTTACATAAGTTAAACACATAATAATATTGATGCTGGTCTTCACTGAACTACAATTCATTTTGAAAACAATTTTGACCCATTATAAGTTGACAAGCAATCAGTAAACAGTTGCTTTAATTAAAGGATTAATTGAAGGACACAACTAAGCCTTAATTTGTTGGAAGATTACTTTGCGATGGTAAACAAATGAGGGACTGTAAACAGCTGATGAGTTTATGTAAAATTGACACAAATATCAAAATCGAAACTTTAATCTAAAGTAATAGTAAAAATCAATGACGATTTTCTCGTAAAATAAAGATCATAACTTTTTTCTTTTTTTTTTTAAACGTTGCCCCACACTAGGAATTTCTCCTGTATCGTGAGTGCGTTCACAAACATATAAACTCACATACACAAACAGCCAGACCCGGAACAACTATCTGTAGGCCATACAAATATTTGTTCCGTACGGGAATCGAACCCGTGACACGCAGCGCAGCAGTCGACTGCTCAACCACTGCGCCAACCGTGTCGTCTTTGTGAAAGAACTTATAGTGGCATTAATGCCGCCACAAAAAACCAATGTAGCAAAATCTACATCGCAACAAAAAAGAACCGCAGCGCCATCTATCCTGCCAGCTGTGAACTAACTGAACGAAATCCTGCATCGCGATATCATAGTTTACCTTTCAATTTGAACAACAGTACAAATATCAACTTTTCTGGCAGTTGCCCACCGGACACAACAACCGTCCGGTCGAAGGATCCTTCCTATTCAATGGAGGCTTGCGGGACTTTACACTCTGTGCCACTACCTCTAAAAAGTATTATAAAAATAGTTTGGTTTTGAAAAAAATATCTTCGAAAAATAATTCAAAACTTTAGGAAAAAATGCGTAAAGCATTTAAGTTTTGCATTACTCACATATTTTTGCTCGTGACTGTACCAAGCATAATCTAGAGATTATTATGTAGGTATATAATGGCTAATCTATGTTTAATGATAAGACTGATCTTTACTAGATCTAAGCTAATGTCTTATTCTATAAGCTTAGGTAATTATTTTTGTGTTTGTTGACGAACTGACTAACTTGTAGATAACCTTGAATTACTAATTATAATAGTTCTCTGTTTTGTGCCAGCATAGTGAGCAAACCTTAGAAAAGAATATCACTGGCAGAAAAAATACAGCCTTAATCGGTGGGTCCAGAAATACTAGAAGATGGGCTCAGGGCTTTAATAAAAGTGAAGAAGGATGAAGGATTTATGACACTTCTTCTACAGGAGTTTAATACAAGAATTCTCAACAATCACACAACTTGTATATCATAAAAACTTGGTCCCTAAGTTCAATGAGCTCTTGGAAAGCTACACTGTAATATCTTATCGGTATTTATGTGCCTAGCCTTTTTCAATTAACTTGTTAACCGGTTGCAGCTGAATTTTAGTATTGTATATCGAGCTAATTACTATCTGACCTTGTAACGGTCTGTACTGATGTCAAATTTTCTGGCTACTGATTCCCTGTGACTGTCAAAGTTGTTCAAACGACAGCCGGGAGCAATGGCTAAATGTACTTTTCGAGTTTCGGAAACGGACCCACTAGCTCGATACTAACAGCACGTTTCTTTACATGCCGAATGAGTGAATCTATTTTAATCCATACAACAGACCTACATCCCTGCTGACCCCATAACTCCAAATACCATTCATCAACTCACGCGCATACATTTACAATACAGGTCCACCTAAATCGCAAGCCCGCCATATTATAGCGGAAGTAGTGGCTACCGCGAGGTGACTTCCCGTTGCTAGTGTTGGGACAAGATTTATCGATAATTGATTTGATATTTATTATTGTTTTGATTTATTATTTCGATAGGTTAATGTTGTTGACTTATGTTGAGATGATAATCGATAATGGATGTAAATCGTAATAATTTAAATTGTATTATTCACGTGTTTTTGCAACAAATATATGTTTTGGATTTTTGAAAATGGGCTAATCTTCAATAGGTTTATGAGTGATTTAATTTTTTTTGAAATGCGAATCAGACTCGTTGGGATCCATAGTACTTTCAAACATCCTGGTTTACTTTTTAATTTCATTTTTATTAATTATTCGTTGTTATAACAGTGCAACAGTAGAAAAATACACTCTAAAAAAATTTACTGTCCACCTGAAATACAGCCCACAGACAGGCAGACGGACAGACGTATAGCGGAGACTTAGTAGCTAGGGTTCCGTTAGTTACTATTCGGGTACGTAACCCTAAAATATAGGTATAGGTTATTGAAATAGTTTTGGTTAAGTCGTTAAGTATTTGTGCCGGGTTGTGCAAGAGGGATACTCGAAACAATTTATTGCCAGATTAGTCACAGTATCTGAATGCAAGCAATTGAAACTAGGATATCGAATCATATTACATCAGGTTGCATAGTTACCATTCGCTCCGCAAAAAATTGACCTTGAAATTTTTATGTTTTAGAATGTACCTAATGTCTAGGTAACAATAGAGTTAGGAATGTAACAGAGCTTATATTGGATTATACAGGACTAGCTTTAGCTCGCGGCTCTGCCCGCGTGGATGTCGGTTATCGCGAATAAATAGCCTATGTCCTTCTCCATATCCCTGGCTATATATCTGCCAAATTTCATGACGATCCGTTCAGCCGTTTTAGAGTGAATGCGTAACAGACAGACAGACTTTCACATAAATAATATTAGTAGAAGTAGGGATTATACAGCAAGACAGGGTCACCGCAGTCCTGTGCCCCTGTTCATTACATGAGCCACGTGTTGGAGAGCCCCTAGTGTGTAGAGCCCCTGTACTTTGGCGAATTTAATCTATGAGAACGATGCTGCAATTAAAGTCCAGAGCCTAAAAAATCTAAGGAATTAACCATAGACTCGAAAAAAATAAGAGGAGGAATGCAAAGAATACCTTTGTGTGTTTTTGTTGCACTACGTCGACCAAAAAAAATACTTCATGGAGTGGCTCTTGAGGGAAACGCAACAGAGGTAGACCCCATGCGAGATGGCATGACGACATCATAAAGACAGCGGGCCAAAATTGGATAGTAAATAGCCAAAGACAGGGACCATTGGGAATCTTTGGAGGAGGCCCTCATCCGAGGAGGGGTTCTTGCAAACCAAATCATCTAGACAAATATTAGTTACTACAATCATAGATAGTTATTAGGTTATAGTAATTAGTCAATATAAGTACCTACTGTGTTATTTACTCTTTTATATATTTGTAAGAAATAGAAGGCTCTTTTTGATTTTATTTTTACTTTATTTATTTTATTTGTTCCACTATGAAAGCGACTTCATCTGAACAACCATACTCTAACTATGAAGCCTAAGCGCTTGTCTACCAATAATAATAAAAAAGTTGGAGGTGGTTGAGTATTTCACATGGACTGGGCCTCAAGTCCTCAAGCCTCAAGGGCAATGGAGAGGGCAATGCTCGGAGTTTCCTTGCGTGATCGAATCAGGAATGATGATATCCGCAAGAGAACCAAGGTTACCGACATAGCCCGAAGGATCGCCAAATTGAAGTGGCAGTGGGCAGGGCACATTGCTCGCAGAACAGATGGTCGATGGGGCCGAAAAGTTTTGGAGTGGCGACCGCGTACCGGAGGACGCAGCGTTGGAAGGCCTCCCACAAGGTGGACCGATGACCTGGTGAGGGTCGCGGGTAACCGATGGATGCGAGACGCACAGGACCGGTGGTTGTGGCGACACTTGGGGGAGGCCTATGTCCAGCAGTGGACGTCTTTCGGCTGATATGATGATGATGATGATGATGGGCCTTAAGTCTGCTATTACAATAGTGTTAGAATGGTATAACATTGATTTCATAATTGTTGATTTTGACAAGTTTGGTAATCTACTAATATAAAAGCGTCATTATGACTTTCCAATGGTCAACCACTGACACACCATTGAAAGAAATGGCATAGAATGGTAATCTCGTATGTAATGAATGACAGATGTATGCGGTAATCCGGGTAATCTGCAAAAATGTTGAGTTCCTTCGATCAGTGACCTACCATTAGAACGTCATTGTGCAGTCATTGCTTTTCAAAGACATTGAATATTTAGAACCACTACGATTCTATTACGAGACCATTGACCGACCAATGATCGACCATTATGAATTTAACAGATTACGAACTTTTTGCAAAATGACAATGGGATCGTGTTGGAATGACGAATTTATAAACAAATAGCAGATTTGGGGCCCTGCTTATCTGACCCCCACAACCCAGTAACTGGGTAACATGGTAATCCTTGACAAGACTGGTGTCAAATTTTCTGGCATAATAGCTGGGACCAACGGCTTTAGATACGTATTTTGCGAGTCACTGAGGAGACTCATAATAGATCATAGTCACCCATTCACAGACCAACCTCGGCAGGTTTTACCTGACCGTGAAGAACGACCCGTGCAGATGTTATTTCTTAACCATGTGTTCTCTATGAAAGAAAATATTCATTGTTATAAAGCACCTAGGTATGTTATAACTTCATGAACATCACAAAAATTCCAACACAATGACTAACATTGCCGGTGTCAATAAAGCGCGCGCAATCGCTGCCTGTTTTTAAGAGACTTGCCACTGTACTTGTACTATACTTGTCACTGTGATATCACTGTAGTTAATAGTATATTCTCTTGCTTTTATTTTAAGTATGTATGTATCTATTTTTGTATCTTGTATTACTCTTAAGAGCGTTTACGCCGTACGGCTTTTCATACAAACTTTGAAGTCCTTATTTTTCTAAAATGTTCTCAACTAACTTTTGAGACCTGGTTGGATGGCGTATGCATACCAAGTTTCATTAAAATCGGTTCGTTCATTTCGAAAAATAAGGACTTGAAAGTTTGTATGAAATGCCGTACGGCGTAAACGCTCTTAAGTACATTGCTACCTATATTTTTCTACTATATTTGTTAAAATTTATATTTGCACCAAATGCAGCCCCATTTCGTGTCCAGACTATGTACTTACTACTGCGATAAGGCCGCTAATTTTATACAATTTTTAATAGGTTTTCTATAATATGTGTCTCTATTTAGGTGTACAATAAAATAAGTATTTATTTATAAATAAATAACATGTTTTTCTTAGTAAGTAATCTAAATTTTATGCAACACGTTCTACCAGCAATAACTAAGTTTTGATTAGGTATACATATGTATGTGTGACAGTTTCTGGTCGACCTATTTTACCCTCATAACAAAAGGCATAAGAGCAATCAGTGGTGGACTGAGAAATATCGCCTTCTTCTTCTACTACATTTTAAAAGTTCCAGCCCTGTGACATCGAGACCTATTCTGATCCTAGAATGCATCTTTTTCTTTGTAATCACTGATATCATCACGCTTGTAATTCCTGGTAGTAGTAAAGATTAAGTTCAGGGGTCAGTCTGTGGTAGTCACGTCTCCAATTAGTTCAATACAATCAGGCGTGATGACACTGATAACATAGATAACGTGGTTGATAGTGCCCCTAAGATACTGAGAGACCAATGTGCAATTGTGCACGCAATGTCCATACAAACAGACATCGCCACATGAAATGAGGTATGATTTTAAGGGATCCGTACCCAAAGGGTAAAAACGGGACCCTATTACTAAGACTCCGCTGTCCGTCTGTCTGTCCGTCTCGTCTGTCCGTTTGTCTATCCGTCTGTCTGTCTGTCTGTCATCAGGCTGTATCTCATGAGCCGTGATAGCTAGGCAATTGAAATTTTCACAGATGATGTATTTCTGTGGCCGCTATAACAACAAATACTAAAAACTGAATAAAATAAATATACAAGTGGGGTGGGACCCATGCAGTGCCGTTTTTTTTATAGATAAAGGTACGGAACCCGCAAGTTCGACTCGCCTTTGGCCGGTTCTTTTGAAATTCCTTTCTTTATCTTAGTAAATTTTTATATTACCACCCACTTTCAGGAGTATTATTTTTCTAACAAGGGATGTTAGAAAAATAACGTATTATTTCGAGTTCCCACACTCAAAACCATACTGAACAAAGTTTCCATTCTACCATAAGTGGCAAATTTGGCACCAATTAGTGGAACAAAGCACTCCTAATGAGGTTAGTGTTAATTAGTACCTGTTAAATTATATCGATCAGTGAGCATCTGTTATGGAATAGGTACCTAATAGTTAACGTTGGTTAGCTCAATACGGTGTAGGACAACATGGTGGGGAAACCTGTATAGCACGGAAAGAAAGAAAATACATATATTTAGCACAAACTTAAGGCACACAATTCGTTAACAGGATAAAAAAAAACAAACTGGTAAAAAAAACTCAAAATGAGTTTAAATATCCTCAGCATAATATGCCAGTCATGCCTAGTGCCCAGCCTTCGTGCTTAGAACCAAATGTCTGAGACTCAGGTAACTTAATAATATCTACAAAGGTAATCGACGTGGTCGCTAACAATAGGCCTCGTCAGAAGGCCTTAAAATCACCCAACCAGTAAAGAAGAGGGCTAAGCTTGGAGTTTTCATGCGTGATCGAATCAGAAATGAAGATATTCGCAGGCAAACCAAGGATACCGAAATAGCCCGAAGACTCAAAATGAAGTGGCAAGAGTTACCGCGGCCCTGGAACGCAAAGGGCACTGGGAGGAGCACGGATGGGTTTTAGTCAGTCAAAGTCTGACACTCCCTCCCGCTCCACCTAGAGCGGAAGCGGTCATTTGATGCATTCGCATCCATTAAAAAAAAAGAAAAAATAAGGGTATGGCACCTGCCAGGGTTGCGGAATCTATCAGGGTTGCGGAATTTGTTCGAAAGAATCACCGTGGCCCTGGAACGCAAAGGGCAACGCAAGGGTCTTAGTCAGTAAGAATCTGCCCAGAGTGGAAGGAGTCATTTGATGATTACCCATCCTTTAAAAAAAATGTGGGTATGGCACATTGCAGAACAAATAGTTGATTGGGTCGATAGATCCTGCATAGCGTTGGAATTCCTCCCTGCTGGGGGTCTACTCTCTAAGCCCGAAGTCCGTAGTTTGGGCCTTAGTTACAGGCGTTTTCTCCTCCGTATCACCTACGGACTTACTATTAGTCCCGAGTCCGAACTAAGAATGAATGACAACATTTGGCTGGGACTAATCGTAGGCCGAAACTACGGACTTCGGGCTTAGAAAGTAGACCCCCTGGACCGATGGCCTAGTAAAGATTGCGGGAGTCCGCTAGATGTGAGACGCACATGACGACGTGGCGTCACTTGGGGGGCAGCCTATGTCCAGCAGTGGACGTCTTTCAGCCAAAATGATGACGATGATCTACTAACTTGCACTGGACCGACAACATGGTGGAAATAATAAACTGCTTGTCACTGAGGGGGAGGTCTGATTCTAAAGTCTGATTATACTTTTAATAAGTTGCGTGCGTAGCCCTAGTTTTTTCCAGCAGCTTCGCCCGCGTGAATGTCGTTTATTAAAACACGTGAACGCACTACTGGATTTAAAGTACCTTTTGTTCTTCATCATCGTGTTCCGTGCTTGGATTACAAACAAACATTCAGGTAACTTTTACATTTGTGATAATATGATAGTGCTGTATCTGGTGTCGGTGAGTCAACTCTAGAAAAAACATAACTTGGCTGCTTTCAGGAAAACAATAAGAAACTGTATTACTGTTGTTTTGCTCAATTCATTTGTCGAGCATTTAGATAACCTGATTGCTAAATAGTTGATTTCCTGACTTGACACGCATTAGATACAATTTCTCTAATTTACTTTAACAATACTTTCGCTTGAAACTAAACATATTAATTTAATACTTGCAGGCAATAATACAATTTAAAATAATATCTGTAGTCTAACATTTGTATGTCTGGCGTATTTCATTAAAAAGAAAATTATGTGACATTTTGATAGCCAATCGCATCACCCGACTTGTGTTTAATTTGTGTGTACCAACTATTACCAAAATAGCATATAGTACAAGTATAATCTAGTCTAGTAGTACAAGTGTAATCTGCTGTCCAGAATCGGGCTAACTATAATGTACTTCTAGTAAAGTAACTCCAAGGTCCAAGGTCTAACCAAGATTTATAGTGAGTTAAAAGCTTTTACTGACGGGCTAGTTGGTAATTGTTTCCAACCCTATTAGCAAACCCTTCCACATCATATAACTTGTTTAACTCATGGTGGTAAAATGTGGACGTATGACAACATGGTTCACATATGAGTAATTTTTTAATAAAGTGTAAATAAAAAATAAATTAAAGAGGCTTAAATTCTCTCATTTTTTATTATTATTGATAGGAACACGCTTGACCACTATCTTACTTGATGGTAAGCGATGATGTGGTCGAAGATGGAGCACGGTTGCCTAGAGGTAACCTATTCACTCATTACTTGAAGACGCCCAGGTTGTAGCTATTAGGAAACACAGGGGTCTACTCTCTGAGCCCGAAGTCCGTAGTTTCGGCTTTTGTTACGGGCGTTTTCTACTCTGTATCACTTACGTACTTACGATTAGTCCCGAGCCCAAACCTAGAACAACTCTCAAATCGTGTAGTCATTCAATCACAAATGGCACTCTGTTTTTTAAAAACACAGACTCCGGCAGGGAATTACACTCCTTAGTAAATGACAGTCTTTTTTTTTGTGCGGATGTGATCTGAATACTAAAATTATTTTACTTTCACAAGCTTCACTGTAGCTGATGTATTTTTTAAATCCCGTTCCTGAGGAACAGGCATCGCGAGCGAAGCCGTGTGAAAAAGCTATGTAGTATTTATTGAAACTGACTAGCACGTCATAGCATGCTTGTTTACAACTTTGGTAGATCACTAAAAATATAGTAAGTATAAAGTGTATCGATATAGCTATAATTTAAAATGTCACTTCACTATGATATTTCCAAGTTTACGATTTGTATTAAAGTTTTAACAGCGCCAGCAAGTTGTTTAATAAATAATTGCCGTTAAATGTCTCCGTCTGTTGTTTTAATTTTTGTAAGTAATTCTAATTATATCATTATAATAAAATAAATAAAGATATTAAACTATACTTTTTTAATTAAAACTACATTATGCTAAACAAAACGGTGTTCTAATATGGTAATTAAAATACCGGAGGCGTATAGATTGACTTGAGGATGTTCATAAAATCATCGGAAAATTGGAAAGCTATAGAGACCTTTTCCCAGCAATGAGACAATTCAGGTTAAAAAGTAACTTTTCATATTCTCACTAAAAAACCTTATTTACTTAATCAATAAAACGGCAAAGAAACCGAACCATAACAAACAATCATTCAAAACAAAAAAAAAACAGCTGTCACTGCCATAAAAAAACAAACAAACAAGGTTGCCAGCACATTAGAAAAAAAGAATTAATTTAAAAAAAGAATCGTACCTTGTATAGGCAGCAAGCGACTGTGGCCGTTGGCACTACACTGACTCGAACGCAGTATTCCTTGCGATTGCCTTGACCCTCACGTTCAAATGTTTATGTGTAGGTGCACTAAATACGATCAGTAGGTTTACTTCGGACGAATATGGTTTGCTAATAAATATCGTTACGTCAAAAGAATGCCTGCTAGCCCGAACAAGTAGTCTTACATGCATGCTTATTAAATTAACATCGCGACGTATTCTATGTACAAACTCACTGTGGGCTTCTCCGTGAATTGAAAAAAAAAATCTAAATATTTTCTTATAAATATCACAAATTTAAATTAGTACGAATGACTGCACTTGCTAATTTTCTTTAATTTGAGAAAAAACATAAAAACAATGCGAAATTCTGGACAAGGTGAACCGATAACCTGGTGAGGGTTGCGGTTGTTCGCTGGATGCGAAAAGAAAGAACCGGGAGATTTCTTAATGCTTCCATGTCCCCGAAGCCTTTGAGCTGTCTTCTTTTAGAATGTTGATGATATCTTTTTTTTTATTTGACATTCTGATTCTTTATTAAACAAGATAACAAAGAGACGTAAAAATCTTCAGAAATATGACATGTTTTAGAACAGGAATTTTGGAAAATGAGTTGAAACAAATTCGCATTGCACTATTATTTGTTAGGAGGCCTATGGCGTGTTGCGGATTTTGTTCGAAAGAGTTCCATGGCCCTGGAAAGCAAAGGGCACTAGGAGGAGAACGGATGGGTTTTAGTCAGTAAGAGTCTGACACTCCCTCCCGGTCCACACAGAGTGGAAGGGGTCATTTGATGATTTCCCATCCTTAAAAAAAAACCGGCCAAATGCGAGTCGGACTTGCGCACGGAGGGTTCCGTACCATTATTTATAAAAAATGGCAAAAAAATCACGTTTATTATATGGGAACCCCACTTAAATATTTATTTTATTATATTTTTAGTATTTGTTGCTATAGCAGCAACAGAAATATATCATCTGTGACAATTTCAACTGTCTAGCTATCACTGTTCATGAGATACAGCTTGGTGACAGACGGGCTGACGGACGGACAGCGGAGTCTTAGTAATAGGGTTCCGTTTTACCCTTTGGTAAACCTAAAAAGGCTTATGTCGTTGGAACGATTACTTGATTGCTGATTGTTTCATGTGTATGTGTGTGTTTCAAATTCACAGCTTGTATGAAGTTGACCTTCTGCTCTGCGTATTCATATTGTTGTATCAGCTGGTGTCATTGACGTATCATGTTCTTGTCAAAAACTTATTAACTACCTACTTGTACGAATAATTATTTTTCGTCAGATTTATGCCATGTTTGGTCAAAACTTTGACGTACACTGTGATTCATTCTAGCTATTAATTTTAATAAATTAAACAGCACCTAATTAGTGGAAAAAGTAAATAAGTAGTTTCAAAACGCACATGCCTTACCACTTACTACGAACAACTGAGAACTTTAGAGAATTTTAATCTGAATATTATCAAAAATAAAACTCATAAAAAGTACATATTTTACATAATCAACTTGAACATGTAAAATAAGTACATATTAGTTTTACAATGATATAAATTAAGCGGATATAAATACGGATTAATACCTTAATATAAACACTTTCAATTCCTTATTTTTATCCTGTCAATTTAACGTTGTCTATAACATTTTGATATGAAAATACCTATCTACCCACATTATATTATTTGTTGTTAAAAGACACAGACAGAAAACCTTGACAGCAGATTACCATCTGCTGTCAAGGTTTTCTGTCTGTGTCTATCACGGCTGACAGGACAGAATGGTAGAGAAAAAACGCGTTTCGCCGTCTCCTAATAACATGAAGGCAGGAAGATGATGACGTCAACATCATCTGCCTGATGATGATTTTGGTACTTACGCTAGCCTTTCCTCAATGACTTGCTTCATTTAAGAGCCCTCTCCCTACTACCATACTAGGCCAGTTCCTTTGATCACTTTTGTTTTGTGGAATTTCAGCTATATTATAGAAGAATACTTTGACTACTTTGAAGAATACTTTGAATATTTTTACTTTTGAGGCATCTTCTGGGCAAGCTCGCTTCATCATGGACCTCATCTATCGCTTTCCATCAGGCGTGATCGAGGTCAAGAGCTAGCCCATTCATAAATAATAATAATAATAACCTTTTCAATGAGAATTTAATAAAGAGATAGAGGTCGTAGGTTCGTTGACATTGAGACAATATTAATTGAGACATCCTCTTTGAACATAATTATTGTATATAATCTTTTTCACTAAACCACCAAAAACATACACAATTAGTGTTTCCTGAAATGGGTCCACCAGGTGGCAGCACTGAGGTGTCAGGTCCTGGCACCTGTCAAAGCATTTATATTTTGCGACTTTTGTTAAGCTGACGACAACGTCACTTTGACGTCGTAAGTTACGTTTTCAACCTGGAAAACCTGTTGCCCTTATGGCACCAACGGGTGGCGTGAATTTTCCAGGTTTTCCTCACTAAACAGGGTGAATTCGAATTCCAAATCCAAAACTATGAGGAAGAACGAAAAACTATGAAACCAGCCTCGAGCCTGATTTTGATGAAAACTAAATCTACATCATTGGATTCTTGAAAAAATGGTATCCCTTGCCAGGAATCGAACCGGTTGATCGACATATTTAAATCAGTGCCATCAATTTGAAAAGAAGAAGAAAAGTTGGAGCAGATGAGTTCTTAAGAACCTCTCCATGAAAGAAGAGACCGCGAAAGAGGCCTTCCGTAGCATAGGCGCAAAGGCTAGCTAGGTTGACCGATGACCTGGTGCCTGGGAAAGACGAGCAGCGGAAGACGGACTGGTTGTTATAAACTTGTAGCGCTATCATTGGAAGCCTTACTAAAACGACCGAATAAATCATTTTAATCGTTAATTTCTCCAGTCTCCTAAGTTTCCCAACGTCAATAAATCAATCAAAGATGAATTGATCGACACTTCCAATGAGGAAGTGCATCATATTTTTTTTCTTCTATGAATGAACTTCGAAGTAGGTAATTATAACTATCAGTCCTGTGATTTTATTTAATTAAAACAGTAGCCTTTAGAGCAATTAGTATTCTATTATTGGCAAGGAAAAGACGCTTCATGGGTCATGCTTTGATTGCTTCATTAGGAGTGTGGTCTCGGTCTTCCTTCTTATGATCTTTTAGTTGGGTCTTCATTTTAATCAGGAGAACCAAGGTAACTGACATTCCCCGAATAACTTCTGAGTCGTTCGAGCGAGAAGGAAGGATGGAGCTATATAGGGTGTATAGCTCCATCCCTCCTTCTCGCTCGAACGACTCACACTTTAACACGTCATGGTAGGGCCCCTGGGCACATTATTTCTTGTAATTAGTTTAAGAAAATATGGCCGATGGGGATTCTGCCGGTCGATTCTGTAGGTGCAGAAAGGATTCATCTGGAATAGTACTGATACTCCAACTATGCAGCTTTTTTATGGATGGGAAATCATCAAATGACTTCTTCCGCTCTGGGTGGAGCGGAAGGGAGTGTCGGACTCTTATTGGCTAAAACCCATCCGTGTTCCTCCTTATGCCCTTTACGTTCCAAGGCCGCGGTGTCTCTCAATAATGCAGCTACCGTGCAGTATTGCAGAGTGTGGGATTCAGGGGCGTAGATGCAGGCATCTACGCCCCTGAATCCGACACTCCGACACTCTCACATGAGTATTTTCAAGCCCGAAAAATTTTTATACATGACGGCGCGCAGCTAAATTAAAAGTTAAGCCAAGATTTAAGATGAGAGACTGATTGTGTTATTGAATTTAACAATAATTACTGTTCAACAAAATAACACAATTAGTCTCTCATCTTAAATCTTGGCTTAACTTTTTATTTAGCTGCGCGCCGTCATACAGTTAATTATTTTATAAGATCTAGTTATTCTGATATCATTCGTACACGTATCTTAGTAGTTAGTGTTGCTAAACCACCACTTATTTTCCATTAGAAATCGATTTTACACCAACTTCAATTTGTATTGATTGGCGAATGACAGGCATTATTATTGAGTAAGGACATTGACTTGCGCACGCGCATATGACTCGATTTAGAGTTAAAGAGATTTGCGATTGAGTGTGTACTTACAATCTAATCGATTAGCAAACACAAATGTTACATTTTTTTGATGGAAAACTTAAAAAAAAAACACTTTTTGGTGATGGTAAAAATTCCAACCAGTCCATATATCTATTTAATTGACTAACTCCGAAGTTTTTCATCAGATCTTTATACAATTAAAATAGGATTATTTCGAAATATCTCTTTCGAAATAAAAAAAATTGCAAATGCATCTATATAGGACGGAGTAATGCGCGAACATACCTACATAAAAAAATATAAATCCGAATTGGTAATCTCCTCCTTTTCTTGAAGTCGCTTAAAATAATAAATCGTTAAAAAATTCTGCTACTCCCTATATTTTGCTACACTGTGCGAGCAAAAATGCACAAAACAGCAGATTTTTGCATAAATGGTGTGTTTGATTGATACCTGATGCTTGAAAAAAAAAGGATATCTAATTTGAAAAATACCGCTGTATATATCGGTTTAGCTCTTTGGGAAATATTGGGTGATATTAGCGTGTTGTTGTGTTATTAGTTGTTTGCGTCCTTAGCCCTATGCATAAGTCCTTTCAGAAAAGTATTACCATACCATACGTACTTATTACTGTTGCCATGCATCTGCATTTGTGTTTGAATGAAACATGTCAGATCAGAGTGCGAATTCTATTAATTTTTAAACAAGGCAACGTTCGCATTCGTATGTCAATCGCAAACTGTCAAAAAAGCTTTAATTTTCAAACATTTTTGATATTTTGAACTGCGAAGGCGAATGTTGCTTGAAATTTAGTAAAATTGGCACTCTGGTCGTGGGAATTCTTTACAATGTAATTGCGTGATGGGCACAAATCACTATAAAAATGACACATCATGTCATTACAGGGCACAACCTACTCGTACGATGTAACAATGTAGCTGTATGAAACGTGATAGATTAACAGTTGTAGTGCTGAGTAAATGGGGATCCCCTTAACTTTTTACCACACAAGAATCCTGTTCTTTTTGGTTTCGGTACGAAATTCTTCGTGTACGAGCCCGATTTATGTGTTTGATAATTTAGACAGTTATCAAAAATAATACTTGCCTGATTTTGGGTGATGGTTTGTCTTTAAAAATTAGCAATGAGTTCAACACGAAAGGTTATGATTTTATTACCACTAAAACCCATAATATCTTTACTAGACTTTCATGAAAGCCAAAATATAGTGTGTGTAGTAGGGGTTACATTTAGGGGTCTGACAGACCCGCAATTATTAATGTCAGCAGTCTATTCTCCTAGCAATTTTTCTCAGTTTTTTCGACTGACCATGAAAAAATCTAGGCGGCATCATATACAAAATAAATACCGTACAAATTCTCAGAACAGTTAGGTCGGTCTTCAAAGCCTGTAGAGCCTCAGAAAACGTAGGTTGCGAATTTTGTTTGAAAGAGTTACCGCGGACCTGGAAAGCAAAGGGCACTACGAGGAGCACGGATGGGTTTTAGTCAGTAAGAGTCTGACACTCCCTTCCGCTCCACCCAGAATGGCAGGAGTCATTTGATGATTTCCCATCCATAAAAAAAGGCTGGTTATATAAGCCAGACCCCATTCACACCCTACTCTACTCTACCAGACTTTTATTTAATCTTGACCATAATCATACTTAAAAGGCAAGCTATAAATATTCCGACAACTCTAACAAACTTTCAGTGTCCGTAATAGTTGGTCAGGGTCAGTTCCTCAGTATTTTAAGAGCTATTGTAACTACTTACAGTCGTAAACTATCATCAATCTTCAAAAGGGGTGTTAGTAAAGGGTTGAAAGTTGAAAGAAACTACGTTCTGATGAAATATGGCCTGCCACCAAACAAACTATTTTCTCCTTGACCTTGTAGCGTTTACTGGTTTTCCATCCCGGAAATGTTGATATGTCAACTTTAAATACATTTCTTGTATGTGATTTCGTGCGGCTTGGATTCGTGCCCGGTTTATGAAAATAGGCTCACTCTTAGAATTTAAGCCTAAATGTCGTCATCTATGTATTTATATAAGTTAATTGGAGTACATAAGTCGCGCAAAAACTGACTGTAGACTAGAATGGCTCGACCCATTTGAAAATTTTCTTTGTCTTGTTCACCTTAAGACTGAGGTGGTCTACAAAAATTACACTTAAAATCAGATCAATTTTAGGTGGTGTGAAGTTCACAGGGTTATCTTATGTGTGATAATTTAGGCGATTTTAAGTAATGTATAGAGTAGTGGTTCTTACCTTTTTTAAGAATGGAAAATCATCAAATTACTCTTTCTCGGGGCGGAGCGGGAGGGAGAGTCAGACTCTTAATGACTTACGTCCGCTTTCTATAATATATCTCAATCCCAATCTTGATCCCGATCCTTGTCTGTAACCAATCAAAGGTGAGGATTGTGTGGTGAAGGACACAAACTCGGCCGTTGATTGGTTACAGACAAGGATCGGGATCAAGATTGGGATTGAGATATATTATAGAAAGCGGCCGTAAAACCCATCCGTGCTCCTCGTAGTGGGCACTACGAGGAGCACGGATGGGTTTTTTTGCGTTCCAGGACTGCGGTAACACTTTCGAATAAATTCCGCAAATAGATACATCTGATGTTGCTAAATGTACCTACTGTTTTTTTTCTTCTTCTTTTTTATTGTGAACAGGAGTCAAGGGTTTAAGCTGAAAACCACCGCTTAGCTACCCATTCATAATGCTGACGCTTGAACCTTTTGCTACCGGTATTATAGTTGTGTGTATAATAGTTCCAATACTACTAGCTGTAATACTGGAGACAATAAACGTTTATTCTATTCTATTCTATTCTACATACCTGCATTCGCAATCTTGAAAAACTGCATGTATGTGGTGAATGTAGTGATTAGGTGTCTTGGAAAGACCTAAAACCTAGATTTTGATTCTCCATAGTGGGGAGCCCTTAGTTTTGCGGTTTGATTCTGATGATTAATCTGGTATTAGGTACTTTGATCAAAACTTTAAGGAAAATAATAAAGGAAATTAGAGAAAAATATCGTAAATCTTCGTCCGTGTGACTGTTGCAAATTAACCTAGAGAAACTATAAATACAATATTCCTGGGAAAAAAGTGTCTTAATCCAGGTCCCAAGTATCACAGAAATCTGTTCAAAAGTGTAGACAACAAAGTTTTTTTTATTTATAATAATATCTACACAAAAGATCTCTGCAGTTATTCTTTCAGCATACCTGTGATTACCTACCTTCTTTATTCTGTAATGCAGGAATTTTCATTAACTAATTCCATAGCAAATTCCTTTGAAGCTTTGTACGTATGTGTCTACATATCTACAGGTGTTCCAGAAAGGTGTGGTCAAATTTAGGGATGATGTTGGGTAGCTGATATACATTAAGGAAGAAAGTCAAAATATAAAAAAGGTAAACGACTAAAAAGTTACGAAGAAATGACTTTTCGAGCAGTCTGATGCAGTTGGTGACATCAAATCTGTGATTGAACTAAAGTAAATGCCACCAATTGTAAGAAACTGTTTGAAAAATCATTTCTTCGTAACTTTTTAGTCGTTTTTATGTCGATTTTTTTGAAAAATTCAACTTTTTTACGTTTAGACAATTTTTCTTAATGTATATTGCACCCAACATTACCCTTAAATATGACCACAACTTTCTGGATCATTCTGTATAAAAGGAATTGTCATGATATTTAACTAAAATCCTTCTAAAATCATTTGGGCTCAGCTGCCACCTCATGCCAGCTTTCACGATTATAGACCATCATTAAAAAACAAACGTAAAATAAAAACACTAGGAAACGAACGCCAACCTAATTCTAAATTTAAATTCTGCCGCCAAACTATCCAGTCAGTCTTATCTGGAACGAGGTCAAAGGCCGTCTATGCCAGCAGGGCATAGATAGCGAGAGATCTATTACGATACTGAGGTCAATCTATCATAGCCTCATAGGTAATGATGCTCGCATTACGGAGCCACGCAGATCAATAAAACTACCAAAACTCTGAGAACATCTGGCGCGAACCCGGGGAAATGGCGCGCATGCGTGGACCTGTGTTGCCAGGTTCAAGGTGAGGCTTTTCCGCGGTTTAAGGAAGAAATTGGTTGCAGACAAGTTGAGATCATAATTTAAAATTTCAAAAGTAAGACAAGTACCTGTAAGGTGTATTATTTTGTAATCGGGATATTTAATCTTACAGAAATAAAGCAGCGCAGTGTGATAGAATCAATAAGGAAAAAAATATAACTGTATAACTTCTACGTTTCAGATACAAAATATTTTAAAAACTTCGTTCCATTTTATAAGCCAACTAGTAGTCTTGTATTGTTTGCCATTACTTATTAAAATTAATATAGTGACATGCGTTTACAGCAGATTTAGTTTCGCTAGGTGGCAACCCCACCTAAAACGTCAAACCAAAAAATCTGGAGCGAAACTATGGTCAAATTAACGTTTTTACTAATAATAATGAATGAAAATGTGAAAATTATAAATTAAAAACGATTTTTACGGACATATTGACTATTTGTATTAAATTTTTGGGGTTGAAAACCCTGTTATTTAGTGTTACAATAATGAGTGTAGAATCGTGTGTGTTCAGATTATAAATTAAAAATAATGTTGTTGTTATTATAGATCGTTGTTGAAATAGTCTTCCTTCTAGTTGTTTGTACATATCGTTAGTTTGTTGTAAAATAGTTGTGGTCCTGGTTGTGTTAAATAAGATTGAAGATATCACTGACACTGTCAAAGGTAAGTTCAAGACCCATGTATCACTTTTTTTTAGGGATAGAAATAATTGAATGTTTGAATGTCGTAAATAATATTTGCGAAGAGGATGTATTGAAGGATCATGCTTTGATCTTGGCTGATAAGATAGAAATTGCCCTACGCAATATCAAAATAGCTGAGGCATTTTATCTGAATCACTTGTACCTATCTACAAATCTCGAGTCGTGAGAAAATCGTAGGGCAATTTAAAGAGAGCATTCAGCTGTGGAAATACCTCCGAATTGTCAACAATGTTTATCAATTTCGTTAATCATGTTGTGCATTTTGGAGACCATAGTCTCCAAATAACTGAACGAGCACACTTAAATTAACCATTTGTATGACTTAAAACTGTGTAGCCTATATTGGAGAAGTAAATAAGTCATCATCATCATCATCATCATCCTACAACAGTCCACTGCCGGACATAGGCCTCTCTTAGTGCACGCCATTCAACTCGATTTCTGGAAACTCTCATCCAGCGGCTACCAGCCACCCTGCGCGAAGATTGTCGCTCCACCTATGTAGCTTGAGACGTTAACGCGGTAACGTTCCACCTTACGTTTGCCAATTCGCGGTCTCTACTCAAGAACTCGTCTACCCCAACGGTCATCGGTTCTACGGCTAATATAGCCAGCCCATTGCCACTTCAGCTTGCTTATTCTGTGAGCTATATCGACAACTTTGATTCTCTGTCGGATCACTTCGTTGCTGATTCGATTCCTCAAAGAGACTCCAAGTATAGCCCGTTCCATAGCACTTATGGACCAGTCGTACTGTGAGTCAACGTTTCGGCTCTGTCAGTCATAAAAGGCAGGATGCAATGATTGAAGACCTTAGTCTTTACACTCCGTGGAATACGTGACGAGAAGCCCAAACGATAAATAAATATAAATTAATAATGGGCATCTTTCCGTGGTTCCTGAAACCGAGTCTGATTTTTTGTAGTGTTGACTTCACTATACGTAGATAATTGAAATTTATCGATATCGAATTTTTATAACTTTTAATATAGCTTAGTATTTACGTATACCTACGATTACGTGCTAAGGCCTATCGATACATCAAAATCTAAAGTGCAGATATACAATAAATCAAATCCTTCTAAGCTCATTCTTTTAGTCCATCAATATTAAAATGCTGTACGAAATCATTATTTTTAAACAAGGCTATCTTCACCTGTATTTCTGTTTTGATAGTCAAAGTCAATCAATTTATTTATAATAGCCCTATGCACAGTTTCTACTTTGGAAAAATCGTCGTACAATCGTCGTAAAAAGGCTTCACCTTTTTATAACTTCGAAAAACAAATTTGTAAAAGTCCAAAACTGCGAAGAAATAACAGCCTCATTAATTCCAGCTCAGCAAATTACGAGAAAAACAATACTAAACATACGTAACAACGATACCTACCCTTTAACTTGCAGATAATAAATCTGAGACGTCTCTTGTTCAGTAGCTCGTTGCCATAGCAACGTGTAGTTAAAATATCTTTGAGAACTTGATTCCATCCTTGGATACTGTTTGTTCTTTGTGCTCCTGATATTGTTATAGACAACCTTGTTGAAACTGTCTCTTAATTAAATGTTAACGAGCGAAATAACATAACCCGCCTTCAGAGACAGTCGGGTTTTAAGGTTGATTGGTGATTCATCATCATCATATCAGCCGTAAGACGTCCACTCTGGACATAAGCCTCCCCCACGTGTCGCCTCAACAACCGGTCTCGTGCGTTTCGCATCCATCGGCTACCCGCAACCCTCTCCAGGTCATCGGTCCACCTTGTGGGAGGTCTTACAACGCTGCGTCTTCCGGTACGCGGCAATGGTTGATGGGGTCGAAAAGTTCTGGAGTGACCTCCAGAACTTTTCGACTCCATCAACCATTGCTCGCATTAATATAGATTTTCGCAAATGCCTATCAGGCTTCTGTTGTTGTTAGAACTAAATACGAATTGGGATTTATTTTCATGATATGCCATTATTTCCACAGCTATTTAAAGAGGTTAGCAAGTGTAAAAGTGTAGACGAAGTACATACTTCGTGCAACACTGCACTCACAAAATTTTATCGAAAACCATTTGAGCGGTGCACAAAATTTTACTGTTATTCTTCGCGTCTTACTAAAGGTCGAATTTGTGTCTCAATAGAAATGTTATTTTCGAATTTAAAGTCGAAGTGTGTAGAAACTTCAAGGACACAAAATTTTACAGGAATGCGTTCTATTTGGATTCAGTCTACGAATGTAGTGTAACAAAGAAAACGTTTTGTTTTATTTTGATGATTCAGTCACATTTAGCATGTTTTACACAACTCTGCTTCTTTTGAGCTATTAAATTTCATTAAATATTTGTCACGTCTTTTAACCATCAACTTTATTCAGTTTTAAGTTAAAGAAACCACTAAAAGCCACAAGGAATTAGCGCAAAAAAAAGTTTTCTCAATCGTACAGTTCGTACGATTTTGTCTATGTTTAGATATGTCATCTTTCAGTCAACGACCTCTCTCTTTGACTGAAAGAAAACATGTATGGTTCAATGTATGTAAGAAATTCATGCAAGGCTGGAATTTAACTGGCAATACTTTATATAATAAATTCGACAGTAATACCCTACTTGCCGCCTGCATGGAGATGATAACGCAAGCCAGTTATTCGCTTTCCATGGTTTGATGTGCTTTTGTTAATGCTATTCTGAAAATAATGTGATGCATCTGATACAACTTAATACCATTATAATAATATATGGCTAATTATTTTTGAGGCGAATAACAACTTATTAGGCGACTAACTAATTGGTTACAAAAAATAATGACTTGGCGGCTAATATTAACAGTGGGATGTCATACGTATATGTGTTATAATTGGTGTAAGAGCGAGCGAAGCGAGCTCGGGTCTTGGGGCACCCCGACTCGGTACGGTCGGCGCCCCTTCGTGGTTATTTTTTTTAAACCACCCAAAAATATTTATTTATTTATACTAGAATCACTGCCAATTTAAATTTAAACAGAGCTCACAACTCTTTATAAAGCTGCTACTTTATACTTAAAATGCTACTTCACTGTAGCTGCCAACCTATTATTTTTGCTACCCATCTTAATTATTTTTAAAACCCTATAACAGGTTAGTTTGTCGCCGCGTTAAATACATGCCATAATATATTGAGGCAGGTGTTATACAAGGGTGTTACCCAAAAGACGGAATTGATGGGAGGATGATCAGTCAGAAGGTTAGAAAAGAACTGACATAGACAAGAATACATGGAGAAAAATAGAGGAGGCCTAACCTGGTAACTGATCAAGGATTTCGAGACATAAATAAATTGAACGGAGCCTGAAGATGTAACTAAACTGAAATGAACTTGTTATGAAAAGTTTACAAGGAAATAAAGGTTATTTTTATTTAGAGTCCCTACATAATTATCATGTCGCGTTGCTAAATTCGACTTTTTCTTCCTCAGACTACATAATGCGCTACAAGAGGCGTACGTCGCAAACCACGAGGACTTCTCGCCATTCAGACAAGAAATATACTATTCGTAAGTGCCTATTATTTAAGTCAATTTTAGGTCGAGAGCTCATCATGCAAATAAACACTTACAACGCATCACTTTCTGATTCGAATTCGATGTTTCAAAGGACCTCGAAAAAATTAATTTGATCGTGTTTTGTTTTAATAAGGAAACTATTTCAGAACTTACAACTTTTTTCCTGCCAGCATTATGTCCGGTCAGCGGCATATTTATTCAAAAGTAGAAGTGACAGATGCCAATCTAACAGTATTTTCTCTCTAATAGACAGCGCCTGTCAAGAAATACATCGCATTGTCAGTTAGATAAGCTTTTGAAGTATGTTGCTACACAACTACGACAGTTGCCTTGTTGAAATTCTGGAAGGTGCAGGTGATTTGTTAACGTTATCAATACTTTGGAACTGAGCTTTATTGCATCAAATAATATAAAAGCATGTTTAGTTTTTCTGCTGGATTATCGCGTAAAAGTGAGACGCAACTTTATGATTTTTATAAAAAAATATATTAAAAAGCGATATGTAAAATAATTTTATCTACACTCACAACGTAATGTTCCGAATATAAGTTCAAAAACGAATGCATAAACACGTTCTTTTTTTTCGTGGATAGGTAAAATTAATGTGGATAGATAAACCCAATACTCGTGTTTTAATAACCCCTTTTATATGGTCGTTGCATAAACTACTATTATTGTGTTATCGCATCACAACTGTATGTCATAACACTGAAAATATATGTACACAAACACAAAGTGTGCTATTTTTAAATGCTCTATTATTATTATTTTACACACAATAAAAGGTTAATAATAGCGTAGCTCGAGCACTATGCTAAGAAAACTATGTTGAAACATTTTCTTCCTAGAGATGGTCGTTAGGAACATTTTTGCAATCTTTCCGTTAGTAATGCGAAAGAAAAAGGAAAATACTTCTCTTTGTGAACGTTAAATTGAATTCAACAAACAAATCCCTGGATATTTCTTAGTGCTGTACTTACTTCAATAGAGTGCTTGTACGGTTTCTACCTCTAGTGACACAATAGTATGTATTATGTAATTCTTAAAAGGCTTTTAAAATAACTTCAACAAATATTGGTAGGTACCTTATTTTTAACAGACTTCAATAAAAAGAGGAGGTTCTCCATTCGGTTGTGTTTTTTAATGTTTGTTAGGTACCTACCTCATTGCTCCGTCATAATTATGAACCGATTTGAACAAAGATATAATTTATGTGAAAGGATATACTTCCCGATTGGTCCCATTGAAATTTCATCAAAATCAGTTTAGTAGTTTGGTTTTTAAATCCAAAAAGCTGGAAAAAATTTGTTGTGTGAAAATTGCGTATTTTGCTTTCTTGTGACTTTCTAGTGGTGTTGTTAGGTGTGGGGCCACGAAAAAGTGAAAAAAAAAAATATAAAAAATACACCGACTTCCAAATAAAAAAAAGCACTGCAAAGTACAAATAACTTTAATTTCGGAAGTCTGTGTTAAATTACGAAGAAACAACCAAATACACCAACTTCCGATATAAGTTATTTTGTACTTTGTAGTGTTTTTTAAATTTTTGGTTATATAATAATATTATTGTGGTGTTGGCGTACAGGCTAAGCTTTCATTTGTCACATTATTATGTACTCGTAAAATAAATTGTTACTCTGGCGTTCAAAAGGTTAATAATAATATTATTATGTTTGCCTTTATTTATTGCAAAACACATCATCTGCTTCTTTGGTTTAGTATTCGCAAGCGTTATTGCAGAATCCTGGGTTCGTTTCCCAGGTCGCGCAAAATGTTTTAGGCTTTTATCATTAAGGATTTCTTAGAAGGAATTTCGGAGACTCGGTTTTTGCCCGGTTGATGGCAATTATGTGTTGTAGACACAGGTATTTGCCATCAACCGGGACTAAAACATAGTTGTCGAAATGTTGGAGTAGGTACAGAAGCCAGCACATCAAACTACAACAATCTGTTAAATTTCTGTAATAGTTTTTCAACTTTATCGCTAATGCATTAGGTTCAAGGTTGATTGGGAAAATTTGACAGTTTCGGGTAGCTTGACTGTACTATAAATACATCTCTGTGTCACTATTCGGGTCAACAAGCATGGCGTTGTTTTGTGATGTTCACGATAATACCAATTGAGTAATGTAAAAACCAGATTAAAAAAAAACCAGCCAAGTGCAAGTCGGACTCGCGCACGAAAGGTTCCGTACCATTATCTCTAAAAAAAACGGAAAACAAATCAATTTATTTTATTCTATTTTCAGTATTTGTTATTATAGCGGCAATAGAAATACATCATCAGTGAAAATTTCAACTGTTTACTATCATACGGTTCATGAGATACATCCTGATGACAAACAGAAAGACAGATGAACAAACAGACGGACAGACAGACAGACAGACAGACAGACGGACAGCGGAGTCTTAGTAATTGAGTCCCGTTTTTACCCTTTGGGTACGGAACCCTAAAAATCATAGCTTAAAATTCACAAAACAATCGGAGAACTGCCTTTGCGTGAATAGTAGACTCTTTATTAGAGCGCAGTGCTTCGTTGCTGTGAAACTGACAAACTTTCTTAGAACGATGCAAACTCCAGTCAAACCATTGAGGAATAAAATAAAGTTGGTGTCGATTTACTAAGGCTTCAAAGTTCTCCCTTCGTACTGAAAACTTTCTCATTTCTTCAGAATTTTGCGTAGAAATGTTGCAAGAATGCTGAGAAAGAAAAAAGCGTGTTGGAACTTTGAAATTCCCTTTTATATTTGAAGTTCCCTTATAAACAGCAATAAGAATTTTAAGAAAATAGTACTTGAAAAGCAAACATCATCGCTGCAGCCAGAATACACACTAAGGCCCTTTCCGAGAATCATCACAAATTGATGATGAATATAAAACTTGGTCACTTATACCAAAAAGGTAAATTATTGCATTTATTGACAGTAATTACTTCTTGAAGGAGGAGGATGGAGGAACTCAGTACAATGCTTGATAACCTCAGTAGAGCTTCCAAAAGAGTGGGTCATAAAATGAACATGGACAAAACCAAGGCCATGAGAAAGTTTCTTAGAGTGACCGAATCAGGAATGATGATATCCGCAAGAGAACCAAGCTAACCGACATAGCCCGAATGATCGCCAAACTGAAGTGGCAGTGGGCAGAGCATATTGCTCGCAGAACAGGTGGTCGATGGGGCCGAAATGTTCTGGAGTTGCGACCGCCTACCGGAATACGCAGCGTTGGAAGGCCTCGATGACCTGGTGAGGGTTGCGATTAGCCGATGGATGCGAGTCGCACGGGGCTGGTTGTTGTGGCGACAGTTGGGGGAGGCCTATGTCCACCAGTGGACGTCTTTCGGCTGTTAGGATGATGACTTTTTGAAGGAGCTCGTAACTAAATAATAACAGCCATTTGGTTCGATTTTTATGATAAAGCAACGCTTGCCGACGTCGGCAAACGATGTTTTACTTGACCGTCATAACGGTTACCTAATCATAAGTTCGAAAAATATTTGATCGAATTTCATTTCACCTAAAACTTTCAACTATTATCGTTTCGAAACGATGATAGTTGTAAAGTATTAATTAACTAAAATTAACAAAAAATACTTTGATAGGTAACCCCGGTTCGAAAAATCAATGACCGGTATTGCACATTTGTCTGGTGTCTACCATAACACCAGTTTTGCAAGGGAGCATCATGTTGGAGATTAGATAACTAGTCACTCCATGTAAAAAACTGGTACTCGTGTTACATCAATGGTTAGAATGGAAGCCGACCCCAAGATAGTTTAGCTAGACTACGTGATTGATTGAGTATTGAGGATAGCGGCAAATGAATGGTCAGACCTATGAACGAAGCAAAGGGATGCTTTGTTCATAACTCTGGTCATCAATTCACGCTGCCAGTTTTGAATACAACTCACCAGACCTTTGTGAAGAACAGCACCAATAACGACTGTCTGTGTTTTCATAGCGGCATTTTCTCTCACATCTAGGTAGATGTCTAGCAAGGTTGCTAGACGGTGGTTATAACAATATTGGTCAAGCCATTGTAGCTGTTTGCTGAATATATTAGGCTGACGTGTAGCTACAAATATTGGTTAGTACGTGTGTTGATTGTTAATTTGTGCATGTGCAAACCGAACAGGGTTTCAAGTGGGAACTGTTTACTTGTCAGTTACTATTGTTTATTTTAGCATCAGGTTGTTTTAGTGAGTTTGAGTTTGCAGTTTCAGAACGAAGAAAGTAGTTTTGTATTTGCAAGGTGTATGCACTCGGACTTTTACCTAAAATTTATACTTTTAATATTAAAAAGCTGAAGAGTTTGTTTGTTTAGTTTGTTGAACGCGCTAATCTCAGAAACTGTTGGTTTGAATTGAAAAATTATGAAAGTGTTGGAAAGCCCATTTATCGCGGAAAGCTATAAGTTATAAGACATCGCGCTACGACCAATAGGAGCGGAGCATTCATGAAAAATGTGACGCAGACGCAACTTCGTCTGCTTCTCATTTTTCATGAATGCTCCGCTCTGCGTCAGCTAGTCCAACCTGTGGAGTGCTGCCAAATTAATTGGAATAAGAGGAGCAGTTCTCATTGTTTAGGAACGTTCGCATTTGCAGACTGTCAAAAACATTTTTTCGCGTTTTCTTTCTTTTATTTTTCCTGCATTTTGTCAAGTTTTTGGTATTGATTGTCGCTGACTTGAATTTGGAACTTGACTTTGAACGCTTTTTAACCAACTTAAAAAGGTTTTCAATTCGACGGAATGTTTTTTTAAGTACAAGAATTGGCCTTTTTGATAAACGAATGATGAGAGCTATTATAACCTACCGATAGCCTAGGCCTGAATCCTCCAGCAGTGTGTTTAAAGAATTCAGAGCTAAACAAAACCAAAGTGGACTCAAACTGTCGCCCTGGAATAATCCCCGTTTAATCCATACAGTCTCATCATTCCCTTGAATCGGTTGACATTCTGGATAGCGAAGGATGATGATGTTAATACCTACATAATCAATACCACTACTGGGACACAGATCTCCTCTCTGCAGTGGATGTGGGCCATACTTCACCAAGCGAGCCCAGTGTTAGAGTACCAACTTTCCTTTCCAAATAAACTATGTACTTGGAAATGTAAAAAAAGTTATTGAAATGAGTCAATGATACGGTATACGGTGGCATTCACGAAGGCACACCCATTCTATGAAGTTCCAAGAAATGCTATGGGAATCACGGAAATATCCGAGAAAATATTCTCAGGGGAAATTAGAAAAACTTTTACCATGATTTCCCTTCGGTAACTTTCATGAATTATTTCGTAGCCAATAAATCTATCGACTATCGGCGACTGGTCGAAAACGATTTATTCAGGAGTCAAATGAAACCTCTTTAGAAAAAAGTAAAATGAAGATTCTATTATAAATCAAATAGGTATTGAAGAAGTTTTATTCCTTTCTTTGTAACTTTAATGGCTTTCTTAAACCATATTTTTTGATGAAAAGAGAATCATCAATAGGTATTTTTCAATTGATTTAATGGGAGGCGCCAAATAAATGTGCAATAACGGTTATTGACCCACAAGCATCAAAAACAGAAATAAAGACATTAAGCTGTCCTGAATCGACTTTTATCGTGGTCCTTTACGTTCTCTAGTGCAATGTGTATTAGTAATGAAAAACGGTTCATAATTTATTGTTCGGGCATCTACTAAGGGATATTAGGGAAAGGTCAATGTACCTTATTGCAAGTTTATCTGGCGCCTTATATAGTTCTGAAATACGGCCTTAGCGTGAACAGTCTAGTTATTGTAGGTGCAAAAAGAACTTTTTGAAGCCTAGAATATTCGAACTCATTTCCTCCACTTGATTCTCGACTGAACATCGACAATCGAATTGACAATAGCTTGGTTTTATTGCCATTTATTTGCAACTGGCTCGATTGAAGTGAATGAATTATTTCTCTTCAAAAAAATCACATGGAGTAAATGGGTATTTTTTTTAAGCAGAAAAGTTATCGACGTCTACGTTTTAGCCATCTAACTTGCAACACTGCCCTTACGTCCCTACTAATATTGTTAATGCGATAGTAACTCGGTCTGTCTGTCTGTTACGCTTTCACGCTATTTTAAAATGGTTGAACGGATCGTCATGAAATTTGGCAGATGTAGTAGGTATTGCCTGGGATATGGAGAAGGACGCAAGCTTTTTACGCGATAACCAATATCCACGCAGGCGGAGCCGCGGGAAAAAACTAGCACATCAAGCTACTCGAAACTGTCAAATTTTCCCAATCAACCTTGAACCTAATGACTTAGTGATAAAGTTGAAGATCTATTAAAGAAATATGACTGATTGTTGTACCTTGATGTTCTGGCGTCTGTACAATAAAATATTCTTATTCTACTAAGAAATATTAAATTAAGTACATATCTGTTTTCCGATGGAGATAGTATACCTACTTAATTAAAACCGTTATTAGGTTAGAAATATTGTGTAAGAAAACCTTGATTTTCACAAGATAAGAAGATAGAACGGAAGGTTGTATGATTTTGCAATAAGTACTGATGTTTTTCTGTACATTATAATGATTAAATTTTATTAATTAATTAATTAGTGATGATAATTTTATTTCTTCACCATCCCATTCATATCAGGCTCTTCCGTTAAAACATGTTGTCATAGTTTTATCGTATCTCCAAATAAATTGAATGTAATTGTTTATTTTTAACTATGTAATCTGTATGCTGTAAATAAAGATACTTAAATGAATTAAGTACTATTTATAGATAACCAAAAAAAAACTACCATAAAAAAGCGGCCCAGTGCGAGTCGGACTCGCCCATGAAGGGTTCCGTAGCAGCAAGTAAAAGGTAAATTGCGGTTTACGATTTATGACGTATTAAAAAAAAACTACTTACTAGATCTCGTTCAAACAAATTTTCGGTGGAAGTTTACATGGTTATGTAGGTACATCATATTTTTTTTAGTTTTATCATTCTCTTATTTTAGAAGTTCTCCCCCCCCCCCTGTAACATCTAAAATAAGAGAACAGGGCACAGATTTTACCACTTTGGAAGTGTCTCTCACGCAAACTATTCAGTTTAGAAAAAAATGAAATTCGAAACCTCAATATCATTTTTGAAGACCTATCCATAGATACTCCACACGTATAAGTTTGATGCAAAAAAAAATCAGTTCTAAGTATGGGGAACCCCCAAATTTTTATTTTTTTTATATTTTTGTGTGAAAATCTTAATGCGGTTCACAGATTACCAACTACTTACCAAGTTTCAACAGAATAGTTCTTATAGTTTCGGAAAAAAGTGGCTGTGACATACGGACGGACAGACAGACAGACAGACATGACGAATCTATAAGGGTTCCGTTTTTTGCCATTTGCCTACGGAACCCTTAAAACGACTGAAAACTCACAGACGGTTGGTGATTGAATTAAGTAAATGTCACAAACTAAAACAAACTGCTTGAAAAGTCGTTTCTTTCGATTTTTATATCGTTTTTTCTGGATGATTTTTTTGAAAAAAGTCACATTTTTATGTTTTTGTATTTTTTTCCATAACATACGTACTTATATCAGCTATCCAACATCACCCTTAAATATGACCACGCATTTGTGGAACATCCTGTATAGCATTTTATTTAAAGATATTTAACTAACGAAACGTGGGTGTACTAAAGGTACACTTCTGCCAAACCCCTCAGGGAATACAGTACGATATGCTATAAGCCAATACTTACTTGTCTATATTTCTTATTAGTCTGATATATCCGAAAAAAAAAAACAGGATAAGGCAAAGCATTGCTTTTCCTTTTCCACACACAAGCCTGTATTTTACTGTGTCATAGTTATATTATTATTGTTCTCTTTTTTAGGGTTCCGTACACAAAGGGTAAAACGGGACCCTATTACTAATGATAGTTAGACAGTTGAAATTTTTATACATTATGTATTTCTGCTGCTGCTATAACAACAAATACTAAAAAACAGAATAAAATAAATATTTATGTGGGGATCCCATACAAAACACGTGATTTAGAAACCCTTCGTGCGCGAGTACAACTCGCCCTTGTTCCGTATACCGACCTCGCCGCCGAGGTCCGTCGCGACGACCCACTCAAAATCCTCCCCGACTTTTGCAAACGAGCCAGCCCGCGTCGCTGAGCCTTTAGCTTTAATAACCCCTAATTAATGAAACGACCCAGCCTGATTGTCCCTTGCTGTCCCTAACTGACGCCGCTAAGCCGAGGTCGTATTCCACAGGGAATGCCCTTAGTGAGCGGTCAGTAGTTTTTAGCTTGTAGCTAGTTTTGCTGCCTTGGCTGGGGGCCTTAAATTCATTTGAGGCCACCACAGGTTAGTCCGGTTAAGCAGTTAATATCCCAAGTGTGTTAACTTGCTAGCTTGCTTTTTTTTTTTTGTTTTTTTTTTTTTATTTTTTTTTAGGTATGACCAACCTAAAAAAATAATAAAAAAAAACAAAAAAAAAAAAAACAAAAAACAAATCGCCCTTGGCCAGTTTTTTTTAAATCTGGTTGTTATTATTACTCAATTGGTGTTAACGTGAACATCACACACTAGCAAAAAAAATCACGAGATTTTTTGCTAGTTTTTGCTCGATATTGATAACAGCAACAGGTAGACGCTTGAAATATTTACAAAATATTGAATTATATTATTCACTTTAAAAATAAATAATAAAATTAATATTTAAGGACATACCATCAGACATGATTTTTTTGCGGAAAAATGTACGTCGCTCCCAAGCTTACGCACATTAAGACAATGTACGTGCAGTACATTTACCTACACAACTATGGCTCGCACTCGTGAGATAAAAAAAATATACTATGTGTTTGTTGCTGTCGTGTGGTTTTCGTATAAATGTTTTCTATCTATTCTACTCTGCCATAGCGAGAAAACTCTTAAATAAAATAATATCTAATAGCTATTGCCCGGCACTTATCATCTCCATCAAAATCGGTGCCGCAAATTAGTCGTGAAAGTCTAACTAATAAACTCACATTCACGTTTTATAATTAATCAAATGATGTACACAAAGTAGCCATGATATTATTGTATAGCAGGCTGTTATCAATAGTACTATGTATGTATATTCATACCCTCAACGCTTGATTGGCCCTCGACCTACTTGTATGTTCTTGAAATTAATAGAGCAGCTACTTGATCTGTCGGGATTAGGTCACACGAAGATGCGGTAAATCAATTAATTAATGACAACAATATTATAGTGAGAGTACCAGGGCGGGAAGTCTTGACATAGTTTTTACCGATCGCCTAACGACCGAATTCGATCAATAAGTCATCACTTCATTAATTTTGATCGTCGATTCGAGATTGACTGTATACGGGCGGCCTTACAGGACTTATCAACCGAATTCGGTCGGTAGGAGTTCGGTAACTATGTCGAGAGTTTCTGCCCAGAGGGGTAATAGAAATGTTTCCTGGGCTAAACAAACTATGATTCAATTGAGTCCGTCAGTTAGATTAAATAAAAAAGTAGGCATGGGACAATCAATAAACAGAACATCAAAGTTCAGAAGTGACTTGTGGCATCAGGTCTCGGTAAAAAGTGAAGTTCTCGTACCAAGGCGTAACGTCATGCGAAATTTCGTCACAGGCGATCGTCTTCAAAATTCTTCTCTGGTATAGAAAATAATTTTATTACAATACTAAATGATATTTATTTTGTAAGTTGTTATTACTTGTAAATTTTTTTCCACATCAATCTTTTTAGACAATTTTAAGTAGATGAGATCGTTCCTTAGGAAGAAACACTGAAACAAACTCAGAGCTCAAAGCCTCCTTTAGAGTCCACACAATCTGTATTGGTCCAATTATGTGAGAACCACGTGGGTTAATGTCTGTGCTAGCCTTTTAAGAAAAGCTTCACACAGATTTGAGTGGACCTATCAAATACAGTGTAAGCATTTGTCAGTTATTGTGTAGCTCAATTCAGCAAACCAAAGATCCAGATTATACGAGTACATCTAATCTTTGAAAGCGCACTTGCACCAAAACGGCTACTCGCCCCTTTGTAGCCAGACTTCAAAGGACAAGACACAAATTATTACAAACACGCAGACAGACAGCCATTACACACATAACTTACATCTAACAGAACACTTAAACGGTTTTAACTGCAAGTCATAAAACGGATTGTATTCGGTAGCTTTTGATGCAACGCGGCCATTACAAGAATTAACTGCACTTTAGAATTATTTAATGTATCATAGCATATTATAATATATATTTCACGGAGAATTGTGTTACAGAACAAACTTGCTAAATAGATACTTTGTCAAGGTGGCTTTGTCTGCTATATCTGAGTTATATTAAAAAACATAAGAATGGTAGTGTCTGACTGTGGTTTCAACTAGGGGGGGAATCCTGGGGATCTTCAAGGCAAGAGTGAATAAGTTACTTCTAAGCAATCGTGCTACAACATCGACCACATCTTCGATTACCATCAGGTTAGATAGTGGTCAAAAGCTAGCCTATATAACCAGAATAAACGCAATATCTCTTAAGGGGTCATTGTACTCATCACTATGAAAAACTTTCACTACGGGACCAAAACTGAAATCGCGAAGAAAAAAATCAGCTGTTCAAAGTCAAAGTCAAAGTCAAAACGTTTATTTCAATTAGGCCATTAAACGGCACTTTTGAACGTCATCATTTACATTTAATAGTAGTTTATGCAACGACCATATAAAAAGGGTTATTAAAACACGAGTGTGGGTTTATCACACGAGGCGTAGCCGAGTGTGATAATAGCATCACACGAGTGTTTTAATACCTAATTATATGCCGTTGCATACACTATTTTATCTGCACTCACACAGTTGAAATAAAATAAGTGGAAAAATAGTTCATTCCAATATGGCGGATATTCTCATTGCGTGTTCGAATGACTGCGCAGCGCGCTCATCCATAGACAAAGATAAAAGCTGGCTCATTGACTTGGCCCGCGCCAAAAATTAAAAAGAAAAAGTGTGCTATAAAAATTAAAAAGTTATTTTATGATGCAGTTGTTTAAAAATCGAAGGAAAATGTTGAACTGTAATGGTTTTTTTTTTAAATTTTACCTATCCACGAAAAGAAAGGGCTAATTATTTTTGAGGCGAATAACAACTTATTAGGCGACTAACTAATTGGTTACAAAAAATAATGACTAGGCGGCTAAAATAATGACTTGGCGGCTAATATTAACAGTGGGATGTCCTACGTATATGTGTTTTAATTGGTGTAAGAGCGAGCGAAGCGAGCTCAGGACTTGGGGCACCCCGACTCGGACAGGTTAGGTTAGAAGGGAATGGCGGGGTCAAGTGAGCGAGCGAAGCGAGCGAACAGACCCCGCCATCCCCTTCGTGGTTATTTTTTTTAAACCACCCAAAAATATTTATTTATTTATACTAGAATCACTGCCAATTTACATTTAAACAGAGCTCACAACTCTATATAAAGCTGCTACTTTATACTTAAAATGCTACTTCACTGTAGCTGCCAACCTATTATTTTTGCTACCCATCTTAATTATTTTTAAAACCCTATAATAGGTTAGTTTGTCGCCGCGTTAAATACATGCCAAAAGAAAGTACGTGTTTATGCATTCGTTTTGGAACTCATATTTGGAACATTACGTTGTGAGTGTAGATAATAGTAGTTTATGCAACGACCATATAAAAAGGGTTATTAAAACACGAGTGTGGGTTTATCACGCGAGGCGTAGCCGAGTGTGATAATAGCATCACACGAGTGTTTTAATACCTAATTATATGCCGTTGCATACACTATTTTATCTTCACTCATACAGTTGAAATAAAATAAGTGGAAAAATAGTTAATTCCAATATGGCGGATATTCTCATTGCGTATTCGAATGACTACGCAGCGCGATCAAACATAGACAAAGATAAAAGCTGGCTCATTGACTTAAGTCAATCAGCCCGCGCCAAAAATTAAAAAGAAAAAGTGTGCTTTAAAAATTAAAAAGTTATTTTATGATGCAGTTGTTTGAAAATCGAAGGAAAATGTTGAACTGTAATGGTTTTTTTTTTAAATTTTACCTATCCACGAAAAAAAAGTATGTATTTATGCATTCGGTTTTGAACTCATATTTGGAACATTACGTTGTGAGTGTAGATAAAGTAATATAAAGTGACTCTACTGTCGGTTCAGTCATACATTTTGTCGAGTTATGTGCACATAATATGGGGCAGTCATAATGAAGAATACAATAAACCCTAATGGGGTTATGTGTTTATTCTGGTTACTTAGGCTAGCGTTTGACCACTGTTTGTTTTTTTTTTCAGAAATAAGAAACGTCAGATTGGCTTATCATTTATGTGTGGTCAGCACCAGCATGTTTTCTTCTTGTTTCTGCTCTATTAAACTTCATCTCAGTTTTGATGTCATACCTCTTATGTAAATGTTATTGTTTTACGCATTCACGCCTGAATCACGGAGCCCATTTTAATGAATTTTGGTACAAAAAAGGCTATTTTTTTACCAAAATTTATATTAATGCGAACGCATCCACAAGCAAATCCTAGTAGCCATAAAAATATAATATTATTATAGCTTACCTATTTTTATTATATCCAAATCCCTAATGGCTTTGATCGTTAGGCGGCAGTGGAGCCTTCGAAACTAACACGGGAAGGGCGGGAACACGTCCCTTTGAGCCGTATTCTATCAAAAAAATGTCATTGACAGCCCTGATTTGAATATAATGATAAATCAATATAAATAAAACTCTTGTGTTACTGAGGGATTGAGTTACTGAGAGACAACGCACAGCCAAAACTACTGGTCGTAGAAAGCTGAAATTTGGCATGTAGGATTTCCCGAAATCCTTACAAGAACAGGAATAAACGGGATATGCGCGTACGAATTCGCGGGAAAAACTAGTATAATATGTAGAGCAAAATAAAATCTAATCATGTTTACAAAAATTACAAATAAAATATGAGTCTGCAATAGTTGGCTATTGCAGACTCATATTTTATTTGTAATTTGTGTGTGGTAGATAAATCTTTATAATGTTGGCATTATAAAGATTTATCTATCAACACACAGGCGTGAGTGAACACAGCTTATCTAAATCCTAAACACATACCACCGTATCTGTAGTAACCGGGACACAGCTTAGTCCGGTCATAATTAATCAACAGTCCAGCACAGGTGCTCATCCATATTTAACTCCGTGATTTATGGACCATACCCTAGTTCCATATTTCCATAGGTAACTGATACTTCTGGGGGCCTAGACAAAACACTTTTCTGTAGCGATAACGTCAGACGCTCACGACAACATATATGAGAATGACATTAGGTAATGACGTTTCCTTTCCACACCTTATGTCATTCCCATACATTTTGTCGTCAGCGTCTGACGTTAACGTTAACGTTAATTTTTATTCTGCAAAAAAGAGCAATCGCACCGGCGGAGATTGTATATGGCCCTTATGGCCATATACAATCTCCGCCGGTGCGATTCTCTAAGGCAACTGTTCAAGAATATTAACATCATGACGGTACCTTGTCAATACATCTATGAAAACATTATGTACGTTAGAAAGAATGTTCATCTTTTTAATAAACGAGGCGACAGGCATAACTATGTCACTAGAAATAGGAATCAATTAGTTCAACCAGGCTTCAGACTTGCTAAAGTAGCCACATCTTTCATGGGGTACTGTTTAAAATGTTACAATAAAATACCTCCCCAGATATTAGAATTAAATGAAACAAAATTTAAATCTTGTGTTAAGCGCACACTATGCAGGCAAGCATATTATAAGTTGGGGGACTACATTGATGATAAAAATGCTTGGCTCAATGCTGGTCCTGCTCCACAGCCACTAGGGCGCACAAATTAGTTATTTAATTATTTTTTATTTTTATTTTTAGCAGTTGTGAGACCCGCTGAATATTGAAAGAACATGGATTTTTCATTGTATAGACTCGAACTAATTTTGCATTGTATAATTTCATGCATTAACGGCACATGTGTGAGTACTGTGTACCTTCAAGTCAAACTATAATTTTTGGGTAAGACTTTAATGTGCCCTGGCTGTTGGGAGTGTCATGCTCACTGAAGTCTCTCTGATGGTGCAGTTTGTGTTTCATTCATCATTTGGCTCCGTCAGCTAGGACTGGTCATCTCTCAACTGCCACGGTTTGTTTTAATTTGTTAGTATTTTGAATTGTTCCTTTTTGGCTTTTGTCGTGCACGTCTTTTTACATCGTTCTCACATGTCTATGAATAATTTCAACAAGAACAATGTAACCACAACTTTGTAATAATTAATTGATTTAAAAGAGTGTCCATGGAGTTTCTTGTACGTTCTTCTCCATAGAGATCTACGCTTTGGAACGTGCAAATAGCTTCACCTCTTTGACTGACCGACCTTGACAATTCAAAAGTGCCTGTAAATGGTTTAATTGAAATAAATACTTTGACTTTGACTTTGACTTTGAACGCTACTGAAAAGTTTTTGCCTTGGCCCCCAGAAGTATCAGTTAACGTAAGCGACATTTAAGAATTTTTGATAAATGCTACTTGAAGTAATCGTTGTAAGGTTCATTTTCGCATTTTGGGTAAATGTCCCTTACGTTAACTGATACTTCAGGTATCTATATAATCTTTATTCACAGTACATGGATATACGGCCTTTTAAAATTCAGCGTTGTTTTGCGTCGGGCTTATTGGATTTGGTTCAGGGTGAAACATTGAAGTCGGAAAATATGGAATTGGGGTCATATTTTTTTAGGATGGTTGTGTTTTATATATAGGTACGTCACCGGTAAATTGCAGACTCCATAAAATTGTAATAAATCTTTATTAGATTATAATTTCTCGAAATATTATGAAAAAATCGTTCCAAAGTTCAATATATCGGTGTCTTATTAAGAAGAAAGAGTTCACAATTTCACACAACATTTTACAATCTTACGGCGTTTGTAATTTTCCGTGACATAATGTATAAACTACACTAAGGCAAAAAAGAGATTGGAAAAAATAAGGGCGCCACTATCTCACTTAACGCACCATAATATGGGAAATCAGTAAGAGAATTTAATCAAATCGTTAAAAATAAATGTGGAACAATAAACGTTACTCAAAATCTTACACTTGTTGTCAAAGTAGTGTCGGCATCACAGGTTTCCATTTAGTAAAATATTTAGTTCCACTTGTCACCACATCATACTCCTTTTTTGCCAAGCTGTACTTGATTTACTAGGTATCTAAAATTGATGCTGATACCTTGTTTCCAGTGCTGGTACCCAGGGCTGCTCTTTTTGAGAGCAAGTGGGCTATATTCCAACACGCGAACCCAGTGTGTTTTGTTTTGTCAAAAATATCACAACTGTCAGTGTCAATTGGACTTTGTTGTCATAAAGCAGCCATGTTGGGAAAAAGCACAAACACATTGACTTTCTGATTATCTTGTGTTTGAGCAATAAACAACCGAAAGACACCCATTGACACAAATCGACAGAAAAATGCTCAAATCTCGATTTGTATTTTCCCGACATGGCTGTTTTATGTATAAGTAGGTACACTAAAAATAATAAATTGATGACTATGTCATATGATTTATACCTTAGCACCAATTCTACTAATTTTTATATAACTATCGCATTCGCATGACAGTCGAAAACTGTCAAAAAAAACCCAATTTTTTTCAGATTGCAACTGAGATGCGAGCGAACTTTTGCTTGAAAATTCGTCAAATTGTCCGTCAGGTCCTCTTGATTGCTAATTTTCGTTTTTATTAACTTTATCAGGCTAGGTTATCCTCATAAACATGGACTGCATTTTTGAGAGCCTTGTGAATATTGATAGGCGATTCGAATTACGACTAATAAATGAAGACCTAGAGCTAATCTAATTTTAACAGTACATAAAGATCTCTTTGTGGAAAATATTATGTATTAACGAAAATATGGCTGAACATCCAAAAACAATCAATGGAATTGAGTACCTCCACCATTTTGTGAAGTCGGTTAAAAATTATACGATCTGGGTTGTATTATCTGGCTATGCCTGTCTAGTAAAACAATGCAGCTGTCCAAACAATGCCCAAGACACTCCATATATTGGTCAGGATAAATCCCAATGTCTCCGTTCAATTTCCTCAAAGCATTCCTATGTTTGTCACGTTCAGACAATTGGTTACTTCAGAGGTAGTTGATTTCACAGAGCAGCGAACGCCACGCTGGCACCAACTAGAGATGCTATTGCTAATAAAATATTCTTACGTCGTAGTTTCGGCTGTCAAAGCCATAGTCACATCTGTCACGGGTCTTCCGTTTGTATAAGTTTACGGTGACCCGAAAGATTCTGGAGAGGCGACCATGAAACGGAAGATACGGCGTGGGATGGCCTGATGATTGCCGCGAGAGTCTGCCTGGACTGGTCGATGTGATCACTGTTGGGTGAGACCTATATGTGGTAGTGGAAGTTTTCCGGCTAAAATGATGAACGGTGACAGAGGAGCTCGTGGCTGCTTACCTAATAGCAGTAATAACATCTGCACGGTCGATCTTTAAGCCAAAGCAATGCTTGCTAATTTGTTGGTCAGTCTGGGGATGGGTGACCATTTATACCGAAGCTCATCCTTTTTCTGTGAAAGCACGCTAAGCTGCTGGTTCCGGCTATGATTTTTAGATCTTTTACAGTCGTTTGAGTCAATCAGAAACCAGTTTTGCCACGTGTAACCCAGTCACTGGATTATGTAGGTTACTTCGGCAGTCACTCCTTGTGAAATACTCCTGCATGGTGTTATTCAGCTCATCCGGTTAAACTGGAAACCGACCCCAAAATAGTTTAGAAAAGGCTATGTAGATTGATTGAAACGGTAACATTGACACGCTTGGTTTGTATTTGTAGCGGCAGCAATGCCGCCATAAAAAAATCAACGTAGCAAAAATCTACATCGCAACACTAAGAACCGCAACGCCATCTATCCCGCAAGCTGCGAACTAACTGAATGAAGTCCTGCATCGCGGTATCAGAGTTTTCCATGCGATTTGAACATACACAACAGTCCGAATATCAACTATCGGGCAATTGCCCACCGGACACAATAACCGTCCGGTCGAAGGATCCTCCCTTTTCAATGAACGTTTGCAGGACTTTATTATCTCTATAGTGGTGAACCCGACATGATCGACGTGAAAGATTTGAAAATGGCCTTCTCTAGAAGCGGCTTTCAAGGTGTTGAAATGCCTTGTCTATTTGTCTTCGAGGAGTTTCGTGGCTCTGTGGTTGATTCTTACTGGACAGGGTCCAAACTGCCGTCTGCAGACTGCGAGGCGCCGGATTATAGGGATCTTGTGAGATTTTGTTGCTACGATAATTTATTGTTATTAGTTTGTTATCGTTGGGTTTAGTGCCGGTCTATAGTCTAGCCAAGTAATGGATTAGACTGGATTAAGGATAACTTGATGTAACCAGTCTAGCCAATGGCAATAAAATTAGATTGAGAATAAAGGGCAATGGTTACGTCTGCAGACGCTCTTGGGCAGAACTTGAGCTCTCTAGCGTTATGACGACACGGTTGGTGCAGTGGTTGAGCGATTGACTGCTGCATTGCGCGTCGCGGGTTCGATTCCCGCACGGAACAAATATTTATATGGCCTTCAGGTAGTTGTTCGGGGTGTGGCTAATTGTGGATGTGAGTTTATATGTTTGTAAACGCACCCACGATACAGGTGAAATTCCTAGAGTGGGGCAACGTTTGAAAAAATTTTTTTCTAAGAACGAAGGGCAGAGTTTTTTCTACAAACATTCTCTGCAAATATATTCTACATCATGCAATCAAAGTTTTTCGCACGACGATTAAATAAAAGATCAGTTACAGCTCACAATAAACCATTGGGCAGTTGCCTACCAACACAACACTGGCCTGGTCAATGGAAGTATACGGGATTTTACCATGTATCGACTATTTATAATCATATTATTGGGTGGCGTGTAGGCAGTGCTAATAGTCTTACCTTCGCCTTAAAAGATATACGAGGGTTCTACTGATTTTTAAGCAACATTCGCAGTTGCAATCTGTCAAAGAAGCATTTAATGTTCATACGTTTTTGACAGATTGCGACTGACATGACACTGCAATAGTAATAGTGGTGGCGCGGAGCGTTGCCATTCTAGAAAAATTAAGAAGAAATTGTACATATTTTTAGGGTTCCGTACTCAAAGGCTAAAAACGGGACCCTATTACCAAGACTCCGCTGTCCGTCTGTCTGTCTGTCACCAGGCTGTATCTCATGAACCGTGATAGTTAGACAGTTGAAATTTTCACAGATGATGTATTTCTGTTGCCGCTATAATAACAAATACTAAAAACAGAATAAAATAAATATTTAAGTGCGGCTTCCATACAACAAACGTGTTTTTTTGACGTTGTTTAAAGATAATGACACGGAACCCTTCGTGCGCGAGTCCGACTCGCACTTGGCCGGTTTTTATTTATTTATTTGTTTGGATGGTGGTAATCTCTTTGATGCTTGGGACCGACAACTCACTTCAAGCTCACTTCACGTTTACATCACTAGTTCGAACTTTTCCAAAAAAAGCAAGGCTCCTGATAGGTAAACCACCCACGGGAGCAAAGCCGGGGGAAAAGCCTAGTTTCAAATAAAGTAAGAACAACAGAATCTGTTGTTTTCCTCTGACGTTCAACAACTGTGTAACTGACACTCCCAAAGTTAATTTGGTACATGTCCCGATGTCGCAAGCCTCCACGTTTCACGATACTGAAGTTAATTAAAGAGCCCATGTTCCTTTCATTTGCATTTACTGTAAACGTATGAATAAAATATTTCCCAAAAGAGGAGGAAATGAAGGACCATCCTCTTGATTTTCCCTACTGTCGTTTTTAATTATCGCCACTGGAAACGATGTGGTCTGTTTTTTTAACCGACTTCAAAAAGGAGAAGGTTGTTATGTTCGACTGTATGTTTTTTTTTTGTTAAAGGAATAATGTTAGGTATGTGTTAGTTTAAGGGCCAATTTCACCAATGAAACTGAACGCGATCAGCGAATAAAGTAAGTTGTCAGTGTCATTATTTTTCTATGGAATATTTACACTGACAGCTCTTGAACGCAGTTTAAATATAATACTAATCGCGTTTAGTTTCATTGGTGAAATCCGTTCTAAGGGCTCTTTCAGTTTAGACGTTTCTTGTCGGGCTGTTGCGGCACCGCAGCGGTGCGTTTGTCGTACTGCGCACGTCCGTTTGATTTTTGCATACAATTTATGCACACAAATACTCGTCCTACTGTCGTGCGTGCGCGGCACCGGCGCCGCACTGCACTCTTGATGTATAAATTGTATGGCAAGAATCAACCGGACGTGCGCAGTACGACAAACGCACCGCTGCGGTGCCGCACCAGTCCGACACGAAACGTCTAAATTGAAAGAGCCCTTAGTATGTTTGTAGAAACAATGGATAGACTGACTGTGAAGAATGATAAATTTAAGAGGGGTGAATACGCTGATGACAGCTGTTAAATAATCCTCGCTGCTGAATGTCGTCCACCAGTGGTCAACTTCAACGGAGAAGATATTATAATGCACAAGAGTGTGTGAAAGCAAGTGAGCTCTCTGATCCTTTTATGCAACGGCAATTCGATACGACCGGGGGAATCTTTCCGAGGCACGGGGGCATCACCCCAGCTTCTTCCAACTTCGGGTTGCTTCTGAGAAATTCCTAATACAAAAACCGAATAACACTTTTACAACCCGGGAATCGAACCCATGACTTCACACTCAACAGTCACGGATTACAATCACTCGATCAACGAGGCAGTTAGGAATTACGGTTAGTAGAGAAATTGAACTACTTCAACATTTAAAATGAGAAGACCAACTAAACTCCAATCTAAGTTATATAAAAGCACAGCAAGATACTTAATTATAATGACAACACACAACAGTAACATACGTAGTATTATGGTACTAACTACACACATCTCAAACAGTAGGTACCTGCGTTATGACGGCGTTAACTGCCTATTTAACTTTAACGATCACGTTTACGTATTCATTTTAGAATTAAAGTAACAAAATGCAAACAGAAGGCTCGATGTTATCGTTTTCTTGATAATAAAAACATTGTTGCTTTAGAATTTACCAGCCATATTTTCAAAGTAAAGAACGAAACGCGTGCCACTACATCACCTAGTAAAATCCCTTGGTACTTAAAAGATTTCACTAACATTCTTGCATTTTTTTACTTATTACTCACTAGATTTTGCGCAAAAAAGAAGCGTATAACCGGCTACAGAGTCCCATCTATTGGCAGGGTTGTGGAATTTGTTTGAAAGAGTCATCGCGACCTTGGGGGTCTACTAGAGTAGACCTCCTGGAACGTAAAGGGCATTTGGAGGAACACGGATGGATTTTAGTCAGTAAGAGTCTGACACTCCCTTCTGTTCCGCCCAGAGTGGAAGAAGTCATTTGATGATTTCGTCCCATCTATCACTGTACCAAAATACATCAAATGCAGTTCAACGAGGTGTAAAAGAGTGACAAGTAAATTCACTTTCGCATTTAAAATATTAGATTATGTAGTCAGGAAACTTGCTTTTAGTGCAGATCGTGACTCTGCGTCAGCAAATACAGCTGTGATTTGACACAGTCTTAATAAAAGTTAGGCAGAATCTGCATAACCGATGATAACTGTTTTAGTAAACAAACCTTCTGCTCTTCTGTAACTCATGAGTGAATGTGACAATCGTTTCTATACGAGTATTGGGGGAATTTCACGAAAATTATATCTATTGGATTCGCGCCAGAATGAACTAGTCTCTGCGGCGCCTGAGGGTAACATTCGAGCAATGTTATGTAGTGCCGATACGTTGCTCTGCGGATTTGAGTAGGAAATGGGTTCGAACTCGCAGAATGAGGGTAGTTTGTGTAAATAAAGTTTTAGTAGGGATGACAGAATATAATATAATTTAGGTTGTATAGAATATGAACTGAGAAAAACTAGAAAATAATTTTTTAAAATGCTTTTGTCTTGATTTGCTTCTTCTTTGAAGTAAAAGTCTCTTTCTTTCTTTTTCTTTTTTAAAAAAAACGTTGCCCCACACTTGGAATTTCTCCTGTATCGTGGGTGCGTTTACAAACATATAAATACACGTACACAAACAGCCAGACCCGGAACAACTATCCGTAGGCCATACAAATATTTGTTCCGTGCGGGAATCGAACCCGCGACACGCAGCGCAGCAGTCAATCGCTCAACCACTGCGCCAACCGTGTCGTCGGTCTGAAATGGAATTATTATTTTATTAAGATCGGAATATTATTTCTTATTCGCGAATATTGTAACTGTTGAAAGAGCGTGTTACAGAATTCACGCAATACCTGAAAAGGGGACATTGTACTCATCATTATGAACCACTTTTACTATGACCAAGGGACCAACGACCATGCTCGGTAGCAGCAGTGTTCAGTAGAGTTATGCGCACATAAAATGTCCCGTACATTCAACTTTTTTTTGCAATTTCAGTTGTTTCTGTTACACGTTGAATTATCACTTGAATTTTCTTCTCTAAGATTGAAATTATTCTTCTTAGAATTTTGGTCCAAGCAGAAAATTATTTACTGATTACCATAAATTATATTGTACTCTCGTTAACTAATCTGAAAGTCACCAAAACTTTGACGGACGAGGGTAAAAAAACTCGACACCTACCTACGCACAATTTATCTCCGGGCGAAAATTAAATTAAAAAAAACTTCTTAGTAAAGATCCGGATTTTGTTTTTCACGCACAAGTTGAAAGTTTTTCCGGTGTAAGTAACAATTCATTAGGTTTGTTTACTTGTTTCTGATTTATTCCAGTTGTTTGAGAGTTGAGAAAAACGCCCTCAGCTTACACTTCCTTTCCGATATTGTTTTAAAGATCCCCTTTTGTTTTACGAAGTTGAGGCCTTTGTTTTTTTGTGCTTTTATAAAGATTCATGCGTCTTTCATAATATATTATAAACTAGCTGTTTCCCGCGTCTTCGTACACGCATATCCCGTTTTTCCCGTTCCCTTAAGAATTTTCGTTCCCGTATAGCCTAATAGCCTTCCTCATGAATGTGGCTAACATATACAAAAAGAATTTTCAAAATTGTTTCAGTAGATCCAGAGATTACCCCCTACAACCTCACAAACTCACAAACTTAACCTCTTTACAATATTAGTGGTCAAGCGCGTGCCTATCAATAATAATTAAAGATTAGTATAGGTACAGTCGTGGAATAAAAATGTCAAATACATTATTCATTTTATTAAGGACAGAAGCGGTTACATGTTAAGAAAACATTAAGATTATTTACATAAATATTGGTAAATATGTAACGAACACAATAGGGATGTTTCCTGAAAAAATCTTAGTCCACAGATAGATTTCCAAAAAATATTGGACACGTATTTTTTCTTCTTTCACGTAAACAAAAACAACACGATACAGTGAAAACTCTTGTGATGTCACAGACCGATACACTTTTTACCAGAAACTGACGTGACAAGCCCCTCCTGAACTTTGATAAGTTTTATCTTCGTTAATATTGATTGATTTGATAAAATAAAAAATAAGTATCCAATATTTTTCGATAATCTAACTGACGGAATAAATATAATCATATTTTTTTAACTCAAGAAACATCCCTATTTAAAATGCCGAATGAATAAATAAACCTAAAAGTACATTATTAAATTTATACAACGAAGTACATTTTGTCGAGTCGCGTGCACAAAAATGTATGGGGCAGTCAATTTTTTTTTCTCGATTTTAGTGTTGGTCCCATAGGTAGTGAAACTTGTTCACAATGATGAGTACAATGACCCCTTAAGAGGTATTGCGTTTATAATGTTACACGTTGTATAACTTAGATTTTTTCAACGAAATAGGTAGTAGGAATATTATTAATGAAATGACATTCCCACATGTGGGGCAATGTTTTTTTTTTAAAAAAAGATAAGAAAAAGATAAAGAAAAAGATTTTAAAATTAATATGATCGAAAAATCATATAATTACGTTCTGTGGAGTATACCTATACCGCCTGTGTTATAATTAGGTAAATAGCTTGCGATATACTTTATTATAATAAAGGATACTGTAGCGGGATGAGCTTTCTCTAGTAATACTGAACCTCGACAAGATTTAAATTTCCTAGCTCTTGTCTCATTTTATAAACAAGCAGCAATTATCATAAATACCATGTTTTTATTAGATTTACAAAATAAAATGAAGGATAATTTTCAAAGCCATTTTAAATTCAAAACATACGAGTACCAGGAGCGCAGCGCAAAGAGGAGCTTTTAGCTAAAGTTTTTTCTAGAAAGAATATCCAGTCTAGTGTTGTTTTGTTTTTACCGTTACAAGGCTTTGCTCTTTAAACCTAGTCTTTGGAGTACGATACCGACTATACGCTTCAGTAGTTGGAAAAGAACTTGAAAATCAAGTATTCGAACGAAGTATCTGTGTAGTACGTGAAGAAGAAAGGACGTGTTGAAACTGATATTTTCATAGTTGTTTACTTATTTGTGCTCATTTTATTTACAAATACAAATATTCATATACTTTTTAAAACGTTTCCCCATTCTAGGAATTTCTCCTGTATCGTGTGTGCGTTAACAAACATAATATAAACTCACATACACAAACAGCCAGCCCCAGAACAACTATCCGTAGGTCATACAAATATTTGTTCCGTGCGGGAATCGAACTCGCGACACGTAGCGCAGCAGTCAATTGACTGCGTTAACAGTGCCGTCGAATATTTTGTAGAATAGAAACAGAAAGAAAATGAACGTCATCTAAACCGCTCAGGCCCAACATGTGAAAATTCCCTAATATAAAGTAAATCTTATGTAATAGGTAAATAAACATTAAATTCGCGATTAATTCGCGACACACCGGTGTGTCGCCGGGGCCGGACAGGTTAACATCATCTTAGGAAAAGAAAAAAAAAATCTTAATTAGCAGGTCAATTCTCGTACTTCAAAATCGTTTAAATTAACAATTTTCAGTGAGAATGTCAAAAACTTCAAAATATATAATTTCATTTCAAATCAGAATGAATAATAATTTCAAGGCAAAACTGGACTTATTTATTTTTAATGTGGAATTCCAACGACATAACTTGTATACGAAACCCATACAAAACTTTAAGAGGTATCGTCGATTAACGGCCGCTTTCTATAACATATCTCAATCCCAATCTTGATCCCGATCCTTGTCTGTAACCAATCAAACGTGAGGATTGTGTGGTGAATGACACAAACTCGGCCGTTGATTGGTTACAGACAAGGATCGGGATCAAGATTGGGATTGAGATGACGATCGCTTTTGCGAGACCACCCAAGAACCGCCTCCCACAGATATGACGTTTCGCGCTAAATGGCAGCCACAGTTCAGATAATCTTTTAAGCATTGTTTAGTCCTGTTACTATAAGCTAACAATAAAAAGAAAACATAACAGCTAGACATTTAAAACCCTTCTCTAACATACTGGACTGATTCAGTCCGGTGTGTTTTAAATGTCGAGTCAATCAGAGACTATATTCGTTTATCATCAGATGATAACCAAATTTAGTCCCTGACTGTACATAAACGCTCTTGTTCCCTAAAATTATTCAACCTTTCTGTCAAAATACATCGTCACAAAACTCGTCTGTTACAGCCATCCAAAGACTGCCAAACTTATCTACACTTCCACCAACTAATCTTTAAAACTTTCATCGAGACGCTCCTGTGATCTAAAGTTTCCATTTTCTCTGTTTTCCACAAAATCTGACAAATAAACAGTAAAGCCAAATTGTTGCCAAGTTTTAACAATTAATTTCCAATTGTTTCCCAACCAAGTCGGGTAGTCTGTGGAGTTATTAAAAGTTTTCTGCTTGTCACAGTTTGCCAAGTCGATATTAGTGCTGACGAAGAGAAATTGGTGGTGTTACTAGGGTTTTAGGAAGATACTGATGAAGATGCTTATGCCCGCAACTTCGTACGCGCATATCCCGTTTTTTCCTGTTTCTGTAGGAATTTGGCTTTTCATGAATGCGGCTCATCATTTACAAAAACAATTTTCCAAATCTGACTTTTGACTGTCCGAGTTCCAGACATTAGCGCGTTCAAACAAACAAACTCTTCAGCTTTATCATTTTGGTAGGTATAGATGGATGGTCGCGGATTTTATTTGAAAGAGTTACCGCGGCCCTGAAACGCAAAAGGCACTAGGAGGAGCCATGGGTGGGTTTTCGACAGTAAAAGTCTGACACTCCCTGCCGCTCCACCCAGAGCGGAAAAAAAAGGTATAGATGGATATAAATTATTGCTATTCATTTGTTTTGGTGCTTTGAAAAGTAACCAACTAAGAGGTCATAGGGCCAATTCTATTAATTATTATAATTTTCTACATATTTTTAAGCAAAATTTGCATTCGCATGTCAGTCATTATCTGCTAAAAATGTATGGAAACTGTGTATTTTTTGACAGATTGCGACTGAACGTTGCTTAAAAATTTGTAGAAAATTGCCCCTCTGACCTCTCAGTTGGTTACTAGTTGCTTTCAGTATTATCTGATTCTCTACTGTTAGCTATATTGCTGTCTTTTGGCCTGAGAGTGTCGTGTAACTAAGGCCAGTAACGTACTCATAATTCCATCACTTATGTACTTAATCCATTGAGAGTGCAAGAGACAAGTAGTTCCAAAATCAGTCGGAACGACACGAAAGATGAGAAATAACTTTGTACTTATTCCTGTGTGAAAAAAAATACAACAATCACTAGTTATCTTTTTGAAGCGGTAAAAATGTAGTTTTCAGTATGATTCATTCATCCTCTAATTTTTAACCGACTTCAAAAAAAGGAAGAGGTTCTCAATTCGACTATTTTTTTAACATGTTTGTTCAGCGATATTTTTGCGAATTGTCTACCGATTTTGATGATTCTTTTTGATACGTTAAAATAAATAATAAAATGAAAATATAAAATACATAACCGGCGGAAATATAATAACTTAGTTGACAATTATATTTTCCGGAAATATAATAACTTAGTTGACAATTATATTTTCGAGCCGTTTGGAATTGAAACTCTTGAACCGTAAGGTCCGAGTGCTTATGCGTCATTTAAAGAACTTGCCATAACTTGCTAAACGCTTAGTTGACACTTCGCCTGACCCAAGGGCTGGCTTTTACTTCGGATAGAGGTTAAGCATTGCCATACAACGTGGCAATGCCGCCAGTCTTTTGGGCACACTTTCAGTCGACAGCAATGCGGACGAATTTTTTGACGCCATATATTATTTTAGTTAGGAGTTTTTATTTTTAAGCATTGCCATACAACGTGGCAATGCCGTCAGTCTTTTGAGCTCACTTTCAGTCGACAGCGATGCAGACGAATTTTTTGACGCCATATTTTAGCTAGGAGATTTCATTTTTATTTTGAAGTGTATATAGTTAAATGAGTATAATATTATAAATAAAGAGTGATGTATTTGTAACTTGATATTTATGTGTATTTTATTAAATACATTGTAAGACAACATTTTCCAGTACAAAATAAAGTGAACAACTGATAAACTCAACTTATTACTAAGAAGTCGACGCAGACAGTTCAGACGTTTTAAATACGCTGCGTCAAGTTCCAAACAAGTACCTTTCTTCAACAACTAACTTTAGAAAGATGGAATCGTTGCGCGTTTCAGCTTTTAGATGTTTCATATTTCAAAATACTTTTTAATTTATTTTACTCATCTTGTTTCTATTGACGCAAAAGAAAAGTTATATTTAGTTACTGTAAATACATAATAGTACTTACTAGGTTTAACCCACGACTTTGTACGTGCATGTCAATTATGAAATATACTTTACGACCTATTCTCATACCTACCAAATATACATTAAAAAAATCATAAAAATCGGTTGACCACAAACACCGTGACACGAGATTTTTATACATATTTATAGATACCTTTTTATCCGCCAGAGCATGCAACATACAAGCAAGCATGCAGCATGCAACATGCAGCAAGCATGGTTTCTGTCTGTTTCTGTTTATATTTATAGATTAATTTCAAGATTGTTAACAATTAAAACCTGCCACTTACAGACTTGAGCCTGTGTGGTATCTTGGAAGAGAAAGATTGTATCCACACATTTATACAAGTTGTTTTGAAACCTCATAACAAGATCCTGTTAATTTGTCCGGCTCGCAATTTTATACAAATTCAGCATGATTTTGTTTTTTTCCTATACTTAGATACTTACAAGTGCTTATATGAGTGCTGTGAAACAAGTTAGTTATGTTACGTTTTAAAGTCGAGAATTGTAAAATCCTCTGATTACTGTGATCTAAGTTGATCACAGTAAGATAGACTAATTCATTAGATGAGTGAGAGCTAGGCTAATTCATTGATTCCGTCTAGAGCCGATAAATATGTAGGTCAAGCATCTAAATTGAGACCAGAACCCAACGGAAACCAGCAGAGTATTATGTACATCAGTAGAATTTCGTCGAAAAATACTTTTTGAAAAACATCGCCAGAATTTTCCTTTCAAATTGCCAATTCACAAAAATTTTATTTTCCATAAACCTGCTGGGTGAAACAAGCAAAAATAAATGTAACCTTTTCTGAAAGTTTTTCGCCTAGCAAATAGATTGCTAGCGCTATGTATCGGCCAATCTAGGAAAGTGCCCGAAATTCGGGTTCTCTGCCAACTTTCAAATTCAGCAAATTGAAATTTTCTTGCCAGCAATGTGTTTTTAATTTTTGTCTGCATTTTTCTATTCGGTTTTCAAAATGTTTTTATAAATAAAATGCATTTTTGGGGATGTTGTGTTGTGATGCAATATTAAAACTCAATCGGAATATTTGGAAGACTCGTTTCGTGTGTTATTAATATGGTAGATCGATAACATTGCACCTAATTAGTTAACTTAACTAAATAAGATAATTATGAGTTGAAAGGTAAAATTGTTTATAGTTGTTTAAATACTAACTTCGTGAAACTAAAATGCCATCAAGTATTAATCCGGCTAAGATACAAACCGGGAAGCCAGATGACAGGCATCTCAGGCTATTCATGTCATACCAGCCCCATTACAGACTGCAGGCAAAACTCATGGATAAAAATTTGGAACTGTTCGTCTATATGTAAGTAGTTAGTGTTTGTAAAAGGTAATCTCTTCGTGAGAAGAGGAAATTATGTTTATCTTATTCTTTCGCTGTTGTTTTCTTTGATTAATCCAAGGATTTTAATTATTTAGTGTCTTGGGTACACGTCTAGCTTCTTAGACAAGGCGATTTTCTGATGGTCGCCATTGTTGATGCAGGTTCTGAGGAATTGCAATGTTCGAAAACAGTATGGCGGGCTTGTTCCTATCTCAAATCGATTTTATTACGTGACATTCTGTCATTTTTTAAAACTTATGACTCTCGGAATGATCGTTGGTCATTTTTAGTGCGGAAAATTCAAGAGGGAAGTCGCGAAATGAAGCTACTGAATTAATTTAGCAAAGAATTGTATCTCAGCTTGGCTTACTTTGTTACCGTTTTATCAAAAAAAGTAAAAAATATTGGTAGGTAGTCTTGAACTCATTGCGTCTAGACACCAGACAGAAGATGTATAAATAATAAGTTGCGCTGATCTGGATTATTTTACAATTTCTAGAGCGTCTAGCTGGCTGCTTTATGAATTAGTTAGACTAATAACAAAGAGATGAATTCCTTTGAAGTAGTTTGAAAAAATATGCTTTTGTTTTGTGTTTTGAACGCAATTCAGCAATCGAACCTTTTGATTTCTCGTTAGCCATTTTATAAAAAAAAAATGATAGCATAGAACTCAGCAAAACCGCCGTGTGTGGAGGTTCTACGTTTATAAATTGCTTGTAGGGTTTGTTTATCAACAACCATATTGTATTAGCATAATAATTTATTTAATTTTCATTGTATTTATCGACTTCTCACTACCTATGATGTTTATTAACCTGTCGTGTTTTGTCTGTGCATTGCCCCAAGGTTGATTGGTAAAAAATGCCTAAGGTATTAAGTCTGCCTCTTTACATAACAGTTTGCTTGACATAAAAATTGAATCAATACTCAAACATACTTTGAAAAATGCTGCCACTGGCAAGCCATGGCCAGAGTTGAAGAAAAATTTTGTCTAGATCACTTTTGAAGACAACTATAGCAGTGCGATTCTGTAAACATGTCGCTCGGGGTGCACGACGGGTGAGTTGTCAAACCATACAAATAACAATTAACCTTAACACCTTTATATGTTGACAGAATCGACCGGCAGTATGTTCGTTCGTTCGTTTCGAAAGAATTCGATAATATCGAATGTAATTCAGAAAACTATTATATCAAACAAAAGTTAAATGCATTTCATTAATCCTAAAGCACATACCTACTTCAATTAGGTAGGTTCTAGCTTACTTCTAGAAAAAAAACATCCTGTCAAAATGGCTTCAACATTTCACTTTTCTCGTTTTATAGGTAAACTACTTCTCTACAGGGTAAAATTTTGATTGGGTTTCCTAGAAACAGCTCTGCTTCACTTCACTATGGGAAATTGAAATTGCTGGTTTATTTTCTTTCTGTTCACCGCGGGAAAATGTGAATATTTTTGCAGCTTCTCGCTATTTTAGCTTCGAACGCTTATCGGCTCTGAGTAGCTTTACATGTTGTTGTGACAGCTACCAGGATCTCAGATATGCCAGGGGCTGTAGACTAAGTAATGAAGTGACATATTACCTATACTGATTGTCAAGTCTTATTATGATTGGTCATTGCATTATTGAAATACTTACTTAATTCCAAAAACAAAAATCCTACTAATATTATAAAGGTGAAAGTTTGGATGTTTGTATAACAATCAAGCAAAAACGGCTCAAGAGATTTGGGTGAAATTTGGCACGCATATAGTATGAACTACATGCGTGCCAAATTTCACCCAAATCTCTTGACCGTGATAAAAAGTAACCAATTTTTTATTCCAGGATATGAATCCTGGAATAAAAAATTGGTTACTTTTTATCACGGTAAGTGGCATGGATTAATGGAGACTGAGGAGAAAGTGGAAATTCAGAGTCACTGGAAAGGGCAATGACCGTAATTGCAAATTTATCTGTCGTCGACCAAAGAACGCATGACATTTCAGCATCGACTCCTTGCATTTTGAACTTTGAAAATCTTTATCGTCTAGAATGTGCGATACCTGTGTAGGTGACACAAAAAATGGCCAGTCACAAAAGTTCACTATTCACCGATCGATCACTCTTCACGTTTCCGAATAAAAACAGCGAAAACATTTTCAAGAAAAACTGAAATTTTAAACTATCTTCTTTCAATTGAATTTCCTTTTAAAAACATAGTTTGTCCTCGCCTACGGTAAATTGAAAAATGGTCGTGGCGTTTGCTTTGCGCTTGTCCGCGAAAACAATTAATATTTTTATTCATTGATTGGAACGTTCCGGTTCCTCCAATTTGTCGCATTTTGGTGGCCATTTTGTTTCGTTTGCGCATCTGTTAGCGTTTGTTTATTTTTATTTGATTTGAAGTGTTGGTTTTGCGAAGCATTTGTTAGCGTACGTTGCTGTCGACTCAATTGTTTTCTAGTATCCTATTTGTTTATGAAAGGACGTAAAGTTGAATTCAATTTTGAACTCTAAAAACCTGCAATTTTTGGTACGTAAAATCTACTAGCCAGGCTAAACCAGTTTAAGCTAGCGACTTATTTGGTCGACTGTACTTACTAATTTTAAAATAAACTATATTCATTTTTTCTAGTAAAAGTTCCGAGTTCTCAACTCAACAGTTTATTCAAATGAAATATCGTCCATATACTATCAAAACTTAATTAAAAACTTCCAACAATTCCCTCAAAGTGGCTAACTTTTTAATAAAACTTGAAAAGGCAAGTCAAATGGACCAGGGCGACATAAGTTAGTGGAGGCTTGATTGCGTTATCGTACACCTGGTGCCGAGAGAAAAAGGAATATTTTGTGGGCACCCTTTTTTGTTATATAGGGTAACTTTTATCAAGGTAAAAGGCTACCGACTTATTTGGACTAGTATATTCTAAACTACGTCGGGGTCGGCTCCCAGACTAACCACATGTGTCGGAATATCAATATTTTATATTGGATCGAGTGGCATCTGACGTCCAGAATCAAAGTGGTTGAGATATAGAACAGTTTATGTCTACTTGTCATAAATTGGAATTAATGCTGACGGGAGAAATTAATCTGGCACTCATTGACTCAAAGCTTGGTCTACATTTTTTAATTAAAGAGAAATTTCTCGTAATCGAATAAATATAATACTTCGAAAGATTACCTTATCCAAACAAATAAACAACTTTAACTTTTATAATATTAGTGTGAGTGAATTATTTGAAAGAAGAAAATTGAAAAGTAATTCTACGTGAAACTCTTCAGCAGTTTTCTATTTCCATGAATAATTACATAGACATGTAACAGAAATGCAAAATATTTTAACCAAAATTCACGAGTTCCTACACTGCAAATTGGAAATTTCAGCAGTGGTTTCGTACAAATTGAAACATGTAACATATTTCACTGCGAATTTAAGCTCTGAAATTTCAGTTGTTACTGAAAATAGAGCTCATTAAAATGTACCAAATTTGAGACTGCAAAATGCTACATAAGAACAAAATGGAGTAAACCTTTTTTAGGGTTCCGTACCTAAAGGGTCCAAATAAAGCTCAATTGATCTCGCTCATTCGCTCTTCTGTCACAAGTTTGTTCGTTTACTCATTCGTTCGTCTGTCGTTTTTTTTTTTGAGTGGCTTCTCGCAGATCAACCTAGGAGGTTGTCGTCTGCTTAACTGGACTTGCCTGTGGCGGCCTTAATATAATTATAAAAACCTCCAGCGAGGGCTTATTAAAAACTCACAAAATAAGCGACTACACGCTAAAGGCACCCCTTGTGGGGTACGGACCTCGTCTTAGGGCGTCGCTGGGGGAGGACAGCTAGGAGACGGCCTGGATCGGACTAGGATTATTTTTTAGAGGCGAATTTAAAACTACAGGCTCAGCAGTGCGGGCTGGCTTGAGTAAGGGTTGGTTCGGACATTGTCGGGGACGTCGCGACGGGCCTCGGCGGCGAGGGCGGAAGGAGCGGTCGTGGTTTGCGCAGTGTGCTTGTCTCTCTACGGCTCTCTTGGAAAAGGGTGGTAGCCATGGTAACCCTCATCGGGAGTAGTTCGTATGTTTTTACATTAAAATTTGCACTATTTATGAATCATAACAAAAATTAACCAAACAAAACCAAAACCTTTTTTTTATTGGGGTCTCCTTTTATCTTCTGCTGCCTGCTCATTAAGTATATTAAGATTTTTATTCAAAAGTAATGGAAAATAAAGACACGAGAGGACGTCAAAATCAGTATTTTTCCGAAAATGTTGTTATCATTTTTTACTTCCATTTTACCTAGGAATGTTAAAATTTGTAGGGTGCCTAGAGTGACTTGTGGGCCGCAGTGAAACAGCATAATACTTCCAGGACAAGCTGCGTCACAATACACCGGATCCCAATACCAGCAACGTTCCTAGGCGGCAGAAATACTGGTGAAGTCAACACAAGTGGTGGTGGTAGTGATAGAGGTCAAGTCAGTGGTGGTCAGTCATTGCTACGTAGGATGTGCTCGGAGAGGTGTGCCAGTTAGCTGCGCGGTTCGTTTACTTACTATAGTCACAGTGTCTTGCGAAGATTGGCCGGTGGATCACTGTGGAACAACAAAACACTTCCTGGACTGTACATCGCATAACGCTCCTTAGTAAAAGCCCATATTAAACACTGAACATTTACGACCAATAAAACATTGGACATATTCGCCTCTAGTTCGACCATAAAACAGCATTCGGTTGCACACGTCATAAATAATAATGGCGGATAAAACCCGAATATTATGTATTCGATACGTTAGCAATAATCGTAACTTATATTATAAATGGACCTATGTACTAATGCAAACAGGAACCAAACCACACAATTAAGTTTTTTGTCTAAATAATGTATTTATATTGTAACGGCTAAAGATGGGTAGGTTGCCGCCAATGGGGCCAAGCCGGCTCAATGTAGGTACCTAAAGTTTATTTCTACACGCATCGCGTATTTGCACATAGTTAGATCCAAATGCAAAAGCGAGTGTTTGTTTGGACCTCTTCAGTCTTCACATATTGACGGCTGTACGATTTTGTATGAAAAGGAAGACCAGGTCCTGGAATAGGCTATAGGATACTTTTCATCCCGGGAGTATATTCCCTTGGGATAGAAAAATACTTTTCACGCGGGCGAAGCTGCGGGCAGAACCTAGTTGATAATAATGACGGATAAAACCCGAACATTATTTATTCGATACGTTAGGAATAATGATTATATACGACTACGTTCGGGAATAAACATCGAATATAACTTAGTATGAGGAAAAACAGGAAAATTGAGTATATTATGGAAAATGTATTTGATGGTGACGACAGTTTTATGAGACTCGTTTCCTCGAAGTATTTTTTTCGATGCATGGGAAATATGTCACATTCACGTCTCTTGTCGTCGATTTCCATAATATTTTCCTTATACAGGATGTTCCAGAAATGCGTGGTCATATTAAAGTGCCCTGGATACTTAGATTTTTTTTTAAAGATGCTTAAACTTGTGAGTCAAATATGCTGACATCAAAACACATATATATATGTACGAAAATTCATACACAATATAGGAACTAAATAAAAACAGCTGTATTGACAAGTAGCTTTACGTATGTTGACTTATTTTAGGTTCCTTGCTTAGCGTTTAGAGGGCGCTGATCGTGAACAAAAATTGAAAACGCTGGTTGCCAGTCTATTATACAACGTGTAACAGAATAAACGCATTATCTCTTAAATTTTCAGCCTCCATAATTGCAGACGCAATAGTAAAACAATGGCGCATCGACTCCACGAGTCGACGATACGGTTAAGAGGTTAAGGGGTCATTGTACTTATCATTATAAACAACTTTTACTATGGGACCAACTCCGAAATCGCGAAAAAAATCAGCTACATTTTGTCGAGTTATGCGCACATAAATGTATGGGGCAGTCGATTTTTTTTCGCGATTTAACTTAATAACAAGACTCCGGGAAATGGATTAGCAGTTCATGCAATGCGTATAATTTATAATACATACGATTTCTTTATTCAATTCCCTATGTTGGAGGTCACTGCAGTACTAATAAAACCTCTCTTGTCACTACTTTTAGGGAAACACAAAACACGTTACATTTTTAAACAAACATCCGCGAAAATCTCCTAAAAAAATGTCACGTCTACGCTCTAATTCATAAAAAAAAATAGGTTTTACTCGTAACTTTTTACACAGCAAAGTTCGCAACGACCACAGAACACGAAGGCATCTCGGTGGCCACTGTTAATTAAAAACTTCTAAACTTTCTATACAAATCAAGTGTAGTAAGTGTCACTGATTTTGTTGCGGACTATGTTCGAAAGAGTTACCGCGGCCCTGGAAAGCAAGGGCACTAGGAGGAGCACGGATGGGTTTTAGTCAGTAAGAGTCTGACACTCCCTTCCGCTCTGCCCAGAGCGGGAGAAGTCATTTGATGATTTCCCATCCATAAAAAAACAAAAAAAAGTGTCACTCATTTTCACATAGAAATTGAAGCGCCGTGACCTATGGAATATGCATAAAATATTTATTATCAACAGTTTATCTTGAAATATACAAAAACGTAATGCTAACAGTGAAAATAGAAACACATTGACCGAAGAACAAACGATATACTACGAGTATAAATGTCGAACTTTGCTCAGCAAATATTGCTCGAGCACCAAAATTTTTGTTATGGTGTCCATGAATTTCCTAGGATAGACCACTTTTTAATGAAACAGGAAAAGCATATGGACCAGGGTTTCATAAGTAAGTTCGATTGCTTTATCTTACGCCTGGTGCGAAGAGAAATTAAATATTTTCTGTGGGCAACCTTTTTTATTACATGTCGCCACTTCCTTCAAGGCAAACATTTTTTTTATAGTATCTCTAGTCACTGCCGGCGCAGTGATTCTATACTCTGTGGCTACGAGCAATTCTTTTTATCTGTGCCCTGCTCACTAGCGCCGATTTAGGATGAATACTTAATTGTCTCTGCACCGTAATTTTACACCGCTGAGTTTTTATTCTATTTCTCTATGCTTCACTTCCAAAACTGTTGTTATTTACGTTTTTTAAAAATGTGGTCTGGCTACCTACGACTTTATTTTATTAGACTTTTCGCTGCAGTTTCGGTATTTAATATTCATTAGTACCTTGTTTGTTTTTCGTGTATGTTTTATCGTATTTTTAGGAAGTCAAAATTTTTGGAGCAACATTTTCGCGTTTATTTTTTATGTTCGTGTGAAGTATTGTAACCAACACTGATTTTATCTGCACCAATTCGGTGCTTGAAAATTTTTACTTTTTCCGAGTCGGATTGATAATTTTTGAAACATAATTAATTTTATCTTAATATCACTTTGAATCACAGTCCCTCTATACAAGACCCAATACAAATATTATTTGCTTCAACAAATACGTAGTTGCCTTATCTTCCAATATTCCACCCACATACACTAACAAGAACTAATCACAACAATAAACAAAATCTCGCCTAACACGACATGTGCCGAGATTCGCCGAGCTTTCCCGACTCATGCCGAGATTCGCCGAGGTCCCAGCGACTCTGTCACGTGATTGGCTCGTTAATTAGGGCTGCAACTGAGCTATTCGTACGTGACTGTGCCGTGTTTGATAAGCACGTGTTCTTTCGTGTCGGGGAAATATGAGGCCTTTATAAAAGGAGGTTGCTAATTTGATTTTTTCGAATTTAGGTACTGTATTTGTTTAATTAAGAATCTGATGGTGTCTAGGTTAATGCCTCATTAGTTTGAGAATTTCTCAGTAGAAGCCCGGAGATGGGAATTCGGTGGTGTGACAACCCCGTGCCTTGGAAATCACGTAAAGCCGTAAGTTCTATGCTTGATGTGGCATCGGACTATGAAAGTTAAGGAACAGAGAGTGCACCTGTGTTTGCGCACACACTTGTACACTGTACGGGTAATATCCTGCGTTTGATAATCCCCGTTGAGGTTTTATATTCTGCCGGGAGGAGTTTAAGTGTCGTCTACCATTTCCAACAGTTAACGGCACGTTAGGTTTGTTAGATGATTTTTTAAATGTTTTTTGTTTTTCATTTTTTGTTCTGAATAAATCCTATTTTACGTAACATTTGTTCTAGTGGAAAGTATATGGATGAAACGATAGCATAGTTTTGGCTCAGAATAAAAGTTTTTTTAATTCACACACCATGCTTCTATTCCCCAAGTAACAACCCTAGTCAAAAGCACATCTGTCACCGAAAACTTCACTGTAATAGAATAAGTCGAATAAACTACCATTTTAAAAATAAGTACGGACATAAAAACTTCAATAGAATATAAATATGGAGTCTCGAATAGCTGGGACACTATAAGCCGTAAAAATGAAAAATTACGTGTTTGTGTTGCCAAGTTCCTGGCATAAATATTTAAGATGGGGCACGTAATGTTGAGTGCCGATTGTGAATTGTCTCAGAAAAAATATGAAATGTATTTTCATGAGTATTTTGGTAAGTACCTACGCAATACGTATTGTTAAAAGAGTTGTTTTACTAATATTAAAAATAGTTTAAATGCGAAAGTATTTCTGCCTCTCTGACTCTTTGTTTCCTCTATACGAGCAGACCATGTCTTTTTTTTATGAATGGGTCCTCTTACTGACTAAAACCCATCCGTGCTCCTCTTAGTGCCGTTTGCGTTCCAGGGCCGCGGTGATTCTTTCGAACAAAATCCACAAATTGAATGTCGAAATGCCAAGAAATCAAATTCTACTAATTTTTAAACAACTTTCGCATTCGCATCTCAATTGCAATCTGTCAAAAAAGCATCAATTTCCGTACATTTTTGACAGATTGCGACTGACATGCGAATGTGAACGTTGCTTGAAAATTATTACAATTGCCACTAAGAAGTTAAGAATTAAATCCTTAGGCATTAATTAGTATTTCGCATTTGACGTGAAATTTCAGTACCTATCGCTTGTTAATGCCATACATTTTTTAATTTTTGACAGCTGCTATTGCTGATAGAATGTCACGCTTAGTATAGAGGCTCTGTGAAAGTTTGTATTGTAGCTATGGCGTAGGACAAGGATACCACTAACGTAGCGGTCTCCAACCCATTCTTTACCCGATTTCCCCAAATGGAGAATACCTAGCGGTTTTTAACAAAATAATCGAAATTCCAACACCTTACCAAGGCCTTTAGAGTTCATTTGAATGACTTGATTATGTTTTGATCGAACGTAAATTCCCCCTAGATTTTTTACATACTTAAGAACGTTTACGTCCTACGTCATACAAACTTTCAAGTCTTTATTTTTCGAAATGCATGAACCGATTTTAGTGAAACCTGGTATGGAAATGCGAGATATCCAGGTCTTAATAGTTAGTGAAGAACATTTGCGAAGTACTTGAAAGTTTGTATGAAATGCCGTAGGGCGTAAACGCTCTTAAACGAAAAATACTGATTACAACACAATAGTAGTTAAAATGACTTCCAAATTCCTTCCATATTGTTCAGTCTTAGTTTAAACTTAATATCAACACTAACCCATTCTCCCCCCCATCATCCCCAAAAGACGTGATACCCAAAATCCTTTCTAAAGAAATCCATATCTTATCCCAGCATCTAAATTAGGCGCTCCTTCCTCAAACTTTCGCGACATGTTTCTCAAGTTTATGCGATAAAGTAAAATAAAGTAAAGTAAAGTAAAAAAGACATTAAGGTCTGGTGACGGGTAGGTAAGTCACGTAGCAGCTACGCGGAGTATACGAAATGATATTCGTTTGAAAGAGAAACCTTGTTTTACGGCAGTTACTGAACTTTGCGATGTTAAATAATACGGTTTTCTGGTCTTTGTTTTTAATATAGCGGTATATGTTGATTGTTTGAAGTGATAATAAAATGACTAGCCTTTTCCTGCGGTTTGGTTCCCGACTTCGGTAGAACAATAACTTCAAAAGCGTGTTGTAGCTTCTCGAATTTTCTACCGATTTCAATATTTTTATCAGTAAAGAAAGAAAAAGAAAGAAAGAAAAAGAGTTTATTTACGCCAAGCAAGACGCACACCATAAAAATAAATGGGTATATATATAAAAGTAAAAAGGGATTTTGAGGAAGATATGCGTCACATCGGCGCAAAACGGCCATCGCTCAGCATAATGCTGGAACTCGTGTGCGAGACAGAGCCACAGCGCTGGTTTTCAGCGACAGCCGGGTCAGACTGAGAGACGTCGGCCGGAGCAGCCTAAAGGTAGTTGAATAAAAAAAATAAATAAGAAAAAATAATATATATATATATAGATATGGACAAATAATAAACTGTTGCGCAGACAATCGCAGGACAAATAGTGACGCACACGACTAAAAATTTTTATTTTATCTATGCGCACGCAAAAACGATACTAGCCAATTCCGAGTTTACATCTCCTCAGCCCTAGTATAGGTGTTCTGTGGTTTACATAGTCTATGTCCATCCATGCGCACCACCCACAAAATGGCCGAAGATCGACAACGAATCACAAACACAGTGGAAAAATGGAATTCATGGAATGTAGAAAGTTCTTGACCTGCGCAATTCACGTAGTTTGTTTATATATTATGTGTTGCTGGATGAAGCAGTAGTGGGAAGAAGTGTTATTGTGGAATGCATTGTGAGTTAAAGTGAGTGAGTGGGGTGTAAATACCCATATACAATGATGACAAAAACACAACCAGATAAGTTCACAAAGCAGCAAAAGGGGAATAAAAGCACTAAGTAGGAGGTACTGACTAGGTAAGGGTTTTGAATGGGTATTGTTATTTTAGTCCTTATGCATATCGAGCAAATCGTTTGACTATATAAAACAGTGATTATAATTAAAAATTCGTAAAAAACAATAACATTAATTGGTAAGATAAATCTAGCAAATTGGAAAATAATTAAAATTCATAAAGAAAACAGCAAAAATTGCAAATAAATAAGTCAAAGTATAAAAATTAAATAGTAATCGGTGAAATCATTGTATACTTACATAAAACTAATTTTAAAAATACAGGAATGAGACAAATGGCATCCAAGGAGACATGTTCTGAGTGGCATAACAAAACAAGCCAGAGGAAAACAGTACTCGTACTATTTTGTCAACATCTTTTAAATAAGTATTCCTTCATGTAGATTTTTGATAGTAGTCAAAGATCCTTTTTTTAAAGACAAACAAAAAGTTTATAGTTTAGAGGGTTGAAATGCGAATGCGAACGGTCGCATTTGCATCTTAGTCGCAATCTGTCAAAAAAGTCTAAATTCCCGTACATTTTTGACAGATTGCAACTGAGTTGCAAATGCAAACGTTGCATAAAAATGAGTAGAATTGGCACTTTTTAGTACCTATTAGCTTAGATCATATTAATATCATGTTTTATTTTTTTTATTTTTCAGAGAATAATCTTGACGCCAAAGACCTGAGATTTAAAATGATATTGAGAAAGGTTTTTAAAGTCAGAAGATTATTAAAAGATAATTACTGAATGACTTGCTAATTATATTACCGCTTGGGGTGAACTGCTGCTAGAACCTTGAAATTCCAAGATACGAAGGATCAAACACAAATGTTTGTAACAGAATTCAGAACAAGGAAGGTCGGTAGGCGATCGATAACTATGTCGAGACCACTGGGTATTTCTAGGCAAGCATGTCAGCAGCAGGCACCAACGTCGACCACATCATCGCTTCCCATCAGGTGTGATTGTGATCGAACTGCGAGCCTGAAAAAAAAAACAAAAAGAAAACCGCTTGCGAAAATGGGTGTTCAGATTTTTAAAGGAAATTTTACAGTCATTTGTTTCTTTTTGTAAATAAATCCTACTGAACTAAGTTACGAAAATACCTAAATTATTCTCTGTTATCTAAAAAGGTATGCAAATAAGCCTTCTTTATAACCAGAATCCTAAATACACAACTCAGAAAAAAAAAACTAAACTCTAAAAAGGTCTACGGAATTGAAACCCCTTTTCTCGAAGAACCCTTTTACAATAAATTCTTCAAAAACTAAATCCTTGTAAAGCACAAAACGACTGAAGCCAATTTATCAAAAGGAAAGCTGAAGTCTTGGGTAATTTATTTACAAAAGGTTTTTCGCCTTGTTTCGGTTTAGTCTGACTAAGAAATCTTGTTAAGATCCCATCTCGGGGCTCAAACTCTGTTACTGGCACGGTTATTATTTGCAAAAATATGTAATTACGGTGGAATTGAAAGCGGTGGAAAAATATAAGGTTGAGGACATAGCAAAAGTGGGCCATGAGCGACTATTACCAAGTAGTAACTAGTACCTAGTTTCGTATTCTTATCGTATTATTTACAGTCAGAGTGCCAATTCAACAAATTTTTAAGTAACGTTCGCATTTGCATGTCTTTTGCAATCTGTCAAAAATGTATGGAAATTAAGACTTTTTTGACAGATTGCAACTGACATGCAAATGCGAACGTTGCTTAATTAAAAATCAGTAGAATTGGTCCTCTGGCCTAGACTATACTACGAACGTTTCAGGCGTGACCTTTGTTATCGTTTGTCTGTTTTTGACACATTTTGTATCAAAAATCTGTCAAAAATGCACACAGAAACGTCAATTGTGAATTAAGAGTTATGGCCAAGGTTCTTGGCAAAATATAATTTTAGCAGCAAATGTGAGTGCCTAGGCATAAGGATTAATTACGTGTAATTTCGACAGTGTTTGTTAATCCCATACATTTTTCACCATCACCTTCACCACGCTACCGCTGACAGAATGTCACTTGTCTTGAGCATCAGAGTGCCAGTTTTATTAATTTTCATGCAACATTCGCATCTCGATCGCAATCTGTCAAAAATGCGAAAACGAGATGCGAATGCGATCGTTGCTTACAAATGAATTGGCCCTCAGGTGGCCTGTTTCCCATCCTACTTAGGATTCAAAGATTACGCGGCTGTTTCGCTAATCGCTCAGCTTATGACTTACCCGCGTCTCCTATCAGGCCATTCCCACCCAAATAGCCTACTTCAGACCGCCAATTTGCGGAAAAAAAAGAGATTTATAGCGAAAAGTATTTTTCAGCTAATAATGTTCCTTCTTGTAAATTACGAGGTTTTCTTCACATTTTTATACGGCCATCTTGTTCAGATTATACATTTCAATGGATTCCGGAAAATTGAGTGAGTTCGTTGACTCTCTTTGACTGAATTATGAAAGGAATGAAATGATTCAACCGTTTTTCAGTGCATGGAGTGGGAATGATCATAAAAGGGGTATTGTGGGTGATGGCATGCACGAGTGGAATGAAAAGACGTGCTATTATTGTACTCGTAATCTGCTTTTGAAACGTGTACTTTTTGTATAAAACGTCGTCTTCCTTTTCTTTTTGCTTTAGAAACTCGTGTGTGATTTTAAAAGTTCGTAATTTTATGTTGTGTTTATAAAAAAATCCAAACACTGATTTTAGAAAAACGTTAAAAATTAAAAACCTCTTTCTGTTGGATTTATTGTAAATGCGAGATTAAATAGGTACAGGTCATTCAAAAAAACTGTAGAGCGAGCTTAAAGATTTTTTAGTCAGACTCTTTTCCCTTTTAGGTTTCTGACTCTTCTCTGTGTTGGTTTTCTGACTCTTCTCTGTTTTGGTTTTCTGACTCTTCTCTGTTCTTGTTTTCTGACTCTTCTCGGTTTTGGTTTTCTGAATCTTTTTTTCTTCTTTATGATGATGTTTGATGGTCTCCTCGATCCATTCTTTTACGACTTTGACCCTGGTGTATACTCCTGGAACCATGCCACCACAGCCAGCTCCGAATGATACTATACCTATTTGCACGTTGTTCTTCGTCAGAGGACCCCCACTGTCGCCCTGTAAATAAAAACTTATCGAATCATATGATTTTCGAAAATAAATGAATATACACATGTCATAGAGAATAGGTCACCAGATGGTTTTTTTAGAAGTAAAACAGACAGTAAAATGATAATTTCGGTAGCCCGATATCGAGTTTTCAACCGGTAATGATAACGTAACACAAGACAACATCATAAAAGCAGAAACTCGTTAAAAAGCCGCATAGGTATCTTGAAAGGTAAGCGACGTTTGCCGAGGTCGGTCTTTAGACGGGTGACCCAACAATTATTTTCTAAGACTTCTCCAAATCTAGGAAAGCTAAGCGTTAAGCCGTTGGTCCCGGCTGTAATGAGGAAACTTTTTGACAGGCGTATGCCAAGGCTTAAGGTGAGATAGGCAGTTATTATGTAAAATACTTGATATTCAGCTGCATCCAATTAGACTGGAACCCAATACGATTGAGAAAAGTTAGGCACATTCAGAATTCAAGATTAAAAGCATTTATTTCAAATAAACCATTTACACTTTTGAATTGTCACGGTCAATGCGTAGATCTCTATGAAGAAGGACGTGCAAGATACTCCACGGACACTCTTTTGAATCATTTTATGTACGAGTATCATTGATTAAAAGCTTACCAAACAAGAATCCTTTCCCGGTTTACCGGCGCACATCATCCTTTGAGTGAGATTTCTCTGTGCCTTGTAATACAGCCGACAGAAACGTGTGGCCACTACTGGTACTTGGACTTGCTGGAGGTGGCGAGGAATATTGTGGCTCTGAGGCTGAAAAACATTAAAAAAATTTAATGTGAGAAGGATGACACAGTACAAGATAACATGTTTGTAATTATGACGTTTGAGAAAGGTACTGTAATATTCTACGGATCCGGAAAAACATATGACAAGTCAAGCAATTGGCTGTGGAAAATTTATTCAACCAATCACACAGCTAACACCCGTTTAATGATTTGACACATGAATTTAAAGACAGTTCTTGTTCCAGAACCTAGGCATTTGAATGATAGAGATAATGCTCACAAATCTAAAGTTTTTCTAAAACTTAATAAGTCTAGTAAGCCGTTCTCTTGCTCCTACTGTGTAACGACTCTGGCCCGTTAATTCTGATGCATTCTTTACTTAAATGACCCGCCTGATCCTGCTCAGTCTCATTAGCCATTAATGATTTGGCTGCGCTTTGTTGGTAACTTTTAAATAAATCTTTTACACCCACAGTTGTGAAGAAAATATTTTTACTTATTTTTATTTTGCCCTAAGCATTAAGACTTTGCAAATTCATTACAGCTTCAACAGATAATTTCAAAAATATATTGTGTCCCATTCCAATTTCAAGCCTTTTAATAATTCAACTCTTTTTCTCGTCTTCACAATTCCTCCCCTTTTCTTACATTGAAATAAATGGAAAGAACCCCTGTAACACCCACTCGAATCTAATAAGACGCTTATATTATTCATCGTCAGTGGTGATATTAAATGGTGTGACAGCTCGTAATATCTCAAGCCCGTCATTTTAATATTTAGGTATCGTGTCGCATTTAATGGTTCTATTAATTTCAGTCTAGACTTGAGTATCAATATTAATTTTGATTTGATAGGTATCAGCCTTAATGCTTGCGCTTGGATCAGTTATCTCAATGTATTTTTCGTCAGTGTCCGTTATTACTTTTATTTTATTTGTTACAAGTGTCTTATAAATTGTGATCGGACTTAGGGCTAGTTCAGATTTGTTTTTTTTTTTGTTCTGTTGACTGCCAATATTGTTACAATTTATTGGTTGCCATCCAACAAAAGAACAAAAAAACAAAACAAAAGTCCTTTTTTAGCTACATATTTGGTACTACAGTAATAGAAATCGAGACATAGCGTTAAGAGAACATTTCTAGACCTCTAGCCGCCATCAAACCAGATATAAAATCTATTTCATTAAACTCACATGCGTGTATCCCCATCCAGTCACATTTAGTAGTGTTCCTTTCTTCACCGTCACGTCATTCCCAGGCAACGAAACTTTCGCTACTGTAGGACCAAAAGTCAAGGATTCATTCAATTTGAGTAAACAAACATCATAGTCGCTGGTTTTATTAGAATACCCTTCGTGTACTATAATTTTTTCAACATCGTATAGCTTTCCCCCTTCGTCAACCTTATCTGTGCCAACAAGGACTTTGAACTCTCTGTTCCTGAAAATAAAGTTAAGAATCCTTTCAGTGGATGTTTCTTTAGATGACGCAATACAATCGTAAATACAGCAGGGAATAATATGTTGAAAGTCCTTCCAAGGAAATTGAATATTGGATGTTGACTATTCCTTTCGTTAGACCTTTTTCTGTTTGAAAACTTTGACACCTAAAACCATGCTGTAGTTCTGCCTAATATTAATATTACCTACCTACGTCTGAAAAAATCGATTTGCTTTATAATTTTAATGCAGCTATCAAAAATCCTTTTAAAAGAATGACGGCAATGGAAAAAAAAATCGTGTCGAGGACAATTATGTCAATAAATATTAAACTATAAGGCTGCCCGCCCACGTCAGACTTTTTGCAGCACCGATAATCGGGCTGATTTTTCCTCCGATTGTTATGACCGATTTTGTGACCGAACGTTCCATTTTTCACTGATCGGGACGGATGCAACCATTTTATTTCTGACCGACTTTTGTAGGACGTGTGCGTTGGACTATTGTCATCAGTACGTTATATTTTTCTCCTACAAAAAATTGGTTACCGATTATCGGACGTGGGCGGGCAGCCTAACTATCAATTTGGTTCAGGCACGCTGAGTTGAAATTGAGTTGAGTGAAGGAATGATTTAAAAGAAAATGGGTGTAAATATATTAATCATACGGCGTCTTGCAAGATCTCAAAATAGGTACTGTTTTTCATCAATTACGTTTTTCACAAATGGCCGCAAAAGAAATCATCCTTTCGACATCAAATAAAAAATCTAGAAAAAAAAATGGATGTCATTATAAAATGGGGAGTAGGCACTAGAAAACGATTCAAGAAACGTGATAGGCATTTTCTAGGAGAATCCTTTGAAAAGATTTTTAGGCTGCTTTCAAAGATAAATGCTCGAATTGAATGGTAAATCAGTCTGGATTCATCGTAAATTCTTGCTTATTCAGCTTACAATCAGTTCATTGAGCCTTTTCACATCTGCATTTTTGCTTCTTTATATCAATGTTAATTATACAAAGTGTTTTACAAAAGCGTGGTCATATTTAAGGGTTATGTTCAGTGATCGGATAATCCGACGCTTATCCGCTCAAGCGTTGATTATCCTGCGAGGATAGTGAGGTCATTGTTTTACTATTGTGTCTGATGCGTTGACAATTTATATACCTAAACTTCTTTCCGTGGAAGAATAATATGGACATTTCTTTCTGAATAAATAAGTAATCCCGGGTTCCCAGGATTGAACAATTTTGTAAAAGCAACTATGATAAACTTAATGAAATTATAGCAGTGGTTATTTTGATTTAGTATCTTTAGTTTATATTCAAAACAAATGGAATAACTATAAAAATCGGTTTTTAAATTTTAAAAAAATACAATGAGTGTTCACAACGAGTTCTAACTATATTTGGTATGCGGACATTTTCAGCAATCTCAGGAATTTCGAACGATTCTGGAATCCGCGATTCTGAAAAGCAGTCCGTATTTATACTTTCGTGGGAATAAAAGTAAAGTTTAGGTATATTAGCGCCCGATTATCCGATCACTGGTTATGTTGTATATCTGATGAACAGTTAAGAACCAATTTATTGCAAAACTAAAAAAAAAAGAACTTTAAAAAAACAGAACATCCTTTAAAATATGACTACGCACTTCTATAACACCCCGTAGAACCCCAAATGCTGAGATACCTATTGTACTTATATTGTGAATATGATATGTTAAATTATGGTTTTCAATCAATCTAAACTCAACGACTATATAATTAGAATCCGTTCAGGATTCTAATTATATTTGACAAGAATTAGACCTGGATTAGGACGAAGTAGGAAGGTATTTATCCCTATGGTAGGTTTCCGTGGATAACTTTCGACTTTCACGAAAAGTCAAAGCAAAGGTTTTTCGGCAAAGCTGCAGGTAAAATCTCATTCAGAATATATTTTCTCTTAGACTGTATTACGTAAATGAAAATACGAAAATGAAGGTCAAATCACATTTAGAGAGACGCCTCATAAATTGTATGTAATCAAAAGAAAAATAAATGGAAGTAAACATTTCTAAGCAGGACACTGATGTAATAAGAGTGAAAATATTGGAATGATTACTCAAAGAGAAATAAAATGGGCAGAACAACAACATTATTATTTGTAAAATGATTTCTTCTGTCTTTTTAGTAAATCAAAAGAAATAAATCGAGACATTGCTTCGTTACAAGTATATTATTATATTCTTGTGATCTTTCATATTGTTTTCTATCTTTGTTTCTTAGTATTGTGTTTGTTATTATTTTTCTTTACAAAGATAACAGTAAAGTTACTTATTTTTTGCGTAAAAATAATGTCGTTTATGATGTAAAAGATTGCTGTGAGTACTGTAATTTTATTGGTGGGTCACAAGCAAGTTACTTAGATAATTTATGAATCTTTAAAGGATTTGATTCTGGAAAAGTTGTAAAACTGTAGGTAATAGCTTTAACAATAACAGAAGTATACATTTGTACAGAAAAATTTCGGTTTTTACGTAATTTTACTTCGATCTCGAGTTTTTATTTACTGAAGTTCTATGTTATTCAGTCATGCTTTTTGAAACAATACCTAATTTACGATTTTATCAACGAAAATGTTTAATATCGTCTATCTGACCACCCACATAATATTCGTCACATTTTAGGGCAAAGCTAAGTAAATCTTTCACCAGTTTTGCAAGGAAATACCGTGATACCCAGTTACTGGGTTGTAGAGGTCAGGTAGGCAGTTCCACCACATAAAATACTGGTATTCAACTGAATCCGTTTTAACTGGAAGCCAACCCCAATTTGGTTAGAGAAAGGCCAGACATGATGATGCTAAGTAAAGAATAGACAATACTTACGGCAAAATACAATGAGCAGCGGTTAAGATGAATCTCTCATGAATGATAGATCCTCCACACCATGGAAAGGTACTATTGAGGCGGACTGAAGCTATAAATGGCACCTGTTCAATGGAGATCTTATGACCTCCGATGATACCTACATTATGGTCATGGTGTTTCTTGTCTTCTGTCAAAATAAACATAAGTTAGTTATTGGACCCACAGCTGAAATGTCCCAAATGCTTTTGTACAGCGACACTTTTAAAGACCTGGGGCTCGAGTCTGCTATTGCAATCGTGTCTCAATGACCGGTCATTGATCGAATATTTGACAATTTTGACAGTTTTTGTATGGGAAATGTGTCATAAGTTTGACGTTATACGTCAAAAATCGATCATTGACCAGTCATTGAGACACGATTGCAATAGCAGACTCGACCCCCTGATCAAAACCATGGACGCTGCTATTGATTTGACCAGCACTGGGCCTAAAAAAGTTAAATACAACTCGAAGAGAAAAAAAATGACATAAAGTAAAACATGAAAATTATGGAACCTATGCTTGAAACTAAAGCATGTTTTCATTGTGAATCAAAAAGAACTTAAAAATGATATTGAAAATTTTATCTGTTATTTTATCTATAGTTTATTTATTTATTTAAATGATTTATTGCAACTATAACTATATACACACACTTAAATAAAAGACTCAACTAAAACTAAAAGTAACCTAAAACATGGCGTCGAAAAATTCCTCCGCATCGCAGGCCACTGGTAATGTACCCAAAAGGCTGGCAGCATTGCCACGTTGTATGGCAATGCTTATCCTTTGTCCGAGGTAAAAGCCAGCCCAAGCCCAGCCTTTATTTAAATTAAGTACAGCCACATCACATACATTGCAAAAATTTAAAAGAAGGTCAATAACATAATGATCTAATGCACATGACAATTAAGGCGTACATAGCGCTCACCAGAACAATAGTGCTGCCTTGAAATAATAAGTCCTAAATCTAACTTTGAACAAACTTACCATTTAAATTTTTTTTTTCATGTATGTACTTAACAAATTATACAAGAGTTAAGAATACTGAAACTAAAAAAAAATGATCAATAACAATGTCTAAATTAAAATTAAAGCTGAATGCATAATATGTCATTAGAACAAAAAATAAAAATTTTACAACTGAATTAATAACAAATGTCAATACTTAGATTAAAATGCAAATATTAAGTTAAAATTTATTAAAAACTAATTCCAAACATTTGATGTAAAATAAATTAAAGTGAAATAAACATAAAATGAAATATAAATAAAATGTAATGTAAATTAAAATAAAATCAACGAAAAAAACTAAGAACAACCTGGCAACAGTGTTATTTTTTTCCGAAACCGCGGTAACTTGTCATTGAATATGTCTAATTCAGGCATGTTCAAGACTGCATTATTGCATTCATTGCACATTCTTATTATGGGAGACTGCAAGCCTAGGTTGGTTTTGACACCTGAGGTGTCAAAGACCTTTTTAATTTTTTTGGCCCGTGGGTAAGTTCTTGGAACTGTTAAGGAAACGCTCTGCAAAAGGCAACTGCATTGAATATTTCCATTAACGACCTTATGGAGGAAGCACAAATCCAAAAGACGTCTACGATCGCGAAGAGTAATCATTTTAAATTTGTTCAAACGCTCCGTGTAAGGTTTTCTGTGTGAAAAACCCTTTGCAGAGAAAGCAAGGTGTCTCGTGAAGGCTCGTTGTATGCTTTCCAGACGTTGTGAGTGGACTGCATAAAAAGGGCTCCACACACTACTTGCATACTCAAGATTGCTGCGTACTAGGGCATTATAAAGCAACACTTTGGTCCTTTCAAGTTTAAAACCTCTTGAGTTGCGCTTCAAAAATCCAAGCATCTGGGCGGACTTTGTCACTGCATTATCAATGTGTGAGGTAAACTTCAGCCTGCTGTCAACGGTCACACCCAGATCTCGAACTTCATTCACTTGGTCTAGCACTACGCCACCAATGTCATACTTTGTATGAACTGGTATTTTTTTCCTTGTGAATGATATGTGATGACATTTTTTAGCATTTAGACTCATACCGCCAACGCTGAACATTATTCAAGTCAGCTTGAATTAAATCAGCGTCAGTTGGGGAGTTTATCACTTTATATATATTTTTTTTCTTTATAGTTAGTGATGAAAGGTAACATATAGTGATTTTCATCTTAACTTTTAGTTCAACAATCAAAAATAAAAGAATATATTACGAAGTGAAGTGAAAAGTTAGCAAAAATATCCTAAGAAAACAACTGAAGCAGAAAATAACACTTCTACAAATGGAACTGCATTACATAACATCGAAATTAATGCTTGCGATCTCAATGCGAATGAGAATTCCAAGAAGCTTGCAATAACTCTGAAAAATTGGCACAGTACCAAAACCTGCTTGATCTTTGTTTACCCCACTTTCATACAAAGTATAATATACAAGCTTTGACAATCTGCTTTTGAAGCTGAAAGCAGTAATATTGGAACAGTGTAGCTACTTTCTTTACAATGTATTCTTGTTAAAGGAAAATAATACTGGGATAATCTTATTGCTTCCCAAATTTGATTTGAATATATGAAGGCCAATTCTTGTTCTTTAAAACGTAAAAATTTAAGTAACAATTATCATCTCAAAGATAATCAATGTCAATCAAAACCTTAACAAAATGTAGGAAAATTAGAGTTTTTTTTGACAGAATATACTGCGGTGTGTTTAGGAAACATCCTTAAAAAAAGGGAATTGCCTCTGTATTGAAATTACGGAAGACATTAATCAATATGTCAATTCTAAATGATCATAATGTACTTCTAGACAATTTTATGATGATAATAATTTTTTAACAAAAGGTTATGAATTTTATTTTGCTGATTTAGAATGGTAAACTATTTAAGCGTATAGTTTATTGACTTGAGAAGAAAAATGTGATGTTATACGGGAGAAAGTACCTAGTAGGTATAATAACAAAAAACTTACTTTTAATCTTTTTATGACCATATGCACAACTTATAAGAACTAAAAGTAACAAAACTCGCGTAGAAAACATAACGAAAGACTGAAAATGATCAACTAAATCATTTTGTACCGATATTTATAGAAATTTTATCTAATGGGAAAAACTATCGCGACAATTTATTAAAATGGCTTGATTCGGTTTGAAAAGTACAGTCAGATGAATGAAAAAGTGACAAGATAAGAATTGTTTTAACAACCGAACGTGATTTTGAGAAATTTAACACACTAGAAAAATTAGTCCACAATAAAAATGGGGATTAGTTTTTGTTGTTTCTCTCCAGTAGCATATCCCACAAAAGACGTGCTTGTTTCCAGGATAAAAGTTATGACAATCTGCGATGGCATAATTTTCAAACTGAACGCAATATTATGTTATATAGTATTCAGGTTACATCTGGAGTTGTATACTATACGGAACTTGTAGAAACCAGAACAAGTTTCCGTGCGTTCAACCAATTTTGCCATAGTTATTACTGGAATCAAAAGTAGCTCACAATTTAGGACCCATTATTATTAGTGTAATGTATAATCCGTGGTGCTTGACAACTGGGCTTAACCCAGTTGTATATGTCCCTTGGTGCCTATTTGGCTTAGCTCTGTTCTGTCTCCTGCTTAATAAGGAGGGAAGTGGAAATAACATATTCTTTTTCCTACTCCTCCGCTGTTATTTTTTGATTAATTTCGTTGCGGGATCCAAGACAGTTGAATCATTTCTCTGGGACTCGTCGAGCTTCATTGACTCGGCGTTTTTTCTGGTGGTCGCCAATGTTGATTCTGGCTTTCAGATATTTAAAGTACTCGTTATTATTACTTTACCGTAAAGTCCATCTGTTGGCCAGTAATAAATGAGTAGTTCATTTAAATTTCAGTTCTCATAACAATGAATATTTACCGACCATACTGAGGCAACATACAATAATTATACGTACAAACATAGATTTCGTTGATGAGGTCATTTGAAAAACAAATACCGAACGATTTTAATGAGCACATAGTTTTGAGGTTTATCATGGAAAATAATTATTATCACGTTTTATAATTATAACAGTGAGTTTAATCACTGATTTACTAGAAAGAGCAAAATAATATTTTCACATTGAGTTTGCCCTACAGTCCCAAAGGGCAAAACATCTGACAGCGGTTTCCAACCCAAAGGTTTCATGGTATTGACCCAACGAGAACTCTCGAAAGCGATACATAAGCAAGTAGAAAATGTATAGACGTAATTACTAACGTACATGACCACGACAATAGTCAATAAGTAATAAAAAAGTTTACGATGCAGACGTCGCCAAACTAAAAGAGGATAGAAACTACAAATTGCTTGTCAAAGTAGAGGAGGAAAAAACATGCCATGTAGTGGAATTTCACCTATTTTCATTTGTTTTGTCTCCCATAGAAGTGTCCGCTCAGACGTGTCACAGTCACAAAATAGCGAACAAATTGTCGCTAGGCTGTAGCTAGTAGGAACGATATCACTGCAACGTCGTAGCTTATGGATTTGGGGGACTATGTCGTAGACTTTGTACTCAGTCACATCTACTCTTCTACCTTTGTGCCCAAAATCTGCAGCTGAAATGACCTGATATTGACGATGCAGTGGATGTGTCTCATTATAGAGGTGATCAAATTTTGTTGAAACCATCAATTCAAAGAAGAAAAAAGAAAGAAGAGAAGAAGACTGTTAGGATTCGAAATATAGTCAGTTACTCCTGATTAAATACTTACTGTTGCAGCAGTCAGATTAATCACTTAGGTACATTATTCGTAAGATTAGCCAAAAAAAGCAAATCGTTGAAATAGACGGTCTGATCAATCTGTTCGCTTTTATCTCCCTGTATATAACGACATCTTTAGTGGATGCGTGATAATAGAGTTTCGAAGGATACTCAACGGAATTTTAGTACGAGGCCTCCACTATTACGAAGTTTGTTAGTGAGCTGTATCTCATAAGCCGTAATGGGTAGACAGCTTAACAGTTTGTCTTTTTAATGCCCCTTTTTCAATAAACTTGATTTTTTCGCTTTATGCTACGAAGCTGCCGTCTGCGAGTCTTGGGGTCTATTCTCTAAGCCCGAAGTCCGTAGTTTCGGCCTAGTTTAGGGCGTTTTCTACTCCGTATTACCTACGAACTTACGATTAGTCCCTAACCCTACTACTAACTAAGAATGAACGACAACACGATTTGACAGTTGTTCGGGTTCGGGACTAATCGTGAGTCTGTAGGTGATACGGAGTAGAAACTAAGGCCGAAACTACGGACAGTGACGGACAGTTCAGGCTTAGAGAGTAGACACCCTGTTTCGACTAAAATTATGATGATGATGATGATGATGATGATAATATGAAACGTTTTGAGCCATTATGTAAGTAATACCCCCTCGCTCGCACTTGGATTTCACGATACCCCAAGTATGTCTACAAGGTTTTAAACATTAGCGTATGAAAGGAACCACACATTGTAAAACAATCTGTGTTTGTGGTTATTGCTCGTCTGGTGAAACCCATACAGTTGGAATTTCACCTCGACTATACACACATTTTCATTTGTTTTGTCTCCCATGGAAGGCTTTCCGCGTATTGCTTTGGGAATTTATGTAAATACAGAGCAGGAAAACTTTTGTTGCTCAGTGTCGAGTCGAAGAAAGTCTATTTGTGTTTCGAATATTTCTGTTTAGATTAGGATGTAGGAGTATCTGTATTCCAGTTCATTTATCAACGATAGTGTATCTAAGTGTGAGTTTCGTTAGATTTTTAAAACAAAATATAATTCTAATGATAGTTGAGTTTATTTATTTATTTAATATTTACGCACATAGATGTACAGAGGTGGACTTATGCCTTAGGCATTTTCTACCAGTCAACCTTTGGGTGAAGCAGAGAATTACAGTTGTATACCAAGTAGAAAATTAAATCCGAGGGTTGAATTTCAGTTCAAATACTGCTGACTTATGATTTGAACCAATTACGATATAGGTTGTCATTTTGTTTTCGGACTAAAGCTCAAAGCATTTATATGTTTAAAACTATTTACAGTAAGTTACTTTTGAATTTTCAAGTAGTTGATCAATCAAAAAGGGTGAAGACAGTAGCATCATGTTGCATGTTACAAAGCGTAGATCTATGAATGGACAAGGAACACCATGGACACACTTTAAAAAAAAATAAAAAAATCAACAAATTTTAAAACATTTTTTTCTCGTAACTTCACTAAAAGTGGCATACTATATTCAGTCTTGTACGTAGGGTACGTTCTCTTTGAAAATCTCGTCACCCACCACATCACAAGCAATTTAACCTAAAAACAATTTCGCTTAAGAGCCACATTTTATGATGAAGCACAAAGAACTTGTACTGAGCTGCGGTGGTTTTCTAATCCGCTTTTAATGCCGCCCTTTGAGAGCTAGATGAGAAAATAATGGGACTAACAGAGAATGCTTTGAACATAGGTATACGTGCAACAGGATAGTATAAAACTTCATTTTTAAAACTTTTGTAGTTCTAGAATTCACAAAAGATTTTGGTATTCAAAGGAATAATATTGAATTGTAGCGTACCTATTGCATATTTTCGGAGTTTTGCGCGTTTGAACACAATCACACTGATAGAAAGCGATCATGTGGTCGACAAGATACCAGATTTGGAAGGATACAGATTTGGTAGCTATCAGGAAACAGGGCTTAAACCACCAACTCTTGAAGCAGTATTACTTCAATATTAGTTCCAGTTGGAAAGAGAGGGAGCTATACAGGACGTTAGCTCCGTCTCTTTTCCACTGGAAATAATATTAAAGTAATACTGCTTTTAGAGTTGGCGGCTAGGCCCCAGATCGGTAAGCAAATCGACTCCTTAGCTTTACGCATAATGAAAGTATTTCTAAAAAGATAATCTTATGCTAGCTAAGAAGGAATTCCTCCCGCTCCACCCAGAGCTGAAGGGGTCATTTTTCATTTCCTATCCATAAAAAAAGCTAAGAATGAATGAATGTTAGTAGATAAAATGGTAAGTGAATTTATTTAATTTTTAAACATAGAAGTTAATAATATCTGTTTTAAATTCATAGTAAGTAAATAAATTTAAAAACTTAAATAATTTATTATAAAAATCAAAATGGTAAACTTATATATTATTTTTTTTGTACCTATATTTACTTTCTCCATTACGCGTGAAATAAAGGGCTTTTTTATTTTATTTTTTATTTATTTATACATAGAAGTTACAGCAGGTCATAGAATATTTACAGTAAAATAATTATAAATAATACATTTTCTCTATTTCTAAAGTAATGTACGTAGACAGGAGTCCCTGTTATCTGGACTACTCTTTTGTCTTACAAAACCTTAATCAGTAATTCAAACATGTCCCACTGTGTTCCTTTAATGGTAACATTGATTGGTCTCGGTCACAAATCTGAGACGTTTTACGTTCCGGACTCCCGATTGCAATAGAACCAGTTAATTGGTTCAGGACCTTAGTTTTATGGCACAAGGAGGCATTCTTGCTGATGAAAGTATAGTTCATACACGTAAATCACTCATCATTCTCGTACCCTTGGGCTCTAAACAAGTGACTTTCTGTCAACGGTAACGTGGCGCAGGCGATTGCCAATACGTCAAAAATGTATGGGATTGACAGATGCTATCGAAATGTCACGTGACCATTTTGGCATTTCGACAGTCGCATTCGCTAATTGAATGGCACGTTGTCTAGGGCCTCTTATCTTGTTTATTTTGGTGTTGTCGTAACTTGACTTCTCTGTGTCAGTCGTTATCTCAGAAGTCAGCCGTTTCCAGACATGGTATAGTAGATACAGAACAGACAGATTATTGAGAGACTGAAAGAATAACATTGTAATGACTGTTTTATAACGGCACTAAAGAAGAAGAATGGACCAAAGTGTTACGAGTAGTTGTATTACGAGTAGTGTACATGTATGTAAGTGATCATCCACGGCTCATTATCTCGTGATTGCAAGAAGACATTAATCTTGCCTCGCCTCTCCTCTACACAACAGTAATATTGTAGTTACTATTGGTACCACAGTTGTCAAAAAATAAAAGGCCCGTTTTGACAGCAGGATACAACACAGAGATTTATTTCATGTCTCTTTCATACTTAACAGTAAAGTAATGTTGTATCCTGCTGTCAAAACGGGCATTTTAGTTTTTGACAACTTTATGTGTACTTAGGCTTTCAGATTAAGATTAGCCGATTGAGTGAAAACTAATATTATAATGCGAAAGTGACTGTTTGCTTTGTTGTTTGTTTATTTCTACGCATAAGCAGGAGCTTCATTCAATTCGAAAAATAAGGGCTTGAAAGTTTGTATGAAATACGTTTCCATATAGCGCAACGTATGCTAAAACTAATCACGTCTTGCCTTAATTAAAGTAAAACCTTTGTCATGGTGTTTTCAGACATTTTCCGGATCTTAAAACTTTTGTATTTAACCAAACTTTCAAAACTTTCCTCAAACCAAAGAGGTCGCTGCTTTTTTTTAAAATGGCCTCTTGCAGATCTAGTATGCCAGGTCTATTAACTGTTCAACCAGACTGTAAAGAGGTCGCTGCATAAGTTTCACCTCTTATATTAAAATCCACCATTCTTAAATCCGTCGTACTTCCAGGTCATTGTCAAATTGAATCTCACCAATTTCTCGCGTAACAAGAACTAACTGAGAACTTTGCCAGAACTCATCTAGTGAGTTACGAATGAGAATGAATTTTATTCATTCTTCCTTTTGATTATTTTTCAATGGCGATGCTTTTGTTCTGATGTCGAGGACACTTTGGACGTGCGATGTTCAGTTCATTTGCATCTGCTTTTAATGGTGGTACGTTGGTAAAAAAGTTTTTTAATATTTTTTTCTTTCGTTTCATATGATAATCTAGCGGTGCTAGAATCTAATGATACAATTGATGGAAACGATGGTTCATTGACAAAATAGTCTAATACGAGTACCTACATAGCATAATATTTGTCTACATTTTAAAATATTTAAATAATAAAAATACTACTGGCACCGGTGGTCCGGGCTCCAGAGACTGCTACTACCAATGCGAGCCGTGTCCAGAAGTATCGCTTTCTGAATCAAGCTCTTGATTCAGCTGCCTAACGAGAGCCTCCAACAGGTCGAGGCTCGTGGCTATTATGCCATTAGCTGACACGACTATCGGTACAATATTATATCAATCTGCTTGTTAGAAATTAAAAGTACTCTTCCGTGTTAACAAAATTAATTAACAGAACTTACATGCAAAATTAGATAGTTAAACTGAAAAACAGCTCTTCAAGTAAAATTCAGACACTGAATAAACTTGCCAGCAAACAAAATTTAAATCCACCAACTTAAACTTACGCAAATACTTCGTTAAGCTTTCCAGGAAAACAAAAACTAAGTTGGCAAAATTATTGCTTACTTTCCAACATAAACCTCTTATTTGTATTATGTTTAAAAAAAACATTTAGAGGTTTGACTTAACTTTATATAATAGTAGAATCAGCATCTCAACTCTTCATTATCAACATAGATAGCCTTGTTCGACGCTACTGAATGGTGTCCTCGCTTTTTTTTCATGCTTTCCTGGTATATGCAAGTCTCTTCATGATATAAATTATCAACAATGTTTGGAATAGAGATAAAAAAAATAATCACTAGGAACTGTAAAAAAACACAAAAAAAATATTGTCGTGTTTTTTTCAGAATAAGTTTAATAAGGTAATTACCCGTGGACGTGTATTTCTGAACTGAAAGAAGTTTCTGGGATGTCCTATACATACACATAATAAAGAGAGGTTGTTCTCTTGCTCATAAGTCAGTGACTATGGGGTTGACATATCCTTATTGGACAAAAACCCCTAAATTTATATTAAAAAAAATAAAGATCAAAAAAAAAAGAAGTCAGTGACTACTAAACAAAATATTATTTTCTTGAGATAGAGATATCTTCGACAACAGATATTTAGCTTAATTAGTCCACGCTACTAACGAGAAGCAGTTCGTACTTTTGTTTTGTTGTTTATGTAAACAGAGAAGATAATTATTTTAGTAAACCCAAATACAACAAAGTGATTGTTACCATCTGCCATTTTTACTTAACTCTACTCCGAGTTTTTTGGTAAGCAAATTTAATTGACAGCCAAATAACACTCAGCCTAAAATCATGGTTTGTTTTATTCGTATAATGAAAGTGAAAAACCAATAAACATGTTTTTTTTGCAAATTGTTACCATAAAGGGATTGAAAAAGGGTTTTTAAATAAACGAAAGTTCGTCAATTTTGCCGATGAGAAATTCTAACCAGCAACACGATTTGTCAAAATATGCAATAAAGTGAATGACTTAACATGGCGCGACTTGCTACTCGACCTCTCAAACCCAGTAATTGGGTCCCAGTAACATGAATAATGTACCTACATAAGTAAAATAATTATGACTTGGAAAAAAACAGAGATTTTTTTTGCCCGGCCAATTGTTTTATCTTCCCAGATAGCTATAGGACGCTAGCAACACCGTATATTTTCAGACGTACCATCAAATATAAGGTTTGCAATAAAAAACCCCTATAAGAAGAAACATTCAGGCATTTGGCAGCGATCCAAAATATCATGTTCGCACTGAAACAGCGCTGACCTGATTTGGTTCAGTTGCTATTTCAGCGGTTTTTCAACCAGTTAACCGTATGGGAAAAACAAAGGCTGAATGCGGCTGGAAATTACAATATTGTTGGCCATTTGTGATTTTTTTCGCTGTAGTTCATTGATGGGTTTAAATGTTAATTACTTAATTGTTTTTGTCGCATCAAATTAAATAGGAAAATTCTATGGTTACGATTAGAGGTTTTTGGATGGGAAATCATCAAATGACTCCTCCTGCACTGGGCGGAGCGGAAGGGAGTGTCAGACTCCTACTAACTAAAACCCATCCGTGCTCCTCGTAGTGCCCTTTGCTTTCCGGGGCCACGGTAACTCTTTCGAACCAAATCCGCAACCCTAGTAGGAAGAGCTGTCCCTTGCAATAGAGTTTCCAAGTGTGAAAGTCTTAAGAAAATTATATACCTACCTACTTAAGCAATTTTTTATTGTTAATTTTGCTTTACCAAATCAACTTTTACTATGAAGCCAAACTTTCAGGGTTGGAACCATAATAAAAGTTGCGATGAGCACAATGACCTAAGGGCCTAGCACGATCGATGCACGATTTCGTTGATTTTAGGTTTTGCCTTGTTTTTTTTACACCTTGTCAATAATAACATTCTTCAGTCTCTGGTAAACAATTCGAATTGAAAAACCACCGTTAAGGTTACTAGTGGGTTAAAGTTCTGGAGAAGAGGCTCAAAAAGCAGTTAGTTTTGATGCACCTCATTTGTGGTTTATGAGTTTTAAACATACTACGAAACATTTGTATTGTGCCATATTCTGATAAAAGTTAGCTAGCAATTCGAGTTTTCTACACAAAGTGAAAAAATCACTCTTTGACCCTTTTTTTAATTGTTCTGAATGGGAAATCATCAAATGACTTCTTCGGCTTTGGGCGGAGCGAAAGGGAGTGTCAAACTCTTATTGACTTAAAACCCATCCGTGCTCCTCCTAGTGCCCTTTGCGTTCCAGGGGCCGCGCCGCGGCGACTCTTTCGAACAAATTCCGCAACCCTGGTAGGCTCTAGCCCTAACGGGCCCTTCTACTTTGCTGACATCTCTTTGAGGCGCACGTGGAACTTTTAGACCTAAGCTAGGCATATTGCAGAATCTTGTTCAGTTTCATTAAAATTGGTTCATTTATTTCCAAGATTAGGGACTTGAAAGTTTGTATGAAATGCCGTACGGCGTAAACACAATGACAAATGTGTTCTATAGAACGAATCTGTGATTATGAGTGTTTACACCGTCCTCATTTATTAAGAAGAGATACCTCACATTGTTTTTATTTGTTCGTGTATTATTTTTTCTACCCAGTTATACCCTATTGTCCCCTAATTACGCTAAAAGAACACGAATAGTTGGGAGCAGCTGAGATAATTAGTGTGTTCTACAGAAATAAACAAGATACCTCGCGGGTTTGTTTTATCAAAGGGACAATGGCGTCTTGGACCGTTTTCGTTTACTTTATTAATTACAGAGACCGGTAGAGGACTATTTAGTTATATTGTATTAAAGGGGTGTTTGTAAGGTTGGTGTTTTTTTATGTCAATTTTGTAATACTGCTGACAAGACTTGCAATGCAATATGGCTAGGAGTAAACCCAACGCAAAAAGGATCATCAGGATCGGTTGGTAAAAAATAAAGTTATGACGAATAGATAACCCCAAAAACGAAAATACCGCTAACTGAACAAAAATTTTTACTGGGATCCCGTTATCAGATCCTGACACATACCTTCCATTATCAGCTCAGTAACAGAGTTTACCAAGCACAAAATATCTGAATTACGTTAGAATATTTTTAAATATATGACGGCGCGCAGATAAATTAAAAATTAATCCAAGATTTAAGATGAGAGACTGATTGTGTTATTTTGTTGATCAGTAATTATTTTTAAATCCAAAATTAAAATGGTGATTTATTTCAATTGGTCGAAAATATAATTATGGTGATTTGTAAAATATGAGCGGGTAACCCCGAATAGGGTAGCAAGTTTGCGTCTACGCCGTGACAGCTGGCATTCTTTTGACAGACAGCGTACGAAGTGCACGCGTGCTAACCTATTGGCTCGTAATCTAGTTTCATCTTGTGTTTTACCGTATATTTTGTTTACAAATGTAATCGAATAAAACGAGTGACTGTTATGAATCAGAAACGTGCTATTATTTCAACGTATCTTCTATAACACGCCCATGATGGATGACTATCACAAAGACCGCTCCGCTGCCCAGCCTGATACTCCGTTATATATTTATTTATCATTATTATTTTCAGGCAACTAAGGCCATAAAACACAAAAAATATATTATACAACGTGTAACAGAATGAACGCAATACCTCTTAGGGGGTCATTGTACTCATCATTATGAACAAGTTTTATTAAGTGATCGTCTCCGAAATTGCGAAAAAAAAATCAGCTGTTCAGTACATTTTGTCGAGTCATGTGCACAGAAATGTGTGGGGAAGTCAATTTTTTTCGCGATATCAGTGTTCTTTCTGCATGTTTTACAATAGGGTGCAGGCGAGTACCTAAACGTCGTGTCCACGCCCTGTCCTTCCTATATGTTTTGCATAGCGACGTTTTTTACATTTTGTATGAAAAGGACGCGGAAGAGACATAATTATGTCCGCGCGCCGTCCTCGTCTTACGTCTTTTCTGTGTGTCCAGTGCATTACGCTACGAGGTTTCGCGTAGCCGGCCGCAGAAACACCGATACAGTACACCTTTCGGCCAAAACTGTACCTTGAGGAACCAAATGATGAGTCGGAACGCGCACCATGAACGACTTGAAATTAGTGTTATGAAAACATTGTATGTGCCTATAAAAGTTAAGGGTTACCTTCGATTTCCCCGGGATCACATATTGACTTGGTGACAATGGAAGCACTTTAGGCTCTCGGATAAAAGAAGAATTTTGAAAATCGGTCCACAATTGGCGGAGAAATCGGTGAACAAATATAAAAATAAATACATTCATACAGTCGAAAACATCCTCGAAAAGTCAATAAACATATCTAATTACCTACTCATATCCAATGAAAGAAATATGACTTCCAATAAAATTCTGAAGTTACTTAATTAATTTATAACAAGAACCGGGATGTCGTTGATAAATATTTTCCCTGAAAATGTCTTTGCCTCAAGGGATACACGCTCACCGTTTTACCGGAAATTTGTTTTTGGTATCAGGGAAATGCTTTGAGAGAGAACTTTAATACTGCCTTTGAGGTACAGCTCGTTAACCTACTTTTTTAGTCAAAGTCAACAATTATACAGATATGTAACATAATAACCTCCCTTCAAAAAAAAATCGGCAATACTTATGTTCTATGTGATTCAGTCATCCAGTGCCAAAATAACAAATTATTCATTAAAAAAATACTTAATGGACTCTTTCTCAAGAATAAACTCGAAATATTTTACCTCCTCTGTCAAAAAACCCCTTTTTAAAGTTTTGTTTCTATAGATTTCTTCTTGACATTTTTAATTTTTTTTCCGACATATAAATAGGTATAGAGGCTATAATATACTTTTGTATGGCATGTCATTGATATGTCATTGGTGTCTTAAACAACATCACAATAGAACTATAGGTACTATCATTCTACCTTCCCTAACTATCCAAGCTACCCACATTACGAGGAAAAAAAATCAAGCAGAAGCAGTACAATTTAAAGGCAGGAACAGACCAGACAGTATTTAGAGAGACAAAAGACTTCCTCGGTTACATTATCTCCAGACAATGGTCCTCAATTAGAGTGAGGAAAGATTTCAATGTGGTCTGGATTCAACTACTTACCTATGCGGACGATTATACGATTTTCTCTGTATACCTACAAACGGGGTGTATAATGAATGCAGGGGTGAATCAGCACAACATTTTGAAGGAAATTTTTACGTTATTTAAATCTTGTTTGCAGCATTTGCGGTCTCCAATTTTATTGAAGTGATATAAACAAAAATAAAGTTGATTTCTTAGTCAGCCAATATTATGATACTAAAGTGTAACCCCTTATCAAAGTTTGGTTTCTATTCACCCCTCGGTTTATATTTACCCCGTTTGACGGTACCTTCAGGTTTTTTTTTTTATTATTGATAGGCACGCGCTTGACCACTATCTCACCTGATGGTAAGCGACGATGTGGTCGAAGATGGAGCACGCTTGCCTAGAAGTAACCTATTCACTCTTGACTTAAAGACTCCCAGGTTGTAGCTATCAGGAAACACAGACTCCGGCAGGGAATTCCACTCCTTAGCGGTACGCACAATGAATGTATTCCCAAAACGCTTTGTGCGTGTGGGTGGGATGTCCACCATAGAAAAACGGTTTTTCTATCTGATTCGTTCGTTACTAGCTTTTAACCAGCAGCTTTGCTCGCGTTCCGAGACCATAATGTACTTTAGTTCCTTTGAACATCTTTACTTCTCGTAAAATTATCAAAATATTCACGTCACGTCATCATTAAGTAATATTTTGTGTTTTACAAGTGATTTATGACAAATACACCAAGTGAAGCGCCAGCGTGACCGTCTCCAGGGACTCAGATTCTACCTTTGTAAAAAAGATCACCAAAATTAGTCGGGAATATAATTTCAAAGGATTGGTTGTTTAGCAGATGGCACGTCAGAATACTCATCTATTCTTTTATATTCCAAATTGACAAAAAAATCTACAATTTTTTTTTAACTGAAGATGCAGAATTTCTTTTTGAGTTTTAAAAATAATTATACCATACATGTAAAGAAATTTGTAAGAGGTATTTAAAATCTTTTTCCAAATTATACAAGAAAATAATAACGCAATAAACTGAAAAACACAGCTACATAATTGAAAAAATAAAAAATCTGAATTTACAAGCTGTAACACAACAACTAGACCTGAAAAAAAAGGTTTTGTAATAGGGTAGGTAGATAATTCAAAATTAGTAAGCATATTTCTTGTTACAAAATTTTATTGACCAGTGTAGTATTAGTTAGAACAAACATACCTATTAAATTATCCGCTCAAAAAGGTCATTATTTGTAACATTGAGCATGTAGCTTTAAAAATTCAAAAGAGTTATTCCATACTCATTGCTTTGATTTCCCCAGAGTAGCATTTTACAGTGAATAATAATTTGGACAAGGTAATATTTAATACAGAGGTTGAGTACATTTTATATTAAACTAATTTAACTATTATACACTTAAAGTAAAAATAAAAACTCCTAACTAAAATATGGCATCAAAAAATTCGTTCTCATCACTGTCGACTGGAAGTGAGCCCAAAAGACTGGTGGCATTGCCACGTTGTATGGCATTGGTTATCCTCTGTCCAAGGTAAAAGCCAGCCCCTGGGTCATGCGAATTGTAAACTAAGCGTTTAGCAAGAGGTTACATTGACTGTTGTTAAGTAAGCTCAAGACAGAGTAATCAGACTAAAAAAAAAAGTAACTCAATATTAAGCCTTATTATTAAGTAACCTTTTTTTATGGATAGGAAATCATCAAATGACTTCTTCCGCTCTGGGTGGAGTGGAAGGCAGTGTCAGGCTCTTACTGACTAAAATCCATCCGTGTTCTTTCTGATGCCCTTTGCGTTCCATCCTTAGATTTGTATTAAAAGTACAAAAACATCTATTATTTAATATTCCAATAACGAAATAAAGAATAAAAGCAGGACTGCAAGGACGTCAAATATCGAAGTATTCCTTCGTAATAAAATTTCTTAACTTCGTAGCATCGTTACTAAAAGGTTGAAGGGTCTCGCCTTTCTGAGTCATAAAATGTGTATTATATCTGTCAAAAAACACCTTTATATTTTACGGTTGCCAGCTGAAATATCTTTAGACTTTTTCCTGTGTGATATTTTCTGAGTTTGTGATTTGTTTTAGAAGCTGAAATCAGAACGCTTAATCAACCTGGCTTTTGACTTTATCTACCAAAAATGGAGGCCGATATTTTACGAGACCAGACCTCATACGGGCTGGATGAGGTCTGGTCTGAGGTCAGCCCAGTTACGGAGAAATATGGTACCACTTGGAAAGATAGTTGTCAGATTTCTATGAAAACGTATTGTCGCATCTTAATAGATATATCGAAGAACCGAGAATATGTTCTAAACTTTCTAACCAAATCAACAGCTGTTCCTTTTCGATTATTTCTATCTTTGCTCCAACCCAACACAGATGGGTACCAATGCATATTTAAAGAAAAGAAAATGCGGGCTGTTTCTTTCAGACTGCAAGGCCAGAAAAGCAATCGGCATAAAATCACGCCTGTTATTTCCCGAAGGGTTAGGTATCTACATAATAGTACACCCACATTTACCAGGTACATTTTACTAGCTGTCGCTTGCGGCACCGCCCATGTGTGTGAGAGCCAGAGGTAACTATGACGATCATTTCTACCAAGGGTTTTATTTTTAAACATGTTACGCAAACAACAGAGCGCTTGGAAATATAGGTAGTTAAAATTAACATTTATTTTTTCTGCAGCTTGAAACTAAACAGATTTAGGCTTAAATGATTTTAGAAAACCAGCAATTTTTCAGATTTTGCTGATGACAGAGCGCCTTAAGAAAATTATTTGTGATTGATAGTGCCTTAACTGAATTAAGAGCGCTTACGTCTTACGGCATTTCAAACAAACTTTCAAGTCCTTATTTTTCGAAATAAATGAACCGATTTCAATGAAACTTCTTACGAATAAGCAGGATACATAGGTCTAAAAAGTTGTAAGAGGACATTTATTTATTTATTTTATTACCGGTAGCTTCACAGCTGATTGTAAGTAAACATGACATTTTTAATCCAAACATTACGCCAATTACGAAGTACACAGAAAATAATCTTCTTATAGCAGAGAGTGACTCGAATTGTTAGTATTTATTGTGTGCGTGCGTGTATCTGTACAGTGTGGGTGTCTGTAAATGTGTGATGATGTGTATGACTACGTATGTAAGAATTTAAAAAAAATTGTGTTACATACACTTGATATCCAGGTCTAAATAGTATCTAAGTAGAGAACATTTTCGAAAAAGAGTTTATAGGGAGGGAGAGAGCAATTCTAAGTTACTCCTTAACTCTTTTTTGATAGTTTGCGACTGAGACGCGAATGTGAACGTTGCTTTAAATAAGTAGAATTTGCCCTTAAATTAACGCACACGTATTTTATAATGAGAAGTTCTAATTCCAGGCGGGCAAAGTCGCGGGCGGTAACTAGTGGTTATATAAAATCATGAACTTTATAACTGCAGGCAGGAGGCGACAAGCTTTTTCTCGTTGCTATTGATTTTGTTGTTTTTGCTTCAGGGAATTGTCTGTTACCCTCTCACGTAGAAAATCGCGACACGAAAATATACTTACCCAGGTTTTTTTGTGCTTTCTTCCAGAACTCATTTTAATATAAAATCGTAACGCACGTGTTCGCACAGCTATATCCAGTTGACATAGAAAGAAAATGACATGTAAAAAACGAACAAACTGCAACTGCGCATGCGCGGGGCGGGGATTATGACGGCGCGATTTTATGTGTCAGTCGCTCGTTTACGTTCGATGCATGCTTGCGTCCCGCTTGCTCCCGTCTACGTGACTGCACCTACGCGATCTTTGCAAATGGCTAACTTCAGAGGGGCATAGTTATTTGACACGAACTGTACTAAGGAAGGCGACGCGAGCGCAGCAAACGCCGTGTACTCCCCCGCCCGCACACCTCGCCCCATCAGGTAGAATTTCGCCAGTAAAATCGGTTGTTTTAGCGAGGATGATAAACTAAGAACACAGATGATTTCTCTCCCCGCGCCGGTTCAAACACATGCCATGCCACGAATTATGTATTTTAAAATTGACTTTTATAGTTTTTTGGAAAGCCTACAGAATAGGCAAGTTGTTTTAGTTATTTGTACGATTAATGTCATAGATTTTTTTTTGACGAGACAACATTTTTGAAGCGTAAAATGAAAATATTGGTAAGATATTATTCTTACTTCGGTCATTATTTTAATTTTTTGTTAAATTAAGTAGTTTTAATGATGCCCATAGCTTAATTGAAGTGCCAGATACAACATCATTTTTAATGGTACCCTTGAATGGGTATGTGGGTTCTATTATTTGGAATTAAATGTCAAATTTTGGGTAAATTTCGAAAAACCCTTAAAATTCAAATATCTCGAAAACTATTGAATTTCGGTCATACATATGGGGGGTTCAATTTGTTGCATTTTGGCCCCCTTATCAGCCCTTGACGGATATACGTCGAATTACCAGTAACCCTGTATAATAAAACAGTAACGAAAGAAAAACTCTACATTAAGAATTTTCGTGAAAAAATAAGTGGATTTTGTTAGAAAAACGTAACTGATGACAAAAAGTGACTTTTTAGAATTTTTGTCTGTTTGTATGTGTATACGATACGGTACGGTTGTATGGTACGGTTTCAGGCCAAAACTACTGGATAGATTGAATTGAAATTCAGCAAAAATGTTCTTTGTAAACCAAGGAAGGCTTTAGGCCACATATTATCACGCCGTATGTTATGGGAGGTAGGCAATATTGATTTTAAAAGGTTTTTGTTCGTAATTGAATGCACAAAATAATTGAATGCACAAAGGACATGTTAGTTAGTTACAAAACCATTTAGATCATTTTTACACATAAACCTGATAGGAATTGTAGCAATCTAGAAGAAATCAACTTATTATCTACAGATACCCGTAATGCCATCTGTTGACCGAAAAAGTACTAACTATCAAAAGCATGAGAATTACATCAAAACATATTTTTTAGTTACTAATGGTACTTTTAAAACGTCATAAACTGATTCTTTTAATAAGAAACTTAGGTACCGTTATGCATTTGATGCATAACATAAAAAAAAGATTTGGTCTGATTGCTCCACTGACGTTATTTTAATTTTTTTTGAACGGTTAAGTTTCTCCACTCAACCTTACTGACTAAAACCCATCTGTGTTTCTCCTTATGATCTTTGCGTTCCAGGGTCACGGTGACTCTTTCGAACAAATTCCGCAACCCTAGCAGGCTCTGGCCCTAACGGGCCCCGTCTACTTAGCTGACATCTCTTGGAGGCCTTCCATTCCGCCCAGAGCGGATTTTACATTTGATGTTTTCTCATACATAAAAAAGAAGGCAAGCAATGATAGATATTGACTGTTCTTATATCTAATTGATCTTACCTAGCCACATCATTTTACTTTCCGATATACACGCGAACGAAGTCGCGGGCAACAGCTAGTATTTTGTAAAAACAAATTCACATTCTCTTATTTGACTCAAATAGCTTTGGCTAAATTGGCTGCGAACAATTTTACGTCTCATTCGACAACACGATTCTCGCCGAAATATTTGCTAAAAAAAAACGCTCATTCCTTGTGTTCCCTCGAATGTTCGTGTGAATTTCGGCTAAATTCGTTAACTCCGGCCAGCATAAGAGCATTTCAAACAACATTCCTGAGAAATGCAGTCATAAGCTTTGCGGTAAGCATCAAGTTTTGTCTTAAAACCTCCTATGAATAAGCCTTTGAGGAAATACAATCCAAAGGGGTCTCAAAGTACGAACGTCGAGATGAACAATTCCTTTTGAATCCATGGCAGCTTTGGCATATATAAGGCCTCCTGAAATGTAATCCTTAGCCTTGAATGTAAGACGATGTAAATAGGGAAGTTATAAATAACTTATTAACTTTGTAAGTGACGAATATTTTTTCGCAGAGTCCTTTTTCTTTTCAAAGTAATTTAGCTACGGTTATGAATATACATAAGTAACTTCGTTATTAGCGTTAAAATGGAAATATTTGACGCAACTTTCAGCTACGAACATAGACCAAATTCATGCATATGAATTGGCACATAATTTAGGAGCACTACTCAAATTTATTTGATCCCTCTTCATTCATAAGAAAGTAGATCGTTAATATTAATTTTGAATTTATTGGCACCAGAGAAACTTAGATTAACATAGCATTAATATTTTAAAAGCTCTCGAAGAGCTGTGACCCATACTTATAAATCACCTCTGAATTTGGAAGCCATTCGATTCGACCAAAAAAGAAAAATATTATATTTTAACCAACCAAAAATTTGGCAATAAACATTCAGCCAGCATCAAAAAAACCTGGGGATGACATAAAGCCTGTAATGAACGGCTCCCGCTCTCAGGTTCGCGTGGTTGCTACTTCAGTAGATCCCGACGCGTCATCGGGGGCGGTCGCGCTGCCCTTCACAGATTTTGCCGCCAATTTTACGATAATTGACAATTACGTGCTCGGAATTGGTGAAGATCTTGGAGTTGAAACTGAACTTGACTTGGATTAGAAACTGTTGATGTATTATTTGAGTTCGTAATTTAATATAAGTGGCTATGGGTGATTAAATAATTATGACATAGATGTTTAAAGATCAGTGCTTAGACTAGTAACTTACATAAATACGATATCGGAAAACAGAACTGTGACTCAAATGACGTAGAGTGTGTCCTAAGTTAATTAATAAGAAAAAAAATACTTATATGGTTAATTAAGTGAAATATGAAATATAAGAGACAGACTTTAACACAACCATGATAACAAAACTGCTAAAACATTTCAAAGTGAAAAACAAATCATTGAAAGATGTTCAGAAATAGAAATGTGAAAGAAGTGTTTGTGTTACTGAAATGAATAGATTTGACAATACGTCGAAGCAGGATAAAGAGGATGATAACGATGCCAGAGGGAACTGTACAAAGCAAAACAAAATATTGGGTGAGTCTGAAACTAAGTTGTGTTCTTATTTTTGTACATTCAAATACAAAAGCAATAAGATAAACTTATGTACAAAGACGAGATTAACCCAGCAATGGGTTCTCTTACAGAAAATGTCAGTGCAATTGACAGATTTTGATTTGCTTTGCGATACCTGACGACTTATGGAAGAAAGATGTAAAGTAATTGAAGCTGAGTGCCCGTATCGCACATGACCCTGATCCTAGAATATCCGTATTCTAGATTTTTTTCTAAGGCTTATTTAAAATTATTTTGGGATAATATTTTCCTAATGGCATTAAATCATCATTATCAACATTCCTGCCGAAAGATGTCCACTGCTGGACATAGGCCACCAAGTGCAGTAGATTACTACAACAATAAAAAAAACAGCATTCAATCACAACAATAATAAATTACCATTAACCTTTAAGGATGGGAAATCATCAAATGACTCCTTCCGCTCTGGGTGGAGCGGGAGGGAGTGTCAGACTCTTACTGACTAAAACCCATCCATGCTCCTCCTAGAGGCTTTTGCGTTCCAGGGCCGCGGTAACGTACCTATTCGGACAAAATCCGCAACCAATTATCATTAACCTTAGGTCATAATCTCGTTGCGTGGCATATCTTAATGTGTCCATACGTTATGAATGACATGATGACCAACTAACTCTGCCATCCCGAACCTAAAGTGCATAAACAGTAAAAACTCGAAAAGTTTGAACTCAAAGAAAAGCCTCAAGTCTAAATTTTTAGTGTTTTTGCTGTTCGGCAGGCAGTACTAATCTTTTCATTTATAAAAATACCGCGACTTCGTACGCGCATATTCCGTTTTTTTCCGTTACCGTAGAAATTTTCCGTTCCCGTATAACCTATAATAGCCCGCATCATGAATGTAGCTATCATATACAAAAAGAATTTTCCAAATCCGATTGGTAGTTCCAGAGATTAGTGCGTTCAAACAAACAAACTCTTCAGCTTTATTTTAAGTAATAAAAACAATAGTATCATCATCATCATCATCATATCAGCCGAAAGACGTCCACTGCTGGACATAATAGCCATAAACCATCTTTTGGCTGAATAAGAGAATTAACGGAGCTGGGATAGTGGCCCATTGACAGCAGTATAAGCCACTGTACAGCCCATGTACAGCTCTTAAATGCTCTGGAAGCTGTTAACAAGCTACTATAATGCTCGGAGCTGCCAAATTTATAATTATAAGAGCTGTGTAGTAGAGAATGCTGCTGCCCATTAATAATAGTATAGATAGTATACATTAGTATTAATAACCTCCCTTATTTTCATCTATCAACCTGCAAACCATTACTGAATAAAACAAACAAAAGCTACAAAACTATTTTCTCTTAATGAATCCCTTCGTTTACAAGATAACAATGAAAGGTATAACAAACAACTACCTACAGAATTAATTACTTTTCCGGCTCCTGTAGCGATCCCACAAGCCTTTTGTATATAGAGCTAACACCTGACCAGTAGATCCTTAATTACTTAGAGATTACGTCGGTGAATTGAAAAGATTTGGTAGCATGGAGTACAAAAAGTGAATAGGATTGGTTTTCGTCTGAAATTATCGGTCGAGTTTCGTGTGTATAGAGTTTATTTTTGAAAATTTTTAATGTCGTTTTGATGATTATACTGTTTTGAAAAAAAAAGCAGTTTTATTTGGGTGGAATACATGGTCAATTATTACGTAATGTTAGTACTGTAAAAAGACTTAAATAAATTCAGTTCCCGACTCCTGATATTATGTAGTATTTTACAGTATATTTTTTTCAAAGAGCGAGTTAAGTTGGAAAATGTCACCAAATGTCTAATTTTTTATATTATAACTATCCTGTCTTTATCTCTAATAAATTAGAGACAATAAATGAAAGAACAACTAAAATAACTTTCTAAACTATCGTCATTTGTTTTGAGACTCGACATGACGCAACTCGTAATACCGAGAATGATTCATCGACAATCTGTTTTGTCAATCCAATTACACATTCTAACAATTTCCATCAAAACCTGCATTGCCACTACATTCAAAGGTCACGCTAAACTTAGAATTTCAAAAGCTCATACACGTGTTTCAGTATCAGTTCATGATATATGTACTGTTTCATAATATTCTCTCTCACAAACTGTACGGAACTCTTCTCTTGAATGTCCTACAAAGTATAAATTAACAGTATTTAACATATTATTATGAGGTACTAGTGGCCCAACCCCGGCTTCGCATGGATGTTTATTTTTTTAAATTTTATTTTATACAAAACCTCACCCTGACAAATACGAACAGAACAAAAGTAAAAATCATGCGTTAGTTTGCTTTTTCAAGCATGAACAGCTTCGTTGAGCTTCTTTACACATATATTTTTTAATTATTATTATTGATAGGCACGCGCTTGACCACTATCTCACCTGATGGTAAGCGACGATGTGGTCGAAGATGGGGTACGCTTGCCTAGAAGTAACCTATTCACTCTTGACTTAAAGACTCCCAGGTTGTAGCTATCAGGAAGCACAGACTCCGGCAGGGAATTCCACTCCTTACTCCATGTTTTTCAGTAATAACCATGGGTTAGTTTGCAAGCAACAGCACATAGCTGTGAAATTTCACCCTTAGAGCGGGGGCACACGATGCGTTGCGGCGCCGCACCGCTAAGATTTCACCGTGTCAGCGGGCACACGAGCGGTGCGGCGCCGTAACGTTGTTATGTCGCAACGGCGCCGTAGCAGCGTTGGACAGTCTTTTAATGAAAATGGATCGTTAAAGACGTCTGTTGTTGGCCCTACTATTACGCCATCGCCGAAATGGACATAGAAGCGTACGACGATACTGGATCTGTCCTTTTATTGCACTAAGGAACAGTGATGGACAGTTTTTTCTCCAAGAATATTAAGAGTTGCTGTTAGACGAAAAGAAGTTTTACAATTTCTTTCGAATGAGTGTGTTAAGTTTCGAATGTTTATTGAAATCTGAAAAATACTTAGAAAAAAAAACGAAACGAGCGAGCGTGTGTCCTTCCTTGTGACGCAAAACAACTGAGCGGTGCCGCTCCGACGTCGCAACGCATTCACCCCTCCCCGCCTCGTCTTGGTGGTTGCAAGTCCGGTGCGGCGCCGGAGCGCATCGTGTGACATGCCACAGATATTTCTATGTAAGACGACGCAGCGACACCGCTCCGGCGCCGCACCGCCGCCGCAACGCATCGTGTGCCCCCGCTCTTAAGATTCTTCAAACACAGCCTCCCAAAAAGCTTTATTTCTTCATCACTATCATCTCTTTGTACAATTCCTGAGACCTCTTTGTGTCCCTATCTATATTGGGAATGAACTAGCAGAGAGCACTAATGGAATCTAAGGGACCCTTTCCTCCATTTTGCCCTTTGATGTCCGTTAATTGAATTTATTATAGTGAATTATTGCATTGGAGTCCATTGTCTTGTCGTGACAAGGGGCGATCCCTATCGTCGCATTTGAGTTTGAATTTGCTGCCATTTTGATTTTACTTTTATGTTAACTTGAATTTTGACGGTACTCTTTTGTTTATTATAAAACTTCTCTTTATTGTTTTTCGAGAGGCAATTCTACTAATTAAATACTTAAAAAACGATCGCTTTCTCATTCCCTACATTTTTGACAGATTGCGATTGAGATACGCTTACAAACGTTGCTGGAAAATTTGTAGAATAGGCCCTTTGGTTTGTAAATTGTCTGCATTTATTTTTAATTAGCTTGTTTCTTTTTACAATATTAACTCCAACAAAGACTTAACCGAAATCCGCTGTCTCTTCATTATTATTCTTATCCCACTTAAGCAGGAAAATATGTGAAGAAGCTGACAAGTCAAAACTTTTCTGTAAGTTTAATGGCTTGTGCTTGACTTACCTACATGTTTTATACATTCTCATCATAATTGCAAAATAACTTTGTCAAAGAATTGTTCCCGACTTCTAAACCTTCTTATTTCAGCGTTCTACTTTAATCTGCTTATTTTCTTTGACTGTTATGATCAGTTTACTCAGTATGATAATTTTATTGTGATTATCGAGAAAATGCGCACCCATAACGCGAATGGGTACAAATAGTACACAAGTTTGTTAGAAATGGGGTTCTAGACCGCCATTTTAGATTATTATCAGCATAATGTAACCTAATATTTTTGGGTGTATCTTGAGATACTTACATAAAAAGAGAACACACCAGCTGATAAAGGTATATGTATTTTTAGGGTTTCGAACGACCGTATGAAAAAACGGAACACTTATAGGATTTCCTCAGAGCGAACTGGACCGATTCAGATAAATTTTGGTACATTATAATATAATTATGAACTTCTTTGACTCAAACACGGGCGCTTAACTTAAATAAATACATTTTAAAGATGTGTGTGTCTTTATGGGGATATATTAGAAAATTTACAAAAAGTTTTTCAAACTCTGCCTTGTTACAATTCGATTGTAGGCTTATTGTAAGTGTCTGAATTTTTCTTTCAAATGGACCCAAATAGCAAAATCGGGTTTCAAAAAACGTTATGACTGTAACTGGTATCCACAAAAAAAAAATCTACGTCACAGCCGCTGTCAATGAGAAAGTGCCCAGAATACTGGCAGCATTGCCACACACGAAGCAAATAGCAATGCTGATTTTAAGTTTTTTTACCAAGTATAAGTATTTTTTTTTACCATACTTTTTAATAGTGTAGTTTTTTAATAGCATCTGCAAGCTGTAACAGATTACAACAAGAAAAAATATGAACGATGTTTACTTATTGGTTCTACTAACCCTGAAAACGCGAAACGAAAATGAGTACAAAAACCCATTTGTTTCCTTACTTCTAAAAGTCCGTTTTCTTTATTTTGAGATAATTATGATTGAAATTATTTTTCATGTGGAAATACAGTCATCCATTTGACAAAACCCCCGTCTTATTTACTTTCTTAGAAACCTCAGGCAAAATATGACGCAATCCCACGACACATTGTCGCGTCAGCTAAAGGTAAAACTGTCGTGTTCCGAGATTTACAGGAAAAACATCCCTGATTTATACCTCAGCCTCCCCTCTAATAGGCTCACATTTTTACTTGTTATATTACTCCACACGATTTAAAATATTTGCCAGTATTTTCGTGCGAAAGAAGCCTTGAAATATGTTAACTGTATCCAATAAATTCAGCCTGAAATTGAATTTATTGCGCATATTTTGGAAATTGAACGAATAATGTGTTTGTGAAACGTTAATGGTTGAAATATAGACGTTTATAGCATTTTCGTACAGAGAGATGTGAAGTTCGAAGTGGTTATAAATTAAGTGTAGAGAATAAGTCCTTTTCAGTACTGTTTTCAGTTGCTAGTGTTTGAAATGAATTTTTAAGTAACAGCGAGCGCATATTCTGTTTAACATAACCTACTTAAGACACCAATTTTTATTTTTACTTTATTTGAATATTTTGTGTTTCTTTTTACATTCATTTCTTAGTTATAACTACTTTGTGACATTCATCAGAGTTATCCTTGGAAATTGGAAACTTTTATCTAATGACATTCACGCGAATCATTTGCGTCATCGTCAGTCTTGTTTCATTGATTGTTGAGTAAAGTCCTTCTTCATTTATGCGTCTTTATTCCCTGGTACGTGAGTCTCAATCAGGTTTTTCCGCTATCTACTGAAAATCATTCACCAATCTGACTGTTAATCTACCGAAACTGCTGATTCTCGACAAAATCTTTTTTTAAGTTATGGACTCCTGCAAACTTCCATTTCATGCCTTTAATATGCCTGTTCAACATGGACTTACATCAACATAGAAATGAAGTAAAATAAAAGTATCCCTACGCTTTTCCTATGGCAAAACATTTTTGCCTACTAGAAGCTTTCTTGTTTCCTTTTACAAAATCCTTTAATTAGTCTCAGATTCTAATTCCCCGATCCCACTAACGAGCAATTAAGTCCTAGTTCTATTTGTCCTCGGGTGAAAAGAGACCTGTTTCACTAGCGCAGCTCATGAATATTTTATCTCAGTCATTACTGTCAGGCATTCTTCTTCTAACTGAAGTCTAGAATGTAAGAGTAAGAGCTACAAATTACAAATAAAAGCTCTCAAATTTTTAAATTGCTAATTATTCGTTGCTTAAGTCTGTAGATATTTTAAATATTTGGTCTTAATTTACAGAAATATACTAAACATTTATTTTAAACAAAGCTTTTCCTCAAGAATGGTTAGAATTTATTTAAAATCTTAAATGCTTCATTTGATTTTAATTTTGTTTCGTCTCACTACTCTGCGTTTATTTACTCTCTCGTCTTTATACAGGCGTATTCGTTTTTTCTCAATAACATTGTTTTATTATGTGTATTTAAGTTTGTATTTATTATTATTTATTTTCCTATAGTCTTCGCACAATCTTAAGGTCGACTGGTACAAAATGACCGGTACAATATACAACACAATTGATTGAAAACTAACTGTTAAGTTGTGAGTTTCTTAACCAAAACCAACACGAAAGAATAAAACTAATACTAAACACAAAAGCCTCTTCCTCAATCAGTAGTAAATCCAAACCAAACAACTAAACTACGTTTATTACTTCCCCAAAAAGTAAACGAACAGCTTCCTAACTCAGTTTCTTTATCCCAAACAAAATCACCGCATTACCGTGTCCGATCCTGGATAAAAACCTCAACAAAAACTTCATCTAACTAAAAGTGCCAGGAACATGCTTCTACTCGTTTATCTTTACAACTACGAAACAGAATGTAGCCTGAAAATCCACGTAAACTTGAAATTAATTTTCTCGGTGACAGAAAGGGTAGTTTGAAAGGATTAGGTGATAGTGAAAGAGTGCATGAAAGAAAATAAAAGAATTTTGGCTTACGCTTTGCTTTATCTTGAAAGCTATTTCACAAAGAATTTTCTCGTCGTCTTTGATTCAGGAGCTTGCGTTTGTTTGCAAAGGAATTTCATTTAGTATTAGATTAAGTCGCTGTGATGAACTTAAGCAATTTGATTTGTCATGTACAGTATTAGATGTGTATTTACTATATTGCATTGCTAATAAGACACACGACCAATGCAATGTAGTGTAGTCAATTAAAGAGTATTTTGGCATTGTAGTTATAAGTACTTCTCCAGTAATTTTAAGAAATAGCGATCTCTTTGTGTTTTTATCTTAATAAAATTCGCCTTAAAACAATATATTTTTTTTTAATATTTCTCTTTTGCTGTTTCTACAGCTTTGAGTTCAAAGGTTTTTTCTACAATCGAAATATTTAATTCTTGAACTTTACGAGCAACAAAAAAATCTTTGTCTTTTTATTTAAGTAGCTATAATTCTTATAATTTTCTTGTAGAATTCGTTAGATTTATTAATTTTATCACTGAATAGTCTATAGGTATTTCATATTTGCACTGGTGACCAAAATTAATTCGAGCATTCGTTTTTCTCATAAAAACCCATTATGTTTATTGCTATTTGCTATCCACAATAATCCCTCCTTTGTTCCAAAATATTTATATGTACAATAAAACGTAGATGAACCGATATAGCCATTATTATGGGTCATATATCACGTTGGATGATCTCTTTGTTGTGTTTTTCATTCAATGGTTCATCTATAACGCCAGCCCATACACCATTTTTCATGGATTACTGATTTTACTGAGGTCGTAAATTTATATTTTTGATCGTCTTTATTTTTTACAAAAAGCAAGTTGTGTTACTTACTTTATTTACCTTTTCTTATTTTTTTGTTTGTGATAAACCTATATTACCACGCTGTACATCGCTGGCAATAAAACTAGTCATGACAGCTGTTTTAGCTACTACATTTTTTGATGACTGACTGGTTTACCGGTACTTATCCAAAATTGTATTTTTCAAGACTTGCAGAGAGGTTTCGTACAGTAGTATTATTATTTAAACAGACTTTTTAATTCTGTGCCTATTTGGTTTATGTTTCTACGGTTAATTATTTAAAACTTCATACGCAAAGGTACAATGCACCTGCCATGTTATCTCATAGGCATCATGTCATCTCAAGTCCACTAATGCATGACTGAGAGATAACATGGCAGGTGTATTTGCAACTTATACATGCTAATTCGACAGAGAAGTAGCTTGTTATTATTACCTGAAGAAATAAGCACATAACATAAGAAAATCATAACAGCCGCACGGATAGTTGTTACGGATTGTCAGAAAGTCTGACACCAGTCTTGCCAAGAAGTACCGTGTTACCCAGTTCATGGGTTGTGGAGGTCTGGTAGGCAGCCGCTCCACGTAAAATACTGGTATTCAGCTGAAACCGGTTCGACTGGGATCCAACCCAAATATAGTTAGGAAACGGCTAGGCAGATGATGAAAAAATCATTACTTGCGGCAAAGGTCCTGTCTATTCACCAGGCGAAGAATACCAGTGTTTATTCCTGAAACTGCGTTAAGTACATGAGAAGAAGAAAACAACGCAATTTGCTAACATTTAATTTCTCTTTGTTTTAGAATTGGACCTGGACTACCTGGAGAGGGGAGGAGGGGGTACCCTGACAGTGGGCGGGGCTCCGAGCCTGGAGCCAAGTCCTGACAGTCTCGACCTTGTCAAAGTGGTGCTACTGGGGGCCCCGGCTGTTGGGAAGACTAGCATTATACAGGTAATATCCGTTTTTTAATTCGAATTGATAGTGCGGACACCTTCATTGATTGGTTATTTCATTTGCCAAATGAAGATTTCTAAAAGAAGCAGTTCTAAAACTTGAAACGTTGTGTTGCCTTGTGATAAGTGATGAAACGATTCTCGGTTATTAGGTATGCATTTTATTAATTAACTAGCTTTTACTTGCGACTTCGTACGCGTATATTCCGTTGTTTCCCGTTTCTGTAGGAATTTCCCGTTCCCGTATAGCCTATAGCCTTCCTCATGAATGTGGCTATCATATACAACAAGAATTATCAAAATCGGTCCTGTAGACCCAGAGATTACCCCTAGAACCTCACAAACTTTACCTCTTTTATAATATTTGTATTTATTATCAATATTATTACGAACTACGTTATGATGTGCATGATGTACAATTTTATCGTCCTACTATTTTAAATATTTGCAGTATTTATGTTCCTGTAACCTGTATTTTTTTTTTGGCGACAAAGATACTTACTTTCTGTCAGTATTTGTAGAAGAGTATTAAATAAACTAACTGCATTCATCATCATCATCATCATCATATCAGCCGAAAGACGTCCACTGCTGGACATAGGCCTCCCCCAAGCGTCGCCACAACAACCGGTCCTGTGCGTCTCGCATCCATCGGTTACCCGCGACCCTCACCAGGTCATCGGCCATTGGCCAGGTCAGGGCATCGGTCTAACTGCATTACTTTGCTACAATTGTTGTTGATAAAACAAACAGCGAGATAATTAAGTACCACTGTCTGATTATGTTCACTAAGCGAAATGGATGTTAGTAATTTGCCTTTCTCTTTGAACTCGTTGAAAATATAAAATTCTCTGCATCCGAGATACTTTTGAAGCCGTGCCTGTAGTTTTTTTTTTGAGAAAACTCTGAATGAAAAAAACGCATGCGGGTTCAGGTAGTTTTGTTCTTTGTGAGTGAAATAATGATTAACAGGTTTTTATTCGTTACTTTGCCCGCCCCGGATGTTTTGTTTTTTCAGAATTTACTTTCGTACAAACCTCGCCCTAATTACAAACACAAAATGAATTATCTAAATCGTTCAAGTCGTTCTCAAGTCATGCGCGTACATACATTTTGGCGATTCATTTTTATTTATACAGGGTTATTTGTAAAACACCAACAACCTTTCAGTGGGTGAAAGTACTCATGATTATAAACAACTTTTACTATGGGACCAACTCTGAAATATCAAAAAATAAATCGGCTGTTTCATACAAAATGCAATATTCACCCGATGAAAATGTATGAAACAGTTCATTTATTTTTCGGTTTCGAACCCTGTATAGATAAATAAGTTAGATTTGAATCATAAAAATTAGGTATTTCTTGAATATGTTGATGACTCTCATGTGAGTTATTTTAACCCACTTGTGGTACCTACTGGATATAATATTATTATACAATAATAACTGAAAAACACAAAATCACAATTATGTGATTTACAAGAACGCACGTTGGATCGAAAATTACCATCGACACACCAAAAGAACAAGATTTCTGAATCTGTCAAATCTAAATATCATTTTTATGTTCCTCGATCCTGCTCAGTACTGAAATTTATAACGTAACTTATTTAAAACGTCACACATAAAAAAGATATCTATTAGGGCCAATTTATTAAAAAGTCAGAAAACTTTTACCTGTGGAAAAAATGTGTATTTGATAGGTGTATTGTATGTATAAAAAATGTATAAAAAATGTCAAACTACCCTAATTATTCTTTATGTAATTTTATTTTATTTTATTTTATTTTCGGACAATAAACAGTACAATACACATATTTACTTAAATTATAGATGCAATGAAGCGTTTACAATATTGTAGCCCACTGCATTATCCACATCATAACAGTAAAGTTTACCGGCAATAAGTGCTGCTGGATAAACAAATTTATGTTGCAGATCAAATAATAATTTGATCTGCAACATAAATTTGTCTTGTCTTAGTTAAAAATATAAGAAAGAAATACAATTGTTAAAACAAGCATAAACTAAATTAAACATTAAATTACATTTAAATCATTCATTACATTAAATTAATCATTGCATTAAATTAAATTAAAAATATAAAATAAAATAGAGAAATCATTCATTAATCATTTAACTAAAAAAAAATCAACTCTTAATTCAGGGTTAAGCGCAGAAAGCTTGATAACACCGTATTCATACGCTGCCAACACCTACCAACAGAACAGAGAGCTAATATACCTTATATTTATTCCACCGCCAACACAATACAGAAATACCTTCACACAATAATGCCTTCATATTTCGGGAACTCGAAAATACCCGAATAAAAGATTTACTGCCGTCAATGAAGCTCACATTCGGATGACTCGACGTATTTTCCGATTCATTAGTTATGCGTATGATTTTAGGATTTGAGGCATGAAAAATGGATCCCGCATTACGGCAATTTCCATGATGTGACTTTCATATGATGTTGCTGTATTAATTACATAGATGCATAAACTCACACTTTTTTCCACCTTATACGATATTTTTATATTACTCGTTCGATGGATTTTATTTAACCGGTCCTGTGCGTCTCGCATCCATCGGTTACCCGCGACCCTCACCAGGTTATCAGTCCACCTTGTGGGAGGCCTTCCAACGCTGCGTCTTCCGATACGCGGTTGCCACTCCAAAACTTTTCGGCCCCATCGACCATCTGTTCTGCGAGCAATGTGCCCTGCTCACTGCCACTTCAGTTTGGCGATCCTTCGGGCTGTCGGTAACTTTGGTTCTCTTGCGGATATCATCATTCCTGATTCGATCACGCAAGGAAAGTCCGAGCATTGCCCTCTCCATTGCCCTTTGGGTGACTTTAAGCCTTCTGATGAGGCCCATTGTGAGCGACCACGTTTCGAGTCCATAGGTCATCACTGGCAACACGCACTGGTCATAGACTTTCGTCTTGAGACACTGTGATATGTGAGACGAGAAGATACCGCGCAACTTCCCGAACGCCGCCCAGCCGAGTCGGATTCGACGGTTGACCTCTTTCTCGAAGTTAGCCCTACCTAACTGGATCGTTTGTCCCAGGTAGATATAGTGTTTGTTTCATGATATTTTAATAATTCATCATCATCATCTGAATATCAGCCAAAAGACGTCCACTGCTGGACATGGGCCTCCCCCAAGTGTCGGCACAACAGCCGGTCCAGTGCGTCTTGCATCCATCGACTACCAGCAACCTTCACTAGGACATCGGTCCACCTTGTGGGAAGCTTTTATTTTAACAATTATGTTCATTTAATTATAAAATAAACCTCAAATACCCTACGAATAGCTTAAAATATTTGTTACCGTCATTATTAACTCACTTTTTCGAAATCCACTAGAGAATACGCCCTGAGATAAAATTTTCAATATTTTTTTCGTTAGATGCAAACAAATAAAAAAACTAGCCCATGATCATGAATAAATGTTAGTTTAATAAAAACTGAACTTTCATATTCAAGGAGTCTTAAATGACACTTCTCTTGTATAATATAATTTCATTTTTACACACCAACCAATAATTCAGTAATAAATCTTCGTATCAATCTTCATTACCTAGAAATACGAATACATCTTGATCAAACACAACTCCAGAATGACAGATAAGATATTACGGCCATATACAACGTCGTCTTTCATAAACGTTAAGGGTATACCCTGACACTTGATCTATCGGGCGCGTTTAACCAAATTAGCTTCGGTAGCAGGGTTATATTACTCTTATTATATGGGAGGGTAGATCGTTATCTATCTAGGGCACAGGTGTAAAACGCCAGGAAACAGAATGTGTAATTACATTATTCCACATTTGGTATGTGTTTTATATGATATGATAAGTTTTCGTCAGTAGTTTATCTAGACGATGTGATAGGTGCTGTCGTATAATGAATAACATTTTCGGGAGCGTGACAACATCATAAATTCTGGAATATCTTTTGTGTTGTATGATATATGGATAAAAGCTAAGCTTATATTTTCTTATTCTATACAAACATGTTATGGCATTCATAGTATTTTCTTATGTAATATTTCAACATTGTAGGAATTATGAACCTTTTAGATAATAATAATATAATATTCAGATGGACATACATTTTGTCGATAATATTTTTAATCAGAATGTCCTTTTCTGTCTGTATAATCCTCTTCCTTTGTATAAAATACACATAGAGCACATGGAGTTCGTTCAACAGGGGATCAGAAAACAATACGTCAAAATGATTGATTGTGTACCTAACATTACTTTTTTTCGTGTATTATGTGCCTATGTGACGTTATTAACGTATCGTTACTCATGTCTGTTTCAGCATTTTTATTACATTCTTCATTTGGTGTGTCATTTGTAATTTGTCAAGACTAATGTTTTGTCATAACACAGGCACTGTATTCGTAACCATTTTTGCATAAATCATAATACATAATGATAAAAGCAACAACTTCCATAGCCTATTGGAATTTGAATACACAAACTTGTCTTCAATTCGAATTAAAATCAAAACTACAAATTCATAAAGCTCGTTCAAAATGACAGTCGAGGTACTAGGAGAATATGAACACTATACAGTTTTATTGCATATTCACTCAGCACGTGCTACAGGCTGCTTGAAAGTGATGAGTTGAAATTTTCCAATATTGTGCTACGCCACGATAACGAGCATTGTTAACCTCCTTCGCTTTTAAAATGGCGAGAAAATCTATCGGGACCTGTGAACAAGGAAGGGGGTAAAGAGGTTATTGTCGAGCCATAAACGATCGACTTGCAGTAACTATCGGGAGGGTAAAGTTATGCTTTAAAACTTTTAACCTTTCCTTCGTGTGGCTTTAAGTGGCGCGTGTAAGTGAGTTTTTGAATAGAGTTTTGCTCGGAATAGAAGTAGGTGTTAAATTAGAGAGTATGGTCGACGCCAGATACATTTGCAATAACGCAATGACACCTAAATATATTGACATACTTAATTCCGAAAACAAATACAAAAGCATAAAACTGTCCGGAATCAACATCTATCGGTTCCTTTACGTTTTTTTAGTAATGAAAAATGATTCATAATTTATTGTTTTTTTATTTTTTTATTAAGGAATGGGCTTGGTCTTAACCTCGATCACGCCTGATGGAAAGCGACGGATGAGGTCTATGATGGAGCGAGCGTGCCCAGAAAATGTCTTAAGGCACTGGTACTCCCACGCGTCGACGAAACACAGCAGGCTGCTTGACGTCGAACTCCGGTGGGAGGGTGGTCGCGAACCAGGCGGGCACTAGCCCTACCACCGCAAGGGAAGGATTAGCCAGTCTTATAAGGTTTTAGGTGCGACTGTCCAGGATGCGCCGATCGCTCGATTCAGTTGAGTGGCTGATGTACCTAACAAATTGTGCTACACAAGGAGGTTCCTTCATGCCCAAAAATGTCCGGGTAAGGAGAGGGCAATGACCGTTAATGCAAATTTATCTGGGGTCGACCATTAACAGTTTACTTTGTGTGTGATTGGCTATATTAAAAGTCTGTTATTCTTTAAGCGCAATCATCATTAGATGACGCCGTATTTACTTGACATCATTTGGAATGGATTCAGCAACAACTTTTGGAGTTTGCCTGTTTTGTACAATATTTATTCAAAAATCTTTCACAATGTTTCAATAATTAATACTGGCTCCTTTTTAATTTTCCCTTTTTCCTAAAAATATTATTATTCGTAGCTTATATTTTTTCTCTCGAACTCACTAGTCATAATCTAACTCACATGATGCAACATGACATTATCAGACATGTACATTTTGTAACATGCTCATCAGTTATTCTATGAATATTTTACTCCACGATCAACTTGAGACTACCGTACGCATACGCCATACCGCTCGGGTTATTCTTAATTAACTTTGCAGAAGATATTTGGTGAACTCGATTCATATCGAATTAAAGAATATCGGTGAATCCGGTTTATATTAAAATTCGATGAAACTCGAATATTTCGCTTGCAGAAAAGAAAATCTGAATTGGAAATATTTTGTTTCATAATATTACTTTTCGGAGCAAATATGAGCCTTTTCTAAATTTTATTATTACTTTTGATTGCGATTCACCTTTCTGAATTTTCCGATTAAATTTTTGGTGTGTAATGTTTTTTACTTTCTAGAAGTTTGGAAACATGGGAGGATATATTGGTACTAAATCTTTGTCGTCTATTTAGATCTTCTGACTTGGTCTAGTATATTATTTTGTCTGATACTATACATAGTTTGCAAATAACTTTAGCGTCTAGTTCAGTTTATACACAAATAACTACCTAACTACAAAATCTAATACTACAAACTTGCCATAGAAACAAGTTTGACAAAGTAACTTCAACCCACACAGGTACCAAGGCAACATTAAATACAGCAGGTTTATATTCCCGAACTGTTTGTCATGAAAGTTGTTGTACAACTGCAGTTCTATTTACCACTGCAACACCTGCTTCCCTGGTTGATAGCATTGGTGTTAGTTTTGCTATGAATAACTTTACTTTGTTGTCGAGCTACTACAAAGTGGGTTTTTGCTTTAGAACTCTCGCAGTTGTCGAGACTTTCTTCTGAAGGAGAAAATTGTTTCGATTAAATGGGGCTCCGTGGAATGAATTGTGTGAATCAAATATTGAATTCCGAAAAAGAGAGTGGAAATAGCTTGTTCTAAATTTATTTCTTTGTAAATACTTTATTGATATAATAAAATGCGTTGAAAATTACTGTCAGATTTTAATGAAGTAAGCATTATTGGAAATTAAAGACCCCGAAATATCTTACTAGTAACGTTTGTATACATATTATAAGTTTGTTACAAGAAATATTTTGTTACACATAATATAAAAAATATGAAATTAATTTATCTTCCATCATACATAATACATCATTATATACAATTTTTGTAAGCTTTGTTGAGAACTTGAGACTGTTCTTTGAAAATTAATTTCAAGGAACACAAGTTCTCAGCAAAGAAAGTCAGCATAATAAGAGATATTCAACGTATCTAATTTATTTTTAGATTAGGTTGTTATTTAATCAATTATTTAGGTATTCTATGCAGCATTTTATTTTCGACATTAAGATTACTCCATAGAATATACTCCATATTTCGCTCGCAAACGCGACCAATAACTTAGCGTAAACAAATAGCTTTGACAAAACAGCAGCTCTTACGCCTTGTATTACCCTAAGGAGCAATAGCGAACATCTCGCCCACCTAACTGCCAAAGTTACAGCCCATGTCATCCCTCGTGTCAGGTCGTCAGCCTGATAACGACATACACCCGGGCAAGGTGAGGTAAAGCTTATACGGTGATTAATGAATCCGACCCAAATCCATCTTAGTCACTTTACAAAACCCCTTTTAAATACGATTTTCTTTGTTCACAGCAATTCGTGTGGAGCGATTTCTCAGAGGAATACGTGCCAACAGACCGTAAGCACACGTTCTACCCTTCGGTGATCATCAACGAGCACCTGTATGAAGTTAAAATCACAGACGTACCAGTCATACCTTATTTCCCAATAAACTCGTACTACGAATGGGCTCACTACCGCTTCTATGGACTCAGAAGTGCAACAGCCTACATTCTAGTCTTCGATCTATCTAACGTTGAAACTTTCCAGTATATACGAACTTTGAGAGACCAAATGGTTGAAAGTCGTGACATGAGGAACGTACCAGTGTTAGTTGTGGGCAATAAACAGGATCTACTTTGTAGTAACACTCCATCTGCAGCTAGCGGACTTCAGCAGCTTGCTATCGCTGAAAGCGCTTGCGGAGATTCAAGAGAGAAGAGAAGAAATATCGTAAACTTAGTTCGTAAGCACTGGAAGTGCGGGTACGTGGAGTGTTCAGCTAAGTATAATTGGAGGGTCATAGCTGTGTTCAAAGAGCTGATGGAGATGATAGATGCTCTTGAGTGGAGTGGTGGAGGAAGAAGCTCGGAGCCTCCTCCAGACTCCTCAGCTGGTGGAAGTACACATGAGACTCGGTGTGTGATTGCTTAGCACTGTTAATTACTTTGACCTTCCTCGATTATTTTAATAGAACCAAATTATCTCTCTAATGGAGACCTTACTCGTAGATTGCTTAGTCCCATAAATCTGTGTTTATCTAATCCAATTTAATTAAGTAACAGAGACTGCGAGATCCCTACGGGGTATTAAGCTACTTGAAGGTTTTCTAATTGACCGTTCACTGTTCGTGTTTCTAGAACGTTCTGTAGATTCATCAATTCAGAAACTTGCACTTGTAAAAGTTTGGCTGACGAGCTTCATTTGTGCAGAATCCAATCTAATCGTCTCAAATTGGCCCGTATTTCATGCAACTTTGAACAAAATGTGAAAACTGAGCTTTTCTCTTATATTTCACTATTTCTTTTTTGAATATTTCTTTCTTTCGTTTTTTTTTGTCTGGATCAAACTGGACAAGTACTCCTCAGTTGGTTGTATGAATCTTCGTTTATAAAGTTTCGTCGGTAATTACATTCATTGTAACATTTGTTGGTTCTATTTAAATAATCTAGTAAGTACTTACATTTCATGTCTAAACGCACAGAATTTAGGAGTTAATGAATGCTGTTAATATGCGAATGTTTAATGTTTCCAAATGGTTGTAGTTAATAATGTTGTGTAATTCCGTATTCCGTGTTCACATTGCAGAAATACGTTCAATAATCTATCCTCCTGATGATATAATAGTACCTAAATGAATCGGTACCTATAAATTATTATTTTCAGGGATCGTTGGAAAATCCGTAAATGATCATACTATAAATATAAATGATTAATAATGCACATTGGTCTGCTCTGAAGCCAATACAGATTTAATGAGACCGTAATAAATTCTATTAGAGAACCAACCGCTTTTATAAACAATTTGTACTGGACAGAGCCAAGTCATGGCAGTTATTATATCAGGGAATGAAACATAACTTGTTTTGTGTAATAAAGCTTATGTAGAAATTGATTGCCGTCATTATACCGCTATTAATATTATTTTTGTTCTGCGGAAAGGACTAGGGCTTCAGAAAAGCAATATAGTTTTTTGTTTCAGCAACTTACTCGTAGCTGAAGGCTAAAATTGCTTGATTACTATCAGACTTTTAACATCATGGATCTGTGATCAGTTGATCACAATATAATTAAATGTATACTGAATAAATAGCAGAAAATTAATTTCAATTATATTGAGCTTTGCAGTAAACAGTGTCACCGCTGTAATTACATTTATTTCATGAAACGAAATTGTTATTGGTATAACAGATCAAACAAAATGATTAATTATTTGCTTTGCTTTCGGCACTGTGTTTGTTCAAATGAGTGCACATTTCAAATTATAGTGTTAATGAGAGTTCTTGTGTGAGTTTCACTGTTTATACTTACTGCAAAAATAAGTCAAATAAAAGTATCTTTATGTTTTGGTAGGCTTGAAAAAATATATTGTTAAAAAAAATCTCTAAAATTCTCTTTTGTCCCAAAATTTTCTCCTCGATATTTTTGTAACAAAATGACACACGCCCACGATTCGCCCTTCAAACAATATGTAAGCTTTAAACTTATATTCGTGTATTAAATTTATTTCAGGGTACTTTTACACTTTTCTACTAACACTTCTATGTCTAGTTACTGATTAGAATCTCGACATACCTGTAAGTTGTGAATATTGAGTGTACAATTTGATAGATTTAATAATGACATGTTTAATCGACTCATTGAGAAAAAGAGAGAAAAAAATTCATGATTTTATTTAAGATTTCTTGTTTCTTCTTAAATCTAATTTTCCAAATAATATTACCTTTCTTAATCTTCTTTTGAACTTTCTAACAAAATATTAGAGTGAGTATTTCTTCTTCTTCTTCTACCTTTTTATTCATTCCATGGGTTTGAATATTTTGCGTGTAGGTACATCTTATCCCGAATTTTTCTAGATCTAGAAACTTACTCTGTGTTGTGCTTTTTACCTACGTGCTTCCTCTATCGTTGTTAATAAACATTTCTTTATAATATTAGTACCAATCCAAAAGTTGTATAAAGACTCTATTTACAGTTCGTTGCATGTTATAGTTGTTAGAATATTTTGTACAATTTTATCAAAACTTCGAGTTTATGTAAAAATGGGAGACGTTATCTGAAATTTGTTTCTTTAAAACTATAAATCTTGATAGATTTATAGTTTGAAGTAACGAGTTTATAATAATATTTTGATAGACCTGAGGGCCAATTCTACTAATTTTTAAGCAACGTTGGCATTCGCATGTCAGTTGCAATTTGTCTAAAAACCTTAATTTCCATACATTTGTGACAGATTGCAACTGACATGCCAATGCCAACGTTGCTTAAAAAATTGTGGAATTGGCGGGCTGATGGTCTATCAAGATGCTATGAAAATGACATGACTCATAAAAAGACACTATAAAATATCGAGCAAAAATCTTAATGCGTAAAAAATCAATGTGTTGCATTTCGAACTGATATGCTCACTAAAATAGAATTATGAAGAGAGTGATAATATGAAAAATAACGTTCTTCGTTTTTATACAAACTCTAAAATATCATTTTTATTACAACATATTGTATAAATCGCTGTGTGAGAATAGATAACATAGCATCTAGTTATTTATTGTTAACTAATATAATATTAGAAAAGTGAGGATTTAGAAAACAGAATATTAAAATGTCTGAGTTAGTTATTTAGATTTTTCATGTCTACAATATTGTGCAATATTGTCTAAACTAGATAATTATTTAGTTTATGATGTTTAATTTCAACTGTCATATTTATGCTATCGTCAAAATTATGTTCTAGACAGTTATAAATTAAGTTTTGATAATATTAAGGTTTATTTCTAAATGTTCATAGTGGCCAAATTGTAATTGATTTCAGTGTGACTCGTTAGAAGTAAGTAACTCTAGGTATCGTTATACAAATGTTACACGGTGCAATAAAACGTTGTGAACGATTTTAATGTGGCCTATCATTTACAAACACCTTTTGTAAAAAAAATTTGAACTTCCCATACAAAATTGTCATCAACTGACCACAATTTGTATGGGAGACTCAATTTTTTTTTAGGAATTGACTATGGCTTTCTTGAGGAAAGTTGTTCATTTACATGGGCAGAAGTGGTTCTTAAAGTTTGCGCACTGGAAAAAAATTACCCAGTATACTGGCACCTCTCTCATAACTGTAGCCAGATGGTAATTAGACATAAAATCTTATGATTAGATTATCATCATCATAATATCAGCCAATTGCCATCCATTGCTGAACGTAAACCTCCCCTTAAGAGCGCCAACCAGGGATGGTTGGCGCTCTTAAGGGGAGGTTTACGTAAGCGGATGGATGCGGACTGCTCAAGACCGGGAGGTCTTGAGCAGTCCGCATCCATCCGCTGCCAGCCATCTTCTTCAAATTATCGATAATCATGCCACAGGGCAATTTTTTATGGATCATCAAATAACTCCTACTGCTCTTGGTGAAGCGGGAGGGAGTGTCAGACTCTTACTGACTAAAACCTATTCATTCTCCTCGTAGTGCTCTTTGCTTTCCAGGGCCGCGGTAACTCTTTCGAACAAAATCCGCAACCTGCAGCAGGGCATCCAAAGCAAAGTTGCCCCACACACTAGAAATTTATCCTGTATCGTGTGGGTGCGTTCACAAACATATAATCTCACATACACAAACAGCCGGAACAACTATCTGTAGGCCATATACAAATATTTGTTAGTAAATCGCTCAACCACTGCGCCAACCGTGCCGTCATTGGGTGTTGATGTATTGGGTTAAACATCCGAAAACTGATAGATGATCAAGCTGCCGTGACTGAGTCTTTCAACGATGCCGTACAACTATAACGATTTTTATTCATTCGCTGCGCGTCGATGTCAGCCTAAAATGATTCAATTGATTATGTACGGGTTTGCTCGTACAACAAGATGCAGCTGAGTTCCCGGACATAAGCCACTACGAAAGAAAAGCTTGTTTCATAAAACTCCTTTTAATCACCCAAACACTTCAAATACTTGCATAAAGGTTGAACATTGGAGAATTATCTTTTACCCCAAGCTCAACACACAAAGGTAAAAGAAATTGCTCGACAACAAACAGTCACATACCTTTAACTTTTTTACCAACTGTTTACCCTTATCACCTCTGACCAGGTCGCATAAAATAACTGTAATAAACTCGTCTCCACCATTTTTTACTTCGACTAAATAAAAAGCCTGTACTTCCAGCTTTTTGCCTCCACATTCATTAATTTAAGTAACACCATTTTGTTTTTTTCGTTTTGTGTGAGAAATGGTTCCACTAGTCTTGTTTAATTCTTGGTAAAGCCCAGCTTCTGAATAAATAAATGGTGAGGTTTTAATTCAGTCTCTCGTAAGATAATAACGGGTCTTTTTATACTTTTGTTGTTTGGTCTTTGGCATTTGCTTTGTTTAAAAAATTTAATATTTGGAAAAAGCAGCCTGAGGGAGGACGTCGCCATCTACGTTGACCGCAGTTAAAACTCACTGCTGGGTTGGGGCGGGGTTGCCTTTGCCCAGGCGTGGGACATCACTCAGGATAGCAAAAAGCCCTTAGTTTAATATTATAAAGCATTTCTGACCAGCTCTAAAACATTATAATGGACGATTACCACCGTTTTAAATTGATTAAAAATATCATCAAAGCTTATTGAGAGAGTTGGGTACAATATATGTGTATTGTCAACAAAAGTAGACGAGTGATAAACTCCATTCAGTATGAATAACCGGAATTGTTTTTCTCCTTCAATAAACTGTTAAATGTGATCAGGATCGTCCGGAGCGAGGAGGCATGAGAAGCCCTCACCTCCTTCTGCAAAGTAGTAATGCTAGTAAAGGAGGAGACGGGCCGCGTGAGTTAGAGACAACCCTCACATCCCAGCCGCCGCAACATAAGGAGACGCCCCAGGCTTCAGGAAACGCAGGGCGATTCCCGGCCACCGTAGCCGCGGGCCTGCGGACGGCGAGCATCGAGGGGCTCGCCGTCCGATCAAAGCCAGGCTCGGGTTTAATAAATCCGCCGGGGAAAATTCATCAATTTTAAATAATTATGGGTCAGAGATAAATGTGACTCACGTATGTATAACTGGGTTACTATAAAGCGAACTAAGCCGTGGGAAAAAACTCGAGTTCTAACATTAGTTCAATCGAGTTCGACTCAAGTTCTAACATTAGTTCAAGCGAGTTCGACTCGAGTTCTAACATTAGTTCAATCGAGTCCGACTCGAGTTCTAACATTAGTTCAGTCATAGATTTGACGTAACCAGACTGCTTGAAACTTCATTTGTTCGGAACTTTTTGGTCGTTTTTTGTGGTCGAAGTTTTTAAAAAAAAAGGTCGCTTTTGTTTTTCTATTGTTTTATATGGATATCAGCTACCCAACGTCACCTTTAAAAATATGACCACGCTCTTTTGGAACACCCTGTATTACGCTACACATGCCATATTTTATATATGAACCCATCTGAAAAGCACGAAGTTAAAGTGAGATAGGTACGTATCCTTAAATTTCATTGTTTTTCTTTACCAACAGAAATGTGAACCCAATCCAACTTATCATATCACGTGAACCAAAGCCGAGTTCCTCTGTCTCGTGAGTTATTAATTTAATTAATTATAATTAGTGTAGTAACAGGATGGTTCATAATTGGAACGGTCTCCTTCAAACGAGGGATGCTCAGAGAGTGTAATTACTCGAATATATATTAGTTAAGCCACAAAAAAAAATATAGTACATGTTATAATAGAAACTATCATCTAACGAACTCACAGAACCATTTGTATAACTCAAATGTAATCCGTAAACTGTTCAAAGCCCTAACTTCAAACATACATGTACTAGGATTTCATGAGCTATGGCTGTACTACCAGCTCTCCGATCAACTTTCCAATATAAATAAAACTTTTATTGAAACATGAAAAGCTCTTTCATATATGAGAGCTTATGAATCTGTTCAGTATGATATTCGTTTAAAGTGGTTTATTAAAAGACGAGTTGCTTTTACTGTGTTTAAAACTTGTTGAATATTAACTTAAGATGAGTAGAGTTGCCTTATTGGTTTTTAAATCGAGAAGTTGAAGCTTAGTACTTTTCAAAGCATGGACACTTCGGTATGAACTTGTTAAACTGTACTATTAAAGTAATTTTTGACAAATTCACAACAAATTCTAGCTTCAGGAATCGGGATTTTTATCAGCTTATAATTACTCATTACTCATCAGGTAGCCGAAGGATGCGAGACGCACAGGATTGGTTGTTGTGGCAACACTTGGAGGAGACCGATGTCCAGCAGTGGACGTCTTTCGGCTGTTATGATGATAATTACTCCACAACTACGCCTTTTTCCTAGTAAGGGCCTCCCTTACTAGGAAAAAGGCTGTCATCCTCAACGAGATGGGAGTGTGGGCGAGAGTATTAAAAACAACAATTCAAAGGTTTTTCAATACCGCGTTGAATCTGCTTAGCCTATACCAACTAGGGTCCTGCCAGGGTTGCGGAATTTGTTCGAAAGAGTCACCGCGGCCCTGGGTGAGTCCCTTAGTCGCCTCTTACGACACCCACGGGAAGTGATGGGATCGTGCTATTCTTTTACGTCCGACGCCATACAGAACCACCATACAGATTTCCCATGCTTAAAAGAAAAAAAACAACTATGTTGGGGTTGACTCAATTCAATACAATTCAATTCAATTTTTATTCAAAAACAATTTACATTGTGTTTGAAATAACAAAAATAATAAGGTAAATAAAAAATAATATAAAAAGCACTTCCTGTCTAACCGGATGCAGCTGAATACCAGTATTTCGCATGCAGCGAAAGCTGCCCCTATCTGACTTCTACAACTCAAGAATATGGTAACATGATACCACTTGCCAAATACTGATGCCAGATTTTCCGGTAAGACTGTGAAAATGACAGTTTCGGCATGTAGTGCATCTTATGCATCCAGCATTATCCATTTACCCACGGATTGTCCTCAGCAAGCGTCATTTACCCTTGAAGATCGATCTATGTAGCTGTTAGTTGACAGCTCCTCACTATCGATCAAAATTTCCAAAAACACGGCACATAATATTACAATAACATAAACATTTAACCATGGCTGATATTCTCCTCAGTCTTTTCATTCCCTGTTTGCAGAGTAACATTATCAGTTACCCCATTGTTTAGACTTACCCTTTGGGGTAAACATGCCCTGTATCGATTCTCCCTTGAAACTTGGCAGGTTTGTTTGTGAAAATATTATGTGTACATAATTTCATCTTTTAAACTTTTGTTGGCAAGGGGGAGCTCTTGGGGTTTGATGGATTCTGTTTCAGAAGTGAAATTGATGAGTCGCTGAAAGTTGTGAAAAATATTGCTGTTTACTTTAAAATTTTGGTGTTTTATGCTTTCGCTAGACAAGATTGGTTCTTGCATCGCTCCAAGGTGCAGTGTGGCTCTTGTTTTTCGTAGCATGAATATTGAAACCTAAACTTAACCCTTAATCGGGCCGACCAAAAAAATCTACTTTTCATGGTTTAAGTGTAAGTACTTGTTTCATGTTAGATAGCAGTGTACATAAAATACAATAGAAATTACTGAAACTGACAAAAAAAGGTTTTTTTCGTGTGGGAAATTATTTTAGGATTTTTGTACGATAAAATCGGTGGCAATACCTACAAATACAATTACGAAAATGGTTTCACAGCGTTCTGCTACCGTTGAGCGCCATATGCATTTTTTTCTTAGAAAAAACTTGAAACCGCTTTCGCCCCAACTTTTCGTCCCAGTTTTAATTTATGAAGATACACATACTACATTTAAAATAAAAATTACTTTCCAAAAGTGAGCTGAAAATGGGCCCATGGAACAAATAGGTACGGAAAAGCACACAATTCCGGTGGTTAGGCCAAAAAATCCAAGCCTTGTGAAAAAGCTAGATGAGACATGCACACAAAAATATCGTTCGTATTAAAAACAGAATGTGCAGGAGCAAGGGCTTCTCTGGCATTCAAACAAAGTTTAACCGTTTTTATCATACACAAGCCAGAGTATCTTTAACATATCAATGTTAAAGATACTCTGGCTTGTGTATGATAAAAACGGACATAATATTTAATTTCTTCATTTACTCTAGTCTACACACATATTTCACAGGCGTCTACTTCGAATTCTACGTAACAGAACAAAACAATGGCTGAAGGAGGCCCGTTTCCGGCGCAGAACAACGCAATATCCGGCGCTCGCTCCAACACCTTACCTACACGAGCACAACAGACCTCTTTGTTTACACGACTTGTTCAATCGATACCTCTTGTAGTTTCTGCGTTCCTGGTATCCGGGAAATGAGAATTGTTTGTCATTGTGCTATTTCTCGGATTTTTTCCAGTAAAAGCTTAAAAGTTATCCTTTTTCAAAGACGTTAGTTAGATGATATCTGGAGAAATGATTTTCAGAGTAAATAGATAAATGAACTGTCCTAATCTTTGCTTTGTTTGCAGTTAGAAAAAGTTATTACTTCTAATAACTATCTGGAATCAGAAACAAGATAAGCTTAGTTAATTTATCAAGGTGAAAGGAATAAATTAATAAAATATTACGTAATTTATCTTGTAGAATTTGCTAGTCTGGACACTATAAAACAATGCTTGACCTCTAAATACAAAATTATCTGCTGATTGCGGTTATTTATGGATGGATCCACAAAGTCGACTGAAATAAAATGATACTCGTAGTAAACCTACATACAACACACAAATACCATGCAGTGACAATATCGTTAAGGTCATACTAGGAAGTCAGAGGGTCTTCACACACAAAGGGTTGGGCTGCAAAGGTCGGTATCTTTGTTATTCGGCCCCTTATATCCGTAAAAGCACCCTTTACATGTTCCTTGCGTTCTCATTTATATGATAGGAAATGTGTAATTTTCGTTGCAAATGGTGTGTAAACCTAATAAGTACTTTTGTCGAGATATAAAGATTTTTGATGATACCACCCACCCCTTATGAGCGCTTCCGAAATTTTGCTTTTTTTACCAATTATAGAATAAGTGGAATAACTCTTCAATATTATAATATAAATATTTGCTCATCAATAATATAAATATTATGAACTGTGTGCCTCATTATTTCTTGTAATTAAACTGTGAGAAATTAAATTGTAGTAATTACTTTTTTTATTTTTTATTAGGGACTTTTATCCGTAGTACTTAGGTACTTTATTTTGATGTTGTTCACACAAACAAAACCACAGTAAAGTACTTCGTTCTGAAATTCAATAATTAAACATGATAAATCTAATAACTGATGGACATGGAAATTAGCATTCGGTTGTATTCGAAAATGCGATGATTGCCGAGGGACATTAAGAAAATAGTTGTACTAACGTTATTTACGTCACACAACAAGATTAAAACTTTAACACCCATTTCAGAATAATACTGAGCTTCTACCGAAGTTTGGCAACAAAAGCGACTCCGAACAATAGTGGACGTGAGGTCCAGCTAATGGTCCCCTTGGGGAGGACCTTCCATTATTTATTTGGAGGTAAATAGGCCCCTGACAGTGCTGAGCTGGTGAGAAGTGTACTGTGACTGGCAACGCGGTTTGAATTTTGAATAAGTTTTTTTTTTATCCGGTTTTACCTTTTAAGACCTGAATTCGGTTCTAAGGACTAAAACAAACGGACTGCTAGCTACTGCAACTGTCAGAGTTGGCATGGAGTGGTAAACAAGCAGGCGGGCCCCTAAAGTGGTAATCGCGGCCTGTGGAAGATTGTCGACATCTGCAATGCTAGAAATACAATATTCTTTGTTTACACTTTTCGAAAAGGACTTTTCTTCAATAAATGTGTTGCCATCTTGATCCATTTTTATGGATGGGAAAACAAATGATTTCTTCCGCTCTGAGTGGAGCGGAAGGGAGTGTCAAACTCTTACTTACTAAAACTCATCCGTGTTCCTCATTATGCCCTTTGCGTTCCAGGCCCGCGGTGACTCTTTCAGACAAAATCCGCGACCCTGGCAGATCTTGGTCAATACGTCTTGGTCGTGAGCAAGCACGCTGTGAGCGTACTCTTCTTGCACAATAGACCTCGTAAACTAATTAACTGTATTCAAAAGTTGTAATTTGTATAACGGATCAATTGAAATAATTATAGTCAATGAAAACAAAAAAATCTAAACTCATAGTTTTTAGAACCAGCTGTCGTGGATCTCATAGTTTGCTGTAGTATTTCGCAATTTTCATATCGCTTAATAAATGACAGTTTTACTTAAACTAGGTAGGCATTCCATCAAAGTTCGATAACATTTGCACTAAAACACAATGTCTTAACTCCTGCAGTCAAAAGTATATTTTATGTAAACCAATCCGCTTCCTCTCACCGTGTGGTCAAACCTTATAATTAATTACTGTTGCCACTCCTTGTTTCTGTTCTCCTGGTATCGTCCCCGGCCGTCCTTAATAATTCTAATTGAAGTACCTAGGTACTTACGGATGATAAAATTCGTTTATATGAAACTAAAACGGACGTAATTAATTAATTAGGTATCCATTCGCGACTATTCTAAAGATTAGCTTTGTTTCAGACACAAATGCTTTTAGACTCCATGAAAAGTGGCATTTTGGAAATAGTGACAACTAGTTTCGCCCTGGTCTCCACTCTTTTTGAACTAGTAACCATTCGCATCAGACACATCACACAAGATTTATTCCGGACTAGTCATGGGTGAGATGAAACACCACGTTACTGCTTTCCATCAGGTGAGATTGTGGTCAAACAAAAGGCTACCAATTATAAAAAAAATAACAGTGTGTCAGCTGCTGAGTACATGTGTATCTCTGCTCACAATGTACTCAACCTAATCAACGTGTGTTTCCTCTCGGCGATGTTCATTAAATCAAGATGTCAGCCGTGTTGTCTCCCCTCGGCTGTATTGTGTCACAACTGATGTGACATGTATCTTGTTAATACCAGCAGCGTGGGAAAATTATGCTTTTCTATTTATTACTGCTATGGAGGTATGCGGAACACAGTGTAATGTCCCGCAAACCTCCATAAAAAAGGGAGAATCCTCCAAGCAGACGGTTGTTGTGTCCGGTGGGCTACTGCTCGACAGTTGATATTCGGGTTGTTGTACATGATCAAATTGCACGGAAAACTTTGATACCACGATGCAGGGTTTCGTGAGTAGTACGCTGCTGGCGGCATAGATGGCGCTGCGGTTCTTAATGACTCTTCTTAATGATGCTAATTATATCAGAGACTTTTCTCAACTATATCGGCGTTGACTTCCAGTATAGCTGGATGCAGCTAAATACCAGCTTTTTACATAAAACCTATCTTACCCTTGCGATATGGTAGACACAAGATAAATGCCCAATAACGGTCAATGACTCACATACATTTATTGACTTTCTTAATATAAAACAGAAAAAAGACATACCTAAAGCTGTCTTAAATCGATTTCTATCGTGATCTTTTACGTGCTCTAGTAGGTAATGAAAAACATTTCATAATTTATTGTGGTGGTATCTATGAAGGAATATTATGAAAAGGTCAATGTACTTTATTGCAAGTTTATCTACCGCCTATATACGCAAGTCAAGTGATGCGATTGGCCGTTGAAATTTTATTGAACCAATCACAGGCTCATAGCTAGATAAAGCGCGTTTGAAAATTTGCAACACAATTTTTTTTATCACTTTTTTCGAAGAAGCCACGGCAATCATTTTAAGCTACGAGCACCTCGACTTCTTTTATAAAATCTCTGTAATTCACTTATATTCATGATAAGACATATATACCTACATATTTCCATTAATATTTCATCAAACATTATTACCTGTACCATTAGATAGTTAACATAGATACCAAGCTTAGCAACCAATCACCCTAATCATTTGTAACACAATTACATTTGATTCCGCCCATCACAGCAGCCACGATATCTATACATCCCTATACATACGCCATACACATCTATACATGCCATAATATCTATACATCTATATACATAGGAAGGTATACCTCGACCTTAATAGTCTATTCAGATCCAGTTATCGGATAATCTTGCCGCGTGGTCTTGACTGCAAATAGGGACATTTCCTGCGGATATTGTAACCGTTGATTAAGGAAAACGATGGAGATATACGCAGGTTTCTAGGAAAGGGTGCTTTTAGGTTAAAGTCATGGGTTTTTCAACCTAAAAAGAACGTAAGAAAATTCGTCCCATCATGAAATATACGTCATCTCGTGTATATGAATCGAAATGAAATCGGTACTATGTATTTCAGTGAAAAAATCTCAAATGAAAAATGACCTGTGCTATAAAATAAAACATGAGATAATATAATATAATTATAATAAGTCCGTTTATTTTGAAAAGCACCTATCAGTTGCCTTCCTTAATCAAAGCATAGGAATTTGAAAGTACTTTTCATTGTAAAAATAAAATATAATAAAACACACAGAGGTAGACAATAGTGGAGTGTTGGTAATAGTATCTATAATCTATCTACATGATGCATCCATTCAGCCGATAGACCACCACTGTTGGACATAGGTTTCCCCCAAATTGGGGGATTTGCCATGCCCATAATCGCCACTGGCAGTGTGGCTGTAGCAAATGTACCTACAGAGAATGCTGCTGCCCATTCTCTGGTGAGTCCCTTAGTCGCCACTTACGACACCCACGGGAAGTGATGGGATGGTGCTATTCTTTTACGTCCGACACCATACGGAACGTCTACATGAATGGGATTTTTGAATTGGCAGAAAAGGACCGTTTTCATAGGTCAACTTTTTCACGTTTATTGTGTGTGAGGAATAGTCTCAGCACATTGTCAAGGAGTGAATCAAAACAGTATAGAAACATACACATTGATGCAGTGACTAGTTAAAGCATCAATAATGTGCTAGGCTACAGGACCACATGGAAAAGCTTGGCGGGCCGCCAGCGACCCGCGGTCCGCAGATTGAGAATAGAGGATCCATACCGTTGCTGGTTCTGACAGCCCTACATGAACCCTGCTGAAAAATATCTTTTTTCGAACTATGTACTATGTTTTTTAAAGAAAGCAAAGCTTACTAAACCTTAAAATCAAGTCTGGGAAAGTGGTAATGAAACTGGTTAAGATTTTTATTTTTAGCTACGAAGTCACTACACTCTTTGAATTTCAAGCATCCAATAATCGTTACCACGATGGAAATGTATAAAGATTAGATACCTACTTTAGAAAGATTTCCTTTCAGGCTTTCGTTATTAAAATAGGCTGTAAGTTCTAAAACAATTTATTTCTTAATCCAACATTTCTACTAAAACCAACCTGTGCTTTTAAGATTTAATTAAAGAAAACTTTGTGCTTCTAGAAGCTTAAAACTGCCTAAAAGCTTTTTTCATTAATTACAAACTGTGCTGCAATGGATTTGATCTACGAATTTATTACATTGACTTTTCAAGGCAAGGATTTTCAATACTCAGGACTGTTAGGCACGAAACACACGAGCGAACGATAGTGCAAAGGGAATCCTATACTACCAACGCACATAGAGGGCAAAAAGACCGCTCCACAGGTGCTCGGCGGGCATATGAACGTGAATCTAGAAATAGAAAAAAAACACGTTTATTCTGCCACATATGACGCACAAATGTCGTGGTTACGCCCTAAATGACTGGAAACCCTAGCTAGACAAAGTGACATTCTTCGCGCAAAAAGAAGTAATGTTGTGTCTGTACTGTTGATCGTTGAGGAGCTGCTTCGTCTTGAAATAGCAGCTCCACAACGAACAACAGAACGAAAGGCAAGGCAGAAACCTGAATGAATCCAGGGTTAGCTCTTGAACCTACCCTAGAGCCTTCTAGGGTAGGTTCAAGAGCTAACCCTGGATGAAGAATAATGTCATAGTTATCATAATAAAATAAACTTATTAGTTTATTTTACGATTTAAGTACACTCAGAGAAACAATACAGATATAAAACTATAATAATTATTAGTACAGTTCTAATTGGTATCGGAACTGAATAAACATGTATTTTTTTTTAACGCTGTGGGATCAGAGGAAGTTGTTTTCATTCAGCATGCTAGATTCGATTTAAACAAGCTTAAAACATTATCCCTCTTATTAATAAACACGGAATATAGTTAATACCAGGAATAACAAAGGAATAACCATACATTTTCATAGGTTTAAACTTGGAATAACTTTATTCCGTGTTTATTAATAAGAGGGTATAAGTTTAACAAAAGCTTGTAAAAATATCATGCATGGGATTGACATGTACGCTACCGAAATTCCCACTGGTAAATTTAAAACATTTTGTAGCTTGCCTGGGCTTGCCTAAACGTCACCACATCGACATGTCCTGTGCGTCACGCATGTGACTGTGACAGTGGCTTCGCACTTGCGGAATTATTCAAAGTGTTACCGTGTCCCTGAACAAAGGGCATTTGAAGGAATACTGGTGGGTTTAAGTCAGTAAGAGTCTGACACTCCCGCTCCGCCTAGAGCGGGAGAAGTCATTTGCCATAAAAAGTGGATTCACACGTCCTTCACCGGGTCATCGATTGCCGATGATCTGTTGAAGACCCTCCACCGCATCTTCGATATGTTATACCTGCCAATATAAACAAACAAAAACCAAACTCATAATTTAAACTAACTACAATGATAGCGGTTCCCCGTAATTAGCTTATAATTTTGTAATGCCTAAATGTTTAAAACTGTCGTTGTTCCCAAAACAACACTTCCTCATTTTTACTAACACTAACTTACACCTAAATAAACACTTATTAAAAATATTCACTGCTGAATTTTCAACCAGCGTGCAAATTTATACAGAGGGCCATTTTCAAGCACCGGCAACACACCGGACATGTCAAAAGCTTTTGATCGCGTAGACCATTCATTATGAATAAATAAACTTAACGCATACGGAATAAGAGGAAATATATCAAATCTAATAAAATCGTATCTATCTGATAGACAACAAATAACGTCCATAAGTAGAATTTCAAAAAAAAACGAAATAACATATAAATCCAGTCAAAGAGTGGTAAATTATGGAGTACCACAAGGTAGTGTACTCGGACCGCCCCTATTTATTATTTATATTAATGACTTTCCAACAGCATCAACATATCCTATGACAATGTTTGCAGATGACAGCACTTTGCTTTTTAATAGTGACGAGGTAAGTACATTGGAGGCTGAGATTAATTCTACTTTATTATCGGTTGTGAATTGGCTGCAGAATAATAATTTGATTATAAATCTTGATAAAACAGTATTAATGACATTTCAACAAAGAATAAATTACAATCTGGACTTAAATATTAAATACAAAGACAAAACTATTAATGAAGCAAACGTGACTAAATTCCTTGGACTAAACATAGAAAACACTTTAAAATGGAGTTCCCAAATTGACAAAGTATGCAGTAAGCTAAACCAGTATTCCTATGCTTTGCACATGTTAAGTAAAACGGCCAATCGAGCAACAGTCTTAACGGCGTATCATGGTCTAGTAGCTTCAACATTGAGATACGGAATTATATTTTGGGGCAATGCCACGGGTAAAGATATGGTATTTAAGTGCCAAAAAAGATGCATAAGAGCTATTTATAATTTGCAGACAACAGACAGCTGCAAACCGTTTTTTAAAAATGCAAAAATATTAACTATGCCGTCGTTATATATCTATGAAACGTCTATGTTCGTGAAAAATAATTTACATAAATTTGCTCGAGTAACTAGTCAGCGCCGTTGTGATCGGTTGCAAACAGTCGGATCTAGTACTGCACTATACAGAAACAGTATTTTTGTAATGGCTCCAAGGGTCTATAATAAAATACCAAAATGTATAAGGAGTGAAGATAATGTCCGCAAATTCAAGAGTAAATTGCATTCATTCCTAATAGATCAGACTTATTACTCTATCGAAGAATTATTAAATGATAAAATATGACATTACCAGCCCTCTAATGTAATTTAATTTATTTTCTTCATTAATAATATATTTCATTGACATTATCTCCAATATTACAAAAGACATTACTAACATTCTTTATTTACCGTTGACATGCATGAAAAATAAATTATAATTGTTTTATAATTGATTAATAATACTTACATTTGATTTGAATTTGTATTGTATAGATCCAGACATTATTAAAAATATTTGTACACCAATTTCATTGGTAGGACACAGAGCTCAACTAAAATGTATGAATAAGACCTTATTTTAATACCTGTGTTTCACAAATAAAGATGATTTGATTTGATTTGATTTGACCGGTGTGCGCCGAATTAATCGCGAATTTAGTGTTTATGTACCAATTACATAAGATTTATTTTTTATTTGGGAATTTTCACATGTCGGGGCTGGAGTCGTTAGCAACATTCGCATTCGCATTTCAGTCGCGATCTGTCAATAACACTCATGACTCGGGCAGTCGTGTAAAAAAAAACAAATTTTTCATACATTTTTGACAGATTGCGACTGAGACGCGAATGCAGACGTTGCTTAAAAAACTGTAGAATTGGCATTGAGATGGCGTTCAGCTAGTGTCCGTAAAAACGAGCATAAAGTCAAAGTCAAAAGTCATTTATTCAAATCAGGCTGAGTGCCAGCACTTTTTGAACGTCAAAGTTCTACAAAAGACAGTCCCCCAAAAACGCCCGCCCGTCACCACTTCCTAGTGTTTTAGCTGGGGAGATGAAGTGGCGCAACAAACTCCCCAGCAACACATCTGTCTGTTAAGTTATAAAAACTTAAATTTATACAGTATTATGCAAAGCTGTTTAAAATAATGACACAGAAAAATAATATATCCAATGAGTAAATCAAATTAACTGACACTTGTTAGCTAGTACACTCCATTACGCCATAAAAAAACAACTCAAGCATTAACAAGTATACCAAATTAATTAAGCCTCTAGGCGTAAAAGGTGTGCCCGCCTACACGTGCAATGGTATAATCTAACACTAGGATTGTGACTGGAAGCACAAGTGATGAACTAGGGCCAACATAGTAATAATAATAAACAGTGAGCTTAACGTTATAACAATAATAATAAAAATACATAGCCAAGACCAGCAAGACGACCAGTCACCACAAGCAGCACCCGTTCACGGGCATAACGCAAAGATCAGCCATAAACATAAACATCTACAATCCACAGGCGTTTAGAACCAGGAATATCGGGTAGCAATAGAGTTTGATTAGATCGCACGAGCGCAGAGCATACAAACCGTTCATTACTCGAGATTAACCACTGCCTGGTAGAAACCAGGTCCCGTTTGATGGAGGCTTTAAGTAACCATTAGCCTGGAATCTGTGGAAGGCTAAAGTATGATTAAACGTAGATTTTACATGATCAAAATAAATGATTTGGGGAAACCCCGAACAAAAATAATAAACGAAACTAACAACAAACTAAAATATAGCTTCAAAAAATTTCGTCTTCAACGCTGTCAACTGGTAATGTGCCCAAGAGATTGGCAGCAATGCCACGGCAATGCCACGTTGTATGGCAATGTTTAGACTGGTCAAAGAAAAGCAAAAACAAAATAATATACCTACATATTTTGTAACCAACAAGGGGCTCTGTATATATGACTCGCAGATTTTTTTTTTTGCTATTTTATTCTTACTTCGTAATATATTATATTGGAAATCTAAATGCGAGTATGTTTGTTTGTAACCCTTGCACTTTCGAATTTTAGACAGAGATAGATGTCCCTCCTGGAGATGGCGACGCCATTTTGTCAAGACGTCATTGACTGACAATGATGGCATGACGTGTAGGTAATCAATACTTTGAAATATCGATACTTTTGTTTTGATACTTTTACGAGTACAGTATCGATAGTTTCTATTAAATAGGTATAGTGCCCCGTTAACTATAGGCCACTTTAACGCAAGCAATGCCGCGGATAAGGCTAGTCTTTCATATTTCTTGATGCATATTTATCACCCACACATAACACATTCACGTTGTACTTATATCGAAGCATACACTTCAGCACTTCACAACACATCGAAACAGACATGGTTTGCATGAATAAACACGTCCACCCACACATTCATCTAAAATAGTTCCAAACTTCATTTCCAAACTGAATTCCGCACAATGCAAGGGTTTCAATACACAACGTGTTTGTATCACACGTGGCTGAATTTGTATAACTGCCTGTCAATTTGAACTAAAGCAAGGAACACAATAGTTTCGTTTACCTACCTATGTGTGAAATACAGTATGGTTCTTACCAGTATGCAAGAAACTATACTGCATGTGACATTCAACGTGTAACAGATTAAACGCAATACCCTTTAAGGAGTCATTGTCCCCATCATTAATTAACAACTTTCACTATTTTGCGATTTCGGGGTTGGTCCTCACAGTAGATTTAAAATTTGCATGCCATCCTTAAATGGCGGAATGTTTCTTATAACTGAATGTAGTGTTGTAACATCTCTACATCATCTGCCTAGCCTTCTCCCAACTATATTGGGGTCGGCTCCCAGTCAAACCGGATTCAGCTGAATCCTAGTATTTTGCGTGGAGCGGCTTCCTACCAGACCTCTACAACCCATTAACTGGGTAACACTGTAGGTACTTCTTGGCAAGACTGGTGTCAGATTTTCTGGCTTCTGACAATCCGTAACGACTGCAACAATCTACAAATGACAGCCGGGACCAACGGCTTAACGTGCTTTCTGAGGTACGGAGGAGTCTCGATATGTTAATATGGTCACCCATCCACAGACCAACCTCGGCAAGCGTTGCTTAACCTTGAAGATTGGTCCTTGCGGGTGTTATAATTTAGCCACGAGCTCCTCCTGTACATACCTCATTTTAAGCGAATAAATGATTACGATTATGATAAGTTGTGTGGCACAAAAGCATAATTATGAAAATTACTTGCATACCTTATTTTTGTGCAAGTTACCAGGTCAGTGTATTCCTAGCTTTAGTCATCCATGTTGCGTTGCGTTGAAATGATAGTGACAATGCAATAGAGTCTGTTTAATGGTCAGTATTGAGTATTTGAGAACAAAGAGAGGATCTGTTTTGTGGTTTTGTATGTTGATTGTTATTTCGTTTTTGTATTTGACAAGTGTGTAGATATACTGCAGTGCAATTCTGTAAACATGTCGAAGTGAAGGCTTGGATCACGAACTGAGCTGTCAATCCATGTGATCATGGAATGACAGGTCACTTCGCGCTCACTCCACCTGAGTTTTTCGACAGCAGTGCGATTCTGTAAACATGTCGAAGTGAACAATTGGGCGGGGTGCACGACGGGTGAGTTGTCAAACCATAAAAATAAGATAGAATGACAGCTCACTTGTAGTTCACTCCGCCTAGGTGTACAACGTGAGATAACGACAGAATCGACTGGCAGAAGTCATTGGTGATGCACTTTCCTGTAGCCGTGGATGGAGGCTTTAATTTGAAAATCCTTTTTTAGTAATTCGGTTCCTAATCTTTTCTTATAGGTACTTCAGATTTTTTTATACAATCAGCCAGTTATTCTGTTATGAATTCTTCTTGTCATTCAATCCATATACAACGTGTAACAGAATAAACCCAATACATCTTTAGGGGTCATTGTACTCATCATTATGAACAACTTTGATTATCGGATCACAACGAAATCTCGAAAAAAAAATCAATCTACATTTTGTCGAGTTATGGACAAAGAAATGTACGGGACAGCCGTTTTTTTTTGCGATTTCATTGTTTGTCCCACAGTGAAAGTTGTTCATAAATATGAGTAGGTATAATCCTAATAAAAACCCCTTAAGAGGTTTTGCGTTTATTCTATCACACGTTGTATATCAACAACCTGTCGAACTAAATGTTATACCACAAAGAATTTAAGTCACCAAACACAAAAAACTTCATTCAAAATGCATGTATCACGACACACGTTCACGTATACGCGTTCGTACAACAAGCTTTACATCAACCGGATAAAAGGGATACAGCAACAGACAGGCGTCACTAGGGATTAGGTATAAAGTGAAGCCACCGCTCTATAGCAAGCTAAGCGAGAATAAAGATATACTTAACAAAAGTATGTTTCCTTTTGCTCCTCTGCATATAAAACTTAGGGCCTTTATTATAGGTACGCGTGGGTCAATACGAAGTTGGTCAAAAATTGATAATTTCGCCCAAACTGGGAGGGGTAACCAGGGGCTCGATTCTGCTATTGCAATCGTGTCTCAATGACCGGTCAGTGATCGAATATTTGACAACTTTGACAGTTTTTGTATGGGAAATGTGTCAAAAGTTTGACGTTATACGTCAAAAATCGATCATTGACCGGTCATTGAGACACGATTGCAATAGCAGAATCGACCCCCTGGACTCGAACCGTGGATCCGATTCACATTAAAGATAAGATCATTAATTTTAGTGGTATTTATTTATACAGGGCTATTTCTCAATGACCAGTCAAATTTTTTTGCTGCCAATTCTACCAATTTTTCGTCGCAATTTGTCAAAAAAAATATGAAAATAGGGTTTTTTTGACAGATTGCGACTGAGATGCGTTGCTTAAAAATTGGTAGAATTGGAACTCATGGTTTCAAACACAGATACGATTTATGTAAAAATAAACCCTGTTAAATAACAAGATTTAAAAAATCAACTGTAATGTACACTTTTGCTCGAATAACTCGGCAAATTATAAGAAATAACAAAAAATAACTCCAGGATTGTTTTGTTTTCCTAAATAAATAATTATACAAAGATGGTTCTAACTTTTTCCTCTAAACGTAATTTTAAGGTAGTTGTCGTAACAAGACCAATGAGATATTCACTAACATAAAATTCGCTCCAAAATCCTTGAACTAACTGCTAAATAAACCTACATTACATAAAGCATTTGCAGCATAGTCCAGTAGCATAGCTCCATAGTATCCATCTTCCAGTAGTAGGTATAGCTTCCAGTAGTATAGCTTCCAGTATGACGAACATCAAAGAGCGAGGTTCCTGATTGAATTTGCGATCAGCGTCCCGTTTCCAAGGTTAAGAAGGTACTCTATATTTACTACGTATGCAAATAGATTTCCTTTGATATATCGTGTTTCCGAGTTCGATGTTCTTTGTGAATAGGTATGGTTTTCTAATAATAATAATAATAATAATAATCTTTATTACACAAGAAAGTGGTTACAAATTTGTGTGAAGTCCCTGACTCCTGTGCTAGGTGGTAGACCTGTGTTACAGGAGCCAGTGTCCTCTCTCCGGAGGAGATATTACAGAATCTTATGCAACAAGATTAACAAAATAAAAATAAAAAGATTATGGTATTAACAAAAGGAACAAAAAAAAAAATAATAAAAATAAAATAAAAGCGGTAACAGAAGCCCATATTGAGTTTGTGATGGTGTGTGAGTGTGATGGTGTGTGAGTGTGATGGTGTGTGAGTGTGTGTGTGTGTGTGTGTGTGTAAGGCTGTTTGTGAAGGAGAGTCAGGGTGTGAGGGTGTGTGTGAGCATGTGTGTGTCAATTGTGATTATTCAGGAGGGGTTTTAATGTTACGAAATAGATTTGATTACATCCTCTGTTTCATCATAGCTCAACGAGAGTAGCCAAGGTTTAAGACTTTGCTTGACTTTGTGCAGGGTCAGTTTATAAATTGAAAGTTTTTTGTTTATTTTATTGTACATTAGTGTGCTTTGGGCACGATAGTGTCGTCGCGCAAGTGCAGTACGACATTGAACAGACTCACAAATAGGAAAGCCAGTCCGCCGATTACATAGCTTGCTGTCTAGTGGCAACGTGGAATGTCGGCGCAAGATAGAGCGGAGGACGTATAATTTTCTCACCGTTAGTACCTGGGCTTCTGAATACAACTGGGCCGAGGGGTAATCCCTTTTACGGAAGTACATAACTTTGAGAACAGCCCGCTGAGCTCGTTCCACCTTAAGCATCACCGTTTTGAAAGTCCCGCCCCACACCGGAATGCAGTAAGTAATTATCGACTCGCACAGTGAACGGTATACTAGTAAGACTGTTTCAATGTCACATACATGTCTGAGCTTTTTAAATAAATACATTAGTTTACGAAGCCGGGAGCATAAAATATCTGTGTGGGTGCACCAATCCAACCTCTCGTCGATATAAACACCTAAATATTTGATATTTGGGACCATGTCGAGGCAATTACAATTACAAGAAGAGGAGTCGAGACAAATATGTGCTATTATTTTATCTGAGTTCATTGATGGTTTCGGTGAATTCGGTGGTTTAAACTGAATTACTTTTGTCTTTGAAATGTTAAGCGTCAGTAGATTAGTGGAAAGCCAGTCCATAATTGTTCGCAGGGTAAGTTCAGTGGATTGTTTAGCCCTGTCCCAGGTAACGTCTGATATCAATAGCGCTGTGTCATCGGCGTAGGTAAAGATGTCACAATGGGTAAGGGAGAGTTGACAAAGGTCATTTATATATATTTGAAAAAATGTGGGACCCAAGATACTGCCTTGAGGTATACCGTAGCTGATGAATTCTTCGTCACTAAGAACAGAATCAATTTTAACACACTGGCTACGCCCTCTGAGATAATCTTTGTAAATATCTAGGGCCACACCACGAATTCCCATGTGTTCCAATTTAGCCACCAGTCTGGGAATAGACACCGTATCGAAGGCCTTAGTCAGATCTAAGAAGATACCATAGCATTTAAGGCGGCTATCCAATCTATCAATCAGGGTATTAGTGAAATCAGAGACAGCATCCTCTGTAGAAATTCCTGACCGAAAACCGTATTGATTTTGGGCAATTAGATTATTTTTACAAAGAAATTTAGTCAGATTGGTGTTGAGGATACGTTCAAGTATTTTAGATAAGGAGCTGAGAACTGAAATTGGCCGATAATTGGAAACATCATCCTTAGCTTTGCCTTTGTACACGGGATGAACAATAGCACGCTTGAAAGCTTTCTTTTTTTTCTAGATGTATGTTTGTTGATTGATTCTTTTGTATTGGGTTGAGAAATACGTTGAGGTATCAGGGAACAAGGCAGGGTGACAGTGGGCAGGGTACATTGCTCACAGAGCAGATGGTCGATGGGGCTGAAAATTTTTGGATTGCCGACCGCGTACTGGAAGACGCAGCGTTGGAAGGCCTTCCACAAGGTGGACCGATGACCAGGTGAGGGTCGCGGGTAGTCAATGGATGCGAGACGCACAGGGCCGGTTATTGTGGCATCACTTAGGGGAGGCCTATGTCCAGCGGTGGACGTCTTTCTGCTGATGTGATCATGATGATCCGGGGAAAAATATTACTTAGTCATCAGATTGGATTGGCTGATACTCTAATGTGCGAATCGTTTATACAGGGTCATAAATTAAAAAAGATAGTGGAACCCCGAAGATTATGTGACCGACCTTTAATGAGCATCAATGCCACTATGACCTGAATGCAGATCTCCTCAATAAACTAGACTGCCTTTTAAATAACTGCATTCAATTGGTTTCAACCTCCATAAGTAGGTACGATCAAGTATCTGCGTATCGATTAGTTTCACCCGTTTGCCTGTGCAGAGCGCTGAGCCATACTATAAAAGCTGTGCATTTTACTAGTGCATTCAGTTTTCATAAATAAAATAAAACACTTCTTTTTTTTTGACGTCAGTTAAAAATGTTTACCGATATCTACGGACATACAACTAATTACAGTTTCCTGTGTACAACGTGTAACAGAATTATTCCCATAAAAAAAGTTGTTCATAATGATAAAATTAGGAACAACTTTTACTATGGGACTAACACAGAAATCGCAAAAAAAAAATCAGCCCTTCAGTACATTTTGTCGAGTTAAGCTCACAGAAATTTAGCAGTCGATTTTTTTCGGCGATTTCATTGTTGGCCTCATAGTAATAGTTGATCATGATGATGAGTACAATGGGCCCTTTTCAAGTGTTGTGTTGTTAATATGTTGTTTATGTAATAATTCTATTAAATGAATAAAACATTATGGTGAAAATGTTATTTATCAAAATCAATTTAACAGTAAACGAGACCCCACGAGCCACATAAATGTTAGACCGTTTCATAACTTAATTTTTCTGTAAAGTCCAATAACCAAGCCACATTTCAACGGTCTATAACGAGCAACTTTTGCTTTTGATCCTTCGAAATAAAGTTCAATACTGTGATAGTTTTTAGCTTTAAACATAGTTTGTAACCCAGACACAGTTGTAAGTCAGGCGAGGGTTACGGATGGCAAACTTTGGTACTTTTCAACCCAATGAATCGTTCATTCAATACCAGGTATTTTGTAAAGAAGTTTGTAAAACAGGGAGACAAGAAACTTCTCTTAACGAGGACGTTGAGAATTTTTACGTTTCCTGTTTACCTTTGCTGGTTCACATGTAGAAAAGAATTTAGTTTATCCTCCTTTCTGGGGTTCGACTCAGTTGAGTAGACATTACGAATGTTTTGACGTGTAGTTACGTTTTAGTATCGTTAACGTAAGTGAATTTTGAATGTAAAAATTACAACCCCATAGTATTTTGGTTTAATTATATGTGGCATACACAATTTGTATCATTCAAAAATATAAATAGGTACAGGTAGTATCCAATTCAAATGAATATTGTGTGCGAACGAGTATTATTATAGTAAAATTTTACGAATGATCGCCAAACTGAAGTGGCAGTGGGCAGGGCACATTGCTCGCAGAACAGATGGTCGATGGGGCAGAAAAGTGGCGACCGCGCAGAAATCCGTTCGTTTCATGGATCTGGAATAAGATTCACCGCTTCGCAATCGTTTTTAGCATAATCATCTGCCTAGCCTTTTCCAAAACTTCCTTATATTAAATGCAGCATACATGGAGCAACTAAAAATACGTAAAAATCAGTGCAGAAAAGTGGTTATCACTTATAAATTAAAAAAAAAACTTTTCACAAAAAAACTGACTTCCAAATAAAAAAAACGCTACAAGGTATGAAATAACTTTTAATTTCCTAAGTCGGTGTTTTTAATTGTTTCTTCAAATTTAACACCGACTTCCGATATTAAAGTTATTTCTATATAGAACTGCACTGGTTTTGTAGTCAAATCAGTTACCAACCTCAAAATTAAAAAATCTTTCAAACCATAACATTGATAAATTCGACATTCAATAAGGAGTATTAGAGAAGTACTGGCCTAGATTCACCCTGAATCCGGCCTTCATTTTGTGTAAAATGTTTTAGATGGCAACACCAGCGTAAACCGACATCTCTGCCGATCCCCTATAATCTACGAGGATTAATAATCTGTCGGTCCCAAGTCGAAGTCGGGACTACGGATAACACAAATCTTTGAATTGATGTCTTTCTAAATTCGTTATTTATCGTCGGGTTGTATAGACGTGCGACTTGAGTGGTGGCGGTGTAGCCATTTTTTTACCACGAATCATCTGCCTAGCCTTTTCCCAACCAAATTGGGGTCGGCTCCCAGTCAAACCGGATTCAGCTGTTTTTTTAGTTAAGTAATCGTAATCTCACGAAAATTGTCAGTTTTTCAGATGTTTTCCAAGTAACACACAAATTCAAATAGTGCAAATCTCAAAGACGTGCAACGATAGAGGATTGAATTTAAATATTTATTGTCCAATAGATTGATTTTTTACTGTTTTTCTTACCAATATTTTTCTCATTTTCTGCTTTAGACATCCAAACAAAGTGAGTTGGTAATACTTTCATGCCTAAATCACCGAGCTGAGTCTATTTATTTATTTGGGCTTCTCAACAATGAGTACACTATTACATTATCACTCTTACATTAGGTACAAACTTAAATCTAAGCGCCTCATCACTTACAGTTGATGAATTTCAGAGAAAGATGAGACTCTTTCTTTAACGATGGGAAATCATCAAATGACTCCTTGCGCTCTAGGCGGAGCGGAAGGGAGTGTCAGACTCTTACTGACTAAAACCCATCCTATATTAGTATTCCTCCTAATTCCCTTTGCGTTCCAGGGCCGCGGTGACTATTTCGAACTAATTCCGCAAACTTGGATAGATGAGACCCTGGAGAAGACGGTTACATATTATTATGCTTCGTTTTTTTTTTGCGAAATCGCGAAACTAAACCGCGGGGAAAAGCTAGTCTTCTATAAAAATTGTAAACGAAGTCGTTGTCCGCGTCTGTCAGTTTCTCCGTGCTGCGTGACACCTCGCCGACACTTCATTTGCAGTAGTTTTCATAAAATATGTATTTCTTTATTGTTTATATTTGTGTATGGTTTTACACTTTAAGTTACCCCTGGGCAGAACAATTTTCGTTTTTCTTAAAAAATATCCAAGTTATAACGTCAACTTCCCCTACTATATGTTCTGTGTTTTATGGGCGTTAGTTGCCTGAAATAAAGGATAAGTAAATAAATTAACATCGCAACAGATTTTGGTACTGTTTCACGAATAGAGTGATAAACGAGGGAGGTTTGTGTCTGTCAAAAAGAACTTTTGCGGAAAGTTGAAACGTGGAAGTGACGGTAAAGATTACAGGGAAACTGTGCTGAATGTATTCTTGTTCTGTTAACTTACTGTGCGGTGCTAACTTAATAAATAAAGAAAATTCATTTATTTCGGACAACCGTGATCCATATTTTGTTTCTAGTAACATTGATTTGAGTACATACAAATATTAAATTAATTACAGACGTCTCTTATATGCGACACTATACGTAACTTGTCTGTCATAGCAGTGTTCGCACATAAGGACAGTCCACCCTATTCGCTATCATTATCAGAACGGCATTGGAGCTTAAGCGCTGAAGTTTCAGGTGCTCACAAGAGAAAGAGATTACATTTCAAGTTACTGGAAAGCCGCTGCCTTATTGATTTACAAAAATAACAGCCTGTAACTGAAATCTTTAATTGCTCGGCTACTTCAGCGGCCCTTTGATAAGTACCAAAGACACGACTGAAATAATTATGATATATTTTTTTCTTATGTCGAACTGTGTAACTTTAGACATTTCAAAGGTTCTAAAGGCCTGCCTCCAATAATTTAATACTAGGTGATCTTTTCCAAAAATGTCTCCTTCTAGCATTAGTGAAAACTGACATCAATGTTCCCATTAAATAAGAGAGGCCGTAAGTGCTGGCTTTTTCGTAACAATTTAAATAATACTCGTACTGTCTCAAAGCCAGTTTTTCGACGCTCGTCTGCTTTGGGTGTATACTTAAAATTATTTCGACAAAATCAATAAACGACTTGGTACAAGAAAGCACAGTACCAAATCGAGTAGTTGAGTCAGTTGAGACTAGTCATATCTTAACTGCCACTGGCTTATTTTAACTTTTATTTTTTTTAATATATCGTCTATTTTTCTTTGCTTTGTACTCACACAAAGAAGCAACAAATGATGTAACCAAGATTTTTGTAATAGGTACATATTAACATGATTTAAAAGAGTGTCCGGAGTTTTTTGCACGTTCTTCTCCATAGAGATCTACGCTTTTAAACGTGCAAGTACTCGTAGCTTCATGTTTTTGATTGACTGACTTTAACAATTCGAAAATCGAAAGTTCTTGTTATTGGTTTACTTGAAATAAATGCTTAGAATTTTGAGTAAATATGATTTGATCTTCACACTCTGAGGTGTTAGGACTCGGAGGTTATGAACTTATGACTTTGTACAAAGTCATAAGTTCATAACCAACCAACGAAATTGGTTACATAACCAATTTTGTTTGTAGGTTCATCTGAATTACAAATAATTGCAGGCCACTAACGCTTTAAACCACACAGAAAAGATACTCTAGGTTCCTATTTAATAAAATATTGCATTTTACCTGCCTATCAACGCATATAAAACAGCTGATCCAACCACATTGAAATGAGTAAAGCTATCAAAAGAACCGCCTATGGTCGCACCAACATGGACCTAAAATGTTTTCACTTTATCAAATTGAAAACTTCACTCGACAATTAATATTCAACTTTATTTTCTGTCGGCTAAGGCTCAGTTTGATCTTGGCAAATTCAGTCTTTATTACACTGTCGAACACGAAAAGGCGCGCAATTGAAAATGCCGGGATTGCAATTTGCAAACGGCGAACAGGGCCAGTGTAACGGTGGTCGTCCCAATTCTCTGTGCTTCCGATAGTCAATTTGGCTAATACACTGTCGAGCAACAAATTGACTCGTCTTCATAGGATTTGTTGGCACGGTGAGTCATTGGTGACAAATTGAAGATTTGGAGGAAAATGGGGCGGTTATGTCACTGTTTTGTCATGATAGCGTTGTTGTACTTATAAAATATTTTTCTTTCATAAACTTAAATTCAATTTATCATTTAGTAAGACTGGAGTTGATTAAGGAGATTTCCTTAATTAAACTTACTTTGATAAATTCATGAAAACATGAATGTGGAGGTTTATTTGACAATTATGATTATTGAAGTTCTTATTTGTTGCTGAATATATTATAGTCAAGGTAGTTTTTTGCACAACTTTTTTTGTAATGTAGTAAAAAATATCATCTTCATTGTTAAAGTTAGAAGATATCCATTACATGATGTAAGCTTTCCCCATTTGTCGCCACATCCACCGGTTTTGTGCGTCTCACATCCAGTGGATTCTCTAAAGCTTCACCAGGTCATCGGTCTACTTTGTTGTGGGCCTTCGACGCGTTGTCTTTCGGTACGCGGTCAGTAATAAAATTATATTAAAATCATTTTCTGACTGGGCTTAAAAAGTTCATATTTATGGTTCCGTACCCAAAGGATAGCCGACGGACCCTATTACTAAGCCTCCGCTGTTTGTTCACCTCGTAAACTGTAATAGGTAGTTGTCATTTTTACGGTGTCTATTTCTATTGCCGCTGTAACATCAAAATTTTAATTAAATTAAATACTACGTAAATACATATAAACAGGCAGTTTAAATTCTGCTACTCGATAATACTATTACGATTGGTTTGAATAGATACGAACGAGATTTTCTAATTACATAAGTTTCAAGCCCTTAAATCAAAGAAACTCCATTATACAAACCCAAATCTCACCAAATACTGAAGATAATAAATCAAACATAATTCGTGTTGTCACATAAATTAATGGTGGTCGTATTATTCGATATCGTCGCAGGTAATCCCGGTGGGTGGTCGGTCGCCATATTGGTAATAACTGCTCTCGCCTGGGGCTTCAGATTCGTGTGGCCTCAAGTGTAAGCAACGGCGGGGTTTTCAGCGGTAACTTTTTTATATTATTTATAGCCACCAGTGCTAATTCTAATAATTTTCAACTCCACGTTCGAATTCGCATCTCAGGTTATCCGTCAAAAATGTATGAATTGGCGCTCTGATGGTAAGCAATGATGTGGTTGACGGCAAATTGGTGTTGAAATGTTGCCTCTATTTACGGATTTAAGGGACTTGATAATAATATACAAAGCGGACAGGGCACGCGGACAGCGCTGACAAGATAAGATGTATGGCGTCAAAGAAACGAAATATACTTACATTTTCGTGAAAACTCTGTACATTTTCGTCGACGCGCGCCCGCGACACGCTAAGTATATTTCGTTCCCTGTTGGTTTCGTGGTTGCAAGCGCGACTACCGAGAGTTGGATCCAAGGTTCGATTCCCAGGTCGGCCAAAAGTGTTATTGGGTTTCCGCAATTAGAAATATTTCCATAACTTCCCTAATTTTTTTAAAGTTTGTTTGATTTTGTCTTAGGTTATATTTAAAATGAACACAATAAAACAACATACAGCATTGATTTTAATCAAAACCTGCATTAATATTGTTCTCTTCTGTCTTCAAAGTTTCTAACAACACTTGCGCCGCAGCCTCCAATCTTACAGTGAAATTAGGTCGTGTCTCGACTGAACGGCTCTATGAAAGAGAAGGGGCTACACTTAGATCTCCTGCACTCTGTCGCATGATGATGCACATTATAGAAGCATTATTGTAGAGGAATTTAATGTGCATTGAATGGTTGATCGGGGAATAGTAGGTATTTTTGCACCTTTGTAGAAAAACTAGCGACTGCAGTGGCTTTACTCGCGTGAATGTAGGAAATTTTTCCGAGGAAACATACCAGGGACAAAAGTAATATCTATCTCTATGCCAAATTTTATCCGCATCCGTTCAGCCGTTCTGGCGTGATTGAGGACACATCCATCCCATCCATCCATCCTAACTTCCGCATTTATAACAGTAGTAGTATAGAAGGTTGCATGAAATAAGACTTGATTTGGACGCTACAAAATAAACTCAACTCCCTTCTGCTGGCAACGGGGTCAATGAACCCACTCCAGGCAGAAAACGAACTGTGATATCACTTCTCCTTCTCCTTCTCCTTCTCCTTCTCCTTCTCCTTCTCCTTCTCCTTCTCCTTCTCCTTCTCCTTCTCCTTCTCCTTCTCCTTCTCCTTCTCCTTCTCCTTCTCCTTCTCCTTCTCCTTCTCCTTCTCCTTCTCCTTCTCCTTCTCCTTCTCCTTCTCCTTCTCCTTCTCCTTCTCCTTCTCCTTCTCCTTCTCCTTCTCCTTCTCCTTCTCCTTCTCCTTCTCCTTCTCCTTCTCCTTCTCCTTCTCCTTCTCCTTCTCCTTCTCCTTCTCCTTCTCCTTCTCCTTCTCCTTCTCCTTCTCCTTCTCCTTCTCCTTCTCCTTCTCCTTCTCCTTCTCCTTCTCCTTCTGCTTCTGCTTCTGCTTCTGCTTCTGCTTCTGCTTCTGCTTCTGCTTCTGCTTCTGCTTCTGCTTCTGCTTCTGCTTCTGCTTCTGCTTCTGCTTCTGCTTCTGCTTCTGCTTCTGCTTCTGCTTCTCTTCTCTTCTCTTCTCTTCTCTTCTCTTCTCTTCTCTTCTCTTCTCTTCTCTTCTCTTCTCTTCTCTTCTCTTCTCTTCTCTTCTCTTCTCTTCTCTTCTCTTCTCTTCTCTTCTCTTATCTTCTCTTCTCTTCTCTTCTCTTCTCTTCTCTTCTCTTCTCTTCTCTTCTCTTCTCTTCTCTTCTCTTCTCTTCTCTTCTCTTCTCTTCTCTTTCTCTTCTCTTTCTCTTCTCTTTCTCTTCTCTTTCTCTTCTCTTTCTCTTCTCTTTAAAAAAACGTTGCCTCATACTACAAATTTCTCAAGTCTTGTATGGCTTGGGTGCGTTTACAAAATTGCTTACTTACGTACAACCTGCCAAACTACACTTTCTTACTTTCGACTAGAGTATTTCTTGTTTTTAAATATGCGTAATAATGTATTTATTACAGATGGTCTGTAGTATATCCATTATACAATACCTTATGTGATAGATTTAATTGGATCACTATGCTTTCATCACGAATTTTGGTCTTATCCAGCTAGTTCTACTTCCTATTAATTAGTCATAATTTTACAAACTAGATTCTGCCAGCGTTTTTTCTAGCATGAAAGAGGGAAGTGTCCTATGCCATCCAAGACATGGTCAACCCCTGTCCAAGTCTCATCCAGCTGCTCAGACGTGAAAAAGTAGCGAAAAAACAGATAGAATTACATTTGCAGTTATAAATTAACGTTTAAGTACCTATGCATGTTTATGTTTGAAGGTTTACGCATCAGCGGCTGAACACTGAACAGGTTTGGATGAAATTTAGTTCACCCGATATTAAACGGCTATCAAAACCCAGATAATAATTAATTAAATTATTCAATTTCGTCTATAGATATTTTTGTGATAAACACTTTTTGTCCGCATAGATCAGTTAATTAATTAATTAATGAAGTACACTACAACAGCGTATTGTGCGGAATTAATTACAGGCTGAAGCGAATCATTTATTTAATTTAATTAAAACTTGCTCTTTGTGCTGGCTCGGACATTTGTTTCGGGAATGTGCGCCTGTGATATTCACAGTCGTTCTCATAGGTACTCGTATTTATGATTTCATGCATTACTCCATAATACTACAATGTCATTTATCTAAATAAGAAAATTCATAGTTAGCTAGTTGTGTTGAAAAGGTCAACATCAAGGAAGACTGTGACAATCCAAATGAACAAGATTGACCCCAAAACAATCCAATCAAGACAACTTAATATTCTGCTAATAAATGTGGCCCACATTTCGGCGCCATATTTGTCGTGCAATTATGTGGGCTAGGGGACCCTTTTAAATGAGTTATGGTGGTTACGTTATAACTATGAGTCAGGGTCTGCTCACACCGACGTGCGATGCGACTTTTACCTAAGATTATAACAAATTATTTCTGCTAATAAAATTACAATGTTATCATAAAGGTGTTCCCTCACTTGGAGCATTCGCCTGTAATGTAACGTTACAGAGTCGAGCTTTACATCAGTGAGGGAGGAGAACCGAGCATTACAGTGCGCAACTTGATGATACAATGTGTAATATTTTGATACAGTTTGTAACGTCAATGCGCACCACTTGCGCGTTTCGCAGACGCGCAGCACGTCCCTCTCAGTAAGCAGTAGTATTGTAATGTAATGCTCAAAATCGAAACTGAAATGTTACATAACAAGCGAACGCTCCAGGTGAGGGATTCCTTAAAATAAATAAAATCATGAGTTCATCAAGATGGCGACATAATCAATCAATCTGCCTTGCCTTTTTTCAACTATGTTAGGGTCAGCTTCCATTCTTCCGGGTGCAGCTGAATACCAGTTCCAAGGAGCGACTAGCTATCGGACTAGCAAGACCAGTGTCAGATTTCTTGGCTTCTGACGACCCATATCGTCGGTCAAATATCAGGATACAAATGACAGTAGGCTTAACGTGCGAATGAGTTCGGTATGTTAAGATGGTCTCCTCGGACCGACCTTTGCAAGCGTTGCTTAGTCTTGAAGATTGACCCATGCGGCTGCTATCATTTAGCTATGAGCTTCTTACAAGATAGTAACACAATATCGAACTTTATTTATTTCACTAAATGGTACACATTTCAGAATATTACATAGGTAAGAGAGAATTTGAATAAGCCTCGCCTTTGAGATCCTTCAGGTCGCAGGTTCTGCAAAGCTTCGTCGGTAGATGTATCGTGCAAGAGCCCGCTAAGCCTTGCAGCACCTCACAAATTCAAATTCGCCCCGCGGCTTCAAGATGTGCCCGGGAATGTCATGATGCATTTCACAGCGCCGCTTTGCGCAACGTGAGACAACTGGCCTTACTATGATATGTCAGTTTCATCAAAATTCCTTTGTGAAAATAGGATACTGCTTCTTGCTAAAAAAATATTAACTGATGTATAGCTTCGTCTCATTCCGCATTCGAACAATGATAACCATAACACGAAGTAATTGTAAGGCCCCAGCCTGATGCCTTCATAATTCCACTATGGGAGAGAGACAGAACTGTACAGGATGTACAGGATGTGAACTGTACGTACTAAACCTTTTTCAAGACAGAATCATGGTAGCATTGTTATATCATAATAGAGGAGCTGGTCTCTTCAAACATCGTCATCGAATGAGGAGAAAATATGTTAAGTCATATGCAATATGGAGTGTAGTGGTTAAAGTTTGGGCACGCCACTATAAAATAAATTTAAAAAAATAAAATAAAATATGTTACTTTACAAAGTAAATATTCCATGTCAAAAATAATAAAATTGAATACTTAATAAAGTACACATTCATATCAAAATTTACCAACGAGATGAACGAAAAGTATACAGCGGAGCTTAAAAAAAAATGACAATGTCTAAAAATTAGAAATGTATAATGGATAAATGTAACATTAGGCCATGTAGGTACCTCATTGAAGCAGCTCAATCCCAAGCCTTTTTGTCTTCAAGATAGTCTTTAATTGTGTAAAAGGTTTCTGGCATAGCTCACGTTTTATAAATAATTTGAACTTATTAATACTAAGGTCTTGAATATGGCTAAGGAGTTTATTATAAAAACGTATACATATTGGCATCTAAATGAACCACCTATTTTCTTGAGCCTGGTTTTAGGAATGACAAAATTGTGTTTGTTCCTAGTATTTACGTTATGGATATCACTGTATCTTTTAAATAGATTAATATTTTTATGTGCATACAAAAGATTCTCATAAATGTACTGAGAGGGCACAGTCATTATATTAATCTCTTTAAATTTGTCTCTGAGGGAGTGTTAAGGACTTAATTTATAAATTGAAAAAAGTCAGTAAAAGTCTGAAACACCACCGCTCCAACCAGAGCGGAAGGGGTAATTTGATGATTTCCCATCCACAAAAAAAGCTCGCAATGTCTCGGTGTGATCTAACCCTTAGTTTCTCCGTCGTACGTTGAGGTTGATGTGACCGGCACAAAAGTTCAGGATCAGTTCAGTAATTACTGCGTCGTGTACGTTGTTAAGTTTCAAGCAAGTTTCGGGTTATTAACTTGGAATTATGGGCGATGATTTTGATGTTTTGAGAAATGTTGGATTAGTTACAATCTGTATAAGACACTCATCCGCTGTATAGGGCTTCCCAGAAATTATTGGGTTAGTCTTCAGGGTCACAAACTCATCATGCCAGCCGAGAGACGTGCACAACTGGACATAAGCCTCCCCTCCCCCATATGTCGCCACAGCAACCAGTCCTGTGCATCTTGCATCCAATGGCTACCCGCGACCCTCATTAAGTCTTCGGTCCACCTTGTGGGAGGCCTTAGGCGTCTTCCGGTACGCAGTCCCCTAAGCAACAGTCGGTCGGAAAAGTTCTGGTTCACAAAATAAATAAAAAATTTAACACTAGTGCTGTGTACACAAGTTTTTACTTCTTAACAAACATGTTCAGTTTACTGCATATCTCTTTGTTTTCAGTTAATTCAATAGGAACTGGCAACAGGTTCTTTGAAGAACTGGCAACACTAATTTTGTCATGTCTAATAATTGAATAATTGGCTTTTTGATTTGCCACTACGACAATGTCGTACATCGTTAATGAAAGATTACACTTTAGACATATTAACAAAACATCACTTTATGACTGCTGCAGTAAACTCTTCTGTAAATAGACAAGCAATTGTGTAGATTTAGATTTTTTAAATGTTATTGGGTTATTTGTAACACACCAACAACCTTTCAGTGGGTGAAAGTACTCATGATTATAAACAACTTTTACTATAGGACCAACTCTGAAATATCAAAAAATAAATCGGCTGTTTCATACAAAATTCATAATTCACCCTATAAAAATGTATGTAACACTAGAAAATGATGTGAGTAGAAAATTACAAAAGTTAAATATGGTTCCACTTCACACAAACTAGCTTTTCCCAACAATTTTTAAAGGAATCATTTAACAAAACACGAATATATGCCAATTTATTAAGATGGACTGTTGGAGAATTAAATAAATATTTACTCCAGCGTTATCTATCTAGCCTATTTTATTCCACAGCTAGGCAAAGGCCCCCCCTTCCTCCCCTTTCTCTCTTTTTTTTTCCACACAACTCTATCCATAAGGAGCATTAATAAATGAAAATAAAAAAAAATCTAAAACAAAACAACTAAAACTCAAGTAAGGAACACTGAACACGCTGTGGTTTTGTTCAATTTGTATCTAATACGTCCAAGTGCCACCCCCAGGATTATAATTCACTCTGCGTAGAGACTGCACAATATGATTGCGTCCCGGATCAAAGTACAGCAGCTAATCGGTGGCTGATTGAATACCTGATAAGTTCTACCTACTAGTGATGTATGTTTGAAACACAGTTCCGGGATACCAGAATTTATAATACCGGGATTTGTAATGGTTGATAATAAAATAATATTATTATTATTATTTTTATTATTTATGGCGCAGCGGTGTGAAAATTCAACATTTTAATTATTTCTAGTGCTGCAACACTGCACACAACATTACTTTAAAAAAAAATCGACATTAGACCGTTTAAAATAAAACTAAATATAAATATAGGCCACTAATTCACTTTAAATGAAAGTCAACCACGTAAGTTTATGCGTACTAAACATAATCCAACAGTAGTCGTGGGTGAGCTAATACTAAATCCATAATACTTAGTAGATTTTCCTAAATTAATACCGATTAATTTAGGAAAATCTACTAACGTCCTTAAAGCACATTATTATATTCATCAAACTTTTCCAACCCAAACCAAACACTTTTCGGTGCAAACTACCCCAGATATTCCCCTTGAATCCCGGTATTTTCTTGACAGCACTACAGTCGTCGCATTTAACATTTATTGGTGCCAGCTGCCACGCTCCGGGCGGAATTAACTTATTTCGCTGTAGTTAGGGTATGTTTTTTTTTCATGTAAAAAGAATTTGGTTAGTTGATTGAAATGTGGATTTTTTGTGTTTAGCTAACGAATTGAAAAAAACACCGTATTGTATTGAACTATAACTCACCGTAGATGGCCATTCTATTCGTCATACAAATCGTAGGATCCTCTAATAAATCCTAATAATCGGACAGCCCAATAGCCTGACGATTGTTTATTTCACAGCAATGCGAATCCGCTCAGCTGTGCATATTTTAGACATTAAGAGGTTGGAAATATAAAGAAATTTAGTTCAGGCGGGCCAGCAAAGCACTGAAACGACATTCAAGGACATTTAATTAAGTTCGGCCATGCATTTACGCGGTACGATTTCAGAGTAAAATGTCTATATTATAGAGTCTATCCAACGCGAGTTTAACTTCGGTAAAATGATTAATATTTTCCGTTAAGGAACCTTGGAGAATGCTCTCCTGTCATTAACAAAACACAAATACTTCATCATCAGCTTAGCCGAAGGACACCGACGTCAAAGCGTCACCTCTTTCATTCAAAACATTTTCAAAAAAGTCCACATTACAATTCCTTGTACTCATATTTCTAAAATGGTCAACTATTTCAAATTCCGAACCCTCATTGGGAGATTCTTTAACGGCATTTTCGATTGCCAGCACTTGGCATTATTGTGTTCCAACTATTTCATAAAATTCTATTGAATTTTGCTCTGGCAACACTACACATGTTCCCCCACTGTACTGCGAGTCTGCGAAACACTGAAATTGAATTTCGCTGTAACATGTTATTGAAGAAAAATCAGTAGAATATATTCTTTGAGATATTTTTCACTTTCCGAGAAAACTTGCAGAAAGTCACACACGGCATTGTCAAAACTTTCCATACGAACCAAGTATACAATGAGTGTATAGTCATAATAATATAAATTGACGGTTCGTTACAATAAGAATGTTTCCTGGGTTCAAGAAGTATGTATAATTAAATTATCAGAAAATAATATCTAGTCTCGTAGTTTTAACTTTGACAAATCAATAAAAAATTACAAAGATAAAACGCAGCTTGTAACGGCCGGTAGACACCTTTGAAAGTTCAACGCACTGTATCGTTATCATACTCAATGATCAATATATTTATTTACCTCTTAAGGGGTCATTGTACTCATCATTATGAATGGGCCAACCCAGAAATCGCGAAAAAAAATCTGCTGTTCAGTACATTTTGTCGAGTTATGCGGACAGAAATGTATGGAGCAGTCCTCTAGTCAGTCCTATAGTAAAAGTTGTTTATAGTGATGAGTACAATGACCTCTTAAGAGGTATTACGCTTATTCTGTTACACGTTATATTAGTATAATGGCATCTTTTGATAACGAATCTGTGCTCTTTGGCAACATTTAACTAGCAGCTCCTTAATCGAAAATATGCACATATTTACATCTTTCACATGCTGTTGTTACCCTGGGTTATCATTTACATCCTTCCTATGATAAAGACTTGCGATATCAAACAAGTGTTTTATGTACCGTGGCATTTTAATCGTCTTACAACGGTAGCGTTGTATCCAATGAAGCTGCCGCCCGAAGCTCCGTCCGCGTGTATGTCGAAAATTAAACTAAGAGAACATACTCCCGTGTTAAAAAGTATTCTATGTGCTATTCCAGACTATGATCTACCTCTGTTCCAAGTTTCATCAAGATCCATTCAGTAGTTTTTGCGTGAAACAAACAAATATACATCCATCCATCCTCACAAACTTTCGCATTTATAAAATTATCATAAGTAGGATTAGTTAGAGGATTATAATGACTCTTGAGCGCGGTCTGAAAGTGAGCTCGATCGACGAGTATTTCACACCTCCCCCGACACCACCACACCAGCTGGCCTACTCTGTCGACATCTCACCGTGTACACTCAAGTGCAGTGAACGACAAGTGAGCTGTCATTATTCCATCTTGTTTGCATGGTTTGACAGCTCACTTCGACATATTAACAGAATCGCACTGCAGACTTCTCATCACATCGCGGATATTGTTCGAAAGAGTTACCGCGGCCCTGTAACGTAAAAGGCACTAGGAGGAGCATGAAAGGGTTTTAATCACTAAAAGTCTGACACTCCCTACCGCTCCACCCAGAGCGGAAGGGGTCATTTGATGATTTCCCATCCTTAAAAAAAACACTTCTCATCACCGGACCTTTAAGACCGGTTTTTACAACATCAAAAATGTACATTCCACATTATACTTCGATCCCCATATAATACGGAAAGTATATTTTCTTACTAGCAATTTCTCAACATATCATACTCCCAAGAGAAAAGAAACATAAATAAAACCAATGTTATACGTTTGATAACACAAATCAATAGGTCTCTCACTGTAATTCCCTTTCGCTCCCAGGTAAAGTTAATAGAACTTATATCCCTCTTTATCTGTAGGGCTTCAGATCTGGAGTCCCCACAAATTCTCCCTAGAAAAGATTTAATATGGCCAAAGGTGATAAGTTGGGGTAAGGAATATTGGCTGCTAGGTTTACTTGAGATCTCTAGTTTTTTCTATCTTTCTTTTTACTTTTAAGTCAAAGAGGGCAATTCTTGTAAATTACATTGAATTGAATTCTGACATTGATTGACTTGTATTGAAACTAGATTATGAACTTTTTTAGAAACAAATAATGGATCTGACGTTAGAATAAAATAAATTGAATTCTCTTAAAAAACCGAAGAATGTATTTTTTTTAAACTTTTATTCAGTACTAGCTTTTGCACGCAGCTCCGCCCGTATGGATGTCAGTTATCGAGTAAAAAGTAGCCTATGTCCTTCTTCATATCCCAGGATGTATTATTATCTGGCAAATTTCATGAGGATCCATTCAACCGTTTTAGCGTGAAAGCGTAATGGACCGACAGACAGACAGACTTAATTTCGCATTTACAATATTATAGTTGTCAAAAAATAAAAGGCCCGTTTTGACAGCAGGATAAACAAAGAGATTTATTTCATGTCTCTTTCATACTTACTAGTGAAGTAATGTTGTATCCTGCTGTCAAAACGGGCCTTTTACTTTTTGACAACTTTAGTAGGGATTTGTAATATTACATCTTGCCATTATTTTGTTATGATAATTATTGTACATAAAAAATGGTGCAAGACAGTCTCTCATAGGGCATCAAAAAAATCGTCCGAATCGCTATCAATGAGAAAAATGCCGAAAAATCTAGCACTCTAGTTGAATTGCAATGTTCAATAGGACACTTGTTTTTCCCGAAGGGTAAGGCAGGGCCAAATCCTTGTTTATGATAGTTATGGCTTCAATTTGTGGGTATGTACCTGTTTTCCCTATTTAGTGCCTCATCAGAAGAAGGCTTAAGGTCACCCAAAAGGAAATGGAGAGGGCAATGCTCGAAGTTTCCTTGCGTGATTGAATCAGGAATGATGATATCCGCAAGAGAACCAAGGTTACCATCATAGTCCGAAGGATCGCCAAACTGAAGTGGCAGTAGGCAGAGCACATTGCTCGCAGAACAGACGGTCGATGTGGCTGAAAAGTTCTGCAGTCACGACGGCGTACCACAAGGCCTCACAAGGAGGACCAATAAGCTAGTGAGGGTCGTGGATAGCCGCTGGATGTGAGACGCACAGGACTGGTTTTTTGTGGCGACACTTGTGGGAGGCCTATGTCCAGCAGTGGACATCTTTCGGCTGATAATGATGATGATGATGACCTTATTTTCTCTCTAAGAGTGTTCTTGGATTGAGTGGGTCACATTTACAGGATCCATGAGTACAGATGAGCCAGGATCATCACGAGGTTGGTACCTGAAGATGGACAAAAGCTAAAAACGTGACGATTTGTTGACGAACTGTTTTCTGACAGATTGACCAGAGTAGCTAGAAAAATGTAAGAGAGGCCTTTGCCCACTAGTAAAACAACACAGGCTAATTAAATAAAAATATATACATTTCTGCTTTCTTTTCAATAAGTCCAGCTTTTTGTGCCAGTGGAGTGGAAGGGAGTGTCAGACTCTTACTGACTAAAACCCATACGTGTTCCTCCTCATGCCCTTTGCGTTTCTGGGCCGCAGTTACTCTTTAGAACAAATTCCGCAAAATAACTCCAGCTTGAAGCTACATTAACGTCAGTCTGTCAAAACAGCATTCGTGAAACAGTTGGCGAGAACATCGTATTTTATGAAGCTATCCTAAAATTTTAAATTAAAAAAGTTGGGTTACTGAGAGAAACAATAGCTATAGCTTTTAATATTATGTGTGGCCTGTGGTCAGACAGTTTATTTTTATTTTTTAGTTTGGGTTTTTCATTGGAAGCTTGCCAGTGTTATTCTTAGCTCGTGTACAGTTACAATAAAACCTTTTTTTGATGTGTGGGCTAAAATAAATGGAAATAGGTACTTATGCGTTTTTCAGAATTTACGCGGTACGGCTTTTCATACAAATTTTCAAATCCTTATTCTTCAAAATGATGAATCGTTTTAACGAAACTTGGTATGCATACGCTAGATATCCAGGTCTAAATAGTTATCAGAAAACATTTTTGAAAAACATTTCAGAGGGAGAGAGAGAGCGATTTTAAGTTTTCTATAGAAAGTGAAAAATCAGTATATCCTTCCCTCTGAACTCTTTTTCAAAAATGTTTTCTGATAACTATTTAGACCTGGATATCTAGCATATGCGTACCAAGTTTCGTTAAAATCTGTTCATGCATTTAGAAGAATAAGGACTTGAAAGTTTGTATGAAATGACATACGGCGTACACGCTCTTAAATATGGGGGAATATAACGATCCCTAGAATCATCTTTTGAGACTAAATGAATGTCTCATGATCACTTCGGACTGTATTTTGGCGGTCACCTACATCTTGAAATCATTGGAAATCTTAGCAAAATTAAAGAACTCATAAAAATAAACTTTTAATATGAAATCAAATCTGAAATATGAAAAAAACTAGCAGTAGCAGTAGCAGCAGCTCCGTTTTTTGAGATTTCAAAGTAAGTTCCTGATTACAAGTTGCTCGTAATAATGAACACTTCATCATCAAATGGGCCGATTATAGCAAAACCCAAATGGGCACTTCACCATCAAATAGGGGGGTATTTGATGGTGAAGTGCCCATTTGGGTTTTGCTATAATCGCCACGCTTGGCAGGCGGGTTGGCGATCTCAGTGTAGCTGTAGCAATGTACCTACAGAGAATGAACACTCAAATATTTGAAAAGAAACTAAAAATATTTTGTTTTATTCTACAAGCGTAAATGCTTGTGGAATAGCAGAAATAGGTATAGTACCAAATTATGACAATAGATAAATAAATAAGTGCTTTCCATAGCCAATAGGCAAATATGCATCCGAATATCCGATCTCTAATCATGATTTCGTTGTGAGAGAGAGACGGAGCTATACAGGGCGAATAGTACTGCCCTTTTCTATACAGGGTGGTGTTCTTTATCTACTATACAATTGAGGAAATATGTATTTTATTTTATTTTATTTTATTTATTTGGGAAAACAAACAATTGTACAATATGTATTACAATAGAGTATGGTATAACATATGGGTAAATGTACAATCCAAAACGTTTCCACAGATTACTTGTGTACATTATTGATTACGTAGGTAAGTACAATTACACTTAAATAATAATAATAATAGGTACTATCTTAAACATTTAGAACATTGAACACAAACATTGAACAGTTAAAAGCAAAACAAAATCTAATCAGTACCTAAACGTCGCTCAAAACATCAATAATTTTTTTCTTGAAATTGTTTTGAGACAGAAAGAAGATATCCAAATGATAAAAGTGGTTATTATAAATTTTTACTAGTCGACGGAGTGGAGCTCGCTCACCAGCATTGGTTCGGCTAATAGTCGTTGCAAAAAGCGAGTAAGCACGTACCTCCTACATAAGAAATACTATTTATCAGTTCGATACTGTTAAACTTGTTATGAACCAATCCGTGAAGCATCATGGTTTGATGGTACTTATGCGTTTTTCAGAATTTACGCGGTACGGCTTTTCATACAAATTTTCAAATCCTTATTCTTCAAAATGATGAATCGTTTTAACGAAACTTGGTATGCATACGCTAGATATCCAGGTCTAAATAGTTATCAGAAAACATTTTTGAAAAACATTTCAGAGGGAGAGAGAGAGCGATTTTAAGTTTTCTATAGAAAGTGAAAAATCAGTATATCCTTCCCTCTGAACTCTTTTTCAAAAATGTTTTCTGATAACTATTTAGACCTGGATATCTAGCATATGCGTACCAAGTTTCGTTAAAATCTGTTCATGCATTTAGAAGAATAAGGACTTGAAAGTTTGTATGAAATGACATACGGCGTACACGCTCTTAAATATGGGGGAATATAACGATCCCTAGAATCATCTTTTGAGACTAAATGAATGTCTCATGATCACTTCGGACTGTATTTTGGCGGTCACCTACATCTTGAAATCATTGGAAATCTTAGCAAAATTAAAGAACTCATAAAAATAAACTTTTAATATGAAATCAAATCTGAAATATGAAAAAAACTAGCAGTAGCAGTAGCAGCAGCTCCGTTTTTTGAGATTTCAAAGTAAGTTCCTGATTACAAGTTGCTCGTAATAATGAACACTTCATCATCAAATGGGCCGATTATAGCAAAACCCAAATGGGCACTTCACCATCAAATAGGGGGGTATTTGATGGTGAAGTGCCCATTTGGGTTTTGCTATAATCGCCACGCTTGGCAGGCGGGTTGGCGATCTCAGTGTAGCTGTAGCAATGTACCTACAGAGAATGAACACTCAAATATTTGAAAAGAAACTAAAAATATTTTGTTTTATTCTACAAGCGTAAATGCTTGTGGAATAGCAGAAATAGGTATAGTACCAAATTATGACAATAGATAAATAAATAAGTGCTTTCCATAGCCAATAGGCAAATATGCATCCGAATATCCGATCTCTAATCATGATTTCGTTGTGAGAGAGAGACGGAGCTATACAGGGCGAATAGTACTGCCCTTTTCTATACAGGGTGGTGTTCTTTATCTACTATACAATTGAGGAAATATGTATTTTATTTTATTTTATTTTATTTATTTGGGAAAACAAACAATTGTACAATATGTATTACAATAGAGTATGGTATAACATATGGGTAAATGTACAATCCAAAACGTTTCCACAGATTACTTGTGTACATTATTGATTACGTAGGTAAGTACAATTACACTTAAATAATAATAATAATAGGTACTATCTTAAACATTTAGAACATTGAACACAAACATTGAACAGTTAAAAGCAAAACAAAATCTAATCAGTACCTAAACGTCGCTCAAAACATCAATAATTTTTTTCTTGAAATTGTTTTGAGACAGAAAGAAGATATCCAAATGATAAAAGTGGTTATTATAAATTTTTACTAGTCGACGGAGTGGAGCTCGCTCACCAGCATTGGTTCGGCTAATAGTCGTTGCAAAAAGCGAGTAAGCACGTACCTCCTACATAAGAAATACTATTTATCAGTTCGATACTGTTAAACTTGTTATGAACCAATCCGTGAAGCATCATGGTTTGAAGTAGTAGGCGTCTTGATTGCAAAGTGAGCAACTTAAACTTTGTATGTATAAAATAAAAAATAAATCGAAGAAAACGACTAAAAAGTTAAGAAAAACTCACTTTTCAAGTTGTCCAATGCATGTAGTGCTGTTTATTTTAGTTCAATCAAAGATTTGATGCCAGTGGCAGCATCAGACTGCTTGAAAAGTGATATGTTGAAAAATTTTAGCCGTTTTTAGCGGTCGGGTTTTGTGAATAAAGTCAATATTTATTTTTATTTTGATATTGTTTCTTAACTCTATAGCAGTAACAGGACACCACTCACAAATATGCACGTCTAAAACACCCTGTATAATGACAATGCAATGACACATCATACTAGAGGGCTGATATCTTTACAATCAATTCAATTATTCAAGAAACAAAGAAACAAGAAACATCCCTGATGCGCTGCAGTAGCGAGATAGCCCAACAGCACCCTGAACGCAATGGTTGTACTGCACGCGGAGGGCATTGTCGATTTTTGAGTATATCTAGCCCACAGGCTGCTCGTGTAAAATGCAGTGCAGTACGCTCTGAAAAGAGTAATCTTAACGCTTATCGAACAATGAGCAAACCTGCGAGCTAGCATGTTCGCTCTAACCGACAAGGCCCTCCGCGCCCGCTTAATGTCGTCATCGTCCCTGAGGTAAGCGGCCCTACCATGACGTGTTAACGCGTGAGTAGTTCGAGCGAGAAGGAGGGATGCCACCCTATATAGCTCCATCCCTCCTTCTCGCTCGAACTACTCACGCTTTAACACTTCATGGTAGGGCCGCAGGGGTAAGTGGCCAAGATACTTAAACTTGTATGTTACAAAATACCACGCAACAATCACTTGAAATTCAATCCATAGATATCAAAAACCTTTCGAAGTTCGATCATCAATATCACTATTTGTGAACTATTTTCAGTCTCGAAAAGGTTCGGAAACGGTTCGGTAATCATACGAAGTTACATACAGACTCCAATATTTGAGTTAGTCGGGATTGTGACCGGATGGATGGCTGTTTGGACAGGGTTACCCTTTGACAATGGTACGGATTACCGAGGGCATAGTTATGTAACTAGGTTTATTCTAGTTTGGAGCAAGTTCTTTTTCTCGTAACATACCAAATTCTCTACTAGAAGGGACTATTTACTCTGACAATCTATGACTTGCTGTGGTATTTTTCGATTATGTTGAGATGAAATGTGAGTAACTGCAATTTATAAAGTTTTCAGGATTCCGTACCCAAAGGGTAAAAATGGGACCTAAGACTTCACTGTCCGTCTGTCTGTCTGTCACCAAGCTGTATCTCATGAACCGTGATAGATAAACAGTTGAAATTTCCACAGATGATGTATTTCTATTGCCGCTATACCAACAAAATAACCCTAAAAACAGAATAAAATAAATATTTAAGTGAGACAAACGTGATTTTTTTGCCGTTTTTTTTATAGATAATGGTACGGAACTCTCCGTGAGCGAGTCTGACTCGCACTTGGCCAGTTTTTTATAATTGATAGGTTCAATCTCACCTAGCGAAAAAAGCAACTATGTTGTCGACTGTGGAACTTGTTTGCCTAGAAGTAACCTATTCACTATTGACCTAAATACAGGTTGTAGCTATCAGGAAACAGAATCTCCAGCAGGGAATCCCAAGTTCCAGTTATGCACAATTATAGTATTTCCAAAACGTTTTCTGTGTATGGGATTGGTAACCATCAAGTTGATCATGTTACTGTTGAAAGCTGAAATCTTCAGCCTAATTAGATACTCCAGTCCAGTAGGTAGTTAGATCTGGTACCTAATTAGGTTAGATCAGCTAATCTATTTGGCTAAACGTAGTTTTTTCTAAGACAACCAGAATTAACCGATTCACACTTTTCACAAACACTGTGAAACATATGTGTATGTACAGACAATGTCTGGTTACAGAGAAGTACTAATACTTTATGATATTGTACTGAATATTTTACTTTTGCTTTAGATATTAGGCAGTATGTTTGGTTTATACAACGTGTAACAGAATAAACGCAATACCCCATATGACCTCATTGTACTCATAAAATAAATTATGAACAATTTTTACAATAGGACCAACATCGAAATAGCGAAAAAAAAATTAGCTGTTCAGTACATTTTGTCGTTAACGCACAGAAATATATGGAGCAGTCAAATTTTTTTCACGATGTCAGTGTTTATTCTGAGCTTAAACCGACCTATGTTCTGTAAATCCAAAAATCTATTTTCAATGTACCCTGGCACCATTTACAATATTTTGATCGTAGTAACCCTTTCGACTGATATTAATGCAGACCACAAAATGAATAGGAAAATCGAACACCAATATTAGGACCCCCAGATATAAATTCTCCCTATATATTTATGAGGACACCTGACTATTCCCCAGTGTGTCTGACAAATGGCCTGAAGGATAAAAAGGCTTTCTTTCGACTAGGGTTGTAACGGACCTCCACTTCCGCCTCTGTAAGTTTGAATATTTGAACATACACTCGTACATTGTGCTCGTACATGACAAAGATCAAATTATTTACAATTACTGTCTTTTAAATATCAACGACGCTTCGGTCAGTTACTTAAGTTGGTGGTGATAATAATGATGAATGGATCGAAATTACATTTATTATATTATTTATCGAATTATCAATTCAAATTTTAGGGAGTCTCGATTTTCCGTGCAGTGACATGAAAAAATTTAAAAGTACTGCACCTGGCGACGCGTCCATGAAAATCGGAAATTATCCCAAGAATAATGTCCTATACCAGAAATTTTATCGACATTCATTCAACTGATCATGCGAGTAAACAACCATTGCTTTCATATTTATTATTATTAGGAGATAGCAGTATGCAACATGTCGACATAATATGTCAAATAATAAGTTATCAAAAATAAATATATTATATTTATTTTTGAAAACTTGTGTTTAATATTCGGGGGTCAAGCTCTATACATCCAAATTCTTCACCGCTATGTGGCTACATCCTTACTTCCGATGTTCCCTGGTCGTGTGACCTGTGTTTTTTTAAGGTAGAAACGTAATTTGTTGGCGATCTAGCGATTGTGTTTGAGATGACAAAAGGTTTAAGGGAGGGTAAGATTTAGGACTTGCTCGATGTTTTTGTGAATCTGTGAAGACCCAGGAATGTACAATTGATTTTATCGTTTCAATCGCATAAGCGTTAATCGCACATCCATTTGTCGAGCTCACGTAGTACACTCCGCTTTGTCAGGTATTCCACGGGTGTGTTGTGAATCCACTCGGGCCCAACATGTGAAAATTCCCTAATATAAAGTAAATCTTATGTATATGTAAATAAACATTAAATTCGCGATTAATTCGCGACACACCGGTGTGTCGCCGGGGCCGGACAGGTTAAAAGTCAGCAAGTTGTAGTACTTCTTCATATCTTATCCGTGAATTACTCGTCATTTCAAAATACCTTGAAATTTTCTATTACTCTTTGATCGGTTCAAGTTATTTTTCCAAAAGCCAATAATTTGATAGCAGATTGTGTATATGCGGGGATTAAAGGTGGAGTAAGGCAGTGACGAGTGGCTGGAATAAGTATGCCGGCGACGAATTAGTTGCCATCGCGGGTAGAACCTAAATGAAACTGGCACAGGAATGTGGGGATTGGCTTAGTGATAGAGAGGCCTATGGTCAGCGCTGGGCAAAGTCTGGCTGTAGATGATGATGAAGAAGATGATGACTTTGCCAAAGAAATGTCTTATACGTAACTGCCAATCAAGATTGAGGTAAAAAGTTACCAACAAGAAGTGAAGGTCCCTTGTTTATTATATCTATGGAAGGTTCTCAAACTAAGTGATAAGAGGACAAAAGAAGATTCCATTATAAGCAGTGCGTACAAAGCCTCAGGTGTTCAAGTTATTTATGTAGGAGTTTGAGTGCCTAGGCAATTTGGACGAGCACTCACTCTGACCGTTAGTGAAACGACGGTAGGCACAGAATTAATGCGTGTTACGTTCTTTTAGACGACTTGAAGCGACCACTTGTTGACGGTAGTCCAAGGTATAGGACTTAGCGATTTCAGGAAGTTATACGTCTTCGTAATTACTAAAGATGGATGGAATGTGTGAGGAATGATATGAGAGAAAAGGAAGTACAGTGTACAATGACGCAAAGCAAGGGAATTTAGCCCACAGTAGGTAGCACTTCCATTTGGAAGTGCTACTTACTGTGGTCCTAAGTAAGACGGAAGAAGATGATGAATGCAAATACTTATGTTTGACCTCATTGCCAAAGCAGTTACGCCTCTGGAAAGGAATTTTGCTAGATCATTATCAATTCCATCTAGCTTTAATTTTACACTCACAAGTCACAATCGCCATAGGATTTCAATTGAAAAATTTCAAATAATAATATTTGGAGTCAGAATTGATTTCGGAACAATATTTATTTATTTTATTTTATTTATATTAGGAAAACTTAGAGCTAAACAGATAGGTACAGTAAGTAATAGTTTAAATAAAATAATTTGATACAATAGTTTTAACAATATCAAAATATCTGCTCGGTGACTCTGCAAATACTAGGTACGCTAACAAAATGTGTAATTAAGAGGGCGCCGAGCGTACAGTGGCGCCCTCATCGTTTGTTTAGTTATTTCTTTTATTTTAGAATTAAAATGCAGAAAATAAGCACGTCCGAAGTTTCGGTCTTAGTGTCGGGCGTTTTCTACTCCGTTTCACCTACGGACTTACGATTAGTCCCAAACCCGAACATCTGTCAAATCGTGTTGTCATTTATTCTTAGTTCGGGTTCGGGACTAATCGTAAGTCCGTAGGTGATACGGAGTAGAAAACGGCCGACACTAAGGCCGAATCTACGCACTTCGGGTCTTATGCTTATGTTCTGCATTTTCATTCTAAAATAAAAGACGAAAAGAGGGAAAAGGGCGCCACTGTGAGCTCGGCGCCCTCTTAATAAACTCATACTTATTTCTTTTCAAAATAATCCATTAAGAATAATTGTTTCAACTGAAATAAACTTACCACTTAGTTCGAAGAGCCTTCCTCAGCTTATAACTTGGACCCCAATCCAGGTGTAACAGCTGTAATGGCTGCCATCGTTCACTGTAACGTCCTCTACATTCGATACTCTTTTACTGCCACTGCCCAATGAAGGCCCTTTGTTCAGCTACATCCTGGTTTTGCTTCTATTCTGGGTAGTTTGGATTTATTGCGCCTAACGACTGAGGCTCGTTTTACTGCAACCGGTAAAAGTTATAGACGTAAACATTTTATTACAAAAAAATTATGTTCATACAAAACTGTGATCAGAATGACAGTTTTCAACTTTTCTATGATCAAGTCCGACACTACTAGTAAGTCCCATCACTTCCCGTGGGTGTCGTAAGAGGCGACTAAGGTACTCACCAGAGAATGGGCAGCAGCATTCTTTGTAGGTACATTGCTACAGCTACACTGCGATCACCAACCCGCCTGCCAAGCGTGGCGATTATGGCAACTCCCCCACCATTTGGTGGAGGCCTATATCCAACAGTGGACGTCCATCGGCTGATATGATGATGATGATGATGATGAATGCAGTTAAGAGATCTACCCGTACACGTTAACTTGGCACCTGGCTCGAAACTAGACCCTTCCCCTTATTCCCCGCGCGGCGCCCCGCTGTCACCTTGCAGTAGCGTTAGCATCATAGACATTATTTTATGAGATAGACTGGCAACTGACGTTTTCGATTTTTGTTCACGATCAGTGCCCTCTGAACACCGACATACGTATAACGAGTTGTCCCTATAGGCTCCCTTGACCAACCTATGCTTGCCTTTATCCTATAGTGGACGTCTTAAGCTAACATGAAGTGAGTTGTCAAACCATACAAACAAGATGGAATGACAGTTTACTTAATGATCACTCCACCTAAGTGTACACGGTGAGACGTTGGCAGAATAGACCAGCTGGTTTGAAAACCTCTCTCTTCTATTCACTTGAATTAGGTACTAAGACTCCGCCGTCCGTCTGTCTGTCTGTCACCAGGCTATATCTCATGAATCGTGATAGCTAGCCAGTTGAATTTTTTACAGATGATGTATTTCTGTTGCTGCTATAACAACAAATACTAAAAACAGAATAAAATAAATATTTAAGTGGGGTTCCCATATAACAAACGTGATGTTTTTGCCGGTTCTTTATAGAAAATGGTACGGAACCCTCCGTGCCGATCCGACTGGAACTTGGCTGGTTTTAATGATGACGTTGTGAAAATGGTTTCTGATAAGTTTTTAGACCTATATTGTTTCCTGCTTATGCGTAGGAAGTTTCATTAAAATCGGTTCATTCATTTCGAAAAATAATGACTTGAAAGTTTGTATGAAATGCCCGTATGGCGTAAACGGTATTCAAAGAGCAAACAGTATGATAATGACCCAGTCTACAGGCAAATCTCACACTTACTTTTCAAAACATTCTTTTTCGCGGAAGCAAGTTGGTGCAGTAATTTTCCGTTACAATATTCTATTAAACTTCCCTAATCTTCGCAAGCAAACAGTTGTTCTTCGTTGCTCACTTCCGTTAACTTTCATAATTTATTTTTAATGAAAAAAGTGCGTTGCCGCGAATTTTTTGAACAAAGTTTTCGGTGTTTACCTTTCGTTGAGAATGGAAAATTTTCTGTTATAAATATTTTTTCCTGGATTTATGAATTGAATACAACAATTTATGAGTTGTTGTTATGTTTTACTGCTTCCTTAAGAATATTTTTGAAAGAAAAAGAGTTAATTTGCGCCAAGCTTGACGCATACGCACGTCGCACGCATTACCTACGCATTTTTCGTAAATTAATAATTATTTTTTCTCGCAGTTTAACTGCCTTGGCCAATCCCATGGAATAAAAGTAACGTATGACACTGAAAAAACATTAAAAAAACCGAGTTGAGAAACTCCTCCTTTTTTTAAAGCCGGTAAAAAATAGGTTTTAATTAAACATTGTTAAAGTGGTGATCATGTCGTTTTAGTAGACGAAACATAATCAGTAAAGCTGAAAGAGGTCCACTGCTGGACACATGCATCGCCACATGGACAGGGGCTCGAGTCTGCTATTGCAATCGTGTCTCAATGACCGGTCAATGATCGAATATTTGACAACTTTGACAGTTTTTGTATGGGAAATGTGTCATAAGTTTGACGTTATACGTCAAAAATCGATCATTGACCGGTCATTGAGACACGATTGCAATAGCAGACTCGACCCCCTGGTCCTGCGTGACCTTCACAAGGACATAAACATTACCAAAGCTATTAAAAAAACACTCTTTTTTCACATTTTCCAGTACCTAAGCATATTTTTGTACACTTCTCATACTATGGCAAACATTTTGTCTCATAACTTATTCACTTTAGATTTCAGCTTTAAAATCCAAATTATTGGCAGCGTGTAAACCATGACTGGTTAGCTAAAAGCTTTTAACACTCCATGCGGGTTCCCATCCATTAGACCCGACTTAGTTAGGATTGGGTTACACTGACTTGGCTTTACTAATATCTACTGAAAATTAATTTATGAGATGGTTTGAAGTTTGCTTTAGTCGTGCTAAATTTAGATGAAATTAGTACTTACTACTCTTGAATGTTTTTAGTAAAGAAAGCGTATTAATTAATTTAAATCCGGCAGCATTTGATTTTGAATAGAATAGAGTAGAAAACATTTATTCGACACAGAAACAACACAACAATCAACAAGAAACAGCAACAAACAGAGAAGAATTTTAGGTACACAATGATGCACACAATATGCCCGAACGATATGTCCATACTGATATTCGTGTGAAATTCTGAAATTATCCCACGCAAACTTACTGCGGGACTTACAATATTATGTATCTCAATTCAAACCTACCTGAGTTCTATATGTCGTCCTATGTGTGATTTTATTAAATGTACAAACAGTAAAAAATACAGGCTATCACATTTATTACAATAGGATAGTCCTCAGAAAGCAGGATACGACAAGTCATCTTCGAACAGCATACATTATGTCTAAAAATAACCCATCTAATTATCCAAGCAATTTATATCGCAAATACTAACTACTTGCCACACTTTATTTTAAGAATAAAAATCATCAAATGACTCCTTCCGCTCTGGACGGAGGCCATCCGTGTTCTTCCAAATGCCCTTTGCGTTCCAGAGCCGTGGTGATACTTTCGAAAAAATTCCGTAACACCTACCTGCCGGTCGATTCTGTCAACATCTCACGGTGTTCACCTAGGCGGAGTGAACGACAATAGAGCTGTCATTCCATCTTATTTGTATGGTTTGACAACTCACCTGTCGTGCGCCCCGCCCGGGTGTTCACTTCGACATGTTTACAGAATCGCACTGCTGTCCCCTTACTAAGACGTCTTATTGCCACCATGAATTCGTTGTGAATAAAAAAGAATGACTTTGTCAAAAAACCCGACCGCTAAAAGCAGTCTGATGCAGTTCAATTATTGATCTGAGGCCACAAATTGTATCAGACTGCCTGAAAAGCGACTTGTTTGGAACTTTTTAGTCGTTTTTAGCGGCCGGGTTTTTGACAGTATTTTTTTTCATTTGCGGGCGCCATATTGATAATTTATATAGCCTATGTCACTACCACAATTCTGACGAATTCAACGACACCTCATATTATTATGTCAAAATCCGTCCAGCCGTATGGACTGTTAGTAGGGCAGAAATGGACATATTTAATGTACATACATGTATACGCTTGAAAAACATTACGCTCCTTCTGACGCAGTCGGGTAAAAATAAAAAGTGCTTTTCGTCCTGTATAACTCTGTCTCTCTTACAACGGAATCTTGATTGCTATATTGACCCCCAAACAAAAAGGCCTACGTTAGCAACAAACTTTGAACTGATCCTTCAAAACTTAGTAAAAATAACACTGTAAAAGTAACTTTGATTCAAAATTAATTAAATAAAACTTAGCAAGTAACCGTAATACAAGAATAATGAACAAAAGCCTTAAATAAAATCAAACTTAGTTCATCTCACCTAAAGTTGAGAATTAAACTTTTTGGAAGCAATCAATTACGTCCATTAGCTGGGCCCTTAAGGTTAGGATACACTGGTGAGACTTTACTAGACCTAGGTATTTGCAAATAGTGAATTACTAGCTTTTGCCCGCGGATGTCCTTCTCCATATCCCAGGCTATATATCTGCCAAATTTTCATGACGATCCGTTGAGCCGTTTTAGCGTGAAAGCGTAACAGACAGACAGACAGACAGACGGAGTTACTTTCACATTTATAATGTTAAAAAATACATATATAAGGTGCTATAAAATTATCTGCCAACCTCTTGAGGGGTCATTGTACTCATAATTATGAACAACTTTTACTACGGGACCCAACCTGAAATCGCGAAAAAAAAATCAGCTGGTCCCTACAGTTTGACGAGTTAGACGAAAATAAATGTAGGGACCAGCTGATTTTTTTTTCGCGATTTCAGGTTTGATCCTATAGTAAAAGTTGTTCATAATAATGGGTACAATGACGCCTCAGGAGGTTGGCAGATATTTTTATAGCACCTTATATAATTATTATTATTAATCTGGAATGTTGCACATTGGGTCCGCTTTCCTAGTGATTGATTTAAAGTATCGCAGTTTATTGTCATTTAGCATTTTTTATTCGGGTAATCTTTTTTAAGCCACAACTTGACTGGTAGAGAACGCAGTATGTCCACCTATGTACTCAAAAATAAATAAAACGAAAGAGAATTTAGAGGAACATTGATGGATTTTATTCAGTAACAGACTAAAACTCCCTCCAGCTCCGCCCAGAGCGAAAGGAGTCATTTGATGATTTCCCATCCTTAAATAAAGGGATACATCATCTACATTTGTTCGTTTAAAAAATTTTGTTCCTGAGTTAACTTTGACTGATATAATCGGGAGGTGGATTAATTTGGTATTTAGCGGTTCGCAGGCAGCAATGCATCTTAATATTTAACGTAACCTGGATCTATTTCGATGGCACAAACCATTCTAGCATCGTCTAAGTTTCTTACAGCGTGCGCTACGTAGCAGAAACACCAAATATTTAATCCGCTTGGTTAATGATTAATGGGTGTACTAGTTCCGACAGTATAATCTACGCTTTACTTTAAACGGTACAAGACCTCCAAGTTTTAATTAAAATACAGAGAGAGAATTTGTTAATTAATCTTAATTATATTAGGTATTAAACTGTACGAGAATAATTTTTCAACGTTTCGAAACTGTGAAAGGTTTTCCGGAGGCTTGGAAATTTGATTAAATTGCTATAATATTGTGTTAACGATAAATTGTTCATTTCAAGTTTTATTAGGTTTTATTTGATAATTAAATGAACATTTCTACGGGTGGTAATTAGTACTTGAAAATAAATGTTCTGAGCATTAAAAGGTTTATACAAGTAACCTTATAAGCTCGCATTGTGATGTTTCATGACAAGTGATCGGAAAAAGGTGAGTTAATTTACACCTAAACTTCATCGATCACTGTTTATGACATGGCTGTAACATGATATTATACACCAGGCATACAGGTGCGAGGTGGTGCGAGGCAATAGTGAAACAACTATACAAACCTACAGATAGACCAGTTTTTTCAAAGGGCATTGACTCTTCGTACCCGCCTGTATACCTACGAACTTTCATTCAAATGTTTTATTATTTTTTAGTATCGATCCACTTTACCTAAATTTAGTAAAAAGCACCACTGTTAAAATCCGTTTCAACTCTCGATCCCAGTACATTTCGATACTACATTCGACCATTCAGTCGGATTCAATCTGATAAGTACGTACAGGCACAGTGCACCTAGACACCCAGGACACAAGATAGAGAAGGGAACAGAAGGTCAAATCAATACAGCGAGCCAAAACGCACGCATACATAGGCCCATATTCCAAGACGTAAACTCCAACTAGAACCGTTTTCTTTTGATGCATACAGCTCTGGCTAAACAACGGTCGTTTATTGTCAAAAAGAAAAAAATGTATGGGATTGACAAACGTTACCGTCTCGTAATCAACAGCATTCTCTGTTTTTGGAAAATCATCAAATGTCTTCTTCCGCTCTGAGTGGAGCGGAAGGGAGTGTCAGACCCTTACTGACTAAAACCCATCCGTGTTCCTCCTTATGCTCTTTGCGTTCCAGGGCCGCGGTGACTCTTTTGAACAAATTCCGCAACCCTGGCAGGCTCTGGCCCTAACAGGCTCCGTCTATTTTGCTGACATCTCTTTGAGGCGCGCGTAGAACACAACACACCGTCGCCGTCGACCCGGGTCTGGTTATGATCGGACAGCGAGCCATACAACAACGTTTGCCTCTCCCTCAGGCGGCCCGCCTCCTCCTTCATTAGCATTACTGCTTCGCAGAAGGAGGAGACGGCTTCCTATGCCTCCTCGCTCGGGACCATTAAGTGAACCAGGGCCGGTAAACATATTCCTTTACATTTGTCATTTCGGAATTCGCTAACGCTAATAGAATGACACAGTGCCTAGACTTTAAAACGTCAGGCCTTAAATTGTGACGAATTAGGTTCTCATGGTACGTGATGCGAACAATTTCGTAACAAAAGACATAAGTAATCAAAGTAATGAACGATGGACTGTCTGAAATTTATGATATGGCTATAAAGAGAATAAGCATTGGTATGACAACTAATAGAGAAGAATGGAAGAAGACATTTTGCACTGACTGACCTTCTAATCCCGTCTTTTAGTGTTAGGTTCCAAACACGACGATGTGAGATGTACACATAGGACTTGTACTAACAATAGCAGTAAACGACTCGGCGTCGCACATCGTGTCGAGTTCCACGCGACCAGAGCTGGGCTGGAACTTTGACAGGGATGCTCAACATTTACGTTGGTTTTAGTCCAGTAAAGATTGTGATTGACGATAGAAAAGGGAATAAGAGTTGCTGTTTATGTTCAGCAGATACACTTTTAAAAGCAGTGGCCGAAGTTTTACAATAAAAGATTAAAGTGTATCAAGAAAATACTACGAGTGTAGTATTTTTTTATATTAATGCAGTCTTCTTAAACATTCTTAAGCCATAAAATATTGCGGTTTTTCGAAATAGTTGCCGCAGCCCTGGAAAGCAAAAGGGCACTACGAGGAGCACGGATGGGTTTTGACACTCCCTCCGGCTCCACCCAGAGCAGCAGGAGTCAGTTGATGATTTCCCATCCATAAAAAGCCATTAAATATACCTAAATAAACATATAAAAGTGGGTTAGTGTGTGATAGTATTTATATTATCGTAGGTGTGCTACCAACCTCTCTTAGCTGTTAGGCTTCATATTTCACCAATCAACCAATTTTTACTTGTCATGTGCCAAACACATGACGATAGTTTTATAAGTCGTTATTTTTTAAACAAAGCCAAAAAAAATATAACATAATTTTTGCCATTTGCTTACTAGCATCACCCTTGCATACCCGGTACCCCTTAAATATCTATATTACGTATGCCACAACTTTTGTGTATGTTCAGCCAGGCGAACCTGTCGCTATTACAATCGAGCATTTTTTTTTTATTTATCATCAAAATCAAGTCTGGTTTTAGTACTTAGTAGTAATCAAGTCTAAAAATTTCAGAGTTTTTTTTTAAATCATTTCACCATACTATTCCCCACCTCTGCAAGTTCTGCAACTCCCAAAAGCCAGAATCAACTTACAGTGGCGACCACCACTACTAGACAAGTCCAAGAGATATGATTCAACTGAATTAGATCCCGCAACGAAATTAATAAAAAAAAATCCACTTTGCATAACATACAATCAGAGATTTTTACTTAATTACGCATGACCCTCATACAGTGTTTAACCAAATGTTGAGCACTGCTACCTTACACCATTTCACCAATACCATTTTGATGTAACTTTGGATGCAGTAAATTGAAAAATACTTTACCTTTGATTAGTTTCTGACACTAGAAACCCTGGTTTTGTTTGTTTGTTTTTCTGGGAATTTGGTTCATTTCGTGTGGCCCATCAGTTTGATTGATCCAGGGATCAATCAAACTGATGGGCCACGCAAAATGAACTAAATTGTTCTTGCATTTATTGGCATGCACTGACAAACTGTACCATATAACTGATCCATCGACCACCAAAGCAAGCTAGGCACTATTTTTGGAAGAAATTGGTAGGTATTTCTTTAGACTGGGTAATTTTTGTGAAGTGTGCGAGACCTCAGACGAGATCTTTCACAATAAGCTATAAGTACTACTTTTTTCTGGACCAGCCTATTCACACTATTTCCAGACACCAAAGCCAGAATCAACAGTGACCACCACTAGAGAAGCACCGGGTCTCGACAAGTTCCAGAGAAACGATTCTTGAACTGTTTTGGAACCCTTGAACTTTTCAGAAAAATAAACCAAAACTGCTCTTTTATAAAAAAATAAGTAGCCAATTAAAATGTTATACCTAAGATGTAGATATTAAATGAGGTAAAATATTAATAGAATATTATCCTCGATCCAAAAGTAAAAGCACAATTATTTAATAGCGAATCATTTCTGCTAATTAACTTCGGGTATAAAATTATGGGCTAAGCGTTATTAAATATAAAGGTTGTTACACATGTTCAGATTTTATCATTATTATTATCATGTTTTTCTTTTTCCTGATGTAAGTTGTTTTAGTACTTTAAGTAGTAGTAGTTACTTTAATTTTTCAGTTTCGTTATAATTTATTTCCTACATGCTTCTCATCTGCCTAGCCTTTTCCCAACTATATTAGGGTCGGTTTGCAGTCAAACCAGATTCAGCTGAATATCATTATTTTACATGGAGCGGCTGCCTACTGGACCTTCACAACACATTAACTGGATAACACGGTACTTCTTGGCAAGACTGGAGTCAGATTTTCTATCTTCTGACTGGATTTGTAACGACTGCCATAGATCTCCAAATGACAGCCGGGACTAATGGCTTAACGTGCTTTTCGAAGCACGGAGGAAACTCGGTATGTTAAGATAGTCACCCATTCACAGACCAACCTTGGCAAGCGTTGCTTAACCTTAAAGATCGACCCGTGTGGCTGTGTTGGATATTGTCAAATCTCAATCAACTAATTGCATGTAAAAACTGTAAATTCAATAATAGCAATTTAACTATTCGTATATTCACCAATGCATCCAACCGTTCGTACGACGTACCACGCGCTCCATCGGTCGTTGCGTTAAGTCGCTCGATCAGTCGCCGAGTCGCTGAAGCGTTTGTCGATCGTGTGCACTGGCCCTTAAGACCCGGGTATTGAATTGGCTACTCCGAGTTTCAAATAACGTAACAGGAAATAGAAAATGGCTCATATTTAGCAAATAACTTTTGCAGTATGAAATTGCTTTGATATTTGAAAAGGCCATTTTCTGTGATGTTTACAGTTTGTTAATTTGAAGTCGGCAATCAAATAACATGAACACTTAGATCAAAAGCATATCAACCCAAGTACAGAATCAATCACAATGCTCTTACAGTTTACGGTCAAAGTCAAAAAAATATTTTCAATTAAATTTTAAAGGCACTTTTGAAAGTCAACATTTACCTACATACAGACAGTTAAAAAAAAAAAAAATGACCCTAGCACAAATTACACCAGTTACGATTTATCAGAAACATTAAAATATAACGAAGAATTATAAGGTTTAAAATCGAGACCTACCAGAATACCTCCCTAACCTAAAATGAAGCTAGCGACTGCTAGCGACCAAATACCGTCAAGGGAGAAGAAATATTTATAATTACACAAACGAACTCAAAATAGAAAGTTTCCATTTCAACATTCACCGAACCGTAAACACTATTAAATCCTAAAAATACATAAATTTTCAACCATGAACATTTCGAGCAGTACAAGCCACCGTAAATTCAACCATTTTACGAGCAAAACCAGGGAAATATGTCAAGCAACCATTAAAAACGAAGCGGTTATTGTGTGACCGTAGCCAGCCACTGAGGTACTCGTTAAACTCTCCAGTTTTCCTTTAACATTATTATTTGATGTTACACCGAAATGAGAAGTTAACCGACCTAATACCGTGGTATCGTGGTATAAAGACATGTCGATAAGGAAAGTTTATTTATTTTGCTATCGGTATTTTATGCTTGGCAACGGTTTTTTGTCCACTTATGGTAAAATTATGGAGTTAGTTTTATGTAGCATTATTATGAGATACAATTTACAATTTTTAAACACGAATCTTCCTCGTTTTAAAAGTTCCATAATCCGTACCCAATGAGTAAAAACGGGACCCTATTACTAAGTGTACGGTGTCCGTCTGTCTGTCACCAGGCTGTATATCATGAACCACCGTGACAGCTAGACAGTTGAAAATGTCACAGATGATGTATTTCTGTTGCCGCTATAACAACAAATACTAAAAACAGAATAAAATAAATATTTAAGTGGGGTCCCATACAACAAACGTGATTTTTTTTTACGTTTTTTTATAATGGCACGGAACACTTACGGCCGCTTTCTATAACATATCTCAATCCCAATCTTGATCCCGATCCTTGTCTGTAACCAATCAACGGCCGAGTTTGTGTCCTTCACCACACAATACTCACCTTTGATTGGTTACAGACAAGGATCGGGATCAAGATTGGGATTGAGATATGTTATAGAAAGCGGCCGTTAGTGCGCAAGTTCGACTCGCACTTGGCCGGTTTTTTATTTACTCTTGCTTTGAGTCAAACTTATACCAAACTCTGTAAAGTGGTTTAGAAGAAGTTAACAGCTAAACAAACAGAGACGGTTGCGTACTATTTAGAGAAGAGATACAGAAGAGCAGAGATGGCTAAAACTGTAATGAAGTGGCATAAACATAGAGAACATTTTAAGATCAAGTAATAAAATTTCAGCGCCCGTAACTTCAATAGTGTGCACGCTTCAACTATTATAACTATAGCGAAACAACATTGCTTGGCCTGAGAAATTAGTACCTATTACCCCGGGCGGCGGTAGCACTGTTCTCAGTTCCAAAAATTAAATAAGAGTGTTCTTAATAGTTAATAGAGAACATTTTCGAAAAAGAGTTTATGGGGAAAGATACAGTGATTTTTTACTTTCTATAGAAAACTTAAAATCGCACTCTCTCCCTCTAAAGTTTTTTTCGAAAGTATTCTCTACCAACTATTTCAACCTGGATATCTAGCCTGCATACGAAGTTTCATTAAAATCGGTTCATTCATTTCGAAAAATAAGGACTTGAAAGTTTGTATGAAATGCCGTAGGGCGTAAACCATGCGTAAACGCTCATAAGTACAAAATATTTCTTCCTCCTTTGCCATCAGTCAGTACATTCCTTCTTTTCCATAGAGCGGGCACACGATATTGTGCAGTGTCATTGTCGAATTTATCAAAACATTCCTGTGGCCAGTAAAGCCGGTTCAGTAAACACTACGTGAATACAGCATTTCTGTTTGTGAAACTTACTTCGGTATCGAAACCAGGTCCATTTCAAAAACGTCAAAGGTAACATTTCTAACCGAAATTAGTTTCGATCCGTTTTGAAGCCGGGTTCAATAACTGCATTAGAATCCGAACCGAATCCGAACACTGTACAGGCTGGACTGAACGCAACCGCTCTGCGGTAGGTAGCATATCGTAACTAAGTTAGAACCTCGGGCCGAAACTATTACGCTGTGGGGATTTGTAGCAAATCCAGCTGCCTCGTCAAATTTTAGGTGCACTTAGATTTGATCATACCTACAGGTTATATTTTGAGTGGGTTTTTGAATCGAGTGTGTTGAGTTAAGAACCCTTAATTGATGGGGAGTTTGTTGCGCCACTTCTTCTTCCCAGCTGAAACACTAGGAAGTGGTGACGGGCGGGCGTTTTTGGGGGACTGTCTTTTGTAGAACTTTGACGTTCAAAAAGTGCTGGCACTCAGCCTAATTTGAATAAATGACTTTTGACTTTGACTTTAAGGGACATGACAGGTGTTCAGACTAAAGAAGATTTTACGAAATACGCAATTCAGAAACAAACGCTTCATAATTTTATGAATAACAATCTTTACTTATCTAGACATAATTTGTTATTCAATCCGTTCTGTCTCGTTGCCTGGGCAGCCCCAAATCTCAGGTATTCTTTTCCCGAGCTGGTTTGAGCATCGCAAGTTGAGACGAGCAAGATAGACATATCGATGAGTTTTCGATCGAGATTCAGGGAGATCGGTAGATCACCCTTCATTGGCGTCTTCATGGACCCAGTAGCTATTCCAGGCATTTTTGGTGTTGCAATCGATCTCCTCCTTTTTGTTTTCGAAACTGTTAAATATGAATACGAAAATTAGTTGGTTTGTTTATCACGCTTTCACTCCTAAATCACTAAACCAAATTTGATGGGTTTGGATACACATATAGATAGGGATCCTGAAGACGGTAATAGACAGAACTGGAACGGCTATGGACAAAAGCTAGTTGTAAATAATTTGATACAAATTTGTCCAAAACCTGCAGACAGAACTAAATTTAATTCTCTTCTGCGAACTCAACTTGCTTTGTATTCTCTCTCGTATTTTCAATAACAGTTAATAAGTTACAGGAATCCGACATAAAAGTAGTATAAAACTGAACATCAAAGCAGCTATGACATAATGGAATGTAATATTCTTTGTCTCTTGTAAGTAACAAAGTCACACATCAGTTTTGTGTCGTATAAAGCTCGTTCTCCAGTTCTAAACAAAATATAAAAGATTTAAAAGCTCGTTACAGTATGCGCTTTCTACAAAGATTGTAAAATATGGATATGGCATGTTTTTAAAAAACATTTGTAAACTCCATGTCATCATCATTATCATAACAGCCGAAAGACATCCACTGCTGGACGTAGGCATCCCCCAAAAGGTTTGCCATAATAGCCACGCTTGGCAGGCGGGTTGGGGATTGCATTTTAGCTGTAGCAACGTAGATGGCGTATTGAGTTCAGTGTTGCAATTATTTAATTTCACCCTCTCAAGTTCTTTTTAATCACGCTAACATAATTTTTAATAAACATAAATAATTGTTGTTGCCAACTTACACTTTTGAATTTTAGTTATAAGCGCAATGCTTTATTGTGTGATTTTTTTTTTTTTTTTTTTTTTCAAACGTTGCCCCACACTAGGAATTTCTCCTGTATCGTGGGTGCGTTTACAAACATATAAAGTCACATACACAAACAGCCAGACCCGGAACAACTATCTGTAGGCCATGCAAATATTTGTTCCGTGCGGGAATCGAACCCGCGACACGCAGCGCAGCAGCCGATCGCTCAACCACTGCGCCAACCGTGTCGTCAACAGATAGATATGATAACACTATGTATTTATAACCACAAATTTGTACATGTGGTGTTAGCCTTTAATTAATTGTTACACTTATAAATGAAGGTACCTATATTATAATTGTTAACGTACTGTGTAAACAATGGTTGGTTAGCCAAATAAATAAAAATAATAATTTCAGAAGAATGATATGTGCACCCAGTCAGTAAATCCACCTCTTATGTTTGCGTGACTTCACTAGTAACCAATAAAATATGAGTAGATATCATAAGTATAATAATAATAGGTATAAGGTATAGATATAAATCTTGCAAGCTGCCTCAAAAAAAAGCTGGCTTAGCTCACAGAAGTAGGTATAATGTAGGTATAGACATAATAGGTCTACGGTGAGGAGGAACTCTACTTAGTACTAGGATAACATGAGTTATGAACGGTTATTTTTCTCATATCTCCAATTCTTGATTCCCTGCCTTTTCACAGCGTTGCTTTGGAACGAAATGAGAGTTGTTCCCTTAGGAATGTCTCTGTGTTGCGAGCCCTATTGCTCAGCTTAGACAGTTAGACTAGACATGTTGAATGGCACACTCGTGCTGACTAGAATGAATGGGAATTTATAGTGAAGTTTTTAGTTGCTAATGACTGCGTCAGTTACGAGAGCTCGTTGTACTGAATTTTAGGGAGAAGACCAGTTCTCGTACTTAAAAAACTACTAATTCAAACATAATCATCTGCCTAGCCTTTTCCCAACTATATTGCGGTCGGCTTCCAGTCAAACCGGATTCAGCTGAATACGTGATAATTTTACGTGGAGCGGCTGCCTACCAGACCTCCACAACTCATTAACTGGGTGGCACGGTACTTCTAGGCAAGACTGGAGTCAGATTTTCTAGCTTCTGACAATCCTTAACGACTGCCAAAGATCTACAATTGACAGTCGGGACCAACGTGCTTTCTGAGGCACGAAGGAATCTCGGTATGTGTAGATGGTCACCCATCCATAGACCGACCCTGGCAAGCGTTGGTTCTCCTTGAAGGTCTACGTACCTACTAATTTCAACAACTTTCTTTCAATCTTGAGTTCAGAAACTTGTCAAAATATAGTAAAATGAATGTAGTTTAAATTAATAATAAAGGTGTTTTGGACAGTTAACGACTAGCGACTGTGAAACAAATCCGTTTTAAAATACGGGAATTTCCCTCAGAACAAGGCTTATGTTTCAATATCAATCATAATCCAGCTTTAGACTGCTGGACAATAGGTATCCTGAGGCCCTAGACAATGTGCTATTCGATTAGCGAATGCGACTGTCGAAATGCCAAAATGTAGGAATTTGATCACGTGACATTTCGATAGCATCTGTCAATCCCATACATTTTTGACGTATTGACAATCGCCTTCGCCACGCTACCGCTGACAGAATGTCACTTGTCTAGAGCCCCTGGTGTCCTTAAGGTTATACAGCTATCGAGGCCAGCCGCAGCGAAGGTGGTGTATCGATCTCGATTCACGACTTCACGTCAAACTTGGTCAAAGATCGCACAAAACATTATGTTTTTATTTTTTGTTAAAAAAAAAGTTTGACTAATAGAGAATGAATTTTGCATTTAGTCCGCCCATGTACCATTATTATACATAAAGTTTAAACAAATAAATGTTGGAAAGGATAAAGGGGACATTTTTGAAACGCAAATTAAACCAGTAAAGAATGACTTTTGTGCTGTCCTTAAAACAGTATCGAAAATAACAGCTGGTAAAAATAACTATACTAATAAAAATGGATGTTTATTACTAATGGATGGTTATTACTAATAAAAATGGATGTTTATTACTAATGGATGGTTATTACTAATAAAAATGGATGTTTCGTAGGTATCGGCTATTTTTTTTGTCTTTCAATTCGTTCTTACAAATTGAATCACTAAACTCATTTACAGAATAAATAGTTTTATTTCATTTCAATCAAAAGGCGCACGATTGCTTAGGAGCTGGAACGCGATTCATAAATTTGTTCGCTTCTATGAAATGATCCTGAATTTATAAAAAAGTTTACCGTCCTATTTTTATTGTTTTATGTTCTCTTTTTTTTAACTATAATAATAATAAATTATTTATTACGAGTACCAATAAGACTCAAATAGTGTTAGTAACAAACATAAACTTACAACTATGTTAGTAAAACAATACAACAACACATACAACAAAATAATCACTGCTTCAGCATTCCAGCTGAGATACTGGAGCAACGATTTACGACACAAGAAATTAATAACACAAGAAATTAATTATTATTTCAAAATATTTTATTTGAATAAAACAAACATTAATTTTACACCTACCAGGGTGAATTCTAATTTTACAAATTACAAAAATATGATAGATAAAACATGTAAATATAAATAGAGATTTAAAAAAAAAAGCTGAAATTAAACTCTACAAAAAAACAACATTGTCAAATTAATGATGTATGTAAAATATTTTATACAGAATTTGTAAAGATTTAATTGCATTTTAAAATCAAGTGCTAATAATAAACTTCCTACTAAACACAATAATTAGTTTATAAAACCTAATTCAACTATCAATAAAGGCTTATTCATATTTTGCTTCTAGCTACATAAGCACACGACTAGTTTTAAAAAGCTCGCTACTTTTTATTTCAAAACTGGGTTCAACCAGTTTCTAGAACGAAAATTATCACAAATTATCGTCACAAATCAGAATGCGCGATAACTAGATGTGATTGATCGAATGAGTTCTCAACAGCCAATCGCATCACTTGACTTGCGTGTCATTTTTGACGAGCCGATACTTTTTCTTCAGAAACCGTGTGTTAGTTAACATTTTTTTATCACTTATATTTTCAACTTATAAAGAAACATAATAAATGTGATTACATTCAAGTAATCCCTATTTATGGCGGAGCACGTGTCAAGTGAAAACTATAATTATCATTTTATACAACTATTCTCAGTAAAAAAAACGTCAACAAAATAAAATTTGGGACTCTCTGACTATCACTTAAATAACTATGGTAGGTGCCAGATAAACGTGCAATAAAGTACATTGACCTTTCCCTAATATTCCTTCGTAGATACCCGAATAATACATTATGAACCATTTTACATTACTAGAGAACATAAAGGATCACGATAGAAGTAGATTCAGGTCTGCTCTAAGTCTTTATTTCTGTTTTTGATTTTAAGATAGTCAATAAATGTATGTGGGTCAATGACCGTTATTGCACATTTATCTGGAATCTAACATAGACCTGAGGTTTTAGACAAGTGACATTATGTCGGCGATAGCATGGCTAAAGTGATTGTCAAAAAACCAAAATATAAAAAATATCGAAAGGTTACGTGGTCAAGGTCTGATATTTGACTTTGACGCAAAGTGACAGTCCTGTACGATTAGCTTCTTCTTTTTTTGTGACGTGCAATCGACAATCAACCTTAATGTTCATTGAATGTACAATCACGAAAGAGTTCAGTATTTGCCTATGCATCTAACTTCAATTACTTTGTACTTGTGCGTTTCCTGCAACTTTCCAAAGATTACCTATATAAAAATAATACATACTCTCTTTTATTTATTTATTGTTACTTCAGAATTGTGAAATTGTAAACTTTATCGGCTTTACTACAAAACGCGTCTTAACTTTAAACCCAGGTTTAAACCAACAAGCCATTTTTGAAATTTGAACTTTATTCCAAATGCCGTAAAGTTCTTGAATGCACATTGACAACATAGACCGGGATCTAAAATAGGTTTCATATTAATAACTTTATGGTCGTCGGAATATAGTTCAAAATGCAATAACGGGCTTGAAAGTTTAGGCTTGGACTAAAGTTAGAACTCGTTTTGTAGTAAAGCCGTATATATTTTCCATTATTAACTTTATAATATGTAATGTAGTAGCGATGCTTGTTGTTTTCATTTTATTTGAGTTGCACCAACACCATGAAGTACGTTACGACGGCACCGAGCACCTGGAATTATAAGAAAAGTATGAGTTTTTGAGCGCTTTGCGATCGTAATCCTATATATAACATTCTGTGACTGACAGTTGTCTGTCAGTCACAACCAAAAATACAGTTCGTAGACATGTAGGTTCCTTGGGGAGTGTAGGGGAGAACTAAGGGAGGATTTCCCGAAACGTTTTTTTTTATAAAAAAATATTTTTGTTTAATGTACATGACAGTCCTTATTAAAAGCCTCTAGATTGTAGAGGCTTTCAATATTGGCAGTCATAATCTAGAGGCTTGATGATGGTGAATGAATGAATTTACTCACTGAAGCGAACAAATCAAGCGAGACAGTGAAGAACTTGGCTCCGGAGATGCTCATGGCCTTCTGGCACTGCTGGCACACGATCTGCACGAAGGTCTTGGCCTCCTCGGAGCCATCGTACCACTGGCAGGAGTAGGCTGCTTCCATCACTGATGAACTCTGGATTTTGTCGAAAAAAACTCATTAAAACCACTTTTATAATCATTGTAAAAGTGAAATAACTTTATCCAATACAAGATGAATACTTCAAACCTTTGGATAAAGTAAAGTTTGTAATTTTAAAATATTTGCATATCAAATTATGAATTTTGAAATTGTTCATTACCTCAGCCAAATTTAACTTTCAGATAGAAAGATATAAGTACTTTTTACATTACACCATAACAACTAGAAGCATAAAGAACTTAACAGAAGCATTGTGCTCTAATGGTCTACACAGTTATAAGTATTTTTTGGAAGTGAAATCATCAAATGAAGTCTCTCGCTCTGGGTGAAGAGGTAGGGACTGTCAAACTCGTATTGACATTAGTCAATACGCAAAGGGTAATGAAAGAACACGGGTGGGTATTAACCCACCCGTGTTCTTTCAATACCCTTTGCGTTTCAGGCCGCGGTTACTCTTTCCAACAGTTCCGCAACTTGTAGCAGAGGGTCTACTCTCTAAGCCCGAAGTCCGTAGTTGAAAACAGAAAACGCCCGACAGTAAGGCTGAAGCCTTACTGTCGGGCGTTTTCTACTCCGTATCACCTATGGACTTACGATTAGTCCCGAACCCGAACTAAGAGTGAATGACAACACGATTTGGCAGTTGTTCTTAGTGCGGGTTTGGGACCAATCAAAAAAGGGACTTTGGGTTTAGAGAGTAGACCCCCAGATGAAGAGGTCCTTATATAGCATCGTATTATTCTGATGATGACTCATTAAGAACAAGGGGTCTACGCCTTGTTTGTAAGTGCAATCATGTCGCGAATTACTAATGAACAATGTAAGTAGGTACTAAAAAAACTAACCTCTTCAATGAGCCTATTACCGAAGATGCAGAAATGGAACACTTGTCCGAGGGTGTAACTCAGATAGCCAATCGTACTGAAAGCATACACGTTCAAGCCGTTGATCTGAAACATAAAATTAAGACGACATTACCAACGGTTTATTTTCAGCCAGCTGTTTTCTTAATAACTTCGAAATTTAAATGACATTGGGCGTTAGATTTTTTTCTTTTAAAAACAAATGTCGTCGAGAAGAAGAGATTTGTTCTCTCTGCGACAGTAACTGTCAAAATATTTTAAAAGTATGGGATTGACATGCGCTACCAGATCACGTGGTCTATCTCAAACATTTCTGACTTTTGACAGTTAGCAGGAATCTGGAATGATCACAAAACACTTCAAACTCACTGTAGCTACCTAAGTTTTATTCTATATCTCAACTCTACGGTGAGCTATTTACAGAATTATAGACCGACAGGGGTTGTGAAAAGCATATTATTTCAACCATTCAAGAAATTGGATGGAAACAAACCGGTTTTCCTTAGTAAAAAAGAATGAGTAATGACTATTTGACGTCGGTCTGAAACCGATCAAGCGACATAAGACCCCGGGGTCGGCCCAATGACGGACCATTACGATGAATGTTTTTACATTTATCAAACTATTCTTGTTCTTAGGTATTATATTGTACGACAGAAGGTTGAAGACCTCAAAATGGTTTGCTATGAAACGATTGACTGACTCAATACGTGGTTATGTATTACAGGCTAAGGCTGCCAGACCACTGACGTGGAGCGAGGCAGCGGAGCAGAGTGACTGAGTAATGCGGAGCGGAGTTGCCGACTGTGTCTGTCCATTAATACGGAGCAAGGTAGGGCTGGATTTTTCCGCTACCCCGCTCCGATTCCCCGCTTCGCTGCTTAGCTCCGCTTCCCGGTGTTGTGTGATTTTTTTAAGCTAGTTCACAAATCCCCGTCTCAACTGATTGAAGCGGAGCGGAGAGATTGCATGCAATTCCATTGTTTAATATTGGCACGACTCCGCTTCGCTCCTCTCCTCTCCACTTCAGTGGACAATAAGCCTTTATTTTGAAAAAAATCTAACCATATTAGTACTTACTGATTTACTTATTCTAAACTAGCTTCTACCAGCGGCTTCGTCTGTGTGTATGTCAAAATAATCCCAAGGGAGTAAACTTCCGGGATGAAAAGTAATCTTTTCCAGACAATCTCTACTTCCCTACTAATATTATAAATAAATAATATTGTTTATTTTCTCATCCACAAATAAAACAAATGAAAAACTTAATACTAAAAAATAAAGGAACATAACTTCGATCATGATGACTTAAGTAGGTAAGTATTATAAGAAATGTAACACATAGGAAAAAACTATTTCATTTGTGGGAGACTGGTGCCTAAACTAAGCCGAAGCCTGTATTTTAGGACACCAGGTCCCCACCTAAACGCTTGAATGAATACAATAGAGTGAGAGTATTTATAAGCCAAAATTATAATAATAACCGAATATTTAAAAGTTTCCAAAATTAAATATACAAAAACCAATCAATATCATCAAACAACTTTTAACAGCTGCTTGTATTATTTTAAATATAGTAGAAGAGTGAATGAGTGTGTGTGTGAAACATTGCGACAGAGTATGTGTGTTGTGTGATGGTGAGTGTGGTGTGTAGTGTATGTCTGAGAAAGTAATTTTATTGGTATGTTTAAGATGACAGATTTATAATAAAATACTACAAAAAAGAAAAAATAACTATTTTATTTCTTTATTGTCAGGAGTTCTTCAGTTTTCTGATAGTCTAATCCTAATAACCATTAAGGCACTTTTCTTTTACATTCGCGCGTGCTATCATTAAATATATTCTCGACTTTATTAATTTGATTGTATAATCTAGGTCCAATAAAATCATAGAATTTTTGCGCAAATCTGGTTTTAGTTTTATAGGTTTTGCAAATGGCATAGTGCCTTCTCGTGTTGATCATTTCTTGATTAAACACCGATGCATCTTTATGCTGTCGAAGGACTTACGGATTATAAATGAAAGTAACTCTGCCTGTCTATCTGTCTGTCCGTTACGCTTTCACGCTGAAACGACTAAACGAATCCTCATGAAATTTGGCAGATATATAGCCTGGTATATGGAGAAGAACATAGGTTACTTTTTTACGCGATAACCGACATCCAAGCGAGCGTAGCCGCCGGCAAAAGCTAGTAATCCATATATGTGCCAAATAGTATCCAGATCTGTTCAGGGGCCTAACCACCAACACTTAAAGCAGTATTACTTCAATATTACTTACAGTGGGAAAGAGACGGAGCTACTTAGGACGTATAGCTCCGTCTCTTTCCCACTGGAAGTAATATTAAAGTAATACTGCTTTAAGAGTTGGTGGTTTAGGCCCAGCTGTACTGGCGTGATCGACAAGGATCCATCCATCATCTTTCACATTTATAATAGTAGTAAGATTCAAAATGGAAAAATAATAAGTTCAAAAACTAAAACCTCGTACGTATGAAACAAGAATTAATGTCACCTAAAATTGCCTCCTTCTTACCTTCCTCCTTTTTGCTTTGTTTAAGTCAGGTAAAAATTAAATGAAGAATTCTGCTAACCAGTTTTTAAACTAAGCTTAAGGTTATTTATTTTTACGAATCATCATCATCATCATCATATCATCCGAAAGACGTCCGTATATAGGCCTCCTCTAAGTGCCGCCACAACAAGCTGTTCCTGTGCGTCTCGCATCCATCGGCTAGCCGCGACCCTCACCAGGCCATCGGTCCACCTTGTGGGAGGCTTTCCAATACTGCGTTATTCTGTCCATTTTCCAGCCCCATTTTTTATGAATAAGCCTGTAAAATATCTAGGACAGCATGTAATCTCGATGGATAAATAAATTATTTTTCTTAGGTTACGGTACCTTCGTTGCTTGGTAGGCTAGCAGAGTGAGGGTGATCGTTGAAACCAACATGTGGAACAGCAGAGCTGTACCATAAGTGTCACCGATAGAGGCCACCAACCTGAAAAGATATAAATCAATGAGTACACTTTGTTTACTGAATATTGGCAGTACCTATCAGAAAAAGGGGTTAGGTGTCAGAAGAAATTGTTTTTTTTTTTTAAACCGTTGCCCCACACTAGGAATTTTTCCTGTATCGTGGGTGCGTTTACAAACATACGAATTCACGTACACAAACAGCCAGACCCGGAATAACTATCTGTAGGCCATACAAATATTTGTTCCGTGCGGCAATCGAACCCGCGACACGCAGCGCAGCAGTCAATTGCTCAACCACTGCGCCAACCGTGTCGTAACTTACTGTAACTCAAAATACAAAACAGTCAATTAATTGACTTTTCAAAATACGTGATCCGTCGTTCTTGCCTCCGCCGACTACAACCACGTCGAGTAGTATAGGGGGCAACCTCCCCCCATTAATCAGATTTATGATATCAAAAAATACTCAAAAAAAAATCATTTCCTAAATGTTTCTATGCAGGGGGGATCTCCACCCCTTCCTCCTGCCCTCCACCCCTAAACATCTCTTATATAAAAGTCCTTCCTGGAATGTAAACAGACAAATCGATTTGTATTTGATTATACATTTTGCGATGACTACAAAGTTATCACTGGACGCAAAAACAACAACTTGTTCAAGTAATCTACTGAAAGGCAAACTGCGAAAATACTATCAAAACCTAACATTCAATTAAAACCACAAACGTTTTCAAAACATAATTTCATATTCCAAACTTTAGTCGAAACGCAAATCCCCAGTTCGTAGCTTGAAACACGATGTTAGCCGAAGTTTGCCGAAGTAAGGACGACTTCCGACCACAGATTATAGGTCTCGGGAGAATAGTTTGCACGTCTGTGGTCACTGGAGGTCAATTATGTAAGTTCAGTAGAGGAGTTGTACTGGAATACTCGATATCGGTAATTTGTGCTGGTCTATGCCATGCCGAAAGCTCTGGTAGTTGTCTGGTTGTGATAGTTTCGTTCCGAAAATGTAAAACAAATATAGGGGGGCAAGACTCGTAAGTAGGTATTATAATAAGGAACGTTGGCCTTTGCATCTCAGTCCAAATCTGTCAAAAGATCCCTACACTGACTGGTTTTGACATTGATATGCACCGAGTTGATTTTGCGATGTGAATTTGACTGTTTTTTTACAAATATTTGGCCTTCAGATACTTCCCAGGGATTAAAAAATCTCGGTTTCAGAAGTTATCTAAAACAAAAATTAGTTGATTATATATGATACAAAAATATAATTCTTAGAGTGAAAATAGAAAGCAAAGAAACGAGATACAACTATTTTATTTACAAATTATTGTTTGTCCCTCATGCAAAAATGCCGTTTTCTATGGCAGCTCTATAATAAGCGTCATAGTATTTGACGTCAGAGTTAGTATCGGTCTTCTCTTTCTAATGGTCAATTTTGAAGCTTTATAACTCCATCGTTGATGAAGGTAGGTATTCAAAAAAACAAATAATAAATAAATTATGGGTATAGATATATATAATATATTATATTATATTATATAATAATGAGATAATAAGTGTTTTATTTTGCAAATAAAGAAAAATCATTCATATTTCCTATTGCTTTCGCCACGCAACCGTTGACAGAATGCCACTTGCTTAACCTCTGGTCACAAAAATAGACAGCGGTTACTAAATAAACCATTACCAAACGTTTTAAAGTTTCAAAGCTATATTACAATAGATAGTTATAACAACCAATGACGATATTGACCTTGTCATTGTATAGGTACGTATTATCGACAGACCGTATATAAGACAGATGTTGGTTCCCACATATTGAAAGCCGACCTTGCACTTGTCAATATGGCTTTCGATTTCTAGAAACTTAATTCTGCCATTTCCAAGAAGAAAGCAAAATTGACCTAGAAATAGTTTCTCACTCCACTGTTTTGTCCTTATAAATCAAACGCGAACAATCCCCTGGCCATACTATGACGTCCAAAGAGTGTTTACGCATACAATCTTCAAGTCCTTTTTTTTTCAAATGAATGAACCGATTTTAATTAAACTTACTACGCAGCAGGACACGTAGTTCTAAAGAATTATCAGAGAACATTTTCGAAATGTCTTTAAAAAACATAATTGGAAATCTCTGTTTCTTTGGAAAAGACAATGACAGAAATAGGCTCAAATCATACATATATAGCGTCCGACAGACTTTCTACAAAAACGATAATTCATAATAAAATACAGTAATAATGCATTATAAATCTAATCTGTAGAAGTACACCGTAAAAAAGTCATTTTAAATAGTTATTCAACTTTAACAATTTACCAACACAATTCCTAGATGCAATTTCACTATAAAATGTTGCTATTACCAAAATAAAATATTATTATTATTACAAAATTGCACTTACAAATCGATTACAACAATATCAATATTAAACTGCGTTCTAACTTGCACAGAGCCTAAGAATTAATAAGAAATAAGAATTTTATTTCACTTTACAATTACTATTTTTTAATAAAGCAATGTTAAAAGCATATTATTAAATCCATAAATAACTAGTTAACTAATTTAATCATGATTCCAATGATTTAACTGGTAGAGGGCTAACTATCTTAACTTCCGAGATATCGTCGTTTTATGGTAAGGTAATAATTAAAAATAATTTAATTCGATTATCGATACCGTTTAGAATAGTTCATTCATTTTAATGTTATCATAGTGCTGGCAACTCTTGATCTAAAACTTAAACTTGTATTTTGTCTATTTAGTTGTCATTACCAAAAAGTTTGACTATCCTTCACCAAAGAGTATGTCACAGTACCCTTCACCTTCTTGATATCACGAGTATTCACGAGCGACGGAAGTGTTTCCGTTTTTTTGAGTTTTGCGTTGATTATTATTGCTGCGGACTCTGATTTTTCTACCGCTTACGACTACCTTGGCTGTTGAAACGGAACCTGAACCTGTATTACTCGTAATTATCTAGTATCAATGAAAAGAAACATAATTCATAACAAAGAAAGTGGGAGAGAGAACGTTGAGCTATTCTGTTGTAATTGCATAGTTGGCGAAGAACCGTAGATTGCTGTGCACATACAATGGCAATAATGCGGTACCACGGTTGAGCAAGATACCTAACAAATATAACTCCTCCAGCCCAGTTTTTGGACGTTTTATTAATGAAATGATGATGTTAAAAAGTATAAATGTGTTTTTTTTCATATTTTCTAAAATAATGTAGGTATGTTATAAATGTATATTTTACAATAAAAACATATATTTGCGACGGTAGTATGCTAAAAATCTTTAATTCAATTAGTCATTTAATAGTTTATTTCATGTTATGCTTTAAATCTAGTTATTAAGTTAACCTTCAAAGAACTATAATTTTTTTTGGTGTACCTTTAATGGAAAACTGATTATGCTAATAAATTCTTGAATTATTTTCCTTTTTTATGAAATATAGTTCATCTTTGTCGGTTCTGGCCGAGTCTTGTAGGAAACCCTGGCATTCTCCTTTAAAATCGGTCGAATTTTGTTGGACCACAATTTTTGAAAATATTTTCTGAAAACTTTTTAGACCTATATAATTACGAGTATGTATCCTGCTTATGCGTAGGAAGTTTTATTAATAACGTTTCATTCATTTAAAACAATAAGGACTTGAAAGTTGGAATAAAATGACGTACGGGCGTAAACCTCTTAAAAACGCCATGATTCTAGGTGTCGGAGGGAAACGAGACGGAGCTAATGACACATCTAAAATCTGAGGGCTTAGTGTGAGTTTTTTAACGTACTCGATCGCGTTAACGTAAACGTTCGCTTATATGTCAAACTGTATAGAAAAAAATGGTCGTACGTGAGTGTCATCAGACGGCGCTTATTTAGTTTCAATACAGTAGTGCCAGTTAGTCTTACATACGTAGTCATACACATCATCACACACATTTACAGACACCCACACTGTACAGATACACGCACGCACACAATAAATATTAACAATTCGAGTCACTCTCTGCCATAAGAAGATTATTTTCTGTGTACTTCGTAATTGGCCTAATTAAATGTTTGGACTAAGAATATCATGTTTACTTACTATCAGCTGTGAAGCTACCTGTTATAAAATAAATAAATAAATACAAATTGACGTTTACGCTAACGCTATCGAGAACGTTTAAAAACTCGCACTAAGGCCACTGAGTACCAATTATACTAATTTTTAAGCATCGTTCGCATTAGCAGGTCAGTTAAAATCTGTCAAAAAAGCCTTAATTGCCATACATTTTTGACAGTTTGCAACTGACATGCGAATGCAAACGTTGCTCAGACGTTGGTCACAACGGAATTATGACAGCATTGACACGTCATAATCATTCTATCAATTTTTAGATGCCAGTTGCGGATTTTGTTCGAAAGATTAGTCAACAATGTCTGGCAGTTTGAGATTTTTTTTAAGCGGCCTACCCAAATGTCCTTACTTTGGTATTGTTCGTCAAATCGTTGAGCTCTTTGAGCTCCACAATAACTGACAAATGCTTGCACTGTCTGAACAGGTCCACTCAAATCTGTGTGGCACTTTCCTCAAAAGGCCACCTCAGACATTAACCTACATGGTTCTCGTATGATTTGACCAGTACAATTTGTATGGACTTCAAAAGAGACGGTGACCTCTGAGTTTGTTTCGGTTTTTCTTCTCAGGGTAGTCAGCTAGGAAACACCGGCCTCATCTAGCTTAAAATGACCAAAAAATATTGACGTGTAAGTGTTATGTTTAACCTACTTACAAAATAAATATCATTTATCATAAGAGTCACCGCGGCATTGGAAAGCAAAGGGCACTAGGAGGAGCACGGATGGGTTTCAGTCAGTAAGAATCTGACACTCGCTCCCGCTTCACCCAGAGCGGAAGGAGTCATTTGATGATTTACATCCATAAGAAAATGGTCAGCCAAAATAGGCTTTTTCTATCTAGATAATTTAATTAATAACAAAACAAGAACATTGTTGGTATGGATAACTGATATTTTATTTAACGGGCTCTATACATAATTATCTATTGTCCTTTTGGTAGTTCATTGTTTTGATTCATTCAGTATTGAGGTCTATAACCTCTCGATGCCATACTCATAACATGTCCAACACATCATTCAAAAACTTAATATAAAATTATAATTCTTCCTTACCTGACAACATGCTTATGCCTCTCAACCCAATACTTGATCGCAGACCTGGCCAGCATCTCTTGTTTCGGCGTCAAACCATTAGGATTGGGGTTCTGCTGTCCGAAGTTCTGGAGTCTACCTCCGGCTCCTCGCAGGGTCATGCCGAAGTCTTGCTGTGTGGAGTATATACCACGGATGTCCATGTCAACTGCATCTGGGATCTTTTCTGACTTCTCTGTTGGAGATATAATAAGTTACCAGAGCCGAGAGGGTGTGTAGGAAAATCTTACTAGCCAATTATTAAGGTGAGTGTCTTACTATAGCTAATCAAGAATTTGAAATTGGACGGCAATGATAAAGGTATTATAAACTAAAATAAGTGCAATTTTATGAAGTAAATTTTGATAATCCTAGTCTTTGTAAAACATTCCATATTCCTGAATGCGGAAAAGATTACTAAGACAGCAAAAAAAAATAATTACGTTTTTCGACAATCTGGATTGATGGTCCGGTCGCGGAGCAGAAAGAATTTCGTACAATGACCTCTTATTACCTGTCTTGTCTTCACTCCCACGTAAATATAATGCGTCTCGCTCGCACAGATGCAATGACGGCTGTCCGTGCGAGCGAGACGCATTATATTTACGTGGGAGTGAAGGAGACAGGTAATAAGAGGTGAGTCCGCGACCGGACTTTAGTAAGCTTGAAGGCAATTAAGTGAATAGCTTAGGTAAGTACCTATGTACTTTCTTCCTTCTTTCTGACCGTATTGTTTAAAAGTGCTTATAAATGGTTCAGTTCAAATAAAAAGTTTAAATATTTTGAGTATTATCATCGGCATCTTAGTTGCCTTACCAGTAGCTCGAAACAGATCAGCAGTATTCGGCCTAAAAGTATCCAGAGAAGCACTCAGTTCCATGAGAGGCTTCATGATGGCCTTCAGATGCTGCAGCTGTTCACACGCGAAGATCAGCCAGGAGCAGAACATTACATCCATGAGGTTTGCTATGGCCATTGAGAAGAGGAGCCAGTAGACCTAAGAACAATAGAATGTACAATTATTGTAATTAGAGTTACTTGATTTTTACCCGACTGCATCAGAAGGAGGGTAATCTATGAAAGTATTGGCTCCAAGAAGTTACTTGTAAAGTTTTTCAAAAGGTTCTTCATTTGTACTGGGTTTTACAGAAGTCTCTTACGGCCGCTTTCTATAATATATCTCAATCCCAATCTTGATCCCGATCCTTGTCTGTAACCAATCAAAGGTGAGGATTGTGTGGTGAAGGACACAAACTCGGCCGTTGATTGGTTACAGACAAGGATCGGGATCAAGATTCGGATTGAGATATATTATAGAAAGCGGCAGTTAGACAATCACAGATTTTATGCTACTGACTGCTTGAAAAATGATTGTATTTCAGATACAGAAAGTAACCCTTAATAATGACCACGTAATACATGCGATTGTCAACATTGATGTTGTGCAATGCAGTGAAACACAAGGCAGTCAGAGTCAATGATGAAAGTGAATAATCGTTCACTTTCAAACAGCAGAGGTTTTCTGGCAACGTCAATTAAATACTTTAAAAAAAAAAAAGTAGGATAATCTTAACAAATCATATCAGCCGTAAGGCATCCACTGCTGGACATAGGCTTCACCCAAATGGGGGGTTTGCCATAATCGCCACGCTTGGCAGGCGGGTTGGCGATCGCAGTGTAGCTGTAGCAATGTACCTACAGAGAATGCTGCTGCCCCATTCTCTGGTGAGTCCCTTAGTCGCCACTTACGCACCACGGGAAGTGATGGGATGGTGCTATTCTTTTACGTCCGACATCACATGGACCATGGATAATCTTAAAAATTCACAAATAAAACGACTAAATTCTTTCTTTTCAGTCAAACGTAAGAAAAAGTAATACACACCTGAAAAGCAAAAGCGATTATATACATCGTGCCTCCCATAGCATTGAAGGGGTACCAGGCTTTCAGCGGCAGACGAGGTACTACCTCCGTTAGGGTCTCGTTGGTTTCCTTACTGGTGATCAGGCGGACTGATTCTCCGAAGAACGTTAGAGTTACCCAGCCTATGGGATGGATTTTGAATATTAGGTCTTATTACTGTCAATCAAACACAAAAAACAGGAATAAATCAAAGATTCTCTCAGAGAATCTCTCATTTTGGGTTGATAATTTTTGATGGTCACATTTGTCTATAGATAGAATACATACAACGCGATCAGTGGAGTTGGTGTGGTTTGGGCAGCGATGAAACGTTGACGCAAAAAAGGGATTCTTAATCTTAAATATTTAATCCACTTGTAAATGTGGTTAAAAATAAAAAGCGTACAGCAGTCATTAGGATCCCAGGAGCAGCAGGAGGACTCCTTAAATGATTAAAGAAGGGAATACATTTACTTTTCACAACGCAATACAGATGCTATTCTCGAGGGGACCATACGTTCAAAGGTAAGACGGCAGGTGAAGGAAGTATATTGTACATTATGGACGCAAATAAAAAAATATAAAATTTCAGTTAAGTCTTTTGGTCAAAGGTGTTTTATTTCTGGGAAAGCGAAACCTAATACTAGGTCAATTTTGTTGGCGCCCAGCGTGGGACAAGAATCAATGCTTTATTTATGACTATATTTTTGGTAGGTTACGCAAATGTTTAATTTCTGATCTAATTAACCACTAACTATTCCATTATGTTTGCAACGATGGTTAAATTAAGTTAGTGACATTGATATTGGTGTCGAACGCGGGACAAAAATGATGTTGTTTTTATACTATTCTATAAGGTCTTCGTTGAAGAAGGGCTTGTATTGATTAATAATGATCCTTGACTGACAAACTAAATTAAATTGTTTGTTTCTTCCGGCAGTAAAGCCTCCGCTTTTCAATTACCGACAATTTCCTTTCTCGCAATAAAACTAAATTGAGTTCGCTAACATCGAACATTTTATTTGATTTTATTAAAAGCTCAACATTAGTAAGGAATCACTTTAAAGCCTAGAATCAGTATTGCCACCACATTCAAATATAAACACCATTTCACCCAACCACGCTATAACTCGGACACTATATTGCCCACCGCATTGTGGTTCCGCATTCATGGTCTAAAGGCTTGAATGGACTACTAAATTAGACTAAGCGTAGTATGCACGTAGGCAAGCTCTGACCACAGTATGTTTGCCTAGTACATTATAGCCTGAGGCTAGGTAATGTGACAAAGTCGACGGTCAGGCGATAACGGGTACATTAGAGCTTACCATTACTTGCTTGGTTGCGGTAATGTCGTTTGCGACTATGCATTCCTGGTATTTTTGTTTGTGTGGTGTATGTGTAGGTGTACTTTAAAACTTGCTGCTGTGAGAAGTTGATAATTTGCTTGCTTCATTACCTCTTCAATAATAAGATGTTCCTATGTGTATATTCTTCAGTACCTATTAAAAACAGCTCGATAATGTCGACTGACTAAAACTTTGAGGTTATCCTGACATTTTATGGAAAATAATGTAATCACTGAGATTTGAAAGACGGTAGTTGAGTGCAGTTATTTTCGTAGACAGTTTTCATGTTACGAGTATCTATTAGTTAAAATAGAATTTCGTTTTCAGCAGTAATTCAGTAAAAATCAGATCAAATCATTTTAAAATAATTCCTATTCATTTCACGAGTCTTAATCACCTTCAGACTTTTAAACACACATTTTGTACATTCCTTTCAAAATAGTTTGGTATAGTTGTAGTAGTATCTGTAACATAGCCAGTTTAAGATGGCCTCGCGTTTTTGAAACTCTGTATAACGCTAGGCTTCCTCAAGGTCGCAATGTTGCCACTGACTTACGGTTTGCTGTATCTTAGACCATTAACTTACTGACAACAGACAAGCAAGACATTCCACAGATGAAGTACAGGAGCCTCCTCATCTTGGTGAGCGCGATCTGATGGTAGCGGGCGTCCGACTCCGTGAACATAGGGTGGCTGTTTGACTGGTTCCATACTGCCAGGGTCCTGGTATAAAGGAGATAGGAATTATTAAAATTAACTAGGTAAGCAAAAGAATGTTTCTCCCAGCAGCGGAACAGTAGGCTGAATAAAAACAAACAAGCCATGAGAGATGCGCATAAATGTAGACCATGAAATCCATTTTTTTACGATGCTTGGAATACTATTAACTTATTAAATCACATAGGTACTTGAAATAATATCGATGGCAGCAAAGTAAATAATGACGTCTATATTTTTGATAAAATACTTTTTTTTACAAAAATGAGCTTCATCAATCCGATTTACAAGTCAGTATCAATTTTTTTTCAAATTTCAAAATAAGAATATCTGGTAGGTACGTAAATGAAGACAACTACTATCGATTTTTAAAAAGATTGCTATAGAAACGGCCATTTGAATTTAATCGGCTTTACTTCGGAGCATTTGACAGATGACTGAAACGTCAATATTATAAAACGAATTGTGATGTTAAACTAATTATAACTTAAAAAATTTATAATAATGCAGTTTCATTTAAGTTGTAAGATTTGGAAACTAAATAAATGCCCCTTGTACCTATCACAGAGTAATAGTAACTATTATGGGGTGAAGGGTATTAGTAGAAAGTTTATGTATTGTATTTTGTATGGGCCTCAGATGCCCGAAATAAAGGAATAAGAAACCATGAACTATAAATAATAATACCTGAAGCCAAATATTCAAGCACCAGCACTATGCTTAGTTCCCCAAACATAATGCTAGCACTTGAGTATTATGAGTTTTACTTCATAAAATTGACAACCACAAGTTTCTTGATTCGACTTAAATAGACATAAAATTGACCCAATTTGCATCAACTCTCATAGACATAGCACGAAACTTCTACTATAATATTCAGGTCGATTCGTTCGAAAACTGTAAATAAGTGATGAGTTTCAGGAATGTTATAATAGGCCACTATTAGGTCTTAATTCTTCTGTATATGTGGGAACAAACAGCTGATTTATTTGTCATTGTGTAAGCTGTACACGTGATAGTTGAAATTTACATATCAATAACGGAACGTTTACCCGACTGCGTCAGAAGGAGGGTAATCTTTTTGCAGCGTATTTATGTATGTCCATTTCTTTGGCACGCCCTACAGCGTAAACGGCTGCACGGATTGGCATATGAGGTGTCGTTGAATTCGTCAGAATTGTGGTAGTAACAAAGGCTATATTTATTTTCAAATTGGCGCCCTAAATGAAAAAAAATAATTCCACTAAAATAGAAATAAAAAATGACTGTCAAAAAATCCAACCGCTAAAAAAGCCTGAAAAGTTCCAAACAAGTCGCTTTTCAAGCAGTCTGATGCAATTCAATCACAGATCTGAGGCCAATGTATTTTTTTTTCTAATTTAGAGACAACATTTCATCACTAAATATCTCCGAAACATTGATTTTGTAACTGTTTTTTACATGTTTTTACGACAGTGATAGTATGGTTAACTTCACTAGTGTCATTTGTAAATCTTTGACAGTCGATACGGGTTATTAGGAGCTAGGAAATCTGACACTGGATTGTAGAGGTCAAATTGATTTAAAATACTGGACTCTACATCAAAATCCAAGATGGCGCCAATGGATTTGCAATAATTTCGTCGTAACGTCGCGCGTCGTCGGTACCTACGTCATTTTATTATTTGGATTTTTACAATAACGAAATTGGGCTCGAAATCAAATTCCAAGTGACACCATTGATGCACACTTCTTGACATGGGATGAGTTTCATTTTCATGGTTATGGGGGCAACTACGGAACCCTTGATGGCGAGCCGATTGCCATAGACCTGGCAAAAATCCAGATTTCAGGTACAAAAAAAAAAAAACTTATTTTATTTTTTTTTAACCTTTACCTCACCCGTGAATCGAAACAAAGACCTCAGTTCAGAAGTAGCGCTTACCACCGGTCCAAAATACCATCATAAGAAAGTGAAATGTACAGTTCATTTAAAATTATTGCGGCACGCGAATATTAACGACATCATCTGACGAGCTCTTGACACCGTCGGCGTTCCGGCTGTATTAGAACCCAGTGGCCTGGCACGCGACGATGGCAAGCGACCGGACGGTATGTCTTTATTTCCGTGGAAGATGGGTAGGCCTTTAGTATGGGACGCTACTTGTGTCGATACTCTTGTGCCATCCCATCTTCCTAGCTCTTCGTGCTGTGCTGGTGCTGCCGCTGCGGCTGCGGAGAACCTCAAGCGGCGGAAATATAACAACCTCGTTGGTAGTTATATTTTCGAGCCGTTTGGGGTTGAAACTCTCGGGTCGTGGGGTCCGAGTGCTCATTCGTTATTTAAAGAACTTGCTAAACGCTTAGTTGACACTTCGCGTGACCCAAGGGCTGGCTTTTACCTTGGACAAAGGATAAGCATTGCCATTCAACGTGGCAATGCCGCCAGTCTTTTGGGCACTCTTCCAGTCGACAGCGATGCGGATGAATTTTTTGACGCCATCTTGTAGGATTAACTTAGTTAGGATATTTGATTTTTATTATTAGTGTTGTCTCTATTAAATACCAATAAATTTAAATTAATTAATTAACCATATCAAATTATTGCAACCAATTTTCTTCAGTACCAGCACTCAGTAAATAGTTCTAACTGACTGCCAAAAGAAGTTACCTAAATAAAGAACTTTGGTCAGTGGGTCGTCTTAGGGGATCTTAAGAATCGTGAGTAAATTTTCAACGGAAATCTTTGAAAAGCGAACATTTCAATCTCTTAAAAGAAAATTCAAACGTTCAGGTGGATTTCTGTTTAAAATATTCCGTTTCAATACAAAAGGAATCTGAAGAGGTTATTTTTATCGAATCTTGAAAAGCTCTACATTCCACTTTCAATCTTTCATTTTAATTTTAAGTATTCACTATTTATTAAGAAGTTGTTAGAAATGGGTAGTCAGTTAATCATTACTTTTTAACACAAAAGTATGTTTACTAAGTAAATAAAATTCTTTGCATTCTTAAAATGTTTTTTAAAAGAATTTTTGATAGATGTGTATGGTACGATTCTGAACTATAAATATAGTTTTAGATACATACAGTTTCTCAATAAATGTACCGAAGTGAAAATTTTTACTTCGGTACAATTATTGAGAAAATGTTTGACTACCCATTTGTAACGACGTCCTTAAAATCGGAAAGATAATATGTTTTCAGTTTGTCGTTTGTGAAGTTATCATTACAAACTTGTTACTACCGTGTCATAATAGTTAGTTACTTTGTAGGTATGGGTCAAATCTTGCTAGTTAGTTTTAAAATAGTTATCCCCATCCGATTCAGCTGAAATTTTACTTACACGTTTGATTCGGATTTTGTATGAACAATGCACGGTAAGCTAAGTGACGTCATTCAAAATAAAAAAATAGTTTACTTTAAATAATGCTTCTTGAATTATTGATTTATTTTGAATTACTTATATTAATGTGTTTATCTACGCTCACAACGTAATGTTCCAAATATGAGTTCAAAAACGAATGCATAAACACGTACTTTTTTTTCGTGGATAGGTAAAATTTAAAAAAAAAAACCATTACAGTCCAACATTTTCCTTCGATTTTTAAACAACTGCATCATAAAATAACTTTTTAATTTTTATAGCACACTTTTTCTTTTCAATTTTTGGCGCGGGCTCATTGACTTAAGTCAATGAGTCAGCTTTTATCTTTGTCTATGGATGAGCGCGCTGCGCAGTCATACGAATACGCAATGAGAATATCCGCCATATTGGAATTAACTATTTTTTTACTTATTTTATTTCAATTGTATGAGTGAAGATAAAATAGTGTATGCAACGGCATATAATTAGGTATTAAAACACTCGTGTGATGCTATTATCACACTCGTGTTTTAATAACCCTTTTTATATGGTCGTTGCATAAACTACTATTTTTTGTTATACATAAAGAGTTACTTATCTATTTTATTTTTCGATACCTATAAAATGTATTTTGTTCATTTCAACGCATAATTTCTAACTCGTTAAGATAATCTTCGAAAAACCTATTGTCTTAAATAACTTCTATCGAAATATGTTGGCTAAGAATATTAAAAAAAAACTATTTTTATTAATGCAGTGGACATTTTATATAAGGGGTTATGAGGACTGGTAATACAGCAGTAGTAATTTTAACAACTAATGAGACTTTTTTGTAAAAAAAAAACCTAGAAATTCAAATTAATCAATAAGACCCGGTGGAGAACTAACGTAACACTGTTAGGAAAATATTTCGAGATATCTGCAATTTTGTAAAACTTCATTTTTCATCTCCATTTTAGGCACTAAAAGTAGAATGGCCCAAATACGAAAAAGTTGAACAAACCAAGCACCAAATAAATCTCATTTCATTTAAATAAAAATATAATGTGAAAAAAACGGAAAACATAACATTTATTAAACCTTAGTAAATAAAATATTACCTATACTTATAGTAGTATTTTTTCACAACAAAATGTAGCAGCGCATTCGGCAAACAAAAAAATAGTATACTTATTCAACCATTTATATTTAGTACCCAGTATATACATTTATAACTTGGGCACGTTCATCACAACACTGCCTAATGAATTAATAAAAACAATTCCACGTAGCAACATAAACAATTGAAAAACAAAACAAACAAAATGCCCATTGCAAACAATTTTTATTAACATTGTAGGTACTCGTAATAAAAGAGAATGAAACTCGGAATTAAAATCAGTCCAATTCAGAGATCCTTTGTGTTGCCTGTTAAATTAAAATTGGGTGCAAATACTCTACGCATTGAGTTTAGAATTTGTAGGCTTATTTTTCACTCAAAGTGAATAAATTATTATTCGTCAGTCTCCTGTTTTTACCAATTTATTTGTGGTTAGCGCAGCATGACATCTTCTAATCAGCTTTTTGAAATTTGTGATTGAAATAAAATAAATTCCAGCTACTGCATCACTGCTAGAAAAGTGTTTTTTTTTAGGAACTTTTAAATGATAAGTGATATTTTAAGTTTATAAAGCAACCACAATGTGGGTTCCAGAAAATGTCCGAAGACATCGCGGAAGACCCAGACGGAGATGGCGAGACTTATAGGGTCCACACTTGCCCAAAACCGGGAGGAATGGAAAGATTATAGGGAGGCCTGCAGTGGGACACAACAGGCAAAAAATAAACAAAACCTTATAACTTTGAGTGCAACTCGCACTGCTTGTGGTGAATGGTTGTCATAATAGCCATGGTTTTTGTTACTGTTATATAGATAACTGGTTCTTGTTTAATGTTTGATGGCCCCAGTTTATCACTTGTGGCGTCGAGTCACAGATCCTTTGTTAGATACTCTACCCCTGCACGTGTAAGCGGGCACGCCGTTTATATCTGGAGGCTTAAGCCTCCTTAAGACAAACTCACGCGTGTTTGTTTAAGCTTGAGTTTGTCTGATTATGATCTCATAATGGAGTACAGCCAGCTTAAAAGTGGCGAATAATTATTTTAAGGTTTTACGTGTTAAATACATTATTTTTACTTTGCACAAGCCAAGCTAATAATCAAACTAATTTGGGCCTCATCAGAAGGCTTAAAGTCACCCAAAGGGCAATGGAGAGGGCAATGCTCGGAGTTTCCTTGCTTGATCGAATCAGGAATGACGATATCCGCAAGAGAACCAAGGTTACCGACATACCCCGAAGGATCGCCAAATTGAAGTGGCAGTGGGCAGGGCACATTTCTCGCAGAATAGATGGTCGATGGGGCCGAAAAGTTTTGGAGTGGCGACCGCGTACCGGAAGACGCAGCGTTGGAAGGCCTCCCACTAGGTGGACCTGGATGACCTGGTGAGGGTCGCGGGTAACCGATGGATGCGAGACGCACAGGACCGGTTATTGTGGCGACACTTGGTGGAGGCCTATGTCCAGCAGTGGACGTCTTTCGGCTGATATGATGATGATGAATACTTTGCACGCTGTTGTATAAATGCTTGTTCTTCTAACTGAACTGACAGATGTGTTGCTGGGGAGTTTGTTGCGCCACTTCTTCTTCCCAGCTAAAACAATAGGAAAGGAACAGCCAGTCGATTCTGTAGACATCTCATGGTGTACACCTAGGCGGAGTGAACGACAGGTGAGCTGTCATTCCATCTTATTTGTATAGTTTGACAACTCACCCGTCGTGCACCTTCCCCAAGTGTTCACGTCGACATATTTACAGAATCACACTGCTGGTCACTGGTCTGGGCGGGGCGTTTTTGGGGGACTGTCTATTTGTAAACGTTGATGTTCAAAAAGTGCTGGCACTCAGCCTAAATTAAATGAATTACTTTTGACTTTGACTTGGCCGGTTTTTTTTATGGTAGATTTGCGTTTGACCACTATCTCACCTGATGATAAGCAATAATGTGGTTGACGACGGAACACGCTTGTCTAGAAGTTACTTATTCATTTTTGACTTAAAAACCTTCAGATTGTAGCTATCTGGAAATACAAACTCCTGCAAAGAATTCCACTCTTTAGTCTTTGTCCAAGATATTCTGACGGCCTTAAAATGTTCCGAATCCCGTATCAACGAAACGTTAATTTTTTCCAAAAATATCACATGGCAGTTTTTTAAATAGCTGCAGTCTGAAAAATAAAAAAATGTTCAACAATGTACTTTTAAATATTGAATTAATTACCACTAATAGTTAGGATAACAATTTATTGCAACTATAACTATATACACACACTTAAATAAAATACTCAACTAAGACTAACTACTTTTATTAATTACTAAGTAATTCAATAAAAAATTCGCAGTTCAGCTCAAAATGAAAATTTATTTTCCATTACAAATTCAGAGTGTCACTTGTTAAATTAAAGTTCAGTGAGCAAGTAACACTTAAATGCACTTATATAAGGTAAAAAGAGAAAAGAGAAATTAATTATCATTTCAGTTACTTCAGAATTGAAGAGAAACATAATACGTAGACTTTTTAATAAGCGTTGAATCAAATTGAATTGGAATTCCTTTTGAAAAATGTTATGGCACCGTCAGCAATCGGATTTTTTTTAAGTGAGCGAATGAAATCTGTAACTAAAATTGAAAATGAAAAGGTCATTTATATTTAAAAATTTAAATATAATGAACATTCTTAATTTTAGTTTATTAGGATGTAATGGACTATAATAATCTACGAGTAAATACTACAAAGAACTCATCCACATTGCTGTCAATGACAAAAGTGCCAGTAGTTTTTAATGGCATTTTTGTCATTGACAGCGATGTGGATGAATTCTTTGATGCCTAAAGATTTATTTTGTTTTTTAACCGACTTCAAAAAAAGGAGGAGGTTCTCAATACGACTGTTTTTTTTTTGTGTTTGTTACCTCATATCTCTGTCATTTATGAACCGATTTGAAAAATTCTTTTTTTATGTGAAAGGATATACTTCCCAATTGGTCCCATTGAAATTTTATCAAAATCGGTTCAGCAGTTTGGTTTTTTAAACCAAATAGCTGGAAAAAATATGTGGAAAAATCATACAAAATTGCATATTTTTGCTTTCCTGTGACTTTCCAGTGGTGTTGGTAGGTGTGAGGTACCACTGAAAAGTGGAAAATAAAAATCTTTTTCACAAAAAAAACCGACTTCCAAAAAAAAAAAACTAAGTACAAAGTACAAAATATCTTTAATTTCGGAAGTCGGTGTGAAATAACGAAGAAGCAACCAAAAACATCGACTTCCGACTTTTTTTTGGAAATTGGTATTTTTTGGTGAAAAACTTTTTTATTTTGTACGCGTTTGTACAAAATTTCGCGTACTGTCAAAAATTTATGAAAAATGCGATTTTTTTACAGATTGCGACTGAGATGCGAATGCGAACGTTGCACTCTGTTCTGCCAAAAAGTAAAATTACAGTCTGGTCGAATCGATCAAAAATTAAAGTCTGGTCGAATTGATCAAAAAAGGACGATATCGATTTAAGGAATAGTGGTTTGTCATTGTTCATGATAACGTTAATTTGCTTTTAACTTCTAGCTCGCAATCCCACGTAGGTAATAAGGTCTTTTCTGACAAAGATTCTGTGATGCCTTCATTCAAATTATGTGAAGAGTTACTAATATTTGAATCAATTAAGAAGCTGCGATTTTTTTTTTCAAAGAGGCTACATTAATTTTCTAAAGACTATATTTATCAAAGCATTTACCTAGAAATAATTTTGAACTCAATTTAAAAGTAATTGTACGTTTTATTATCAAAGACCTCAAAATAATTTAAAACTCTAATTGAGGGCCGAAGTGAAATTAGTTAAAGAAAATAAAATAAGAAATTTCAACTAAGAAGATCCAAAATAATTAATAAAAACATACATACAAGTCACGTTAAATAAAAGCTTTTAAAAACCAGCCAAGTCCGAATCGAACTCGCGCACGAAGAGTTCCGTACCATTATCTATAAAAAACGGCAAAAAAATCACGTTTGTTGTATGAGAGCCCACTTAAAAGTTTATTTTATTCTGTTTTGTTAAAACGGCAACAGAAATACATCATCTTTGAAAATTACAACTTTCTAGCTATCACGGTTCATGAAATACAGTCTGGTGACAGATAGACGGACAGCGGAGTCTTATGAGTAATAGGGTTCCGTTTTACCCTTGGGGTACGGAACCCTAAAAATGATAATAAATTCTTAATTTATTTTAATAAAAAGTCCTTCTATAGTTCACTTTTTCTTATTTTTGTTTTTTTTTTATTTGTAGGACCCTTTTTTAGGTAACGAATAAGTAAAAATTATAAAATCAAATTGCAATTTCATTACAACTTTTTATCTGAGCTGTATTTTAAATTAGTAAGAACGTACAAACGTACAGTTAATCGAATTCAGATGCATATAGACATATCATACACACATAATACATCTCATCAGAGAATGTGCATGATGTACTTTTCTTAGTAAGTAACTAAAACGAAAGATTTTTATTTTTATTTAAATTATTTTATAAGAACAGCTAGTAGTCCGATTTTGAAAGTTTACTTTATCTACTAATGTAAAACTTCACTACCGCTGAGTGTCACCGGTATTTGGAGGAACACGAATGGGTTTTATTCAGTAAGAGTCTGATAATCTCTTTCGCTCCGCCCAGAGCGGAAGCGGAGCGGTGTCGTTTGATAATTTCCCATTCTTGAAAATCTAAAACAAATACTCTTTGTTCCGGACAATACACAGCTCATGTAGAATTGGCTACAGGAACAAAGCTGTGGGAAAAATAACAGATATAAAAGAACTACTGGTCCGATGTTGAAAATATCCTTGACTGATGCTGATAAACTACACTATCAGGATAATGCACTGCATGCTCCTATGGAATAGGCATTGGGAGCGACACTGCGACTAAAAGCTATTAATATAGAAACTCACCTGTAAAAGCTCTAAGAGTTCAGCGTTAAGAATCCCAGCTTGATAATCGTATGGGTGAAGAAGAGGACAGTGATGGTATTAGCAGTCAGCTCGTTGACCTCATCGGAGTACTGCGTTATGTTGATACCCATGCAAGCGAAGTGAATAATGATGACGATGGCAAACCGACTCACCTGTAAAAGCTCTTCGAGTTCAGCGCAAAGAATACCAGCTTGATAATCGTATGGGTGAAGAAGAGGACAGTAATGGTGTTAGCTGTCAGTTCGTTGACCTCATCGGAGTACTGCGCCATGTTGATACCCATGCAAGCGAAGTGGATGATGATCAGGATCGCGTGAGCACTCGCATAGATCTTGCGGAGGAGGTTTGACATGCCAGCATTTTCTGTAGACAGAATTATATTACTGTACACCAAATTCATCAATAGCAAATCGAATTAAGTAATGTTTCCGTTTTTCTTACGATATTTTCCTTCTCCTTAGCTTAAACCACTGCTCTCAAAAGAGCAGTGGTTTTTAAATAATTATGGTTTGGAGTCAACTGTTTTCACTGGTCCACCACTGATTTGGTTTGTTAAACATTGGTTTTCATGTTGATAAAGTAAAACCTACGGTAAGATTTGCAATCGCAATGTAGAAGACACATGTTCCAAATGTGAAATAAACCGGTGCAGAGAATTTTGTTGACCTAGATACTATTTAGTAAGTACTACTTTTCACAAATAAAACCATAGCAAAGAATTACTCAGAAAAATAATGAAGTAAAAATAAAGTCTATCCATGAATAAAATACATTGGAATTATTTCAAAAGACTTCATTGCCAAAAAAGAAACCGTACCGGGACTTAAGAAAATAGATCCATTAAACGAATTTCACCTAAAAATATAACTGTTTCCAAAAGAATTGGTCTTAACAATATGACTCCCTAAGGTACTGTGAGCTTTATTTTCAAATTGTGCCATTCGATAATAACTTTTTACGAGCTTGTTATGACACAGATAGACGTAAAACGATCCTGGAAAAATACTGTTATATTATTTTCTATGAGTATACATTATAGTAGGTAGTATTTATTATTTCTTTGTCAGCTGTTTCAAAGAGAGTAAAATGGTTATTGTCTCTCTCTTGTACGTATATAGGAACAAAAGTTTATTTTTTTCTTCTGGGCTTTAAACAACGTGACAGATATTTTGGTAGCACATGTGAATTACATTTCTACATTTTAGATTTTTGTCAGTCACATGTTCCCATAACAATGTTCTCGAAAAAATCTCCTAAACTATAACAGCCGCACGGACCAATCTTCAAGGATAAGCAACGTTTGCCGAGTTTGGTCTGTGGATGGGTGACCATATTAACATTCCGGGACTCCTCCGTGCCTCGGAAAGCACGTTGAGCCGTAGGTCCCGGCTGTCATTTGTAGATATTTGGCAGTCGTTACGGATTATCAGAAGCCAAAAAAATCTGACATCAGTCTTGCCAAAAAGTACCGTGTTACCCAGCTAATGGGTTCTGGAGGTCTGGTAGGCACCCGCTTCACGTAAAATACTGGTATTCAGCTGAACCCGGTTTGATTGGGAGCCGACTCCAATATAGTTTGGAAAAGGCTAGGCAGGTGATGATGTACAATAGTGGTACTTGGGCGAACTTAATGCAACAAGGCATTCTCTACCCGTCAACCTATGGGTTCAAAAGACTACCGCTAATACCATCGTTTTTCTTCCTTTTGAGGTATCTTTTTTTTCTAACACTAGCTCTCTCCTTTTTCATTTTTCATCATCAGTATTATTATAAGTGTCATCATCATCATCATGATATCAGCAAATTGCCGTCCACTGCTGAACGTAGTCCCCTCATCCCAGCCTTTAGCAGTCCGCATCTATCCGCTGCATACCTTCTTCAAATCATCGATCCAACGTGCCGCAGGGCGTCCCACCCTACATTTGCCCATACACGGTCTCTACCCTAACATATAATTGTCTGCTCCATCGACTGTCTGTCCGTCTACAGACATGGCCCGCCCAGTTCACTTCAACATGCTGATTCTACACGCAATGTCGGTTATAAGTGTCAATGTCCATCATAATGCGGTTGAGAAAAACAGATAGTGCTATTTGTCCTATTAAAGCTCCATTTCCTCTCACACGGGCACAATAATGACTTGAACACGTGATAGTAAGACTACAACCAGGAATCATTTTCTGGATTCTATATTTTTATTCCTCTTCAACTTTTCCTCACTGTTAAGGACAGCGACAATTTACGTCACGTTTCGAAATTTTGCGTTCTTATGTAGCGTGGACCGCCCGGTAAATGCCTTTTACAATGTTTTAAATTGGATCTGACAGTTTCCTTGCTATTTTCTTTCCAGGTCTTCTTTTCCCTTCTGTTGTACTTCTGGAGTTCATGCGTCATGGTATTTTTTTTTAGCCCATGGATAGATAGTTTACACTGATGCCCGGTTTCTGACGTTTTATTGGTCGTTTATCTGTCCGTTAACCACTATAACCAATCAATGGCGTTATGACAAATAGCGTCAGCGGCTAACGACCGATAAGATCCTCAGAAACCGGGCTTATACAACGTGTAACAAAATAAACGCAATGCCTCTTAAGGGGTCATTGTGCTCATCATTATGAACAACTTTTACTATGGGACCAACAATGAAATCGTGAAAAAACCGCAACAATGAAACGCGAGAACTAAGGAATAATATCGAAACCTTACCTGAGTGGTAGTTGAAGAGGAAGTGCCCGGCAGCCTGCATCAGCTTGATGTTGGGCATCAAGTCTGACACCAGGCCGTGGGCCTTCACCTTGGTCATCATCTGAAATGAAACTTGTGTTAAAATACTGTTTCTTATGGTTCCTAACAATCACTGATTTAGTAACAGGCTTTATCTACATTTTTACAATTCGCCATGTCCGTCTGTGTGTCCGTGGCTTAGCTCAGAGACGCTTAGCACTAGAAAGATGGAATTTAGTATGGATATACAATATACATATTAAACACGCCGGCCGGCAGTGGTAAAATAAAAAAATAGAGTAGGTACCCCCACTTCCCAGCCTACACTTGAAGTCGATGTTTCTTTTTTATCTAGAAGATAAAAAAAACATCCCAAGGTCTATCGAAGGATGCGTTTGTGAAATATAATTAATGTTTAAAGTGCTAATTTATCTTTGTTTCTGCCAGCTAAACGGTTGTTTTTGGAAACGTGAAAAACATTATGGTAGTTGCATTATATAACAAGGAAAACTATCACAGCTAAGTAGGCTGTACAAGTTAACAAGTAATAGTCGACTAACCTATAAAATGTACATTGAAAATGAGTTAGATAAATTTGTTAGTTACTAGAACCAAACAAAAAGTACCATTTTAAGTCAGCAAATGTAACGTGCAACTACGGAGCCCTACACTGCGCGTGGCCCGACAGGCACTTGGCCGGTATTTCTTTCTACCATTTCGGCCTTCCCACTATTCAGAATACGGAAACTTGATCAGAGTAGGTAGGGTGTTCTGTTGAATTACTGGTAGAAAGGGATCCAGGGATCCTGATTCTTCACTAAAATTCGATCACTAATAAAAAAATAAATCTCCTGAAATCCTTAACGACTGGAGAAAGCATTCAATTAACTAGATGTCCGCAAAAGTCTTGAATCAAAAAATAATATTGTTATTAAACTTATGCCTACTTGGAAACTGTAATTGCTTATTTTCAATGAAAGCAACGCAATGTCGCAACCTTGCAATATTTGTATCGATTGACTCATTAGAGTTTATTAACACAATATTACGTTCTTATTGCTTTCTCCTTGCTTCTTAGGGTCTCATTTTAGGAAAAACAAATTTAAGAACCCGCTTTAGTATAAATTCACAAACACAAGTCCAATGACCAAAAAATTTGCAAAAAAATAAATACTACATTACCTTGAATTATTTCCGAAAATGTCGTTCCAAAATCAAATTTATCTTGCAATTTAAAATTGCAAAAATATTGATCCCATTTTTCGGAAAACTCACATGAGCGCGTGTTACTTTCACACTTTCTGTGAAGCAAATGGTCGACTTCAGAAATACAGTTTCATTAGAATTTTCTGCGATGACGTGTATATTGTTCCCACCAATGGCGTCGCTTGCTTTATGGGAACTTGCAGGTGGTAGAACACCCGGCGTTTTCTTCTTCTTAATTATGAATGAGTATACGTTATAGTTAGTTTCTTCATAGTTATGTTTTTGTCCATCGATTGGACGATCGATAGTTTTAAATCGGTCAATGTTAGTTCTAATGTTGTTTGTTTCAAGTTTTTATTGTTTTCAAACGTTTCATTTTGTTGTTTGTTCTTCGAAATGTGTATGTTTTTCTGTTTGTTCGTGCTGTTGCTAGTGCATGGGTATTCAATTTGTATTTGCGGGTATTTCAATATGGGTGTTTGAGTTAGATTTTGAGATTATAGACAGGCTATTAAAAAATAATCAAGGTATCATTATTTCCTTAATTACATGTTTTGTTTTGTCTTTACATCGAAAGCTGCTGACGACAGCTTCCTTTCAGATTTATGGCAAAAATACAGACAATAAGTTTTTACCCAGTGTTTTATTCTCATTCATCGCGACTCAATTTTAAACAACGTTGGTAAATAATATTATTTGAGACTATAGGCAGTTCTACCTTTTCTATTTGTTTTGCACACAATCAATCTCTTTCAAACTGACGTTAATCGATAGCTTTAGGTTAGAAAAATATTATACGTGTGTAAAAACTGAAAGAAAAATATCGGATTTGTATTTATTTATTTTTGTTGAGTAGCAATTTATAGTTCCTAAGAAGAAGAATTCTTCGGCATTGACACCACTACAAAAGAAGTTAATATAGCGAAATTTATGCCGCAGTGAAAAGTAACGCAGCGAAATCTTGCATCGCAGTATCCTCGTGATTTGAACATGATTATACAACAGTCCAAATATCAACTACCGGGCAGTTGCCCACCAGACACAACAACCGTCTGTCGATCGTCCCTTTTCTATGGAGTTTTGCGGGATTTTACACCCTGTTCCGCTATCTCCATACTGGTGACCCTCGACTTTGAACTTCAACACAGCCTTCGTACGTACACTTCATCGTCATCACTTCCTCAAGCTCTCCAGCAGCGAGTCATAAAGCCAGATAGTACCCTCGGCTTCTACGGGTGTGCTGACCACCAGCATACAGTTGACGCGCATTCCTGGTCAGCAATCTCAGTCTCTACCGTCAACCTTATTAGTAACCTTGGCATAGCATATTGCACCTTCGGCTCGTCACATGAAGAACCTTGGAGAATCTCTCCTGGACGACGCCAGCAGTCACGTCACTACGTTGCGTAGCACAACCCACTTGAGCCAGCAGCATCACTCCAACTCACGAATATCAACTATCGAGCAGTTACCCACTAATCACCATAACTGTCTGGTCTGAGGTTCCCCCCTTTTCTAAGGAGGTTGCGGGACTTTTGTTCCGCATCTCTTTATATGCTAACGCTAATTATCTACTAAAACCTATGCCTTGTTTTGGTCTGCACCATAAAGGGTTGTTTTGATAAAATAAAAAGAAATCGGGTTTGTTGGGTGTTATGTGGTGAATAACAATAAGAAACTTGTGTAACTCTACTTGAGTACACTCCAGCAACAAACTGCTGATCGTTTCTGTAAAACTGTGAAAAAATGGTGAAGTGAACTCGAATTGAGCTGTCAATCCGAAACTTTAGGTCGAATAACTAGTCGATTTTATAAAAATGACCTTTAAAATGTATGTGAAGTGAGCTGATATTACAATAAAATTAATGCTAGGGCTGGACAGCACACTTCGCCTTAAGCTGGGTACTGAGCGGTGTTACGGGCCGTAATGTACCATTCGCAGCGAGCATGTTACGATACGCCGTGTCCTTAAATCCGAGTAACATGCTCGTGATAATGCTCGTTTCTACGTACTGTAACATGTTACATTACGCCTTGTACCACCGGCCAGTACCTAGTATATCAGTGCAATTGCATCAAATAAATTAACAAAACGATAAAATCACTCTCATGTTTTCGTGTCGGTTTTCGAAGAAATGCAGATGAGTCTAAAGTCAGTAACATTGTGGCTTCAAGTTGCGCACAATACAGCAGTTTGAAGTTTATTAATTTGCTTCAGAAACAAAGCTGAAGTCGGGAACTACGGGGCATAGACAAGTTTTTAGATCTAGTTTTGTTTCTAGGCGTAGGAGACTTAGTTATTGGATGTCTGTTTTATTTACGGGTTGAGCAATCTTTATGTTTGTTTACTTTTAGAGTGACAATTATAAATATTTTATGTTTCCAAATATTTTATCCAGGGTTACTTGTAAAACACCAACAACCTTTCAGAGGGTGAATGTACTCATCATTATAAACAACTTTTGCTATGCTCCCCCTTTGGGTGGCTTAGCATGCAATATCGAAATATTGCTCGCATATGCAAACAATATTTTGACAATTTTTTATCGCAATCGGATGAACGGTATGGCTGCGCATAGAATTAACACAAACAAACGTTATTATTATGTAGGTACCTATTCGAGGATAATATCTACGATCCCATTGACATTGCAAAAGCCCTCGCCTACCTAATTTCAAGTGATGGCCATCACTATTGACACGAATGGAAAACAATTCCGGATGTTTAGGACAAAGCCGAAGTTCCTTTAAAACTCGACACAGCAAAAGCAGCATGCCGGTACAAACGAACGAGCTTCATTACTAACATTGAGCGATAATGATTGATACTCGAAAGGGAGACTTTTATGCAATCTGAGGCAACTCAATCAGATTTGGCTTCGATTTAGCAGTTTCCGAGTCTCAAGCCTTTTTAAAGTGGTCAGCTACGAAAACGGTCTCATATACATAGTTGAATTTAGTACAAAAAAGATTGACGTTTAGTAAGATTGAAGTGTTATTTCAACAAATTTACAAAACTAAGAACAATTTATCAAATCAAAACTATTAATCCGTGGTACGGTGTGAGTGTGTATTAAACTCATATTTAACACCAAATAACATGTACTCGACTGTTCGCCACCACAAAGCGAGCGTCTACAATAAAGGCCGATTCTCACGTAACGACCATAGAGAAATGAGTGGATTTATGAAGTAATATCCTGTAAGCGCCCGATATAGTGAGCCATAACCTTAATGTCTATGGTGTTCAGTTTTTATTTATGGGAGAATGTTGTGGTGAAGAAGATGGCTTTCAGATAAATATTTAAGAACATCGATTTTGTTGGGGAAAGATAACAAATAACGGGCGTGTTTTGTTTGAAATGCTTGGGGTTTCTGGGTTCCTTGTGAATATATCGAGTTTAATTTAGAACTACAATAGTTGATCATGAAGGGCTGCGGGTCAGATGGGCTCTCGCTCCGAGTATATTTACTGGGATTCAGGTTAATCCGGTTTGACTGGAAGCCGTCCCCAGTTTAGTTCTGAAATGGCTAGGCATATCACCATCTTCCTGCCCTAATCCCATGTTACTTGGGGTTGGCGCAACACGTGTTTTTCTTTCATTCTATCAGTCAGCCGTCACGCTATCACTATCTCCCTTTTCTTGAATTTCACTCCTCACACTATCATTCATCTTTTCTTTGGCCTCCCTCCATCCATCCACATTTATATTCATAACTCTTTTACTAACATGCGTTTTATTCCTCCTCTCCACATCACCATACGAAAGCGGTTCCCTTTCAACTCTGTTGTCAAGGGCAACACTTTTAAACTTCATCTAATATACTAATTTCTCACTTTATTAATTCTCGTTACTCCACACATCCATCTCAACATTTTCATCTCCGCTGCATCCAACATTTTGATCCTTATAGTTCGACAAGTCTTATCACGGACTTATAGATTTTCCCCTTTAACTTGAGGAGCATCCGTAGGTCGCAAGTTGTTCCAGTGTCCTGTCGCCATTTCATCCACCCTGAGTTGATCTGGTGCGTTACGTCTCGGACTATTTCGCCAAGAAATTGCTAGGCGAGGCGTAAACACCTAAAAACAGATAGACATAGTTGCTTTCGCATTTATAATATAACTACTATTTAAAATTAATAACTTATAGACACAGAACAAGGAAGTAGATAAAATAGAAGTGGAGTAAAAAGGAGAGGAGAATAACTCATACGGCATCGAGAAATTCGTCCGAATCGCTGTCAACGGGAAAAGTGCCCAGAACTCTGGCCGCATTGCCACGTTGAATGGCAATAATGATTCGTTGGCTAAATAAAGGCCAGCCCTCTGGTCACGTCACTATATTTAATAATATGGAATCCGAGTAGTAGGTATGTCTGATTACTTGATTAGGTAGAAACCCCACACAACATAGCCATACCTGAAACATATTTACAGTAAACTACTTAAAATTCCGCAGATCCCATCCCATAAGTTGTCGTAACGATAAACGCAATATGCGTAATCTACAACTGAAAGTTCCACTAATTTCATTAAGTTTGATAACGACGTAAAGTTAGTTCCACTTAAACTTGGGATCTGATAAGAACTTTGTTTCTCCATTCAATGATTAATGTACGAGCCGTGTGCCGGGAGTTTCGAACTGATTAAGGTTTCATTATGAGATTGGAGATGATAAGAGTAGGGTTTCTTAGAGGAAGGCGTTTGTTGGAAAAATACTGCCATCATGTCTATATCATTTTTAAGCAGGCAGCACTGCCTGTGCTGGTAGATTTTGTTTCCTACACCGTTTCATATTAACCTAGCCTGAAGACATACATACATACATATATATATAGTCATCCATCATGGGCGTGTTATAGAAGAAACGTTGAAATAATAGCACGTTTGTGATTCATAACAGTCACTCGTTTTATTCGATTACATTTGTAAACAAAATATACGGTAAAACACAAGATGAAATTAGATTATGAGCCAATAGGTTAGCACGCATGCACCTCGTACGCTGTCTGTCAAGAGAATGCCAGCTGTCACGGCCTAGACGCAAACTTCCTACCCTATTCGGGGTTACCCGCTCATATTTTATAAATCACCATATATTTTCGACCAATTGAAATAAATCACCATTTTAATTTTGAATTTAACAATAATTACTGTTCAACAAAATAACACAATCAGTCTCTCATCTTAAATCTTGGATTAACTTTTAATTTAGCTGCACGCCGTCATGTATAATATCATTTAAACCTATCGCTTTTTGATTAAATTATTTAACTAATTATTCCATAGTAAATAATTTCAGCGTGCATGTTCTGTTCATCAATTTGATATACCTACATTTTATTTACCGCTAGGATACACAGAAAACTCAATTAAGCGAACCTAATTAAAATTGTTAATTTGGGGCGAATTCACTGATCAACGAAGCGTTACTGAGCGTGAAATAACAGAAATTAATGAAAGGTTAAAAACAGTAACAAAATTGGTTATCTTTACACCTTTCGTAGGTTAATTAAAAAGGTTATTAGTCGAGTTTTATGAATTATCTTGGATACTCCTCTCTTTCTTCTAAGAAAAGGATTTGTTCAGAAACCCGATCTTGCAGAATAATATATTTTAGTTAAGTCAGCATAATCTATTTTATTTAACTACGCTTTACGATAAAACAACTAAACCAATTTCGATTTTCGGGCAGAGGAAAGACTTTCCCTCCCAGAAAATTGTACCTCCCACACACGAATGGAACCATAAGCCACAAAATAAAATGTAAATCGTACCAAACCGACCGAACAAAATCCTAAACCTAACCTTAACAATACACAGAAAATAAAACATACTTTCAAACGTGAATATTTATTACAAGTGCCCTCAAAATCCCTTTGAAGAAACACCGGGACACAATATCAAGCCACTCAGCCAAGTCCCTGGAGAACTAAACCTACAAAGGTATGGAACCGACCCTGATTAAGATAGATACGGTCCCAACATAACTTTGGTTTTAAGGGATGAAAATGAGGACCCTGAAAAATGAGAGCCATGATAATGTGTTCATAGGAAGATGCTGAGTCGTTATGATTACAATGACCCCTTTTCTAGTATTGCGTTTATTCTGTTACACGTTGTATAATTGTCGCTGCAAATGTGAAAATTGAGTGACTCGAATACTTTTTTATTTTTTGACACTTTAGTGTTACCTCCTCTTGTTGAATTATTTTATTAACCTAAATAGTACTCTATGCAAAGTGAAGTATAACAAGACTAGACAAGCTTTAACAGCCAAACTTCCGCTCTGGGCGGAACGAAAGGGACTGTCAGACACTGCTGACTAAAATTAATCCGTTTTCCTCCAAATGCCTCTTGCGTTCCAGGGCTGCGGTGACTCTTTCGAAGGAAATCCGCAACCCTGGCAGGCTCTGGCCCTAGCGGGCCCCGACTACTATGCTGACATCTCTTTGAAGCGTGCGTGGAACACAACGCGTCGTCGACCCGGACCTGTTTCTGATTGTAAAACCTAACAAACTTTAGTAAAAATCCGTGTTGGATCCTGTAGCCTACATTCGAGCCCACTAATAAGTCCAAGAGAAACCCGTTGGACTTAGTTTCATCTAAATGATAATTAAATTAAATAATTTAGACTACTAAGCCCTTCAAATCAACGAAGTAAGGTCACAGGGCCAGTTCAATCTCACCATTCAGTAATTTTGGTCCCTCTATGACCCTGGTCTTATCTCTCAGTTATAAGGGTCAGATAAGGGCTGGAAACTCTATTGTTTTAGAAAGGGTATTGTACCGTTGTGGCTTCCGTCGCGTAAGTTTAATATAGTTGTACAAAGGACTGGTTGAAACTATTGTCGAGTGTAATAAGGTAATTGAATTTTTCTTAGCGTAGTGGGTTTATCTTAGAAAAAGAAACTACTTCCTTCTAGAAAGATTAGGGCTTCTGTCAAGAAGACAAACAAGAATGCTTCAAACTCTTTGTCATCCTCTTTCATCAGACTTTTTAGGTTTTAAATTCAAAATATATAGGTATTTTATCTCACATATCCGCCGAACAGTGCCGGTCATTTTGCACGAAACTTCACATCTATGGGAGGTGCTTCTGGGTGGTCTCGCAAACTAACTGTTCTGTAACATGTTAAAAATATCATAGAACTAAAATTAGAATGATTGAGACACGACCAGTTTTCCTGTAATATGATTTTGAAGTGGAACTTTGAGGCGAAAACTGAAGTTTTCAGGTGGTTCACATTTTCATTCATCTGCCTAGCCTTTTCCAACTATATTGAGGTCGGCTTCTAGTCAAAACAGACTGTCAGGATCATCAGATCCTGACAGTCTGCCTATATAATTTGAAGATTTCTCTCTATTTCTCTAGGATCCCATCTGATAATGGGATCCTAGAGAAATAGAGAGAAATCTTCAAATTATATAGGCACACTTGAAGCAACTAGGATATTTTTTGGAAGAGAATTTTCTCGGAGAGATCTCATTTCAATTTGGAGAAGATCTGATGAAGAACTTTAAAGATAGGCAACGGAACTCTTCAATTAACGATAGCAAATGGACCGGGATTGCTGAAATCGTATGTCTTTTTATTGTTTACACCAGTTCAAATATACATCAAGCCTATACGTAAACGGGTACGCATATGTGAATGTCAATAGTTATGGAGAATCACCACTAAAAACTGAAAAACAAAAAACTTTTTTACAAGAAATACAACTGACTTCCAAAATAAATAAAAACACTACACCTTGTTGCAAAATAGTGTAGACTAGTGATTCTTTATAAACTTATACAAAATCAAGTAGGTACTCATATTATTCGTTCAAGTAAAAAAGTATTATGTTTTCTTTAGCATTTTTTCAATTATAAAATCCAATTTAATAGATTAAGAATAAAACAATTTAGAATCAACTGGGTTCATTTTAAGACATTTTTTATTAGCAGTATGTACCAGCAGTTTTTCTTAAACAATAGGTTCATAAGTTTTTCAAAGATTCTTAACTAAAACATTTCCAACTCGATCCAGACGGTGCAGCTACAAGACTTTATTATTTCATTTCAAAAGATAACGAGTTCTTGTTATGAATTTCTGCGGTTCACTAAGTAAATAAGTCTAAAAGTATTTATTTAACGTAAAACATTCAACTGAGGATAAAAAGCTACCAAGAAAAACCCTACTTATAGGTACATACCAAGTAACTAAGCTAAAGTGAATTATCTTAAGAGCCTCGACCGTACTTCAGGGCCTAATCTCGACCTTAGAGTGAGTGGCAGAGTAAAATAAAACTTCAAAATTTCTACATCCTCTAGTGTCTGGCGTCTTGGTACCTTGGTGACATAATGATTAATGAGGTTGGCAGTTTAACCTTCTTTGAAAGAGAAATAATTAAGGTTAGTAGTTTGAAATGTTATCCTATACCAAAAAAAATGAAATGTCTAAAAACAGCCAGAAATAAAGACATAGGCACAAAGAAGGTCAAGGTGAAGCCGTGGCCGCTTACCATTACAATTTTGTAGGGGTTCCTGGAACATACATGGTGTAAAGGCATGCGATTATGGCTTCGCCTTGCTCATTTTCATACCTTTCTATATGTTTGAAATATAAAAACCGGCCAAGTGCGATTCTGACTCAAGCACGGAGGATTCTGTACCATTTTCTATAAAAAACAGCAAAAAGTTTCTTGTATGAGCGCCACTTAAATATTTATTTTATTCAGTTTTTAGTATTTGTTATTATAGCGGTAACCTAAAAACATCATCTGTGGAAATTTCAACTGCCTAGTTATCACGGTTCATGAGATACAGCCTGGTGACAGACAGACAGACAGCGGAGTATTAGCAATAGGGTTCCGTTTTTACCATTTGGGTACCGAACCCTAAAAAGAACTCAAAGTCAAGTTAGTCTAAAATAAAACTCCTAAGTTTCTACACCTAGTTTCTGGCGCCCTGGTACGCCTGATGACGTAATGATTACCTAGGTTGGCAGTTTAATCTTCTTTGAAAGAGAAGTAGGTACTTAGGTTTAGTATTTAGGTTCATTATAGGGGGGGGACTCAAAATATTATCTTTTACTTACATATTTGAGTTATGGCTAATAACTTAATTTTACTTACGTTTTCAGAATAAGTTTAAGTTAGTCGATTTACTAACAGTCAGTACGTTCAGTACTGATCGAAAGTTTTCGAGGACGAATGTTTGTAAACGTATAGTTATAAACTTATAATAGTTTCCAAATAGTAAGCTGGCCTCATTTATTATTATTAAGTCATAAGCCTTTGAATTTCTCAATCTCACAATAAATTATTTACTTTCAATCATGAAATTTCGGTACCAGAAAATCTTTTGTAAATTTAATTTGTCTAATTATAAAAGCGTATAATAACAATCCTACTAATATTATAAAGGTGAAAGTTTGTATTTTTGTGTAACAATCAGGCAAAAACGGCTGAAGGGATTTGGATGAAATTTGGCACACATGTAGTTCATATCCTAGAATAAAAAATAGGCTATTTTTTATCCCGGTAAGTGGCATGGATTAATGAAGACTGTGAGGAGAAAGTGGAAACTCAGAGCCGCTGCTGCCTTAGTACTTCAGATTCACAAGAACCAGGAGAACAAAAGCATCAAGTACCAGGAAACCAGAAACATGTCATAGTATTTTTGAGCTGTGTAGCGTTATGATGACAAAAGAAATTAAACACTCATTACGCTTCAAATACGTGTAATTTTGGTAAAAGAAAAAAATACTAAATTTGATGATAAAAAAAAATAGGAAAACTAGTATATAAAAGTACAAAAAATAGGTATTGTGTGTTGTCGTGACCGTTAATCTTATAAAACAAAGATCTATCTTACTATACGAAAATCATTACATTTTTTTTAATTTGAGAACGTTAATAAATTTATTAGACCGAATATCGCGGATTTAAAAAATACGGTTGCAACTCGTTTTATTTTAAACCCGATAAGGCCGGTTTCCTAAAGGATTAGAAACTCGTAATGATTTGTTCGCTCACAAGGAAAAAAAAGAAACGTTATTACATTAGTTTTAAATGCGTACGATAAATGTCTTTTCACTCCCGAAGTGGAGACAACCGAAGTCAACCCAAAAGTGGGTATCGAAAAAAGAAAAAAATATATTCGGGTGAATATTTTTAGGTAAACCTCCCCGTCGTCCTTCTGACGACGGCAATGGGGCGCCTCTCCCGCAGTATCCTCTGGGGATATAGCCTTCCCTGCTACTGGCTTCTGGGGTGGCAGCCTGGGAACCTCGCCCGCTTAATCAGCAATTTACAATCACCAGACCATAAAACCGGTAATCCGGCTTCTATGACAAAGAATGAACTAATTAAAACCCAATTCACAAAAAGTCAATGAAACCTATAAATCACGAATAAAGATTGCAGAGAATTTAAAAGAAACTTACCAAGAGTTGTTCACAAGTTGTGCATGGACATATGTACCATGGCTTTAAGCTCAATTGGCTAAATCTCACACCATAATTTTTATTTATTATTCCTCCGAATAAAACATGATTTCAGGGTCGCTGACAAAACACGAGTCCAGAACAAACGTCTACTTTTTTCTTTGTCAAAAAATTCGAATGACATTCAAAAAAAATCTACTGTACGTGATTTGAAAAAATAATCAAGGAGTTTCGCGTTTCAAACAGAAAAAATAACAAGACATTTAAAACCTCCACCTATTTCTTGGAGTGATTTGAGGAATTATGTAGTGACCACACTGCAGTTGGTATAATTCCGATATTCACGCGGGCGAAGCCGCAGCTGGTAGAAGCTAGTGTATTATAACATACCTTCTAGTTTGATCCAGCAAGTCCCTAGCGGTCCTCCACCCAGCGAAGCCCTAAGCCGAGGTCCGTACCCCACAGAGGGTGCCCTTAGAATGTAGTCGCTTAGTTTGTAAGTTTTATTTATTAGCCCTGGCTGGAAGCTTTAATATTTATGTAAAGGCGGCACAGGCAAGCCCGGTTATGCAGATGACCACCTCCTCGGTTGACCTGCGAGAGGCCACTCCTAAAAAAACAATACTATAGTGTGTTAGTAAACGATGAAAGTAAGTACGTATAAATCTTAACTTTTCAAACTTTTACCATTTTTCTAACGTCTACCAAAGAGATCATTTTAGGTCGCCGACCTGAGCTAAGCTTTGTGTCTGGGGCTATGTCAAATCGAACATTCAATATGAGATTCCTTTTATTACAAAGTGTTAGAACTCCGCTGCTCCGTATTCAGGACTAAACGAATTTCCTTTGGGCTTGATTTCTCAGGCTTTATTTTTACATATTTGGTATTGGAAATGCCAATACGAGTGATGATATGGCTAAAAGGGGCTTACTAAGATCACGACTTATAGAGAAGTACGTACGGGAGAAGATAGAACTTAAATAAATAGGGCTAGGTACTGGATGTCTCTGCCAAGGTTGCGGATTTTGTTCGAAAGAGTTACCGCGGACCTGGAAAGCAAAGGGCACTAGGCGGAGCACGGATAAGTTTTACGGCCGCTTTCTATAATATATCTCAATCCCAATCTTGATCCCGATCCTTGTCTGTAACCAATCAAAGGTGCGGATTGTGTGGTGAAGGACACAAACTCGGCCGTTGATTGGTTACAGACAAGTATCGGGATCAAGATTGGGATTGAGATATATTATAGAAAGCGGCCGTTAGTCAGTAAGAGTTTGACACTCCTTTCCGCTCCCTTACCTTCTGTTTTTGAGCCAAATCGTAACAAATAAACAAAAACAACACTAAAATCTTTCCTCTTTGTAATATTAGTTTAGATATGCCACGGGAGCTAAGCAGTATTCTGCACGTCGATTCTGTAAAATTCAAACAACAACTCGCATTTCAAGTCGTTATTCACTCTCACTTCGCATAAGGTTCAAAATGACCTTGATTTTGCATTCTGCAAAGACTACAATAGTATACTGGCTATAGACAGGCAACTCTACCTTATTTTTTAATACTAGGAAGTGGTCGAACTCAGCGCCATCTAGTTTTTAGCTAAGGGAACTAATTTATATAAGTAAATGTATAGGTTGGTAGGTGTATAGCTGCTATCTGATCCTTTATGATATTAGGTAGAGAGATGAGTGTATCCGCTACATACTACAAACATACGTACTACATAAAGGAAAAAAAAACCACATAATTGAATATTGAACCATTTTATTTAGAAAAACATCACACATTTTACAATAAAAATTTATGTTCGCCTTTTTCGTCCCTTATGATTAGGGTAGTGCCGATTAGCCTTTTCTTTCATTGAATCGTTAATATTCCAAAAGGTTATTTGGCCAGTGAGAACATTATTGATATCTTTGCACTAGTTGTTTACAACAACAACACACAAAACACAACACAACACGAACGTACGAACGAATTGTAACGCGGCTCAACAACATGGAGAAACGAAAGCTCAACTCAACCTGCAGATGCACTAGCGAAACAACAAAAACTCTATTGCAAAAGGAAAATAAATGCGCACGAGTAGTTACACTCTCACGCAGCCATTTGCAATTCCAGTGTGGCCATTCAAAAACAAACTTTTGCACGTTTAAATACCAAAATATAACTTCTTCATTAATAAAGCTCATAAAAAAACCTAATTATGTACTAATTCATATATTCTGTTATTTTCATATAAGAAGATCATGAAATTGTATTATTTTTCTTGATTAATGTTACAAAGTAACTCCCAGAAAAAAAAAAATATATTTAACCGTAGCAACACCGCAATTTGTTTCCCTTAACTAAAAACTAGATGGCGCTGTTTTTAATAAAAAAACGGAATTTTAATTTTGTTCTAAGTTGCCATAGCATGGCATTCTGTAAGCATCACCTAGGCACTTGCGAAGTGAAGTGAGCTCCAAAGCGACCAACACTGTACTAGTGACTACCACACTCAACAAAATCTAAGTCGGGATTTATCGGTTTTTCATTTTACCAGTTTTTGACACAGATTTTTAGCTATTACGATGTTTAAATTAAAATTTCTTATTTTAAGGAATTTAAGGCAGCTAATAAGTAAAAAAAAAACAGAAAACTCTAAATTCGTGCCGTGAATATAATCTATACTTACCTTACGAAAAGAAATGACTGACAGATAATATCATAAGTAATCTGTGAACAATATTTTCATTTACTGCCGTTGACGTTTAAAAGTTCGTTGCATTCACAGAGTACTTTTGGTTGCATTGTTTTGTTTACGTTCTGTTTGTTTTTTGATCTATCAGTGCCGGTAATAATAGTGAAATAATCATGAAGTAAGTTTATATTTCTGGTTGTGAATTTCAAAAATAATATTAATTAAAGAAGTGTTTATTTTGTTTTCTAATCCATCAATAATGTTTCAGTCCAAATGAGACACGTTCTTTTCATCCATCGTCGGCTTAAGTAGGTAGGCACTTATTCACTTTATAACTTTAAAAACTTTATTTAAACACTATTTAACTATGATTTATTCTATTTTCACTCATAAAATAGATGCTTTTAATTTGACACTTTGAATCGCGTTCGAGTGCAAAGTGAACGTCGAAGTGACAGGGGAATTACCTTATAGAATGCCACTTTTTACGTCATCTCATACTTTATCTGTCAAAATCTCGAGGTAAATTTAGTTCAACTCGCAAACACGCTCGCAATAGTAGCGCTAGTGTAGATTCGAATTATCAACCGAGTTTTAGAATGCCAATCAAGAAACTCACAGCGGATTCAGATTCGAAGTTTAGAATGAAGTCTTACAGAATCACACTGCTGGTAAATCGTTTAATCCGCGTTGTTAAATACCGACAAATCCCCTCACAATGACGACATAAAAACCAATCACCATTATTAACATAATAAAATAAAGTAATTTAACGTTAATACGTAAAGATATGCAACCAAATGGTTAATTAAGATTATAATAACGTTATCGCAGCGAGGGCAACTTCATCAAACTTGGGGAGTCATGAAACTTTTCATTAGCGCCTGAAATTAACCGTGATAACGCGGAGCATAGCACCACTCCTGGGTTTAATGAAGATATTCTTAGTTCGGTGGTTCAAGGGTTAAGAAGGATGTTATGTCAAATAATTTGCTGACGATTTCCAGACGGGGTCATGATATTGCTTTTTTTTATTAAGGATCGGAAATCATCAAATGACTCCTTGCGCTCTGGGCGGAGCGGAAGGGAGTGTCAGATTCCTACTGATTAAAACCCATGCAGGTTCCTCCAAATGCCCTTTGATTTCCAGGGCCGCGGTGACTCTTTCGAACAAATTTCGCAACATGATTTATTGCTGCCTTTTTAGAAACTCATCAACTAGAAACGTTGAAATACATGTATTTAAATAATAATATAGTTATCTATCTATTGGTCGTCTCCATTTTGTTTCGAATAAGAAAAGCGCAACGATGATCGGTGTTGTTGTCGCGTTGAAGCCGTCTGCAGGAGCTTTTATAATAAACTGATGCATTGTCCTACCTAGCATGCTGGATACGCTAGATATCTTTACTTCAACAACAACGGTCCCCAAAAAATACCGAAGAGTTATCTTGAGATGGGCGCTCCCTTAAATGTTGGACACAGACCTCTTTCAAGTTGGACCGGTCCTGGGTCTTCCATGCTGTAGATTCCCGCGGCCTGCACCAAGTCATCGGTCCACCTTGTGAGGGCCTTCCAACGCTGGGTATATCTAATACGAAGTCGCCACACCTTTCGGGCCTATCTACCTCTGTGAGCCTCCCCGAAAAGTCGCCACATCGATCGGTCCTGAAATTAATTCATGGTTCTCCTATAACTTAGACCATTTCTTTATTAACTCCGTATACCCATGTACCTCAGAATCCTTCAGCTATCTAGCAGCGTCTTACTCTCTAGTAATTATACGTAAAACCTACACCACCAGCGTTTCTTGATCCCTCACATGTTTCTGTCAGTTAAACTTCATCTTTGAAGGAGAAAATAAAGAGGTCTCCTTATACTGGTTAGGCTGAATTTATTGTTATTCAAAAGATATGAATAAAATTTACTGTTTGTGCTTAAAAACAGATTGCGGAGAGGTGGGAAGGGTAATTAAAAGTGGGGTAATTTAGTTATGAGTCTGTTTCAACATCTTTTATGAACAGGGATCGGACATAAAGAAGTACGTTTGTGGTGACACTAGTTTCTGCTAGCGGCTTCGCTCTCGTGAAAGTCGAAAATTATCCAAAGCCAACATATTCTTGGGATGAAAGTAATCATAAGTCCTATTCCAAGACATGGTCGACCTGGTGCCTAGTTTTATCAAAATGCGTACAACCGTTAAGATGTGAAGAGGTTGATAATAATCAAACAAACAGACAGACAGACAAATTCTCTCTATGGTATATTTAGTATTATTTAGAACTTTTGTACACTGACAACCCTAAATCTATCTCCTTTCGTTCAGTCCATCCAAAAGTTGTCTGTAAGAGATTGCCTTGTGCGATAAGACCGCCCATTGTACACTTAATTTTATAAATGTTTGTCCTGTTCTAGTAATGAGGTGTACAATAAAGTATGAATAAATAAATAAACAATACAAGTATGGATTTTTGGTCATAAATCCTTTTTAATTTTTATAAATCATTTAATTAGTAGCAATTATTTTTGCTGTTCTTAAACGAAATTAAACGTCATGAAAGTTTAATCTTAAGCTTAATTTAAATTGTAGTCTCAGTGGAGAATTCTCTACAGTTTTCAGAAATTTTGTGTAAGTAGTTAAATGTCAGGGTCACTTTCAAATAACATTTATTTTTCGATCCTGCTCGTTATATTTTAACGAGACTTACCAGCAATCTGAAACAATTTTCGAAACTTGTTTTACAATAGTGCGGAGTTTTTTTTTTAATCTCTCAAAAGTATTTGTTTTTTTTTTAATGAATCTTAACAGTTTTTATCCCGCAGCTTTGCACCGGGGAGTATCCCACAGTTACTATGTTTTTTCATGCTAAATGCAGCATTATGTACCCGGAGAAATGAGCGTAAATCGTCACTCACTGGACGTCTGGTCATGGACGTCACTGTCGAGTCGACCTTGGTGAAGGTACTGTGACCATCTGATCATGTTTTCGGGTTAAACCTGGCCAGAGACCGCACAAGGAAGAGAGGTTCGGAAGGAGCAAGGGGAGACCTTTTCTACAAATTACACAAATTAGGCTATATTCGTGAGGCTAATTATTTTTGAGGCGAATAACAACTTATTAGGCGTCTAACTAATTGGTTACAAAAAATAATGACTTGGCGGCTAATATTAACAGTGGGATGTCATACGTATATGTTTTAATTGGTGTAAGAGCGAGCGAAGCGAGCTCGGGACTTGGGGCACCCCGACTCGGACAGGTTAGGCTAGAAGGGAATGGCGGGGTCAAGTGAGCGAGCGAAGCGAGCGAACAGACCCCGCCATCCCCTTCGTGGTTATTTTTTTGAAACCACCCAAAAATATTTATTTATTTATACTAGAATCACTGCCAATTTAAATTTAAACAGAGCTCACCACTCTATATAAAGCTGCTACTTTATACTTAAAATGCTACTTCACTGTAGCTGCCAACCTATTATTTTTGCTACCCATCTTAATTATTTTTAAAACCCTATAACAGGTTAGTTTGTCGCCGCGTTAAATACATGGCTATTCGTGATAGGTACATCATTGTTTCACTAGTAAGTAGAAAAGAGACTTGAAATAAATCTCTTTCGCAATTAGTGCCTATCTTCTATTCCTCTCTACTCAGCTGTCAAATCCAACTTCTCAGATTGTCATGAATGTAGTGAAAAATGTAGCTCTCCATCAGTGAAGGTTAAGTTATCGAATGAAAACATCCAAGGCTTACTTCCTCCTGCCAGGGTGGCGGATTTTGATCGAAAGAGTTACCGCGGCCCTGGAAAGCAAAGGGCACTAGGTAGCACGGATGGGTTTTAGTCAGTAAGAGTCTGACACTCTCTCCCACTCCATCAGGAGTGGGGTCATTTGATGATTTCCCATGCCTAAAAAAGACTTACTTGCTGCAAATCTAGATACATTTTAGCATTTATAACATTCTTTTAGATAGAGAACCAAGTCTTACATAAACAACCCCGAGGAAAAAAAATAACAAAGGCAAAAGTCACCCCTATTTGTTCACAATTCATATCTTCTAAGCTATGCACCATTCACCCCCATATAGCATGAAATATGCACTATAACACCCCTATTTCTTCGAGCGCACACAAAACAGAAACTTGTTTAATAAAATCTCAGCATGAATACGTTTTCTTTTGTTATTTGTATAACAAAAACAAGATTCACCGAGACGTAAGCGTCGAACCCTTGTCACGAATATTTTAGCCTGTATTATGTTACGGTAAAAGGTCGGATTACGACTAATTCTGAAGTTTTCTAGTACAACCTAAGATTTTCAGATAAAACCTAAAATTTCGTTCAAGCCTTATTGGTTAAAGTTCAAATTGCTGCGAACATTCTTGCTGCTCTTGTAGCTAGCGTGGCAGAACTAGCTTCGCAGCAACCAGTGTGTACTTTGGCATATAACAGCACATTTTTCTGCTTACCCCTTTAAGGATTGTAGTCTTGAACTTGAGGTTATAAGTATAGTAAGTATAATTATAACATAGTAGTGAATATCGTTTGCATAATCTTTATATTTTCATTGCCTTTAATATTGTTTTATTACTATACTTGAAGTAAGACAAAGAATTAATTTAATAAAAAGCAATATTTTAACCCTTTTTTTATTCAGCGATTTCCACGAACTTTATACGACAGTAGATTTGAGTTTAATAAAATCTCAATAGCTTCTTGGACCAGAAACCTTACAGATTATCCCCAACTCCATTTAGAGATACAAACGCAACATTGGCTATGTATGTATGTCTATGGATTCTAGAGGTAAACCAAGATAAAAGTCCGAAATTAGCGATGATCACAGACCAGGCCGGACTTTTAACAGAATGATTTGGTAAATCTTAGGATATACCATAGGCTAAGTTTTTACTGTAACAATTATATTGTATACTTACGAGATGTGTGTGTGTTTTGTGTGAACGGCGGTTTATTAAATGGAAGGTAAGCTGAATAACAGGTTGCTTGATTGTTTGGAGTAAATCTTTCCTATATATATATTTTACTGAACTGTACTAACCTTGAGGCTTTATTTTACAGCCCTGGCAATCGCTTTACCCAAAAAATATCATTGTACCAACAATCTTCTCTAGATTTAGTCCCTTAGCCTATATAAAAGAAACAATGCATTATTTCGGGTTAAAAGTTGGCTTTTGTTACTCAGCGATAGTGTAGCTTTGCATCTATGTTAAAACTCTCAGAGATTACCTTTTACCAACGATTACACATCTTTATGATAAGCGTTTAGATTGTTAACTGTCTGACATTCCATATTTACACAATCTAATGTCGAAACCAAGTTCCGTACATTTGTGACCAATTGGCAAGCTAAATCGTCATAGCGTAGTAGTAATCGTAGCGTGACATTGGTATCGTAGCGGTCGGCGTAGCGTGGCGTAGGCATCGTAGCAGTCGGCGTAGCGTGGCTTAGGTGTCGCAGCATTCCGTAATAACCAAAGCGTAGTCGCCACGGAGCATGTTGTTGATTCGTAGTCGTAGTAAGCCTTAAAGTCAAAGCATTTATTTATTACTCGAAATTAATTAAGTAGATTTTTTAATTCGTTGCTCGAAATAAACCCTGCAAAAAGCTTAGTAAAATAAAACTAAATAGAATTTAGGTAAGATAATGTATAAAAATGGTAATGGTGAACAAGAAAGAATTTAAATAATTTCGTTCAGTTTTTTTTTTAAATTGCCTACAATGTTTTAAGTCGAAAAATATTGGGTTATGACTTTTACTATCTGAAACCTTGTACAGGTTTCAGTTGTTACAAGTAATAGCTACAGAAATTTTAATTAACTTACTAAGTTCACATCAATATGCTCTACGTTTATTAAATTCAAGAACTTCGATATTTTCTAATCACAAGTTTGTGCCCATCACAACATCATAATAATATTATCGACATTATGAAACTGTTTTCTTCACACTCCCATTACAGTCATCGCATTGGAACCAGTCAGTTTATTTTGTTAAAACTTTTACGTGAAAACTCCTTATGCAAAGGATTGACTGCTGACATCTTCTACATTTTCACGGTGATATTTCTACAGAATAGGTAGACCGGCCGAAGATCAATATCCGTACTAAAAAAAAATGGCTAAGTGCGGGTCGGACTCGTGCACGAAGGGCTCCGTACCATAATCTATAAAATATATTATATGTAGGAACAATGGATGAGTTTTCCTCCGAGCGGTGGGTAAGGTATAGTGTCAGGATATTGGCGTCCCCATTTTATTGGGATAAACAAGACAGTATATCAATAACAGAGTCTAATTATACTTTAAAAACACACACACACAATAAAAACAATAAGTATTAGAAATACAGTCACTCGAACAGACCTTTAAGGTCTCAGTTCGTATAGAGGCCTAAGCCACCCAAGTACAAAGTGTATCAGCAAGCCAATACAGCTATGTAAATATACAGCTGTGCTGTACCAGGTAAACCGACAGTTTTGTCGGGAGTAGGAGCTCTATATTGAGTCGAATCCAAGATAAGACTAAAAAGTGTACTCGCACACAGAGTGCACGCTCTCTTATAATACCATGTTCTCCCTCCACAACAACTCTGTCCAATGCCGCACGGTAGTGCGTCACGTGTTTACTTGATACGAATCACTAAAATTAGCATAATCTAATAAGAATTGCATTGCAAATTAATCAAATTGTACAATAATAATTATCGTAAATAAACAACAGTGGTTTAACAAAGCAAATCGTTTTAAATCAAAATAACATGTCATCATTTGCATTTTAGAAGACAAACGATTACTATTATTGAAATAAATTTCCAAAACTCAATTCTAGTGTACTACGAGTACTCAATAAATTATTTTGTGATTTATCAGACAATAATTGAAATTAAAATCACTGAAATTAAATAACACAAACAAAACAAATTCAGTTTGCATAATATAACACATTTTGACAACTACCCACAGTTGTATTTATTAAGATTTGACAACTACCCATAGTTGTATTTGATAACCGTCTCCGACATATATATAAAAATCTAGTTTGTTGTATGGGAGCCCCACTTAAATATTTATTTTATTCTATTTTTAGTATTTGTTGTTATAGCGGCTACAGAAATACATCATATGTGAATTTCAACTATCTTGCTATCACAGTTCATGAGACATAGCCTGGTGACAGACAGACAAACAGACAGCGAAGTCTTAGTTACATGGTCCCATTTTTACCCTTTGGGTACGGGACCCTATAAAATGTTATATGAGTCGCAATCTCATCTCAGGAAAATCAGTCTAGCCTAGCCATTTGCCACCTACCTATATTATTTGGTTCGGCTTCCAGACTGACCGAATGCAGCTGAGTACTAGTATTTAAAATGGAGCCATTGCCTATGGAACACCACAGCCCAGCAATTGGGTAACACGATAACCCTTGCTGAAATTGGTGTCAGATTTTCGAGCTATTCGTAACGACTGTCAAACATCCAACAATCTCATCTCGGAGAAAATTAATTTTGTATGGAATTAAGAAGTGTTATTAAATAAGACTGAGTTGAAATGTGAACAGTAAAAGTTACTTAAAAATGTGAGAATTTCCGTCTGATGCGAAATAACGACAATTCACTGAAAGTTCACCTCAGTTTTCAAGATAAGAATTTTATAAAATACCACTAGGCGTTATGTTATCCAGTTTCTTAAAAACCCGATATATATCGAACAAATTGGTTAGGACCTTTGTATGTCACGTATGTAAGTAGACACGAACGTGGAATTTAATACCTGTCTCGAGAAACGATACGGGCCTTTCAATATTTCTTCAGCGTTTGTTGTTTTTCTGGTATGGTATGGGATGTTAATGCTCAAAATAGCTTCTTCCAGTATATACAAAGAGGAGTGGAATTCCCTGGAAGAGTCTGTGTTTCCTAATAGCTACAAACTGGGAGTCTTTAACCCAAGAGTGAATAGATTACTTCTAGACAAGCGTGCTCCATCTTCGACCACATCCTCGCTTACGTTACGTCCGTAGACAGAAATTTGGGTTGAGGAGGTCACGTAGATATGGTTCCGTGTAAAATACTGGTACGTATCCAAAAGGCTGGCAGCTTTGCCACGTTGTATGGCAATGCTTATCCTTTGTCCAAGGTAAAAGCCAGCCCTAGGGTCACGCAAGTGTCAACTAAGCGTCTTGATAGATCTTTAAACAAGTAATGAGCACACGACCCGAGAGTTTCAACCCCAAATGGCTCGAAAATATAACTACCGACAAGGTTATTATATTTCCGCCGCTTGAGGTCAGCCGCAGCGAAAGCGCCAGCACAGCACGAAGAGCTAGGATGATGGTATGGCGCTAGAGTATCGACACAAGTAGCGTCCCACACTAATGGCCTACCCATCTTCCATGGAAATAACGACATGACGTCCGGTCTCTTACCATCGTCGCGTGCCAGGCCATTGGATTCTAATACAGCTGGAACGCCGACGACGACGGTGACAAGAGCTCGTCGGATGATGTCGTTAATATGCGCTATGCGACCAGCGCTACGGCTGCATGACAGGCCGTGATGTCCGAGGCTATCGACAGCTTTGCCACAGTGGCAGCGATGAGGAGAACAACAAGGAGCGCCAAGACGCAGGGAAGCAGCGAGACGGAAAGTAGTATCGTCGAACAAGGTGCCTATATTCGACGACAGTAGTGCGTGAAGCCAGAGTGCCGACTCCCATTGACCCACAGCCAGCAGGCGAGCACGCTTAGCAGCAGTACCAGATGTGGCCAAAAGGTTATTCTGAACCTCTCTGCAGAGTGGCTCGTCCCACCGTCTCTGGGATGATGGGTAGTCGGGTGAATTTAGATTCGGGCAAGCGAGTCTCCAATCATCCATAGCCTCAGTGAAGCAAGGCACATCAAAACTAGTCAGTGAGGAAGCTAGGATATTCCTGACTAATTTCTCAGTGCCATGAACCGAAGATATGAAAGCCGGTAAACTGATACTAGTAATTTTTCGACGTCGTGTTTTAGATTATTTTTAGTTTTAGTAAAGAGTCTTTTATTTAAGATTGTATATTGTAAGAGGTTAATTTATTCTTATCAACCCAAAAGCATCGAAGTAACCATCATCAATGAGAGCACAGTCGCCGACACGATTTTCCAATATTGAGCCTACATTTTACGATATTATATAATCGGCTTATTTACGACGGAGCAAAACGAACACTTACTGAAGATAGTTTCGATAACTTGAACAAACTAGAATATCCTATGAAGTCTTTATTAGAATTTAAATTGATGAAGGATCAGCTGTAGACTAGAATAGCTTTTAATTTTATTTGTTTCACTAAAGTAATCTAGTTTTAGTAAAATATAACTTTACAGGGTTGAACGAAAGTGATCTGGTAGTGGTTCTGGGAAGCTTCGTTACTAAACAGGCAAACATTTAATAAATCTATTCTATCCATACACCTTACTATAACATTAAATAAACATGTGGAAGTATCTCTATATCTAGTGTATCTGACGCAGCCAACTAGCTGAATCCGCCATTTCATTAAAAGTCTAGCATTTTCATTGAACTGTGACTTTTTATCAGCGACATAAGTGACATGGGTTAGTTATTAAACGATATTGAACAAAAGATGTCACTTAGGTCGCTGAAAAATCGGCACATTTAAATGAAAAGGCTAGGCAACCAATTAAGTGGCTGATTAATCTAATTGGCTGCGACATATCGATCTCACTGTCTGTTTCTTTGTTATCTGAGCACGTCTTAACGGCCGACGAATTAAGATGAAACTAGACACACGAGTGGACCGTGATACCAGATTCAAAGCAAATTTTTTTTCAAATAAACCAGTTACATTCACTTTTGAATTGTCAAAGTCGGTCAGTCAAAAACATGAAGCGAAGCGGAGAAGAAAGAACGTGCAAGAAACTCCACGGACACTCTCTTAAATCATTTTATTTATTACAAAAATCTTCGTAACATCATTCTTGTTACTTCTATATGTGAGGACAAAGCAAAAAAAGAAACTGTATAACAATTCAAAATCATCATTAGCATCATCATATCTGCTGAAAGACGTCGACTGCTGGACATAGGTATCCCCAAGAGTCGCCACAACAACTGGTCCTGTGCGTCTCGCATCCATCGGCTACCCGCGACCCTCACCAGATCATCGGTCTACCTTGCGGTCACCACTCCAGAACTTACAAACTAGGGACAATTCTTCTAAAATTCCTTAAGATTTGTTACCATAACTATACAACAAGTCATAAATGTTAAACTATATTGACCTAATCAACAAAAAAAAAATTTTTTTTAACTTTCATAAATAAAGTTTTCTCTGAAGATCACACGCTTTCGTATTGAAAAAAAAATTTGACCGTGAACCAGTGCACCTATAATACGAGTATTATTGATTCACAACGTTATAATGTAGCTAACCAAGGTTACCGACATCACCCGAAGAATCGCTAAACTTAAGTGGCACTGGGCAGCGCACATTGCTCGTAGAACAATGCAAAAGAGTGTCGACTACGTAGGTGGAAGACGCAGCATTGTAAGGCCTCGAACCAGGTGGACTAATGGCTTGATGAACGCCGAGAGAGTCCTCGGGATGCGAGACGCATAGTAACGCGAGATGTGGCGACACTTCGAGGATGCCTATGCAGTGGCTGAAATAATTATGGAAATGAATGTAGCTACAAAACACCATTCAATCTCTTTCCGTAAAGTTAATACTTGTCTTCCTTTTATTTTAAAGCTTTCAAATAAAAATTCAGTTGACAACCAACCTGAACCAATGTTTAATCCGCTTTTCCGACTAAGCCATAAAGTAAATCGGATTTGTTAAGCTTTCCGATTATAAATCGAAAGAGGTGATTGATAAATCGTTGAGGGCAGAAAATCGAGAGAATTATTCAGTTCGATTAATTTTAGTAATCGTGTTATTTACTATAAAGGATTACCAATAAATCGCATACACGCCATAATCGCATACATGACGCATACGGTAGCACCATTCAGCTCAACCATTTTTAAGGGTCATTATTACGAGCCCTATTGTTAGAGAGAAAAACGATGTTTATAGCATGTCGCTTTAGACTGATATTAGTATCACTGACATCATAGGTTAATCCACACATATCCGGGCCGTGCCCGAGACGTGGACGGACAGCTCGCCCATTTCCCGGGCACGGCCCAGAGGGTATACTCTCTAAGCCCAAAGGCCGTAGGCACCAACGGACTTACGATTATTCCCAAACCCGAACTAAGAACAACTGTCAAATCGTGTTGTCATTCATGTTAGTACGGGTTCGAAACTAATTGTAAGTCCGTAGGTGATACGGAGTAGAAAACGTCCGACACTAAGGCTGAAACTACGGACTACGGGCTTAGAGAGTAGGCCATAGTGATTTATTTTATACTTTATTGTACACCTCATTACAAGAAGACATGTGTGGATCAACCTTAAATAATGTATTTTTCAATGATATGTTTTCAATAATCAGTACCTAATTTTTAAAGCAGTTGTATTATCAAAATTATTCACACCTAAACTATACACAGCTTAAACCGTTACGTTTACACATGTCATTGCCTTCTTAAATATTCAATCAGCTTAACCTATTAATTTAAACTATTAAAAACGATTAAATTAAATAATGCCTCGTGCATGTGGGAGCCTACACGTGGTCTACTATGGGGTTGGTAGTAAGTCTAATTAATTATTAACTCTGAGACGGTCGATAAGGATGTACTGGCTTGCCCTTGGCTCTTGAAGGAAAGACAGCTTTTGTTTTAAGCGTATTTATTTACGACGAAGCGAAGGTGTATTTCAAGTTTAATTTTAAAGTTTTAAAACGTTGGTCTGATCTACAGCCTAATCTATACTTCTATACAATATAGATACTATGTATTAATACAATAAAACTGAAAAATTTGTTTGTTTGAACGTGCTAATCTCTGGAACTACCAGTCAGATTTGGAAAAAACTTTGTGTTTTCTTCCTAATCATAGCCACATTTATGAGGAAGGCTAGGCTATACGCGAACGGGAAATTCCTACGGCAACGGGAAAAGACGACATACATGCGCGTACGAAGTGGCGGGCAAAAGCTAATTGCCTAAAATAGTGATATCGGCGGGAAACAGCAGCCGCACTCATTGCGTGTTGTAGTGTATGTTCTACCTACACGACGTGCGTTACGATTTTTAAACACATGAAGCATGGATCTAGAATTAAATACGATTGTGAATGACATTGCGATTTTATTAACAACACAATGGGAAATCATCAAATGACTCCGTCCGCTCTGGGTGGAGCGGAAGGGAGTGTCAGACTCTCACCGACTTAAGCCCATCCGTGTGCTTCCTAATGACAATTAGGGTGCTAGGTTTACCTTTTTGTCTGTAAGATAAAAAAGACCAAGTAATAATTCAATAAAATCCATCATCATCATTTTAGCCGAAATACGACCACTGTTTGATATAGGCCTCTCAAACAGACATATTATAGCCTCGTCCTATGCTTCTCACAGGACTACAACAGCCTTCATCAGGGCATCGGTCCACCTTGTAGGAGGCCTTCCAAAGCGGCATTTTCGGTAAGTGGTGGCTTCTCCTGCACCTTCGGGTCCTATCAGCCAGCCATTCTGCAATGTACCCAGCCCAATTAGAGTAAACAAGCTTCTGCCAGCGGAAATTATCCCAAGGGAACAAAAGCCTGGGATAAAAATCCTATTTACTATTCCGGACTATAATTTATCCCTGTGCCACTGTAACTTACTCATACATGCTCGCGACTTCCGATGCGCATTTTTTCCCGTTTCTGTCAACGTTTCCACCATACCCCATACACCACCATAGCCACCACCATAGCCTATAGCCTTCCTCATGAATGTGACTATCATAATACAAAATAATTTTCTAAAACCGACGGGTACTTCCAAAGATTATTGTGTTCAAACAAACAAACTCTTCAGCTTTATTATATTATTATATAGTATATGTATAGATAAGTAAGACGGAAATGCTGGTTCTTTCTAGGACTTCCTAAAATTCCAGCGGCCATTAAAACATTACAATTATTATTTAAAACTGGCAATTTTTTCCAAGTAGGTAAAAAAAACAGAATTTAGCTTCATACTGATGTTAATCCGGAATCTTCAGTACCTACTTCTTCTTAGCTAAACCTTTTAAGCCAAAAGCATAATGATACTTTAACATAAAGTAGGTTGAGTAATTACGCCTCCTTACTGAGAGGGTACCAGCAGAACAAGAGGTCCGTCCCTCGAGGGTATTTACCGGAAAAATACTGAAGTTTCCTAATCATGTTTTATGTTATTTGCGCAATTTTCTACGAAACACATTAGGGACCCCAATTTTAGGGTCGTTGAGGGCGCGTAAGAAGTTGATATATTTTAATTTCTTCCCTTTCTTGGGGTCAATGTATTTTTAGGCGTCAGTAAAATGCTGTGTTTAAGGAACATTGCTTTATGTTATTTTAGGACTGCTTTCTTTGCGATACGAAAATATTTCTTCTTTTACGGATACTTACAATTCAGTATCGTGTTATCAAAAACTGGGTTTTGGAGGTTATATAGTCGCTTCATGTAAAATGAAGGTATACGGCTGCATCTGGTAAGTCTAATGGCCGACCACAATATAGTTTGAAAAAGCTATAGAAGATCTCATTCATTCCATTCTTTTGTTGTGTTGTAGATCAAGCAATGTTATGGGATTTTTTTTCGAAGGGTGTTACCACACCAACCGATCGAACGTCGATCGATGGTAGAATGGGTTAGTCAAAGTCGATCGATAGTTTCTACTGCACCAATAGATCGAACGTCGATCGATGGTAGAATGGGTTAGTCAAAGTCGATCGATAGTTTCTACTGCACCAATTTATCGGTCGTCGATTGATGCCATCAATCGATGGTAATCGACGTCGATCGATAGTTTCTACTTCTTTCTCCAATTGATCAACGTCGATCAATGGCATCGATCGGCGGTCGATCAGCAAAAGCTAGCTTGGCGTAGTAATAGTGTAAAAGACGTAAGACGAGAACGGGGTGCGGACAGGGCACAGACAGGGCGCCGTCGCGACTTTTTAAAACATAATAGAAAAGATGAGGCACGGACGTGACGTGGTTAATTGTGTGTGACAGCGACGAGCGAGTCCCAGCGCCCACCACCCCGCACTCCCGTTCTCGCCCGTCCCTCGTTCGCTCGCGCCCGTGCCCCGTCCTTTCCGTCCGTCGTTTCGTCCGCCGAGTAAGCGTCGTTTCCGCGCCCTGTCCTTCATACCTATTATGTTTTGCATCGCGAGGCTTCTATACATTTTGTATGAAAGGGACGCGCAAGAGACTTATGTCCGCGCCCCGTCCTCTTACGTCTTTTTTGTGTGTCCAGCGCCATAGGTAGGTAGATTTTTCTTTTCTTAAATACTGATTCTCGTCTTGCTTGCCTTTGCCAATTTTAACTCTTTGAAATCTTAAGATCATAAATTGTATCAAAAACGTCACTGTGCTTAAGAACTAAGTATGGCCGTTGGTGTGCTCATAATATTAACAATTATAATTCCGTCATCGTTTTCCTGAATTTTTCTAAGTTCCTGATGAGGTAGAAAAAGTATTACATTCCGCCATGTTCTGTATCAATTTATCTTTGTCCACTTATACAGGGGCATTCATTATTTTGTTTTTGAATTGTAAAGAGTACTCTACCTCCATGGAGGGTTCGTTATAAAGGTCTGCTGAGGGCCTATCGCCTCTTATTGACCTCAACCAACCAGGTATCGCAGATTCATGAGATTCTTTTGGGATTAAAGTAAAGAAATATTGTTTGAGATGTTGTGATTTAAGTAGAAACTCAACTTTAAGGATGTTGATTCTGAATCTTTGAAGCGTTGCAAATATTAACGGGATCAATTCTATGTCTACCAATACAATGTAGGTACCAATATACTTAACAGAACAGATGGTCGATGGGGCCGAAAAGTTCTGGAGTGGTGACTGCGTACCGGGAGGCGCAGCGTTGGAAGGCCTCCCATGGACCGATGACCTGGTGAGGGTCGTTAGTAGCCGATGGATGCGAAGCGCACAGGACCGGTTATTGTGGCGACACTTGGGGGAGGCCTATGTCCAGCAGTGGACGTCTTTCGACTGATATGATGATAGCTTACTAGCAATGCGGGTTTATTTATCAAACGGTTTGTGTACAATCTTGACTTCGTTTCAAACTGTTAACGTTTATTTTCCATCTCAGCCTGGCAATGTGCGACGCTGATAAACCCATACTCAACTATCAATGTACACATCTGACATCTACAACCCAGTAACTGGGTAACCTTAGGCAAGTGCTTTCCGAGGCACAAAGTCACCTATCTACAATCCAACCTCGGCGAGCATAACTTAACCTTGAAGTTCAAACCGTTTTTTACTTCTAAACTCTGATTTAATTTAGATATTTAATAAGTACAATTAGCCCACACATGGATTATCCATGTATGGGCTAATTATCAGCTTTCCTACTTTAGAGAATATGAACAAGAAAGTACCTATGTATGTACGTACATGCAGTCATACTTTTAACAACTTTTTCTTCATACCTTCATACTACCACTCTAATGAACTAGGGCAACAATGAGCCCATTTAATCTATTTAAAACAGTAACGAAAGAAAAACTGTACATTGAGAATTTTCGAGAAAAAATAAGTGGCTTTTGTTAGAAAAACGTAACTGATGACAAAAAGTGACTTTTTAGAATTTTTGTCTGTTTGTCTGTTTGTCTGTTTGTATGTGTGTATGGTAGGGCTTCACGCCAAAACTACTGGATAGATTGAATTGAAATTCAGCAAAAATGTTCTTTGTAAACCAAGGAATACTTTAGGCTACATATTATCACGCCGTATGTTATGGGAGGTAAGCAATATTGATTTTAAAAGGTTTTTGTTCGTAATTGAATGCACAAAATAATTGAATGCACAAAATGACATGTTAGTTAGTTGCAAAACCATTTAGATATTTTTTACACATAAACCTGATAGGAATTGTAGCAATCTAGAAGAAATCAACTTATTATCTGCATAATTCAGATACCCGTAATGCCATCTGTTGACCGAAAAAAGTACTAACTATCAAAAGCATGAGAATTACACCAAAATATATTTTTTAGTTACGAATGGTACTTTTAAAACGTCATAAACAGTGATTCTTTGATACAAAACTTACCGTTATACATTTGATGTATAACATAAAAAAAAGATTTGGTCTGATTGCTCCACTGACGTTATTTTAATTATTTTTTGAACGGTTAATTCTCTCCACTCAACCTGTAAAGCACCCTGGTTGCTTCTGTACACTTGGACGAAGCTAGGCCGGCAAACTTAGCCAGGACACCTACACACAACAGAGTCCATACTCTACTCTATTCGTTGCGGGTTTTTTTTATGGATGGGAAATCATCAAAATGACTTCTTCCGCTCTGGGTAGACTGGAAGGGAGTGTCAGACTCTTACTGACTAAAACCCGTCTGTGTTTCTCCTTATGATCTTTGCGTTCCAGGGTCACGGTGACTCTTTCGAACAAATTCCGCAACCCTAGCAGGCTCTGGCCCTAACGGGCCCCGTCTACTTGGCTGACATCTCTTGGAGGTGCGTATGGAACACAACGCTTCGTCGACCCGGACCAGTGGCGCTATATAGGGTGTATAGCTCCATACCTCCTTCTCGCTCGAACGACTTACACTTTAACACGTCATGGTAGGGCCGCTGGTTGTTATCGGGCCGCGAACCACAACGCTCGCCGTCCGCGTCCCGTGCCTACGGTGGCCGAGAATCGCCCTGCGACTCCTAACGCCCGGGGCGTATTCTTCTGTTTCGGCGGCTAAGGCGTGACGTTTGCCTCTCCTTCACGCGGCCCGCCCTTTCCTTTACTAGCATTACTGTTTCGCAAAAGGAGGTGACGGCTTCCCACGCCTCCGCGCTCTGGACCATGGAGTGAATCAGAGCCGTCGCTGATCGCCTCGATGAGGCCACGGCAGTGCTCCGCCCAAGCAGGGCAGACCTTCACCGTATGCTCTGCTGTGTCCTCTGCGGGGGTTGACTTCTCTTCTGGTTGGTTTTCCCATGGACAACTTTATGTAGCTCTATCGCGTGTTAACAAACTTAGCAAATCATTATTCATAGTCCAACTTCGCTCACTGCTGAGCATAGGCCTCTCTTTTCGTGTGCCAATCCCCACGTTCCTGTGCCAGCCTCATCCAGGTTCTACCCACGATGGCAACAATATCGTCCGCTCATCTCGCCGCCGGTCGACCAATACTTTATCTTCCAGTCCTCGGACGCCACTCAGTCACTGCCTTACTGAACCTATCATCACTTGGGTTCTAATCCAACAAGCGATCTGTTTGCGGATGAATGGACGAAGATTTTATTGGCATGTCAGAAATACTGTGAGAGGGATGCATGAAAGAGTTGTTAACCTTTTTATTTTTATTCTTCTCTGTTTTGATTTTATCTGAGTTTGTTTGTATATGTATATTTGTGTTTTTCTTAGTTTTTGTCCTTTTTCTTATTAATAATATTTTTGTAGTTACTGTAATTGGTTTTCAACAGTTGTAATTAAATAAATAACTAAATCACCGCGCCTTGCCACGTGTCCTGCCCAGCTCCACTTTAGTTCTACAATTCGTTTTCCGATGTTGAAAACCTTCGTACGTCTTCGGATCTCGACGACGCACCTCTACCAAGCATGGAACGCTTCATGGCTCTCTGTGCAACTATCAGTCTGTAAACAGCCTCCTGCGTGAGTGTCCATGTAAGTAAGTAAGTCATGGTGGGAAAAGCACACTGGTTATAAAGGCGGGAATTCAGACATTGCGGAATTTTGGCAGGCTAAAGAATGTCGTCCATTTTGATAAAAGCGGCCCATCCAAGGTGTGTTCCTCTCGATACCTCCGTTTGTTGATTTTCTTTGCCAATTGAAAGGATATGGCCAAGATAAACATATCGGTTAATCATCTCCAACAATTCATTTCCAGATTTGAATCGCTGTAGGTGTTTGCTATAACCTTCGTCTTGGTTATATTCATCCCAAGACCACAAAGTCAAACCACAAAGTCATCTGCAAATCTTACGTGAGACAGTTGGGCAGAAAATTGACGAACCGGCAACACACCGGTGTGCGCCGAATTAATCGCGAATTTAATGTTTATTACCAATTACATAAGGTTTAATTTTTTTTTGGGAATTTTCACATGTCGGGGCTGGAGCGGTTAATACCGCTATAGTCCCAATCTATACCCACATTTTTAACGACATCTTCTAGGACTGCTGTAAATAGTTTCGATGAAATGAAAGAAGCATTATCATTACAATGTTTCTCACGAAAAATTATTTGAACAGAAGAGGTGATACTCGACGGCGCGTTGTGTTCCACGCGCGTCACAAAAAGATGTCAGCATAAAGACGAGGCCCGCTAGGGCCAGTGCCTGCCAGGGTTGCGGTATTTGCTCGAAAGAGTCACCGCGGCCCTGGAACGCAAAGGGCATTAGGAGGAACACAGATGGGTTTTAGTCAGTAAGAGTATGACACTCCCTTCCATTCCGCCCAGAGCGAAAGGAGTCATTTGATGTTTTCCCATACATAAAAAAAGAGGTAACCAATGATAGACATTGACTGTTCGTATTAGATATACGAACACATTGATCTTACCTAGACACATCATTTTACAATACATACACTCGAACGAAGTCGCGGGCAACAGCTAGTATCTTATAAACATAAATATATACTTAAATAGAATAACAAACTTTGCCCAAGGAGACCCATAACCCTCCGATTACTTAATCCAGTTAGCAAACCAAACAAGGAGTATATTGTAACAGACATTAATAACCTCTAGGCATTGACTATACTAAATGAAGCTTCCCCTAAAGGCATATGTAACGAGCCTAATAAAACAACAACCCGCTTGATTGACGGACGGATCGATGAACTGGGTTTCTGTTTGTTGGGTACTGTTTGTCTAAAGGGTCAACATTATATTAGCAAGCGAAACTAGGCAGATGTGATGGGTATTGCTACATCATTGTGTAAAAAGTTACTTGAATGAAAAAAATTGTATGTCAGCTCCGACGCACGAGTGGAGTTTACTCCTTAAGAACTATTATTGTATAGATTATGTAAAAAGAGGATAATTGAAAACATCTTAAAAAATAATCAAAGCATAATATATAAATCACATACATAATCTCGAAGTGAAAGGTGATGTTCAAACCTAATATGAAAATCGTTTCTTAAGCAGTTAACTACAAAAACCCGACTGCAATCTGTATCTATGTACATAGAAGGTCCCATTAAAATATATGGACAAATTTTAGCACAGGTTCAGTACGTCTAACCAAACATATCCATGCCAAAAACACTGATGAAAGTGATTTTATTTTGACCTAAAATAATAAATCAGATTCCTAGTGCGTGACTCTTACCCAGTTATACAGAAATACTTACATAACAAGATAATATTTGGAATAAAGTTATCACTGCGAGGGACACTATGAATCAAAACATGAAGACACTTAACCTTTTCAAAAACCAAAAATAACCAAGATTTGCCCTTTCTCCGCCTGCCAGTCACTTGAGTGCGACCTGCCAGAGGGCAGAGGTAATGAGGGTGTCGACTCTGGAGAGCCTCTCATCTGAACTCAATGAGCTGAGTTCGCGAAGTGTGGATACCTGAGCAACTTTGTTTTCTAATGTTCTGGAGCTCAGGTGTCTTGAGAAAAACAATAAATTTTAATTCAAATACATTCACAACTAACTATTATTTATAAATACACTAACTAAAAATAATCTAATATAATGGGGTCGAAAAATTCACCCGCATCGCTGGCCACTAGTAATGTGCCCAAAAGGTTGGCAGTATTGCCACGCAGTATGGCAATGCTTATCTTTTGTCCGAAGTAAAAGATGGGAATATAGATTAGACAGAAAACAATATCTAGAATATTCTATTTACTTTTGGAGGAACAGAGCTGCATAACAAAGTGACAGTCTGTCAGCTATTGGGATGACTAAAAAAATCTAATTAGACCGTCATATCCCAAAAATATAACGTATTTTTTCTTTTTCGCGTGAACAAAAAATCAAAACGATACAGTGCGTTGAAAACTCGTGTGACGTCACATGTAAGTACCTACACATTTTACCTACACGAGCCGTCACAAGCTTTTTTTATTGATAAAGCAAAAAATACACAACACTGTCAATTTGTTAGTCCAGTGTCTACTATCTTCTTCATAATATGTCGTAGCGAGGGATGTAAACACATCCCTCGCTACGAATCCTCGCACATCTCTGGTGGAAACGCATACTTAAGAGACTCTTGACAAAGTGATTGTACCTACCTGTGACGTATTAATAAAGTACAAGCGGCGCATGCACTTCACGGCATTGCTTGCCCAACCGCCGGCCGGTGCGGACGTGTATGCGCTCCTTGGTGAAACGAGTGTTTGGCTTTGATTTACGAACCCAGCAGCAAACGAGGACACCACAGTGGCGACGAGCCTCAAGTAAGTGGTAAATTATGCTGCTATATGAAAAAGGAGAAATATGAACTCACGTGCACGAAAAAAAAAAAAAAAAAAAAACAAAAAAATGAAACACTAATAACAACCTCACGGTTTTATGGTACTATCGATTCAGTGGTATATGTATCTATCTGTCCAAGTACTATTAAAACAAATGACTAGACATTACAAATAACAAATAGTGTTATTTTTCTGATCGATCAATGATAGGTTATTATTATCATTGTCATGAAAAAAAGCAATGAATACTTTTCTAAAAATAATTTCTATCATAATTATTCTTATATTCTTGACTATAGCCGTGGATATTTCTAAAATAAGTTAAAATTAAAATTTTAATATAAGTACCTACTCGGTGGTAACAGTCTTCTTATATCTTGTGTCGATAATTTCGACGTAGGTACCTATTAGTAGAAATTGTAATAAGAAATACCGTGTAAGTCCACGTTAATGTAATTTATCCAGTGACATTATTTATTTAAATACCTACGTAGGTAATAGGAATTTTCAGTGCAAAATTATGATTCTTCACTATTCATCGCGTTCTCTTAAGTTAAATGATGTTTTAAGGTTGAGGTACCTAAAGCAAATGTCGTTAGTAATATTAAAGCAGATAAGTCAAATGCATGCAATCAATCAGCGCAATAGGTACATGTACTACTTATTGATATAGGTAGTGTGGTGTCCTCGTTTGCTGCTGGGTTCGTAAATCAAAGCCAAACACTCGTTTCACCAAGGAGCGCATACACGTCCGCACCGGCCGGCGGTTGGGCAAGCAATGCCGTGACGTGCATGCGCCGCTTGTACTTTATTAATACGTCACACCTCTTCCTTTACATAAGAATTTAAACAAACAAATATAATAACTGGTTAATTATTTTAACTTAATTAACAAATAGTTAATTAATTCTCCACATTCTATAATTTCTAACAAGGTAAAATTTATCTTCCACTGAATACTTATTATACAATTTAACAGAGTTATTTATCTATTCTTTTGCTTCTATCGAATCACTTTTATCCTCTGAATCATCTGTTTGATAATAATTTTTCCCCTATTTCCAGGTATATACCATACTTTTCCCTTTTTCCTTCACTTGCTTTCCAAACTGTGTTTCATAAAAGTCTAAGTCAAAACGTTAATTTCAATAAGGCCATCAAACGGCTCTTTTGAACGTCATCATTTACATCCAAATACTATGTATACAAAATAAGGTGACTCTACTGTCCGTTCGCAAAGGTAGATTCTTATGGAGAAGAACGGACAAGAAACTCCATAGTTACTCTTTTCAAATAAATGTTTTACAATATGTTGAATACACACATTAACTTTGATAGGTATATGTGAGGTTGATGCACCAAGAGTATACTGCTTATAGAAATAAAAGTATTACCAGCAGAGGTAAATTTTTCATTTTCTTAATAAGTACATGGTACTCACATATTTACAAATATTGGATCCATTAATAAAACAGTGTGTGAGTTAATAGAAAAATAAAAACTCAAAAAAAGAAAGAGTACACCTATAAGGTTAATACATAAATTGACCAGTTTGATTTTGTCTACACTACACCCTTGGTTGTTCTATGCAGCAGCCAATGGCGTAGTCATTTATACCGTAGCGCCATGATTCCACGACACTGCCATCCGTGACTAGCACCCATCCTCGGGTGTAGTACAATATTCAGTCATGGGGGCTTTGTACACAGCGCTCCCCGCACAACATTACTCAACGGAAAGATATCCGATCTAACAAAATAAATTTCTGAAATGCATACTCACTCATGAAAATTCCGTTATAATCTGTGCACCAACACAGACCAGAATCGCAACAACAATTTGAAAATATCTAGCACGATATGTGCAACAACATATTAAGCGCTGTGTACTTGGTGCACAGACAGAATTTGTACAAACGATTCCTTGGAGACCCATCGCCTCATGTTATTCATGAGGTGCGGTCAAGAGTTTAGTAAACAAGCCATCAGACTTGGTTTCATTATCACTGTCATCAACTATGTCATCTAAGTCTCTAGGCAGTGATCGGGGGTCTTTCTCACACGATCATGGAGGTATTTACACATTCGCTTAGAGTCAAGCGCCCTTATTCGGGGTATACCCAGGTCCATCTCCTTGATAATTCTTAAATGAACCTTTAAATTTAGGATTTTAATTAATCCAGTTTCACTCTTAGTTTACTAATAACACGAAATCGTTCACGGATATTTTTTATTTTTTTTTAACTTCTGTGCAATCTAATTGAGCTTTACCTTATACCACACAGCGCTTAAAACTCTCTATTGGAATCTCACGGACCTCATCTCATCGACTTTAGAATCTACATCACTAAACATCAATAATAACGGTCTCGCAATTTCTACAGATGCCGCCTTTTACGCAATATATTGCACCTATTGCGTCTTGTTACGATTTGCTATCGTTAATCTCTACGGTAATTGTCTAAAAACTTTTCATGTTACAGAGCTTTTCCATGTCACTCTAATGTCGTTCAGTCGGTAAACCTTTGACAGACCGACAGTGGCTGTAAATGGTTTCATTGAAACAAATGTTTTAGGTTTGATCCGCGATTAGCTAGTATTCATGATTACCAAGTCCAAGCACCAATAATAGTCATCGAAATCACATTAATTTGAACAAAGAAAATAAAAACCTCTGACTCTACGTGTAAAATTGTACGTGATTTTACATTAGACTACATTCGATTCTACATTCGACTTTACATTTGACGCTTTTCATTGTTTTGGTCGATAATATACTCCTCTTTATTACGAAATTGACCTTTTCCGGCATGATTTCTCAAGCTTAATAAAATCGTTGAAATGTTTCTACTTCCTCCTGTTTTCTTTTTCTGTTAGAAAATATAAATTTCGTTAATCCGACTTTGTTTCGAACTTAAGGAACTGTCTCATTTCTTTAGGGCTAATGCAAAGACATCGACACCTTCCCCTTCTTCAGCATGAACGTTGACTATAATCTACCCGGAAGATTATAGTCAACTTCTTGTTTGTAGTGCTATTCCCCCAACGTAGTAGAGAGTAGCTCGTTTCTTAGCAGGATTGTCGATGATGACAGGCAATGTGTTAAATTCAAGAGCCCTCTTCCATTTCTCCCTGCGAGTGTCGATAATTATGTCTGATCATCTTCGCAATCAGGAAGTTTGGAAGTGTGGATGACGCATGAGTCATTTTAGATTTTAATAAAATTGACTCTTACGTTTGCGTGGCTTTTTACTGAAAATCATTAACAGAAACACACAACTGCGTAGCCCTAATATAAAGATGCAAGTACTCTTTACGTGGCCCTTTGTGTATTATTTACTCTTTGCGTGGCCCTTTGTGTGTTATTTACTCTTTGCGTGGCCCTTTGTGAGTTATTTACTCTTTGCGTAGCCCTTTGTGAGTTATTTACTCTTTGCATGGCCCTTTGTGAGTTATTTACTCTTTGCGTGGCCCTTTGTTTGTTATTTACTCTTTGCGTGGCTCTTTGTGAGTTATTTACTCTTTGCGTGGCCTTTTGTGAGTTATTTACTCTTTGCGTGGCCCTTTGTGAGTTATTTACTCTTTGCGTGGCCCTCTGTGAGTTATTTACCCTATATCAGTAATATTTAACTAATACTTATTAATACGTATCACTTCACGAATGTCAGAATGATTGAGTGAGTCTAATCCCACCGATCCGTGTCAAGTGAATGGAATCCCAGATTATGATAAAGATTATTGTACATGTTAGTAATCTGTGGAATATGTGAATATAAAATATTAGCATATATTAGTTCGTCGGATTACTGACACGTGAATCCATGGAATATTACTAATCTCTTAACTAATACCAATATGTTCGTTACACTCCTATTCCCAACCACATTGGGGTCGGCTCCCAGCCAAACCGGATTCAGCCGAATATCAGCATTCTACGTGGAGCGGCTGCCCACCAGACCTCCACAACTCATTAACTGGCTAGGTAATACGGTACTTCATGGCAAGACCGGTGTCAGACCTTCCGGCCTCCAAGAATTCGTAACGTAACTGCCAAAGGTCTACAAATGACAGCCGGGCCCAATGGCTTAACGTGCTTTCCGAGGCACGGAGTAGTCTCGGTACGTTAAGATCCACAGACCAACCTCGACAAGCGTTGCTTTACCTTGAAGATTGGCCCGTGCGGCTGTTATAATTTAGCCACGAGCTCCTTGCTCCTTTATGATTCTCTCAATATAAATTGTGCTAGTATACTATTAGACAAGTACCTAATCGCTAAATCTTACCATTGCCCGTTTTTTTTTAATTGTACTCGTATAATGGAGTGTGCTAGCTAACATGTTGTTAATACTATTTAAGTTTATGATTTCCATGTTATTGGATACATATTTATTTTTGTTCCTGTGTCTTAAAATACTTTGCGTACTATTGTTTAATTCAAGTTCTTACAACGTAACAGACAGATGTGTTGCTGGGGAGTTTGTTGCGCCACTTCTTTTTCCCAGCTAAAACACTAGGAAGTGGTGACGGGTGGGCGTTTTGGGGCACTGTCTTTATGTATGTAAAATTTGACGTTCAAAAAGTGCTGGCTCTCAGCCTAATTTGAATAAATGACTTTTGATTTTGATTTTAATTTCAATATTGTGATATAATTGTCGTTAATAATATAATAAAAGTAACCATGAAAATAATACATCTTTCATACCTTGTCCAAACCCAATTGAATTGTTAAAAAACGAAAAATAATTGTAAATGTGGGTACCAAGTAAAAACATTTTCTTTTTTTTTTTTTTTTTAAATTTGGGTAGGTATGATATATTTTGAATGGGCTGTAAATACGCTACTCGACATTATGTCAATGTATAAGTAGACTAAGATAAAACTATGAGTTTTATATGTGTGTGCCAAATAAACTCATTTTCTTTCTTTCTTGGAACAACCTTCGCATTGCAAGGGTTCTGCCGGTGGTAAATTGGACATTTTGAGCGACCTGAAACAATGTCAATTTGCCTTTGTATTGCACCCTTGGCGCCATTGATTTGCCTTTGTATTGCACCCTTGGCGCCATTGGATAAGGTGTTTCGTATTTTATTTATGCTTTCAGTAAAATACAGATTACTGGTCCTAAATTTCCTCATAATATTGTTATTAACAATCTGTAACCCAATCTTTTTTTTGTATTTGTGATGGGTTTGCTCTCGACTCTAGTCAATGTCAGATATGACAGAGACAAAGTCTACGATGGAGCGAGCTTACCCAGAAGGAGCCTGTTCACTCGAACCTGTTTTTTTTTTTTTTCTTTTTTTTCCAAAATTACTATCTGAATGTGTATACCATGTTCTCACACTGCAAAATCCTAGATAAGTCCTAGATATCTTTTACCACGATGACTGTATAACGAATAAACTACAATATATGTCTAATTTACACATTATTATGTCCCTGAATTGTATTTTATTGTTACTTTTTTTTTATTTTTTTTAGCTAGATGCGGCGTAAATGGACAATAATAGAATGAGTATTACAGTAGCTTAGCATGGGTGTCAGCCGCCCCCTTGTTTAAGTTTTAAAGGGGCCGCCCGGGGTGGGTCGCCCCTCGCCCCTACTACGCTACGCCACTGGAGTGATATAAATCTTTATTACGCGAAGTAGATATGGGTTATGCCGGTGACATTTATTACATTAGGTTTAGTGATATTTAATGTTGCTAAAACTTCAAAACGACAAAGGAATCAATCAATTGATCCATGTAATTTGCATTTTTTATGGATATATATGCCCTTGGCAAAATTACACCTTAATGCTCCTTGGCACCTTGATTCACCTTGGAAAAATACTACTTTGTGCTCCTTGGCACCTTATTGCACCTTGGCAACATACACCAATACACTTTGGTACATTTGTTATGATAGCATAATATTGTATTATCTACCTATATCAATAAGTAGTACATGTACCTATTGCGCTGATTGATTGCATGCATTTGACTTATCTGCTTTAATATTACTAACGACATTTGCTTTAGGTACCTCAACCTTAAAACATCATTTAACTTAAGAGAACGCGATGAATAGTGAGGAATTATAATTTTGCACTAAAAATTCTTATTACCTACGTAGGTATTTAAATTAATACTGTCACTGGATAAATTACATTAACGCGGACTTACACGGTATTTCTTATTACAATTTCTACTAATAGGTACCTACGTCGAAATTATCGTCACAAGATATAAGAAGACTGTTACCACCGAGTAGGTACTTATTTAAAATTTTAATTTTAACTTATTTTACTTATATCCACGGCAAGAATATAACAACAATTATGATAGAAATTATTTTTAGAAAAGTATTCATTGCTTTTTTTCATGACAATGATAATAATAACCTATCATTGATCGATCAGACAAATAACACTGTATTTGTTATTTGTAATGTCTAGTCATTTGTTTTAATAGTACTTGGACAGATAGATACATATACCACTTAATCGATAGCACCGTAAAACCGTGAGGTTGTTATTAGTGTTTCTTTTTGTTTTTATTTATGTTTTTTTTTTTTCGTGCACGTGAGTTCATCTCCCTCCTTTTTCATATAGCAGCATAATTTACCACTTACTTGAGGCTCGTCGCCACTGTGGTGTCCTCGTTTGCTGCTGGGTTCGTAAATCAAAGCCAAACACTCGTTTCACCAAGGAGCGCATACACGTCCGCACCGGCCGGCGGTTGGGCAAGCAATGCCGTGACGTGCATGCGCCGCTTGTACTTTATTAATACGTCACAGGTAGGTAATACAATATGCTATAACAAATGTACCAAAGTGTATTAGTGTATGTTGCCAAGGTGCAATAAGGTGCCAAGGAGCACAAAGTAGTATTTTTCCAATGTGAATCAAGGTGCCAAGGAGCATTAAGGTGTAATTTTGCCAAGGGCATATATATCCATAAAAAATGCAAATTACATGGATCAATTGATTGATTCCTTTGTCGTTTTGAAGTTTTAGCAACATTAAATATCACTAAACCTAATGTAATAAATGTCACCGGCATAACCCATATCTACTTCGCGTAATAAAGATTTATATCACTCCAGTGGCGTAGCGTAGTAGGGGCGAGGGGCGACCCGCCCCGGGCGGCCCCTTCAAAACCTAAACAAGGGGGCGGCTGACACCCATGCTAAGCCACTGTAATACTCATTCTAAAATTGTCCATTTACGCCGCATCTAGCTAAAAAAATTAAAAAAAAAAAAATAACAATAAAATTCAATTCAGGAAAATAATAATGTGTAAATTAGATATATATTGTAGTTTATTCATTATTCAGTCATCGTGGTAAAATATATCTAGGACTTATCTAGGATTTTGCAGTGTGAGAACATGGTATACACATTTCAGATAGTAATTTTGGAAAAAAAAAGAAAAAAAAATTAAAAAAAAAAATGTTCGAGTGAACAGGCTCCTTCTGGGTAAGCTTGCTCCATCGTAGACTTTGTCTTTGTCATATCTGACATTGACTAGAGTCAAGAGCAAACCCATCACAAATACAAAAAAAAAAAGATTGGGTTACAGATTGCTAATAACAATATTATGAGGAAATTTAGGACCAGTAATCTGTATTTTACTGAAAGCATAAATAAAATACGAAACACCTTATCCAATGGCGCCAAGGGTGCAATACAAAGGCAAATCAATGGCTCCAAGGGTGCAATACAAAGGCAAATTGACATTGTTTCAGGTCGCTCAAAATGTCCAATTTACCACCGGCAGAACCCTTGCAATGCGAAGGTTTTTCCAAGAAAGAAAGAAAATGAGTTTATTTGGCACACACATATAAAACTCATAGTTTTATCTTAGTCTACTTATACATTGACATAATGTCGAGTAGCGTATTTACAGCCCATTAAAAATATATCATACCTACCCACATTTAAAAAAAAAAAAAAATGTTTTTACTTGTTACCCACATTTACAATTATTTACGTTTTTTAACAATTCAATTGGGTTTGGACAAGGTATGAAAGATGTATTATTTTCATGGTTACTTTTATTATATTATTAACGATAATTACATCACAATATTGAAATTAAAATCAAAATCAAAAGTCATTTATTCAAATTAGGCTGAGAGCCAGCACTTTTTGAACGTCAAATTTTACATACATAAAGACAGTACCCCAAAACGCCCACCCGTCACCACTTCCTAGTGTTTTAGCTGGGAAAAAGAAGTGGCGCAACAAACTCCCCAGCAACACATCTGTCTGTCACGTTTTAAGAACTTGAATTAAACAATAGTTCGCAAAGTATTTTAAGACACAGGAACAAAAATAAATATGTATCCAACAACATGGAAATCATAAACTTAAATAGTATTAACAACATGTTAGCTAGCACACTCCATTATACGAGTACCATTAAAAAAACGGGCAATGGTAAGATTTAGCGATTAGGTACTTGTCTAATAGCATACTAGCACAATTTATATTGAGAGAATCATAATTTTATTAAAGGTTTACCTAAAGGAGCAAGGAGCTCGTGGCTAAATTATAACAGCCGCACGGGCCAATCTTCAAGGTAAAGCAACGCTTGTCGAGGTTGGTCTGTGGATCTTAACATACCGAGACTACTCCGTGCCTCGGAAAGCACGTTAAGCCATTGGGCCCGGCTGTCATTTGTAGACCTTTGGTAGTTACGTTACGAATTGTTGGAGGCCGGAAGGTCTGACACCGGTCTTGCCATGAAGTACCGTATTACCTAGCCAGTTAATGAGTTGTGGAGGTCTGGTGGGCAGCCGCTCCACGTAGAATCCTGGTATTCGGCTGAATCCGGTTTGGCTGGGAGTCGACCCCGATGTAGTTGGGAATAGGAGTGTAACGAACATATTGGTACTAGTTAAGAGATTAGTAATATTCCATGGATTCACGTGTCAGTAATCCGTCGAACTAATATATTCTTATATTTAATATTCACATAATCCACAGATTACTAACATGTACAATAATCTTTATCATAATCTGGGATTCCATTCACTTGACACGGATCGGTTGGATTAGACTCACTCAATCATTCTGACATTCGTGAAGTGATACGTATTAATAAGTATTAGTTAAATATTACTGTTATAAATGTTAGTTAAAATATTATAATATTTCTAGACTAATATAGTCTTATTGGCCAATACTGATAAATATCGGTATTAACCCATCTTTAGTTGGGAAAGGGCTAAACCAGTGATGACTTAAAAAGCCACGCAAAGGGTAAATAACTCAGAGGGCCACGCAAAGAGTAAATAACTCACAAAGGGCCACGCAAAGAGTAAATAACTCACAAAGGGCCACGCAAAGAGTAAATAACTCACAAAAGGCCACGCAAAGAGTAAATAACTCACAAAGGGCCACGCAAAGAGTAAATAATACACAAACGGCCACGCAAAGAGTAAATAAATCACAAAAGGCCATGCAAAGAGTAAATAACTCACAAAGGGCCACGCAAAGAGTAAATAACACACAAAGGGCCGCGCAAAGAGTAAATAACACACAAAGGGCCACGTAAAGAGTACTTGCATCTTTATATTAGGGCTTTGCAGTTGTGTGTTTCTGTTAATGATTTTTAGTAAAAAGCCACGCAAAAGTAAGAGTCAATTTTATTAAAACCCAAAATGACTCATGCGTCATCCACACTTCCAAACTTCCTGATTGCGAAGATGATCAGACATAATTATCGACACTCGCAGGGAGAAATGGAAGAGGGCTCTTGAATTTAACATATTGCCTGTCATCATCGACAATCCTGCTAAGAAACGAGCTACTCTCTACTACGTTGGGGGAATAGCACTACAAACAAGAAGTTGACTATAATCTTCCGGGTAGATTATAGTCAACGTTCATGCTGAAGAAGGGGAAGGTGTCGATGTCTATGCATTAGCTCTAAAGAAATGAGACAGTTCCTTAAGTTCGAAACAAAGTCGGATTAACGAAATTTATATTTTCTAACAGAAAAAGAAAACAGGAGGAAGTAGAAACATTTTAACGATTTTATTAAGCTTGAGAAATCATGCCGGAAAAGGTCAATTTCATAAAAAAGAGGAGTATATTATCGACCAAAACACTGAAAAGCGTCAAATGTAAAGTCGAATGTAGAATCGAATGTAAAGTCTAATGTAAAATCACGTACAATTTTACACGTAGAGTCAGAGGTTTTTATTTTCCTTGTTCAAATTAGTATGATTTCGATGACTATTAATGGTGCTTAGACTTGGTAATCATGAATACCAGCTAATCGCGGATCAAACCTAAAACATTTGTTTCAATGAAACCATTTACATCCACGTCGGTCTGTCAAAGGTTTACCGACTGAACGACATTAGAGTGACATGGAATAGCTCTGTAACATGAAAAGTTTTTAGACAATTACCGTAGAGATTAACGATAGCAAATCGTAACAAGACGCAATAGGTGCAATATATTGCGTAAAAAGCGGCATCTGTAGAAATTGCGAGACCGTTATTATTGATGTTTAGTGATGTAGATTCTAAAGTCGATTAGATGAGGTCCGTGAGATTTCAATAGAGAGTTTTAAGCGCTGTGTGGTATAAGGTAAAGCTCAATTAGATTGCACAGAAGTTAAAAAAAAAAAAAAAAAAATATCCGTGAACGATTTCGCGTTATTAGTAAACTAAGAGTGAAACTGGATTAATTAAAATCCTAAATTCAAAGGTTCATTTAAGAATTATCAAGGAGATGGACCTGGGTATACCCCGAATAAGGGCGCTTGACTCTAAGCGAATGTATAAATACCTCCATGATCGTGTGAGAAAGACCCCCGATCACTGCCTCGAGACTTAGATGACATAGTTGAGGACAGTGATAATGAAACCAAGTCTGATGGCTTGTTTACTAAACTCTTGACCGCACCTCATGAATAGTCCACCAAGTACACAGCGCTTAATATGTTGTTGCACATATCGTGCTAGATATTTTCAAATTTTTGTTGCGATTCTGGTCTGTGTTGGTGCACAGATTATAACGGAATTTTCATGAGTGAGTATGCATTTCAGAAATTTATTTTGTTAGATCGGATATCTTTCCGTTGAGTAATGTTATGCGGAGAGCGCTGTGCACAAAGCCCTCATGACTGGATATTGTACTACACCCGAGGATGGGTGCTAGTCACGGATGGCAGTGTCGTGGAATCATGGCGCTACGGTATAAATGACTACGCCATTGGCTGCTGCATAGAACAACCAAGGGTGTAGTGTAGACAAAATCAAACTGGTCAATTTATGTATTAACTTTATAGATGTACTCTTTCTTTTTTTGAGTTTTTATTTTTCTATTAACTCACACACTGTTTTATTAATGGATCCAATATTTGTAAATATGTGAGTACCATGTACTTATTAAGAAAATGAAAAAGTTTACCTCTGCTGGTAATACTTTGATTTCTATAAGCAGTATACTCTAGGTGCATCAACCTCACATATATCAAAGTTAATGTGTGTATTCAAAATATTGTAAAACATTTATTTGAAAAGAGTAACTATGGAGTTTCTTGTCCGTTCTTCTCCATAAGAATCTACCTTTGCGAACGGACAGTAGAGTCACCTTATTTTGTTTACATAGTATTTGGATGTAAATGATGACGTTCAAAAGAGCCGTTTGATGGCCTTATTGAAATGAACGTTTTGACTTAGACTTTTTTAAAACACAGTTTGGAAAGCAAGTGAAGGAAAAAGGGAAAAGTATGGTATATACCTGGAAATAGGGGAAAAAGTATTATCAAACAGATGATTCAGAGGATAAAAGTGATTCGATAGAAGCAAAAGAATAGATAAATAACTCTGTTAAATTGTATAATAAGTATTCAGTGGAAGATAAATTTTACCTTGTTGGAAATTATAGAATGTGGAGAATTAATTAACTATTTGATAATTAAGTGTAATTAAAATAATTAATCAGTTATTGTATTTGTTTGTTTAAATTCTTATGTAAAGGAAGAGGTGTGACGTATTAATAAAGTACAAGCGGCGCATGCACGTCACGGCATTGCTTGCCCAACCGCCGGCCTGTGCGGACGTGTATGCGCTCCTTGGTGAAACGAGTGTTTGGCTTTGATTTACGAACCCAGCAGCAAACGAGGACACCACACTACCTAACAGTGGTGACGATTGACAAAAAGTTCAAAAAAGAGGATCGACAAGCGCTGTCGAAATGTCACGTATGATCAATTTCTTATGTTTTGACTATTATACAATCGTTATCGATGTTAAAATGTCACTCTGCTTGAAGCCGCAGACAGACGCAACGTGTCAGAGCGATAACGCAATTTGTCACCTTTTCTACTTTCTGTGACATCATCAACCAACTTATTACAACTTCAAAAAACACTACATTTTAAATTATACCGGGAAAATATTCCAATCTGAAATTAAACACAAAAGCTTTTTATAAACAAACATCTATTCAAAATTGTTCGAAAAACGAAGTTGAACGAACAAATACAGACAGTTATGAACAGACTGGTCAGAATGGTTAGACCTCGCTTTGCTATCTTGAAGTTGTGAACGTTAAGGTGCGTTTAGACTGGAGATTCCCTCCAGTCGCAATCCAGTCCAGTGGTTATTTTACAATCTCAGTCATTTGACTGAGACAGTGACGCACTCGCGCATGAATGGGTTCTGTACCATCGTATTTTTATTATTTGTTGTTTTAGCGGCAACAAAAATACACAATCTGTAAACATTTCAACTGTCTACTTAATACGGTTTATGAGATACAGCCCACTGAAAGACAGACAGACAGAGAGGGTCCCGTTGCCTTTGGTTACGGAACCCTAAAAAAGGAGGAGATTCTCTATTCGTGGAAGTCTTCTACTATGTTATGCAATCTTCCTTCAGTCTAAATGCACCTCAATTTGAAACGTTCCTGTCTGTTAGACTTTAGATATTATTATTTGAGGTGGAATGTTATTGTACGTTCTATAATAGACGTGTTTGCCAGCCATTGCTAACTTATGTTAGCCTAGTACATTTTCATTTAAGTTGGGTGGATTCTATTAGTTAGAAATATTAGAAGACCTAGTCATTTTGGTATAAATAGACTTTTTAACTGATAAGAGTTTTAATTGGAGCATTGTTATTTTAATTTAATTGTATATTTTAGATTATAGGTCGAATTCAAAAGCTTCTGGCCACATACAAAGTGACTTTTGACATTTTGGAATTTTAACAATCTTAATCGCAGATAGAATATCACTGACTTCTATAAAGCCCACGGATTTGAATATTCTTTCATTCTTCAAACTATTTCTAAGTTAGCTAATATTTAAAACTTGTTTCTCATACGAGTTTGTCAATATAATCAATAACTTATTACATACAGGACTTGGCTTGATCTATATCATTTAAAAATGAATCGACGGTAAAAATAATTGCTCAACGGTTTTTTTATACTGTTAATATTTAAACAGGTTATTAGGTAAAAATTGTAGTCTTTCTTAATAAAATATTCAATGTTTTAGCGTTGTCACAAGTTGTCACAGTTGTTCCAACTAAATACGACACACCTTATTCCCAGGCTATTGTGGCTTGTCATGGCTATCTATTTATTTTCTATTATAGATATAATTTAGTGATACAAGAAAATTGAGGTTTCCGGCAACTGGGACCGGGTTAACTGGGACTGCGGTCCCAATTGCCGGATCCATTTAATTTTAATATTTTTTTGTTTGACTGTACTGTTTTTACGGATGGTCCCAGTCGAAAGAAGAAAAAATTAAATTGATCCGGCAACTGGGACCGCGGTCCCAGTTAATTGCGGTCCCAGTCGCTGGAAACCTCAGAAAATTGCAAGAGAACCAAGGTAACCGACATGCGTGAAGAATTAATAATACAAAGAAAATATAGAGTGTGCCTCTCAGCTACCTCATTGCCAAACCAAAGAGGCAGTGTCGGAAGACGTATCGTTGGAAGGTTTCTAACAATCTGGACCGACGATGGCAGTTCATCTGTCCGCTGAATGCAAGGATGCCATCAGCACCGGCCGATGTGACAACGCTTAGGGGAAGCCCATGTCCATCTTTGAGCAGATAAATAGATTGGGTTCCATTTACTTCGAAAATTGTCTTATTATAGAAGAAGAAGAAGAAAAATGTTTATTGGGGACTTACACAAGACAAACAAAAAAAGTACCCAAATTAGAATTAAACAGTAGTATAATAACAAAATTATTAAAATAACAAAAGCTAACACCAAGAATTTAATCTGTGCGAGGCCAAAAAGGTCATTATGGACAAATACTACAATTTATTTTGGTATGAAACAAAAGTAAAAATAAACGGAAAACATTGGTTTATTACAGCAACATGAGATACTTCCAAACTGAAAGTTAGTTCCTAAAAGTCCGCGTAGTTTCTGATAGCAAACCTAGGTTTCAAAGCAGATGCACTACTACTTCTGCAGTGTAAAGGGAATTTTAGAGAACTTCAGAAGCAAGTGCAAGTTGGAAATCACTGACAGTGTAATTGGATTGAAATTAAAAAACAGAAAATCAAGCAGCTCTTGTTTTGAATTAAGTGGAAATTGTGATTTTTCTTAAATCACTGAAAGTGTAATTGGATTGAAATTAAAACACAGAAAATCAAGCAGCTCTTGTTAGTGAATGAAGTGGAAATTATGATTTTTCATAATCCTCCATTGTATTTTTCTGACTAATTTCATTGCGGGATCCAAGACAGGTGTATCGCTTCTCGGGAACTTATGGTACTCCAATATCTCGTCGGAATTGCATAGTTTAATTCCGCCAAACCCGTGCCATCATCGAACCACAAAACATGCGATTCGCCACCTGTAGTGGACATCCTACCCACACGCACAAAACGTTTTGAGAACACAGTCATTGTGCGTACGGAGTGAAATTCCTTGCCAGAGTCTTTTAGTCAAGAGTGAATAGGTTACTTCTAGGCAAGCGTGCTCCATCTTTGACCACATCATCGCTTACCATCAGGTGAGATAGCGGTCAAGCGCGTGCCTATCAATAATAAAAAAGGAGTTGCATTTTTTAACGATTTTTTATACGAAAAAAATATGTTGTGTTGGTTTAAATATTTCCACACGTCAATTTTAACTAGATGAGGCCGATGTTTCCGGGGTGACTGCTGACCCAGAGAAAAAACACCAAAACTAACATAGTGGTCAGTCTATTAAAGCCCATACAATCGACCGTACAGGTCACATATAGGTGATGTTCTAGAAACGTCAAGCGTTCTCGCAACCGGTGTGCGTGTATGACCATAAGCACACAACATCTCGACGCGGTCCTAAAGGAAGAGTTTTGGCCGAAGGGTGTAATTTACCGATGTTTTCGCGGCAGGCTACGCGACACCGCGCAGCGTAATTCGACGCCGTCACTTCGTGTGTCCTAGTTTATAAGTTATTATATTTGTATGTATTAGTATAGTTTATTTTTAATATTTATGTAGGTATCGTATTTTGTATGGGCCACAGATGCCTGAAATAAAGGAAAATAAAATAAATAATGTATAAACTGAACGTAAGCTAAGCAAAAGGTCTTGGATTGAATTTTGGTGTACAATAAAATATTTTCTATTCTAAATATTTAAGTATGTAAAGATAGAGCTGATCGCGTTTTGTAGTTACTTCCCCACCCAGGGGTAAAACCGCGAATTTATGCACATTGTAGATACATACGTGTACAGCTTGGCAAACAAGAGTATGATGTGGTGACAAGTGGAACAAAATATTTTACTAAATGGAAACCTATGATGTCGACACTACTTGGCCGACAAGTGTTAGATTTTGAGTAACGTTTATTGTTCCACATTTACTTTTAACGATTTAATTAAATTCTCTTACTGATTTCCCATATTATGGTGCGTTAAGTTCTCACTTAACGCACCATAATATGGGAAATAGTGGCGCCCTCATTTTTTCCAAACTCTTTTTTGCCAAGCTGTATGTTTTCTTACCACAATATTGAAATATCCATTTACCATGGGTAGGTTGTGTGTAGCTTTCCTAAACGCACACATACTCACGTTCAACAACATGGAGGGATTACCTATTTCCCTAGTAATATTACCCACTGTATTTTCGATTCCTCTACGCAGAATAATATTTATTAAACGTAGTTTTACGCACGTTTGCCTCCATTTAACTGTTCACTGCTCTCCTAGTAAGCAAACACGAAATAAAGTGATAAATGTCAGTTTTTCAACAGAGTATATTACATACAGGAATTCATGAAATCCTGGTATTCTCACAGTTTTTTCTTCTAGAAAAGACGAAACGAGGATATGTTATTTTTAACAGAATTCATTGTCTACCTAGCTTCTACCAGCGGCTTCGCCCGCGTGATAATCGGAAATAGGGAGGTTTCTTGATTTGTATTGTAACTACACCTACCTACACTTACCCTACACCTACCCTACACCTACCCTACACCTACCCTACACCTACCCTACACCTACCCTACACCTACCCTACACCTACCCTACACCTACCCTACACCTACCCTACACCTACCCTACACCTACCCTACACCTACCCTACACCTACCCTACACCTACCCTACACCTACCCTACACCTACCCTACACTTATCCTACACCTACCCTACACTTACCCTAACCAGCCCAAAAAATACTATGACATGTTTCTGGTCTCCTGGTACTTTATGTTTCTGGTCTCCTGGTACTTGTGAATCTAAAGTACTAAGGCAGCAGTGGCTCTGAATTTCCACTTCCTCCTCGGTCTTCATTGATCCATGCCACTTACCGGGATAAAAAGTAGCATATGTCTCATTCCAGGATATGAACTACATATGTGCCAAATTTCATCCAAATCCCTTCAGCCGTTTTTGCCTGATTGTTACACAAACACACAAACATTCACATCCTACTAATATTATAAAGGTGAAAGTTTGTATGTTTGTATGTTTGCATGTTTGTATGTTTGTATGTTTGTATGTTTGTAATTTTGTATGTTTGTATGTTTGTATGTTTGTATGTTTGTATGTTTGTATGTTTGTATGTTTGTATGTTTGTATGTTTGTATGTTTGTATGTTTGTATGTTTGTATGTTTGTATGTTTGTATGTTTGTATGTTTGTATGTTTGTATGTTTGTATGTTTGTATGTTTGTATGTTTGTATGTTTGTATGTTTGTATGTTTGTATGTTTGTATGTTTGTATGTTTGTATGTTTGTGTTTGAATGTTTGTATGTTTGTGTAACAATCAGGCAAAAACGGCTGAAGGGATTTGGATGAAATTTGGCACACATGTAGTTCATATCCTGGAATAAAAAGTAGGCTACTTTTTATCCCAGTAAGTGGCATGGATTAATGGAGACTAAGGAGGAAGTGGAAACTCAGAGCCGCTGCTACCTTAGTACTTCAGATTTACAAGTATCAGGAGACCAGAAACATCAAGTACCAGGAGACCAGAAACATGTCATAGTATTTTTGGGCTGGTATAATTATGTAGGTAGGGCAGGTGTAGGGAAGGTGTAGGGTAGGTGTAGGGTAGATGTAAGGTAGGTGTAGGGTAGGTATAGGGTACCTAGGTGTAGGGTAGGTGTAAGGTAGGTGTAAGGTAGGTGTAGGGTTGGTGTAGGGAAGGTGTAGGGAAGGTGTAGGGTAGGTGTAAGGCAGGTGTAGGGTAGGTGTAAGGTAGGTAAAGGGTAGGTGTAGGGTGGGTGTTTCCTGAGTAAAAAAATTACAATACAAATCAGGAAACCTTGCTATTTCCGATATTCACGCGGGCGAAGCCGCAGCTGGTAGAAGCTAGTTTATAATATTAGTAGGATGTTAGGTATTTATTGTTAGTTTTAGAGGAGGGTTGCGGATTTTGTTCGAAAGAGTTACCGCGGCCCTGGAAAGCACGGATGGGTTTTAGTCAGTAAAAGACTCCTTCCGCTCCGCCCAGTGCGGTCCTTTGATAATTTCCCATACAAAAAAAAAGGTTTTTACTTTTTTCGAAAATTAAAGAGAATAAACTAACTAGCCTTTGCCCGCTGCTCCGTTCTCGTAGCCTATCCCAGATACTATTCAACTAAAAGTATTACAGTATCTTTGTCAGGAAAAGCTTAATCCGTGGATTTCGCGGGCGGAGGAGGTTAAAACAAATGAACATCTTTATTGTTGTAGTTAATACCATAATCCTACTAATATTATAAAGGTGTAAGTTTGTATGTTTGTATGTTTGTGTAACAATCAGGCAAAAACGGCTGAAGGGATTTGGATGAAATTTGGCACAAATGTAGTTCATATCCTGGAATAAAAAATAGGCTACTTTTTATCCCGGTAAGTGGCATGGATGGAGACTGAGGAGGAAGTGGAAACTCAGAGCCGCTGCTGCCTTAGTAGGTACTTCAGATTCACAAGTACCAGGAGACCAGAAACATCAAGTACCAGGAGACAAGAAACATGTCATAGTATTTTTGGGCCGGTATAATTATGTAGGTAGGGTAGGTGTAGGGTAGATGTAAGGTAGATTTAGGGTAGGTGTAGGGTAGGTGTAAGCTAGGTGTAGGGTGGGTGTTTCCTGAGTAAAAAATTTACAATACAAATCAGGAAACCTTGCTATTTCCGATATTCACGCGGGCGAAGTCGCAGTTGGTAAAAGCTAGTCCTACTAATAAAGGTGAAAGTTTGTATGTTTGTGTAACAATCAGGCAAAAACGGCTAAAGGGATTTGGATGAAATTTGGCACACATGTAGTTCATTATATCCTGGAATAAAAAATAGGCTACTTTTTATCCCGGTAAGTGGCATGGATTAATGGAAACTGAGGAGGAAGTGGAAACTCAGAGCCGCTGCTGCCTTAGTATTCAGACACAAGTACCAGGAGACCAGAAACATGTCATAGTATTTTTGGGCTGGTATATGTAGGTAGGGTAGGTGTAGGGAAGGTGTAGGGTAGGTGTAGGGTAGGTGTAGGGTAGGTGTAAGGTATGTGTAGGGTAGGTGTAAGGATTTTTTTTTTCGCGATTTCAGTGTTGGTCTCATAATAAAAGTTTTTCATAATGATGAGTACACTGTCCCTTTTTCAAGTACAGCGTTTATTCTGTTACACATTATAAAAAAAGATTTGCCAGGATTCTGCTTGCAATCAGTTGGTTATCAAATATTTACGTTACAATGACAGTCGCTCTTTGCTTCGTATTAACAGCTAGATGTTCTGGTCGATCTTCAAGACTTAGCAATGCTTACCTAGATCGGTCGGTGGATAGGTGACCATCTATACCGAGACTCCTCCGTGCTTCAGAAAGCACGCTGTTAAGCCATTGGTCCCAGCTGCCATTTGTACACGTTGACAGTCGTTAGGGGTAATCAGAAGCCAGAAAGCCAACCAAGTATCTTTTACCTATGGTCGACGCTCTAGATAAATTTGCAATAACGGTCATTGCCCTCTCTTTAATATCTCTTCGTAGGTACCTACTTGGACAATATTTTATGGATCATTTTTCATAACTAGAAAATGCAATGGATCACGATAGAGGTCGATTGAAGACAGCTTTATGTCATTATTTCTGTTTTCGGAATTAAGTATGTCAATAAAATGTAAGGGGGCAATGACCGTTATTGCAAACTAGCATTTTCCCGCGGCGCCGCCCGCGTTGATGTCGGTTATCGCGTAAAAAAGTAGCCTACGTCCCTCACTCAAAATTTTATGACGATCCGTTCAGCCGTTTTAGCATGAAAGCGTAACAGAGAGAGAGACAGACAGACAGACAGAGTTATATTACTAGGAATTTATCTGGCGTTGATCATTACTGGGTTTTGGTTCTGTCCGATTAGACTAGAAGCCAACTCCTACATAATTGGCATATGGCTAGGCAGATGGAGTGTAAAATTAACTAATTGCCTTCTTTAATAAAATTTTATTGATAAACGCTCAGCGGTATCCGCAGCGAGGTCCTCAAATACTCCATTATTTAGAACATGCAAGCCTTCATCTATACATATAATAAAACAGTAACGAAAGAAAAACTGTACAGTGAGAATTTTCGAGAAAAAATAAGTGGCTTTTGTTAGAAAAACGTAACTGATGACAAAAAGTGACTGTTTAGAATTTTTGTCTGTTTGTCTGTTTGTATGTGTGTATGGTACGGCTTCACGCCAAAACCACTGGATAGATTGAATTGAAATTCAACAAAAATGTTCTTTGTAAACCAAGGAAAACTTTAGGCCACATATTATCACGCCGTACGTTATGGGAGGTAGGCAATATTGATTTTAAAAAGTTTTTGTTCGTAATTGAATGCACAAAATGACATGTTAGCAAAACCATTTAGATAATTTTTACACATAAACCTGATAGGAATTGTAGCAATCTAGAAGAAATCAACTTATTATCTACATAATTAAGATACCCGTAATACCATCTGCTGACGTGTTATGTACAAGCAATAGCGATGCGCGGCCGCGCGACTGCTAGCGCGCACGCGGCGCCGCGCAGCGCCCCGCACACCGCACCCCCACTCGCGGGTCCGCTCATGTTGTTACAAAATAAAGCGTCAGTGCGTTCACAGCAGCCGTAGTTTTACTTGTGTCTCGTATCCAACAGTGGCGACGAGAGCGACCCACGCTATATCAAGATGGCCCAGTTTAGTTTCGGTATATTAAGTAATTTCGACCACACAGTGCACGAATGGCAGGCGTACAAAAGTCGCCTGCGGCAGTGGTTCGTGGCAAACGATATTTCAGAAAAAAACGACGCAACGGGTTCAAGACGGCGAGCAATTCTACTGAGCGCACTCGCCGACGGCACCTACCAGCTCGCAGCCGACTTGGCTTTGCCGAAACAGCTGGAGGAGGTGCCAGTAGAAGACATCTATGAGCTTCTAGACACTCACTTTTCCCCAACAAAGTGTGGATTCGGGGAGCGACACGCATTTTACGCGGCAACGCAGCAAACGGGTGAGACGCATGCGCAGTGGGCGGCAAGACTGCGTGGCCTCACGAAACATTGCAAGTTCGCCAACGTAGAAGAGGCATTGAGAGACCGTTTTGTGATGGGCATGTTGTCAGGTCCCGAGAGGGACAAACTGTTCACAAAGGACACGGATACCTTGACCCTGGCAAAGGCAGTGGAGTTGGCGCAGAGCGTACGGTGCGCGCGGGCAGGCGCCGCCGCCGGCGCTTCCACGACGGCGTCCATCACACAGCAAGAACATGCAGTGTTCAAGGTGCAGGGCAAGAGTGCGGGTTCCTATAAAGAACCAGTAATGGAGAAGTGTTCCGTGTGCGGTCGAAAGAACCATGCATCGTCTCAGTGCCGATTCGCGAACTTTACTTGTAGGAAGTGTAATACAAAGGGTCACTTACGTAGAATGTGCAAAGTAAAGTGTGTTGTGACCAGTGACGTGAGTGAGGAGGACGACGATGGTAAGGTTTTATGTTGTAACATCACTTCAGAGCGGGGAGAACCCATGACAGAAATCGTGTCTATTAACGGCTCAAAAATAAAGTTTGAGATTGATAGTGGATCGGCAGTAACGGTTATTTCCGAGAGTTTATACAACAAATATTTTAGCAGTTTGCCGCTATTACCACCTAAGAAAAGGCTATTTACCTACACGGGCAGTAGTATTATGTGTCTCGGCATAGTTCGCCTACCGGTCACATTTGGGCGGAGCACACATACACTAGATGCTTACGTGGTACGCAGCGAAGGCCCGCCATTGCTCGGAAGAGATTTTTTATCCCTATTTAAGTTAAAATTAGCACCTTGTAATTTCATAAATAATGAAACAAAAACCATCGATGGCTTGCATAATAGATTCAAAGACGTATTTTCGGATAAATTAGGTAAATTTAATAAATTCGAGGTCAAATTACGGTTAAAAGATGATGCAGAGCCAATGTTTTTCAAAGCACGTCCCATAGCTTTTGCTTTACGAGACAAGGTAGATAAAGAGATAGTCCGCCTTGTAAACTTAGGGATACTTAAACAGGTTGATCACTCTGAGTATGCATCACCCATAGTGCCAGTATTAAAACGCAATGGAAGTGTTAGGCTATGTGCAGACTATTCTGTAACCATTAATAAACAATTAATTGTAGAACAATACCCGTTACCTACAGTCCACGAGCTGTTTTCAAAATTGCACGGAGGTCAACAGTTCTCAAAGTTAGACCTGTCGATGGCCTATAATCAATTTGTTTTAGACGAAGACTCACAAAAGATTACATGCATAAATACTCATCGCGGATTGTTTCAGTATACACGTATGGTTTTTGGTTTAACCAGCGCACCGTCTATTTTTCAGCGCGCAATGGAAACCATATTATCTGGTATGGACGGTGTGTTATGTCTTTTAGACGATGTTCTTATCACAGCCGATGGACCGGGTTTACATTTACAAAGATTAACGGCAGTGTTACAGAGGCTGCAAGATGCAGGACTAACCTTGCAAAAAGAAAAGTGTGAATTTTTTAAAAATGAAATCAATTACTTAGGGTACGTAATAAACAAAGACGGTTTAAAAAAATCATCAGATAAAGTACTAGCAATTGAGAAATCCCCAGTGCCCACAGATGTAGGCAAACTTCAATCGTTTTTAGGATTAGTAAATTATTACCGTAATTTTGTACCTCAGGCATCCGAAATTTTAAGTCCCCTATACGACCTGTTAAGAAAGGGTGTTAAATGGCATTGGACCGACGAACATCAAAGTGCGTTCGTCGAAATAAAAAAACATTTAACGTCGGATCAGGTGTTAGCGCATTTTGACCCAAATGCAAAATTAATCCTCACCGTAGACGCTTCACCGAATGGGTTAGGTGCGATATTATCGCAAATTGATAAGGAAGGATGCGAGCGTCCTATTTCGTTTGCGTCTCGCACTCTAAACACAGCTGAAAAACGATATTCGCAGATTCAGAAAGAGGCAACGGCTATTATTTTCGGAGTTCGAAGATTCCATCAGTACTTGTACGGTAAGTCAGACCCGTTCATCCTGCGCACCGATCACAAGCCTTTAATTTCAATTTTTGGACCGCACAAAGGTATACCGGAGGTTTCAGCGAACCGATTACAAAGATACGCGTTGTTCCTCAGCGCGTATAATTATAAAATCGAATTCGTTCGTAGTGTAAATAATAGCGCGGATTATTTGTCCCGCGCAAGTCTTCCCGACGACGCGGACGATACGCGGTCGCGGTCAATGACCGCGGACAGCGCTCAGCACGCTGCCGCCGCGGCCTCCCCGATTGACCGCGCGTCCTATGTTCACTTCGTAATAGACGGACACATGCCAGTTACGCAGGACGAATTGCGCAAGGAAACTAGCCGAGATGTTAATTTGATGAAGGTGATTGATTTTATTTTTAAGGGTTGGCCTAGAAGCGTATCTGATGTGAATTTAAAACCGTTCCACATATGCAGGAATCAATTATCATACGAAGACGGTTGTGTTATGAGAGGGCATAAATTGATTTTACCAGAAAGTCTTCAAATGAAAATATTAAACGAACTCCATACTTCCCACCTGGGTATTGTAAAAACAAAGGCTGAAGCTCGTTCCCGTTTCTGGTTTCCGGGTATCGATAAAAAAATAGAAACTATGATCAACTCTTGTAGCGTTTGCATACATTTACGACCTACCCCTCCGCGCGCCCCGCTTGCACCCTGGCCATACCCCCCGCAACCATTCTACCGATTGCATATTGATTTTTTGGGACCGTTAGATAATAGACATTATTTAATTGTAGTAGATGCATACACGAAATGGGTGGAAGTTTACGAGATGTTTGGTTCAACGACCTCATCAGCTGCATTAGAAAAACTATACGAGTTTGTTTCAAGGTTCGGTTTACCTAATACAATTGTAAGCGATAACGGCACGGCTTTCACGTCACAAGAGTTTAAACGGTTTTGTAGAATTAACGGGATTGAGCACGTGACGTCACCGCCCTATAATCCTGCGAGCAACGGCCAGGCCGAAAGTTATGTAAAGATCGCAAAAAAGGGAATAAAATCGTGTATTTTATCTAGTAACAGCCAAAAAGACACTAGGGTCAAACTCTTAAAATATCTTTTTGATTACCGGAACTCGGTACATTCAGTGACAGGGTTCTCTCCGGCTCAATTAGTTTTTGGACGTAAATTAAGATCAAGGTTGGATCTATTGTCGCAAAAACCGCTGTCGTCACCCTCAAACGCGTCACTGGACAGCACAGTAAAATCAAAACAGTGTTTGCAGTGTAAATACAATGGCGGCAAAAATAGACAAGTTTTTAAAAATGGAAACGAAGTATTGTTCAAAAAATTTAGCAATACAGATAAGTTCACATGGTGCAGAGGCACAATAATAGACAAAATTGGCAGAGTTGTTTATTTGATTAGCGATCATATAACAGGGAGTGTGGTGAAAAAACATAAAAATCAGATTGTGTTGTATAAGGGCAACGCCAATGTACAACAACGTTGGGATACTAGCGAAATAGACGATGATGGTGACTATGATGTGCCACCAGCGGAACCACTGTACCCCCAACTCGCGTCTCAAGCTGACGCCGCCGCCACGGGGGAGGTGGGGCAGGGTGCGAGTACGCCGCCAGCGGTGCCGGCATCGCCACCCGTATCTGTGCCGTCCGGCTCCAGCCGTCTCGATAGAGCTTTGCGTCAGCTTCCAAAGGTGGACTATAGAAGCCTTGCGCTAGGCAAGTGACCAGTGGATTCCATACCTAATATAAATATTGTATAACTTGCTACCTTAGGTACTTGTTTCTTAACCTATTAAGACTCCGGTGTAACGTAGTGTTAACCTAATTTTAATTATGCATAAGGTACTCCATGTATGTAGTTGTAAGTTTACTTTAGTATTATAATTTCGTATTATTATTATTATTCTTGTATCTTCGAAATATGGTGGGGAGATGTTATGTACAAGCAATAGCGATGCGCGGCCGCGCGACTGCTAGCGCGCACGCGGCGCCGCGCAGCGCCCCGCACACCGCACCCCCACTCGCGGGTCCGCTCATGTTGTTACAAAATAAAGCGTCAGTGCGTTCACAGCAGCCGTAGTTTTACTTGTGTCTCGTATCCAACTATAATAGAAATAGAAAAAAGTACTAACTATCAAAAGCATGAGAATTACACCAAAATATATTTTTTAGTTACTAATGGTACTTTTAAAACGTCATAAACAGTGATTCTTTTGATACAAAACTTACCGTTATGCATTTGATGCATAACATAAAAAAAAGATTTGGTCTGATTGCTCCACTGACGTTATTTTTTTTTTGAATGGTTAATTCTCTCCACTCAACCAGTAAAGCACCCTGGTTGCTTCTGTACACTCGGACAGAGCTAGGCCGGCAAACTTAGCCAGGACACCTACGCACAACGGAGTCCATACTCTACTCCATCCGTTGCTGAGTTTTTTTTTTATGGATGGGAAATCATCAAAATGACTTCTTCCGCTCTGGGTAGACTGGAAGGGAGTGTCAGACTCTTACTGACTAAAACCCATCTGTGTTTCTCCTTATGATCTTTGCGTTCCAGGGTCACGGTGACTCTTTCGAACAAATTCCGCAACCCTAGCAGGCTCTGGCCCTAACGGGCCCCGTCTACTTAGCTGACATCTCTTGGAGGCGCGCATGGAACACAACGCTTCGTCAACCCGGACCAGTGGCGCTATATAGGGTGTATAGCTCCGTCCCTCCTTCTCGCTCGAACGACTCATGCTTTAACACGTCATGGTAGGGCCGCTGGTTGTTATCGGGCCGCGAGCCACCCAACGCTCGCCGTCCGCAGGCTCGTGCCTACGGTGGCCGAGAATCGCCCTGCGACTCCTAACGCCCGGGGCGTCTTCTTCTGTTTCGGCGGCTAAGGCGTGACGTTTGCCTCTCCTTCACGCGGCCCGCCCCTTCCTTTACTAGCATTACTGTTTCGCAAAAGGAGGTGACGGCTTCCCACGCCTCCGCGCTCTGGACCATGGAGTGAACCAGAGCCTGTAGCGAGGTCGCCGTCACTGATCGCCTCGACGAGGACACGGCGGTACTCCGCCCAAGCAGAGCAGACCTTCACTGTATGCTCCGCCGTGTCCTCTGCGGGGGTTCACTTCTCTTCTGGTTGGTTTTCCCATGGACAACTTTATGTAGCTCTATCGCGTGTTAACAAACTTAGCAAGTTTCATCAATATCGTGTATCATCATCATTATCCACAGTCCAACTTCGCTCACTGCTGAGCATAGGCCTCTCTTTTCGTGTGCCAATCCCTACGTTCCTGTGCCAGCCTCATCCAGGTTCTACCCACGATGGCAACAATATCGTCCGCCCATCTCGCCGCCGGTCGACCAATACTTTTTCTTCCAGTCCTCGGACGCCACTCAGTCACTTAGGCCTTACTCCACCTATCATCACCGCGCCTTGCCAAGTGTCCTGCCCAGCTCCACTTTAGTTCTACAATTCGTTTTCCGATGTTGAAAACCTTCGCACGTCTTCGGATCTCGACGACGTACCTCTACCAAGCATGGAACGCTCTATGGCTCTCTGTGCAACTATCAGTCTGTACACAGCCTCCTGCGTGAGCGTCCATGTTAGTAAGTAAGTCATGGTGGGAAAAGCACACTGGTTATAAAGGCGGGAATTCAGACATTGCGGAATTTTGGCAGGCTAAAGAATGTCGTCCATTTTGATAAAAGCGGCCCATCCAAGGTGTGTTCCTCTCGATACCTCCGTTTGTTGATTTTCATTGCCAATTGAAAGGATATGGCCAAGATAAACATATCGGTTAATCATCTCCAACAATTCATTTCCAGATTTGAATCGCTGAAGGTGTTTGCCATAACCTTCGTCTTGGTCATATTCATCCTAAGACCCAACTTAAAAGAAGCATCTTAAAGATTTTGAAGCATTTTCTGGGGGTCATCGAAGTTCTCAGTGAAAACCACAAAGTCATGTGCAAATCTTAAGTCAGACAGTTGGGCAGAAAATTGACGTTAATACCGCTATAGTCCCAATCTATGCCCACATTTTTATCGTAATCTTCTAGGACTGCTGTGAATAGTTTCGATGAAATGAAAGAAGCATTATCATTACAACGTTTCTCACGTAAAACTATTTGAACAGAAGAGGTGATACTCGACGGCGCGTTGTGTTCCACGCGCGTCACAAAAAGATGTCAGCATAAAGACGAGGCCCGCTAGGGCCAGTGCGTGCCAGGGTTGCGGAATTTGTTCGAAAGACTCACCGCGGCCCTGGAACGCAAAGGGCATTAGGAGGAACACAGATGGGTTTTAGTCAGTAAGAGTCTGACACTCCCTTCCATTCCGCCCAGAGCGAAAGGAGTCATTTGATGTTTTCCCATACATAAAAAAAGAGGCAAGCAATGATAGATATTGACTGTTCGTATTAGATATACGATTGAAAACGACATTGATCTTACCTAGCCACATCATTTTACAATACATACACGCGAACGAAGTCGCGGGCAACAGCTAGTCCGAAATAAAGCTCGTAATATTTTTACGACAAAGTAATGACTGCCGTAAAGTCACGCTTCCCTGTTCCTTCTAGATAACGTTAACACGAGTTTTAGGTTCCTACATTGAAAAAGTCAAAAGACTTATTTACCGAGAGTTTCTCAAAAAGCTTATTCTTAACAAAACACGTTTCATCATCATCATATCAGCCGAAAGACGTCCATTGCTAGACATAGGCCTCCCCCAAGTGTCGCCACAACAACCGGTCCTGTGCGTCTCGCATCCATCGGCTACCAGCGACCCTCACCAGGTCATTGGTCCATCTTTTGGGAGGCCTTCCAAAGCTACGTCTTCCGCCGGTACGCGGTCGCCACTCCAAAACTTTTCCAAAACACGTTAGTCACTTGGTTTCGTCCGGATACAAATCAATATAATTTCACAAAAACTGTTGAGGAATTTAACGACTCCAGCCCCGACATGTAAAAATTCCCAAATAAAAAATAAATTTTGTGTAATTGGTAAATAAACACTAAATTCGCGATTAATGCGGCGCACACCGGTGTGTTGCCGGTGCTTGAGCGGACTACTTGAATTTGATTATGTTTTTCCATCCCCCATAAATTGACCTTCCTTAGCGATTTAATCAAATCTCCGTTTTCATCATTTTTCTGTGACATAAATAATAATCATCGATCAGCTCTATAAATGGTGAAGAAAAACATCGTTTGGAAACTGGCACGCTCTTTTTTAGGGTTTTACTCAAAGGGTAAAACGGGACCCTATTGCTAAGACTCCGCCATCCGTCCGTCTGTCCGTCCGTCCATCCGTCTGTCACCAGTGTCACCAGGCTGTATCTCATGAACCGTTACAGTTAGTCAGTTGAAATGTTCATAAATGATGTATTTCTGTTGCGCTATAACAACAAATACCTAGGTACTAAAAACAGAATAAAATAAATATTAAAGTGCTCCCATACAACAAACGTGATTCTTTTGCCGTTTTTTATAGATAATGGTACGGAACCCTTCATGCGCGAGTCCGCCACGCACTTGGCCGGTTTTTTTTTAAGGTAGGGAAATCATCGTAGGTAGTGTCAGACTCTTACTGACTAAAACTCATCCGTGTTCCTCCTATTGCCCTTTGCGTTCCAGGGCCGCGGTGACTCTTTCGAACAAATTCCAGAACCAAATATTCAAAGTTGGCACAGGTAGGTACACCAACCCCAACTAGGCTTACGTGGTAGTCCGTTACGTAGAGAAGAACATTAAAAAGGCTGAATATGTTTGTAACCTACGATTGGGCAGTAGGAGTTCTCTCTATATCTGTGAATATACCGTGCCTCAGAAAATAATGGAAAGAATAACACATCGATGAAAGAATAAACCTATTCTGGCCCAGAATTTCGCATGATAAACAGTTTCCCAGTCATCTTTGCGAGAACCAATATTTATGGGAAAATACATCAAACGTCCTTCAATAAACTTTATCATACACTCACATCCCAATTTTATCTGCATCCCGATAAAAAAAAAACGTTTTTTGATGAAACTGAACCGTTTACGACTTTCTCATCCGCTTTTTTCTAACAATGAAGAATTTTCTTTTATTTTTCTCCCAAGGGTTTTTATTTTATTATAATCTGTGGGAATAAAAAGGGAAAGAATAGAAGAGATAATAATGTGAAAATGGAGACCGCGTGTGCACGAAATGGCGGGAAATACGGAACGCGTAAAACTGTTAAAGTGAGGAACGACACTTTGAGGAAGTTAGAAGTCTAAGAAAATTGTGTAACGGAAGTTAAACGCCTGGGTTTAACTAGTTTATTGCAAGAATGTCATAAAATCTAATATAAAATAACTTTTTATGTGGGATGAAAAATGAAATGGTCTTTTTCACAACTTTTAAATAAATAGGTAGTTATTTAAGTAGTAAGTCCTCCCTTGGGAATGAAAACTTAACCCCTTTTCTTATTTTGAATAACTACTTAGCCTACAATCTTGTAGAAAGTACAGATAATTTTTGTTCTTTACTTATGAATCGACAGTATATAATAAAATAACCAGCCAAGTGGGAGTTGGAGTCACGCGCAGTGGGTTCAGGATGTTACTTTATAAAAAGGCGTATAGTAAGTAACATCCTGAACCCACTGCGCGTGACTCTGACTCCCACTTGTCTGGTTATTTTTATAAAGAAGAAGCCCTGATTATAGATTTGTGGTCGAATGATAGATAAGAATAGGTTCATCTCCTATTACAAGGGACTGAAAAATGTTGATGGAGCTCCCCGCCTACGAGGACCTCCGGAGTCATAATTATGTCTTCTAATTTTTTTATCAGTATTTTCTCCCTAAGATTAGTGATTTCCTATCCTCGTAATCTTAAGGTGACTGACGCAGATATTAATACCAGTTGACGACGCAACTCGACGCCGACGTAATTATTTTTCAGTTCAGTAAACCGACCGTCATATTTTCACGCCAAATTAAATATTTTTGCCTTAATATGAGACATACTTTCCTCATGGTGTTTTGTCATGGTGTTTTTAGGAAAGTTTATGGAGATTATTAAGGAAATAATCTGACGTTGTTATTCGCTCCAGATTTTTGATAAGTAGTAAATAATCCTTATCAGCAAATTTATTAAATACCTCCGAAAAATATATGTAATACCAAAAAATATAATACCGCCAAAACAGTCTCCGTCCCAAAGTCTTTTTCTCAAAAAGTTTTATTAGCGAAACGACCTATTCGCAAAACGTCCTATTAACAGAGAAGCTTTTGAAAAACCGGCCAAGTGCGAGTCGGACTCGCGCACGAAGGGTTCCGTACAATTATCTATGTAAAAAAAACGTGTTTTTTTTCATATAGATATATATCAAAAAAACACATTTGTTGTATAGGAGCCCCACTTAAATATTTATTTTATTCTGTTTTTAGTATTTGATGTTATAGCGGCCACAACAATATATCATCTGTGAAAATTTCAACCGTCTAGCTATCACGGTTCATGAGATACAGCTTAGTAACAGACGGACAGATAGACAGACGGACAGCGGAGTATTTAGTAATAGGGTCCCATTTATACCCTTTGGGTACGGAACCTTAAAAAGGTAGTTACGAAGTTTCAGACGTTATGTACGAACTAGTTATAAAACTTATACTACCAGGGAACTATGAAGTTGGTAGGATTACTATTACGTAGAATGCTTACCTGACCCCGCGTAAAGTTTCAAGTAGTATCAGCTCATTGAAACATGAAGCTCTAAAAGTTTCTGTATCGACTACAGTGTGCAAAATAGTTACTCACTGATATGAGGTTTTAGTGGATCTTTTCCTTTGTAGGAACATATAATGTAATAAATACCTTTACAGTATATATTCCTCAATGAGGGCAGGGTTTCACTAAGCACTGTTTTTATACGACTGCATTCTGACATCTACAACTTAGGTAGGGTAAGGTTGCTCAAGTCGGGCTACGACATGAGCAAACCCTACCGAGTTAAAAATCTGAGTCTGACTTAAATAATACAGCATTTTTCCCTTGGTCGCCTAAGCGACAACTGCTAAGCTATATAAAAAACAACTTTTCAGCACATTTTGTCGAGTTATGCGCACATAAATACAATACAATACAAAGTAGAATTATTCGCGAAAAAGTTATCTAAATCGCTAGCTGCAGTGTTAACTTATATTTTCTGCGTCTTCATTGATTCCTGGTAAGCAAATATCCCTAAACCCGCTCTATCCCGAAGACAGGAAGCGAAGACAACAAAGGAAAGAAGAGCGATTCACGGGAAGTACGAGAACACATAAAGGAGGTCAGCGCGCCTGGACGCAGTGGTGTCGCCCACTGCATCCAGGCACGCTGACGTCACAGTCCACATCGAAGGAATTCAAGAAGAATAGATAACCTACCCCCAACACACCTCTTTCCAGTCAATCACGTCCATCCGGTATACTTGGATAAGCGAGAACATAATGCAATACAATTTTGTAGAATAATATCACAAGAGACATAATTCAATAACCTATGTACTGGACTACAGTAAAATCTTTTATACAGTTTAGTCCTATATATGTAGTTCGACAATATAATGTTATTTCCCAAGTGGGTCTTCAGTCTGTAATAAGTTAGTTTCTCCTAGTTAGAGTTTCATTACATTTTATTATTCTATTAACGTTGTCTGGGACTTAGCTGTGTTATTGCTCCCATGTGGTGTAGTAAGAACTTATTGCTTTTTCAAGTACCTTGTTATGTACCTTCATTGGCACTTGGCAGGCGTTGTGATGACTATTTTTAGAAGCAATCACGGAAATCAATTTCAACAATATATACACTGGTGTACAAAGAAATCAAAGTATCAATCAAATAAAATTACAATGAAAGGATCATGACCAACGATGTATGGAAATCCGTCTTAAGTTGAAACACAATAAATCTTTATTTATTATAGACTACGCTTTATATACTATTAAATAAAAGTGTTCATTTTCACATTAGTATCCGGGTTTTAAAGTAATTAAACAATTTCGGAGATAACCTAAAAATTATGTCTAAACTACTCGCAACTTATAAAATGACCACAGATCACTCATGTAGGTACAAAACAACAAACATAGTTGAAAACAAAATAAGAGAACAGCTGCTTATTGAAAAAAAAAAGAAATAATCGTGCTTTTTATGACCTCGCAGCGCTTATGTGACATTATCGAAATAAAACAACTTCAGTCAGATAGAGATTTTATTTTATTAACTTCAATTTATCCCAGATCTATGCGCAAATGAATAAGTTACCTACCTAATGTATACAAAGGTATAAAACACATAATATGAACAGACTTTTCATGTAGGTAGTCATTAGGTGTATTTAATGTTACAACAAATATACCTATAGATGTTCTACGTATTTGACATGTAAAATCAGCAGAAATAGCATTGTTAGGTACCAATTACCTTTATTATTCCTCATACTCATCAAAATAATTATCTAAATACGAAGCTGGAGCAGTTATATCGTTATAACGTCCCCAGCTCAAGAACCAAACTATAGTCATTATATGAGCGCAACAGCCCACAGTTCTCTTTCCAACCAGGCAATTGCATGAGTAGCCGACTATTGCATCTAATGTATTAGCTACAGCATCATCTTTGCTAATTAATAAATACGTAAAATAGGTGCGACTATTAACGTGCCTCGATTTAATTCTGCCTCTCAAGAGGCACTCTCTAGCTGAATTCATCCGGCGTTCTGAAGGTAGTTCGAGATTTCTCAAATAGTGTAGCCAATCTTTCATTACTGTCACCAGTTCTCAGCTTAACTAAATACATGCACAAAGCCATAGTGGCATTAGGTACAGAGTTTGATAGATTTGGTACAGAATTTAATAAATCATAAAATTGATTAGAAGTCATACTTAACCAATAATGACATAAATATTCTGGCATAATTGCAATATTCGAAAAATCAAAGTGGTATTTGGCAGCTTGCTGCAACATATTTAAAATGTTGTCAAACTGTGTACCAGTAAAGTCTCTTAACTGGGAGGTTAATTCATTCCAATGGCCATGATTTAAGTGATAATTACATATTCATGCTCCTGGAGGTATATAAAACTTGTGATTTAAAAGTAAAAGCTGCTTTATAGCAGCAAGTATAAGTAAACATTCTGATTCAAAACAGTCAACAAATATGCAATGACTAGCTGTATTAGCAGCACGTCTGTATACTGCTGATGGTATTTTAGCTATTGCTGGAGAAGGTTGCCTGGAATGTTGTGAGGTATGTTGCGGAAGGGGTGGCGGTACAGGTATATTAAATTCTCCACTCGTTCCTACTTCAGACAGAATGGGGCGATTGGTGTCATGTTGGTTTTGATGTCTCACTTCTCTATAAGCTGCCAACCAACAAGCATTACATACTCTTTCCAATCTTGAAACCTAAAACAAATTGACATACTATGTATTCAGAATTAAAATATAACAATCATCATTACCATTTCAGCTGAAAGACACCCACGATTGGACATAGGCCTCCCCCAAGTGTCGCTACATCTAACAGTCCTGTGCATCTCACCCCTATCAGATTCCCACGACACTCACAAAGTCATCCATCCACCTTGTGGGAGGCCTTCCAACGCTGTACTGCTAATATTAGCACTAATACAATATTATTAAATGGGTCAGTATATCTCAGAACTCTGGGATCTTTGGAAGGCATATGAGGAGCCGAGCCAACTTGCAGAGGCCTTTTAGACACTTTTAATGGAATGTGGTACCAACCAACGACTATCCCTGTATGCGTTATGCTATTGCACCCAAGGACAACCCCCAGTTGGTGGGAAACTATTACAACAGAAGAAAACAAAGTTAATAGGCCTATGGGTTTAGAAGTCAAAAGTGGACTGGTTACCAGGAAGTATGTTAAGACAATATTATTATTACTGAGAAAAATATCGTGTTATTCCAGTGTATAGATTATTACCGCTCAAAGTCAAATACTTTTATTAGAAATCACCGCTGGGTTTGACTCACCGGTGACCTTATACACTCACAGAAACAACATAGTTGTTTTGCTGCAGTTTTCTGGATGGTAGTGAAGTTCCCCGAGAATGAAAATTAACATTATAGAAATATGTGTAAAAAATATTTACCAAGTGCAGTGAAACCTTTCTTAATATAATGTTCCTTTCTTGGCGGTCAGATCTCACAGCATGTGTTCTTGTTGTACGTAAAATAGACTTTCCACAAAAATAGCATACGACTTCTGTGACCAAATGCAGGCAATGGTATAGCATTTCCATCAATGAATGTGCTTGCTCGATCTTGAAGTATTACCATACACTCTGTACATAGTACACTTTCTGATGAAAACTGAAATAAAATAAATTATTTCTCAATGTTGCTGTTTTTCTGAAATATTTAACTCAAGTTATTCACCAATCATCATTGAATCCTCACATAATTATTATATAACAAAGACACACAAATACACATTGCAAAATCATTGCATATTGTAAATCTTTATTGAATACACATTCTATGATTTAAAAACTGTTTATTACTGTAACTGTTGGTCTGTATGCATATGATAAACTCAAAAAGTACTGAACAGATATTCATGCAGTTTCCACCAATAGACAGGGTGATTCATGGGGAAGGTTTAGGTGTAGAAAACATGCATATCATAATAGAGAAAAACCGAGAATTTCAAAAGATTTTTATCACCCATCCAAACAAGCAATCACAGCAAGACAGTCTTGCTGTGTTCCCCACATATTCTTGAAAACTATAGGACTTGTAAACTATACCCTAAACTAAACTACTGAAGTATTCTTCATGAATCTGATAATCATATAATAAAATACTTTTTTCAAATCAACACAATAATTCCAGAGATTAGAAACAAATCAAAAAAGTATTCTGGTTTATTATACAGTACCTACATCAGTATATTACATTGCTGTATTCTTCACATCAAAGTTCACTATTCCAAGATTTAATTAAAGGATCAATAGAAAATCTTTGTTAGTATTAATAACATGGTACAACTTTGAAGTTGCACCGCACTAAGGTTATTGGATATTAGTCAGCTATTCAAAGTACAGGTTGCTAGCACGTCTGATAATCTAGAAGTAGGTAATATAGTAAAACTTACCTCAGTAGGAGTTATCCAAGATTGTATTATAGTAATCATCGTCGTAGACGCTTGTTGCAAGGAATGTTGCGGGTGATTTCTGGGTATCAAAAGTGAACAATTGACACATCGGCTTCTCATTACCACCGTGCACCGGCATCGGTTGATCAAAATCAAGCATCGACATGATTAGAATCTCAAAAGAGTTCAGAAACACAACACAAAAACGTCCTGGCGTTATAAAACACAATTAAATATGAAAACGTCCTGTCGTTAGTTACATGAAACACGCTAAGTTGTTTAAAACAAACACACCAACGAATTTCCGTAAGTATTACTATTTAAGTGGAGAGATTAATCGCGGTGACCATTTTCAGTTGACACATAAACACAACAGTAATGGCGGCTTCCGCAGGCGTCGGCTTAGGGATGGCGATCTAGAATCGATTTTATAGGTCAAGTAAATTGTTCTTTTTTTATCGATCATAAACAATTAATTATAGATTTTTTAAATCGATTTTAGAAACTTGAAAACGAGTTCCGATGTTTTTCCTGCGGATTGCAACTTTTAAGTTTTGATACGCAGTTTCTTTGTTCTGTTTTTTGTAACCAAAGAATATTATTTAATTTATTTTGTATTCGATTATTCATTACATTTGACTAATTATGCTGGCAACACCAAAACGAATAAGTGATTATATATAATAAAGCTGTCGATGTAGAATAATGGCGGGAACAGATCTATCAGAACTCAATTTATTGCTGAATCGATTCTTTCCTCTGATTCGGATAGATTTAAAAATCGATCTTGTTTAGGAATAATCACCATCCCTACCGGTACGCCTTTCATCTGCTTTGGCAGTTGCATCTGCGTGAGACGAAACACAAAAATAAATATTTTCACAACGGAACTATGAAATACATATACAGTACCTACGTTATGATTATGATATTACTAATTATTTAGCTATTTATGAGTTTAATATCATTTTTGTGTTGTTTTTATGTAAAGGCTCATACTTACGTAACTCGTACAAATGAAGAGAACGAAACGTCCATCAGGACTACACGGAAATGTACCTAGCAATCGTTAATTTACTGTTTATCTTAAAATCATAATTCCGGATACGACAACAAAATTCCTGAAGTGAAAAGCTTGTAAAAAATAAGCAAATAATTACTATATTCATTTGGTTTTCATACATGCAACTTTTCTAGACTGGTTTTGGTCATTCTCCTTTCAAACTTAAATAATATTATTTATAAATTGCAAAGTTTAAAAGAATATTGATGCAATTGTATAAACAGGCTCTTTAGCTAAAAAACATAAATACATTTTAAAATATAATATTACGAACCCTTAGTTGATAACTTATTGTTGTACTAACCATTGGGCCATTGTTGTCAAATTAATTTAATAAATTATTATTCTCTTTATTCATTTTAAACACATACATTTTATACTTTTAAATATTTCATTAACATAAAAAAACATTTAAAAATATAAAAATCGTAGTACCGCCGGGGTGTCGGGAGCCGGGATTGGGATAAATTATTATTATTATTATAAGTGGTTGATAGCCTTGAAAAGAAAAGTTACGCACTGTGATTAACTAACGTGTTAGAAATCGATTTTTTAGCAATTTTCTTTTATCACAACCAATTTCACTGTCAATATAAATTGAATACTGTTTTTTATTCGGTCTCTGAACATCATTTCTTCACTGTAACATGCACAATTCGCTGGACCGATTTGTGCATGGTTTTACATTTTACATTACATTTGGTTTTAAAAACCCGATCACAGCTAGGGCAATACAGCTGACCGGCGGAATTAATATAAGTCTAGGAGGGCTTAGGTCTCCCTTTACGTATTTGGCAATTTTCGTTGATGGTATCAAGGCCTAAACCACCAACTCTTAAAGCACTATTACTTTAATATTACTTCCAGTGGGAAAGAGACGGAGCTATACGTCTTTTATAGCACCGTCTCTTTCCCACTGGAAGTAATATTGAAGTGATACTTCTTTAAGAGTTGGTGGTTAGGCCCCTGGTCGCTTCTTTTCGAAAGTTTTAACGCTGTTGTAGACCGCAGTGTGCCAAGACGAAGATGTGAAGCGAACTTTTCCCAAACGGATGGGTCAATAGCGCAAGCCCTTAAATGTCTCTTGAACACGTCTTTGTAGCGGAGATGTTGGCCACCATGCTTACGTTTACCTTCGGCCATCTCAGAGTAAAAGACAACTTTTGGTAACCGATGTTCCTCCATGCGAAGAACATGTCGACACCACCTGAATTGACGCTGCATCAGTAGAGCTTCCATGCAATACATATCGAAGCGGCGCATACTTCCGTGTTAGGAATGCGGTCTTGCCACTTATTGTTAAGGATAGACCTCAGATACCTAAGGTGGAATGTGTCTAGTTTTCTAATGTCTGAAGAAAATGCCCCACATTCATCTGCAAACAATACGGAAGCCCGTATTTATTCAGGATTTAAAATCAGCTACCAACTCGTAAAGCCAACATTTAATCAATCCGCTAAAAGTTAAGTGGGTTGGCTCTAAAGTTCCTAACAGCACAATAATCTTGTTTATTCTAAAACATAAAGCATTTAATAGTTATACCATACAGTTTGCTCGCTATCCACTTATTGAAGCACTTGTCGTGGGGTTAAGAGTTAAAGCCAGAGCTTGGTGGAGTAGCGAAGAAAATTGAATCAGGTTAAACCTCTTTTTTATAACGTACACCTGACAATAACACTATATTTATAAAAGACTAGCACTTCGCCCGCGACTTCGTCCGTGTGGAGATGGTAGGTACTCTACAAACTTCAACGCCGTTATAATATGTAACTGTGTATTTAGTGTCCTTTGCTATCATCATATCAGCTGAAACCCATTTGGGGGAGGTCTATGTCCACTGCTGAGCATAGGCCTCCCCCAAATGGGGGAGGGTTGCCATAATCGCCACGCTTGGCAGGCGGGTTGGCGATCGCAGTGTAGCTGTAGCAATGTACCTCCAGAGAATGCTGCTTCCCATTCGCTGGTGAGTCTCTTAGTCGCGTCTTACGACACCCACGAGAAGTGATGGGAAGGTGCTATTATACGTCCGACACCATATGGTCCTTTGCCATAATTGAGACATTTGAGACAGTTGATGATGCCAATAAAAAAAACTTCATAATCAAACAGCCGGCTTATTCTGTCAACGTCTGACCCACAGAGTACGTTATGGTCTGACCCTGTAAACTTCTAAATACTGAGTTAGGTGGACTTAATGTAAGCTACCACCACCCAGCAGTACCATCCCATCACTTCCCGTGGGCGTCGTAAGAGGCGACTATAAGAGAATCACCAGAGAATGGCAGCAGCATTCTCTGTTGGTACATTACTACAGCTACACTGCGATCGTCAATCCACCTGCGAAGCGTGGCGATTATGGCAAATCCCCCCATTCGGGGGAGGCCTATGTCCACCAGTGGACGTCTATCGGCTGATATGATGATGATGATGAATTTAAGATAAGGTTACACGGTCAGATGTTTACAGACCGCACTGCAATAACGATTTATTTAAATATATTGTGAAGAACCCGTCAAATAATTTTTGGAATCGCTCTGCTCGTCAATGTATCCCTAGATGTCGAGAGAACACTTAGCACATAAACTGTTAACTTAGCGGCTTGGCTGAGTCGCCCCCACACTCTTTTGTTTTCCTTGTGCTAGCAACGCTTTGCGGAACTTAAAGAGAATAGCTTTTTTTTTTTGTTAGCATAAGTTTTGTAAAAATGTAGAGAAAATGTAACTTTTCAACGACATAATTATATACCTAATTAAAGTGCCCATTTTTTTAGTACAAATAATGACTTTAACTTAGCTTTTTTCAACGCGCGTGCTAGAAAAATAAATCTACTGAGTATCTCGAGATATATTTAACCTGAGTGGGACAAAGAATACGGTTTATCCCGATAAACCGTATTCTTTGCCACTCAGGTTATGGTCCATATTTCAAATGTCATTAAAGTCCGTTTGGACTTTGAGGCGTAATTGATTTCATCATCATCATACCAACCGAAAGACGTCCACTGCTGGACATAGGCCTCCCCAAGTGTCGCCACAACAACCGGTCCTGTGCGTCTCGCATCCATCGGCTACCAGCAACCCGTACCTAATGGATTTACAAACATTCAAACATAGAGTTTTACTAGTAGGATTCTTGAGCTATAACTGCTATAAGCCAGCTCCATTGCACTAGCACTATCCCGACTTCTTTTACATGAAACGTTATTGGAGATAAAAAAACTTATATATATATTATACTAGCTTCTACCAGCGGCTTCGCCCGCGTGAAAATAGGAAATAGGGAGGTTTCTTGATTTGTATTGTAACTACACCTACTCTACACCTACCTACACTTACCTACACCTACTCTACACCTACCCTACACCTACCCTACACCTACGCTACACCTACTCTACACCTTCCCTACACCTACCCTGCCTACATAATTATACCAGCCCAAAAATACTATGACATGTTTCTGGTCTCCTGGTACTTGATGTTTCTGGTCTCCTGGTCCTTGTGAATCTGAAGTACTAAGGCAGCAGCGACTCTGAATTTCCACTTCCTCCTCAGTCTTCATTGATCCATGCCACTTACCGGGATAAAAAGTAGCATATGTCTCATTCCAGGATATGAACTACATGTGTGCCAAATTTCATTCAAATCCCTTCAGCCGTTTTTGCCTGATTGAAACACAAACATACAAACATTCAAACATACAAACATACAAACATACAAACATACAAACATACAAACATACAAACATTCACATTTATAATATTAGTAGGATATTACAAGAATGAGAAAAGAAATCCAATCGGGACTCAATAATTCGATATTCCACTGCGTGACGAAAAAGTATTCGATTTTCCACTGAGTTACGAGAAGTCAATTCCAAAGACGCAATGTTATTTATCTAGATTTACAAGAACGTAAATTAATCTAGACCCAAACAACACACTAATTAATGAAAATTAATCATTTTCGTACATATACAGAAAGGTTTTCAGATTGTCATTCAGTTAATTAACTTGGGCAGAACCTAGACTAGAAAACATGACAAAATAGGTCGGTTCGTATAAACTATAGATTCATCAATTTAAATAAACCTTTTTGGATAAATGAGTACAAAATTACCTGCGTAGGTTTTATGCTGTTGCGGATGTTGTGTTTTTGTGTTGTTGTTTTTTTTTTTATTATTATTGATAGGCGCTTGACCACTATCTCACCTGATGGTAAGCGACGATGTGGTCGAAGATGGAGCACACTTGCCTAGAAGTAACCTATTCACTCTTGACTTAAAGACTACCAGGTTGTTTGTGTTGTTTGTTTTGTTTTGTTTGAACATAGTAGATTGAGCCAGTAAGTCTGACACTCCCTCCCGCTCTACCCAAAGCAGAAGGAGTAATTTGATGATTTCCCTTCCATAAAAAAAAGGTTTTATGTTATTTACCACATTCATTATTGTTAATTCTAGAAACACGTGTATGAAGAGTATTAGCAGCTTGAAAGTAGCAAAAAGCTGTGAAGCTAGATCTTCATTATTTAGGCCGAAAGGCGTTCACTCCTGGTCATGACCCCCTCAAGCATCGCGACATCTACCAGTCCTCTGCTTCTAGCATCCAGCGAGTTCCCGCGGTCTGCACCAGGTCCGATGACGCAGCGTTCGAAGACCTTACACTGTGTACGTCTTCGAACGCTGCGTCGTTTCGGCCCCATCGACCAAACGTATCGATCAATATCCATCCCACTGTCACTTAAGCTGGGTAATTCTTCGAGTTAAATCGGTATCCTTGGGCTCTAGACAAGTGACATTCTGTCAACGATAGCGTCGCAGGCGATTGTCAATACGTCAAAAATGTATGGGATTGACAGATGCTATCGAAATGTCACGTGAACAAATTCCTACATTTCGGCATTTCGACAGTCGCATTCGCTAATTGAATGGCACATTGTCTAGGGATTGTCTCTTGTTTGTCCTGCTATGCTCTTCTTTTCTGTTCTATCATGAGAGGAAACTACGTGCATAGGCCTCCTCATTGCCCTTTAAGTGACTTTAAGACTTCTGATAGGAGACCCATTATGAACAACCACGCTTCAGTTATAAAGATAGCCGTGACCAACGGCTTTTCCGAGGCACGGAGGATTCTCGGTATATTAAAATGGTCACCCATCCACAGACCGACCTCGGCCAGCGTTACTTAACCTTGACGTTCGACCTGTGCGGCTCTTATGATTTAGCCACGAGTTACTTATTTTATCAATTATTTATTGCAACATTCGAAATAAATTGCTTGTCTTGAACAGAAGAGAACGTAGACCGGATACCAGGGACGCAGTTATGCAGGGGAGTCACGTACGCCTTACTATACGTTCTTACGAAACTCGTGGGCACGTGTGAAGCATCGGTAACTTCGTAGGGATGAGTTGGGGTGTCAGTTGAAAGAGGAAAGCGTTTTTCTACTTTTAAAAGTATTTTTTTTTTTTGAGGATGGGAAATCATCAAATGATCCCTCCCGCTCTGGGTGGAGCGGCAGGGAGTGTCAGACTTCTACTGACTAAAACCCACCCATGCTCCTCCTAGTGCCTTTTACGTTCCAGGGCCGCGGTAACTCTTTCGAACAAAATCCGCAACCACTATTGATAGGCTCGCGTATGACCACAATCTCAACAATGGATCACGCTTACCTAGAAGTAACCTACAATGCAAGGATGTATTCAGTTTTTAAAGATAATTTTGTATAGTCTGTAGATTTACCTATTAAGTCTACTACGTCAAAATTATGACAAACTAGCTGTGCCCGCGACTTCGTTCGCGCGTGCATTTCGTATTTAGGAAGATATTAAGTACACAAACTCACAAAATGTATATAGGTACTCATCGTGATTATGACATGACTTACAAAATTACGAAGAACGAACGAATATTAACACTTAAAACATTTCTTCGTAAACAATATTACTTGTTATGTGATATTCATCAGTACGTATAAACAGGCTTTTCGCGCTGCTTACTTGCGACAAAGCGACATACAGCCTGACCGCGCGAGATACAGGACTACCGCAGATCCACACCAACACGACTAATAGTTTGTCCCTGAGCTTGATTAATGGTCATGCCGAAACTATCAGAAGATAAGTCTCCGCAGAGGACATGGTGGAGTATACGGTGGAGGTCTGCCCTGCTTGAGCGGAGCATCACCGTGTCCTCGTCGAGGTGATCGGCTGCGGCGTCCTGGTTTACTCCATGGTCCGGAGAAGAATATAAGAATGAATGACAGCACGATTTGATAGTTATTCCTAGTTCGGGACCAATCGTAAGTCCGTAGGTGATACGGAGTAGAAAACGCCAAACACTAAGGCCGAAACTACAGACTTCGGGCTTAAGAGAGTAGACCCCCTCAGCCGCCGCAACAGAAAAAGACAACGCGGGCGTTGCGTCGGGAGTCGCAGGGCAATTCCCAGCCACCCTAAGCGCGGGCCCGCAGATGGCGAGCGTAGGTTGGCTCACTGTCCGAACACTAACCACTGTTGCGGAATTTGTTCGAAAAGTCACCACGGCCCTAGAACGTTAAAGGCATAAGGAGGAATACGGACGTGTTTTAGTCAGTAAGAGTTTGACACTCTCTTCCGCTCCACGCAGAGCAGAAGAAGTCATTTGATGTTTTCCCATCCATAAAAAAACCCACAACGGATAGAGTAGAGAAGAGACTCCGTTGTCCTGGCTAAGTTTGCAAGCCTAGCTCCGTCCAAATGTACAAAAGCCACCAGTGTGCTTCACAGGTTGAGCGGAGAGACGACCGATAATACTCAAGCCGCCAGGGAGTGATAATCTGAGATAAAAGTTAGCTCAATCACTTAGCACTCACAAACCTATATTTACCACCTGTATGTGTACATTATGGATTGCAATAAACGATTTGATTTGAAACTTGCACCTCACCGTCCCGAGGATTTTTTCACGTCGGAAAGTCATGGCCAGGATGACGTAGCCGGCGTCGAAACAACCTCCGCAAATTGGCCTATCTGTGGTGCATAAGTTAAAAAAATTTAAGGGCAATGATCCGTAATAATAATCCCTATTATTACGGAGGTAATTTTTACTTAAGCTGAGAAGTCATTTAGTTAGTCACGTTTATAGACTTGTCATTGCCATTTTTCACTTTTTTCACCATTTGTTGTCATGAAGTTCAGTTGTTCTCTGGCAAATTCATGCTCGAAACTGTGTGAAAGAAAGAAAGAAGGAGGAGCGGGTACGGGTTCAGCACTACCATCTCGAAACCTATCTTCGCGAGTTCTTCTGTGGCGTCATTGCCCAGGGATCCACAGTTCCCCTTGAAGCTCTGGAGTGTGAAACCCGCTACTGGTAATTTCTGGCCCTAGGCTGGTCACGACGAATCACCAGCTGACTGGGAATTGAACAGTTTTGTTTCAAAATAAACAGAAAATAATTAGGAATGAGGGAGATCCTGGGAAAGAAATTCAAGAGGTGAAAGGCTCACCGATTCGAAGCTCCAATGTCTTGAGCATCGAAGCCGAGTTTTTAGCCTGTCGGTTTTGTATCGGTTGTATTTTGGGGAGTGTGCGACGGAATTGCATAGTTTAATTCCGCCAAGCTCGTTCCATCATCGGACCACAAGACGTACGGCGGTACGCCACCGGTACACGGTGGACCTCACACCCACATGAACAAAACGTTTTGGAAACACATGGCGTGGAATACCCTGACTGATTCCGTGTTTCCGGATAGTTACAGCCTGGGAGTCTTATCAAGAGTGAATATGTTACTTATAGGCAAGCGTGCTCCATCTTCGATCACATCATCGTTTGCCATCAGGTGAGATAGTAGTCAAACGCGTTCCTATCAAAAGTAAAAAAAATGAAAACAAAGTCAGTGGAGCAATTTTTTTTTTGCATCAAATGCGTAACGCCTGGTAAGTATCAAAATAATCTTTAACAAAAATATACTTTTTGGTGTAATTCTCGTGCTGTTAATGGTAAGTACAGTTTTGCTCAACAGATGGCATTGCAAGTGTCATTAAAGGTACTTACCCCTACTTACTATGCATGTAGATAATAAGTTGATTTCTTCTAGATTGCCATAATCCTATAAGGTTTATGTGAATGTTTTCTACATAAGTTTTGTATTTTTTATCGCGATGCAAACGAAACAGAATACATATAAACAGAAAATAGGTTCTGCTTGTCTTTCTAAAAAGATATGCAAAATACAGCAATAACATATTATTAATATTTGAAAATATTAGGTTTGGTAGGAATAAAAAAATAAGGAAATAAATAAAATAAAAATAATTCAAAAATAATTACAAGATTTGTGGGATTTGAACCCACACCTAGTCTTTCGAGAGGCAGGCTTTAAACCAACGGACTATGAAATCTGTTGATAATTGATTAGAATAGCCGATAGCTTAGCTCCCTGAAAGGGTTCCACATCAGGTGCTCTAGACTTTCATTTTTTTTATGTCGACAGACAGTACTCATCATGTTGACCAACTATTCCTTAAGCGGTATATTAATATCTCTTATAGATTAGCCGGGCTGCTAAGGTTCCACGTCTTGTATTCAGATCTTCAAAATAAATTATAGCCTATATGTTGGCGAGGACTAATAGCTATACAACAAAAAAAGTTTCATTAAAATCCGTCCAGTGGTTTTTGCGTGAAAGACGAACAACAGACAGACAGACAGACAGACAGACAGACAGACAGACAAAAAAAGAAAAAAAAATATTTTTGGCTTCTACTGTTTGTATAGAGCACCCCTGGAGTATTTTTTTCAATTTATATTCAATGTACAGAATTGACCTCTTCTACAGTTTTATTATATGTATAGATATCATGGTTACCATACATTCTGAATATCTTGTTGCCAGAAAAGCCACTGTAAACAAGGATTACAAATATTCCCGGCTCTCGCGTAACTTTTAGACCGTTGCTATAAAGATGGGTACTCGGTGATAAGGGCCGTAATGTACCATTCGCAGCGAGTATGTTACAATAAGCCGTGTCCTAAAATCCGAGTAACATGCGAGTGTTCGTGCTCGTTTTCACATACCTACTGACCGCACGAATGCTCGCTTTGTAACATGTTACATTACGTGCCGTATCACCGGCCAGTACCCAGCTTAACTTTGTGAGAGAAAGAAAATCTTAGAAATAACTTACATAATATATATGTCGCAGCTAACTAGCTGAATCCGCCGTTTCATTAAAAGTCTAGCGTTTTCATTGAACTGTGCCGTTTAATCATTGAACAAAAGATGTCACTAAGGTCACTGAAAAATCGGCCCATTTCAATAAAAGGCTAGGAGGCAACCAATTAAAGGGCTGATTAAGCTATTTGGCTACGACATGTACATTTGATTACATTAGTCTGACAATCTCTAAACTTAAGGTTGAACTAGTCGCCGGCTCGAACTCGCTGGTAAGCGTGGCCAAAAAGCACGCTGGTTCACCGGGCATCGTGCCCGACAGAGACAGTATCAGTGATGAGCATTTAGATGCTATTCTAAACGCACAATGTCTAGTTTCCACGCTCAAAACACCGTTCCGAACGAAAACAACGTTAGACGATGCACGAAAAATCTGTTGGAAGGTTGAGTTTTATGATAAAAACACTGCATAAATCCATTATAAATAAAGTTTATTGAACTCTTTTACAATTGAGGTTTGTCGATGACGACTTTGTTTTTGAGGTTTTACACTTCTTTTATTACTTATTTACGCCCAAAGATGCGTTAAAATTGGCAAAAAAAAAACGAATCTTTGTTGGCTTATAACTTTTTAATGGCTTTTTATTTTACTATTCTGTTTCCGTACAGACAAAATTAATAATGAGATAAAACGATATCATGCTTAACTTTGAATGTATAATGTCAAACAGTGGAGTAATACCCCCCCGAAATTTGTATGGACAAAATATCGAAGAGTGTAACCTTAAGTGAAAGTGATTACAAAGGTTTCTGAAATGGCAACCGCGTATCGTAAAACGAAGCGTTGGAATACTCCCTCCATAAGGTAAACCGATGACCTGGTGAAGGAAGCGGGAAGCCGTTGGATACGCCACAGAGATTAACGGTCGATATGGCGACTCTTGGGGGAGACCTATGTACAACAGTGGACGTCTTTTGGCTGAAATGATGATGATGATTCAGCTTCAGAAGCGTGGTATCACCTCCATTCACGCCGTGACCAAGTTCTCTCCAATACGCTCATCGCTTATGCCTCAAAATACGGCTACATGCGTGGAAGTCAGGGGCGGACACTGCTTAGGATGAGCAAAAACGTAATCACATTTCTTTCACCCTTAACTCCGCAGGAAGGAATTAAAGTAATTGAATTGGAACTCTTGTCCAATCTCAACAGGAAATGTGACTTTGTACAGGAGAAAATGGATGAAGTATGGACCAGCTATTCTGATAATGACGGATGTCTGAAATGTGATTAGGACATGTTTCGTAAAATGTTGTATGAAAACCAGAGGGTGGGTTGAAAATTATTCGCGGCCTGATATCCGAATAATTCCTAAAAACATAATTACACATTATTAAGTGCTCTAGATTTTAAACGATTTAATATATTTGAATGACTTTGATGATATAGATTCTATAACATCAAAAAAAGATACTCTCATACTATTATTATAGAGGATACCTTATGCTGTGAGTGTCTTTGTAAAGCATATTATGCTGACATCTCTTCGAGGCGCGCGTGGAGCACAGCGCACCGTCGACCCAGGCCTGATTCTGATCGGACATTAACTGTGCGATAATTAGTTGTGATTTTTACAAATTCATTTGTCAAGCAAACCGACGCGATTTCCGCAAATAGAGTAAATAGAGACTAAAAAAATGTAGACTCAATAACAGATTTTTTTCAACGTTCTGAACGCTTAGGGTAAAACCGGGATAGATGCCACACTTTATGAAATAATTTTATATTGCCCAGTACAAAAATCGAAATATTTTATTTGCAAAACTGGCAAGTACTTTGGTTTTTTATCTACAAATTTATGAAAAGTAAAAAACATTATCTTTTATATTTCCCGAGTATTAGCGATTTTTGCGGACCTCTACATTTTGGGACATCTATCCCATATATGGGATAGTTGATTTCTCCATATAAAACACGTTTAGGATAGACGACCCGCTGAGAAACAGGGCATCTATCCCGAGAAAACTTTGATCGCACTTTGCCTTCCCATGCAATCACACAGAGACATGAGACGCGGTCCACTTAGTGGTAGTTGGAAAGTCTCTCGATAGATAAATAATAAAGTACGCGATTCATCCGCGAAACTAGAGAAACTGAAATTGAGGCACCTATACCACTGAGGCATCTATCTCGGCTTCGGCCCTACACACGCTACGCTTACCCAGATGGCAAAAGTGTATTGAACGTGGTTGTAAATACGTAGAAAATTAAATACCTTCATAATAATTATAACATTATTATTAATGTTATAATTATTATGAAGGTATAGGCGTATAAAGATTATTCTTTATACGTGTTTATTTTCTAGGTCAGACCGAATAATTTTCAATCCGCTCTCGTAATATCTTCTTCTACTACTGCTTCGTTGGTTACGCTACTGCTGAGCATGATTTAGTTCTTGGTTTCGATTCCCGGGTCGAGCAAAGTGTTAGTGCGTTTTATTCTACTTAGAATTTCTCAGTTGCAGCTCCGGAAACTGGGGTATTTTTTTACTTAACGGCTTAATTTATATGGCTTTAAGTAAATTTAACTGATGCAATGCGGGTGAACTATGTTTTTTTTGTTAACATTGCTACAGTTCTCGTCAAATAACTTTACCCCTCTGAAGTTAGCCATTTGCAAAGATCGCGCAGGTGCAGCCACGTAGACGGGAGCAAGCGGGACGCAAGCATGCATCGAACGTAAACGAGCGACTGAGACACAAAATGGCGCCGCCATAATCCCCGCCCCCCTGTCTCTTGCGCATGCGCAGTTGCAGTTTGTTCGTAATTTTGACTACTACGCAGCCACTCGTAGCCAACTTCAGAGGGGCAAAGTTATTTCATTTTTTTGGCCTGTCGGCCTGTCTCGTCAAACAGGTTTTTTTTTCTTGTTTCTTTCTTTACTTACTATAGACCCTCTACCTCCATTAGGCGAACACAGGCGTGGTGGATAGTCCCTTGTAACTTGGCTTATTTTCATTTTACTTAGACCACATAAATAATAAACCAGGCAAACAAGAAATTCGAGGGTGTTTAACAACAATAGCTAAAGCCGTTTGAGGAAAACGGTTAGGATAAATTACAAAAACATTATTTTCCATATGTGAAATGCTCTGACAGCACTTCCTTTAAAAAGTTAATGCGGAAGATAAGACTTAGTAGGTGACCAAACTTATTTTATTTATAGGTTGCAATATTTTGATATATTAGGTTACTTTATCTAGTAGGTTTGCCGTTTGCTGGAAAACATCTTGGCTCGTTTCTCAATCGACTTAAGCGCATCAAGCTAGTATCTGGCCGACCCGTCCCAGAGATGAGAGCATACTCCATGCATGATCGAACTGGTACAAATCAAATCAAAAGTCATTTATTCAATTAGGCTGAGAGCCAGCACATTTTGAACGTCAAATTTGACATAAAGACAGTCCCCCAAAACGCCCACCCGTCACCACTTCCTAGTGTTTTAGCTGGGAAGAAGAAGTGGCGCAACAAACTCCACAGCAAAACATCTGTCTGTTACGTTTTAAGAACTTTAATTAAACAATAGTACGCAAAGTATTTTAAGACACGAATAAAAAATAAATATGTATCTAACAACATGGAAATCATAAAATTAAATATTATTTACAATATGTTAGCTAGCACACTCCATTATACGAGTACCATTAAAAAAAACGGGCAATGGTAGAATTTTGCGATAGAACTCGAACCACAAGGGATAAACCAATATTTTTTAAACATTGTAATGATTAGAATAAGTCAATAAGTAAATTAAGTCAATAAGTAAAAGACAGATTGACATTCAGTCTAATATTAAAAAAAAATATGAACTCATATAACCTGTCATAAGCTAACTAATAGAGAGAGAACATGATCAAATTACATTGTCTTGCGTTCAACACTGCGACCAACTATTCTTATCGTCTAAATAGTCATTAATAGAATAGTATGCCTTTGAACAAAGGTTAGATTTAACTTTAGCTTTAAATGAGTTATAAGGCAGGTCAAGAAAAGAAAGTGGAAGTTTATTGTAAAAGCGGATACCGAGCCCCACAAATGAGTCATGGACTTTACGAAGTCGGTGGGAAGGAGCATGTAGCTTGTGCTTGTTTCTGGTGTTAAAGTTGTGGATGTCGCTCGTTTTAGTGTATAAGTATATATTTTGCCTAATATATAACGTTACGTTGAACTCTCGGTCACTAAGCCAAACTTTGGAGATCCAACAGTGCCCTTTTATTTAGGTATTCATTTCGATTTCGCCTAGTATTAGTAGGTACACGAAAAAAACATGCAATTACTGCACTTTAGTTATTAGAACGCTTAATATTTTCTGCCATAAGTTACATTATTTAGTTAAATTTATTGTACCTAATACGAAAACGTAGTTCATAATACAAGTAATTTTCTTTGATCAAAGTAATGAGTTTATTTAATTGTAACAGTAAATTATGATGAGCCCCAGTTCAAAGAGAAAGATTCCAATCTGTTTCTTTGTGGAATTTTTCGAAGCTATTTTCCAAGCTCTTTGAGAATTTATGAATCCCACCAAATCGTTTTATGTTAATTGGTTGCCAAGGCACACAAGCTCAAGCTTAAGCTGCTAAAATGTTAGTAGCGCTTCTAGACAAAACAGTCGATGGCGATTTCGATGGTCGAAACGTCAAAAAAGTATGGAGCCGAAGGACACTTTGTAACGGCAAATAAAACTGCCGCCGACGCCACCTGTCGACGCCTGCCGCCGATGCGTTGACGCCTGCCGCCGATGCGTTGACGCCTGCCGCCGACGCGTTGACGCCTGCCGCCGACAGCTGACGACGCTTGCAGTTGTGGCGTGATTCATCTGTTGACAGACGAATCACGCCACAACTGCAAGCGTACCCGCGCGTGTTATCTGCCGTTACAAAGTGCCGATCGTCTGTAAGAAACCTTACTTTGCCTAAACTCCCAGACGTTAAATCGAGGTAAGCCCAGACCAAGACCTACTGGCAGGACAGGTGTCAGAATTTCAGGCTTTCGAAAATCCCAAGGACTCAAAGATCTACAAATAATTGACCGTTGGAACTGTCCTCGGCAAGCGTAGCTAACACTTGATGTTCGACACGTGCGATTCAAAAGCTAGATAACGCTACAGTAATCGTGAAAACCAAAACCAAAATTCAGGATCACTTACTGCTCACAGCCCAAGCAGCGAGGGAAATTCAGAAAACCACACAATGTTTTTAAATTAGGTAATAAAGAGGATCCTACTAATTATTCTCACATACCGAACCACCTAACTAGATCCACATTTATGTGCCCCTCATAAAACTGGCATAAACATCACCTACTTGGCACTAACAATTTTACGATGAACCCCAGCCTTAGGTTTAACGTTCAACCCTAGGTTTTACTGTTTAACACTAGGATTTACGACAAAGGTCCTGTGCCCACTCTAATCTTTTTGTTTTTATTTCGCAAACTTAAACCATAAACCCGAAATAGGAGCTGAAATTATGAAAGTTTCAGAACAAGTGCTGTTAAGGTTGTTTGACATCGTCCGGGATTCGGAATTTGCTAAGAAAAAAACAAAAAGTTAAGAATATTGATATCGTAAAAATAGAGACTTAATTTTTTTCTGGCAACCTGCCAGTATTTTTTTGACTTTTATTTGTTCTACACAAGTTAAGTTTATACAAAATAATAAAGCTGAAGAGTTTGTTTGTTTGTTTGAACGCGCTAATCTCTGGAACTACAAGTCGGATTTGAAAAATTATTTTTGTGTAGCCACATAAATGAGGGCCTTGCACATGAAGATGGCTATCATACCACTCAACTTTCAAGGCCTACTTACCTACCTTCATAGTGTCTACAAATCTATACAATCGACCAATTAAAACTTTTCTTTTAAGTCTCCCCCCCCCCCCACATGAATAGTGACGTAAAAACAGTTTTAGAAAATACCAAGCCACCAGAGATATATCCTATCGCTCATGACCTGATAATCCCTCAGCGGCTTCCACCAACATTCACAAAAATAAATACTTCCATAGAAAAAGCTTAACACATTTTCTCAGTAATCCATACAAATTGGTTCGCGTAAAATAAGCCGCTTTTGCCAAAATGAAATATTTATATTACACATCATATTTGTGAGTATGAAAGAAGTTAGGTAGGTACATATTAATGTGAATTGGCTCATGTAGGTACATAATAACATTACCCATGTAAATATAATGAAACCGGTTTGTAGGCAGTCATTTCTCTTTGCTAGGTAATGTAAGATAGTAGGAATATATATATGAAGAAAGAATAGTCGGAGATATTAATAAATTGTTTTAACGAAGAAAATTCAAAAAAATTTTGCCACCAAAATTGAACATGTCAGTGTCGCAGAGGTCAAAACAAATAAAACTGACCCGTGTTAATAAAGTGAGAATTCGAAATGGAGAACTAAAGGTGAATAATCTCACTGTTATTCGCTAAAAAGCGTAAAAGTCGCAAACTCGCAATGTCATGTCATTGATAATCAATTTTTTTTTTTTTAAAAAAAAAAAAAAAAGGTTATGTGCCATTCAAAGCTATAATCATTCTATATCTGTACCAAAGTTCATTCAGCACCATTCAGCCGTTATGGTGTAATCAACATCCATACAAACCACAGAGTGTATTAAAATATACTGAATTCAAACTTTTGCATTATATAGTAGTTTGGTGTATTTTCCTATCGAAAGATTATATTTGAACTGTGATATTATTCAATATAAAACGCGGACACGGACAAATATTGGCGCGAAATAAGCTCTACAGAAATTGAATTCGATTTTTTCGACACAAAAATGTTTGTTGGACTATACAGGGAACGTTTCCTTTTGAGGGTGAGGTGGGACTTCTTTTATAGCGTAATACGAAATGAAAGATGTCTGAATGTAAATCAAGCAGAAGGAATATGGAAGGATTGTAGCAGGCGGCGTTATGAAGTGTAAGAAAGTTTTTATTCGCCAAAAATATGGTAAAAAGTGTTACATAGGTATTAAGTTTTTGTTGCAAGACACATTCCGCCATGCCAACTATTTAAACATAAATTGTAGCTTTATACTATCACTCAAGTTCGTAATATTGTTTACTGACATCGTTAATTATCAAAAGAACAAATCAATAATACCTTAATAAAAGTGTAAATAAAAGTTTCAGCCAACTGTAAATCAAAAGTGTCAGCCTACCCCCTAAAAGAGGACGTGAGTTAATGTAGGTACCCAAAATGGGTTCGGCTTCTAATCTAACCGAATGCATTCAACCTTAATCTCTTCAAAGTTAGAGTGAACAGGCTTCTTCTGGGTAAGCTCACTCCTATTAATTCGACAGTCAGGTAACCCGATATTCTTTTAATTTTCTGGCTTCTGACATCCTTAACGACTGTAAAAGATGTTCAAATTATGACTGTAAAAGAGGATCAAGGTGTCAGAGGATTCAGAACAGGCCCGGGTTGACGGCGCGTTGTGTTCTACGCGCGCCAAACCAGCAGCAGTCAGCATGGATCGGGGCCCGTTAGGGCCAGAGCCTGCCAGGGTTGCGGAATATGTTGGAAAGAGTTACCGCGGCCCTGGAAAGAAAGGCACTAGGAGGACTAAGGGTGGGTTTTAGTCAGTAAAAGTCTGACACTCCCTGCCGCTCCACCCAGAGCGGGAGGGGTCATTTGATGATTTCCGATCCTCAAAAAAAAAAAAAAGGCGTCAGAGGATTAATGACACTGATGACTTGTATCTTTTCCATAATTATTTGTTTCTTCAAATTTTGGATTTTTTTAAGTGTAACAAGCGTTATTTATTATCATTTAATAACAAATAAGAATGGCTTATATTTGCGCGAGTACGCACATTTAAGTGACAGCATGAGTAGACGTGGGTCATTAACAGCCCTTTGGGCATGAATAAATGGATTATACGGCGTTATTTTTTACGACTCTGAAATCACGAAAAAAAATCAGCTGTTTCATACATTTTAGTCGAGTAGGTATTGAACTTTTGTATGAAACAGCTGATTTTTTTTTCGTGATTTCAGAGTTGGTCCCATAGTGAAAGTTGTTCATATTCATGGGTAGAATACCCTGTGAAAATTTGGCCGGTCATTAAAAAATAACCCTGTATATTTTTAACCTTTTAACCGCCTACGTCGGATTAATCCGACAAATATTTTCGGGCCCATTTCGCCAGAGTCGTATATTTACGACAAAATACAACAGCTCGTTTCACATGTATTTTTTAGTACACAACCCCTTTTTGATGTTGGTATTAATTTTTCGATTCACTCAAATTCACTGTGCCGGGCGCTGGGGGCACGACAACTGATATAAAGTCGGGCGGTTAAAAGGTTAACAATCGGAAAAGTCGCTGCGACTGGCACCCCACATCACTGTGACACCCTCGGGGTCCGGTATTAGAATACGCTCACGAAGAATATTATATATGGATATAGAATAAGTGTGTTACAAGCGTTCATTGCAATGTATATTGAGCTAAGTATATTAAATTCTACATTTTGTAAGGCAAGACTCGGTGGGTGAGGTAACGAAGCTTGTTTTATGCGTAAAATGGGAATTTAATGCGTAAAATGGAGTTTTACGCGTAATTTCCTTTCCTTTAAGCACGTGCGTGGGCACGTCAACACTAGAAGCTGGTAGAATCATCGCAGTGTTGAAACGTGGGATTATTTTATTTTTCGCAATTACATTGTTGTAGCGGAAGACGCAGCGTTGGAAGGCCTCCCACAAGGTGGACCGATGACCTGGTGAGGGTTGCTGGTAGCCGATGGATGCGAGACGCACAGGACCGGTTGTTGTGGCGACACATGGGGGAGGGAGGCCTATGTCCAGCAGTGGACGTCTTTCGGCTGATATGATGATGATGATGATGATGTGATGGATTTATGTGATCCGACTGATTCCGGCTAAGGCTATTGCTTCAGCTCCACTGTAGTTGTTCGTGAGCTCGCATGTGGCTTATGTAACCAATCGTCTTAGTTCATCTATGTAATTATGGTATTACTGTGTGTTAATATGTATCGAAGTATTGTTTTTTTTTCAGTTTGTCTTTCCACCTGCCATATTCTGTCTCTGCACCACCCTGTACACGAGTGCTAGAAAAAGTATAAGGATAGACCTTTGAACAGTGCTCTTAGGGTTCCGTACTCGAAGGAACCAACGGAACACTATTACTAAGCTTCCGCTGTCCCTCCATCCATCCGCCCGTCAGTCTGTCTGTCTTCAAAAGCGGAGGAGGTCATCAATTCGGTTGTATTTTTTGAGTGCTAATCCCACCGACAACGCTTACTATCTAATTTGGTAAATGTAAAAGAGTCTGGTCCAAACTGAACATTTTTTTTACATATTTTAAACTTTTGTTGATTATTGTTTGGAAGAGATTTTGTCTGTTGCTTTGTTTTTTTTTATGAATGGGAAATCATCAAATGACTTCTTCCGCTCTGGGTGGAGCGGGAGGGAGTGTCTCCAAGTAACCCATTCGTGTTCCTCCTCCCTTTGCGTTCCAGGGCCGCGGTGACTCTTTCGAATAAATTCCACAAACCTGGCTGTTGCTTTGTTTGGAAGAATATGTTTTCTTGTCATTCTGTTAGTCTCGTTGGCCACAAGTACTACTGCTGAGCATGAGGTACTGGGTTCGATTCCTGGATTAGTTTTTTTGGAATATCTCAGTAGTGACGCGAAGTTTGTATTTACGCTCGATTGAAAGAAAGAGAATCATGTTTCATAGTAACTAGAGTTGTGCCGGTCGGGTAGGGTAGGAAGCCGCTCCATACTGGTTTTCAACTGCATCCAGTTAGTAGTAGGGAAAAAGCTAGGCAGATTGATTTTTGTATGGTATAACCTTTTAACAGGCATAACAATTTGGATTGGCATTATAAATAGAACAAATAACTTTAAATTTTTAATCTTAGAATCTGACACATTATATAAATCATTTGAAACAAGGTGGTGGTGACTAGTGATAGGCCTAATAAACCCATTATCGATTGAACGTCTCGGTCAATTAACGATAACTTCCTACAACCTAGTTCCAGCTTAATATCTGTTGATGTGGCGACAATTGGGGCAGGCGTATTTCTATGAGAGTAGCCGTGAATCGAGATTTAAGGCGTGCGATTGGAGATGCCTATTTCCAGCAGTGTACTGCTTTAGCCTGGTGATGATTAAAAACTCATTTATTCAAATTAGAATTAGAGCCAGCACTTTTTGAACGTCAGTCTGTTTTTTTTTTTTAAGGATGGGAAATCATCAAATGACCCCTTCCGCTCTGGGTGGAGCGGCAGGGAGTGTCAGACTTTTACTGACTAAAACCCACCCATGCTCTTCCTAGTGCCTTTTACTTTCCAGGGCCGCGGTAACTCTTTCGAACATATTCCGCGACCCTGGCAGGCTCTGGCCCTGGCGGGCCGCGTCTCCGTTGCTGACTGCTCTTTCCGGCGCGCTTGGAACGAAACGCGCCGTCGACTCGGGCCTGTTCTGATCGGACAGCGAGCTACCCATTGCTCGCCGTCCGCAGGCGTCAATCACTGCGCCTTGCTCAGGAGCATCAGTTCCTGAGAGGCGCAGTGACTAACGTTCGTCTAGAGGTGGCATACATAATTAAAGTCCCCCAAATCACCCACTCGTTCAAAATAATGTAAAACAAAAATATAATTATGCCTAGTTAGATAAGTAAGATGAAATTCATATGATTAAAAGACCTTAAAAAAAACATTCAATTATTATTGATTTAATTATTTATTGATTTAAATAGAACGGCCAAAACCAATTACTCTACGTAACATAACTTATTTAACACATTCATGCATTTTTCTCACAAAAATTCAAACATTCTGACAGTATTATCTTCCGTTCATTCGCAAACACATCCAAATCTGTGTTTGAGTCCAAGAGAGCGATAACGGCTACAGTTCGAGGAATACGCGATTTGGAGTGTGGTGCAATTGTACGGCGAATTGGAATAGCCAGTAGGCGGTGTTTTCTATGACCACAGTTATAATTTTCTGGAATTCAGGAAGAATTAAAATAGTTTGATTATTTGTAAAGCGGTTTACTGAATCGCACTCACAGTGCACTCGCAGTGCGATTCAGTTCAAACCTCTCACCGTGTAAGCTTAGGTGAATTGAACATTAAGTGAGCTGTCAATCCATAAAAACTCGATCGAATGACACTTCACTTCACGCTCACAGCACCTAAGTTTACACGGTGAGATTTTGACAGAATCGACTGGCTCTGATCCAATTAAGTCAAAAGTCAAAGTCAAAAGTCAATAAAAGTCAGTCTAATTGAAAAGTCGGTCAAAATTCAAAGTCAAGTCAAAGTCAAGTCAAAGTCAAGTCAAAGTCAAGTCAAAGTCAAGTCAAAGTCAAGTCAAAGTCAAGTCAAAGTCAAGTCAAAGTCAAGTCAAAGTCAAGTCAAAGTCAAGTCAAAGTCAAGTCAAAGTCAAGTCAAAGTCAAGTCAAAGTCAAGTCAAAGTCAAGTCAAAGTCAAGTCAAAGTCAAGTCAAAGTCAAGTCAAAGTCAAGTCAAAGTCAAGTCAAAGTCAAGTCAAAGTCAAGTCAAAGTCAAGTCAAAGTCAAGTCAAAGTCAAGTCAAAGTCAAGTCAAAGTCAAGTCAAAGTCAAGTCAAAGTCAAGTCAAAGTCAAGTCAAAGTCAAGTCAAAGTCAAGTCAAAGTCAAGTCAAAGTCAAGTCAAAGTCAAGTCAAAGTCAAGTCAAAGTCAAGTCAAAGTCAAGTCAAAGTCAAGTCAAAGTCAAGTCAAAGTCAAGTCAAAGTCAAGTCAAAGTCAAGTCAAAGTCAAGTCAAAGTCAAGTCAAAGTCAAGTCAAAGTCAAGTCAAAGTCAAGTCAAAGTCAAGTCAAAGTCAAGTCAAAGTCAAGTCAAAGTCAAGTCAAAGTCAAGTCAAAGTCAAGTCAAAGTCAAGTCAAAGTCAAGTCAAAGTCAAGTCAAAGTCAAGTCAAAGTCAAGTCAAAGTCAAGTCAAAGTCAAGTCAAAGTCAAGTCAAAGTCAAGTCAAAGTCAAGTCAAAGTCAAGTCAAAGTCAAGTCAAAGTCAAGTCAAAGTCAAGTCAAAGTCAAGTCAAAGTCAAGTCAAAGTCAAGTCAAAGTCAAGTCAAAGTCAAGTCAAAGTCAAGTCAAAGTCAAGTCAAAGTCAAGTCAAAGTCAAGTCAAAGTCAAGTCAAAGTCAAGTCAAAGTCAAGTCAAAGTCAAGTCAAAGTCAAGTCAAAGTCAAGTCAAAGTCAAGTCAAAGTCAAGTCAAAGTCAAGTCAAAGTCAAGTCAAAGTCAAGTCAAAGTCAAGTCAAAGTCAAGTCAAAGTCAAGTCAAAGTCAAGTCAAAGTCAAGTCAAAGTCAAGTCAAAGTCAAGTCAAAGTCAAGTCAAAGTCAAGTCAAAGTCAAGTCAAAGTCAAGTCAAAGTCAAGTCAAAGTCAAGTCAAAGTCAAGTCAAAGTCAAGTCAAAGTCAAGTCAAAGTCAAGTCAAAGTCAAGTCAAAGTCAAGTCAAAGTCAAGTCAAAGTCAAGTCAAAGTCAAGTCAAAGTCAAAGCCAAAAGTCATTCAAAAGTCAAAGTTAGTAAAAAGTCGAAGACAAAAGCCAAAGTCAGACAAAAGTAAAAAAAATGTCAAAGTCAGTCAATAGTCAAAGTCAAAAGTCATTCAAAAGTCAGTTAAACGTCAAAGTCAGTAAAAAGTCAAAGTCAAAAGTCAAAGGCAAAAGTCGAAGTCAAAAGTCAAAGTCAAAGTCAAAAGTCAAAGTCATACAAAAGTAAAAAATGTCAAAAGTTAAAGCCACAAGTCAAAGTCAAAAGTCATTCAAAAGTCAGTCAAAAGTCAAAGTTAGTAAAAAGTCAAAGTTATAAGTCAAAGTCAGACAAAAGTAAAAAAAAGGCAAAAGGCAATAGTCAAAGTCAAAAGTTAAAGTCAAAAGTTAAAACTCAAAAGTCTAAGTAAATAGTCATTTATTCAAATTAGGCTGAGTGCTAGAACTTTTTGAACGTCAATGTTTACCAAAAGACGGTCCCCCAAAAACGCCCCACCCGTCACCATTTCCTAGCGTTTTAGTTGGGAAGAAGGTGGCGCAACATTGGAAGAACTAGCATTTATACAATAGTAAGAACGTTCTTCACGATAGAAAGCTACTATTTATTTATTTATTTATTTTTCGGAAGACTAACAGACTAATATCATTATAATGACAATAATATGTAACTAAATTGCTAATTACAAGCCTCCACAGATAAAAACAAAATTATTACTCCTTCATAGCCCAAGTTACTTACTATTTATACATTATTTTATACATTCTGTTTAATTTAGTTAATCTAGTTATTCCCTCAAAGTTGGTTAATTTCGTTTACATGCTAATTTGTTCAAATCTTTTAAGCTTATCTAGAAAGCATCGAATCAAGAGTAGGCAGGTGTCTCTTGGACAAAAAATGGCTTTGCTAGGAGCTTCCTTAGCGTGCTTGCATTGGTGCAGAAAAGGTCAATGTCTTGGTCACAACAAATTTCGTTAAAACTGTTACTGGCTCTCTGAAAGTACGCATTCCGCCTATAATTAGTGTTTGCATTAGGTACATGCAGAAGTGGTCGCTGTCGCAGCCCCATCTGATTAGTGCGTATCTTTAATTTTGAAACAAGTTCAGGACAGTCAATTGAACCATTTGCGATATTCAACAAGTAGCATAAATCATTAATATGACGTCTACGTTCAAGCGGTAGAAAATGGTACCTTTTGCATCGATGAGTGTAATCCACAGATATTTGTTTCGCCCTGTAATCTAGGTACTTGAGAAATTTTCTCTGAATGCCCTCAATACGAGACTTGTAGATCCCATACTGAGGGTTCCAGACTTGTGATGCATACTCAAGGTGGCTGCGTACGAACGAACAATATAAAACTTTGATCGGTTTTAGTGATCGGAAACATGCTGTGGTTCTCATTATGAAACCAAGTGCCCTCGACGCCTTATTCACTATGCTATCGATATGCTGATCGAAGAGCAGCTTGCTGTCTTGTATAACCCCAAGATCCCTAATACTATTGCCTTTGCCTATATTAATATTGTGCAGTGTGTAGGTGGAATCAATTACAGACTTCTGTCGTGTAAAAGTCATGTGAAAACATTTTGAAACATTCAACTCCAGCCTGTTACGTCTACAATATTCTTCAAATCTATCCAAATCAGCTTGTAACAGGTGTGTATCAGATATGTCTCGGATAGTTTTGTGAACTTTCATATCGTCAGCATAAAGTAGAATATAACAAGTTTTAAAGCAATGCTTCACGTCAGCAATAAATAGAGTAAATAATAGGGACCCTAAAATCGAACCCTGGGGCACTCTAGAGGGGACAGAATACCATCCAGATGTGTACCCCTGAAGCACCACAGCCTGCGTTCTGTTGTCAATATAAGAGGAGAACCAGCGATACAAATCCCCATGTATTCCGGCCTTTAATAGCTTCTCCATGAGCAGTCTATGGTCAATACGGTCAAAACATTTACTATAATCAGTATAAATAACGTCAACTTGTGCACGCTGTTCCATACCCTCGGATATAAATTCATGGGACAAGATTAAGTTAGATGTAGTGGAACGCTTTCTGAGAAAACCGTGCTGCTCATCACCAAAGTTGCACTTCAATGCATCATATACGTCAGCAAACACAATACGTTCAAGGATTTTGGAGAACAGACATATCTTAGATATTGGTCGGTAATTAGAGATATCCGACTTATTACCTTTTTTAAAAACTGGAGTAACGAATGCCGATTTCCAAATTTTCGGAACTAAGCCTTCTGAAAGTGACCGCCTGAATAAAATACACAGTGGCAATGCTAGGCTGTCGGCACAATTTACAATAAATACTGGAGGTATGTGATCGGGACCGCCAGATTTTAAAAGGTCCAATGATTTCAATAACTTTAACACTTGAGAATGAGACACACAAATCGAGCCGATGCATGACGCATTATGTTCAATGCTAACGCCACCGGAAGTAGTGGGCATGATAGTGTTTGTACTTTTATCATGGAATTAATGCTCGGTTTACAGCAGTAGAAGCTCTGACATGTCAGTCATTTGAGTGACAACACAAGATTCTATATACTCTTTAAAGTTATTTGAAACTTTTCATAAGTTCTGTTTTTATCGCGATAGGATTTAGTATTAATGTTGTAATGTAAGTAAGTTTACGCGACAGCAGTGTTAATTGGACTCCTGACAGGCTTTACCTGAAATGTATGGGGAACTGGTGCCTTTTTAGGGTTCCATACCCATAGGGTAAAAACGGGACCCCATTACTAAGACTTCGATGTCCGTCTGTATGTCTATCACCAGACTGTATCTTAAAAACCGTGATAGCTTTACAGTTGAAATTTTCACAGATGATGTATTTCTGTTGCCGCTATATCAACAAATACTAAAAACAGAATAAAATAAATATTTAAGTGCACTCCCGTATAACAAACGTGATTTTTTGCCGTTTTCATAGATAATGGTACGGAACCCTTTGTGCGCGAGTCAGACTCGAACTTGACCGGTTTTTTATTATTATATGGCACACAAACCCCACCTTGTTACATGTGTAGAGTACTTTCATACAAACAATAGTTACTGTGACAACTCAACTCTAAAGTACACGCGTATTCAATTAAGCAAATTAAGCGTTATAGATTAGGGCGCATCGGCATAGTAACTTTTGGTTGCATAGAATTACTCTGCACATCTAACAAGATGGTGCAAAGTTCCATCAAAAATAAAAATGAAACCAATTTTAGGCATTACCAAATACCATACCGCCACAAACTTTAACAGCAAAAAGATCTTTGGTAACAAAAATACGGAACAAATATTTGTATGGCCTACAGATAGTTGTTCCGGGTCTGGCTGTTTGTGTATGTGAGTATAAATGTTTGTAAACGCACCCACGATACAGGAGAAATTCCTAGTGTGGGGCAACGTTTTTAAAAAAAATAAAAATAAATAAAGAAACGAATTCTCATAATAATTGTATTGTAAACCATCTCGCGGTTCTCATGGCCACTCAAACTTTTGAACTTCGTGAAAGTATTTTGTATTCACAAAACGCAGAGCATTTTACTATGAGAACTTGCACGAATAGCTAATGCTGATCCCTGGCCAACTTGTTCACAGTTTTAATGCAGAAGTTTTAAACAAGACAGTTTGCAAAATGTTCTACGTGATTGGACCAGAACAGAAGTGCAAAGTACTAGGGTACCAGAAAGATTTGGGAGGTTTTACTTGGGTTGGACATACGGATGCTTTATCAGTAGCTGCACGGAGTCTGAATTTGCCCTATTTATCTCTCGCCTTTTTTACCTTAATTATTACTTGTGAAAATATGAGCGTATATATACTGATACACCATTGCCTCCTGACGAGATCCTTTATGGAATCCGTGATGTAGTAATTGATCCTAAAGAACTTAGTTCTAAAATTGTAAATTGTGAAAAGTAAGTATGTATTATTGGTACCTAGTAGCAAGACTTTTGCTCAGACTAGAAAAAAATAAAAGTAGGTACTAGGCTACCATAAATGTCCAAGAAATTTGTGTTTAAGACCTTACAACGCAGCCCAGACATGAGAGTAGTATAGTAGTCTTTCCGTAGAAAATTTAAAAAGGTTTTTGGGCAAAAATATAGGGAAATAAAGGGACTGTGTGTAAAGGGGGGTAAGTTAGGGACTGAATTTCAGGTTAAGCAGGCTTTTATTGTTTTTTTTGGCCCACATCAACCAAAATAGAGCCGCGTGCCATCTTACTTCTTAAGCCTTAAAACTTTTCGATTTTGAAGTCAACTACGCTAAGTTATTTATACAATTTGGAAAGTCGAAGTCATCCGTAAATACATTCTTCAACAACATCTTCCTGAGTTTGTTTCTTTGATTTTGTGCTTGGCTTGACTTTTTATCATATATTTCGTCAATTATGCGTTGCGTAGTCATACGAAACGCTCTTGAATTCTAGAATTACTTAAAACTGATTCATTCCATAGATTTACTTCACTCGTTATAGTAAGTGTCATGTTTAACTGTTTAACTATTCTTTATCAAAATTAAACTATCTAATACCATTATACAAACCACTAACCGTACCTTTGAGTGTTGCCAACCTAATTATTCAAGCTACAACTCGGTCAGAACGGATCAAAGAAAATTAAATCAAGTTAACCAGACACCATCATCCCTATTTGAGTACGCACTGCGATTTAAATCAGGCTAACCGCATATTTAATAGAAGTCCGGATGGCTGTCTGACCGGACGCAGCAAATAACGCTGCCCGGTATCCGGACGAGTAATTAATTAAACACAGACCAGAGAATTTAAACGGCTGTCCGACGAGTCGTGTTAATTATTTTTGCAATTGGATTGGACCGTCACAGGTTTTTGAAATATATATTTATTGGAGTTTGATTTAGAATTGACGTGTATGGTTTTGAGGTTTGGAAATTTGTCAGTCGTAAATTATCGCTACCGGATTTCAAATACTATGTTTTGATCTCGTGTGCTAAATTTCATCCAAATCCTTTCAGCCGTTGAAACGTAATTGATTAAAAGATGTGCAAATATATGTAGACTTTATAATTAATAATATACATAAGCAGGAAGTAGGTATAGGACATTTTATTATTAGAAGGATTTGGTGTAGCGTCATACACATAGACTAAGACTTAGACAAAAAAAAACTGAATTAGTACAGTAGATTTTGAGAAAATCATCTGTGACAGACGCACAGACAGACACACTATTGTTCCTATGAGGGTTCCGTTTTTCCTTATGGAAGTATAGAAACCCTAAACACAACAAAATCGGTTCATAAACAACGAAGTTATGACTCACACACATAGAAAATAGTGATAAAAAGAAAACAGAACCGATTTCTATTTTGCAGTCAGTTAAAAAGCGTTCCAATTCAAGACGATGTCGCAGAGATGATTTTGCATCTCAGTGACAGTCAGTGTCAAAATATAAAGGAAGTAAGCCGGCCGCATAAGTACGGTTACCTGATTAGGTTTTCCGAATACGAATTCAGATTCGGAATTCCGTGAGAACCTAATCAGGAAACCTAATCGGGAGACATAATCAGGAGACCTAATCAGGAAACCTAATCAGGAAACCTAATCAGAAAAATTGATGACAGGGTTGGTGCAGTGATTGAACGATTGGCTGCTGCGCTGCGTGTCGCGGGTTCGATTCCCGCACGGGACAAATATTTGTATGGCCTACAGATAGTTGTTCCGGGTCTGGCTGTTTGTGTATGTGAGTTTACATATTTGTAAACGCACCCACAATACAGGAGAAATTCCTAGTATGGGGCAACGTTTAAAAAAAAAAACCTAATCAGGAAACCTAATCAGAAACCGTACGTATGGGGTCAGCATTAGAGGTTTTTTTTACACGACTGCCAAGGAAGGGTTACCTATGTTGTTAACAGTTTACAACTGCGATGCAAATGCTACACTCCTTAAAAATACGAGAATTTGGCAATTCTCGTATTTTTGAGGAGTGTTCTTAGGTTAGGCATATGAAATTCCATCAGCCATAACCGATAATCCGTATAGAAATGACGTGCCCTACCGTACAGAATGTTAATATTTATGAATATTTAAAAATTGTAATGGCAAACCGGCACAGTGGATTAAAGCTCTTTAAAGTGGACCGTTATAGTGGGTTTACACGATGCTGACTTCTGTGCGTATAGATTTGGTCTTCATTGCCCCGTTGCAATTGTTTACACAATTCTATTGATGCAAATGGAAGTCTGCATCGTGTAGACGGTCCTTTATGTGTCTATGGCCAACATATTAGGTACATAATACATAATTATTATAATATTACAATCTAACTATATGTGTATTCTCCTCGTGTCCAAATGCAACATTGTAGAAACTTATCTTTATTACTTCAGTTTGATCTAGTTTATTTTCATAACAAACTATTTTAAATCATTATTGGCAAGTACTAGTTGCGCCTGCGACTCGGTCCATATTCAGTAGGTGTCTTTCATTTAGTTTCGCTTTAACACTGTTTTATTTCAAATAGGTTTTGAACTACATAATTTATTTATTTTTATTTTCAGCCTGTTGTGTCTCATTGCATGACAAAGGCCTCCCTTTCTTCCTTCCATTCTCCCCAGTTTTGGGTAAGTGTGGAAAGTACATACTTACATAATCATAAAAATTAAGAGTGGTCAATAATGGGTAACCAAAATATCATGGCCAGCGCGGCATTATGTCGCACTTGCCTTCGCCTAGCTTACAAGCGTGCTTGCAATTCTCCATGGCCACGATTACCTACTACAAGGCATGCAAGCTTGATGTCAGCCTCCCAATTAATAAATAATTAATAAATAGTCACCGCGGCCCTGGAACGCAAAGGGCATTTGGAGGAACAAGGATGGGTTTTAAGTCAGTAAGAGTCTGACACTCATTTAATAATTAATAATAGGAACGAACGTCATTACATACAACTTGACCTTCTTGGTGTTACGTTAACATCTACCCTCAATTTTAGCCCATTTATAGAAGGCTCAAGTGGCTGCCAAAAAGTTGGGAATCCTAGCAAAGGTGCGACAGTATTTTACGCCGGAACAGCTGCTTAAACTTTATCAAGCGCAAGTTCGATCGTGTATGGAGTACTGTTCTCATCTTTGGGACGGATCTGCCAGATACCAGCTTGATGCCCTTGAGTCTATTGAGAAACGAGCCAAGAGGATCATCGGCAATGATATGCTCGTCGAGTTGAAGCTCCAAAGTCTTGAGCATCGACCCCGAGTTGCTAGCTTGTCGGTTTTCTATCGGTTACATTTTGGGGAGTGTGCAACGGAATTGCATAGTTTGATTCCGCCAAGCCCGTTCCATCATCTGACCACAAGACGTACGGCGATGCGCCACCGATACATGGTGGACATGCCACCCACACGCATAAAACGTTTTAGGAACACATTCATTGTGCGTTCAGCTGGGATGCATGAAGGAGCCTCCTCGTGTAGCGCAATTTGTTCCATCAGCCACTCAACTGAACCGAGCGCTTGGTGCATCCTAGACAGTCTCACCTAACACCTTATAAGACTGGCCAATCCTTCCCTTGCGGTGGTAGGGCTAACGCTCGCCTGGTTCGCGACCACCCTCCCATCGGAGTCCGACGTCAAGCAGCCTGCTGTGTTTCGTCGACGCATGGGAGTACCAGTGCCTTAAGGCATCTTGTGGGCACGCTCGCTCCATCAGAGACCTCATCCATCACTTTCCATCCGGTGTGATCGAGGTCAAGAGCAAGCCCATTCCTTAATAAAAAAAAAAAAAGCTAAGAAGTGGAATTCCCTGCCAGAGTCTCCTGATAGCTACAACCTGAGAGTCAAGTCTAGAGTGAATAGGTTACTTCTAGGCAAGCGTGCTCCATCTTCGACCACATCATCGCTTACCATCAGGTGAGATAGCGGTGATGATTTTTTTTAACTAGTGATAAGCGAGTGCTTATCACTAGTTAAACAAAAAATGTTTAGTTATTGTAGTACCTATATAGTCGCCCACATGGTTCATTACTACCGTTTATCTGCCTAAAATGAAATAACAGGATGTCTGCAAACTTTGTTAGTTGATAACGATGTCAGAATAACAAACCAACATTATAACAAAATGGTACAATAGTGAATTTTCAGAGTCAAATACTAACTTTGCTGTGTCTACTATCGTTTGAGATGACCTTTGACATCCAGCGATAACACATCTACAACATACAGCATGTTTGATTTTTGGTTGGAGACTTACAGAGGGAAGAGAACAAAGACCAAGTGTATGACTAGAGCCTGGCGCCAGTGATGACATTTGAAATTTTATTTTAACATCGTCGCTCAAAATGGGCTTCACCAGACGGCTTAGAGTTGCACAAAGGGCAATGTAGAGGGCTATGCTCGAAGTTTCCTTGCAAATTACAAGAAAACAGAAATTATGATATCCACAAGAGAACAAAGGTGACAGCTATTGCCCAAAGAATCGCTAAACGCCAGTGGTGGCAATGGGCAGGGTACTTTGCTCGCAGATGGTTGATGGCGCCGAAAGGTTCTGGTGTAGCAACTGCATACCGGAAGATGAAGCATTGCAAGGCTTTGCACATAGAGGATCAATGACTACCTATCTCCAGATGAGAAATTCCCGCATATTTAAGGAACATAACAAACGTGGTTTTACAAGGGATCGTTCAACAACGACAATTATATAACTGACATCGTGTTGAACTTTTAGGACACGTTCATAAATCATGGGAAGATAAACGCGAAGCTTTGGGCATTTTTTTCGATTGCGTTCTACATGAGACATTAATCAGGAAACTACACTACTATTGAATCCGGGACCCTGGATTTTCTTACTTCATACTTGAGTAATAGAATTCAGAGGATTGATGTTAACGGTAAAAGATCTCCCTGATCTGTGGTCAGAATAGGGGTGCCCCAGGGCTTAATCCTAGGTTATTTCTTATTTATATCAATGACTTGCTACACCTCTTAAAAGATAAACATGTTAATTATAGTGTTGCCGATGACACTTCACTTTTATTTAAACTGAAAGGTCAGCAATGCTGACAATGTAAAAAATAGTGCCCTTGCCACTGTAGTCGACTGAACCGCTCCAGTCCCGACATGTGAAAATTCCAAATTATATATCTTACGTAATGGTAATAATAAGGATAAAAATCGCGAAAATTAGGCGGCACACCGGTGTGCCGGCAGTAAATTTTCTACTTAACTACAACATAACTAAATTCATAAAGTTTACATTACCTCATTTTAGGCAAGTCAACTAGTATGTCGATAAAAGGTGAAGAGTTGAAACTCGAAGACAGCTTCAGTGGGGCCCGCATAAAGATAAACTGTCTATAAGACTTAGCTCAGTGGGTTATGCCGTTAGAAAATTCGTAGTTTAACGGATTTGGCCTGTTTAATATATTTCAGTAATTTTAACGGTATGATGTCGTACGGCATTCTATTGTAGCCAACACATTATACACTTCTGGACACATCTATTGGCCCACCTTAGAGTTTAGGTTTCGATGGCCCCTACCGAAATATGATTGCTAGATTGAACAAAAACTGTTGATGCAGTTTTAAACCTGATACATTTTACCATCTTTTTCGATCGTATTGTTTTAAATTTGAATTCAGAATACCATACTACATGGAGCTACGCCTAACAAGTCGGATATGCGCCTTGTTAAAGGCAATTGATTTTTGAATAAAAAACATGTTTTATCAAATAAAGGTTTAATTTAATAACGCATGTTGCCTCCTTGGGCATCTACCACAGCTCTCATACGATTAGGCATAGAGTTTATCAACCGCTCTATGAAATTTTGAGGGATCATCTCCCATTCCTCTTCTATGGCAGTTTTCAACTCCTGCATCGTCTGGGCAACTGGCTGACGAGCCCTAACACGTCTTTTTAGCTCGTCCCACATGTGCTCAATGGGGTTCATGTCTGGGCTTCTGGCTGGCCAGTCCATAACTGTGATGTTCACATCCCGAAGATATTCCCTGACGATGCCGGCCGCATGGGCTCTTGCATTATCATGCATAAAAAGGAAATTTGGGCCCACATAGTCCGCGTATGGTATCACGTGAGGTTCTAAGCACTCACGAATGTACCTTTCAGCATTTAATGTTGGCAGCCGTGGTCCTGTAACAACCTCAAGTTGAGTTTTGCCGCTCGCGGATATACCGCCCCAGACAGTCCATGAACCACCGCCATAAGCAACCCTCTCTTCAAAGCAGCATTGTGCGAAACGCTCTCCCTTACGTCGGTAGACCTTCTTCCTTCCATCATTGCCATGTAACACAATTTTAGACTCATCAGAAAAGAGTTCACTGCTCCAATCTTGCTGTGTCCAATTTAAATGACTGCGTGCGAAATGAAGGCGCGCTGTTCGGTGGGCTCGCGTTAGTTTGGGCCCATTAGCTGGCTTGTGTGGTACCATATCGCGTTCTTTTAACCTTCTCCGAACAGTTCGAGCGCTCACAGATACTCCGTGGAAGTCGCGAAGTTGGTTTTGTATCTCAATGGAGGTAAGGTGACGATTTCTCAAGCTGGTCGTCACGATGAATCGATCCTGCCTTTCAGTTGTGACCCGAGATCGTGGCCTTCCTTGGCGACGAACAAAGCCGCCAGTCTCTAGGTACCTCCGATAAACATTTCGGACCGCAGATCGACTTAAATTAAGTTGAGCACTCACGTTTCTTTGGCTGTGTCCGGCCTGAATAAGTGCCACAGCTTGGGCGGCGACTTCAGGTGAAGTATCCATAGATTATTGATAGAACCTCACCTTAATGTTAAGAATAAGTAATGTTTGTTGCAAAACCAAAGATATCAATCACTTTTTCAAGAATTAAATCCAAGTAAACCAATAAAACCAAGTTTTCTTAGTATTCGATTGTTTGATATCAACAAACAGGCTCCAAATTGTCTTTTGTTTCTTTAAATTCTGTGTTCGAAATTCAAAAAAAGACTATTGAATGAAATTGTGAATGTGCCAGGTTCAAAACTGCATAAAAACTTTTTGCTCGACCTAATATAAAATTTTAGCTAGGACCAAACGAAACTGAAAATACAAGGTGGGCCAATAGATGTGTCCAGAAGTGTATAATGTTAGGACGATGTAGATTATTTTATTTTCCTTTCAGTTATTTATTTTTTATCGCTTGTCTGTTTTTTTTTTTTTTTTTTTTTTCGGTATGACCACTAGCAAGTTAACACGCAAGGGCTAGCAACTGCTTAACCGGACTAACCTGTGGTGGCCTCAAAAGAATTTAAGGCCCCCAGCCAAGGCAACAAATCTAGCTACAAGCTAAAACTACTGACCGCTCGCTAAGGGCATTCCCTATGGAATACGACCTCGGCTTAGCGGCGTCAGTTTGGGACAGCAAGGGACAATCAGGCTGGGTCGTTTTATTATTTAGGGGTTATTAAAGCTAAAGGCTCAGCGGCGCGGGCTGGCTCGTTTGCAAAAGTCGGGGAGGGTTTTGAATGGGGCGTCGCGACGGACCTCGGCGGCGAGGTCGGAATACGGAACGCGGTCTGTGTTTGTTTTTTCTAAGAGTGCTGGTTTCCCTACAGCTTTCCTGAATCGTTGTGATCTCGTCATCTGACTCGACGAGTGTATGCCGAGGACGGCGAATCTTGCTAATACGAGAGGGAGTGTATTGTGAGGCCTTTGAAATCAAAGGGTTGCTGTGTTTCTCAGCTGATTCAATAAAACGCTTTGTAAGACGTTTCATGAATTGTTTTATTGTCGGGATTTTGAGGTCGACATGAAGTCGTTCATTCCTAATAAACCACGGGGCGCCCGTGGCTTTTCGGAGAAACGGTTTTGGACTACTTGCATCCTGTGGATTTGCTTTGACTTTGTGTGTGCGAATGTGGCACACGCATAAGTCATAATCGGGCGAAATCGCTTGTCTGGCAGTTTGAGTACCTTTTATCGATCTGAGTTGAGCTACACGACTACAGACAAATACTTGCACTGACTGGACAGGTCCACTCAAATATATACAAATACTTGCACTGACTGGACAGGTCCACTCAAATCTCTGTGGTTCTTTCTTCTAAAGATCATCCTTATACACTAATATGCATGGTTCTTAAATAGCGTAATCTAAATACGAGGACTATGTAGGTCGTTATTTTAGGGGTTGATTTCATGACTGTCTGGCATTTTGAGTTCACTATGTGGCCTACACAAATGTTCTTACTTTGGTATTGTTCGTTCGTTTCGTTGAACCTTCAAAGTTCTGAGTTGAGCTGCACGATAACTGACAAATGCTTGCACTGTCACAGGTCCACTCAAATCTGTGTAGCTCCTTCCTCAAAAGACCACCTCAGACATAATCTACATGCTTCTCTAACGGCTTGACATTTGCATTGTATAGATTAAATCTCTTAAGTATTTAAGTATATAACTTTTATGAATAAATAATTTTAATATGAAACCAATATTTGCAACTATTACTGATTTAAAAGAGTGTCCATAGAGTTCCTTGCACGTTCTTCTCCATATATATCTACGCTTTGGAACGTGCAAATAGCTTTATGTTTTTGACTGACTGACCTCGACAATTCAGAAATGGTTTACTTGAATAAAATATTGACTTTGACAACAAAATACCCTGTGTAATGTTAAAATAATATAATTATAACTTATGGTAAAAGCACACTTTGTAAACAAGCTTATTACAAATTTATTACATTCAGAATAAGAATGCGTGGAAACATGCTGGTCCTGCTCCATAGGACTGTCTAGTTTGGGGGTCACCGTCAATCCTCATTTTGAATATTAGTCACCACCCACCTCTACCACTTTTTAGGGGGAAAGAAATGTTTGCGTCCCATATCGAACTGGTTTAATTTATTTTCATTATTCATACTTGAATATTAGTAATTTTATTAGTAACTTACGAGTAGAAAGCGTAGAAATGCAAAAGCGAGCGAAGCGAGCGAAGCGACCTTTTAGATTTTCTATTAACGATCCATACTATACCTCTATTAGGTAGAAAGGAAGGCTCGAGAACTAAGTGTAGAATGTAATTAGAACTGAATATATTTTTTTTAATATTAATATTAATTTCATGTTTCTATTTTCATATTAGATAACTTACACCGATAAAATTCACTGTTCGTAATATTTGTAAATAATTTGTGGGTAGCGACCATGTCCCTATTTACCAAATGTACTATTTACCTCTGAACTTAAATCCATTTACTTTATTTCGATGAAAATAACTGTACATAATATTGTAACGAATGAACTGCCACTCGTCCTTTGAAAGGTTCATTTGAAAAGCAGCGTCTGACAGCATCATTCTGTCTGACATAACGCTGGAATGGTTGTTTTTATTGAACGAATCGGACTTTTCCTGCACGATTTTTTAACCCTATCTCATCCAAAAAACAATGCCTAGATTCTGTTGCAAAGGGTATTTTGTTCAGACTATCATTTATTTTAAAGCAGGCAACTTAAAATCACCCTGTATAACAAAAGCTATGGTAGCTTTATGCTCGGTATTTACCCGACCATAAACTAGAAACATTTTTTTTATTTAGTGGGGTATATAAGTATCATATTCCGATCATGGTCATTTAGTACAGTGTGACATCTTCTGTAAAGATGAAGTGCATTATAGTCTCCGTGTTTCTATTTTGTGAGTATTTTATCTTATTTTCATGCTGTAGCTAGCATATTATGTAATTTGTGGAAGGGCTCGTGGCGTGGAAAATCTGACACAAGTCAGACCAAGAGATATCGCATCACCCTGTTGCTAGGTTAGGCAGTCATTCATCTGCCTAGCCTATTCCCAACTATATTCCTCCTAGGCCTCGGAGGAGTCTCGGTATGTTAACATGGTCACCCATCCACAGACCAACCTTGGCAAGCGTTGCTTAACCTCGAAGATCGACACGTGCGGCTGTTATTATTTAGCCACGAACTCCTGGACAATTGGGCACAGTTTAAGGGACAGTTAGGCAGTCACTCCATAAAATATCTTTTTCTCAAACATGCTTGGAAATAGCATTATTTTGACAACCTTCTTCGAGATAAATTGAAATTGCTGTACTGGCCAAATACATGAGAGCAGCGGCCCACAAAAGTTGTGAAAATTCATATCTGTCGTGGTTTAGTGACCAAATAAATTACTAATTACCTAATTACATAAGCTCATAATATATCTGTCGTGTAATTTAAAAATGGAACGATCTTTTACTCCGAAACATGGCAACTAAGGAGGTAACTTTTCAAAGGTTTTATTTAAATTCGAACTGGCTTGCAAATAGAAAGCTGTTTATTGAAAAAAAAAAACAAATGAACACTTTAACGCGGAAAAAAATATTGTTGTTCGTAGTTCGTCATTGATTAATTTTCTAGGTACTACTTAGATTTAGTTTCCGCGCATTATTTGAGAAAAGTACCTACTATAAAAGCCTTGGCCACAACTAGGCATTGGTGGACTTATGTATGTGTGCCTCGGCTTCGCCTCGGCCCACATTTACACGTTCGTCCAAAGAAATGGCTCGTCAGATTAATAATTATTAAATAAATTGTTACCTCCTTTTTTTAAGGATGGAAAATCATCAAATGACTCCTTCCACTCTGGGCGGAGCGGAAGGGAATGTCAGACTCCCACTGACTAAAACCCATGTGTTCCTCCAAATGTTCTTTGCGTTCCTCCTGGTCCGGTGACTCTTTCGAACAAATTCCGCAACCCTGGCAGAATGTTACTTCCTATAGTTGTATGGTCTCTCAGCGATAAGACCGCCATTTGTACCCATAGAATTAAGTTTTTTTAATAGAGTTGTGTTACTATTTTTGTGCACAGTAAAGTACATTCTTTCTATCTATCTCCACAGGTATATTACCTTTGGCCTATTCTCGCCATGTCGAGTTCTACAGACGAGACTACACGTACATTCAGGAATTCGACGCCTTCTACAAAGTTCACTGGGATCTTAGCGGTTCTGCTTGGAATACCGCCTTTTTAGCTTGTGTTGACGAAGGGGCAACACTATTCTATCCAAAGACCCAAGATGAGTGGGTTTTAGTGAAAAATTTAACAAATAGGATGTCTGAAGTTCCTAATGTCACAGAAATCTTCGTTGGGTTACATGACGAATTTAAGCTGGGAGAGTTTATAACTATTGACGGTTTGTACTAATTGATAATATTTTAATACTAATCAATACATCATTTTGTTTAATTATCGTGTAATACTTTATCGCCCTTATAGAACGTGGTGGTGATCGCTTTTTGTGCATTTATGATGTGATCCAAACCATAATTAACTCCAGATGGTTTTTGGATGATAAGGTAGATACAACCCGCCCGGGAGTCCACCAGATGTGAGATGCAAAGAACCAGTCGATGTGGCTACACGTGGTGGCCCATATCCAGTAGCAGACGTCTTTTGGCTGAAATGGATGATGTTAGCGGTTTAATTTTAAACTAAGATAGTGCAGAAATTTCGTTGCTCTTGACAGCATTCCACCACAACAGTAAAATAACCCAGTTCTGTATGGTGTCGGACATAAAAGAGTAGCACCATCCCATCACTTCCCGTGGGTGTCGTAAGAGACGACTAAGGGACTCACCAGAGAATGGGCAGCAGCATTCTCTGTAGGTACATTGCTACAGTTACACTGCATATACACCCGCCTGCCAAGAGTGGTGATTATGGCAACCCCCGCCTCCCCATTTGGTGGAGGTCTATGTCCAACAGTGGACGTCTATCGGCTGATATGATGATGATGATGATGATGATGATGATGATGAGTAAACAAAACCAAAGGTGAGTTGCTATAGTGTTCCACTTAAACTTTATTCACTTTTCAGGACAGTCAACGCCATATCCACTTCCTGCTGAAGGCAGTCTACAATCACACCGCACTAATTGCATAACTATGAACATAGACAATGGAAAGTTCAATGTGGGCAGTTGTTTGAGATCAATAAACACACCTTTGCCGTTTGTTTGCAAGAAAGTTGAAGAAGTCGAAGAGTCGTGTCGAACTATTGACCGTGGTATGTAGTTTTCATCTTTCTAACCATATAATACCAGACAAAAACACTGCAGACTATAAAAATCTAATTAGTCTGTCAGATAGATTTTTAAAGAATATTGGACACGTATGGCCCTTCTTTTATACTTTTTTATCATTTTAATCACAAATATTTTTTAAATTCTGTAGGGATTATTTATGTATTTTGGGATCTTGTTTGGATGACGCAAATTCTTAATAATATTATCGACTTGCACTTGACCCGCTTTTTATGTGGATTTTTATTTGCCACATTCGTTATTATCAACCTCAATAAAAAAAAATGAACTTTGTAGTGTTTTTTGGAAGTCGGTTTCTTTTTTTGTGAAAAAGTTTTTTATTTTTCACTTTTTACTGGTACCCCACAACTAACAACACCAGGAAAGCAATTTCGTATGCATGGATGATTTTTCCACATGTTTTTTCCAGCTATTTGGATTTAAAAACCAAACTACTAAACCGATTTTGATAAAAATTCAATGGGACCATTTGGAAAGTATACCCTTTCCATCAAAAAAATCATTATTCAATTCGGTTGGCAAGCGACGGAATTATGCGCGAACCGCGGGTGTCGTAAGAGACGACTAAGGGACTTACCAGAGAATGGTCAGCAGCATTCTCTGTAGGTACATTCGGTTTAAAGACATTTATTTCTCAAAGAACAAATTACAGTTCACTTATAGAGAAACTTAACAAATTAACAGAATAGGTTGTAGTTTACATTCCGACGCTCAAGCCATCCAAGAAGCAGTGCGACTCCGCAAACATGTCGAAGTGAACACCCGGGCGGGGCGCACGACAGGTGATTTGTCAAACCATACAAATAAGATGGAATGACAACTCTATTGTCGCCCACTCCGCCCAGGTGAACACCGTGAGATGTCGACAGAATCGACCGGCCGCAGTGCGACTCCGCAAACATGTCGAAGTGGACAGAATCGCAAATAAAATACAAAATAGTTGAGGCCAAACTTATTTTAAAGAGCTAAGGTGTGTCTAATATAAAATTCCTCAGGCCTTTTTTAAATGTTGGTATGCTTGTACACTCTCTGATTTTTTTAGGCAGTTTATTGTATAACCGAGTCCCCTCATACTGTATAGTTTTCCTGCCGTACATGGTTCTCACTCTTGGTACTTCTAGGTCGTCTTGATTACGGGTATTATATTTATGAGTCTTTTGTTTGAATGAAATATTGGTGTGTATGTTGGTCTTAAGGATTTTCCGGATAGTCATGCATGTATGGTATGTGTACAATTGTTGTAGGTTGAATAATTTTGTTTTTTTGTAGAGTAATTCTGTAGGAGTGTCGTAGTTATAATTGAAGAGGACTTTGATGATTTTATTTTGTGTTCGTTGTAAGTATTGTTGATTCGTTTTAGCAGCTTGTCCCCATATTTGGATCAGATATTCCAGATGTGGCTTGACAAGTGTGTTGTAAATAGTATGTCTTAGGTTGTAGGGTACGCATTTTGCAATGTTACGTATGGCTCCGGTTAGTGGGAGTATTCGAGATCTTACATAGTCAATATGAGGTCTGAATGTCAACTTACTGTCCACAATCAGGCCCAAATACTTTTCATGCGTGGATTTTCGTAACGGTTGATTGCTTATTGTAAGATTTGGAAAGGATTGTATTTTTTTATTTTTTGCTGCGAAAATTATGTAAGCTGTTTTATTAACATTCATAGTCAGAAGGTTTTGACTAAGCCACACATTCACCGCATTTCATTCAGATCTTTCTGTGCTTCTGAGATAATATCCGTGATGGAATTGCCAAAATAAAAAAGACATGTGTCATCTGCATACAGTGACACATGTCCAGTCAGTCCAGCGGTGCTAATGTCGTTAATATATATGAGGAAGAGCAATGGACCCAGGACTGATCCCTGAGGTACTCCGCACTGTATGTTGGCCGGGGCACTTGCAAATTTATCAAGTTTGACTATCTGTTGCCGATTAGTAAGATAAGACTCAAACATTTTGTAGGCTGTAGAAGTAATTCCTATGATTTTTAGCTTTCTCAGAAGGATAAAATGGCTAACAGTATCAAATGCCTTTTTTAGGTCAATAAAAACACCTAGACCTAGTTGTTTTTTGTCTATATTATCTTTTATTTTAGTAATTAAATCAACAGTAGCCGAAAGTGTATTCGAGTGTGGACGAAAACCATATTGGTGCGAGTAAAGAAACTTAGTATCGATGAAGTGTTTCGATAAGCGCGTGTGTAAAGCTTTTTCAAATATTTTGGAAATAACAGGCAACACTGAAATTGGTCGGTAGTTTCCGGGGTCAGTCCTAGTTCCAGACTTGTATATAGGGGTTACTTTAGCTATTTTAAGACTGTCCGGAAACACGCCATTGTCAAAGCAACTGTTTATGCAATTGGTTAGGTCAGTTAAGATTAGGTTCTTAATGCACTTTATAGATTTTGTTGTAATTCCATCAATTCCACAGCTGGTATCATTGTCCAAATTATCTATAATTTTGGATATCTCTTCCTCAGTGCAATGTTCTAAGGTGGTAAGTTGAATGTCTATATCTGTCTTATTTAATGTAGTTTGTGAGTTGGAATTAGTTTGTGTTATACTCTGGGCCAACAGAGAGCCAATAGTAGCAAAATAGTTATTAAAAGCGTTGCAGATTTCTGTGCCTTTTGTTATTTCTTTGCCATCAAGCGTGAGTTTAGGAAGAGTACATACATCGTTTGCCTTATTTTTAGCTAGGGTGTTTATCAATTTCCACATTTTTTTGGGGTTCTTACTACATCTTGAAAAAGCGTCATAATAGTAATTCTTTTTATCTTCTTTTATTTTACATTCTACTTCTTTTTCTAGCAGCTTTATATTTAGATTGCAATTGTACATTTTCTTGATTTGTCAAACAACCATGCCATAATTGATTTTGTTCATTAATACAGTTAATTATTGTTTTATTTATCCAGTCCTTTTGTGGTAGGTTAAGTATTTTGTATTTTTTTATTTTCGAGTCATTTATATTCTTTATTATGTATTGTTCAAGAACGGCATAGTGGTTTTCTACTTCTGTTGAGTCGTATTTTAGCTTTAGCATGTTCTCATACAGAGCTTTGTAATCAATCGCGTCATATTGAACTTTTTGTCTTAGGGTCTGCTTGTATTGTTTGAGTTCTAGGTAGATTTGTTTATGGTCTGATAGTGTTGATTCAACTATTGCCATGTGTACCTTAGCGTTCCATATGTTAGTACATACATGGTCGATTATGCTTTTTGTGTTCTTTGTTTGTCGAGTGCAGTACTTTTCGTGTACATTGTTTAGTATATAGTATCCTGATTCTTGTATATCATCTGTGTAGTCAGTTGTTTTGCGCTCACTACTTAGTAAGTCGACATTAAAGTCCCCAAAAATAATTGTCTTACGTTTGCTCTTTTCCAAACTTCGGGTGTAAATGTTGAGAAAGTCGCTTAGGTTCGTGTTTGGGGGTTTATAAATTAAGCCTATAGTCAGAGAGTGCTTTAATAAGTCTATCCATAGAAAATTATTGCCACATTCATATTTCTCTTCTTTTATATCAAATTTTAAACTTTTGTGTATGTACATTGAAATCCCCCCGCCTATACAATCTTTCCTTAAATTATATATATGTGTGTAGTTGGGTATATCCAGCATATCGGCATCAGTCTTAGACTTGATCCATGTTTCAGTTAACAACACAATGTGTATGGTATGATTAAAACCTCGTAGGATACATTTTAACTCATCAAGTTTACCTGGTTTTACCAAACTACGCACATTAGCATAAAACATTCTTAACGAGTCCATAGATGTACTTATATTCTGGTAGGTATCTACATATTGATAGGTTACGTTATCTAATTCTGAAGTATCGTAGTTGCTTTGTCGAGGGATTTGTTTTGAGTGTAGTTTTTTGCAGAACTTTTAATTATCTTCGGCATACCGTTTATGTACCTTATCGTGAGATCTGATTCACCACTTTCCGTTCGTCGTAACAATTCTGCACGTCGATCCTTCATGTATTTAATTTGCATTGGTGTTTGATCCGGTAATATACGGATGTTATCATTTGTGAGACTCGATTTGTTACGCAGAATGTGTATAACTGTTTCTTGTTGTTGGAAGGTAACCTTAAGGTATCTAGTTTTTTCCGAGTTATACTTGCCAAGACGCATGCATCTTATAGGGGAGGGACATTCCTTGTAAATTGTTTGAATTATGCTAAGCACTTGATTTGTATCGTATTCACGCCTCGTTGTTGAGTTTTTGTCACTTAATTCACGTATACCTCCGATTATGACATTATACTGTCGCTTTGCGCGGTCTTGAATTTCTAAGGCCATGTACTCACAATCGAACTGTGGCTCATTTTTATTTTCGTCACACGATGGTTTATTGGCTGTAGATAATTCGGTTTTGAGAAGTGTTATCTCTTCTTGGAGAGTACAGTTTTGGTTTTTCAGAATTTTCAGTTCTTCCTTAATGCAATTTTGCTCAGATGTAAGAATATCGGTTGTACTTTTTATGTTTTTTATTTCATTTTTAACCTCAACCATTTCTTGACATATATTGCTTGAAATTTCATTTAGTTTTTCGCTGAAGGCTTGGAAATAGTTCTTCATTTCAGTTCGGAGGTCGGACATTTCTTGCATAACTTCGGTCTCAAAATTCTGCTTTCTTTTACGCAGTGTAACTTTGCCATCTTCTTTTACTATCGTACGTAGGTCAGTAAGTGATCCACTTCCTTTGCTGAATAAGTTCATATTTATTTTGGCCGATGATTGTTGTGCACTCATCTTTACAATATAGCAGTGACGTAGCACGATCGCGATCGACGAGAGCGAGCGAGTTAAAAAATCAGTGCGTTATGGTCTCGTCTCTTTTCCCCGAGGTGGTGAAGAGCGGTCGCGGCAATTGTCGCTCACGGCGGCACACCGGCGGGTTGTAAGTTCAAAAGAATTAGCACGTAACACTGTCACTCTAGTTCACACTATCTTGCTCGTAGCTGTTATTGTTCTTAGTATCACTTTAGCTTGTACTTTAGAAGTATAAATCAGTAGTCAGTTAAAATACGGTGTACACGTCTGCTCTCTTCGATAGTTGACGCCGAATTTGAACATTGCTACAGCTACACTGCGATCGCCAACCCGCCTGCCAAGCGTGGCGATTACGGTAAACCCCTCCCCATTTGGAGGAGGCCTATGTCCAGCAGTGGACGTTTTTCGGCTGATATGATGAAACCATGAAAATGATACCCATGATATTGTCGGTGCTATTTTAGAATTTATTTAAATTAACGTAGTACCTACTGGGCCCAAACAATCTAGGGAGTTGACCATCGACTTGAAAAGAAGGAGAATGTAGAATTTGGATAGTAACCTAAATAATCTACATTTTTTATAATTTTGGTGTGGTATGAATATAGAAGATAGAAGTTCTAGAAGTTCGATTTGAAAATATATCTGTAATTTGAATCACTCAAAATTTAGTTATTGCGCTCCAGCCCTGGCGACACACCGGTGTGTCGCGAATTAATCGCGAATTTAATGTTTATTTACCTGTTACATAAGATTTATTTTTATTTGGGAATTTTCACATGTCGGTGCTGGAGCGGTTAATATTTCAATGCATCGATGCTATGCATGCAAATATTAAATAGGTAGGTACCAACTATGTGTTAGGGGCCAGGTTTCGGAATTGGTTCCAAAGAGTCGGAGAAGCACACGGATGGGTTTTAGTCACCCAGAGCGGAAGAAGTCATTTGATGATATCACATCCATTAAAAAGTGACAGGATAAAAAACTCTAAAAGTAGGGTATCTATGGCAATATCCAATTTTCATAAAGCGCCCTATATACGTTGCCCGAGAGCGAGCCGGCGAACAGGATAGGCCAATTTCATGCTGCATGCGTCATGCTTGGCGCAAATAAAGTCTTTTTCTTTCTTTCTTTATAACGACTTTTAAACTAACATTTAAACTTTGTTTGACATTGGCACGCTAAAGTGTGCAGTACACCATGGGCTAGCCTGTTGGCCGAGAGGGTCGTTTTTCATCATACAATATTAGGCCACACTCAAAACAAAAAAAAAATAATGATGCCACCGTAATAAACGTTGAAATCTTTAAAAAAACTTTCTATTCTACATCTATTTAACATACATAAAAACTTATGTTATAAAGAGGAAAGATTAGGTAGTATTTCTGTATGTAACGAATAAACTTTAAAACTACTGGATCTATTTCAAAAATTCTTTTGTCATTAGAAAGCTATATTATCACTAAGTAACATAGGCTACAGAGTATTTTCAAAAAAGTTAGGAATCCGTATGAAAACTTCGATAGTGGAACCCAAGGTGTGAAAAAATACCAAAAAAGATCCTTATATCGCGTACGCTGCGGAAACTATTGACAATAGAGCAAAGTGACATACTAAAGTTTAATAGAAGTCATCAATAACTACAAAAAAGTCTGCGATGTATGTCTAACTATTATGGATAAGTCACCATGACCGCTTTTTGTTCAAATTATTGAAGCAAATCCCGGGTGAAATGAAAAAATGGAGATTTTTGTATCACGATATTAATCCTTATCCATTTAAATGGTTTGATATTTAATTTACAATTTAGATTATTCAAATCGGACCTTTCGTTTAAAAGTTACGACGGTTACAAACATGCTCTAAGTAAGAAAAATGTCGCGGCTTGAGCGAACTGGCGAAGGATCTTTAGATATGCTTAGTCCGATGAAGTTGAAACACGGCATTTAAATTATTTTGATAAAAAATAAGAATAACAAATGTTTGTATTTTTCAAAAATAAACTACACAAGTAGTAAGGGATGAAGGAGGGATGATAAAGTTTTAGGGGAGGACATTATTGCTTGCTTCAATTTACGTCGGAAGATCAAACTAAAAGTGGGATAATTGAAACAGATGTAACAATTTTTGCCTAATCAATCCCTGACGGGTGAACGGGGTGAACAGTTGCGCTGAACCTGGGCGCGAGACAAGTGAGATTCTGTCATCAGTAGCGTGGCGAAGGCGATTGTCAATACGTCAAAAATGTATGGGATTGACAGATGCTATCGCATTCGCTAATTGAATGGCACATTGTCTAGGGCCTCCTGAACTGAGACCACAGAGTAAGCAGATATGGCTAGGTATTATACACTTACACTTTATTGTACACCAAAACGTAAACAACAAAAGGAAACTTAAAACTAAAACACATACAATGGGCGGCCTTATCGCATTCCGCGATCTCTTCCAGACAACCTGGGATGGACAGTATTTGCCTGGACATGAAATTGGGGCTGTCATAGGTGTAACAATTTTTATTAGATTATAATATAATAGATACACACATACATACATACGCTTAAATAATAGAATAGGTACCAACTTAATGAAAATCTTTGTGCTTAATTTTCCAAAACTAACCTTTATAAGAGGGTAGAGAGGGCGTTGAAGTTTGTTTTTTCTTAGAAGTACAACTAAATCCGCGCAGACGAAGTCGCGGGTGAAGGACGAATATTTTTAACCGACTTCAAAAAAGAAGAAGGTTCTGAATTTTTTTTTTGTGTTTGTAACCTCATTTTTTTTATTAGTGATTGATGGGTTTGCTCTTGACTCTAGTCAATGACATAATATCTCCGTCATATAAGAAGCGATTTGAAAAATTTCTTGTTTTATGGGAAAGGATATGCTTTTCGATTGGTCCCGTTGTAATTTTATCAAAATTGCCTCATAAGTTTGGTTTTTAAATCCAAATAGCTGGAAAAAATATGTGGGAAAATCATCCATACATACGAAATTGCTTATTTTTGTTTTCCAGTGACTTTCCAGTGGTGTTGTTAGGTGTGGGATACCACTAAAAAGTAAAAAATAAACCTTTTTAAAAAAATAATCGACTTCCAAGAAAACACTACAAAGTACAAAATAACTTTAATTTCGGAAGTCGGTGTCAAATGACGAAGAAATAATCAAAAACACCGACTCTCCAAAACTAAAGTTACTTATTTTGTACTTTGTAGTGTTTTTTTTTTTAATGTCGGTTTTTTAACTTCGATAATATAGCAAATAAATCCCGATACTATGACATGTCACCACATCAGAAAAATGTCCTTTAACGGTAGATAAATGGGCATCAAATTATAATTTCAGGTTACAAATTCTCGAAGACATTAAAAAAGTGCTACAAAATAAACAAAGACCCTAAAACGTGGCAAGAAGCTATGAAAACCTGCTTCATGGAAGGCGGAATACTGGCCGTTATAGAAAACAGTGCACAGGCTGAAGAAATTAGAAAAAATATCAAAGAAAGAGAAATATACTTCGTAGGGGTGAGAAAACTCTTGCCTAGTGGGGATTATTACACAGTTAAAGGTAAGGCACAATATTATTTTTACACAGTTAAAGGTAAGGCACAATATTATTTTCTTTTATGTTAACCAACATTATAAAACTTGGCCAAAGATTGCCCAAGACAGAGATGATTGGCTGGAGAAAAGGGTGTTTTTTGTCCAGCAGTGGATTTTAAAGTGTGACGACACTGTTGGTGTGCTGTGTGTCACGGGTTCGATTCCCGCACGGACAAATATCTGTATGGCCTACAGATAGTTGTTCCGGGTCTGGCTGTTTGTGTATGTGAGTTTATATGTTTGTAAACACACCCACGGTACAGGAGAAAATCCTAGTGTGGTGCAAAGTTTTATAAAAAAAAAAAAATAGGGATTGGTAATTTTTTAAAGTCTTAGTCAGATTACAAAAACTACTATTTATCCCAGAAAAATGCACGGTAATCAATTCAATTTGAATTCTGTTTTCACTGTTAAAAGGTGATCTTTTTTTTAATTACTGCTTAGAATGCAAAGGAGAAGAAAAAATTTTGGTTTTATATTTTTTCACGCACATTCCTTAATCTGGTTTACTCTGGTTTGGCTGAAACTGTGTCTTTGTCATCAGCCGGTTGAATCTGTCGACATCTCACGGTGTTCACCTAGGCGGAGTGAACGACAAGTGAGCTGTCATTCCATCTTATTTGTATGGTTTGACAACTCACCCGTCGTGCACCCCGCCCAAGTGTTCACTTCGACATGTTTAAGAATCGCACTGCTGTACGCTATTTAGACTCTATATACCTACTGTTTTATTTTTACAGGTAAAAAATTCAGTGACATGTACCAAAATCCGAACAATAACGGCCAATCTGTGGTCTATAATGGCCAAATTCCATACGACAACAGCCAAACCCCGGACGAAAACGGTTATTTTCCGAACGAAAACGGCCAATACCCGGATGAAAACGGCCAGTACCCGGAATTTAGACCTCGTATCACCGTTGAATGTGGAGCTGTTTGCGATCGGAATAATAACCCTTTGTATACTGAAACACAACACTGTGACAATCACTTACCTTTCATATGTGAAATGGAAGTTGGAGTTTAATGAGTACCTGTGAAATGTGGTGTTATGCTGTAAAAATCTCACTGTGTGTGAAGCAGTAGATATGAGGTGAGCTGTCCGTTCATTGAATGCAAGGAACGACAGTTCACTTCATGCACGCTCCACCTAAATTTCACCGTGAAATGTTTACAGATATACCGGAGAAATAAACTTTTTGGGGTAGAATAAGTAGTGTAGGTATAATAGGTGCCAGATAAACTTGCAATAGAGTACCTTTATTGACCTTTTCTGAATATCCGTTAGTAGATACGCGGACAATAAATTGATCGGTGGCGATGATCGGTTTATCATTACTAGAGAACGTAAAGGATCACGATAGAAGTCGATTCAGGACAGGTTTTTGTCTTTATTTCTGTTTTTGAAATTAATAACAAAGTCAATAAATGTATTTGGTATAATGACCATTATTGCACATTTATCTGGTGTATATCATAGGTCAGTTTTGCTGATAATATTGTCGACAGTGCGATATTATAAAAAAAAAATATATTTAGTCACTCTGTTATATAAGGGTAGTCAGAAGTAACTATCTATCGTATAATTTGTAGAATAGAAGTCGTTTATTTTCTAAAAAAATATACATACTTGCCTGTATAGTGTACGTAAGTCAATAGGAATAAATGACTTTTAAAAATAACATTGTTTTTTACAACTTGATCTAACCTAAAAGACTTCTCCTATGTGAGATCTATCAATATGACTCTTATATGACTGTACACATTTGATTTTTAATGACAGATGCAAGTTAAGACATTAAAATAATACACCGTGGCATTTAAATCGTCCTGCAACGACAGCCCACTTCATGTATCCAATGACTACATCACATCTTCCTGCCCTTATCCAATGTTACTTGGGGTCGGTGCAACACGTTTTTTTCTTCCATTCTGTTCTCGCAGACGTCACGCTACCCTTTTTTTTAATATCACTCCTCACACAATTCATTCGTTTTTTCTTTAGCTTCCCTGTTCCTCTCCATCCATCCACATTTATATTCATAACTCTTTTAGTTACATGCATTTCATCCCTCCTCTTCACATAACCATACCAAGACAAGCAGTTCCCCTTCAACTTTTCCATCACCGGCGCCACTTTTATACTACCTCTAATGTACTCATTTTTCACTTTATCCATTCTCGTTACTCCACACATCCATCTCAACATTCTCATCACCGCTACATTCAGTCTATTTTCATCCGTCTGTTTCACAGCCCAGCATTCTGATAAGTACAGTACGACAGGCCTTATCACGGACTTGTAGACTTTCCCCTTTAACTTGAGTCATCCGTGGGTCGCAAGTTTTTCCAGTGACCTGTTGCCATTTCATCCATCCTGAGTTAATCCGGTGCGTTACGTGTCGGTCTATATCGCGATATCCTTGAACAAGCGACCCCTCCTTGAACAAGCGACCCAAAGTACTAAAATTCGGAGCAGATCTATAGGCATAGAACTGGAGAGACCGCAGAAATCGCAGAACAGGTATTCTGTTTTGGTTCTGCACAATTTCAGGCCAATAGTCTCCAGTCTTTGGCACCACGTCTCCAATCTACTCTAGACCTTTAGGCCGCTTTCGACAATCAGCATAATGTCATCAACAAACAGCATACACCAGGGAGCCTCTTCCTGAATGTCCGACGTCAGTCTGTCCATTATCATCAGGAAGAGGTTAGGGCTAATGGCCGACCCCACTGAAGCTGTCAGTGGTGCCACTGCAGATCGGAGTTGGGTTCTGCATCGATTGAAAATCGCTGTATCCAATGACTGTTAAACATAAAATAAAAACAAATATGTTTACTTGACTTTAAAAAAACACCCTGCCGGGCCTCGTGTTTTCCAAGGGCACCACGGAATCGAGTGGACACATCTTTATCAGGGTGCCTTCAACATATCCTAAAAAAATGTATGCGATTTTAATGATCTCAGTGTATGTAGTATGTATTAATTGGTTACAATTATTTGATCGCGACTAGAGGTATTTTAATAGGTTACTGCATTGTGAACGTCAGATAGTTTCTCAATTTCACCCTTAGCCTTAACAGGATGGGAAGAACTGCATCTTTGTCTACAAAGTTGTCAGCTGATCAAGGTACAATTTAAAATTAGCCCTGGGATGGAGTTGTCCGACTGACTGCTTTCTCTTGACTAGCTTTAGATTTTCATTTCAAAGCTTTTTAAATTCTATTATGTGTATCTCATAGATATCGTTCTTCCCATTCCTGTTTCCTGTTCTTCCCATCTTGTTCCTGTTTCCATTCAAAAATAATTCGCCTGATTGATTGTGATTTTTGTACAAAACTAAGTCAAAGTCAAAAACGTTTATTGCGAACTAGGTGTACGTACAATGTTGGTGTTACGTTATGTTAGTAGGTATCTATGACTTAGTAGCATTTTACAAGTATTGCAATATTATCATTCGCCTGCTCTAAACATTAACATATTTAGGAAAACAAACACCTTTCGTAGTACATATTTACAAATCAATATCTGTGGTTCGCAGCATAGTTTGACTTCGTACTGGCAGAAGAAGCGGCTCCCCCACCATATTTGCCTTGGGAAGCTAAACCGTTAGCCTGGAACAAAAATAAATAATCATGTTATCGTTTCATAAGATATCAATTCCAGTTTATAATTTCACGGTCTCATCACTAGACGATATGTGTTTATGGATATTAACAGGCGCTCACAAATTAAACAACAAGTCCGGGAACCAACTGACAGTATATATTTTGACCATAGATAACAGATAGATACACAGATACCACACGTCCCTATCACCTGGCAATTCCGTTAGTCAGCCGGTCGATTCTGTCGACATCTCACGGTGTTCACCTAGGCGGAGTGAACGACAAGAGCGCTGTCATTCCATTTTATTTGTATGGTTTGACAACTCACCCGTCGTGCGCCCCGCCCAAGTGTTCACTTCGACATGCTTACAGAATCGCACTGCAGTTCTCTTAGGGAACCAACCAACCAATGGAACCTTATTTCTAATCAGAAGCTTCGAAATAGGGCTCAGAAGCAGTGGGGTGGCAGGGGAGCAGAAGTTTACCGTCCGTATGTCTATCATCGATCGGGCAGTGGGTTTCTCATGAACCGTAATAGACAGATGTAATCACGGAACCCTTCGTGTGCGAGTCTCACTCGCACTTGAGCGATTTTACTTCAGTTTCGATTATAGGAGATAGGCAAAGACTCTTGTGATATTTTCTTTACTCCCGTTTTAAAAGCCTGAGCGTTTACGCCCTACGGCATTTCATACGAACTTTCAAGTTCTTATTTTCCGAAATGAATGAACCGATTTCAATTAAACTTGGTATGCATACCAAGTTACGCTATATATTCTCTCCCTCGCTCTTAAGTACTCTTAAACGCTCTTAAGTACCTTAGTCCGTTTCAGTAGCTCAAGTTGGGCAGCCCTGGTGTTAGCATCCTTGCCAGCCCAGGTCTTCCACACTGAAGCCTGCAGAGCCCTGCCGTAGCTGAAGGTCAAAGCCCAAGGTTTCTTCAGAGTCACCTGGTTGATAGCGTTCAGGTATACCGTGGCTTCTTCTTCAGTCAGGCCTCCGGAGAGAAAAGCGATACCTGGAAGAATTTTAAACAAGACTTTAGACGAATTTATGAAGAGACATTTCTAGAACGGTTTACCTCATGTTCTACCCAAAAGCTCATTTTTTTTCTAAAGATAAAAATAATCTGTCGATTGAAAAATTGGTACTATGTTTCATAAATAGACAGTTATAATTATGGTTCCAAATTCATAATAATTACCAAAATTATATTCTACTCCGAGATAATTTTATTGTCAAAATATCTACGGAAATTCAAATCACGGAAACAATCTTTTTTACCTTTTCTAAGTAACTTTCTCCACTCGAATCAATCAAATTGACTGCAATGGCTTGTAATTTATACAGGGTGTAAGGGACAGCCCTCCGCAGGCTGATAGGGTGCATTAAGCTCCTTATTTTGAATCATATTCCATCGGAATTTTTCTCAGGAAAATGTTCATTTTTTTACCATTTTTTCAGTTACTTTTCCTTTTTGTCAATGTAAAATTACATTCTTTGTACGCCGCACTTAATTTTTATAATTAATACAGCTAAAATTTAAAAAAACAGCAATGGATGTTGAAGTACTCGTAACGATCGACGCATGAAATCAGCTGTTCGGAGGGGCCCCGTAGCTAGCGGGGACGGCGGCTGAAAGCTAGCTACGCTTGCCGATCACTATGCGATTGCCACGGTCACGATACATTGCGTATTAGGTTTTAAAACTAATCAGTTTTATTGGATTCCTATAACGTTCCTGAAACAATTTCATGTACCAGTCTTCTAAGTATGGTATACTGAACTCACCCCATCAGTCTGTCCCTTACACCCTGTATTTACCTATAGACATTAATCGAAACTTTTTTTCTGTTGTCATAGCGACTGAGTCGATTGGGGTCAGTATCACAGTATAAATATTCAGTATGTTTAAATCGATAAATAAGAAGCTATTAAAGTGTCATTTGATGATTCGCGGTGGAGTCGAGTTGGATCTGATTATTGTAATATGGAGGTTAGATCTGACGCTATACCTATCTATGTTTTTATATTACACTAGCTTCTACCAGCGGCTTCGCCCGCGTGAAAATCGGAAATAGGGAGGGTTCTTGATTTGTATTGTAACTACACCTACTCTACACCTACCTACACCTTCCTATACCTACTCTACACCTACCCTACACCTACGCTACACCTACACTACACCTACCCTGCACCTACCCTACACTTACCCTACACCTACGCTACACCTACACTACACCTACCCTACACCTACCCTGCACCTACCCTACACCTATCCTAACCAGCCCAAAAAATACTATGACATGTTTCTGGTTTCCTGGTACTTGATGTTTTTGGTCTCCTGGTACTTGTAAATCTGTAGTACTAAGGCAGCAGCGGCGCTGAATTTCCACTTCCTCCTCAGTTTTCATTAATCCATGCCACTTACCGGGATAAAAAGTAGCATATGTCTCATTCCAGGATATGAACTACATGTGTGCCAAATTTCATCCAAATCCCTTCAACCGTTTTTGCCTGATTGAAACACAAACATACAAACATACAAACATTCACATCCTACTAATATTATAAACACCTACCCTACACCTACCCTACACCTACCCTACACCTACCCTATACCTACCCTACACCTACCCTACAACTACGCTACACCTACGCTACACCTACACTACACCTACCCTACACCTACCCTGCACCTACCCCACACCTACCCCACACCTATCCTAACCAGCCCAAAAATACTATGACATGTTTCTGGTTTCCTGGTACTTGATGTTTTTGGTCTCCTGGTATTTGTAAATCTATAGTACTAAGGCAGCAGCGGCTCTGAATTTCCACTTCCTCCTCAGTCTTCATTGATCCATGCCACTTACCGGGATAAAAAGTAGCATATGTCTCATTCCAGGATATGAACTACATGTGTGCCAAATTTCATCCAAATCCCTTCAGCCGTTTTTGCCTGATTGAAACACAAACATACAAACATACAAACATACAAACATACAAACATTCACATTTATAATATTAGTAGGATTACTAAAAAAATGCAAATGCGTGTTAAAGTACCAGGCCCTTTGTTTAAGGATGGTAAAGCATCAAATGACCCCCGCCGTCCGCAGACCCGCACCTACGGTGGCCGGTAATCGCCCAGCGATTCCCAACGCCGCGGCGGCTGGGGCGTGAGGGTTGTCTCTCCTTCACGCGGCCCGCCTGCTCCTTCACTAGTATTACTGCTTCGCAGAATGAGGTGACGGCTTCCCATGCCTCATCGCTCCAGACCATGGATTGAACCAGGGCCGGACGCGAGAGGTCGCCGCTGCCGTATGTACCAGGCCCTCATATCACTAAGGAGGCTGCATTATCTTACCTGGAACGGCAGCTGGTACAGTCCTTAGTAAGGCAGTGACAGTTGCTGATGCGATCTCTTGTGGAGTGTTCTTCTTTGAACATCCATGACCTGGAGTCACCTGGAACATAAAGATGATTATCAGAAACCCTGAAAGAGTGAGGTAACACATTGCAGAGCAAAGTGGACATGTCTGCATGTAAGGTCAGTAAACACTATTTAGGGTTCCGGGCCTGAAGGGTGGAAACCTTCATGTGATAGTCCAACTCGACCTTGGTCGGTTTTTCTTTCTTTTCTTTCAAAGAGTAAGACTGGGTAGCAACCGATTACCACGCCCAACTCATTAAAAGAAAGGAAAAAACTGATCTTTTCAAGAGATAATCTTCGTCTGACTGTAAATCTGGGTGCTGACCTGCGTTACAAGCCGTAATGGAATATTTGCAGCGAGCAAGTTGTGTTACACGGTGCCCTAAAATCCGAGTAAAACAAAACACATACACATGTAACATGCGCATGTTTCTACGTACTGACTGCACGAATGCTCGCTTTGTAACAGGTCAGTAAGTGGGCACTTACTGACCTGTTACAAAGCGAGCATTACTTTAGAACTTTATATTTAAGACATTTATTTCATCAATAGAAAGCTACAACTCTTAGTGAGTGCCATAGGCTATTACAGATTTTTTTAAACCCCAAAAGTACACGGTTCCTGTAAATAGTCCACGTAGGTGAAGCCGTGGGAAAATCTAGTTGTGCTGAAGTACAATTAGATAGCACTCTGTAATATCAACTATACCGTGTGTAAAAGTACTCATGAATATGAACAACATTTGCTATGAAACCAAACCTGAAAAATCGAAAAAAAAGTCTGCTGTTTCATACATTTTCATCGGGTGAATATTGCATTTTGTATGAAACAACTGATTTATTTTTTGATATTTCAGAGTTGGTCCCACAGTAAAAGTTGTTTTTAACCATGAGTACTTTCACCCACTGAAAGGTTGTTAGAGTTTTAAAAATAATCCTGTACGTCAAACTAAAATCTCATGTTTATTTCATGGAACGAACAATCACTTTAAATACTGTCGCCAGTTTCCGGTACATTAAAATCCCTTTTATGAAGAAAATGCCCCTATTTTATAGATCACTAATTATGCGAGAACACGTTCACTAGGAATAAAGAGATGAGAGGATTCGTTCCCCTGAAAGGGGTGTAAATAGGGCAAAGGGGTGCTAAGCCTGTTCGCCTTCAATATGGTTTTTAATCCGAACGCGACGTTGAGACCGACCTATTTAGCTTTGAGTCGAGCGCTAAGCCCGATGTTCGTGCGAACTGTGATCGTGTAACGCGATGAAATTGGGGCAAGATCTAATGCAGAGATGAATGAAAGTAGATAATGTTCATATTATGTAATATTATTATTATAGGTAAAAAGTTGATAAACATATTTTTTTTTTTTATTGAAATTGATTCTAACCAAAATACCCAATCAAAACTCCAAAAATATTTAAACTAGTGCGACATTTTTAGTAGCGTAAAATACCTTTGGGGATAATGAAAGTCTAGGTGGTTTTAGGAAAATAATAATTAATCATAAATATGAATAATACGGGGCAAACCCTGAAATAGAGAAAAATAATCTACTGGTCTCTACATTTTGTTGAGTTGTTCTAAGACGAGTGCAATAAAGAACAGCCTTTTTTTTTGTACTAACCAACTTTTGAATTCATAATGAAAGTTGAATAAAGAGTAAAAAAAAAATGGATCTAGTTAGTCCATCAGTTAGATCATCGAAAAATATTGGCCACCTAATTTATTGCTTTATAAAATCAATAAACATTGACGCAGATAAAACGCATCAAAGAACAGGAGTGGGGGCTTGTGACGGCACTTCTATGTGTAAAGTTCACCATGCCGTAACGTCACACGAGTTTTTAACGCACTGTATCATCAGCATTGTTTGTTTTACGTATTCAATATTTTTTTCGAAATCTATCTGACGGACTTATTATAATTTTTTTGTCATCTACCCTATTCATAATGATGACACATTAAGAATTTAATTTTTGTATGACCCCCCCCCCCCACCCCTGAAATCGCGAAAAAATATTCAGCTGTTCTGTACGTTTTGTCCAGTTGTGCAAAAAAAAATGGCGGTTCATATTTTTTCGCGATTTCAGCATTGATCTCATAGATTTTTTTAATTGATCATGATGAGTACAATATTCTTTTTCAGTTTCTGAGTTTAATCTATTGCACGTAAGTAATTTCTTCCCCTGAATTGTATTGAATTTATAATCACTCTGAATATTTTGAGACCTAAAAACCGAACATATTTCCAGGTTGTATAGAAGAGATCGCGGAATGCGATAAGGCCTCCCTCCCATTGTATGGGTTTTCAAGTTTCCTTTTGTAATTTACGTTTTAATCCTACTAATATTACAAAGGTGAATGTTTGTATGTTTGCATGTTTGTATGTTTGTGTAACAATCAGGCAAAAACGGCTGAAGGGATTTGGATGAAATTTGGCACACATGTAGTTCATATCCTGGAATGAGACATATGCTACTTTTATCCCGGTAAGTGGCATGGATTAATGGAGACTGAGGAGGAAGTGGAAACTCAGAGCCGCTGCTGCCTTAGTACTTCAGATTTTCAAGTACCAGGAGACCAGAAACATCAAGTACCAGGAGACCAGAAACATGTCATAGTATTTTTGGGCTGGTATAATTATGTAGGTAACCCGTAGGTGTAGGGTAGGTGAAGGGAAGGTGTAGGGTAGGTGTAGGGTGGGTGAAAAGTAGGTGTAAGGTAGGTATAGGGTAGGTGTAGGGCAGGTGTAAGGTAGGTGTAAGGTAGGTGTAAGGTAGGTGTAGGGTAGGTGTAAGGTAGGAGTAGGGTAGGTGTTTCCTGAGTAAAAAAATTACAATACAAATCAGGAAACCTTGCTATTTCCGATACTCACGCGGGCGAGGCCGCAGCTGGTAGTAGCTAGTGTACAATAAAGTGTAAAATGAATAAATTATTATTATACAGAACTTTGCATTCCTCGAAAGACACTTACCATGTTAGGTTTCAATAGCGTTCCCTCTAGGAAGACGTGATGGTCATTCAACGCCTTGTACACAGCAGCGAGTGCAGTTTCTGTCACCTTCTGATTTCTTACTATGTCATGATCGCCTGGTAGCAAGAGATTTGTATTAGTACTGATGTTTGTGTTCTGCGACGTTTCAAGGAGAATAGATTGACAAATATCGTCAGAAACTGTTGTGACTGTCTGCTAATTTAAATGTTGTTGTTTTTATTTAATTATTTCAGTAATTAAACTCCTCACTCCCCCCTAACTCAATCGCACAAAGGAAAACAAACAATGAGATACGGGACATAGGAACCTATTCAATGAATCATCGGTGTACAACAATCCTTCACTTTTGAGTCAAACGTGATTCTAGAAAAAGACCTCTTCAACCTTACCCCCCACGCTACTCAAATCCTTCACACGTGGTTGTTGTAAACAAGGTTTCTAACAAAAAGCTGTTCCCGAAGAATAAGAACCAACTATTTTTTCAAGTAATCAAAACGAGCCAAAATTCGAATATTCTATGATTTCAGGCTCTTATTATTTCTGGAACAGTGTGAAAAATTATCTCAGCTGTGTAAACTAAGTTCCTCTGAGATAGTTCTCGTAATTTCAAACTATCAAAAACTTGTATTAATTTAGGGCCATAACTCACTAGGACACCGTGACGGCCACTGGTCGCTTTGCCAACAAAATGGACGCAGTGTGTTACCACCAGCGGGTGATTCAGTTGCCGGCAGTTGTGCAACAAAGCTAGGGGTCTACTCTCTATGCCCAAAGTCCGTAGTTTCGTCCTTAGTTACGGGCGTTTTCTACTTCTATCATCTACGGACTTACTTAGTCCCGAACCCGAACTAAGAATGAATGACAACACGATTTGACACTTATTTTGAAACTGCAGACTTCGGGCTTATAGAATAGACCCTCTGATACCAGGTGAGGTATCCTATACAACTGTGTGTATTTTATTGGAGGTGCGACCGGTGACCGCCACTACGATGTCCTAGTGAGATAGAGCCCTTAGGATCGACTGTCCTTCACTGAACAAGGTTGATAATCCGTAAATTCCAAATTAATACAAGCATAATACTACGCCATTCAATTTTAATTAATCATTACGTAATTATAATGTTTGTTTGAAACCAACAATTACGTCAAGCGGCGTCAATTCGAGCCGAAATTAATGATTGTGTTGCATTCAATCAAATAATTAGCTTGATTGTTGGGCCTGGTGTTTGACGTCATAATAATTAATTTAAATATTGATGATCATATTATAATGGGCCAAATGTACCTAGGTACCGAACATTTGATTCTGTAGTTAGGCAAAACCTTGTCAAGATGGGTAATAGTATGCCATTCGTTATTTATTTGATATAATATGTATGTCGCAGCCAAATAGCTTAATCAGACGTTTCATTAAAAGCCTAGCCTTTTCATTGAACTGCGCCATTAATTCAGCGACATAAGTTATATGGGCAAGTCATCAAACGATATTGAACAAAAGATGACACTTGGTCGCTGAAAAATCAGCGCATTCAAATGAAAAGGCTAGGCCACCAATTAAACGGCTGATTAAGCTAAGTGGCTGTGACATGTATATTCGCGTTTGATGTAACATATGATACTTTGGTAATATTTTCATTTTGGGATCAGCTAAGGAGTGGAATTCCTTATCGGAGTCTGTTTCCTGATAGCTAGAACCTGGAGGTCGTCGAGAGTGAAAAGACCACATAATCAAACGCAAGCCTAAAAATAATCGGCGCGATGTGTTCCGCGGCCCTGGAACGCAAAAGGCACTAGGAGGAGCATAGGTGGGTTTTAGTCAGTAAGAGTCTGACACTCCCTCCCGCTCCACCCAGAGCGGAAGAGGTCATTAAAATTTGATGAAAAAAAAACTTTGTAGATCAGTTTGTGGTGGCTTACAAACCGAACTACAGACTGACAGACTTTACACCGATATTCGAATTAAGAATTTGTATTTGAGTGCTTGTCAATCTCTACTTTAGCCACATGAGACTTCAGCCTAAAAACTCTGATACTCTAGTTTTTTTTTTATTCAGTAGTGGGCTTGCTCTTGACCTCAATCACGCCTAATGGATACGCTCTTACCTCCAAATTCTAAATTCTAAACGAACCCATAGCCGCCATTTAAAGCGAGGGGAGTGCTTTTTTGCAGCAAAAATAAGTTACCTATACAGTCCCCCCAAAACCCTATTCACCTTTCAATGTGTATTTGTAACTCACCATCCAAAAGTACGTCGGGTTCCACTATGGGCACCAAACCCTGGCTCTGACAGATGGAGGCGTACCTCGCCAAGACCTGAGCCGTGTCGTTGAAAGCCTGGAGTGATGGAATATTCTCCCCGATCTTGAGAGGACAGCGCCATTTTGCGAATTTGCAGCCTTGCTTCTTGTATTCGGCGCACCGGGTTGATAGGTTATCGAGACCTGAAAAAACAAAGATACTGTGGAAATGGTTTTCGTAAATAGAATGAACAGGCTTGTTCTGGTTGCGATTTGCCATGATAGACCAAATCTTACCATCAGGAAAGGTAGAAGATTTTATAAATATAAAATCGTTTGCAATAAACGATTTTATATTTTAATTGTGTTAAGTAATTTATAAGATTATTGTATGTTTATAGTAATGAGAGAGGGGATGAGCTGCAACCAGCGTTGCGGCTTTGCTGCACACTGCTCAAAATTTTTGTCACACTGAGAACGGTTACTTTTATAAAAAAATTCCATCGGTCACAAATAAAAAACGTTTTTTATAAGTGATCGATGCAAATTTCTGTTTTCTTCATAATATTATGACTGTAGTGTTGGCAATAAACGTTTCTTTCTTTCCTTTAACTTAGTTATTATACATAACATTTTAACACGACATATTTTTTCATCAGTTTAAACTAGATGAAGCCGGTGCTTCCTAGCTGATTACCCTTAGAAGAAACCCCGAAACAAACTCAGAAGTCAAGTCTCTTTAACATTCAATGGTTTTAGTCATAATTATGACAACCACGTATGTAGGTTAAAGTTTGAGGTGGAATTTTGACAAAAGGATCACACAGATAAGTGACGACCTGCCCAGACAGTGGAAGCATTTGCAATTTGAAATTTTAAGGAGCTAACAAGCAACATCAAAGCATTTTTATACTGTGATCAAAGGTCGTTACGGTAGGCCGCATTAAGTACTCAACCTGCCAGGTAGTCATGAAATCTTCCCATCGAGATCAAGGGTAAGAGATAGTCAGAAATAAAACAAAAATACTTACTCTTCGTATTTTCTACCCTCTCTGCTAAATTGATTAATTTGACTCAAAAACTTAATTAGGAATTTAAGGGGTTTAAGTTGAAGGCAGTACCGGGAAAATAACATTAGCAAGTAACAACAACTAATTACGATCGTACAATTAAAAAATATGTTAGTAATATGTTCCTAATCTTTGAAAAATAATAGCAATATTTCAAGGAAGAAATCAGGCCAATAGGATTTGGTAGAAACCAATACAATAACAGTTTAAGTTAGCTTACATAGCTACATGAAAGGAAAGTAAATACCTTGAGTAGTGACCTCATCTTGAGAAAGGAACAGAGGCACTGCATCCAGGTCGAGCTTGATGCCAGGAATAATGTTCTTCTTATTCAGCAGGTCTATGAAAGGCGTGCCATCGTCAGTCTTCTGGTACACCGTCTCGTCGAAGAGGATTGTTGCTGATACGTGCTCGGAAAGATTCTGGAATGTTACAACAAGAATTCGGTTTTAGTACATCTTATCAGCCGAAAGACGTCCACTGCTGGACATAGGCCACCCCAAGTGTCGCCACAACAACCGGTCCTGTGCCTCTCGCATCCATCGGCTCCCCGCGACCCTTACCACCTGGTAAGGGTCCACCTTGTGGGAGGTCTTCCAACGCTGCGTAAAGTGCGAAAAGTTCTGGAGTGGCGACCGCGTACTGGAAGCAGTACGCGGTCGCCACTCCAGGACTTTTCGCCCCATCGACCATATGTTCTGCGAGCAATGTGCCCTGCCCATTGCCACTTCAATTTGGCGATCCTTCGGGCTATGTTGGTAATTTAATTGGTTCTCTTGCGGATATCGTCATTCCTGATTCGATCAAGCAAGGAAACTCCGAGCATTGCTCTCTTCATTGCCCTTTGGGTGATTTTAAGCCTACTGATGAGGCCCATTTGTGAGCGACCACGTTTCGAGTCCAAAGGCAACAGGGACTGGTCATAGACTTTCGTCTTGATTAATTTTAGTACAGTGATACATAAATTAGAGATGCGTTACAGCAAACGAATGAAGGCAATTGCCGTGAGTCTATACGCCGCCCGCGAACACATAGCCATGGTATAAATATCACTGTGACATGGCTATCTGGCTACTGATTAGTACCCATTGTACTTGCGATTATTGTTGTATGACGCGTCTATACAGAGTGTTTCAGAAATGGGTGATCATATTTAAGGGTGACGTTCTATGTGTGTGTGTGCATTGCACTAGCAATGAAGGAATACAGCTGAAAATTAACATTCCGTACTTAGGATTACTTGGTATTCAACTGAATCCGGTTTGACTGGGAGCCGACCCCAATATAGTTGGAAAAAGTCTAGGCAGATAATGACTTAGTATTGTCAGTTGTTGTTCACATTCTCTCTCTTAATTCAATAAAACGTTGTTTTTTTTTAACCGCCTTCAAAACAGGAGGATGTTCTCAATTCGTCGGAATCTTTTTTTTATGTATGCTCCCCGATTACTCGAAGACGCCTGGATTGATTTGGAAAATTATTCTTTTATTTATTGTTGTGTAGGTAAACGCGATCTTTATTTCTTTATATCGAATTTAAAACCTGCCACAAGAGAATGTCCCTGACAACCTCCAAAAAGAATTAAAAGTTATTGAAGCATACAAGAGTTTTTTTACATCCACCTGGGGCGAGAAACATTCATCAGCAAAAAGTACAGGAAATCCCTCGCGAGACATTTGTACGACAAAACAAAAGCAGGGCTGTGTTGTCCTTTTCCCAAAGGCACGTGAGGAAACTTGTAATAGGAAAACCTTACCCATGTTTTCTGCCTTCGTGACGAAATATTTTTTTGTTTTTAATGTTTAGTGGCGTTTTCAACTAGTACATAGGGTGTAACGGTGTGGTTGTACTTATTTTTAAATTCTTTTGTCCATGTGAAAGAAAGAAAAAACATGACTCGAATATTAAGTTTAATCTGCTGTTTTTTTAGGAATTAACTGTCCTTGAAGAGAGTTGTTCATCCACATGGGAATAATCAGCTGTCTCCGTGGTCGAGTGGTTTAGGCGTTTGCCTTGGTGGTCGTGGGAATCCCACGGGAAGCATACTTTGTAAAGTGGTTAACCAGTTTGGCTAGGACATTGCAGGCTTGAATCACCTGATTGTATGATAAAAAGATGATTCCGTGCTTCGGAAGGCACGTATAAGCCGGTGGTTCCGGCCGCCAAATGGGGGTCGTCAAATAATTAAACCGTGTTAGAGGCCCTTAAAGCGGTTTAGAAACTCTGACACTAGGATGTGTGGGGTCGTTAGACCTTACTGGCCAAACGATAAGAAGAAAGATGGGAATAATAATATTCAGTTTTTAAATATGACTAGTTGACTACACGTTTCCGTTTCATCTGTATTTTGCTGTTGGTGTACTTTATAACGGCTTCGGCTGCGCGCGGCGACGAAAATTTATAGAGTTTGGCCGCGCGCCCGCGACGCTAAGTATATTTTGTTCCTTTGACGCCATACATTCTATCTTGTCAGCGCCCTCTCTACGCGCCCTGTCCGCTTTATATATCAAGTTCTTTAACATTACTTGGAACCCACGGGAATCTTTACTGGGGTTCCTTCTGCAAAAATACGTCCTTGAAGACTTTGGTGAAATGAGCAGTCAATCCCGAAGATCAAGTGGATTGACAACTCATTTCTCAGTGAGATCTTAACAAACTAGCATTTCTGGTTCCTTACTTACCTCAGTAGTAAAAAGCAGCTGGCGGTATCTCCTTCTGTTATTTTCCGTGTTCTGCTGCCCAATAGCTGCCAGAAGTTTGCCGATGCCCTCTGAAAAACACCAAGAATATCTTTCCAGTAGGCTTTTTGGGTTTTTAGCTTATTATAAACGTCGAAATCACCTGTTTAAGCTAGTTGTCAGCAAACACCATTTGTGTCGAAGTATTACACGTAACAAACATTATGCTTACATTACCGACGGTTCAGTCAGATGTACTTTTAGCATAACAAGGGTAACTGATAAAAAAAATAAGGACTACGATTAAGGACGACTTGCTGAAAGGATTAAATTATTATGAAACGTTATAAATACAACAAAAGATGTATTTTCATAATATACCTACGAACAATATCATCAGGATACTAAATAAAACTTATTTTCAATTTGTTCCACGAGTTTTGTTATAAGAATGGAACGGCTCTACTGATCGAATTTTAATGTGATTTTTATTGAAGAGAAGCTTAGAAAGCATCATACGATGGCTTATTTTGTAGGAAATGCCAAACGACTTTGGTATTTCCTTTAGCTCGGTAGATATTGTCTTTAAAAGATCGTTTTTAGCGATAAGGCCGCCCATTTTGTTACCTCATATTATCATAGTGTTTTCTTCATCTATAATTATTGTTCTGTAATCTAAATGGTGTATTTATTAAAGAGAAGAAGAGTATTCTATCCTCTTACCATTGGTCTCATCAACAGCAAGGATGCCCTTCCCTGGAACCACTATGGCTTCAGCAGTGGCCTTCAACTCCTGCTGGAGAGCAGGCTCGGGGTATGAGAAGTATGTGGTCATCCTGTGGCAACATAGAAGAACATTAAGGAAATTCAGTTGCTCCTAAAAATCAGGAGCTCGTGGCTACATTAACACAGGTAAATCGTCAAGGTTAGCAACGTTTATCGAGGTCGAATAGTATATGGGTGACCATCCATTACGTAAAAAACCCCTCCGGGTCTCGGAAAATAGTCCTGAATTTCGTAATTCTCTAAAACTTGGGCACCAGCTATATAATTAAACAACTTGCAAACCTGCAAGTAGGCATACAATCATCCCGGCTGCTGTCATTTGAAAAACTTAAAAAAAAAAATTAAGATCGTGATCATTATTTCCTATAGATAGTTTATTAAATATCATATAGCAGAAACTGTCAAGGTCAACCCAGTTGATAAACTGATGGCAGTGAAAAAAACAGTAGTTACGTAAATGACCTTTGAACGACGATCACCTTATCTATGGTCTACAATTGCATAGAAAAATCAAAACAATAGCAACATAATCATAACTTCTATAAATATTATTTGACCCTCTTATTCATTACTATCATCATCATCATTCATATCATCATCTGCCTAGCCTTTTTCCAACAATATTGGGGTCGGCTTCCAGTCGAACCGGATTGAACTAAATACCAATATTTTACGAGGTTTGACTGCCTGTCAGACCTCCACAACCCAGTAACTGGGTAACACGGTACTTCTTGGCAAGAGTGGCCAGTCTTTTGGGAACACTACCAGTCGACACCAATGCGGTGGAAGTTCTTGATGCCATATTACAGTTCGGAGTTTTTATTTTAAGTGTATACTACATCAGGTTTTAGTTAATTATTTCAAATATAATGTGATCAAGCAAATAAAAAAGTTAATATTAAAATGGCAATGAATAAGTAATAACAATCATTCATTTCGGTTTAGACTCTAATTGCCCGACCAGCGGCCCTACCATGACGTGTTAAAGCGTGAGTCGTTCGAGCGAGAAGGAGGGATGGAGCTATACACCCTATATAGCTCCATCCCTCCTTCTCGCTCGAACTACAGTTGTACTCTTCAATTTAGCAACGTTATTAACAAATAATAACGTTGCTAAATTGAAGAGTACCTACAAGTACAACTGTAACGTATCATAACAACTGAATAGACTGGTATTACGTTTAGTCGGTTAACTAAGTCACGTGGTTTTATTTGTTTACCTTATATTTGTCAACTACCTACTCGGATGGAGTATAGTAATGAATTCGTGAAAACGGCTTCCAAACTTTCAGTTTATCAATTTATTTATTCGAACAACAGTTAGAAATTAAAAACACGATATTTTCACCAAACTGTAAAGCAAAAGTGAAATAAACTAAAAAAAAATATGGAATTGATTCAACAACCTTAGTTTTGGAGCCGGGTAAAAAGTTGCCTAGCAAAAATGTTGCTATATTCTAGTCAAGTACCTATTGAAACTTTTTGTACTTACCTACAATTAAATAATGAAAACTGTCTATGAATATAATCCTTTTATTAATTTTTACAAAAATGTTTGTTTTGGACTTGTCAAATGCCTAGGTATTTAGCGACTTCGCCTTACTAACGTTAGGTAAGTATATCTCATGTTAAAACTGTCTATGAAAATAATCCTTTTATTAATTTATACAAAAATGTTTGTTTTGGACTTGTCAAATGCCTAGGTATTTAGGGACTTCGCCTTACTAACGTTAGGTAAGTATATCTCATGTTAAGAATAGGTACTTACATATTATTATACCCAAAATTAAATACGAAATTACGTAGGTACCAAACTACCTGTAAGAATTTTCTTTTTAATTACCTATATCTTTTTATCACCTAATTTTTCACTCGGATTGTTTAATAAAATAATTGTATATTATTAACTAACATTGTGCTTAGTTAACCTCTAAGTATTAAATGATATGGAAGCTGCATTATCTATGTAGATACCTACCAGCAAAGAGTTGAAAGAGTGATATTATGTACCTAGCAGAGTAGCCTAGTACTATGTATAGCCACTGCCCTATTCACACCTTTAACACAAAGACAGTCACAATAATTTAAAGTAATAATTAAAACTTACCTTGTCTTGTAAGAGCACTTAACTCAGACTGAACACAATATATTATTTGTTTGTGTAATGATTTAGATAAACCGCGGTTATCACACGATACGGGCGGTTGTTTTATGGTACCCACAGATTAATTCATAATTTTAGACAATTTGCTAGTGGAATATTTTGATCTATTCACCTGGATTTTTTGGTTGTTGCCTGTGTTATCCGAATATGATTTTTTTATTAGTTTCACAGATTACCAAAAAAACATTGGTTGTATTTAGAAAGAAAAACCTGTAAACAATGCAACACCTTATTTCTACCTTTCTTCAAAACCACTCTTTACTAAATCACAGTAAAATACTGACTACTTTAAAGTATGAAGTCTCACAGATAAATATGAACATTGAATCGTTTATTGGCCATAAATTATAAGACTATGTCTTAAATATGAATCGGCAGCGTGTGGCGATCACATTGTAGCTGCATTAATACCGCTAGCAGAATCAACAAATGAGACGCGCAGCGCCATCTATCGCGACAGCTGCGAACTAACTTGACAAAATCCTAAATCACGATATCAGAGTTTACCGTGCGATTAGAACATGTACAGCGGCCCGATAACAACTGTCGGGCAGTTGCCCACCAGACACAACAACCGTCTGGTCGGAGGATCCTCCCTTTTCAACGGAGGTATGTGGGACTTTACTCTCTATACCGCATACCCTCCAAAACATCAAAGGATAGGGTTTCATGCATTTGCGATGAACGAACATACATCGGCATAGACAATAACATCGGGATTACTCACTATGAATCTCTATGAGGCTATGACATACGGAGGAAAAAAAAAGTGAGGCGTTGCGGGACACCAGGCAGATGTGAAACATCAAAATCATTTTGTACAGATAATAAGTATGCTTAAAAGATAGTTTATGGAAGGAAATACTACGATTAAACATGTTTTATAATACTCCGATGTTTTCGTAGAGAAGGTCGCACAGTCACCTGCGCATGGGATCGCATCACCACATCGTATTACATAGATGTTTCATCTATATTTTCTCATCATTTTTCTTTATGCAAACAACTAAGTATACAACGTGTAACAGAATAAACGCAAGTCATTGTACTCATCATTATGAACAACTTTCACTATGGGATCAACCCCGAAATCGATAAAAAAATCCAGCTGTTCAGTACATTTTCTCGAGTTAGGAATGCTCCTACGCCTGGAGAAATGTATGGGGCAGTCGATTTTTTTTAGCGATTTCAGTTTTGGTGCCATAGTAAAACTTGTTCATAATGATGAGTACAATGACCCCTTAAGAGGTATTGCGTTTATTCTGCAGTGCGATTCTGTTAACATGTCGAAGTGAAAACTTGGGCGAAGTGAACGACAAGTTAGCTGTCAAACCATACAAACAAGATGGAATGACAGCTCAGTTGTCGTTCACTCCACCTAAGTATACACGGTGAGATGTCGTCAGAATCGACCGGCTGTTACACGTTGTATAGCACTTCACCTTCGACTTCATCCGCGCGGATTTAGTAGGTACTCCACAAACTTCAACGACCCCTTCTACCCCTTTTAAAAGGTTAGTTTTAGAAAATTAAGCTCAGCGATTTTCATTTATTACCCAGCCATTTCTGCTCCAGATTATGTGGTGTCGGGATCGGCGCTGAACTGTTCACCCCGTTCACCCCGTCTGGAGTTGATTTTGCAAAAAAATTAGATCTGCTTCAATTATCCCACTTTTAGTTTGTTCATACCAATTTCCACGTAAATAATATCCTCCCAAAGAAGAAGCAACCAATAATGTCCTCGCCTAAATACTTCATCACCCCTTTTCGCTACTTTAGCGGTTTATTTTCGAATAATCCAAACAAATTTTTATTCGTATTTTTGTATCGAAATTATTAATGCTGTGTTTCAACTTCATCGGACCAAGTTTTTAGATTCTCCCCAGTTCACTGAAACTTTTTACTTAACCATTTATTAGCTTGACATACTTTTTACAGTAGGTACCTTCTTTAATCATGTAGTATACCATTATTTTATTCAGGTAGGTACCTATCATCAATAGTTTTCAGACGGTCCCCAAAACCGCCCTTCTACCACTTCTACTCTTCCTCTGTAGGTACATAGGTATAGAGAAAGAGTTGACGGGCGAAAGTTACAATTGAAATACTTATGGCTAGGTTGCTAAATACTAAGTTCATTTTATTTATTTCAAAACCTTCCATCGCTTTGTTCAGCACTGTGATCTCGGCCTAAAAATCTACTGAATGGACCAAATTAATAGGTATCAATAATTCTTAAAAGCAGTTCGTCTTTTTTTTTTTTTTTTTTTACAGGATGGGAAATCATCAAATGACCCCTCCCGCTCTGGGTGGAGCGGCAGGGAGTGTCAGACTTTTACTGACTAAAACCCACCCTTTAGTCCTCCTAGTGCCTTTCTTCCCAGGGCCGCGGTAACTCTTTCGAACAAATCCGCAACCCTGGTAGGCTCTGGCCCTAGCGGGCCCCGACCCATGCTGACGTCCGCTGGCTCGGCGCGCGTAGAACACAGCGCGCCGTCAACCCGGGCCTGTTCTGATCGGACGGCGAGCTACCCATTGCTCGCCGTCCACAGGCATCAGTCACTGCGCCATGCTCAGGAGCATCAGTTCCTGGGCGGCGCAGTGGCTGACGTTCAACAGGAGGGGGTGAAATGGGGCCATTACTGGCAATGGCAGCAGAGGAAGCGGCGGCAGCGGCGGCGGTCGCGGCAGAGACGGCGGTGGCGGAGGGCTTCCTCCTGTTTCCGGCTTTGGTGGGTGGGGCGCAGGCCCTACCCCCAGCCCAGTGGTCGGCCGGCTTGCCAGCTGCCGCACAGACTACGCAGTGCGGCGCGGCGTCGCAAGAGCCGGCCCTGTGACCGGGCTGACCGCAGCGGAAACAAAGACCGCTGCGGTCCACCTCCGAGGTGCATTGAGCTCCCACATGGTGGCCCACTTGGCACCGGAAGCACCTCAGAGGTCGGGGTTCCAGCAGTTTGACCTGCGCGGAAACCCAACCCACCAAAAACCTTCGGCCCTCCGATATGGTTTTGGCCGCCGACACGGGGCAGCTCACCACAATGGTGCGCATGCCCGTGTTGTCAGGACGTAGGGTGCCCGCCTTCACCTCCTCTGCTGAGCACCCCCCCGTCCTAACGACGGCGGCCACCACCTCCGCCTCCGTGACGGAGTCGTCCAGGCCCAAGATGCGCATGTCGATGCGCTTGGTGGGCCTGGACACTCGGGCATCGTCCGCGCTTAGGGACGCCGTAAGCCTTTCGGCTAGAGCGTCCGCGGTTGGGCCGCTGGCTGCCCCGGAGATCTCCAGCATCCGGGCCCCAGTCATGGTGACCCGGAGCCGGAGGCCCCCTACGATGCCTAGCTCACCAAGGTTCACCGTCTCCTTCGCCTTGGTGAGCACGTCCGCGTACGTCACGCCCCGCTTCGCCGCGTCCGGCTGTAGTGTAAGCACTACAGCCGCGGTTTTCGGGGGGCGCAGCGCAGTCGCGACGCTTCGCGCCTTCTGCCGCCGCTTCCTCTCCCGCCTCTTGGCCGCCCTGGCTGCCTTTCCCGCCTTCTTCTTCTCCCCGGCAACTTGCCATTCGGCTTGAGCCGGGGGAGGAGCTGAAGGCGAGGAAGCCGGGGGGAGCTGCTGCTCAGACGGCGCAGGAGCCTTCGCCGTCCGCGCAGCAACCCCACCCCTCCTCTTCCTTCCCGGGGCCGGGTCCGGTTTTCCCGGCACCGGCTTCGCGGGTGCCGGCCCGGACCCTTTGTCCTGGCCGGACGACCCCGGTGTAGCAGCCACGGCGGCCGCATAAGACGCCGCCTTTTTCCGGCCTGGGGGGGCCTTCCCACTCGCCGCACTCGCTAGCGGGGGGCGCAGGACGATGCCCTCCAGGACGGAGAACCGCGCCTGGAAGGCAGCCATCTCTTGCCGCACCAGGTCCAGCACCTGGCTCTCCTGCGGCACGGGACGGCTGTCCTCTCTGCGCCCCCTTTGAGACGCCCCCTGTGGGCCGGCTCCTCGGAGCCTGGCCAGGTCTGCGCGGAGCCCCTCGTTCTCCTTCTGGAGACGCTCCGTGGCGGCAGCCAAGCGGGCGACCTCCGCCCGCAGCTTGGACATCTCGTCCCGCGGAGAAGCAGTTCGTCTAACGTCCAATTTTTGAGGGCCCGTATGTGTCAAATTGTTAAAAACGCTTTAACTGTTGTGATTGGTTCAATGAAATTTCAATAGCCAATGGCATCACTTGACTTGAATTAAATTTGTTCTTTCGTCTTTTCTATTTTTTCACTATTAAAAGGCACGTGTTTGACCACTAGGTATCCCACCTGATTGGTAAGTGATAATGTGGTCGAAGATGGAGTACGCTTGCTATACACTATTGCCCTAAAGTCTACGAGGTTGTTGGCTTCTACATAACTCAAGTTTTTCAGCCAGTTAAAATTAGCATCATACTGTATAATTATAATCATCTCATACTCAATTATACAAACTTATAAATAAATAAAACTGATAAACCTGTGACCCTATCCATAACTTATGTAATAGTTAAGTAGGGACCACAAACTAATAAAAACCGTAAAGACGTTTTGCGTCAAATCGTCAAGGTGTTTTAACATTACCATCGAGATCAAGTTTAATTTAAAAAAAGTTTGAGTAAGTTTACGGGATAGTAGTGAACTAACTAGAGGTATGTACCTACGCATCTATAATCTAACTAAGGTTACGATTACGAGATTACGTATAGGTTACCTTATATGAGTTAAGTAAGTCATCTAGGCACTTATGCTACCTATAGGTACTTGCCTAAAACTAAGCTATGGTACCTAACTAAAAGCCCGCTGGTATGTCGCATAGATTTTTTTTATGGATGGGAAATCATCAAATGACTTCTTCCGCTCTGGGTGGAGCGGAAGGGAGTGTCAGACTTTTACTGACTAATAAAACCCATCCGTGTTCCTCCTTATGCCCTTTGCGTTCTAGGGCCGCGGTGTCTCTTTCGAATAAATTCCGCAACATTGCATGGGTAGTTTTGACGACACGGTTGGCGCAGTGGTTGAGCGATTGACTGCTGCGCTGCGTGTCGCGAGTTCGATACCCGCACGGAACAAATATTTGTATGGCCTACAGTAGTTGTTCCGGGTCTGGCTGTTTGTGTATGTGAGATTCATCATCATCATCATCATATCAGCCGAAAGACGTCCACTGCTGGACATAGGCCTCCCCCAAACGTCGCCACAACAACCGGTCCAGTGCGTCTCGCATCCATCGGTTACTCGCGACCCTCACCAGGTCATCGGTCCATCTTGTGGGAGGCCTTCCAACGCTGCGTCTTCCGGTACGCGGTCGCCACTCCAAAACTTTTCGGCCCCATCGACCATCTGTTCTGCGAGCAATGTGCCCTGCCCACTGCCACTTCAATTTGGCGATCCTTCGGGCTATGTCGGTAACCTTGGTTCTCTTGCGGATATCATCATTCCTGATTCGATCACGCAAGGAAACTCCGAGCATTGCCCTCTCCATTGCCCTTTGGGTGACTTTAAGCCTTCTGATGGGGCCCATATGTGAGATTATATGTTAGTAAACGCACCCACGATACAGGAGAAATTCCTAGCATGGGGCAACGTTTTTTTAAAAAAAAAAAAAAAAAAAAGAGAGTTAGGTAATGTTAGGTAAGGTAGGTAGGTACATACTAAAAACGGAGGTCGGTTACAGGAATAACCTATAGGCTGAAATCTAATACGACGGTGTCAATCACTTGAAACCTAGGTATCACAGCTGTTATAAATTATAAAAATAGGTGCTAACTCTAAACTAAACTACATACCTACCTAAATTGTTACCCACTTAGTAGGTAGTTATGTAGGTGCCTAGGTAGGTACTTAGGTAGGTACATAGATATTTTTATTTTGCTGTTGTAAGTAGGTACTTATCGAGTGTAAAAGTAGACAAAATGTTAACATTAGGTAAAGTAGATAATAAATAGCATTTGAAGGTCAGTTCCTGAAAAAAGGTTTTTGATGAATTCCTCAGATCAAAGACTTTGATCTGAAATGAATTCATAGACAACGTGAAAGTGTCTATGTGTAATGAGTCCATGGAATATGTAACTTACAAAAAGTAAACTAGTGATGTCCACAATATGTTATGTTGATCATGCTCGACATTTTTACTTTATACACAAAAAAAAAATGTTTTAATTCGCTGTTGTGCACAAAGTCTGTAAATAGCGCTATCTAGCGTGGTAATGATTAACCACGTACCCTCCAAGGTGATAGATGGCTGATTCCACTAAGTAGCGCAACAGCTTTTACTATACAGTATGTTAACTAACAGAGGGCGTTCCCGTTAAACCGCAATAGTATAGCATCCATACATGCTAAAAAAAATAGTACCATTTGAAAACAAAATGTTTTTTTTTTTTTTTCAATATTAAAATATTGACTAAAAATGTTAAACTAACACGTAAAAGAAACACTCTATACATTATGCGTACTCGAAGCATTTTTAGCATGTATGGATGCTATACTATTGCGGTTTAACGGGAACGCCCTCTGTTAGTTAACATACTGTATATGTAGAGAACGTTATCTTCGAAGTTCATACATCAACCGCGAGATAGCGCTTCAGTAGGTAAAACTGTTTCGCGCTCCGCGCTATCAAGACCTTCAAATGACCTTTTGTGTGTGTCCTCTCGACGACTTACAATTTGACAGTACTACCAACGTAGCAGTTCGGGAGTGTCTGTGTTCCACCGGATAAAAAATAATAAAAAGTAAGTTTAAATTATTCACAAATAATTTATTAGATAATCACTTCGGTTAAAATGCTGAAGAATGTTTAGAAAGTTATATAATTTACGGCTTGGTTAGTATTTTAGGTTATAATTTATTAATTTCTGTACAATTACGTATTGGAATTTAAAAGTTAAGTGGTTATTTTATCATCTAACTATAAATAAGAAAGCTCAGTTTCTGTAAATCAAGCAAATTTAATTTTAATAGTATTACTCACTCTTGACTACACTGTGGCGTCATATTTTTATGCCAAGTATTGCTCATTTTTTCATTTACTTCTATCCATAAGAGTAAGGAAAAAGGAAAAAATATATATTATTGCCGTTCTGTACAAACACCCAGGTAACGAGAAGATGTGTGTGGCAGACCCATTTTATAACATCGGTTTTATCTGGTCTGGAACGTTTGGAGTCTGTTAGCAATAAATACAATTTTGGTTTTGCTGGATTTTAGGGGATCAAAACCTACATTATAACAGTAGTTATTAAGTATATTTCCACTGTCTATGCCACTGCATTTTCTGCTCCAGTGATGTAGGTAAATTTCTTTCAATGACCTTTCAAGGTCACCTTAGACGTAGACTATTATTGTCAAAATCAGAAGAATTATAAATAAGTGACAAAATTTTTAATATGTACCTACCTAAAGAATCTTTAGCAAGCACGGATCTAGATTTTCAATGTAGCATGAAGTGATGAAATGTCTCTCTTCATTTAAAAAAATCTTGTCAGTCCGAATTAATCGATAATACACATCACTAGGTAGGTACCTGTTTTGTTTGATTTTCCCAAAAAAATCAAAATGTCAAATGGATTGACGTTTGAAAGACAACACAACAGAATCGAGCTTGCTTCTTAATTTAATTTTCAAAACATAAGAATAACGCGGACACCGGACATTATGTTCAGTCATGGTGAGTTTTTGATAGAACATCATTTTATAATGTCGAGTATATTATTTTTAAGTTTAATTTAATTTCTAAGTAAATTTTATAATCAAAATTAAATAAAAACAACACAATGGGTGCCAAAGGGAAAAAAAAGAAGGGAAAAAAGGGACCTCCAGAATCAGGATGGTGGCCAGGATTTGGAACGAAGGGTATGTTCTCATATTACCAAATCCTAGCGATCTACATACATTTATAACCAGGAAAACAGAAGTGATAAAAAGCCCTTACTTACTTCTCTTTTCTAAACATGAAAAATGATGTTATGAATTTTCGTTTCGTTTCTAGAAATTTGCTGCATGTTGTTATCAAAGGCAATTCCTAGTCTTAATGTACTAGAGACTTTCTTACTGCAACACTCTGTTGTTGATCTAACAATGTTGGCATCTTGTAAATGCAAAAATCTGTAGAATGTATTGCTATCTTTATACATCCAGCACTTCAGTCAAACATTTGGGTTAATTCCTCTAGAAATAAATATATGCAAATACTTTGTGCAGACTACGTTAATCCACTGATTTTATTTATACTTCAGTTCAAATTACAAAGTTCAATTTATTCTTATTTACAAAAATGCATTCATTTTGTTAGATAATCCTCAGAATAGTTGCCAACTGTGTTGATTATAATAGAAAGTAAGATAAACAATCTCATAATAGCATGGTCATCGGAAGGTCAATGTTATCCAAGCAGTTTACAATGAGGAGTAATTACCTAATTAAGATTAAATGGTAGTAAAAATACAAAAGTATAATAAACTAATATTGCTCTCCATAATCTTTAGTAGGTACTGTAATTTCCAAATAGAATAAAAATAGGAAGTACTTATTAGCTTGGTAGCAAAGAAAGTAAACATTAATTAGCTTATTACTTTGTTATACTGCCATGCCATTAATAATTAAAATGGAACTTATTGTTATCTATATTCTATTCTATTTCTATAGGTGGTTTGGTTTCCGTACTTAGTCCTTATGTTGGACAACGGTATAGCTAGCCAAGCCCAGATTTGTGATCTATATTTCTAAATTTAAAACTTTCCAATGAGAATCAAAATGTCATCAGACTAATGGTTTGTCTATAGACTTTATCTGTTTTTTGCGGTCAAACAATATAATGAAGTCAGGCTTAATCAAAATCAAAATGTTAAGAAGCTATAGAATAACTTTTCTTTAAAATAAATTCACAAAAGAATTTACATTTCTTCATAACATTAACTTTTCTAGGATGAATAATAGGTACTTAATTCAGTTTTTCATGCTCGGTCAACCGTGAATGTGATGTACTATTGTTATGATTATCAAACTATAAGAAATAAGAATCAGATCATTAACTCTCATGTTGGAAGTTTTCCATATTTAAAAGCATGATAATAGAAAGTAAAGTTTGGAGGCTGATTTTTGGATGATTTCCAATCAGCTAGGGAGTTGACAAGATGTCAGAAAGTAAATAGTAAAATTATTAATGAGATAGGACAATAATATGACAATTCTCATTACCACCCATGCTAGCCTTGTCACAGTCAGTCTGTATAAAAAATAATGTTTGACTTTTTAATCTTATCTTTGAGTTTAAAGCAAATATAATTTTATCAATAGGTAGGCAAGGCAATAACTATGAGTTACTGTTATGTTTTATGAATTTATATTGTAAGGTCTTATTGGTCATATATAAAAATCAATTGCTGTTCGCTAGTCTCGCTTAAACTCAAGAACGGCTGGACCGATTTGGCTAATTTTGGTTTTGTAATATTGGTGGTAGTCCAGGGAAGGTTTAAATGGTGAGGAAGTCTGGAAAAAAGATACCTCCGAGCGAAGCCGGGGCGGGCCACTAGTGGGTCATAAATAAATAAATATTGTAAAAGATCTAATTGGTTCAGTAGTATTTTTAGGGTTTTGCAACCAATGGGATGGGTACTTAATTTTAAATATCTCTTGTTCTGTAAAAGTGGTCCTATCAAAAGCAGAGTAAGCATATAATGGAAGTATTTGACATACAAAGTACTAGCACGTACTAGGCTCTCATAAGCCACCAGCAGCAGTCATACTAACTACATCCTATTGTTGCAGCTACTATGAGTACCTACTTCCAATACCCAACTCCCGAGTTGCAAGAGGAGCTGAGGAAGATCGCCCAAGCGATCGTATCTCCGGGCAAGGGTATCCTTGCCGCCGATGAGTCCACTGGTAAGTTACTTTCATTTTTTAAGTTTTTATGAATTCGTCGCCCAGGCGGAAATGATAATCACATAATTTCCGCCTGGGCGAAGTTTAGCTGGACGCATTTGTTAAAGACTAGGTACTTGTTGAGAACATCTTAATAGTGTGCGTCAGGATTGGGGGCCCCACTTTTTAATTGAAAAGCTATTGCTATCAGGATTTAGTAGAAGTTGTAGAAAAAATATTGTAGAACAAAAAAAGTTATTAATTAGGGAGAAATGGAAGTACAGGAGGCCTTTGTCGTGTACGGGGAAAATACAGACTCGAAATAAATAAGTATTGTTTCACTCTGCTTTAGTACCTAACCTAAGCACAGAATCAGTACTGTTAAAATATGTGTCAGTATTTTGGAAGGCTGTCCTTTCTATTTTTAAAGATGTTATGTGTCAGTATTTTGGAAGGCTGTCCTTTCTATTTTTAAAGATGTCAGACTCGTTTTTAAAACTGTAGGCTCTTTTCTGAGCATATAGATGCGTCTTAAAAACTTTTGGTGGTTTTTAATCTTTTTCTTTTCAACTGAAGTAGGTATTCCTTGATATTTTGAAGTTGAACGCAAACCACGTTATTCTGGCGCACCTTGAAGTATTTGCATGACATGTAGATGTGTAACAAGAGGCTAAATTGAAGGTATTTCTCATAGGCACCATGGGCAAGCGTCTCCAGGACATCGGCGTGGAGAACACAGAAGAGAACCGCCGCAAGTACCGCCAGCTGCTCTTCAGCTCTGATGCGGTAAGAACAGCTATATTACCTTGTTCTTATGGAGTTTTTCAGGCTAATGGTGGGGTCCACACGATAAAGATTTCCGTACAGACTTCCATAAACTTATATTGAATGTTGTCTGTGCAACAAAGTAATGTAAGTAGACAAATGTTGGTGTGATAGATTTTTTTTTATTCACAGTTCATGGTCTGCACAGAAAAGTCTGTATCGTGTGGACCCGTTATAATCGTCAATTCGTCAGATAGGCAGTCGCTTCACGTTAAGTACTGGTATTTAGCTGCATCCGGTATAACTGGGGCTCGATTCTGCTATTGCAATCGTGTCTCAATGACCGGTCAGTGATCGAATATTTGACAACTTTGACAGTTTTTGTATGGGAAATGTGTCAAAAGTTTGACGTTATACGTCAAAAATCGATCATTGACCGGTCATTGAGACACGATTGCAATAGCAGAATCGACCCCCTGGAAGCCGACCCCAATAATACAGTTGGAAAAAGGCTAGGCGGATGGTGAGTGAGGCTAGGGAAAAGGCTAGGTAGATGGCTAATTGTCAGAGAGGCAGTCGCTCCAAGTTAAATACTGGTATTCAGCTGAATCTGGTTTATCTAGAAGCCGACCCCAATATAGTTGGAAAAATTGATGATGACTGAGGCTAATATTGTCAGTTGGTACAGGCAGAATCAGACCTCTATGGTGCTTCGGAACACTCCGCGAGTCGCTGCGCATTAGCAAATTCATGTGATAGTGGGAGGGAGGGGTGGGGTAATGTGCAGCGTGAAGCGAACTTCACAGCTGTCATTATGATAGCCTGCTGCCTATACTGCTGTACATATTACTATAGAGCCCAAACGTCTCCCCGTTAGGTACTTACTTGGAAAGGGCCTATTGATTTTCAATTTTCTATAATTTATATACCTACTTACCTAATCTTTGCCATCGTATAAGTAGTTTCTCATCTTAAACATTCACATCGAAAAAAAACTAGAAATAAATCCACCTGACCTTTGACCAGTTCAGGAAACGTCTATAAAAATAATAAAAAGTAGTTTGTCGTCAAGGAAATCAACTTATCAAATGTTAACCAAATTCTGTTACGTAAGTAGATTATTTACGATTTTAGAGGCGTGGCAGTCGTGCCCCCAGAATAACCGGTTGCTATTTAGCAGTCGACTCATTTGAATTTTTAATTTGGTATGAAATGGGCTTGTTTGTTGTGACGTGTACCTACTTGCATGGTTAAAGGCACGTGTACAAGGTTCAATTGAGAAATAGTTTGTTATTTTCCTCTTGCAATAGACAGTCACCTATTGCGTTGTCTATGGGCATAATTTCATTTAAGCTTGAAGATCCATTCTTTAAACAACTGGTTAGTAGATCATGCAGCCCTATGTGGTTACGCTTTGTGTAGGTAACTGACAACTACCATCAAACGGGGTGAAAAGGAACGGAGGGGTGAATAGAAACAAAACTTTGATAAGGTTTTACACTTATCATAATATTGGTTGTCTAAGAAAGCAACTTTATTCCATTTATATCAATCCAATCAAATTGGAGACGGCAAATGCTGCAAACAAGACTTATATACCTAACGTAAAAATCCCCATCAAAGTTTTGTGCCAATTCACATCTGCATCCCTATTCACCCCTTTTGTAGGTACCGCTTTCTATGATTAAACGTCATTATGACACCCAAGCCTGACGTCTCAGAAGTATGAAGTGAACTGAAAGACCCACTCCCATGGCTTATAGTCGTCAGGAAATGTTTGGCGTTTAAAATAAGGAAACGCTTAAGTACTTTAGGAAAGTGCAACATGAGATACTATGACGCTTTTAGATGGCGCTTTGCAGCGACAATGACACAAATTGCTTCCGACTTCTCTCATGGCATATTGCATTACTAGGTGTTCGAAGCTCTACGTGGCTCTACAGCAATCAAATTAATATTGCTGTGTATACTTATATTACTAGGTTCTACATAGGTACGGATTTTATCTTCCTAGCTTTTGTGTATAATGGAGACTCATACAGAAAATATCTTTTTTGACGTTTCGCATCTTTGCTTTGTCGCAAGACCCATGATTTTAGGATGACTCATTCAACTAGGTAACTAATGTAGGAATCCTACATGGTTTATGTCACGTTGACCAAAGTAAGAATGAGGGGGACTCGTTATTTTGAAAGTGACCTTATTATTAGCATGGTGTGGCGTGCATATATAGAAACCTACTTAATGCTCTTATTTATTTTTATACCTGACGTACAATGTTTTGTTGGTTTTATCACGTGCATCATGAAAGTAAAATAACAGTCTCACGTGAAATGAAAGCTGGTAAACAGAGGATAGACAGCTGAAATGCCTTGCATAGTTAAGTGACATGATTATTATCGTGACTTGGCGTGCCCTTTTGCCTTGCAATAAGAACTATTTTTCTGCCAACACTTCCACTTTGTGCGCCAAAACACTTGACCATCTGCAAAGTGCGTCAAAATAATTTTCCTTGGCAATTTGACATAGTTTACAATGTTCATTCACAAATAATAAAAATAGCACGTACTTATATCATTTGGACATAGTATTTTAGCGCTTTTTTCGCTCACAATGGGCCTCATCAGAAGGCTTAAAGTCACCCAAAGGGCAATGGAGAGGGCAATGCTCGGAGTTTCCTTGCGTGATCGAATCAGGAATGATGATATCCGCAAGAGAACCAAGGTTACCGACATAGCCCAAAGGATCGCCAAATTGAAGTGGCAGTGGGCAGGGCACATTGCTCGCAGAACAGATGGTCGATGGGGCCGAAAAGTTTTGGAGTGGCGACCGCGTACCGGAAGACGCAGCGTTGGAAGGCCTCCCACAAGGTGGACCGATGACCTGGTGAGGGTCGCGGGTAACCGATGGGTGCGAGACGCACAGGACCGGTTGTTGTGGCGACACTTGGGGGAGGCCTATGTCCAGCAGTGGACGTCTTTCGGCTGATATGATGATGATGATGATGATGATTTTAGCGTCATGGCGCCTCTAAGCATTATCCATGACGCTTCATTTGGCTGCTCTCAACGAGAGTTGTCAAGCCAAATATGGTACGATATTGGAGAGAAATAGATTAATCTTGAATTTCCGGTTGATGTTGAAAGCTGTTTATGATAATAAATTGAAAAAAATCACAAGATTTTGGTCTATCAGACTTTTTCCTTAGAGAGTTCTATGATAGCAGCAAGGTTGATAGGGGAAAATGGAAGCAGAAATACCAAGTAACATGGGGCAAAGACAGCTAGAATGATTAGACTTTTCCCTTTTGGTCTTCATGCTATTGCGTGTTTTTTGTCTAATTTATCCCGATTACTTACTTTCCTGGATATGTCTTTGACCATCTTGTAAAGCTCTGACAAGACTGATGGGGACGTCTGTAATTTGTCACACGAAATTATCGTAAAAAAAAAACTCAAAGGAGTGCAAAATTGGTGATAACTAATCTGTTGACTGATTAGAACGTATCCGACGTACTCGTGTCGAGTTATTAACACGTAGATAACAAGCACATAACAGAAAGTGGGTGAAGTTGTAAACAGGTGGACTGGGAAACTGATTTTACTGTTACTTTTATGCTGTACCTAATTAATATGGAAAGGTAAAATATACTAAAAGTGATAAAAGGCAGTAACTATAAAACCGATAAATGTCGTAAAACAAATATGAATGGATCGAAGCAGGTGGCGGTGTTCTGTAGTTCCTGACTTTTACCCCATGGGAAAAAGACGTGACATGCATATAGAACCGGTACATTTGGTGCCATTAAAAGTTTGGCATGTTCTGTAATTCATAGCCATTAAGGCACCTCGCGCACTAGACGACCACGACCAGTGGCCGCAACGACCAGATTAACTAAAGAAACCATATATATGAACGTCGCGCACTTGGCCGAAAACCGGGCCGGCACGACTGGTCGTTGCGACCATCTTGCGAATAGTTTGCTATGAGCGCTCGCGCACTAGATCTGCGACCGCGAATGCAGCCCGGGGCGGCCAGACATTCGCGGCGTCCTTTCCAACACAGGATGTATCCAATAACGTCTTTTCCACATCAAGTACAGGCACTCAATTTCTATGCACATACTGTTTATTACTGTTCGAGCTCAGAACAACAACTGAAGCAGCTCGACAAATGGCCGCTTTACGACCAGTCGTGGTTGTGGTCTTTTAGTGCGCGAAGTGCCTAAAGGTCTTAAGTTACAGATTTTAATAATACTAAAGAACTTTATTCAAAGTTTCGGAAAAGTTTGAGGCCTGGAAAGCCATCAGGATATTTTTACTTGATTTCTTATGGGTCCATAGGCAGGTATAACTCTCAGATAAGAAGTAAAAAGACTTGCAAGCACGACAAGCAGTGTTACTCATTTCTAAAATACTGAAGCAGTATTGCTCATCGCCAAAAACTCATTCCCAAGTCCTATAACAGTTTCCCCATTTCAGTGCCTGTCCGAGAACATCTCCGGAGTGATCCTGTTCCACGAGACCTTGTACCAGAAGGCTGACGATGGCACCCCCTTGGTAGGTCTGCTGGAGAAGCGTGGCATCATCCCCGGCATTAAGGTCGACAAGGGTGTCGTGCCCCTGTTCGGATCTGAAGATGAGTGCACTACTCAGGGTGAGTCTGAATTTTATGATTATTTTTTTTCACAGCATTGTCGTTTACTGATTAAACCATTTAAAGGCACTTTTGAATTGTTAAGGTCGGTCAGTCAAAAATATGAAGCTAGTTAGTTATCTACAAGTTCCAAAGCGGACTGTGGAGAAGAACGATTTGATTCCGAGAAATGTCGAGTTGAACTTTGAAGAAGCCGTAGTAGGTACTTATAGGAGGGGTTGCCACTAGATCCGATCTCCGACCGTTCGAATCCAGAACATTTCTTATTTGGATAGAACTTTATTGTCAAATTAGGATTCGGATCTGATGCAGTTCGCAAATGCTCTCTTGGTTCTTCATTTTCAAGGCATTTGTGTAATCATCATCATCATATCAGCCGAAAGACGTCCACTGATGGACATGGCCTCTCCCAAGTGTCGCCACAACAACCGGTCCTCTGCGTCTCACATCCATCGGCTACCCGCGACCCTCACCAGGTCATCGGCCCACCTTGTGGGAGGCCTTCCAACGCTGCGTCTTCCGGTACGCGGTCGCCACTCCAAAACTTTTCGGGCCCATCGACCATTTGTATAACGATGGGCGTAAAATGGCCGTAAAATATCGGTGCGGAATAAATATGTTGATGACTTCGTAAGAGATTTGACTATGGCTTGTCCTTACCCACAGTAGCAGAAACGTTTTTGACAGATTGCGACTGAAATACGAATGTGAACGTTGCTTAAAAATAGTAGAATTGAGCCTCTGGTCGCGATATTATACGTCGTATACGATATAAACCCTCAACAATTCAATCTGCTCCATGTGCTACCAGGAAACCAGAAACCGGTTCAGACATCCATATACTAATAGGCAGTCCTATTAGTATATGGATGTCTGAACCGGTTTTACGTGTTTCACAAAATGTCAAACAACGCAAGCCTCTTTTTGAGCCAATGACCAGTTTCTTTAAGTTTACTTAATTAATTATGAAAACTCTGACATTTTAAATTCAGAAAATAAGTTTTTGCTCCTATAGACACAGATACGTAGTCTTATTTTATTGGTTAGCTCAGACTGTAGCTAAGATAATTATTATCAACGTAATCGCCTGTATGATTGTTGTGACATTATTATCTTCAGAAAAGGGATTTGAGCGGATGACAGCACTTATAAACTCTTTGATGATTTTCCGTTGTAAGCTTTGTTGGATAAATAAATATAACGCAGATAAATTGCAATGTTCAAACAAGTGCTTAATCCTGTATTATGCCTCCCTGGTACCAACTAGAAACAGATGGAGATGAATTAATCTTTCTTAAATGGATTTCAGTACCGATTAGGTTGGAAACGGTATAATCAACTACATATTGTTTATTTCTTAAAATAAAACAAAATAATCGATACAAAATGACCCCGCCTCACTTTAATCGTGAATAAACATTTTTATCGACAACACTGACCTTTTGGACCACGTATCTTTAGAAAAAACATGTCAAACAACACTCCAGTTTCTTTCTTATAATATTGCGAGAATTATTGCTATAGACACACTGTTCCGTGTCAGGATTTAGTGTCTGTTTGTCTCTGGGAATGATGGGAAGAGCTCAGAACCATTCACTCCTGAGGCCAATTCTACTATTCTAAGCAACGTTCACATGCGGATCTCAATCGCAATCTGTCAAATGTAGTGAAATATAATCATAACAGCCGAAAGACGTCCACTGCTGGACATGGCCTCCCCGCGCTTGTTGCCACAACAACCGGTCCTGTGCGTCTCGCATCCATCAGCTACCCGCGACCCTCACCAGGTCATCGGTCCACCTTGAATGTGAAGTTGCTTAAAAAATGTAGAGTTGGCTCCTTAGGTTTGAGCCCTGATTGTTTTTTTTATGTCCAGTAAAGTACATTCAATTTATTTATTCATTGGAATTCATTGGAGTCGGATCAACGAATAGATAGATATGTTGAACAGTCAAAAACACAGATTGTGATTGAACTCCGCAATAAGGCGAAGGGGGCTCGACTGCGTTATCTCCTTATCTCCATAGTTCGTAAACAAGTGATTGTGGAATTTGAGTAGGTGTCGACTGTGATTGATATTGAAATAATGACATGACAAAGGTCGTTGTGATGTCCTTGTATTGGCGTGTGTAAATCACCTCCACGTCATTAGGAAAATTGTTGATTCTCGCCCCCATAAAACATTTGATTTAAACGTAAACGTGCGGGTGTTCTATAGCCTCCTGGTACCTAACCTACACTTCTGAGGCTCTGGCTCACCTTTCTGAGAATCCTTACATGCGTGAATATGCTTCTTACAAAATGTGAATCAGAGAGAACCTATTTGACTGTTCGCTTGGAGATAGATTTTATTAAAACCGTCGACGTCGTGTTTCAATAAAAATGATTTTGCCCTCAATTGATGTTACTTGCTCTAGTGTCTAGCTTGTTGAGTTTATTACATTCAATCTAAAAGTTTAAAGTGATCAAGCGTAGAAATAATAGTATGTTTTAAACAAACACGCCTAATGGAATTGTTATCCAAAAGTGCCTTTTAAGATCAAAAGTTAAATTATCATCTTGTTTTTAAAATGATTTTTTGTATTACTATGCGGGTATCTCATAGTAATCATGTTTTTTTTGTCACGTCATCATCAGTTGTAGATTTTTCTATTACGATAATAATTTCATCAGCTAAGAGTGACACACCCCCAAAGTAGATGATAAAAAGATCTACTTTGGAGGTGTGACTAGGCTATCAGTTGCAATTGCTGATGACATTGCGAATCTTTTGAGATTAGATTTAATCATTAAAATCATAGAATTTCAGGATTTAATCCGATTTACCGAAAACAAAACTCGTATATTAAAAAGATGCTTACTGCTTGCTTGCTTTGCTGAAGATGTCTTCTAATCTTTTTTAGCAACTGTTGTCAGGAATCCTACCATTGTTCTTACAATAAAATGTTTAAACCCTCATAATTCACAATTCTGTGTTATTCTTCAGGTCTCGATGACCTGGCTCAGCGTTGCGCCCAGTACAAGAAGGACGGCTGCCACTTCGCCAAGTGGCGTTGCGTACTCAAGATCGGCCGCTTCACTCCTTCCTACCAGGCGATCATGGAGAACGCGAATGTCTTGGCTCGCTATGCCTCCATCTGCCAGAGCCAGCGCATCGTGCCCATTGTTGAGCCCGAGGTGCTGCCTGATGGTAAGTTAACTCTTGTAGACTATGTGCCCCTAGTACTGTTTTTACCTTTTTTATGACAGGTATAAAGTTTATGTTTAGGCAGAATTAAAGCCTCTCACATGGTTAGTGAGCACTTTCTATGTAATATCCTCCTAGTGTGTCAATTACATAGCTTAACATTTTTTTTTCTAGGTGAGCACGACCTTGACCGCGCCCAGAAGGTGACCGAGGTTGTCTTGGCCGCCGTCTACAAGGCGCTCAGTGACCACCACGTCTACCTTGAGGGCACCCTCCTCAAGCCCAACATGGTAAGTCCTACGTTTCTAACACCTCTAATTTACTGAAACCTTGGTACTTCAGATGTTTTTCCACAAATTTGTAACAGGGTTTTAGTATTATTGAACTAAATGTGTGCTATCCATTGTTCTTCAGGTGACCGCTGGCCAGAGCTGCAAGAAGACCTACACTCCCATGGATATCGGCCGCGCCACGGTCACCGCTCTGCTCAGAACTGTACCCGCTGCTGTTCCCGGTATGTAATCGATCTCCTAAGCCTTTGCTTTCAAGTTAACATTGTGCCATCAAATAGAGTTTCTTCTTTCTGATCCTTCCCAATCATTAACATCTTCGCTTCCTCTATCTTCCCCAGGAATTACATTCCTGTCTGGAGGCCAGTCCGAAGAAGAGGCGTCAGTGAACCTGAACGCCATCAACACCGTCGACCTGAAGAGGCCGTGGGCCCTCACCTTCAGCTACGGACGCGCCCTCCAGGCCTCCGTGCTCCGCGCGTGGGCCGGCAAGCCTGAGAACGTGCTGGCTGGACAACAGGAGCTCATCAAGCGTGCTAAGGTGACTTGATTGTACTAGGAGTGTATGAGGTGAAGGGTATAGTTCACATGAGATAGTTTGGAGGTCTAGAAAAGTTGCCGTTTTATTCATGAAAAGTGTGGCCTATAAGGATTGGTTAAAAATGGCTAAAGAAAAAGTAAGGAAAGGCAGTGAAGTGGCGAAGCTAGTGTGTGAGGTGACTTTATTGTACCAGGAGTATATGAGATGATGGATGTGTGATTTGTAAAAAAGAACTGCTTAATGATATGGGCTCGACACAACTTCAATCAAAAGTTGACGGTCAGAAATTTGAAGAGTTAGCTGAAGTAACTTCCTTATATGAGGCGAAATATGTTTGTAAGTAGGTCCTAATTTTTACGAAACCAAAGTTTATTTCTAACAGTCCAAGTCGGGAGGTAAGTTTTCAAAAGGCAGTTTGCCGAGCTATAAATAGGTACTAATATTAAAGTTAAAAAAATTATCATTAATAATAGAGCATGTACATTTGTGTTGTCCTGTATTTGTCTTATATGTGACTAATTTGCTTAGAATATAGTTATTCATATGCGGCTAGTGTCAAAACAATACAAATAAATAAATCTTACTAGCATTGACCCTACTATGATGTGGAAGGCTTCCAGTCTTCGGATCCAGCTAGTATTTTACATGGAGCTAAAGACTATCTGACCTCCACAGCCCATTTACTTGGGTAACACAATACTCCTTTGGCAAGACTGGTGTGACGTAAAATTAGACATTATTTATTATTACAACATGGTATAAATATTGTATTGTTTTCCACTAGCCGCACATCGAACCTATCTAAATAAGTAGAAGTTGTACTAATCAAGACATTTTTTTTTCTCTCCAATCCTCACAATTCGACATTGCACCAACATCAACGACGCTGCACTCCTGCGCATCTGTAACCACCAATCACGTGGCGACTCAATGATTCTAAATTCAAACATCTATATCTGGATGAATGTGTTCTGTTGCCAACTGTGATGTCACAGGCTAACGGTCTCGCTTGCGTTGGCAACTACGAGGCGGGTTCCATCCCATCCCTGGCCTCGTCGAAGTCTAACTTCGTCAAGTCGCATGCGTACTAGAGTTACTTTAGTTTGCCATACATCAATCTAACGTTGGACATATTCTTAAGTTCGAAAGACATGACTCAAAAAAATCAAAATCGTCTGCGAAAAGTCTGGTGTATGGTCAGCTTTACAATCAAATGGATTTTGAATTTGGCAGATAATCGCGACATCTAGATAAAAAGCTTTTACTACAATTCATTGTTATAAGCAATTCATTGCCATAAAAGTTGTCTGTTTTAAATGCCAGTTTCAAAATCTAAGTGAACAAATACTAAATAAACATTTAACTAAACATCTTTTGCAACAAAATGAATTGGCTTGAATATCGTTATAATTATTATTTGCTATTGTTATTATTTATATTTTTATTTGGACTTTATACATTCCACAAAAGTTTTAAAAGATAGTTTTTTTTTGAGAATTTTAATGAGTAAGTATCACAAATAATATCTCGAATTGAGATCATAAAACGGCATTTATTTTTTATTTTCTTTAAGTATTTTACAATATTTTTTATCGTAAGCTAACTTGTTTTATCAAGAAAAATATAATATACCTACACTAATTATTGAAACTAAACAAATACTATGAACATTTTCCTCTTACTTGTATTATTCGTAAAAATGGTTCGTATCGTTTGAAAGTTTTAACTAACCACGGATTTTTTTTTAAAATAAACTATTGGTATTTTACAAATAATACAACTAATTGTTAACAACACCCCTTAAACAGCTCTTTTAAAAATAGAATATGAAAATGGTCGTCTATAATATCAGCCTCTCGCTCTTCAGACCGAGTGCAAGCGAAAGAAACGAACAATAATAGACCGCCATTTTGTAATTCTATTTTTAAACGTATTGTGTAGTTTGCATGTAAATGTATCTAATTTCTAGAATGCCTGAATAGTGTGTAGTACCAACACTAATCGCTTTGTGTGCTTGACATTGTTGAAATAAATAATAATATCGTTTGCGTTTGTATTTATTTCACCTTTTTGCTGTACCTAGTTGCGTAGTAGTAAAAGTAATGAGAGGCAGTAGTTATTTTGCTGTGATAGAACTCCTAATAGTTTATGAAAGCCTGGTAGCCTGACCTTCATGTTGACAAACTCGACTCCATACAACGCCGCTCAATATCGTTTTGGTTTGTGTTTATTTCACCTTTCAGTTGTAGTTGCGCAGTACCTAGTAAAACTAACGCGCTGCAGTAATAATATTGCAGAAATAGAGATACCTCCTCTCGGTTTATGAATGCCTGGTACTCTTAACTCCCATGATGAAAAACTCGACTCGATAAAACGCCGCTCTAAGTAACATAGTTGGGCCTGTTGTACTATGCAATGTTATAGTAGTTTATGCAACGACCATATAAAAAGGGTTATTAAAACACGAGTGTGGGTTTATCACACGAGGCGTAGCCGAGTGTGATAATAGCATCGCACGAGTGTTTTAATACCTAATTATATGCCGTTGCATACACTATTTTATCTTCACTCATACAGTTGAAATAAAATAAGTCGAAAAATAGTTAATTCCAATATGGCGGATATTCCCATTGCGTATTCGAATGACTGCGCAGCGCGCTCAAACATAGACAAAGATAAAAGCTGGCTCATTGACTTAAGTCAATGAGCCCGCGCCAAAAATTAAAAAGAAAAAGTGTGTTATAAAAATTAAAAAGTTATTTTATGATGCAGTTGTTTAAAAATCGAAGGAAAATTTTGAATCGTAATGGTTTTTTTTTTAAATTTTACCTATCCACGAAAAAAAAGTATGTATTTATGTATTCGTTTTTGAACTCATATTTGGAACATTACGTTGTGAGTGTAGATAAAAACCATTATGGTTTCAGTGTGCGAGATAGAGAAACGGAAAACTTTACAGGACACAACAATTCAATTAAAATAAAGTCAAAATATATAGAGTAATTTAGCGTACTCTATTGTTTTTGTAGATTATAAAGTACGTCTATGCAAAATAGAGTACAATACTCTATTAGAGTACGGTTGGCAACCCTAGATGTAACCCATCGTTGTTCCAGAGAGAGAGAGAGAGACTGAGCTATACAGGATGAATAGCACTATCCCTTTTACACATCTGAATCATAATGGCATAAACGCGTGAGAGCCCGCCCCCTTTATCAAAAATCTTCAATTGTTCAGGTTTTTGGCTCTCCTGTAATCCTATGTTTGCTTTTATGACTGATTGTACGAAATAACAACAATGACGCAAAATTAATGTATCAAGCGCTTATGAGCAAGTCACCAGATTCTCAACTCACCAGATTCGCAACTAACCAGATTCTCAATTCACCAGATTCGCAACTCACCAAATGTACAATGAAACACAAAGTCACAAAAAGTCACAGAATAGTACCTACCTAGATACTTTATTCACAAAAAAAAAGTAAAAACACGTTTTGGAATTGCAATTTCTTCTAAATTATTAGAACTCAGAGCTTTGAAAAAAAAAACGTTTTATAGCAAAGAAGATGACTAAATGACTGCCCCAAGCATGTATTTTTATTAAATATACATTCATGAATTGTGAAAAAGAGTTTGATGCCGACCGGCCTCCGTCGCGTGGTCGAGGCCTATTTGACGGATAGGGCTGTCATCTACCCCGGTCACCGGGGAGAGATGTCGTGCGGTGTTCCACAGAGTTCGGTTCCGGGGCCGCTCCTCGCTGACGATACGCTGGTCCTGGCGCAGGGTAGGTCGTACCAGGCGGCAGCCGACCTAATGACACGCGGAATTGCGATAGTCCTTGAGAGGATCCGAAATTGGGTCTCGAGGAACCAGATCAGGGGTTCACATCGGCGTCGGGTCGAGGATCAGGTACCTGGGACTAGTTCTCGACTGCCGATGGAACTTCGAGCATTTCCGACATTTGGCTCCCAGACTGGAACGGGCCGAGGCTACCTTCAAGCGGCTTCCGATACCTGAACGCGACCCAAAGGGTCATGGCCTGGCTGGCCCGGGGAAATACGCACGATCTCCGGCGAGGCGGCGAGCCTCCTTATCGGATTGCCACCATGGGACCAGGACGCGAGAGCTCTCGCGCACTTTTATGCGTGGCGTGTCGAGGCGCTGCACTGGGGCAAAACTCCGCTGTCACAGCAAATTGCAGCGCGGTGGACGGAGCTCTGGCAAGATACCATCGCGGTATGGAGACTGCGACTATAGCAACCCAGTGCTGGGCACGCCACTATTGTGGCGATGAGTCCCCTCTTTGAGGAGTAGCTAGAGAGGCGCCACGGCGTCCTTAATACCTTCCACCTGATGCAAGTACTCACCGGACACGGTTGTTTCGGGAGTTACCTGTTTCGGATTCAGCTTGAAAATACGTCCGGGTGTTATCACTGTGAGGATCGGTCGGAGGACACGGTGGAGCATACGGTGGAGGTCTGCCCTGCTTGGGCGGAGTACCGCCGTGTCCTCGTCGAGGCGATCGGCGGCGGCGACCTCTCGCTTTCGACCCTGGTTCAATCCTTAGTCGAGGAGGCATGGAAAGCAGTCACCTCCTTCTGCGAAGCAGTAATGCTAGTGAAGGAGGAAGCGGGCCGCGTGATGGAGAAGCAAACTTCACGCCCTAGCCGTCGAAACAGAAGAAGACGGCCCGGGCGTCGGGAGTCGCAGGGCGATTCCCGGCCACCGTAGACGCGGGCCTGCGGACGGCGAGCGTTGAGTGGCTCGCTGTCCAGGCCCGGGTCACCGCTTTGTGTTCCACGCGCGCGGATGGTTTTTAGTTATTAAGAGTCTGACACGCCCTTGCGCTCCACCCCCAGCGGAAGAAGTCATTTGATGTTTGCCAATCCATAAAAAAAAACTACGACTCTTGATAAAAAAATATATATTACCTACCGAAAGTTTAATTCAATTCGCGGTTTACTGAACCAATTGGTTCCACCAGGACGAGACCTGTTATTAACAGCCCGCGACTTCGAACGCGCATATCCCCTTTTTACCCGTTCCCATAAAGCCTAATCCAGCTTCATCATGAACAAAAGGAAAAAAGCTATCTTAAAACAAAAAGAATTTTCCAAATCGGACTGGTAGGTTCAGAGATTAGCGTGTTCAAATAAACAAACTCTTCAGCTTTATTAATGCTACTACTCAATATAGAAATCATAGTAGGTAGTCAGGAGGTTAAAATAGTAGTAAGGACATATTTAATTTGACGGTCATATAATTTATGTGTTGGACAGTACATAATCTGATGAGTTGCGAATCTGGTGAGTTGCGAGTCTGGTGAAATGCGAATCTGGTGAGTTGAGAATCTGGTGACTTGCTAATAAGGGGTATCAAGCTTTCAGGAACTATGGTCCAGTATTTTAGTATGATTTGTTATAGGCAGAGTTGGGCAAAATGTAATCAGATTAATGATTAAGGATTACGATTACATTTTGTAATCATCAATCAAGATTACAGATTACGGAAATTAATCAAGAAAGTAATCATATCGGTGATTAATGATTATTAGTTTGTAATCGTTATTTTGATTACTTTTTTGATTGATGCATACTAACTACATTTAGGAATTCGAAAAATAAAATCATTAACATTGTAAATCATCTTTATTTTTTGATCAGTCTCATGAATTAATTTTTTTTAATAATTATTATACTTAAGAAAACAATCAAGAATTATTTTTATGTGTGCCATGTGTGGCTTAAATTAGATTTTAAAAGCACCCTCTTTTCAAACATCTCATCCGAAAGTCTGTGTGATTTAGGTAAATTGGTCATGGTCGCATATGAGAAAAGTCTTTCGACAGGACCCGATGACGGAAGAGGTGTGTTATATTTTTTAAAAACACGTTTAATTTCAGGGTATCGATTTAGCATCGATACATCCCGATCCTGGTCCGCTAAAAAATGAGAAATAATGGCATCTGCCTTTGAGCGTTGTATTTGGTACATATCTCCCGAATCAGGCTCTGAAGAATCAGTGTCAAACTCAAAATAGCTGTCTTCATATATATTATTAGGTGTGACTTGAAGCGTTTCAGGTGCCTCATGGATTACAGCTCCTTTAAAAATAGATTTGATTCTGGAATGGTATTCTATATTAACACAAGCAAGCCATTTGTCCTTGAATCTGGGGTAAGACATTGCAGCAACTGCTGCATTTTGAGCTACTTTTGAGGAGAAATCAAAAAACTCTGCAAATCGCGTTTCTACGCTCTCCAAATATTTCTTTACCAACATTTGACAAAAAGTAAGAGATTCTCTATTCAGTTTTTGCAACTTTTTGCGCAAAGATACTAAACATGGCAATAATATTCCGTAATACATGTCTTGTTCGCCTTGTAATATATCCAGGGCCTCTGCTATTGGTTTTGAACAACGCAAGTATTCCTTTATGTAATGGAAATCATTATCACGTAAAACGTTTGTCATTCCTAATGCCACGTGCAGCTGTACACTCTTCTCCTGTATTGATGCAATTTGTTTCAGTGAATCATAAAGGCTGTTCCATCTAGTGATTCCCGGTTTGGAAAGGGTATGACCAACAATGTCAAGTATTATTTCAGCCGATTTAGGCCGGCCGGCGGAGTTCCACAAGTTGTTGCATTTTTTAATAACTTGATTATGAATATTGCCAATACTTGTGTCGTTATTTCGTAATACTTTATTGGCGTCCGTAGTGGCACATAAGTTTAGCTTGTGTGCACAACACCTTAAATGTACAGGCAATTCTAGTATTATTGACTGTGGAATAATATTTTCGTCAAAAGCTAGCGGATCAACTTCATTATAAGTACTAAAGTGTGCCACAGAAATGACCTCGATGTGAGAATCTTCTTCGAGGATAGAACTTTCTGCGGGTTCTGAATTGTCATCAATGTTATGAGTAAAATTTTCACAATTTTCCACGTCTATGCCAAACTCTTTAAATGCTTTTACAAAATTACTACCGTTATCAGTAACTGTAGCCAGCACTTTCCGGGAGTCGAGACCAAATTCAGCATGTACTGCTTCAAGTAAAAGAGCTATACGGTCGTAGCTGTGCGTACCTGAAAATCTTCGACAAGCCAGTGTTTCCGACTTCCGTTTCAGATTTGTGTCGAGCCAGTGTGCGGTAACGCCCAAAAAACTTCTTGTTTTTGCCGACCAGATATCGGCAGTTGTGCAGACTTCATCTACATCGCGCAATTCACTCTTGATTTTTGTAATTTCCTTATTAAAGTAATCATCAATCAATCGACCCAAAGTTCTTCTACTGGGAACGTTCAATCCATTTGCAGAGATATTTAAATCACCAAAGATTTTTTTTTAAAAGTGATCGTCTATTGCTTGTAAAGGAATCATAGAATGAATAAAAAACTTTAACATATTTTCATTAAATTGGTCCTGTGAAATCGTTCGATCAGTAGGTACATCACTAGTACTACCATCTCTAATACCTGGTTGCAGTTGGTTGGATGTTCTAGTAGACCGTTTATTTTTTTTCATAGTTTTCAAGTAAGTCTGATACTCGTTGTGTGTTTCTTCCCCGTGTCTTCGTTTGAGATGAGTTACAAAATTTGATGTAGAATTATTAAAACCACTAATTTTAACTAGTTTTGGCCGACATAATGTACAAATTGCCACTTTCTTTTTGCTCGTAGACTCCGATTCTGAATACGTAAAAAAAATTCCATCAAGAATGCATGGTAATGTCTCAAGTTGTTCATGGTGCACGGTTTCAGATTCTGAATTAGTAGATAAAGACGAAAAAGAACTTGACGCCATTTTACAATAAATACTGATTTTACAATAATAATGTTTAACCGCTCCGGCCCCGGCAACACACCGGTGTGTCGCGAATTAATCGCGAATTTAATGTTTATTTACCTATTACATAAGATTTACTTTTTTTTGGGAATTTTCACATGTCGGGGCCGCAGCGGTTAAACACCAAAACACATAGGCCAATACGTCACGGTTTAGACTCGTGAATCAATTTACGTTTATATCCTTGCGCACTATTATACAGACTGACTGCTTGCGCTATGGCAAGAAGCGGGGCGCAGGCGGCGGACGATTGGCTTACCGGCCGTACCCCGTACCCCACACAACTCCCGCACCCCGCGTGCCGTATCTTCGAAATGCAATTGAGCACGCAGAAATTCTTTTTCGAATTTACTTAAGGATTTAAATAACGAAAGAGTACAAAACGTCCATGACATCCAAATTGGATCAGAAGTTTTTAGAAAAACGCAGACATACAAGATACATACCTACTGATTGAATATAGAACCGCATTTATTAAAAATATGCTTAAAAAAATAATCAAATCTACCCATGTAATTAAGATTACTGACTATTGTAATCAAAACTAATGATTACAAATGTAGTCATGATTGAAAGTAATCAAGATTAAAAGTAGGTAATCATGATTGATGTATTCATGATTACTTTCAATCAGATTATTAATCCGATTACAAAAGTAGTTGATTACGCCCAACTCTGGTTATAGGCACCTATTTAGCAACATGCCATTTGTTATTTATTATTAGTATTGCACGGAATTAGGTTAATGTTGACCAATTTTGTCCAAAGGTACCTACTTATAGACTTGAGCATTCAGTTGTAACTGAACATCGAGCATTCGCTGTTTTTAAATTCGTCGAACTGAACAACGAACAGAGCCCAGCATAGAGCCAAACATCGCTAAGCTACTAAACGCACCCACGATGCAGGAGAAATTCATAGTGGGGCCACGTTTAAAAATAAACTCAATTTCTCGGCTCGGCAAAGGCTCGAAGCAAAGTTACCGTCGCTCGCGAAAACGCTCCTGTTTATTTTAAACAAAAAAACTTTTTCACAAAAAAAAACAGACTTAAAAAAAACACTACTAAGTACAAAATAACTTTAATTTCGGTAGTCGGTGTTTGGTTGCTTCTTAGTTAATTGACACCGACTTCCGAAATTAAAGTTATTTTGTACTTCTGTTTTTTTTGAAGTCGGTTTTTTTTGTGAAAAAGTTTTTTATTTTTCACTTTTTAGTGTTACCCCACACCTAACAACGCCACTGGAAAGTCACATGAAAGCAAAAATACGCAATTTCGTTTACATAGATGATTTTTCCACATATTTTTTTCAGCTATTTGGATTTAAAAACCAAATTGCTTAACCGATTTTGATAAAATTTAAATGGGACCAATCGAAAAGTCGAAAAATCCTTTCACATAAAACAAGAATTTTTGAAATCGGTTCATAAATGACGGAGATACGAGGTAACAAACACAAAAAAAAAACCAATAGAGTTGAGAACCTCCTCCCTTTTTGGAAGTCGGTTAAAAAGAAAATTCGCTAGAATGCTCAAGTCTATCAACGGCTTTTAAAAATCAAAACAATCTAGGTACCTATTCCTCGTCTAAAAATCAGTAGGACTTCGCCAAGCCTATTTTATTAGTGTGCCAATCAACGTATTAAACTTTATTCAAGAAAATTTCAATCCATAGATCAACTTAAGTATCGACTTTCACTTTAGTGACCATTTGCATCAAAAAATCTATAAAAATATGGGTTTCAATATTGGATAATATTGTCTCTAATGCCGTATTCAAATATAATCTCTACCCATTGAGCGGCAGCGAGTCGAGATTCCATTTCCAATAATCATGCAGGGCTGAGTTCAATTGGCTGAAAAAACAATAGTCAGACCATTCTGACTTGAACTCGATCCAAATTGATGAATGAATAAACGGTGAACCAATGCCACGCTTAGTTTGTATGGAAAGTTCTGACAATGCCGCATAGTAGTGGCTGCCGAGGCGTCTAGGTGCCAACCTAGTGTAGCCTCAAAATCTAGAATAACTGTCATGTGAACAGATAAATGGTAGATAAACTCGGTAGGTACATTAATCTATCAACTATACATTAGCGCATACATACTTCATGAAGGTGCTAATTTTGTATTTAAAAACAAATCGACCTCGATCTTCAAAATATTTGGCTGGCTATGTTGCCAGTTATACAAAAAAAAGATGTCCAACTTTATCTACATTCAATTTAACAAGAGCTGTACTGGCAATCTCATGTCCATGTTACTAAATATATCAAATATATTTTACTTTTGAGGTGAAATTAGTGAAATTAGATTTCGATATGACTGAATGTTTGCAAGGGAAAATATGTGGTTTGAAAAAAAAATAGAATCTGACAGTTGTTGTGGATGAAAATATTGATAACATCGTTTTATTTTACAATTTAGTACAACCACTTTTTAGATGACTTCGAAAGTTGCCATGATTAATAATTCAATGTTGCTCAAATATTTTATCTGTTCTTTCCAGGGTAACGGCCAGGCGGCACAAGGAAAATACGTGGCGGGATCAGTAACAGGTGTGGGCGCCGAAGCCGGTCTCTTTGTAGCAAACCACGCGTACTAAACGCACAACACTACATTCAATACACTATCGCTAGAAAAAGTAGTACACATCGATCGTCGCTACGAGAATATCCGCTGGGCGTCACAAAGTAGAATAAATTATAACACGCTAGCAAATCGGTTATCGTGACGAGAATATCAGGCGTTTAATTTCACGTCTGTTATTCAACCGAGAATGTCGCCCTTAGTTACAATTATTGTTCGGTCTTCGCGCCGAAAATGGAGTTCCATAAAACAAGTTTTAAAAGTGGCGCGAAAGGTTTAGAGGTTATAAGCAAAATGTTAATTTTTAAGACAACACTATATTATTCTCAAATTGCTTCTTGTATGTTCATGCATACGTATTTGTAATGAAAATTAGACCTAGATTTGAAGTTATTTATTGAAAAAACATTTAGAAAATTGTATTTAATAGTCGCATTAACTGTAGTGGTTGACAAATAAATGTTGTTATTGTGCTATTAAGACAGAAATTATTAGATTTTTGATATTAATTTATTTACAAAAAAAGAAACATGGTATATATAAAATGTTATTTTAAAAATCAGATTACGTCATGTAAGTTAATTTTATATCTATTATTTTTTTTAATATCATTTTTAGTTAACTATTTTGATATTTTTAAGAGTATAAAATTATATTAATCTTTGATCAGGTAGTTTTGTTTCATTTCATTAGCTGTACCTACCTAAGTAGACCTAGCAAGCCCCGTATAGAAGTTGACATCACAAACGACGGACGAATGAGTTCTCCCAAACGTAAAACCACGATGGAGGTTTTCAAACTCCGTTCCAGATGGGACGCACACAATACGGCAATGCAATGGAGACCGAAAAAAATGGATTCCATAAAGATTGTATAATTTATTTAAATGTCGCAGCCAACTAGCTTAGTCAGCCGTTTGATCGGTAAGCCTTTTTTATGGATGGGAAATCATCAAATTACTTCTTCGGCACTGGGTGGAGCGGAAAAGTGTTACTCTTTTTGATTAAAACCCATCCGTGTTCCTCCTCATGCTCTTTGCGTTCCAGGGCCGCGGTGACTCTTTCGAACAAATTCAGCAACCCTGGCAGAGCCTTTCGATTTTTCAGCGACATAAGTGACATCTTTGGTTCAATATCGTTTAAATGACCATTTTCTTTACCCATGCATGTCACATATCTAAGTCGCCGGTTAAACGGCGCAGTTCAATGAAAAGGCTAGGCTTTTAATGAAACTGCTGATTAAGCTAGTTGGCTACGACATGTATATTTACTTACCTAGAGTTGTTGTATTGTCACGTTGAGACTATCTGCTCAGCCTGTTATTGAGTGGATCGTGATGTATCTAATCACTGTTCAAGAGTCGTTGCCCTAGCTTATCTTCGGTCGAATTTATCCAGTTTGATGATGATGAAATCATTTCTGTCTATCAGACAGTATTAAACCTAGTAGGTTAGTAAACTACATAACTAGTTTACTTTTTGATTTATCATGCCATAAACCAGCCTCACGGGTGGATCGATTTTATTGCGCGCAAGTGTAGTTTCACAATGATGCAGCAAACTTGCCGTTTTTAAGATTTGGCCTCGCTCACTTTTGTGGCGTGCAATAATAAGATCGTCCCTTAACAGAACACAGTTTTAAATGAATCTTAGTTACAAATTGGATGCCAAAGGCATATGCATAAGGTCTTATGGGTAACAGTGAATCTTAGCATGTGTAGCACTGCTAATATTCACTGCTACTGACGCAGTTGCCGCATTGCATGACACAGCTAGCCTGCCCCAGACTGAGCGTCCGCAACGCCATCTGCCTGTTTTACGCTACACAAACTACGAAAGCTCAAGTCTAGGCTTTTTGGATCTGTCTCGCCATGTGAGCTTTATTAGTCTATGCGTCGAGCTTTCAAAAGCTTTGGTTTGATTGTTCACGAACGTTCTTGTTTCATGATTTGAGTAAGCCTTTTTATAATGCCGCATGCCGTTATTAAATAATTATAATAATAATTGGCGATGCAAAGATTCTAACTAGCGCCTCCCTCTAGTGTCTAAATTTTGAAGTTGTCTAAAGAACGACACTGACAGTTTTCCTACAGCGTTGCCAACGTGTGGGGCATTCCCCAAACTGCAGGGAAACTCAAGTTTATTGAGGATTGGCATTATGCGGGGATTTTGAATATCGATTGTTTAAAATTAACTTAACATTACATTAGAATTAGTGTGAAATCTGCTGTAAATGTGCGCGACATGGAAAAAAAATTACCTGTTGTCGTTTTGGAAAAAAAACGGAAAAAACGATTCCTGCTGGAGTACTTAGGACCTAACGTTTTTCCAGCAGGAAAATTCTAAATGAATGATCGGAGAAATAAATATTGTGTGTGTGTGTACTTTGACGGCAAAATACAAGAAACCGATTCATCAACCCAAGATGTGTAGCTATTTTATACCAAAAATTTGTGTGTTTAGTCAAAATTATATTAGCGAAAATATTCAGCTTGGAATGTTTCGCATTTTAAGTACCTACATATAAAGAAAAACAAAACATATTAACAACGGCTGACTATCCGACCAAATTCGAATGACTACAAAAAAGCGACGGATTCGTAAATATCGATGACCTTTAATGGACTTACCTGTCCGGCCCCGGCGACACACCGGTGTGTCGCGAATTAATCGCGAATCTAATGTTTATTTACCTATTACATAAGATTTACTTTATATTAGGGAATTTTCACATGTTGGGCCTGAGCGGTTAAACCATAAGCTGTTGTCCGTAGGTACAGTCGTCGCGTTTAAACTTTTGTTGGCAATTATATGACCTACTTAATTTTGGAGGCTACCTAATTTTGGGGGTAATTGGTAATTAAAAATATATTAGGTTGGTACTTATAGGGTGAATTTTTAAAGTGTACGTGGATGGCCAAAACACTGAAAGGAGTCTCGAGCCCGATTTTTATAAAAACTAAAACTGCATCATTGGAATTTTAAAAAATCGGTATTCCTAGTAATACACCATCCGAAAGTGTCGACTCGCTACTAAAGATGATGATGATGATGATCAGTTGTAATTGAGACTAATGAGTTACTAAAAAGAATGAGTAGGTACATACTTATTCCTCCATTATTATGTACTATGCTACAGTTCTCGTCAAATAACTTTGCCCCTCTGAAGTTAGCCATTTGCAAAAATCGCGCAGGTGCAGTCACGTAGAGACGGGAGCAAGCGGTACGCAAGCATGCATCGAACGTAAACGAGCGACTGAGACATAAAAATAATCCCCACCCCCATGTCTCTTGCGCATGCGCAGTTGCAGTTTGTTCGTAATTTTGACTACTACGCAGCCACTCGTACCCAACTTCAGAGGGGCAAAGTTATTTGACGAGAACTGTACATGAAGTGACGAACCATTTTTATGTTGCCATCTTACAACTACACGAATAAAAATTAAAAATTAAAAAAGTACCTTCTCCTTTTTGAAGTCAGGTCAAAATCACAATCAACCTAATTTCAAAAACCATAGTTTGTGTCTAAACCGTCTCGACACTAAGGTGGAAAATTTTCCCAGTGCCTGAACATAATCAGTATGCAGACTGTTCGATAAATTGCTTGATGAACCGTTTAATTGAACTACACTCGAGTCTGGCCAGTCACTAGCTAGACAGGTAAGGATGAGTACTGACTGGCGGATTTCGCTAGACTTTAAAATGGAAGGCGTTATTTTTTTTTCAGTTGTTACGACAACACCTTTTTTACTTCTGCTTTATTGTCTTTATGAAAAAATAAGTTGAAGAGAAAAATCGAACTTATAGTAAGTAGAGATACATTTTACGAACCAAAATAAATAAGGCTTTAATCATCATATCAGCTGAAAGACGTCCAGTACTGGACATAGGCCTCGTCCAAAAGGGGGGCTTATAATAATAATAATAATAATTTATTTGGAACACAACTATAAATTACAGTCTTCATAGCCAGGACAAGGACAATTAATTTAACAAAAGTACAAAGCCTGCTGTCTCCCAAACTAGGCAAAAACCTGTATCTTGGGAGGCAGTGTATTAACATTATTCGTTCTTTGGTTCATAACCCGTGTAAGACGTCGTAAACTTAAATGAAAAGAAAAAGCTTTGCCATAATCACCACGGTAGGCAGGCGGATTGGGCTATGGAGGGTCAAAATTGCGTCCTAATCCAAATTTGTCTACATGCCCTCGCGCTCGCCTCTGAGAGTCTAGTAGGTCTAGTTCTTATCAAACCTTAATGTCGGCTACTACGTATTCACAGGCCTTGTTTTCAAATGACACCTTTGTTGTTTGGATAGGAAATCATCAAATTACCTAGGTACTCCTCCCACTCTGGGTGGATGGGAAGAGAGTGTCAGACTCTTACTGACTAAAACTCACCTGTGTTCCTCCAAATACCCTCATGATCTCCAGGGCTGCGAGAACTTTTTCGAACAATTCCGAAACCCCGGTCAATTGAGACCTCAGTAGATTTGTCTTTCTTGAAAATGCTTTGTCACAATTCTTATTGATAATTCGTCACGTCCCGCCTACATAGATAGAAGTGGGACTGTTGTTCTTTCAGCTTCTGCACCTTCGTAAACTTATCGATATTCTTCTTTCAAGAATCCCAAAATTGTTGGTATTTTTGTGCCAAATGTGGCCGTTGGTTCCATTTCCTGACAATAATTTGTTAATTTCTGTTTCCAGAAGGATTCGATTCCAGCATTCGTATGCGGTAAACAGGCTGTCCCAAGTTCCACACTGAATTGTTAAATGTGCTATTGCCAAATACATATTATTTACTTAAGGAATAAATGGTTTTATCCCTATTTTCGTCTATTTTTATCTCCGTAGCGTCCCCATAGTTTTTTATCTCCATAGCGTCCCCATAGTTTTCTTCTTGATCAGTGTGAAGTATTCCTTATAGTGATAGGTGTCTGGCGTATTTCAGCGCTACGTTCCTATGTCGTTCACACCTTGTGCTGAAAAATCGTTTACCTCTTCAGGTTTCGGTTGAATTTTCCCTTCCTTTCAAGGGGATGAATATAATATTTCAGACTGGATCATTTTAGTTTGGGATTGACCATTTGAAAATAACTTGAAATTTTAAACTCCGAATGACGCGAGCTTTGCCACCAGGATTATATAAGTGAACATTTATAAATGGCTACTGGTCTCCTGATTCTAAAAAAAATCATCTGCTTATATTTTCTCTTTTAAAATATCTTTGTCTTGAAGCGATCACCACACTGCTGAAGAAAACCATACCCTACCAACTTAACATTTTCAAATCAAAATCTATAAAACGATATGTTCTAATTGAACGTCGAAGCAGTAGGTAGGTAGGAAAAATTTCTACCCTTCAGCATAGGTACCTAAATCTCATAGAGTCATGATGCTTATGGGTAGAAAAATAAAATCGTGTTTGGAATGTACTAACTCTTTCAGTTGTGTCAGTCTCTACATTCCAAACAATTTGGAATCTGATCCTAAAGAGTTACCGCGGCCCTGGAACGGAAAGGGCACTATGAGGGGCACGGATGAGTTTTAGTCAGTAATGCTGCGGTTCCACTGAGGCGGAGCGGAGCAGAGCGGAGACGAGCTGTGCCGTAATTCACCAATCCACCAATGTGATTGGTGAATCGCGGCACAGCTCGTCTCCGCTCCGCCTCAGTGAAACCGCAGCCTAAGAGTCTGACACTCCCTCCCGCTCCACCCAGAGCGGAAGGAATCATTTGACGATTTCCCATCCATAAAAAAGCCCATGTTCCTGTAAAACTATCTAAAGTTTAACATTTAGTTCAATGAACCTTCCGTGGATTAATGGACCATAAGGTCGCATTAACATTAACGCCCCCTAGGTAGGTACCTAATACCTACTAAGGTACCCATTTTACATAGAAAAAACACAATTCACAAAGATACTTATTCAGTAAAATTAATTCATTTCAAAATTCTTTACCAAATTCCAAAAGGTACAAGTGCGTTCCGGTCAATTTCGCCTTCAAAAAGTCTGCTCGATAATTCTCAACTGAACAATTAAAGCCATTGACTTCAGCTGTTTGCCCCCGTTTCACCCACCTTCGGGGTTGAAAGCGGTCGTGTCAATGGCCCAGAATTTGCATACGTTCCGAATTTGCGTGATTTTAGCAAAATTCGAGAAAAAAATTCTGGGAAAGGTTTCGATAGGCGGTTTGAAGTAAGGTTAAGGAACCGAAGAGGTTTATGCTCTTTTCGTGCTATTTATTGGGTTTATGATTCGGGTACAGGCTGCCGAAGCAAAAAAAAAAAGCAATATGTACCTACTACATAGAATTTTTGCATTTCTTTTTGGTACAGTCATTTTAGCGGCGACGACGCTCGAATCTATTATATTGTTGTGCATATTAATTTCAAAGGGGATTATTTGAGATTATGTCTGATGCTTTAAATAGTATTTGCTTGCAGTAAGTCTGTCTGTGCCAAAATTCATCCATCGTTACGGCGATTTGGGCGTGAACGTGTAAAAACAAACAAACTCACTCTCGTAGTTACGCATTCATAATAATTAGGATAACGACGTGTACCTAATGACTATAAAGGCCTATTCAAACCTAAGCGGTATTCGCTACCGTCTGCGGTAGAGAAAACCGAGTGGGTATGCGGTAATATAACTGTTCACACCAAAGCGGATTTCGCTATCCTTGTGGGTAGAATACCGAGTTCAAGTTTCGCCCAGTAAGCGAAACAATACCTATGCGGTACTATGGCACCAGCTTTTCCGCTCTAGCCGCGGAACTTGATACTAAATACCTGAGCGAAACCCGCGCGGTATGTACCTATACCAAAAGCGGTAGCGAATACCACTTGATTTGAATAGGCCTTAAATGATGACTCTGTATAAAATTGAAATTTTTCATAGAAGTATATGCGTTGTCCAAAGTGTTAACTTACTACCTATTAGGTTTTCGCTCGAAATTTCATAGCAGCAGCCAGGAGCTTGGATTCGTGCCGGATTCATGGCAATAGCCTACATGGTTTAGGTATACAATGTGTAACATAATAAACGCAATACCTCGTATGAGGTCATTGTACTCATCATTATGAACAACTTTTACTATGGGGCCAACCGCGAAATCGCGAAAAAAAAATCAGCTGTTCAGTACATTTTGTCGCACATAGATGTATGGACAGTCGATTTTTTTTAGCGATTTCAGTGTTGGTCCCACAGAGAAAGTAGTTCATAATGATGAGAACAATGATTCTTTAAGAGGTAATGCGTTTATTCTGTTACACGTTGTATTATATGGGTTTTGTCTCAGGGTATGTTTATTTAAAACTAACTGGCGTAATGTGCCAAAGCACAAAGCCGATAATTAACCGTTTTCTCTAACATTAGGTACGTACCTTAATTCCATTTTATACCACCCTTATCCTCTCCCCCCCTATCAAGTCTTAAATCACTCTTTTTGCTCGACCTCCTGTCCGTCATGTGGTCTTGGTACGTAGGCGACTGACCGTTACGACCGTTTTGATCGGGATTTGTCCGTACAATGGGATTAAGCCAGATTTATAGGGTACATGTACCTGTTGGTGGCTGTGAAAAAGACGTGATTTATTCGTTCACGTGGACTAGATTTTGAGAAAAATGTCGTTGAACGCGACTGAGATGTGTTCGTAAATGGTTTAATGTCTCTGGTTTTAGGGACGGTTGTTCATAAGTTAAGAAGAACTCTTATTGAATGGGATGACTGCCTCTTTCATGTTGTTGATTTCAGGAATAATCGACAATTGGTATTTTTCTGGTCGTGATGGCAGAATTCGCTAGTGTGTTCATTCTTTGAACTCAAGCTTCGATCCTTTTCAGTGCAGTTTAAAAAGCATAGCAATTATTGATTGTAAAGGAAACAGTGACATTACTCGCAATTATTTTCAAGCGAATTTGAACCCTGTGCACTGTCAATGTTAACTGTCACCTTGACTGGTCACGCGCTTAAAATGGCTTGCAAATGAATATGGTGCCCGTGTTTCATAACACAAGAGTTCAAAACGTAGTTTTGCTCGGTAACTTTTCCATCAATCTAGAATATTATGCGACGTAGATTACGACGTACATGTTAAAAACAATAATGTGTTAATGTGTGTTCCAGTGCCCTTAATTGCCACTTCTACCCCGTCCTCAATTATAGGGATTTGTTGAGCGGTACTAGGGGCTTATGAATCTGATACTGTTTTCACTTAAACACGTAACGAAAAGCTCGGATTAATGTCGAGCTGCTGATAATCCTGCTATGTTTTGTTTACGTTTTGTGTTTCAGAGATTTGACCCGTTTTGGTCCGTTTTGATGGGGTTACCAGTTTGGAAGGTACAGAAAGAGAGAGAGTGGGAGAGAGGGGGAGAGGGAACAGAGTATAAAGTTCCGCAAACATACATTGAAAGGGGAAAATCCTCCGCCCACACTGTGATTGTGTCCGGTGGGCAACTGCCCGATAGTTGATATTCGGATTGTATAATTATGTTCAAATCACACGGAAAACTGATACCACGATGAAAGGTTTCGTTAGTAGTTCACTGTTGGCAGGATAGATGGCGTTGCGGTTCTTTTTGTTGCCGTTTTGATGTAGTCTGTAGCAGCATCAATGCGCCACCATAGACTGATTTCGACTCAAGGTTTTACATGCCAACAAGCATGTTGCGCTACTTATGTTACCTCTGCCTGGGTCGACCTCGGCGGCGCCGCCCATTCTCAGGCGTACTTTGTGGAAGCTATTGCCCAGCGGTTGCTGTGCATGCGGCTGATGTGACCCGCCCAATCCCATTTTAGCTTGGCAGCCTTTTCTCCTACGTCCTTGATGCCCGTCTTTGAGCGCAGCGTTGCGTTTATTCTGTCAGGGTGGCTAATTTTTTTACTGGTGCTTTTCACTACTTTGATGATTTTAATGATTACAGTTCTGTAAATACGTACTTGCTACGGCCGCGAATCATATTTTGACCAACATACAACCTGATACAGACCTGCAAATTGCAAAAAGCGCAAATTTCACCTTAACCAGATTTGTTTATGTGCAATACAATTTATATGAAATAAGTACTAAGAACACATACACACCTACAAGTAATCATCAACATTAAATAGTTTCCATATTTACCGTAAATTTTCTTGTTTCAGGTTGAAGTGACAAGAAATACTGAATTTGAGTCTGAAATAATTCCGAAGATTTTATTTGCTATGTTTTTGTTGTGCATAAATATTAGATCATTATTTTTATTTTTATTATCGTTGTAAGAAAAATATATACTCGACATTATGACTTACCTACTTGGCGTTTTATTTTTAAACAAATAAGATATTTATTTACTTATTGATATTGATATTCACATCGGAGAACAGCAAGCACCTAATATCAGTTTGATTGGGTTAATAAATCAATTAAGGAGGACTAAATAAATTGCTTTGTTAAGTACCGACGTTTTAGAAATCAAATCTTAAGTATTGATCATACGTTGTTTCTTATTTTAGATACACATAAACGCAGTCTTTTTACCCGTCTCCTTCAGAAGGAGGGTAATGTTTTACGAGCGTATGTATATTTAAGTATGTTTGTACGTATGTCCATTTCTTTGGCACGCCCTACAGCCCAAACGGCTGGACGGATTTTGACATATCGAGGTTTCGTTGCATTCGTCAGAATTGTGGTAGTGACATAGGCTATATTAATTAGCAAAATGGCGCCCGCAAATGAAAAAGAAATTTAACCCAAATACAAAAAAATACTTACTTTTTCAAAAAACCCGACCGCTAAAAACAACTAAAAAGTTCCAAACAAGGCGTGTTTTTATACAGTATTTTTTTTTAGTATTAGCATTTAATCTTCAATGGACTGAAATGATATGGAATTTTTGAAATCAAAGCCTGTTTTTTATTTTTATTTTTTACGGATGAGAAATCATCAAATTAGTGTCAGACTTACTGAAAACCTAAATAATCAACAATCATCTAAACCATATTTCTCAACTCGTTTGATCAACGCACAGACCAGGAGATAATAAAACAGGGATACCTACTTAATAAACTCGAGAAAAACAAAGAACATCTTGCAGCAGTTATCCGTGGCTTATATATTTTATTACCAACTAAGGTTAAACCAGTCAGAGCCCCCAAAGCACTCTTTATTATAGAACTTTGCACTTGTTAACTTGAAGTAGGCGTATGGATACCAACAACGATTTTTGATTTATAAAACAATTGCACGTATGAAATGAAAACGTCCAACTTTGTCAGTCATCATCGGACCACAAGACGTACGGCGATGCGCCACCGGTACATGGTGGACATCCCACCCACATGCACATTGCACAAAGCGTTTTGGGAACACATTCATTGTGCGTACAGCTACGGAGTGGAATTCCCTGCCAGAGTCTGTTTCCTGATACAACCCGGAAGTATTTAAGTCAAGAGTGAATAGGTAGAGGAAAGTCACCAAATATGGAATAGTATCTTAATATGGAATACCTTCATTTCTCTAAGACTATAAGTTTGAAACGCAACACTCGACCATCTTCTGTTTCAATTTGTCTACTAATTATCGCACCAACACCATCGAGTCAGTTGCGCGAATGCTTCACGTGTGGCAGGCGTGTTTGGTTTTGTTGTCGTGTAGAAAATTTTAAAGGTAACTAATAAACGAGTATTACCAGCTAATATGTTTGTTTACATAAGTGTTATACTATTTAGTATATCGGTATTATGTTTATTTCACCATTTTGTGATCTTTTGTCATTAAAATATTGTGACTTTAAAAAATATTTAGAAGAGTTTGAACTAGTATAAAAATCCAAATATGGACAGTCGGTGTCTAATTATTATTCTGCTGATGCAGAATGTATGTTCTGTTCAAGACTTTTTTCCATGGATAAAAGTGGAGAAAACTGGATTAAATTCTTGATGTGTGGGCTCTGGGCACATTATGATTGTGCTGGTCCAGAGTTTGATACTTGGGTCTGTGACTTTTGCAAGTAATTATGTAACTTCTATCATTTATCACAATATATTATCTTTGAGATCAATTATATTCATTTAATTGATCTCAAAGATATTAATGTCCATTTTTGTTATTGTTATGTTGATTTATGCTTATATTCTATATATGGATACCTATTCCATATTTGGTTACTCATTTGTGATTTTGTTTTTTGTGTTAGATTTTAATTTGATAACTAATATATTTGATTAAAGGCTGTTAATTACTACATATAAATGTATGACTGATTAGAAAAAACATTAAACTTATTTAATTTATATGAAGTTTTTTTTTTATATCCCAAAAACAAAATGGTATTCCATATTTGGTGACTTTCCTCTAATAATAATCTTTCAGATCACAGAACCTGCTTTTTTAGCTAAATAAAATGTATTTACGCAAACTCTGCAAGTTCGGATGAATGAAACTTTAGCCATCCATGAAATATGACCGGTCTGATTAAAAGCTCTGTGGAAACACAAAATATCATCTCCGAATTATTAGATACCTTACCTTACCTGGGTAGGTACTACATAGATACATACCTACCTACCTAGGCGCAGCTAAGATTACAACTTTGGTTCAAACGTCTTTTATTTCAGTACTCATGGAATAAAAGATATTTTATATCGACAAAAACTCCCAGTTGGGAGTCAATTGGAAGTACCTTATCGAGAACTCCTGGGTACTTCCAAATACGGCATTAAATAAATTGCAATTCTGAAAATCCATCGTCTTTGAAACAACGCGCCTGCAAGTTTTATTATAGCAACTCCATGGTCGTGCGTTACAAAATAATTAATATTGTAGGCACCCAAACGTTTATTACATCTTGATTGAGTAACTGTGACCTCATAAATGTTTAGGAAGTGTGACATACATTAACACTATTTGTGTCCATCCCCCTAATTGGCTTTTGCCCTATTACAATGGCCTGAATTAGTGTAATCTGTTTTGTTGACTGACATTCCGTGATTGCGTAGCTGGCACAATATTTTGTTGAATTTATATGTTCAATCCATATTTTTAAACGAACATTTTTATTAGAATTTACGATAATTTTCGTACCTACAGACAGAAGAGACTGTGTTTAAATAAGTAGGTAGAATACAGTATAATTAACGTTAGATTAACTTGTTATCTTGTTATGATACAAAATAAACATTTCGCTATTAGGTATGTACCGGGATCATTCTACTTCTTTTTCACTTTGACGCCCAGTTGGGAAGAAACGTGGAAAATATTCGAGATTTATTTTAGGCACTAAAAAGTAGAATGAGCCACCTGCAATCTACAATAGGTAATGTAGATTTAATCTAAATAATATAAATCAGAATTATTAATCTCAATATTTTATGCACAGTAACCTAAACTTACTAAGTATAATACCAATAAACAACTACACTAATAAATATATTCGCAAAATTGAATACAAACTCGTATTAAAACAAACAAATCATTGGTCATCAAAAAATTCGTCCACATCGCTGTCAATGGCAAATTAAGTACCCAGAACACTGGCATTGCCGCATTGAATGCCAATGCTGAATCTTTGGTTGAAGAAAAGCCCAGTCACGTAAGTCACGTCAACAGTCGACAAGTTGTTTGTTGATGTCTCGAAGGACTCGATGAGCACGCGGACCCCGTGGGCCTAATATTTCAACTTTATATAACTCCCAATCAGGTTTTTTTTTATATTTACGCTGTTTGAGATATTCTACCCAAGCGCAGCCCGCCGTGCTATGAAGATGGAATGGCGCAAGGGTGTCGACACATGTTACATCTTGCATCCCACACCAAGGGCCTACCCACCTTCCAAGGCATTATAGTCATCCCATCTGGCCTCTACTCCTAGTCACCCACACCCAGCATGCGGGCTCCGCAGTATTGTTGGACGTATAATGTGGTTATTCCGTACCAACCTGCAGAGCGGCTCGTCGAATTGTTTTTGGGAAAATGTTTCCAGTCGTTCACTGAAGTGCCGTGCATCACAGATAGCCAATAATGGAGTTAAAATGCTGTGCACCGAAGACAGGAAATAATCTTAAATCACCTTTTCAAAAACGCTAAGTACTTATATTAAATTTACAAACAATATAAATTGTAATTTCCTATAATACTATGGTAGGCTCCAGATAAATGTGCAATAACGGTCACTGACCCACTTACATGAATTGAGTTTCTTAATATCAAAACAGAATGAAGACTTAAAGCTGTCCTGAGTCGACTTCTATCGTGATCCTTCACGTTATCTAGTATGAAGTATGAAAAACGGTTCATAATTTATTGTTCGGGTATCTACAAAGGAATATTAGGGAAAGGTCAATGTACTTTATTGCCTACTATATAATCATGATTTATCTATTTGTTGAGGATTCCACATTATGAAGCTATACTATTGTCTACAATAAATTATACAAAACAGGAATCACACAGAAAAGCTCAGTTACCTTAATAGTAGATAACGAAATAAGAATAAGGAGCTAGACTTTTTTTTATCTTGTCCTAAGAATTTTAGAATTTTAATAAACATGGCGGTTCGAGTCAGCTTTCGTTTTGAAATACTACGTCGGACCACATAATTTCATCAATCTTATTTATTCTTCAAATAAAAGTTGCCTACCTATTGTAAAATAATAATGGATGTTATTTGCTAAGAAAGTGTTTTTTACAACGGCTTCGAAACATAGTCTAAAATCCATCTTTCGAAGACAATTCTTTTAATATGGCAATCAATATTAAATTATACAAACTCTGTATAAAAGAAAGTATCTACCTAATCGTTTTTAAATCTAATCCTTTACGAAAACTTGAAAAGTTTCATGTACCTACAAAACTTAGTTGACAATCATTTTATTTTCCATTTATACGTATAATAAATTCTGCGCCTTCTGTTATAAAGTCGATGACCGATTGCAAGAGTTCGATACCCACCCAATCTTTGAAAATCATTTTGGAAGAAATATTGAAAGGATTTTTTTAATGAAAGTGTGAGGAAAATTTCAACGACCCTCTTCAAAGAGTTATAAATATAAAACGCAAAAAGGTGCCTGTCTAGTTATAAATACGTTTTTATAACAACTTGTTTTGTTTTGCGTTAGGTAGTTTTTTTTGCAAATTTTTCACATACCATGTACGAAGCATTCATGAAAGGGAAGGTAGAACCGTTCACACGGATACACACGCCGCGCCGTTGTAGCACCCCATCGTGTGTGCGACCCATAGATACTCGTACTTAGATAGCCATACGATATCGGTATATATTGATCGGTTCGATACACCTCTCCTCGTTCATGTCGCCCTGGTACATTTCCGAACGGTCCTCCGTTATTGGCGATTGCCGATACTTCCAATACAGTTCGATCTCGAACCACGCGCGCAGCGGCGCGCGTGGTCGATTAGTGGATTAAGTATAAAATTAAATGTTTGAATAATGTTTAGAGGATTATTTATTTCAAAGTAAACAATATTTTAATATTAATCATGAAACAACAGAAGATTGGAGTGTGATTATGATTAAGTAGTATTCGATTTCATTAATTTTATTATTTTTTCATATCGAAGAAAAGTTTTAATTGGACATATTTCTTTTTCCTATATCTAATTAATCTTAATATTTTCAGAGCTTTTTTTGTTTCATTATTGTAAAATCTGTAAATAAAAGCCACCGTGCAAAGTAATGAGCACCTAATCGGCTGAACCGAAGTTGAAAATCGTTCAATGGTTCGCATCGGTTACCAACACATGTGCAATGTCTACGAACCTATTAACACAAATGAACCGTGAGAACGATCCCAGGATCGACGTGGGAAAAACATATTCTTCCACATCATGTTTGCCTAGTAGCCCCGAAGAAGTTTCTTCCCGAATTTCTCACGCTCTATCCCCCCCCCCATTTTTAACAAAACCAAAATAAGTAAACATTTACAATGTAAACTTTGCTGCCTAAAACATAAAGCTCTAATTTCATTCTGTTATACAAGACTTCGGTCTTTATTGTCCGCCACAGGAAATCATCTGATCTTTTCTTATAAATGTTACCTGCATCCTGTCTCTTGCAAACCAAACTTTCACCTTTACCTCCCTTATAATAAAACTTATTTTTGAGTAATGATAAAACATCTGTAAAGGGAGATAGAAATAGACGTCCCGTTTCCGTCCCTGTCTATAAATTGGTTCATTGACCGGCGTGACTAGCGCATCCGTAGTCGGGAAGGATAGGTCGCGGCAATGGAATGCGGAGCGGCTACCTGCTTGTTGGGCCTGGTTGCCTGGTACTTTTGGAGTTTTGGAGCTCTGATGCGCAGTCAGAACACAATGACAATAATATTGTTCTGTCATTCACGCAAATTAGGTGATTCATTATTCCGTCCTTTTCCGTTTTATGGCCGTGTAGTTATATTCCATAAGCCTTGCTCATGATTTTCCAGTAATATAAAGTGCCTGTATTAGACATTTATGAGGATTTTTAACGCTGGGAAAGTACCAACGATATGCAATTAATTAAAAAGATGATTCCACTTAAGGAATCATTGTTTGCTGTTAATTTTGGCAATATCATACTTAAAAGGGGAGAACAAAGAACATAATTAGAGCACTTACTTATTAATTAACTCAGAAGCCTTGTTATTTGGGATGGTAGGCTTTCAAATACGAGTAGTTCGACATGGTTAAAATCAAAAATAAATTAACAGAGCAAATAAACAAATCTATCATTGTCAAAGTTAAAGTAGTTTTACTCTTGACTGCCTTCATTCCTAGTTTCAGGTCAATGCCTGATGATGATCTTTTAACGAAAATGTTAATTTCCTGGGTTTTGTATTTTTTTTAAAATTTGCCTCACTAGTATATTCTCCTGCTGTATCGTAGAAGCGTTTACAATACACTTAATCTTCTACAGATAGTTGTTCCGGGTCTGGCTGTTTGTGTATGTGAGTTTGTATGTTTGTAAACGCACCCACGATACAGGAGTAATTCCTAATGTGGGGCAACGTTTTTTTTTTAAAAAGAAGAAAGAATCTATTTATATAAAAATGAATCCCTATTTCCCCTGGTCACGGCATCACGTGTGAACGGCTGGACCAATTTCACCAATTATTTTTTTGTTGTGTTTGGTATTGTAAGGAAAAGGTTCTTACGAAAGAAGAAATAAAAAAATGGTGGGTAGGGTAGGTAGTCAGTTGGCGGGATCGAAGCCGCGGGGGACAGCTAGTTTTAGATAACATTTATGAATAGTTATTTACTCTGCATCCCTATTACATGGGACTCATCTCGCATTATTTATCAATATCACAACTAACTAGTGTATTGTGCACGTCGTCTGCCTTACCCAATGAAAAAATTAAAAAAAGCGCAGGCGTGAAATAATACCTAACTTCGTGGACCTCATCTTGTTCGCCTACGAAGTCGTAGACAAGTCTTCGTAGGCATCGGCTACGTCAGCTGAGATTAGCTACAATTTCATAGACTCTTTCTCTTAATTTTTTTGGATCCAAAACATTGAAAAGAATTTCATTTCGATTCGGTATTATCATTATCCCATCGCTTTTCAATTCAAACTTCAGATCTGCTTTGAGCTGTTTACAATTTTATTTTATATTATTGTCACCGTTTTTTTTAAACAGTTTTGCCTAAAGATTAATAATTTTTAGTTTTAGGCATGTCCTATGAGAAAATCAATCGCAAGGAGCATTCGACGTTCGCAATCGCATGTCAGTAGCGAACCGTCAAAAAAGCCTTATTTTTCATAGGTCTGATCTCTCAAGGCATGGTCGCATGGTCGTCATAGTCGGCATAAATCCTAGCTAGAGTTTAGCTAGACAAATTGCGGCGTGTTGCTACTTACACCCTAAATATAGAAGGTCATTGACCGTTTTACCTCAAGCAATACAGCAGAGTAATGACGTAATGGGAACTTTGACACGGCGAGACACACGTCTTGGTAGCCTGTTGATAAGCATAAAATGCTGTCAGGCAGGTGGAATGTAAATATTGTTCTATTTCGCAAATGTACTAGAATTTATCTGTTTGTATATTCCTGAAATATAGTCTTAGGCTTATCTTAGTGGAAGTTATTTCTATCGGATAAAGAAAAATGTGCGCCTTGAACGGAATTTGATTCATCAAAAGTATACAAAACTGATTAAAGTGGGCCTTTTCCAAACAGATGTTTACGTTAAAAAATAAAAAATAATAATTAAAAAAATGGTTTGAGATTAGTTTCAGATTTCTATGCCCGAATTTAAATGTGGTAAAAGATCGCACTTTTGTTGTTTTCAGAAGATTTTTAATGTAGTGAAAAAGCACAGATTTTGGTGTGGCAAAATGCCAGGTAAACCCAGGACGACAAAGCGCACACAGGTAGAAAAATCACAGCACACCTGTGGGACATACCAGGCTCACAGATTCCACAAGAGCTACCGTGTGAACCGTCTGTCCCATTTCGCCGTGCACTCTCATGGAAACTTCGCACTATACCCTTATTGGCTTATGTACTTTAAACCCGGTCCAAGTGAATAAGTATATCAGTTTATCGAATTTCTGAAATAAAATTAATTTAAATATTAAACTTTATTGGGCTGTGAGGAGATCCTACTTCAGTTTTTTTATTTTATTTAATAATGTAGCTATTACCTAGTACCCTAGTCTAGTAAGTAATCTCATTTATGAGGAAAGGTAATGAAGTGTTCCAAGTGCCAAAGCATTGCGACAAAGATACGACAACGCGTTTTTATGTCGTTCTTTCAAAATTGTTATATCAATTTCGATGAAAAAGCGCTGTCGCATGTCGCATCGCATCTGCGTCTGTGGGAGACTTAATTTTTGGATAAAGTACGAATGAATATTTCTCGAGATTTCTCAACCAGTAAACAAGAATATTGACGTGACAATATAATAAGTTAATAGGTTAGGTTCTTTCAACTAGTACGGTTTCTCGTTAGTGATTTGTGAAGCTGAGGTGTGATTGCAAGCGAGAAAAAGTTAGCAAAAGTGACAGACAAGAAAACGGGATTGGAAAGTGAACAGTTGGTAAGCAAACCAAGGCACATTGGTGTCTTAGCAGTAATTCGTACCTTTGCCTTCCTACCTACTTATACTTTCCTGGTATGAATAATTGCTGGGGCAAATGAGAAAACTTGTAAGGTAATACAGAAATAGCAAAAACTCCGGAAATATCAAAAAGATAAATAAATAAGACAATAAAGATACCAAAACAAACAACGAAAAGTTTTTTAATTGGTCATAAGTAATATACATGGTTATATTTAACTAACTTAACTATATACAAACTAGACTAAAAATTTCCAAATTATGTACAAACGTGTATAAAAACAAAATAAATCATTGGGCATCAAAAAATTCATCCACATCGCTGTCAAAGACAAAAGTGCCCAGAACACTAGCAGCATTGCCGCGTTGAATGGAAAACGAAAAGTTATGTTAAATCACAAAATATTCATCGAGAGAAAACAAAAATTACAAAGTTGTGATTTCATAAACCTGGCGATTTGGTTAATGTACTAGGTAGATTGTCTGACTTGAATGCAAATGAAAATCACGAATTTGATCTAACGTAATAATGTGATCAACTATATATACGGGGGGTCCTCGATCGCGTTAATGGAGAAGTCAATTTGTATTGAAACTGAATAAGCGCCGTCTTGTGACACTATCAGAAACCTTTTTTTCCCATACAAATTGACTTATGCGATCGAATACGTTAAAAAAACTCGCTCTAATCCCTCTGATTAATAAACGGAAAAAACGAAGCAAAAGTAGAAGGCGTTTGCACGGCGCCCTCTTAAAAAGTTTCAACCGTTCTCGCTAACAGTGCCACCTTGCTTTACCCGAGATTGTTGTTGCCACTATAATTCGCGTAATATTGTATAATATTAATTGCAAGTTACGCAACTTGATGTTATAATTACTAGGGCTTTTTGTAGGGCAAAGTTATTGAAAGAAAATATTTGCTTAGGTAATTAGTCAGGGATAATAAAAAAATTTCTTGAAAAATGGGTCATTTCATTTTACAGTTTCTGGCTTTAGAAAATTAATTAAGTTTTCAAGTCTTCTCTCTTGTTTAACATTATTTCGGCTTATAGAATGTTATAATCTTTTTGGATGACGTAACTAAGATGAAAATAATAGGGTACTCAACATTTTTTACTCTTACATAATACAATATGAAATACCTACACCTAAATTTAAAAAAAAAGTTTCAAAATAATGTATTCTAATTCGCAAATAACATTTTGCCTCCCGTGTAGAAATACTACCAGCTCATTACTAATGCTCTAGTACACAACAACCAATTTACACAGTCGGCATGCGGCGAAATTATTTGCCGTAGCTGTCATTTTATGTAAGCCTAGTACTCTCGCATCAGCGTGAATGAAGAAAGTTTTCCAGAATAATGACGTCATGATGATTATGACGTTGTGAGAAGCTTAGAATCATCATTAATCATTGGAATCACAGTCGTGCAATCAACTTAGAGTAAGATGAAATGCTAAACAAATTGATTTTAAAATTGACTAATTTTGCAAATTCGAACCCACGTGTTCATTATGTTCACTTGTTTCACAACATGAAAGAAAGAACTCATTTATATACGTAGCCCATTAATCTAATTACCTATCTCTTCGACGTAGACTCATAATGTAGTTCCATTTTCCAAACAAAAACATACAGGGTGTTCAATACAAAAATACCCATTGCCGGTTTCATGCACCTACATACATACAAGTAATATTAACTGATTCCCCAAACGCCCCACGTCTTGAGCAAACCTGTAGCTTTCATGCCATAAGTGGGAATCGATTGGCTTGTTTACATAAAACTGTTTTGCTCAAGTGCACACCCCGTGTGTTTCGTATGTTTTGTTTGTCAATAGGTAGGTACGCATGGTACAACCCTATGAATTATTGTAAACAAACATTGTTAATGGAAAGATAACACGAAAATCCTCTTTACTGATTCAAGCCTGATAAATTAATCTGCGATCATTAAAATCTGGATTTGGAAATTTTGCTAGTGTTCTTTTTCCTTTTAGAAAATGTATCTAATTGTTACTACAAAGTTTCTTTACAGAATTTAATTACTAGGTATTTATTTTTCTGAAGATAGCCGAAATTGATTCGAATAAATTTATTCCGTTCGAACGAACGTTTAAGCAGGTACGTAAAATTAACATAAAAATAACTTGTGTTTATTTTTGCTGAAAAAAGTATGATAAGATACCTAATAATCTACTTACTTTCATTAAGTAATTACTGACTTACTCAGTAGACTAGTACTTTTTAAATAAAACTTAACAAGATACAAACTAGTGTACGATCGCATTGATCAGCAATCGAATGAAAACGATTCAACCGAATCGTATTGGCAGCATATCGGCGATTTCCGATAATGGACAACTGATCGGAAAGTACTAGGCTCACACGAAGCGCGAGGAGCTCTTCCGAACCGATCAATATTACCAATATCCCGTGCTCTCCCCCATCCTGTACACACATAGAAAATTCGACAGGTGGCCGGGTGCATACCGATACAATTGACTTTACCTTTGTGTGCGTGAGATCGGGAATGGATAGTAAAGTTCGGTGTGGGCGAAACCCAAACAGTGAAGTTTATTATTTACTTTACGCACACAGATGTACAGAGGTGGGCATTTTCTACCAGTCAGTTATGCAGAGACAAATAGTGGTAAATGCAATTAAAAAAAAAACAGAAACGCGATTAATATTTCATTACATAGGTACTACAAAGATAATAGTACATTACGATATTAGTGCGATGGTTATAACATGCGAGGCGGAATTTCAGCCCGAGCCGAAGGCGAGGGCGTAATTGAGCCGAGCATGTTATAACCAATACGCACGTATATCGTACGACGTTTTTTAACACATTTGCGAGGAAACAGAAAAAAAAAACATTTTTCGGAAAATGGCATGGCATTTTTCATGTTTTTCCACTTCAAGAAATTTTTTTTTCATACGTGGTTATGTATCTGTCCTTGGATATTGACGGCAGCAAGCTGTCGCATGCGGTTCGCGCTTCTGTTAGTATATCCGGTGGAGTTGAAGTAGTATATTGCTCATCTTCATTATTGAAAGTTGTCATTTTTAGATATTCACACAAGTACCTACAAAGAAAAGAAAATTTGAGAAAAATGGCGCGAGGATTATTTTCTGCCGTGGCTGCGTGAAAATGTTGGCAAAGACGCTAGAGCATGCAGCCAAGTTTTTAAATTACCGAATAAACTGTTTCATTTTATTTTAAATAAAGTCAATCTGTGAATGCACAATGTTGCTTTCCCGCCATTTTAACAGCGCGCTGCCTACTGACTGACGCCGCGCGGCGATTAGTTCGAAATTTGAATAGCAACAGCGCGCTGCTCACTAGCTGGAGTCGTGCTGCGGCGATCAGTTCCATATTTGAAATGGCAAATAATACTGTTATGGAATTTGTATGGACTATAACTTAACTATTTGCTTTGGTAACACACGCGTTTTTTATGACCCGCTTTACATGCTTAAAACCGGTGGAATTACATCAGCTTTACGAGCAAGGGTGTTAAAAATATATATTTAAACAGTACAATACTATACACAAAATAAAGTTCTGTTGCATTGTTTGATTACAAGACTCGCTTTAAAACTTGCTATAAGTTGACAATATCACTTTTGATTTCAAGTGTAAAAACATCGTTAAAATCAAATAAAATTACATTATGACTCATGTACCTACTTACTTTATAGGCAGTTAGAGGGCTTCATAAAGTAAACAAAACGTGGCACGAGTCCGCGCCAATCTTTGAAGGCTTTCTATCAAGGTTGTACCCATAGAAATCATGGGGTTTCTATAGCAACGGCCTTGATGGTTTCCAAATTCGACCAGTAAAATTCACCTGGGATTACTTAAATTAAAAGCGAAGAAAGTTCCCGGGATTTTTATTTACATAACAGATAATAGAAAGAAATCCCCATGGAGGCTTATGGGAAATCATTCCATATTCACCAGGAGAGCAGGCGGATAGGAGATCACATTTAATGCTCAGTCGGTGCCCACTCACCTGTTGCAACAACACCCATGGGAAAAGGTCCTTAGCCTTTGTATTTCTTGGCTGGACGTACAAGATACGCTTCTGTTCACCTCCCCAGGGTATACAGTCGTAAAGGTCTCTAAGTAAATTGTTTTATTCTAAAGTTCAAGAAAGCACTTGAACTTTTATTAAAAGCGTGTTAAGAAATAGGGGTGGTGCGCTTCAAAAGAAATTATTAAACAAAAGATTTTTCATTTGGTTCTTATCTGAATACGTATTTTTATTGTACAAATAAGTGGTTTTACAGTTTTCGAAAAAATGTCGAAAATCGCCTCACGGGAAAGTACCTATTGCTGGGTTTAAAATGTGTGGGTTGTGCATCCTTTTTCCATCTATGATGGCAAGCAGGCTGGATTATGTGTTTGTGAACCACTGCTGCAGGGTTTCGGCTGGGCGCTTTCAGTACTGTTTTGTGGAGAAACATCCCTATTTTCACTACACAGAAATTGAGATTTAAAAAAAATGTTACATTTTTAAAAAGGTTTTCTGTAATCAATTTCTCCGGGGTTATTGTTCTGTAACCAAGTTCTGGAAATCACGCCTAATCAGGTCTTTGATTTCTCTGGTATTTAAACTCCTGGTGGTGTTTTACCAAAACATTGCGTTGCGTTGGTATGCGTTTTCATTTGAACTCGGGGATTGTACTAGGTACCTAGTTTCAATAAAATGCCTTTATACGATAGTCAGTTAGGGCCGGTTTTTGAATTTAGTACTTACTTTTATATGAAAACCTCGTAGGAAAATTGACGTGTTATGTTAGTATAATAATATGTTGTACAATAATATTATTATCGTTCAATGTAGGGGTAATTGAACCTCGTGTACATTTAAAAATAAATGGTCTTTTGGTAATATATTAACAAAGTTGATGCCTGTTGTTGCTACTTTAATTTTTTGTTTGAGTTTGTGAGAATAGTTTTTTGTTAGCGGGTTCAACAATTCAATAAATCATTAATTATTATGTATTAATTTCAATATTATGTAGTAGACTACAAATTATATTTTAGCACAAAAACCTCCTATTTTGAGATCAACACCATTGCCTTGTAATGGGATAACAGCAGGAAATACAATTAACACACAATACCAAAAAAACTAAAGACACTGTTATTATGAAAGTGTCACATTTTGTTCCACTAGACATTGGGGTAAATAGGACACGCAATATTATCCCATCGAATGTCACATGTTCCGACAGCTGTTGTAACAATTGATGCTACGAGTACCAGGATATAAGAAGGTGTTAGGAATCAAGGACAAAAGATTATTATTGTTTGGGTTTGGGAGAGAATACCTACTTCGTAATAAAAGTATTTTTGTTTGTTTTTAGAGGAAAAATCAAAGGAGTTTAAAAATGCTCATATTTTTAATGTGATTCCTTATTGGCTTTCAGGAACTTACTGTGGAAATACTCGTTTGTTCATTAACATGGTCTAAGGCCAATCAATTTAAGATTCGAGTTCTACATTCGGATGATTATCTTCGTTATCTCGTTAATATATGGTTCAAAATTTTAAAATACAATTATGTAAATTACCTACTCAGTAACCTCCTTAGGTACATAAATGTGAAAAAAGAACGTATACCGTATACATGCATCTTTAATCAAAAACACAAAATGACAGTGCTAAATAGTTGCTAGCTAATCTAATCTAATCTAATCTGTTTAGAATACGCAACTGAATTTAGTTTTACCAAGGCATCATAATCGAAGAAGATGTGTCTCACATAAGATCAAAGATTCATTGCTATTGACGGTTTGCTACAATTTCCCCTAAATTGTGACATACGAGCCCTTAGCACAAGGACAATTTGTGCGGCATTTCACATCGGAACATTCCACGAAATCCGAAGCGCAAGGCCACATTCTGACCCAGTTACGATTGTCCATAACATAAGTTATAGTTACGTTAAGTGACACATTTTACACGAGAACTTACAAATGCTTGGCTATTTATTATTCACTATTCGATATTGTAAGTAGCTGCCATTCTTAGTGATAAAGGTGTCTGGTAACTTCTGGAGTCCTAGTTTCATTGATTGTTTAAAAACTTCTATGATGGTTCCTATTTAGAAAGGAGTGTTATGAAATGTCCGTTTACTTTACGAAATCTTGTGAACGGAGAAGCATTAGTTTCTGGATAGAATAATGGCTTCTTATAGTTCTAGTTTCCTGGACCTTGACATCCTTGTACAATGTAGGTATGGCTAGTTTTGGAAATGATAGTAATCCAATCCATTTGAAATAGATTCACATTTTTGATTTCGGCCGCGCAGTGGCGCCCTCATCGTTTGTTTGGTTATTTCTTCTATTTTAGAATGAAAAATGCAGAAAATAAGCACGTTAAGTTGTGCTCCACAAGATTATACGTTAATATTTTTATAAACGGTAGTTTTAAATTGTTTAGTTTTATTATAATCTCTAAAACGGATAATAGAATGAAAATGCAGAAAATAGTGGCTATTTTCTGCATTTTCATTCTAAAATAAAAGAAATAACCACACAAACGATGAGGGCGCCACTGCGCGGCCGGCGTTTGCACGGCGCCCTCTTAAGTGAATTTAAATATAATATATTTTTAATGGGTTAGTTTTTCAAGCAAAACTGTGTTCTGCATTTTCCATTATCATCCACAGCATGAATTCACTTACTGGGCACCTGGGCCTACTTGTGTTCGTACCCAGGCTCTTGTGTCAGCCTCATCCCAGGTTTGATCCTGCATGGCAACAATATTATACATCTATTGCTGCTGAAATCGGCTTTTTCCAGGTAGCATGAAAATAGGAATTTCATTAACTTACTCCACATTCATGTGAGCCTAGTACCCGAGAGACCGACAAGTTAATCATGTGCCAATCATTGCGTATTCCCCTGGTCCATTGTTATTTGTGGTTTATTAGTAAACAAAGATAATAATAGAATAGTCTAAAAATAAGTAGGTGTTGCCTTTGTTATTTTATTAATTAGAAGAATGGGCTCTCAGGTGTTCTGTATTATATTCGTATTACGAATAAATTAATTAAATTATTTATTTACTTCGGACAACAAAATAGTCAATTTTGTTAGTAATAGTTATTTATTTATGATATTAGTGCGGTAAGTTGGTTTTTACAAACGAGTAGACGAATGTAAGCACGAGACGAAGTCGAGGGCTTACCATAGTCACGAGTTTGTAAAAACCAAATCCGCACGTGTGTCATACAACGTTTTTCGACACATTTGCGAGAAAACATTACAATAAGTAATGAAACAAACTTTTTGTCTCTAGAAATCAGTCGGAAAGTCGCAACATCTTTGACGTTTCTAATATGAAAATGGCGCGAATTTGCAAAGGGCGCCACATGCGCGTGGTGAAAATTAGAACCACATACTTTATTTTTTTTATTTGTCTTCTCTCATTTTCTCTATAATATTAAAATGAGACAAACGTATACAGCAAAAGCGCTTCCAAGGAGGTTCGATTATTTAGCTTATTTATTCTCGTGATGTGAAACTCCTTGGTGGAATTCTTATAATTTTTTATGGAAATTAAAAAAAACCGTAAAGAATACGCACGGCGCTATACAACGGAGTTTGCGGTAAAATATGTACTTAGGTGAGAGTACCTACTTTGCCGCACGCTCCATTGTGTGGTGCATAATTTTTAACTTTCGAACAATGCATACAGGCTTCGTAAATGCATTTTTTGAGCAAATGTGTTGAAAAATACTTTTTATCTGTGTTAGTGCTACACAAACAAGGATAAAAACAAACAATGAAGTAGTTGTCTGAAGCAAGATGTGCAGGGAACAATAAAGCAAGGAATAAGATACCAGACTATTATCTCCACATATTGCCTCAAAATAAGGGAGAAAGTACTAAGTATTAGGTATTGTATTGAATGCGTAAGACATCTAGTGATCTTTTGGTGTAGTTTAACCATAGACACCCCGCGTGCAGACCTTGACAACACACCTTCAACAGGGTGATTCTGACTTTGTCCACGCAACGAGACAATCTACGGGCCAACATGTTACTTCGGACCGCCAGTCAGTTCCATAGGTTCCTTTTCAATGTCTACATTATCTTTAAGATCGTCGTCGGTAAGTATAGTAGGTACTTAAATTGGTAGACTTTTTAATAAAGATCATCCCATTTAGAGAGAAACTAGGCTTATGATTAGAACACTTACCAGCGGCATTACAAACCATGTATTCACATTTACGGACATTGTACATAAAGCCGTGCAAGGCAGCATGCTTCTCGCTGACAATCAGCATTTCTCTGATAGATTCTTCAGTCGGGCCCAGCAGTACTATGTCACATAAAAACACAGCAGTTACATGTATTGTCATGTACAATAAAGGTACGAGTTTAATAATAATTAATTTTCTTAATTATCTGCGATATAAGGTACCTACTTATACGAGAGAGAAAACTTTATCCCAACTTAATCAGTGAATTCCGTTAATAGAATTGCTTATTTAATAGTGATTGAAAATTTCTTTTTGCAATTCAATTATTTCTTACGTGACTTTCCAATGCAATCGAAGCTTTACTATAATTTCTCTTATTCAAATGTCCACACAGTCCAGACATTAAAATTGAAGTCCACAGGAAATTAATGTACTGTAACAACTGCTCTACAAAACGCTTCTCACAATTTTGTCGTAAAACTTACTTTGTTCAGAATTAAATAGACACAATCTCAGATATTGTAATGGACCATGGAAATACTAGCAAAGCATGACTAGTATACTTCAACAACTGACTGTTGTTCGTCAATTTACTTAAGAACTTTTTTAGCTTTTTCCAAACACTACACTTATTCAAGAAATAGGTACAGCAGTGCGATTCCGTAAACATGTCGAAGTGAACACTCGGGCGGGGTGCACGACGGGTGAGTTGTCAAACCATACAAATAAGATGGAATGACAGCTTACTTGTCGTTCACTCCGCCTAGGTTACAACGGAAGATGTCAACAGAATCGACCGGCAGTTCTCGTCAAATAACTTTGCCCCTCTGAAGTTAGCCATTTGCTAAGATCGCGTAGGTGCAGTCACGTAGACGGGAGCAAGCGGGACGCAAGCATGCATCGAACGTAAACGAGCGACTGAGATATAAAATCGCGCCGCCATAATCCCCAACCCCATGTCTCTTGCGCATGCGCAGTTGCAGTTTGTTCGTAATTTTGACTACTACGCAGCCACTCGTAGCCAACTTCAGAGGGGCACAGTTATTTGACGAGAACTGTTTACGAACGGAGAGCTGTTTCCCAAGCGCCAAAATGTTTTGAGTGGTTCAATTTTTTTCTCTCGTCAGTCTTATTTAGCTTTTATTAAAAACAGTTCCAACGGTTAAATAGCAAACATACTCAAATAACACATTTAAATAGCTGCTAATATTGTACTTTATTAAGCTTAAGTACCATAGGATACTGTAGGAGGTAGGTACTACCAAATTTGTTCAGTTCATGTAGGATGCGCCACGGTAGCGAAACCGCGGGAAAAATCTAGTCAATATGAAATGAATAACACAAAGTATGCAGTAATGTAAACAGCAATAAAAACCGCTAATTTAATAAAGTTGTATTGGCCTCACTGACATCGTTGCCATATACACGGCGATTGTCAATAACCACAGAACGTGGGAAGATGTTGCTATGGCGAAATGTGGCTGATAGCTGATTGTGATAACATAGTCCTGATGGATGCCGAGATCTCCGTGTAACAGCATTGTATGTGGTTCTTCCATGAAGTATAACCGTCCCGTTCAATTTGTTTATACAGTCAGCGACACTATTCGATGAGCAAGTACAAAGAATTAAAAGTCGTTAACAACTAAAACATCAAAAGTCACTCCACAACTTTGGTCACAAAATGCGGTTAACAGATCAATGTTACTGACCGCTGACTATACCTACCTACATACTAAAAGTTGCTTTTGGGAATCCGGAATGGAAAATACCAAAGATGTGGTTGATGGACTCTGTGTGAAATACGATAAGGCTAGAAAAGGGGTGATTATTGAGATAACGACTAATATATTATGGAAGGAGAGAATTTATCATGTTGCGATGACCAAGTAAAAAGGAGCATGAGGCGCACCTGCCGGAAAGTAGTGCAGCCACGATCAAGTGCCGAAAGATTGAATTGGAAACTAACCATTTAAGCTTTGTCTCCCTGGTATAGCGAGCGACACACCTGAGACGTCTAGGCTATTAGAAGTGTCCATAGGTGGCGCCGATTAGTTGCCTTCAGGGAGACAATCTCACTTTTGCTAATTTTAATATTAAGTAATATGTACCGATCCGATTTCGTACTATCCTTGAAATAATGCAAGTCATAAATCTATTACTGTATAAACCTTCACATGTCAAATAAGCTCTACTGTCCTAGTGACACAGTAATGGAAAACATTTTGTTTATTTTTTATATCGATTCGGTAAGTTATTTACAATGTTAGACGAAAATAGATTCCCTTTGTATAAGAAAAATAAAAGCATGTTAGTCGCGCCGGGAAAAGCACTCAATTTCCCAAATTCTTGACCCTGAACGTATTTTATTAACCTACAATCCGAACGAGTCCAATTTGGTTGCCGGGAACAAAAATAATAAACCTTTTCTTTCCCAATCAAAATGTCTCGAATTCCCGAAGGACGGAATAAGATTACCGAGGTGTTTATGTCGCCCTAGTCACTCGGAAATAATTGTTACGGATGAATGACGTAGCTGTTACAAAATAAAGTGAACTAAAACTGCTGAAGGAGTTTAGAGATATTGTACTTAAATGATTATATTTCATTTGCGTTTTCGTGGTTTTCGTACACTCCAATACGTAGCTTTTTGATTAGCGTATACGGGGATTGTCCTTCCCACTAATATTCTTGCCTTACACGTCTTTTGTTGACTACAATCCCCAAACAACACTGAAAAATGCGTAGACGTGTTGCGCGAGCATCGCTTGCGCGGCTGGGAAGCGTAAGCGGATAATCGAACCGAATGCAGCTCCATTTTCTGAATTATGTTGACATGCAGGGACCACTATAACTGCATGCATGTATCAGAGGGCTAATTCTACATTTTTAGGGTTCCGTACCCAAAGGGTGAAAACGGGACCCTATTACTAAGACTACGCTGTCCGTCTGTCTGTCTGCCACCAGGCTGTATCTTATGAACCGTGATAGCTCGATAGTTGAAATTTCACAATTTTACAAATGATGTATTTCTGTTGCCGCTATAACAACAAATACAAAAACAAAATAAAATAAAAATTTAAGTGGGGATGCAAGTGTCTCAGGAATTCATTGATCTTCGCTGATAATTTTCTGGTAGTAACTTCTGTTGGTATTGACTTTCAGGAGTTGCAGTAGTGGACTTGCCTATCAGATCTCTCCCTCAATAGGTACAGTTACCGTTTAGCTACCAGCAGCTACTAAATTAAGTACTTACTTTAAACTTCGCAGAAGCTTCTAAATCACTTACTTTCCTTAAACATACTTAATCGAATTACGTCTCAATTAAGTGTAAGTAAATTTAAGTTGAACTCGGTTGAACTTTAGGCGTTATCTACATGCAACATTTGTTAAGTTCTTGGGGATCAATGACCTCTGAAATGTTAGACTTAGGGAAATGTGGATCTTGTACTTAGTAGGCTAGTTTTCCTACGCATTATCTTTAATATCCTTACTAATATTAAAAATGCGAAAGTAACTCGGTCTGTCTGTTTGTCTGTTATGCTTCTTCTTCTGTCACGCTAAACCGGCTGATCGGATCGTCATGATTTGGCAGGTGGGTATATAGATATAGCCTGGGATATGTTACGCGATAACCGATATCCACGCAGGCGGAGCCGCGGCCAAAAGTTAGTGTAAAATGTTTAAATACATCATACCCGTGAAACTGCATTGAATTTCGTAAAATATCTACGATTTTTATTTGTTGCTACAAATCTCGGTGCGATTTTTAACAAAAAAATCTTTTTGTAACAGCCCTTTTTAACATGGTAAAATGCCCTTACCTTTCTACTATTTTTACTTGAAAACTTAAAGTAGTAGGTACCTGCAACTTAATACATGAATAGCCAGATAAAACATACTCCTAACTGTTATAATACGGATACGATACAAAAGACGATTTGCATGTCAGTAGGTATCAATTTGTTCCTTTCATTTACATTATGTATTATTACCGAAGCAATAGAGTATTTTACTGAAAAAATCTAATAAGTCCGTAAATAAAAAATGAAGACGATACATTGCGCTGAGAACACGAGGAACATCACTTTGATAGTACAATTTTTATTAGCAACGTGACATCACGCGTGTTTAGGAAGCCGTGGATTAATTAAATACCCTATTTTATTTAAGCATCTGCTACCTTTTTGTATCACACAAATTCCGCAAAATCGGTAGGTAATGGTTTTCGTAATCCTATTGCAAACCATTTTGCTTCAAAATTTTTAAATCTATGTTTTCTAAACTGCTGTCATCGTGATACGAACAGAATCAAGCAATGAATGAATGACATCGTAATGTCAGTGTGTGCTACGCTCGCTACGCTACGGAAGCCGTAGTAATGGGCGGAGCCTACGAGCGCCCATTGATAAACTATCTTTTATCACTTTCACACATTACTGTTCCACGTTGCATCAAGCAAAGATATATCTGATGCGGAAGCACCTTCGATTGCTGCTCTCCTTGTAACGAAACGAGGGTGAAGATAAAGTCAGAGCTAGATTTCTACACTACTTTCCCGATAAGAGACGATCCATCAGTCGGGTCTTATAATGAAAATATTAACTGTCATCTTCTATCTCGTTCTAATCTACCTCCTTTGTAATCTCCACTTTTACGGAAAAATCTCCCCGCGCCACGACTTCGGTTACCAGGCTTGCATAGGAAGTAGGATATTATGTGACCGCAGTGAGCGAGAGGGGTTGTATGGAGGGAAAGAGAGAGCAGGGGCGAACGTCCTCTTAATTCGGGTGTTCCCGTATTCACTGTGCAATTTTGTTATCTCAGATCTGAGTTGAAGTGAAAAATCTAAATAAAGGAGTTGATTTATTTGCCCAGAACGTAAAGAAAGCTAGCGCCTTGCATTTCTAAGTTTCTTGTTAGCAATTTAATTAAGTTTTTGTTTATACTCCTGGCAATCCGCCGCAAGTTTCACAAATAAGTTATACAACTTTAATTTGTGTGGTTTTATTCGTTTAGACAGTAGTTAAGATGCTTTTGTCAAGAAGACTTTGTTTGGAATATTTTGCTAACTTTTTTACTTTCTATGGCGTGTTCCATGCCATTTGATAGCTAGCTACTAATTCTTTGTTTTATAAAGCTGCAAAATACCTGGGACTCTGGGACATACATAATAGTTACTTAACTTCATTCATATTTCGCATTTATTAATAGGCAACTTACTCGTATATCTGTATGGCGTGGATGGCGTAATTGCAAATTAAAGCATGTTAATGTAGACTTTAGGTTAGTTTTTTCCAGTAACTTTGCTCGTGGTTTTGACAACAACAACACTGTAATTCTACTGCAAGAAATTTCCTTCCAAAAAGCGCCTAATTGTGTCTATGATATTTTAAAAAGTCAGCGATAATATAGTTTTAAAATAATTAGTTGAATAAGAAAAAAAGTACGGGTAGGTATAGATAGCATTCGAGTTAGTGAACTGTGGTTTAGTAATAAACCTATGTATTTCCACATTATCCTACCTGATGAATTAAAGACTGGCATAATTAGACCCATACACAAGAAAGGTCCCTACAATGATATAAATAACTGTATGCCTATTAATATCTACCTAAGTACCTTGCACAGAGAAAATAGTGGAAAGGTATCAAGGAAGGAGGCCTTCCAACGCTGCGTCTTCCGGTACGCGGTCGCCACTCCAAAACTTTTCGGCCCCATCGACCATCTGTTCTGCGAGCAATGTGCCCTGCCCACTGCCACTTCAATTTGGCGATCCTTGGGGTGGAAAGTTATCTAAGTACTTAATTAAATTGATACTTTTTTTTGTCTAGCAATGTTAACATAAATAAAATGCAGTTGGGTTTCAGAAATGATTAATTTCTTTGATGGATTAGTACTTACGTACAGCAATTAGTAATGACTTGTAAAATGTAGGGTAAGGGTACATATACGCTTATTTGTGACTTTAACAATAGCCAGGCTATAAATCCGTCAAACATTCTCGAAAGTTTACGGGTCACGGAAGAATTCGCTCCTTTCAGTTCAAAATATTTGCTTAGGCTACGATTTCGGGAAAGATTTGCTTACCCTGATCTCGAAGCGTAGTCAAACAACTTTATCCATCAGTCCTTTGCACGTGAGGGTAATCCTAGGATGAAATGTACTTATCAAATGTGGGACAACCCTTTTTTGAGTATTGGGTAAACATATCACTCTAAAGCACTTTCCAGCTCCTTTTTATATTTTCTAAAATCTACCAGTGTTATTTATATCTGTCTGGTTATTCAGGGATGGGCTTTTAAATTTAAAATTCGAAGATGATCACAAAGGGCGGGAATGTGTCAAACACTTCTATGCAACTATAAAGGTTTTCAGGTTCAAGTATAGTTTGATCTTTGTTTGACACCCAACTTCAACTGTCAGAAGAGATTTTCTAGGTTACTCTAGATTTTTTTTATGGATGGGAATCATCAAATGACTTCATCCGCTCCGGTTGGAGCGGAAGAGCGTTTCTTACTGACTAAAACTGCGTTCCAGAGCAGCGGTGACACTTTCGAAAAAAATTCCGCAATCCTGGCAGAGGTTATTCTAGCTAGAACCATTAAATTATAGCCTCAACGGCCCCACGGCTTGGATAGTCAATTCTAAGCTTGCTAACTGACTATCAAGATAAGAATAGGTACTCATTAGAGAGCATAAAAATACTAGGGTTGAAGACGTGGTCGAAGGTATCTACCACACCTTTGTATCGTGTAAATTTAACTACATGTTTGCTGCTACATTATTAAATTATCACAATACACGTCTATTCGTGACTGCGACTTATACCAAAAAAAGCTTACACCTAATAAGATTTTCCAACGCCTTCAGCCACCAAGATTGTAAGCAGAATTGATTGAACCATTGAACATTGTGCGTTATTCACTATGAACCAGTATTCACTCAGGCTCTATTGAATCCAGTATACATTTAGTACCGTACCGTAACTACTGTCATAGATCTAAATCTAAATGACAGCCGGTAACAACAGCTCAACGTGCTTACCAAGGCAAGAGGAGTCTCGGTGGTCATCCATCCACGGAGCTACCATGGCAAGAGCTGCTTAACCTTGAAGATCGACCCTCCTGCTGCGACATTGCCATAATTGGCCTTTTAGGGTTTTTTTACATTATCCTGAAATTGTATCTAAGTTATAAATAAAATGCTCGGTCAGGTAACCAAACCTTTGATTGCTTTCATCTGATTGCCTGAACTCTGAAAAGAGCTGCCTTATTTTTTATGTCATTCCAAACATATTCAAGAATGTGGAACACCATTCCGGTAATAACGTAGTACGGGCGGGCTATCAGGCTTCTTCATAAACGAGCTATCTTAGCCCAGCCCTAAACTGAGGAAACCCTTAAAGTGGCCATCGACCTACTTTCCGAGGAAATTACCAGGAAAGCAACGATAGAAAGGGGTACTTTTTATTTGTTAGACCCAAGATTTAGGGCGACGGGTTACGGCCTTTTGAGGACCTCGATAAACTTGAACAGTAATCGCTTAGGCAAATATGGGTAATATTTTGTAAACATTCGATTCGGGATCTTTTTTTCCGTTATGTACATAAATAAAAACATCAGAACCAAATAAGATTAGGTACTGCCAAAATCACGAAAAGGGTTTGGTGACAATAGCATGCGACTAGGATCTAAGCATTATGTGGGAGTCACAACAATACGTCGAGCTGAACATAAAACTTGACACAATTCTATTCGCAGAACTGCAACCCACAATCAAACGCTTTTTTTCAAAGAACTAATAGGTTAAGTAGATTAACTAATTGATCTAGTTTCCCTGATACCTTAGTTTCTGCCCATCCCTTCCGAGAAAGCGGCGTGAGGTTAAGTAATAAGGTAAAAAGATGGCGATACAGTTGGCACTGTTTACCATACGGATAATTGTTTCTGAGTAAAATGCTCGTACGAAGATATATCAATGGGTGCTTCGAGGAAATACCCACGTGTAGGATGTTTCCATTGTGGGTACTTATACGATTGCTAATGTGCAACACCAAAATAAAACTAAAGAATGGAAGAATAATCTCTTATCTACTTGACTGTTTTTTTTTTTCAGAAAACCTAGAGAAAAGACAAGACGCTGTAAAAAATTTCAAAAAAAGACAGGCACTTATTTCATGTGATGCCACTAGCAAGCAGCGGCGGATCTAGGATTCTTGTTTGGGGGGGGGGGGGGGGGCTTGACCCCACTGAGGGTCGAGTTGAGCAAAGTAGCAACACTATGACAGCACAAAACATTTTATTTAGCTTAAAGCATAACAAGCCCAACCGTGTCTCCACGTTGCCGTCGTGGTGGGGCTTGCGTGTCTCAGTGATCTTGGGGGCTTTGCCGGTAGAGCCACTCATGCCGGAAGGTCCCAAGTGAGAGACCAGACCAAGAGAGACACAAGAGGGGCACACCGTTCGGAGACTTGAGCAGTGTTCGGGTCCTCGGACGGTGTGCGTCTCATTGGCTTGCTCGCTGCTCTCTGGTACGCGTCTGATCATCAGACGTGACTGTGAGGGCAGCGAGCAAGCAGTGAGAGAGAGGAGGAGAGGAGGGGAGATAGGGACCGCACCCTCAAAAAGGAAACAATGGACAGGCCTGAAATAGAGATTATACCCCAGGGCGGTCCGGACTGCACAGCAGTTCGGGAATCCGCCACGCCTCGTGCGTCAAGCCCCTCGTATTCTGGGGGGGGCAACAGGGCTGTCCACCATCCGATTGCCGATGGCAACAAGGGCCGAGGAGGCCCCCGATCCGTATTATCCTTTGAGGACCTGATCGGTTACAATTTTAGCTCGCCTGACAGAGTGTCAGTCGGGCGGAGCGCGGGCGGAGGTTCGCCGTTCTGGGAGGAGGGCTCGCTTGAGCGTCGCGCGGGTGTAGAGTCGGAGTCTGAGTTGGACTCCGACGACCTGGCGACCGTTAGCTCGGCGAGCTCTGTACCCGAGGGAGCGGGGGCTGCTTCGGAGGACTCCAGGTCCTTCCGCAAGCGGCCCAGACCAGAGCAAGACCAGGGGTCGTCCTGCAGCGACGAGGTTGCCTCGGCTCGCAAGATCCCCACCAGCAGGCGGGGTAAGGGCCGAGAGGGAGGCAAGAGCAGAGCTCCTGCCCCCAAGGAGGCTGGCCGGCGAGCCGAGGAGCTCGCCGATGCTGGACGACCCCCCGGAGATGGCGGTCGCAGGGCTCCTGGTTCGGAGTCCTCCGGCGGTGAGCCGGATGACTCCGGACAGGAGCGGGTTCGGAGGGCCGGGTTTGCGGAGGTGGTGGAGGCCGCGCTTCGCGATGTGGCCTTGAAGAGGAAACTCTCCTCTAAAAACAAGGCCATAAGCGCGGCGCTGACCTCCATCCTGGCGGCAGCGGAGGCTAACCGAGGTGGGCCTCCGGTGGACGAGATGTCCAACCTGCGGGCGGAGGTCGCCCGCTTGGCTGCCGCCACGGAGCGCCTCCAGAGGGAGAATGCGGGGCTCCGAGCAGACCTGGCCAGGCTCCAGGGAGCCGGCCCACAGGGGGCGCCTAAAGGGGGGCGCAGGGAGAACAGCCAGCCCGTGCCGCAGGAGGGCCAGGTGCTGGACCTGGTGCGGCAGGAGATGGCTGCCTTCCAGGCGCGGTTTTCCGTCCTGGAGGGCATCGTCTTGCGCCCCCCGTTAGCGGCGAGTGGGAAGGCTCCAGTCCAAAAAAAGGCGGCGTCGTACGCGGCCGCCGTGGCTGCTACACCGGGGTCGTCCGGCCAGGAGAAAGGGTCCGGGCCGGCACCCGCGAAGCCGGTGCCGGGAAAACCGGACCCGGCCCCGGGAAGGAAGAGGAAGGGTGGGGTGGCTGCACGGACGGCGAAGGCTCCTGCGCCAGCCGTGCAGCAGCCCCCCCCGGCTTCCTCGCCTTCTGAACCTCCTCCGGCTCAAGCCGAATGGCAAGTGGCCGGGGAGAAGAAGAAGGCGGGAAAGGCAGCCAGGGCGGCAAAGAGGCGGGAGAGAAGGCGGCGGCAGAGAGCGCGAGGCGTCGCGGCTGCGCTCCGCGCCCCGAAGACCGCGGCTGTAGTTTTAACGCTGCAGCCGGACGCGGTGAAGAGGGGCGTGTCGTATGCCAATATCCTCACTGAGGCGAAAGAGGCCGTCAACCTCAGTGAGATTGGCATCGTCGGGGGTCTCCGGCTCAGGGTCACCATGACCGGGGCCAGGATGCTGGAGATCCCTGGAGCAGACAGCGGTCCGGCCGCGGACGCTCTAGCCGAAAGGCTTAGGGCGTCCTTGGGCGCGGATGACGTCCGAGTGTCCAGGCCCACGAAGTGCATAGACATGCGCATTTTGGGCCTGGACGACTCCGTCACGGAGGAGGAGGTGTTGGCCGCCGTCGTCAGGACGGGGGGGTGCTCTACAGAGGAGGTGAAGGTGGGCACCATCCGTCTTGACAACACGGGCATGCGAACCGTAGTGGTGAGCTGCCCCGTGTCGGCGGCCAAGAAAGTCTCGAAGGGCCGAAGGCTTTTGGTGGGCTGGGTCTCCGCGCAGGTAAAACTGCTGGAGCCCAGACCTCTGAGGTGCTTCCGTTGCCAAGTTGGCAACCACGTGGGAGCACGCTGCACCTCGGAGGTGGAACGCAGTGACCACTGCTTCCGCTGTGGTCAGCCCGGTCACAGGGCCGGCTCGTGCGACGCCGCGCCGCACTGCTTCGCATGTGCGGCAGCTGGCAAGCCGGCTGGTCACTGGGCTGGGGGCAAAGCCTGCGGTCCACCCGCCAGGGCCGGGTCGAGGAGAAAACCCTCCTCCACCGCCACCGCCGCCGCCGTCGCTTCCGCCGCAGCCGCCGCCACCGTCGCCGCCGCTGCTACTGCTCGGGAGGGGGCCGAAATGGAGCGCCAGTAATGGCCCCATTTCGCCTCCTCCAGACGAACGTTAGTCGCTGCGCCTCTCAGGAACTGACGCTCCTGAGCAAGGCGCAGTGACTGACGCCTGCGGACAGCGAGCAATGGGTAGCTCGCTGTCCGATCAGGTCAGGCCAGAGTCGACGGCGCGTTTCACTCCGAACGCGCCGGAAAGAGCAGTCAGCAATGGAGACGGGGCCCGCCAGGGCCAGAGCCTGCCAGGGTTGCGGAATATGTTCGAAAGAGTTACCGCGGCCCTGGGAAGAAAGGCACTAGGAGGACTAAAGGGTGGGTTTTAGTCAGTAAAAGTCTGACACTCCCTGCCGCTCCACCCAGAGCGGAAGGGGTCATTTGATGATTTCCAATCCTATAAAAAAAAAAAAAAAAAAAAAGCCTTCTTGGGTTACTTTTTGTAAAATCATTCATGACTTCGTTAGGTTGTCGACTACCAAAGATATCTGTCGATCTATTCTGTCGTCAACTTACCGTGTACACTTAGTACGTCGTGGTACGTACGTGGAGTGAACGTCAAGTAAGCTGTCATTCCATCTTGTTTGTTTGTGAACGACAAGTGAACTGTCAAACCATTTTGATAGTTCACTTGTCGTTCACTTCGAAACGTTTACAGCAGTGCGATTCTGTAAACATGTCGAAGTGAACACCCGGGCGGGGCGCACGACAGGTGAGTTGTCAAACCATACAAATAAGATGGAATGACAGCTCTATTGTCGTTCACTCCGCCTAGGTGAACACCGTGAGATGTCGACAGAATCGACCGGCTGAACCGCACTGCCGGTTTGTTGGGGGGGGAGGTTCTTGAGCCACTTAGCCTCCCTCCCCTCCTGGATCTGCCAATGCTAGCAAGTCACGCCATAGTGAATTTTCGCCATCCAGTACCTACGAGTACTGTAACTGACGTTTGGTGTTACAAAGTTAAAAGAATAACTTCAAAAGTGTGTCACTCTATTTTTCCAGCAATTTTATTATTATTTTCTCTTATATATAGGTAATAGGAAAGATAGATGACCGGTATTAGGACAATGATACTTTTTATCCCGGCGGTAGTACCTAATAGCCACCGCGGGCAAAATTTAGTATAAAATTTAAATTATATAATTTACCGTACCGCCCCCAACAACGGATACAGACAAATCTATAAACCATTATTAACGGTGGTCAATATCGATCGGTATCAGTATCGGTATCGGTATCAAGGGTCAAGGGCACTTTGATTAGACGAGGCGTTAAGTGAATTAGTTCTGATAACCGTTTAATTTGTTAGATAAAAGTTATGTTGCGTAACTTTATGTAACAGTGTTACAGACTAGTACGTGCTTTCTGTTTTTATAATTTTTTTTGATTCATTTTTAGACTTCCGTACTCAAACGGTAACTAATGGAACCATAATACTAAGCTTTCACTGCCCATCCTTGCGTTTGTATGTCTGAGAGCTGTGACTCATGAATAATATGTGCGTCTTATGCAGCTATAAAACCACATTTTTTTTTATGTGGTTTACCCTTCAGTGAGCGCGTCTGACTTGTAGTTGGCTGGTCATCTTCTGGTCTACCTAGCCTGTAGTTGGCTGGTATAATTATATTTCTTCAAAAACTCAAACAATTAAAATATAAAAAAAAATAGTAGTCCATCGGTATCGGGAAGAGGGTCCAAGCTACCCGGCGATCGGAACTTCAGAGAGAAACCTCTTAATAATACGAGCAGTGTCCAGCTACTAGTAACCAGTGCATTCTGAATCAAGTCTTAAATCCAGATGCATAATGAAAATCTCCTTAGTTGGTCTAGGTTTATAGCTATTCCGTCTTCTGGCCCACCTAAATGGTTCCATGGACGGTGGTCTCGGGCACGTCCGCCGCTCCCCATCATATAGGACCGGAGGTGGTGGCGCGTATTGTTCCACGAGCGCACCTCTTAGATGTCGCGGGGGGAGATAAACACCTCACTTCCTAGCTTGACCAGACGAGGCCCACAGAAGTGGGCCCGGCACCAGTCGGGGACGGCGTTGAAGATTGCAAGTGTGCGAGGGAACACGGGGTGGCTTTAGTCAGTAGGAGTCTGACAGTCGCCTCCGTCCGCCCCAGGACGGAGGACATCCGTGAGGATTTTTAGCCCGAAAACAAAAAAAAAGGCACATGGCTATTAATCTTTGACAGAGATCAGCTTTAAGTTCGTACAGTCCCACTGTCGGGGAAAGGACTCAGTCTATTCCTTCCTTCGATGACGTTTCCACACTGCGTCAATTTCCAAGAAAGACATCTAGGTTTCACCACCTCCTCCGTAGTCTGGTAGCCTAATCAAAATTATATTGTCATAATTATGATTTCATTGGCTGTTTGTTGTAATTCGATTCATTAATCCAAGCAGTTGCGGATCAGTCAAAATATATATTTTGTTACTCTTAAAATGGCTGATGGGGAAATTTCATCGCTTACACGTGGCGTGGTCTAAAAAGCAGCTATACAAAAAAAACCATTTAGTTTAACATTAATGTGCTAAAGTTACAAGCAAATGCAATTAGCAAACTTTATGTCTGGTAAATAATTGCTATGAATATTTTAAGCGTACTAAATCTACGAGGGACATTACCCATAAAGTGTGGAATCTCGTCATCGGATTACGTTAGTAGGTACTGTTTAAGAAAATACTTGTTAATGTTAGTCATCACCACGGGCCATACCCTCATTGTTGGGTAAACCTGAGGGTTTGGCGGACTTTTCTCAGGCTGTGATAAAAGATTGTTCAGTAAATTGGTTAATTCTCAGCTAGGTAATCTCTGGAAGGATTGATATAAATGGAAAGCACAAATGAATCATCATTATTAAAACTTTTTGTGTGTCCTGTAAAAAAAACATCATTATGAAACAAATGCCCAAATGTGTGGCCTGATAATAGATATTACAATGAACGATCAGCAAACTGCAGAGCAAAAATTATGTTATTGCCTCCTGTTACAAAGACCATGCTTGGTGCAAAGAAAAGAGTCCTGATTACAGACCTCAAAGAATGCCCACATAATGTATCTACTTAAAACACCTAAAACAGATGAAAAAGAAACACTCAAATTATAAATAACAATTCTAGCAACATAAGTTACTTTGATCGACAACTTTTTGCCACCAAAGTCAACTTTTTTACCAAGAAATATTTGGACAGGTCTAATCATTCCATAATTTCGGTTCTGTCAGTATTCCGTCAAACATTGATTGATGTATGATGATACGAATTTATTCCCAGAAGCCTGGCCCATGCTTGGGCGTACAAAAAATGAAAGTCTTGTACCTACCTCGTCTTCTGGTTACTAATTTAAATTCAATTCAGCCCACACGATATTCACAAGTTTTTTCCAGATAATATTGGCATGTGACCCAGTGCGCAATTATTGTTATTGAAATAAATAGTATTGTTACGAGAATAAATCTAGTTAGAAAGAGATATTATGTATTTTTTAGGGTTCCGTACCCTAAGGGTAAAACGGGACCCTGTTACTAAGACTCCACTGTCCGTCCGTCCGTCCGTCCGTTCGTCCGCCCGTCCGTCTGTCACCAGACTGTATCTCCGGAACCGTGATAGCCAGACAGTTGAAATTTCTGTTGCCGCTATAACAACAAATACTGAAAACAATAAAATAAATATTATATTTAAGTGTGGCTCCCGTATAACAAACGTGATTTTTTTGCCGTTTATACAGATAATGGTACGGAACCCTCCGTGCGCGAGTCCGACTCGCAACCGGCCGGTTTTTTGAATCTAGACATACTATTGGCCTTGTAGACTAAATCCAAAAGCGGAGACAAAAAGTGGTGTAGTCAGACACGGTATTACTACACACACGACACGTGTATATCATGCTGGGAGTACCAGGCTACTATAAAGCATGAAGGTCAGACAGTCGTCTCGCCCGCTAATCAGTGATGGAACTTTTCACGAAGCTAACTTATAGGTAAAAGTGATGTCAGATGCACTCGACCTATTTTCACTCAACTATTGAACACCTTGAATAGATGTTGTGAAGTTTTATGGCTCCCAACATAAAAGGAAAACTAACAAAAGACGCATTAAGATCTCAATGACATTTGAGATATTTTGCACACATAAAATGTATGACAAGGACGTTGGTTCAATGGAAAAGCAGGTTCTTAAAGGTTCTTTACAATTTTCTACTATTTTTAGTTGTTTGTTTTTCCCAAGATAATAGATGTCAAAGGTGTGGACAGCAGAAAGACAGGACTGCAGAAAGGCATTGTATTATTAAAAGTTTCTTGAGAAAAGATAACATTAGTGGATACAATTTTAAAGGCATTAAATAACTTCTCTGAACATTATTTCCTTTTTTCGTACGTTCTACTTTACATTCTTTACTTTTAATAGATGCATCCGCAAGAAGTATCTCGATTAGAAGCAAAAGAAAACGTTTTCTTGGAAGAGATGCAATATCTAAGGAAAAGTGTACCTTATTGACTTTTTGACCTGAAGATCTTTTTCACAAAACTCGGTTCTCCCCCTAACATTTCAAAAAGGTTTGTTGATAGTGATCTCCTAATTGATGCTATTGTTAAGGTACATGTCGTGTCATTGTAGCAAAGATTTAAGATACATAACAACATAAGTATTACCAGTGTTCAATTTTCCTGTTAAACTGATATTGATCCATGGGAATTTCCTAAAAAATAAATAATTGGTGTTTTTGACTGTTTAAAAAATATAGAATTAAGGTAATACAACTAGATTATTAGTAGTATAAAAACGTCATGATTCATACAGCAACAGTTCCAAGCAGAAAAATGGAGGGCGTAATGACGCCAAATTACGTAAGGCTACCAGGTACTCATGAACACAAAAGAAGCTCATCGTAGCATGTTGATGAGCTAACTAGAGTTAAGTATTGAAAAACAATAGATAATCGACTTAAAACTATTGAAAGTAGGGTTTCTTGGAAAGAACTCTCTATTCTAACTCTTTGAAAGTCGAAACTTGGAAGCTAATGAACAATTGGCTACAGCCCACACGTGTTTACAAGGTTATAAATACGAGTAAATGACGTTACTTTCCATAACGATTATGAAACAAAAAATATAAAGGATTTCGTCATGATGACGAAATGACGAAGTGAAAGAACCTTTTGTGTTTAGTTAAGTTAAGTTCCATTCTCATCGAAGAGAAAATCTATGTTTATAAGATTGAAATACGTGGGTAGACCTACGTATTTTGTTGCATAACGGTAAATAATATTTAAGTAGGTAGGTAAATACTGTATGATTACAAAAGTTTCATAAACGTTTCTTGGATCGTTCAGTTTCAGTTTCAGGAGGAACTAAGCTGGACAGCATAGTATTACCAAAACCGTGATCTAAGGGCGAAAATCCACAAGAAACTTCAATTGGATCCATATCAAAATCCTCGGTCAGTGGCCCTCTAACTTTGTGGAAAAGAAAACTATTGCCCCCAAAGGTGTGATTTTCTAACACCTGTGTACCAGTAAATCATGATTACTCAGGAGGTGTCACCTAGTCGTTCTCAGGACATTGGCACGTTATATTTTACTACACACGCTTTAGTTTTAGGTGAAACGTTTTCCTTGTTACATTAAGCGTAATGTAGTAATAAATCGTACATTTGTGTACTTGAAAAATACATTATTTTGACCACAAAATAAATTTGGATGAGTGTACGGTGTCTATCTGACATCATTGTTTTGCGTCTAATGTTTCTAGAAACGATCGTTAACGATTCCTTACTTGAAAATTTTCCTTCCCAATTATTCTGTAATCCTGTTCTGTCTCTGTTTCATGTTATTTTTCTGAAGTTTCATACTTTAAGCGAACTCATGCAGTCATATTATAGATAATTATTCATCTGGCACGTCTTTTCCAAACCATGTACTTATTATTATTACTTATCCTCTATTTCAGGCAATTAAAGCCCATAAAACACAATACTTAATATATGTCCCAAAATTAACGCAAGATTTGAATTTGCCACTAATTGTGCAGTAAAGTGCTGGCAACCCCCAAAATATAACAATTTGATAGCTGATAGTATAGGGTTATTAAAAATGGGGTACCACTCGAGAGAGTAGCGGTTTTGTTGAACAATTAAAAAAAAAAACATTATTGTTGGTGGTCTCAGAAGATCTATAATTTTAGATCATGTGATTTTTTAACACCGCTGGATTTCTTTTTTTGTAGTTCTTTGAAATCAACGGTCTATGCAAACAAGCCACCTGTGCATCGAAGGAGGAGATTCAACGCTAAATCAACGGTTCAGCCATATTTATGCGAAATGATAAGGGACAATTTCAATAAAATAATGAATACCTACCTATGTATGCAAAACCTTGAAGACTTTTGCTTTTTGAGCCATTCCATACAAAACCCTATCCTGTGTACTTTTAGTGTTAAAAATATGTTTTCTAGTTAAAACAAACCTTGCGTTAATTTTGAGAAATTCTAACAATAAGTTATGGCTTCTAGATTGTCTAATCAGATGCGGCTGAATACCAGTATTTTAAAAACATGGAGCATCTGCCAATATAACCCCCTTCTTTGATTTAACTTATTTTCCTTACAACCATTAGCAGTAATTTTATATGTTTGCCTAAATTTAATGCATCATTAATTATTACAAACATGTTCGGTTGAGGTTTTCCTTATATAATACATGTGTTTAATGCTGTATGTATGTAAATTTACGGTAAAGAACCTAGTACAGGAAAGTTTTGTTGTTTGATCATTATGTCATTGTGATTTGAATGTACCACACTTTTTGATACTACAAATGTTTGAAACCAGGAAAATTTATAAAAAATAACTAAACTACAATCAACTTCAAAATTAACTAATAACATTACTATTTTTATTTCGCATCTAACAAACGGCCTAGTATATATTTTCATAATTTTTTTAAAATGTTTTTGTTTGTTTTTAGATTATACCGCTCCGGCCCCGGCGACAACCCGGTGTGTCGCGAATTAATCGCGAATTTAATGTTTATTTACCTATTACATAAAATTTTTTTTTTTTCGGGAATTTTCACATGTCGGGGCCGCAGCGGTTAAACGTAGATAATATAACAAAATTAGGGTTCCCTAAACAAAGGGTTAGGTTGAGGTACCTATAGTGCAAAAATAAATCATATATTTCGGGTCCAATTATGGTTAAGGACATATCTCGCCGACTGCTCGACACTTTGCGTGACCAGAGGGCTGGCTCGTTCTTTGCCCAAAGAATTAGCATTGCCATTCAACGTGGCAATGCTGCCAGCCTTCTGGGCACGTTTCCGGATGACAGCGATGCGGAGGAATACTTCGACGCCTGAGTGTATTTTGTTTTTGTTTATACATGTAGTTGTAGATAGTGGTTTTATTAGTAAATAGTAAAAAAAATCTTATATCCAAACTAAAGTGTTTGTTTTATTCTTTAAAAACTCGTTTTCAACTGGAATAAGCATTATTAAAATTATATTCATTTTGTAATTTTTAACTTACAAATTCTACGTCGTAAATTAACTGCAGCTTTAAATTCAAAAAAACAAAATCTGTTATCTCTTGATTACTATTTAAAGAGTTTAATAAGTTCAACGATACTAATTTGAAGTTGTTTTAGACAAAACTTAAATAATTATATTTAATAGGTATTTTAAATTAGGACTTACCTAACTTACAGAGTCATGAAGTAGGTAATTTAAAATTTTGACGGTTCAAAATTCCTATTTAGTATAAAAAAACTTTTATTGATTTGTAATAGAAAAAAATATAGTGCAAATAATATTATGTGCACAATTGAAAATGTCTGTCTTAGGTACTATCTGAAATTAAACCAGAATAATTTATTGATGAGTAATAGACAGGATAGGTACTTAAATTGAAAATGATTAGTTTCTAAAATAAAATTATTTTAATAGTTTTTTTAATAACTGAGCGCATGAATGTACGGTAGGCGCCAAATAAACGTGGAATAACAAACGGTCATTGACCCACCTACATTAAATTTATTAACACACTTATTGCAAAAACAGAAATAATGACATATAGCTGTCCTGAATAGACATATAATATATCGTGACCATTCACTTTTTGTAATAATGAAAAACGATTCCTAGTATATTGTCCAGGTACCTACCTAATAAGACCTACCTATGTAATTTATTCCACATTTATCTGGCGCCTATCACAGATGATTTACGTGCACAAAGAAAATCGTTTTTCTGAGTAATATTTTTGTACTGTTTTTTTTTTTTTTTTTTTGTAGATTTTGTAGTGATATTTATTTGAAAGACTATTGTTTATTTTTAAATAACAGTTACATTAAAAAAAATCTATTATAATTAAAAAAAACTATATACATAAAATTAGTAATATACAAAAATAAAATACACTCAGGCGTCGAAGTATTCTGATTAAGTACCTACCTAATAGGTAAATAATATTCACAAAGTGAAAACTTTTGCTAAATAAAAATAAAACGAATTATTTTACAATCCCTGAAATTCAGTTATAGACTAATTCCAGCAAAATAATTATACAACATGAAAAACACAAAAACCAAAAATACAAAATGTAATTTTTCGACCGTGACAGGACTCGAACCTGCAATCTTCGGATCCGAAGTCCGACGCCTTATCCATTAGGCCACACGGTCGCTGAATGATACTGCGAAATAGGTCATGATGTGCGGCTATGCGAGCCTCCTGCGCGCTACGTCACGGATGACGTCACAAGGTCGTTCACCCCGCCCGGCCTCCGTACCGTACCGAGAGTTTTCCAATAATTTCGTTTTCATTCAAGTTTCACGGACATTTGTTTATTTACTTACTTGCGTTTGTAAACATGCACAGATTAATTCTGGCAAGGTTAAATATAATTGTTTGGTATTTCTGTTTATATAAAACAAGATAATTGTTGGGAAAATCCATTAATAACTCAATGTGAGGAAAGTCATTAGAATTGAAATTGGTTAGGAAGAATCAATTGATTTTACAGTTGATTAACACTTCATTTGAAAAGGCTTTGGTTAGCATTTTCAGTGGCTATTGTTTTTGAAGTAGTCCAACAAATAATAATAGTAGATAATAATAACGTAGGCACTAGGTGTAATTAATTATGTTAGTAGATAAGTACTAATTACCGAGATTTTCCTTTGTACTTGTCGCAATGTAATTTATATGATTATGGAAATACATACCAGGCCTACATAACAGCGTAGAGATTAGGTTCATTTTAGTCTACATGTGCTAGTAGATAGACACATTGTGAAGAACTATTACGCTTCTCGTTTAAAGGCGTAGGCAGATGTATAATAATAATTATACTTCTACCGTCGCGTCCCTAGAACGCAAAGGGCTTAAGGAGGAACACGGATGGGTTTTTAGTCAGTAAGAGTCTGACATTCCCTGCCGCTCCGCCCAGAGCGGAGGAAGACATTTGATGATTTCCCAATTCCCATAATATCGAATAGAATAGAATAGAAAACATTTATTCGAAACAGACACAACACAACAGCAACAACCACATGTTATAAAAAAAAAGAAAAGAAAACAATACCAAAACATACACAATAAAATGGTGTTGATATAAAAAAAACGTATCCTACCTAAATATTCATTTGTTTTATGATCTATTTTGTTGGGCAATGGCCTACCCCAATTCCATCCAGGAATTCTTCTCCCGTGCTTCCTCAAACCAGCCCTCGCAGTGCGCATCTAAGTCATCTCGCACCCTCTTACAAAAGTTTTAGCATTCCATATTAATATCTAAGTAAGTATTTTATTTATTTTCGTTACCTACTTATCCGTCGCAGAAGTTCATATCAGCGCTAAATTTTAACTGAACCGGTCCAGAAGATTCTGAGCAAATGAGCTGTGGCAGACGAATAGTTTTGGAGTGGCGACTGCGTACCGGAAGACGCAGCGTTGGAAAGCCTCCCACAAGGTGGACCGATGACCTGGTGAGGGTCGCGGGTAACCGATAGATGCGAGACGCACAGGACCGGTTGTTGTGGCGACACTTGGGGGAGGCCTATGTCCAGCAGTGGACGTCTTTCGGCTGATATGATGATGATGAGACGAACAGACAGACACACGAGTGATTCACTTATGAACTCAAAACCTAACCTAAGAACTATAAAAGAGCAAAGAACGTACAATCATTAATCACGACACCTGGCAACGACAATCAACATCAAACATAGTACCAATTAATTGTTTTTCGTATCAGCAATTACATTTACCTCAATACATACCTACCTACTAAAAAATAACCGCCAAAATACATCAACGTATAATTTAAAAGGCGTTATCTATATACAAAGTCATAAAACATGCTAATTAGGTATTTGAAGAGAGACTTACATATTAAATCTCATTCAGCGCGTGACTGCGGTCAGGCCTATCTTGATGATTTCGGTAAAAAAACTTATTGTTTAAGAATAATCAACAAACTAACGACAAATGCGTCAATCTAAATATGATTCATCCTTGATGACGTATTCTAGATACAAAAAAGTGAGAGTATGTATTCAGCCTCTTTCTTTGTGAAAAGACAGATTCTTTGGTAGTATTATTCAAAATAGTTACTCTATCATCATCATCAGGCTGCCAGGCTGAAATGGGATTGGGCGGGTCACGTTGGTCGCATGCATTGTGATCGTTGGGCAAAAGTCTCCACACAATGGGTGCCCGAAGATGGACGGCGTCGCCGAGGCAGGCCCAGAAAGAGGTGGCGAGACGACCTGGACGCGTACCATGAGGGCTGGTACGAGGTGGCACGTCAAAAAAATTGTTGGAAAGACTTGGGGGAGGCCTTTGCCCAGCAGTGGGACAGTCTGGGCTAAAAAAAAAAAATCATCATCATCCACAGCGCGAACACAGACTCGTCAGGAAATTTCACTCCGTTGCTGTAAGCATAATGAAAGAAGACTAAAACGTTTTGTACTTAGGTATATGTGGCATCTAACTGACCTAACATAACTGACACCTAACTATGTCTGTCTGTTTCTGTGGATACCAGGGTCTACGTACGTAAATTCCATCGTTTTGTGAAACAACCCGTTGTTTAGTTCAACGATAGTTACCTCCAGAGGGCTTTTTTTTAAGGATGGGAAATCATCAAATGACTACTTCCGCTCTGGGTGGAGCGGAAGGGAGTGTCAGACTCTTACTGATCAAAACCCATCCGTGTTCCTTCCATTGCCCTGGCGTTCCAGGGCCGCGGTAACTCTTTCGAACATATTCCGCAACCCTAGTAGATTCCGCAACCCTAGCACACCTCCAGAGGGCTTGGTGTGAGTTTTTTAACGTACTCGATCGTGTTAACGTAAACGTTCGCTTGTGTCAAATTGTATAGAAAAAAACAGGTTGTTCGTGAGTGTTACCAGACGCGCGGCGGCGCTTATTCAGTTTCAATTTCAATTTCAAATTCAATACAAAAACGCGATCGAGGACGTTAAAAAACTCGCACTAAGGCTACAGTTGTAATGTTTACGCGTGCGCCCGTAGCCTGTTATCAGTTACATATTTATTAACGAAAAGGGCTCTTTAATAAGAATGATTAAACATGAACATTCCTTTAGAAGTCAATGTCTGTTTCAACTAACGCAACCCATACCTGTCTCCTGACAAGGATTTTGTAACAATTTATAACATCTGACGAAATAACAATGGCGTCATGGGTTTATTACCGATTGTATACATGCATACGTTACATAAATACAATGGTACTCAGCATGTTAATATACACGGGTCCATTAAATTTGTTCGACATGAGTACATGACATTCATATTGATTCTACTAGTGAGTTCTATGGTAATCAGTTTGTATCTGGGTATCGGGTCTATTTGTGACTCATTTGTGATGTTTTGACAAAAGTCTGACGCGTCTTTTTGTCATGATCTTTTCAGGAAATTGAACTGCCTCCGTGGTCGAGTGGTTTAGGCGTTTGCCTTGTGACCCGGTCATGAGTTCGATTCCCACGGGAAGCATACTTTGTAAAGTTGTTTCCAGTTTAGCTAGGACATTGCAGGCTTGAATCACCTGATTTTCTGATAAAAAGATGACTCCGTGCTTCGGAAGGAACCTATAAGCCGGTGGTCCCGGTCGCCAAATGGCGGTCGTCAAATGAACCATGTCAGAGGCCCTTGAGGCGGTTTAGAAACTCTGACGCTTGGGTGTGTGGGATCGTTAGACCTTACCTGCCCAAACGATAAGAAGCAGAAGAAGAAGAAGGAAACTGTTTGGTCATTTTAGCCGTTGAAAAATTTTAGGGTTGACGTGCATCTCCAGCGGCCCTACCATGACGTGTTAAAGCGTGAGTCGTTCGAGCGAGAAGGAGGGATGGAGTTATTCACCCTATATAGCTCCATCCCGCCTTCTCGCTCGAACGAATCACGCTTTAACTCGTCATGGTAGGGCCGCAGTGCTCCGGCCAAGGTCGCTCCTGAATGCTGTGTGAATTCCGTCAGTATTCGTCTGACCTCCACCCTGGACTCAGGGATTATGTCTACATTTAGGGTTTCCATACCTTAAGAAAAGGAGTTTTGACTGTAGTTATCAGTCTGATAGAATGTCACATTGTTTAGGCTCTCTTGAGTGGAAACTGTCTCTTGAGCATTCTGAGTGGGACGCCCGATAAGGAGAGGTGGAACGATGTTCTTCGCGAGAGTTGCTGGCAGTACCTTGATAAGGAGGTCCGATGATTGAGATGGCGTGTGATTGGAGACGCTAAAGTTTAGCTGTCAGCTGCTATAGATTGACGACAAAGATTTCAACTACAAGACGAGAGTTACATGTGTAACTCTCGTCATTCAAACCCGAAAACTATGTAGTTTTCGGGTTTGAATGAGCCTTTTTATCATCATAATCATCATCATATTATCAGCCAAAAGACGTCCACTGCTGGACATAGGCCTCCCCCAAATGTCGCGACAACAACCGATCCTGTGCATCTCGCATTCATCGGCTACCATCGACCCTAGATGAGCCTTTTAACTTCAAAGAAAACGTTTTTTTTTTGGCAATAACCCAATTTAAAGATCATATCTGGTAAGTAGCGTATTTTCTTCAAAAGCATTTTATGATCATTTTATGATTATGATCTAAAGACAAGAGTAGCAATTTTCTGCACATAATGTCCTGTGATTGCCACTTGGCCTGCTAAGCGTAATAATCCCAGCATTATCCCTAATTGCCGTATTCTATGGGAAAAACTATTGTTCTAGTAACATTTTATTTTTACGACGTAAGTGTTTGGTTTAATTTAGAACACTTCCTGTTATCTTTTAAACACAATAACGATAAAAAGCTGATCTTACATGTGTTTATAAACTTAACTTCTTTTTGTCACGCAATATCGAACTAAAAAATAAAATAACTAAACTAACAAGTAGGTATTATTGATTGTTTGATCGTAATCTAGAATGTCCAAAATAATATCTGGAAATACACACCCGATTAAGATGACTCCGTTAAGGAAAGTATAATTTCTGATTGCATAGGCTTCTTCTCGTTCTGCAAAAAAAACTACGGTTTCTGTGGGATATGTCGCGGGAGCGAAGTCGCGAGAAAAAAATGGTCTTCGATGTAACATACGACGTGACTTTGAACCTGCGCACGGCCGCCGCAACGCCCGAAATATTATTGCGAAATCTTGTTATCAAGGATTTGTCATCACTTATCGTTGTATCAAAGCGTACTACTACGTATGGCACGCTGTACAACGTTACGTCATGCAGACGTGTGTTTAATATTTAAAAAACTTTCGTCTCTGACTGTATGATTCAGTTTACTCTTTGATGGTATGATTTGTTTATTTGATATTTAGAAGTCGTGTTTTCAATAGACTACTCTGATTATTCCTGTCGATCCAGAAACTCCAGTATTCTATTCTATCTATGTATATACCTACAACTCCTACAAGCGAAAGGTCATTCATTCACTTACTGAATAATCACGAAATATCGAAAACTACATGACCTATGAAGATGAAAGGCACCGAGGTGGATTATGAGGAGGAAACGTTCATCTTAGAACGGATTATAAGAAACTCCCCCCGTAAAGGGGTGAAAATGGGGTTGGAAGTTTGTTTGAAAAATCTTATTCCGCTGGCCTAAGTGACTTCTACCCTAAAACACGATTTAGGGGTTGTTAAAATTTGTATGGGAGAATATTATTCCTTAATTAATCATTAATTTTTCACAACTACTCTCAAAGGAGTTTGTATGGAAGAATTTTAACGCTTGGTCCTTTGATGAAATTGAAACTCAGGAATTAATGATTTGGATAACAAATCAAAAACACGTGTATTTAGATTTTTCTAAAATCAACTCCTGAATGGCTGAAAAGTGTTGAACAAGTTTTTAGGAGAGGATTTTAAAGCTTGCTTTAATTTACTTGAATTGAAAAGATTGAAACAAATCTAAGGATTTTTTTTATAATCAACCTCCCCCTAGTGTCAATAATTTTCCAAAAGTACCCTTTAAGAAGGGTATCTTTAAAGGGTACTTTTGGTAAACTTAAGCGGAGGCTGTTACGTTTGTGGAGTACGTGTTAAATTCGCTTTTACGAAGTCGCGGGCAAATTGCTAGTTTCTGATATATTGAATACCACATGAATGAATACCATATTTGAACTTTCCATACAAAATTGTCATCAACTGATCCCAATTTATATGGGAGACTCATTTTTTTTTGGATGAATTGACTATGGCTTTCTTAGGGAATTTGTTCATTTACATGAACAGAAGTGGTTCTTAAAGTTTGCGCACTGGGAAAAAAAACCCAGCATATTTGGGATAGGTGCATAATTTTTAGGAACGTTAGGAACAAATTGCCGAACTCATCCAAAAAGCGGTGAAGTTGATATAGGCCTTGGTCGGAGACGACGAACGGTTCATGGTCCAAAGAGGAACTGAACGCCCATTGCCCAAAGTTAAAGGAAAGAAGAAAGGGAGCCGGAAAGGGATGAAAATCAGATACTAACATAATAAAATTGAATAGTTTGTTTGTTTTTTTTTAACGCGATAATGTCTGGAACGACCACTCGGATTTGAAAAATTAGTTTTGTATGTGATAGCCACATTCATGAGGACAGCTATAGGCTATACGAGAACGGGAAATTCCTACGGGAACGGGAAATATATAATTCTACATTAGTCGCCATAGATGCTGCCTATAATCTTACGCCAATTTTACAACGTTCTCATTCAGACTTTCAGACTATGTACTGATTTACTGTCGTGACGGAATAATAACCACAACTTGACCTACAAACTATTATTTAACAGCTTAATTGGCAATTAATGAAATAATTATCTATGTCACTGGTTTTTTCGCTTGACCTCGGAATGAAAGTAAAACAATTATCGTCCCACGCAATGTGTCCAGTACGAAATAGGTCAATTTGTATGTCAGGTTAGATTAGAAAGACCGACATGTTTATGCAAATTAATTTCATAGGGCAACGAGTTAAATCTCTTTAGAAAAGATCAGTGTAATGGAAAATGGAAAACCAAGTTAATCAAAAATACGATTAGGTTGTGTTAAGGATGGGAAATCATCAAATGACTCCTTCTGTTCAGGGCGGTGCGGAAGGGAGTGTCAGACTCTTACTGACGAAAACCCATCCGTGTTCTTCCTAAAGCCTTTTTCTTGTATTCCAGGGCCGCGGTGACTCTTTCGAACAAATTCCGCAGCCCTGGCTGTATTTGGTAGCTAGGTGTCTCGTCCAACAGCTCTAAAAAAAGTTAAATTCTCGAAGCGATTTTCAGATACTTAACTCAAAATGTCACGTGGTCATTCCAATACATTTTGTACCCCGACTGTTGTTAACGCTCTGTCTATGTCCTCTTGTCACCTCGAGCCGACCACTGTTGGACTAAATCCTTTATTAAGTTTGATATATTTTAGTGGGGCGATTTTGCCTCTTTTATCCGCTGTTACCCTGGTAACTACTATCGGTCGTCGACCCATTTCGTACTATCATATCTGTTAATCACAATTACTGTTTATCTTGTAAAAGGTGATTTCTGGATCCGATTATTAGGAACACATTCATTGTGTACCTAGGTCGTAGAGTCGCAGTATGATAGCATTATTACTGCTCATGATAACTGAGCGACAATGTAGTGTCAATAATAATATAAACCATTTCAATAAATCTTGCACTCCATTCTAAGTATAAACACAACGATAAAAAAACTTAACACAATAAAATTAATCGAAAAATAAATCCTTCAATTGAATAATACAGTCGCAAGTCACGTGCAATCAGTTTTTTATTTGCGGCTCTAAAAATAGATGACTTAAAAGTGGTTATTGACCAACGAATAAGATGACTTATGACCTTACGTTTTTTATAACTGAGGAAATTTCCTATCGGTCGTCGCAATTATTGTTAAGGAGTTAGCACACGTACCGTGGGTGCAGTTACTTAGTGTGCTGTGTTTACTTGCACTTAAGAAGTTGTTGATGACATTTTAATTGAACAGTCTTTTTTATTTTAGATTGAATGTCCTATAACCGCATAGAAAGCTACAGAAAATGTGGAAATTAACAGGATTTTTCTTCTTGCTTTTTTTATTAATTCCATTAAAACAAAATGTTTTACATTCAAGTCAATATATTCATTAAAATACTAAGACTAATATCTATTAGACATTTCTAGTTGGTGCTTTTAATAAGCTCAAAACACAATCGATGCTTATACCTACGCGTAATGCATATACTTATTACGTAAAGTGAATAACACTAAAAAGCTCGACGACAAGAGTCACCAACACTAATCATATATGTGGCCGTAATACTGCGCTAAGGAAAAGTCTTGACTATCAAAGCCATAGTCGCACATAGTCATATAGCTTCTAGCGATAAGGCCGCCCATTGTGTCACCCTATGTGTAATATTTTCTTCATCTATCTTTTCTGTAACTTATATGGTGTACATAATAAAGAGTATTCTATTCTATACGTGTGACTATGGCTTTGACAGTGTGTTAGTCACACTCACTGACACACGTGTGGTAATATGGAGCATATTGATAATGTCGTCTCAAGAAGCGGACGTCGAGGTGTCTCGGTGCTCTGTTATTACTAATGTGAAAATTGTAATAAAGCTACAATATATGAAACACAAAGATTAAAGAAACCCAGAACTAAGTTGACGTTAAGAGGGAACTGGTTCCACATCGCGTATTTAGAAGAGTAGGCGTCGATATATCCCAGTGCGTCGTACAACACAAGACGCAGTTTTTTATCTGCAAAATATGATGTAACTAGAAAAGTAATTATTGAAATACAAAACAATTAAACGACACGGACACAGCGCAACAGCAAGAATCATAAAGTTAAAGAAGTTAATTATTTGTTGAGTACTTTATTGTCCAGAAGAACACGACAAAGAAGAAATGATCTTGAACAATACAAATGTAAAACCGTGGTTGCGTTTGGGTATACCGTGCCATTCCACAGATCGGCGGCGTTTCGTGCTATATTGCCCTGACCACTAGCGTACCGTACCATTGCTCAGATCTGACAGTGTTGGGTGGTCAGAAGAGCAATGTCCGGACATTGCAGGCTCTTCTGACCATTCAGCTGTTGAGGAATATTACATACTCATCCACTTTTTTTTTTGGATGGGAAATCATCAAATGACTCCTTCCGCTCTGGGTGGAGCGGGAGGGAGTGTCAGACTCCTACTGACTAAAACCCATCCGTGCTCCTCGTAGTGCCCTAAGCTTTCCAGGGCCGCGGTAACTCTTTCGAACAAAATTCGCAACCGTGGCAGGCTCTGGTCCTAACGGACCCCGTCAAAGATATGTCAGCATAGTATGCTGACATATCTTTGAGGCGCGCGTGGAACACAACGCGCCGTCGACCCGGGCCTGGCTTTGATCGGAAGGCGGGCCACCCAACGCTCGCCGTCCGCAGACCCGCAGCTACGGTGGCCGGGAATCGCCCTGCGACTCCCGACACCCGGGGTGTCTCCCTATGTTGCGGCGGCTGGAGCGTGAGGTTGTCTCTCCCTCACGCGGCCCGCCTCCTCCTACACTAGCATTACTGCTTCGCAGAAGGAGGTGACGGCTTCCCATGCCTCCTCGCTCCGGACCATAGATTGAACCAGGGCCGGACGAGAGAGGTCGCCGCCGCCGATACTCATCCACTTTAGTGCCGTTCACAGTAAATACGATACCTTTGTATATTAACAACTCATCTGCAAAAACAGATTTCACGTCATCCAAGTCATTTGCACTGAACTCCATGAATATTGAAGGTAAACACAAGAATGACAGAACCATCATTACGTCTATACACCAGGGCACCATCAATAAAGGGTCCTGAAACAGAAACGTTACTTATGTAAATGAGTTACAAAAAAGAAATTGACGGAAAGTTACATATTTCACTAAATTATAAAAACGTTTTTACCAGGACTTTATAAATACAAATAAAATAAACGAAGGAGATGAGTTTTAAGATATCACATCCAAAACCTGCAATCATCTGAAATAAAACCATTAATTTATTTAATTTTCCACATCTTCCTTGCTTGTTGTTGAAATGGCAATTTCGTAGTATTTTCAATCAATCAAAAGTATGGCAAACTATATTCAAAAAGTAAAAAGCATTTTTTGAAGTGAAAACTTCTTCAGCGGCGTTGTGCACTTTTTGGGATGGGTAAAAATGTTAAACTCGCGTCAGGGCACGTGGTGACCGGCAGGACACGTAACCAGAGGGCTTAAGTGTGAGTTTTTTAACGTACTCGATCACTTTAACGTAAACGTTCGCTTATGTCAAATGTGAGTGTCACCAGACGGCGCTTATTCAGTTTTAATACAAATTGACGTTTACGCTAACGCGATCGAGAACGTTAGAAAACTCGCACTAAGGCCACTGATCGAAAATTCGTAAGACGGATAATGTAATATAAAATGTCATGTTTATGTACGATAGCGCAATTAATGAATATTGTATCTAACCACATAAATGATAGTATTTTTACACTGATAAATAAAGCAATTCGTGCGAAATTATTCCCTAATCATTCCAAAATATTCAAAAATGCACAACGTTAATGTTCAAGTTTTCACTTCTGCCGGCACTCCTGGAGTGAAACCCGTTGTTTTTAGGGTTCCGTACTCAAAGGGTAAAACGGGATCCTATTACTAAGACTTTGCTATCCGTCCGTCCGTTCGTCCGTCTGTCACCAGGCTGTATCCACAGACCAAATAGGTTCAGACAGGGCACTCTCATAGAAAAAAATCGACTCGCCTAAGGTTCACATATCATGAATAACAGTTTTTTTTAGTATGGCATTGCATCCGGTACAGAACTTTAGGCAAAGGCGTGGTACGGCTTCAGCCTTAAAGGGTTTTCATGCTAGGAATTGGTAATTTTAGTTTTACTATATGAGCATATTGCAATTATTTGCAATGTTAATGCAATTATTCCAATATACTCGTATGTTTTATGAAAGAGTTAGAAAAGGAAGGTTAGAGAAGAAAAAACTTTTCACATTAATTTAGTTTCTTTTTATTTATACATTTTGTTTTATATAAGTAATGAAAAGTTTTTGGAAGCTCATGGCTTCGTAGACTTTCACAGTTCACTTCACTTCACTTTACTACCCATTTTTTGAGTCCTAACTTTTTGGAAACATGAAAACTAACGCCTTTTCGTTTATAAGCACAGGTCACAACACAGCACTTATTGTACATATTGCACGATAATATTACAGCTTCAGAAACTGGGAGGATAAGTTACGGAAATAAATCAATGTAGAACTTCATTCGATCAACTTTGAAACTGAAACTTCTTCAACAAAAGTTTTGACAGATCAACAAACATGGCGTCATAGGTACAGTTCTCGTCAAATAGCTTTGCCCCTCTGAGGTTGTGTCGAGTGGCTGCGTAGTAGTCAAAATTACGAACACACTGCAACTGCGCATGCGTAAGAGACATGGGGGCGGGGCGCGATTTTATGTCTCAGTCTTACGTTTACGTTTGATGCATGCTTGCGTCCCGCTTGCTCCCGTGTACGTGACTGCACCTGCGCGATTTTTGCAAATGGCTAACTTCAGAGGGGCAAAGTTATTTGACGAAAACTGTAGGTACAGACAGAAATATGGAAGGCGGGAGGGGTGGGAACTGTCAAATGAGATATGTGAACCATAGACATAAGGTTGAGATATTTTCTCATGAACCGTGATAGTCAGACAGTTAAAATTTTCACAGGTGATGTATTTCTGTTGCCGCTATAACAACAAATACCAAAAAACAGAATAAAGTAAATATTTAAGGGGTTTCCCATACAACAAACGTGATTTTTTTGCTCGGTTTTGCTTGATATTGATAACAGAAACAGGTAGACGCTTGAAATATTCACAGAATATTAAGTTATATTTTCACTTTAAAAATAAATACTTAAATTAAAATAAAACAAATATTTAAGGAGGGCTCCCCCTCCCATACAACAAACGTGATTTTTTTGCCTTGGCCGATTTTTTATATTAAAGTATTTTTTAAGTTTAAATTCAAATTACCTTGACTTGCATAATCTTGATACTTGAATTTAAATTGTTTGAAATTTTCATATACGCTCCAATAAAGTTTTGAACATGTTTAATTTTCATATCATCATTTATTTCTTTGTTTTTTAAATTACCTTTTAGTGCTTTACAAAGTCCTTGTATAGTTTTTCTATAATTATCTGATACGTACAGCAGAAAAAGTCGATGAAAGTAACAAGCGAGTTCTTGGAATAAATACATGAAGTATTCAGATAACGAATTATTTTGTAAACCATTAATGATCAAATTGACTAAGTTTAGGGTTACATATTGGAATGTCATAAAATAGGATACGTATGAAATAGGTTTATTTTGTAAAATAGACAAAGAGTTAGAGGTCATGGTTGATGATCTAGAACGTAGAAATAAAACGCTGTGTTCAGAACACCGCAGACGATACAGTAAACTTTTGCTAAGAAACAAACAATAACAGATTTACTGAATTTGAAGTAAAACCCAAAGAACAGATTAATCAACAAAGTTCCTTTGTACGTTAAAAATGATTCTAGTTTAATAGTTTCGTTTAAAAATGGCATTTTATAAAATGTATGTCGCACTCTGTTATGAAAACTATTGTGTGTTCTAAAGCTGACAACAGCAATCTACAGAAAATCGAATATGTGGTACAAAAATGATGTTTCAGTGTGTTAGTAAATTAATTGAAATGGAAGAAATAATTCATCGGCGGATATAGAAGTTAATACGAGTAATTATACTCTTACCTTGAACACACTACACTAATACACAACACTACAAATTTTAACTTTTAAATATAAAATAGCAGGACGGATGTTTTTAATTGACGCGAGAACTACCGAACAGTTTCTTTTCTGATTTTGCATAAATTATATATAATATATATATATAGGTAACACAAGCCTACAATAAAAACCTTTTTTTTTTGGTTTTGCTCTATTTGTATCTGTCATCGATAAGGAAGGTAGTATACAGTAAATCGATACCTATTAGTCATTTCAACCTGTCAGCTCTAATTTACCTACTACCCTCTTTTTCAAAAAGTTATGCATGGTCATAGCTATCAGTGAGTGAACAATCGGGTCAGAGCCCATTCGTCCCCTAAGATTCGCACTCTTTGCCCACTCGTCCCCTGGAACTTTTGCCCATTCGTCCCCTGAAGAATATTTATTTTTATTCATTCTTCTAATATAAGTACATGTATATGTGTATACTGCAGCTTGGTAGTCCTGGTACAGTCGCGCAGAAAAGGCTAAAATAAAAAATATAGTAATTCGGTAGATATCATGTTTATTTCAAATAAGATTAACACATACAAAATCACAATGTCCTAGAAACTAACAAAATACAACTCTTTTACAAAAATCAGCCTTGATTGACCATCATATAAATCAACATTAAATATAAAATATGCAAAAAAAAATAGAACACATATCAACAGTAAATAATCACTTCTTATTTTTTTTGTATATTAACCAACTACATGCAAAATCGTTATAACTTAAATCTAATAAATTGTAACTAGAAGTACCTACATGAAAATTGGCTAAAATCACCGTATTTTTTGTATATTTACCAACTACATGCAAAATCATAATAACTTAAACCTAACAAACTATAACTACAATAACAAAAAATGACTAAAATCACAATAATTATTGAAGATTAAACAAATCAACATTATTTTAGTATAAAAGTAATCTTATAATTATTTGTTTTTCATTTTAAATTAATAATATATGCATAGCTTTTCCATGCAGTGGCCTAGTGAAATCTGATTTTCAAGGGACTTTAGGATTCTCAGGGGACCAATAGGCACCTGAATAGGTGCCGAATCTTTAACTTATATTGTATTTATATTAGAGGGGACGAATGGGTACCTTAAAAATAATATTTTATATTAAAATATTAATTGGTCCCCTACCAGGAGACCAATGGGCACCTATATAGGGGCCGAATCTACAACTTTTATGCTGGGGGACGAATTTTAGGGGACGAATGGGCTCTGACCCGAACAATCAATCATGCCCTGTTTTGCTACCCTTGGATTTTTTTTTCCAAATTTATATGGGACCAACTTCGGGATTATACCCTTTCTAAAATAAAAAAGAATTATCAAAATCGAACTACTCTGTAAAAAAATGTTACGTTATATATGTTTATTTAGAAAAAAAACATATACGCGCCGACTTGAGAACCTCCTCCGTTTTTTCGTCGGTTAAAAGTGTAATGGCAATAAGCATGCTTCTATTGTAATTGCTCACTCTACCTACATGTATGAACGAAGAGTATGAGGTGATTTCAGTTCTTTTACACAAAATAAAATATGTTGAACACAATTGGGTGATCTGCGTAGGCTTGAAGATGGTTATTTTTTTACTGGGCCAACCGAGTGGCTATACAAATATCCTTCCTAGGTATATCTGTCTCTGCGATAGTCGAGCCAAATCAAGCCATTGTTTACAAAAAATGGCCTTTGCGATATAATTCGCCTTTGGTTCTCCGCAAAAAAAAATTCTCCTGCCCTTGTTTATAAAGTTAGGGGTAAAGAAGCAATTTGGTAAAGCTCTGGACAGAGATGGTCAGTGTTTTCAGTTTATTTCTCAGAAATATCCTAGTATAAGTGCTGAAAAATTAAAAGCAGGCATTTTTGACGGACCTCAAATACGTCAATTAATTAAAGACGTAAATTTTGAGGCTTTTATGACTATTATAGAAGCCGTAGTCGTTCCCGTTCTGTAACTGGAACGAATTGCATGGAAATCTTACATAGAAGTTGCACAAAAATTTCTTGGCAATAACAAGGCTGACAACTATACAATGTGATACCGTATGGAGGTAACACATTCCCACATTCCCTCATTCATTCATTTATTTAATTTTTTCTATTCACTTTTTTCATTCCTCCATGAAGGGAGGGTTATCCGATCGGACGGTTGTTGTGTCCGGTGGGCAACTGCCCGATAGTTACAATTCGGGATGTTGCATATATGTTCAAATCGCACGGTTGGAAAAATTTGATATCGCGATTCAGGATTTCGTTAAGTTAGTTTGCAGCTGGCGGGTTAGATGGCGTCGTAGTGCTTTTTGTTGCGATATAGATTTTGCTACGTTATTTTTCTATGGCGGCATTCATGCCGCTACAACATAATGAACACAATACCTCTTAAGGGATCATTGTACGCACCATTATTAACAACTTTTACAATGGAACCAACCCAGAAATCGCGAAAATAAATCAGCTGTTCAGTACATTTTGGCGAGTTATGCGCATGACGGAATATCAGAATGGGCAGCGGAGCGGTCCTTGTGATAGTCATCCATCATGGGTGCGTTATAGAAGAAACGTTGAAATAATAGCACGTTTGTGATTCATAACAGTCCCTCGTTTCATTGGATCACATTTGTAAACAAAATATACGGTAAAACACAAGATGAAACTAGATTACGAGCCAATAGGCCAGCACGCGTGCACCCCGTACGCTGTCTGTCAAAAGAATGCCAGCTGTCACGGCGTAGAAGCAAACTTGCTACCCTATTCGGGGTTACCCGCTCATATTTTATAAATCGCCATTTATATTCGACCAATTGAAATAAATCACCATTTTAATTTTGAATTTAACAATAATTACTATTCAACCAAATAACACAATCAGTCTCTCATCTTAAATCTTGGATTTACTATTAATTTAGCTGCGCGTCGTTACGCACATAAAAATGTATAGTCGGTTGTTTTTCGCAATTTCAGTGTTGGTTCCGTAGTGAAAGTTGTTCATAATCATAAGTACAATGACCTCTTAAGAGGTATTTTGTTTAATCTGTTACACGTTGTATAGAATTAAAATTGAGGAAATGCTGCATTAACTTCAAAAATGTGGGCTGTAATATTAGCATTAAAGTGCACTATCTTCAGTCATTTATTATAGATCACTTTCAATATAATTTAGATTTTATCGAAGAACAAGAAAAACGCTTCCATCAAGAAATAAAAACAGTGAAAAAAAGGTATTTGTCGATTAAAAGGTATATGTCACAGCCAATTAGCTTAATCAGCTGTTTAACTGGTTGCCTAGCCTTTTCATTTCAAAGTGCCGATTTTTTAGCGACTTATGTGACATCTTTTGTTCAATATCGTTTAATGACTTGCCCATGACACTTATGTCGCTGATTAAACGGCACAGTTCAATGAAAAGGCTAGAATTTTAATGAAACGGCTGATTCAGCTAGACGGATGCGACATATATAATATGATGGCAGATTATTGCTCGGGCATCATGCACGATTGTCCAACACAACCTTACTCAAGAAAATCAATGAAAAGAAATTTCTTGAAATGTAGTGTCAATCTTGTAAACTAGAGCTGCTACATAAAAATCAGTAGCATTATTAAACTCAGTTGATAAGACAGATTTGTGATATTTTATGGCCAATTATTGTCCGGTGATTAAAAGGAAAGAAGAGATAATTAAAGAAAATAAAAAGTGATAGTAGAATGTTTCTCGCTGCTACTGTTTACCAGTCTACTTCTTCGTATAAAACACGACAGAACTGACTTCAATTCCATTCAAACAAAATGTTATTATCATCTTAGTCAATTTATTCAATAAAACACTTATCAACAGAATATTATCAATTATTGTAGCAAACATTATAAAATTCATTTGTTGTCGGTGCTTCTAATAAGTTCAAATCACAATCGATGCTTGCGTAAAACCGTGGAGAAAACCAAACAGCACGACTAGAGATACTGTTACTAAGAATATTCGTCGCTATTGCACTAAACTAAAGTTTCGGCTGTCCCACCCACAGTCAGAATAGTCATTGTTAGTCTGACTATGGCTTTTACAATATGTTAGTCACACTCCCTGATACACGATGAGTTTGTTACACCATTTTGGCTATGCCGGCTTTTTTATGTTGTCTACCACTTATCTTATTTTTATGTTGCGCACTGTGTAGTTTTCCATCTCAGGCCACGATCGCCGACGTGTCTCGGTGCCGTTTCGGTAAAACTAATATGAAAATTGCAATAAAGCTACAACGTATGAAACAACATAGATTAAAGAAACCTAAAACTAAGTTGACGTTAAGAGGGAACTGGTTCCACATCGCGTATTTAGAAGAGCAGGCGTCGATATATCCCAGTGCGTCGTACAGCACATTGCGCAGTTTTTTATCTGAAAAATACAAAAAGTAATAAAATAACAGTATAATATATCATTAATAAAGAAGCGAACAGTTTGATGAGGACTTAGTAAATATTTATCTCTAATCTAGGTCTTACGCGCGACTTTGTACGCGTATATCTCGTTTTTCCTGTTCCCGCAAGATTTTCGGGAAATTATTCACCCTTCTTTCCATCTGAGTCCCTTACACTCCTCAAGGAACCTACATGCCAAATTTCAGCTTTCTACAACCAAGGGTTTCGGCTGTGCGTTGTCTGTCAGTCACTCAGTCACTCAGTAACGGAAGAATTTCATACTAAAATTGAATCGGAAAGTCCTCTATGGTTGCTCCCTCACACTCCCCAAGGAACCTGCATGACAAATTTCAGCTTTCTACGACCAGTAGTTTCGACTGTGCTTTGTCTGTCAGTCACTCAGGCAGTCACCAGTAAATTGTACTTTTAAATAAAACGTAAAAACCGAGGATGCGTGTAGGTATACAAATGTCGTTCCATTCCACTAGCGTATCGTGCTATTGCCCTGACTACTGGCGTACCATGCTGTTGCTCTGATGACTGGTGTAACGTTCCATTTCTCTGACCGTGTCACCGTGTCTGGTGTTTTGTTTCTTGCTGTTGTGTAATAATAATACACACACATCTACAAGAATACCTCTAACTAATAAATATACCTTTGTATATTAATAACTCATCCGCAAATACACATTTCACGTCGTCCAAGTCATTTGCACTGAATTCCATGAATATTAAGGGTAAACATAACAATGCTAAAGGAATCAGCACGTCTATACACCAGGGTACCATCACTAAAGGGTCCTGAAACAGAAACGTCATTTATGTCAATGAGTCACACAAAAAAACGGAAAGTTCCACATAGTTCTAGAACATTCTTACCAGAAATTTATCAGTACAAATATGGTAAACGAGAGAGACTAGTTTTACATCACATCCGAAGGCTGCAATCATCTGAAACAATTTGAAACATTACATTATTGAATTTTCCCTTCCTCGCATGTTGCTGAAATGGAAATTTCGTTTACCTTTACTGGCATAATCTTGATACTTGAATTTAAATTGTTTGAAATTTTCATAAAAGTTTCAATAAAGTTTAAAACATGTTTAATTTTCAAATCATCATTTATTTCTATATTTTTTAAATTAATTTTTAAGGTTTTACAAAGTGCTTGTATTGTTTTTCTATAATAATCTGATACGTACAGCACAAAAAGTCGATGAAAGTGACACGAGAATTCTTGAAATAAATACAGGAAGTATTCGTATAGCGAATAACTCGGTATATCATAAATGATCAAATTGACTAAGTGCAGCGTTACGAACAAGAATATCACAAAATATGATACATACGAAGTATGTTTCTTCTTTAGAATATACAACGAATTAGAGGCCATCGTTGAAGAAAATTTTATCATAAATTCGGCATCGATGGAAAATGATAACATAATATTTGTTGAAGATTCTATAAATATTGCGGTATTGAAAAGATTAATAGCGATTAATTGAATCAACCTCAGAATGGTCGGGAACGATGAAATAAAACACAATATTCAAGACACCGATGACAACGCAATAAACTTTTGCTAACAAACAAACAATAACAGATTTACTGCATTTGAAGTAAAACCCAAAAAACAGATTAATCAACAAAATTCCTTTTAACTGATCCGTTTGAAAATGGCATTTTATAAAATGTATGTCGCACTCTGCTATGAAAACTATTGTGTGTTCTAAAGCTGACAACATAGGTACCGTATCTACAGAAAATCGAAGATGGGGTAAAAAAATAATGTTTCAGTGTATAAATTAATTAAAATGGAAAAAGTTGTGTAGCGACGGATATAGAAGTTAATAACATTTTTCTAACCTTGAAAACACTACACTATAATCACTCAACGCTACAAATCTAAACACAATAAAATAGTTGGATGGATTTAATAGGCGCGAGAACTACCGAATAGATTCTTATCAGATTTAGCATTGATACAGTCCTTAAAAATCATCTTAATTATTTTTTTGTACACGATAGCAACTATTATACTGATTAGTTAAGAAAAGTTCATGTCCAAAGGCGAGCTTAATTCAAAGTTGAGTTTTCTCACAACAAACCTTTGATGATAGAGAGAGATCACAATAGAGGGTAGGATCCAGTGCACATTAAAATGATACATATATTTAGTACATAGATGTACTTACATACATCAAATTTAAATATACACATACATATTTATGAATATTATGTCAAAACATAAAGGAAATGTTCTTTATCATTCCTCGTGAAGATATCAAGAGAAGAGCTGTCGCGTAGGGACTGTGGGAGCGAGTTCAAGAAACGCACTGCAGTAACAGAAAAGGAGACATCATAGCGGCTGGAAGTGTGACGCGGAGTACGAAGGAGAAGAGAAGTGGCAGTGCGATACGGTTTACCCCTGGAACGAGGTACACAGCGTTCAGGAAGGTATTGAGGAGAATTAAGATTGTGAAGGACAGTATAGAGAAGGAATAGGATATGGGTATCTCGCCGACGCCGAATTGACAGCCACTTCAAATTGGTTCGAAACTCCGACACGTGGTCATATTTTCGGAGGCCGAAAATAAAGCGAATGCACAAGTTCTGGAATCACTCGAGTTTATTTAGGAGTACCTCTGTTACATCTAGAAAACAGACAACTGCATAGTATAAATAATATTGGTAGAAGAAGAGATTGAGCAAGACTGACCTTAGTCCATACGTCCATATTTTTTACCGAGTTCATTCTACAATTCACCACAAGTTCGATCCCCAGTTACAGTGATTATATTTTTGTGACCATTTAATGGCCAAGAAAATTAAAAGTAATAGTGGAATTTTTCTCACTGCTACTGTTTATCATTCCTCTTTTTCGTGTAGCTGCCACCTGTTTATCCTGTGTAAACGATCCCTTATAATGGCAGCATATTTTGAAAACAGTTTTGTTACTTGATACTTATTAATTAACGTATGAAGTTGGCAAACCGTGAATGTATTTCTGAAATTACAGTTTTAAATGTAGTTTCTTGAAAAGAGAAACGTTGGGAGAAGAAAATGCATGTAATTTTCATAAATTGGGAACCTCTCCTTTGATTATTTTACTCATTTGTTTATGTGTAACCTTACATAAGTATCTTTACGTTATGTTCTCATTAAATTCATGTTTAACAAGCCGCACGTTAATTAATTATGTACGTTAATTTAAAAGAAACGAATCCGTAAAAACTCAGTCGCCCAAAACGTTCATTCATGCTTACACCGCGGTCACACTATCTGCGATTCCTGATACCCTAGTACAAATGGAAACCAGTGCTCGTATTCTAAGAGCAAAAAAAATGCGTAAAGATTCCCTGATATAAAAAAAACCAAGGCAAAAACGTCATCAGGAATAACATGTGTTTTAATGCAATAACTGTGTAAATTAATAATAATTGCACGCGTTATCTGTTATCAGGCATTCCTCAGTTAGTCAGGCTACCACCCAAGGACCGCTGATAACCTAAAGATTTTCCGGCCAAAGGAATATTCCTATTGTTGTTTGTTTCGTTTCAGTTAAATATAACTTGATTGTACTGATGAAGATATGAATGGAATGTAAAAACAATTAGATGATAGTAATTATGGATGATAGAAAATATACTGTTACGCGCCAGAATTAATGCCGGGTACATAACGTTATAAGTTACTACTAGCGCCATCTAGTATCGAGTAGCAGAACTAGTAGAGTCAAGATCTTTCTAGACATTTCGATGCTAGAACATTCTAGAGTTTTCAATGTGTGTTTAGTCGGGACCGGTATGTACTCGAACTTTCTAGATGTTTCTATACTAGAAGGTTCTAGAATTATCTGCCGACCTATATAAGGCCCGCATAGCCTGCGATCGAGTCAGTATTGAATTTGCGAAACAAGCGACAATTTCGAGAGTGAACTTCGACTGCGAATTAAAGTGATCAGTAGTGCAATTGTGATTTATAATTAGTGAGTTTAAGTTGTAATTAGTGTTGATTAATTAAAGTGTCATTTTGGTTATTTTATCGGCTGTTTTTATTGTCACGAACCTTAAGCTCGTAACAATACCAATATGCCAACTTAGATCGCTCGAGTTTTTTTGTTTGCGTGGTAGAACATATCTCCCTTTCACACTTTTGAAATGCAAAATAGAAAAATATACATACAGTCAGGTGACAAAAATCACCCCCTTGCGAATCTAGACTTAAGACCCAAATAATGGAAGAATTCCGGAAAAAGGAAGGCCCTGAGGCCAATTCTACAGATTTTTAAACAACATCTCAGTCGAAATCTGTCAAAATGTGAGGACATTAGAGGTGCTTTTGGTTCTCTGGTATCATATTTATTTATTATATACTTTATTGTACACATTCTTTTATATCAGTATATGGTTACAAAATAATATGTCATGATATCATTCTAGTTGGATAAAGATCTTGGATTCTAAATCAATAAGACCATTAAGTAAGTAATTATTAGGCTGCAAAATGAGTGCTACACATTATTGTATTTAGTAGAGCATAATAACATTGTGCACAATTTACATCGGACCTGCCACGTAATATTCTTTTCAACACATTTGTTCAAAAAATGCATTTACGAAGACTGTATACACAGTTCGAAAGTTAAAAATTACGCACCACACCATGAAACATGCGGTAAAAAAGGTACTCTCACCTAAGTACAATGTACTTAGGTGAGAGTACCTTTTTAAAATATGTCATATTTTACCGCATACTCCGATGTATAGCACAAAGACTTAGTGCAACCAAGTGATACTAACATAGTTTTAAGTTATTATATACTAACACAATTGTTATTATATGTACCTATAGTAGGTTAAGGTATTTATCTATGGGTCTTTGTAACCTGAAAATAAATGGTTTATTATTATTATTATTATAGCGCCGTGCGTCTCCTTTCCGGTTTTTTTTATTTCCATAAAAAAATATGTAAGAACTCCACCAAGGAGTATCACACTATGAGAATAACTAAGCTGAATGATCGAACCTCCTTGGAAGCGGTTTTGCATAATACGTTTGTCTCACTTTGATACTAAAGAGAAAATGAGACGAAAGATGTATTCCATTTGCAAATTCGCGCCATTTTCATATTAGAAACGTCAAAGATGCTACGTTATTGTGTGGTTATTGTGACTTTTCGACTGATATCTAAAAACAAAAAGGATTTTATTATTACCTAATGTACTGTTTTCTCGCAAACGTGTAGAAAAACGTTGTAATACATGCGGACATTGGTATTTACAAACTCGTGACTATGGTAAGCCCTCGAGTTCGTCACGGGCTTACATTCGTCTACTCGTTTGTAAGAACCAACTTATTATTATATTATATTATTTTGTACTAGTGTGTCCGCCCAAGTGTCTGCAACAGGTACGTCCTTTAAGTCTTTTAATCTTGGTTGTTACTGCTAACCAATATATTATACTATATATTCCTACTTCCCTAATATTAATGCAAAAGTAACCAGGTATGTCTGTCTGTTACGCTTTCACGCTAAAATGCTGAACGGATCGTCATGAGATTTGGCAGATATTAGCCTGGGATATGGAGAAGGACATACTTTATTACGCGATAACCGGTAACTACGCGGGCGGAGCCGCGGGCAAAAGCTAGATTAGATATATTCATATGTAATTTAGCGGAAATTTGTAGAAAAGTCGATTTAATGGGCATCTTGCTTGACTGCAATTTCGTTCTTTATTAACTCAATCACGTTGGTCATTGCTATTGACCACCATTTTCTTGGAATTCTTACACAAAAAAAACTAAAGTTGTGTAATTTTACAATCTGCTAATCATAACTGTTACTTACCACTATGATTAAACGCTGATGGTTTTCTTATAATTATATGTAAAAGTGTGACTGACAGAGTTAACATAATCTCTTATTTTTTTTCTATTAACTTAATCTTTGCCAAGTAAAACCGGTCTCATCTAGTTTAAAAAGAAATAAAATTACTTGTAAAAGTGTTATTTACAACCTACTTACAAAATAAATAACATTTATCATTTATTTATAATTTAATTCTATGTTGAAAAGTAACTATTCCCAACTGCTCTTCGATATTACATTTTATGTTAAAAAACACGAGTGAAGTCAGGAGGAGAAGCCGGTTTAGCGACTCACATTCTTATCGGTGATGGGTCAAAAGTCCCATTTAGGTTCCGCAGTACAAGCGCAGTAGGTACATTATTATCTCAAAAGCAAATAGGTATATTACTTTATATATTATATACTTATATTGTCGAAAAGACTAACTATGGAGTTTCGTTTCCGTTCTCTCCATAAGAATCTACCTTTGCTAATGGACACTACAGTCACTTTATTATTTATAATAGTTATATAATATTATTCTTACTGTAAATGTTGACAAAGCTAAAATAAATATCTGCACAACCCAAAACAGTTTATAATTTTTAATTTATGATTGAGAATATTTACCTACGTAAATCATTTGAATGCTTACACAATAGATTAAACTCTGTGACTTAGATAGGCCGCAGATTTACAATTATAAGTTGCCCAACTAAATCGGGCAACTTATCATATACAAATAGCTATACTTAGTGACATATTGCTAGCCCGCACTTCTTGCACAACTAAATCGTCCAACTAATTAATTGAATACCAATCGTATCAGAATCGAGATTCCCTTCCGATTATGCACAATTAAAGAGTTGGTCGATTAAATTATTGAAGGACGCAATTTAGCAGTTTGACTGTTGGCCAACTTACAATTGTAAGTCTGCGAGAGATCTTAAGGTAGGGTTATTCTGTATCTTAACAGAAAGTATTTCGCAGTGAGGTTCCAATTGATACATGTATGTATGAGTGGACTGTGTGTCGATTCACCTTCAGAAGGGAAAAAAGTTAGCTAAACAGGACATGGCTCTTTTTCACAACGGAATCGTGATGGCATCGGCACGATAAAGTAGGGGTGCAATTAAGACCACTGTTAAAGCAGTTTCATTGTCAAATAACAGAAACAAATCTTATTTTTTTCGACAAAAAACCAACCGTAATTGGCTTTTTTAAACATTCCTGAAAATACATAAAGAAGGAATCTAAAAATTTATAAACTTTTCTAAAAAACAAGTCCGAATGAATGTAACAAAAGTTTACAGGCGTTAACACAATCGAAACTTTAAATAATATTCAAATTCGCATTCAAAAACTTTTTAACAAGACAAAACATTGCAATTTCAATTGTGATACACACCCAAAGTTTTTGGAAATCAAAATAATCTAACTATAAAAGTTTTTAATGGCATAGACTATGGGGCTGACAGGTTGATAAACCCATCAAATACATGGCATGCCTTTATTGGAAAAATCATTTAATTTTCAATGACGGTAATGGTTCTGTCATAAATAAGATCTTCATTGGATTGAATTTATAGAGATTAGATTAAATTTTATTTGCCCGCTATTTATTTAGTCCCTATTTTTTTAAGATAGGTAAATCAAGAGAGAATTAAGAAGAACTAGGCAGGCGTGTTCCATCGTCGACCTCATCACGTACCATCAGGTGATAGTGGTCAGAGGCGAGACTATCAATGACTATGTTGCAAGGATCATAAGTAGTTGGCGTTCTGTAGTTTAAGCCCACTTGCATGGGAAAAAAAGCGTGAGTTTACAAACAAATGTAGGTATATCTATCAATTTAATAGGATCTGTAGAGCCCCGAAATTTGACAAAAATTACCAGAATACTTCCTTATTGCAACAGGCGCTTTAGTCCTGCGGTAGAAAATGTAAGAAAAAAGCGAACTTTGAGAGTTACTTTTGCACTTATAATATTAGTAGGGACTATCTAAACTTCGAACGAGATCCAAATATAGAGAGAATTGAGTCATCCAGTCGTTCTTCATAATAATTAACAAATTAATGAATGACTTTTCATTATATAGGCGCATGTCATCATACAGTCCTTGGACCTTTCAACTCTGTAAGACCGATAACGTGTAGTTTTCCGGTATTTGTCAACACTTAAATTAGCATGTTTACTAAACAAAGGAGATAACCAAACAATCAAGAACCAATTTAATTGATAACTTCAGTTGCTAGGCGCATGTTTAATTGGATTATTTTATATCAATCAAGACAGTGTTCGATTCTGCGAATTTTATAAGGAACGGGAAATATTTAATTTATGTAAGTACATTATTTATGAATAATAAGCACGTGCTGTATAAGGTTATCGCAGCATGGTATGTCATTAATTAGTTGAGTTAAAAGATCGAAATAGTGCCAATATGTAATAATAGGTGGGCAAAATCCGACTACAGTGGAATATTTAGATAACAATAAATTTTACTCCTTGAACAAAAAGTCTTCTTTGTATAGAATGCACAGAAATGCACGTTGCTCTTGTCTGAACGTGCTTAAAAAATTCAGAGGTCCAATTCTACTCAATTTTAAATTGATGATAGAATGCGAACGTTGAAAAACGTAGACGGTAGACTTCACTATCACGTCATTATTAGGTCAAAAGTAAAATGAATATTATGACGTTTACATAGGTAATTATTATTTGATTCATGTATGAGTGAATGAACTCTGTTCATATAAAACAACACTATTCAAGTGAAAAGATTTTGGTCATAAAGTTACCGTATTCATAAAACACCACAATATATAAAATACTAGGTATTCATAAAACGGTGACTAACTAGAGTTGTTATTCAACCAATTGATAAGGAGTTCCGCGATAAGTCCCACAGACGGGCGTGTCACGGACTGCCCATCCCGTATCCCGACCCTCTTCCCACCGTACGGTACCAGGCAGTCAGAAACACATAGCAGCTCACGTATAATGTGCTACGAGTCACTGACAATACCAGCGAATGGCATTTTCTGTGCAAGAAGAATAGAAGAAGCTTTATTTTGTATGAAATAAGAACGATTTTGTTGTTACTGTTACTGCGGTTGACAGCTTTTACACCGTGCTGAATTGAATCGACTTTATGTGGAAGACATTAGAGTCACGTTGGCTTGTCGTCCTTTTTCCTGCTGAGTCGAATGCGACTGTCGGATGGGACATCGCTTGCCGAATTCTGTGTCCCTGGTACCTCGGTCATATGTTTTCGTTCCGTGGTCGTTAAGGTCTTGTGGACCCTTTTGTTTTAGTTTCAATGAATGCGTTTTGTTTGTTACGTTTTCTACGAGTGAATGAAGTAAAAGAAAAATATAAACAGCGTCAACGGCCTTCGTTATTTGTTTATTAATTTTATTTCTTTCAGTGTTTGGAACTTTGATCAATAGTTGGAATGCTGTTGTATTATTTTTCCGCATATTAAAATTACTTTTGCAATAAATTAGTCACGGGTGTTTCTTGTTTACACTCAACAATTAAATGTTTTGAAGTGTTGTGCGGTTATAATAAACATTTGGATTTTTTTATTTTTTATTTTTTTATTAGTGATGAGTTTGCTCTTGACTCTAGTCAATGTCAGATATGACAGAGACAAACGACGTGCACGTCGTGTCTACGATGGAGCGAGCTTACCCAGAAGGAGCCTGAACAGGATTCCGAAAAAAGGAGACTCACGATTATTGAAGTTCAATGTCACGTCAAGTATTGTTGTTCATTTTGTTTGAGGCATGTCAATATCTGAAATGCGTCTTGTCGTCCTGCGATTAGTTACGCTGCCGAACAATAAATGTTTGAGTTTATTTATAGTTGATGGAAGTAAAGATGAGCGGAACCTTTGACGAAAATATAGGCTCTTTTCTTAGCCCTGCTCTATCTGTCAATCGATATATGCCCTAATGTATAATAATAGTACATTTAACACCTAGACACAGAACAGATAGTTATGTTCTTTTCTGTGTACCGAGAGGACAAAACAATATCTTATGTCACTGCGGCACCATATAGGTAGTATTCCTAGCGTAATGATACTGAGACTCCTTCGTGACTCGGAAAGCACGTTAAGCCGTTGGTCCCGGCTGTTATTTGGAGATCTTTGGCAGTCGTTACGGATTGTCAGCAGCCAGAAAATCTGAGACCAGTCTTGCGAAGAAGTACCGTGTTACCCAGTTAATGGGTTGTGGAGGTCTGGTAGGCAGCCGCTCCTCGTAAAATACTGGTGTTCAGCTGAATCCAGTTTGACTGGGAGCCGACCCCAATATAGTTGGGAAAAGGCTAGGCAGATGATGGTATACAATAAATTCCATCCAAATGCACCCCCATTTGTGGGAAGCCTATGTCCAACAGTGGACGTCTTCTGGCTGATATGATGATCATTAAGACACAGATATTAGAATTATTGCATTTCATCATTTTCACGCGATATTTTACAATCTTACGGCGTTTGCAAATTTTCCGGTGACAATATATAGACGGATATAAAATAATTAATCAAGACTAAAATAGTAAACAAAGTTGATCCAATCGATGTTCAATTAGCTTCACGAACTAATTTCTGTTCCAAACATATTCCAGGAAAATGCTTTCAGCAAATTAGGTCGTGCTTGTGATGTGTGAAATAAGACAGACATTCTAAGAATTTTATGGAATTAGTTTGGTTGTACTTGTAACTGTAACTAGCTGAATCCACCGTTTAATCAAAAGTCTAGCCTTTTCATTGAATTGTGCCGTTTAATCAGCGACAGAAAGTGACATGGGCGAGTCATTAAACCATATTGAACAAAATATGTTAGTTAGGTCGCTGAAAAATCGGCACATTTAAATGAAAAGGCTAGGCAACCAATTAAACGGCTGATTAAGCTATATAAAATTCTTCCGTTACTGACTGAGTGATTGACATACAACGCACAGCTGAAACTACTGGTCGTAGAAAGCTGAAATTTGGCATGTAGGTTCCTTGCGGAGTGTAGGAGAGCTCTAAGTGAGGATTTCCCGGAATTTTTACGAGAACGGGAAAAAACGGGATATGCGCATTCAAAGTCGCGGTCAAAAGCTATTTTAAATAATGAACAAAATTTTACGCAATGTTTTTTTTTTTCAATTGGGCAATGGGCTTGCTCTTGACCTCGATCACGCCTGATGGAAAGTGATAGATGATGTCTATGATGGAGCGAGCATGCCCAGAAGATGCCTGTTCACTCTTGTTTTGCTCTATGGTTTATTTTTTACTCCTCCGCTGTTCTTTTACGATTAATTTCGTTGCGGGATCTAAGACAGTTGAATCGTCGTTTTTTCCGAGACTCGTCGAGCTTTTACTACCTTGCGTTTTTCCGGTGGTCGCCACTGCTGATTCTGGCTTTCAGGAGCTGCAGTGGTTGGGATAGTGTGGCGGGCTTGTCCCGTGGTCTGTTCTACAGAAATAGTGTTTAGAGGGATTAAAATTCGCCTATAGGACTGTCGCGACACATAATTTAGCTATAACGCCATTGTTTTACTATTGTGTCTGATGCGTTGACAGTTGACAATTTATAGGGATTAAAATTCGATTATAAAACTCAGTGAGTTTTCTCTTAGTAAAAGAATAATCGGATTAGTTGTAATGATGATTGAAAAACAAACAAAAAATGATTTTACTTCTTTTTAATATTAGTTTGTGTTAGAAATATGTTTTTGCTCCAGCGGATAGACGCGCGACTGCTGAGGCTGAGTTTACGGGGTTCGACCCTCAGTGTTATTGGGCCAATAAGAATTTCACCTTTCCAGCTGCGCAAGCCCATTGAATATATCCTCAAAAAGTTCAATAGTTGAGCGACCGAGCTACGTTGCCTGTTACCCTTTCAAGCAAATAGATAACATGTATGTTGAAAGATCTTTATCATAACAATGTAAACCTAGATCGCACGTGACTAAAACGTCACGTAAGATTAGTTCCTGCACAGTAATCAGGTACGGAAAACCACAAGGCATGACAATACCCAGAAATAACTCAACTATGACTACCACCATCTATTATTAAATGACATTGATCATCTATAATTGTACCCTGATAAGCCTGGATAAGCCCAGAGTTGTGCCAATACTGCGCCTAAACACAGATTTGTAGTACCATATAAGTACCCATGGATGTTCTTATATGGTAGTGTAACAAATAATAATGCATACTTATGTGACTAATTCTATCCATTGTCTTCAAAAATATTGGAAGAAAATAGTGTAATTAGACCTTATTTTAAAACAATGATGGGCCAACCGGCTGAAGCTGAAATATAAAGAGAGTCAGTAACGTGCAGTTTTTTTTTAAGGATTTGGCCACTGGCAGGTCTAGCGCGCTAGGGCTTTCAACTGCTTAACCGGACTATCCTGTAGTGACCTCAAATGAATTTAAGGCCCCCAGTAACGTCCAGTGATGATCAAGACCTTGAAGGCTGGCCGCATACATACCGATCATATTTTTCGACATGGAATTTAGATTAGAAATTCCGTGAGAAAACGTTCGATTTTTTTGAATGAAGATTTTACAAAAGTAACAGTATTTTTCAGGATGTCAACTTGCACTAAGGCCTCATAGGCATGTCTCGGTATGAAATGGACGGTCACCCATCCGCAAACCAACCTCGACCTCGGCTTAAAGATCGACCTATGTGGCTGTTTACTTAGCCACGTGTCAATAGCTACACAGGCCACGCGCATAGGTAACGGAAGTGTACAACCGCCATCGCCAATTCTGTCACCACGTGTGTCAAACATCTCGAATTCGCAACACCATTTTCGTCCTCAAGGATCTATGTAAAAGGTGTTGTAATAAGATAGTCTCAAGTAACGTACTCATCGTCCACCTTGTCTCTGCCTATACTGTTTTGGGTCAAGGCCTATTTCCGCGTTACAAAGATTGAGGTACGATCAGTATCGTACCTCAATCTTTGAATCTCAATACAGAAGTCGGGGTTGAATAGCAGTCTATTCAACCCCGAATTTCTGTATGGTTTAAGAACTTTATTTCTCATTATGAATTACTTTCATTAAAATGAGAAAAAGCTTTGTCTGTGGATGGGTGACCATCTTAACATATTTATCGAGACTCTTCCGTGCCTCGGAAAGCACTAAAGCCGTTGGTCCCGGCTGTCATTTGTAGATCTTTGGCAGTCGTTACGGATTGTCAGATGCCAGAAAAGCTGACACCAGTCTTGACAAGAAATACCGTGTAACCCAGTTAATGGGTTGTGGAGGTTTGGTAGGCAGCCGCTCCACGTAAAATACTGATATTCAGCTGAATCCGGTTTGACTGGGAGTCGACTTCAATATGATTGGGAATAAGGCTAGGTAATGATATGAGAAAAAAACTTATTTCTAGTTAGAATATATGTGTTTATTAAGAGATTTTTAGCCGGAAAGGAAATCTCTAATATACATAATATTAGAGATTTGTGACATTTTACATTACGAGACAATTTGTTGTAAAGCTGCACTCCTTCATACAGAATAGTACTCCTGCCTAGCCGTAGTTTGTTCTAGCCTTTTAGGCACCCGTATATGCAAACCTTGACCAAGCATGTTTATTTGTTTGGCTTCTAAAGTCGACAATAGTTCGGTTATGTTATTGTTCACTTGTGTAATAGTGGAAAGGTGGTGTACAATGCGAGGAATATAATAGAAACACTTAACAAATTGGTTGAATAATGCTTCTATTGTTTCTGACAACCTGGTTACATTGGCTACCACGTGGTGGTGTTTTTCCATGTCTGAATCCAAATAAGTTAACTCAGCCTTCCCGTAGCTTCATCGCATTTCACTGCTGGATATTGGATGCTGCTAAGTAGTTATGTAGGTACCGTCGAAAACTGTTTTTTGGGATAGACCACGTGATCAAACGTTTGATATTTCGGTAGCGCATGTCATCATCATCTGCCTAGCCTTTTCCCCAACCCAACCCAACTATATTGGGGTCAACTTCCAGTCAAACCGGATTCAGCTGAATACCAGTATTTTACGTGGAGCGGCTGCCTATCAGACCTCCACAACCCATCAACTGTGTTACACGGTAGTTCTTGGCAAGACTGGAGTCAGATTTTACTGGATGCTAACAATCGTAACGACTGCCAAAGATCTTTAAATGGCAGCCGGGACCAACGGCTTAATGTGCTATTCGAGGCACGGAGGAAACTCGGTATGTTAAAATGGTTACCCATCCACAGACCGACCTTGACAAGCGTTGCTTAACCTTGAAGATCGACCCGTGCGGCTGTTATTATTTAGCCACGAGCTCCTCGGTAGCGCATGTCAACACAATAAAATTTGATATTTTTGAAAATCGTGGTTCATTATATACCTACCATATTTCACTTGGTCTAGCTAGAAAATATTGGCGTCGTCTTCAATGGCTAACGATCGATTTTGTCGAGAGATAAAAATGATCGTGAAAATGAACCCGTGCTTGCGCGATGATTTGTAAGCTTCAATTAGGACGCTATAGAAATGTGTGTGACTAATCTTGTCGTGCGACGAAATCGCATCGTTAGCTCGTACGATCGGTAGCCAATTAGGACGATGCCTTATGTAGGTCTCCAGTAATCCATTCTTGGTTGTTGTTAGTTTTAGTTCGATCTAGCTTCTGCCAGCGCCCTCCCCGGAATGAAAGCCATGAGGACACGGTGGGGCATACGGTGGAGGTCTGCCCCGCTTGGGCGGAGCACCGCCGTGTCCTCGTCGAGGCGATCGGCGGCGGCGATCTTTCACGTCCGGCCCTGGTTCAATCCATGGTCCAAAGCGAGGAGGCATGGGAAGCCGTCATCTCCTTCTTCGAAGCAGTAATGCTAGTGAAGGAGGAGACGGGCCGCGTGAGGGAGAGACAACCCTCACGCCCCAGCCGCCGCGACATAGGGAGACGCACCGGGCGTCGGGAGTCGCAGAGCGATTCCCGGCCACCGTAGGTGCAGGTCTGCGGACAGCTTTCATATTTTGTGTTTCACGGAAATTACTAGTACCCACGAATACCATTAATTACGGTAGTTTTACTGGCCTATTTCCCGTAGATAACTAACCAACTTCTATTCATACCTTATAGTTATAAAACCAGCAAATTATCCCATAATTTCGGCAGCTGTGGTGCGTGGAAAAGTACAAGGTCTCATTGTAGTGAAACTCTAGTCCGTTGACAATGATTTAAGTGACATAATTTAATTGCCCATCGTAAAGTTGACTGTATTAGGCATTGTTTTGTTATTTACTCTAAAGTAGGTGCAAACTACTTACATATGTGAAGTAGAACAATGACAGTAGTAACTGTCATTATAAAGCAACATTCGGTGCGAGTATTTTATGTTACGCCGTGTCCTAAAATCCGTGTAAAACAAAACACATACGCATGTAACATGCGAATGTTTTCCTTTGTTACTTTGTACCATGTTACAATACGCCCCGTTACACCGGTCAGTACCCAGCTTAAGATCGATAATGTTGTGTTTTATAATCTTTGCATAAATTCTGGAGTAAGTTGTCTGGAAGGTAGTTCTACTTGGCTTAATGATATCACTCGTCACATTCTTATTGCAAACTACTTTGTCACATGAAATAAGGGGCAAGGTTTTGCCATTAATTGAACATAAATGCATATTCTGAGTTGCTAATGAGAAAAAACATTATTCAACATGGACCCTTTTTTTTTGGACGGGATATCATCAATGACTTCTCCCGCTCTGGGCGGAGTGGATGGCAGTGCTAGCGCCCAAACACACTAGCGGTCAACCGCGAGGGCGGCCAACCGCGTGGCTAGCCGCTTCTCAATATTTATATGGAACCGCTTGTGATCTTACGCACTTAACTGCCAGCGGTTCCATAATATTAATATTGAGAAGCGGCTAGCCGCGCGATTAGCCGCCCGGGCCCCCGCGGTTGACCGTTAATGTGTTTGGGCGCTTAGACTTTTACTGACTAAAACCCGTTTGTGTTCCAGGGCCACAGTAACTCTTTCGAACAAACTCCGCCACCCTGACAGGAAAACCGACCCTAGAATCCCATGCTCAAATGGTGTTTCCAACGAGGCAGTCCTGAATGGATGAGTCTGGTAAAAAGTGTGATACCTCATGTTACCTTTTTGAGACAGCTGGTCTAATAGTGGGTCCACACGACACCGACTTTAGTCTGCGTAGACTTTGAACTCTGAACAACAGTCTGCGCAGACAAGACTCTGGATTGAACGCACCAAAGACTACAATAGTATACTGGCTAGAACGCACTATGAGACTTGCCATGGCGTGCTAGGAAATACTGGAGGTCAGATAAAAGCCCGCTCCATGTAATTAATGTAGTATTCAGCTGCAACCCATTACACTGTAAACAAATAAAGATATGCTTATAAGAGTATCAGAAGTGTCTTCAGGATCAGCCATAGCGTTGGCGCGGGTATTTATGGGCGTAGTTTTAATCAGTCTTGTAAGATGTCACACAATCAATTTCTTATAATTGGTCCTCCAAATAATTAAAACATTAACATCTTAGTAAAATTACGAGTAACAATGAATCAAATTAATCACGAAACATTAAACGATTACACCGAATACTTAATCGTCGTATTCGTGGTGCACGGTCGCCGTTGACAGACGAGAATGCCCGTCTCAACATGGCCGCTTCACCAACCTATCGACGCTCCGCTGGACCGACCGCTGTCAGTCTTGTTCGGTAGTAATTTGATAGATGGCGCTAGTCGATGCGCATTATCTATTTAGGTTTACTCTTGTGTGTGTCCGTCAAAGTCAAAGTCAAAGTCAAAGTCAAAGCATTTATTTCAATTAAACCATTTACAGGCACTTTTGAATTGTCAAGGTCGGTCAGTCAAAGAGGTGAAGCTATTTGCACGTTCCAAAGCGTAGATCTCTATGGAGAAGAACGTACAAGAAACTCCATGGACACTCTTTTGAATCAATGAATTATTACAAAGTTGTGGTTACATTGTTCTTGTTGAAATTATTCATAGACATGTGAGAACGATGTAAAAAGACGTGCACGACAAAAGCAAAAAAGGAACAATTCAAAATACTAACAAATTAAAACAAACCGTGGCAGTTGAGAGATGACCAGTCCCAGCTAACGGAGCCAAATGATGAATGAAACACAAACTGCACCATCAGAGAGACTTGAGTGAGCATGACACTCCCAACAGCCAGGGCACATTAAAGTCTTACCCAAAAATGATAGTTTGACTTGAAGGTACACCGTCCGATGTGTAGGTATACAACATCATCATTTGCCTAGCCTTTTCCCAACTATATTGGGGTCGGCTCCCAGTCAAACCGGAGTCAGCTGAATACCAGTATTTGTATGTGTAGGTATACAACGTGTAACAGAATAAACGCCATACCTCTTAAAGGGGTCATTGTACTCAACGTTATGAACAAATTTTACTAAGGAATCAACACTGAAATCGCGTAAAAAATATCGACTGCTCCATACATATATTTCTGCGCCGGTTGTTGCCTTTATAAAAGTTGTCTATAATGATGAGATATTGCGTTTACTCCGTTACACGTTGTTTTTACTAACCTTCTCTTCAAGGTCGGTATGATGAGAGCTATAGGTATATAAGTTAAGTAAGACATAAACCTGCAGCATTTCTTAAGCAACATTTCTTAGGTAGCAAAACATATGATTCACAATACAACAATAAACACTGGTGTCTACGAAAGTAATGAGGTTTTTCTCGTACATTTTCACACCGTTTTTCATATAAAACCTTGTAAGCAACACACAATGAGTTTCTTCACCCCTGGTAGTGTGGAAGATATTGGCTAGAAGCGTCTGCCGTTGATAACAACCCTGGGGACGTTAGGTTCTTACAATTTTATCACTACAGGTGGTATTGTCTGAAGGTACTTTTACCATAAAGGATTGACTGTTGTTCAGTTGAAAGTCGGAAAATACAAAATATACACTGTAGAAACTCAAAAGTTTACCTTGAGTATAGTAACATGATTCTTTCTCTAACAATTTTGATAGTAGTCCATAATTTATGTAATGACATAATGGCATCAGGTTATTGCGACATGTTCCTTTCACTCTTTAGAGGTTATCAACTGGGAACCTTAGTTTTCAGAGCGTCTCTCTTCTCTTCTTCCTCTTCGTCGTTCCCTCACTGCTGAGGATCGCGACCACATACGACGCATCTCCAAGCCATGCGGTCTTCTGAGAGAGAGCGTCTCACTCATCTCTAAAGTTCAAAATATAGGTGGAAAAAGTTATTCAAAATTCTCATCCGAAATGGTAAGTATTGTATCTGTGTTTGTTCAGTTACTAATTAGCTTGCTTGCTATCTGTGGTATGACTGCAATTCAATCCGTGATTAGCATTACAATTTAATGAAAAATTTTAAGAGATAAAATTCTTGGTTTGTAGGAGATCTTCGAAAGTTCTGATCGGAATTGGTAGATTATTTTACTGATAGAAGCTAAACTATTGTATGGAGCCACGACGATCCGAGAAAAAGCTAGTAAAATTTATTCCATCTATGTGTCGCAGCCAAGTGGCTTAATCAGCCGTTTAATGGGCTGCCTACCCTTTCCATTGAACAGCACCGTTTAATCAGCGGCCTAAATTACATGCAGCTAACGCGTCTAATACAACATTTTAATGAACGGACTGGAGAGACGCTTAGGTCGTTCATTGAATAGGGTAACCGTGTGACGAAAATATTTACCTAATTATTATGAAATATTTAATTTTAGGAATTCTAAATTCAAACAACAATCAATTTTACCCCGACGACGGAGCTCCGCTGCGCGGGGCTCCTGTTTCTGTCTGCAGGGTTTAAAGGACCTAACGTGAATGGATTGCCTAGCTGTTCAATTAAATGCCGGGAAGTCACTTAGGCCAGTGATTAAACGGAATCGTTCAATGAAAAAATAAATCGATGAATGCTCGATGATCGGTGATGAATCGTTTGATTGGCTGCTTAGCCTTTTCATTGAACGGTGCCGTTTAATCAGTGGCCCAATTGATTAAGCTAGTTGGCTGCTACATATCAAACTAGAACTAAATAACCTCTATCCTGCACTCAATAAACCCTTGACCTTATTGCTTTCATAATATAAAATGACGGCGATCATCATAATACTATCGCTCTACATTATCTATGGTAAGGTTACACCATAAACAAGAGACATTCACCTTGTGCACGCCCCATGCAGTTTAATGAGATGTCATTTAGATCACGAGCTTGTTATTTTCAGTGCTTTTTATGTAATAAATTTGGTGTCTGATGAATCGAATTCAAGAGGGCTTTTCACTTAGATTAAGATGAAATTGCGCTTGTTGTTTGAGATAGCTCGAAAATTTTAAAAACGTTGCCTTTAGCTTTAGCTAATTTCGTGATGAGGAAATTTTATAATTACTTATGGTCTCGCTTGATAGAATGGAAAAGTTCGTGTCCAGAAGATGCCCATTTTTGCTTTGAAGGATATGTCTTTCTTTATGCCTTTTTTAAGGATGGGAAATCATCCAATGACTCCTTCCGCACTGGGTGGAGTGGGAGGGGGGGGGGGTGTCAGACTCTTACTGACTAAAACCCATCCGTGCTCCTCCTAGTGCCCTTTGCATTCCAGGATCGCGGTGACTTTTCCGCAACCCTGGCAGGCTCTGGCCCTAACGGGCCCCGTCTACTATGCTAACATCTCTTTGAGGCGCACGTGGAACACCAGACCTGGCTTTGATCGGACGGCGAGCCACCTAACGCTCGCTGTCCGCAGGCCCAAACCTCTTGTGGCTGGGAATCGCCCTGCGACTCCCGACGCCCGAGGCGTCTCTTTATGTTGCAGCGGCGGCTGGGGCGTGAGGGTTGTCTCTCCCTCACGCGGACGTCCTCCTCTCATTCCCATGCCTCCTCGCTCCAGACCATGGATTGAACTTGGGCAGGATGCGAGAGGTCGCCGCCGCCGATCCCCTGGACGAGGACACGGCGGTACTCCGCCCAAGCAGGGCAGACCTCCACCGTATGCTCCACCGTGTCCTCCGGGCGTTTTTTTATGCCTGGAGCTGCAATGCAATAAAATTATAAAAAAAAACTGTTAGTACAATGTATGTAATTGTAGTATTAATTCATTTTGACTTTAAATATGCCCGACAAACATTAATTATTTAGAAACAGTTTTGGTCGTATTGTTGTCGCATTGTCACGTCCCACATATTACGGGAAGCTTTCGTTCTCGTGACAGAGTTTTGATCATAGCGGTCCTCTTAATAGTGATTAGCCATCGACACGCGACATATTATAGTGAACAAACACAGAAAAAGGAGTCTGTAAATCTATGCAGCACTTTTTCATATTCAACCCATTTTCCCCGAACAGTTATTATTAAAGCTCATTTCACCCAGTCCTCATTATCACAAAACACCGATGGGTTCACCTTGTGCCCACACCCTTAAGTAGAGGTCGTGTAAGCACACGATAAAAACAAATGACATTCGAGGCCATGGGCCTTCTGTCACACCGGCGCGTAACAGATAAATAATATGGCAAAATTATGATGATTGTGTGTCTTCTTGTGAGAAATATGCGTTTATAATGTGGTATTTTATTTTATTTGATGGCTTGTACGTACATTACATTAATATGTTTAAAACGTAAAGTGAAATGCTTTGTCATGGAGCTTTTGTCAAGATACCTACTGATTTTATTTGAATTTGTTATTTTAGGTAGAATATTTTTTGTAGAATACTGTTGGTTTCTGATAGCCTCATGTTACAGGATAAGAGGAGAGGCTGTCACCATCAACCGATCACATGTTCAGACTCCAGGCTACTACTGAGATACGCTGCTACTAATACAAGATTCAAAAACCCAAAAAGAGATATCCGGATTCAAGAATCAAATCCCGTATTTCAGGCTCAGTACCGTAGTGTGTGACGAAGCGGTCACAAACTACAGAATATTTATATCTGCCACAAATTACAGAATACTCTTCTTAGTAAATTCCGCGTCCGGTGTGACAGCGCCCTTTCAGCAAATAATTCAAACGCTACAGTTGACCCCGGAGCTGAGGTTACCCCCGTACAAGGTTACTGCACAACAGTCTTACACTCAGCCATCAGCGCAGGGTTATAAAAGCTTAGTTGTTTGTCTTGGGATTTTCCACAGTTTCCTTCTCTTTGCAACAGTTTTGTGATTTTTGTTCTGAGTTCCACAGTTCTTCTCAAGATAGTATTCTACTCCTATGTATCGATGGTATATTTAAATTCTGTAGGCTTTTAACTTTGCCATCTCCAAGGCATTGTCAGTGGCAGCACGTAGGTCACTTATACTGCTGGTTTGGGTCCCAGAAGGGCAGGAAAGTAGATGGGACGTCTACAAGATGGAAAGGTGAGTCAAGTGACTTGTAAAGCATGTAATTGTAAGGCACCTCGCGCACTAGACGGCCACGACCACGACCACTTGTGGTCGTGGCTGACTGGTCGTAAAGCGGCCATTTGTCGAGCTGCTGCAGTTGTTGTTCTGAGCTCGAACAGTATGGAAATAGAAATTGTGTGCCTGTAGGTACTTGATGTGGAAAAGACATAGTAGGAAAAGACGTTATTGGATACATCCTGTGTTGGAAAGAACGCCGCGAATGGCTGGCCGCGGCCGGGCCGAATTCGCGGCCGCAGATCTAGTGCGCCAGCGCTCAAAGCAAACTATACGTAAGTTGGTCGCAACGACCAGTCGTGCCGGCCCGGTGTGCGGCCAGTTGGCCGTGGCCGCCTAGTGCGCGAGGTGCCTAAGTATCATCACATCGACCAGTACTGTACGTCTCGCATCCAGCCAGCACCAGGTCATCGGTCTACTTTGTGGGAGCCCTTCTAACTCTGCATCTTCCGGTACAATGTCGCCGCTCCAGAACCTTTTTACCCCATCGACTATCAATTCTGCGAGCAATGTGCTCTGCTACACATAAGTTTGGCGATAGGCATAAGTAGGTATGGTACAACTACACTCTTTTGCAAAAAAAACGGGCACCTAAGGAAATTTACGTTCTAAGGTCGATTTTAGTTAATTAAATGAAATTTATTTCTTTGACGTAGTCTGTATACTTACAATCGTGTAAATTAATGCGCGTGAAGTGAATTCGAGCTATTAAAAGAAAAAAAAACGATGGATTCTTTAAAATCGACGTACACGCCCAAACAATAAGAAGTGGTCGGCAATAAAGACAAGTTTTTTTTTTACTTTTTTTAATTAAATAAAGTTACAAATGTAAAAACCTAATAACGAGTGTGACCTCCTCTTGCCAAAATCACAGTTTGAATCCTTCTGGGCATGCTTTCCACGATGTTTTTAATAACGTTTTGAGGAATACGTTCCCACTCTTCTGCAATGACTCTTTTTAGCTCCCTGATGTTTTGTGGAGCAGGTTGCACTGATCTTACCCGTCTTTTTAGAACATCCCACACATGCTCAATTGGATTGAGGTCAGGACTTCGAGCTGGCCAATCTAAACGACGGATCCCAACTTCTTGCATGTACGCTTCCACGTCGCCAGAACGGTGCGGGCGAGCATTATCGTCCATAAAAATAGAATCTTCCCCAAGTGCAGTCAATGTGGGTTGTGCATATGGAATTAGGACTTCCATTATGTACCGGTGTGCATTTAATGTTCCATTTTCTATGAAAACTAACTCCGTACGCTCCGTCGAATTAATTGCTGCCCAAAACATAACGGAGCCTCCGCCATAAGGAGTGATTTCTTCGAAACACACTTCCGCATAGCGTTCCCGTGGTCTTCGCAGCACTCGCCGGCGTCGGTCCTCTCCACACAAAGAGATTCTAGCTTCATCAGAAAACAATACTTTATAACATTCCTCCAGAGTCCATGAAGCACAGTTCCGAGAAAACTGAAGTCGAGCAACACGGTGCTCACGGAGTAATTTAGGGCCCCGAGCTGGGCGGTAACTCTTGATATTGGCAGCCAAAAGCCTCCTCCTGACCGTCCACAAGCTAACTTCTACTCCTCTTACTTCTTCAAGGCTCTTCTTCAGGTCCACACTTGACGCCTTACGATTACGCAACGCCTGACTCACCAAAAAGCAGTCATCTCTTGGTTCTGTGCATCGTTTTCTTCCCGAACCGGGTCTTCTTTTGACCGAACCAGTCTCTAGATACCGTTGCCAAGTCCTCTGGACAGTTGAACGACTCACATTTAGCCGCTGAGACACGTAAGTTTGCGAACAACCTTCTTCAAGTAGGGCTATAATTTTACCGGTCCTTATCGCTTTATCACTCATATCAAAAAGTGGTATTTAATGTAAAAAGAAAGATTAAATTGTTTAATTTGCAGAAAATATCCAAAAAGTTTTAAAATATCGTAATCAGTTAAAAATCGTTTCAGCAATTCGCGCCATTAGTAAAGCAATTTTAGAATAATCCACAATAATCATTATTTTTCTTTTAATAATTTCAAATTTTAAATTTAGAACGTAAAGAATCATGCCAGGATGCTTCAAAAAACATGCCAATACATCGTCAAATTAACAAAACCTATTTCTTGTTCTTCTTCATTGAAGTAGAGAAAAAAATCTTAAGTGCCCGTTTTTTTTGCAAAAGAGTTTATTTTTAAATGTGCCTCGTCAATCATCGCATTTCCGAATACAAACGAATGCTAATTTCCATGTACCTACATCAATTATTAGATTTATCGCATAATAATTTGAATTCAGAACTAAGCACTTTATTGTTGTTTTGTTTTGATTTTCGTGTGAACTATATTAAAAGTAAGTAGGTACTTAGTTCTAAATTCAAAACAATAAACACGATAAATCTATCTAATAATTATGGACATGGAAATTAGCATTCGTTTGAATTCAAAAGTACGATGATTACCGAGGCCATTAAGAAAATAATACTGTACTTTTGAGCTAATTTTTCAGAATGATTTTTTTAAAGTGATAGATGGTAATAAAGAGACGTACCTACCTACCTATTTTGTTCATTGTTGACGGCAATTTCTAGCTTAAATAGAAAGCTAGTGGAATGATAGGAAAATTGACGAACTACTAAAAGCCGCGATGAAGATGTGATCTACAATCCATTTATCATAACCATATTTAAAGACTCTTTTCGCTCAGGAAGATGTTTTTTTATTACCAGTAAACACTGTATGATATGATATAAAAAGTTTCAAGAGTCTACTGAACTCTAAAGTTCACAGTTTAAGAGCAGATCATTGACCACTTAAATTGGATGCAATTTATAATTCATCGATCATTTGCAAGTACTTGTGTATCTATTGATTTAACTTAACGTGTTAGATATGTAAATGTGATCAGCTGTATAGATACTTGTTTAAGACTAATAATATGCTTTTAAATGCACTTGACATTTAATTTTATTTGTATATTTTTTTTTATTAAGGAATGGGCTTGCTCTTGACATCGATCACGCCTGATGGAAAGCGATGGATGAGGTCTATGATGGAGCGAGCGTGCCCCGAAAATGCCTTAAGGCACTGGTACTCCCACGCGTCGACGAAACACAGCAGGCTGCTTGACGCCAGAATCCGGTGGTCGCAAACCAGGCGGGCACTAGCCCTACTACCGCAAGGGAAGGATTGACCAGTCTTATAAGGTGTTAGGTGAGACTGTCCAGGATGCGCCGAGCGAGAGGTTCAGTTGAGTGGCTGATGGAACAAATTGCGCTACACGAGGAGGCTCCTTCATGCATCCATGTATGTTTGCTTTGTATTCTAATCGCTGATAAATATTATGCTGCATAAATTGAAACTAACTAAACTGCATGAAATTCAATGAAGTTCCTTATTTCAGACTAGGTATAGTCCGTGACTTCGCTCGCGTTAAGGAAGCCTATAACCGTCTCGAGAATATTTGTTAATAATATTTTTTTTTGTTTTGTAATGATAATCGTGCCTACGGAATTTCGGCCACGGTGGCTTAAACTCAACGGTGACAACGTCCTTCTTGACCGAATTTCAGCAATTGCGGAAACTTTCAGCGAAGACTAGTCATCAGCGAGGGAGATATTAATAGTGAACAAGTATGTGCAAAAAACAGATGCACTCTCTCACTCTTATAGCCCGAATAGATGTCAATCCGACGCGACCGAAGGGAGATCCAGGTACAGAATTCCTACGGGCAAACACCCAATAACACTGCCCGATCCGTAAATCGAACCCAGGACATCAGCAGTCGCATTTTTTTCAACGACCAAATACGCAGGATTATGTCTAATGTGCAAGAACACTACTGCAAAGCCCCTTAGCTCACTCTCATATTCCAATGAGACGGCTATCCGACACGAACGGAGATCAAGCGTAAGCTAGTCACACACTTCTCTTCCAAACTTCAGGCTGTTAAATGCCAGGGTTGCGGATTTTGTTCGAAACAGTCACCACTGCGCTGGAACGCAAAAGGCATAAGGAGAAACACGGAGCGGTTTTAGTCAGTAAGAGTCTGATACTCCCTCCCGCTCCACCCAGAGCGGAAGGAGTCATTTGATGATTTTCTGTTGATGAGTGCGTGGAACCCAACACACCGTCGACCCGGGCCTGCTTCTGATCGGATCAACGCTCGCCGTCCGCTGGCCCCCGCCGGGCCGGGAATCACCCCACGCCCGGGGCGTCTTCGTCTGTTGCGGCTTCTGAGGCGTGTGGTTAGCCACTTCCTCAAGGAGATGACTGCTTCCCATGCCTGCTCGCTCCGGACCACAAATTGATCCAGGGTCGGAAGCGAAGATGGGACCCTAGTGACGGTTATTTAACGCGAGCGAAGTCGCGGTCAAAAGCCTAGTATCGCAGTATTGGTAAGGATGAAAACACCCACCAAGCGGAGAAAAATAATGGTTTGTTGACCTAGGACATATCAAAGACTACTTCAAAACTTGCCGTCATCTTTTTAAAGCCATTGTTCATTATTTTTGTACCAGGAGCACAGACACACACAGCACGTGTTTGACGAATGTCCCCCTTATTACGGTCATCGCGCACAACCAGATTATGTCACTGGGGATTTAGGACTATTTATTTTGCGAACAATGTATTCTGATAATAGCCGGAGGTATCGTGTAATATGTTTGGCGCCTAATTTTGGAAGTAGGTGAGATACCTACTATTTATGTAATGTTTTGGGAGTAGGTCAATAACGGATTCATACTTCTATCAAGTGTGATTGATGTATGTATTTGTATAAACTACTTCAAAGCAGTGATTATTTTTTGAACTGTCAAATTGATTTAAAAGCTTTTTTTGCTATTGAGAACTCACGCCTTTATTTTTCGTAGGATATGGTGGAAGAGTGCGTTTTTTTCTGCAGGCACAGCCACAGTCCGCAATTATGTTTAATCCCCGTGTTTTAGAGAAAACAAAATTGCCATGTAGGTGCTAGACTGCAACTGGAAAATGTCACCTAAAAACTCAACAACATTTAGGCTGACTTGGTTATCGACACCAGGACCTCATTGCTCAGCAGTAGTACTTGTGAAGACCATCGGGGCAGTTCCAGCTACTCATACAGTCCTAGTAACCCGATACAAACGAGCAAAAGACGGAATCACTTCAGCTATCTGACAGTAAGTTGAAGTCCGACAATTTATCGGATGGATGCTTACCATCCAATAAATTGTGTGCTTCAGGCAGAAACTATGTGCACAGTACAACTTGACTTGTTATTGAACCTGCCATCACGATATCGACTATGCTGTCAAGCGGTGGAACTCAAGGTTACCGCTACCCATGTTTACCGTCATTATAATCTAAAAACATTGGGGGTAGTTCATCCGATACTGCTTGCTAAAGCGAAAAAACTAGCTGACATACACACAACACTATCTTTACAATTTTTAGGGTTCCGTACCAAAATGGTTATGGTGCGACTCAGTCTGTCTGTCCATCTGTCACAGTTGGATATCTCAAGAACTACTAATGCTATCAATTTGAAATTTGGAATAGTCTTAGATGACGTTTACGTTAATTATTTCTTCTTTTATTACTCATCAGTCAAAAATTCGCGCCAATAAACAATATAATATGGCCACCATCAATTGTCAAAGATACCTAGTCCTTATTGAAAAACCCTTCTAAACATTATTAGGTACTGTTATGTTAATAAATTATGCCATAAGCTTGGAATATTTTTGTTTTATTATAATGAACGTTTTATAATATAACTAAAACAATAATAATTTATTGATCATCAAAACTTCCCACTTTAAAAAAAAGATCCGCAAAGATTATCAAGTTCAACAATATTTTAAACGCAGTTACAATAATAATAAAATAGAACATTCTAATAGCACATTGACCTATAACCCCACGGGTATCGGAAGTAAGACAATGTAATACTTTAAACATCCGACAGTTATTATTGTATTGTATAATATTCTGAAATAATTTATGAAATTTCAGCTAAAAATAAATCATGAATAGTTCCTCAAAAATTCTAATGCGTAGAACTCTTATGTCTCAACAAGCGACATATCATAGACAGATGTGACGCGACAATGCGACTTTCCATTGTCATCAAAACTTGTTTTCTACGATAATCAACAGTAACGTTCTATGTCAATAATCCTTAATCCATAGATCACCGAGAGCTTAACTGCCTCGACGAAACGGCATGCATACTCTGGAGGAGCGTCCAACCAAGGTAGTGCAGCGCCGTGACATCGTCGCGTCGTAGCGTGTTGCGGATAACCTCCTGCGTCTTCCTGCGTCCTTGGTAGGGAAGGAGAGCTCTTGGGACCCGCTCCTTCTTTTTCGAGGAACTGATGGTAGCAATGGAAAGGGCGTGAAGACACGACCTCGTTACTGGAAAATTAACGAATGCTGGTGTTAGATTTATTTCTATTGACATCCTTTCTACTCGCAAGAATATGAAATAACTATTGTTTATTGTTTAAATGGAACGTATCCTTACGTGAAAAGTCATTTCCAATCTAACAGCTGACGTTTCCCTTGTGACTTTGATTTTGCTTGACAAATGATCAATTAATAATTAGTTAGACCCCTAATATAACTATGAATAATCTCATATAGGGACATGAATAGTAAAGGGTCGCGGTAGTAATCGGTAGTTCTAATTTTTCACTTGATTATGTCGCCATTTCAAATTGCGGGCAAAGCATCTATAGTTTAGTCATTTAATAAAATTGTCTAGTACTGAAAATCATGAGGAATACATACTGGAATAAAGCACTTGAAATTTCAAAACTTTCGCTCTGAAAGAACTCTTGGGGCAAAGGAACCTATTCCATATCTTAATCCAAGTTCACCTGTTCCAAAAGAAATCCGTTCATCCATTGCGTCGTGATTGATTGATTAGCAAACATAGAAACAGCACTTACCATAAATTTTCCACATTTTAGAATTAGTCAAAAGTATCATTATCTTAACCTACTTTTGTAAAAGAAAGAAACTAGTTTATTTGGCACACACAGATAGGTACACTCTAAAAATAAATCTATCAAAATAAAATTAAAATTAAACAGCCTTTTATTTCTTACAAACTAAAAATTCTCTTATTAATTAATAATAATAATAATAATCTTTATTAGACCAGAAAGATTCACATATGTTCACACAATTTGTTAACAAGCTACTTATAATTATTCTCAAAATTATAATCACATCAATTGTGTCTATATTTAGCATCTGCTACCGAACTAGGTTTATAGCCTGTGTCTCAGTACGCAGCGCCTCAAGCCCTCCAACTCAAGATGCAAGTATGAGCTCACGAACAAAAGTAAACATTAAAATTTGTACTAAACTAAATTAACAAGTTTTAAATGCATATACTTATATATTTTGTAAAATAAGGTTATAAAACTAGGTTACTGTCCTCTGGGTGTGTAAGATGAAGGGATGAGTGTATGTGTGTGAGAGGGTGTGTGAGAGAGTAAACCAAATATTTATGCTAGTAGATTCTTATAGGAAAATAATAGAATACATAATAAATAAAACCGATCATAACTTGTATCACAAGACTATATCACTACTTTATGATAGTCAGTAGATCCTCAGTTTGCTCGTACGTTAGCCTCCCCAGCCAATTAGTTACGGATGTTTTCATCACTACTCTATTCATAGAGTATATATGAAGAGTCTTATTAATTTTGTTATACAAATATGGGCCTAAAAAGGGAAAAAATCTATGAACAAAAGCAGTTCTTGTGAGTGATACCCTCCTACATACAGGTAAACCCTTCCGCCTTGTTAACATACTCGGGCTGTACTCCAAGGTAGTATGCTGTTTCATAATTATGCTTAAGACAAACAGTTGGCGTACAGTTAGGACCTCACAATGTTCATAAAGAAGCGTGGTAGGGTAGCGAAAAGGTTTAAACGTGCTGAGTTTCAGAATGGATCTTTGTGATACCTCAAGTTGCTTTAACGTAGTTTTTGGTGAACCACCCCAAGACGATATGCAGTATGAAATTATTGACTGACAAAGAGCATAATAGATTTGCTTAAGCAATATAGGGGTGACTACATGCCTCAATGTCTTAAAAATGTAGGTAAGCTTACGAACTCTTTTACTCAGTGCCTGAATGTGAGCTTTGAAGTTAAACTTATCATCAATAATTATGCCTAAGTACTTAATTGTTTTTGCACGCTCCAGAGGATAACATGAGCATCTAAGATCCATCGAAGTGTGTCAATTATGGTTAAGTACTTAGTTTTTATGTTAGTGTTGTTTCTTAATTTTAATAATGGTTAGTTTTAACTTAATTGTATGGTATTAGTATTGCCAGTATTTTAGTATTTATATTCCAGTTTTTATTTTTAAATTACACTATTTATTTTTTCTTTAAGCTGACTTTGCAAAAAATACACACGTTAAGTCACCACACCATTCTTCGTCGACATGGTTGGTACAGTGGCTTCTGCGCTGAGTGTCGCGGGTTCGATTCGCGCTCGGAACAAATATTGCGAAGATTGATTTATTTTATTAACTTGCAGATTAAATCCATTGTTGTTAATTAAATACAAAAAAAAATATATACGAGTATTTAATTTTAAAACTACCTCAACGCTGTCAACTGGTAATGTGTCTGAAAGACTGGTGGCATTGACAGTGTTGAGGACGAAATTTTTATGCTTTATTTGAGTTTAACAACAACAACAAACAACATTAACAATTTACTTGTTTTGTTTTTTTTACTTATTGTTTGGCAAATATTAAAAGTCCGTTTAAAATTTTCGTTTTTCAGAAGGGCAGAAGGAAAAAATTGTTTTTCACACCACCTGATCGAAATTGCAAATCCGTATGGTATTAAACTAACGTTTTTTAAGTATCTATAATATAATATTATACTTCTAAATACATATCTCTACTTAGTGATTGTAAATTTAAAATACTTTGTTTTTCGTATTATGGCTTCTTATTTTCTCACAGGAGGTGTGAAAAGTAGAGTATCCTCCTCGGCGATGGATGAAAGGTGGCTTTGCCTTGGGCTAGCTTAAATCCCTCGCTGCATTTAGGGTTCTTGTATAAACCCCCTCGCTTCGCTCGTGAGTTAAACTCTAAACTCCCTCGCTGCGCTCGGGAGTTAACTCCCGAATCCTTCATTGCGTTCGAGATTCAATATGACGCCCGTGATACAAGACACTGCTTTATCCCCTAGGTGCATAATCTACTATTATTTTCTGGGATTAAATCCTTTGCGCGAATAATCCACTCCGATCCCTCATAGACTCACAAAGACACTTTATCAGTGCAAACCAAGTATACTAAGTACTATAGCACTGAAACTTCTGTAATAATACTGAGATAAGGGATATATTACGAAATTGATAACTAAACATTATACTTCAATATTGCAGAGATAAGCTCAAATGAATTAGATAACAGGGTTATTTTCAGATTTGTGTTCGAAGGTTTTTGATTTGATGGTGAATCTGGATATAAGGGCTGCCCAAAAATCGTTTTATAATGTTTTCAGGTGCAATAGTAACAGTAAGATGTAGTTTAAAGTGGTCTTTTTTTAGGGCACCATACCCGGGACCCTATTACTAAGGCTCCGCTGTCCGTCCGTCCGTCCGTCCATCCGTCTGTCACCAGGCTGTACCTATCTAATGAACCGTGATAGCTAGACAGTTGAAATTATCACAGATGATAAATTTGTGACTGTTGCCGCTATAACAACAAATATGAAAAACAGAATAAAATAAATATTTAAGTGGGGCTCCCATAAAACAAACGTGATTTTTTTGCTGTTTTTTTTATTGATAATGGTACGGAACCCACCGTGCGCGAGTCCGACTCGCTTTTTAGTGGTCTTCAAATTTAGTACATTTTGGTATAAGTGGGCGAAGTTGGTCTAGTAGTCCAGGCGGTTTATGGAGGCGAGAGTGCAATGACAAATGTTCACATAGGCAAACGACGTTTTTCAATGTGAACAATTCCAAGGGGTACGTAATAAATAAAATTTTAATAACATTTAAGTTTTATAACAAAATTTTTGAAAAGCGGCTTTAAGGAAAGAGAAGAAAAAAAAAGAGTTTATTTGCGCCAAGCATCACGCATCCCGAAAAAAAATATGAAAATTGAGAAGATGCGTCACATTCAATCAAAACTACTGGTATTTTAATGCATCTTGTGTGTTACATAATCGGTGACAGTTTCTCTCCATTTTCGAATCGATTACTTAAAATTACTGAAAGTACTCTTTAGCGAGCTATTTTTCACAATAAATTTTACTAAACATTGTGGTTTTCTTACTATACCTAAGTGTGATGAAAAGAGTCGTTTGATGCAGTTTTGCGGCTCCATAACGACTTGCACTCGGCTCTGGCTTTTACTTGCATTAAAATACACAAAATCAGATTCTGATCCAGACATTCATTTTGGTTTAATTTGGTAGTTAAAACAAAATATATGTATATCGTCGCTTATGTTACAACACCGCGAACATGCATTTTTTTCCGTTATGCATATTTAAATGTCATTGGATAGAGAAAAAATTCACGCGTTGATTGCGCCAATCACATTCAAGGTAACTCGCCAATCACAGGCTAGAATTCAAAATTTGTATCACCGCGAATGCCGGTGATTGGTTAGCTTGGCATAAACACCGCGAATGTGCATCAGTCGCCATACATTCTTTGCAACGGAGGTTTGGGTAAGCATAATTTTAATGTTTTTATTAGACTTTTCGAATTATATGGAAGTAAAACTGCTTTAAGTGATATTAAATATATTGGTTAATAGTAATTGAATATAAAACATATAAAAATTTGTTGTATCCTAATGGTAAATTACCGTTAAAATTACACTTTCTCATTCGCGATGTTCCATTGCAACTTTTTTTCATATTCGCGGTGTTTACAGGTTCAACATGAGCAGTGCATTCAACGGATCGTCAGATAGTGACGATGATACAGAAGTCGAGGAGCTGTGTAAATTAGCAAATGTTAAATACAAGAAAACCAGACAACTTTTAACACAGCAGCCAGAAAATAGCGTGCAAGTGGTTACCAAAAATGATTATAGTGACATTATCAATATGGAAAATATTGATATGATAGGTGATTTTAGTGTGGTTGAGTCTACAAAGGAAAACGGAATTGTTTCGAACGGGCAGAATAACATCGTTCTTTTAGAAGAGCCAACCCCTAGTACCAGCAAACCAAAACAAACGCCTAAGATCACCATACTACAAGACATCTTATTACCATCTGAAAAAGTTTTTCACGGCGAACCACAAAGTCAGAGGAAGAGACAAAATAAAGTAAATAAAAATTCAAAGAAGTGGCAAAGGGAATTAAATAAGAAATTGAGAAAAGAAGGAAAGTCATATTTAGGCTACAGGCGTGATAGGAAAGTTGACCAGTACAATCCTAATTTCAAGGTTTTACATGACACTATCAAACCAGCTAAAGATATGGGTCCTCGCTGCGAATCTGCTGTTTGCCAAAAATCTAAGTTGCGTGGATGTCATGATATTACTGAGCCAGAGCGGCGGAGTGTTTTTGATAGTTTCTGGAAAACAATGAGCTGGGAACAGAGACGACAATTTGTATGTTCAACTGTTACTTTAGCGCCATGTAAACGAAAGGTAACAAAGAATGAAACCTCTAGAAAAAGTGAGACCAAGTCCTACTACTTATCGGTGTCCAGGAACTCAAATGTTACGAGAGTGCAAGTTTGTCGAGGGATGTATCTTCACACCTTGGGATTGTCGGAGTGGTTCCTTAGGTACTGGCTCGATAAAACTAGGGGATCAAACGGCATAGCCCCTAAATCAGAAACGTCGCTACAAAGACGAAAATCTCCAAAAAAGAAAGAACAGTCCGAAACCTTGACTGCTTTTTTTAATAAACTGCCAAAGCTGCCATCGCACTATTGCCGACAAACGTCTAGCCGACTTTATCTAGAACCTACTGTAAGAAATATTTCTGAACTTTACGAAGCCTACAAAAATGATTGCCAGGAAAAAGATAAAGAGTTCTTATGTCGTCGTACTTTTGACAATGAGTTCCTCAGAAGTAACTTGAGTTTATACATGCCTAAGAAGGACCAGTGCGATTTTTGTTGCTCGTTCAAAGTGGGTAACGTAACAGAACAGGCCTGGAAGGAACACATTGATCTCAAAAACCGCGCTAGAGCTGAAAAATTTGCTGACAAAACTCTGGCTATTGAAGGTGTCTGTCATGTTTTGACACAAGACGTTCAGGCTGTGAAAATGGTTCCAAGTCTGCAGGCAAGCGCCTTGTACTTTAAGACCAAATTATGTGTCCACAATTTCACCACATATAACTTAGCGAACCATGATGTGAGATGTTATTGGTTTGACGAAAGTAACGGAGGTCTTGAAGCTTCAGTGTTTGCCTCTTGCATTGTGAATACTATCTTACATCTGTTGACTGAGAAGAAACTTCCTGTGATATTGTACTCAGATGGATGCTGCGCTCAAAACAGAAATAGCTACCTCAGCAATTCTTTACTAAGAGTAGCAATAGAACAAAACATAGAGGTCACTCAAAAGTTTTTAGTCAAAGGGCACACGCAAATGGAGTGCGACTCAGTTCATAGCTCCATAGAGTCGAAACTTAAGGGTCAAGAAATTTATCTGCCGAGCCAATATTCTGCGCTAACTAAGGCTGCCAGAGTTCACCCAAAACCTTACGACGCCATTTCCTTGGACTATGGATTTTTCACAGATTTTTCAAAGCCTCAAGATCAAATCTACAAGTCTATAAGGCCTGGCAGAAAAGCTGGAGATCCAACAGTTACTGACATCAGTGTACTTATATACAAACCAGATGGAACCATTTGGTACAAGTTGAATTTCGATGAAGCCCCAAAGATATTGCCGCAGCGTTCAAAATTACCCAAAAATACAATCAATACCTTGCCGAAATTGTATAAAGACCGTTTACCGATCTCTGAACGAAAGTGGCAGCACCTACAAGAGCTTAAAAATGTGATACCTAGTGATTGTCATGGTTTTTATGATTCTTTACCTCACTAGTTGCTTTTAAGAATTATATTATTCAGATTGGGTAACTCTCGACCCAATTTTCTATTTTTTATGATTGTAGTTTTTGTAATACGTAAAGTATTATTTTGTGTTATGGTTTTTGGAGATATTTTTTATTTTTTGGTTAATTTTATTGCACAACTTTGTTACAAAGATTAATGTTCAAGTTAGTGTAGTTTAATGAAGACTGGTTATTGAGTTCCTATAATTAACACCGCCTATGTGCTAAAAAGTGCCATATTTAAGAAAGCAACAGCGCCAAAGTGTAATTTTTACTTAATTCATAAGGATATAACTATTTTGTGTTGTTAATTATTTGTAAAACAGCTTTTAAATGATCCTTAAGAAACAATCCCTTTTTTATTTATTTTTTATTATTAATAATTCAGTTTTTTGTTTCTCCTGTAAAGTTAAGAAAAAGGCATATTCGCGGTGTTGTAATATAAGCGACGATATCTAGGTCACTTTGACATCCCTTTGTGATACGATATCACCATTATTAATGTTTTGGAGTTCCGCTAGCTTGGGTTTCCGCGTTTAGCAACTAATACCACGTAAGTACGCAGTTTGTTCCATCCACCATGAGGTGGGGAAAATTCTTCGTAGTTTTTGTTGATAACTTTCTTTTTCTTTTATACAACGTGTAACGTTGTGGGTTATTGTACTCATCATTATGAACAACTTTTACTCTGAGACCAACACCGAAAACGTGAAAAAAAGCTGTTGAATAGTTTTTTCGAGTTATGCGCACAGAAATGTATGAAACAATCGATTTTTTTCGCGATTTCGATGTTGGTCCCATAGTAAAAGTTGTTTCATAATGAACAATGACCCCTTAAGAGGTATTGCGTTTTTTATTCTGTTACACGTTGTATTTTGTCCTTTTTCAATCTGCCTAGCCTTTTTCCAACTACGTTGAGAACGGCTTGCAGTCTTACCGTATGTAGTTCAGCACCATCAGTTTACATGGAGTATCTGCCGGTCTGACCTCCACAACACAGTATTAGAGGGTCTACTTTCTAAGCCCGAAGTCCGTAGTTTCGGCCTTAGTGTTGGGTGTTTTCTACTCCGTATCACCTACGGACATATTCGAGAAAGATAATTTAATTACGAAAAATAATCGTGTAGGCTCTTCCGGATAGAGGATAAAAAAAAAATAGCGACACGCTAATGAATAGGGAAACCAGCACTCTTAGAGCGGATTTCACCAATGAAACTGAACGCGATCAGTACATATAAACTGCGTTTAAGACCTGTCAGCGTCAATGTTCCATAGAAAAATAGTGACACTGACAGCCCATAAACGTGATTTATACGCAGATCGCGATCAGTTTGGCTTGGTGAAAATGGCTCTTAGAAAAAAGAAACACAGATCGCGTTCCGTATACCGGCCTCGCTGCCGAGGTCCGTCGCGACGCCCCATTCAAAACCCTCCCCGACTTTTGCCAACGAGCCAGCCCGCGCCGCTGAGCTTTTAGCTTTAATAACCCGTAAATAATAAAACGACCCAGCCTGTTGTCCCAAACTGACGCCGCTAAGCCGAGGTCGTATTCGCGGTCAGTAGTTTTAGCTTGTAGCTAGCTTTGTCTGGGGGCCTTAAATTCATTTGAGGCCGCCACAGGATAGTCCGGTAAAGCAGTTGATAGCCCCTGCGTGTTAACTTGCTAGTGGTGATACCGAAAAAAAAGAAAACGCTAATGAATTTTTTTTTCATGATTTTATTTTCCCACTTTTCATCTATGTAAAGGTTGAATTATTTTGTAAGTAATTTGGTTTTAAGTACCGAGTAACGACGAGAAACAAAACAAATTCAAAATTTATTATACTCATCACGTGACCAGAAGAGTCGTCCCAAAGAGAAACAGCCAACTAAGTAAAGTTGTATCGGACACTATTCTCATTGAAAACTATTTGATGCCCAATGAGTTCTTCCCTTTTCTATTAGCTTGCATAAATATGTAAACTACCTATAAGATATGTAATTTATTTATATTATCATGTCTCTAGGAATATCTGAAAAAAAAACCAGTGACAAGACAAAATTTAATCTTTTAATTTCAAGTAACAATAGCTAAAACTACGGGGTCAACGGCAGCTGGTCGTAAATTTAGGTAATTTGATCATATATTTTGGTATTGCATATTATATACTCTAAGGGCTGATTTTTCAATCATCTGATAAGTTTATTCGAGGAATAATTTCGTTTGACAGTTATTTCATAACCCTAAGTTGCATAAACTTTTAATTAATAAATCATCGTATTAAAAACCAAGCCTTGGCTGGGGGCCTTAAATTCATTTGAGGCCATCACAGGTTAGTCCGGTTAAGCAGTTGATAGCCCTTGCGTGTTAACTTGCTAGTGGTCATATCGAAAAAAAAAAAAAAAACCAATTGCACACCTACTTTTATGGTTTTATAATAGCTGTTTAAGATACCCGCCAAAAATTAAATGATCAGTTCTGTTAAAAATACTGGATATAAAATATATTACCTTATAAAAAGTTTATGGGTCAATGCATTTTATGATGTTTTTAATTCTCAAATTGATAATTCGTAGGTATTGTCCTCCCTCCCTCCCTCTTGCGTATCTAATCCTACTAATATTATAAAGGTGAAAGTTTGTATGTTTGTATGTTTGTATGTTTGTATGTTTGTATGTTTGTATGTTTGTATGTTTGTATGTTTGTATGTTTGTATGTTTGTATGTTTGTATGTTTGTATGTTTGTATGTTTGTGTAACAATCAGGCAAAAACGGCTGAAGGGATTTGGATGAAATTTGGCACACATGTAGTCCATAACCTGGAATAAGAAATAGGCTACTTTTTATCCCGGTAAGTCGCATAGATTAATGGAGACTAAGGAGGAAGTGGAAATTCAGAGCCGCTGCTGCCTTAGTACTTCAGATGCACAAGTACCAGGAGACCAGAAACATCAAGTACCAGGAGACCAGAAACCATGTCATAGTATTTTTTGGGCTTGTTAGGGTAAGTGTAGGGTAGGTGTAGGGTAGGTATAGGGTAGGTGTAGGGTAGGTGTAGGGTAGGTATAGGGTAGGTGTAGGGTAAGTGTAGGGTAGGTGTTGGGTAGGTGCAGGGTAGGTGTAGGGTAGGTGCAGGGTAGGTGTAGGGTAGGTGTAGGGTAGGTGTAGGGTAGGTGTAGGGTAGGTGTAGGGTAGGTGTAGGGTAGGTGTAGGGTAGGTGTAGGGTAGGTGTAGGATAGGTGTAGGTAGGTGTAGGGTAGGTGTAGTTACAATACAAATCAAAAAACCTCCCTATTTCAGATATTTTCACGCGGGCGAAGCCGCTGGTAGAAGCTAGTCATATTATATTAATTGTTTGGAACTTTCTACTAGGGACACATAACAGCGGGGCCAGTGTGAGCCTAAAACTTGCCGAGAACATAACATTAATAAATTTTTGCACATTGCATTCACGCGTGACCACCACGTTTCCCCGAATTAATAACAATTCAATATATTTATTATATAATCAGCAGATACCAGATACCACACGTGACGTGACTGAGAGATACCGTCTACCTGCATATATGGCTGACTGCCAAAAACGTGAGCCATCCATCTAACTCCTTTTTCGTAAACGTTTATTTAATTTTTACTTGATTTACTAAAACATCTGTCTCCACGGTTTGGTTTACGTCTAAATACACAGGTTAATGGATGTATGGATTTGTTTTGATTTGTTTTGCTACGTTTTCTATGTAGTGATTAGTTTCTTCAGAACACTTTCATCAGTTCCAGCCAAGTCATCTTCGTGTCGCTGGCACGACAGTTCGTTAGATTTGGGAGGCCCAAAACGTTGCCACTTCCACAGCATCGTTGGTAGCTGCAGTAGGTCACTTAGGCTGCATGTTTTGGGGCACAGAGGGCAAGATAAGTGGTGGAGCATGGTTTGTGACTCGGCTCCACATCCACACCGCGCAGTTGATGTATCACGGTAGCCCAACTCAGCGAGGTTGAAAAGCCACCTTCGTACTTGCATTCTGAGGCGGTTCAGGGACTTCCAAGTGGACCAAGGAAGGTTAGACCCTGCGGGAAGATGATCGCTTGGTCGTAAGTAGTTCATGGGTAGGGGAGAAGTATCCTGCCACAGTTTCCAGCCAAGTAAGATGTAAGTTTCATCGTGGACCACGAAAACCCTGAGTTTTGAAAACTGTGCAATTCAGTTTCTTGACAAAGCTAAGCCTTTATTAGCTTTATCCGTTATTGTTATTTTCAGTTTACTTATACACATGGACATTACAATTTTACAGTACAAATACCAAATACCAGGTTTTCAGATATTATGGGTGGTCTAATATTGCAGATGGTGCATATAGGCGCAAAAGCTTTTGACGAAACGAGACAGTTAAATGGGGGAGAAAGACTAACACACAACAATGGATAGGCAGCTATCTACTTATCATCGACTGTTATCCCATATTATCAACAAGATATTAAGATAACTGACTAAAAATCGATCGTTTGAGTATGCATGATAGATAATAATCACTTTGATGATATCATGGCTGCTAATCTTTTGACCTGTCTATTTTTTGCGTGTTTCATACTAATTAATTTTTAGTGTGTAAAGAAACAACAACATTATTAACCCGAACATAATAATATCCACTAGTAAACATGTGTCTTTGTTTTTCGCGTTTCTGGAATCTTTTAGGATTCGCTTATGGCTTGGTAAAATATTTCTCTGTCATCATGATAATAGCAATGTTGGCTGTGTCTACTACCAACCAGAGTGCCAATTCTACTCTTTTTATGCAACATTTGCTTGTATTCACATGTCAGTCGCAATCTGACAAAAATGTAAGGAAATTACGAATGCGAATGTTGCTTAAAGAATCGGCCCTCAGGTCTACGTTTTAATTTAAAAGTGCTTTAGAAATACACGATAGGAAAGAGGAACTCGTGGCTAAATATTAACAGCTCCACGAGTCGATGTTCTAGGTCAAGCAAGGCTTGCCGAGGTAAGTCCATGGATGGATGGGTGTATATTAAATAGGTACCGAGACACCTCCATGTCCCAGAAACGTTAATCTGTTGGTCCTGGCTGTCAATATGTAGGTACATCTTCGGTGACAGTCGTTACGAAACAAACGCGAGAAAATCTGATCTCAGTCTTAAGTAAGTCACTGGGTTGTAGAGAAGGTCAAATAGGCAGTCGCGCCATGTAAAATATTGAGGTCCAATACTAAACATTTTTAAGCAAGGTTTGTTTTCGTTTCTCAGTCGCAATCTGTCAAAAAAAGCCTCAATTTCCATACATTTTTGACAGATCGCAACTGTTACTGACATGCGAACGTTGTTTAAAATGTTACAGTCACAGTTTTATCAAATTGGCTGTTGGAAAATTGTATCAAAAATGAGTTGCCAAATGGCATGAAAAAAAAAAATCTTTTGATCAAACCGTTTGATCGTAATGTTTTATTATCAAATTACTTGAACGCCGGCCATTAGACTAGAAACCAAACCAAACATGGTTGGGCAAAAGACTGCGCAGATTTTTAGAATAGTTGAAAGTTTAAGGATATTCCCCATGTTGGTAACTGTCTCCTACGATCCATGCGGCATGAGATACTAAATAGTGACATTTTCTTAAGATCCTTGGCTTCTTTGATGGAAATGTACTAGGAGAACAGACACGCCCACAAGTCGTTTATAAAGTAACCTTTAATGGCTATAACGCTAATTAGTAGTAGCTGAGTATATTTGTTGACTTAGTATGTTTATGGTCTCCATGTGATGTCTCCCAGTCCTTGAAAAGTTATTAAGTAATTAAATTAATTGAAGATGGTGCAAAACGTCTTTCAAAGCGAGGTAATATAATTTTATTTTATTTATTAGGATCTCCAACAAAGAATACACGTAAGGATGCTATTATATATTGCAAAGGACAAGAAAAAAAATCTATGTGCTCCCTTAATTGTAGGAGACCACATCGTTATTAATAAATTAGAAATGATGAGCTCAAGTTTTCCAAGAGGAATGAGGCTGAAAAATAACAGCCGCATACAGGGTCGAGTTTCAAGGTTAAGCAACGCTTGCCGAGGTTGGTCTGTGGATGGGTGGGTCTTAACATACCGAGACTTCTTCGTGTATCGAAAAGCACGTTAAGCCGTTGGTCCCGGCTATCATTTGTAGATCTTTGACAGTCGTTACGGATTGTTAGAAGCCAGAAAATCTGACAACAATCTTACCAAGAAGCACCATCATTTCCTGTTACTGGGTTGTGGAGGACAGAAAGGGAGTCACTCCACGTGAAATACTCAGCTGAATTCGGTTTGTCTGGAAGCCGACCCCAGAATAGGCTAGGCAGATTATGCTAATTTCGGGTCTCTCCTATAGATCCGGATGACTCATACATACGGAATGACGTCTAGACAAAAATATTGACATTATGCCTCTGTTTAACAACAACCTCTGATTCTCGGATTTATTTTATGCTTCCATTGACTTAGTGAGCCGTAGTTTTGTCAAGGATTTGCAAATATGTTCATGTCAATGTCCAGACGTAGGGCTGTCGCGTGTTGTGATAGCAAAAATAAAAACTATTCAACGTCTATGACACTTACGTAGGTGCTGTGAAGTTTTTCTGCTGACTGTCAAAAAACCCGACCGCTAAAACAACTAAAAAGTTCCAAACAAGTCGCTTTTTAAGCAGTTTGATGCAGTTAGTGGCCTCAGATTTGTGATTGAACTGCACCAGACTGACCTACACTTTAGTGAGTTAATTTTTTTTTTCATTTGCGGGCGCCATTTTGAAAATTTATACCTTTAGCCTATGTCACTACCACAATTCTGACGAAGGCTGTAGGGCGTGCCAAAGAAATGGTCATACATACAAACATAAATATACTCTCGAAAAACATTACCCTACTTCTGACGCAGTCGGGTAAAAACTCTATGATTAGACAGACAGCCGTGGGCTGACAGGTGGGGCTTATGGGATAGGCAGGTTGAAAACCTTCACAGGAATAAATTCGTAATCTGGCAGCTAGTGGGGCCAGTGGTTCAGGACGACCTCTTGTCTATTCTATTAAGATTCCATCAGAATACGACATTCATACACATAACGCAATACCTTAAAAGGGGTTATATCGTATACCCTATTCACTTTGAACAACTTTTACTATGGGACCAACACTGGAATCGTGAAGAACAAATCGACTGCCTCATACATTTCTGTGCGCATAAGTGTCGGTCCGTCGGTCCTAAAGTAAAAGTTGTTTATAATGATGAGTACAACCCCTTAGAATAAATGCAATAGGTACCTGAAGTATTGCGTTTATTCGGTTACACGTTGTACATTTACAGAGTAGACCAAAGAAGATACTTACTTCTTTTTAGCCAGGTGACCTGCCACCCGTTTTTTACGCTTTTCGAACAACAAGAAAACTGAAGTCATGTTTTGTATCGTGTTTATAATTTGTAAAAATAAAATGCTAAAACAATTTTACTTTTTATAACAATAAGGATTCAAATACAATGTACCTACCTGACTTTTTATTCAGCAACTTGTAAACATGGCTTTTTGCAATCTTTTAATAACGTTTTGCCCATTGCAGATTTTATTTTTCCAAATAGGTACTTACTAGGTACCCATTTATAATAACAAAACTGGCAAGCGTGTGAATAATACGATTTCTATATAAAATTAGCTTTTGACTATAGCATGGGTATTTAGTCTGAACGGCCCAAAGCGAATGGACCGCGGGCCATTCGACCGTAGGTAACCAAAAATCGTCTACGTTCCAAAGCTACTACTACTAAAATACTGGCAAATTGTAATTTTTCTTTTAGGTAGGGCATTAGCATGATGCATTTCAGGTTTCATTGAATTAATTTTAACTTTTAAAATAGTTCGTTTAATTTTGTTTACAATATAACTACTAACAGCTGGTAACTGATGGATACGAGACGCACAGGACCGGTTGTTGGCCCGTCACTTGGGGAAGGCCTATGTCCAACAGTGGACGTCTTTCGGCTGATATGATAATGATGATGATAACTACAACTCAAAATGACAAAATATATACATACTGTTTCATAGGAAAGTAGCACCCCGCAAAGATCCGTTACCCATATTTTCCAAAGTCATCCCATCCTTGATATTTACGAACACGGCCTCCATCACCATTTCTCAGTACCTATTCCATATCAAGTAGGCATCTCAGAAGCGTGCTTCGTGCAAATAATTGATCAAACATCGTTTACGAGGAAAATGGACAATGTAATGATATTCTCCGTGGTTCTCAAACACTGCTTTGTTGACTCGCGAAGGAAAAACAGGGTGTTAGGTTTATGCGATGGTTAATCCGTATCCGGTATTACGTACCAGGAATACAGCAAGTTGCAGGTGATTGACGCACACATCAAAATTGCATCTACTACCACCCATTTATAAGTAGGTATTTCTATCCGCCATTCTGTTCTAAAACCAAAGTACTAGGAATCCATAGAATAACAGATATGAATCATAAACTTGACGTCAAGATGTCCCCATCGTTCGCATTGCTTACTCCTAGTTTTGTTGGAAAATATAAATGGGAAATCAGTTTGGTTTTAGCGCTTTGAGGAGAAACTTTTTCTTATTGACCAATGCAAGAATCGGCCATAGGTTAAGCAATAATTATCAACGACGGGCAGTAGTTTTCCGATCCATCAAGGATGGGTCTTCGACGTCATCTCAAAGTATAGTGTTACTAATAGTTGGTGACAAGTAATTACCTAAATAATATGTTACTTGTATGGTGAAACATACGCATTAAGAAAATCAGCAAGGAGACGTTGACGTGTGGAAAACCCTCTTTATTTTAAGGCGAAGATTTGTTTTCATCATCAGTTTAAACCTTCCTTGGATTTCTGATAGCCTAGTCAGTCTCTGCCCTCAAAGTTTATGTAATTTGTTCAGCCTGCACTTTTATAGTCCGGTCAAAATTTAAGGGCAAAACAATGCGGTGACTTTTCAATAATTCTACCTAGCTAAAAATTGGTGCAGCACTAAATAAAATACACATAACGAAAAAAATATCTAAATTCATCAACCCTCCTATATTTATTTAGGAAAAAGGCAAAAAAAAACATTCAAGGGATTCGACTTTTTGCAGTATTCTCTTGCAAACTGATTTATCTATTTTGACTGGACTAATATCCCAATTAATTTGAGACTGACGAAACAGATGACATTATCTGTTAAACTATTGAAGAGCTATGAACTGACTGACTGACTCATAATCCATTATTATCTCACCTCTGCCCCTCCCGTATTATCGGACAAAAATTTGTGTCTAAGTATAATTTTAAATATTTAATGCTGGCAAACCTGCACCCACAACTTGCTGTGCTTGATGCCCTGCGGCAGGGTGGATCGATGATTTGAAGAAGATGGCTGGCAGCGGATGGATGCGGACTGCTTAAGGCCGGGATGGTTGGCGCTCTTTGGGGGAGGTCTGCGCTCAGCAGTGGACGGCAATTAGCTGATATGATGAACACCCCTTTTGGGAGATTGAAATTACACCTTCTTTACAGTCTTTGATTCAATTAGATTCAGAAGCTCGCCAGATAAAATGGAAAGTTGGCAACTTCTGTGACGACGGGAATACAACGTGTAGTCGAGTTTAACGGGGATCCCTTCTCCATCTCGCAGATTTCGGTCGAATCTTCAAAGAGGCTACAAATTCAAAACCGATCATCTTCCCCTTAATTCAAAGGCTAAGTTTAATATAATGAAAGGTATGGGCAATGACTCCCTCTAAATGATTGTTTGTTATAAAATTTTCCATACCAGCCACTCATAACAATGCTGAGGAAAATTTCCAAGGGACTTAACTAAAATTATAGTTTAGTTAATAAGTTGTCATCATTCACTAAGTATAGATCATTTGCACGTGTATGTCGTAATAAGTTAGATTTAAGATGTCAATCATCAGAATGTACCTTTTTATGACATAAGTCCTTTGTGGAAGACTTCATCTTTGCACGTCACCTTCTTGCACTACTAATGTGACTGCTTCTTAGTTTTAAAGATAGCGGGGGCTATTGAATATTATAAGCACATTAATATTCAATAGCCCCCGATAATTAAGGAAAATAAAAGGAAGAGGTTCTGTTTTTTTTTATTTATTGTTTGTTACTTCATAACTCCGTCATTTATGAACCGATTTGAAAATTTTTTTTTTAATGTAATCTGGCATACTTTCCGATTGGTTCCATAGACATTCCATCAAAATCGGTGCAGTAGTTTGGTTTTTAAATCAAAATAACTGGAAAAAATATGTCATCCAAGTAAACGAAATTGCGTATTTTGCTTTCCTGTGATTTTAACGGCAAATAGCGCAACCAGCTCATATTGGGAATACTAAATGACAATTTAGGTGTACCTCATACCTAAATTGGCATTAAGTATTCCTTTCTTTTATCACAAAAAGTGAAAAATAAAAAAAACAATTATACTATTTATTATTTAGGTTTTGAATTACATTATGTAAATTTTCTTAAATCCGATCATACTACGAGTATAATAAATCATGCTTGTATTGCTCGTATTGTTCAGTGTTGGGTAGATGTTTTTTACATTTTTTTTTAAACATTACCTACCCTACCCCACACTAGGAATTCCTCCTGTATCGTGCACAAACATATAAACTCACATACACAAACAGCCAGACCCGGAATAACTGTCAGTAGGTCATACAAATATTTATTCCATGTGGGAATCGAACCCGCGACACGCAGCGCAGCCGTCAATCGCTCAACCACTGCGCCAACCACGTCGTGAAACGATGATAAAAAATGTTCGTTAACGGGTACGATTTTTGCATGGTAGGTCATGCTGAAAAGTAGCGCTAACGACCACTAGATCAACGTGGTAGTCATACGTCTTTTGTCCCATTCGATTTCATCCCGAAACGTCCAGAGGCCCTAGACAATGTGCCATTCAATAGCGTATGCGACTGTCGAAATGCCAAAATGTAGGAATTTGATCACGTGACATTTCGATAGCATCTGCCAATCCCATACATTTTTGACGTATCGACAATCGCCTTCGCCACGCTACCGTTGACAAAATGTCACTTGTCTAGAGCCCCAGGTCTAGAAGGCCTTTTTGTAAGGTAAGTACCTACCTACATAAGTCGATTTTATTAATGTCAGATAATAATAGATGTAAGACACATGTTACACAATAGTGCTGTCAGCAATAGGTAATATGGATTAAAAGACGATTACCTACATACACGTAAAAAACAATAGATTAAATGTGTGTAAAAAGTAATGAATGAACACGATTATCATTACAAACTTATGTACCTAGTTAGATACTACGACTTAAATTCATCTGAATGAATGAAAGATTATCATTGATACGAATGTTGGATAACATTATGACTGTGAGTATTTATATTGCTTTAGATTTTGCGAACCCATCAGGTCGAAGGAAAAGAGAAAGGCCCATGGCACCATGGGTCGCTGGGTCGATGATATTATTAAAGTCGCTGGATAAGTACAGCAAAAGATAGAAACCACTGGTCATCCCTGGAGGAGGCCTACACATTTTAATATGGGTTTTAGCTTTTTGAAAATCGAAGGGTTAAATACATTTAAAAGTGAAATGTACAAACATGAATGAAATTTTAATGTTAATCACGAATAAGAACAGACTTCAACAGACTAACGAGTAAGTATTTTTTAAATTGCAAAAACGTTTTGTATTGAGACCTATAAAAACTCAAATGTAAAAAAAAGTTAAACAAATTTTATTCGATTTTTTTATTATTTATTGAATTTAAATTGTAATTATGAATTGATTTGATGAGGTTATTATAAATAAGTATATAATTTTCGTATTTTTATAACAAGATATAAAATGCTTTTTTTTATTTTATTTTCTAGCAAAAGGACCGATGGCAGAGTTAAATTTTTGAAAGTTCAGAACGTGTCAAGAATTAGGTACCTACCTACTTTAATCCTAAAAAATGTCAGGTTTACAGGCTAAAGTAGAGCTCGGAGCTCGTTGCTAAATAATAACAGCCGCACGGATCTCCAAGGTTAAGCAATGCTTACCAAGGTTGGTTTGTAGATCGGTGACCATCTTAACATATCGGGTCGGGATCCCTCCGGGCCTCGGAAAACACTTTAAGCCGTTGGTGTTGTCCGTCATTTGTAGATTACGGCAGTCGTTACGGATTGTCAGAAGCCAGAAAATCTGACAGCAGTCTTGCTAATTAGTACGTTTCACCCAGTTAATGGGTTGTGGATGTCTGGTAGGCAGCCGCTCCACGTAAAATACTGGTATTCAGCTGAACCCGGTTGGACTGGGAGCAGACCCCATTATAGTTGGGAAAAGACTAGGCAGATGATGCAAGGCTAAAGTTCAATACTCAATACTCAATACTCAATATTTTATTTGCATTCCACAATGTAAACTTAGGTGGTAAGGTACATTACAACATATGCATAATTTTAGATCATTGTGGACCCTGTCGGACACAGCAAGATAGGATAGAGGAAGAGGGCTGTTATTATCTGTACTAATATTATAAAGAGGAAAGATTTGTTTGTTTGTTTGTTTGATCTATACTAATATTATAAAGAGTTAAGATTTGTTTGTTTGTTTGTTTGTTTGTTTGTTTGTTTGAAATGAATAGGCTCCGAAACTACTGGACCGATTTGAAAAATTCTTTCACCAGTAGAATCCTACATTATCGATAATGGTCATAGGTTATAGAATATTTTCAAAAAAGTTAGGGATCCGTATGAAAACTTCGATAATGTGACCCAAGGTGTGAGAAAAAATCCTTATATCGCGTACGCTGCGGAATCTATTGACAATAGAGCAAAGTAATGTACTACAGTTTTATAGAGGTCATCAATATCTACAAAAAAGTCCGCGATACCATATGTCTAACTATTATGGATAAGTCACCATGACCGCTTTTTGTTAATATTAGTCAAGCAAATCCCATGGTGAAATAAAAAATGGTGATTATAGTACCATGATATTAATCCTTATCCATTTAAATGGTTTGATAATTAAGGTTGATTATGTCCGTGTAAATTACACTTTAAATCATTCAAATCGTACCTTTCGTTCAAAAGTTACGACGGTAATAAACATGCTCGGAGTAAGAAAAATGTCGCGGCTTGAGCGAACTGGGGAGAATCGTATCAATGCTTGGTCCGATGAAGTTGAAACCCCACGGCATTTAAATGTTTTCGATAAAACAATAAGAATAACAAATGTTTGGATTTTTCGAAAATCAACTAGGTACATACATAATAAGGGGTGAAGCAGGGGCGAATAAGTTTTTAGGGGAGGAACTTATAGCTTGCTTCAATTTACGTCGGAATTCTATGAACAAACTAAAAGTGGGATAATTGAAACAGATCATGTACCTAACAATTTTTGCATAATCAACCCCTGACGGGCTGAACGGGGTGAACAGTTGCGCTGAACCAATAATGAGTATCGTTGTGCTTAATTTTCCAAAACTAACCGTTATAAGGTGATATGTATAGGGGCGTCGCAGTTTGTGGAGTACCTACTATCCCCACGCGGACGAAGTCGCGGGCGAAGTGCTAGGTATTAATATTTGAAAAGAGTAAAATATAAATTGTTTTTCTACTACTCACTTCGACTTTGATTTAATTTGTTATTTTTGGCATTAATTTTTAATAATTATTCATTTAATTTATCATTAAAATATTCATTAATGTTATAATAGCATTTATGGATTAGGTAATGTTTTAGTTTATTTATAAATATGTTAAATTTTTGTTCATTTTTTATTGCTTCAGTTTCAAATTCTTAATTCAGAAATCGGTTGTAAGTATTAGGAATTCAGGATGAGGATAAGGAGTGTGCCACGTAAAAGCTATGGGATCGCAGTGGGATAATGAGAGGCTACATTTTTGTGATGTTAAAAACATTCATCTTTCATTGAAATAGTAAAAATATACTATCCAATGGCAAAGGGAAATGCAATTTCTGAAGTGGGCTATTCAACAGGATGGTCGGCTTAACTGAGCATGCAACCGTTTTACCAAACTGACTTGCATGCTCTCAACACGGTTAGGTCAAGTAATTTTCATATAGCCAGGGTCTTGACGAGTAAAAGATTTTTAGTCACTTAGTTTGGTAGACATTTCGTCGTTCATCGGTCTTTTATCTGTCCGTCAACGCTATTTGTCATAACGTCATTGGTTGTTTGGTTGGTTAGTGGACAGATAAACGACCGATAAAGCACCTTAAAAACCGGGTATTAGTGAGAGGAGTACCTACGTACGTCAGCCTAAATACTGAAAGGATGATCCAACCCAACGTTGTTCCTTCAACTCACCTTATGATCCATAATAGACCATTCGTTCAGGCTAAAATGAATTTTGCCCATAGTCTCTTAAGTTGGGCAATTCGGACCGGGTTATCCTTGAATAATCCTGTATTAAGCAATTTTTGAAGTGAAAATTTCTTTAGCGGCGTTGTGAACTTTTTGGGAGTTAAACTCGCGTCAGGACACGTGACCTGATCGAAAATACGTAAGACGGATAATGTAATATGTAAAATAAATTGTCATTTTTGTGTACGATAGCACAATAATTGAATATTGTATTTAACCACATAAATAACAGTACTTTTATACTGATAAATAAAGCAATTCATGCGAAATTTTTCCCTAACCATTCCAAAATATTCAAAAATGCACAACGTTAATGTTCAAGTTTTCACTTCTACCGGCACTCACCTGTTGTTTATAATCAGTTAAATTTCGTCGGAACAAAAATCTTTAGAATTTTTTCTTGACATCTGAAACCAAGGTGGCAGGTGCAGACGATGCAACAAAAAAATGCAATTAATCAATTAAATTAATCAGCAAATAGACAAAATGACCCGGATATCGATTGTAAGTGTGTTACACGAGTCTCATTGTTGCTGACTTCTGATAAATTATTGTAGTTCAGTTATGTTGCTAACTGGTGGAATAATGCAGATTTGTGCACTTGAGACACTTTTACACTGTACCATGGTATTTATTCATGATTTGTTGAGGTAGACGCTCCAAGTTTATAATGCGCACAGCAAAGGAGTGGAACTCTCTACCTGCGTCGTGTTTTGGAACGCATTCAACCCTAATCTCTTCAAATTTAGAGTGAACAGGCTTCTTCTGGGTAAGCTCACTCCATCGTCGACTTTGTTTCTGTCACCTCTGACCTAGACAAGACTCAAGAGCAAAACAATCAAATAAAAAAAAATCTATAAAAAATAACAGCGAAGAAAATCAATTAGGTAGGTACAAAAGGTAGAGACGGCTGGGGCCAGAGCCTGCCAGGGCTGCGGAATTTGTTCGAAAGAGTCACCGCGGCCCTGGAAAGCAAAGGGTAATAGGAAGAACACGGATGTGTTTTTAGTCAGTAAGAATCCCTCCGCTCCACCCAGAGTGTAAGGAGTCATTTGATGATTTCCCATCCCTAAAAAAAAAAGGTACGGAAGGTAAAAATGATCTTCTAAAAATGGCGTGTTATTTAAAGTATCTACTTATTATTATATTCTACTATTTCAATTTCACGATGGAGCCGTGCCTCGGAAGGTCCTAATGATGGGTAATGGAAAAATTTCGGAATGAAAAGAAAAGAAAAAATAAAAAATTTCCAATATTTTTCCAATTTTTCAAATATTTTTCAAATATTGGAAAAAAATGGAGAGTCGACCAACACCAGAAAATAAAACAAGATAACAAATTTTTATTTGTTACTTTTTATCAAAATACTAAAATTTCTCATATTTAGGATTCCGTACCCTATTACTAAGACTGTTATTTATTATTTTTCTTAAAGACTTTTATGATTTCTTGCATAAGATTATACCGTTCATCACCGGTATACCGGTCTAGTTGCACACACCTGCTCCTTTACTCGTAGACTTTGTAAACACGCTTGATAATCGTCATACATCAGAATACTTAACCACAGAGATTTTTAAAGTGATGAATCATATTGGCCCCGAAAAGTTCTTTGTGTTAATAGGTGATAACGCAAATAATGTTCAAAGAGCTCTGTTGAATGTGAAAGAATTATATCCACATATAATCACATTACGTTGCACAGCACATACATTAAATTTATTGGTAGATGACGTTCTAAAGATTAATGTGATTAAAACTATAATGAAAATGATAGTCGATGTAGTAAAAGAAATAAAATACAGTCAAGTACTCTCGTCACTTTTTACGAAAATTTCAATTGAAAAAAACTGCAACAAAAAATTGAAGCTACCTATTAAAACTAGATGGAGCAGTGTACATGATACGCTGCAAGTGATGAAATTTGTCAAACCAGCAATGCAAACGTTGGCGGTGCATGAACGAGCACAGTTGTCGTCAGAAAACAAATCACATTTATTAGATGAAAGATTTTGGACAATGACAAATGAAGTTGCTGCAATTGTAGAACCAATCGCTGTTAGCATCTCCCAACTAGAAAGTAACGATATTTTAATTCAGAAAACAGTTTCAGTGTGGAATACCTTAAAATTAAAATTAACAGAAGTTTTTGCTCACACCAATATTATCAATGAAGAAGAAAAACAAACTCTGCTTGACAAAGTTGAATCCAGAAAAGGAACAGTTGTAAAACCTATCCATTTTGCTGCATGTTTGCTAGATCCTAAGATCTGTGGTGATAACTTAAGTAGTGAAGAAAATGCTGCAGCAATGAATTTTATCGATGAACTAGCAACGTACTTAAATATTGATAATATAATGGCGGAAGTTTCCGATTTTAAATCAAAATCTAACTTTTGGAGTCAAAGATGAAGATGTGTGGTCGCCAGTAAATAATGTCACCCCCCTTTCTTGGTGGCAAGGCATATGTAAATTTACGAAACTGAGAAAAGTGGCTGAAGTTATCTTCACGGCTCCTGTAACGTCTGCCGCATGTGAACGTTCTTTTAGTACAATAAGTGGAATTCACACAAAGAAGCGTAATAGACTGCTGACGGAGCGAGCTGAAAAAATGGCTTTTATTGCATATAACTGGAATATAGAAAATAGAAATAATGATGATTTGTATATTCACAATAATCAAGATGACGATATCAGTCCACCAACTGAAGATTTACTGTTTGTAGATGCAGATAATGTACAAAATGTTGATGACGAATTCTTTTATGATGATCATGATTCAGATTTGGATTCAGATTAATCACGAGTGACGTAATTATATTTGTTTATGTGTAAAATAAATCATTGACCATGAATCTGTATTGAAATATAACTTTGCACATTTGTTTTTTTTTAAACAACATGTAAAGCCTTGAATTTCAACTTATTATGAACTATATTTTATAAAAAAACTATTTCATTTAAACTAATAATTTCGATGAAAAGATATATTTCCATTATTTTTCCAATTTTTCAATGTTTCAGAAAAATAAATTGAAAAATTTCCGAGTTTTGAAATTTTTCGGAAAATTACCCATCACTAGAAGGTCCCGGCTGTCAATTGTAGATCTTTGGCAGTCGTTACGGATAGTCGGAAACCAGAAAATCTGAGGCGTCTTGCCAAGGAGTACCATGTTACCCTGTTAATGGGTTGTGGAGGTCTGGTAGGCAGCCGCTCCACGTATAATACTGATATTCCGCTGAATCTGGTTTGACTAGAAGCCGACCCCAATATGAAAAGGCTAGGCAGATGATGATAGTATAATAATGCATAGAAGCCTACTATATAACAAGAATCCGCCGGTGATGTTTTTCCATCAACCGGGTGCAAATCTAGACTCGAGGCTGCTACTGAATAATTTCTTATGGAAAAACCTAAAAGCCCTTTACCCAAACCGGGAATCGAACCCAAGACCTCATGTTCACAAGTAACACTTTACGAGATGTGCAAATCTTAATCAAAACATGCAACGAGGCGATTTTATTCAGCTCATTATAGCCTATTTTAATTTAACGATTGTAATCGCAATTATCTCACTTCTTAATTTAAAACCATGCTCTCAAAATGTCACGTAGCACTTAGGTAGTAAACAAAATAATACCAACACGAAATGTATTATTATTATAATTCCAAGGTTATTAACACAAAAGCTATTAAAATAAATAAACCCACAAGTACCTACTTACAAACCTATTGTAAGAAACTATTGTGATCTGTGAGGGCAGAGGTCAATCATGTAAATGTCTAAACTTCAGTAATGACATGACAGTTGCCCCCCTCTTCATCTCAGGAATAAAATATCATCATTAAATCTACATAAACAATAGTAGAAGTACCAGGGAAGTATGAGTGATTTGCAGTCATCAAGCAGCGTTGCTGTGTGGGGCGCACTCATGAGATGCTCTGCATTTTCACCGGAATAAAACGTATCTACGATGTCGTCGGTTGTCTGCCTCCCTGGTACCTACAGTGGTCGCAACTGCTAGTAGTGAGCGTGAAGTCATGAATCATGATTGCCGGGTCGGGTATAGTGTTATTCAATCTGTAAGTTTTTAAAAGCGGCTCGGAGTCTGAATTTGTGTCCGGCTTATAGCAATTTGCACGCCCTCTATCAGATGGGACTTAACTGTATCTGGTGAAATGTAAGTGAGCCTTTAGTACTCTCTGCCTCACTCTTCGAGGAACAAAGGCGTAATGTTGATATAGTTATTAAAACCACATCTTTTTATTATGTACACTATATAAGTTACATAAAAGAATATTGCAGAATAACAACAGGCTAGTGAAATATTTCAGCCTTTCCTTCAGGTTAGGCACGTACTTGCGAAGGCTTCGGTATTATCATCCAATAAACTCAACAAAATATTTTCAGAAAAAAAACAGGTAAAAATGTAACCAACCTACATTACAAAAAGTGCGATGAACCTTGGGGAAAGTATTTGTTAAGATTCTGGGAATCTAGGCAGGAATTCCGGACCTGAATTCTTGATCCGATATCCGGAGCGGCAACAACGGAATCGTATGTAGATTTTTGAATATGAGGACAATGTCTCGACGTAAATGGGACTCCAAAGTTCTCTGAAAACCTAGTAATGTAACACAAAAGATCCTTTGTGTTACATATCTAGGTTTTACCTAAAAATGAACACCTTTAGGTAGGTGTATAGTATAGGTTCTTAGTACTATTTTTTTTCCAAAATTTTTGATGAAAGTAAGCTATAATGTGGTCGACTTTGGACCACGGACGTGTATATAATCTAAGGGACCACACTTGTCTAGAAGTAACCTATTCACTCTTAATTTAAAAATCCTCAGGTTGACACTGACCACAGACCACAAATGCCTTAGACATTTTTTTCTTTGAAAAAATGTTTAAAGCATTTGTGGTCTCGATCCAGGATTCAACAATATTATTCAATTGAAGTCTTAATTAACATGAAACTTAGACAAAGCCCCTATGTAACTTTGGTCGTGAACCTGCATGTGATAACTTCTTTTTTTCTTACAAAACAATGATTTTCTTTTCACACAATATCATAACCCTTGTAAACCTTCTTCATTGGTTACCCCTTGCATCCGAAGGGTAAAAAAGCAAGTAATAGGAATACCTATTATTTAGCTTCTACTGCCCGTCCGTCTGTCAGTTACCGGACAATACCCTAATTATAGGTAAATGGTTGAAATTCTACCCTTCACGTGCGAGACCAAACTCACACTTGAACAATTTTTAAAACGGTCTGTGTTATCTTCTCATTCATTCGTATGCTACCTTGTTAAAATTACATGAATGTCAGCAGTATCAAAGATATTTTAGTGCCCCGATAGTTGTCTAATACTGTCATATTTTACGGTGCTGATCAGCTGACCCAAAACCCCCTTTTTACCATAATTTATGACTCCTATCTTTAATCTATGAATGAAAACGGCACGATAAGGATAAGCCGGTCTACTTGAGTTCTAGATCAAAACCATAAATCCACCATACTGCCCTCGGAAGCAAAAATGCGGTATCTCAAAATTTTGGAACAATATGAATTTTTTACATTATTGAATCTTTCCTCTTTCCACATCAAGTAGGCTATTCGAAAAACCCGATACTAAAACCCGATACATATGTATATATTTATGTATATATTATTTAGCTTAATATGTATGTATCTGTGTATCTATTATGTTATATTATAAATGAATTGGTTTTCTTTTTTTTCTTTTTCACGCCAATGAAAACCCATTTCATGTCCAGACAATTACTGTCCATCCCAGGTTGTCTGGAAGAGATCGCGTAATGCGATAAGGCCGCCCATTGTATGTGTTTTAGTTTTAAGGTTCCTTTTTGTTTTACTTTTGGTGTACATTAAGTGTATAATAAATAAATAAATAAATACTTTGGGAGTAATGGGTCAATATTTTTTAATATCTCTCGCTTTCTTTATTTTTCTAACTTTATTATAGGAGATAGCCTTTGTGAATTGGCCCACGGCGCCATTTTGTTTTTATTATAACCTTACTAATCCTTACTAATATTATAAACGCGAAAGTTTGTATGTCTGGATGTTTGTTACTCTTTCACGCAAAAACTACTTAATAGATCTTGATGAAACTTGGCACAGAGGTAGATATAGTCTGGAATAACACATAGGATACTTTTTTATCTCGGGAGTATGTTCCCTTGAGATAATTTTTGACATTCAAGGGGGTGGAGCGGCGGGCGGCTGCTAGTAAAGTGTAAATGGGTAGTAGACACATAAACAACGAAAAAGTAGGAGCTTGATCACGTTACCCGGATATTTGGAGGTAAAGTTGCCATGTGAGAACAATGACAGCGGATTTGGGTGAAACTTGGTACATGAGTAGACCATGTTCTGACATAGGAGACTTTTCAACCCGGGAGTAAGTTTACTCAAATTCCGTTTTATCCGAACTCTTTTTGATTAAGTTACCGCATTTTGGCTTCCGAGAGCAGCTTAAGTTTTATTTATGGTTTCTTCCTCTTTAGTTTCGAGGTTAACAGCTAAAACTCAATATTATATTGTATTCGAATTAGATTAGATGTCTCATTTGCTAACTCTTGCAGAACGAACAATGTTATAAAACATAATCTCTAGAGGTTATCTACCTTTCATGAATAGGGCCGAAGTGTGGGCTAGTTCTAGATTTACTAAGCTTTCTGGAGCTATATTATTATAGATTCTGCCCTGAATGATCACCAAGGAAACTGATCATGTATAAGGTATATTTACCCAAACCTAAAGGCTTAACTGGTAGAGAATGCCTGTTTCATTAAGTCCGTCCATGCTCCACAACTGTACATACATTTTAATCAAATAAAACTACTTAATAACTATGTAGGTAAATTACGAAATAGAGAGTAGATACCAACCCAAACTAGCTTTGCCAACGGCTTCTGCCGCGTGTTAGTCGAAAATTACGCCCTGGGAACGTACCTATACTGGAATCAAAAATTATCCTATATCACAATCCGGGCCACGGCGTACCAGTGCTCGAAATATCCAACTTCAGCCGAAATTTTGAACTTATCCTTTTGAAATTTTCCCTTAGGGAAAGTTCTGAAATTCTGAAAGACGTCATCAGACGCTACGTTGACATAACGAAAGGTAAGTGAAAAAATTTCCGAATGAGTTCAGCGTTTAGGAATATGCCTAATGTTCCTTTGCAGTGACATGTCACAGACTACCTGTGACAACAGTTTGGCAAAATACACAACTGTGTAAACTTCCATGACTGTATTGTAGGTACCTAAATATAGACCGACAGTGACTGTTTCGACTGCAGGGCAAAGTACCCTTTTAATTCTGCGAGCAACAGACATTAAACACTCATTGCACTTGGCATTTATTTCTATTTAATCCTGATGTACTTGTTTAAAATAATCTGGAACCAACCACCCACCGAAACATCTGGAACCTCTCAGTAGCTGTAGCCCAGTGTCGGGATTTGTATGGCAATAAAGATAGGTAACTGGCGTTATAATGTATAGTAGGTACATAATATACAGGGTACTGGTTGTATAACAAACAACGCTTAACCTGAAAAGGGGACATTATACTCGTATGAAACATTTTTTCTATGGGACCAGCCCTAAAATTGTGAAATTAATCAGCTATTCAGTTCATTTTGTCGAGTTATAAAAACAGGCTGTTGATTTTTTTTCTGGACTGGTCTCATAGTAAAATTGTTACACCTTCTATTGTGTGTAATACATTATGTATCAATGTTACCAACTCTTCGGACAATAACGGCTTGGTATTTTGTCCCTTTTAAGAAACTTAAAGGTTTTTGATTTCTAGTCTACAGTACAACATTGGACAGTGTAAACGCTCTCTTACTTCAGCAGTCATATAAGTTGTTATTTTTAGATAATTTTGTAAGCATTGTTCTATTAATTTCGTTATGAATCGAGACAAAATTGCAGATAGTAACTTCGTTGCTATTTTTAAACTACCTGTGTATCATGATGAAATCTAGGTTAAGTAGGTATTTAAGAAAGTTATGTAACTGAAAAGTAATAGAAATTACATAGTATGATATCTCACCTGTATTTCTATGACAGGATATAGTAGGATGACCTGTGATGAAGGCTGCGGGAATTTCGTGTGGACCACTTGTCAAAATGACAACACTTTGAGGAGTACTATGTCCGGCAGTAGACGTCTTTCGGCTGATATGATGACGTATTTCGAGAAGGATTAGGCAAACGTGTATTGCCAGTCAGTGTCAGTTATGTTTGAGTTCCGTGTTAAAGCTTATATTGACATCAGCTGGGCACAAGGTCAAACATTGGACTGCCTTTAGGTTTTAATTTAGTCCTCCGTAATGGTCAATGGGGCTGAAAAGTTCTGGAGCGGCGACCGCGTACCGAAAGACGCAGCGTTGGAAGGCCTCTCACAAGGTGGACCGATGACCTGGTGAGGGTCACGAGTAGCCGATGGATGCGAGACGTAAAGTACCGGTTTTTGAGGTTATACTTGGGGGAGGCCTATGTCTAGCAGTGGATGTCTTTCGGTTGATATGATGATGATGATTCTTCTTACCAATTTTGGCAAGACAACTTGAGAAAACCAGCATTATCCTGGAACATAAAAATCGGAGACATTGTGACATCCTCTACCTGTACCTACTGGACGCGTGCTGGTTAGTGGCCCACTCACTTTCAGAGAGGAGGCTTATGACTCAGAAGCACATAAGAACAAAGAACACATAGAAGCACAGAAGAACATAGAACACATTGAAGCACAGAAGATGACGAAAAGACGGAAGAAAGTAGACTTGTAGAGAATGGCATAAAGTCAAGTGTTATAGTATATAAATAGAAGAAGGGCGTAATAGGCTGATTGTGTGTGTGTTATACCGCTGCGGCCCCGAAATGTGAAAATTCCCAAAAAAAAAAAAATCTTATAATTAATAGGGTAAATAAACATTAAATTCGCGATTAATTCGCGACACACCGGTGAGTCGCCGGGGCCGGAGCGGTTAAGGGTATTATTTCAATCTACACTACACACAAAGTCATTAAAATGTGGTCCAAGATCTAAATGTCAATTTTCAGACAAATTAAGCAAGCTCTACATAATAATGTGATTCTATCTCCCGATTTCTGAATTAAGCATTTGAAGTTGAGTAGGTAGGTAGGTAGGTAGTATTTGTTAAATTTTAGCCTGAAAAATTTACAAAATTAGTAGATTTGACAGCCTTACTCGAAATAGCTTCTTTAGGCTTTTTAATTAAAAGTGTGTAGGAATTTGTCCCAGAGCCATTTTATCAGTGCCTCAGAAATGTAAGTAATAATACTTTTTTTCACTTTTCCGGGTTCTGAACATCCCTAAGAAACGAAATCCTTAGCCCTACCCCCATAAATTATGTTGGTGGCGTGACCGGGTGGCAGCCACCATTGTGTCCTAGTGAAATAGGGCCCTTATAAGATCGCTCGGGTGTCAGTCTATCACAGACTCACAGCCAATTTTCTTCAAATCTAACAGACCGATTCTATTGAAATTTCGTGCGACATAACAAGAGACATAATAAAGGTATCAAGAGATTCTTTGTTGAAGTCTTCTCTTTAAATTGTAGAATTTACTGCAATCGCGCTCGCGACTATCACTTTAACTGTAAAATGGCTGTTTAAAATCATATTTTTATCGATATTTAGACCTACCAGTGGCTTAATTGGCACATAATCTTATTAAATACTAGCTTCTACCAGCTGCGGCTTCGCCCGCGTGCATATCGGAAATAGCAAGGTTACCTGATTTGTATTGTAAACTTTTTACTCAGGAAACACCCACCGCCACCCTACACCTACCCTACACCTACCGTACACCTACCCTACACCTACCTTACACCTACCCTACACCTACCCTACACCTACCTTACACCTACCCTACACCTACCTTACACCTACCCTACACCTACCCTACACCTACCCTACACCTACCCTACACCTACCCTACACCTATCCTACACCTTCCCTACACCTATCCTACACCTTCCCTACACATACCCTACACCTACCCTACCTACATAATTATACCAGCCCAAAAATACTATGACATGTTTCTGGTCTCCTGGTACTTGATGTTTTTGGTCTCCTGGTACTTGTGAATCTGAAGTACTAAGGCAGCAGCGGCTCTGAGTTTCCACTTCCTCCTCAGTATCCATTAATCCATGCCACTTACCGGGATAAAAAGTAGCCTATTTTTTATTCCAGGATATGAACTACATGTGTGCCAAATTTCATCCAAATCCCTTCAGCCGTTTTTGCCTGATTGTTACACAAACATACAAACATACAAACATACAAACATACAAACATACAAACATACAAACATACAAACATACAAACATACAAACATACAAACATACACCTTTATAATATTAGTAGGATCCCATGGAATAGTAGTGTGTATTTTGTTTAAAAAATGGCGTTAAATTTGAGCCATTTTCTGTGCCAGTGAGTTTACCTATGTAGATATGTATTGACAATTTGCTACAAAGCAGTGACGCCTACGCTGTAATCTGACCTATAACTATCAATGAACTTTTACCCCTATAATTTCCCAATGCAGGGCAATGACCTCTGAAGATAGAACGAGCATCCATCCATCATTAGATTTGCTCACAGCTAGTAGGATGGTGTAGGATTTCTGTTCCCCTGGTATCCCTTTCCGTGATAATGTTATCTTTTTCTCCTTATTGCGGAATAACATAACACACAATGCCTTTTATTTCGACAACTTGCTTTTTTCGCGGCTTTGCTCTTCTGGCGTATCCTGCAGGAACCGTGCATTTATCGCGTGTATAGGTAAAATCAAGCCTAATGACGACTTGTAAAACTCCGCAACGCAGGGTTGGGTGCTATGCAGCGATAAGTGCACTTCGTAGGCGTCATTGGCGTCAATTTTTGTAACTGGATCTGAACGTTCAGAGATTACCTTTTAAAATATACTTTTTCGAGATGAACCACTTTTAAACCGACCTCAAAAAGAAAGAAGTTCTCACACACGGATTATGAAACTTGTATGTCTGCATTTCTTTTGTACTAGAACCTATTTACCTGGTTCCAAACTTGTAACCTAACAAAAACACTCCAGACATTTTTAAAAATATCCACCTTACTTCGACACCTTACATTCGTTTTAACAAAAGACAAAGAATTGTTAGTTTATACAATAACTCACTATGACCGTAAGACTGACGAGCCCTAGAAACCTAGTTTTTTTAATAGTACAACACAGCAGCAGTGTGATTCTGTAAGATCTCATTCTAAACTTCGAATCTGAATCCGCTGTGAGTTTCTTGATTGGCATTCTAAAACTCGGTTGATAATTCGAATCTACACTAGCGCTACTATTGCGAGCGTGTTTGCGAGTTGAACTAAATTTACCTCGAGATTTTGACAGATAAAGTATGAGATGACGTAAAAAGTGGCATTCTATAAGGTAATTCCCCTGTCACTTCGACGTTCACTTTGCACTCGAACGCGATTCAAAGTGTCAAATTAAAAGCATCTATTTTACGAGTGAAAATAGAATAAATCATGGTTAAATAGTGTTTAAATAAAGTTTTTAAAGTTATAAAGTGAATAAGTGCCTACCTACTTAAGCGATAACGATGGCAAGAATGTTTTTGTTTAAATCTTTATTAGAAGAAGCTCATGCTTTGGATAAACTAGAAAAGCGTCGACAATCTACCAAAATTCGAAGATTATCTTTATTAACCCGAGATGACGACTATGTGAGCGTCTATAGATTGTCAAAGGAGCTAATTGACCAACTGGAATATGAGTTACTGCCTCTGATAAAGCCCACAAAACGTCGTGGCAAAGGACTTTCAGCTCGTATAAAATTAAGAGCTTCATTTTACTAAGTATAAAGTTAGTTTTGTAAGTATTAACTCAGTTTATAGCTGAAAGATTTGTAACCAAGCACACCATAATAAGAAAAACACTTAATAATACGAAGTATTCCCTATATGTGGTTCCCCTGGGCCTGCTAGCTTTATGTTTTCATGTTAGTCTAAGGACCCTGTATAGTTATAATATTCGTATTCTATTAAGCATGAAAATAACCAAATTGGTCCCTATTTTATTTTGACTAGATCTAGATTAAGTAGGTATTTAATTGTTTTATTGTTTCACAGTTATTATGCACCTTGTCATTCTTGGCTAATGGCAGTTATCAGAAAATAATTAAAGAAAATATAAGAACATATTTATCGCAACCATCAGTATCTCGTTGCATAAATGAAGTAGTGGAAGCTCTTAATAATCCAGCAATAGTAAAAAAATATAGAAGGTTTCCTCAAAATATACAAGAAAGACAAATGTTAAAAGAAAGGTTTTTACAACCAGAAATATAAACTTACTTCATGATTATTTCACTATTATTACCGGCACTGATCGATCAAAAAACAAACAGAACGTAAACAAAACAATGCAACCAAAAGTACTCTGTGAATGCAACGAACTTTTAAACGTCAACGGCAATAAATGAAAATATTGTCCACAGATTACTTATGATATTATCTGTCAGTCATTTCTTTTCGTAAGGTAAGCATAGATTATATTCACGGCACGAATTTAGAGTTTTCTGTTTTTTTTTTACTTATTAGCTGCCTTAAATTCCTTAAAATAAGAAATTTTAATTTAAACATCGTAATAGCTAAAAATCTGTGTCAAAAACTGGTAAAATGAAAAACCGATAAATCCCGACTTAGATTTTGTTGAGTGGGTAGTCACTAGTACAGTGTTGGTCGCTTTGGAGCTCACTTCACTTCGCAAGTGCCTAGGTGATGCTTACAGAATGCAAAATCAAGGTCATTTTGAACCTTATGCGAAGTGAGAGTGAATAACGACTTGAAATGCGAGTTGTTGTGTGAATTTTACAGAATCGACGTGCTGAACTGATATAAACACATACATTCCATTTTGTTGTCGAATGTCTAGTCTGGTGATTATTTTATTGGAGAGATTTTCCTGTTCCTAACTTCATTTTTTTTATCAACGGATGGGCTTGCTCTTGACCTCGATCACGCCTGATGGAAAGCGATAGATGAGGTCTATGATGGAGCGAGCGTGCCCAGAAGATGGCTGTTCACTCTTGCTTTCAAGGCAAACGGGTTGTATGTGGATTATCTGTTATCATACACAGCCCGACTTTGCCCACTGCTGAGAATAGTCATCTCTTTTCTTGAGTCGATCCCCATGTTCCTGTGCCAGCCTCATCCAGGTTGTATCCGCGATGGCAACAATGTCGTTTGCCCATCTCGCAGCCGGACGAACGACACTTCTTCTTCCAGTCCGCGGACGTCACTCGGTCACCGCCTTACTCCACCTACCACAGCGTCTTGCTAGTTTCCTGCCCAGCTTCATTTCAGTCTTGTGATTCGTTTTCCGATGTGTTCCGAAAATCTTCGTACGACTTCGGATCTTGACGTTTGAAATTCGGTCTATTAACCGTGCCTGGAACAACTCTATGTCAGCCTAACACCGCCTCCTGCGTGAGCATCCGTTTCTCAGCATTGTAAGTGGTAAACAAAATACACTGCAAAGTTAATATCTACAAGGAATGAAATCATTAAATTCGTTAACCGATCTTTAATAAAAACTTCGTTAATCCGATGAATTGATGACTAATTTAGAATCAAACGACCACTAAAAAGATCATTGACCTCACATTGCAGAGACACAATGTAAAGCGCATGCCAATACACGTGCCGCCATAATTATTTAATTGATTGATCATAAACATGTATAAGTCCATATCGACACTTCCACATTATCCATACTAATATTATAAATGCAAAAGAAACTCAGTCCGTCTGTTTGTCCTCCTCCTCCATCTCTTTACATCTTGACGGATTTGTATAAACTTGGTACACGGGTAGGCCATGTCTTGGGTTATGTCGTAGGACTGAGCATTTATATATTAGATTAGATTTATTATTATTTTTAGGATTTAGATTTGGCATTTTTTTTTTAAACTTACTTGCACGGCCGCACCACACTGGGCTCAATCCCTGAGCTAAAGCACCAGTTACTTCTGCCACCACCGTGATCGAGCTGCCATTACAGTTCTCGTCAAATAACTTTGCCCCTCTGAAGTTGTGTCGAGTGGCTGCGTAGTAGTCAAAATTACGAACACACTGCAACTGCGCATGCGTAAAAGACATGGGGGCGGGGCGCGATCTTATATCTCAGTCGCTCGTTTACGTTCGATGCATGCTTGCGTCCCGCTTGCTCGCGTGTACGTGACTGCACCTGCGCGATCTTTGCAAATGGCTAACTTCAGAGGGGCAAAGTTATTTGACGAGAACTGTAATGGCAGCTCGATCACGGTGGTGGTAGAAGTAACTGGTGCTTTAGCTCAGGCATTGAGCCCAGTTGCACAGGTTTTGTATCTTGCCTCTAACTTAGTCTAACTTAAGGTACAATAATTGTAAATAGGTTTGAGTCTGGACAAATAACGTTTATTGTTTACTTTTATCGCGGGATTGTTCCCTTGAGAAAATTTTCTAAAATCACGCGGGCGAAGCCGCTGGCAGAAACTAGTAAAATCAGAAATGCTAAATTATCTCTGTCTGTCACCAATGTTGACAAATTTCGGTATTGAGGTTGGACCTTGGACAAGCACACAGTGTATCTACTTTTGTTCCCAGGAGTTCTTAACATGATATTCAACTTTTACGCAGGCGTAATCGCTAACGAAAACGAGTCCCTACTAATATTATTATAAATGCGAAAGTAACTCTGTCTGTCTGTTAGACGCTCTAAAACGGCTGAACGGATCATCATGAAATTTAGTAGATATATAGCCTGGGATATGGAATAGGACAATTATACTTTTTTACGCGTCATTCGACATCCACACTGGCGGAGGCGCTGACAAAAACTAGTGTTTAAATTTTTTTTTTAAAACGTGCTAAAATACTGCGATAAATTGAAAAAAAATGTGCCTTTTGAGTGTTGTTAAAATAAACACGTGTTATAACCACTCAAAGGTAGCAGGTATTGGGTTTTAATAGGTCAGGCCATCCTTGGTTGGGAAAATTAGGTCATTGGGTGATGTATATGTGTATGTATATAGAGTGTAGATTGTGATGTTTCAGAAGTAATTATGCTATATAATATAGTTTTGGTACAGGTATCTGAATATTAGTAATAGGTGAGGGCTTAATTTAATAAAGGGTGAAAAGCTTATGGTCGATATTCATATTTTAGGGTTTCATACGACCAATGAAAAACGAAACCTTGTATAATCACTTATATTTCTGTCCGTTTGTTCCAGTTAGTTTTCTATCTAGTGTAATTTTCACCGGAACATTGCAGACTCCGTGAGATTGTAATTAATCTTGATTAAATTACAATTTATCGATATGAATTTTTATACAATAAATCCCATCTAATAGTTTCCGATACATCCGTGTTTTAATAAGAAAAAAATGTTTACAATTTCACGCGATTTTTTACAATCTTACGACTTTCGCAATTTTCCGGTGACAGATCGATTCAATTGCAATTTGGTACACCAATGCTGGCTGGCCAATTTAGAAATAATTAGTATAATAGGGAAACTCTTCAACTCGTACAACATAACTTGGGTTTTAGAATCTCCATTAAAACGAAAACATAAAAAATCTAAGACTGAAAAAAAAATCGATGTAAAAAAAACACTAAGCCGTAGAAAGTAACAAAGTAGAAATAATCACCAACTCGCACTTATTTAATACATTTATTTCAGATAACAAGGATCCATTGGGTTAGTAACAATAGTCTTAAACCTATGTTAGTACTTAATTAATAAACTTGACAGTGTACTGTTGACAAGCGACCGCACCAACGGGCTGTCATACCTATCAGCTATAGCGAGTAGAATACTGCTGGGGCTGCCCCGGAGTCTGTTTAGCAGCGAGGCCGCTCTCTTACGCCCTATTTTCATGTTGACAATAACTGATGATGTATTGGGGGCCTGGCCAGCTCTAAAATACAGGCCCAGGCTTAGTTTGGACTCCAGATCTCCCACAAATTACAAATTTCTGTCAAGCTACCTGTTAACATATATGTCTAACTTAAGAATGTAATTTGTGGAGATGAATAAACGGTTTTTATTATTATTAATAACAAAGAAAAAAGGCATTCAAATCTTTTACGAAAATAATTAGGAATATAAAACACAACTTTATGACCGAGCTGCATAAAAAATACTTCAAACCGACCACACATTAAAACCTCGGAGTTCTAAAAATAAAACACTATACATGTGTATGTACCGACTTCAAAAGAGGCGAGTAATGAGTTCAACAATGCATCCCCGATCGCATTGTTTATTGATTAAATTAAAGATTATGGTTTGGTAGAGGAGAGCTTCGTGCTTCGGCCTTTGCATTCGGCTAGCCTCGGTTAATTTCGGCCCAGGAGTTAAAATGGCTGATTTTGGATTATGACGAAGACTGATCAGCTTGACAAGTCTTTAATACTACTGATGAAGAGGAGGAGTCATGAGAACATCAGCCGGACTTTAAGAGACCATCATGAATTTCGTACTTCGGTTTTTGGGTTCGGTAAACTTCGGTCAGAGGAAAGCTTGACGGGTCTTAGAACTCATTTAGCTTTTTTAGGGCCAATTCGACCAATGAAACTGAACGCGTTCAGCGAATAAACCAAGTTTATGAGCTGTCAGTGTCATTATTTTTCTATGGAATATTTACACTGACAGCTCTTGAACGCAGTTTAGATGTCCTGATCGCATTCAGTTTCATTGGTGAAATCCGCGCTTAATAAATTGTAAATAATAACTGCCGCACGGTTTGATTTTCGAGGTTAAACAAAGCTTGCAGAGGTCGTCTGTGGATGGTTGACCACCGACCTTCCAATATACCGAGACTCCTCCGTGCCTCGCAAAGCACGTTAAAGGCACACAATATAATTATGCTGGCCGTGATCCCGACTGTTATTTGTAGATCTTTGACAGTCGTTAAGGGCAGTCAGACACCAAATTTTCCATAGGGGTAGGTAGGTATACCCCTTTGGGAAAACGGGGGTCTGACTGTTGTTGCTACCCAGTTACTAGGATGTAGAGATCAGATAGGCAGTCCCTCCATGTAAAATACTAGTATACTCAGCTGCAGCTGCTTCAGTTAGACTGGAAGTCGACCCGAACATAGCTGGAAAAATCCTAGGCAGATTGGTATTGAGTTGCAAAAATCGTCAAAAAGGTGTTACTGCCCATATCTCATTGCCTAAACTATTTATTCGTCTTTTCTTAGATTAAAGTGGCTTATTCGGAGGTCAAATTATAATTTATGTACAAGACATTAACGATCCATTAGGATTTCAGATAGTTACATTTACCAGATCACGATGTAAGTGTAACGTAGCGCCAAAAATGAGGTCACCAGAACAAAATGAGGTCGCCAGCCGGCCTTGAACTTCGTGAATCCGAAATTTGCCGAAACTTACCGATCTTGTATCTAGCAAATTATTCATCACGCATCTAGCAATAAGTCGATTATCATCATCGTCATTTCAACCAAAATATGTGCCAATGCCAGGCCAATCAACACCACAATGAACCAGTATTCTTCTAAATTTCTAGCATCCAGCACATTCGAGCCATCTGACCCAGCTGACATGCCAATGCCATCATGATAATAGCACTTTCGGAGAGAGACCAAGCTAATCAGTATAAATAGCACAAGGTCACTAACCTAACCTAACCCTTTTACACCTCCCCGACTTTTTCCTAACGAGCCGCCATTAGTTTTAAATCCCCCAAATTATGAAACGACCCAGCCTGTCCCTTGCTGTCCCTCGAACTGACGCTTCTAAGCCGAGGTCCGTATCCCACAGGGTATACCCCTAGCGAACGGTCAGTAGTTTAATTAGAATCAACTAGCTTTTTAACGCGTGCTGGGGGAAATTTGAGGTCACCACAGGATAGTCCGGTTAAGCAGTTGATAGCCCTAGCGCGCTAGAGCTGCCAGTGGCCATACATTAAAACCTTTTACACAGTAATCATGATATCAATCATCACGTCATAGAAGTAGTGAGATCATCGATGAGAGGTCATCGCACCACCTTGAACGCACCATCAACGCTGAACCTCCCGGTACGCGGTCGCCATTCCAGAACTCTTCAGCCCTATCGTCCATGTAGGAGCTCTAAATAGTATCATACAAAGTCGCTGTTGCCTCTGTTTAGCTAACGGAAAGTCGACGATGGAGCATGACTTGCCTAAAACTAATTTATTCACTCTTGGCTTGTAGACCAGGTTGTAGCTATTAGGAAACCAAGACTCCGGCAGGGAGTTCAAATCCTTAGCTGTACACACAATTAATGCATTAGCTCTTGACTCTAATCTAGGTCAGAGATGACAGAGACAAATTAGACGATGGAGCGAGCTCACCCAAAAGAAGCCTGTTCACTCCAACTTTGAAGAGATTAGGGTTGTATGCGTTCGGAAACACAGACCCAGGTAGAGAGTTCAACTCCTTTGCTGTACGCAAAAAAATAAAACACGTTTGGAAACGCTTAGTGCGAATTGGTGGAATAGCGTCTAGATGTCCGATGGTAGAAGGGACCAAGGAAGGGAAAGGGAAGGGAGGTAGGGGGAAGGGGAGGGAGGGCACGGGGGAAGGGGGTTTAGTGCGTATTTTCGAAATCAAAATCTACGCCGAGATTTACTTTGGTGGTTTCCATATTGATACACCTCTACTTGATATGACTCAGACGACGAAGCTTCTGTTTATACAAAACATTTGGTTTAAATCACATTGTTTAGTCTTACAAGGGTCATTGGGTAATTAATTTCATTAATGAAATAATTTATTTTACGATGTCTTATTATGTGGCAAGGTGGTTCTTCTTTTTTAGGGTTTTATTGAATTTGGACCATTTATTTCTGAATAAACTTTTTACAAACTATATGAAGTATCTTTTCACCTACCCGGGTACAGTTTCTTTATGTTGTATCTGAAAGTTGTTGCTTCATCATCTGCCTTGCCTTTTCCCAACTATATTGGAGTCGGCTCCCAGTCAAACCGGATTCAGCTGAATACCAGTATTTTACTGAAAGTTCTTGCTTATTGTTGTCAAATTATTTTCAAGTTTCTGGGAGACTTCCTTGATACTATGTTATACTTTAAAATTTCTAAACTATAGTATTTCTATCACAGAAGTTCCTTGGGATCTTTTTTGACTTTCACGCGAAACTGCTGGAGGAAACTAGTCACTAATATTAAATATATAAAAAAAAGGTTTTAAATCTGGTTTTAGCTTCTAAAATAAATAAATCCTAATTTGGGACAGAAAAAAATCAATCATATTGAAGCTAAAATTGTTAAATTCCGCACCACAATACAAGTTTCCCACATTCTTTGCGCAAGAGTTGCCTCGTGACGGCAACGCGTGCAGGTTCACGTGCAACATCGATAGAATCAATGAGCTAGGGTCAACTTACACCGAGAGGCTATACAACACGACGCCGCACTCACATGATAAGATAGTTACACTAATTAGAACTTGATTAACTACGCCATAAGATACAAATTCCAGTGAGACAATAATTTTTTTTTATTTTAGTTCTACGATGTCTTTTCAAATTGTCTCGCTTAAATTTGGACCTTTGTGAGTAGTAAATAAAGTCTATAATAAATCGCTATCGTATAGTGCATGTAACGTTGGATCTCAGTGTGAGCTGGCCCTTTTGGACATTCGATACCAAGCATCGAATGTCGCCATCTTGCACATCACCTGCAGATAATCGACCATTTGCAATGGCGTAATTTTTTTTTTGTAATTATTATAACAAAGATTTGTAAATATATACAATTTCTAGGTTACACGAGGTTGGTTTAAGGTGATCTGGGTAAATACGGAAATAGGATTCATGAAGCACGTTTTGACACTTGCGGGCATTATCCTCATTTGAATAGACAACTGTGGTTGCATGAACTAAACGTCATTTTTCTTTCACGTGGATGGCCACATGCATGATCCTACTGGTAAAGACAGTGGGGTATGACATTAGCATGTACTTAGATATAACATTTATGTCCTACTAAAAATAGTAGTTTATCGTATTGTACCGTTGATGTTTCTCCCTCTCGTTGTAATAATGTTTGTTGTACAACAATTTATTTACATTGTCTTGTGCCCATAACTTAGGCACTTAATAAAGTATTCACATATTTGATCATGATTTAAATTCTTCTTTGTATGACGTATTCTATGTTGTTGGCAAAAAGACAAATGGCTTATAGTTTTAAATAATGCTCTTTGAGAGCATTGTTTAAAAATATAAGCCAACTGTCTTTTTCCTGGAGCACAAACGTTCAGTCAAAAGTCCGTACTCTGGGTCCACATGCGAACAATGAAACGAAGCATCCTATGAATCAGGATTACAGAACGAATAAAGAACATATTTCGTTTCAAAACTCCAATCTCAAGTGTCGGGATCACAGTTGCCAAATTAAGGTGGAACTGGGCAGACTATATCTACCGCATGCCGCAAGAGAACTGGGCGATAATGGCCAAAGATAAGGTCCCAAGGGAGCGGCGACGCGGTAGACCCAAAAGGAAATGGCGAGACAAGCTCGAGGTAATACCTAAAGTATTGGGCTCAGATTGCCAAACATGGAAGAAGACAAAAATAGAAAGAGAGAGATGGAGGCTTTTGTCCTATACAGTGGCACAGTAAGGCCTTTTAGTCATAAATAACTAGCAACCTGCTCCGGCTTTGCATGAGTAGCAGAACATATTACATAAGTTCCCAGTCAGCGTGACTTTTGCGACATCTTCAACCAATTTTAGCCAATTTACACAAAATTTTAAAAAATTATACACCCAAACTGTATGAATCTTCCTTCAGTAATTTTTGAGTTTATTGCGTACAGATAGATAGACGGACACGGTAAAACAAAGCCCCTCCGGTTTTGTTTTTAAAGATACTAGCAGCACGCCGCAGTTTCACCCGCGTAGTTCCCGTTCCTGTGGGAATACGTGGATAAAATATAGCCTATGTTACTCCCAAATAATGTAGCTTTCCATTGGTGAAAGAATTTTTGAAATCGGCTCAGTAGTTTTTGAGTTTATTAGTTACATACATACACACATACAAATCTTTCCTCTTTATAATATTAGTATAGATATAGATAGTGATAATAGGAGAAGATAAGGTGAAAAATCCATTTAATTGCACCCCAGGAACTTATTGCACAACAAACGGATGCTTAGCTCTTGCTCTTTGCATTTTAAAACTGCGTCCGCAAACGGAAACGTCCAATCAGTACCTAGGATCACCGATTACCTAGTTAGGTGTCAGTGTGCTTACTACACTGACATTGAACTGATCTGACACTAGAAGTACCTGAAAACATGCTAGTGGCGCGTGTCCATTTTTGACACGTGCCTTCAATGATCACGCGTTTAGTGTTAGTGCCGCTGAGATACTATTTTTTCAAGCTGCAAATTTTTAAGTTCCAGTTCATGCCCTCCAATTCGATTCCACCTTGAATCATAAAGTTAACATTTATACAACGTGTAACAAAATAAACGCAATACGGAGGTATTGCGTTTATTAAGGGGTCATTTGTGTCAAAAGTTGTTCATAATGATGAGTTCATTATGAACAACTTTTACTATGGGACCAACCCTGAAATCGCATGTAGCTTGTTAAATAATGAAACTATTCATAATCGAAGGTTTTACGTTGTCATGGCGACTAGGTCCAGTGAAATTCCTTTAAACTGAATTTGAGTATTAGTTCATGTTTCTGTTACGTTCCATATTTATTTTTTCTGCTTAAAAATTTTTAAACAGTGCTGAGACGGGTCATATCTCACAGAAGTTATTGTTATGCAGGTTGTAAAGTTCAGGACTGGCTAAGATGAAGCGTTGTAAGGCTTTTCACAAGAGGGTCCGATGACCTGGCGAAAGCTATGGGAATCTGCTGGATGCGAGACGCATAAGATCGTTCGATGTGGCGACACTTCAGGGAGGAGGATGACCAGCAGTGAACGTCTTTCGGCTGAAATGATGACGTTCATACCGATTAAGGTAATTTGTAATAGACATCTACTAGACGGGCAGAGAAACGTGCTGGACAAAAATGATTACTTCGTTGTTTTTTTTTGTTTAAAGCAACGTTTGGAATCCACAGTAATCCGACGACCTGCACGTGACGTCATTTGATACTTACATCATACACACGTTTTGCACACTGTAAGGTACCTACCTCTCGTGTTGTCCTGATAGGCCGGGAGTTGTGACTTCAAAAGTCGTGTTTTTTTTTGCAAAATAACCTCAACTTTTGTGAAACCAAAGGCTGGTGATTTTTTCTCTCTTGAATAAAATAATGTTTACTTGCGAAACCTTTGATAATATTGATTTATTTCATAATGTGCCCAAATTTAAATAAAAATTGACAATTTGCGAAATATTATTTCATTAGCCTCTACGATAAGCTGTTCTTCCAATCTTGCTTGTTAGCTAACCAAAGACTACAATAGTATTATAGGTAACATTTTATCTATAAGTTATTTATTTATTTAATCGTAGGAGAACCAACAGCTTTATCAGATGAATAACAATTGTCTATGATACATAGAGCCAATTACAGGTTCTCACAGATAAAAACCGAAAAAACAGTAGAGAACTATTGTATTGTTATTGTATCTTCTATACTATATAATATTTTTTATTTTAATAATCTATATCTATACTCTAAACTTAATAAAGCTGAAGAGTTTATTGTTCGTTTCAACGCGCTACGGGAACGGGGAAAAATGGGATATGCGCGTACGAACCTATGAAATATACCTCAACAAAAATAATAAAACATAATAAGCTTAGAAAGTAAATCTTTAAATTCTCCGGTTTATTAGTTGAGGTAGTTAGGTACAACCAAAATATGCAGAGAGCGTGGTTTTATAGTAACAGTAAGTACTATTATCTCAACATACTGCCTACATAACAAAAACTAGGTCATGTTCAAACTCTTTTCGATCCGTAAAAGTAAGATCAATAAATTACACCAACGATTTATAGATTTATAATTAATTATTTATCAAACCGAAACACATATAAATCAGAATGAAGTCCGCACTGACAGGATAAACAACGGCTAGTACATAAATAACCATCAATTATAGATTTAATGATGAAAATGTCATACATTTACATTTAAAAGAAAAAATACAGAGCTTCTTCGAAGACAGTGCGCAGATTTTACGTATAACCAGACCATCTAAATTATGCTAATATAATAAAGCTGAAGAGTTTGTTTGACCGCTCTAATCTCTGGAACTACCAGTCGGAAAATTCATTTTTATAATATGACAGCCACATTCATGAGGAAGGTTATACGGGATTGTGAAACTCCTAAGGCAACGGAAAAAAACGGGATATGCGCGTACGAAGTCGCAAATAAATAGAAACATAATTATTTTAGTATCTTATCTACCATTTTAATATTAGTAGATGTGTCAAACAAAAAAATCAAAAGTAAAGTTATCATAGTCACTCTTTCGATACTTAACAACGAGATACGTGATGTCAACTCTTAAAAAAAAAAACTTGTTATTTTTGCTTGTGAAACATTTTCTTATAACGGTAGTGCTTGGAAGAAAAATGCGCACACTCTCGCTAGTAACCCTGTTTAAACATCTACTTACAAATAATTGCGACATATCTATGAGGAAAACGGATGCTTTAAATCTAGAGTAATTCAAACTGAAAAGGAGCCGATAACATTGACACTAAAAAACATAAATATTTATTAATCACGCCAAAATAATAAACATGTCTACAAGGTAAATGTTTCGTTTCACAGATAAATTTAGTTAACATCTATCTATCTCTATTTGCAACCATCAGTTTGATCGGCAGATCGCTAAAGATAGTAAGAACATTTTTAGGAAAAAAAACACCCGGATTCTTTGAAAAAATAAATCTATATGCCTCAAACTACAAGCAAATCAAGTGATGCGATTGGCTGTTGAAAAATCCTTGAACCAATCACAGCAGCTTACGCGATTTTGATAGTTGAAAAATAATAAATAAAAAAAAATAAAATAATAAAAAACAAAAAAACAAACAACAACAACAATAAATTACTCTCAACGCTGTCAGAGCGTTTATATTCCTCACGGTATTTCATACATACTTGCAAGTGCTTAGACTTGGAAACGATTGAAGTGATTTTAATAATTCTACACATACAGTACTTACTCAAAAAATATTATAATAACGTGAGAAATTTAATAAAACAACATAATTTGGCAGCCCCATCGAGTAGCCGGAACATTGTACTGTACGGTCAAACGCAGCCATTAAAAGATGACCGACAATGTAAACTTCTGTGCGAAGTGACCAATGACCATAACTCCCACCAACATGTTTCAATGTAGGCAAGTAGCACTATTGTTCAAGAGTCATACTAACCAGGAAAAGTGAAATAAGTAGGAAAGAGGCACTTAACCCAACGTCAGTTGTGGCGCCGAATACTTGACATTTTTACGATGATTGTATATGAACGATCAAGATAACTCATACATCCAATCCGTATTCAATGTTTTTCTTGCTTCTTTTCCCAACTTTACTGGTGTCCGCTTCCAGTCTAGCTATGCAGCTGAACCTGTATCCCGTTTCTTCCCATTCCCGTAGAAAAGTCCTGTTCCCGTATAGCCTATAGCCTTCTTCATGAATGTGGCTATCATATACAAAAAGAATTTTCCAAATACGATAGGCAGTTCCAAACATTAGCGCGTTCAAACAAACAAACTAACAAACTCTTCAGCTTAATTATTGGTATTAGTATAGGGATAGATAAAGATTATTGTTATATATTATATAGTACAGACAATAACTGATAGATAAAATGTTACCGTTGTTGCGTATGTTGTTGTTGTTATGTTACTATTGTAGTCTCCGGTTAGCTAACAAGCAAGATTGTAAGAAGAGCTCATCGTAGAGGCTAATGAAATTACATTTCACAAATGGTCAATTTTGTTAAAATATGTTGTATTTATTTGGACTCATTATCAAATAAATTAGTAATATCAAAGTTTTTGCAAGTAAATAGTATTTCATTCAAGAGAGAAAAAATCACCAGCCTATGATTTCACATAAGTTGAGGTTATTTTGCAAAAAAGAACCACGAGTTTTGAAGTTACAACTCCCGGTCTATCAGGACAACACGAGAGGTAGGTACCCTGCAGTGTGCAAAACGTGTGTATGATGTTAGTATCAAATGACGTCACGTGCAGGTCGTCGGATTACTGTGAATTCCAAACTTTGCTTTAAACCAAAAAAAACTACGTAATCATTTTTGTCTAGCAAGTTTCTCTGCCCGTCTAGTACATGTCTATTACAAATTACCTAAATCGATATGAACGTCATCATTTCAGCTGAAAGACGTTCACTGCTGGTCATCCTCCTCCCTGAAATGTCACCACATCGAACGGTCCTATGCGTCTCGCATCCAGCAGATTCCCATGGCTTTCACCAGGTCATCGGACTACCTTGTGGAAAGCATTACAACCAACCTTACAACCTGCATAACATAACTTCAGTAGTATTTTAAAGATTTTAAGCTGTTCAATTAAATATGGAACGTAACAGAAACATGGACTATTCTCAAAGTCAGTTTAAAGGAATTCCACAGGACCTAATCGTCATAACAACGAAAAAACCTTCGACTATCAGCGTCGGCCTAATTCGTTGGCCAGCTTAGTCATTTTTTTAGGAAAATGGAAATTCTCTTAATTAAAAATATTTTCTCCATAAAAATATTAGATGTCTTTGTTTTCAGAACAGCAATTGATACTTTCTGCCTCTATTCCTACATGATATTTAGATACTTACTTACGTAAACATAACATTGTAAAAAAAAACTACTTTCACAAACATTACTACTTTTAATATTACGACAGTGTCACGACTCCCGGTCTAAAAACGGATTCTAATACATTTTGTTTCGGAGCAATTTGTATAAAACGTGAACACGTGAAAACTGTAATAACATAGCTTCAATTGTATCTACATTACACAGAATATGTGTTTTTCGTGATATATTTAGACACCTAATAAATAAAATGTGAGAGGTTAGTGACCTATATGAACTTATATTTTTTTTGACTTCTTGTTTTATAACATTCTATGGAATGCTTTCATCATCGGCCTAGCTTTTCCCTCAATATATTCCAGTCTACCGGATACAGTTGTGTACCAGTGCCAGTAAAAATGGAGAACTGCGTACCTACTCGCAACACGGAGTACAGTTCGAGTCAAATAACTGTGCCCCTCTGAAGTTGACGAGTGGCTGCGTAGTAGTCAAAATTACGAACAAACTGCAACTGCGCATGCGCGGGGCGGGGATTATGGCGGCGCGATTTTATGTCTCAGTCTCTCGTTTTTGTTCGATGCATGCTTGCGTCCCGCTTGCTCCCGTCTACGTGACTGCACCTGCGCAATCTTTGCAAATGGCTAACTTCAGAGGGGCACAGTTATTTGACGCGAACTGTAAATAAGCTTGACTCGGGCCCGTAATAGCTGTCAAAAATTTACGAATGATGGAAGCGCCTGCGTTGCTTTCGGAAGATCTCAATTTTGAGCACTTTACCTTCTTAATCAGCTGTTTCGACCCCAATCCATCACACAGCCACTAATTAAAAAAAAACAACAATAAACAATTAAAATAATTATCTTATCTTCACGCACCGTTTACTTCAAGCAAGCCTTGAAGATAATAGTAACAATTAAGTTAAAACTGTACTCATGACACCGGAAGTGACGCTAATTAACAGGATATAGCGTTACAATGCATCGTTAAATCATAGTGTTATGGTAGAACAGATTGCGAAATGATATGACTGTGTTGATTGGTCATGATGTGTAGACGCAGGATCTCTTCTTTGTTTCCGTTTTGTCTGTTTGACTTTGAGATGATGAGTTTTTTTAATATTTTTTATTTGTTTTTTTTATTACAATCTAGCCTAATAAGGCGTTTGATGATAGATGTCTCGTCGGTAGTTTTATTTTTAACTAGTGCGTCCGTGCGTTATTAATGTTATCAATATATTTTATAGCCTGTATCAGTCAGGGATAATGTAACTTTTTACCTGTGAATACATTCTTAGAATTGGATCATAGGTTCCGGAAATTACTCCCTACATATACGTATGCTTACAAAATGTATGTGTCCTCTATAAGAGAGAAAGAAAAAAAAGCAAAACCGTTTATTCCGAAAAAAAGAACCATATAATTACAAGCTTAAAATTAAAATAACTTTTTAGTTAACTAAATTGAACTATTACTTCTACAGTTTCTATTAAAAATTTAGTACTTATAGAAAAAGGATAGTGACAAGCCCAATATACAGTTTCCAGCCACGGCAACTCCTTAGAGTTAGCATCAACAGCGGCCACCATCAGAAAAACGCCGAGGCAAAGCTCGACGTGTCCTGGAGAAACGATGCAAATATCTTGGATCTCGCGACGAAATAATCAGAAAAAAATAGCGGAAAAGTCAGAAAACACAATAATTTTCATTTGCCTCCTTATCAAACAGGAGACAGAACAGCGCTAAGTCAATCGGCACCGATGGACGTTCTCGCAGAAATTATAGATTAATTTAAGAAATTATAGGCAACCGTTATTATCAAATCGCTGTCAAAAAAGTACAGATGCCAGCCAGCACATCAAGCTACCCGAAACTGTACAATTTTCCCAATCAACCTTGAACCTCATGAAGTAGCTATAAACTTGAAAATCTATTAACGGACAGATTGTTGTCACTTGATGTGCTGGCGACTAGCTGGCTGTACATAGTAGGTAAGTGTGAGTACAAGAAACGTTAACAAGGTCATCTGTAGCATAGCGCATCTATTTATAACTTTTAATTATTACGAAAAGCCGCAAAGATTACGTTAATTAAACGGACCACAATAACATCAAAGGCAAATACTTTTTTAGCTTTCTTGAAGACCCACTTCTTACAAACACGTGTAGGTACCATTAAAAGTTAGATGTTACTCGAAACTACGTTAACTTTTCCCTCAAAATTACTGCTTGTCATGCATAAAGACTGTAATTATACAAAACTAAGTAATAGTACATGCTAGCCAACGCCCACATAATGTCTGCTAGTGACCCAAAATTCTCATTTGATTTCTAATAATTCACCTCACTAGAAAGAAGACACTAGTCATACTTGCTGTTTTTTTTTATTTTCAGGAGGCCTACCACAACCTCTTAAAACAATATTATTTTAATATTACTTTGTAATTTCTGTTGTTGCATTTTCAACTCTCGGCGCTGATCCGAGCGTTGAAAATCCAACAGAGCGGAACGCAAAGTAATATTAAAGTAATATTGTTTTAAGAGGTTGTGGTAGGCCCCCTGGTTGCTGACAGAAAAAGGTTCTTCAATGTAAATTTTAATTTAATAAACGGATAGAAAAGAACTGGACTGACGTTCAATACAGATTTCGTGGAAGAAGAAAATCATACTGTGACGAGCCAAATTAATAGGGTTCAAGGCAAGAGGCTGTTGATGGAACGCTCAGCTCTTTACATCCTTCTTTTTTTTGGATGGGAAATACTCATCTATGTTCTTCCTAATGCCCTTTGCGTTCCAGGGCCGCGGTGACTTTTCAAACAATTTCCGCTACCCTGGTAGAGATCTTTTACCCTTTTACTGCCAACTAATCCCTGGCTGGAGGCTTTAATAATAATATTAAGGCCGCCACAGGCAATTCCGGTTAAGCAGACGACAACCTCTTGGGTTGAACTGCGAGAGGCTACACATTAAAAAAAAAAACACTGCCAACCATCAAAATTGGTGTGGAAGAACTTACAAGACAGTATTTTCTTTAGCCACTACCTACTACAACCAGTTTTGTTTGTCCATTAATACATTTTTAGGCACCTAGCCTAAAAATGTATGTATGGACCACCCTAGAAAGATAATTATTTCTAGGGTGGCTGGTAGCAGTTGGATGAGACGTGAGACGCGCCATTCTCTTCTTAGGCGGACACTCTTGTTAGAGTGGTCGTGGTTACGCAGACGAAGTCCATGGGCAGATGTTCGATGGGTCGTCGACTTTCCCTAGGATTACTCTCTCAGCCATGTGCAGCAACGTGCCATTGGAGAGGTCTATGACCAAATGCCATAATAATCATTTCCACGTATTTGGTCATGCCAAGCTCCTTTTGCCGATCCAAATTTCCTGCGGAAGTACTCATTTGCTCCAACGACTTTGTCACTTAAGACCAAGCTACGTGTTTCAAACAATACGGTCCATAAATAAACCAATTACAAGAAATTAATAAGTATTCATACTTCACAAGAAATAATATGACCTTGGAGTGTGGAGTCGCAGGGAAACACGATCGATGTGGTTTTGAAAATGATATATATTATTTACTTACCTTCAGACACCTGCCACTTATATAACTGATTACGAACTCTGTAAGAAACTATATACTTACGTTAGAATATTTTCTTTAAATAATTCGTATCGAAATGCCATTATAATTGCAGGAAAAGACGTCCACAGCTGGACATAGGCCTCCCTTAAGCATCCGTTCCATATATCGACTGCGGGACTGAGGGACTTACCAGAGAATGGACAGCACCATTCTTTGTAGGTATATTGCTACAGCTACACTGCGATCGCCAACCCGCCTGCCTAGCGTGGCGATCCAGCGTCCAGCACTGGACGTCTTTCGGCTGATATGATGATGAAGCGTCCACACAGGAGTTGTGGTAAGGAGAGGAGAGTGGGAAGGCTTTACCCAGCAGTGAGAAATAACAGGCTAATTAGATTAGATAACAATACTAGACGAAGCGTTGGAAGGGCTCTCACAAGGTGGACCTATGACGTGGTGGCCGCGGTTATCCGCTGCATGCGAGACGCACAGGACCGGTCGTTGTGGGGGCCTAGTGGGTAGTGGACGTCTGTCTGCTGAAATGGTGACAATATTGAACGGTAAAATTGATTGATAAAATCGACTCGAATGATTTGGAAATTCGGCTAGATGTAGCATTTATAAATAGTCTGAAATGGGGTTTATTTATAAATACTAGGTATGCTTAATTACATCTTACTATTATTTATTACTCCTCAGCCTTGCTTCCCACTCAAAATAATTATTTTATTATGAATAATTACAGTTCATACTACGAGATTTACTTGATTATTTAATTACTCATAATTAATTATTTTAAATAACCACTTTCAAGTTATTTTTGCGTAATATTACCCTAGCTTAGTAATATGGGTGACTTAAATTAGTTAATACGAACACATAACTTGTTCATGATTTTCAGAATATTCAGTAATACATATATATAGGTTCTCGTACTTTTGTATATTTATCGACTTTTTTATGCAAAAACAGTGATTAATCTTTGGAAAGTTTAGTGCAAATATCTCCTGACCTCTTCTTTCCCTTTCTTTGTTAAGAGGTTCGAGACAAGTGACATTCTGTCAACGGTAGCGTGGCGAAGGCGATTGTCAATACGTCAAAAATATATGGGATTGACAGATGTCATCGAAATGGCACGTCATCAAATTCCTTCATTTTGGTATTTCGACAGTCGCATTCATTAATTGAATGGCACGTTGACTATAGAGAAAAGGAACGACCAGGATGGGAAGTCTCGACATAGTTACCGATCGCCTACCGTTCGGATTCAGTCGTCTTCCTGCTCAGGTCCCAGTTAAGCGCCAGTCTTTCCTCACATGTTTTAACTCGCACCTTTAAATTTTGCAACCATTTTCAATGATTATTCTAACACCTCCACAGGTCATTGTCCCCGGTTCGCCTCCTCACACCACCTTGACCGATCAACGTCAACAGATGTTCCGATGACATTGACTCACGATTTTGACAGATGTCAGGGCCAGTGTGACGTAACAGTTGCGTCATCTTTCACAATATGGCCGCGTCGAATTCCGTTTTTAAATAAATTATGACGCTCTTGACTAAACGACGCGACTTTGGTGGATATCTTGATTGGTGTTTCCGTCATTTGTTGCTCAAAATCTCATGAGGGAATGATGACATCCATACAAACAAAAAACTGTTGATTTAAATAGCTATTAGTAGCTCGATATTGCAAAACTAAAGACTTGTTGCATTAAGTCCGCCCATGTGCGTACCACTATTTTATATATTATAGTTTAAATAAATAAATTAAGTTGCACTGACTTAGGTCACGTCTGCCGGATCTCTAATCAGCTGTGGACTCGTATATTTTAATATTAAAGCTCTGAGTCAGCAAGACGGTGTTACAGCAGTCCAAATAGAAGATGGCAGGACACCTTGCATGGTTTCTTGAGAATTATTGAGATAAATCACAACACTAAGAGAAAAGGCTGCAATGCTCTGCAGTCGCGAAGGAGTCCTTTACCCAGCAGTTTGCCCAGCAGTGGGATAGTTTAGGCCAACCAAAAAATGCAAATGTAATATGTAATCCATCAAAAGTGGCTAATGCTAATGAACCACTAAAGCGTGGCTCTGGCTATGTAGGTATAATATTTTTAGCATTCAGCTCACGATCTTATTGTGTTCCTTTTAAGGCACGTTTTTGGAGCAGCTGCTGTTCTTATATTTCTATTGTTATTAATAAGCCCCATTAGTAATTAAAGAGGCGGAAGTCTGACAAATGGCAATAGCCCGGATAAATCGCACCAGGTGGGAGAAATGACGAGACAATACTGGTCAAGAATAGATTCACCATTCACCTATTAGGATCAACTTTCAGTGGGTTGCGAAAAGAATAATGAAAACACAAAATTAAAAAGCAAAATCATGAGTTCATTTCCGTGTAATATTTCAAAGAAAATTAGCATTTATGATGAATCTTATTTTCACAAAATAAGGTGTAAAATCGTTTGTTTCTTTTAAAAAAGAATGATTGCCAAAAACAATGCTGACACGTCACGGTCCGCTTACAAAGTCGGCATTTTAAAATATTTTCTGGCAAACTTACAACTGACTGACTTTTAAAAAGCTTCTAGAATAATCACGTGTGCAAATTAAATTAGTAGCAGTACTTAGTTAGTAGGTAGACATGTAACGAAGGACAAAACTTATCAGCGGCCCTAGGTAGGGCCTCAGGTTGTTTAAATTAATAATTCAACATTTTTTGTCAATTTAGTTCTTTCATCAGGATTCAATCATTTCAAGGAAATCATTCACGAAATATGGTTGTACCTAATTATGCATGTTATGTCTAATTATGCATGTTATGTCTAATTATGCACAACACTTTTGTTCCTAATACGGGATTGACGGTATATTTATGTTGCAGCCATATCTGTCTTCTTATAATTAACACGCCGTATTACAATAAGGCGCGCCGGATTGAAAAACGCTGCTGTAATGTAATGTGATACGGCGTGTTATACAATATGACTACGACATTTACATGAAATAGATGAAATTTAAGTATCTGCTTAAAACCTTGTTATTAAATATGTGTGAGTGTGTATATTCACGGTGCAAAAAGACAAAATTTTTAAGGTTTAACTTTTTATTTTGAAGCCTCATAAAGTTTGGTCCCATGTTGTACAGATCTTTTGTTTTGTAAATTTATTATTGAAATTTGATATACATTGTATGTCAAATTTTAATTTTAATATTAATGAAAACTTTAATTTCTGTTTCTCACATTTTTTATGTCTCAAGATATGAATTTTAGGGCAGCTTCTCAACTGATTAGTTGTCGGGACCGGTCGCTCAATTGCTTCCTGTTTAGACCCTTAAGAGAACACTTTAATTGATTTACCTTTAATTAATGTGCAAAAACAGGCTTAATTGGGTAAACAGGATGGAGGTGTGACATTTTTTAGTATTTATTGGTATTTAATTAAATTAATACCAAATCAAAACGTTTTTATATGTTGCTAATCTCTGCTTGCGGTTTTGCCAACGTAAAAGTCGAAAATAAAATTGTCCAAAGAGAACATACTTTCGAGGAAAAAAGTATTGTGTCCTTATCCAGGACAAGGCCTAAGGACGTGAAGAAATAATAAACAAACCGATAGAGATAGATTTCGCATAATAATATTAGTATTGACTAGAAGACACTTAAGATAGTGGCCCACCTGATATCAAGTGGTTATTTGAGAGCTTCATCATATCAACCAAAAGACGTCCACTGCTGGACATAGGCCTCCCCCAAGTGTGTCTCGCATCTATCAGCTACCCGCGACCCTCATCAGGTCATCGGTTCACCATGTTCGAGGCCTTCCAACGCTGCGTCTTCCGGTACGCGGTCGCAACTCCAGAACTTTTCGGCCCCATGGACCATCTGTTCTGTGGGCAATGTGCCCTGCCCACTGCCACTTCAGTTTGGCGATCCTTCGGGCTATGTCGGTTACCTTGGTAAAAGATGACATAATCGCAAAACAAATGAATGAATGACAGCTAACCGGGACCAACGTCGGTATGTCATGCGGGTCACGCTGCCGTCAACACACGACACTGGCAGAATAGTCGTCATCCTGACTACGACTGGAAATTCCTACAGGAACGGGAGAAAACGGGATATGCGCGTACGAAGTCGCGGGCTAAAGCTGGTAGGTCATAATCTGCCTAGGCATTTGGCAACCGTGTTGGGGTCGGCTTCTAGTATAACTGGATACAGCTAAAACAATATTTTACATAGATCTGTTCTCCACAAATCATTCATTAGGTGTAACGATACCTTGCGGATATTGTTCGAAAGACTTACCGCGGCCCTGGAACGTAAAAGGCACTACGAGGAGCACGGATGGGTTTTAGTCAGTAAGAGTCTGACACTCCCTCCCGCTCCACCCAGAGCGAAAGGGGTCATTTGATGATTTCCCATCCTTACAAAAAAAGGTGTAACGATACCCCTTTGTAAGGCAGAATAACCATTCTCATATTTAGGCAAAAAAAGTTTAAATTCAAGTCGCAGTTTCGCTTCAGCAGCATAGAATAAAATTATTATCAGAAACTAATCAAAATTTAGGGAACTTAGAGGTACTTTTAACAGTTTGCGGTTACGATGAGAATTGCCCCGTATAATTGCAAAGTCCGTAAGATTATAAAATATAGAGTTAGTAAACTCTCGATAAAATTTTCAACTGAACATGTGGAATACCTTTTTATGCCATTTTCCGATGACAGAACACTTCTTGAAATACGAGGATTGACCATGGTTGCCAGTTACAAGCCTAATACAAACGAGGGCCTATTCTATTATTTTTATGCAACACGTTCGCATACGCATCACAGTCGTAATCTGTCAAAAAAGCCTCAATTTCCATACATTTTTAACAGATTGCTACTGACACGTGAATGTGAACGTGCATAAAAATTTATAGAATTAGCACTGGTTGCACAAATGATAGTGAGAACCAACGGCATACATGCATTCCGAGGCAAAAATAGGTATCCGTACTTTCTTGTGCTAAGTTTAAACATGACTACACATCGTTGAAACTAGATCAAAGCCTTTGATGCCAATCAAGTTTGCACAGAAATAATAAGATAAATTTTTCTCAACTGATAATTTTGTTCCAGAAAAATCTGGAAGACAAACAGTGGCTTGTCTTTGATGAGAAATAAATACGATTTGATTTCATAGTCAAGCGACTGTGAGATACCTAATTATAGAACAAGGCACATTACAAATTACATGCCTCATTTCTAGCCGGAGGAGCTGTCAACTGTCGCTCTATGTGGACTGGAAGCCTTTTTTTTAAGGATGGGAAATCATCAAATGACTCCTTCTGCTCTGGGCGGAGCGGAAAGGAGCGTTTAACTAAAACGTACTAAATTCCGCAGCCCTGGCAAGCTCTGGCCCTAGCGGGCCTCATCCTCCATGCTGACATCACTTTCAGGCTCACGTGGAACACACCGCGCCGTCGACTCGAGCCTCGGTATATGATTAGTCCTGAACTAAGAATGAATGACAACATAATTTGACCAGTTGTTCTTAGTTCGGGTTCGGGACTAATCGTAAGTCCGTAGGTGATACGGAGTAGAAAATTCCCGACACTAAGGCCAATACTATGAACTTCGGGCTTAGGGAGTAGACCCCTGGTCTGATCGGTCGGACGGCGAGCCTCCCAACGCTCGCAGTCCGCAGGCATCAATCACTGCAACATGCTCTGGAGCAACACAGTCAGGGCAAGGTTAGGCAGATAATGACTATGTCTATGTGTATGACTGTGTCTATGGTAATGAATGATATGAGAGTTGCCAAGGATCGAGTTGAATGGCCTGCAATTGGAGAAGCCTATATACAGCAGTGGAGTTCTACTGCTGGGCTACATACTACAATGACGATGTTTACAATTTTTCTTTTCGTAATACTCACCATCTTTTCTTTTCCAACTATGTCAGGGACGGCCCGGATGAAACTGAACTGATAGCTTATCTTTCTACAACTTATTCGACTTAAAGTTAATGGCGTCCGTGAAGTTCGCGGAGTGTACCGAGCCGCCGTTCACTTTTATTCTACTAGTATGTATCTAGTCAGGTAACCGATACCGATTACCTAAAATAAAAAAATGATCTAAACAATAAATATTTTCAAGAACTTGGCAGAGTGTTGAATGGTAAACTATTTTTATTTTCATTCAACCACAATACTACCGAAAATCTTTATGACGATAGTAAAAGAGATTTATGTTCGTTGCCATGGCACAACACTTCAATTTTGCTAAGTTTCCTACCATCAGCCCAGTTTTAAAGTGATGTCACCATAAACAATTGAACGCACTTTTTGTATTTTTTTCTTCGTATAATCGAACAGCTGTGCGTCATTAAACGATTTCATGAGACCGGCCGGAGCCATTACGGTCAGAAATAATTATGTATTGTTGATTACACTTAGTAATGGCATTCCTCGAATTTCGCTTGCGATTAAAGAAGAATTCGTTTTAAGATGCCTAGCATAGTTTATTGTTCTCTCGCCTTGGCACGAGCTAAGTGAAAATAAGTCAAGAAAACTGTGAAAAAGCACCACGAATTTTAGTGAGGTTTATAAATATCTAGCTTTTACCCATGGCTTCGCTCAGATTTTCGCAAAAGAGTAGCCCATAACGGGTCTCCAGAGCCCCATCATCAAACAAGCAAACTTTCGTATTTATAATATGTATTAATAGGATTTAATAGTATAATTAGGATAATAAAAAATTTCAAACAAATAAAAAATTCTCGGCTATCGTACAGCCGAGAATTTTTATGAACTGTAAATTAAAACCTTTGTTCTCAGATGTGATTATTTTCCATGATCAGTACCGTAAAAGGGGGGTATTATGGATCAGATATTTATGACCATTAATAAGATCATGATTCAAGCTATCCTTGTATGCTTCACATAAATCGCTAGTCACCAAAATATTTTTTTAACCCGTAAAACTAAGTACCAAGTAAAATATATTAACTTCAATTAAATTCTTTTTGCTTACCAAAATAGATAAATGCTCACCAAATACCCGCCATCGCCGCATCGCCATTTTACTGAAACAGTAACATACCGAAGATTACAGTTAAAAAAGATAATATCATGCAATGTTACTACTGTTACTAGGAGAACTTAGAATGCAAGAGCGAGCTTTATTTCGAGGTTATTTTTTGTAAAACCCTTGATATTTTAGAGTTGATATTTTAGAGTTGGTACCATAGTAAAAGTTTTTTCTAATCATGAGTACTTTTGCCCACTGAAAATTTGTTGGTGTTTTAAAAATAACCCTGTATAAAAAATTAACAACTTTTATATACATAAAAAAGCGAGATTATAGTACTAAATTTAAAAAAAACCGGCCAAGTGCGAGTCGGACTCGCGCACGAAGGGTTCCGTACTATCATCTATACAAAACGGCAAAAAATCACGTGTGTTGTATGGGAACCCCACTTAAATATTTATTTTATTCTGTTTTTAGTATTTTGTTGTTATAACGGCAACAGAAATACATCATCTGTGAAAATTTCAACTGTCTAACTATCACGGTTCATGAGATACAGCCTGGTGACAGACGGACGGACGGACAGTGGAGTCTTAGTAATAGGGTCCCGTTTTACCCTTTGGGTACGGAATCCTAAAAACCGTCGTCCGACACTCGATGCTAATGTCAATTGTCGATGTCGTAGAGGATGTGAGATTGGTAGAAAACGCCTGGGCATTTACAAGGCCTCCAGGCATTCTCAGCCAATCAATGTTTTTTTTTTATTATTATTGATAGGCACGCGCTTGACCACTATCTCACCTGAAGGTTAGCGATGATGTGGTCGAAGATGGAGCATGCTTGCCTAGAAGTAACCTATTCACTCTTGACTTAAAGACTCCCAGGTTGTTGCTATCAGGAAACACAGACTCTGGCAGAGAATTCCACTCCTAAGCTGTACGCACAATGAATGTGTTCCCAAAACGTTTTGTGCGTGTGGGTGGTGTTAGGATCCGTTACTGAAATTCAAATTAAGAACCTGCTAATTAGTATTTTATCTAATAGCTCAAATTAGGCTTGCTAAATGTCGTTACATTTACAGATACGAGTACATAAAAAAGGGAAATTTTGTTTTATTTAAAACCCGGTCCTTTTCAAACTATTGTTTCTGAATTTTTTCATCGTACCACTCTTTATTTATTTGAAAATAAATAAAGAGTGGTACGTTGCCAGGGGTCACTTTGTTACGTTCGCCATTTTGATTCAGAAAATCAGAAATAATAAATATTAAACACCCATTGGTTTTCATTTTCGAAACACAAAAAGGTAATAAAAGTCAAGGTAATACAATTTTGCATAATATAAATAACAATTTGATTATTGAATAAAAATTTGAATAAACAAATAATAATAACTTGAAATTCACGTGGATTCAAGATGGCGGAATGGCACGTTGTACTTAAATTATGTGCATTTAACGTGTTAAAAAAAGGATTGAATAAATGCCAAAAAAACTTTACAGAAACTTTGAATCATAGTTTAGTAGCAAATTAATCAAAATAAACAGTCTTGGTTTAATAATAATGGTTACATTAATATCATTATATCAATCACTGATAATGACTTAAAAAGTCAAAACGTTTTAAGAAAATTGGGCCCAGCTGTATGATTATCGAAATTTTGCTGTATCATGCTCATAAACTAAATTACCTACCTATTTTAGACTAAACTGGTTTTGTATTAATAATTTTTCGCGCCTGATTTGTTATCGGAAGTTTTTTATCGCAGCTTTGTCTAAGAAGAACCAATGTGAATTTTAAACGCCATGCCGCTATGGACACCTCTGACGTGTATCAAGGAATATGTTTTATAAACTTAATACATGCCAGAGGTGTCTGTGTCTAGAGAAGAGCTCGTGACATATTCCAAAACGTAATCTTCAACTCAACTCGAACTCCAACTCCAACATAAGCACGTAAAGGTCAATGAAAGCTTGTCTAATTTGTGGTCAGCCCGGTCATAAGGCCGGCTCATGCGGGTCAGAGCCCATTCGTCCCCTAAGATTCGCACCCTGTGCCCACTCGTCCCCTGGAACTTTTGAGGGGCCCATTCGTCCCCTGAAGAATATTTATTTTTTATTCATTCTTCTAATATAAGTACATGTATATGTGTATACTGCAGCTTGGTAGTCCTGGTACAGTCGCGCAGAAAAGGCTAAAATAAAAAATATAGTAATTCGGTAGATATCATGTTTATTTCAAATAAAATTAACACATACAAAATCACAATGTCCTAGAAACTAACAAAATACAACTCTTTTACAAAAATCAGCCTTGATTGACCATCATATAAATCAACATTAAATATAAAATATGCAAAAAAAATAGAACACATATCAACAGTAAATAATCACTTCTTATTTTTTTGTATATTTACCAACTACATACATGCAAAATCATAATAACTTAAATCTAAAAAATTATAACAGTACGAAAAAATACTAAAATCACGGTAATTATTGAAGACTAGATAAATCAACATACATTTTTTTTGTATATTAACCAACTACATGCAAAATCGTAATAACTTAAATCTAATAAATTGTAACTAGAAGTACCTACATAAAAATTGGCTAAAATCACCGTATTTTTTATATATTTACCAACTACGTGCAAAATCATAATAACTTAAATCTTACAAACTATAACTACAATAACAAAAAATGACTAAAGTCAAAAAATTATTTGCTCGCGCGCAGATACTCTGGCTAAGATTACCCCTCCCGCTTCGGCATTCCACACCCCGCGCACATCTGGAGAGTACTTACCAATTTTAAACACCTTATCTATTATTTGTAACCCGTTTTTTTAGCAAGCCATTCGTAGTGAGACATTTTTACATCGTAAGCCTCGACAGGTTATATTATTATCATGACGGATTATCATTCATCATAGCTCTTTTTTCAATGATCTGTTATGATTTATTAAATTAATTCCGTTAATAAACTGTTCACAAGTGTACTATGTTAACCGTTTCTTATGTAAAATATAGCTAATTTTATCTCAGGGGACCAACAGGCACTTGAATAGGTGCCGAATCTTTAACTTATATTGTATATATATTAGAGGGGACGAATGGGTACCTTAAAAATAATATTTTTTATTAAAATATTAATTGGTCCCCTACCAGGAGACCAATGGGCACCTATATAGGGGCCGAATCTACAACTTTTATGCTGGGGGACGAATTTTAGGGGACGAATGGGCTCTGACCCGCTCATGCATCGCCGGCTCGGGAGGGGGCTGAAATGGAGTGCCAATAACGACCCCATTTCACCTTCTCCAGGTAAACATCAGCCACTGCGTCGCTCTGGAAGTGATGCTACTGAGCATGGCGCAGTGACTGATGCCTGCGGACGGCGAGCTACCCATTGGTCGCCGTCCGATCAGAACAGGCCTGAGCAGACGGCGCGTTGTGTTCCACGCGTGCCAGTAAGCGCAGTCAGCAAAAAGGGCGGGGCCCGCTAGGGGCAGAGCCTGGGATGTGGAGGGGTTGCGGAGTTTGTTCGAAAGAGTTACCGCGACCCTGGAAACCAAAGGGCACTATGAGGAGCACCGATGGGTTTTAGTAAGTAAGAGTCTGTCACTCCCTCCCGCTACAGCCAGAGCGGTAGGGGGTCATTTGATGATTTCCCATTCTTATCCTCCGAACATAGTCCGCAAACCTGACAGGCTCTGGCCCTAACGGGCCCCCGGGTCTACTTTGCTGGAGGCGCGCGTGGAAAACAACACGCCGTCGACCCGGGCCTGGTTGCGATCGGACAGCGAACCATTCGTGCTCCCCTACACTCCCGGAATCTACTGCCAAATTTCGGCTTTCTACGACCAGTAGTTTCGGCTGTGCGTAGTCTGTCAGTGACTCAGTCACTTTATCACTCAGTCACTCAGTAACGGAAGAATTTTATATAAATTGATCACGTAACATTAACGGTCTACAGTTGTCTTCCGTTCATCAATAAAACATATTATTATGTGACTGTTCAAGAAACGGGGCATTATTACTATAGTGTGTACGTTAGATACTATTCCCAAACCGTTGGTCTCACGGAGCTAAGAAATATGAGCGATATGTCTTAGAAACAAAGTGTGGTGCTGTCATGTTTTACACTAAAACATCGTTTCTGTTAAAAAAAAATGGCACAGAAAGCCTTGACTTTCTATAACACGTCTGTCCTCTGCAATTGAGGGCCAGTCCTTCCGGTAAAAGTAAAGTTCATTGCTCCACCGCTAATCCAAGACAGCATAATTATATAATATACCCTGATTACACCTACCACAGTGTAGTCTTTTTAACCCAAAGGTTGACTGGTAGAGAATGCCATGTTGCATTAAAACGTAAAACGTAACAGACAGATGTGTTGCTGGGGAGTTTGTTGCGCCACTTCTTCTTCCCAGCTAAAACACTAGGAAGTGGTGACGGGTGGGCGTTTTGGGGGACTGTCTTTATGTAAAATTTGACGTTCAAAAAGTGCTGGCTCTCAGCCTAATTTGAATAAATGACTTTTGATTTTGATTAAGTCCGCCCATGTACCACTATTGTACATAAAGTTTAAATAAATAAATAAATTTAAAAAACAATAGGCCTAATGACAATCAATCTATATTAGAAGGCCCAAAACATATCGACATATCACTATAACTATAGCAACACCACCCAGCTCTCCCATTCCAAAAATAAATCACATCCATCATTTCTCTAATCCTATATTACATAACGTTATTCCATCGTTTTATCTAGGCCAGCTACCAGGCTACCAGGCTATAAAAGAGTTATCTCAGTAATCGGCCGTCAAACCGATAGGCTGCATGGAATATTTCTGGATTTGACATGCCGGATGAAACAATTGAACGATAGTATTTGTGGAAACGACCCATTGTTTGATGACAATGACCGTATTGACGGTGTCATGTCAGTTGAAAGGATATTTCCAGTTGTACGGGGAATGAGGGCTGTGTTATTGTTTTGAGTATCGCGGCTTGGCCCATGATTGGGGTAGGCAGTACTGATTGGCAAAAAGACTACTAGTTACCGCAAAATACTTACCCTTCAATGATACCACTATTTTTAGAAGCCGTTGAGGTTTTCTGTCTCAATGTCATAAATTGCTTATGCAGTTTAAATTCTGTTTTGTATGGTGTTTTCAAATTATAGTTTCCGGGGAAAAAATGGCAATTTTTTGTAATTTTTAGCATAGTTCGGACTTTTTAAAAGCTAAAGATGATTAAGATGTTACTCGCGTATTTGTACCAGGGTCACATAAAGACTCTGCAAGTTCTGCTCTGTAAGTTCTGACTCTCTCTGTCTTTATGTGACCCTGGTTGTTTTAAGTAATGAGATTAGAATAATCTGAAAGAAAAACAGTAAACCAACTAATCAGTATTCATCCTAGGAATCTCTGCTTTCTTAAGGTTACCAAGTTAATCCAAACGGTTGCTAAGACCCTCACTCCAGTCTTATTGTCCATTGTATTCGCCATTCAAGATCGCGTGCTTATCGGTCAACCACTCGCGGTCAACTCTGAAGTCAAGGTTGTAATCACTCGTTCAATCATTCAAACCTTCACATCGTATTTCATTGTTGGACATTAAAAAACTGAAACAGAAGTGGCAGTGCGCAGGGCACATTGCTCGCAGAACAGGTTGATGGGGCTGATGACATTAAAAAAAGGTTTGGTTTGGTGTAAACCAAAACAAACTTTTTTTTTAATGTCATCATCATCATCATCAGTATTTACATGAAGCACCTGAAACTACCTATCTGACCACAACAACCCAGTAACTGAGTAACACGATATCCCCTGGCAAGACTGAGGTCAGATTTCTCGACTTCTGACCTGCGAAAACGGTCATGCATCTACAGATTACACCCAGGACCAACAGTTTAGCATGTTTTGCTAGGCACGGGGGAAACTCTGATCTTTCTAATATACTATTAGTAAGATCAACAACCAAGTCATAAGATGATAAAATAGCATCCCAATGATAAATCTCAAAACCTGATTGAAATTCGCGTAACATTATTAAAAAGCTGCATCCGAATCAGTTCGGCCGTTTCCGAGAAAAATGTTAATAGTCCCAGCTTACTCCTAAAAAAAGGATCACGCGAAGGGAGAATTTAAATTGATGGTGGCCGAGGAACAATGTTACTTCAGAACATGGAATAATGTTACAAAGAATAAATGATACTTCTGAGACCTTGATAAAGCTTTGGCGCAAAAAAGACAAGGCATTTTTCCGAGTTACATTGGGAAGAACTCGTGGCTAAATACTAACAGCCATATGGTCTTCAAGCTTAAGCAATGTCTGCCGAGGTCAGTTAGTGGATGGGTGACCAACCCTTTTATACCGAAACTCCTCCGTGTCTCGGAAAGCACGTTAAGCCGCTGCTCCCGGCTGTCATTTGTAGATCTTTGAGAGTCTGTCACCTAGGCGCACTACAACTTACCATTCCTTTTTTATGGATGGGAAATCTTCAAATGACTCCTTCCGCTATGGGTGGAGCGGGAGGGAGTGTCAGACTCTTACCCAAAACCCATCCGTGCTCCTCTTAGTGCCTTTTGCGTTCCAGGGCCGTGGTGACTCAATCACAATCACACTAAGCGTTTCCAAACGTCTTTTACAATGCGCACAGCAAAGGAGTGGAACTCTACCTGCGTCTAAGTTTCCGAACGCATTCAACCCTAATCTCTTCAAAGTTAGAGTGAACAGGCTTCTTCTGGGTAAGTTCACTCCATCGTTGACTTTGTCTCTGTCATCTCTGACCTAGATTAGAGTAAAGAGCAAACCCATCTGAAAAAGAATATAAAGAAAGTCGTTACGGATTATCAGAAACCAGAAAGACTTTACAAAGAGCTAATGTGTTACCACTGGGTAACACAACCTCTGTTGTGTAGATATGCAGCAGAGGTTGTGTTAAAATAGTTGTACTGTAGATACAGTACAACTATTTTCTTAATGTCTCTCGACAATCGTCACATTTCAGAATACAAACGAATGCTAATTTCCCTGTCCATCAAGATTTATATTGTATAATGTTTTGATTTCTAGTGTGAACTGTATACAACAATAAAGTACTTATATTTGGTTTTTAATGGACAGGGAAACCGTTTCGGAAATGCGATGGTTGCCGACTACCGACTGCCAACCAACTACAGTACAACTATTTTCTTAATGTCACATTAAGAAAATAGTTGTACTGTAGTTGGTTTATAGGACAGATAGGCAATCGCTGTAATGTAACCATGTGCAATCACAATCGAGTAAGTGTAAAATAAAAACACGCACCAAGGTCTCTGATACCGACTCACGTGAAAGAGGTGCAAATTTTTTATCATCCAATCACGCAAGATGTTAAACATACAAGGTAACTGCTATAGTAACTGGCCACTCATAACAAAAGAAGTAGAAACAAGGTAATGGAAGCAAGCCCATGAATGTTAAGGACAGAAAATATTCCTGTATCAGATACTGGAACCTTTTTTGTGAATTATCTTGTTTCTACCTCTTTTGTTATGAGTGGCCAATTACTATAGCAGTTACCTACTTAGATCCGTGTGAACCTATATTTACCGATATCATGACTTTATTTCCAAACTCTACGATGAGTAGAATATGCATCGTCATGTTGATCATTCATTAATTAAGTATATTGACGGATACAAATCCAATATTTACACTTTTTTACATGCATAGTTCAAAAATATACCACCTGTGACGTAGGTTAGGCATGAATGATTAACTTTTTTTTATTATTACGTCAAATTCTTCACCCATTGATTATAACTATCGACACACTTGATATGGATGACGTCTGAGTTTAGCATAAATATTAGACTGACTTTTTTTTTCTAATAAATGTTATATTAGGTTTTGAGGTGAGATTGTGTCTCACCTGATGGAACGTGATGATGGAACACGCTTGTCTAGAAGTAACCTGTTCACTGGGGGTCAACCCCATGTGTCAAAACCTAGGGAAGACCTAGACGCAGACCTAAACGTAGTCCTCAGGACGATATTTTTTTCTCTTAAAACGATGGATTATAATTATAAATATGATGATTTCCAATCCTTAAAAAAAAAAATGGCATGTGTTGCCACTAGCAAGTCACGCCATAGTGAATTTGCGTGTGACAGAAATAGAAGAATAACTTCAATCCTCTATTTTTCCACCTTTTTTGTATATATTTTCACAAATTTTGTTTATATCCCTCAAATAAGTATTCATTACCAATTTCTTACACAAAGGGTATGATTTCGGCAGGCAAGTTAATTGAGTTTATCCCATTCCAATGCTGGACATTGTCCTATACATATGTGGAAAGGGGGAGGTTTACTAATTAGTTGGCCAATAGCCACACCGCGCTATACGTCTATGTGTAAAAACTTTCGTTCTATTTTCAAAGCTTCATAAACGGTCTGTCAACGTCTCGTTAAAAAATAGTAACAAAAGAAAAAGATTCAGGTATTTTGGCATTCAGCCTAGCTAGGAGGAAAGAGCCAAAAATATTTTTAACAATTGGTTTTTACATGTCTATCAGTATCTACTAAAAATATAAGTAATATTGTACCTAGTCTATTGTTGGCACGGTACCTGGGCTTTTGGCTTGGATGAAAAGATTAAGTCATCAAAGATACGTCACAAAGCTTTTTGTGTTCTGTGTAAAAATAATGTGTATGAGTTTTCTTTTTTTTATAAATTACATGCTTTTCCCATGGCTTTGCTCTGGTGGCTTATCCCACAGAAACCGCGCATTTTTGAGGATAAAAGTAATGGCAGTCTGCAAAGGTGTAGATTTCTATTAGAAATATAATTTTCATGATCGGATCTGGACGCCAATTCTCGTATTTAAATCGTGCGACTTATCTTGACACTTGACTCGACACATTTCCATTGACGTTTAATTTAAATTGAAAAATTCGACTTCGATGAAAGTATTATAAACACAACGTTAACGGTGATTCTGACGCGTTTATATTGTTTTGATAGAACTCGAATTTAAAAATGTCAAAACGTCATTCGAAATGATGTGAAAAACTTGTCAACATGTAGGCAAATAGAGGTGTTTTTTGACAGTAAGCGACTAAGATGCGTTCCTTAAAAATGCAGGATTTGTCTCTCAGAAATCGCCGGAATTTGATACCTTCATAAAAATTACAACAAAACAATCAACAACCTATTTTGAGTATAAACTAGGTTTTCTTTTTCTTTATCTTAAAATAGGTTCAAGATAAAATCAACAAGCGTATTTTAAAAACACGCAAGTCATTCAATTAAATGCCATAATTATTTCCCAGTCCATTTCTAAGATCCGTTTTGCATAAAAACCACGATGACGACATTTTAGGTAACAATTGGCGGAAACTAATTTATTCAAATCCGCCTAACTAGATGCGTAAGCGCAAATGATTGGTTTTAATAGTAGATTATGCACCCAGGGGATAAAGCAGTGTCTTGTGCATATTGAATCTCGAACGCAATGAAGGATTCGGGAGTTTAGAGTTTAACTCACGAGCGAAGCGAGGGAGTTAATACAAGAATCCCGAATGCAGCGAGGGATTCAAGCTAGCCCAAGGCAAAGACACCTTTATCCCCGAGGAGGATACTCTACTTTTCACACCTCCTGTGAGAAAATAAGAAGCCATAATACGAAAAACAAAATATTTTAAATTTACAAACACTAAGTAGAGATATGTATTTAGAACTATACTGTATACCTACTTAAAAAAAGTTATTTTAATACCATACGGATTTGCAATATCCGCGCCTTTTTTGCGTTCCACTCGGTATACCTACCACATTGGGGCCACGACCAACTCGATTTTCATTTTTTTTTTTTACTTCTCTGTGGGTAAGTAAATATTATGTGCAGGCCTAATGTTAGCAACCTAATACAATTTATGTGTACACAAAGCTTTATACAGAGCTTTATATCTGCTGGTAGAATGGGTTCGGACGCTTGGCTGTATGCAATTTGAATTTAGAACGTCATAGGAGATGCTCGAGAAAATAGTTTTTAAATTAATAAATAGACTATAAATGGGTTTTAAGTGTTATTCTTATCCTTTTATACAATAATCCGTACATAACCAATTATTCTTATAATATTGTCTTCAATCCTGGACCCTGGTCTATCCTTATGAATTTGTAGATTTGTTAGAGTATCGAGAATATCTTTCCTCTTTCTGGAACAGAAAGAGAGAGACAGAGACAGAAGGCGTTGTAAGTACCTAATATACCGCCAATTGAGCAGACAGATGAGGTTCCAAATTTAAATCACATTATTGACCAGCGGGTTATAATGAAATCCAGTACAATATTATTGCCCGGCAGTGCCACCGGCCAAAAATGACTCACTTTAGGTTAGGTTAGCATGACATATAATTTGACGTTTTCGATCAGGTGGTGTGAAAAATAATTATCATACACCGTTATTCGCGTTTGAAAATAAGAATCCATGCTGGGTGCTTATCACCCAGAAAACAGGGAGTCTGTTGTAACCCTTTTGGTATTGGTACTCAGTGCAAATTGTATCTTACGACTACTATGTTTTATGTTCAGTTTTTTAGTTGTGCCTTTCGATTCTCTAAGTGTGATTTTTACTATCGCGTGTGCCGTGCTAAAATAGTACTGTCTAAACTTGCTTGTGCCCTTCGCCCTCGTGGCTGTGGGAAATTTGTGTTAAGTGTGTTACAACACCAAACAATCGATCGGTGTAGTAGAAACTATCGATCGATGACAACTAATCCATTCTACTATCGATCGCCGATCGATCGATTGGTGTAGTGACTCCCATAGGGAAAACACTATCGGGATAAAAAGTGTCCTATGTCCTAATCAAGAACATGTTGAACCTGTGTCACAAGTTACATCGAATCTGTTCGACAGTTGAGGTGTGATTGTTTCTCAAACATCCAAAATTTCACATAGGTACTTACATTTGTTAACATCAGTAGCTCATGCGAAATGTTGGACTATAAAGCATAAACCAGCAGAAGTTAAGGCGCTGTCATCAGCAAAAACTGAAAAATTGCTGGTTTACTAAAATAATTTTAGCCAAATCTGTTTAGTTTCAAGCTGCAGAAAAAAATTATGTTAATTTTAACAAAATTTTAAAAATAAAATCCTGGATAGAAATGATCGTCAAAGTTACTCTTACTTTGACCTTTGAAAAAATAATCCCGTATTACTACCATGTATAGCCTACTTATGCCGGTAAAATTTATAACAAATAATAAATCGGAATCTTAATGCAAAACTTTGTTGTTTTTGATTTTGAATAGCTCAACTTAGTTTTGAGTAAATCGATAAAAGCTTCATATTTGGCAATAAATTGCAAGCATTGTGTCGTCGCGCTTCTCTTTCTTTTAAATAAATACAGTCCAAGAGTGACCAAGTTTTTGCATTGACAGTGCCTTAAGCGAATGGGCAAAGTTCAATAATTATCTGGGCATCACTTTGCTTTCTTCCTGTTATAGTTTGTGAAAATAATCTGTGCAAAAAGTTCCCAAGCAAGAAATTCGCTTTGTAAATCATCATAAACATAATTTGGTAAAATAATTATAGTAGTTACCTTTGTTTAATTTACTCAGTCCGGTTTTAAACGGTAGCCATTTTGTCTGAGAGAGAGGGTTTTGCGGTCACCAACCTGACTACCCACTACGATGATTGTAAGGGCAATGCTTTTTTGGGAAACAGCCATAATCTTGAAGTTTGGGCAGCTGTAATAATAATGAGTTTGACGAACAGTCATACTACGACGCGACGTGCTAATGCCATTCTGATTTTGTCGTGGAAAAGAAATAGTGCTAGGCGTATAGTACTGTCTCTTCCTCACAACGGAATCTTGTTTGTTTTAAAATATGATAGTGGGGCCCCTGCACTCCTTCTCAAATTGCGATATTTTTGGGAGAGTTCATAATTCGTCTTTATACAGGTGAATTTGTAAAGAGTGCGTGGATAGCCAAATCCGAAACTATGAGGATTAGCGAAAAACACTGAAAGGAGTCTCGAGGCCGCTTTTGATGAAACCAAAATTGCCTTATTAGATTTTTAAATAATCAGTATTCCTAGCCAGGAATGGGACCGGTTAAAAAAGTAAGAATCATATTCTGGCATGTATTACATATAATATATTAATTTCTGACTCAACCTACCTACCTAAACTCTAACTGATATTTTTCAAGAATCTAATGATGCACATTCTCGAACCCGGTGTTGATGAAAACTGTTTTTGAAAATTAAAAATGTATTCAGTTAAAAATTAGCGCTTTTTTGTTTGTCTGTTTTTTTTTAAATGAACCGGTTCGATTCCTGGCTATGAATATCGATTTTTCAAAAATCAAATAGTGTAAATTAAATATTCATCAAAATCGGACTCGAGACTCCTTTCATTGTTTTTCGATATTCCATAGTTTCGGATTTGGTCATCCACGCACACTAAAAATTCACATGAGGTCTTGGTTTCAATTCCCAGATCGGGCTTAGTGTGATTGGTGACATAAATGCATTGGTCGTAGTAGTACTATTAGGTGCGTAGAACTCTGCCAAAACGGTTATCTTTGGAGAACACATTCGCAATGCAATGTTGTGCGAGTGAGATCGGCTAACCAAAAGCCGCCATTTTGATTAAAAACGCCAGGAACTTGACATTATACCCCCGAAAGTTACCAAGGCACCAGAATAAAAAGGCGTTCTCTCTCCGCTAAAACGCAGCCAATCACCGAGCTGCATTTCGTTGGCAAGCACTACACCGTGCAAGGTCAGGCGCAGGTAGGCTGCAGACAAATCACGGTTGCCAAAGATCAACTGCTTTCACTGTTATACGGGTAGAGGAGACGAGACAGTGATCATTGATTTAAAGGTACTAGGGTTGCATAAATAGAGAAAGAAGTTTGGACCCGGGTTGATTACTGAGATGACAAGTACTAGAGAAGTATCCAAGAAGAAGAAATGTTGCGCCGATAAGGGCAAGCCAGGTAATGATGAAGGTTGCATAATTGTGTACCTTATGACTTTGGCGATAAGTGCTTAATGTCGAACTAAGAATTAGACCGATCGCGATGATGAACCTAATATGGACTAAAATATAGGTAAAGGATCAATGGCTTACAGCTGATGGTCCTTACCTACTTACTTATTTTTTGATCACCTTAAGATTATAATTAAACAACAGTACTGGTTTTTTCCCATATTAGGAGAATGGAAAAACCAATGTCCTGCAGGTCAGATTATAAATAACCACGATAATGGCTATTTTAAGAGCAAAACCACAAACTGCATTCAAAATAGGCACCTAAAAGAATCCAAAAATATGACCCAGGTAGCAGAAATAACGGATAAATATACCTTAACCCTAAAATCCGAGCATTTAGGCACAAAACATCGCGAAGCCACACTTCTTCACAAAATTGCAGACTGGCCCCGCCCCCATTCATTGACTCACCTGGCCGGTCAACGACCTCAGAAGTAGGTGATTCGATGATGTATTAACTTTTTGTCTGTCTGTCTGTCTGTCATCGTGAACTATCATACCGATGATAATCATGATTATATTTGGATGCTTATGAATAGATTGTATGACGTCAGAGATGTCAATGTGTTTGACACTTTCGCTGATGATGGAAGTGTTCCAATATGATTTAATTATTTTTTTATTAATAGGTTGTGAGTTTTCGATGTTATAATTAGGTTTTTTGTTCCGCACCAACTAAATAAGCAACTATGAATTGACATGCTTTCTCCACTCATTATATGGGATAACGCGCCACGAGAATAGAGTCCTACAAGTCTTTTCAGCTCATATCTATAATCAGGGAAGGTGTTATTGTATTTTTTTTTTCAGGACAGTCGAGAAACTCCATGTTTAGCAGTGTTTATTTCCCACTAGCAAGTTTTTAAAACACCGAAGGAGTGCTATCTCACAGCCAATAAGCTTAGTCAGCCGTTTAATAGGCCTAGCTTTTTCATATAAATGCGCCGATTTTTGAGCGACTTATGTAACCTCTTTTGTTCATTATTGTTTACTAACTTGTCACTTATGTCGCTTATTAAACGGTGCAGTTCAATGAAAAGGCTACATATATATATACGGATTGAACTTGCCATGGTTAGGGAATTTGTTCGAAAGAGTCACTGGAACGCAAAGGGCATTTGGAACCCCACCAACCGTGTCTCCACGTTGCCGTCGTAGTGGGGCTTGCGTGTCTCAGTGATCTTGGGGGCTTTGCCGGTAGAGCCACTCATGCCGGAAGGTCCCAAGTGAGAGACCAGACCAAGAGAGACACAAGAGGGGCACACCGTTCGGAGACTTGAGCAGTGTTCGGGTCCTCGGACGGTGTGCGTCTCATTGGCTTGCTCGCTGCTCTCTGGTACGCGTCTGATCATCAGACGTGACTGTGAGGGCAGCGAGCAAGCATTGAGAGAGAGGGAGAGAGGAGGGGAGAAAGGGACCGCATCCTCAAAAAGGAAATCATGGATAGCGCCCAAACAAAGACACTACCCCAGGGCGGTTCGGACTGCACAGCAGTCCGGGAATCCGCCACGCTTTATGCGTCAAGCCCCTCGTATTCTGGGGGGGGCAACGGTGCTATCCACAACCCGATTGCCGATGGCAACAGTGGCCGAGGAGGCCCCCGATCCGACGTATCCTTCGAGGACCTGATCGGGTACAATTTCAGCTCGCCCGACAGAGTGTCGGTCGGGCGGAGCGCGGGCGGAGGCGCGCTGTGTTGGGAGGAGGGCTCGCTTGAGCGTCGCGCGGGTGTAGAGTCGGAGTCCGAGTTGGACTCCGACGACCTGGCGACCGTCAGCTCGGCGAGCTCTGTACCCGAGGGGGCGGGGGCTGCTGCGGAGGACTCCAGGTCCTTCCGCAAGCGGCCCAGATCTGAGGAGGACCGGGGGTCGTTCGGCAGCGAAGAGGTGGCCTCGGTCCGTAAAATCCCCACCAGCAGGCGGGGTAAGGGCCGAGAGGGAGGCAAGAGCAGAGCTCCTGCCCCCAAGGAGGCTGGACGACCCCCCGGAGATGGCGGTCGTAGGGCTCCTGGCTCGGAGTCTTCCGGCGGTGAGCCGGATGACTCCGGACAGGAGCGGGATCGGAGGGCTGGGTTTCCGGAGGTGGTGGAGGCCGCGCTTCGCGATGTGGCCTTGAAGAGGAAACTGTCCTCTAAAAACAAGGCCATAAGCGCGGCGCTGGCTTCCATCCTGGCGGCAGCGGAGGCTAATCGAGGTGGGCCTCCGGTGGACGAGATGTCCAACCTGCGGGCGGAGGTCGCCTGCTTGGCTGCCGCCACCGAGCGTCTCCAGAGGGAGAACGCGGGGCTCCGAGCAGACCTGGCCAGGCTCCAGGGAGCCGGCCCACAGGGGGCGCCTAAGGGGGGGCGCAAGGAGGAAAACCAGCCCGTGCCGCAGGAGAGCCAGGTGCTGGACCTTGTGCGGCAGGAGATGGCTGCCTTCCAGGCGCGGTTCTCCGTCCTGGAGGGCATCGTCCTGCGCCCCCCGTTAGCGGCGAGTGAGAAGGCTCCAGGCCGGAAAAAGGCGGCGTCTTACGCGGCCGCCGTGGCTGCCACACCGGGGTCGTCCAGCCAGGACAAAGGGTCCGGGCCGGCACCCGCGAAGCCGGTGTCGGGAAAACCGGACCCGGCCCCGGGAAGGAAGAGGAAGGGTGGGGCGGCTGCGCGGACGGCGAAGGCTCCTGCGCCAGCCGTGCAGCAGCTTCCCCCGGCTTCCTCGCCTTCTGAACCTCCCCCGGCTCAAGCCGAATGGCAAGTGGCCGGGGAGAAGAAGAAGGCGGGAAAGGCAGCCAGGGCGGCAAAGAGGCGGGAGAGAAGGCGGCGGCAGCGAGCGCGAGGCGTCGCGGCTGCGCTCCGCGCCCCGAAGACCGCGGCTGTAGATTTAACGCTGCAGCCGGACGCGGTGAAGAGGGGCGTGACGTATGCCAACACGCTCACCAAGGCCAAGGAGGCCATCAACCTCGGTGAGCTTGGCATCGTCGGGGGTCTCCGGCTCAGGGTCACCATGACCGGGGCCAGGATGCTCGAGATCCCTGGAGCAGGCAGCGGTCCGGCCGCGGACGCTCTAGCCGAAAGGCTTAGGGCGTCCTTGGGCGCGGATGTCGTCCGAGTGTCCAGGCCCACGAAGTGCATAGATATGCGCATCTTGGGCCTGGACGACTCCGTCACGGAGGAGGAGGTGTTGGCCGCCGTCGTCAGGACGGGGGGGTGCTCTGCAGAGGAGGTGAAGGCGGGCACCATCCGTCCTGACAACACGGGCATGCGAACCGTAGTGGTGAGCTGCCCCGTGTCGGCGGCCAAGAAAGTTTCGGAGGGCCGTAGGCTTTTGGTGGGCTGGGTCTCCGCGCAGGTAAAACTGCTGGAGCCCAGACCTCTGAGGTGCTTCCGTTGCCAAGTTGGCAACCACGTGGGAGCACGCTGCACCTCGGAGGTGGACCGCAGTGACCACTGCTTCCGCTGTGGTCAGCCCGGTCACAGGGCCGGCTCGTGCGACGCCGCGCCGCACTGCTTCGCATGTGCGGCAGCTGGCAAGCCGGCCGATCACTGGGCTGGGGGCAAAGCCTGCGGTCCACCCGCCAGGGCCGGGACGAGGAAGAAACCCTCCTCCACCGCCGCCGCCGCCGCCGTCGCTTCCGCCGCAGCCGCCGCCACCGTCGCCGCCGCTGCAACTGCTCGGGAGGGGGCTAGAATGGAGTGCCAGTAATGGCCCCATTTCGCCTCCTCCAGACGAACGTTAGTCGCTGCGCCTCTCAGGAACTGACGCTCCTGGGCAAGGCGCAGTGACTGACGCCTGCAGACAGCGAGCAATGGGTAGCTCGCTGTCCGATCAGGTCAGGCCAGAGTCGACGGCGCGTTTCACTCCAAACGCGCCGTCAGCAACGAGCAGTCAGCAACGGAGACGGGGCCCGCCAGGGCCAGAGCCTGCCAGGGTTGCGGAATATGTTCGAAAGAGTTACCGCGGCCCTGTCTGACACTCCCTGCCGCTCCACCCAGAGCGGGAGGGGTCATTTGATGATTTCCCATCCTATAAAAAAAAAAAAAAAAAAAAAAAAAAAAAAGGGCATTTGGAAGAATACGGATGGGTTTTAGTCAGTAAGAGTCTGACACTCCCTTCCACTCCGCCCAGAGAGGAAGAAGTCATTTGATGATCCCATCCATAAAAAAGAGGTTGAACTTTGATGTTACGCTTTACTTTCCGAGGTCAGTCCGAGGATGGGAAAAGCATTGTTAACCCGTTGGTCTCTATCATTTGTGAATCTTTATCAGTTGTCACGGGTAGGCAGAAGCCAAGAAACCTAACACCAGTCTTGCCAAGGAGTATCGTGTTACCCAGTTACTGGGTTGTGGAGGTCAGATAGGCAGACGGTCCATGTAAATGCAACAGGTTAGAATAGAAGCTGATCCTAACCGACAACCAAGGTTATCACGATTTTGCCATAGGTACCTTTTACTGAATCAAAAGTATCTCACAAATTAGGACCCATTAGTATTAGTGTTAATGTATAATCCGTGGTACTTGGCAACTGGGCTTAACCCAGTTGTATATGTCCCTTGGTGCGTATTTGGCCTAGCTTTGTTCTCTTTCCTGCTTGGGAGGGAAGTGGAAATTATATTTTTTTCCTACTCCTCCGCTATTATTTTCTTGATTTGATTAATTTCGTTGCGGGATCCAAGACAGTTGAATCGTTTCTCTGGGACTCGTCGAGCTTCATTGACTCGGCGTTTTTCTAGTGGTCGCTACTGTTGATTCTGACTTTCAGGAGTTGCAGTGGTTTGGGAAAATATGGCAGACTTGTAACCAAAGTTATCAATTCTAATATTTCTAATGCACGAATAAAGACAATGGAGTGGGCAATGTCAACAACGCGCATCAGTCTCTAAAAATGTTATGGAGAATTTTGAACAAGTAATAATAACGCGATTCATTTTAAAAATGTTATGAGCAGAGCACGTCAGTGCCCCGGGGTGAATGTATAATATTATCAAAATTGGTTCCTAAACTGTTAATGCGAGTACAATTATTATCTATAAATCTATCTATCTTCTAAAGCTGAAGAGTTTGTTTGTTTGTTTTTTTGAACGCGCTCATCTCTGGAACTACCAGTCGGATTTTGAAAATTCTTTTTGCATTTATGATAGCCACATTCATGAGGAAGGCTATACGGGAATGGAAATTCCGGGAACAAACGGCACATGCGCGTACGAACTTGCGGGAAAGCTATATTGTAGACAATACAGGTTTACAGCTTCTGCCAAGCCAGAAACTATCTCAAGAGCCCGGGAAGACACGTATGATTGTCCTATTCCAGGAGATGGCCTACCAAGTGCAAAAGCTTCCCCACCAACCGTGTCTCCACGTTGCCGTCGTGGTGAGGCTTGCGTGTCTCAGTGATCTTGGGGGCTTTGCCGGTAGAGCCACTCATGCCGGAAGGTCCCAAGTGAGAGACCAGACCAAGAGAGACACAAGAGGGGCACACCGTTCGGAGACTTGAGCAGTGTTCGGGTCCTCGGACGGTGTGCGTCTCATTGGCTTGCTCGCTGCTCTCTGGTACGCGTCTGATCATCAGACGTGACTGTGAGGGCACCGAGCAAGCACTGAGAGAGAAGGGGAGAAAGGGACCGCACCCTTAAAAAGGACAATCATGGACAGGCCTGCTAAACAGACATTACCCCAGGGCGGTACGGACTGCACAGCGGTCCGAGAATCCGCCACGCCTCGTGCGTCAAGCCCCTCGTATTCTGGGGGGGGCAACAGGGCTGTCCACCAACCGTTTGCCGATGGCAACAAGGGCCGAGGAGGCCCCCGATCCGGAACATCCTTCGCGGAATTGATCGGTTTCGATTTTAGCTCGCCCGACAAAGTGTCGGCCGGGCGGAGCGCGGGTAGAAGAGCGCTACATTGGGAGAAGGGCTCGCCTGAGCGTCGCGCGGGTGCAGAGTCGGAGTCCGAGTTGGACTCCGACGACCTGGTGACAGTGAGCTCGGCGAGCTCTGAACCCGAGGGGGCAGGGACTGCAGCGGAGGACTCGAGGTCCTTCCGCAAGCGGCCTAGGCCGGAAGACGACCGGGGGTCGTCTTGCAGCGAAGAGGTTGCCTCGGCCCGGAAGATCCCCACCAGCAGGCGGGGTAAGGGCCGAGAGGGAGGCAAGGGCAGAGTCCTTGCCTCCAAGGATGCTGGACGACCCCCCGAAGATGGCGTTCGTGGGGCTCAAGGCTTGGAGACCTCCGGCGGCGAGCCGGATGACCGGCGGGCCGGGTTTGCGGAGGTGGTGGAGGCCGCGCTTCGCGATGTGGCCTTGAAGAGGAAACTTTCCTCTAAAAACAAGGCCATAAGCGAGGCGATGGCCTCCATTCTGGCGGCAGCGGAGGTTACCTAAGGTGGGCCTCCGCCGGACAAGATGTCCGAGCTGCGGGCGGAGGTCGCCTGCTTGGCTGCCGCCACGGAGCGTCTCCGAAAGGAGAACGACGGGCTCCGCGCAGACCTGGCCAGGCTCCGGGGAGCCGGCCCACAGGGGGCGCCGCAAGGGGGGCGCAAGAAGGATGGCCAGCCCGTGCCGCAGGAGAGCCAGGTGCTGGACCTCGTGCGGCAGGAGATGGCTGCCTTCCAGGCGCGGTTCTCCGTCCTGGAGGGCATCGTCCTGCGCCCCCCGTTAGCGGCGAGTGGGAAGGCCCCCCCAGGCCAGAAAAAGGCGTCGTATGCGGCCGCCGTGGCTGCCACACCGGGGTCGTCCGGCCAGGGCAAAGGGTCCGGGCCGGCACCCGCGAAGCCGGTGCCGGGAATACCGGACCCGGCCCCGGGAAGGAAGAGGAAGGGTGGGGTTGCTGCGCGGACGGCGAAGGCTCCTGCGCCGTCTGAGCAGCAGCTCCCCCCAGCTTCCTCGCCTTCAGCTCCTCCCCCGGCTCAAGCCGAATGGCAAGTGGCCGGGGAGAAGAGGAAGGCGGGAAAGGCAGCCAGGGCGGCCAAGAGGCGGGAGAGGAAGCGGCTGCGCTGCGCCCCCCGAAAACCGCGGCTGTAGTTCTGACGCTGCAGCCGGACGCGGCGAAGAGGGGCGTGACGTACGCGGACGTGCTCACCAAGGCGAAGGAGGCAGTGAACCTTGGTGAGCTGGGCATCGTGGGGGGCCTTCGGCTCCGGGTCACCATGACTGGGGCCCGGATGCTGGAGATCCCCGGGGCAGCCAGCGGCCCAACCGCGGACGCTCTAGCCGAAAGGCTCAGGGCGTCCCTAAGCGCGGACGATGCCCGAGTGTCCAGGCCCACCAAGCGCATCGACATGCGCATCTTGGGCCTGGACGACTCCGTCACGGAGGCGGAGGTGGTGGCCGCCGTCGTTAGGACGGGGGGGTGCTCAGCAGAGGAGGTGAAGGCGGGCACCCTACGTCCTGACAACACGGGCATGCGCACCATTGTGGTGAGCTGTCCCGTGTCGGCGGCCAAGACCATCTCGGAGGGCCGTAGGTTTTTGGTGGGTTGGGTTTCCGCGCAGGTCAAACTGCTGGAACCCCGACCTCTGAGGTGCTTCCGGTGCCAGGTGGGCCACCATGTAGGAGTGCAATGCACCTCGGAGGTGGACCGCAGCGGTCTATGTTTCCGCTGCGGTCAGCCCGGTCACAGGGCCGGCTCCTGCGACGCCGCGCCGCACTGCGCAGTCTGTGCGGCAGCTGGCAAGCCGGCCGACCACTGGGCTGGGGGTAGGGCCTGCGCCCCACCCGCCAAATCCGGAAATCGGAGAAAGCCCTCCGCCACCGCCGTCTCTGCCGCGACCGCCGCCACCGCCGCCGCTTCCTCCGCCGCCAAAGCCGGTTCCACTGCGGCTGCTGCTACTGCAACAGCCGCAGTAGAGCCCCTACAACGGGCTCCGGAGGGGGCTGAAATGGAGTGCCAGTAATGGCCCCATTTCACCCCCTCCTGTTGAACGTCAGCCACTGCGCCGCCCAGGAACTGATGCTCCTGAGCACGGCGCAGTGACTGATGCCTGTGGACGGCGAGCAATGGGTAGCTCGCCGTCCGATCAGAACAGGCCCGGGTTGACGGCGCGCTGTGTTCTACGCGCGCCAAGCCAGCAGTCGTCAGCATGGGTCGGGGCCCGTTAAGGCCAGAGCCTACCAGGGTTGCGGATTTGTTCGAAAGAGTTACCGTGGCCCTGGAACGTAAAGGCACTAAGAGGAGCATGGGTGGGTTTTAGTCAGTAGAAGTCTGACACTCCCTGCCGCTCCACCCAGAGCGGGAGGGGTCATTTGATGATTTCCCATCCAATAAAAAAAAAAAAAAAAAAAAAAGTGCAAAAGCTTCATCTGAATCCGTTCAGCCGTTAAGGCAGAGGTAAAAAACAAAGGGAAATTATAAAACGATCGAATAAAATAATAACGTAGCGACTGATGATGAGATACTGTTTTAATAACTTGAGCGGTATGAATTTGAGTAAGCGAAAAATTAACTAAACTAACGACGAATATTGATTAATAATAAAATCCAGAACGAGCTTACAAAAAGTGGGTTGTGATTAATCCATTTCAGATATTAAAATTCTACCCGTGCAACTAAATTACTAAGTGAGCGACTAGAAATACAGAAAGGGCAACTTCAATATTAAGATAGAGACGATTTTTCCAATTGAGGTTTTAACATTTTGCTCGCATCACTCGCTCTTGCGCACCAAATATGTTATTTGGTGCGCAAGAGCGAGTAATGCGAGCTCGGGATTTGGGGCCCCCGACTTGGACAGGTATTTTTTTTAAACCACCCAGAAATATCATTTGCCAAATATTTAAAAAAATGCAGGACGTAACGTTGACACTCAAACAAATATTAGGTCGCTCAAATATTATAAAGCTTCTCATTTATTAATGTTTGTAAGTTGCTGTTCTGTTGATTTCTCGTCACTCGCTGTCAGTCGCTCACTTAGTAATACTATAACGTAAATTAATTATTTTTGTCACTTAAAACATTAATTTACAGTCACTCGTTTCAATACTACCCAAAAACAAATAGACGATTGAGTTAATGCATTTTATTAGTAACGAAGATGGCCGACGCCACCGAAGCCGGCCCAGAAAGTGGTGGCGAGACCTGGACGCGCACTAGGAGGGCTGGTACGAGGTGGCGCGAGAAAAGAATTCTTGAGGCCTTTGTCCAGCAGTGGAACAGTATGGGCTAAATAAAATAAAAATTATTAAGTAACACTTTTGAGCCCCCGATAATGTTGGATCCTGGAGTGAAGGAATTAGCAGATATTTCTAAAATTAAAAGATGTATACTTACTACTGTGTTCTTTGCTAAGATCCCTGATCTTCTATTATGACGTGCTTGGTAGAGCCAACAAAAATTTTTCTCCAACTGATTTATTTATGTGTAACTAGCGTTGTACAGTGCAAATAAAAAACTTAAAGTTATTTTAATAAAAAAAAGTTAAAAAGTAAGTAAAACTAAAGAAATATAAAACACATTTAAATGAAAATAAAAAGAGATGTAAACAGATTAAAATGAAAAATAAATATAAATTCAATTCAAATAAAAATAAAATTATCAAACATGAAATATTTATATATATATAAAGTTTTTTTGTCTTCAAAGCAAGCGTGCTTCAGCGTCGACCTCATCATCAGGAGAGATAGTGGTCAAAGCGAACATCTTTTATTTGAATCTTATCTCAAATTTGTGCAGTGGGAGAACTGTGTTGATTTCATTTCTATAAATAGATAAACTAAAGTAACCTTGATTTTTCACATCCGTGAACCTTGACCTCCGTGGGAAAATACCAAACACCCATTATTATACGTAGAACTTTCTCCTATAATTAACATATTTATAAGTTATTTATGTGAGTCACATGTTGTTTTCGTATAACAAAGTTTTCCAGTCCAAAAGCCCGTTCGGAGAAATTCGCACTTTGTTAATTTTTGACATTTCTTTAAAAAGTCTTGGGTGGTTCGACTTAGTTCGTAATTGGCGAGTGTGGTCAGAAAACCGGTTTCTTGTGACGTCAATGGTCACCCTTACAAGGAGCCGAAGAGAAGATTCTAAACAAATGGTTTTAAATTAGCAGGATGATTTAGTTCGATCAGTTTGTTACTTTTGTTGATATATAAAGGGCTTAGGAGAGTTTTAAGGTTTCAAGGTTTCTAGAACTCATTTGATGAAAAAACACAACATAACAATTATCATACCTGTGTTCCCGGTATTTAAGTGTTTGACAGAAGTGAAATTTTCTTGTATTCGCCAAGGGGTTAAGCAGACGTGTAATAGTCCACCCATATTTTGAAACCGGCGAAATGTGGGTGGTGTTAATCCCTTGGTGAATTTGTCCCGGAAACCAGGGGGCGATGTGATCGCTAAAAAAGGCCAGAGGTGGAAACTCCGCGGCAACAAACTTTAAGTCATCAGATGTATATTGAAATGACTCATCATCATCACCATCATCATCATCATATCAGCCGAAAGACGTCCACTGCTGGACATGGACCTCCCCCAGTTGGGGGGATTTGCCATAATCACCACGCTTGGCAGGCGGGTTGGCGATCGCAGTGTAGCTGTTGCAGTGTACCTACCTACAGAGAGTGCTGCTGCCCATTCTCTGGTGAGTCCCTTAGTCGCCTCTTACGACACCCACGGGAAGTGATGGATCGGTGCTATTTTTGTACATCCGTCATCATACGGAACAATTGCAATGACTCATGCGCCTTTAACATCACCGGCTTGTTACCGGAATAGATCAATACTTCTCAGAAATAAAACCCAATGTGTATAATTGATCAGAAAGCTCCTATTGATGACGAGATCATTTGTTTATGTCCCGCTGTCGTAAACCCCTCATTGGTCGTCATCGTGGAAAACGGTCACCATCCTCGCTGGCAACCTTGTAAAGGGACTGTGTGTACTGTCAGCAGCTTAAGTGGATGAAAACTGAACCTGGTACAAATATAAACTGTTCTAGGTCCTCTTAATTGAAAACTGGGTTACAGGGGTGTTAACTATAAAATTGAAATGTGTGTCATCTCGTTGTATGTTCGGTATAATGTTAAGTAACCATTATTCGATAGATTTTTTAACTTTCACAATAAGTTATTGGCCAAAAAAATGCTAAAATGATCTTGTTACCATGAAAGAATAAGTAAACCCTTAATGAATGTTAGACTAATATTGGAAATCAGGAAATGTTGTTAGGTATATGCAGCCTTGCTTGCTTAATTTTACTATGCCTGATAATAATATTTGTTTCGCACATTATTACTTTGTATACTATATTAATATTTGTGTATGATACAAATTGTGTTTAAGTCGCATAAGATTAAACCAAAATAATACGCGGTTGTAGTTTTTTTCATCATCAGAGCATCATATTGAGTATGTTTCGCAGAGTTTTGCTCTGGAATCGCTGTAGTACCTCCGTGCTGTCCGTAACTGCCTCCATGGTCGAGTGGTTGTGTGAAGTGGTGGGAAGCAAACTTTGTTAAGTTGTTTCCAGTTTGGCTAGGACATTGCAGGCTTGAATTACCTGATTGTCTGATAAAAAGATGATTCCGTGCGTAGGAAGGCACGTAGAAGCCGGTGGTCCCGGCCGCTAAATAGCGGTCATCAAATCATGTCAGAGGCCCTTGAGGCGGTTTAAAACTCTGACACTAGGGTGTGTGGGGTCGTTAGACCTTACTGCCCACACGAAGAAAAAGTATCTCAATGTTGCTAGATTTCGCTGTTCCCTATAGATCGATTTCACAAGCATGGACTTGGACCCTCATAGTACGCGTCCAGGTCGTCTCGCCACCACTTTCTGGGCCGGCCTCGGCAGCGCCGTCCATCTTCATAACTATTAAAATGCGATAATCACTCAATCGTCTGTTTGGTTTTTACCTCTGCCTTAACGGCTGAACGGATTAAAGTGAAGCTTGGTGCACTTGGTAGGCCATGCCCTGGAATAGGACAAATCATACGTGTCATCTCAGGAGTATGTTTTCTTGAGATAGTTTCTGGCTTGGCAGAAGCTGTCTACTGTTTTGTCTATATGCAATATAGCTTTTGCCCGCAACTTCGTACGCGCATATCCTGTTTTATCCCGTTCCTTTCTCATGAATGTGGCTAGTGGGAAATTGAGCTTTAGGCAGTAGTGAAATTCATCAACATTGAGTATGAGATTTAGAATGGTTTTATAGAATGTTGTGTTTAGTGATTTTATTTGGGTAGTATTTAAACGAGTGACTGTAAATTAAAGTTTTAAGTGAGAAAAATAATGAATTTACGTTATAGTATTACTAAGTGAGCGACTGACTGCGAGTGACGAGAAATCAACAGAACAGCAACTTACAAACATTACTAGATGAGAAGCTTTATAATATTTGAGCGACCTAATATTTGTTTGTGTCAACGTTACGTCCTGCATTTTTTTTAATATTTGGCAAATGATATTTCTGGGTGGTTTAAAAAAAAATAACCACGAAGGGGATGGCAGGGTCTGTTCGCTCGCTTCGCTCGCTCACTTGACCCCGCCATCTCCTTCTAACCTAACCTGTCCGAGTCGGGGTGCCCCAAATCCCGAGCTGGCATCACTCGCTCTTGCGCACCAAATAAAACACCAAAATGTTAAAACCTCAATTGGAAAAATCATCTCTATCTCAATATTGAAGTTGCCCTCTCTGTATTTCTAGTCGCTCACTTAGTAATTTAGCCGCACGATTAGAATTTTAATATCTGAAATGGATTAATTACAACCCACTTTTTGTAAGCTCGTTCTTGATTTTATTATTAATCAATATTCGTCGTTAGTTTAGCTAATTTTTCGCTTATTCAAATTCATACCGCTCAAGTTATTAAAACAGTATCTCATCATCAGTCGCTAAGGTTTTTTTTTATTCGATCGTTTTATAATTTCCCATTTTATTTCCTAACCATACCTAAGTAAACACTCCTTGCATTTTAATATACCGCGGGAAGCAGAAAGATGATTGTGTGTAAATTAAATGAATACTTAAACTAATTAGTAATGTTTCTAAAGCTAAATAACCCTTTATGTAGTGACAGGTGGAATAATCTGATCAATATAGTGATTGACGTGGATACAAATGGTATTGACAAATTAATACAGTCGACGAGTTGATATCTACGGGCCTAATTAATGGTGAACTGTCATTTGTTTGTTGGAAAAGGCTCGACAAGTGTTCCTATGTTGGGTGTTAATCATTTATTTTATTACTTGGTTTTGCCCGCGACTCCGCCCGTGTGGATGTCGGTTATCGCGTAAAAAGTAACCTATGTCCTTCACCATATCCCAGGCTATATGCTTGCCAAATTTCATGACGATCCGTTCAGCCGTTTTAGCGTGATAACGTAACATACAAACAAACTTGCGCATTTATAAAATTATACTAGCTTTTGCCCGCAGCTCCGCCCGCGTGTATGTCGATTATCGTGTAAGCCTATGTATGTCCTTCTTCATATCCCCGGCTATATACCTGCCAAATTTCATGACGATTCGTTCAGCTGTTTTACTTTCGCATTTATAATATTAGAAGGGATTGTTGATATGATTGGGTTTGCCCACAATCTCACCTGGTGAAAAGCGGTGATGTGATCGACGATGGAGCACGCTTGCCTGTAAACAGTTCACTCTTGACTTGAAGATCCCCAGGTAGTAGCTATCAGGAAACACAGACTCCGAAACGTACAATGAAAATTTAATTTTTTTTTAAAACATGTTTTTGGACTTTTATGTTCAGAAGCCAATTATCCGACAGTCGTTTGATTGCTATTAGTTAAAGTTTGAGATCTATATTTGATTGATTATCACGTTTGGAACAGCTAATTCTATGATCCACGAGATAAAATTCAAATTCCATTGTAACCCATACTTATTGTAGGGCTTTTTAGGGTTCCGTACCCAAAGGGTAAAAACAGGACCCTATTACTAAGACTCCGCTGTTCGTCTATCTGTCTGTCTGTCCGTCTGTCTGTCCGTCTGTCTGTCCGTCTGTCTGTCCGTCTGTCTGTCCGTCTGTCTGTCCGTCTGTCTGTCCGTCTGTCTGTCTGTCTGTCACCAGGCTGTGTCTCATGAACCGTGATAGCTAGACATTTGAAATTTTCACAGATGATGTATTTCTGTTACCGCTATAACAACAATCTACTTAAAACAGAAAAAAATGAATATTTAAGTGGGGCTCCTATACAAGAAAGGTGATTTGTATGCCGTTTTTTTTATAGATAATGGTACCGAACCCTTCGTGCGCGAGTACGTCTCTCACTTGGCCGGTTTTTTTAATATCGACGCATAGCCACCTATATCAACTTATAATAATAATTCACCCCGTAAAAGTCGACACTTGAGTCGACACTTGAGTTGGCGATGGATTCAAATTCATTAAACTCACTGATAAACATCTTACCTAAACCGTTCGGGATAGAAGAATGACATTTCGCATAAATGTTTTTATAGGTACGAGTAACTAACATTTGCCTGCGGCTTCGTCTCGTGTCTTTTGTCTCTGTATTTACCATAATTCATAAAAATCAGTTCAGTGATTTTGGCGTTGAACGAAACAAGCAAGCAATGTCACGTTGGCATCTAAAATATTAATATGGGATAGAGTTAATTCTCTAAATTGGTACGAAAGTCTGTCTATGTATGGAAAACTGCCATTATAACTGTTTGGAACTGTTTGAAGAGCACTTATCTCACGGCTGGTTAAGTTAAAAATTGAAAGAAAGAAAACAATGACAAAATCAGAGCAGTGGGCATTTTCATATTCAAATAAACCTTTGATATTTAATATTATTTTTGGCCTATACTGTTTTTCTTTTTTTCAAAGAAATGGGAGTAGATCATTGATATCTGAGTTGAGTTTTAAAGGTTACACAGGCAATACTAATCAAAATGACAATAATGATATAATTTATTCCTACCAGGGAGCCAGGGAGTAATAGCGGTTCGGGCCAAACTCGTAAGTATTTAATACGAAGTTTTAATCTTTTTATGACAAAATATAATATGATGACTTAAATAGGTTGCATTACGTGTTTTTTTCCTTTGAATTGATAATTACACTTGTGATTGTAGATTGATAGGAAACCATCATAACATTACTAACTCACCAAAGTAGTAATTTAACACCAATTAAGATTTGTGTGTTTTGCACGATCCTGTTGATGCTGTTAATCTACAAGTTTTCAGACTCAGTTTTCTCCGTGTGCACCCCATCCCCTAGTACTTTTACAGATTTATGTCCGCAAAGTAGCTTTAGAACATTTCCAGTGTTATGCTTACAGTACGTGAAAATTTACCATTGCAATAATTTCTTGCGCCTATGCAAACCTCGTACCGAGAGCGAGCGCAATGTTTCTCGCCAGTTCATGAGGCGCCGCTTGTGTGGGAAGCTTCAATTATCATTATATCTAGCCCGAACTGTCCCACTGCTGGGAAAGGCCTCCCTCCATTCTTTTCACAGTTTCTGGTTGTGCGCCTCTTCTTGCCAATTCCCAAGGAAAACATCCAAGTCGTCTCGCCATCTCCTTCGTAGTCTGCCGCGGCCCCGTCTCGCGATTTCAGGGCACCAATTTCGTGTTTTGTGGGCCCACCACTCCATGGGCTTGCGGCAGACATGTCCAACCCAGTCCTATTTAAGCTGGGCAGCCTTCTGAGCCAAGTCAACGATTTGTGTTTTGGAGCGCACTATATTGTTTCTAACGCGATCCGTTAATTTAACATCAAGTATACTGCGCTCCAAAGCACGTTGACAAACCATGAATTTGGACTTTTGTATGTTAGTCTAAGAACAAGTTTGTGCACCACTGGTTAAAATGGGGAGAATACACATGTCCATTAGCTTCCACTTAATGTTTGCGAAACTTTCTCTCGTTCATGGTCGCCTAGTACTAGGGCGCTGTTAGTAATAGAAAAAAAAAAGTTGAACAGGTGTCGAAAATACTCTATGCTTATTCGGTTTTCAAGCACAAGATTTAATGAACAATCCTCAAAAATATAAAATACTATAGTTCTGAAATAATTATGTTCGTTATGAATTATTATTTATGTGTTAAAATAATTTTATACCTAGCTCAAAGAAATTGAATAATTTTAGTAAAACGAAACGTAACATGGGAAAGGGGTAGATTTATTTAGAGCGCATGCGCGATTCGTCATCTCGCGCATGCGTTGAACCGAAATTGCGTTCAGATGAGAAAAATATTATCAAAGACATCTTGGTCCGACTAATTTCCAATTTCAACTATCAAAAAGGATTAAAAAGTGAGCCAAAAATGGATGTTGAGGTGAAACGACGCTGGAGACATATTACGAAACCGGGAGACAACCCGATTCAAAAGAAAACGAAGAAGTCGAAAAAGAAACGTATATCCAGAGCCTACATAACTGAACTGTTGAAGAAACAGCCGAAGAGGGTGACTGATTTACTTGATAGTGTGCGTGTGGCTTTCACGAAGTATAGAGAGATGGTCAATGTCACTAACGAGATGTTGGAAGGGCGCAATCGGGGTATAGAAATGAACAGAGCTATGATGGTCATGACTACTTTGGGGTTTAACGTTTTGCGTACCATCGAGCACGTTGATCGGGAGTTGTATGGAGGAGCTGGAGCGCCAAATGAAGTGGCGCAGCGCCACGAGTAATTTCGATGCCTACGGCCGGAGTCTAAGTCGGAATAGTGTGTAGTGTAGTGATCTTGTTTTTATATTTTAGTAACCCTGAAATAAATAGTTAGATTGCAATGTGAGTGGTGTTTTATTTATTATCGAGTTCAGTAATTAAAATAATACAAAATTGAATGTGACGTCTCATTAATGGCGCCCAACATTCAATTATTAATTTTCAAACTAGCAAGTTGTCTTAATAAATAAACAAGCAAATGTTTTAATGTCATTTTTGGTAAATTACACTTGATATAATGTCATCAAATTCAACAACATTGCAAAAAATATATTGCATAAAACTATGCTACTTTGGCGAAGGATGAGTAAATATCTAATTTAAAGATCTCTTTGTATAGCATTTGATCGGTTGAGATGATCATGTTAGATAATATTTTCATTCATAGCACTATCAGCATAAAATATAGGTACAGTTTGATTTTAAATAATAACTCAGTACATTAAAGTTTTACACACCATAACTTAAGGAAACAAACAGCTTTTGAACAAGTGAACATTTTACTGTTCTAGATTAAAAAAAAACTCTTTTTCATTCTTATCTATTTGTTTTCAGTTCAATTCTTTGTATCCTACCTTATCATATACAGCAATAAAGTACCTACTTAGTTCTGAATTCAAATTATTATACACGATGTAGATGTTGCAGCCAACTAGCTAAATCAGCCGTTTAATTGGCTGCCTAGCCTTTTCATTTAACTGCGCTGATCTTTCAGCGAGCTGCGCTGATCTTTGGTTCAAAATCGTTAAATGACTTGCCCATGTCACATGTGTCACTGATTAAACGGTACAATTCAATGGACAGGCTAGGCTTTTAATGAAACGGCTGATTAAGCTGCGACATGGAAATTAGCATTCGTTTGTATTCGGAAATGTGATGATTGCCGAGGGACATTGAGGAAATAGTTGTACTGTACATAATATCTAATGTATATGCAAATTGCAAATCCATGATAATTGACAAATAATTATGAGCCGCATTGCTCACGTGAGTAAACACTAATAAAATACTAAAATAATTACCACTTATTAATTTTATTCTTGTTACGTAAACGACGAGGATCTTTCATTTTCTTGCTTCGTTAGGATGAATATGCATAAAATAAAAACATTTGATTGTGGTGTAAGTTTATTTGTAGAAAATTAACCACTGAACTCAAAAGGGGGCATGACATGACTGGGTTAGTATCAGTTTTTTTTCAAATGTTCCTCTTGCTCTCATTCCAATTTGTTTAGGATCGACGCAAAGAAGCTTCTTTTACCAAATGTTAAGCCCACCACAATGTTCCTAACTACTGTAAGTTCTTTCCAAAATCAAGACAACCTTCAGAATACTTTTCTATTTGTTGTCATCAACATGGTCACCCCTTTTCTAGACAAAAAAATATTTCTTGCAGTTGAAACATCGTTTCGAGCATTTCCTACTCTCCTGCTGAAAACACTGATTGTAGATTGATAGATAGGGTAATATTTATTCAGTGCCTGCCAGGGCTGCGGATTTTGTTCGAAAGAACAAAATCGCATAGTTACCGCGGCCCCGGAACGCAGAAGGCACTAGGAGGAGCATGGATGGGTTTTAGTCAGTAAGAGTCTAAAAACTCCCTCCCGCTCCACCCAGAGCGGCAGGAGTCATTTGATGATTTCCCTTCTTTAAAAAAAAAAAAGGGTTATATTTATTGTACCGACACCAAAATAGTTACTAAACTCTTAGCAAACTTACTTGCTGGTATTATTTGTACTTTTGGTAAGAAAAAATGTACAAATAATACCAGCATTAATACTAACGCATTGAATAAATAATAGATAGGTGCTCATATTTTTTTAAATAATTATACACTTAAAATTTAAAAAGTATTTTTTTATTTTTTATTATAGTTGGGTTTGCTCTTGACTCTATCAATGTCAGAGATGACAAAGACAAAGTATCGAGTAAATTAACCGTAACCCACTATAATTTCTGTCAAGGCATCAGGAAAGGCTTCAGGTTAATCCTTTGGGATTTTACTAGCTTCAGTCAGAGAAGTATTAGAAGTCCAAAGTCAAGTTTAAATGTTCCCAGGGACAGGCGAGAACGGAGGTGCGGGCGGGTGGGCGCGGGTGCCGAGACTCGCACGTCGCTGTCACACACAATTACACCACCGCAATTAACCACATCTTCATCTTCAGAAGAAGACATACTATCCTGTCAAAATCAGACGGTTGAATGAAGTTGGTTGAAAACCGTCATCTTTCGCGGCACCCAGCGTCACGTCCGTGCCTCGTCTTTTCTATATGTTTTAAAAAGTCGCGACGGCGGCGCCCTGTCCGCGCCCTTCCTCGTCTTACGTCTTTTCTGTGTGTCCAGCGCTTTAGATTCAACGAAACAAAATGACCAATGACTCAAAAGCTATATATACTAAAACTAATCCGAGCACATGAGCTCACTTTATACATGGTACAATTTTACGATGTAACAATGACTCAAAAACTTCTACTAACAAATTAAAAGCGCATACAATGGCCATTTATAACTGCAATGTTGAGAGGAGACTAGGAAAACCCATAGGTACGTACTATTCATGGCTGTCGTACTATAATACATACACTAGCTTTTGTCCGTGACTTCGTACGCGAATATCCCGTTCTCTTAAGAATTTCCCGTTACCGTATAGCCTATAGCCTTCCTCATAAATGTGGCAATCATAAACAAAAACATTTTTCCAAATACCACTGGTAGTTCCAGAGATTAGCGCGTTCAAACAAACAAACTCTTCAGCTTTATTATATTAAGAAGAATAGTATATAGATAGATAGGTCATCGGCCATCAGAAGCAATTAATATAAATAAATAAATAAATAAATAGAATATGTCCATTCCATAAAAAGGTCAGCCATTTCATGAAATGGCCACCCGACGGAGCCGCGTTGCGCGGGGCTCCTATTTCTGTCTAAGAACCTGATATGACGGGAGCCAAAGCGGAACCTAACCTATTCGTGTCGGGGTGCCCTAAATTCCCTCAAAGCTAACCTCGGCCACATCATGAAATGGTCAATTCTACGATATGACCAAACATATACATGACAAAGACCCAGTTCCAATGCAACCCATACTTTTCGGTTATTTTTAATGGTGGTGTTATCATCAGTTTAAGTGCTCCTTTGGTCTCGCGGTCGCAAGTGTGACTGCTGATCTCGATTCCCAGGTCGGGCATAAAGTCATATTGAGTTTTTCCATTAGAAATTTTTGTGTGACAGCCCGGAGTTTGGAAGTCGATGGTGTGACGGAAAGCACGTTAATTAAGCCGTTGGACCGGATTTTTCTCCTGTCGTGTCGGATTGCCGTCTCAGGGGACTATAAGAGTGATATGTCCCGCACCAGTGGCTTGTCTCCGTTGAGGTTGGCACCATAATAATGATATCTCTGGCAAGCCTGAATCCTTCAAATAATTTATTTTTGCAGTTCCTAAGTGGCCCATAATTAGCCATGAAAGTTTTTAAACTTATAATTGAGGAACCTCTAAAAGGTGGCCAGCCAGGCCAGCTCATCGTATATATTTAGCTATCGAGCAAAATTTTCGCGTAGGATAAAAATACTTCATTTACTATGTTTACCTCTAAAATAAACAGAATAATTAATTGAATTACTAATTTTACTACTACACCTGTTAATGAGTACTAAAACTCAGTGAAACTGGCTTATTTTTACCTATGGCCACTCTTACTGACTTTTAGTACTTTTTAGAGTAGAAACACCTGGTACAAATACTATGTCAGAGATTGTGAACTTTTGGAAACATAGACCAAGCAGATGTCGCATGCTTTTAACTTTTGTAATTGTGTCAAGTCAAGTTGTTCCGTATGGTGTCGGACGTAAAAGAATAGCACCATCCCATAACTTCCCGTGGGCGTCGTAAGAGGCGACTAAGGGACTCAACAGAGAATGGGCAGCAGCATTCTCTGTAGGTACTACATTGCAAGCTACACTGCGATCACCAACCTGCACTTGGCAGGCAGGTTGGTTGGTGGTGCGTGATAATGGCAACCTATCGGGGGGAGGCCTATGTCCAACAGTGGACGTCTTTTGGCTGATATGATGAATTGAGTCAAATACCCTAGGAGAATCAAGACAGTGGTTAAGTAAAGTAGGTATGAGATCTCCTATTTTTCCACCAAACACGTACTTTTAATAAGATTATATACCTAACTGCCCTATAGTATTTTAGTTCAACTGTATCCTGACCTGTCAGCTACAGGTTTGTTTTTGATATAAAAAAAAAATCTTCAATTATTTACCGCTTGTAACAAACTTCAAAAGGTTTGTCACCCCTTCGCTACATTTCAGCCAATCCCAAATGTAGTCATGAATCATTCAGTTAGGAATATTTAGATACAACACGTAAATACATAACGAGTGCAGTATGTATGTACGTTTAAAGACGCACCTCCCGTATTTTTGAAAGAAATTAAAAACGTTTTTCACAATGTTCCTGAATAACATTTCAGGCAGATGTGTTCAAATTTAAGACGCGGAGATGACAAGTGGAGTAAGGTTGTGACTAAGTTGCGTCAAATGATTAAATGAAGTGTTAGTTTCCGGCGGCGAAATAATCAGATGACATTCTTGCCATCGCAAGTAAAATATGAGCCTGCCAGGGTTGCGGATTTTGTTCGAAATAGTCAGCACGGATGGGTTTTAGTCAGTAAAAGTCTGACACTCCCTCCCGCTCCACCCAGAGCGGGAGGAGTCATTTGATGATTTCCCATCCATTAAAAAAAAAGTAAAATATGAGGATCGCAGAGACGCGTAGGTGTTCGAAAGAGTCACCGCGGCTCTGGCACGCAAAGGGCAATAGGAGGATGGGTTTAAGGGCTTGTACACAAAACTGCGAATCGGCGCGATGCGAATTCAATTATGAATACGATTACTCCAATATTATTACGATGCGACGTCGCATTGCAGTTTTGTGTACAAGCCCTTAGCCAGTTAGAGTCTGACACTCTCTTCCTCTTCGCCCAGAGCGGAAGGACTCATTTGATGATTTCCCATCCTTAAAAAAAACAAAGGGCTTGTCACACCAATAGAGAGTATTCCAAATCCGCTGTTTGTGGCAAAATTACAGCATCTGATGTTAAAATCTAATTTATGCACATAAAATAAATTAAATCCAAGAATTCTGACTTGCATAATTACTATCTTGAGATAAAACAATGTGTGTGAGCCAAGTTTTCCCTATTACGACATTTAAATGCAGTCTCGTTTAAAAACGAGACAGCACTAAGTTAAATCAGAAGGCTTTTACTTGTAAACAAGTGAAACCAGGGGCCTAACCACCAACTCTTAAAGCAGTATTACTTCCAGTGGGAAAGAGATGGAGCTATACAGGACGTATAGCTCCGTCTCTTTCCCACTGGAAGTAATATTAAAGTAATACTGCTTTAAGAGTTGGCCCACATTCAAGAACGATAGCAAATTATCAAATGCTTCATTAATATTTACAATGCGGGCAGACTGCAGCGGAAATACTGCAGCTTAAAAATGCATAATTATTACTGCGAGTTGATTAGTTTAAATTCCTACCATTGAAGTGTCAGATTCCTGTCATCTGTAAAAGTAAGGAGCAGGGAGGTAATCTCCGCTTTTTTAAGGGAACATTCGCATTTGCATTTCTATCCCATTAGAGAGAGATGTTTCCTGAAAAAATTTAATAATAATAATAATTCCCGTAATACGTATCCTTTATTTTTCGACAATCTAACTGATGGACCAAAAATAATGACCTATATTATTTTACTCAGCAAATATCCCTATTCGTCAAAAACACCTCGAAATTCCCTACATTTTAACAAGTTTTTGACATTGATCGTCGCTTAGACGATAGTGCAACTTGAATTTGAGACGGTTTTTACGTACTGTATACGAGAGAAGAGTGCCAATCCTGCAAATTTTCAAGCACTCCCGCATTATCTAAGTCGCCCTTGAAGAATCTACCCTTGCGCACGGACAGTAAAGTCACTTTATATTATTTTTAATGTAAATGATGACGTTCAAAAGTGCCGTTTAATGGCCTAATTGAAATAAACGTTTTGACTTTGACTTTGAATTTGCCATCTGTCAAAAATGTATGAAAAATTAGGCTATTTTGCCAGATTGCGAATGACATGCGAATGCGAACGTTGTTCTCCTCTGGCCGTTTCATTTCTGCTTTAGCGAATGGTTCAGCTGCAGCCAGCAGTTTCAGTTGCTATCGTTGCTGTTACCTTCTGAAGCAAATTTAAAAAAATACTTCTAAAATAATTATGTTTACCGTCGACACGCAAAGAAAACGATGGTAATAATATAATTGAGTCTTCTGTTTCTATTGTTTCTAGTGTAAATAACCACTGACTTTGATAAATTGTGCAGTCATAATTAATTAAGATGTCTAGTGATAGGTAGGTACACCTGTTTTAACGTTAATTTCAGTTATGTTATTAATTTGATAATATCTCTCAGCACGTTCCGGCAACTATCTTCCAGAAATTAAAGATTAAAGTGGCAAAATTGCTTGAACTCATTTGCCAAAAGTAATTATGTATTCAATTTGTTATTTCTTGTTTTGGTAGCCAAAAACTGTAACGATAAATAAATATTGAGTCATGGTGTTTTGTTATGATTATAAAATGGGAAAACCCAGATTAAAATTCAATCTGAGCGACTTAGATTGCAATTTTTTGGGTTTTCCCACTATCTAGTTACTAATTGTTTAATAAATCTGCTAACAAGCACTGACCTACTTTACATAACCGTTTCAGTAGGTACTTACTTCACTATCTCACCTATTTGACCTTTTTCAAAGGCGTCTGCATTAGTCGATCTTAATAGTTATTTCTTATCTAGCATTCAGTTGACATTTATCATCAGCCTGTAATCATTCACCTTACACCTATCCTACTGCTGCGAAAACCCTCTCCTCGTGCAAGCATTTAGTCATCTAACGTTCATATAATCAGACATGTAGTGGAACCGGGTCGCGAGAACTGCTACGCGTGATATTCGCGACTTATCCAGCGTGGCCCACTTCTGGGCTCCCTTCTTCTTCGCCATCCTGCGGGCTCTCTCTTCCTTCAGCGATATCTGGGTGCACACCACAACTCCAGGGACCGTGCAGGGTGGACAAAAGATTCCCCGATCTATAGTCCGCTGGCCCCTCTTATGCCGGCATGAAGTCGGCATTTCGTCGTCTTGCCCTCCTGGGACTAATCAGGTTAGCGTGAGAGTCTAAATTCCTGACCCGCTCCACTGCTTCTTTCTGAGAGATTACGTCCTCGCAGAAAGACATAACTGCCTCCCATACCCTTTTACTGCCGATCGTACTCCTGACAACAACCGACAGCGACTGATCTTCCTCAATTTCTGCCGCTAAAACACGGCGCTGCACCTCCCAGGCAGAGCACTGCTCGACAGTCTGCAGGGCCGTGTCTTGGCTGCTTTTTTTGCCGTCTTGCCACTGTGTGCAAGTATTTGAAAAACAGCCATGCGCCGACAATATCTGCACCAAACGGAAGGACAACGTCCCGTATCGCCTCCGTACCCACTCCTCTAGGATTGGCTGGATAGCCCCAACAGTCCAGTGACCGGCGCTGGGAGTCTCCAGCCTCTCCGCCTATTGCCTCATGATAGCAGGGCCACGTTATCCGTTTTTTTTTCTTTTTTTTTTGGTCGGAGTGCAATGGAAATCCACATGGATGTCCTCCGTCCTGGGGCGGACAAAGGGGTCTGTCAGACTCTTACTGAATAAAACCACCCCGTGTTCTATCGCATACTTGCACCGGGGGCTACGGGAGCACTTAAGCAATCTTCAATGCAGCCCCCGACGGGGCCTGCCTTCGCAGGCCCCGTCTAGGGCCACGTTATCCCTGACCTAACCTAACCCAATTTATTCAGTCCACAGCTGGACAAAGACTACCTACATATAAGATCATGATCCCATCTCCAGTATAAAATATAAAATGAGTACAAAACACTTCTCCCAACTTGTCAACAACTGACATTTACTACGTAGGCATACCTACTCCGTTATCTCATGAATGGCGTGACGTAAGGCCAAGCCCCCCGCTTATCACGAGTACCTACGTGTGTACGCATTTAAGTATGTTTATGTATATTTGTATGATACGGTTATTAACGCCTGTATTTAATAGACCGGTGTTAACTTTAGTGTGGTTTTTGGAACGCACGTTTTGTCATTGGAATTTCAGGTAATGTAAATAATTGTGATGTTTATTAAATAAATCAGTTTATCTGAGTAAATCTTATAGCGACATTATAGGCATGATTATGATTCCAATAGTTAAAGTCAGTTAAGCGAAGCCGCGGGCACAGTCAGTTTTTTATCTATGATTCTAAAGGGTATGTGCCAAGTAAATTGGATGATTTTTTTCTTATTTCTTAGCTTTAGCTACCAGATTTCTATTTTTATTTTCATTGAGGAATGGGCTCTTGACTTCAGAAGAAGAGAAGGATTGGCCAGTCTTGTAAGATGGTGAGACTGTCCAAGATGCGCCGAGCGTCGTTCAGCGACGTTGAGTGTCTGATGGAATAAATTGCGCTACACGAGGAGGGTCCTTCATGCATCCCAAAATCTTTCTAGGTTAATGCAGCCTATAGCAGAATGTTATTGTTTCCAAACATTACCTACGATACGTAAAATATATTTTTATATTATATAATTACTTAATTAAATAAATAAATTCTATTTTAAATCTTATTTATTTGTTGTACGCCTACCACAGTGTAGTCTTTTTAACCCAAAGGTTGACTGGTAGAGAATGCCTTGTTGCATTAAGTCCGCCCATGTACCACTATTGTACATAGAGTTTAAATAAATAAAAAAATACGTAGCACTTCTCCCTGCCCATTCTTTAACCGTACGTGGCCAGTTTTATAAAACGACCTCAGCTTTACAGATGGTGAATCCACTATGAAGCTACCCAGTTTTCTGACGCAATGAATAAACATATTTCTCAGAGCATGAGTTTATCAGTCGGTAGAGGAAAGAAACCAATGATAATAGTATCATACTATTTGTACGTTTGTGGCGTTATTTACATATAAAGATTATTTTAGTCATCGTGAGGTTATTTTTAAACTGAAATGCGGTGAATTGACTCAGTACATGGTAAAAATAAGCGGTTGGTAGCAAGTTTGATTATAGATAAGGCGTTTTTATCAAAACGTACAATTTCTTATTAGATGGGTGAGCGAGATTTGATCATTTATCTATAACTCTTGCCGACATTTTTTTATTTATTGAGGAATGGGCCAGCTCTTGACCTCGATCACACCTGATGGAAAGCGATGCATGAGGTCTATGATAGAGCGAGCGTACCCAGAAGATGCCTTGACGCACTGATACTCCCACGCGTCGACGTAACACAGCTGGCTGCTCGACGGCGGACTCCGGTGGTAGTGTAGTCGTGAACCGCAAGAACTGCTGATTTAGAGTGTAACTTAACCCTCGTCTTCTTTTAAGTAGACACAGAAAGTCTAAATTATTTTGGTACAAAAGATAGCTCAGTATACTCAGCAATACTGTAGCTTTCTACCAGTAAAACAATTTTCGTAATCGGATCAGTATCTACTTCCAGAGTTTCATCATTGTCAACATCCGCAGCCCGTCTTCGCCCACAGCTATAGGCGTCTCTTTTCCTGTACCAATCCCTACGCTCCTGTACCACCCTCATCCAAGTTCCCCGCAATAGGAGCAATATCGTCTGCCCATCTCTACTGGACGCATCAACATTCTGAGATTACTTTTCACAAATTAACAATCACATCATCGCTTACCATCAGGTGAGAAAGTGGTCAACCGCGTGCCTATCAATAAAAATAAATTTATAAAGGTACACATTTTGATTGTTTTTTAAATAAATTTTATAATTTTATTTCAATTAAGTAAATTATTAAGGACATGTTTTACAATTGTAAATTGATTGTTTCTATTCACTTTATTTCAAACATTAATTTTTATACTTTTAACTGTGTCCTACAGGGCGTACCCTATAAGACACACAGCTTACAATGGGCTTAAGGTTAAGGCACACACAATTGTACTTTAGCTTCAAGCCCATCGTAAGATCTTCACTCAATAGGGAATGCAAATAAAGATAGGAATTAATTAATAAAACACAATTTTACCACTTCATAATATTAGTTAGATAACGTACTATTTCTTCTTACATGTAACACTGGGACGTGATCATTTATCTATTCGCTATCACGCTGATCATGAACTCGTTATCTGTCATCTCATGAAACACTTATTCTGAGGCAAATAACACGCTTGGGCCTTCGCAGATATATAACATTTGCTGTTTAACTAACACCGTATCTAAAGTACTTAGATAGAACCACAGATAATAGATAGACATAGATAACACAAGAGCAACTACTTCGCGTGCCAATTTCAGTGCCCAGCTTACGATCAAAAATCGTAAGCCACCACTTTCGCGCTCAATTTGCATCGGTGTACGCTAGTCGGATGTCAGTTAGGTGTCAGTTAGGTGCTACACGTGGTGGCGTCTTTTTTTTTTTTTTTGAGGATGGGAAATCATCAAATGACCCCTCCGGCTCTGGGTGGAGCGGCAGGGAGTGTCAGACTTTTACCGACTAAAACCCACCCATCGTCCTCCTAGTGCCTTTCTTTTCAGGGCCGTGGTAACTCTTTCGAACAAAATCCGCGACCCTGACAGGCTCTGGCCCTAACGGGCCCCATCTTGTGCTGACGGCTGCTGATTCCCGATGACCCGGGCCTGGTTCTGATCGGACGGCGAGCTACCCATTGCTCGCCGTTCCACAGGTGCCATCACATAATAGTGCCTGTGTTTACGTCATAGTAGGTAGTCAAAAAATGGCGCGCTTGGTTTTCATACAGATCGTGATACTTGCGTTATCTATGTCTATCTATAATATATCTGTGGGTAGAACACACACTACCGCTTAAGAGCGTTTACGCCGTACGGCGATCAAGACCCCTACCGATTTGGAAAGCCCTTTGCGCGGCAGTACCTACGTCAGCCTACTCTAATTAAAGTTTTGATCATCGTCAGCATCGTTTCAGCCTGGAATCACCCACTTCTGGGTCCTTCCCTTTCTAGTTCCATACTCCCCAGTCTCGTGTGACCCTCATCTATGTATTACCCACAACTTTTAACCCAACCTAAATGTTTTGGATGGCCTTGATTTCTTTAGGCCAAACTTGGCCATCATTCAGTCAAAGCTTGATTACATTTACAGCAAAAGTTTAATTTAATTTAGCAAAGTAGTGTTCTATATAATATGAGGAGCTCTTGGCTAAATTATAACAGCCGCACAGGTTTATCTTGGTTGCGGAATTGGTCGAAAAAGTCACCGCGGCCCTGGAACGCAAAGGGAGTGAGGAGGAACACGGATGGTTTTTAGTCAGTGAGTCTGACACTCCCTCCCGCTCCACCTAGAGCGGAGGAAGTCATTCGATGATTTCCCATCCATAAAAAAACGGGTCGATCTATAAGGTTAAGCAACGCTTGCCAGGGTTAGGTGACCATCTTAACATAGTACCGCAGACTCCACCGCACCTCGGAAAGCACTTTAAGCTATTGGTCCTGGCTGTAATTTTGCGTCTTTGGCAGTCGTTATGGATTGTCAGAAGTCAGAAAATCTGATGATCAACTCCACGTAAAATATGTACCTACTAGTATTCAGCTGAATCCGGTTTGACAGGGAGCGGACCCCAATATAGTTGGGAAAAGGCTAGGCAGATGATGAAAATATAGTGTCCCATATTTTTAACCGACTTCTAAAAAAGGAGGAGGTTCTCAATTCGGATGTTTGTATTTTTTTTTCTTTATGTTTGTTCGCGCATAACTCCGTCGCTTGCCAACCGATTTGAAAAATTATTTTTTTGTTGGAAAAGGTCTTCCTTCCCTTCCCATTGAAATTTTATCAAAATCGGTTTAGTAGTTTGGTTTTTAATTAATAATAATTTCCAAATAGCTGGAAAAAATATGTAGAAAAATTATCCATGTATACGAAATTGCGTACTTTTGCTTTCGTGTGACTTTCCAGTGGTGTTGTTAGGTGTGGGGTACCACTAAAAACTGAAAAATAAAAAACTTTTTCACAAACAAAAAACCGACTTCCAAAAAAACACTACAAAGTTCAAAATAACTTTAATTTCGGAAGTCGGTGTCAAATAACGAAGAAGCAACCAAAAACACCGACTTCCGAAATTAAAGTTATTTTAAACTTTGTAGTGTTTTTTTGGAAGTCGGTTTTTTTTTCTCAGTTTTACACATGGGTGAGAGAAAAGGCGTGACTGTTAATAAATCAAATTCAATAAATAACTCACTTGATACTACGCGTCACTGATCTATTTATGAGCGGCACAAACCCTCCACTGGGAGCGCAGAGGTCGCGGGGTTATCTTACTGGGTTAACAAATGGGAACTGACTCTAAATTAAGAAACAACATTGAAATCGTACTAGGGGAATTTGTGAGTGGAAGATTTGTAGAAGTTTGAGGACATTATCTCTGTGTTATCTTATAAGCTACTACTGACCCGCCACGGCATCGCACGGGTGCAAATCACACAAACATTCCTCGTTTATCTCTCTTTCTACTAGTGAACCGTATTGAAATTCGTTGCGTGGTTTAAATGAAGTAAGCGGAGAATCAAACAGAGGCGGACAGATACTGAGTGACTATAATATTTCTTGCCAGCGACTCGACTACCGTAACCTTTCTTAAATATGCAGTCTTTTTTTTGGCATGAAAAGTTGTATAACGATTGACTTTCAGCGATAGGTATTCAGCGTTAGGCTGCGTTTCCACCAGAGATGTGTGAGGATGCGTAGCGAGGAATGTGTTTGTTAAGAATCAATAGAATCGGTTGCGCTGAGTGAGGCTAGGTAAATGGAGCGATTCTATTGGTTCTTAACAAACACATCTTTTGCTACGCATCCTCGAACATCTCCGGTGGAAACGCAGCCTTAATGTGGCTTTTAGCAGGATTTGAACTACCAAATATTACAGTTTACAAACAAAAAAGATCTCGTGGCTAAAGATTAACAGCCGCACGGGTCGATCATCAAGGTTTAGCAATTCTTATCAAGGTTGGTCTGCGGATGAGTGACCATATTAACATGCCGAGTTGCCTCAGTGCCTCGGAAAGCATGTTAATCCGTCGGTCTCGGCTGTCATTTGTAGATCTTTGGCAGTCGTAACGGATTGTCAGAAGTCTGAACTCCAGTCTTGCCAATCCCAATGTTACCCAGTTAATGGGTTGTGAAGGTCTGGTAGGCAGCCAATTCACGTAAAATAATGGTATTCAGCTGAATCCGGTTTGACTGGGAGCCGAGCCCAATATAGTTAGGAAAAGGTTAATCAGACAAACAGATGAACAATAAATACCGCTTTATATACGATTAACTCTTTCTCTATGTAAACTAATGCTAGAGTCGTGCAAGTCGCGTCCGTGTTTCGCCTTTTTTTGTAAAGAGGCTTTACTTAGTGAAAAATAAAATACGTAACAGAACTCAATCAGGCTCGCAGGGAAGTACGAGCATGCCAGGGTTGCGGATTTTGTTCGAAAGAGTCACCGCCCGGCCCTGAATTACAAAGGCCATTAGGAGTAACACGGATGGGTTTTAGTCTGACACTCCCTCCCGCTCCACCCAGAGCGGAAAGAGTCATTTGATGATTTCCCATCCGTAAAAAAAATAAAAGAGAAGCAGAGTAGGAAAAGAAAGAGGCCATCACTTGTCAACGGTCGGAACAAAGCTGACTTCTTCTTCTTCATGTGGGTAGCACACAAAGCCGACAATAACGATGGTCACTGCAGTTAGCCAAACGACGACACTACTGTGGTTTTCATGAGCCAAGGAACTTATGAAAGAAATCAAATCAACAAAATTCTTTTGACAGTTATCAATAGAAAAGCATAAAAATCAAACCGGCCAAGTGCGAGTATAAACCGAAAAAAAAACAACACGTTTCTGGTATGGGAGCCTCCTTTAATTTTTTATCTTATTTATTTTTTATTATTTGTTGTTATAGCGGCAATAGAAATACCAACTGTCTATCTATTACGGATCTTGAGATACAGCTCGTTTGACAGACGGACAGCGGAGGCTTAGTAATAGCATTCCGTTGGTTCCCTTTCGGGTACGGAACCCTAAAATCACTGAATAAACTAGCTAACAGAACAGGTACTAGCTAACTTGGTAATAGTTGAAGTGATAATTACTACCTATTGATAGAATGCGCATATCAACATTCTAGAGATATTGATAACCTAGGTTTAACCAGAAGGTAAACATCTGTCATAGATACTCCTCATCAGCCGACGTTCACAGTCATTGTGAATTTTTCACGACATTTTCAAATGCTGACTTCATCGACACACGATCAATAAAACAGTTGAGAGCAGATTTCACCAATGAAACTGAACGCGATCAGTACATCTAAACTGCGTTCAAGAGCTGTCAGTGTAAATATTCCATACAAAAATAATGACGCTGACAGCTCATAAACGTGGTTTATTCGCTGATCGCGTTCAGTTTCATTGGTGAAATTGGCCCTTAATCATCTTCTAATTATTTTACAGTTTGCGCTGAATTTTCTTGAGAAAACTCACGTGGCTTTATGTATGAGCTGTCAGTTATGTAGTTGAGTTTCATATCATAACAATATTTTGTAAACACGTTTACCATGTGAAACTATTGCGCATGTTACGTGTTGTCGACTTGACAACATAAACATAATATTAACTATGTTCTATGTGTTTTGATTCTGCTCTTTAGTCAGCCCTTGGATGATCGACAATCCATTAGATATTCGAGCCATACACGTTCAAGTACCTAATTAATTTAATCAAACAGGCTGGTTCAAACAGTTTTATCAAATTGACAATGAATATCTGTGGGAAAATTTGATCAAAAAAATTAGTCGTCCAATGGCATGATGAAATACGAAATTTCGTATTTCTATTTGATCAAACTGTTTGAACCAGCATGTTTGATCAAATTACTTGAACGTGTGTGGCCCGCATTACTTTTTTTTTCTTTTTTCTTCTTTGGCAACTGAGCTGATGACGACTATTCCGCCAGTGTCATGTGGTGACGGCAGCGCGACCCGCATTACATACCGACGTTACTCCCGGTTAGCTGTCGTTCATTTATTTGTTTTGTGTAGTGTCATCTTTTATCTTTTCCACAAGAGAACCAAGGTAACCGACATAGCCCGAAGGATCGCAAAACTGAAGTGGCAGTGGGCAGGGCACATTGCTTGCAGAACAGATGGTCGATGGGGCCGAAAAGTTCTGGAGTGGCGACCGCGTCCCGGAAGACGCAGCGTTGGAAGGCCTCCCACAAGATGGATCGATGACCTGGTGAGGGTCGTTAGTACCGGTTTTTGTGGCGACACTTGGGGGAGGCCAATGTCCAGCAGTGGACTTCTTTCGGCTGATATGATGATGATGAGTGTCATCTTTGACAGATTACTGGGTTGTGGTGGTCAGATGCCTAGGCAGGCGGTCCATGTAAATTATTGGTATTTAACTAAAAAAAAAACTGCACCACGATAAGCTGGAAGTCGTGTCCAACATATGGTAGACGCCAGATAAATTTGCAATTAAGTACATTGACCTTTCCCTGATATCTCTTCGTAGGTAGGTACTCGAAAAGTTGCGGTGACACTTTCGAGTTAGAGTCACCGCGGCCCTGGAACGCAAAGGCTATTAGGAGGAACACGGATGGGTTTTATTAAGAGTCTGACACTCCCTCCCGCTCCACCCAGAGCGGAAGGCGTCAATAAATGATTTCCATTAGGAACTTAAAAAAGAAATATCGGAAAACACATTATGATCGTTTTTCATTAATAAAAAATGTAAAGGATTGCGATTAATTTCATTTCAAACAGCGTTACGTCTTATTTTATTTGTTTTTATTTGGAATCTCAATGCATGTAGATGGGTCAACGACCGCTTTTGCAAATTTATTTGGCGCCTACCATAGTTGGGATACAAAATTGATTCGGCTCTTTATGTAAAGGCTGTAATTACGGACTGTTTCAAGGTTTTCTTAAGGGTGTGTAGGTACTTCATTTTCATTTCAAAATTTTTCATGTTTAAAATATTTTTTGAGGCAATCTCCACTTTTATACTTATATGTGTTTAAAGTTCTTAAATATCTTACTTTTGCATCGTAGTTAAAGTACTTTATAACAATACGGAACCCTTACCTATAATTTCGCTCGATCTCACGCTAAACTCATCGCGAATTCCTTTAACTGTTTGTGGTTTGCTACAGACTTGGCGTTTTTTTATGATTTCCTGTATTTATTTTCTTATCATTACAATGACTCTGTAATCGACCCGTATAACTCCGCTTCACATAACTGATATTGCGCGTTAAGTCCGTTGACATCAAAACAGCTGGGATGTGTAAATGACTAATGATTTAACGTAACAAAATATTGATATACTCGCACGAAATAAATGTGGCACGCATCTGTCCCGTCAATATTATCCAATGAGTAATGAAGTAATGCGGGCAATATTTACTTTTAATATTATAACTGTTACATAAGTAATATTGAACGAAATTAAATACCTTGAGTAAGTCGTCAATGAAAATCTAAAAGTGGTAAAAATAAGGCCGGTCAGTGCTGACAAAATTGTATACTTACTTACTTAATTTTATTGAGAATATAGACAGGACCAATTGTTTTGGGGCAAAAGCTGTAAAAGGTGCCAGGACTTTGGGCATAAAACCGAGGAGTGTGATCTTCTTATTTCAATTCATAGTTACAAATAAATGATGAAATTAATGTTCGTATATAGCTATTGTTCCAATAACTTTAGATAGTAAGGCTAAAGGTTAAACGAAAGATAATAACAAGCAGACTTGAGTAAAAACGACAAGGGATGCCCAACCTTAGAAGGACATTCACAGATATTTTTAACCGACTTATAAAAAAGCAGGAGGTTCTCAATTCGGATGTTTTTGGTTATATTCTTCAGAATGACAAAGGTGCGTAGTAATCGTAACTCTCGTGCGCGTGTAACCAGACGGCCAATTCTATTTTAAGCAACATTCGCATTCGCATCTCAGTAGCAAATAGCTCAGCTGTGCACGCCACAATTGCGGCGATAGTGCCCCTCTTTGAGGAGTGGCTGGAGAGGCGCCACGGCGTCCTCACCTTCCGCCTGACGCAGGTACCTCCCGAAACAACCGTGTCCGGTGAGTGAAGTGTGAATGATTCGGCGGGAGGAAACGCCCGAGTGTTTTCATTGCGAGGATCGCCCGGAGGACACGGTGGAGCATACGGTGGAGGTCTGCCCCGCTTGGGCGGAGCACCGCCATGCCCTCGTCGAAGCGATCGGCGGCGGCGACCTCTCGCGTCCGGCCCTGGTTCAATCCATGGTCCGGAGCGAGGAGGCATGGGAAGCCGTCACCTCCTTCTGCGAAGCAGTAATACTAGTGAAGGAGGAGGCGGGCCGCGTGAGGGAGAGACAGCCCTCACGTCCCAGCCGCCGCGACATAGGGAGACGCACCGGGCGTCGGGAGTCGCTGGGCGATTCCCGACCATTGTAGGTGCGGGTCTGCGGACGGCGAGCGTTGGGTGGCTCGCCGTCCGATCAATGCCAGGCCCGGGCCGACGGCGCGTTGTGTTCCACGTGCGCCTCAAAGAGATGTCAGCATAAGAGTAGGGGCCTGTTAAGGCCAGTGTCTGCCAGGGTCGCGGATTTTGTTCGAAAGAGTTACCGCGGCCCTGGAACACAAAAGGCACTAGGAGGAGCATAGGTGGGTTTTAGTCAGTAAAAGTCTGACACTCCCTGCCGCTCCACTCAGAGCGGAAGGGGTCATTTGATGATATCCCATCCTTAAAAAAAAAAAATTGCTCAGATGTATGAATGTTGACGATGCAAAAGAATATGTCAGGATAGTATCTACCGGCGTTCTATAGTTTCTGCCTACCCCTGTAAGAAAACGGAAGGTGTGTATATAATAGATTTTTCGTAGCTAAACTTAAACTAACTTAACTTATCACAAATCTAACTAAATAATTTTCCATCAATCTACTTGATGGGTTTTCCAAGGAATATTATTATGCAATATCTAGTGGAAGATGATAATGACCGTCTGAAGTATGATCTAATACAATCATTGTACACAGACAGTTATGGTAGGAATTATATTAATGCTTGTCCGCTGGGCAATTCTGAATAAAGTAAAATTCCTTTTAGAATCGTACACGACTACATATAAGATAACTGGTCAGGGGCCCGTTCCCACTAAGACGGACCGGTGCGTGTTCACACTTAGATGGACAGACAGCGAAATCGGGTGGACGGTACATTGATCAAAACGTTCGTTTAAAAACCCTGATCCTTTCTTTTCCTCAGATCCGTCTAAAACAGAATCATATTAATTGTTCTTTCACTGGCATATCCGTCTCTTTAGACGGACCGAGAAAACAAACGGTCCGTCTAAGTGGGAACGCGAATTAAGTGGGAACGGGCTCTAAGTGGGAACGAACACTAAATGGAAACAGAAACTAGGTGTGGGTATACTGTGCGTAAAACTAATACATAGACCGGTCCAGTTCTCGCATCCAGTGGACTAGCCTCACCAGGTCACAGGTACACTTCAAGGGAGGAATTAGCCGACTTCAAAAAAGAAGGAGGTTAACAATTAGGATGTTTTAATTTTTTTCTAAGTATGTTCGGGCATAACTCCGTCCTTATGGAAGGATTTGCAAAATTTTTTTTCCTAAATAGTGTAAACCCGAAAAAATCTTTACAAAATTTAAATGGGTCCACCCATTTAAATTTTGTAAAGATTTGATAAAAGGTCGGAGATAGACAATTAAATAGATATGACTGATTTTTGGACGGTAGTGCTAAAAAGTAAAAATCCAAATTGCATAAAAAAATTGTACTTTGTAGTAGTTTTTATTTGGAAGTCGGTTGTATTGATGAACTTCTTCTCCATTTGAGCAATTATTATTGTCATATCAATAAGTTCTGTAGGTGGGAAACGTGTATGACAGGTGTATTGTGTATGCATCATTGCATTGACCGTCAACAAACGGAAAGCTGAAAAGTCCCTTCAAACCAGTACAGAAATTCTGCTTCCTGGTAAGTAATTACCCAAGACCAATTGCTCGGGGTATTACACAAAATATCACCACGGTTGTGTTTTTTGAAGGGGTAAGCTTTACAGTAGGTACGTAGCCGATAGGCGACACCCCAAAATGACATACACAGTGGTGCGATTCTGTATAAATCTCAATGTGTAAACTGCGGCCCAACCATGACATGTAAAAGCGTGAGTCGTGGTATATTTACAGAATAGACGGGCAGAACTCACAATACCAGCTTGCGAGTATAACCAGCTCCCCAATTGCTAAACTCATAAAATCGCATATTCTTTCACAATCAAAAGGAAATCCAGATCCATTGTTTAATATGCTTAAAAATTCGTCTGCTCGACGACGTTAAACATGCAATGACTACAATGTCAAAATGAAAGCATGTGCTGCCGATTGCATTAATTTTTGTATTGAGCATTTAGGCTGCAGATGTCTGCCAGGGTTGCGGAATTACTTCGAAAGATTTACCATGGCCCTGGAACGCAAAGGGCATAAGGAGGAACATGGATAGGTTTATAGTTAGTAAGAGTCTGACGCTCCGAACCGAAGAAGTAATTTGATGATTTTCCATCCAAACATAAAAAAACAGGCTGCAGATGTATGAAAAGGAGTATTTGAAGGATCTTAGGGACTTGATATAAAAAGCGCTACCGGCGCGCGGCTAAGGCGCTGTGACAATAATGTATGGCTTCAGGTCCCTATATTTCGGTCCTTTGACGCTGGACGCCATACATTTTATGTTATCAGCGCCCTGACTGCTTTGTATATCAAGTCCCTTAGCAGGCGGACTGTAGTTTCTGCCTACCTTAATGGGCCAACGGCGTGAGTTTATGCATGTATATTGTATGTACATATTATTATGTAAGCTTCATGAAATAGAATGCAACTGTACCTACCTGAAACTGACACGTCCGGAATCCGGGTTGTTACTAAGAATTTCTATGTCCGACCCAAAATCATCACTTCGAGGTATGAATACTTCGAAAAACTCTATTCAGTATGAACAAATATTCAATGAGTAATAACGTTGTAGGTAATGTTAGACATGATAATGACCAATAGTGCGACAATAAGTTCTAGAGATACGATGCAAATCTTGGTTTATTCCACTATCAACAAGACTGTTTACAATTTTCTGCTTACTTCATTTCCACAATAGATTGTTTACAGTTTACTCTGATTTTCTTAATGGAAGCTGTTTTATAATTAGAATCGAATCTTTATCTTATTACCCGGCCTATCGATGATTGTATTTAATTATCGTTTATGCAGTTAGTGGTTTTAATATTTATTGAATTTCTAATTGTTTGTCACATTAGTCTATTATGATACCGTTTCATGGCTTGATTGAAGAGATCAGATAACACTTGATCGCTGCTACATTTATCCTCTGTAAAAGATTGACAACTAGCAGCCGGGACCAGCGGCTTATGTCCGGTTTCTGAGATTTTTATCGGTCGTTTATCTGTCCGTTAACGCTATTTGTCATAACGCCAATGGTTGGTTAGTGTAATTGGGCCATTCTACTTTTCGATGCCTATAAAAACGTCCCTTGGACATTTTAACGCATACCTAATTTCTAACTCGTTGAGATAATCTTCGAAAAACAATATTTTTTTAATTCAGAATTGCATACGCTCACCTGAATGATAGCTTTTATCGAAATATGTGAGCTAAAAATATTAAAAAAATCTATTTTTGGTAACGCAGTGGACCTTTTATGATCATGAGGACTGGAAATGCAGTAGTAATTAAAAGTAACACTGCTAGGAAAATATTTAGAAAATGTGCAATTTTGAAAAATTGTTCAATTTTATGCACAAAAAAACAGAATGCCCGGTTAACGGACAGTAAAACGACTGATATAGACCTCAGAAACCGGACATTAGCGTGCTTTCCGAGGCATGGAGGAAACTTGGTTTATATCGGATGGTCACCCATAGAGAGACTGACCTCGACAAGGCTTAACCTGAAGATCGACCCATGCGGCAGTTATTAATAAGCCACGAACCCCTAAAATTAAAAATGAGTACAGTTATTGTTATAAACTAAAAAAATCTCCTATTATTATACTGTCTAAGAAAATAACTTAAATTAAAAATACACGAAACTTACAACAAACTAAAATATATCATCAAAAATTAGTCCTCAACGCTGTCAGCTGGTAATGTGCCCAAGAGACTGGCGACATTGCCACGTTGAATGGCAATGCTTAGTCTCTGCCCAAAGTAAAAGCAAAGTATTATTAGTTATTAATGTTATTATTTTAGCTATCCCCTATTCCGTAGCGAAACCCTTTTCGTCACTACTACCATCATGCATACACTGCAGGCGTGCAATCTGCATACCGCATTCTTATGTTCCACCAATCAGTATGGAAATCTCCGAGATGAGCATTGCAATATCTATCAAATGTAATTTATGAAGCGCCTAGGTTTATTCCGCTGTAACAGTTAGCCATGTACCACAAAGTAAAGAACAGAAGGTTATTTTAATAGAAAAAGCGAGAACAGAAGCGTAATCACCGTCAGCCTATAGCTGCAGTGTACTGCTGGATAGGAACCTCTCCAATCACGCCATTTATTGACGACCACCACTTGATTCTAGGCAACTCTCATCCAGCTGCTACCGATCGTTGGTCTAACCAGCCTGAGGAAGACCAAACATTACGTTTGCCGATTCGCCAGCTCATTGTCACAGTAGCCTGCTTACCCTATGAGCTACTTCGTTCGCACAGGGTAAGCAACTATGGTTCTCTGTTGGATCAACTCGTTCCGGATTCAATACCTCAGAGAGACTCCTATAAAAGCCCTTTTCATAGTCGAGTACGTACGGTTCTTTCAAACAAATGCCGGCTGCAAGTGCGCTTGCACTCACTGAAGATACTTGGAGCGTGTTCGTTGTATAAAGTAAACCTTCTGAGGGCTTAGTGCGAGATTTTTAACGTACTCGATCGCGTTAACGTAAACTTTTCTTCATCATCATCATAATTATCAGCCGAAAGACGTCCACTGTTGGACATAGGCCTCCCCCAAGTGTTGCTACAACAACCGACCCTGTGCGTCTCGCATCCATCGGCTACCAGCGACCCTCACCAGATCATTGGTCCATCTTGTGGAAGGTTTACGTTTAGGTCTACGTACGTTACGTATGGAGACGTAAACGTTTGCTTATGTCAAATTGTTTAGAAAAAAGGTGAGTTTCACCTGACGACGCTTTTACAGTTTCAATACAAATTGACGTTTACGCTAACGCGATCAAGTACGTTAAAAAACTCGCACTAAGGCTACAGATGCCGATCGTAAGGACGCTTGTACTCACTGTACGTAAAGCGTGACTATGTGTGCGAGCGCTTTTGCTCATTGTACGGAACCAACCTTCTGCATCTATACATCTTGAGCATTAACTATGGCGTCTTATTTCCACCTCATATTTTCTACTTCACTGAATATTGAAATTGACATATTATGAACAAACTATGCGTCAGTTTGTCTGAAATTATGAGCTGATAAATTTGTAGCTGGTTGATTTTGTACTGAAATATGTTAATCTGAGAAGGTAAACATTAAATATGATTTGGGAATGGTTAGCTACGCTTCATAATATGACTCTGAAAAGATTTTGCTTAAGTAGAAAAAAGACTTTGTTCAACTGAGTGATATGAATTCGTACGTGGGTAACGTAGTGCTTGCAGCAAGCAAACATCCCTTGAATAAGTGTCTATCATATATATTTCATCACTTAAAATTGATGCCAAATGTTTTGATTTCATGAAATAATACATTTGAAATCAATTCTAATTGAAAGAGTTGTATTGATGATTTTAATGATTATAATTCTATAAATACATACTTGCTACGGCCGCGATATTTTGACCAGGATACAACCTGACACTGACCTGAAGAAAATTAGAATTTCACGGGCAATCCCCGGCGCTTTCACCTTAATCCCATCCGTTTTTGACGTATTAACAATCGCCTTCACCACGCTACCACTGACTGTATTGTCTAGAGCTGTAGTAATTGGGATGGAATAGGTCTCAAAAGAAGAACAAGTTTTAGTTAGCGCCATCTGTGGTGATAAAAAAAGGAAAGAAATATAGTGACATAGCAGTTTGGCAATATATGCATCACATTTGTGCAAAATGGCCATCTCTCAGCCTTTTCTCAAGTGATTGATCAGCTAAGGCTACATGGGTAGGCTTCTGTAATTTCTGGTTATTCTGGAAACCCAACAACCAAGGAAAACCCCCTTTATCAAGACATAAGTACATACCACATAAATGTCATAATTCCTTAACCGCTATAATAATTACCAGGTCAGCATAAACACTACGTAGGTATCGTAAACACGTTACACTTACTGTAGGTACCTACAATTGAATGGATTCGAGTCGCTGACGTCAGAACAGCTGGTACATTGTACTTGTGATCTTCACACCTTGATGACGCCTTGGTACATAATGCTTGTATAGTTAGGTAAATGCGTGGTATTGTTTTAAATGACGCGTGAATGGTTTTGATTTACTTACGGTTTTGATAGTGCGATGATTAGGCGTTTATATGCGATATAATGTTGTACTACATTTCATAATGCAACTCCATTGCTTTTTTGTTCCCTTCCTAACTCATCAAACAGCCATTTGGCTGTTAGTTTGAATGTAAAAATGTTCTCTTCTTCACACATTTTGTGGTATTTTTATGCATTTAATAAAAAATTACGTTGTGTGTTTTCAAAAATTAGTGATACAAGCTTTGATAACACAACACACAGATATTTCTAACGCAACAAAGAACATTTCTAACCAATTATTACCAGAAAAGTTGAGAAAACAATACGAAAAGGCGTAAGTACCAAGATTTCATGAAATGGAGAAGAACCTTTTATAGAGGATTATTATATCGTGGGTGTAGATAAAGTCTTGACTGCAACTGTACATGATTAAAACACTCATGTGTTATACCCACATTCGTGTTTTAATATCCTTATTATGCAACCGTTGCACAAATAACCATTAATTAGTGCCCAATCAGGATATTTTATTAAATCAATCATTCTGCCTGGCTTTTTCCGAACTATTGGGGTTCGCTTCCAGTCTAGCCATATGTGGTGAAGTACCAGTACTACGACCGTCTATCTGACCACAAAACCGAGTAACTGGGTAACACCTCCTGGAAAATTTGTTGTCAATTTTTTAGCTTCTGACTAACAACTGTCAAAGATGTATAAATGACAGCCGAGACCAATGGCTATGCCAACGGCTTATCGAGCCTTTCGAGGCACGGAGGATTCTGGAATAGATGGTCACCCATCCGCGGACGAGATCGGCAAGGGTTGCATAACCTTGAAGATCAACCCGTGTGGCTGTTATCGAGCTTTTCAGAAGTGGGTGCACCAGTTAGTATAGGTATTATTTCTTCAACTAAATTCAACGCGAATGACTCTGCAAGCTCTTTTAGGTGAAGCCCCGACGTTGGGAGTCGCAGGGTGATTCCCAGCCACCGTAGGCGCGGGCCTGCGGATGGCGAGCTTTGGGTGGCTCGTCGTCCGATCAGAACCAGGCCCGGGTCGACGGCGCGTTGTGTCCACACTGGCCTCAAAGAGATGTCAGCCTGCCAGGGCTGTGGAATTTGTTCGAATTTAAAGAGTCACCGCGGCCCTGAAACGCGAAGGGCATTCTCAATTCTCAATTCTTTATTGCGTACCATAATGTATAAAGTTGGTAGAAAATAATTATCTTAGTCACAATTATGGACCCTGTCGGGCACCGCATAGATCAAGTAGGAGAGGGAAGGAAGAGCACTGGTTGGAAGAGCATTTGGAGAAGCACGGATGGGTTTTAGTCAGTAAGAGTCTGACACATCCTTCCACTCCGCCCAGAGCGGAAGAAGTCATTGGATGATTTCCTATCGTTAAAAAAAAAGGTTATTTTAGGTCTGAAGAACGCTTTCCAGGTTAAATACTGTATATATTCTAGACTGAAACATTCAGAGTTTGGTGACCTTGATTTCAGGGTGCCATTTTTAGGTCAGGTACCTCGGTGATACGGGTGTTCGTTTTTCCTCAGTGTTATTATATTTTACTTAAGGGTAATAATTATGGTTTTAATGAGGTGTACATTCAGCAGTGGATATTCAATTTATGTCCGTATTTTTTTCCCCAGAATTTATCCATGTACCTACCTATGTTTTTGTTACGTGCTGACTATCGCGGGTTTCAACCAAGCCAAGTTTTGATGAGGACTGTCCATCTTTTATTTTTTCTTACATAATTTCTTGATAAATTAAATAAGCAAAACGGTTTAAATATAATCTAACATTTAAAAATTACACAAGTCATTGCCTTATCAAAGCGTGTCTCATTCAAACTAATACTATACCCGCGATTTTGCCTGTGAGGATTTTTGAGAGCCTAGTGCGAGTTGTATAACGTTTACAATCGCGTTAAAGTAAACGTGAGCTTATTGAAAATCGTACAAAAAAAGTTTTCTGTTATTGTAATAAAACTCTCACTGAAGCTGCTTTTGTTCCCATTCAAGCTCAAAACGGTATTTCATTTACCCATTTGGGATAAGTTCTTTTTCTGCTTTTGTCCTCATTTTTTAGTAGGAACCCAAGTCAACCAGCGAATGCCTTTAAACTTAAATCATAATGTCCTATCCCAGGTTCATGTTCACTTTAAATCTGATTAAAATCGTCTCAACAGTGTAAAACACAAATAAAATCGCACACGAAGGATTCCGTACCATTATCTATAAAAAACGGCAAATAATCACGTTTGTTGAATGGAAGCCCCACTTAAATATTTATTTTATTCTGTTTTTAGTATTTGTTGTTAAAACAGCAACAGAAATACATCATCTGTGAAATTTTAACTGCTGGTCTAGCTACCTATCACAGTTGATGAGATACAGCCTGGTGAGTGGTGACAGACACGCGGACAGACAGACGGACAGTCGAGTCTTAATTATAGGGTCCTGTTTTTACCCTTTGGGTCCGTACCCAAAGGGTCGTTTTTTAATAACTTGGTTTTGGTTAAATACTATAAACAAACCTTTCTTGTTTATTACTCTTTCGATGAGTGAAAACCAAATAAAAGACTTTCCCCTTTACTTGAAATTCTCAAAAAACACATTTTTTACAAAACAAGCCTAAATTCCAAATTTCACCTTTGTAAACTTAGTCGTTCTGGCTATGCATTAAGAATTCCGAACAAACGATAAATTATTTATAGATGAAGATAATTACAATATGTGTACTTGTGTATAATGTTAATTAAAATTATTATCGACTATTAATAGTATTACATCACTTCGCGACTATTACCTCAGTATCATGCAGATGATGTCTGACACTTCATGACACGGGCGTGACACTCATAAACATGACACTCGCGGTAGTGACAGCGCGTTTGATACCGATTGTTAGGTTATAATTATTATTGTGCGTGGGTTTATTAGATACAATAAAATTTGTAATAATTGTAACTGTCATAGATAAAATCTGTTGTTTGCGGAGGCAAAAACTCAGATACCTATTTTAAAATTTCGATGTTTTTTCTTTCATATTTACATAATTTATCTATCTATCTCATTAGCCTGATGAAGGTATCCCACTGCTGGGGATAAGGCTTCCCTCCCTCTTCCATTTCCACTTTTCAATTTTGTTTGAAGTTCCTCCCTCCATTTTCATATTTAACGACAACGAAAATATGACTTTAAAAGTTTCTTTAACATTATCTAAAATTATTCCGTCTAATCAATTAACAAGTAGGTACTGCAAATATTTCTTAGGTCCGAAGGTCTAGAAGATTAAGTCAGGTAAAACCACCTCGTTAAAAACCAGATCCCGGGTATATATCCGAACAAGGAACTATGGGTTTTTTAGTTTAACTGTAGGTATTATTAAATCCTGCCTTTTTACGTTGTTTACTTTGCAAAAATCAATATATTTATTTATTATTATTATATAATTTATTGTATCCTCAATAAATAAGAACCGGACAAACAACAAACACAACACAACAACAACAATACACACAACAAACAACAACAACAATACACAACAACACAACACAGGGACAATATATTTATGATTTCTAGAAGTTTCTTTAAATAATAATGAATCAGTGACTCAATATTGTATCTTGTTTACATGCAAGTTTTTTCCCGGTAAAATTTATCTATTAATAGATATTCTGAGCGTAAAAACTTTATTTTAATAAGACTAAAAAACCCACTTTTTATTGAATATTATTGTATGAAAACATTCTGTTTATCATTCATTCATTGACTGTAAAAGTCCAACTGCTATTTGTATCAAAAATTTCCACAAGGTTTCAAGTGTTTACATTTAATTTAGTTACATTTATTGGATTTAACAAATATTTAACTTGGATCAAACTATAATTTCAATAAAAAAATATCACGTTACGAATAAGGAAAAAACATTAAAGAATCAGCAAAAACATTAAAATAATAGCTATTAACAGATTTCTAATAATTTATCAAATCTAATATCTCATAAAAAGAAAGCTTTATATATGTTATGTCGGACAGCTTTTTGCATGTTTTTGCTTGTTTAAAATTAATCAAGTTTATTGACCAAGTTGCAATCGGTGGAAAATTAAATAGTGATTATGTAAATTAATTAAATTGCATGTGTAGTACACAGTATTGATTTGGTATGTGTCAGTGTGGAAAGCTTTAGTTCGGTCGTTAGATGTATGACTGACCAACCACATATTAACAGTCGTTACAGGTATGGTAGACACCACTGAGTGCCAAGTCTTCTAATTTTTAAACACTATTCACAATCGCATGTCAGTTGCAAACTGTGAAAAAAGCCTTCATTTCCATATATTTTTGACAGACTGAGATACGAATGCGAACATTGCTTAAAAAGTATAATAATAATTGGCCCTCAGATAAATGTGCAATAAGGGTCATTGACCCACGTACATTTATTGACTTTCCACCGCTCCATCAGGTGTTCGCGATTTTAATGTTTATCTACACTTCTACACTAATGATAATAATATAATATATAATATAATATATAATATATATAATAATATTAAAAAGAGGAAAGATTTATTTGTTTGTTTGAAATGAATAGGCTCCGAAACTACTGGACCGATTTAAAAAATTCTTTCACCATTAGAATACTACATTATCGGTGATGGACATAGGCTATAAAGTATTTTCAAAAAATTGTGGGATCTGTATGAAAACTTCGATAATTTAACCCCAGGTGTGAGAAGAAATCCTTATATCGCGTACGCTGCGGAATCTATTGACAATAGAGTAAAGTGATGTAGGTACTACAGTTTTATAGAGGTCATCAATATCTACAAAAAAATCCGTGATACCATATGTCTAACTATTATGGATAAGTCACCATGACCGCTTTTTGTTCATATTATTCAATCAAATCCCATGGTGAAATAAAAAATGGTGATTTTAGTATCATGATATTAATCCTTATCCATTTAAATGGTTTGAAAATTAAGGTTGATTATGTCCGTGTAAATTACACTTTAAATGATTCAAATCGGACCTTTCGTTCAAAAGTTACGACGGTAATAAACATGCTCGGAGTAAGAAAAATGTCGCGGCTTGAGCGAACTGGGAGAATCGTATCAATGCTTGGTCCGATGAAGTTGAAACACCACGGCATTTAAATGTTTTCGATAAAACAATAAGAATAACAAATGTTTGGATTTTCCAAAAATAAACTACATACATAATAAGGAGTGAAGCAGGGGTGATTAAGATTTTAGGGGAGGACATAATTGCTTGCTTCAATTTACGTCGGAATGCTATGAACAAACTAAAAGCGGGATAATTGAAACAGATGTACCTAACAATTTTTGCATAATCAAACCCTGACGGGTTGAACGGGGTGAACAGTTGCGCTGAACCTGGGCTCGAGACAAGTGAGATTTTGTCAACGGTGGCGTGGCGTACGCGATTGTCAATACGTCATAAATGTATAGGATTGACAGATGCTATCGAAATGTCACGTTTCTAAAGCTAACCTTTATACGGGGATAAAGAGGGCGTTGAAGTTTGTGGAGTACCTACTAAAGCCACGCGGACGAAGTCGCGGGCGAAGTGCTAGTTATTACTATTACGTAAGATTTATTATTTATTTTGGAATTTTCACATGTTAGTGCTCGAGCGGTTAATATCAAAAACAGAAATAAAAACATTAAGCTGTCCTGCCGGTCGATTCTGTCGTCATCTCACGGTGTTCACCTAGGCGGAGTGAACGACACCTGAGCAGTCATTCTATCTTATTTGTATGGTTTGACAACTCACCCGTCGTGCGCCCCGCCCGGGTGTTCACTTCGACATGTTTACAGAATCGCACTGCTGAATGGAATTCTATCGTGATCCTTTCACGTTTTTTTTACCTAACACTTTACTTTCTAGTTCCCATTAACGCCCGCCGTACTATAAATAGTACACAACTTTAAGTTACGATAATACTAATCTAATGCGTTTTTTCACTCTAGCAAAATTTCCAATATAAAATATATCAAAAAGTTAAATTTGTGTAAAGATTTTTCTGCTATAACACATAAAGTGCTGCTGTACTAACTTTAGTACACTGGGCGCTTGAGGTAAGACAAGGTAGACATTTTTGTATTTGTGTGTTATGCTTATTAGTCGTGTTTTTTATTATGTATTGTTTATTTTTTTTTCTATTAGTGAGGTTTATTTACTTTGTTTTCAGGTGGCAAGAGATTACCTTTTCAAAAAGTAACAAATGGCAAACCGACATACTTTTACACAAGAAAAGAACTATTTCGGTTTACAAGACGCAATACAGGATATTATTAGTCAAAATAGTGATTATGATGCTACCTACTTATGATGTGTTTATGCTACCACCCGATCCAGACGTTATCGACGATGAAGAGGAAGGTGGAGACGACGACCTGTATGACCATGGACCTCAAGATGTTCCCGGCAACATAGAAGTTGTTACTCGCAGACATACCACTGCCGTTTAAGATGAATGGAGCAGCGGTGACGATGAACCCCTTACAATACTTTGTGATGTTTTACAAAAAAAAATTGACAATTTGGAATGCTACATAGAGACTTATCCATTGACGAATCAATGGTCAAGTACTATGGCCATCATTCAGCCAAACAATTTATAATAGGTAAACCCATGCGATATGGATATCGTAATTGGGCATTGACCAGTTATGATGGGGTACTATTATACATTGGATGTATACCTATTGTGGAAAATCCTCTGTGGCTACTACCGATCCACTCGGCTCTCGCGTTGTGAAGACTTTGCTAAACAAAGCGCCAACAAAACCAGAAGAACATGTAGTCTACTTTGACAACTTCTTTACGAATTACGATCTGCTTGTCGACCTAAAGGACCTTGGGTACAGAGCTACTGGAATCTTGCGTGAAAACAGAACCAAACGTTGTCCTTTGATGTCAGCAAAAGACATGCGTAAAGAGCCTAGGGCTGAATACGACTATAGGTTTGATAAGACAAAAGAAATTCTTATGGTGAGATGGAAGGACAATAACATCTGCACGATTGGAACCAATATTGATACAGTAGAGCCGTTAGGGAAAGTTAAGAGACGGTGTACTACGAGGAAACTAAAAGTGGACGTAGATATACCTCACGTGTTCCGAAGTTATAATAAGGCAATGGGAGAGGTGGATCAAATGGACTAGTCTATAGGACTGTACCGAATTGGGGTAAAAGGTAAGAAGTGTTGGTGGGTTTTATTCACATATATGGTGGACATGACCATTTCAAATGCGTGAAGATTTATACACTACATTGCAAATCCAGAGGATCGTGTGGATCAGCTAGCTTTTCGCAGACACATAGCACGAACGTATTTGAGCCAAAAACAGAACAATAAAACAAGACAATCTTCCTCTGGATTGGACAAAGAAGATAGAAAAAATTATGGGCATAACCCAAAAAAAGTACCAAACCAACTGAGATGTGTTGTGTGTTCCAACCGCGTCAAAACAGCGTGTCACAAGTGCCTAAAAACGCTATGCCTGGATAGAGGATGCTTTGGCCAATATCATTCTTAAGCGCCCATTGTACTAAACTTAGTACACCCCTAAAAATACAACGTCCGATTATTTTTTGTTTCTCTTTTCTTTATAGTGTCACAATAAACGTGTTTTTTAGTAACGAAATTAAAAAAAATAGTAAAATTTTAATTGGCTTTTATTTGGGCGTTAATGGGTGAAAAACGGTTAATAAGTTATTTTTCGGGCATCTACGAGTTTACAGTACTGTAGCAACTACTAGTACTGCAAGTTTATCTGGCGCCTACTACTCTATGGTAGGCGCCAGGAGGGCTCAGGAGCCTAAAGTCTGAGTTGGTAAGACCGGTGGACACAATAGTGTCATCCAGTAGCTGGGCTGTGGAGGTCAGATATACAGTAGCCCCATTTATACTGGTATCAGCTGCTTAAGGTTAGACTGGAATTCGACCCCATCATAAATTTTCAGAGTCACATATAAAATGAGTTTATAAAACAATTTGGTTTTGGCTATGTACCACATTATCTTGACATTCTAGATTGTACCAGGATCAAATAAAACCCAGCAGTCTGTTTAAGCAATTACGTTTATTAATTTCAGTTATTTTTTAGGGTTCCGTACCCAAAGGGTAAAAACGGGACCCTATTAACTAAGACTCCGCCGTCTGTCTGTCCGTCTGTCTGTATGTCTGTCTGTCGGTCTGTCTGTTTGTCACTAGGCTGTATCTCACGAACCGTGATAGCTAGACAGTTGAAATTTTCACAGATGATATAAATTTCTGCTGCCGCCATAATACAAAAAAAAAACAGAATTTAATATTTTTTTGTGGGACTCCCATATCCATACAACAAACGTGATTTTTTTGCCGTTTATTTATAGATCTTTTGGGATGCATGAAGGAGCCTTCTCGTGTAGCGCAATTAGTTCCATCAACTGAACCCAGCGCTCGGCGCGTCCTGGACAGTCTCACCTAACACCTTATAAGACTGGCCAATCCTTCTCTTGCGGTGGTAGGGCTAACACCCGCCTGGTTCGCGATCCTATCGGAGTTCGGCGTCAAGCAGCCTGCTGTGTTTCGTCGACGCGTGAGAGTACCAGTGCCTCAAGGCATCTTCTGGGCACGCTCGCTTCATCATGGACCACATCTATAGCTTTCCATCAGGCTTGATCGAGGTCAAGAGCTAGCCCATTCATAAATAGAAAACAAAATAGATAGGTAATGGTACGGAACCCTTCGTGTGCGACTCCGAGTCTCACTTGGCCGTTATATTTTATTTTTGTTGGGTTCCATACCAATTGAAAAAACAAAACAATAAAAATGCTATGGCTGAAGCTACCTTACTTACCGCCAACCAGTATTAGTTTAATTTATAGTTTAATAATACAGTAATTAACACCTAACAAAAACCATTAAAAACATATAATAAATAAGCACTTTATTTTTAGAGGTTGTTTATTTACGTTTTCAATTCAAGCTCTGAGTAATAAACTTCAAGTTATTGGGACAAAATACGACTTATATTTTGTGAATTCTCTTTATTTGACTTAATTAGGTAGGTACAAATATTTTTGAACGGGTCTCATGCCACGCTGATGAATGAGTCATAGGTCAAAAAATTCTTGAACGACTGTTGGATCTTATTCGTATTTTAAAATCAAATGGGGAATTTGGATTGGACAAGTTGACAAGATGTTTATGAATCCATGGCCATGGGTGTATAGTGGACCAGAGCGCCTAGCACGAATGTTTTTGACATATAGTAACGTAACATAAAACTTTACTTTAACTATACCTAATACTCGTTTCGCGCATAACATTAATTTGAATTGGATACTATATTCATATTTTTGTATGATTCAAATTGTGTATGTCCCATAAAATTTAAATCAAAATACTATAGGTTCGCAGTTTTTAAGTTCAAAATTCACTTACGTAAACGTATACGCCAAAATATAGGCCCTCAGGAGTTTATAAATCTCGGCCAACTTAACCCAAACCTACCGTGAGGAGTATCTAAATGCTCTAACCAAAATTGGCGAACAAACACACAATTATATACTTCAGTAATAAAAAGTTCACTTTAGAAGCTAAGAAAGATAGTGGGGAAGGTATAGGCGTTGACTTCCAGTCGAGTCGGATTCAGCTGAATACCAGTATTTTAGGTAGAGCAACTGCCTATCAGACGTCCACAACCAAGTAACTGGGTAACACGGTACGTCTTGGCGAGACTGGTATTAGATTTTTCTGGTTTCTGATATTCCGTAAGTACGGCTACAGATCTACAAATGACCGTCGGGTCAACAAGTAGCTTTTTCCCGCGGCTCCGCCCGCGTGGATGTGGGTTATCGCATAAAAAAGTAGCCTATGTCTTTCTTCATATCCCAGGCTATATATCTGGCAAATTTCATAACGATCCGTTCAGCCATTTTAGCGAAAAAGCGTAATAGACAGACAGACAGAGTTACTTTCGCTTTTATAATATTATAGTAGGGAAGGGACTTCATATACCTATCAATAAAAAAATATCTACGTTCTTAAACACTAAAACAATTAGAGTGGAATATGTCTACATCCTGATGATGAGCCAGACTCTTGGAGGCGCTAGCTAGTAGGTAGGGGTGACGTATATTGAACTGGCGCGGATAGCACGGGTAGTACAGAGCGCGACAAAGCCGCAGGTTTTGCCGTTAAGCAGCAGAAAGTAATGCAATAGGAGTGCACATTTACGTCTCAGCTCGAGAGTATTAATACCCATCATTCCTGATACAAACAGAGGGGAATACAAGTAGGGACCTGCAGAACTCACTTTGTACCTACTCGCTCCAATGCAATGGGAGTTTGTACTTTCTCTCGTGTGGATCCCATACAATGGAAATAAATTCGAGCTTGCTGTAGACAAACGCGAAGGAGGTATAGGCAACGAATGCATGTTTTAGATGGTCACCCATTCACAGACCGACCTCAGCAAGCGTTGCTTAACCTTGAATATCGACCCTTGCGGTTGTTATTTTGCCACGCTCCTCGTAGATAGATATTTCTAGATTACTTAACATATTTGCTTGTTTAAACAGAGGTCAACATACTAGTTTTATTAATTTGAATCCAAACAGGTGTCTGCTGCTATTGGATATTGCGCCATATTTATAATGTTCACTATTATGTATATCAAGTGCCTACCGAATTTTCACTTAACCAATGTTTTTTCCACGATTTTCTGCCATTGAACAGTTGGTGGATTGGTGAGGAGCTCGTGTCTTAATTAATAATAACTGTTTCATGGTTTCGAGGTTAAGCAGTGCTTGCCGAGGCTGGTCCGTGGATCCAAATTATACCAAGACTCTGCCTCGCCTTGGAATGAACGATAAGTCGCTGGTCCCGGCTGTCGTTTATAGATCGTTGACGGTTGTTAAGGATAGTCAGAAGCCAGAAAATGTGACACCAGTCTTGCCAAGGGCCTAGGGGTACTGTATTAGACATGTCAGCATAGTAGTCGGGGCCTGCTAGGGCCAGTTTCGGCCAGGGTTACGGAATTTGTTCGAAACGGTCACCACGGCCCTGGAACGCAAAGGGCATTTGAAGGAACACTTTGGTTTAAGTCAGCAAGAATCTCTGGCACTCACTTCCGCCTTTCCTCCACCCAGAGCGGAGTAGTCATTTGATAATTAACCATCCATAAAAAAGTGGTACTATATACCCAGTCAGTTGGTTGTGAACATCAACTAGGCAGTCGTTTCATGATTCAAAGTAGTAGGTAAACGTCTCAGAAGAAGACGCCCCAGGCGTCGAGAGTAGCAGGGCGATTCCTGGCCAGAACCAGGCCCGGGTCGACGGCGCGTTGTTTTCCACGGGCGCTTCAAGCCTGCCAGGATTGCGGAATTTGTTCTAAAAAGTCGTTGGAGAAACACCGATGGGTTTTAGTAAGTAGGAGTCTGACATTCCCTTCTACTCCGCCCAGAGTGGAAGGAGTCATTTGAAAACGAAAAGGTACACGTCTGCCTAGCCCTCCAGACAGGGAATACATGTTATGGCATTTGAATATATTTCGTGAAAAGTGAGTTATAAATTTTCACTTTTACTAACATTATTAATATGTAAGTTTTGATTTGTAGTATTCTGAAAATATTTAAGTTATGCTAAAAGCTCGAATGCTAGGAATGTTTACATTTGATTATTTCAGTTATTAATGTTTCTTTATATTTGGATCAGACTGTAGCGGTCTACACCCTATTTCACATCCATATATAATTGTAAAAACACTAAACATTCGACCATAACACAACATTCTACTTTCTTCATTTCGTTTGTTATTTTCACGTTTGACAGTTTTGACACATGACATTTTTGCATAAACGTTCCATTCATAATTACCATAAACACATACACACATGGAACGCATTATCTATGACTAATCATATTAATAAAAGCATTACATATCACATATAAATTCATTAGAACTTATTTACATAGCACACATTATTTAATGAAATAAATTAACAATACTTACCAATATCTACACTATACAAATCTTAAATAGTAACATTATTGTTTTTAGTAAATAGTGCGTTCGGGATATGGCGTGTGAGCATCCTAGGAACGCACCCATATGGCTGCGATGACCGGCGCTTTTAATAGCGGGTTCAAAGGCCGATCTCGTTAGTGCGAACATAGCCTCTTACCTGATCGCACGCCAAATCTCCTTCGCGAAACCTAGGTTCCCGCTAAAGCCTAGATCCCTTAATTGTTACTTGTTTGTCCGTATTGTGCTCGTAATCAATAAAACAGTGTTTTGTCTTAAAAATAAATTTATTTGTAACATTACATGTTATAAAGAAGAGACGTGGTAATTAAAAATACAAAAGCCTAAACTCACGCGCGTTGTAACTTATTTTACCCCGTCTACACTTCACTGGTGACCCCGATAAAGAACACTGAAGCCTTCAGGAGCCAGCATGTCTACCGGAGCAGCCCAGGGAACGAGCGTAGGAGCGTCGTCGGAGAGCCAGGACGTCTGCCGTGTCAGCGTGAAATTGCCGCCATTTTGGCCTGAGGAGCCGGCACTTTGGTTTGCCCAGGTCGAAGGTCAGTTCACCATCGCGGGCATTACTGCCGATTCTACCAAATTTTATACAGTCGTCGCGCAGCTTGACCACCGATATATGGTAGAGGCCAGGGACATTATTGAAAATCCCCCAGCTCAGGACAAGTACCAAAAGCTGAAAGCTGAGCTGACACGGCGACTCTCCGACTCGCACGAGAAGAAGGTCCAGCAGATCCTCAACCGCGAGGAGCTAGGCGACCGCAAGCCGTCGCAGTTTTTACGGCACCTGCAGACGCTAGCCGGACCACATGTGCCCGAGTCATTCTTGGCCACGTTGTGGGCGAGTAGGTTGCCCACTAATATACAGACGGTTATCGCTTCGCAACCTAATCTCCCTCTTCAGTCTGTCGCAGATTTAGCCGACCGCGTGCACGAGATCGCACCGACACCAGCACCAGCGCTCGCAGCAACATCCGCCGTAGCAGCAGTGGCGAGCGCGAACACCAGCAGCAGCGAGATCAGCGACCTGAAACAATGCATAGCTGCATTAACGCTCCAGGTAGCGGCCCTGCAGAGAGGACAGGTACACCACGGCTCGCGTAGCCATCATAGGCACCAACGTGGTGGCGGAGGACCGTCCTCAGGCCGCCGCCGTAGTCGCTCGCGCTCCAGAACCACGTGGAACGAGGCATACTGCTTTTACCATAACAGGTTCGGTGACAAGGCCACGCGGTGCGCCACGCCGTGCACGTATGCGGGAAATGCCGCCGGCAGCCAGAAGTAGCGGCAAATGGCTGCCCCAACCAACCACGCCGCTTATTTGTGACTGACCGGACAACTAAAACCACGTTTCTTGTGGACACAGGGTCCGACCTGTGCGTGTACCCACGTGCATCACTCCAGCAGCGGCGCAACAAAACTGGGTACCAACTTTTCGCGGCCAACGGAACCGCCATCGACACGTACGGCTGGGTCGAGCTCCATCTGAACTTAGGGCTCCGCCGCGTGTACACGTGGAAGTTCGTGGTCGCGGACGTCACCAAACCCATCATCGGTGCCGACTTACTGGCACACTACAATCTTTTAATAGATTTAAAAAATTACCGGCTCATCGATGGGCTGACCCAGCTGTCGTCTACGGCGTCATCTGCGGCCGGCTCAACTACAGACATCGCCTCCGTGAAGTCGATCGGTGGTACCACCGTGTACCACGAGGTCCTGCGTCAGTACCCGGAGACCACGCGGCCAGCTGGAACACAACGTCAGGTCAGTCACAACACCGTGCACCACATACGGACTACGCCTGGCCCACCTGTTTTCAGCCGACCACGCCGCCTTGCTCCGGACAAGCTCAAGGTCGCCCAGAAGGAGTTCGAGGCAATGATGGCTAATGGAACGGCTAGACCATCAGAGAGCTCATGGTCATCACCACTCCACCTCGCTCCTAAAAAGGACAACAGCTGGCGACCATGTGGGGACTACAGGGCATTGAATGCCCGTACCATCCCGGACCGGTACCCTATACCACACATCCAGGACTTCACACATCAGCTGGCTGGCAGCACAATATTCAGCAAAATTGACCTGGTGAAAGCTTATAATCAGATCCCTGTCCAGCCAGCTGATATTCACAAGACAGCCATCACCACACCGTTCGGACTCTACGAGTTCCCATACATGACGTTTGGACTGAGGAACGCAGCGCAGACTTTCCAGCGATTCATGGACGAGGTGCTCCGTGGGCTGCCGTTCTGCTACTGTTACTTAGATGATGTGCTTTTATTTTCACAGACGGCAGCCCAGCATACTGAACATATGCACCAACTCCTCAAGCGACTGTCCACGTATGGGATACTCATCAACACGGCTAAGTGTGAGTTCGGCCGAGCCACCATCACCTTTCTAGGGCATGAGGTGTCTGCAGAAGGTGTTCGTCCCTTACCGGAGAAGGTACAGGCGATCCAGGATTACCCAGCTCCCAAGACCGTCAAGGAGATGCGTCGCTTCCTGGGTATGTTCAATTTTTACCGCCGCTTTGTTCCTGACGCAGCTCGCTTGCAATCGCCACTCAACGTCGTCCTCACTGGCCCTAAAACGAGAGGAACACAGGCTATAGAGATGACACCAGAAATGCATACAGCTTTTGATGCTTGCAAGCAAGGCTTAGCTTCAGCTGCTTTACTCGTCCACCCGGACACCACTGCTAGCCTTGCAATTTTTACAGATGCGTCTGACGCCTCCATAGGTGCAGTGCTGCAGCAGAAGACGGGTGACACCTGGAGCCCTCTGGCATTCTTCTCGCGTCGTTTGTCCACATCGCAGAAGAAGTACAGCCCGTATGACAGGGAGCTCTTAGCCATCCACGATGCCGTCAGGTACTTCCGCCACATGGTCGAGGGTAGGCACTTCACCATCTTCACAGACCACAAACCCCTGTCATACGCGTATGCGCACAACCGGGAGAACTGCTCACCACGACAGTACCGATACCTGGACTTCATTGCGCAGTTCACCACGGACATCCAGTTCATCGCAGGAAAGGACAACGTCGTGGCTGATGCCCTATCACGTGTGGAAGCCTTATCAGTCCCAACACTGGATTACGCAGCCCTTGCACATACCCAGGAAAGCGATCCTGAACTGCATGGACTCCTAACGTGCAACAACACGTCCCTCAAGCTCAAGAGAGTACAGTATCCAGACTCGGACATAGAGCTATACTGCGACACCTCCACTGACAACATACGTCCTTTTGTTCCAGAGCCATTCAGAAGGCGTGTGTTCCAGAAGCTTCATCAGCTGAGCCACCCCGGTAGACAGGCCACGGTCAAATTAATTTCATCCCGATTTGTTTGGCCTGGTCTGAAGAAGGATTGCCGGGCATGGTCCAGAGAGTGTATAGAGTGCCAGAAGAACAAGATCTCGCGGCACACATCCTCTCCCACCTCTCCTTTCCCTATTCCTTCCCAGCGCTTCTCACATGTCCACGCCGACATCGTGGGCCCATTAAATTACTCAAATGGTTACAGGTATGTCCTCACCGTCATTGATCGCTTCACCCGCTGGCCTGAGGTATACCCCATCGCTGACATCACCGCTGAGACCTGTGCCCGCACTTTCATTGCCGGCTGGGTGTCTCGCTTCGGCTGCCCGCATCGCATCACCACCGACCGGGGCGCGCAGTTTGAGAGCAAGCTCTTCCACGCTCTCGCTGCGACCCTCGGCAGCCAGCATCGACCAACCACGGCGTACCACCCAGCCTGCAATGGCATGGTGGAGCGCCTGCACCGCCAGCTCAAGGCGGCCATCCGATGCCACACCGACACCAACTGGTCCGAAGTTCTTCCCCTCGTGCTGCTCGGCATCCGCAGTGCCTGGAAGGAGGACATCAACGCGTCAGCTGCAGAGCTAGTCTACGGTGAACCGCTACGCTTACCGGGCCAATTTATCTCACCATCAGGGTCCGGCACCGTAGACTACGCCGACTACACAGCACGTCTTCGGCAGCAGATGGCCAACCTGACGCCGACACCGGCGAGCCGCCACGGCCAGAAGGCATTTTACGTGCCCCGCAGCTTGGCAACGGCGACGCATGTCTTCCTGCGACATGACGCCGTGCGCCGTCCACTCGACCCGCCATACACCGGGCCGTTCAAAGTGCTGCAAAAGGGCGAGAAAACATTCAGACTTGAGGTAAAGGGTAAGGAGACAACCGTCTCAATAGATAGGTTGAAGCCCGCTTACCTCAGCATCGAAGAAGACGTCGTCCCAAGCAGCGCAACTCCGAGTTCGACACCAACCGCCACACAGTTGCCGCCAAATACCGTCGACGTTAAAAAAACCCGTTCCGGTCGAACTGTTCGCTTCCCGGACTACTATCGCCCGTAGCAGTAGCTACGGTCTCAGGGGGGGAGTAGTGTAGCGGTCTACACCCTATTTCACATCCATATATAATTGTAAAAACACTAAACATTCGACCATAACACAACATTCTACTTTCTTCATTTCGTTTGTTATTTTCACGTTTGACAGTTTTGACACATGACATTTTTGCATAAACGTTCCATTCATAATTACCATAAACACATACACACATGGAACGCATTATCTATGACTAATCATATTAATAAAAGCATTACATATCACATATAAATTCATTAGAACTTATTTACATAGCACACATTATTTAATGAAATAAATTAACAATACTTACCAATATCTACACTATACAAATCTTAAATAGTAACATTATTGTTTTTAGTAAATAGTGCGTTCGGGATATGGCGTGTGAGCATCCTAGGAACGCACCCATATGGCTGCGATGACCGGCGCTTTTAATAGCGGGTTCAAAGGCCGATCTCGTTAGTGCGAACATAGCCTCTTACCTGATCGCACGCCAAATCTCCTTCGCGAAACCTAGGTTCCCGCTAAAGCCTAGATCCCTTAATTGTTACTTGTTTGTCCGTATTGTGCTCGTAATCAATAAAACAGTGTTTTGTCTTAAAAATAAATTTATTTGTAACATTACATGTTATAAAGAAGAGACGTGGTAATTAAAAATACAAAAGCCTAAACTCACGCGCGTTGTAACTTATTTTACCCCGTCTACACTTCAAGACTACGGCTGCAATATACTGTAGAGTTGTTATTGAATTGTTTGTATTTCATCAGAATCACGCATTAAATTGGATCTGTAACAATTTCGAAAATTGTATTTTATCACGTAACTGTCAAAAAACTGATGACCATAACTGCTAATATTAATATCTAGGACATGAAGCTATATTGAGAAAACTTTAACTTCTAAATGGAAAGAATATTTCAATACCTTCATAGATTGTTAAAATCCCACAGCATTCCTTTTTCGTAAAAAATGGCCAAAAGCAATAATTGACTTTTTATTTTGTACCAGGATCACATAAAAATCTATGTAGCAGTCATTCTCTTTAAACGATTAGGTTTATGTTTTTTTATGAGTTAGTGCTTTCTTCAGTTTTTAGTGTCAGAAATTAGAATATTTTTCAATGGAATATTTTTTGTATTAGAATGTTCATAACATCTTTTGGAGCTCCTTTTTAACAAGTAATTTAAACGGACATTATATAATTCTAAATCAGTTGATACATGTCCTATGCTCGATTTAATAAACCAATCATGACTAAAAACTTTCAATTGAGTTATGCCAGTAATCGTTTAAGTAGCGATTAATTAAATGAAACTTATTTTAAATATGTATATGTCTGTTACGTTGACACTTCATTTTGACAGCGACATTAATGTCACTTGATGACGTTGACAACCAGCGGTTCTTTTGGCGCGTAATTTAGACCTACATAAAAGATCTGAATAAGCACTGATGTAACATAACAATGGCTCATTAATATCCGAGAGTCAAATACTCTGAAAGAGGATATTTTAGTTAGCGTAGGTACAAACTTAAAAACTATGAAACTTAAATATCACTAAAGAACTTCCGAAGTTTCAATAAAAGCGGACACAAGGCTACTTGTTTTAAAATATAAGTGAGTAATACTGTAGTTTTTTTTTTTAATTCGACTTTGTTTTAACCTCTTGGGTTCAAACAGTGTGCAGTGTGCCGTTTGAAAAGCACAGTTTCCACGTTGGAACTCATGAATAAAACACGAGTTTCCTTAAAATCAACAGAAAAGGTTACAAAATGGCAATACCTATTACAGAAAAAAAAATCCACAATAACAGTACAATTACTGATTTCGAAAAAGGAATCGACACGGCTTGAACATAAACTTTATTTTTATCTACTAGTCAAACAATAGTTTCCATGATTCAAAGAGGCATAATTGAACGAAAATTGTATAGCCCCTATGGTAAACCTAATAATTGTTCAGCGTTCTTGAAGCCATCTTTAAAATCATCCTGCAGTGAGATGCTCTTGTAAGTAGGTATGCTCCAAATACATCCCTGACTCATACAAATGAAAGAGTCTATTCAAAACACGATCGTTTTCTCCCTCTCTCTCTGTCTAAGTTAATACCAAAGTCCAGACGAAACGGGAAGCATTCCAGTTTAAGAGTTATGTCAGTAGAGTGGTTTAGTACCCTCATAACTTAAGAACTTTACTCTCAACATACTGCATACTGCGAACTATTAGTAACTGAAAATATACTAGAAATTCACCGTGGAACTTCGAAGTCATGTGGAAATGTTGACGTGTGTAAATCGTGTTATTATTGCACTAGTTGTCAAATAGAACCTGTTTTGAAATTGGTTTGATGTGCCTCACTCCTCGTTGGTCAAATCAAATCAGTCATTGTTTTCAGTAATCTGTTTTGCTCATTCTACAGGGTCTGTTGTTAAAACATTTTATGTGTTCCCTAAGATTCCATTTTTTTCCGAGTTGAGAGGTAAATCCGTAGCTACACTTCCACTCAAAAGTATTTGACCAGCTGCATTTCTGAGGCCATCATTAAAAACAAAGGGGCCACGTAGATGAGTCTAAATCCAAAAAAATCAGTATTGTTTTAACGAATTGCTAGTATGTACATAATTGAATGGCCTCAGTGCACAGTATGAAACGACTTTTTCATACTGTGCACTGAGGCCATTCAATTACAAAATACTTAAATACCATATTCGTGGGAGTACTTTGAGCGTTACTGTAGGTGATACCAATTGTTTTAATGAAAATCTAAACATTTAGTAACAAAAATGTTATATTAATTATCAGAACATTTGTACCATAAATTATTAAAAATATCCCTCATGTTTTTATTTCTTTGTTTTCTACCTCAAAGCCGGAAGCCACGACGTTACTGTTAGTAGGTACAACATACTTACAGACAAATTATGTTTCTCAGAAAGGAGATCTAACGCACTATCATTACCGCGAGTCCTCGGTGACACGGCAGACAATGCGCATTGTTCTAAAGTTTGTAATCCAAACGTTTGTTTAGTTTACATAATACACGAGAAACGAAAGTGGAATAAAACTCTGTTTTAGCTGAGAAATATCTTTTATGAATTTAAACTTGGCCTTACAATTAGGTTTCTTCGTAACTTCAGCAATAAGAAAATAAACATAATTAATTAAATTATCAATTTGTCATCTTAACTTAAAAAATTAAATTAATAATCAAAAATAAACACTATTAAACGTCAACTACAGTAAATGTCAGAATGAAAATAACCAAATAGTAATGCCAAAAGTCCACATTTTAGTAATGCTGTGTATTGCAAAAATGTCTACAGAACTGAAATTATAACATGACAAATTATAGTCTCGATACATGCCTGCCACAACATTGCCCAATGTAGGTACAATCAAAACGCTTGGCAATTATAACCAGGACAGTGTTGGAGCTAGCCCGCACCCTGCGCACCAAGGAGGACGCGCACCGCTTGGTGGCGTGAAAACAGTCGGTGCGCGCTTCCGCAAACATGCCCTAGAATTTTGAATCCCAGATGTAAGGATATTATAATAATAATAACTGTCTCATGTATGATACTCCTGGGTTTATACAGGTCCAGAAGTGCGTGTTCTTAAAGTAGTGATGTTGGGTTGAAAAAAAAGCAAAACAAAAAAAAACATTTTTTTTTTCATTCGACCGGAAAATACGACTAAAAAGTTCTGAAGAAATGAGTTTTCAAGCAATTTGTTACAGTTGGTGGCATAATTTACTTTATTACCATCTCAGATTTGGTGTCAATTCTTCGATTTTTTTTTTGATATTTATTATTTTTAATGTGCTTATATCAGCTACCCAACATAATATTTAAAACACAGGATTTACACCCTGGTTTCATTTGACGAATCATCATTTTCATCTACCAGCTGAGAGCCGTCACCTTTTGGACATATTGATAGCTCCTAAACCGTCTCAACGACGAGGTCTTCGACCCACCTTTTGGGAGGTCTATTGTACACGGCTCATAATGATAAAATCCTTTACATCACTCATGTATTCTGTATTATGTAAAGACTCCGTTTCATTGTTACGGCCTTACAATCCAACGTGCAATTCATCAAATCCACTACGTACTTATGTGCTTACATGTTTTCAAGGTCGGTTATTGACCTAGGGACTGGGCATTGTTACCTCCTTTAAGACCTAAGTGCCTGGTACTTAGTAACCCTAGCACAAACTTGAAGTCTGCGATTGGTCTATATTTCGTTATCATAACGCTTGTTGAGGCCTATATATTTATATTTGTCAAGATTACATTGTCTACTTTAGCTTAGAAAATCGCACAGTTTACGTCATTATGTAAAGTAAATACTAGTATTTAAAAAGGTAGATAGGTATTTTTAGCCACCTTATGACAATTACCTAGGTACATATTAATAAATTCCATTTAATTGTTCCATAAAATTAAAAAAAGCTAGTACCATAGATAATTCTAAATTCCATAAATATCTAATACTAATAAAAATAGGTAGGTACCTACTTAGTACGTACATATTTCTTGATGGATTTTACCCCACACTTTTATTTGTACTGTTTACCTGTAATTTCTATTGTGAGTAGAACTTTGGACTTGCAAACAGTTTTTTGAAATTTTCCAGTTGGTTAACGTTTTTGTTAATCCATCCTGATTAATCAACCAAAAAATTAACTACTAATCAAGTGAAAGAAAGAAAGAAAGAAAGAAAAATATGTTTTAGTTCATCATAACAGTTCCTAGATTTACTTACAGACCATTTAACCATGAACCGGTCTAATATAGTTTAAAATCACTAAAAATATTCACATGTAGAAGTGATATTTTTATATGATATTAGGAGAGACAAAACATACTTTTGAAATATGTTTGGTTTCTGTTTATGAGTTCAAACCAGAGAAGTGACCCATTAAAGTTACGAATGATCATTAGACAGTCAATACGGCAGGGAAGCCCGAAAGCTAAGTACAAAATCTGTGTGCCCAGACTGGTTTTTGGAGGTGAAATAGGCAGTTCATCATCATCATCATCATCTCAGCCGAACGACGTCCACTGCTGGACATAGACCTCAACCAAGTATCGCCATAACAACTGGTCCAGTGCATCTCGCGTCCATCGGCTACCAGCGACCCTCACCAGGTCATCGGTCCATCTTGTGGGAGGCCTTCCAACTCTGCGTCTTCGTCGTCGCCACTCCAGAACTTTTCGGCCCCATCGACATCTGTTCTGCGAGCAATGTGCCCTGCCCACTGCCACTTCAGTTTGGCGATCCTTCGACCTATGTCGGTTACCTCGGTTCCCTTGCACCATGGTAGGCAGTTGCTCCATGTAATATACAGGGTTACTGGTAATTCGACGTATATCCGTCAGGGGCTCATAAGGGGGCCAAAATGCAACAAATTGAACCCCCCATATGTATGGCCGAAATTCAATAGTTTTCGAGATATTTGAATTTTAAGGGTTTTTCGAAATTTACCCAAAATTTGACATTTAATTCCAAATAAAAAAACCTACATACCCATTTAAGGGTACCATTAAAAATGATGTTGTAGCTGGCACTTCAATTAAGCTATGGGCATCATTAAAACTACTTAATTTAACAAAATAATTAAAATAATGACCGAAGTAAGAATAATATCTTACCAATATTTTCATTTTACGCTTCAAAAATGTTGTCTCGTCAAAAAAAATTCTATGACATTAATCGTACAAATAACTAAAACAACTTGCCTATTCAGTAGGCTTTCCAAAAAGGTATAAAAGTCAATTTTAAAATACATAATTCGTGGCATGGCATGTCTTTGAACCGGCGCGGGGAGAGAAATCATCTGTGTTCTTAGTTTATCATCCTCGCTAAAACAACCGATTTTACTGGCGAAATTCTTCCTGATGGGGCGAGGTGTGCGGGCCGGGGAGTACACGGCGTTTGCTGCGCTCGCGTCGCCTTCCTTAGTACAGTTCGCGTCAAATAACTATGCCCCTCTGAAGTTAGCCATTTGCAAAGATCGCGTAGGTGCACGGACAAGCGGAGCAAGCGGGACGCAAGCATGCATCGAACGTAAACGAGCGACTGAGACATAAAATCGCGCCGTCATAATCCCCGCCCGCGCATGTGCAGTTTGTTCGTTTTTTACAGTTCGTGTCAAATAACTGTGCCCCTCTGAAGTTGGCTACGAGTGGCTGCGTAGTAGTCAAAATTATGAACAATCTGCAACTGCGCATGCGCGGGGCGGGGATTATGACGGCGCGATTTTATGTCTCAGTCGCTCGTTTACGTTCGATGCATGCTTGCGTCCCGCTTGCTCCCGTCTACGTGACTGCACCTACGCGATCTTTGCAAATGGCTAACTTCAGAGGGGCATAGTTATTTGACGCGAACTGTACTAAGGAAGGCGACGCGAGCGCAGCAAACGCCGTGTATTCCCCCACCCGCACACCTCGCCCCATCAGGTAGAATTTCGCCAGTAAAATCGGTTGTTTTAGCGAGGATGATAAACTAAGAACACAGATGATTTCTCTCCCCGCGCCGGTTCAAAGACATGCCATGCCACGAATTATGTATTTTAAAATTGACTTTTATACCTTTTTGGAAAGCCTACTGAATAGGCAAGTTGTTTTAGTTATTTGTACGATTGATGTCATAGAATTTTTTTTGACGAGACAACATTTTTGAAGCGTAAAATGAAAATATTGGTAAGATATTATTCTTACTTCGGTCATTATTTTAATTATTTTGTTAAATTAAGTAGTTTTAATGATGCCCATAGCTTAATTGAAGTGCCAGCTACAACATCATTTTTAATGGTACCCTTGAATGGGTATGTGGGTTCTTTTATTTGGAATTAAATGTCAAATTTTGGGTAAATTTCGAAAAACCCTTAAAATTCAAATATCTCGAAAACTATTGAATTTCGGCCATACATATGGGGGGTTCAATTTGTTGCATTTTGGCCCCCTTATCAGCCCTTGACGGATATACGTCGAATTACCAGTAACCCTGTATAAGCATTCAGGTGCATTCTGTAAGACTGGAAACCGATCCCTGATGATATTTTAATAACTACCAAATTAAATTGTGGGCAAGGTAAACAGGGCCGGTCGATTTGACTCCGCTTGGGTGAGGCCTATGTCCAACAGGAATTCTTTCAGTCGAAAGTAGTATTAAGGTAGATGACTAAAAAAATCTAATTAGTCCGTCAGATAGACTTCCAAAAAATACTCATCATCATCATCATCATATCAGCCGAAAGACGTCCACTGCTGGACATAGGCCTCCCCCAAGTGTCGCCACAACAACCGGTCCTGTGCGTCTCGCATCCATCGGTTACCCGCGACCCTCACCAGATCATCGGTCCACCTTGTGGGAGGCCTTCCAACGCTGCGTCTTCCGGTACGCGGTCGCCACTCCAAAACTTTTCGGCCCTATCTGTTCTGCGAGCAATGTCAAAAAATATTAGACACGTATTTTTTCTTTATCACGTAAAAAAAAAAATTAAAAAGATACAGTACGTTGAAAATTCGTGTGACGTCACTTGTATGTACACTTTTTACGTACACAAGACGTCACCAGCCCCCACTCCGGATCTTTGTTGCGTTTTATCTTCGTAATTTTTTATTGATTTGATATACCAAATAACACGTGTCCAATATTTTTCGATAATCTAACTGACGGACTAAATAGAATTATATATTTTTTAATCAGGAATCATCCCTTTTGTACCCCTTAGATCTTGTACCCCGTTACCCATTCGTACTAACGTAGTACAAGCAATATTAAAAGTAGGTTTTTAAGCCACGTGGGTAGTAACAACTGGGTAATGTCCATATTAAATACTAAAGTGCATAGTACTCGTAATGCACTCTGGGCAGTACAATTGTATTGTTATAGCTTTAAGAGGATTAATCCCACATCAGATTACAACTTAGTCATATTGAAAGTGATTTTGTATACTTTGTAAGAGGATTTCGCCCCCCTCCCCCCCTTAAAAACTGCTTTGGCTTGCAGTCGCAAGCTGCTGAGCATTGGGTCTTCATCGTCCAGGTCAAGCAGAAGGTATAGTGTTGAGTGAGGATAAGTTTGTTGGTGTGACACCTCAGTGCCTCGGAAAGTCCGTTAACGCCCCTGCTGGCGAAGCATAGATAGAAAACTCTTTCCATATCAAAGATATTGGTAAAGATTCGTCTGTGAACTGTTCTTATCCCTCCCTGCTGATACATATGAATTTGCTACCAGAGACTCGCGGAGTGTTCCAAACTACCATTAGGTAGGTATTACACAATTATTTTAATTTATTCATTTTCAATACAGTCATATCATTTACATTTTTAAATATTTCTAAAATAAAAAAAAAATATGAAAAATAGTAGGTAGCCCACCATCGTATGTATCGGGAAGAGGATCCAAGCTACCGGTGGCGGTCAGGGCTCCAGAGAGAAGAACCTCCTAACAATACGAGTCGTGTCCAGAAGTACTGCTTTCTGAATCAAGCCCTTGATCCAGCTGCCTAACGAGAGCCTCCTGAGGTGTTGGTCGAGGCTCGTGGCTATTAAGACGTTAGCTGACACGACTATCGGTACAATGATTGCCGAATTCACATCCCACATGTCGACAACCTCGCGATCCAAGTTAAGATATTTTATTACACAATTATTATTATTACTATATTATTATTAGCACAATTTTTCTAGTGTACTTTTGTCAGTAATGATGTCATTTGTAGAAATCCCTAACTTATCTCTTGTTTTTAATTTTTGTCCGTTCATCTGTTAATTTACCTCAACCCCTCAAATCTTATTTGCACAAGCCAAGCCACGGGATTTACCCTGTATGTAGTATGTAGGCCGCTAATATGCAACTCGTTTCCCATGTATGGCTCATAAGAGAGTATTATGGGATTACTGTTATCAGTAAGATAAGCACTTGCTCGTTGATAACGTGATTGAATCATCAATCTGCTTGCGTATTCATAGCGTGTTCGGATTTAGATTTTTTATTTTTAATTCTTTCTTTCAACTCATTAGATTCTTTCCGTAGATTCGCTTGTGTGACTTTTCCCAGAGGTACAGTACATTTTTATCGAAATGTAAAACGACAATGTAGCTTTCTGTTACGTCGTTACGGATTCTAGTCTTGCCAAGAAGTACCGTTTTACCCAGTTATTGGGTTGTGGAGGTCTGGTAGGCAGCCGCTGCACGTAAAATACTGGTATTCAGCTAAATCGGGTTTGTCTGGGAGCCGACCCAATCACATCTCTACTTTCAGAGATTAGCTCCTACAATTTTTTCTCTTTCTTTATTAACTGTATGCTTAGGTTTGATGATTTGTCTTTTCTTTCTTTATACTTACGACTTTTTTCACATACTTACTTTCTTCGTCCTGATCGTTATCTGAAGTATCAGCACTGTTTGCAGTCATTGTTGTATCATGTGTCTTTATAGTGTTATTGGTGTCTCACTGTTATTTCAATTCCCATTTAACTTTCTATACTGTCTATCTAGCCTATTATTTGTTAGACTAGTTGGCAATTATGTGTGTTACAATTCCGTTATCAGTTTCTACTATTCTACTTCGATGTTACTAAGCAATTACTTCTAGTGATAATTTCTCTATACTTGCTTATTTTAGTTCATGTTTACTATCTTCAACTTGATCGTTTTCAGTAGCTGCAATTGTAGTTGTTCTCGTTTCATGTATTTCTTTGTGTTATACTGTTATTTTTAGCACTTTTAGTACGCTGTAGTTTCTTATTAACAAAGTGGGTTGGTAATAAATTATGTGTTTTACAATATCTTTATCAACGTCTTTCGATGTTACCAGCCAATACATAATTTATTTGGAATGATACTTGTTGTGTTTTTAATTTACTTTGTGTAGTTATGTGTTGCTATATTGTGTGTTGTGTTGTTAGTCTTTCTTGATAAATTGAATGTTAGTACTTTTAACATTCGGCTACTCAATTAAATATTGGTGAAATATTTTGTTCCTTATAAAAATGTTGTTGGGTTCGATCTTGAACTCTTCTTCTCGAGTTCTAAATTGTGTAAAGTAATCTTATGTTTTGCAACCTAGTAGTAATGAGTCACTGTCTCACTAGACTTGGTCTCAACCTTCGCATTTCTATTTCACTCGTGTGTAAACTCTACTCGTTGCGGTTCTCCACCAAACCGCAATGACTATTAGGGTCATGTGCAATCAAAACGACAATTTATATTTCACTTCATACGATTTTATTTTCTTACATTTATCAGGTAATACAAATTGGCTCTGCTCAGCAGAAAGGTACGTACGGACACATTAATAAATTAACTTAATACTAAATCAGTCTAACGGTCGCGCCGAGCGCGTTGCGGCTTAGCCTAGTATCACAGATGAGTAGAGCGGTGGGACGCGGGGCGAAGCGCACCCGCGAGCAAAGGTGCGCGGGCGCGCGGGGTGGCGGTCACTCGTCCGACGCCGACGACAGCTGGGTGCTGCCGCCTGAGCTGAACGAGCCGCGGCAAGCTTCGCCGGCACCCGCCGCCGACTCCGGTGCCGAGCTACCCGGCGACAGCGTGCGCAGCAGCTCCAACGCAGCGCGCGCGCGCTGTCCGTCTGCCGCCGCCGCAGACGCGGCTCCCGAAGCTCTCTCCCACGCGCTCTTCTCCGGCAGAAGAAGTCTGCGTGCCTCTCTCTGCACTCGCCGCGAGCGCAGCGCGAATAGGAATGGTGACAACGCCGACGCCAGCAACAACAGCGCCAGCGAGGGCGTGCGCGCGACGTCCGCCAGCCCCGGCGCCGCCGCCGACACCACGGCCGCCACGGCGTGCGGAACGTGCAGCATCACCAGCGCGCCCGTCAGTAACCCCACGCGCGCCGCGCGAGATTCTTCTCTATATCTAAACAGTGACGCGTTTGATATGCGGCATCTGATTGATGTGATTCTGGATCCATTGTGGCTAGGCTGCGGCGTGCGCGGCTGCATGGCTAGCAGTGGTGCGGCTAGCGAGGGTGCCGAGCTCACCGCCGGCAGCCCCTTCCTCAGATCCTCGTTAGACTTTCCTTCCTTACGGGAATTGCGTAAACTGGCTACCGATGGGCAGCGAACTGGACGTTCAGGCGGTAGTAGGAATGGCCCGAATTTCCTCTCGTTTTCCAGGGTTACGGAGCACTCGGGTCCGTCAATCTTAAGAGTAAGTCCCTCCCCTTCCTCAGCGAGATCAGGTAGGATCGTGGGAGGTTCGTGTAGCTGCAGTGCGCTGGCACCGTGCGCTCGCGCCCTCAACCCTGAGGAGCGCGCCGCGCGGTAGATCCTGGCGTACATGAAGCACACGATGGCGATGGGTGTGATAACTCCTAGTATTAAGTACACGATGTAGTAGGCCAGCTCGACTCCCTGCACGACGGGCTCGAGCGGGTAGAAGTTGCGCACGACGGCGATGGCTGCACGCATGGCGGCTGCGCTGGCGGCCGCCAGCCACGTACCGGCACAGAGCGTGGCCGGGCGGCGCTGCAGCAAGCGCGTGTGGCAGCGCAGCGGGTCGGTAACGGCGTGGTGCTGGTCCAGCGCGATCAGCATAATGGACAGCAGCGAGGCCAGGCTGCAGGCCGCGGCCGCCGCGTCGCCCGCCTCCACCCACGAGCGGAGGTCCTCCCTCGCAGAGTGCTCGCCGAACAGCGCGGGCGCCAGCAGGGAGGTCGTCAAAAGATTCGTCGCAAGTAGATTGATGACGAACCTGTAACAATGAAAAAGTCTACGTTAGCATGATTTTGTACAACGTCCACATAATGTACCGGTCGGTACATGTTAGCGCCGCCCCGTCACGTTTGCACGTCGTCGGCGCACCAAGGTTGCATCAGAAAGGCCATATTTCGGACGTTTTACAGATTCGATTCACAGCAATTAATTTGACGTTCGCTTGAAACGATAACATTGGGAACCGATTAGGTCGGCGGTGGAATTGTTTATAAACATTGCCTTTGCCACGTCATTCGGCATTGTTAGTAAAAATAGTAACCCATGAACTCAGTATCATGAGCCTCGTATTGCGACGAGGAAGCGGCTCAACAAAGCGATTCTGTGAAAGATATTGATTAGCACTCAGTGGCAACACACCGAACCTGTCTTACGTAAGTCTCCATTAATCCTGGTGATTCGAACTGTCGCAAGCAATAGATGTGTTGGCAGATTATGTTGAACATTTTGAGAGAGCAAGAACTTTCGTAAACTGGCCGCAGCGCAACGAATGCGCAATCTGAACGAGTTGCAATGTTCACGAATTATTTGATAACAAACTTATAATTACTATTGTTAGTACTAATAATGTAAATGTCAGACAATTAATTGCTAGTAGTAAGTTTGTACATTTAGGATTTCCTAACAAAAAATGCGATAAATGGCACGCGCTTAAAACATGAAGTCATGAAATAGATTCGGATATTGACTTTGAATAAATCCTTATACAACATTTCTAGATATGTTTATAGACATCAAAACAACTAATTATGCGTCTACGGTAGACTAAAATTAATTTATATAGCAAATTTACTCAACTATTTATTTATTTTTAGCCTATTCCGTCCCACTGCAGTGCAAAAGCCTCCCTTTCTTCCTTCTTAACTAGTCATATTTAATTAGTACAACTACCAACAAGATCTGTAAGTTTGTCTCTAATGTTACATCGTTGTTTTGATGGCTCCGTCTAGACAAGATTTTTGAGTCAAATCTAGCGAATTGACTAAAACAACTTGATTAAATAAATTTGCAAGCACATCCTTTATTAACTATAGAAGCAAACTTTTTAATTAAATCAGTATCGTACGTTATACATTTTGAAACCACAACGTATTATTGTTTGCAAGTTTATGCAACATGTAAATTATGTCTGTTAACAAAGTACTTATTTTATATGCCGAAAATATTTGTTTTCATAGAGCAAATAGATCGTATAAATATTGATGTAGAACGTTAAATTGCAATGAGATAAATATTTATTGAGAAAAATGTTTTGCTGGCCTTAGGCTTACTACTAAACAAATCGTAAAAGTCATGTTTTAAACTCTTTGTAGACTACTTAGTATAAAAATAGTGAATGAAGAGTATTCCTCAAAGGAACATAAGCGGTATATCTATCCATATTTCAACAATCTTCAAGGGAAGGTTACCTTTAATATTAACAAACAAACACATGAAAACGATTGACTAAGGTCTAATAAACAGTTATTCACTCCCAACATTAGGGAAGAACTTTAATAGATTTAAGAAACCACGTGAAAATCACGTGCTTGATTATATCTGTTGATGGTAACTGGTTTTTGATGAAACACGGAATTTTTAATCGGAATATTTTTGCAAGCTTCCGAAAACATGGAAAAACCATTTGTAACATTCTATCTGTGCCGTTTTTTTGTTTCTAAATTCTTAGGATTTTCATTGGACAACATGTTGATCTGTTCGAAAATAGATATGGGTAAAACCAAGAAGGACTTGTACCCTAGAATTAGCGGTAAACCGAATCGATTCAATATCGTATTCCATTTCATTGTTATTCGATTTAACGTCGTTAGTATGATATTGTAAAACCAGTTGCGATCTGATTCACTAGAGACGATCTAAACATGTTCATCTGTGTTAACATTTACACACAAGTTTTGAAACATATCAGTAATTTGTAAAACGGCAAAAAACCTCGGGTCTTGGAATTGTTTTTGCATCACCATGTGGAATAACACTCAGAGTTCTGTTGGGGTTTCAAGCTTATCCTTGTTTGCATGTTTTGATTCATCTAAAATTTTTCCATTCTTATATTCTTTAGATTGCAATTTATTTAAATTTGTATGTTGTTATTCGTAGGTAATTAGGATCGGAGTTCAGGTTCTGCTTTCATTAGAAATAGACACTTGTTCTCTTGGTCATCTTACCTTATCTTTCTAACCTTATATCTATATTTATTTATTAATCGTCCAGATTGTTCCTATATTTACATATTACAAAATATGTTAAACTATGCCCTTGCAATTATTATAAGCATGACATTGGCTCCTCAACGGCCTTCGAATGCAGGAGAATTGACATTTGAAAATCAAATCAATTGAAAGATGCATTCTCGGTAGGCTGATACGATATTGAAAATGCATACAATATACGGTCTGATCAAGAATTAAGATTACTCTAGAACAATGCATTGGTTTCCTATCAACCGTTGATGTAGTAGTATAATTTAGAACAGTAGGTCTAACTTTAGTTATAGACTTGGATAAGGTTGGTTTTAACTTCATACATATACAAAGACTTATATGGCAGGAAAAGTTTCAAAACAACGATAAGATCATCAGTCATAAGCTAGCTCAAAACCAACGTTCCCATAGATACAAATCTAATGTATGAATTATGTGGGCTGCGAAGGTGGTCTTAATGGTATATGACCATAGTAAATGTGAAATCATTTTGCTATTTTGACAACAAAAGGCAATTCTTTATTGTGTCGAGGCCAATTACGTATACAACGTACTCAATGTGAAGTTTATTATCTTGATTTGCTAAATTTTTTGGAAGCAAACGCAATTTAATTTTATGCTCGGATGCACATAGTTGAAGTAATAAGTAAGGTTGGTTTTAAAGGACTTGAAGATATTAATGATGAAATGTTTACAAGTGAAGGATGTAAACATGTAAAAGAAATAATCGAGTCTATTTATGCAATGCTTAAATTGGTTGACGGGAAATGAAAGTTTGAAGAAGAAACCAGTCTAAATAACGTTTCTGAACTGTTCAAATAACACTTGGATAAAATTACCTAACGGTCCTGCAACCAAACTAACGTTTAAAATTAATAGGAACTTTCCTGCCGTTGCGAATGTAATCATTCGATCCGGAAGTTTGTACTATAACTCTATAAAATCCTTGAAATCATACATATGAATATTAAAGACCACTCAATGTCACTACCCAGATTTGCAAAACTATCAACCTTTGCATCCGGGGATGTGCGAAAATGTATGTCAAGTGAAATTTCAAGATTTATTTTCTTCAGATCATCAGGTTTTTATGACGGCAATGAAATTTATTTTTCATTATTATTTCTTCTAGCAATGACAGCTTCATCTATCGAAGTTTGTTTTTCCTTATCGTTATGTTTTCTCTGAAACCACAAGCAAGCAATATTTTTTTCATTCCGCTTACCTTGTTACAGTGACCTTTCATTATTTACTTGAAAACTATTTAGTTTTCATCGAGGGTTATAAAAACAAGTGTTAAGATGTAAATTCGTATTTTCTACAATTTCGTAAACATGAAGACTTATTTGTGTTTTAAGGTCAATATTACCAAAACTAAAAGCTACAAGGTCGGGGAAACCCCGAATGAGATACAATCTAAACCTGTTGAAGTTATTTGCTCATTACTTGTTGCAAGCGACAATCATTATGTACCTACCTAGCAAGTTAATTTTAGACCTCGTGTGGTTCCAAGAATGTTATTATTGCAGAATAAAATCTTGAACTAGTTATTACAACGATTCTTTTGTCCATACTATTCGCACCACGTCTTTTAACAAAAACAAAAGAATGTCTGCAAGGCAATGCACCTCATACTGCTTTTGCCTACATTTAATATTGTTTTTCATATTTCATTTTCATCATCATGAAACAAAATATTCCAGGAAGCAGAATATAAACTCAACACCGGATTTATAAAAAAAAACAGTGAAACTAAAAAGCTTGTAATCGCTTGACAGGAATGAAGGTCGCTCACAAACTTCAAAATAGACACTGATGCCGTTTTTTTAGCGCTTTCAAACGTCAAACGGAGACGATTATTGCTAGGTTACATCATTATGAAATGTGTTACTTTTAAAGAATGATTTGAATATGGAACTAAACGAGTTAGCTCAATGAATGGGGAAGTTGAGACCCGACCATTGTTGGTAGCATCCTTTGAGAAGATTTCTTTGACTCTATATCATGCATGATGGACGTGCCCGGTTCGAATGATTGCTACATCAGCGGTCCCCTCTAAAGGGGATGTGATGCAGTAAAAGGAATGTGAATGATGTGATGCAAAAAAGTCGCTTAGTAACGCGCAAATTCTAGTGCAATTCACCTGCTACTCTCCACAAACTATTCTTATTAATATCAGCCGTGATTTGCAACTTTCTCACGGCAACCAGTCTATAAATAGCGACCGATAAATCTTTCCGAGTGCCAATATTTTATAAACAAACGTAAAATTTTCTAAGATACTTTATATTAATAAAGTGTACCGGAAGACAGATAGATGCAAGCGTAAGATATAAAAATTATATTTTATAATTCTCACTCAGTGACGCGCGGAAATAATCATTTGTATATCAACGTACATAATAATAAATAAATAATATAAAAGGTAGAAGGTAAAAGCAGATAATTTCGCAATTTTTTCCTGAAGCTATCTCGTTTCGCCAAGAATAGGCGCTCTTGATGCAATGCACGTAACTATGTGTCGCCAAAACTCAAAAACAGCTGAACTGATTATGATGGATGAGTTATCGAACCTTGACTTGTATGAGGAAGTTAGATGACACTATGCGAATTCGGCTTACGTTTGTTTTGATATTCTTCGATGTGTTGTGAAATTATCGAACTTAAACATTTTTTTTATGTTGACACTTAACGTAAGTGCATGTGTTTGTAAATTATTCTTAAGTGGAATGTTTTAGTAATTAAAAGAGATTAATGTAAAGCAGTGGGTGGCTAGCTTGACAGATTTCATAAGTGGAAAGCTCTTGAATGAAACAATTAATTTATCAAGCTATTAAATAACTCTACAGTTTACAATAAAATTACCCTGAAGTAATCTTTATAGTATTTTTGTTTTACTTTTCCTCTACGCTCATAATTTTGTTTGTAAACATTTTGAAGAACATAAAACGCAACAATGTTTTGATATTATGAATATCTTGTGAGGACTGGTTTATTATTTTTAATATTTGTCATCTGTGTAGCACTGACAACAGATAAATAAAATATTCGGAAGTTGCCAGTGCCATTTTTGATAAGCAAAAAAAAAACAAGACTAACACACAAATGAGTTGTATTTCCGCACTGCTTAAAGAATTAAACGTATTTTTTTATCTACTTTTTTTGTATAGGATCTGTTATAGACTACATTTATTTACGGAAGGATTATATTTGTATATTTCATTGTTCATTTATTTCTTATTTTTCATGTACTTACATACTTATATTATTTTTCTGACAAACTGTGACTATCTTCAGTCAATGCTATAACATCACCCTTAACCGTGTCACTAGTAAAAGTGGCATTAGTAAGTCACTCAGCTTTATTAGACTTTATCCGGTCAAATACAGAAGTAAGCTTATCTATCTACGTAAAAGAGATTGTCCTACTTTTCAAATTAGCCACGGTACATGCGTGCAAATTTTTATGTCCCATGACGTCATTTTAAACTTTTACTATGAAGGAGTGAGTAAACAGTAAAGATCAACGTACTGGCCGCTAAAAATAAATTTGTGCATCGGAAGAGATCGCATTTTGAAAAAGAATTGGAGCAGGTTTACGATGTTCTATTTACAAAAGCTTTTTACTGAGGGCCAAAAAAGCAACGTCATTCGCATCTCAGTCGCAATCTGTCAAAAAAAGCAAAATGGAATGGAATTTTTGACAGATTACGACTAACATGCAAATGGGAACGTTGCTTAAAAATTAGAAGAATTAGCACTATGGAATCTGTTCCCTGATTGCCTACCACCTAGGGGTCTTTAAGTCAAGACTGAATAGGTTACTTCTAGTCAAGCGTGCTCCATCGTCGACCACATCTTTGCTTTTCATCAGATGAGATTGTGGTCAATCGTGAACCTAACAGTAAACAAAAACATTGATAGCTCATTAAAATTTAAAATCACGAATTAAACGGGCTTAAAAGTGACATTATCCTTATTAAAAACTCAATAAATTGTAGATATATGACGTTGATTACAGGAACCTGCTTTATCTACGTACATAATACTTAAGCTAATTCCTAGGAACTAGGAAGCAGTTTCAGTAGGTTACAGCTCATAATAAACATAAACTTTGCAAACAATAACGATGTCGCAAACCAGTTAATTAATATTACTTGTACAGATAAAGATCTTGTGAATGTGGGACGTAAGGATTTTCCGTTTAAATGTGCATATCCGTATAGATGCATCTATAATTTACAAGAAACATGTTTATTTGGAACACGCATAGGAAATACAAAGAAACAAAATTTAAAAGTCCTGTGTGTGACCCAAAATGCTCCTATTAAAGTCACAGCCTTGATTGGTTGGGATATTAAAAAAAGTCATCATAAACTTGTGTCATCATATTCCATTGTACACTTTAAAGCCAATGTGAATAAAACAACCAAACTGAATCGTGTAAAATCCCCTTAACTTCTGCAGCGTTCAATTGAAATAATTCCATTTAGTTGAATTGTCTGTTACCTACCTCTTTTTCAACTGAAGAAAAGTTCATTGCTCTACTCATAGGCAAGACATATTAAAATAGCAAGCGATCTGTCAAATTTTATTGAAATTGTGCCAAAGTTGGCCAAAAGATTCAGACTTAGAGAAAAATGGTTAACAGTCGAAATTAGAATGAAGAGAACAAATTAGTGGTACTTTACTCTCGTTAATTTAAAAGAAAAATGGCTAAAACGTTGGAAAAGTGATCGCTAACAGTCTTCAATTCTCTGTCAGTAAGTTATTAGTTTGTTGTTTAAAATCTAGAAATAATTTATGTACTGAAATTAGTATTGTGCCAAGAAACTCAAAACCTTTTTTTCATGTTAGTAAACGATGAACAACATTTTTTATTCTGTGGCCAGTATTTTAAATGCGTGATGCCAACATTATAAAACTTAAACTTTTTAAAAATGGAAAAAATCTTTTTTAATTCTCAGATCGTGTCTACCTACGTCATAATACTCTTCGATTTAGGTGCCACTGATCCATAAAATGTAATTGACGACTTATTCAACCTTGTATGAACAATTCACCACCGCAGCCATCCATAAAAACGCAATAAATAATATGGAGCCCTGCAAACGCTTGCCGAAAGCTAAATGGTCAATTAACATTGGTATGGTGTCATGAAATGTAATTGCCAGCCGATTTGGTGGTAATATGCCATTATGAGCCAAATGTCTTGGTAGTAATAGCAGAATGATTAGGCAGATTTTGGCAGCCATGTCTATAGTGAGAGTGGAATCTTTTTGTCTAGAGTTCTGTACCTACGTAATATTCTACAATTTATTGTACTAGTATATTAACCTTGCAGTACTAAACAAGTTTTACCCTAAAAATTAAACACAAATAAAAAATTTCCATGACATCGTCAACCGCTTTTTTTGAGACAGAATTTTTATTTTTTTTCTATCGGTTCAAAGGCTAAAAAGACGACGCGACGTGCAGACTTTTGCATTGATACGACGCGCGTCGTCATTAAAAAAGTACTCCATTTGTTTTTGTTCTTTTTACTGAGCTTGAATGCTTACGTAGTGATGCTTATGTTAAAACCTGTTTAGAATCTTGCGACGCAAGTCCACACTAGAAACTGCACTCTCTCTAAAACGAACTGTGGGTTAATAAACTTAATGGTAACAACGAATAAACGTTTATCGGTTCAGTAAATTATTCCATTCCAAATGCTAAAACTAGATTATGCTTCAGTCATTGGAAAGACAAATTAATTTGACGTAACGATTCCAAAGAATCGAGTTAGAGAATTAAACTTGGTGTTTTTTTTGTAAATTTTCATTTGTTTTTCTCAGCCATTACGTGTTTGCGTGAACTTCCGACCTAATCTGTTAACGTACTAATAATGACGTCATGTTATATTTTGACACAAAACGCTAATGAACGAATCCGCAACGCAAATACGTACTTTGAAGGTTATGCGTGAAAAGAGGTCGTAGCGAAAGTGAAAAATGAACGACAATAATTCTCCACGAAATGTCAAAATGTAATTTCGCGGCAATTTGTAGTTTGGAACAATTCATATTTTTTTGTAATATTTTTTTAAGGAGTCGTTTTTTTGCGTTATGTTTAATTGAATTTTATAAAATGTATAAAAAAATCCAAACACGTACATGATACGTTTGACGCATAAAAAAAGGCCTATATTTTTATTCTTCTTCAACACGTTATAAATATATTCATGAAATAATTATATATCACAAACCTTTGCAGTCAACGATCTTTGTTTGATATTAAAGGCACAGGCATCGAATACAAATAATTTTAAACGTATTACACATCGTTGTAGACCTACGTGCGACCTTCTGTGGATTCTACGTTTAATAATGTAGATTTTTTATTATCTAACTTCGGTAGACAAAGCATTACGTGCCCTATGAATTGGCTTTCTAGACAAACAAGCTTGGCAAATCAATTTTGATATCAGATTCGTTGAAACCTACCTTCAAAGCCATAATTTTCTGTAATTTAGATACCAGTCTTCAATTACCTGTATTACAAAAAAAAATGGAATATGACAAGACTACAATTTACTACCGTTACCTACAGCATACCTATACATTTTATTGATATACCAGGTACATACTCGTAGTTTATTGTTTTCTTAAGGTATGTAAACAGTTATGCAAGTCAATAAATAATACGTATTATAGTAGTCATTCATGAACGTGCACAGCAACAGCTGCTGTACATTTATTTCATTGTCAATAAAACAGTACATTATTAAATAAAAAATATCAACTCAATTAAATTAAAAAATTAAAATCCTATCTATGATCTACCAAAGATTCAAAGACATTTTTATTTGACCACGAAAACGTGATTGAAAAAATCTATTGTATTAACACGGGCAACACTGCGAACATGGCTAATAACAATGCACCTCCGATCTTATCAACGTATTCGAATACAGTATTTAGTACCTTTTCAATGGTACCGAGAATGTCTACACAAAAGCAATTGAGGTGGGGAATACCGATTTAGTTAGACTATACAATTTATCCTCTTGCAAGTTCAATTTTCAGTTTAGAAAATAATGCTATCTGTTGGTAAGTGTTGATCAGTCAAAGTTTGGCCTTTAATCTTAGAACCTTTAAAAAGATGATAATTCTTATTTTTAGTTTGTATTTTTAAGCTAGGTACAGTGCTAAAATAATTAGGGCATTACCAATAGTTGAAGCATTAATCAATTGCAACATTGCATTATTCTCAAAAAATAATCTGACATTTATAAGTTTCGCAGATTAAAAATAGCACATTTAAAATGTCAATCTATTCGTTCAAAACCTGCCAGGATCAATGTCGTTAACGCAGACATTCTACCATGTTCTTAAAATTGAAAAGGGTTACAGCCTTCGTAGATACAGATTAATAAAAAAGAATTGAGGAAATTCAGTTTTGTTATTCAGGTCCTGTATGAGAAAAACAAACAAAGGATTTTCGATATTTTAAGTAACACATGAGTTAAAGCAGCTTTCAATGTCTATATATTTTTTTTATTATTGATAGGCTTAGGCTTGACCACTAATAGTGATAATAGTGCTCTTTTTAGCATTATTAATTTCAGAGACGGATATTGTGAATCGAATCGAACATTCATTTATTGCAAAAAAATAACTTTAACCCACTTAATCGTTTGATAACAACCGCGTATTATAATTATTTACTCTGAAATTTTCTCAGAATAATGAAACAAGTTTTTTAACAAAACAGCCAATCTGGATTTTATAATGTTTTAGCAAAGTACTTTAACTGGTTACATAATAAATGTTAATTTATTTAAAACTTTGTCGTTTGTTCCTTATTATTTATGTCCCATATTGTGTGTGTGTGTGTGTGTGTGTGTGTGACTAAAGTTCTGGCTACAAGCCGAAATGTCACTAACTGGCCCACTCATTTTATTATCTGTGACATTGTCATTAGCGAGAAGATAAACAAAATCTTGAACATTGCTCTTAAAAAGAAAACATTTGAATTTCAGGAAGAGACATCTAAGTACTATAATTATAATGAGTAGAATTTTGAACCGGCTAAATAATACGTATGATTATAAACATAAAATATATGATTTATCTTTAACATTGAATTTCTTTAACATTTTTCCGAGAAAATTTTAAAACAGTTGCTGAAACAATGGACAATTGTAATTTTCAAGCAGTAAACATCGTTTCAAGTACATTAAAACCTGTTCGGTTGACACAATCAGCATAATATTGTGACATAGTGGCAATCCAGGTAGCACACCACCTCAGCGTGTTCCTACAATAAGCGCGAACGGAAGTCGCCATTGTTACGTGCCAAGATGGCGGACGATGAAGCATAAAAAAAACAAAATAGGCACTATTTTTACCCCCATTGTATCCAATGTCACGGGTGTCAATTTTGACACTGATCGTCGAGATTGGGACTGAGTTACCATTGAGAAAATTTCGAGGATAAAATGTAAATTGGAACCTTAGATAAATCTCGGATCGAGAGTTCAGTTTTGGAGGTTCCTCTTTGTTGACTCTAAATTTAAACCTTGTCTGCAAATAATTGTTACTAAGAGTTTAGAAACACCTATTTGCCTGCATAATCTCCTGGTAACACTATAAAATAAAGTGCCAGAACCTCTTCAAAAGTCTGGTCCCATTATATTGAAAACTGCAAACATCAAAGCTTTTCTTCTATAATAATTGTTATTGTTTGTATACGTTGCATTCACCTTCACCTGGTAACATGAATACCGGTTATAGGAGTTGACCTAATTCTGACGATGTAGGGTTGAGCCTGCTTGACATACTTCAGGCTGCAAATTTACTGGCTCTTGTTAATTGAAGGTAATGCAAAGAGTAAAGAAGTACATATATTCATTTGCTGGAGATTTTTTCTAGAAAAGTATCAGTTTTTTTTCTACCATGCCATTTTAACACATTTTTTAAAGTATGCTATTTGTAATTCTTATTTTAACTTTTGCATTTTCATTTTTTTTAAGACGTTAAATTATAATTCTTATGAAATTTTCTTTAGTTAACTTTTGCCAGCCCTATCTACAAGTACCTAGGTAATGTAAACTTGAGATTTTTTTCCTTTTATACACGGAGCTATTAAAGCAAAGTGAAATATTTTCTAAATAGACGACTTTACAGGGAAAATTTTCCTCTCATTGTAAATGGTTGGTTTGAGAGATCATAAACATTTCGCTGATAGTAATTTATGCGTAATTTCCTCTAAACGGTATATATCTCGGTCTATGTGATACAAAGTAACAGTTTGTTATGCGGCGAGAATTTAAGCTTTTTGTTTTGATTTAGATTCAAAATTATGAATTTATAAAATAAAAGCATTCTAACCAATAGGTAATTTGATAAGCCATTTCACAATACTAACAATTTATAGTACCTACCTAATAGCTAACTTTCTAGAAAGCCAGCTTTCATTTTCAAATGTTACGTGAGAATTTTCGTACAAATCCAATTATTGGAAATAATTTCAGCTCCGACGGCAAATATGTGAAAAACCCGATTGTTTTATATCAAGGCCAAGTTAGTGTGGTTAGCAACAAGTCTATAGTCTACTTATACACACTGGTGACCACATGCATGTGGGCTGTAATCCATTCCAAAATGCCTGTTATAAAAACTTGTCTTAGCCATTTAAAAAACAAAACAAAGGAGTCTATATTCTCTATGATACGCTGGAAAATTAAATAAAAATGTGAAACGAATTTATTGACGCGTAAATGCAAACTCAGAATCTATGGTGAGCGCATGACGTTTAATAGGTTGTGACATTTATTTATTCTGCCTCTTGAATGCCATTAACATTTTATCAAAACAAAACAATGAATTTCGAGTTGAAATTTCTGTAGTATCCACGGAAAAGTAGTTTGCTAGTTAATTTCCTATCACTTAACCCAAAAACCGAAAAGAGCGTTTGTAAAAGCCACTATTTTAATGCATATAGTAGTTAAATGGGTCAATGGAAGTGGCCATCAAGGCAAAACCTACATCTACCTGCTGCAGGAGACCTCGTTTCGTCGTACACGTGGAATAGAGCAATAGAACTTAAATGAGTTTTTTTTTCTGGAACGTTTGTTTAAGTTTTAAGTAGTGCAGTGCAATTTTAGTGTCATTCGTTAGGTGGAATGGCTTTTTATTTTTTTAAAGTAAAGGGATATTTAATTATGAGCCTTTTAGCTGTACATGAGGTTTCGAGCGTTACTTATATTTATAAAGATGTTTGGTTTAATTGAAATATTTTTTGTTACATAATAATAATTGGTACTAAAATATCCTACAAAGAGAAGCATGTCAGCCGTTTACAAGTTATTTATTTATTATCTGTTAATTGCAGTGTATGCACAATATACTTAAAAAAGAAAACTGTACACAGAATAAAGAGCACAAAGGCCCTGCGTGTTTCAATTGGAATTTTAATGGCAAAAATATAATAACAATTTTAATTGTCAACGTTAAGACGACACGTGATCGAGCCCAATTCTATTGTTTTATGTTCTCACGGTCGAAAAAAGAATCTATTAAGTTAATTACTGGACTATTGTCAACCTTAAGATTTGCTATTCGAAGTAGCAGAACTAAAATTTAGTTGGAATGTTTCAGATGTCTCAGAAACAATAGTTTGTGGGAAATTCCGGGGTAGGTTGTTTGTTTCGTAATTATTTTAATGCTTGTAGTTTTAATGGCTTGGTTACCGATTTGCAAATTATAAATGGATATTTAACAATAAAGTATTGCAGAAATGTACACCTTTATTTTTCTAGTTATTCTGCCCCATCTGCGTTAACCGTGTCACAATGACAGATGCTCAGGAAGAACGCAATAAATCAGTGATCAACACTAGCATAGATAAGAAAGATACAAGTTTACAAAAACAATAACAATGGCGGAAAACGCAGCTTTTAGTTTCCGTTCTCTATCAATACAAACAAAACATTTTTTTTTGCAGTGTTATTTGTTTCACTTCCCATTTCAAACGATAGTTTTTATAATAAGAAGTTTTATTAAGTATTTATCTTGTCTATGGTGAAGAAGGACAAAACTGGTCATAACTTTTCTAACTTTTATGATAGATGAAAATATATACATTTGTAAATTAATTGCGTTTTCCATATTTCTGTAACATGTTTCACTTAAGTAAATGAATTAACTATTAAAATAAACCTTGGAGAATTTTTATTCCTTAACCGCTCAAGCACCGGCAACACACCGGTGTGCGCCGAATTAATCGCGAATTTAATATTTATTTACCAATTACATAAGATTTATTTTTTATTTGGGAATTTTCACATGTCGGGGCCGTCTTAACTCTTTCAAATTTTTTTTTAAGATTTCGTCTAAGTCGCTATAGAAATTGCTCAAACAATGTGACAATTAAAATCAATTCTTTGCAGAGCTCTAATTACCCAGAGACTAAGGAAAAAAAGATGACGTGACGAAGATTACACCATAAAGAATAATCGCAGCACCCGGATTTATTTATGACGTCAAACTTACATGCCCCGAGATTTTACTGCGTCAAAGAAAATTTATAAGTACAGAATGTTGTAAAACTATGAATGAAGGAAGGTAGATTGATTTAACAGTGATTTTTCCCACGAGAACATCCTTTCCGGTAATTTTATCTATTAAAGATTGATTGGACGTTAGTGACATATCCCTCTATATTGTCTATGGCCCAATTTAGGGCCATTGTGTGAATGAAGAGTGAGAGTTGGCGCATAGATATTATAGATGGACAAGAAGTAGCGTGAGTGAAGCAACAATTGTTTTCTCTGCTGCCAAATTATTCAGCAATGACAATATGTGACAAGAACAGCTCCTGACTAATCTAATTAGTAGAACCTGACTATACGTTCTGCATGTGACAGTTGTCAGTTGTCACATACAATAAGCTTACTAGCGGTTAGTGTAAATGAAAACTGACTGTGATCACGTTGAGTATTGTTTTCCTAATGTTAGATTAAATAATTGAATATATTCAAGAATTTTCTTGCGTCAGTTAGACAAATTGGATTTAATTTTATTAAATAAAACAGATTTTTTTGTAAAGGGATATTTCTTAGGACCGTGTTGTTTTAAAAACATACTTGATTTTATTGCACAGCAGGTTTTTACACAAAACTTACTGCTATTTATTTAATTGTAATTTCAGTTAACAAATTAATTCAGTTCCTATTCCCGTTGTCAACTGTCAAGAAAGAAAACATGAACTATTTAGTTTATCTTGTCTAATTGCCTCAACAACAAATAGGAAACGATTTACACCGCTCCCTTCAAATTGTGCAATTACATGGACTACAAAATTATTTAATTGCCTTTGCAATGTCAGCCAGAGGCTATATGAAAGCGATTCTAGCGATATGATTGTAAGTTTTAAGGCCGAACCATACGGCAGTGGTTTTTAAGGAAATTGGCAAAGAGTCAGACGAATTTTGCAATTATTATTTGAAAAATATTAGGGAAAAAATGTATTTTAAGAAGAGATATCATCATGAAGCTAAACTTAGTGACTTATATTGTGAGGACAGGCTGGACCGCACAATATCTATTTATGTATTACCTACCATATTTTGCGCCACAAATTGGCACGTTATTGGCCCGTCTAGATCGAAGCAAACTCGCTACGTGGTCGACTATCTTCGGGAGTGATGGCGTGCGCGAGGCATTAAAAATGCTGTAATCTTCGTATGATGAACGGGTCTAAGAAAAACTTGGGCCCTAACTTTACTATAAATCTATGACTAAACATTCTTTTGACATCGTTACTAAATTGTATTCTAGACATGATGTCATGCACTTAATCCACTCAGTAACCGTAAAGAAAGTATCTACAATAAAAGACGAACCTCAATACGATCGATGTTAGCAAATTTATTGAATGACAGTTAAACGACTGTACGCCATGCAAACCCCGATTTAGACTGAAGTTCGTGACTGCACCGCCATCTTGATTCATTGCCTTCCATATTCGAATTCGGAATTGGAGTTGCCATACTTTCTTTAATTTTATTGACGTTTATTTTAGGATTTTTATAACCATAGACACGAAGAATGTTAGTCTATACAAAATTTTATAGGCTCAGGATATTGTCAATAGAATATTGACATGAGAGAATACTGTAAAGGTTTATTACAAGATTAAATAAATAAAGTCCTTTAATGTCGGTCAAGTACATGACGTTTAGGCTACAAGTTGTAGTAGGTTTAAACACAAACAAAACGTGTCGTTTTAAAATAATACATAATAGACAGTATCGTGTACCATTTCTGTAATTGTATCCTACGCAAATATAATGCAATAACTTTTAAACTTTCCGAGGTTCTTGAAGGAACTCGATGAACACGCGAAAAGTAATATTTTTCAACAATGGCGGCTTGACCGTGAAATCCACTGCTAATAGCCTTGTTACTTATTGTCAATCGATATTAATTACTACGATCGATTTAAATGGTTTCTTTGGTACGAAATTATGTAGATTACTCTTTCATTCATCAAGATAAGTGCTTTGTTACACTGTTAGGAAAATCCTTTATGTTCCGAGTTTAAGGAGAAGATTGAGAAGATTGTTTACAACTTCTTCGCAACCTGAGTACCTGGTAATAAGTATAAACATTGCATTTGATGTCATAAAATCTATAAATATCCAACAAAATGTGAACCTAATTTCAATAATGACACCGTAAACTCTAGTTATAAATAGGCTTTTTCATAAACAAATAAATTGTGAAGTACATTGATTGTCTATTTCAGTCGATCAATTTGCGTATCCTCAAGTATGTTTCAATAATGCACAATTTAAATCGATGTTCATTAATAAGAGTGTGCGTAATTGCCTCAACGATGGTATTGCCCACGCAATAAAATAGGAACAAAGTTCGAAAAAGTTGTCCACCTACAAGAGACGCTACTAAGGTAAAGTTAAATTAGATCGTTGGCGACCGAAATATCTTGATAAACGACACTTTAGATCACTGCATTCAAAAGTTCTATATTCAAAATATTTTTGACGTTTTTCTTAGCAACCAGCGCCATTTTGAGCTATCAAATTATACCTGGTACTGTATTGGCACAAAAAGTCGTCTAAAAACCATTGATATTGTCTATTGTCGGCGGTGTCGGTATTCTGCCCAAAGCAGGTTATTTTTAGAATGCTTAGTTGCTTACTAATGATTTAATGGCATTTGGCTTGTGAAGAATAATGTGGTGCTAATTTCAAGAATAATTTTTACAATTGAATTTTACAGAGCAAAAAGCTTATTCAAAGGGGTATTTTGGGGCTACATAAATGTAAGTAAAGTGATTTATTAATGAGCACTCTTATAAATTTAAAGTGAGCTGTAACCCAATTATTTTTATTCCTTGTTTTATGATGACCCAAATGTTGAAATTACACAGACATTTCAATGCCATCTGCTTTGTTCTACACAAAGTTGTTAAGAATTAATTAAAATTTCGAAGAATCAATTTTGTATAAAAACTACCTACACTATTTTTGTTAACTTGCGTTTATGCTCAAACAAACCAACATCAAGTTTTCTGAAGAACAAAATTTTGCATCACTGGAAAGTGTTCACACAAAACAAAATGCCAACTGACATAACATCCTTCTTCATTTAAATGCATAAACAAAACATTTTTTTTTCTAACTCAGGGTCGTAATTACCTTAATTGCAGACAATGTATAACGATAATTCTTGAGCACAAAGTCTTTATTTTACCTTCATGCATTCCGAAAATGTGGCTCTAGCCGTTTCCGTTACTACAGTAAATCAAAGCATCCTGTGCAATACGAAAATAATTTCGATTGAAGTATTAGTCATACTGTAGATGAATGCATTAGTCGTAGTCTTTAAAATATTTTTTAAAAGGCGAACGAAAAAAAAAACAACTGTCAAAACAAAATTGACAGTTGGTGGTTTACGTGGTATCAACCTAATTCCATGCTATGTCAGATTGCAAAAATCGTTTTGGTTTACGAAGATTGTTTAAAGTTACATAGTAACAGTTGCAGTAATCTTGTTTAGCAAGGTTAACCTTAATGTTATCAAGGGAACGGTACAGCGTACGTAATTGTAGAGGCTTGGGACTTCTGCCTACTCAGTAAGCAATAAGAGCATGACGATACAATCACTAACCAGTACTGCCAATATCACGTTACAGTCTATTTTAAAACAGCATAAATTACGAACGACATTTATGAAATTTTGCTTGAATATGATTTTTTTATGAAACTACTTTGATTTTTCATTTGAATGCATTATGTTTTTGACAAATCCCAGTCCGCCATATTTGTTTATGTACCAAATGGAACAAGAAGGAAAAATACTTTTAAATCTCAATGACAAAGGGCTTTCTTATGGCATCTAGGTAGGTAGGTACTTATACAATAGAAGTCACAAGTCAAATAAATTTTAATTGTAAAACCACTAACCGAGTTCTTTGAACCTCACACGAGGGATGTGTGAATATTTTTTCATCGATTTTTAATGACAGCACATGTATGACATTTTGACATTAGTAGGCGTTTACAATGTTTGCGTCGTTTTACATAATAATAAGTAATTTAATTACTTTGTCGTAATCTACGTTCGCAACAAGGAATTCGAGACACATTAATTTTATTCTTTTTCGTCAGAACTTCGTACGTAATTATCTATGTACCAATCAAGGTTAAAACAATACAGATGAATTCTAAAGAATGGAAAGTGGCTAACTAATGAAAGCTACACAGCATCACTCATTTGTCAAACAACTAGTTTCACTGACGAATCGATTAATTTATCTTAATCGATAAATAATCAATCAAAACGTTGGAATATATTGAAGGTTATTTAGATTTGCAGAGCGAACGCGATATCCTCTAGTTCAGTGTTCCCATTTAGTTTACGCGTGCCATATCCTTTGAAAACAAGGAGATCATTATAATTATGAATGTATAATGATTAATGGCGGATGAGATTCCGCACGTATGGATCCGTTCCTATATATTCGTTTGTTTTTGCTCAGTCAATCGAGAGGTAGACGCCCACGTCTCAGCTTTATGATCTAGACGAGTTACGCGTCACGGTGTCGTTAATCATCCAGAAAATTCATAAATACCGCAAGCCCATACATGAGTAGGTCTGAAACAGATCACCTGTGACGCCTTTGCTACGTAGGGTTTAGTTTAGTGTCTTGTGATTTATTTGTAAGTTTCCTTTCAAGTCAAAGTTCATTATGAAACCTGTTTCTAGACCAAAGCGGTTAAAATAAAAACGTATAGTTGCATTAATTATGCAAAACTAACAGTTCTCCATATATTTAAAAAATACAAATGACAGTTACTCTGTATCTATGGTAGGTACATAACTTTCCGCCTTTTGAGCTGTCACATGGATTTTCTTTTTCGATTGCACGTTTTTGTTTCCGTCAAGTTGTCAACGCGTTCCACTTTTAGAAAAAAAAAATAGTCGTATTTACATATTGCTTCCAGCCAGTATTTAACTGTCTGCATTCTACACGATACCCATTTAGATAGAATAAAGGTGAAAATGTCTTAGAAAGTTACTTTAGTTGATAACGTCATTAGTGTTGCCCAACGTTACGGCGGCACTTAAATTGTTTACATACATTTACGGGTTCTTTATTGGCTGGATAGTGGGAATTTTAAATAATTTCCTCGGTCTCTTAATGTCTTAAAACTATAAGCGCATGGGCAATAAAATATGGTGCCAAGTCTCGCTTAAAAGATTTAATGTGGGGCTGAAGAAATTTTAATTTAGCTCGGTAACTATTCCATTATTTAAGAATTATAAAATGCTTTTTACTGAGATGTAGGCGTAATTTTTTTATTAGAATATTATGTAAATTATGTCCAAAGAACTTGTTAACAAAATATCTACATTTGGATACAACCATATTTTTTCACGCATTCTCCCATGAGTCAGTACTGTTTATCAATGGAATTTATTACTGAATATTTAGATAAAGTAGCAAAATTTATTACCAGTAAAATATCAAAGAAGGTAGGTAACGCCCATTATACCTCATTAATTGAAATGCAAGTTTTAAATTAGCCCCTCAATATAATTTTGATTAAAGTTATAAATCTACTATAACACTGATCTTACACATTCCATGTACATTTTTGACATTGACATTCATATTTTATTTCAACGATATCAAAATCTCAGTAAATCTTATTTAAAAAAAAATACTGTGTCCCCCGGCTTTAAATCTATATAATTGATAGTCTCTGGCCTCATTCATATTATTGTAAGGTCAATACAGTAATTTTACGATTAGTCATACCGACCGGGAGCTGCCAAAAATTAGTGTTCAGATCTCCTTCACTCATATTAATAATAGGCCAATTAATAGTAATTCTTCTAACTAATCATCGAATCTATTCAATAAGAAGTATTTTCATAAATTATCTGGTTATTATTGAACTTGGCAGCATTACTAATAAATTCCAAGTAGTACTTGACATCGTTTAATACAGACTAACCGAAACTCATGGGTTCTGCACAATGTCAGTCGATCGAATTTCAAAACTATTCTTACGTTCTATGATATATATCTACTGTGGGAAAGACGGATTGTATCATCGTTCATCACTAATGGTAGTTTTAGCAAAGATATATGAAACAAAAACAAGTGAAAACAGCACCACAGACAACAAATTAGTGTTTTCGCAAGTTCCACTGACAACCGGATTAACAATCCTGACTAACATTTTGAGTGAAACCTTTTGGCAACGACTGTATATTTCCATCAAGCCATTCACTAGACGTAAACTGGACACTGATAAATTTACTGTTTCATTTAGAAGAAAACTGGATTAGGCTGGATAAGTGATGGCCTGTGTCTGTCATAAAAAAATAATTTAGAGCTGTCAAAAATAGTTTTAGTACGCAGGTGACTCTACTTCTTGTACCAAAGACAAATTAATGGCACCGGCCTGTTTCTGTTAAAAATGCTTCTAGTTTACTAGGTAAAGGGAGCAAAGCGTGATCACAGATACTATTTTTCAATTCAACATTGCCAATTGAATAAATATTATTCGTTCTAAACCAAAAGGTATAGAAGGCTGACGTAAACTGTTATTAATTATAATTATAGTTGATCAAACAGATCGCGTTGCTATAAAAACTGACATGCTATAGCATTTATTTAGAATTACCGGCATTGTGTTCCGATATTTTGCGCTGAAAATTGATTTCCTAAACCGTACATTAGGCAAAGCGCTTCCAATTTCCAATGGTCTTTTAAAAGTTACCGTCCAAAGACAAAAGTAATGTTTCTTTTTAAAACTGTCAACCGTTGAAGTCGTCAGTTGACCATTTTTCGCGCTAAAATTACTCAGCACTAATTTTGACATCGCAAAATAAGCGGTCAAGTACAAACTTTTGAAATATGTGAGAATGAACGTAAGTTGCACTCTTTTTTTTAAGTTTTATTTTCCTTTATAACGAAGTGCAAATCACAATCTATTTATTGATCTACAAAGTATGAAATTTCGAAACTCTGTTGCCAAATGTAATGTTATTAAAATAAAAATGTTTTAGTAGATAGTAGGTAACAAAATGTAATGAGAACGTTATTATAATTCGTATTCTATCGCAATCCTCCGTATTACTTCTTACCAAAATACAATTCAAGATCACCTTTAAAAAAAAAACGTTAAGTAGGTACAGCTGTTATTCTTCTTTATTCTTTTGTCGATCGAAATTCAAAAGCTTCACCTTTCCCAAACAATGGCCGCCTGACTTCATCGTGTAACGTTCCGCCAATCAAAATCTAGGAGCCATTAACTAAGATTAGAGTGTTAACAAGAGAGGGATTATCGTGTAAAACCTCGTCTTCGGTTACTTAGGTTTCTTCCATTCCCGGTTCAACGGTTACCCGGCAAAACGTTGCATTGATTTACAATATTGCATCTGAGTCATTCGGTACACATTCGCTTTATTGGTAGAAGGCGTAAGATAAATTGATAATTGTTGAAGGTACGTTCAGTTTGCTAAAGTGTAATCTAAGAGAAAAACTGTGAGTTTGTGATATAAATGATTCTGAAAAGTACTGCCGATCCTTCAGTAACTAAGTGATTAGTCATAATTTGCAGCCTCTGACATATTTTTAAGTCTAGAAAACTAATGGCACAAAGCCAGAACTAATCGCCGCGACCTTTCGATACTGTACTATTGTTGTTACAGTTTAAAGCCGTTACTACTATTATGCAAGTGCAAGTGATAAATATTACCGCGCCATATCAGATGTGGTGTAAGCAGCGATCAATACAACCCACGTGAGGTCAAGTGAACTAATAAGACCACTATCATTATGAGGTTACTTGAACTAATAATACCACGATGCACTAAGTGATTATCACTGTGAACAAATTTCCTCAAAGCAAATGCTGTGAAATCCACAATAAGAAAAAGTAGGTATGGTAAGTTAAACATTGAATCAATAATTCATTGACAGATAAAATGTATATGAAACTCAATTTAATTCTTCCGTTTACTAATAGATTAGATAAAAAACAAATTGCAATACTATGGAACTGCCGAAAAAAATCAGGTAAACTACAATAGTAATGAATTTTACATTTATTTGTAATCAAATGTCCGTGTGGCGTTGAAAACGGGTTACTATTTCAGGGTAAATTTAATTATGTATGTAATTAGGGATTTGGTTTCTTAAGAACTTGATTTGGGGATTGAAATGAAGAAATATTCGTTGCACACTTTCTTTAAGTTTCTCCTAGACCTTTTAATAGATTCCTCAGGTACAAAATCAATCGTAAGAATTAAGCCGTTTTTTTTAGTTCTCCAACCAAACAGAACCATTTTTTGTCATTTAGCTTGCGTGAGTTGAAATTCTTTAGTCGTGATTTAACAATAAACATTAAACTAAATTCCTGTTAACAGTTTACAGATAGTTACTTGTACAGTTTCAAAATAATGTGGTCAAGAATTTACATTATAAGTCAAAGTATAAAGCGATAAAATAAATTTTGACAATGATTGCGATTTGCACGAGGAATCAGATAAAACATGACATCAGGCTATAAAAGGATAGCCGAAAGTTCATATTATTAAAGCATCAAACTTTGTATGCACGATCAACGTACGGGCACGTGCCAAGGATTGCTATAAATTTAGTTCATCGAGATAAATTCTGCGCATAAAAATTTTCGGAAACATAGTTAAGAATGTGCAACATTTACGGAGAGAATTCCATTGTTTGTTTGATCCCCACAATCAAAAGCATCGGTGATTTTCCATCAGATACAATACAACGCTATAATTATTAATTGATGAGGAGAAGTCTGTTACGACTGCACAAGAGAGCGACAGTACATTTATTGCATTTGAACCTTTAGATTGCGTGGTACCCGGACAAATTGCGAAAATACATCCAATGTTTGATGTACCCACGCCTGTTGAGCCATTCGCAATTGGCTGGATAACCACTAGGGGTCAGAATTGAATGAATCATGGTGACGGTTCATGAGAAACTGTTTTGGAACCACCTAAGTTACTATGGGATACATATAGATGTAAAGTATTTGAATGGCTATCTAAAGAGGTTATCGAAGTAGTTAATGAGGTAGATGCATTGTTTGATGATGTTAGTAAACGTTAGCATATCAAAGTTAATAGTAAATATAAATACAAAAGTGATTAGAGTGATATAGTAATGAGTGAAGAAGGCGCGGTTTTGTTTCCAGTTTTGACTATTATTACGAGGCAGAAGCGAAAAAATGAGGAAAGAAACGACTAGTTTAATCAAATCCATGATCGGATAGTGTGATCCAGCTCTGACTGTTGATTGGCTTACTTTTTTAAGTTCTCCATCCAACCATTAAATCGTTTGACACCAAATTACTTTTAAAAGAATTGTTTGTTTAGGTATAAACAAGGGGATCGTTAATGAGTTCTTTAGTAATGACAGTAGTCATTTGTACTTTTGATTAGTGAATGAGTCTTGTGACACAGAGCACGTACTGAGGTCAGCGCCTTCAACTTTTCAAGTGAATCAAATACTCTAATCTTGATGTGATCTTCGGGACTCCATTTGATATTCTAGATTAATCTATACCAAGATGCAAATCTGAGTCATGGTCGGACGAGATTCTAGACTTTCACGCCTTTTAGACTGAAATCATCGGCACTGTTGATGATGTTTTAAATTAGTTTGGTATCCTAATTAAAAAGACGATCAGATGCGATTCAAAGAATTAGAAACAATTAGCTCGGTACGTTTGATGTTGGAAGTTGGAACAAATAAGCTTGTAGATAATAAACACGAGATTTTTAGAGCTCATCCGCGGTAGCATACAATTTTAGCTTTGGGTGTAAAATCGCAATTCGAGATTACTAAAATTCAATTTGTACCAAATCAAAGTGACTTATGTACAACATCTGAATTCAGACAAAACATTTTTCCTCTAATCTCAGTCATTGATACTAAAGGAGTTTAAAAACCTGATAAATCGGTGCAAACAAGATTATTAAAGACTTTTATAGAGTAACAATAAATGATATGCGAATTCTCGAGACGTTAAAAATATGAAAACAATGCCAACATATTATGTAGAAGTTTTTTGTTTATATCGTCATCTGATAGTCCATCTTCGATGTTTTTGTGATAATCTAGTTTTCGTCGTCTGTTTTATTTCTAGCCAATAATCATAATGAAGTCCCAAAATATGCATTTTTTTGTCTTCTGTTTATCGTGAATTAATGTTTTTGGTAAAGATGATGATTTTTACATCCTGTCCAGAAATGATTTTTTTTTGCACTAAATGAATCGTGCTTGTCATTCGTCATGTTCCATTTTGCACTCGAAATAATGGAATGATTGAGAACACACATTTATACAAATTTAAGTTTATGTTCTAAACAATCAATACAACTATCGTCCTAATTATCTTCACAGGCCAATGATTTCTTATCAGTCTGAGCAAATATGCATTGTTTTGCCTTGATATACCCTGCTACTGTAAATATGGAATTGACGTTTTGATAAACTGTTACAATTACTTCTTTATGTCCATTTAAAATTTTGACTTTTAAAATATTAGTTTGCTTGTCTGTGATATAGAGTCGACTTTCCTATTGTGCAACTTTGGCGTGTAGTTTTGTCTTGTCTGTTATTGGGTTTCAGTTATCTTTTATATCAGTCAGAACTTGAACTGAGTAACGGCCTTAACCGGATCCAAAGGCCAATTTTATTGCTCGAGTACATAATCAGTTGGGATTTTTAGTTTTCAAGTATTTTGATAAAACATGTTGCGGAGTTACAATTGTTTTAATGTGATTGGGGAAAATTTTATTTATAATTACATCTGAATTAGAAAACATTATTTATGAATTTTTTAATAGGTATTTAGCATGTTTAGTAAACGAAACGGTTATTCCAAGATTTACGCTTTTTGCCAAACAAAGGTTAATTCATTCAAAATTTACTGCAACTGGCCACTTGTTGGTCCACCTGATTCCGATTTACTTAAAATTACTAATAACTGCCACATATAAAAAAAAACAAAACAACGAATCAGAAACACAACACAATGTTTCGCCGTTACGCTAAACAAGATATATTTCGACGAATTTTGATGGATCTCCAAATGAAGAAAAGAGTTAGTTCTGGCTTCTTAATTAGTTTTTGGACTGTGCAACGTTAAGTTTGACCTTCTGTCGAAAGATCTTTGCTACTCGTGGGAAGAGAATTGGGCAAAAAACGAAGCTAGTACCAGCAGGACAAAGCATTGGCCCACATTATTGTTTCGGATGTCGCAAAAAAAGTTTGACTTTTGAAGTTAAATAAGCATTTCGAGCTCCATAGATTTTGGCACTCCTTTTGTAATGTCGGACAATCCTATTGATTAAAACTAGTCTAGATTTAAAACAGAAACAAGTTTTGGAAACAAATTTTAATTTTGGTTAAAACATTGGGTTTTTTGATAATGTGGGAATTACGGTTTTAAGGTTCTTTGTCTGACATGAACTTGGTTTTAATTGTCCTAAAAAATTTTACAAGTGCAAAAATTATGTATATATAATTTTAATAAATTTGGATGAAGGTAGCAAAGCTTATAAAACAATTTTATTAAATCGATTAAGCTTGATAAAGTAAACGTGATGGAATTTTATATCTTACTTAACATCTCGATAGTTTTACAATACTTTATGATTAATGATTGACATCAATCAGTGTACGATGATATTGTGAATTTTGTTCCGCAACATGTCAAAAATTGTCTTTTCGGATCATAAATCATGTGTAAGCGGCCGTAAAATAAACGGAGTGGTATGGCATCAGGTAGAGAGACTACGGCACTAAGTCTAATAATACTGTTGGTTTTGGCTGTTGGCCCAACTTAGGGAGGGTTCTCATTAAACAAAGTACACTTCTCGTTTCAAAACACAACTCGTTTGAAATTTCATTGCATTATTTTATGTTCCTTCTGTACTTGTTCAACAAGTCCAACTATTTCCAAACTACCAACCCTATTGTAGCTTTTGCATCATCGACATTATCTGACATGTCGAAAGTCGATTACTATTGCTTTCGCCAGTAACGTTCATGTTTAATCTATTTAAATTATTATTTACGACATCTACAACTCTCTCTTGTGTTTGTTCAACAGTTTCTGATAGACCATCTAAACTTGTGAAACTTCCAAGTATAAGTAACGACATTAATATTTAACGGTTTTGTATTTGGGAACCTGCTGACCTTGAAATCTGATGACTCAAAATCCTGATGCCTTTTTTTCTATCAAAGTTTGCACAGGTGATTTACTAAGGTGACATAAAGTAAATGTGAACTTACCGATTTGATATAGTTCTAAGTCCCGGTCGACGGCAGAAAACAAGTAGAGCCAACGAGTTGGCCGCAGTTGACACCAGGAACAGCGCTAGGAGTACAATCTCCTCCACTAGTCGGTCTCTCAAATCCATCCCTGACATCAAAGTTTGTCCAGGAGACATGAGAACCGAATATTCCGAGACAATGTCATCACTATCACAACACTTAACTTGCAACTGAACACTCTCAGTCAATAATGTTTTTGGATACTGCAGTTGTTAGTCGCGTAAAGTTTTGAGAACACGCTGGTCGTTTAGGCCGCGTCTTTCTCGCTCGGCTGTCGGATGACAACTGGCTGGCCGCTCCGCCGGAGCCGCCACGGCCGGCGCGTGGCGGCCCCCTCCATACGCCGCCGCTAGTACTTCACTGGCGACAGTACATATAAATCTACAACTAATGTCGGTCAACATCCTGGCTTTTTGTTTCATCGCTTGTGAAATTTGCGGTGTGCGGTTTGTTTTGAGATTTGTTTGCATCACTTCACTTTTTGATTGTTTTGAAGATGTTACCGATTCGTATGTTAGATCTAACTTACGATTCTCATCTTCATTTGCTTACCGGACTACATTTACAATATTTTATACTTATACATTTATGATATGAACAATTGTTGGACCTTTCCCAATCGTCATTGGATTAGCCCACTCGACATTGGTTTTTGTTTCATTGTTTTCATCTCAAATTTCGAATGTACTCATTCCGAGCCACAAATCGCTGTCAGTCCCACTAAAAAAATGTATATTTCTTAAATTTACAATCATGAGACTTCAGTGATTGTGACAAAACATTTATACTATTGAGACAATAGACCGCTTGAAGGTCCTGAGAAGCTAATAAGGATTGCATCGAAGGTTAATTAAATACTGCGGCAAATTGATTGATTGGTTTAATGATTAAAACATGAATAAGAACTAATAAGAAGCCAGGTATTCAGCTGATTGAATCAGTGTTTGAATAGAAAACAGTAACTGTTTTAGATGTTTACGTGACTGATTGGTTTATTTAATATGTTGTAATTGGAATAAGTCTATTTCAGGGATTTTGCAATCAATTCCTCAATGTTTTGAGAAGCTAACCGTAACATTGTTGTTTCCAAAATCAGGGTGAATCATTAAAATATTCTCGTCTGAGGCATCTACTCGTACTTTATATCTTTTTAATGTTTGCCGATGAATAACGATTCAATTCCGACCTCACAAATATTTACTTCAAATTTAATAAATGATGTAATGATATGTATTATCATTTAATTTATTGCGTTACCTTTGGCCTTATCCACTACCTACTAAGTTAATTTCCTACAAATTAATGATAAAATGTTGTGAACTTTTTTGATAGTTAAAAAGGCGATCATCACAACTATCTGTTGCAGTCCAGGACCATATCTATGGTCTTCAATTAATTCTTCATTAACCACCAGTGCTGTTTCATTACTTTCAAGGCCTACTTACATCGATTTTTTTAAAGGAACGTAATTCTTATCGTAAGTATTGGTAACGTGCTGCAAAATTAGATTTTTTAGTTTTTGCTTATCTTGTGAAGGAAATCATAAAATGAGTGTGGAAAGTGTGTCGTTACAGCTCCTGTGTATTGCACCTGTTCAATCGATATAATATATGTACCTACTTTAACTGGTTCTTTAACATGTGGTTTCTCAAAATAGTCGATATCGTTACTAAAAAAGTTACACACACTCAAATTTCGCAAATGCGATGTTATTTTTCGGGAACCTTTTTTTGCTGTTTAGACCTAGAATTTTCCGTGGCATAATGTGCCAGAAGAACCTTGATTATTTAAGGGATAACAACTAACACCTGGCAATACAGTAGCTTTCTATCACTTTTCTCTTTTGCAAAAATTATAAAGACACAAACAATTTTGCCTTCTTAAATAAAAAAAGTTGAGATAGTTTTGAACTTAAGACTTTCACTCATCATCATAAAGTCACAACTATATTCTAAGATCATTAATCGAAGGAATCTTCCACTCGAATCAGTCGACACAACACTGGAACATGTCCCTCGATAATTATCAAATTTTAACATGAAAATAACTGTCAATTTGGTAAATACTGGTATTCAGCTGAATCCGGTTTGACTGGGAGCTGACCCCAATATAGTTGGGAAAAGGCTAGGCAGATGAATAACTGTCAATTTGCTGAGTCAAAGTTGAGCCAAGTGAAGGAAATGACTTAGGATATAAGAATTAAACCATAACTATACAAAAGTGCATTAGAACTGGATCAATACCAAGCAAGTCAAAGTCAAAAGTCATTTGTTCAAATTAGGCTGAGTGCCAGCACTTTTTGAACGACTAAGTTCTACAAAACGCAGGCCCCCAAAAACGCCCGCCCGTCACCACTGTCTTCCTAGGGTGTAGCAAAAGCAGTTCATAACATAATTTATTCTAGAAATGTGTTATGAACGTTTTTCATGAAATCTCGACGTCCATAACCAACGCTAACCGGTAAAAATAACCTGCTTTTGTCATTTTCTTCACAAAGGAACGAGACGGCAAGACCGAGTTTCAGTTACATGATTATTATGGAAGTTTTGTAAAGAAAATGCTATGATTTCATGTTAGGTAACTTAACATAAGTTGGTCCAAAAATAAACAAACGGGGTTTTGTATGAGGAAAACATGATATTTTTAACTTTTGTAAAGAAACTTCTTTTCTTTTGAATTTCCTTCTCGAAGCAGACGGGAAATTTTTATGTAAGTTACTTTCGTTCGGAAATAGAAGGATGTTGTTATTTTAGTTATACAAAGAATTTAACCAAACAATGAGCCGTTACTCTTCAATGTTTTCATACAAACTAGCAAACCTTCTTATAAACTAAGCGAATAAACGTATTTCAATGAAACTACGCATACGCAAAATAGGTACCTAGATCTAAAAACTTAGTTGAGAAATGTTCGAGAACAGTTTAGAGAGAGAGACACAGCAATTAATAGAAAGTGATAAATAGAGATCGGATAATCGGACGCATATTTAGGTATGTACCTAAAGTTAATTTTTGGCCAACATATTAAGGAGGCGGGTTCTGAGATTACTTTTATTAAAAGTAAAATTCCGGGATTCAGAGATTGCACAACTAATCGTAAATAAAAAACGATCACGCTTAATATGATTTCCCGCACAAACCGCCATTTTAAGTGAGTCCCTGCAACTTGAGGCATGTTTTCAACTATTTTCTCATAATAAAATTAGAGATAAGCAACCATTTAATGTTGTAGCAAGGCAATTGTCATTTGTGTCCAACCGGGTTCGGGTTTATAACATCCAACGGAGTATACACTTAAATTTTTTGATCCCGGGATTGCGGAATTTCGTCACTTTAGGCAAATATGCATCCGAATATCCGATGTCTGATATAATTTATCATATCTGATATATTAATATATCTCACTTTCTCTCTTAACTCATTGTCAAGAATAATAAGGCCTTGCCAGTTTATCTGAAATTCCATGAGGAGTTGACGCTAGTTTTCGCTGTTTATTTACTAACACAATTGTTATTATATTTATACTTCGGTTAAGGTATTTATCTAAGGGTATTTGTAACCTGAAAATAAATGGTTTATTATTATTTATTTTGAACAATCTCGGGACCCATGGAGTACCGGTCCTTTGGTAGGCGTACGAGGCCAACTCGCAGAGGTCCCGTTAGACATTTTTAATGGAATGAGGCACCAGCCGACGATTATCCCTGTATGCACTATGAAAGTATACCCAAGGATAATTCCCGGTTGGTGCTGGACTATTGCAGAATATGGAAACAAAAAATGAAAGGCTCTGGGTTTGGGTGGTTTAGTAGACTGACTACCGTATACTATGGGAAAACTATTGACCCCTGCCTGACCACTAACAATATACACGGTTTTAAAATGGCAGGGGCTGACTTGCACTCCAATAAATGGGCCCCCGAAAATGGTCGCTAGCACACAGTGACGTAGCGCCAAGGGAGCAACATATTTATTATTATTAAAGCAGTTTTATTTACTACCAATAATTTCTGGAACTACATCGAACTAGAAAAGACTGGTACCTATTCAACTGCATCTATTTAGACTGGACTGGAGCCGAACTCAACATTGTTGGAAAAAGGTAGATAAAGATCATGATGACATAATATCCAATACCGACTTATTTTTTAATGTTTCCAACATTTTATTGAAATAAGAGATACATTCGGACAATGGACTCATCAATTCTGCCGTCCTTTAACTAAAAAGCCGTTAACCCTCAAATGGTCAATTTTCACTTTTAAACAGAGAGTGACAGAGTTCAAAATTCTCTATATTTCTGTCTAAGAAACATTTCTGGAATGTAAATAGTTCCAAAGATATCAACATTTTGTAGGCCGTTAAGTAACATAATTTATGACGACTCCATCACTTGAAAGCGTCTAACCAGCACTTCTTCGCTAAATGTACGTTAAAATACCTTAACTGTTGGATATGTCGATAATTTTCTGATCTTCTACTTAACTAAAAGTACGTTATTTGAATTTTCTTGACTATAAAGACGCAAAAGGACTTTAACTACTTTTAAGTTAAGCATTTCCTTAGGAACAAGTTTAAAAAAGCTAGATTAAAAAACAGTTTCAAAGAAAAAACTTAACTTATTTGCAGTTATGCGCCTTTAACGGTTTTTTAGTTAAGTATTTGATTTTATAAATTTCTCACAATACTTTGTTTTAAAATCATTTTTCCTTTTTTGATGTAAACGGTGATACAATTTTCAAATGATGCTTCTCTACAAAGCAGCTAAGCAACATTCCTTAGCTAAAGGGCAGTTTGCCGACTCTCGCACATCGTTCACTCCGGGGGTGAGCGGGGCGCAGCCGATGCGCCCTCCTGGCGAAATCAATCCTTTCGCCTAGAGCGCCGACTGGGTGCGGTCGTTTATAACGTCGCTGCGTGTTGCCGCCAAAATTTCGATATGTTTGGGCACGAATTGACGAGGTAAGTTAAAAAAATATTATGATTACTGTACGAGTAGTAACAAGTTTGCTGTAACGCTAGATCTAACCCAGCTGGTGAATGTGGCAACGCGGGTACCGGATGTTGACGCCCATACACCCAATTGCTTGGACCTTCTGCTGACAACCGATCCGGGCAGTCATTCAGTATCGGTCTCAGCTCCGCTGGGAACGTCTGACCACTGCCTGGTGAAATCCGTGTTGACCTGCTCTCCTCCAGATAAGAGTCATAGGGGCACGAGACGAGTATGGCGATACGAGTCAGCAGATTGGGATGAGATGCGGCACTTTTTTGCGTCTTATCCTTGGCGGCAAGTGTGCTTCTCCTCGGGTGACCCCTCGTGCTGTGCTGATGTGATTGCGGACGTGATTCGGCAGGGGATGGAGTATTTTATTCCATTCTCCGACATCCCGCTCGGTCACAAGTCCCGGCCTTGGTATAATGCAGAATGCGCCCACGCAGAGGCCCGTAAAGAGTCTGCTTACCAAGCCTGGATCAAGGCCCGCGACCGAAAGGCTAAAGCACGTAGGGTTCGCGCGAGGAAAAGAGCCTTTAATTCTGCTGCCAAGTTCTGCAAGCGGGTTTTACGTAGGGCACGTTTTGACCATGTCGGACGTATCGGGGCCAAACTAGCATCACACCCTTCGGGTAGTAAGCAGTTTTGGTCCCTGTCGAAAGCGGTTGAAACGAATTTCTGTCGACCCACTTTGCCTCCAATGCTAAAACCTGATGGTTCCCTGGCTCACTCTGCAAGAGAGAAAGCAAATTTATTTGCCACTCTCTTTGCAAGCAATTCACGTCTGGACGCTGGCTCCAAGCCACCACCAACTTTACCTCGTTGTGACTCTTCGATGCCGGAGATCGCAGTTCACATTAAAGAGGTCCGAAGAGTATTGTGCAGTCTAGACGTGAATAAGGCCAGCGGACCTGACGGCATTCCAGCGAGAGTGTTGAGGCAATGTGCACCTGAACTGTCTCCTGTGTTGACACGCCTGTACCGCCTCTCTCTTGAAAAAAGAACGGTGCCGAAATCATGGAAGCTTGCGAATGTGCAACCGGTGCCCAAAAAGGGAGACCGTGCTGACCCTGCATCCCCTGATCTTCTTGTGTATGTCACGCACTGCTGGGGCGAAGCCATCGAGAGACACGGCGAAGCACTTGCTGTGTCGCTCGATATCTCGAAGGCTTTTGACAGGGTCTGGCACGCAGGTCTACTCAACAAGCTTCCTGCTTATGGCATCCCAGCTGGTTTTTGTAGCTGGATATCAGACTTCCTAAATGAACGGTCGATCCGAGTAGTCGTTGATGGCTGCTCCTCTGACCTCATGGCTATTGATGCCGGATTTCCTCAAGGGTCTGTTCTCTCTGCAACTCTTTTCCTGCTACACATCAATGACCTACTTCAGCCTGGTCTTGTTGGGTACGCAGATGACAGTACGGTTTCAGAGAGATACTTGTCCAGCGCAACAACCGGCGGGGATGAAGTCCGTTCCTTGAGAGCCATGGTAGAGCGGACAAATTTGACCTTAAGCGTTGTCTCCCAGTGGGGTGATGACAATCTGGTCACTTTTAACGCCACCAAAACACAGGCGTGTCTTTTTACCGCAAAAAGGAGTCGCTTTGACCAAACTCCTACTTTTCGGGGTGCATCTGTTCCCGTTACTGATCGGCTCGAGCTCCTAGGCATGGAGTTGACATCCAGTCTCAACTTCGGCGCCACCATCGAGTACAAAGCCCAAATTGCGGCCAAAAAGCTGGGCATCCTAAATAGGGTGAAGCGATACTTCAGGCCTGGACAACTTTTAACCCTTTACAAAGCACAAGTCCGATCCTGCATGGAGTATTGTAGCCACCTTTGGGATGGCTCAGCTAAGTATCAGCTTGCCGCGCTTGACTCGGTGGACCGCAGAGCTAAGAGGCTCATCGGTGACGCAAAACTGGTGGATGCCAAGCTACATAGCTTGGCTCATCGCCGTAAGGTTGCCTGCTTATCGGTCTTCTACAGATTGTACTTCGGTGAGTGTGCCCAAGAACTCCACGACCTCATCCCACCGGCCCTCTTCTACCATCGGACATCCAGACGCACTGCATCTTACCATCCCTACCTTGTAGCTATTCCACCAATTCGCACTAAGCGTTTCCAAACGTCTTTTATAATGCGCACAGCAAAGGAGTGGAACTCTCTGCCTGCGTCTGTGTTTCCAAAAGCTTACAGCCCTAATCTATTCAAAGTTAGAGTGAACAGGCTCCTTCTGGGTAAGCTCGCTCCATCGTAGACTTTGTCTCTGTCATATCTGACATTGACTAGAGTCAAGAGCAAACCCATCACCAATAAAAAAAAAATAATAATAATAATTAGAATTAGAGTTTGATACATTTAATTTTTTACACTTGAAAAGTGCTTTTAGAATGGTTTATGTTTTTGTTTTTTTTTATATTTTCAGAACGAATGTTTTACTAGTTTTTGGTTACTTTTATTTGTGAAAATATTATTATAGGTACTTAAAGACTGAATCTTGACTGACATAAGTTTATAAATAAGTAATTTAGTGAAAATAACAATGTAGAAATAGACTATGTTGTCCGTGCCAAATTGTGATCTCATTAACTGTAAGACCTTAATTAGTTAGATATTATTAACTAAATGTTGATTCTAAACCTTTTGATGGTATAAGAAAATATGAGCAATTGTTATAATTGTTATTATTGTAATAAAATTTTATTATTTTTAAAAACACGTCTATATTTTCTCACATTTATCCGTATAAATGCTTAACTATAAAGAAGTTAACTACAAGCGACATGTTTTTAGCCACGTTTAAGTTAAGTAAAGTAGTTAAGTTTTCACGAGAGTTCATCGCAACATTGACAACAATAAGCTTAAAAGCATCTAAACCACCACAACCACTTTTTAGGAAAGTTATGATAGTTTTTATCTGAGTAAATGTCATGACTATAAAGCATTTAAGTCACTGAACTACTTTTTAGTTAAGTATTTCAGAGCAAATTTAACAAACTTTACGAAACTAAAAAAAAATACTAGTATACTTCACTAAAAAGTCGCTAAGGTACGGTTAGCGGCTTTTTTGTACAGTAATACGATGCAATAACTAAATGAAATGCTTAACAAAATAAGAAAAAATAATTTTAAAAGCATCTAATACGAGCTTCAGGACATGAAGGATTTTTTAGGGTAAGCAGACAGGAATATCTATTGATATGTCCAAGAATCATTAACCTAAGTGTCATAGTTTTTGAGAAACAGCGATTCCCGCGTTTTTTGCCATTTTCTCGAAAACATCTTTATGGGCTTAACGGCTTTTTTGTTAAAGGACGGCAGAATTTACTTGTAAACGTAAGGTCATAAGTACTCACACTTTATTGTTTACTTAAATTATACTGTATCCAATCGCATTAGGTAAAACTGTAAGTTGATCTAAATGTTCTTGGGAATGTACTGGGGTGTCAGATGGCTTGCAGAGGTGTGATATAGTTAGATACGAAAGTGGAAACAAGATTGAAATAGCTTGGAGCGTTGCTACCCGGGGATAGTTGCTGTGAAGTTTAGAAATAAATATTTAGAAAGCGGAAGTTATAAAGGACGACTGATGTCTGATTGGATGTGGTCAGGGAAGTATTTATGGAATATGGAGTCTACCAAGAGCAGACAAGGTTGAAAATAGAACAAGTTGAAAGAGAAGACTAGGCACTTACCTGCTGCGGAATTTGTTCGAAAGAGTCACCGCGGCCCTGGAACGCAAAGGACAATAGAAGGAACACGGAAAAAAAATAGCACCTTTACTTACCAAGACTACATCTAAAAAAGAGGTACCTACCTGTAGATATTTTGTTTATGTAACTTATATGGTGTACATAATATAGAGTACTAGCTTCTACCAGCGGCTTCACCCGCGTGAAAATCGGAAATAAGGAGGTTTCTTGATTTGTATTGTAACTACACCTACCCTACACCTACCCACACATACCCTACACCTACCCTGCACCTACCCTGCACCTACCCTGCACCTACCCTGCACCTACCCTGCACCTACCCTGCACCTACCCTGCACCTACCCTGCACCTACCCTGCACCTACCCTGCACCTACCCTGCACCTACCCTGCACCTACCCTGCACCTACCCTGCACCTACCCTGCACCTACCCTGCACCTACCCTGCACCTACCCTGCACCTACCCTGCACCTACCCCGCACCTACCCCGCACCTACCCCGCACCTACCCCGCACCTACCCCGCACCTACCCCGCACCTACCCCGCACCTATCCTGCACCTACCCTGCACCTACCCTGCACCTACCCTGCACCTACCCTGCACCTACCCTGCACCTACCCTGCACCTACCCTGCACTTACCCTGCACCTACCCTGCACCTACCCTGCACCTACCCTGCACCTACCCTGCACCTACCCTGCACCTACCCTCCACCTACCCTACACCTACCCTTCTCCTGGTACATGAAGTTTTTGGTCTCCTGGTACTAACATATATCTCCTGGTAACAATCAGGCAAAAACGGCTGAAGGGATTTGGATGAAATTTGGCACACATGTAGTTCATATCCTGGAATGAGACATGCTACTTTTTATCCCGGTAAGTAGCATGGATCAATGAAGACTGAGGAGGAAGTGGAAATTCATAGCCGCTGCTGCCTTAGTACTTCAGATTCACAAGTACCAGGAGACCAGAAACATCAAGTACCAGGAGACCAGAAACATGTCATAGTATTTTTTGGGCCTGTTACGGTAGGTGTAGGATAGGTGTAGGGTAGGTGTAGGGTAGGTGTAGGGTAGGTGTAGGATAGGTGTAGGGTAGGTGTAGGGTAGGTGTAGGGTAGGTGTAGGATAGGTGTAGGGTAGGTGTAGGGTAGGTGTAGGGTAGGTGTAGGGTAGGTGTAGGGTAGGTGTAGGGTAGGTGTAGGGTAGGTGTAGGGTAGGTGTAGGGTAGGTGTAGGGTAGGTGTAGGGTAGGTGTAGGGTAGGTGTAGGGTAGGTGTAGGGTAGGTATTGGGTAGGTGTAGGGTAGCTGTGGGGTAGGTGTAGGGTAGGTGTAGGGTAGGTGTAGGGTAGGTGTAGGGTAGGTGTAGGGTAGGTGTAGGGTAGGTGTAGGGTAGGTGTAGGGTAGGTGTAGGGTAGGTGTAGGGTAAGTGTAGGGTAGGTGTAGGGTAGGTGTAGGGTAGGTGTAGGGTAGGTGTAGGGTAGGTGTAGGGTAGGTGTAGGGTAGGTGTAGGGTAGGTGTAGGATAGGTGTAGGGTAGGTGTAGTTACAATACAAATAAAAAAACATTCCTATTTCCGATTTTCACGCGGGCGAAGCCGCTGGTAGAAGCTAGTTTATAATATTAGTAGGATTCTATTCTCTCAGTTACTGTCTTTATAAATCAGCTGCACCGGTCGATCTTCAAGGTTAAGCAACGCTTGCCAGGGTTGGTCTGTGGATGGGTGACCATCTTAACATACCGAGACTCCTTCGTGCACGTTAAGCCCTTGGTCTCTGCTGTCATATGGAGATCTTTGACAGTCGTCACGGATTGTCAGAACCCAGAAAATGTAACTCCAGTCTTGCGAAGAAGTAGATACCGTGTAACCCAGTTATTGGGTTGTGGAGGTCTGGTATTCAGTAGAATCCAGTTTGACTGGAAGCCGACCCCAATATAGTTGGGAACAAGCTGTGTAGAAAGACATACCTACTAGTAGTCTTTCTAAATCAAATCTTAATCACTTTACATGATTTATCAAAATAATTTTATTTTGATAAATTAAGTACATAAAGTTTTCCAAAATAAAAGGCTACTTAGAAAATTATGTATCTAAGTAACCATTTATTTTAGAAAACTTTGTTTTGTTTCAGCATCTTCAACTTCTAAAAGTTCGAGATACTATCAAGTTCAATTGTTTCTTTAAAAAAATAAATAATTTGTATGATTATCACATTTCATAACTATTGCTTTCATGTCGGTCGTACCAGGCGCCCAGGAGTTCAAGAAGTTATGTCACAGCATCTGGATCAAAATAAACTTTCGCGCGTAGCAACAACGCAACGTGCTGGATGAAAGTGTCTTGTTCGTTGCGAAAACTAAGACAGTTTGTCTTTAATCTTGAAATTAACTGTTTTGTCCGATCTTATCAGACATTCTTTAGAAGTCAGCTTATCTTGTTTTATACTTTCGCGACTTTAACACTGAATTCCGATGCATCATGCATTCTGTCTTATTAACCGCGAAATAGATCTGATTCACACGAGCAGATATTTGTACCAATTGCTTTGATCGTATTAGTAATTGAAGACCATTTTGTTAAACTGAACAGCCTTCATCTTGGCATCTGTATCTATTCAGGGTCGGCGCAACAAATCTTCTTCTTCGATGCTTCTCGATTTATCGCCAAAACAACTAACTTAACTGCTCCGTTGGTCTCGCGGTTCGATTCTTAGGTCAGACAAAAAGTGTTACTGGGTTTTTCCAATAAAAAAAAGAAAGAGTATTCTACAATAATGTATTCCATTATATTCTATTCCAATAGGAATTTCCCTGTAACGGCTCGGAGTTTGGGAGTCGGTGGTGTGACGCCCTCGTGCCTCGGAAAGCACGTTAAGCCGTTCGGTTGGACCTGCTCCAGATCTCACTGGTCGCGTCGGGTAGCCGTCCTATTGGAATATGAGAGTTATGGAAGGGAAAGTGCACCTGTGTTTGCGCAAACTTGTGCCCTATAATGATGTCTCGCGTCGATGGGTAGTCTCCGTTGAGATTGGCCGCCATGGCCGGAATCGGTCAGGCAGAAGAGAACTATGTATTTGTCGCCGATTTATTAATCACGTCGATTTCTATTGGTTTAATAAGCACACCCTTTGCTTTGCCTCACCCATTTTTTCCATATTGTTTGACATGATTTTGTGTCCTGTAAATACATTTTTGTGTTTGTGCTAAATAAATTTATTTTCTTTCTTTCTTTACTTTCAAACTGCCAGGGCTGCGGAATTTGTTCGAAAGAGTCACCTTTGGGCGAGAGGGCCTTTACGTTCCAGGACCAAGTGGTCCTGGAACGTAAGGGGCAATAAGAGGAACACGGACGGGTTTTAGTCAGTAAGAGTCTGACACTCTCCCTTCCGCTCCGCTCAAAGCGAAAGGAGTCATTTTATGATTTCCCATCCATAAAAAAATACCATCAAGAAGTCGAGACATGTGACTTAATATTTTCAAATGTTTGGTAAGATACACCTATTCAATTTAATATAGCATTATTACCATGCAAAAGTTTATTTTAATTCCTCTTTTGAATGAAAAAGGGGTACATTTTCGATGACGTCATAACACTCAATCTACTAGGCGTTCATAACCTTAACGGTAACTTACTTGCTACGGTATTTTTAGAATTATTCAAATTATGTAAGTAACAGGAAACCCTAATAATACTCTACGTTGGTTCATTTTCTTAACACTACTAAGTAAAGGTTATTAATTATCAATTTATAAATACGCTTTGCTTGAATTGAGTCGTGTTTTGATTTTGAAGTGTATTGTTCATTATTTTCTTTTGTGATAAAATAATATGAGAATATCATTTTGTCATAAGTTCTGTAATTATTGCATGGTCTAGTTGGAGATGAGCTAATAAACATAGGTACCTACTTATTCTTCACATTTTTAGAATTTTCAGCGAAATCTGGATGTATTTATATTCTCTTTATGTTGATAAGATGTATTACATTATTTATGTGGGTGGACACAACTGAAACGCCCGCTAGCTAGCAACGGCGAGTTGGACACGTGGCTACAATAGAGGGCGCGGAGGAAAGCGCCTTGCGCACATACATAACAGTACGTTTGTTTATTTTGACTTTTGGTAAAGAAAAAGCTCATAATTATGGATACTACAAAAGTCTACGCAAGAAATGGTTTTGTTATAGTTATTACTATTAATAATATTATTATTATTAAGGCCGTAACGGTCATTGCCCTTTTCCAAATAATCTCTTCGTGGGAACCCGAATAGATAATCAACTATGTAGGTACATAAGTATCTGTCGTTTTTCAGTATTACAGTCAAACATAAAAATGTACCTACTCATAATGCTAGATCCATAATATTTCTGTTCCTTGCTAGTACGTGCCCAACTTCATTTCATAAACACCGACGAATATTGGAACTTGTAGGTAAACATGGACTTTGAACTATGAACAACTCTTGTTGTTGCTGTTTTCTCAGTAACTCGTGAACTTGAGGCTGACATTTCTTGATGCAAACACTTCGTTCACCCGACCTAATTGATCAATACTGGGTACAAAACATTACTTATATGATCGACTTTTAATTGTATTCAGTAACTTGACAGTTCGACTGTCAGATTTTGACAAAAAAAATAGTGAGTTAGAGCAAGAATGAACGATATTGAAGTAACTTAAATAATGTACTTATTTATGCAAACTTTTTATTTTGTTTATTAACTTATTGTCTTTGAACTTTTAAGGTAAACTTCCTTATAAAGAAATGGGACTTTACCGCCAACCCAAGCGACAAAAAGTCGAACCACCTCTTCACCCCGAGTCTCGACATAGCTAACGACCGAATTCCGTCGTTAAGAGTCCTAAGGCCATCCGTACACAGTCAAACTTGAACGCGATCCACGATCAAAATCAACGATCTGAGCTGTGGATCGCGTTCAAAATTGACAGTGCTACGGCTTTAGGAGTTATCGACCATATTCAGTTGGTAGGCGATTGGTAACCATATCGAGACTTCCCGCCCAGGAACACATAAGACTGAACCAATAATACATCAATCTAGTAGCAGCTCCAAAAAAGGCTTTTTTTTTAAAGATGGGAAATCATGACTCCTGCCGCTCTGGGCGGAGCGGGAGAGTGTCAGACTCTTACTGACTAAAACCCATCCATGCTCCTTCTAGTGCCTTCTGCGTTCCGGGGCCGCGGTAACTCTTTCGAACAAAATCCGCAGCACTGGCAGGCACTGGCCGTAACGGGTCCAAAAAAAAGGCTTTACCGCCAACCCGAATGATAGAAAATGGTTAAGACCTCCTACAGCCACCAGGAAAACATAAGACTTACAATTAGCCAATAAGACTTCAACCATAGAAGACTAGTTCTTCTGACGTCACACTGTTGACTTACCATGACAATGTTTGCATGACGTTGTATATGATACGTCACAACAACGCATAAGGCGTGGCTTCCCACCCATATATAGGAAAAACAAGGCTAGAAGTACCTGCTAAGAAATATAATTACGTGTGTCTTATCAATATGGAAACATTTAAAGGATTATAGTAAACATTCTTGGACTATCGTGTCGGCACGAAAGGTGCGAGAATGGGTCATGCCGTGGTGACGAGTTTGGCTAAGACAATAATAGCCAAAAGTCGATTATTAAGGCGTCAGACTAGCGAGGAAATGGCAAGGAGTTTGAGCCTTTCCAAAAGCATTGCTGACATGAACTGTGAATGAACTCTTTCTTAGCAACAGCATGGTCGGCATTTCAGTTTAACGCTGGACTAGGGCCTCCGAAGAGTCGTCATATCGACCGGTCTTGAGAGTCTCTTCATCATGTCAACTGAAATAGTAATGGAAAAACTAAATAGGGACCTCCCCAAAGTGGGGCCACATTGACGTGTCCTGAGCATCTCGCATCCAACAGATCGCCACTCTAGAACCTGTACCTACGCAAGAAAGTCTCTACAGCAACTGCTGATTCTGATATAATGTACCTTAAATAGAAACTTTATTGGATGGAAATTGGATCTCATCGTCTATAGACACCTGCGATTCTATTATTCGCCCACGTTAATTTCGGTCATTTTATATCTTTGTTTTTGACCTAATGGTAGTTCGTGAGTTTTTAAAACTCGTAATTCCCTGATTGAGCTTCAGTTTCCTCAACAGACTCCAGAAAGCCATGTAATTTACTGGGATATTAGTCCGTGTGTTAGCTATATTTTATGTGCCTAGTTACATTTCAATCCAGTCAGCCGTTTTCGCGTGCTGGAATAGAAAAACACATAAACTTTCACAGTATTAGTAAGATTATCGAACATAAGGAATCTGAAAAAATCACAGGGAAATAAATCGGAAGCGTTGATTCACCTTGGAGCCTACAAAAGCCTAATTATGAATCCGATTTTCCCATTGGTTCAACTTCACTGCGTGACAACAAATTAATACTTTTCTGGAAGAATTCATTAACAAAGGCATACTTCTACCAAGCGTCCCAACAATACTAAGTAATACTCTGTCATTCAGTAATCCACGACACTGATACCAGGGTATTATAAGATACGCGAAACACACAGTATACACTCGATCATTTTTTGGAAACAACAATACAATTGTGACGTCAGACGTAATCCTGAACATCAAAACAATGTTTTTTTTTGTATAAATGAGATAATAGAGATTATTTTTGTTTGAAGGAGGCATAATTTTCTTATGATAGAGGCGTTTGTTGGTGATAATGGGGAGGCTCCGAACGTTAGTTGAGGATTTTTGCTTCTGGTGTTTATGGCAAAAAGCAAAAACAGCTAGTATGTTTGCTATTTTCACAGCAAATAGGAGAATACACAATACGGTGCCTAAGTGCCTTGGTGGTCTATGGGGATATCCAACCTTGGAATTTAGGCCCATTTTCCGAGTCATGTTCTCTAACCCAACTTCGCTTCGAGTCAATAAATTGACAATTTAACTTGTTTTTAATGACATTAATTGAGATTTTCTCCCTTGTCATGGCGAGTAAAACAAGTAGGGGTCCTTCAAACTACCTGGGAACATGGGCCTTAGACTGTCTACTTTCGTAAGTCTATATAATTAATTATGCTTCAATTATCTATTCCTCTCAGTTTTAAGATGTTCTGTTTATGTTGGTAGTGTTGAAGAAAAATTGGTCTGTTAGAATATATTTTAAGAACACTGCCTCAACACCGACATCCCTACAATCTACCTACAGCATTTTTCTACTCTTGTTGGGATTTTTCCACGTCGCAATTCCATCAGACCGGGTCGTAAGAAGAAGTAATGTGTGTATGACTGGGCAGTCATACCAATATTACTTTGGTCGATCAAATTGATCTATTATTCGACCGGACCATAATCATAATTACTTTTGGATGTCGTAATTATCTACAGTTTTGACACCTGCGATAATATTTTAATGGAAGCGGTGCCATATTGGTCTTGAAGTGTCGTTATGTGACACACAATGACATCTATGTAGTAAGCATTACGCATTAAATTGTTTTTGTGTGTTGATAAACTGGCTGACGGCCTACCTGATGGATTATGGTTAGGGACTGCCTCTTGTAAGAGTGCGTCAGGATTGCCCGAAGTCCACTTGCCCAAACAACGTTTTAATGATGATTTATTTGGTCGAAAATAATACTCGAGATATTATAGTACACAAGTGTACTCTCTGTTCATTAACCCTAATGGGCTACCATCAGGATGGTAATTTGATATGACCGGGGACAGATCAGACGCAGGACCACCATCGTGAAACCGTAAGGAGTTTCAAACTTCAACACTCCAGGCTGTCACAGAAAAATTCCATATGGCTTTTTGCCTGACCTGGAAATCGAACCCATGACTTTACGCTCAGCAGTCATGGTTTGCGACCACTCAGTCGATTCAGGTCGAAATAATGACTCTCCAATATCATACACACCTTCGAAAAACATCTCCCTCCTTTGCGGGCAGTCGGCTGAAATTCCAATAATAATATCTCGATTGTGATTTATTTTTAGCACATGTATCGACAAGTTGTTCACTACCCGATAGACTCAGGCTAATTTTAGATATATCGGTGATACTATAACTCTGATAATATAAGTAATACAAAATACCAAAACATTGATAACCATCTACATCAATAAATTAAGAACATACACGCTTTTGAAGACAAACAAACATACATAGATACTATTTGTAGTGCTATCAAAATGCTGTGATCAAAATCTTTTTAGAACATTATTAACATGACTGTCTGGAAACTAAATAATTATACTATCTTGAGTTACAGTTATTTTCAGGTGAATAGAACAATAAACTTAATAACATGCATGGGAAGCTCGTGTAAGATTAGAAAAAAAAACTTTATTGTTACAATTTATAGATTAACAATCGGAGCACCACAACACACTTGTCAATGCCTAATGCCAGAAAACAGAAATATTATTTTACAAGCTTCTGCCCGCGAGTTCGTACGCGCATTTTTTCCAGTTCCCGTAAGAATTTCCCGTTCCTGTATAGCCTTCCTCATGAATGTGGCTATCAATTACAAATATAATAATATTTTTCCAAATCCGAATGTTAGTTTCAGAGATTAGCGCGTTCACACCAACAAACATACTCTTCAGCTTTTTTTTCACTTCTACAAAGAAAGTCTACAGGTAACCTTCTCGCCGCTACATGTGTTTGAAAATCCTTACTTAATGTTATAAACGCGACAGTTTGTATGTATGGATATATGGATGTTTGTTACTCTTTCACGCAAAAACTATAAAATGGATCTTGATGAAATTTGGCTCAGAGGTAGATTATAGTCTGGAATAACATATAGGATACTTTTTATCCGGAGAGTATATTCCCTTCGGATGTTTAGAGCATCACAAATACTCATTTCCAGACATTGTAGGTTTCTATGGCAACCTACAATGATTTTGCAGGCACTTTCGTGTTGAAGTACGATCTGCATAATCTCCTTTGTTTGGCCCAAAACATTGCCGTTTCTACGGCATCGTTGGTGGAGCATGGGTCACTAATTACAACAGTCTTAGATCAAAATAGTTAAAATGTCAAAAGATAGTTAAATTTTCTTCTTAGGAAAGACAAATCAGATCGTACAGTTTTAATTCCAATCTGTCAAGCATTAGAACAGGCGTTTATATTGGCGTTAAAGCCACCTACACACGGATCTGCGAACTCCTCCACAAGATAGGAAGTTGAATGAACGCGTATTGTTTGTTCCAAATAAGTTAGACCTTGAAGAAGGTATTACCATAAACGCAGACAATCTAACTTAGGAAATCACTTCAGAAATCGCTTGATATACCTTCCATTGTGGACTAAGTTAGATTCTATGGGGTAATACAAAGGAACAAAACATGCAATGGATATCGAAATTTATTTTAGTTTGTATTAAAAGTATTAGCAGATGTTAATTATTTACATAGATTGCGGTTTAATCGCTGCGTGAGAATGTCTTGTATGTAATTAGGTCAAAGATATTTTCTGGTTAAATTAATTAATTGCTAGATGTTTTTACATATTATCCAATGGCATGATTGCTTATACCATAGATATCCTATTATTTTTTTTATTAAACTTAATGCCTTAAGAGCGTTTACGCGGTACGGCTTTTCATACAATCTTTCAAATCCTTATTCTTCAAAATGAATGAACCGATTTTAACGAAACTTGGTATGCATACGCTAGATATCCAGGTCTAAATAGTTATCAGAAAACATTTTTGAAAAAGATTTCAGAGGGAGAGAGAGAGCGATTTTAAGTTTTCTATAGAAAGTGAAAAATCACTTTATCCTTCCCGCAGAACTATTTTTCAAAAATGTTTTCTGATAACTATTTAGAACTGGATATCTAGCGTATGTATACCAAGTTTCGTTAAAATCGGTTCATTCATTTTGAAGAATAAGGACTTGAAAGTTTGTATGAAATGACATACGGCGTACACGCTCTTAAGCATTTTGTACCAATGTTCCATAGGGTCTTAGGGTCAACTTTAGGAGCATATTGGCCTCTCGCATTAGATTGTTCTTGCCCAAATTGATAATGAAATCCATTCGTTATGAAACCTCACCTTGTGTGTCATTGCACTAAGCGTACAAGTACTAAATCTGTAGGCGTATAAGTGGCTAATAATCTAGATAAAATCAATTTTAAAGTCTCAAGTGTCTGCCTTTAATAGCACTTAACTTATCTATACACCTTCAGTTTCACAAAGATATCACAAATCACTATATTTTTTTTATAATGCATTTTTCTTTTACTTACCTCGGTTAGCCGACTTCTCACTATCTTTCTAGCCACATCATCTTTCACACAGTCTTCTATTATTTGAATTTCCTCGTCCCTTATGTGGAAGTCGTATTTCTTTCTGATTAATTTCACTGGGACTTCGAAGACAGTTGAATCATTTCTACGGGAATCGTCGAGCTTTTTGGGTGGTCATCATTATCATCATCATATCAGCCGAAAGACGTCCACTGCTGGACATAGGCCTCTCCCTAATGGGGGGAGGGTTTGCCGTAATCGCCACGCTTGGCAGGTGGGTTTGAGATTGCAGTGTAGCTGTAGCAATGTACCTGCAGAGAATGTTGCTGCCTATTCTCTGGAGAGTCCCTTAGTCGCCTCTTACGAAACCCACGGGAAGTGATGGGATGGTGCTATTATTTTACGTCGAGCGCTATACGGAACACTTTGAGCGGGTCTCCACTAACAATTCTGGGTTTTAGGAATTGCAGTGGTTAGTAAAGGAGGAGTGGATTTGTCCAGTCAATCCATCATCATTATCAATATATCAAAAAAATGTTAGTAACATTTTTAGTCCTTTATAATTACTCATACAGTGATTTCCAGACCGTAATCTAGCCTCACACTAGACCCAGTTCTTTAATCCCAGACGTTGGTCAGCCTAGCTATCAACTTATCAGGTTTACTCATAATGTGGTTACTGATAACAGAAGGATTAGGTCTCGGAAAGATTTTAACGGTAGTATGCGGAGATTTTTGGTTCTAGAAACTGTCTGCATGTTTGCTGCTTGAAAATTATGATGGTATTAAGGCCTACGTCGTAACTGTCGTTTACCTTTTCTAATATACAATGACACAGTTTGGAATCCTATGAAATTGCAACCACCCATGATCTAATCTAAAGTAAGTACGTGCTAGATTGATTGCAGTTTGTAGCAGTGAATCTACTACTTGGTACTACAAGTAAATTCTTTCACTAGTTGTAAACTATTTTGCCTACACTGAATGTGTATCTGTGATTGGCCATGAAAGGGAAGCCACAGGAAAAATCAAGCATTCAAGAAATGGGTAAAATGTGTGACATACAACTGGAATTTACTTATTTACAAATCGTGCTTGGACAAGACTGTGATAAAAAGTTCGCAACTACCTCGTGTTTACCAATAAAGCATTTAAAAATAGACCTCTCGTGTACACCAGAAGTTCAAGAGTTCAGTTTTCATAATCCAGAAATTATGAAATTAAATCTAAAATTAAATGAAGACACAATTGAAATCTCAGCTTAGAAATTGATAATACTTGTTTCATCATTACAAAGTGGGGCACTCCGATAACTCAATCTGCGAATTATTTGCAGGTTTTTTGTACATAAACATGACCATGATGTCAAGTAATTCAAAACATTAAAAAATTGGTGCTACTAAGAAGTGTAATCTTTAACACATTGCACTGATAATCCAACAAAGGGATTCCCTGTTTCGTAAGTGCTCTAATAATATTCAAATCACATAAACAAACATGTAAACTCCGAATTTATAATATTATCTATAGAGCACAGAAACTCTCAATGCTGGCAACGACTAGAGACGCTTCTTCTTCTCAGTCGGTACGCTCTTGCCAGAGCGGTCGTGGTCGTCATGTAGTGTTGCGGGCAGTGGTGATCTTTTTCACAATTTCCCGCCATTTTTTCCTGTTAGCGGTCATCTTGGCACACTCATGCAATGGGCCGCCCACAGCCGACTTGATTTGGTCGGTCCATCGCATGGGTGATCTACCGCGCGGCCTGGTACCTTCGACTCTGCCTTGCACAACGAGGCGTTCGATGCGCGAATTGTGGAATGGTCCACTCCTATGTATACCTTGGCTCTTTAATCTCAAATAATGGCGGATGCATCGATGAAGTTAAGAGACGTATGGCTATTACTAGGACCGCAATGGACAAGATGAGGAAAATATGGAGGAATAGAGGCGCTTAACTAATATTATTTTTACTTCACTTGCTCGTAAACGTATGTCATGCAAACCTAACCTAAAGCGATTATAACCTGGGAAAGTATTTCGGGGATAAGAAGTGTGTATCTGCCTTATTTTGTTTTTAAAGGATGGGAAATCATCAAATGACCCCTTCCGCTCTGGGTGGAGCGGCAGGGTGTGTCAGACTTTTACTGACTAAAACCCATCCATGCTCCTCCTAGTGCCTTTTACGTTCCAGGGCCGCGGTAACTCTTTCGAACAAAATCCGCAACCCTGGCAAGCACTGGCCCTAACGGGCCCCTACTCATATGCTGACATCTCTTTGAGGTGCGCGTGGAACACAACACGCCGTCGGCCTGGGCCTGGCAGTGTGTATCTGCCTTGAACTAGCTTGAAGTCTCGATGTCGAATGACTTCGAGAGGTTATAGACTATCAAATGTTGATTCAATGCGTAAAAAAGTATTCCAAATGTTCGGTTGACCAGTTATCGAGAGTTTACAATCTTTCAAGATGTTTTATAATCTTACGGAGTTTGGAATTCTCCGGTGACATATTATAAATTATCGTGGCCATCAGTTTCCATGGGTAATCTGGTGACACTCACTCGGGCACGCTTGGTTTGTATGGAAAGTGTTCACTATGCCGCATTTCTAGAGGCGGCCGCTCTGGCGATTCTCAGCTCTGTGTTATCTTACAAGATGTGACCACATAAACCATGACTGGTTGATACAATTCCTAGTAATGGGGTTTTTCAAATACAAAAAGAATTACCGTGAATGGAACGATGGTCAGAGTTGACTACATGACCTGAAATTTCGGTAGCGAATGCATAATCCCGTTAGCTGCATTTCTGACACTTTGGTAATTGTCGCAAGTACATTTTGCCGAAATGTATGGGGGAGTCGATTTTTATTTTCGCGATTTTTGATTGGTCCCTTTGTAAAAGTTGTTCATAATGATGAGTAAAGTGACCCCCTAGGAGGTACTGCGTTTATTCTGTTACACATAGAATAATGTCATGTTGTCTAGCATTTAAGAAGGCCCTGGCTCTATAATTTATAACAACGTGCTTGAAACAACGGTTTTTCTGCAATGACAATGATGCAAATGTTTACTGTCACTATATTGATTTTCCTTTGTTTTATTCCTTCCTACAACTTATGAAATGTGATACATATTATTTTCATCGACATTCTAGTCTCATTTCAGTATTTTATTAGAAACTAAAAATAGTCAAATATCAAATATCCCATTAATAATCGTTATGTAACTCTAAACCACGTAGCTAGAATGTTATTTGGGTCAAGTCAAAACTTATTACGTTCTTAAAGTAAATATTTTCTTATCGGCAAAATCTAAAATAATTTACCTATATCTAAAGAAAATTAGTTTTTTGTTTGTTTTAAAGTTGTATGGTGTGGCAATGGCATCATGATTGAGGAAAAGAGATAGTGCTATGCGTCCTGTATGGCTCTGTCTCTCTCTTACAACGGAATCATAATGGGAATGAATCATAATCATTGAGCAGACCCATCACTGACAGAAAGCTACACATTCTCTAAGTATTATAAATTCATAATGGACGACTCTGTTAGCGCAGTGGTTGAGTGAGCGATTGGCTGATGTGCTGCATGTCGCGGGTTCGATTCCCGCACGGAACAAATATTTGTATGGCCTACAGATAGTTGTTCCGGGTCTGGCTGTTTGTGTATGTGAGTTTGTAGGTTTGAAAACGCACCCACGATACAGAAGAAATTCCTAGTGGGGCAACGTTTTTTTTAATTTTATCCCAGCAAAATGCACAGCTTCTGTGGCAATGGCCACATGAAAGGAGCCGCGGGGAAAACCTAGTCTAAGATATTTATTGAAAATAGAAAAATTCTTGAGCAGCTTAGGCTCAAAGGTATTTTAGGTTCACATTATTGTGTACTATTTTTAGATTTAATGAAAAAGAAACAAGCAAGTCATCAAGGCTTTTAAAAGTATTAATTTTAAGAACGTTCAGGTTCAGAAACATTTTATTACTTACTAAGTTATGTTCTTAACTACTTTAGGTAGGTACTAGGTATTACAAGCTTCTCTTTAAGAAAGGTAATGAGTAGAAAAGTTTCCTCTCTTAACGTCCTTGTCACAGTGCGTCTCATTGATCTAAGGTTAGCGGTCCTGTATTCAATGCCCTGAACGGGCAAAGATTTATAGTATGGTCACAATGTTCATTTCTCAGTAGCAGCCCCGGAGTCTTTTTTTTTAAGATGTGGTATCAACAAATTATTCCTTCCACTCTGGGCGGAGCGGAAGGGAGTGTCAGACTCTGACTAAAACCCATCCGTGTTCCTCCTGTCCCTTTGAGTTCCAGGACTGCGCCGACTCTTTTGAACAAATTCCGCAACCCTGGCAGGAGCAGCCTGGATTCTGGATTCGTGTTTTGTTGCTGGCATTAATGATAGGCTCGTTTAGAAGTGATGATCTGGTCGACGATGGAGCACGCTTCCTTAAAGAACCCTATTCACTCTTGACTTTAAGTCAAGAGTGAATAGACCCCGAGGTTAATCTATCTGGAAACACTGACCCCAGCAGGGAATTCCATTCCTAAGCTGTGCGCACGATGAAAGTAGCTTTTCTTAAAACGTTTGAACTTAAACTCGACTAGCGAACTTTGAGTTTACCTACTGTAGGTACCTGGTATAGTGATATGAATGCACAACACTAACAGTTAACGTTAAAATTAATTATTAAAAAAAACGATAATTAGACACAAAAATATTAAAAAATAAATAAAAAGTAGTAACTAATGGTTTCTACAGACAAAGAAATGACTATTGAATTAGGTAACATTTCTCAAAAAAAAATCTGAGAAAACCAAGACAAACGGAACTCTAAAGAAAATAGAAATAATTCTAGAATCATACATTATCTTGGTATAGCCAAGTTCATAATCAGAATCATACTCATGTATGATTCTGGCAAATTGAAAAGTCGCTGACCAGGAGGCCTAGACAAAAAACTTTTGACTTGACTTTTGAGATTGACGTTTCCTTTCCACACCTAATGTCATTCTCATACATTTTGTCGTGAGCGTCTGACGTTATCGCTACAGAAAAGTGTTTTGTCTAGGCCCCCAGCAGATCTACGCCATAACAGTATATTTTCCTTGCTCATGGGAGTATTTCTTGTTTCAGATTTCGACAAAAAAAAATATTTTAGGCTTTTTCCTTAATGACATTTTTTTTTCAATCAAATTACGTATTAAAATTTTTGTCAGTCAATCTTTGAAAATTTAAGAGAAAATTCATTCGAGACCAGCCAGACTGATTTAGTGATAACTCAAAAAGTTTTCTTTGTAGCGCATAACGCTGCAATGTAAAACCCTTAGAACCCTTTAGGGAATATAGGCTTAATGTTTTGTTACTTAAAAGTTTAAAAGTTCCGTCTCCCTCTGTCCTCAATAGAGAGCATAGACCTGCGAAATTATTTCTATTTTCCCATTTAACTAAACGGAATACCAAAACAAAAGCACGCACATATAGTAATTAATTTCTAGCAAAATTACTTAATTACACCTGTCTATAAGAAAGGGTAGGTACTACGCATTCAGGCGGGTCTTTGAACTTTGAGCAATTCAATGTGAATGTCACGTGGAATTGTTGGTCTTAAACCACTATTACGGCTATCAATTACCTTAATAGGCTCTTCGCTGTTCTATAAATTCCTGGTACTGGCGATTGAGAAGCTAAATTAAATCGAAAGCTTAAGCAGGAATTTTCTTCAAGCAAAAGCTAATTCCATGCTTACTTTACCAGTCAAATTGATTAATTTGACTGGTAAAGTAAGCATGGAATTAGCTATTTTATCTACACTCACAACGTAATGTTCCAAATATGAATTAAAAAACTATTGTCATACACGTACTTTCCGTTCAAAATTTTTCTTCGATTTCCAAACAACTACATCATAAAATAACTTTTCAATTTTTACAGCTCACTTTTGCTTCTTAATTTTTGGCGCGTTTGATTTGTTCCATTGAATCATTGTCTATGGATGCGCAGTCATAATACAATGAGCATACCCGCCATACCACTTATTTTTTTCCGTGGCTGTGAGTTTGGAATAAACTATTTTTCCACTTTTGTTTTATAACCGTATGAGTGAAGATAAAGTAGTTTATGAAATGGCATATAATTAGGTATTAAAACACTCCTAAACCCATAAACCCACACTCGTGTTTTAATAACCCCTTTTGAATGACCGTTACATAAACTACTATTGTGTGGCGGGTCCACTATAAAATTTTCGTTTGTGGATAATGATAAACACCAAATAGGTGTTTGCTAGGAGGGTAGAACACTCCATCAGTAGTTCTACATGCAATGTACAGTATTATGATTGAGATACCAGTTTTACTCCTTAACCCAGTGGGTTACAAGATACCCCCTGACCTGATACGACAGATGCACGCATGCAATTATCCGGCCCATTTTACTATTCGGATAATCCGGATACTACCAAAACACTATCTTGATTAATCCGGATATCATTGTAAAAGTTAATGTAATAAAATATCAATCAATCATTTTTATTTCAATTTAAATAATTGATAATGTAATGAATAAACATTATGTTTTCAAGAAATAGTTTAAGCAAGCATATTAACTAAATGAACTGTTGGATCATATTAAAACGTAAGAAAATAAGACGTGAGAACTTGTGAGTAGTAGTTATAACAACTCATTCAGTCCATTTTAGTGGAACGGGGACTAGCTGTACCTACATTTGGTAAAGCCAGCGTAGTTGTAAAGGGAAGTTATTTGCATTCTCAAGCAGCCAGTGAAATTGGAGCGGGCTAGTCTTCGGAGCAGTTGATCTGTGGTGGTCGAGTGTGCCGTCGTCGTCTACCAAATTAAAGCATCAGCCAACATTGACCTGACCGGGGCGTTCGTTGTTGCCACAACATAATCTTTGGGGAGAGGGTTCTTGTTCTGCCTAACACTTGATGCATTGTTCAAGTGCGATTGTGTTTTTATTAAGTTTGTAGTCGACTGACTTTTCCAGAGTAATTTGCTATCAAGAACCACTCCCAAGTACATTGGTAGTATCCAGATTATCCAGATAGTTGTATACATGATATCCGGATACTCAATTTGATAGATATCCGGATAATTCGGATATCCAGACAGCATAGCCTACTTCTGACCACCCATAACAACTGTCAAAGATAAACGACTTATACATTCCAGACAACCACTTCAGCTAGCCTGAAATGTTACCAACCAATTGAAACCTTATAAATGACTAATAGGTCTTATTTTACCTTCAACAGATATGACGAATCAACATTGAAACAATATCGGTCAATTGAAAAAATGTACGTAACATCAATCAATGAATCTAGAATTTCTTATCAGTCTGCGAAGGTTTGTAAATCATTGTGTTTGAGGACAACTAATTAAATTATTATGATATTGATAAGTAGGTAACAGCTATAATAGGTACATCCCCTTTTTATCGATCTAATTTTGTAATAGTACCGAGGTTATAATGTTAGTTATTATATTTTAGATATTTTCTTATAATCAATGTAATCTGTTTTATCGTAAACTTTGGATTCCACATAAAATTTACAAATCTAACTAATTTGTTTGTTGCTTTCATGTTTAAATCGCAGAACTGATTTTAATGAATTTTAGTACAGATATAGATGGGACCTTGCAAACGGCTGTAGGCTACTTTATTTGGGAAATTTACTTTTGATCGTAGACCAAACGCAATACCTCTTAAGGCAAGAGGAGGAGCATGGGTGGGTTTTAGTCAGTAGAAGTCTGACACTCCCTGCCGCTCCACCCAGAGCGGAAGGGGTCATTTGATGATTTCACATCCTCAAAAAAAAAAAAAAGGGGTGATCGTACCTACTCAATATTATGAACAACTTTAGGTATGGGATCAACTTCGAAATCGCGAAAAAAAATCAGCTGTTCAGTACATTTTGTCGATTTATGCGCACAATAAATGTATGGAGCAGTCGATTTTTTTTCGCCGATTTCAGTGTTGGTATCGTAGTGAAAGTTGTTCATAATGATAAGTAACAAAGATCCTATAAGAGGTATTGCGTTTATTCTGTTACACGTTGCGCCCTAAACTTAAGCTGAAATCATTTTCCACTACCAAGAACTTTAAGACTCCATAAAACCCTGAAACCCAAAATCACTCAGATTCCCTTAACGAAAACAATCCCAAATAACGCTTACTCAAATGTATGAGCGCAGCAAGATTTGTAATAGGGTAAATGACTAAAACAATCTAATTAGTCCGTCAGATAGATTTCCAAAAAATATTAGACACGTATTTTTTATTTTTTCACGTAAACAAAAAATGAAAACGATACAGAGCGTTGAAAACTCGTATGACGTCACTTGTAAGTACACTTTTTATGTACACGTTACGTCACAACCCCCCACTTCCGATCTTTGCTCGTACACGTGACGACACGATCCCCACTCCTGATCTTTGATGCGTTATATCTTCGTCTTTTTTTATTGATTTCATAAAACAAAAACTACGTGTCCAATATTTTTCGATAATCTAACTGATGGACTAAATAGAATCATATTTTTTGACCAGCAGTGCAATTCTGTAAACATGTCGAAGTGAACACCCGGGCGGGGCGCACGACAGGTGAGTTGTCAAACCATACAAATAAGATGGATTGACAGCTGTATTGTCGTTCACTCCGCCAAGGTGAACACCGTGAGATGTCGACAGAATCGACCGGCGGGTGAGTTGTCAAACCATACAACAAATAAGATGGAATGACAGCTCAGTTGCCGTTCACTCCGCCTAGGTGAACACCGTGAGATGACAGAATCGACCGGCAGGAATCATCCCTATTCTACTACTTACTTACAATTAAAATAGGTAGCTTGTCATATAAAAAACTGTTAATTTGTACTTCTCCCTCAAAACAATAAACAGCGTAATCATAAACATGTTTGCATTCATACAAGGCTCATTGTACTTCAGCGATATCAAAAAAACATAAGTACTTACAGTAAGTGTTAATCAATGATACCGCACAGTACACACTCAAAAACAGGGGAATCAGTTTCTATCTAAAGCATTAGTATGGGATATCATGAATTGCTCATAGTTATAATTATCAGTTAAGTCTACTTTCAACTGTGTAGGATTCGCTTTCAGTCATGAATATGGTTGATACGTCTTGGATAATTGATGACATAGATCCTGCTCCAGTCGAATAGAATATTTATCCCGGGGAATGTCGCGGGCGGCAATTAGTTTAAATAAAACTGAAAGATACAAAGGGCTTATTCAATTTCTGTATCTTTTTTATTGCCGTGCAAGTTTATAATTTTGCCTATTTTCTAATCCCCGTAACCCTTTGCGGCTGCCATAAGTGGATGGAGTATTATTAAGACTTTAATGAATTCTTGGATAGCGATAAATAATAAGGAGGCACCTGTTTCTGATTGTTCAGTCTGTAGATTTGATTTTTTAGCTGTAATTAGCATTCGTATGACAACCGAAGCTGACTTCTATACTCTCACAGGCAAGAAAAGACGCCTGAGGCTCTAACCAAGTAACATTCTGTCAGTGTTAGCGACCAAGAACGTTACAAATTTATGTAATGTTTGTCATCATTACGTACACATTCTTAAAGTAAACTCACGTGATCAATCCCTTTTTAACCGACTTCAAAAAAAGGAGGAGGATCTCAACACGGTTGATATCTAAAAGTGACGAGCATTCGTGCAGTCAGTACGTGGAAACGAGCACGAACACTCGCGTGTTACTCGGATTTTAGGACACGGCGTATCGTAACATGCTCGCTGCGAATTGTACATTACGACCCGTGTTACGGCCGTAAAATCCGAGTAACATGCGCGTGTTCGTGCTCGTTTCCACGTACTGACTGCGAATGCTCGTTTTGTAACATGTTACATTACGCCCGTAACACTGGTCAGTACCCAACTTAATGGGCACCTGAGTTTTTGGAATTGACCACGTGACATTCTGGTAGCTCATAAAATTCCCATACATTTTGGACTTTTCTAGAATCTTAATGCCCTAAGGTCATTGAACGAACTTTCTTCGTCGATAACCGTTAATTTTTGTTGAAAAAAAATCTTATAACAAACTCGCGAAACTGAAACGCTAGACTTTTGACACCAATTTTTAACAACCGTATCAACTACGAGCATTGACTTTAGGAAAGAAAAATTGGAGTAAATAACAACACATTACAGTAATGGAAGTTTAATGTCTTAGCAATCATTTAGTTTGTTTTCTTTCGTATTGGTTAAATGTAAGCTATCTTTGATTATTAATCTTAGAAAAGGCCATCAGTGTGAAAACAGTTTTCTTTGTATTCAGTCATTCAGTACATTTTAATAAGCCATTTCAACAGCCAGGTAGTTAAAAATGTGACCCAGTAATAACTGGGTTGTCGTTGATAGTTCCGTATGGTGTCGGTCGTGTTCCGTATGGTGTCGGACGTGTTCCGTACGGTGTCGGACGTGTTCCGTACGGTGTCGGACGTAAAAGAGTAGCACCATGCTATCACTCCCTGTGGTAAAAGTGTCGTAAAAGGCGATTAAAGGACTCACCAGAGAATGGGCAGCAGCATTCTCTGTAGGTACATTGCTACAGCTACACTGCGATCGCCAACCCGCCTGCCAAGCGTGGCGATTATGGCAAATTCCCCCCATTTTGGGGGAGACCTACTATGTCCAACAGTGGACGTCTATCGGCTGATATGATGATGAACTGGGTTGAGGAAGGTAGACAGCCAATCGCTCGCAGGTAAAAACCAAGATAACTGTCATAGCCTGAAGACTTCCCAAGTGGGCAGGGCACATTGCTCGCAGAACGGATAGTCTATGGTGTTGAATGGTTCTAGATTGGCGACAGCGTAGGTGTACCAGAAGGAGTTAGTAGTTTGAAGCCTGAACCTTTTGAAGATCACGGGAATCTGCTTGATGTGAGAAGCAATCATCCCATTCGTGGCCACGTCAAACAGTCCCGCTGTTTGACGTGGCCATGATTGGAAGAGACCTGCAGTGCGATTCTGTAGACATGTCGAAGTGAACACTAGGGCGGGGTGCGCGGCGGGTGAGTTGTCAAACCATACAAATAAGATGGAGTGACAGCTCAGTTGTCGTTCACTCCGCCTAGGTGAACACCGTGAGATGTCGACAGAATCGACCGGCTGTGCTCAGAAGTTGTCATTCAACTAAAACAAACGTGCTGACTGATTTTACCTGACTTTCTGACTAAAGACAGTCTTGACTCAAGTCTACGCATTGAAAATCATCTTATTGTTTAGTGCTAAAGTCGATCGTTTTCCTCAATAAAAAATCTTTAAAGAAACATTTCAATAATCTACGTCTATAAAACAATACAATACCGATGACTGTAAGATAATGAATTGCATTGAAATCTGTAATTCCAAGAATTTGTTGACAATAAACACAATTCATAAACCATTGGGCGCCATGATACCGCATGTACATTTAAATAGAATAATTTGATAGTGACGTCATAGTAATTTCTATTGTTATTCAAACTTGCATAATAAAAACATTGTCCTGCACTTATTGATGGCTAATCAATGACTGACCACACCATTGGTTTCCATTGATGACGTCCAAGGGTAACAAGACACCTCATCATACTTTTCCTAAATTAGAAATACAAGTGCAAATAGAATAATATAATAATTTTCCTATTTGGTGGTTTAGACCGGACTTTCAGTGAGAATAAATTATCCGAATTTTTGCTCAAATTACGCAGCAGATTTCTGCATCAGGTTCTTAATTAAGCTGCATAACGAGAAATTTAGGCCTTTTGGCCATTGGCCTATTTCATTTACCTAGTAGACAAAGATTAAATCACCCCGTAACGGCAGATATTTCAGCCAGATCAAGATGCGCCTCGTATCTCTGGAAAGATTTTCCGTTCGATAGTGCGATTTCAAAAGTACCAGGAGAGCAAAATCTGCGAGGAGATCTTTCATTAAGTACGTAAAATTTGATCAGAAAGTTGCCTGTAAAGTGGACTCGCATTTTCTTTGAAAACTTCGGAATATCTGAACATTTTTATATTAAGACTTTAAGACATAAACGTTTTCAGTGCTAACGGATTTTTTATTGTATTTTTACAAATTGTTGATTTATTAGAAAGATTTTAACCTAAACTTGACGTAGGTAATAAATTCAATTGTTTTAAAAACCTTCTTTTGTTTTATTTCCGTTTATTTACGTTGATGTGTGAATTTCACCATACTGTGGCTTGCATATTTTCATAACAAATGAAATTAAAACAAAAAGATGGAGTGGCGAGTGACTGCGATGTAAGATACTGTAAGTAAGGCATAACAAAATGAACTGTTTTGATGGCTCTCCAGTGTGTAATTTTCCAACGATGTTTCATTGCATTGTTGTGTGAAAACTGATATGAAAGAAAAATAAGGAAGTTTAATAAAGAAGGAAGTGAAGCTTGACGGTTACTAGGGTACAAGTTACAAAATGGAAGAGAACAATGAACATGGTACAAGAGTAGCAGGAATGTAATGGTGTTGACTCAATGGACATCGAATGCCCTGTATTTTAAAGCGGATAATAATTTGAGTCACGCAGAACTAAAGTTTTTGTTCAAACTCACTAATTTTCCAGCTTTTGCATAAGTAAAAAAAAGTGTCATTCTACCAGTGAAACGTCATGATATTCAGCAGTGCGATTCTGTAAACATGTAAGTGAACACTCGGGCGGGGCGCACCACGGGTGAGTTGTCAAACCATACAAATAAGATGGAATGACAGCTCTATTGTCGTTCACTCCGCCTAGGTAAACACCGTGAGATGTCGACAGAATCGACCGGCAGAAGCACATTTCAATTCCATACTTATATGACGTGTCTAAGTTAGGTAGGTAGGTACCTTATAGTCCGTCGACCCTTGAGTTGAAATTTTAAAATTGGAGTTTGTATGAAATGCCGTACGGAGCTTATAGATTAGGTCTGTTCCGGTAAAACTGTGTTTATAACTTAAATCCTTAAATCAATAACTTATCTTCTTTTCAGAAGCAATCTTTCATACGAAAAATCACTGTTCAATCAAATAAAATACAATTTTCTTACGTGGGGTGTTGCGTAGGTTGAAAACCAAAGTCAATAATGTAATATTCAAACTAGCATTCGATTTCATCATAGATCATTAAACCCTATCATAACTGCCAAATATCGCCGCCATCAAATATTGCCGGTATCGTTAAAATGTAACTTCTAGATTATTTGATAACAATGACTGGCTTCAAGCATGTTAGGTATAGATAAAATATACAGCCCTGTCATCGTGAGTTTTTCAGTATCAAATCGAACTAGTGAGCATTGTGCAACATTTTAGATAGGTATTTCCTATTGTCGACTTGAGATCAACGCTCAGACTAACCAGAAAAGTAGACGATCTTTAATAAATTAAATAACCCTTTAGATTGAGAGCAGGATCTAAGCTACCAGGCGGTCATAGCTTTAAGAAGGGAACCTTCTAACAACACCTACCAGTATGTCCAAGAGTATCACTTACAGACTGCCCTCTTCATACAAATGATTTTAGGTTTTAGGTTTTAAAAATAAAATCTTCCAGTACCTATAGAGAGCAAAGTCCAAGATACCAGGCGATCATAGCTACAGAGCGAGGAATCTCCCAACGACACCTGCGCCCTGCGTGGCTGGCATGTTCAAGAGCACCGCGTTCTCATTTGAGCCCTTTTGACCCACCTGTTTAAAAATATTGTTATTATTTTTTTTAATGGAATATCCGACAAAATGATTCAGACTGTTATTTTCGCCTTGGTTTGTATCGAAATAATTCGCAAATTAATCATCGATACGCACTGTCGTACTACGTTATGTGATAGCGATAATATACTCGTGCTGACGTCATTCTGTGTTGTTTAGGAATCAATTGATAATGCTTACGGATTTTATTTTACAGAGAGATATTTTAAAAACTAGAACATTTTTAGGTACTATGAGTATCGTAATTAACAAACTTTCTAGAACTTTTAGAGCCGCGTTGACATCGTTTATTACACTTGAACCTTGAACATAAGATAACGAGAGAGAGTCACTTTGGCAAGTTTTTAAGGTACTGCTAACAATAAATGAAAGAGCCTATCTTAAAGAATCTTAATTCAAAGTTAAGGTTCGCGAGCACATTCGTGAGAAGTTGGCAGTAGTATCGTCACTGCGCTAATTTTTCTTCCAAATTTGTTTGCATGAACTGTTCAAGTATATTAATGTATTAGTTTATTAATTTGGGTATACGAGTATATTATTGTTGTGAGTATTGTATTGTATGTATAGTTTACATTACATATTTATCTTTGCATTTATTAAATATTAATCGCGTTTCTGTTTTTTTTTATCACACATTACACCTACCACTATAATTCTCTGCATCACCCAAAGGTTGACTGGTAGAAAATGCCTAAGGCATTAAGTTCGCCTCTGTACATCCGTGTGCGTAAAGTATAAATAAATAAATTGTTATACATTCAGTAAATTAATTAATGCATAAGTAAGTATATGGTGTAATGTGTAGTTACCAAAAAAGAATGAATAGTTTAACATTTTTAGTTAAGCCTCGATCATACACCTGGTTCGTGCTGTTATCCAGATTATTCTAGTACGATTGCAAAATCGCTAATCTTAAACTTATCAACCGAAAGATATCTCCTACAAATAGGCCTTTTGTTATTAATCATAATTCTTAGATAATTTAGGTTATCTATTAGGTAGGATTTTGAATGGATTTGGGATTTTACGTAACCAGTTTAATAGAGATACAAAACGTCTGGTGTACAAATAATAAACCTACACATATCACATACAATCATGGTCGTATTAAAAATAAGGTATCTAAATTCCGCGGACATGATGGGAATTATCTAAATACGATAGAACAACGAATGATCTGAACAGTTTTAAATTAAAAGTCAAAGTCAAAGTCAAAGCATTTATTTCAAATAAACCATTTACAGGTACGTTTGAATTGTCAGAGTCATTCAGTCAAAAACATGAAGCTATTTGCACGTTCCAAAGCGTAGATCTCTAAGGAGAAGAACGTGCAAGAAACTCCACGGACACTCTTTTAAACCATTTTATGATTTACAAAAATCCTGGTTACATTATCCTTGTTGCTTCTACATGTGAGAACAATATAAAGAAAAAAAAAATTCTAAGTATCAAATAAGTATTAAATATTGAAACAAGCCAGTGACAGTTTAAAATAACAAAATGCTTCTACTTTATATAAAAACTATGAATATCAATTTTCAAAAACAGAGAAGTTTATTCAAAACATAATATAAGAAAAGTGAAAAAATATTATTAAACACAAAAAAGGAGCATTGCCATACAAGCCACGTTGTATGGCAATGCTCCTTTTTTGTGTTTAATAATATTTTTGCCGTCAGTCTTTTGGTCACTCTTCCAGTCGACAGCGATGCGGATGAATTTTTTGACGCCATCTTTTAGGGTTAACTTAGTTAGGATATTTGATTTTTATTATTAGTGCTGTGTCTATTAAAAAGGAGCATCTCTTCAAAATTAAAAAAACCGAACTAGTGGAACCAAGCAGCTGAGGCTGTGGAGCAGGATCGGCATTTAACCAAGCATTTTTATCAAGGATACAACATACATAGTGTGCGTAATACAGTGCATGTTTTAAACGTTCTCTCATTCATTTCGAGAATTTCAAGTGGTATTTTATTATAAAACACAACATAAGTGTCTGTTCCTTTAAATGCTTATCCCGGAATCCGGTCCAATGCCTAAAAACGTGAGTTTCAGGACAAATTCTGACGTCTAGTAAGCCTACTCTCAACGTGCTTCCTACAACCCACGGAATCCTGATAATGTAGATACATACGTACCCCTTTCTTGCAGTTTCAGAGAGAGAGAGATCAGACCAGAGATCAACCGAACTTCATAACAACAAATGGTCACGGGCTACCGACTGCAGTCAGTCAATAACGGCAATGCCAAGTCTACATCCCCAACTAACAAAAGAACTACTCAGCCTAAGTAGAAATTACTACTTACTTGAAAGGTAACCGCTTGTCCTGGTATGGTCATGTGAAGAGGAGGGATGAAACGCATGTAACTAAAAGGGTTATGAATATAAAAATGGATGGATGGAGAGGAAGAGGGAGGCCAAAGAAAGATGGATGGATTGTGTGAGGAGCGATATGAAAGAAAAGGGAGTTAGTGATAGTGAAACGGCTAATAGGCAGAATCGAAGAAAAAAAACGTGTTGCTCCGACCCCAAGTGGAATATGATGATGAATAACAGGGACAATTATTACGGGCCATTGCCCCCAAAAAAAACATCCCGTTAACATAGCCATAGCCACAGACAGCTCCCAGGAAACTTTTGTGCTTCTGGGCGTAGCTAGGCTGGCTAACTTAGCCAGGACACCTACGCACCGACCGAATGGGAGTCTAAGTGCCGAAAATGGAGTCCCTACTCTACACTACTCTACATACGTACCTGCACACGTCTGTCTGTCTGTATGTTTGTACGTTATTAACTCAAAATCTACCATAAGGATTTTATAAGGTTTCACCAATGGATGCAGTGATTAATGAGGAAGGTTTAGGTGTGTAATTCATTACTTTTTTTGCTTAAATTGGTTAAAATATGACGAAGTGAATTATATTAAAGGTATTGCAAAAAATCACGCCGACTGGGAGCTTTTATGTATCACAGGGTTATTGCAATCGCCGTAAGTTCATAATATATTGCGTCAAATTGTAAACTTATTTTTCTTAATAACACACGGACAAATTGTAAATTCAAATGATCTGTTCGTAATATATCGTCGGCGTTAGTGCACGTTTGTTTACAGGTCATAATTAAAAGTAAGTATTTACTGTAAAAGAAATTCAAGAAGTACTTTTTACGCTTTGCCTAATTAATGTCAAAGAGATTACGTCAGTGTCAATTTTAGTTGCAAATCAAATTATTAAATTCTTCGACCCTAAAATGTAAAAGTTTCGTGTGTAAAAACATTTTTGCATTTCCATTTTTTCATTTTTTTGTCCTGCACTGACGCCGTCGATGTCGAGAGTTTAAAATCAAAAGAAGATATATTTCACAATCATACGGAGTTTACAATTATCCGGTGACATACAACCCGTGCGAAGTCGGGGCGAGTTGTTAGTATTGCATAGGGAAAGGGGCACACAAGGTTACATAGGAGGAGGAGGATTATGTCAACAGAATGTCCTTTTGACATAATCCCATAATTACCTTTTACGAAACAAAAGAGATCACAGTACCAGGCCTTCCGGGAAAAACAGAGGACTTAATAAGTATTATGTTAGAGTGACCTGTTTCATCACAGGCTAGATATATTTTGCTCTACTGAGTTTCCTTTGGGAATTACCTAGAAAATAGTAGTGTTCTTGATTCTTGTCTCAAACGTATCTTAAATTGGCAGAAAGTCTAAGAAATTCCATTATAGGTACTTGTGTGTAGGTAAGTACTAGGATCGCAGTAAGTGATAGGAAATTTGGCACAAATTAAGGAATGACTTGGACGAAATGATTACTTTTCACATTATTCAGAAAACCGGCACACTACTGCAGTAAATTTGTTAAGAAACATAAAACCATGTTAACACGTTTATTACTCCACTAACTCTATAATTTTACCCTTGTCCATCCAAAAACCATAGGCAAATGGAACAGCAAAGTTTTCTGCTGAGCTCGATAGATGTTGTTGTACAAGGAGGCGGGGCTTCCTGAATCGCGCTATGGTTTCGTAACGACCACTAGTCTATGCCAGTGAGGTGAAAATCTGTGGAATAGAGTTGAGGCAAATACTAAACTCGTTTTGTATATTTTATATATGTTACTGTAAAAGCCCGAACCGGAACCGGTGCCTGCGGTAAAACCTAGGATTTACCGACTGAATACCGGTAAAAGTCTGAAATTAAAGATTATTATAGAACAATTCGGACTTTTACCGGTGAGACTTGGTAAATCTTAGGATTTACCGGTAAATCCTAAGATTGACCGCAGTTCCGGCTTTTACAGTAACAGCACGGGTCGATCTTCAAGGTTAAGCAACGCTTGCCGGGGTCTATATATCGATATATCGATATCTTAACATATCGATTCCCCCGTGCCACGGAAAGCACGTTAACCCGTTGGTCCCGGCTGTCATTTGTAGATCTTTGGCAGTCGTTACGGATTGTCAGAAGCCAGAAAATCTGACTCTAGTCTTGCCAAGAAGTAGCGTGTTACCCAGTTAATGGGTTGTAGAGGTCTGGTAGGCAGCCGCTCCACGTAAAATACTGGTATTTAGCTGAATCCGGTTTGACTTGAAGCCGACCCCCATAAAATTGGGAAAAGGTTAAGCAGATGATGATTTACATTTATTTTTATTTTTATAAAATTAGTTCCCCCGGGAGAGTTTGCTGTTCCGATATTAACCTCGCATTCTAAATTCAAATATAGGTCCTGTTGATACATAGTACATATTATGTAGTTAACTTTCATTAAAATCTGTGTTTGTAAAGTGCGTTGTTTTTTTAGTTTTATGACTTTTACTAAATTAAAACGTTAATTTAATAAAAGTATGCGATTTGATACTGAAAACCGTAATTCACGATAATTATACATAACTAGCACTTCGTCCACGACTTCACGCGCGCAGATTTTGTCTAAACGATTTACCCTTGTTCACTCCTTATTTTTTAAAGTTCAAGAAGCCTCCACTCCCAACACCCTTGATTTTATCGGTTTATACGGAACCGTTGGCGTTCGAGTCCGACTTGCACTTGGCCGGTTTTTAGTTAGTCGCCACTTACCAATATTTTTCCGGGCTCAATCGTTTAACTTCAAAGCTCTGTAAGTAATTTAATTTCACAAGGAAGGCTGGGCGTCAGGCACTGGTTTTCCACACAATGCAGTGTGTGGAAAACCAGCGAGCAACGTTTTTAGGCGACCACTGAAAATCAGCACCGTGCTGTGGGTTTTGCCCCCATGGGCAAAATCCACAGCACGGTGCTGGTTAATGCCATCATTATGCTGAGTCGGAACCATAGAAATATAAAAAACAGTGTCTGAGGACCAATTCTACTAATTTTTGAGCAACGTTCGCATTCGCATGTCAGTTGCAATCTGTCAAAAAAACTTTAATTTCCATACATTTTTGATTCACGTTGATTAAAAATGAGTAGAATTGGCACTCTGTACCTTGATTTTCTGTACCTAGTATTATTTCTGTTACTTTGTCTTTGTTGCGGTACGTTTATGCTTGTGCATAATAAATGTTTTCTATTCTATTCTATTTTGTATAAAAGCGATACTTTTTTTGGTCTTTGCCACAGTCAGATAAAAAAGGGGCCCCAAAAATGTTGGTACAAGGTCCCTTTGAGACCAGCTACGCCACTGCCTAGAGGTCAGTCATCGTTTCAATTATGTACAATACAAGCTGTGAATGTTTAATGTTTAACAAAATACACAACTAAGTAAACAAATGAAGGTGCAGAACGTGGTTTGAATTAATAGAAATAGTATTGTCGTGTTTCTATTACTAACAGAAAAAGTAACGTTGTGAGTTACTATGAATGTCGAGAAAAATACACAGTAAAATGAAATACAATTGTGAAGATCAGAAAATCAGAAAAGTAAGTGCTGAAGTCGGACTTTACCGAGGCACGGTGGTTCTTAGTGTAGTCTAGTAAACCGATTTTTTTTTAAATTTTTGTATACATTCGGCCTACTTACCTACCTACTTGTTAAGAGAAGTATTATTAGATACAGGATATCATCATTACAGAATATTTAAATTTAATAGGTATTATGCTTTGTTTAAATACTGATTGCCTAATTCTTTTTTATAATAGGACATTATGAATAAGTTTACCCGTCTCGTGAAAACCTCGACAAACTTATCGTTGGTCGATAAGTTTGTCGAGGAATATCCTTCGTAGTTCGTAGAAAACAAAAAATAAATTTTAAAAGGGCGACATTTTCCCTTTCTTCCGAAAAGCTCAGTGTAAAATATTTGTGCTGACCTATTTTGAAAACTCTCTCTCAGTGAGAAAGGCCAACTAAGTGGAAAATTAACAATTACGTCTGACCCATTTTCAAAATGTTTTCGCTTTGTTTTAAGAAACGTAACTTAAGTGGAACTAATACAAATGGACTTGAATTCTTTCCGAATAAATTAGTTTTTTTTTGAGAAGAGCATGTCCGAGACAGTGGGTACTTCACTGGAAAGAATAGGTACAAGGAGGCCGACAAAAATTGATACATATCATTTATCATCATCATCATATCAGCCGAAAGACGTCGAATGCTGGACATAGACCTCATCGGCTACCCACGACCCTCAACAGATCAGCGGCCCATCTTGTGGGAGGCCTTCCAACGCTGTGTCTTTCAGTACGCGGTCGCCACTCCAGAACTTTTCGGCTCCATCGACGATTTATTCTGTGAGCAATGTGCCCTGCCCACTACTACTTCAGTTTGGCGATCCTTTGGGCTATGTCGGTAACCTTGGTTCTCTTGCGGATCATCCCTGATGCGATCACGCAAGGAAACTCCGAGCATTGCCCTCTCCATTGCCCTTCTGATGAGGCTCATTGTCGGCGATCATGTTTGGAGTCCATAAGTTTCTATACTTACTTGATATTAGATAAACTATTAATCTGAAAATAGTAAGTATGTAGTTTCTTATCCGGTCTTTTCCATGAGAATCTCCGTTCCCGAACAGATAAATAGAGTCACTTTATTGAATTCTTTGTAAATCTTTTGAATTTGACTTTCTCATTCTACCAGCGATAACTATTGACAACTGTCTAAAATTAACATTATAGAATTGACATGCGACACTTAAGCCATAAATATGACGTTACAATGCCGAACACTTTTGTTTTTTTGACAGACGCTATCGTTGACAGAAATTCATTTTGTTCAGAAACAGAACTCACTACTTATCTGAATAGCTTTATCCTAACGATGTTGGAGTTGACTCGAACTCCAGCCAGATGCAGCTGAATGCCATTACTTATCATGGAGTGGTAACTGGGTAACACGGTAGCCCCCTTTCAAATGACTCCTTCCTCTCTGGGCGGAGCGGTGTCAGACTCTTACTGACTTAAACCCATCCGTGTTCCTCGTAATGCTATTTTCGTGCCGTGTTCCGTTTCCCTGGCACCTAATTTCTGGTGTACAATTGACTATCCTGACCCGTAACTACTGTCCGAGACGTACCGATAACAGCCAAGACCAACAGCTTAAGGTGAAGTCTCGGTTAGCAGTAGATGGTTACTGCCTATCTAACCTTCACCCCAACCCAGTAACTGAGAACACCGCACTCACCAAACTGACAATCTTGAAGCCTAAATAGCCGTATTCATAAAAACTTCATAACTAAAATACTGTTAGCAGATTCTTTATTCACATATTTTGTGTAGAGAATTTGAATTTAGAATCTCATATATACACTTCTGGACACATCTATTGGCCCACCTTGTATTTTCAGTTTCGTTTGGTCCTAGCTAAAATTTTATATTAGGTCGAGCAAAAACTTTTTATGCAGTTTTGAACCTGGCACATTCACAATTTCATTCAATAGTCTTTTTTTGAATTTCGAACACAGAATTTAAAGAAACAAAAGACAATTTGGAGCCTGTTTGTTGATATCAAACAATCGAATACTAGGAAAACTTGGTTTTATTGGTTTACTTGGATTTAATTCTTGAAAAAGTGATTGATATCTTTGGTTTTGCAACAAACATTACTTATTCTTAACATTAAGGTGAGGTTCTATCAATAATCTATGGATACTTCACCTGAAGTCGCCGCCCAAGCTGTGGCACTTATTCAGGCCGGACTAAGCCAAAGAAACGTGAGTGCTCAACTTAATTTAAGTCGATCTGCGGTCCGAAATGTTTATCGGAGGTACCTAGAGACTGGCGGCTTTGTTCGTCGCCAAGGAAGGCCACGATCTCGGGTCACAACTGAAAGGCAGGATCGATTCATCGTGACGACCAGCTTGAGAAATCGTCACCTTACCTCCATTGAGATACAAAACCAACTTCGCGACTTCCACGGAGTATCTTTGAGCGCTCGAACTGTTCGGAGAAGGTTAAAAGAACGCGATATGGTACCACACAAGCCAGCTAATGGGCCCAAACTAACGCGAGCCCACCGAACAGCGCGCCTTCATTTCGCACGCAGTCATTTAAATTGGACACAGCAAGATTGGAGCCGCGGCGCCTCTTTTCTGATGAGTCTAAAATTGTGTTACATGGCAATGATGGAAGGAAGAAGGTCTACCGACGTAAGGGAGAGCGTTTCGCACAATGCTGCTTTGAAGAGAGGGTTGCTTATGGCGGTGGCTCATGGACTGTCTGGGGCGGTATATCCGCGAGCGGCAAAACTCAACTTGAGGTTGTTACAGGACCACGGCTGCCAACATTAAATGCTGAAAGGTACATTCGTGAGTGCATAGAACCTCACGTGATACCATACGCGGACTATGTGGGCCCAAATTTCCTTTTTATGCATGATAATGCAAGAGCCCATGCGGCCGGCATCGTCAGGGAATATCTTCGGGATGTGAACATCACAGTTATGGACTGGCCAGCCAGAAGCCCAGACATGAACCCCATTGAGCACATGTGGGACGAGCTAAAAAGACGTGTTAGGGCTCGTCAGCCAGTTGCCCAGACGATGCAGGAGTTGAAAACTGCCATAGAAGAGGAATGGGAGATGATCCCTCAAAATTTCATAGAGCGGTTGATAAACTCTATGCCTAATCGTATGAGAGCTGTGGTAGATGCCCATGGAGGCAACACGCGTTATTAAATTAAACCTTTATTTGATAAAACATGTTTTTTATTCAAAAATCAATTGCCTTTAACAAGGCGCATATCCGACTTGTTAGGCGTAGCTCCATGTCGTATGGTATTCTGAATTCAAATTTAAAACAATACGATCGAAAAAGATGGTAAAATGTATCAGGTTTAAAACTGCATCAACAGTTTTTGTTCAATCTAGCAATCATAATTCGGTAGGGGCTATCGAAACCTAAACTCTAAGATGGGCCAATAGATGTGTCCAGAAGTGTAGTATTTTAAGGGCCAATTTCACCAATAGAACTGAACGCGATCAGCGAATAAACCACGTTTATGAGCTGTCAGTGTCATTATTTTTCTATGGAATATTTACACTGACAGCTTGAACGCAGTTTAGATGTACTGATCGCGTTCAGTTTCATTGGTGAAATCCTCTCTAATGGTTAAAACGTTTTTATGAATAAGGGTGTTAGTTTTCAACAAGTTTACCTAATTACTCCCAAACAAATTGAGCAAACAAAGCCGAGTAAAAAATTAATAAAAAAACAAATGAAACAATAAAAAAACAAGACAAACAGAGATTGGCGTGCGTCGAATGAGTTAATAAGTTGTTAACTTCAATAACGCGAGGTCGAGCGGCGCCGGCGCAAGTGAACGTGTTTCTTTTATTACAGCTAGGCTACTTCCTTTATTACTTTTACTAGTCTTTGTTATAATTTTTGTTTGACGCTTTGGTTGTCAACATTCCTCTACGACAAATGTAGGCAACCGCAAGATCTACGGTGATACGTCACCGGTTCATGGTGGACATCCCGTGCTTCGGAAGGCACGTATAAGCCGGTGGTTCCGGTCGCCAAATGGCGGTCGTCAAACCATGTCAGAGGCCTTTGAGGTGATTTAGAAACTCTGACACTAGGGTGTATGGGGTCGTTAGACCCACACGATGAAGAAAGAAGGTGGACATCCCACCGTTAGGAATAATTTTATTGTACGTACAGCTAAGGAGTTGAATTCCCTGCCGGAGTCTGTGTTTCCTGATAGCTCAACCTGGGACTTTAAGTCAAGAGTGAATAGGTTACTTCTAAGCAAGCGTGATCCATCTTCTACCACATCATCGCTTTCCATCAGGTGAACATACTCTAAAAATCCTGTGCCTGTCTACATGTTATTTCTCAATATTATGCTGTTTTTTTTCTGTACAGAATTAAGGGTTGAATGGTTTATCAAACATGGCAAGAAACTTCACCCAAGATAAAGTTCAGATTCCAACTGGCAGCAATCAAACCAGACTTTCTCAAATTACTTCAAATGCTCATCTCCTTTATTAGTCAGTATTGAATCATACACAGCACGTGTTTCAAACGCATCTTGGTGCACGTGTCCAAGCACATGTCTTCGACGCGTATGGCGTGCACGGACATTGAAGCGGCACCCAAATTATCAAAGCCGGCCAATTGATCCGTAGTTCATTGGGTCGTATTTGATGATTGAGTTAATAAAATATTGATGTTTAATAAATCGTTTAGAAATTTTCTTTTGCTTCTTGTTAATTTATGATTAGATTATGTAATGGTTGTTTCCAAGGTTTATATTTCTTGTGATGACACGTGACTGTCATAAAAATTGTCTATACCCCGACACATTCTCGACATTATTTGATTTTTTTTTAAATCAGGGTTTTGTTTCAGTCAGCATGATGTTTTCCGACTTCTTCAGATATCGTCGTCATATTTCAGACAATTTTCATAAAATTTCAATGAATTATACACTCAAACCATGAATCACTTCGTCCATTGGTGAAAACCGTATGAAAATTCATTAGTTAGTTTTTGAGTTTTCTACGTACAGACAAACAGATGCGGCGGAGGGAGTTCCCTTAATTGTTCATTTTACAATGCGTTCCAAAATACCGATACAGTATATCCATTATTTTGTTATGATCAAGAGGCCCTGGTCCAATCCATCTTCGGAGCGCGAGAACATGAAAAGCAGTCACCTCCTTCTGCGAAGCAATAATGCAAGCGAAGGAGTAGGTGGAACGCGGGAGAGAGAGGTAATCCTCACGCCTGGGGACCTCCCCGTCCGATAAGGACCAGGCTCGGGTTGACAGCGCTTTAAATTCCGCGCGTGTCTCAAAGAGATGTAAGCATATTCAAAGGGGTCAGTGTCTGTCAGGGTTGCGGAATTGTTTCGAAGAACCTCAGCCAAAGCAAAAGCAGCAAAGGGCATTTGGTGAGTTTTAATCAGTAAGAGTCTCACAATCCCTTCCGCTGCCCCAGAGCGGGAGTCATTTGATTATTTCCCATCCACAAAAAAGAAATTATAAACAAGAGTGACACATGCTCCTTATAAAGTCGACTGCCAAGCGTTCCCACGCCTGAAAGTCGATTTTGTAAGGATAATATTATACACACTCATTCAGAAGTTCGAAAATTTGTATAATTGAATTGATGCTCATTCCTGGAACCAGGACTCAATTGATTCGTTAGTCATGCCTTAAGTCACTCTATGGCCCATATTCCAAAACAGAACTCAAACTCAACGCGAACTCCAACTCCATCGGAACTTGCCATAAATTGAAGTTTTCGTGCTCGAGAGATGAGTTTTAGCTGAGCAAGTGCGTTAACGCATTTGCTTGCTCATTTCTCGAGTACGAAAACATCAATTAGACAAGCTTTCAATGACGTTTTCGTGCATTGACGTTTTGGAATATGGGCCTATGATTTTAATGAGGTGATATGTGGAAAAGATAATATGACCTGTAGGTATCCGTTTTTAACCAAAAAGATGTATTTCTATACTTTTAAAAACATTTGTCCTGACTGACTAATCAACGCACTACCAAAACAACTAAGTCTGGAACGAGGAGGTTTTTTTTGAAGCCGACTTCTACGCTGACAAAGTCGCAAACACTAGGTAATAAAAATCTAATCCAAATCTCTTACAAATTACACGTGCAAAGGACAAGATTTACTAAACCTATTATTATAGCGACCATCGTCACGTGCAAATGCGTGCGCTGATACTGCGCTTACACGCACATGTCGATTTAATTATGATTAATTCGAACAACCTTCTTCTAGACGTATCCTGATGGGCAATGTGAGTAATTTACTATCAAGTCGACGTTATTTTGTAAACATGCCACAAACACGTGCTTATATAGGACAAGATTTCGCAAGAGCACATCACATGTGCCGCATCGTTGTTAGGACGCTGAGCGCACATGGCATTTAGATGATGATAAAATCACGAATATATCATGACATATTCATAACTTTATCGAGTCATGACAAGTGGGTTTATTTTATCTAAAATTCAGATGATGTAGTTATGATAAACATTACCTACGCATTATTGTAAAATATTGGGATTGGGCAAGCTTTTACTCATTCTATACAAGTCCCTTAAGAGGGCACCGACCAAACGTCGACCGCGCAGTGGCGCCCTCATCGTTTGTTTGGTTATTTCTTTTATTTTAGAATGAAAATGCAGAAAATAAGCACGTTAACTTGTGCTCCACAAGATTATACGTTAATATTATTATAAATGGCAGTTTAACATTGTTTAGTTTTATTATAATCACTAAAACGGATAATAGTAACGGATAATAGTGGCCACTATTTTCCGTTTTTTCAGTTCATAATTTTTTATCTGATACCGTACGCTATCTTCATTAATGTTTTAAAGGGCACATTTGAATTACTTTCTGTGACAAACTTATCCATCCAGTCGTTATTTAGCCTCGTAGTCCTAGCACAACAAAGAACACGACATAGCACGTGTATAAAAGGCCCAGATTTCGCAAGCACACCGCACGCACATGCATAGCTAGACTCACATCCATACGTCACTTGACGACTGTTAATATAATATTATGCACGCGAATGACCCTGTTCTGAAGTTTTATTGTCTTGAGGCGAATTTTTGGTAGCTTGTGTGCGTTGATGACTCCATTCTACGAGTGTGACGTCAAAATGCTGGAGGATACTCCGATTACAACTCTATCTTGATATTGGTCAGTATAATATGACGTAGTAAACCGTAGGAAGTAGAGATTGGTTTAAATCCTTGATATTTATTGAGACTGTTTCATTGATGACTCCTTTTTCACTTTTAGGTACATGGGGCCAAAATTTTCTGGAGTAACCACCGCATACCAAATGCAGCGTTAGAAGGTTTTCAGGACCGATGACCTGGTCAAGGTCGTGGGAATCCTCCGGATACGAGACGCGCAGGACCAATCGCTGTGGTGACGCTTAGGAGGGGCCTAAAAGCGTCCATAAAGCGGCGTCTTTTTCTTGTTATAATAATGACAATATTACGTTGTACCTGCTCAAAAACTCTACCTACCTCATTAAAGGATACCACTATCTTTTAATGGCCACTCACTGATGGTCAAGCCTATTAATACACTAGCTTTTTCCACTTGTAAGTCGGAAATCATATTAGGGGATCCCAAACATGTGCTACCCGCGTGCCAAGTTTCATCTTAATCCGCTAAGACGTGAAAAGATAACAAACAGACATACAGAATTAATTTCACATTTAAAATATTTAATACGGAACCGATACCTAGGATACCTAGGTAACTGCTCTCAAAATTTCCGTATTAAATATTTTAACAATACCAAACGCGGGCATCAGAACATACCGCGAACAGTTCAATGTCATCTTAAATATAAACTTAAAACGACTGGGCTCCATATGACTAGATTAAACAAGATTTTAAAATCGATGCCACTTGTTACGCCAGACGAGACATAAATATTTAAAGTCGGTACTATTAACATAAGAACTAAATTATGTTTTAACCATAACAGAAGCGCCAAAACATTTTAATTTTAGTATAATTTTATTATTAAAAACAAAATAAAGTAGGTAATGATTCACACCGTGTGAAGAAAAACAAATGGCTACAAAATGGATGCAGAAGGTCCATACTTAACGCGAATACACTTTTTTTCTTTTCTTCTTTCAATCGTGTTACTACCCGCAAAACCTGAAAACTCTGAAAGAACATTAAATAGATATTTCTGTATTTCCAGTTTGAGAAACAATGTAGGATCGAAATAATAATTATACCTATAGACGACCACGATACAGGAGAAATGCCAAGTGCGGAGCAAAAAAGTAGTCATCCTGATTCGAAGAAGTTGTTCGGGCTATATCAGTAACCTTGTTTCTTTTCTGACTTAGTCCTGAAGTGAAAAGACGTATTCAGGGCACATTGCACGCAGAACGGTCACTCAATGGGTTCTAAAGGTTCTAGACTGGCGACCATAAACCGGAAGGCGCAGCGTCGGGAGCGCGCTGTATCGATCAATGTGGTGACACTTTGTAGAGGCTATGTCCAACAGTGGACATCTTTGATTATTTCTAAATAGCTGAAATGCTGTTGAATGATGCTAAAAGTGTGTTCCGTATGGTGTCGAACGTAAAAGAATAGCACGATCCCATAATATTACGACACCCACGGGAAGCGCCCGTGGGTGTCGTAAGAGGCGACTAAGGGACTCACCAGAGAATGGGCAGCAGTAATATCTGTAGGTACATTGCTACAGCTACAATGCGATCACCAACCCGCCTACCAAGCGTGCATGGCGGTGGCGATTATGACACCCCCCCCCCCCCATTTGTGGGAGGCCTATGTCCAGCAGTGGACGGCTTTCGGCTGATATGATGATGATGATGAAATGATGTTGATGATTTCTGTTCATACAAATGCGCATTCCGCGCCCGCTTCTATATGAACCTTTGAATCCAGTCTGTTTTGTGACATCACACTTCTTTGTGTTACCAGTCGGTCATTTATAATTCCTATCGCACTAATGAGTACATTCATACGCATACATAACAACAGTTAAGTACACAAAGAATTCACGGAAGTAAGCGAGGAGAATATTTGTCAAATGCTCAGAAAAATAACACCATTTTATATGGGTGACAGGGCCGGAGTAATGTGGCCGGTGCAAGGTCATGATGGGCCCTAATTATTTAGGGCCATCATGGCCTTGCACTCGCCCAAAGAAAGACTTAAAAGGATTAATTAATACTTTTGTGTTTTATTTTAGTTGTATTTTTTTGCTATTGATAGGCACGCGTTTGACCACTATCTCACCTGATGGTAAGCGATGATGTGGTCGAAGATGGAAGTTGGCCAGAGCCTGCCAAAGTTGCGGAATTTGTTCGAAAGAATCACCGCGGCCCTGGAACGCAAAAGCCACTACGAGGAGCACGGATGGGTTTTAGACAGTAAGTCTGACACTCCCTTCCGCTCCGCCCAGAGCGGAAGGAGTAATTTTAATGATTTTCCACCCTTAAAAAAACGGCTCTAGCTGTATATTAGTCGCTAATAGCCTTTATTATATAGGGAAATAGGCTACAAAATTAAAATTTTATAATCGTTGATTACAAGAGGAAAACTAACTCTTTTATTGCCATGATTGTACAGAATGGTACTCAGCAATATCCAAATTAATTGAGTTACAATTGCTACCGGAAAAAACTAAATTAATTGCTTTATCAAAGGCCTCGAATCCTCAATGACTGACCGTCGAACGGTATCGTTCAATGACTTATCATCACTATGTATGACTGTTTACGGATTTATTAGAAAATGTGTGCAAAGTTTTTGTTCCTTCGTTTAGTCTGATCCTAAGTTAGTAAAAAGTACAATGTATTATGTTCTTTCATCGTTTTTCACCACTATCTCGCCCGTTGCTAAGCGATGATGTGCTCCATCGTTATTTCTTAGACACCAGCCTAAAAGTAACCTCAGGTTAGAGGTTAGGTAGACACAGTCTTTAGCAGGGAATTTCAATCCTACACACAAATTATTAGAACAGAACAGGTCAACCATGTTCCGTATGGTGTCGGACGTAAAAGAGTAGCCATCCCATCACTTCCCGTGGGTGTCGTAAGAGGCGACTAAGGGACTCACCAGAGAATGGGCAGACGCATTCTTTGTAGGTACATTGCTACAGCTACACTGCGATTGCCAACCCGCCTGCCAAGCGTGGCGATTATGGTAAACCCCCCGTAAATGGGGCATTTAGGGGAGGCCTATGTCCAGCAGTGGACGTCTTTCGGTTGATATGATGATGATGATGAGGTCAACCATGTAAAAGTGTTTCGCCATGAGTCTTGTTGTACGATGATGGAATGGACCAAACACATTATCAACACACAATAAATATAATTGATAAACGGAACCAACACCAATTAGTACCACCAGCTGTTAATGGAATATTTAAATTTACCAATAAATAAACAGAAAGGCATAAATCTGTACGTTGCGATCATACAAAGATAGGAAGATTGAGATTTATATTAATTTTATTTAATTGTGTGAACGATGAGTTGTTTGGATGCAATTGTTTCCTTGACATGAGGAAGCGAGGCAGTGAAATATCTTTGGTGCAACGTCATTCATTTTATTTGGCCTTATGACCGCGTTGTTCTGTTATTACCAGAGATCGGAATAGGTAGAGTATGTTTACCCAAAGTTCGAAGAAGTAAGTAACATAGAGTTGATAATACCTCCTCTAAAATCCCAGAATCATAAACATGGCAATTAAAACCCGTGATTATATAATGAAAACATGAACTGGACTTGAGTACCTATAGTTACAAAAAATAAAAAAATATTTGTATGTCACGTAACCCAAAAGTTCGCTAACGTGGTCAAAATCTCACGGACGCTATTAGCTATACCTAGCTAAATAAATTATCGTAATAATACATCATCATTATTTGTTTACAAACATTCCTCGCATGACATGAATTAATCATGACGTCACATTTTATGCGTGAATTAATTATTTAAGGCGTGTTATTTTAGTTGCATTTACCTTTAGGATGAATGTGCTGTAACCGACAGATTTCCTTTTTTTTTTATATTTATGAATGGGCTAGCTCTTGATCTCGATCACGCCTGATGAAAAGCGATAGATGAAGTCCATGATGAAGCGAGCTTGCCCAGAAGATGCCTTGAGGCACTGGTACTCCCACGCGTCGACGAAACACAGAAGGCTGCTTGACGCCGAACTCCGGTGCGAGGGTGGTCGCGAACCAGGCGGGTGTTAGCCCTACCACCGCAAGGGAAGGATTGGCCAGTCTTATAAGATGTTAGGTGAGACTGTCCAGGATGCGTCGAGCGCTCGGTTCAGTTTAGTCTCAGATGGAACAAATTGCGCTACACGAGGAGGCTCCTTCATGCATCCCAAAATTCCTTCCTTAATTTCATTACTAAATTTGTACTTTGCGTTCTTCTTGTATGTAGGTACACGAGGAACGTCCGATACAGTACATCTTTTTGTGGAAATATTTTTTTCAACTTAATTGAAGCATTCCGTATAATAAACACATAATCATTATTCATAATATTGTTTTTTAAATCAACACCGTTGCAACTTTTGAATGACCTTAAGTTCAACTCTGGTGAAACCCACAGAGCTTGCTTTTTTAATTAATTGATTAATTGGTGATTATAAAATTTAGTTTTAAAGTTGTTTAAGAAAATTGAAGAAAAACCATAATTACTCTCCTTTAGTACCTATATTAACAAAATAGTTGCCTAATAATTCTTCTTTTGGTCTGTCTTTTACACACATAGGTACGTAGCACCAACACATTATCCGCCAGGGTTGCGAAATTTGTTCGACAGTGTCACCGCGGCCCTGGAAATCAAAGGGTATTAGGAGGAACACAGATGGATTAAATAAGAGTCTGACACTCCCTCCCGCTCCAGAGCGGGAGGAGACATTTGATGAATTTATAAAAAATGGCAAAAAAATCACGTTTGTTGTATGAGAGCCTCCTTTGAATAGTTGTTTTATTATGATTTGATTATTTATTTTGGAAGTTAATATATATAACCAAATTTTCTGTGAATATCTCAAGCGTCTACCTGTTGCCGTTATCAATATCGAGCAAAAATGACGTCCGTTGTATGGGATCCCCCTTAATATATATTTTATTCTGTTTTATAGTATTTGTTGTTATAGCGGCAACAGATATATATCATGTGTGAAAATTTCAACTGTCTAACTATCACGGTTCATGAGATACAGCCTGGTGACAGACGGACGGACGGACGGACAGCGGAGTCTTAGCAATAGGGATCCGTTTTACCCTTTGGGTACGGAACCCAAAAAACAACACATTATTGCAACTTTTGCCCAACCTTAGTACCTACAACCCTGCCCTTCATTCACAAAATGAGTCATGTTGCAATAGCACTACTGTTAAATTAGAAACAAACACGATAGAGCACACTGTGTTTACAATAGGCTGCCAGAAAGAAACTTGAGATTTTATTTAAAACCCAGTTTTTTTTCTAATTTCCGCTATAGTAGGTACGCCAGATTTAGGTTTATAACCAACGAAAATAAGATATTTTCCGCGATATTTTTTTAGAGTTAAATAAATTCACCGGAATTAGATTTAAATATCATGATATTTTGCAGCACAGCAAAGCAATGCTGTGAGGAAATTTGAAATTGTCATCAATAGATTAGTACCTATGTATTTTGTGTTAATGATTTTGTTAAACTGCAATATAATAATATGCTATCATATTACAGTTTCGTTAAATTTGTAGGTGTTGCTGTGCTGGGCAGAGACCTCTTCCAATTCCTTTCACTTTCTTCTCCTGCGCCGTCTCGACCCAGTCCTCATGGTATCTACGTACGCGTCTAAAAAGGAATTATAAAAAAATCCTCCCCTCAATGGAGGATAAAACCTTGAATGAAATAAACTCGTCGATTTTGACGAAGAAATATTCCATCAAACGGCTCTTACGTTTATAATCTAAACGGTATACCTACACGTCATGCCTACACAGTATTAAAACAATAGGTACTTCAATACCTACACACTGGTACCGTTATCCGACTGCAGCCCTGCACTTTATCAATCACATGTTAATTTGTATAACAAACATTAATTGATTACACGTTGTTACGATTCGTTGCCCAATACCGGCGCGTGTTACCTTATCACGTTTGTGAGGCGCCATCTTAGAAAATATAACAGTTTGTTTTAAATCATAATGTGACCTCACTTGACCTATATGCTCCTGGTGGAAAAGGATTGATAAGGTTTTAGAACCCCCTACTAATATAGGGAATAATGCTTTTTTATTGATGGGATCATCAAATGACTCCGTCCGCTCTGGTCGGAGCGGGAGAGAGTGTCAGATCTTACTGACTAAAACCCATCCGTGTTCCTCCTCATGCCCTTTGCGTTCCAGGGCCGCGGTGACTCTTTCGAACAAATTCCGCAAAGGGAATAATGCTAAAAGAATACCTAGTGCTATTCATCCTGTATAGCTCCTTCTCACTCTCACAACGGAGTCAGCATTTAGCACGACCTAGTAGGTAGGGCTGGTAATAACAGCTCTACGGGTCGATCAGTACATGAATGTGTGGCCATTTATTTTTTACTGAAACCCCTCAGTGCCTTGGAAACTATACCTCCTGGCAGTATTTGTTAAGTTTTGACAGTTGTCACAGGTATTCAGAATCCTGGAAGACTGATCACCAATCTTTGTAAGGGTCTTATTTAGTTACAGGGTTGTGTGAGGAGGTCAAACAGGCAGTTGTTCCATGTGAAATAGGTACAGGTATTCAGCTCCGGTCAGACTGGAGGCTGACCCCAACTTAGTTTGAAAAATGCATAGCAGATGATGGCAAGAATAGGTATCATGAAGATATTAAGTGTCAAATAAACGCGATAACTTTCAAAAGGTTTGCAATTATAAGACTTTGCCTTGGGTCACATTGAGGTAGGTTTAATGATCACTAACCTGCTACCAATTATCATCACAATGTTTTGAATTACTTCAAAATGGCCGGCTATTAAGATTTTATTATCTTAAATACTACTTAGTCAAATATAAAAGTAATATAACAGGTTACTTATAAACTAAGAAAGGGGAATTGCATATAATTTCATATACGAAGAGATCCGCAGGAAAACCAAGTTAACGGTCTTAACCCGAAGAATATTTAAAACCTATATAATCCGTCTGGAATATAACCAAAAAAATTTGAACCAATTTTTTTTTGGTGACGGTAACAAAAAAAATTAACACGAAACAGTGCGTTGCAATTTCGCGTGAAATCACATCCACTCATGGACTTTGACGCGTTTTATCGTTGTATTTATTTAATAGTATAGTTGTAGAAACGATAACCTAGAGAAGGTCCCAGAAATTTGCTGGTTGGGGAAGCACGAGACTGGTCGATGTGGCAATGCTTGAGGGAGGCCCATGTCTAGCAGAGTGACTGAAATGATGTAGAAAGTGTTTGGTTACTTATTTCCAAAAATTGTCAAAGAAGATTAAATTTGTTCTAACTGAACAATTTCCCAAAATTCTCTTGTAAACAATTATTCCGTGCAATCTCAACAGCCATATTATTTCCCTGTTTCACATCCCAATGCGTAATAGGTAAGAGGCGTATTATTATTAGCTGTAAGTGGGCGTCTATCATATTATATTACTCTTTCGGAATTTCATCAAATTCAACTGCGTACATGCAATTGACATTTCGATCAGTATTTACCGGCTATCGTTTTACACAACATCTAAACTTGTACGCAGTATTTATGTTTTATAATGTTTTCTGGGTATTGTTAAACAAACAAGATGATAATTTTTATCGGGTATTTGTCATCCTAGGTTAGGTTCAAGTTACATAGAAGGCGGAAACGGGATTACTCATGTCATTGTCGTTGCTATTTTCAAAAGTGTAAACGCCCTATTCCGTCACCATCAAGCTAGTCACTCATCGCTTACCATCAGGTGAGATAGTGGTTAAATGCCCTATCAATACATAAAAAAGCCGTTCTAGCTTTGCCCAGGTTTCCTCCATAGCCGCTTCCGCCGCCACCGTCACCGCTGCCGCCGCAGCCACTCCACTGCGACAGCCGCAGTCCACTGCGGCTGTCGCAGTGGAGTGGCGCGGCGGCGGCTCCTACAGGGGGGCTGAAATGGAGTGCCAATAACGGCCCCATTTCGCCTCCTCCAGGCGAACATGCGGACGGCGAGTAATAGGTAGCTCGCCATCCGATCAGGAGCGGAAGAAGTCATTTGATGACAAAATATCCTTAAAAAAAAAAAGTTTAGCCCAAGTTTACATTCGAGGCGTATCGCATGGTATAAAATCATGTTAATCCTTAGGTCCTAGGCTCAGCACCGCACACCGCATACCGCACTGAGTTGTAGAGGTCAAGAATACAGTCTGTCTATCTGCCTCGCTTTTCCCCAATTATATTGGGTTCGGCTTCCAGTCAAAGCGGATTCAGCTGAATTCCTCTATTTTACGTAGAGCGACTGCATCGACTGTGGAGCTAGATCTGACTTCCACAACCCACTAACTGGGTAAGAAAGGTCAAAAAAATTAAAATGGTCACTCATCTACAGATCAACCCGTGCGGCTGTAATTATTAAGCCACGAGCTCCTCAGGTCAATCTCCTCAGGCCCCTCATTCGTCGTATATGTGTCCAATAAAGGAATGATGTACATACAGAATTTATGAAAATTTTGTGTTTAAAATAATAAAAAGTCACGCTTTTCATTTCCCTTTTATTAATATTGATAACCTGTTCAACAAACACGGTCTTGGCAAATTCTTGGCATTGAATATAGCACGTTGAATTGATAATTAGTTCATGTGTGTGGCAGATGGCACAGTGGCGCAACGGACGGTCTTGCGATAGTAGGTAGCTTTAATAACGCACGGTAAAAAAAATACCAAAGAGACAATGTTGTGTCTCCAAAAAGGCTGGACTGATTTTGAAAAAATTAAAGCCTATGTAATTTGTGCTGATTTGCGAGTTTGACGCGATTGAAGTCGCGAGTCGTTGGGTTGTCCATAAAAAAAAAAGATCTTTTTTTAATGTATGATAATAAAAAATAAAAAATCATAAAAATCGGTCGAGCCATTCCGGAGGAGTGCGACCACAAATATGTATAATACCTACCTATAGATATGTAAAAACTACCGTTTACTGTACGTTAGTCTCAGTATTGCGAGCATAAACTCGAAATTGGTTCGAATTTGTTTTGGTTTTGTTTGTTTAGAAAATTAAAAATGTTACGATCAAAACAATTTTTCTTGTCACTCATGTAATTGTGATACTTACCACAAAAATACTATGCCATTAAGGGGGATTTTGGTCGCCATTGTCCTGTCCTAATTATGTTGGGCTTTGTTGGAGCGCAGATAGTGTTTCGAACACGTCCCGTTAATCAAACACCTAGAAAATTCAGCCAGTTGCAATTAAAAAAGTTAATTTGTTTAACGCTTCGTTTCTTCAGTAAACAACAATAAAAACTTTTTTAAAACACTGGTTACCTACCTTTGGCGACCTTAATTCAACCTACAGTAAGGGAAAACACAATTCCTTATAAGGTTTGGTAAATTAATTTTTTTTAATTGTTCGTGACTAGTGAAGCCGTTTTGTTCAGGAAGTAGGCGGTTTTTTCGTCGAGACTAATAGTTTTTTGTGGGTTTGCTTTGTAGTTTCAATGTTCTAGATTGTTTTAGAGTTTCATTAAGTAAACTGTTATGTTTTTACTATCAGTTGGGGATTTTCTATATTATCTGTAAAGTAGATTGCGTAAAGATCTTGGTTAAAACACTAACAACCTTTTAGTGGGTGAAAGTACTCATGATTATAAACAACTTTTGCTATGAGACCAACCCTGAAAAATGGAAGAAAATATCTGCTGTTTTATAAATTTTCATCGGGTGATTATGAAACAGCTGATTTAATTTCTCGATTTTGAGGTTGGTCCCATAGTAAAAGTTGTTTCTAATCATGAGTACATTCACCTACTGAAAAGTTGTTAGTATTTTACAAATAACCCTTTATAATTCGCACGTTTCGATCTTCGAAGTCAAGCAACGCTTGTCGAATCTCTGTGTATGATGTGGGTGATCGCGACTGCCAAGCGTCGGATCTTGGGTTGGATTCCCAGGTCAGGTCAAAATGTAATTGGGTTTTTCTACTAGGAACTTCTCAGGAAGAGCCTGGAGTTTGGAAGCTGGTGATGTGACACCCACGTACCTCGGAAAGCGCCTAAAGCCGTTGGTTCTGCGCCTGATCTCTCTCGACCCAACGTCGTGTGGGTCTACCCAATAGGTTTGCCGTTCCATCGGAATGTGAGAGTGAAGCATCAAAGAGTGCACAGGGACCTGTGTTTGTGCACTATAATATCTCCTGCGTATTTTTTTTATTTTTTTATTAGTGATGCGTTTGCTCTTGACTCTAGTCAATGTCAGATATGACAGAGACAAAGTCTACGATGGAGCGAGCTTACCCAGAAGGAGCCTGGTCACTCTAACTTTGAAGAGATTAGGTATGTTTGTGTTGTAGGGATTTAGCCAATTTCCGTAGAGATTGGCCACTGTGATCGAAATTCGGTCGAGGGATTATTATTATCACATGAAACGGCGTACTTTCTGTTTACTCCTATGGAAAGCATGCATGAGTTTACATGTTTTAAAAAGTGAGGGAGTTTATAGAAGAACATTTAATAAACTGGAACAAAACAAGAACGAACAGATAGACGACATGAATATAACCATATTAAAAAAGTTCCTCTCTGCTACCGGAACATTATTATGTCCCATTAAGTTTATTTCTCACATGAGACTTATTTGGGCAGTGTCGATTTTGGTCACTCGCCTTATATAAATGCTTACGTCACTTGATCAGATTATAAATTTTAAACCTTGTATTTAAAGAATTAAAATTCAGTTTAGTTTGATTGTTTCAGTGAAACGTTGGTTTTAAAGATTTTCAAATTAAAACTTACACAGCAAAGTAATAAAAGTCAGTTTTGTTTGTTTGATGGTTTCAGTAAATGAATGACGTTTGTGGACGCGCGCACGCACTATCTGTAACTGACGTAATGGGTATGTTCCACACGAATTTCTGAAATATCATCTGTTCTATTGTCTTTTGATTCCGCATATGTTCTTTATATGTAACTAGCTTCTGCCTCTGTCTTCGCCTGCGTTACAGTCTAAAGTTATGTAGTGAGCTTAGCGGGAAAGCAGCTACTTCCGGGAAAATTAGTTAGGTAGGTATCTATCAATGTCATCTACCCGTTTTCCAGATTACATCTGAATCCGTTCAGTCATTGTATTGTATGTGTTGTAGATGGGAAATCATCAAATGACTCCTGCCGCTCTGGGTGGAGCGGGAGGGAGTGTCAGACTCTTACTGACTAAAACCCATCCGTGCTCCTCGTAGTGCCCTTTGCTTTCCAAGGCCGCGGTAACTCTTTCGGACAAAATCAGCAACCCTGGTTGGCTCTGGCCCTAACAGGCCCCGTCTACTATGCTGACATATCTTAGAGGCGCGTGTGGAACACAACCGGGCCTGGCTTTGATCGGGCGGCGAGCCACCCAATGCTCGCCGTCCGCAGACCCGCGCCTACGGTAGCCGGGGCGTCTTCCTATGTTGCGGCGGCTGGGGCGTGAGGGTTGTCTCTCCTTCACTAACATTACTGCTTCGCAGAAGGAGGTGACGGCTTCCCATGCCTCCTCGCTCCGTACCATGGATTGAACCGGGCCCGGATGCGAGAGGTCGCCGCCGCCGATCGCCTCGACGAGGACGAGGACACGGCGGTGCTCCGTCCAAGCAGGGCAAACCTCCACCGTGTCCTACGGGTGATCCTCACAGTGAAAACACCCTGGCGTTTCCTCCCGCCGATTCCGAAACAGGTACCTCCCGAAACAACCGAGTCCGGTGAGTATTAAAGTATATAATTTCATAATGGAATGCGCGTACGAAGTCGAGGGCAAATGCTAGAAATATATACCTATATTTCTTGTTAGAAAATAAATCTTTTTCAAACAAGTTACCTTTACTATAATTATATCTAGTTCTTTTCGCACTTACTCGCTAGAATTTATGTTTTTCCTGCTATATCGAAATAAATAACTTATCAAGTAAATGAATTGGATTTTAAACTTAGATTGACTTATAATGCATTTCTAAACGATCACTATGGTATTTTTAGAGAAACGTGTTACCCTTTAGAGAAACCTGTAGGGGTTTATGCCGTAGGGACTTTATCACGAGGCTTTAAGAGGAATTAGATTATTCTAATAGATTTCCCTATGCATGGGCAATCTCTTATTCCCTGTACTGAAAGAGTCCCCCTGTACTGATTTTCATTTGTTTTCAGGCAGATTTATGTGTATGTTTTGGACAATAATCAAAAACTATCCCAAGAGAACATACTTTGGATTAAAAGTGTCCTATATACATATATGTATCCTATCCACATGGTCTCCTCGTATGCCATGCCAGGGGGTCTACTCTCTAAGCCTGAAGTCCGTAGTGTCGACCTTAGTGTCGTAAGTCCGTAGATGATACGGAGTAGAAAACGCCCAACTTTAAGGCTGAAACTACGTCCTTCGGGCTTAGAGAGCCCTTTTTTTAACATAGCGAACATACTCAAGCGAACGTGAGTACGTTAAAAAACTCCGCACTAACTCCTCTGTATCATCAATTCCTCATCCAGTACCTACTTGAGTGAGGTTTTGATCTATAACTATATATGAGTAAGGTCGAGTGTAAATTAAACAACCAATACTATATACTGATCTGATTTTTGATCTTATAATGAACTTTATTGACATGACCCTCACTAAACAGCGGAGAATCTTAACACCGACTTCTAACTCGACGTCAACGCCATCTAGTTACAAAATTTACAACTCTTATTGAACTAAGGTTTTAGTGAGCGGGTCTCGAACTGGTATGGTTCTAAACACTGTAGTACCATCATTTCAGTCGGTTTCCCAGAAACTGGGAACAAATCCTGTGCTGCCACTGGGAAATTCCAGATGGAAAAACACAATCACGCTTTGCCCGAACCGGGAAAAGAACCCAGGGCCTTTCCTCAGCTGTAGCGTTTGCAACTGACTGGAGCAAAAGGTTTGTCATGATAAATGCCACCAACTGCAACGGACTGCTTGAAAGTTTTTTTTTTCGTTAGTTTTCTGCGAACGAAACTAATATTAAATTAAAAATTAATTATTTCAATTAATTAATTACAATTTAAAAAATATATGAAATTAAAAACATTTTTGTTTTTTTGCTCGGGTTTTTTGATACAAGTCCTTTTTTTTACTAAGTCGTTCCTTACCAATATTACGTTTTCTTGATAGTATTCATTTTTGTTGGTTGGTTTTACAAATACGCGTCTTCAAAAAAAAAAAACTGCGTCCTACACAAGATTTCATCTTACTCTTGAACCGTGTCGTCTACGACTATTTATCTTCATTGCACAGCTTAAGACATTCCAAGTAATACACACCAAACTACGAATAAATAATTCATGGCTAGCGTTCACATGGCACATTGTTATATCTTAGTTCCCAGAGAACTGTCTGCCCCACTTTCGTTGATTGCGTCATGTTTAACTCACTCAAGTGTTCTGTTTCGCGATTTCCGTGTTAGTTGACACGAGATTTTGATTGCTGGTTTTCCGATTAACGTAATCAAATGGTGGGTGGCAGTGCGTTGCGGAATTTGTTCGAAAGAGTCACCGCGGCCCTGGAATGCTAAGGGCATGAGGAGGAACACGAATGGGTTTTAGTCAGTAAGAGTCTGACACTCCCTTCCGCTCCACCTAGAGCGGCAGGAGTCATTTGATGATTTCCACATACACATACATAAAAAAGGATAGTACTGACTCCTTATTAGGTACACGTAGTTCAGGTTAATGCAGAAATTCCTACTGCACATGAGTTTAAGTTTCATACTTCGGACTATGTCGGTGACCTCGGTTCTCCTGTGTGATTCGAATGATTCGATCAGGTAAGGAAACTCTATGCATAACCCTCTCCATTGCTTTTCGAGTTATGTAAGTACAGCGCAACTCCAACATTGTAGCCTTCCTTCTCGATTGGTCCCATTTAAATTTTATCAAAATCGGTTCAGCCGTTTGGTTTTTAAATCCAAATTGCTGGATAAATATGTGGAAAAATCATACGAAATTGCATATTTTTGCTTTCCTGTGACTTTTCAGTGGTGTTTTAGGTGTGGGGACCACTAAAAAGTGAAAAATAAAAAACTTTTTCACAAAAAAAAACCGACTTCCAAAAAAAACACTACAAAGTACAAAATAACTTTATTTCGGAAGTCGGTGTCAAATAACGAAGAAACAACCAAAAACACCGACTTCCAAAATTAAAGTAATTTTTTGGAAGTCGGTTTTTTTTTGTGAAAAAGTTTTTTATCTTAATGTCCCTCGGCAATCATCGCATTTCCGAATACAATCGAATGTTAGTTTCCCTGTCCATCAATGATTAAATTTATCGTGTATAATAATTTGAATTCAGAACTAAGTACCTACTTTATTGTTGTATTGATTTCCGTGTGAACTATATAACAATAAAGTTCTTAGTTCTGAATTCAAACATTAAGAAAATAGTCGTATTGTAGTACTGTAGGTACTTATGTGCTAAATTCATTTTAGTTTTTCTTTTCTTTCTTTCTGATACTAATACCTTTGTCATCACTGGCAACACGCACTAGTCGTAGAACTTCACCACGTCATCGTTCCAACTTGTGGTAGGTTTTTCTACACTGTTTTTCAGCAGTCATTCATAATTCTCTACTTCCATTCCAAAGAAATAAACGTTGTGCAGCAAAATAATAATAAGATTACCACACTCTTACATAGAACTTTGCATCTATGTATTTATATCTGGTACAGCCGTTTCTGACATCACTTGCTATAAACTAACACACGAAATTAAAAATAACTGTTTATTTTTAACCATCAGAGCTTCACGTTTTGGTAGTGTGTGTTTCAACAGACTGACAGATTCTTTTCACTCTTTTTATGTAAATATAAGGTGTGCAGTCGAGAAGAAAACTGGCTGAGTTCGTTTTTTGCCACGCACAGGAAAGGGTTCCGTAATCGGGAGAAGATATGAAAACTTCAGTTACATTTTGCCGTTGTGTCTAGAGGAAGTATCTCACCAAATATTGACTCCATAGAAAAGTAATTTAAAAACAATGATAATATTTTAATTAAGGGCCAACACACCTGTGTGCAGTGAACTTTTTATTGTACCCATCAGGTAGGTACCTAATATTTTTTTTTTGTGTTTTTTCTACATCTTTGTTTAGCGGTAAATAGGTAGAACAAAAAAACGACGAAGCTCTTCGAGAAATGGTAAGTATAGTGCCCTTGCGCTTCGCTTGGCTCGTCTTGAAGGGGGCACAACCGTGCCCCCAGATACACTATCCTTTTACAGACATAGTGCCTACAGTCACCGCGTAAAATGGCTGAATAACATTCAGGCAGTCGATCTGGGCTCAAATTCTCATTTTGAATCTACCAAAAACGGCGTGTAAAGTGTTATTAATAAAAACCAAGTATCAATAATAACTAAAATTAACAAAAAAACTAAAATATAGTATACAAAATTCGTCCTTAACGTTGTCAGGCTGGTAATATGCCCAAGAGACTGGCGGCAATGCCACGTAGAATGGCAATGCTTAGCCTCTGGCCAAAGTAAAAGCCTGCTCTTGGGTCACGGGAAGTGTCCACCAGCCGTTTTGATATATAATTTCTTTGAAAAGGCTGTATGCACAAAGGCCTCACGTCCCGAGGGTTTCAACCCCAATCGGCTTAAAAATTTAGTTTCCAATAAAGTTACTATATCATATTTTTGGTTGGCATAAGGTTTTCCGCAGCCGCAGCGGCAGCGCAAGCACAAATCGATGTACTAGGAAGATGGGATAGCGCAAGAGTATAGATGCAGGTTGCGTCCCACACTAAAGGCCTACCCATCCTCCATGGAAACAAAGACTTGCCGTCCGGCCTTTTGCCATCGTCACGTGCCAAGCTATTGCTGGAACGCCAACGGCGACAAGAGCTCTTCGGGTGTCGCGCAAAACGGCTCGCACTGCGGCTACAAGAAAGACTAATATTTTTTTTTATGGATGAGAAATCATCAAATGACTCCTCCGGCTCTGGGTGGAGCGGAAGGGAGTGTCAGACCCTTACTTTCTAAAACCCATCCGTGATCCTCGTAATGCCCTTTGCTTTGCAGGGCCGCGGTAACTCTTTTGAACAAAATCCGCAACCTTGGCAGAAGACTGATATTATAACTAATTTGCAAAATAAATATCATTTATCGTTTGAGGTGCCGTTTTTGTCGCAACCGAACCCTGAAAAGGTTATGGAATTTGTCTATTACTCATTTTGTTGAGAGAATCAATCAGTTGAGCTTATCAGCAAGCTGTGACGTAATAGACGCAGATGTAACGTTGTGTGGATGAGGAAGTCGGAGAAACGAGTGGATTTTTAACACTTTCCAGTGCATGTTGGGTGAAAATGATTTGTTTATGATTTTCGTGATGTTTTGACTACTTCAGCAAAAATCGATCCTTCCGGGTTTAATTTTGGAGAAATTGCGTTTTCGAGGTGATGATTTATTTTGTACGAAAATACAAGTGAGCTCTTTTTAATTACAGAACAGCATTACTGCTTTGTTGGTCCAGTGTTTGCAAGCGCAACTGTTGAGCTGAGGTGTTCGGTTCGAATCCCGAGTCGGTCAAAGTGTTATTCGGTGTTTTGAATAGGACTTTCTCAGTAGGAACCCGGAGTATGAAGTCGTGCTAGATATTAATGGCAATAGACTCGCGCCAATAGGGTATTTTACTGAAAAATGTAATAAGTCCGTCAGATAGATTTCCAAAAAATATTGGACACGTATTTTTTTCTTTTTTCACGTAAACAATAAAATAAAACGATACAGTGGGTAAAAAGCTCGCGTGACGTCACTGCGAGGGTACAATTTTTACCAGCGACGTGTCGTACGCGTATTTTTTGGAAATCTATCTGACTAATTAGATTTTGTAGTAAAATACCCTATTGGGGCGGGGGCTACATGGGACTTGAAGAAAACTGATAAAATGTGAGTGTACATAGGTGCACCTCTGCTTCGTGGGAGACGGGTGTGATCGAATGCTATGAAAGAAATCTGCAGTGCGATTCTATAAACATGTAGGAGTGAAAACTTAGGCGAAGTGAACGTAAGGAGTGAGCTGACAAACTATACAAATAAGATGGAATGACAGCTCACTTGTCGTTCACTCCACACAAGTGTACACGGTGAGATGTCGACAGAAGAGACCGGCTGATCAGGCTCGCCGGTGACGTAGGAGTTTGAAAGTCAGAGCGTCAATTAAGAAAACATTCGGATTAATAACCTTTGCAATAATAAAACTATACTAACACACGCAACAAACAAATCGACGAAACAATATCAAATTATTTTAACACGTGTAAATATTACGTAAATAATTATTTAAATACCTAGTAACGTGATATCAATGAAGTATTGGAATATATTTCCTTTTACAGCAAAACAAATCCTAACAGTTTTCCTTTTTATGTACCTACACAATTTTATAAATATCTACACTTTGTTAGGTTAAACGCACGTTACGTTTATGGGGCCAGGGAGCAATACAAAATAATCTAAAAAGGTTTATATTTTGAGTTTTTCGTGTCACAAAACAAATTCCAAAATACTATTATTACATTTATTATTTGGAGCCGTGTACACTCGGTTATATATAAGCTGTGGTTGCCTCTAATTGAGCGTGCATTTAGGATAATTGGTAATTTGCATATTTGGTAAAGTTTTATTTTTTTGTAACGCTCGTGATCCTTAAATAAATAAATAAATAAATATATAAATAAGCTCACGTCGTGACAAATAGGGCCGAAACTATATAATAGTTAATTTAATAATTTTTGTGTCCAGCTTACACTTAGCCTGTTTTATTCCTTGACCGAGAATATTTCTATATTGACATAAACTGACCACGTTCACATAGAAACAATAAAACTTATTTTACTTAACTTTTACAGGTATAAGTTAAGTAAAATAAGTTTTATTGTTTCGGCCCGCGATAAAATCGAAAATTATACCAAGGGACATATATATTCCAGCGAAGGAATGTACCCTATGCATTGCGCCCAGGTGCCAAGTTTCATCCAAATTCGTTCAGCCTACGACTTAGGGCGGATTTCACCAATGAAACTAAACGCGATCAGTATATCTAAACTGCGTTCAAGAGCTGTCAGTGTAAATATTCCATACAAAAAATAATGACACTGACAGCTCATAAACGTGGTTTATACGCTGATCGCGTTCAGTTTCATTGGTGAAATTCGCCCTTAAAGAGGTAACAAAGATTTACTGTCGCATTAGGTATGTAATATTACAATAGTTTGAATGAAAAATCATAGCGTGCCGAATCCCCACACCCCCAGGCATACATTAGCACACGACAATACGACAACAACAACGACGTCAAGACAAGCCCCTCAGACAAGCGCGATACGACAATGTGACAACGATTTAGGGCTGATTTCGCATTAGTCAGATAACTGTTTGGGGAATTAAATTGGCGGTTTGACAGCTTTTGTATAGTAAATATGTCAAACCGCAATATTTTATTCTACTTTAGAGGTAGCGGAACAGAGAGTAAAGTCCCACATACCTCCGTTGAAAAGGGAGGATCCTCCAACCAGATGGTTGTTTGTGTCTGGTAGGCAACTGCTCAAGAGTTAATATTCGGGCTTTGCATATATTCTAATCGCACGGTAAACTCTAATATCGCGATTTAGGATTTTGTCCAGTTAGTTCGCAGCTGTCGAGATAGATGGCGCTGCGAGTCTCATTTGTTGATTCTACTACGTTGATTTTTGTCGCCTACACTACAAATGAAATTTATCTGGATATGGAAAAACTAGCCCTTAGTGATTTTTTTTTAGAAGCTGTCGCATCGTCGATGCACTGTCCCGTTACACCGTCTAAGAAAGTCTGTTCATACTGAAACTTCTGTATCACTTTTACCTGTCACGTTTTCCCAAGGTTGTGAAGTGTCTGATGTCCGACTCCGGTGGGCCATACGTCATACCTACTGTGTCAGACTCAAGTAACTGTCAAGTCGCTATCAAGAATCCGTTGCCAGCTCCTTTTACAAATAATCAGCTGGTTTATTTTTATTAATACTTCTTTTTGTTTCAGATATTTCTGGCCGTGACATTATTTTTGGTGGGACGTAGGTACCTACAGTTTTTTTCTTTATGCTGAACAAGATGTGACTTATCCACGATAGACCTCTAAAAGTCTAATTTTAACCGGGTAGGCATCACGCGCGCAACTACAGAACAACAGTCAAGCCCAGCCCGCATTTTCTAGTAATAATAGAATGTTTGACTCAATGACATTTTCATTACGACACACCGGTGTGTCGGCGAAGCTTGATCGGTTAAATCTTGTTTAAATTACTAGAGGCAAATGAGTATAGAAAGCATCAAACAAAGACATTGGCGTGGATGTCGGTTATCGCGTTACAAAGTACCCTATGTCCTTTTCCATATCCTACTAGGCTATAAATATATGCATATTTTCCAATTTTCATGACGATCCGTTCAGCCATTTTAGCGTGAAAGCGTAACAGACAGACAGACAGAGTTACTTTCGCATTTATAATATTAGTAGGGAAATAGGGATTAGTAGGTATTATAGACCTGAAACTAATTGGTGATTCCTGGTAAGGAGCATCAAATCATCATCTACCTTGAGAGAAGTTTTCCAACGATCGCTGCTTCGTCGTCCACGGCTCTTCTTTAATCGAAAGTGTTCTTCAGAAATCTGAAATACCTAACTGGGCCAATTCTACTATTTTTAAGCAATGTTAGCATTCACATCTAACGGAGAGAAAGGAGAAATGTCATGACAATGAAATGTGTTCTGACGATTCAACGTCAGGTCGAAATACTATATTTTATGAATGTCATGGTAACGCCGTGAAACTACGTTTTTCAACTGGAGACCTCTTACCAAAGTGGCGCTAACTAGTGTCTCGCATTTTCTTGAATAACCTCATTCCCAAAAAAATATATTTATACCCAAAGAAAGGCAGCAAATTTGGCTGTCTTATCACAACACAAGCTCCAAAACAGACCGCTAAATTAGCATATCAGCATGAAAGTCACGTGTCCATTAATAATAAAAGTAAGTAGGTAATCCTATAACATAATACAGTTATTACTTCACAGTAGGCACCGTTTGTAAGTGAGCCGAGTAGGGTTACATTAGTTGATAAAGTTGCATCATCGTTATGTAACGATAGTGATAGTTGAGTTGACATGAATACGTCTCAGACTCGACTTTGCGACGGGTGTCACAGGATACATGGGACAGAAGGTTTGACCTAAATCGACTTAACAGAACATGGACGTGTAACAGAAACTTAAAACGTGAAAAGGGGTCATTGTACTCATCACTATGAATATATTTTATTACAAGAACAATCCTGAAATCGCGAAAAAAATTAGGTACATACATATTTACTGTACTAAAATGGAGACCGTCCTTTTTGTGTCCCAGTAAGGAAACGTCCTTTTACCAGTCGTGTGTGACCTGCCCACAAGGTGTTATCATCTGCTATAATTGTTTTATAGCAGATGATAAGACCTTGTGGGCAGGTAACCCTTATTGCTTTCTAAACGTCTTCAGGAGAATTGCAGCATCCTAGAAAATGTTATAAAAGCTAAACTGTAAATAGTTACTATGTCAAGTGTGGCATGGTTAATTTTTAATGAATTTTGAATCCGATACTATTTTCAATTCACGCATGTCTTATATTAGGATGGACAGTTAGCGAGGTGGTCTCAATGAAAAGCTAAAGTCGGTCGCAGACAGTTTCGAAGCTCCAATGCCACAACCAGCTTTCATTGAAATTAAATTACCCCCTGTTGACAGCAATGCGATTTTGTAAACGTGTCCAAGTGAAAACTTAGGCGAACTGAACGACAAGTGAACTGTCAAACCATATAACCAAGACGAAATGACAGCATTTCGTGATCACTTCACCCAAGCCTTCACTTCAACATGTTAATAGTCGATTTATTCTGCCGACATCTCACCACTTCGACATGTTTACAGCAGTGAGATTCTGTACACATGTCGAAGTGAACACTTGGGCGAGGTGCACGATAGGTGAGTTGTCAAACCATACAAATAAGATGGAATGACAGGACCGGTTGTTGTGGCGACACTTGGGGGAGGCCTATGTCCAGCAGTGGACGTCTTTCGGCTGATATGATGATGATGATGATGATGATGACAGAACGGTGAGACTTTTACGGAATCGCAATACTGTATTGTTTTGACGAGGTTGTTTTCAGAAAAACTACAATAGCTACCATTTTCCGGTCTCTCCTCATAATGCATTGGGTGTTTACACGTCTTATAAAATTGACTACATTTTCCGTGGTTTGAGGCATCGTGTAACGTGTCTATTAGATTAGCACAAGCAGCATGAAATTGTATTAACTGATAACTAGTACCTACTGCAGATTAATTTGCCGATATTTAATTAAAGCCGGAAGGTTTAGTTAATGACGATAGATTTAATAGATTACTATTCCAATACTTAATGCTAAAATAGAATTCGTCTATTTGTGATTATGTTTTTTTATAAATCATGTTTCTGGTTTGTCCCTCTTAAATGTAGTTTTGTGTTTAAAATAGAATTCGTTTATGTGTGATAAATGTTTGTTTGTTTTTACAAATCACGTTTGTTTGGCCCTCTTTAGTGTAATTTAATGTTTATTATATTATTTGTTGTTACATCTAAGTATGGGAAAATTTCAACTGTCTATTTAATAGGGTTCATGAGATACAACCCGCTGGTAGACAGACGAATGAAAGGACGGTTGGGAGGACAAACGGAAGGACACTGAAGGCTTAGCTGTCGCTAAGCCTACCGGTACAGGATCCTCAAAAAGGGAGAATGGAAGAAGAAAGCATGTTGTGTGCATCCCTCTTAATCATATGATTAAAGGCTTTTGACAAAACGTATATCTAGCAGAGATATTGACTAATATTAGGTACATATCTTTTGATGGTCGTTCAAATAAAACAAAAAAGAACCAGACAAATGCGACACAGACTCGCGCACCGAGGCTTCCGATCGAGTCGATTTTTTTCCGAGTAGGTATATTACCTACGGAAGTTTATAAACTGTGAAAGAATCTCATTCATCATCATATTAGCAGAAATACGTCCACTGCTGGACATGGGCCTCCCCCAGATGGGGCTTTGGGGTTTGTCATAATCGCCACGCATGGCAGGCGGGTTGGCGATCGCAGTCTAGCTGTTGCAATGTACCTACAGAGAATGCTGCTGCCCATTCTTTCTTAATGAAGAACCTCATTACTCTGACAAAAATATAGCAGGTAAGATTGAAGGACAAATTAACGTAACTTTGTTGTTAAAAAATGTTCTCCCATTAATCAATGTACGTCACGGTCACTTCTTCAACCAAAAATATTAGTGTGTAATCGCAAAAACGTTTTTTTATATGATAACACTTTCAGACTTTTTCCTATAGGTACATACCTACTTGTACTGTAAAATCTATTTTCTTGCCAAATTTTATGACTCTAGGTCAACGGGAAGGACCATAGAGATTTTGATTCCCTTGCGTTGTCAAAACATGCACCATAAACGGAGCATAAAAGGACTTATCTTTAGATTGCGTTGACTTAGAAGTTTGATTTTTTCACTGCTCCAAGGGGTAGCAGACCTGAGTATTTAATATTAATTTCAGCTTAATTCCTCCACGCGTTCCTGAGGAAAAGGGTCTTGACAGACGGATAGACTGACATACGAACAGGCTGACAGACAGACGGACGGACAAAAAAGTGATCCTTTATGGGTTCCGTTTTCGCCAACTGTGGTACGGAGCCCTAAAAATACAACAGAATTGAGAACCTCCTCCTTTTTTTGAATTCGGTTTAAAATATATGACAAGTGCCACCGAAGTGGCAAATGTCATCATCAGTATCATTTTGTCTATTCCACAATAGTTAATGCTGATTAAATGTCACTTTGTCTAACCCAAGCTCGTGTCTCTGATACCTCTTTATAAATAGCCGCACTTCAGAATCACGATCAGCTAAGATCCGCTTAGTTATAGCAATATTTACCTGTAAATCTACACAAAGATAATAGAAAAAAAAAACATTTAATGTAATTATGCACATATTAATCAAATGCAAATAAACTTAACAAGTTAGCAACAACGAATGTTAAAGTAAATCCAAGTATACTATGCACGTTATTTATGTTCTATTGTCAATCCGATTCACGTTCGATGGAATACAGCAGGTACAGTCAACTTCAAAAACTACATCGGTAGTTTTGTTTTACCTACTACTACTGCTACTGCCAGAGTCTGTGTTTCCTGACAGCTACAACCTGGGAGTCTTTAAGATCAAGAGTGAATAGGTTACTTCTAGGCAAGCGTGGTCCAACATCGACCACATCGTCGCTTACCATCAGGTGAGATAGTGGTCAAGCGCGTGCCTATCAATAATAATGAAAATAAAAATACTAACTCTAGCCGATCCCAATGTAGCTGGGACAGGCTAAGCTGATAATGAATAGAGTTATTTGTAAAATAATTGTCTGGAGTAAAGTACTACGCAATAGGATAAGCAGATGTAGCGGCTTTAATGCCGCCACAAAAAAACAACGTAGCAAAATAAACATCGCAACAAAAACAACCGCGACGCCATCTATCCTGCCAGCTGCGAACTAACTGCATCGCGGTATCAGAGTTTTCCATGCGATTTGAATATATACAACAGTTCGAATATCAACCATCGGGGATGAGGCCACCACAGGATAGTCCGGTTAAGCATTTGATAGCCCTTGCGTGTAACTTGCTAGTGGTCATACCGAAAAAAAAAAAAAATCAACCATTTGGCAATTGCCCCACATTGAGCAGGATCCGCCAATGCATGCAAGGGTCAATTCGTTTTTGTATCTGATGATGATGAACCATTAGAAGTAATTGGAAAGTGGAACTTTTACCTATATTTACTTTTAACTATTGCCAAAGACCGCTTTATCAATTCACGATTCACGTGTATAAACGGTGATAAATTCAAAATCTACCTATGTCGCAGTATTACCTTTTGGCCGGGTAAAAAACATGAATAAAAACCGACTTCCAAAATTAAAAATACTACAAAGTAGGTACAAAATAACTTTAATTTCGGAAGTCGGTTTTTTTGTGAAAAACTTATGGAACGGGGGGACACTTAACAACACCAATGCAAAGTCACAGGAAAGCAGAATATGCAATTTCGTATACATGGATGATTTTTCCACATATTTTTTCCACTTATTTGGATTTAGAAACCAAACTGAATAATAGGGAATTTCGTTGACTTTTCAGTAACAAAACTGATTGTCACCGACTGTACCACAATTTTACTTTTAAAGTAATTAAACATTATTGTTTTCTACTGCTGTTAGCTAAAACTTTTAACTATTTATTTAAAATACCACTCAAACTAATATCAACCCTACATCTACAGCAAATGGTCCGGTCTAGCGTGTCTCAGTTCGGAGCGATATCTTGCAAATTAGACTGCACGTGGGGCATTCTTAATGAAGATGAATGGTTGCCAATATTTAATTTAGAGTTTATTTGAGGAAAGAGATTTAATAGACATTTCTCCAATACGTGTGAAAACATAGTATAGACGAATGCAGAATCATTAATAAAACTTATTGGGTGAGTAAAGTTCTCCTTACCAATCGCTGATATAACAGTAGGTAACCTAGAAAGAAACTTAAACAGTCGCGCTATGGCAACTAAAATAAATTAGGATAGGCACTACCAAGAGCATTTGAATAAATTCTTATTTATTAATATGCTCCTGGTAGTATCCTAATTTATTTTGTATACATTAACTAACCCAGGTTTACACAAGCTTAACATTTTTTAATATTCATACCAATAAATCCTTTCTAATATTATAAACGCGAAAGTTTGTATGTATGGATATTTGTTACTCTTTCACACAAAAACTACTGAATGGATCTTGATGAAACTTGTAGATTATAGTTTGGAACAACACATAGGATACTTTTTATTCCGGGAGTATGTTCCCTTGGGATAATTTTCGACATTCACGCGGGCGGGCGGCAGCAGTAACAAATATTATTACGGCAAACAATAATGATTGAAACTAAGTAGGTATTTCTGTTACGTGGGTGGATTAACCATTGTCTATGAAAATTGTAGCAATAGGTTTTATCTTCCATTCTCTGACAAATACGTTTTCTTCGAACGGATCGAGTGATGACATAAGAATGAGATGAATACAATAGAATATATTATAATAAGATAGTAAATAGGCATTGTTAGCTCTAAGGATAACCTATTTGTGATTTTTTTATAAAATATTTCATATTGTCTTTGAATAATTTTATTTGTTTCGTTATAAAAATTACCTGAATTTAGGTTGTCTTTATCAAATCTGTTCTATAGGTACTTTTCGCAAATAAGAAACAGATTCATTCATTTGCATGTTAGCTTCTGCTTCCAAAATACATAGGTATTTTACTATAGGACATTATTTTAAACATAATTTTCTTTTCTCGTGGTTGCTGTATTAAGAATAAATTTATGAAAAAACTCTAATTTAACATGAGAATTTATCATACCTACATTTTATCATATCTGCATTTGGACATGTGCATTCTCCCTATTCTTACATACGGCAGTCAAACCTGATCTTTGACAGCTCAGCAGAGGTTCAAGCATGAGGTTTGCCAGCGAGCAATGGAGTGCAGTATACTGGGAGTCAGATTAACGGGCCGCGTTAGAAACACAGTGCTACGCTCCGAAACACAAATCGCCAACGTCACTCAAAAAGCAGCCTAGCTTAAATGGGACTGGGCCGGACACGTCTGCCGCATGTCAAACGATTCATGGGCTAAAGCAACCACTATGTGGGGCCCAGAAAATGTCCGGCGGCATCGTGGCACACCCGGACGAGCTTGACGCCCTATCGACAGGATTGGTCAACACTAGCCCAGAGCTGTGAAGAATGGAAGGAAAAAAGGGAGGCCTTTGCCCTGCAGTAGGACGGAGTAGGCTAAAAATAAAAATAAATAATAAAAATACTTTAGCATCCAAGCAAAGGTTGACTACTTTGATCGTTATCCAGCAGATAAGATAATCTAGTCTATAATAGTCAAGAATACCATAAATAAAACGTCTATGATCCCACAACCATATTCTTTTAAGTCCTATCTCTCACAACTCCTCCCGTTTCACCACTTAATCACCAAGACACGTGCTCAAACGATGCCGTTGCTACAGTAGTCTGCCTGACCGTCGGCACGTGCTGCCCAAAAACAAACAACTCCTGACTTCCATTTTTACGTCAGAGTGGAAAATTTCAAAATAAAATATTCGTTTCGGCTTGTGATTGACTGGGACACAGTAAAGGTTAAGTTGGAAAAGGTTCAGTGGTGAGATTATGTTAAAATCTCACCGTGATAATTTAGGTGACGTGAACTCGAAGTAGCAAGTAGCAAGCTGAAATGTTAACAGAATAGTCCTACAACCTACTAATATTATAAATGTGTTTGTTGGGACCACAGATACAGATAGACATAGATAACGCTAGAGCATCTACTTCGCGTGCCCGTTTCGGTGCCCAGCTTACGATAAAAAATCGTAAGCCGCCACTTTCGCGCTCAATTTGCATCGATACCTCTAAGCTAGTCGGACGTCAGTTAATTGTCAATTATGTGGTTAAGTCAGTTAGGTGCTACACGAGGCGGCGTCTAGGGGTCACCTAATAGTGCTTGTGTTGACGTCATAGTAGCTAGTCAAAAAATGGTACGCTTGGTTTTCATACAAATCGTGATACTTGCGTTGTCTATGACTATCTAAATCTGTGGTTGGGTCTGTCTGTGTTTTATATCATGTTTCATTTAATGCCTCAACATCTGAACTTACACAATTGTCTTTATTATGCGAGTAAAAAAAAAAATTAAATTTCATATAGATACGATGGGAATTAATAGTTACGCTAGCAAATGAAGTCACAAACAATTGTGATGTAATTTCCTCATTTTTTAGATTTTCAACAGTCTTTTTTAGTCCTGCTTGTCTTTTGTCTAGGATTTAAGATGCGAAAAGAAAATCCTGTCAAATTTCTTAGTAAGTAGGAAGACTACTTGGTAGCAAAACAATTAAAATTTTCCATTTTGCCCGACTTGCAATAATTCGACTTCTGCGTATATATTCAGTTTATATTGTCACGTGCACCTTTCTCGAATCTTTCTGAATACACAATTATCTTTTGAAACGTGACCTTCGAGTATTTGATAGAAGACTCCTATAGATACATACAATACTTAAATTGAATAATCAATAATGTATTGAATTTCAATCATTGATATTGTAATGCACTGTTTTTCTGACATTACAAAATTGAATTTGTTAAACTTTAGAAAAAGTTTATGAAACTTTAATTTTTAGAGTGAATTGTATAATTTTGTTGTTACCAATGGTCTTCACCTTGACCTCCCCAGGGTCCCAGATGATATCCATGATTCCAGATTTTTGTTCTTTTTATATTATTGATAAGGACGGGACGCGCTTGACCACTATCTCACCTGATGGTAAGCGATGATGTGGCCGAAGTAACCTATTCACTTTTGACTTGAAGGGGAGGTAATGTGGTTTTCATTTTCATGACAAGGATGTTTATTACGCGTATTTATTTATTTATGTATTAAAGACAATCACACAATTTTATAAATAACTAGCTGCCGCCTGCGGCTACGCCCGCGTGAATGTCGAAAATTATCCCAAGGGAACATACTCCCGGGATAAAAACTATCCTATGTGTTATTCCAGACTATAATCTACCTCTATGCCATATTTCATCAAGATCCATTCTTCAATGTGCCTAAGAGGTGTGGTAGCCATTTTCATGAATACGCAGCAAGAAGCTTGAATCTTAAATACAGGGACTGAGATATATTGATGGATAGTTAGCCAGTCATTAGCCTAGCTTTTCATTATAAAAATATTGTTATTCAACAAAACAAACTGGCAGTATGTTTGTTTATAAAATAATCCTCCCGACCCAAGAGAGAGGCATTAGTCGGCGAGACCAGTATAGTATAATGTAATCTGTGGCGAGACCTAAAGCTGCTTTCCATAGACAAAGCTTTAGGCTGCGATGGACCGATGTGTTTAGTGGACGCGCCAGGGTAGCCCGCGAAATTCAAATTTTCTTAAGTTTTTTGCAATTTGCAGGTCAGTGTCAAGTTGTATCTTGGTCAAAATATGATTCGCGGCCGTAGCAAGTAGGTATGTATTTTGGCATCAATTCCAACTTCTAAGTTAGAATTGATGCCAAATGTTATGATTTCATGAAATACTACATTTGGCATCAATTCTAAGTGAAAGAGTTGTATTAATGATTTTAATGATTACAGTTCTGTAAATACGTACTTGCTACGGCTGCGAATCATATTTTGACCAACTAAAGACCTGCAAATTGCAAAAAAGTGACAAACTTTGAATTTCGCGGGCTAGAATAGGCCATGGAAGCAAGGCCAAGGGCAAAACACATTAAATGTGTTTTTTTTTAATCGTCCAGAAAAAACGACTTAAAAGTTCCGAAGAAATGACTTTTCAAGACTCTTTAAGTCTGATGCAGTTGGTGACATTAAATCTGTGATTGAACTAAAGTAAATGCCATCAACTATAACAAACTGCTTGAAAAAATCATTTCTTCGTACCTTTTAAGTCGTTTTATCTGGTCGTTTTTTTTTTATGTATTAACATTTTCCTTATTGTATATCAGCTACCCAACATCACCCTTAAATATGACCACACCTTTCTGGAACACCCTGTATTGAATCTATTTATCAATGTGATAAAACAATCACAAATAGAATATAGGACCCTTTTAAACATTGAACTTATTTTGTTAAACATGGTTCATTCCGTCATTTGACGCTGATCATCAACACTGAATACTAATCACTAGATTTCCTTCAAAGAAAACCAATAACAAAACATTGTGTGACTTAATAACATCACTTTTGGAGTTTTCCTTATGACAATTCATCCTAATTATCGTGTTATGGATCACGCATTTGTCTTTAGATGAAACTCAGCCGGGTACCATAAAGTTGTTATACTTATATTCTAGCAAAAATACAGAGATCGTTCATTCATTCATTCACTCCTCTTTGACAGAAGCATTGAATATGGACTAGACAACAATTCAGTTACGTGACACTGGCAGAATAGTCGGATCTGGCTCAGTTGCCATAAAAGAAAAAAAAAACTGTTGAGTTTTTCCTCCATTTTGGAAAGCTCTTTCAATTACAGTTCTCGTCAAATTACTTTGCCCCTCTGAAGTTAGCAATTTGCAAAGATCGTGCAGGTGAAGTCACGTAGACGGGAGCAAGCGGGACGCAAGCATGCATCGAACGTAAACGAGCGACTGAGACATAAAATCGCGCCGCCATAATCCCCGCCCCCATGTCTCTTGCGCATGCGCAGTTGCAGTTTGTTCGTAATTTTGACTACTAGGTACGCAGCCACTCGTAGCCAACTTCAGAGGGGCAAAGTTATTTGACGAGAACTGTAACCGTAGTAAATAGAACATGCGAAACCAAAAAAACATGCAACACGCCCGACCAGTGCAGTCACCTGCTTCACTTTCCTGTACATAAGACACATGCGACAATTACGACAAGTATGATACGCGCGACAAGAGCTACAGATGCGACATGAACGACATTATCAAACAAAATTGCGACAATTTTTTTTATGTAAGTTCGTAATTTATGGCGATTTTAAATATCTTCGGACTTCGAACACACGTTATGCATGATATTTAAATATGCATATTTTGTAACAAAAGGTTCTCTGCCTACATCAACTGATTCGAAAACTACCGTCCATTAACAAATTGTTGTCACGTCCGTCCTAGTTAGACAGGTTCTGTCTCTGTCGCGCACTTGCGGAAGACATGGTGTCACGCTCAGGACATTCCTTTGATTTCATACTTACTTTCTATTGTCTGTATTGTTATTAAAATTGATACCTAATAGAAAATCCAAGTGCGAGTCGGACTCGCGAAGGGTTCCATAAAAAATCACGTTTGTTGTATGGGAGCCCCACTTAAATATCCATTTTATTCTGTTTTTAACCGACTTCCCAAAAAGGAGGAGGTTCTCAATTCGACTGTACTTTTTTTTTTGTGTTTGTTACCTCATATCTCAGTCATTTATGAACCGATTTAAAAAAATCTTGTTTTATGTGAAAGGATATACTTCTCGATTGGTCCCATTTAAATTTTATCAAAATCAGTTCAGCAGTTTGGTTTTTAAATCCAAATAGCTGGAAAAAATATGTGCAAAAATCATACGAAATTGCGTACTTTTGCTTTCGTGTGACTTTCCAGTGGTGTATTTAGGTGTGGGTATCACTAAAAAGGGAAAAATAAAAAACTTTTTCTCAAAAAAAACCGACTTCCAAGACTTTAATATCAGAAGTCGGTGTTTTTGGTTGCTTCTTCGTTATTTGACACCGACTTCCGAAATTAAAGTTATTTTGTACTTTGTAGTGTTTTTTTTGGAAGTCGGTTTTTTTTTTGTGAAAAAGTTTTTTTTAGTATTTGTTGTTATAGCGGCAACAGAAATACATCATCTGTGAAAATTTCAACTGTCTAGCTATCACGGTTCATGAGATACACCTGGTGACAGACAGACGGACAGACAGACACACAGATGGACATGCAGACGGACAGCGGAGTCTTAGTAATAGGGTCCCGTTTTTACCCTTTGGATACGGAACCCTAAAAAGATAATAATCTCACACTCAAAGACTCTCTTTGTCATTCAGCGTGGCAATGCTCTGGGAACTTTTCTCAGTGACAGCGATGTGGATGATTTTTTGATGCCCAATGGATTCTTTCCTGTCCCCTTATAAACGCTTGTACTTACACAATTTATGATTTTTTCTCATGTCACTATGTTACTGAGATTTTTTTCTCATTAAAAAACAGTGTAGGAAGGTAGGTATTGGAAATGCCAATTAAAAAAAAACAAATAACAATTGAAATGCACTCAATTGAAAACCTACGATTAAAAGTTCAAAGTCAAAACGTGTGACTTATTAATCCGTTTTTAATCATTTTAATCCTTTTTATAGACAGCCAATGTACGAATGTTTTGTTATTATAATATTTTCCTATCTACTTATGAATCCATTCTAATATTACAAATGCGAAAGTAACCCTCACCTGTCTTTGCGGAATTTGTTCGAAAGAGTCACCGCGGCCCTAGAACACAAATGGCATTTTGAAGAACACGTATGGGTTTTAGTCAGTAAGAGCCTGACACTCCCTTCCGCTCCGCGCAGAGCAGAAGAAGTCATTTGATGACTTCTCACCCTTAAAACCATGTCAGTCTACGTGTCTGCCCGTTCTGCCCGTTTGTTATCTCCTCAAATCTTAACAGCTGAACGGATTGGATAAAACTTGAAACACAGATAGGCCATCTCCTGAAGTAGAACATAATATTATACTTTTATCCTCGGAATATTTTCCCTTGGGATAATTAGCAACTTTCACGCCAGCGAAGCCGCGGACAGAACTAAGTTCATTAAAATAATTATGAGGAACATGCATAGTAAGCGTGGTTTCAATGTTATAATGTTCTTCATTATTAATCAGTATTTAATCATTGTTAAGTAGATACCTACTATGGTAAAAATAAATTATGTTAATAACCTGTTTGTTTTGTTGTTATGTTTCAGTTGAAAAGGTCCTTTAAATTTTTAGTTTGTTTTCGGTAATCTGTAATAAGTTTTATCATTACATTTTATGGACGCTCCTGAGTCTACGTACCATACGCAGTCATTCACTGTGCTGTTTGCGGAAAATATAAATGAAAGAACGTTGTCATTATTATTAGATTCCCTTTTAAAGAACTTTCTGCCAGAGGCTTTGATGCCAAAATTCGTCAAAATTGGTTTAGTGGTTTTGTCGTACAAGCGTAAAAACAGAAAGGCAGACATACTTTCGCATTTATAACATAAGTAGATGGACACGTTACGTCCCAGCCGGCGCGCTGTATGCCACGCGCGCCTCAATAAGATGTCAGCAAAGGAGTCTGCCAAGGTTGCGGAATTCGTTCGAAAAAGTCACCGCGAGAACCATAGGGCATAAGAAGGATCTCCCTACCGCTCCACCCAGAGCGCAAGAAGTCATTTGATGATTTTCCATCAATAAAACAGGGCCTACTATGACGTATTAATGCCATCATATGTATATGTCGCAACCGACTAGCTGAATCCGCCGTTTCATTAAAAATCTAGCCTTTTCATTGAATTGTGCCGTTTAATCAGCGACATAAGTGACATGGGCAAGTCATTAAACGATATTGACAAGATGTGACTTATAGGTCGCTGAAAAATCGGCACATTTAAATGAAAAGGCTAGGCAACCAATTAATTGGGTGCGACATATATAAAACGATGTATGTTAAGGCACCTCGCCCACTAGACGGCCACGACCACGACCAGATAAAAAAAAGAAACGTTCAACATTTCTTTAGTAATCTGTTCGATGCGGCCACTGGTCGTGGTCGTGGCCATCTAGTGGGCGAGGTGCCTAAGTCGAAGTATTATTGTAAAGTTAGTTTTAAAGATAAATATTTATTTTTGTTTTTATCTTCGCTTACTGGCAGATAACATTGTTCTAAACCTATTTATGTTTTCTCTATAAGTGATTTTGTAATTCTTTTGAGATATATCTGTAACTGTATCTACACCAGCCATAAAATGTTAAAATAAAAGGTTTTACCAAAATACTTAATTATAATATCATAATTGGGACAGTCAAAGAGTAACATGATAAAAGGTAAAGGATCGCATTACGAATCTAGAAATAGGCCTCACACAACCAACGGAAACCACTCCCTAAGCCCTGGCTAAGTTCAATACACCTATGGCCCTTAAAATAGCCCATTTATCGTCCACTCGTGGCCCTTGTTAAATTTTATGTCTCGCCAGTGTACCTACATCTACGACGACGTTTTCTTTTGTTTTGTCCATTTTGTATGCAGCGAGGAACGGTACTAAATAAACATATAAATATTTATTACATGTTTTGTGGAGCAGTTTTACGGATGGGTGGAATAATGCTGTCATCAGTTTAAGAGGTGTCTTTCAAGGTCGAAGGCAAGGCATGGGATATGGTGAACATAGACCTCTACATATACAATAACTCTGTTTATAGAATTTTCAATCTTCTGAGCTGTAATCAAGATAATTATTGAAAACAGCGTGCCCTTGTGCTCACAGCCTTTTCAAAGAGATTTCGAAACGGCTGGTTCACACTTCCCGTGGTGCTGGCTTTTACTTTGGGCAGAGACTAAGCATTGCCATTCAACGTGGCAATGCCGCCAGTCTCTTGGGCACATTACCAGCTGACAGCGCTGAGGACGAATTCTTTGATGCTATATTTTAGTTTGTTGTAAGTTTTTTAAATTTAAGTAAGCAGTTTAGATGTTTGAAGAGAGATTCTTTTCGATGAACTTTTCCAGCTGTTACAGTACGAACATGTAAAAAACGCGCTTTCTGTCAGGAAAGTTGTTAGATACTGTACTAATAATAATAATAGATAGGTAACAGTTCTACTGACCAATTCTGGTTATGGCGGCCAATCTCAACAGAGACAAGCCATTCGCGCGAGAGATTATTATAATGCACAAAGACAAATGTGTGCGCGAACACAGATACACTCCTTCTTCCACCACTCTCATAATCCGATGGCATCTCTAGCTTATATGACCAGATAATAACCGAAGACAGAATGAATTAACCCTTCGAGATTGACGTGAAAAAACTCGCGTCAAATTGTATACTCTTTTTTCTCAATAACACATGGATAAATTGAAAATTAAAATGATCTCTTCATAACATATTAAATATCGAGAGTTTAAAATGTAATAAAGATTTATCACACAATCATTATGGAGTTTACAATGATCCGGTGACATTGTGTCTGCTACCCGTGCGAAGCCGGGGCGAGTTGCTAGTATTACATAGGGAAAGGGGCACACAAGGTTAGGACTTGGGATTATGTCAACAGAATGTCCTTTTGACATAATCTCATAATTACCATGTTTTGTTTTATTTATTTGTTTTATTTATGAATGGGCTAGCTCTTGACTTCGATCACGCCTGATGGAAAGCGATAGATGAGGTCCATGATGAAGCGAACGTGCCCAGAAGCTGCCTTGAGGCATTGGTACTCGACGAAACACAGCAGGCTGCTTGACACCGAATCCGGTGAGAGGGTTGGTCGCGAACCTTTTACGAAAAAGAAGAGCACCGCACCAGGCCTTCAGGGAATAACAGAGGACTTCATAAGCATTATCTAAGAGTGACCTGTTTCATCACAGGTGAGATATATTTTGCTCTACTGAGTTTCCTTTGGGAATTACCTAGGAAATAGTGGTGTTTTTGATTCTTGTATCAAATTTCGTATCTTAAATTGGCAGAAAGTCTAAGAAATTCCATTATACTTGTATGTAGGTAGGTACTAGGATCGCAGTAAGTGATAGGAAATTTGGCACAAATTTACTTTTCACATTATTCAGAAAACCGGCACACTACTTCAGTCAATTTGTTAAGAAACATAGATCTATATTAACACGTTTATTAGACCTACTCCATTAACTCCATAATTTTACCCTTGTCCAACCAAAAACTCTAGGCGAATGCAACGGCAAAGTTTTCTGTTGAGCTCGATAGATGGTGCTGTAGAAGGAGGCGGGGGCTTCCTGAATCGCGCTATGGTTTCGTTACCAGCCTGCAGTAGTACTAGCCAGTGAGGTTCAGTTGAAAGCAAACGGCAACGGGCAAATAAGTGATTATTACGAATTTTTGAAGAGAACGGACAGCAGGGCCCTTTGGCACTGCCTAAGTTCTTATAAAACTACTTACTTGAAGTTATACTTCAGGATATATTTTATAAATCCATCAACTTGTGTGTGAAAATTGTTTGTTTAATCTATACATCTATACATATAATAAAACAGTAACGAAAGAAAAACTGTACATTGAGAATTTTCGAGAAAAATAAGTGGCTTTTGTTAGAAAAACGTAACTGGTGACAAAAAGTGTCTTTTTAGAATTTTTGTCTGTTTGTCTGTTTGTATGTGTGTATGGTACGGCTTCACGTCAAAACTACTGGATAGATTGAATTGAAATTCAGCAAAAATGTTCTTTGTAAACCAAGGAAGGCTTTAGGCTACATATTATCACGCAGTATATTATGGGAGGTAAGCAATATTGATTTTAAAAGGTTTTTGTTCGTAATTGAATGCACAAAATGACATGTTAGTTAGTTACAAAACCATTTAGATAATTTTTACATATAAACCTGATATGAATTGTAGCAATCTAGAAGAAATCAACTTATTATCTACATAATTTAGATACCCCTAATGCCATCTGTTGACTGAAAAAGTACTTACTATCAACAGCATGAGAATTACACCAAAATATATTTTTTGGTTACTAATGGTACTTTTAAATGTCATAAAAAAGTGTTTCTTTTGATACAAGACTTACCTAGCGTTATGTATTTGATGCATAACATAAAAAAAAGATTTGGTCTGATTGCTCCACTGACGTTATTTTAAATTTTTTTTGAATGGTCTCTCTACTCAACCTGTAAAGCACCCTGGTTGCTTTGCTTCTGTACATTTGGACGGAGCTAGGCCGGCAAACTTAGCCAGGACACCTACGCACAACGGAGTCCCTACTCTACTCTACCTATCCGTTGCGGGGTTTTTTTTTATGGATGGGAAATCATCAAAATGACTTCTTCCACTTTGGGTACACTGGAAGGGAGTATCAGACTCTTACTGACTAAAACCCATCTGTGTTTCTCCTTATGATCTTTGCGGTCCAGAGTCACGGTGACTCTTTCGAACAAATTCCGCAACCCTAGCAGGCTCTGGCCCTAACGGGCCCCGTCTACTTAGCTGACGTCTCTTGGAGGCGCGCGCATGGAACACAACGCTTCGTCGACCCGGACTAGTGGCGCTATATAGGGTGTATAGCTCCATCCCTCCTTCTCGCTCGAACGACTCACCCTTTTAACACGTCATGGTAGGGCCGCTGGTTGTTATCGGGCCGCGAGCCACCCAACGCTCGCCGTCCGCAGGCCCGTGCCTACGGTGGCCGAGAATCACCCTGCGACTCCTGACGCCCGGGGCGTCTTCTTCTGTTTCGGCGGCTAAGGCGTGACGTTTGCCTCTCCTTCACGCGGCCCGCCCCTTTTTTTTTTTTTTTTTTTTATAGGATGGGAAATCATCAAATGACCCCTCCCGCTCGGAGCGGCAGGGAGTGTCACACTTTTATTGACTAAAACCCACCCTTAGTCCTCCTAGTGCCTTTCTTCCCAGGGCCGCGGTAACACTTTCGAACATATTCCGCAACCCTGGCAGGCTCTGGCCCTGGCGGGCCCCGTCTCCGTCGCTGACTGCTCGTTGCTGACGGCGCGTTTGGAGTGAAACGCGCCGTCGACTCTGGCCTGACCTGATCGGACAGCGAGCTACCCATTGCTCGCTGTCCGCAGGCGTCAGTCACTGCGCCTTGCCCAGGAGCGTCAGTTCCTGAGAGGCGCAGCGACTAACGTACGTCTGGAGGAGGCAAAATGGGGCCATTACTGGCACTCCATTCTAGCCCCCTCCCGAGCAGTTGCAGCGGCGGCGACGGTGGCGGCGGCTGCGGCGGAAGCGACGGCGGCGGCGGCGGCGGTGGAGGAGGGTTTTTTCCTCGTCCCGGCCCTGGCGGATGGACCGCAGGCTTTGCCCCCAGCCCAGTGATCGGCCGGCTTGCCAGCTGCCGCACATGCGAAGCAGTGCGGCGCGGCGTCGCACGAGCCGGCCCTGTGACCGGGCGGACCACAGCGGAAGCAGTGGTCACTGCGGTCCACCTCCGAGGTGCAGAGTGCTCCGACATGGTTGCCAACTTGGCAGCGGAAGCACCTCAGAGGTCTGGGCTCCAGCAGTTTCACCTGCGCGGAGACCCAGCCCACCAAGAGCCGGCCTTCGGCCCTCTGAGATTTTCTTGGCCGCCGACACGGGGCAACTCACCACTACGGTTCGCATGCCCGTGTTGTCAGGACGGCCCGCCTTCACCTCCTCTGCAGAGCACCCCCCCGTCCTGACGACGGCGGCCAACACCTCCTCCTCCGTGACGGAGTCGTCCAGGCCCAAGATGCGCATATCTATGCACTTCGTGGGCCTGGACACTCGGACGTCATCCGCGCCCAAGGACGCCCTAAGCCTTTCGGCTAGAGCGTCCGCGGCCGGACCGCTGTCTGCTCCAGGGATCTCCAGCATCCTGGCCCCGGTCATGGTGACCTTGAGCCGGAGACCCCCGACGATGCCAAGCTCACCGAGGTTGATGGCCTCCTTGGCCTTGGTGAGTGTGTTAGCATACGTCACGCCCCTCTTCACCGCGTCCGGCTGCAGCGTTAAAACTACAGCCGCGGTCTTCGGGGTGCGGAGCGCAGCCGCGACGCCTCGCGCTCGCTGCCGCCGCCTTCTCTCCCGCCTCTTTGCCGCCCTGGCTGCCTTTCCCGCCTTCTTCTTCTCCCCGGCCACTTGCCATTCGGCTTGAGCCGGGGGAGGTTCAGAAGGCGAGGAAGCCGGGGGGGGCTGCTGCACGGCTTGCGCAGGAGCCTTCGCCGTCCGCGCAGCCACCCCACCCTTCCTCTTCCTTCCCGGGGCCGGGTCCGGTTTTCCCGGCACCGGCTTCGCGGGTGCCGGCCCGGACCTTTTCTCCTGGCCGGACCACCCCGGTGTGGCAGCCACGGCGGCCGCATACGACACCGCCTTTTTTTGGGCTGGGGCCTTCCCACTCGCCGCTAACGGGGGGCGCAAGACGATGCCCTGCAGGACGGAAAACAGCGCCTGGAAGGCAGCCATCTCCTGCCGCACCAGATCCAGCACCTGGCCCTCCTGCGGCACGGGCTGGCCGTTCTCCCTGCGCCCCCCTTTAGGCGCCCCCTGTGGGCCGGCTCCCTGGAGCTTGGCCAGGTCTACTCGGAGCCCCGCGTTCTCTCTCTGGAGACGCTCGGTGGCGGCAGCCAAGCGGGCGACCTCCGCCCGCAGGTTGGACATCTCGTCCACCGGAGGCCCACCTCGGTTAGCCTCCGCTGCCGCCAGGATGGAGGCCAGCGCCGCGCTTATGGCCTTGTTTTTAGAGGAGAGTTTCCTCTTCAAGGCCACATTGCGAAGCGCGGCCTCCACCACCTCCGCAAACCCGGCCCTCCGAACCCGCTCCTGTCCGGAGTCATCCGGCTCACCGCCGGAGAACTCCGAACCAGGAGCCCCGCGACCGCCATCTTCGGGGGGTCGTCCAGCATCGGCAAGCTCCTCAGCTTCTTGGGGGCAAGAACTCTGCTCTTGCCTCCCTCTCGGCCCTTAGGCGGGGCCTACTGGTGGGGATTTTACGGGCCGAGGCCACCTCTTCGCTGCCGGACGACCCCCGGTCCTCCTCTGATCTGGGCCGCTTGCGGAAGGACCTGAAGTCCTCCGCAGCAGCCCCCGCCCCCTCGGGTACAGAGCTCGCCGAGCTGACGGTCGCCAGGTCGTTGGAGTCCAACTCGGACTCCGACTCTACACCCGCGCGACGCTCAAGCGAGCCCTCCTCCCCATACAACGCGCCTCCGCCCGCGCTCCGCCCGACCGACGCTCTGTCGGGCGAGCTAAAATTGAACGTGATCAGGTCCTCGAAGGATAAATGGGATCGGGGGCCTCCTCGGCCCTTGTTGCCATCGGCAATCGGGTGGTGGATAGCACCGTTGCCCCCCCAGAATACGAGGGGCTTGACGCATAAAGCGTGGCGGATTCCCGGACTGCTGTGCAGTCCGAACCGCCCTGGGGTAGTGTCTTTTTTTGGGCGCTATCCATGGTTTCCTTTTTGAGGGTGCGGTCCCTATCTCCCCTCCTCTCCCCCTCTCTCTCACTGCTTGCTCGCTGCCCTCACAGTCACGTCTGATGATCAGACGCGTACCAGAGAGCAGCGAGCAAGCCAATGAGACGCACACCGTCCGAGGACCCGAACACTGCTCAAGTCTCCGAACGGTGTGCCCCTCTTGTGTCTCTCTTGGTCTGGTCTCTCACTTGGGACCTTCCGGCATGAGTGGCTCTACCGGCAAAGCCCCCAAGATCACTGAGACACGCAAGCCCCACCACGACGGCAACGTGGAGACACGGTTGGTGGGGAGGCCCGCCCCTTCCTTTACTTTACTGTTTCGCAAAAGGAGGTGATGGATTCCCACGCCTCCGCGCTCTGGACCATGGAGTGAACCAGAGCCGGTAGCGAGTGGTCGCCATCGCTGATCGCCTCGACGAGGACACGGCGGTGCTCCGCCCAAGCAGGGCAGACCTTCACCGTATGCTCCGCCGTGTCCTCTGCTGGGGTTGACTTCTCGTCTGGTTGGTTTTCCCATGGACAACTTTATGTAGCTCTATCGCGTGTTAACAAACTTAGCAAGTTTCATCAACATCGTGTATCATCATCATTATCCACAGTCCAACTTCGCTCACTGCTGAGCATAGGCCTCTCTTTTCGTATGCCAATGCCCCACGTTCCTGTGCCAGCCTCATCCAGGTTCTACCCACGATGGCAACAATATCGTTGGCCCATCTCGCCGCCGGCCGACCAATAGGTACTTTTTCTTCCAGTCCTCGGACGCCACTCAGTCACTGCCTTACTCCACATATCATCACCGCGCCTTGCCAAGTGTCCTGCCCAGCTCCACTTTAGTTCTACAATTCGTTTTCCGATGTTGAAAACCTTCGTACGTCTTCGGATCTCGACGACGTACCTCTACCAAGCATGGAACGCTCCATGGCTCTCTGTGCAAATATCAGTCTGTAAACAGCCTCCTGCGTGAGCGTCCATGTAAGTATGTAAGTCATGGTGGGAAAAGCACACTGGTTATAAAGGCGGGAATTCAGACATTGCGGAATTTTGGCAGGCTTCAGAATGTCGTCCATTTTGATAAAAGCAGCCCATCCAAGGTGTGTTCCTCTCGATACCTCCGTTTGTTGATTTTCTTTGCCAATTGAAAGGATATGGCCAAGATAAACATATCGGTTAATCATCTCCAACAACTCATTTCCAGATTTGAACATTATAACCTTCGTCTTGGTCATATTCATCCCAAGACCCAACTTAAAAGAAGCATCTTAAAGATTTTGAAGCATTTTCTGGGGGTCATCGAAGTTCTCAGTGAAAACCACAAAGTCATCTGCAAATCTTAAGTGAGACGGTTGGGCAGAAAATTGACGTTAATACCGCTATAGTCCTAATCTATACCCACATTTTTAACGACATCTTCTAGGACTGCTGTAAATAGTTTCGATGAAATGAAAGAAGCATTATCATTACAACGTTTCTCACGAAAAAATATTAGAACTCGTCGGCGCGTTGTGTTCCACGCGCGTCACAAAAAGATGTCAGCATAAAGACGAGTCCCGCTAGGGCCAGTGCCTGCCAGGGTTGCGGAATTTGTTCGTAAGAGTCACCGCGGCCCTGGAACGCAAAGGGCATTAGGAGAAACACAGATGGGTTTTAGTCAGTAAGAGTCTGACACTCCTTTCCATTCCGAAAGGAGTCATTTGATGTTTTCCCATACATAAAAAAAGCTTTTAAAAAGAGGCAAGCAATGATAGATATTGACTGTTCGTATTAGATATACGAACACATTGATCTTACCTAGCCACATCATTTTACAATACATACACGCGAACGAAGTCGCGGGCAACAGCTAATATATAATAAATGCGACTTACGTCCGGGTGGAACCAATAATATTAGTTCCAGTAGGTATATCTTATAATTGGTTCCCCCGGGAGAGTTTGTTGAGAACAGGACCTATATTTGAATTCAGAATGCGAAGTTATTATCAGAAGATAATAACTTTACATTCTGAATTCTGGGGTAATAGTGTAGACAGCAACGATGTGTTTATTCTACAAAAAAAATGCATTAGAATATTAGTAAATATTGAAAATGACGAAAGCTGTAGACCGCATTTCAGGGAACTAGAAATCCTAACTTTGACATCAATTTACAATTTAGAAAACTGTAAATTTGTTAGACAAAATCCAAATTTTACCAAAAAAGAATGGACCAACCGCGCCGATATGCACCGCGTTCAAAATTTCAGCACATTAGTTATACCTCAATCGAGATTAACTACACAGTACGAGCACAGTATAAATATGGACAGTAGGGAAACTAAGCCTAGTTGACAACATAATTACCTACGCTCCATTGAAGCAATAGGGTTGTCACTTTTAATGTTTTTGATATATTTTTTTTTTACATTTTTGTTCTGTAGTGATCAATCAATCGAATTTGAATAAATAGCTTACATACATAATTTAAATAGGTAATCTCATGGCGTCGGTTAACCTCAGCAAAAGACGATAGTTTAAACACGGAAATCAATTTAATATTAACACACAACAACTTGTAGAACTAAAGATCTTTAACTTTGTCATTACGGCGGAACCTTTTACAAGTTTTAGCGGGAGCGCACGCGAGCCGCGGTTGGACGAAAAGGTTTCTGGCGCTCGTCGGAGTGGGCGCATGGTAGACGCCGCAGCGCAGGTGGCGCGCGGGCTGGGCTCATGAGCGGCTACGAACCGTACCGCGTTTCAATCCGAAAATGTGTGTGATATCTAGTAATTAAAAAACCCATTACATAAAAAAATACACACACCCATGATGAAAAAATCGATAGGTACCTTTTGCAGCCGCCATCTTGGATTCACGTTTTGACAGCACTATCGGCTTCAACACCCTCGAAAACCATGAAAACGACACCCATGACGAAAATATTGATATAGAATACCTATTGCAGTCGCCATCTTGGATGTACTTTTTGTTACCACTATCACTATTGCACTATCAGATTTAAATACCCTCAAAACCGCCGCATTCATGATTTAGAAGTAAGTTCACGAATTCATTATGATCGATCACACAGACTTATACGTAATTCGATAACGATTAAATAACAATAACTAGAAATCATTCTTACCTTTCAATATCAGCAGGAAGTAGCACGTGAAACCTGAACACACCTGAACTTTGACATGAAGACACAATTTAATATTTTATTTGACATGACCATTTAATTAATAATAAAATAATTAATTTATTGACATTACCGTGACATTTTATACCTACATTTTGACACTTGTATTTTCGATCCCACTTTGCTTTTGTTTCTGTTTGACTTTCATTTGTTTTGCTTGATTGTATCTAATTTTAATATTTTCTAACTACGTTTTGTTTGTAATGTATGTATTGAATTTGTATTGTTGAATTGTATTATTAACTATGTAAATTGCTGTGCCCGACAGGGTCCATGTGAGCTATAAAATTATAATCAAGATCTTTTTAAACACATGTGTTTGCAATAAAGAATTGAATTGAATTGAATTGAATTCAAATATAGGTCCTGTAGATACCTACATAGTGCATATTATGTAGTTAACTTCATTAAAATCTGTGTTTGTAAAGTGCGTTGTTTGAAAGTTTTATGACTTTTACTAAACTAAACGTTAGTTTACTAAAAGTATGCGATTTTGATACTGAAAAACGTAATTGTTAATGCTCGCATGCATTATAAAAAGAAGCCATATGCAAAGTTTCATGTTTCTAATTCCAGTAGTAGCGTTGTTAAGTCTGTCAGTCATCGCAGCCAACAAGCTTAAACAGTCATTTTATTGAAAAGCCTAGCCTTTTCATTTAACTGCGATATAAGCGATTTAGTGACATGGGCAAGTCATTAAAATATTGAAACAAAGGTGTCACTTAGGTCGCTGAAAAATCGCCGCAGTTAAATGAAAAGGCTTACAGGCCAATCATTAAACAGTTAATTAAGCTAGTAAGCAAACTATTAAGAGCTTCCAAAGTAACACAAGCAAAATCAACGTTGAAAAAATGTAATGAACGCTTAAACCATGATCAGCGCAAAAAAAATATGGCCATTTTATAACGCTCTGGGTCACCTGACCCATCGTCAATCACGCTGGAATGAATAAAAAATATTGTTGCGAGGATAAGACAGGCTTCCGTGGAGTCCTCCAAATCATGGAAGATCTAGACTACGTCTTAATTTTTTTTTTTCGTTTTTTTCTAAATGTTTCCGAATTACCATGAAACACTGTTATTTTTCTTATCTGAATTCATCTCACATGACGATATTGATTTTTAAGAATATCACTGAAAAACGGTAGGTAGTTAGATAATTCATAGAATATTGACTTCAAAACATTAAATTCCCGTACGATAATAATATGTAAATTACACCACAATGCTAAAAAACACGGACCTTAGAATTTAATGAATAAGTATTAATATAAATTTATTGATAAGTATTTAATAGTTTTATTAATCACGAATACTTTTATTAAGTTCTCAAACTAATGTTAAAATTCTCCTATACGATGAGAATTTATGAGAATTTACGCATTAATTTTAGAAAACGGGCGTTCTTCAGGATTTGTCCGCCGCCCGGGACCTCGGCACAATCGGTCTTATGTCAGTTTATGAATTATGTCAACTCTGTCTGTTAAAAATAGCACTTTTACAAGTCAATCGTTCTCTAGGGTTCCGTACTCGAAGGGTTGTAGGCGACATTTAATACCGCCACAAAAATCAACCTAGCAGAATCAACAAATGAGACTCTTAGCGCCATCTATCTCCACAGCTGCGAACTAACTGACAAAATCCTAAATCGCGATATCAGAGTTTACCGTGCGATTAGAACATATACAAAGCCCGAATATCAACTCTCGGGCAGTTGCCCACCAGACAAACCAACCGTCTGGTCGGAGGATCCTCCCTTTTCAATGGAGGTTTGCGGGACTTTACTCTCTGTTCCGCTACCTCCAAACTGGTGACCCTCGACATTGGTCGTCAGCGCAGCCTTCGTGCAGCTACCTCATCATGACGTCATCATCACTTCCTCATCGTCGTGACCTCAAGCTCTCGAGCAGCGAGTCATTCAGCCAGCCAGTACCCTCGGTTTCCACGGGTATCCTGACCACCAGCACGCAGCGGACACGCATTTCTGGTCAGCATCCTTAGCCTCTATCATCATCAACCTCATCAGCGACCTTGGCAAGCACACTGCACTTTCGGCCAGTCACATGAAGAGCCTTAAAGAACCTCTCCTGGTCGACGCCAGCAGTCACGTCAGCACGTCACACAGCTCCGACCCACCTTGGCAAGCACACTGCACCTTCGGCCAGTCACATGAAGAGCCTTGAAGAACCTCTCCTGGTCGACGCCAGCAGCAGCATCGGAGCGCCGCAGACAGTTCCGACTCACCGTGAACTCTGCGACGCAGACAGTTCCGACTCACCGAGAACTCTGCGACATCCGGTTCCGACTCACTGGAACCAACCTTCCACTGGCCTGGCAAGCATCTTAAGATGTATGGACGACTCATCCACTGTCGACCTTCGGTCTCCGGAGGGGAGTGATGTAGGCGACATTAATACCGCCACAAAAATCAACGTAGCAGAATCAACAAATGAGACTCGCAGCGCCATCTATCTCGACAGCTGCGAACTAACTGACAAAATCCTAAATCGCGATATCAGAGTTTACCGTGCGATTAGAACATATGCAAAGCCCGAATATCAACTCTCGGGCAGTTGCCCACCAGACAAACCAACCGTCTGGTCGGAGGACCCTCCCTTTTCAATGGAGGTTTGCGGGACTTTACTCTCTGTTCCGCTACCTCTAAAGGGTTACCAACGAAGGGAACCCTATCACTAAGCCTCCGCTAGCCCCAGACATGTTGGCAACGTTTTATTTTAATCTGGTCAAACTGGATTCGTGTTCTTAAAATATTTATAGAAAAACATAATTGGCTGATTTTAAATGACTTGGATATATAGATACATATTCATGTCATGAACATACCTACATAATAATAATTATTGATTGGAGATTTATGTAAATAAGTCCTTTTATATACAATATTATGTATATCGAACTTGTGTTGTCAGCTAGACCTATCAGAAATCATCCGAAGACATTTTTATGTTATCATTAAAATAATCAGTAACCAGTAACCAGTGTTTTCCAGCTAATTGGACATGTCTTTTTGACATTAAATGACAACTGGGGAATTACCAACAGAAAAATAATTTGAGGTCTACCTAATTATGTTTGGTTGGAAAGTGTTATTATTTAAGGGCCAAGCTTGCCAAAGTATTCGAATTATTATCTAATTTTACAAAGAAATTATCCACAGTATGTTACAGTGTGTTTAAAGCAAATATCCTTTTAAATGTTGTTACAAAATATCGTTTTGTTTGTTTTGTTATTTATTAAATAAATAAATTATTAACAAACCACATTATAAAGGAAAGGATCTATACAACACATTTGTTCTAATTACGACGAGCCATAAAGACATGATGTTCAATTTAAAATCATTAAAACTAATCTGCCCCTTGAATGAGTTGTTTCCATCTAGAACAACAATCGGCCAACCAACGCAATATAAAAAAAAAACTGATAACTACTTATCTACTTCTTGTAGTAACTGTAATTAATGTTTTCCTCGAGGATTAACAAAAGGTATTTGATTGCAAAATATAATCTTCTGTTATTGTTTACATAATATACAAAAGATATGTATTAATCAATAAAAAGATTCCATTACGAATTGATTTATTTAGAAGCGATAAGGGGCTCTAGACAAGTGACATTCTGTCAAAGGTAGCGTGGTGAAGGCGATTGTCGATACGTCAAAAATGTATGGGATTTCTATCGAAATGTCACGTGATCAAATTTCTACATTTTGGCATTTCGACAGTCGCATTCACTAATTAAATGGCGCATTGTCTAGGGCCTAAGGTAACAGAAAGGTTTGATCAAGTAATCATTAATTGTATCTATTGCAGGTCTTTACTGCAGCAGTACACAATGCACAGTTAGATTATAAAACTGTGTGCAGATTAGCAAATAAATACCACCAGTACCACGAATTGGTGAGTTTTCCGGCGACAGAGACCGCAATTAACTGGAACCACGGTTTTATTAGTTGCCTGATCCATTTAATTTTATTATTTTTATTCCGGCGACTTCTCTCTCTTCTTTACTGCATAAGCCAAACCGTGCCTTGCTCAAAAACTGAAACGAATAAATGTAACAATATCACCCAGTCTGATTCCTGAACTAACCGAATTAATAATAAAAACTGTGTTTCTAAGTAAAGTAGAATACAAAATCTCTAACCTACCAGACAGGAAAATCATCAAATATGTATTATACATAGGTAAATAAATAATTCACCTCCAAATCTAGCATAGAAACAGTGACATTTTATTTAGGGTTAGTAAACATGATCACATGGAAATATAATTCTATTTAGTCCGTTCGTCACATTTTCAAAAAATACGTGTGCAATATTATTGTTAATCCTAAAAAAAAATGTAAAGATAAAAAGCGCATCAAAGTTCAAGGTTGGTGACGTCACGCGAGTTTTCAACGCCCTGTATCTTCTTGATTTTATGTTTACACAAAAAATAAAAATACGTAACCAATATTTTTTGGAAATCTATCTGACGGACTAACTCGATTTTTTCAGTAGAATTCCCTCTCCGAACTTACATACTTACATATATAAATATAGTCAATGCATACCGAGACGCACAGACCTATAAAGCGCCCAGCATTGCTTGACAGCCTGTCAGTATTTTACTACTAAGTAAAGGTCTCTCCTCATACCTATAGAAGAACAACGAAGAATAAATCATGACGAAGGAGTATTCCCGAGGAGAGGAAGTTAGTTGTAGTTTGACATGTGCTATCGAAATATCAAACTTAAACTCAAAGAACTTCAGGTCAGTCACGAACAGAATGTCACTATTTCGTTTTCACTGAATAGAAGGTCACTATTTCGTTTTCACTGAATAGAATTACTCTATTTCGTTTTCAGTGAATAGAAGGTCACTATTTCGTTTTCACTGAATAGAATGTCACTATACCTGGATGGTATGAAATCTTCCTGCCTTTTCTCAATAAATTAGTGGTAGATGCAACTTATATTTTTCTTTCATACTAATTTTAGTCCCATCGCATTAAGTTAAACCATCCATAATTTCTGTACCCTTCTCATTTTTATAGAGATAACTGGTACTTGCTAAAGTCAAACCCGCAAAAGAGTTCTCTTTAACGGCTTTTCAGGCAATCCCACCATCTAACGCTACTTAAAAACGTCCCAATTTACGCTGGTTTCAAATTTCCCAAAGTATTCTGGTTTTACTGTCACTTAAGGCACTGTGAAGAGCAAAAAATGAAAAATTGCTGGTTTCACAAAGTAGTTTCAAGCCGCAGAAAAAATGTATGTTAATTTTAACTATATTTCAAAGAACACAGTTGTTTTCAAAACATGTTTCAAAATAAAATCCTCGATAAAATGATCGTCAAACTTACCTCTAACTTTGACCTTAGAAAAAAAATCCCGTATTACAAGCCTACTTATATAAAGCCATGCCGGTAAAATGTATACCAAATAATGAATCGAATCTTAATGCAAGTATTGAGTAAATCGATAAATGCTTCATATTTGGCAATAAATTGCAAGCATTGTGTCGTCGTGCTTCTCTTGCTTTTTAATACAGTCCGAGAGTGACCGTTTTTTTACTGATCACAGCGCCTTAACACGTTTTAGACCGGTGACCGTGACCGCATCGTACGGGATGATTAAATGAGCTCGAATGATATTATTTTGGCTCGGGTTTGACCGACAGCACAGGATTTAAAGGTGACATTATTATAATTTTTGCTTGTCACATTCATGGAAACGTAAACAGGATATGGTAGGTACCCATACTGTATAATCTTTCTCTTACCGCGGATATATCCAAAGATGGCCTCTGTATAGCTTGGATTTGGATCAGAGATCGGATGAAGTGCGAAAAGCAATACCCGAATTCGGTACGAGTTTTTTACATCCTTATTTGTACGCATTCGGATCGAATACAGTGTGTCAGCTCAAAGGATTGGCTTCAAGTCTTAACAGATGCAGCAACAGTATTTTGAGTTCTAGATTTTCTAGCTATGGGTACTTACTGACTGCCCATAAGGACTGTCAAGATGGACCAATGGTATCTGAGACGAAAAGCGTGATTTAAAAAAAGCGGTGATTTCCAAGGCACTGAAGAGTCTCGGTAAGCAGTGGATGGTCACCCATCCTCGGACCCACGGGCCAAAGAGCGTTGCTTAACCTCGAAGTTCGACCCGTGCGGTTGTATTTTACCTGATTTAAAAAAGAGGAGGTTCTACGTCATAACTACGTCATTTTTATGAACCGATTTGAAAAAAGTCAGTAGTTTAGTATTATCGAAATAACTGAAAAAAAAATGACATGCAAGTAAACGAAATTGCGTAGGTATTTTGCTTTCTTGTGAGTGTTGTTCACGAATTACGAAAAATGATACCTAAATTACTAAAAACGTAAAATAAAAGTTTTTTACAAAAAAAAAAATTTACAAAAAAAAAAACCGCCTTCAAAAAAAACAAACAAAAACCGTTCCCACTAAAAAGTTGAAAATAAATATTTGAATTGCTTTAAAGAAACACAATTTAAAAGTAAACTTATTTGACATTAATATTTTGCAAATATTTAAAATTTATTACTTCTTTTTGGAGCCGGTGCCAGCAGCTTTATTGTTGGAACTTGATAAGTATCTAGTTATATTTAATATCCCGTGCCATTGTTTTTTGATCGACAATGACAAAATTTAAAAACAGATGCATAAAGACAATGCTAAAAATGTCAAAGTACTTACTTAAAAAAGTGGCTGGAATTTTTTTATAAGTATATTTTTTTCGTTTAAAAGAAATTATTTCAAATCAAATCAAATCAAATCAAATACGTTTATTTGTGCATATTGGTTAAATTTTTTCGAATTTAGTCTAGTCCGTATTCGTCTTTTAATTAATATGTGTATGCAATTGGTATCTTGGTAGTTTTATAGTTAAGTTAGAGGTAGTTTTTCTAGGAATTATTGCCTATTCGTATTTCCTTGCTTTGGCTGGCACCGACTCCAAAAAGAAGTAATAAATTTTAAATATTTGCAAAATATTAATGTCAAATAAGTTTACTTTTAAATTGTGTTTCTTTAAAGCAATTCAAATATTTATTTTCAACTTTTTAGTGGGAACGGTTTTTGTTTGTTTTTTTTTGAAGGCGGTTTTTTTTTTTGTAAATTTTTTTTTTATTTCTCGCCGGTTAGTGTTTTTTTTATTAAAATGAAGGCAACGAAGTTAATATCGTTCCTACATTGAATATTCTTATGAAAAAGGTACCATGTCGTAAATATTGTACACTGTTTTTTTTAAACGTTTTTTCCCGTGATGGGATGATACGCCGCATAAAATACCTACTATCGATGTGTCTATTTCAAATAAAAAAAATGTCCTTTGTTACAAATTCGAATTAGTTCTCGCCTTACGAAAAACCGAAAAACTAGCAGTACTCAGTAGGCATTTTTCTCACCTTAACACTGCTAGAATTCATTGTTTTATTATGAAGTTCCCATGCCTACCTTCTACCTTCCGGTTCCATCATCAGAACAGTCTGATAGTACCTTATAGCCAAAGTGCGTCTGTATATAGTGAAAATAACTATATAGTTGCCTATAATATTTGAGGAGATCCCTCGATTTCTCATAGATTCCATCATCAGAACTGGATTTTGAAAAAAATGGGACCAATCTGGAAGCGGTCAATCAAATCGGTTCATGAACGACGGAGTTCTGAGGTAACAAACATAAAAAAAAAAAAAAAATACAACCGAATTGAGAACCTCCTCCTTTTTTGAAGTCGGTTAAAAATACAACCGATTTCAAAGTAAAAACAATACAAAGTATTAAACAAGTAACTTTAATTTCGGAAGTCGGTGTCAAAAAACGAAGAAACAAAACCTAAAACACCGACTGACACCGTCACTCGGTTGTTTTGCGTTACCAATTGTCAACCCGACTTAACTGGTAATAAACAAGAATTTCAGCATAGGATGCTTATTATTGCAGGGTGAATTCCTCTTTTCTCAATATCGGCGAAGGAAAAAACTTGAGATAATTGGCATGACCTAGTAGAACCAAACATTTGAAGACACATCGCTGCTTGGGAAGAATACTGGTGCAGAGTACTGTTATTTTTTTCAGGAGAGCTGATTGCAGTTTACTATTTAAATATATTATTTCTAACTGTTATTACTTTGACCCATTGCACTTTTCTTGGTGAAAATGAAAGGAAAACAAAGATGAAAAACGTGGTTTCGCATCTAAAGACGCACATGGTAAAATACAAAAGAAATGTAAAAAAAATGTTGTATTTTGTAATAATACAGTATCTTCCAAAGCAGCGATCTGTTCCCTTATCCTAACAAAACACTATTCACGCGGGCAGAACCTACTATTTACATGACGCCTACACAATGAAGACGCAACATTGTCAAACCTACTCCATATTTAAAACCAACTTTAAATTGCATTTCATCCCCATACACGCGACCCATATTCTGACCTCATCTGACCCCGTTATATATAAAAACTAGTTTAAAATTACAAAATAACTGCTGGCCACCCCAGGCAATCGTCGACTGTGCCATTTTTCTAGCACTAATCATAACTTTCCCCTCCCTAGGGCGTGGGCAGTGCATATAGACACGTGCTCGGGTCAAGTCAATGAACTGTGCTCTTCTTTTGTTTACACGTGTTTTTCAAGGCTTTCAATGCAAACCTAGGGTTTGATGCAACTTAATGGAAAAATGTGCGTGGATTTTGTTGCTATTTTTCTTGGCGTTTGTTTCAGACGCAGCGAAAATACCTATTTTAACAGTGCAGGATGGGTTACATTGCATACAGAACCAATAGTCAATAGGGTCGGAGCTTCAGGAGTGGCGACCACGTACCTACCGCGGCGGTAAACGCAGCATTGGGAGACCACCCATAAGGTGAAACAATGACTTGGTGAAGGCCCCGAGAATCCTCTGGCGACACTTGGGGATCACCAATGACAAGCAATGGACATATTTCGGCTGAAATAATGATGAATGATGACCTACTTATATTAGCTAAATGCTGTGATTTCACTGAGAGAGATCCTTGTTCAGCAATTTTCTGTTAAATGTTGTTTAATTTGTGATTAACTGAAAAGAGAGTTTGCCTAATCTAACCTAACCTAAATAGCAAAACACAAATCGCAACGTAAAAATGTTGAAGTAGGTATAGCTACAAAGCACTTTTGTTGCCCAAATATCCGGCAACAAATAGGCAATTTCCTGTCTCTATTTCCCATATTTGGGTAACATATCTCTGCTGGCCTGCCAGGGTTGCGGAATTTGTTCGAAAGAGTCACCGCGGCCCGGGAACGCAAAGGGCATGGAGGAACACGGATGGGTTTTAGTCAGTAAGAGTCTGACACTCCCTCCCGTTCCACCCAGAGGAAGGAAGGAGTCATTTATTTTGATGATTTTCCAACCTTAAAAAAAGGTCTCTGCTCAGATTTCAGCAAAAAATTATGCCAGCTTAAAATCAAAGTGTTAAGTACCAACGAGTTGCGATCGAATGTCTCTTCTTCCTCATTCCTCTAATCCGAGTGATTAACGGTCGCCTCCAGATGAAGTAACTCCTCAACGAACAACAGTACAATACGAACTTCCTTCTTAGCGCGTTAAAATGAAAGCTTATTTTAACAATTTCGTTGCCTTTATTTAACACCCTCTGCCAGAAAATCTAAGAAAATCTCAGAAACGAACTTTTCTCCACCATTGCCCGGCCTCCATTTCTGCTTACCAAACTTCTGTTGTTAGCTCAATGGTTGGTAAAGTTCACTTTATTCGGTCACAAGGAGTTCGCAATAAAATTGTATTGGCCGACGCAACAATTTATCGAAACAGCACTAAGGCACACAACGCACTGTGGTTTATGATTTCAGTTGAAATATTATTTTTTCTTTCAGGTTGGTAATGAAAAATTTTCTCTCGAATGTCTGACCTACATTTTGAGGTCCATAATTTAGAAGAGAGTTGGCTGAAACTTATTTTTGTACTACAAAAAACAGCTTGAACAGCTGTTTTTTAACATTAAGATTCAGTATATTTTGTAGAGTTATGCGCACAGAAATATAAGGAGCAGTCTATTATTTTTTCGCGATTTCAGTGTTGGTCCCATAGTAAAAATTGTTCGTAAATAATGATGAGTACAATGACCCCTTAAGAGGTATTGCGTTTAATGTGTTACACGTTTTATAGTATTAGTATAGATAGACGAGTATTTCATAAAAAAAATGATAATGGGTATCATTATTTTCGTCGCAGTTTCAGAATGATGCTTGCCTTGATGCTTCTCTTCATGATTTCTTTCAATTCTCGTACATTTTGACTAGTATTTGACATTGATTAAGGTCAAGGACTAGTCAAAAGGAACTGAACTTTTAGAAGTTCTTGACAGTTTGCAAGTGCGATGCAAAAGCGAAAGTTGCTTAAAAATTAGTTGCATTGGCTGGTTAAAGAGTTATCAAAAGCACCAACCATTTGCACAATATTCAATGCAATCTACACCTTATTTCAACACAGTCCACTTACAGACTACCACGACCGTTTAAAAGTCATAAAAGTCCCATAAACTTGATCGCTACGTACACGTGGAAAGCATTCACGTGAAGATCTTTAACGAGGGTCGGTATTTGCCCTCTTTAGTACATAGATATCTATGAACGCTTTAACTATGGTATAGGAAAAACCTTAATTTGCATGCTCATGGCAAAATAATAACAGTAACAAGGTCAATCCTCAACTTAAGCAACACTTCCCAAGGTCGAACCATGGATGGCTGACCATCTTACCATACCGAGATTCCTCAGTGTTTCGGAAAGCCCGTTAAGCTGTTGGTCCTGGCAGTAATTTGTACATCTTTGACAGTTAGTATAGTAAGTAGTGCAGTGTGGTCACTACATAATTCTTCAAATCACTCCAAGAAATAGGTGGAGGTTTTAAATGCCTTTTTATTTTTCTGTTTGAGACGCGAATCTCCTCGGTGATTTTTTCATTTTACATAAGAATACTTTTGAATGTCATTCGATTAATTTCACAAGGGAAAATATAGATTTGTTTTTGGCAATTGATTGTTGACAAGGGCCGTGGCGCAGTGACGATTTTTATTCAGAAGATTATTGTGTTTAAATTACTGTGAATTTAAAATGATTGATTAAGCTTAAGCTATGGTGCTTATTTCCGTGCAATATATCTACTAACTTTTGGTAAGTTTTTCTTAAATTGACTGCGATTTTGTTTCGTGATCAGGTGTGAATTGGATTTTAATTAGTTCATTCTTTGTCGTAGAAACCGGGTTACCGGTTTTATGATACGGTATAACCGAGTACGCGGGCGAGTTTCTGAGGCTGCCACCCGAGAAGCGAGTAGCAGTGAGGTTCCCCGGACAATATCCTAGCGAGTGCTGCGGGAGGGACGTCCTATAGCTGTCGCTAGGAGGACGACGAGAAGGTTTTTTAGGATATTCGCCTGTAAATTTCATTCCATTTACGGTACCTATTTTGGGTTAACGTCGGTCGTCTCCAGTTCGTGCGTGTAAAAGTTATTAGTAGTAGTTATTTTTCTTGTGAGCGAACCAATCATTACGATTCCCTATCTTTTAGGAACCGGCTTACCAGCTTTAAATAAAACGTGTTGCAACCGTATTTTTAAATCTGCTATATTTGGTCAACAAAAATTTGATTTTTATTTCAAATAAAATTACGTAATGGTTTCCGAGCAACAAATTGGATCTATGTTTTAACAAATTATCGCTTTCGTCATCATTTCATTTTTATTTTTTGTACTTTTGTGTACCAGCTTTTCTATTGTTAATAATTTAATTTAAGGGTTTTTTTTTTATTTACAAAATTAAACGTGTTCAGCGTAAAGAGTGTTCTTAATTTCTTTTTTTCTCCTCCTTACGCTACAGTAGGTAGGTATAGTAGGCGACAGATAAATGTTCATTAACGATCATTGACCCACATACATTTATTGACTTTCTTAATATCAAAAACAGAAATAAAGACAAAAAGCTGTCCTGAATCGACTTCTATCGTAATCCTTTACGTTTTCTTGCAATGAAAAACGGTTCATAATTTATTTATTTATCATTTATTTCAGGGAAAGGTCAAAGTACTTTATTGCAAGTTCATCTGGCGCCTTCCCTAATCAGGAGCCAAGAAATCTAGCACCTGTCTTGTCTTGCCAGGACAATAGTCTTGTCAGATAGGTAACCGCTCCATGTAAAACTGGTACCTACTCAGCTGCAGCGGTTAGTTTTTGTATTTACTTGTTAATATTAGTGTAGACTGAGTATTTGGACAAAATATTACCTACATGCAGCAGATATAAACTATTTTAATAAAAATGAATGACTAAATGAATACATAGTGCATTCTTTTCCGCAGGCCGACACTAATATTTAAACCGAAGCGCTTCAAATACTGTCCGAGCGCTCAAGAGTAGAAAAAGAATACGTCATAATATCAAACTTCGAAAATGTACGGAATTGATATGCGTTACTGAAATTTTAAAATTAGTCACCCTTTTAACGATGTCCACAAATATGTTCGCAGTTCATTGTCAAGGATAAAAACTTCAAAGAGAAACAAATGATTTACGACAGTGTTCAAACAACTAGAATAATTTGACATAGTTTTTATAAAGAACACGCGGAACCAATACGAGCCTGCAGCGTCTAGCTTAAGAGTATACTGCCATGTATGATCATTGAAAAGGACAGGGCGGGCCGCAAGTTTTTCTGGCACCACAAATTGGACCACTAGACTGAAGCAAATTCGCCACGCGATCGGCTATCTTCGGGAACAGTCGTCTGCGCGAGACATTCAACATGCCACGTGTCTTATAAAGTTATAAGCTGAACGTGGTAACAAGTCAGGATCGCAAAAGATATTTTCGTGAAAGACACTTCCGCAAAAAAACCCTCGAGAGAATGGACTTTAGCGCGAAAAATACTTGCGCGATCCACAAGCGCGAAAGTCACTTGCACAAAATATTTCGGGATTTATTAAAATAAGAAATCTGGGTTCGAACGTTTGGACAGCTCTATCTAAAGTATTTAAATTGGCTTGGCTGGGCTTGAGCCCAATGTCTTCAACCCAAGCATATCACTGTTTACTGGTTGGTCAAGAGAGTGTGCAATATCGTTTCCACCAGCGTCTGCCGAAGCTGTGCGGTGCTCTGTGGCCACCATATTCACGTTGTCTTCAATACGTTCGTCCAACGTGCTTAGATCTAGTGCCAAGTTCCAGTACAACTTTAATGTATCTAACATACTATATTTCAACGTAATTTACATCATTAGCCAATAATAATTTGTCACTGAACTTCTGACGTCATCCTTTTCATTTATAACTTATCGCTAAAGTATCAAATACAGTTCCATACTCTTTCAAGGTTCTAAAATATCTGTTTGGAACTTTTTCAATAAAATCATCACGGATAGAATGTTTTAGCATAGCAAATTATAATAAGGGCTTAAAAATAATTGGGAATGAATACGATTAAAACATGATACAGTCAATAACTAAATATTGTAAGAAAATTTCAATCGATATCATTAATAGAAGGTCAATTTATCTAGGCTTGTCTAGGTTCACATAGACACAACAAAAAAACCAAGGCTCTTAAATAAGAAGCGAGGCTGAAACTACAGAACGCCCGAACGATTTACGATTCGACCAAAATATCAAGCGCTGTTATATGAACAACTTAACATTGCATCATTGGCGCCAGATCTCCGCACATACCTCGAAGTACACCTTGATTGACGTGAAACAAATCCATCGTCTACATCTGTCCTCAAGTGTAATGACATTACTCATCTTATTCCGTCATCTCTCTGGAAACGCCGGTAATGCGACAATTTCCGATATCTTTAGACCATGAAATGTCTTTAATCTCAGAATAGTTCATACTTGCATGTTTTCACACGAGGCTGGGATGTGACACTAGATAGATGGCAATATAATTAATTTTGCAGTCGCCATTTCTAGGATTTAAACTGTGAATTGGAGTGTGTGTATTGTGGAGTTCCTTTCTGTTTTTCTTTTTTTGTATTGTCAGGGCCAAAAAACTGACATCCCACTTAATGCCATGTACAGTTCTCGTCAAATAACTTTGCCCCTCTGAAGTTGGCTAGAGTGGCTGTGTAGTAGTCAAAATTACGAACAAACTGCAACTGCGCATGCGCAAGAGACATGGGGGCGGGGCGCTATTTTATGTCTCAGTCGCTCGTTTACGTTCGATGCATGCTTGCGTCCTGCTTGCTCCCGTCTACGTGACTGCACCTGCGCGAACTTTGCAAATGGCTAAGATTTTATGGTTATTTGACGAGAACTGTAAGTGGGATGTTAGACCACCGTCACAATATTACCGTCGATTATAAACGCTGATACAATGAAATTGTAAACTATTTTTTCTTTTTAAGACACAAATATATTGGAAACTATTGAATTTTAATAGGATTTATTGTATTCAAAACTATTTTTTTATAATATATCAAGAAATTGTAATATAATAAAGATAAATTACAATCTTATAGAGTCTGAAATTTTCTGGTGAGGTTTACAAACAGAAATAAAGGATCTATGATACGTAAAAATCTCTTAAATCGACTTCTAAATCTGTGATTACTGATTACATACCCATTTCCTAAAATTTATCCCAATTATTATTTTTTCCTACTCATCCGCTGTTAGTTTCTGATTATCTGATCTGAAGACAGCTGAATCGTTTCTCCGGGAATCGTCGAGCTTTATTGACACGGTGTTTTTCTTGTGGTCGCCACTGTTGATTCTGGCTTTGTGTGTGTGGCTTGTCCCATCATACCCAGTTCCTCTTTAAATTCAGTCGAAGTTTTTGCAACTGGCTGGACTGTGTCCTTGCACTGACCTACGATGCCGGAACATGAATACTGACGGATTGAATTGTCAATTAATCTTTGTCGCTCATCGAGTTTTGAATGAACCATAAAGCGTTACGTTAAAGAATGCAGAATCAACAAGTTAGTGGTTTTCTTATTTTTGGCTCTGAAATGACATACGTTTGACTCTAAAAGTCTTTTGAAAGACTAAACATTAAAATTGTAGTTTTTTTAACAATTGTATGTCACTTTTCACTCTTGACTTGATGACCCCAGGTTTTAGCTATAGGGAAACACAGACTCCGGTGGGTGTTGAAATGGAGAACTAAGTGAGCTTCAAGTGAGCTGTAGAATAGACCGGCTGATACAGAATTGCAAGAGAAGAATTCGTGGCTTTTGATAACGTTATTTCTTTGACTTGAATGTACCCTGGCGATTGGGGATGTCATACTCACTCAAAAGTCTGGCTGATGGTGGCGTATGCGTTGGATCATTTGGCTCCCTTAAAAATGGTTGAACCGAATGGTGCTAGCGTATGCGTCATGTTCGTGAACGGGCACCGTCAGCAGAGGCTGGTCATCCCTCGGCTGCCATGGTTTATTTAAATTATTTCTTTGAATTGCTTCTTTTTTACTCCGGACTTTTTTATCCTGCACGTCTTTTACATCGTTCTCACATATGTATAATTTCAATACGAATGATATAACCATAATTTAGTAACAAAATATTATTTTTAAAAGAGTGTCCGTGGAGTTTCTTGCACGTTCTTCTCCATAGAGATCTACGCTTTGGAACGTGCAAATAGCTTCATCTTTTTGACCGACCGACCTTGACAAATCAAAAGTGCCTGTAAATGGTCTAATTGAAATAAATGCTTTGACTTTGACTTTGACTTCGTTAATAACCATATTTTCATCAAAAAGCAACCAACACTTTTTTAGCCCCACTAATCGTTGAAAACACCGCATGACAAACTAGTTTCAGTGCATTCAATGCCAAAACATACATAGTAATGAATGGCGAGCCATACACGAGCCGCCAATATTTCAGTCTACGACGCATTTGCTTGGCAAGCGGTGTAGGTAGGCCGATACATCAAACTTCAGGTCTTCCTACTCTTGTACTACATACGTGTAGCTTTCTAAAACTGGGTCAATTACATGATGTAATGCGATTTCAGGAAACGTTTAATTTACTTTTAGTCAATAGACGCCGCCAAGGTCAGCCCAGGAAGAAGTGTCGAGATGACCTAGACGCCCACTGCCAGGGTTGGTTCGTGGTGGCTCGGGACAAAACTATCTGGAAGGAGTTGGGGGAGGCCTTTGCCTAGCAGTAGGACAGTATAGGCTGATAAAAAAGACAATCATCGTTTGGTATATTTCTGCCCTTGTCTCATGTTACCCCGGTCAGCGCAACTCCTTGGCGCTACCTCCCACTCTGTTTATTTTCATCAGAAAAACAATCAACTAGCCTTTTCCCAATGGTGAGGTCGGCTCGAAGTTGACCTTAACATTTTCGAAAAAGCTTTTGGAGGAAAAAGGGGCAATTTTAAGTTTGGTAAAGAAAGAGAAAAACAACCTCTCTTTCCTTCTGTTTTATTAATAGTTTATTGGCCCAGATTTTGCAGATTTTGCCAAGTTAGATTATTGCAGTTAGATAAAGGATCAGAGTTTCTCAAAATTAGTGAGGCAAGGTGCTGTTTATATACTGAACGGTGTTTTGTGTTTAGCTGACGGTTTTCAAATTCACATATTGTCAACGCGACACTTGCATATCGCGTCTATGTCTTGCTGCAGAGCCAGTCACACTCGGAATTTACTTCAAGGTACAGTTTCAAGTCGTGGACGTAATTATAAGAGACATCTGGCGTGACGAAGAACTTAAGATCATTGACCATAATTAAAAATAGTAATGGCCCCAAAATTGAGCCTTGACTCAGACCGGAACGCGTATGATAGGCACCAGATTCGTGCGTGCCGAGCCGAACAAACTACTGACGATCGCGTAGATAGTCTGCGAAGAAACGGAGGAGAGATGGATTGAATCCGAGTTTGCTAATTTAAGTTTCAATAACAGCGTGTCATTGTTAACTCTATCAAACGCCTTCCGGAAATCGAAATAAAGTTCGTCTACCTTACGCCCGCGGTCCAAGGGGATATAACCACCCAGTGTCAGGAGATAAGTATCAACTGACCGTTTGCTTCTAAAACCGCTCAACACATAAAAACTACATAGATACATTTGCTTACATAAATACTTATTAATTTGCTCGTAGATAGCGATGAGGAGGATGTTCTTGAAGACCTTCGCCGGGGGAGATAACATTGCGATAGTAACGGAAATTTTCAATAAAACTTTTGTTTCATTTTCACACTCATACAAAGGCTACAGAATACATATAACAACAAAGATTCTCATTAAAAAAAGCTTTTAAAAAGAACACTTTTAGACCTAAATATAACATTCATTCATCCTTGGCATTTTATTGACAACTTCCTTGACATTTCATATATCGTCCGTCATTGGCAGTCCCACGCTTCGTAAGAAAAAAACATCTGATAGGGAAAAACGCAGTTAAAAAGGGACTTATCCTTTCTTGGTTCCCGCAACGAAATTAATCAGAGAAAAACAGCGGAGAAGTATGAAAAAGAGAAACTTAAAGATCATTTTCAAATACCTATTCAATCCAACCAATCCAACTTAACACAGTTCGTCGACTTCAATTTGTTTTTCACAATAAAGCGTCTGGTTGTCAAATTATTGAAATTTGGGTACTGATATGGCTTATGCCACTTGCATGATTAAATGATTATAAAAGACAAATTGATTGACGTATGAATCATCAAAATCGGCCCACACTTTTGGTCTTTAGAGCGCAGTCAAGGAACAAACATACGTAGGCTAATAACCACATTACCCTCCTTTGCGTCGTGCAGTCGGGTAAAAATAGTAGGTAGGTACTTATTAATTCCATGGTTTTAGCCCCAAAAAGTTAAAGCTAACGCCCACGACCCATTGCTTGCCAATTCTTAACACGAAGCGACTGTCTGGCCACTCCAATAAAGAAAGAATAATTACGTAAAACTATTCAGGTCAGTAGCCAAACCTTTTGGTTATAAACCTATTAACTAAAAGCAATAATCTCTTTGATGAACAAATAATGTTTTGAGTCAATAACAATGGTCCGTTGAAACAAAAGGCGAGGGACCTAATTTCTCAGTTATGATTGTCAATAGAGTTCAGGACTTTGTTATATTGACAAAACCTTATAAAGTAGTTAGGACTGGAAAATATAGGTACAGAAGGTTAAGGTCGTAATAACACATGACAAGGAGTCTGGGAGACATATTTCTTTTGCCAGCAGTTTTGTCGCGTTAAGCTGGGTACAGGGCCTAAACCACCAACTCTTAAAGCAGTACCTATTTAATATTGCTTCCAGTGGGAAAGAGACGGAGCTATACGTCCTGTTTAGCTCCGTCTCTTTCCCACTGGGAAATCAATACTGCTTCAATACTGCTTTAAGAGTTGGTGGTTAGGCCCCTGACCGGTATTACGGGCTGTTGGTAATGCAACATTCGCAGCGTTCGTGGTCGTTTCCACGTCCTGATTGCATGAATGCTCGCTTAGTAACATGTTACATTACGCCCGGTAACACCGGTCAGTACTCACCTTTAAAGTAGCCAATAACCATATCCAGGGTCTCATCTATTTCTGTACTAAAACTCATTAAAATCGGTTCAGCTTATTAGGAGTGAAAGCGTAAAAACAACATCGATGTGATGATATTGCCACTGGAATTTGAAAGCTTTTGAAGTACGATAATTATTGGCTTTGAGGTTTTACTATGTGTGGAACTTTTGCACATTTCTGTTTATTGCTCTTTCGGTCTAGGATTTACAGTAAACTAGATTGTGGTAATTAAAGTTGCCCCATTGGGTCAGTCTGTCTGAAATAGTGACCCGTGACCCGCCTGGTCGGTAGCCGTTCAATCACCCCCTTGGCTAAATACACCGACCACTTGTATTAGGGACATCTAAGGTTCCAGTTTTGATGATAGTGTGGTAGAATACGGCTCGGTCTTTGTTTGGCCGTACGTAAGCCACATTTCGCCAGATAGGTATTATTCAGTTTTCGTGTAAGAAGGCGAGATCGCGTCAGGTCGCAAAGGCGGGACAAACAGTGGTGCTATTCTGTAAAACTCGCACCTGTCCACGGTGGAATAACGTTCACTTCACCAAAGCATCCATGGTGATATTTTTACAGAATAGTCCGGCTGTTCACTCAGTGGACTCTAACTTTAACACTAAATAAAACTAGGATAATTGAAGAATGTTTATCAGCCTTAGGATAAAGGAACAGTCGCATGTGGTATCATCCAAACTGGCAGGAAGACGTGAAGATGAAAGGAGCGAGAAATCGTAGGCAAGCAAAAAAAAAGGCGCCATTATAATATTGCACAACGTTATTTTCAGGGTGACTTCATAAACGTTACACGCGCCATCATGACACCTAGCACTGTTAAGACAATCGAAGCCCATTACTGTTCCCACACGATACTAAAACTAACAGGCGTTTATTGCTATAGACTCGTGAACAATAAAACCGGTAAGGAATTATCTTTATTCTCGACTAGCTGCTGCCCGCTTCATCGAACGCGTAAATTCAAGTACTTGCCTTGCCAGTAAAACTGCTGATTAAATTGGACTTTCTTCACAATATCATGGGTTTTATTACAAGCTGCCGCCCGCTCCGTCCGCGTGAATGTCGAAAATTATCCCAAAGGAACATACTCCCGGGATAAAAAATCCTATCCTATGTTGTTATTCCTACTACTATAATCTAGCTTTGTGCCAAATTTCATCAAGATCCATTCAGTAGTTTTTGCGTGAAAGAGTAACAAACATACATCCATCCATCCTCACAAACTTTCGAATTTATAATATTAGTAGGAAGTAGGATAGTAGGATAGTAGGATAGTAGGATAGTAGGATTAGTAGGATAGTAGGATTATTTTGCTCGGAACCCTTACTATTAAAAAAAATAATAGTAAGTAGTCTTACTAACCTTATATCAGCTATCTCCCAGTGAGTCACGTAAAAATCGGTGCAAACATTTTGGAGATATACGCAGGCTGTTCCAGAAGTCCGTGGTTTTATTTAAGGGTTCTGTATCTGGTATACAGTAAAAAAACAACATCAAAATAAAATAAAAACTTTTAATGCAGACTGATGCAGTTGGTGGCGTTGATTTTAGTTCAATTACAAAAACTGCGTCAGACTGCTTGAAAAGTGATTTTACTGGAACGGTTCAGTCGTTTTTTGAGGTCGATTTTTTTGTAAACATGTATTATTGATTTTGTTTATTTACTGTAGGTACTCATAGCAGATACATAACACCACCCTTAAATATGACCACGCAATTCTGGAACACCCTATATTAGATGTAACAAACTACTCTCACTACCATTAGTCTGACATTGAAAATGTTGTGAAATGGTTTGTTTACCCTGAAAACATGCATTTCATAAATTCATATTCCGACATTACCAATAGACACTTCAATTTCATTTATTTATTTGTATGTAAAAATACATCACATAATATTTAAAAAATTATACAATTGACAGTAACGATTGTTTTTATCTGATTTGAGTACCAGGATCGCATGTTGCGTAGGAGTCCGTTCCTGGAGAGATTGTTCCTGTCACCGTGTTTACGGCTCAGTGGAGTTCTCGGTAAAAGCCTGCTATTGGTTTTATTTATTTTATTTTCCGCCTGTTTGATCACTCTGCGAGATAGAAACCTGGCTGGTTTTATTATTGGTGGGGTTTGTTATTTGAATCTAGTATGTCTTTTCCGAGAGATATCTGGAAATTTTAATAAATCTTCAACGTCTTTCCAGACATTATCTTGGACAAACATTTTTAACAAACAATCCTCCTCTGTAATTTTAATTTATGAAGTGGTATTACATTATATTAGATAAGCTTTCACTCACACTTTCGCTCGCGTTAAAATAGATTTTCACAAAAAAAAACAGTTTAAAACTACCTCCAGGGTCCCATCTATTTCGGTTCCAAAATTTATCTAATTCGTCTCAGCGATTTCGATGAGAAAGCGTTACAAACAAACACACTTTCGCCTTTATAATATGAAATGCCATGATGAGTATCCAGACAGGAAAGTTAAAAGCGGGGTTGACAGGAGACTCTAGACGAGGCCCGTCCACCACTATGTGGCCCACTGTAGACCATCGTCCGGCCCGCTACCTAGTAAAAATTTTAGAGGTAACATAACAAATCAATACATATTGCCAGGGTTACGGATTTTGTACGAAAGAGTTACCGCGGCCCTGGAAAGCAAAAGGCACTGTGTGACCGCGTCAGTGTCATGTAGGTAGGTATGTAGCTAGGTGAGGCATGAGGGCGGCGGGATCACCCGCTCTTCTCATAAAAAATACAGTTTTCTTTACATATAAAGCTCACTTTGGTACTTATTAGAATTGGACATTTTTGGCCCGCTACGATTACAAAAATAATTATTAAACTTGGCCCTCCATAAGAGTATGTTGGACACACCTGCTCTAGACGTATTATGTTTTGCTAGTACCTATGTATAATTAATATCTATTGTCTCCATGCAAATTTCTCCCACAACTTTGTTATCCAACGAGCGTGGGCGACTGTCCTGTCACTTATGCACCATTGCACAGTAACATAAACAAAACGTTACGTGGTCTGTTATCATAGAATATTAATTTATTGGCTCAATATTATTGTTGGCTGTCTTTTTATAAAGCTAGACGTCTGGTGGTAAATTCTCGGTTGTTGTCAGGCTTGGATATTTTAATCTAGGTTTTAAATCATCTTTTTATTGATGATCCAGTATTTTCCTAGTGCTGGTCATTTTTGAACTGAATAGTTTCGTAAGCAACAGGATCGGTTTGCATTTGAACTTTCCTGCTAAATAACATGGTCTTTTACAAGGAAACTCATAATTATGCGCATCTTCTATCGCTCTTTTCTTTTTTTTTCTCGCGCTTTTTTCTGACTACTAAGTATAGCTTTTAGTATCCGTGTTGTCATGATTATGATTGTCTTCTCCCCAATCCAATAAATACGGAAAATAATACAAATTAATCCCTTTTTCTTTTTTTTATGGATAGGAAATCATCAAATGACTTCTCCCGCTCTGGGCAGAGCGGAAGGGAGTGTCAGACTCTTACTGACTAAAACCCATCCGTGCCCCTCCTAATAATCCTTTGTTTTCCAGGGCCGCGGTAACTCTTCAATTCAATTCAATTCAATTCAATTCAATTTATTGTGGATCATAGGTTCATAAGATGTTGTGTTAGTTAACAGGTTCTGCTATGTCCCGCCATTGAGGCATACAAAATTTATTTTATTAGTCGGGTACATAGTTAAGATACAATTATTACATCAAATGGTCATGCAATACATTTAGATTAAATTAGTATAATATTTAGGTCAAATTACAAATTAGTCATGTTACATAATAGTTTATAAAACAATTACACAGTGATTTTATGAGTAATTATAAGTACTTAGTAGTTTTAATTCATGATTGTGACCCGTACAGTTTGTTGTAATAAACCGGCTATTTCAGTGTTTTGTCATTTAGAAATTCTCTTATAGAGTAATAACATTTTTTTATCAATAATTCATGTAGTTTTTTTTAAAGGTATTTATATCGCTCATAATTCTGAGAGCAGGTGGAAGATTATTAAAAATACGTGGGCCCATACAAAAAATGCTTTGGTGCAAAAGCTTTGTTTTGCTGGCTAAGGTGCGTAGCTTGTCTTTGTGTCTAGCCCTAGTACAAAATTCAAATATGTTTGGATTTGATTTTATGAACATTACAGTTTCATATATATATACACTAGGAAGAGTTAATATGTTCAAATTTGTAAAATGTGGTCTGCATGAATCCGTTTGGTGTATATTGCACAGCGATCTAATACAACGCTTTTGAGCTCTAAAAGCACGTTCTATTTCTACAGAATTGCCCCAGAAAATGATGCCGTAGCGTATGATTGAAGCCACATATCCATGATATGCAGTTAGTAGTGCAGACTGACTGACTGTGTACCTCAATCTGTAAAGAGCATAAGAGCTCTGACTAAGTCTTTTGCAAACTTGCACTACATGGGACTTCCAATTTACTTTGCTATCAATATGAAGTCCCAGAAATTTGGTAACTTCGATTTCTTCTATGTTGGTTTGATTGTACCGTATATTTAAATTGGAATTTGGTTTTACTCGCTGTTGAAAATTCATGATTTTTGTTTTACCCAGGTTTATTTTCAGGTCATTTTCATCAAGCCAATTTATAATTCTTGTTAGGGTGCTATTTATGTCAGATTTTAAATCAGTTATGTCATTACCAGTAAACAATATAGTACTATCGTCAGCAAATAAGGTCATATGATGCATTGTAACTGTCGTCATGTCATTTATATAGATTAAAAAAAATCTAAAAACTCTTTCGAACATAATCCGCAACTCTGGCAGGCTCTGGCCCTAACGGGCACAAATTAATCCCTACTAATATTATAAACGTAACTCTGTCTGTCTGTCACGCTAAACGGCTGAACGGATCGTCATGAAATTTGACAAATATATAGCCTGAGATGTGGAGAAGGACATAGGCTACTTTTTTACGCGATAACCGATATCCACGCGGGAGAGGCCGCGATCAAATGCTAGTTTTACATAAGTGTTTTAAGTTCTTAACACACTTAGAGCGGATTTCACCAATAAAACTGATCGCGATCAGGTACATCTAAACTGCGTCAGTGTCAATATTCCATAGAGAAATAATGACACTGACAGCTCATAAACGTGGTTTATACGCTGATCGCGTTCAGTTTCATTGGTGAAATTCGCCCTTAATACTGCGCTTAATGTGTTGCACTTCTAATTCTAAAAATCCGGGCGGGCTTTTTAAGCTAAGTTGTCTTTGTGTAAAATTTTGACTTTCAAAAAGTACTGCCTTTCAGCCTAATTGATTTTTAATTATGAATCAACTCATAAAGAAAGTATTAAATAAGACAGAAAACATTAGTTTGATGAAGAAGCATCCAAGAATCAAAGGGTTATCGACTTCGACTAACACAATGCCCCAAATTCTCGAGATGACTTTTACAAATTACCCGTACTAAAATTAGAAAAAGTAAAATGAACTAGGTCTGAAGCTGTTTATTTTCTTGCATTCCCATTTAGGAACTTTGATTGATATGAATCATCATTTTTTAGTAATAAACAGAGCAAAAAAAGCCGTTGATGAGTAAATATTTTTGATCAGTTATGAATGGTGAGATCTTCTTTTTGTTGATGTGCCAATTTTACTGTTCCTACTGGAGGTTAGGAGGACGGATTGTTCAGGGTGTTGAACTCAAGACTGGGGTAAAATGACCTTGTGTTTAATTAAACTACTTCTTTGTCAGATCTGATGATTCTTGTTTTGGTTAAACGAAATTATTGAGGAGCTAGGCTGATTCGTGGGTCCTGATATTTTGGTCATCCTTATTTTTTAGAGTACATTCCAAAATAATAGGGATGACCAAAATATCAGGACCCCTTTTTTTATGGATGGGAAATCATCAAATGACTTCTGCCGCTCTGGGCGGAGCGGGAGGGAGTGTCAGACTCTTACTGACTAAAACCCATCCGTGCTCCTCGTAGTACCCTTTGCTTTCCAGGGCCACGGTAACTCTTTCGAACAAAATCCGCAACCCTGGCAGGCTCTGGCCCTAACGGGCCCCGTCTACTATGCTAACATCTCTTTGAGGCGCGCGTGGAACACAACGCGCCGTCGACCCGGGCCTGGCTTTGATCGGACGGTGAGCCACCTACCGCTCGCTGTCCGCAGACCTGCACCTACGGTGACCGGGAATCGCCCAGCGACTCCCGCCGCCCGGGGCGTCTCCCTATATTGCAAATAAGGACCCCTTTGAATTAGGTACTTCTTTGATGGTCTATCGTAACACTTAATAATCTCAGAATAAAACGGCACTATTTGCTTTGGAACCTAAATAAGCATACAATAAATTGTTTTATTTGTAGCCTACATTAGAGTAGAATAGAATACTCTTTATTATTGCTAAAAGCGATATTTTCAAGACTTTCCTTTTCTCTTTAATAAAATCCATGCAAAGGTTTTGCATGGATTTTATTAAAGAGAAAAGGAAAGGCAGTACTGCAGTGCGATTCTGTAAACATGTCGAAGTGAACACTTGGGCGGGGTGCACGACGGACGAGTTGTCAAACCATACAAATAAGATGGAATGTCAGCTCAGTTGTCGTTCACTCCGCCTAGGTGAACACCGTGAGATGTCGACAGAATCAACCGGCTGTAGGTAGTCTTAGGTGTACTATTTGAATATAGGTACAATCAATATCAGATAAATATAAACAACTGGCTTTTGCCCGTCGCTCCACCCGCGTAGAAGTCGGCTATCGCGTAATAAATAGTTAATGTCCTTCTCCATATCCCCTTAGCCCTTAGCCCTAGCCTTGCCAAATTTCATGACGATCTGTTAAGCCGTTTTAGCATGAAAGCGTAGCAGACAGACAGAGAGTGTTACTTTCGCATTTATAAGTAGGGATAATGATTAGGAAACAAAAAGCAGAGAACTCAAGTAAAAGCGATTGAAGAGAGAGGTAGTGATTATTGACCATCGTTTTAAAAGTGGACAAAGATTGAGCACGCCTTACCGACACGGGCAAGGCATTCCATAACCGCAGCGCTTGAACCGTAAAACATTTGTCGTAGAAGCTGGTGGAACGCATCGGCAGAATTATCCTCTACTGTTATCACAATAATTAGTAATGGTTGAACTAAATACCACAAAAAGTTACACAGTTCGTCAGAAAATCAGCCTACTTTAGTGTATATTTTCAACAATAAATTGATTATTGTAGTCTTACAAAGTCCATACACCAAAGACACCAACAATATTAATTGAACTACAGTCACATTTTTTGTAAAACTGGTGTCCTTAAACTCATTATAGGAGTCAATTTCTGTGTTCGGCGTTAATTGACATTCATTAACCTCTTAAAGTTTGTACATTGGAATTTGTAACAAATTAGAGTGGAGTTCCTCTAGTTTTGTCGTTTACTTTAAAATGCTCGAGCAAAAGGGGGCGATGCTCCGCTTTGTCAAGCGAATGTTCTCGCCGACCTATTTAAAAATCGAATAGATATTACATTCGTTTTCTAATAACATGTTTTGCCTGTTTTTCGGTTCCTGGAATTTTGTAAAAGGAAGGAAGCTGAGGTGGTTGTATAATATATAGAAAAGTAATAGTACACAAGACTTAAGAGCGTGTACGCCGTATGTCATTTCATACAAACTTTCAAGTCCTTATTCTTCAAAATGAATGAACCGATTTTAACGAAACTTGGTATGCATACGCTAGACATCAGAAAACATTTTTGAAAAAGAGTTCAGGAGGAAAGATATAGTGATTTTTCACTTTCTATAGAAAACTTAAAATCGCTCTCTCTCTCCCTCTGAAACCTTTTTCAAAAATGTTTTCTGATAACTATTTAGACCTGGATATTTAGCGTATGCATACCAAGTTTCGTTAAAATCGGTTCATTCATTTTGAAGAATAAGGATTTGAAAGTTTGTATGAAAAGCCGTACCGCGTAAACGCTCTTAAGGCCAGCAACTTTTAATGTGTTTGCCCAGCGAAGCAGTAATGGCAAAAATGCCTAAATTCAGACCTAGTATTAAGTTGGCAAAGACCAAGGAAAGGGGAATGGACTCATGAATGTGGCTCTATGCCATGTCTATGTGTAAGTGTAGGGGTAACCCTCCAGGGTTGCGGAATATGTTCGAAAGAGTTACCGCGGCCCTGGGAAGAAAGGCACTAGGAGGACTAAAGGGTGGGTTTTAGTCAGTAAAAGTCTGACACTCCCTGCCGCTCCACCCAGAGCGGGAGGGGTCATTTGATGATTTCCCATCCTATAAAAAAAAAAAAAAAAGGGGTAACCCAACGAAAAGATGGATGAACTGTGTGAAATGTCTAGAAAAAGGGTGACTACTGGGGGGACAACCAATAGAAAAGTATGAAAGAAGAAGATATGTTGTGCCGACCCCAAACAAAATACAACACGAGTAAAATAATTAAAATTCAAAGTATTATATAACACACAGGCCTTCATAGACAATTAGATACAAAATGCAATAGTTAGCAATAAATTACCTGGTGGTTGCAAAACGTCAGTAGCTATTTTCCATTATGTAGAAAAACCGGCAACTCACGGTTATTCTTTTAAAAAAATATAGACTTTTTTTAAATTTTTCCATGTTACAGCATTAATAGGTATAAAAAAACAGTATTAGGCTGCATTTTCACCAGAGATGTGCGAGGATTCGTAAGCGAGGGATGTGTTTATTAAGAACTAATAGAATCGCTTCATTTACCTAGCCTCGCTCAGCGCAAGCGATTATATTGCTTCTTAACAAACACATCTCTCGCTTCACATCCTCGTACATCTCTGGTGGAAACGTAACATTAAATATTTATGTTTTTTGAAGACCATTTGAAAACAAGAACTCTTCACTGTCTCGACGTGTCTCAAAGTCCAAAAATATATCTATAAACATTCCACGATTCCTACAAACGGACAGTTATGTTTTCAAATCAAACCTCTTCCATATCACTAGACATTCGGCCAGTGGCAACCAGTGTTAAGTCACGTGCATCCACACGATGGACGGTCGTTTATAAATAAGAGTAAGTAGCGGTCGCTGGTTGTCGGACTAATTGACTTTTGTTTATGAAGTAGGTACGTAGAAGTGTACGGACAATCAGACCTCAGTATAAATATCTTTCCGTGGTCAGACTGTGTGTAGACTTCTGTTAGTAGTGTAATAGTTCGGAGTGACGTAGACGCTGTTTCTTTTAATAAAAACACATTTTATTTATTTATATTATTATATCAAACTTCTCATCAAAAAATTCAAAACACCTCTAATGAAAATTCGAAAATATAAATTCAAATTTGGAATTGTGACACACCCAGGACACACCATTGTGTAGACTAAACTGCCAGCTATATTGATGATTGGCGTATTTTTTTAAATGACATCAGTCCTTTTTATTTAAATACCGCCTAAATAGTACTTGCAGTACAGTTTCGATTTTTTTTATGAGAATTGTATATTTTTCCATACAAAGTACCTAGGTAATCATGATCACGAATCTTTTTGAGAATAAACAAATTTCTCCAAGAAAATCATAGTTAATTGACTGTGACTTTCTTGGAGAAAGTTGTTCATTTACTTCGACAGCAACAGTTTTAAAATTTTTTTTTTTTGCTTGATATGGGTTTGCTCTTGACTCCATGTAGTCTAGGTCAGAGATGACAGAGACAAAGTCTACGATGGAGTGAACTCACCCAGAAGAAGCCTGTTCACTCTAACTCTGAAGAGATTAGGGTTGAATGCGTTCGGAAACACAGACGCAGGTAGAGTTCCATTCCTTTGCTGCGCGTATTATAAAAGGTGTTTGGAAACGCTAAGTGCGCATTGGTGGAATAGCAACAAGGCAAATTTACATACAAGATTGGAGGAGGGCGACACACATTTTTATTTGTTTTGTTTCAAGGGGTTTAAGGCAACTTTGATTACTTGATCTCCAGAGCGTCTCTCGGTTCTCTACGCCTAACTACGTTTTACAAGAATAAAGATTTTTCGCTTCGGTACGGAACAATGTGCAAACCTATGTATATTTTTATTATCTTCACTACTGACTGAATACATTTATTTAAGAAAATAACTTAAATTAAAAATATACGAAACTTACAACAAACTAAAATATAGCATCAAAAAATACGTCCTCAACGCTGGCAGCTGCTAATGAGACTGGCGGTATTGCCACGTTGAATGGCAATGCTTAGTCTCTGCCCAAAGTAAAAGCTAACTACTGACTTGATTCATAAAAGCAACTGCCAACAACTTAAACCTACAGCAAGACATTCCAATTTGCATTTTAACTTGCACTTAATTATTTCTGCACAGTCATTATCACTTTTAATAACTTTACGGTATCTTTCAATTAATCGTAGTGTCGGAAGCATACAAAGGGCCGCCATATTTGTAAATAAAAGATGACCCATCATACAAAATATCTTGAAGTTACTTTAAAAGTGAGTGGTGAGTGATGTCCCACGTACGTACTGTACTCTGCCTTGAGACCTTGGCTTTTAAAAAACACTTTGTTATATCTCGATTTATACAAAGTAAAATATATGTTTGATTGGACCTCGAAGACAGAATTTCTGAAGCAAATTTCTGACTATAGTATATCTAAGCCTGTAGAATTATTTGAACTACACTATGTTAGACAACAGATAAATGTGCAATAACTGTCATTAACCCACATACATTTATTGACTTCCTTAATATCAAAAACAGACATAACGCTGTCCTGAATCGACTTCTATCGTGATCGTTTACGTTCTCTAGTAATGAAAAACGGTTCATAATTTTATTGTTTGGTTATCTACGAAGGGATATAAGAGAAAGGTCAATGTACTTTATTGCAAGTTCATGTGGCACCTACCATAGATACAACACCACTACTACCAATATTAAGAAGTGGAACTCCCTGCCGGAGTGTAAGTTTCTTAATGTATATTATAACCCTTTTTATGGTTTGGAAATCATCAAATTAATGACTCCTTCCGCTCTGGGCGGAGCGGAAGGAGTGTCAGACTCTTACTGACTAAAACCTATCCGTGCTTCTCCTAGTGCCCTTTTCTTTCAAGAGCCGCAGTAACTCTTTCGAACAAAATATAACCCTCTTTAAATCAAGTGTGAATAGGTTACATTCGAGGCAATTGGACTCCGTTGTCAAAACATAGGAAAGCAGCATGCTGAGCCAGTCGCAACCGCGCAGACGCAATTCATTGCTCTGCAGTCCTCAAGCACGCAATGAAAAAAACTACTACCTATCCATACCCCCCCTAATATCAACACAAACATCACGATAGGGTTGCAAATTTTTCCTTCCTCGGATAAAGCAAAAGTTCACTATACTCCACCGATTCCTGAGAAATACACGTGCCACGTATGTGTAGAAGTTTCCTGGAACAAGATATAGGAGATTGGATTGTGAGCGATTATAGGGAGGAATGACCGGACATTAATGCCGCTGGTCATTAGTAAACAACACTGACCTATGATGAACAGAGCTCCCACGTTTTTGGTCCTGGACTTTGATCCTGGTTTTGGGCTTCGACGCGTCTCTAAGTAGCATACATTGATAGTATTATGCTAAGTTTTTACGTTCATTTGAGCAACGAACGTATAGATCGTTATAACAAAAGACTTATTGGTCGAATTTGAACCAAAATTTTTGAAGAGCAAGAATCATGCTGATGATATGACGTGTAGAACCACCATTAATTTTTATACAGACCTTTCATTATTTTAAAATTCACAGGTAAACAATGCTTACTAGGGTAAAAGAGTAACGGGTATAGTAAGATGAGAACAGTGGAAAGATTTCGAAAATTCATCTCCCAAAGGGCAATGGAGAGAGCAGTTCTCGGAGTATCCTTGCGTGATCGAATCAGGAATGATGATATCCGCAAGAGAACGTAGGTTACCGAAATAGCCCGAAGGATTGCCAAACTGAAGGGGCAGTGGGTAGGGTACGTTGCTCGCAAAACAGATGGTCGATGGGGCCGAAAAGTTCTGGAGTGGCGACCGCGTACCGGAAGACGCAGCGTTGCGTTTGAAGGCCTCCCACAAGATGGACCGATGACCTGGCGAGGGTCGCGAGTAGCCGACGGATGCGAGACGCACAGGACTGGTTGTTGTGGGAGGCCTATATCTAGCAGTGGACGTCTTTCGGTTGGAATGATGATGATGAAGGAATACAGATGTGTAAGTAAGAAATTTGTATGGAAATTCGTCATTTTTGTGAATGAGAAACGGATTTTAATACGGTGTTAACTAATATGTAGAAAGAGCGATAAATGAGGAAGATTTGTTTATTAAAAATCCGTGCGAAGCCGGGGCGGGTGGCTATGTTGTTTTAGACGATCACTGAACTTACAAGATAGACCATTGAACTTGCCTTCAATAAAGCATAGCAGTACAAAAAGGTAGAATACAACAATGCATTGTTAAATCTGGTTACTTTTTCAGCCCTAAAATTTTCCAGAAAAATTCCTGAAATCTGCCACCACACCCAACTCAGTATTGTAAAGAATAAATTCATGAGATTACCTATTCCCCACGTCTGAGCCGTCAGTTCGCCGTCCTTACCTACCCGGGCCGTTTATTACCATACATTTCCAACAATTTTCAAGAGTACATGGGTAGGTACAGTCAGCGTCAAAATTGACTAAACAATTCAGAGGTTCCAGTCAAAATGATATTGTACCAATAATCACATCACTTGACTTGAAAAAAAAAAGAAAGAATGAAATCGGTCAAGCCGTTCTTGACCGATTTTATTCTTTCTGCCTGCCAGGGTTGCGGATTTTGTTCGAAAGAGTTACCGCGGCTCTGGAAAGCAAAGGGCACTACGAGGAGCACGGATGGATTTTAGTCACTCTCCCTGAGTCTGACACTCTCTCCCGCTCCACCCAGAGCGGCAGGAGTCATTTAATGATTTCTCATCTATAAAAAAAAGTGAATAAAAAATGGAAAACTTCCCGAAAAATCGGAAAACAGTGAGTGCTTTTTTTTTGAATTTTTTTATGTATTAGGTACACAATTATATATTTATTCAGAAAAACGATATATCCTGATACATTGTTGCGCATATGATATTATTAGGTTTTCGTAGGAGTATTGTATGGCGACATAATCTTAAATATCAAATCTGCTGTTGACTGTACTATTATAAATAGTCACACATGATTGGCTGAGTGGAATGACCGGTCACCGCTGGGCGCGGACGGAGCCTTGTGGAAAACTTACCTGGGTATTATAAGAAGGGGAAAATTTTGAACCTGTAATTGCATCATGTAACCGTCTACTGCTGGGATAACGTCATGGTACTGAAAATATGGTAGGTGGAGGTACTGGTAATAGTGAAAAGATGCTGTATGGGAAAAAATAATTCCACTTCCATGAAATTATTATTTTGTATATCACTATCATCACTATCACTATCATCACTATCACTTCACTATCACTATCACTATCACTATCACTACATATTATAAAACAAAGTCGCTGTCGCCTGTCGCTGTCTGTCCGTCCCTATGTATGCTTAAATCTTTAAATCACCGTAACGGATTTTGAAGCGGTTTTTTTAATAAATAGAGTGATTCAAGAAGAAGGTTTATATGTATAATACATGCATAATATTGTAGAGAAACACTGATAAATTTAGAGGTTTCTAATGTGATGTAAATAAACACATCTTTTTGCGCTTACATTTTAAACGCTGGCTGAACCCCAAGAGATAAATCAAAATAATGTACTACAGTATTGTACACCTTAAAAAGGTCAACAAAAAAGTCCGCGATGGTATTATGTCTATCTCTTAAGGATAACCCACAATAACCATTTTTTATCCTTTAAATTTTACGGAAAAAATTGGCTTATTTACGAAGTGATTTTAAGCAATACAGCATTAATCCTACTCAAATTAAGTACCTTAAATACATTGTCCATTTAATATAAATCAATATGGTCCATTTACAGCATTTAATTTAAATGAATATTTCCGAAGATATTACAGATTTAAAATGCAGGGACATAGCGGTGCGGCGGTACCGGCCCGGCCGGCGCGTTGTATTGTCTAATGTCAAAAAAAAGCTGTAAACGTTGTTTATAAGGACATTTTGTAGTAGGTAGGTATATTTAGTATCAGCGTTGCATATTTGCACCCGTGCGAAGCCGGGGCGGGTCGCTAGTAATAAATTAATTAATTAATTAATAAAGTCGGAAAGTCACCCCTAATGCAGTAGGTACCTATGTAATGTAATGTGTGTGTCTATATACTTCAAGGTCTCTGTTCCATTATTAAATTATGTCATACACAACTCAGATTTAATTTCATTTAGGCAACCAGTATTCACCGGTAACCATCAAAACTGATTGAATCAAAAAACCACTTATAACCATAATTACAATGAGACGCAAATAGCACAAGACATACATCACGCATATTGCTCAAGTATTTTAGGTTATTCACCAAATTAGATTTAGTATACCAATTTATGGAGCCAACACTAAGGGGTCGATCGTCTACGTTGAATCGACTCATGCCGGGGCGAGTTCGTGGATGGATGGGTGACCAACCATTATATAGGTATGTCACCATATTAGATTTATAGGTAATGCTTGTTTTAGGTGTAACAGACAAGGGTTTCGATATTTTTAGAAACGTTTATTTAAGTTTGAGTCTTCTATGGTTGCATTTGGGTAGTCCTGACTATAAAAGTTGCGCAGCATGCTCGCGATGAGCTCATGAGAAAATGCGACTATAGATAGATAGAATATATTTAAAAGTAAGTACTCTAAAAATATTTCCACAACTGTTTTACACAAACTTAATTCTACAAAGTTATTTATGACGACGTTTTTTTTTTTTTCAATTTATTTTACCTCGTAACCACCCGGAGAAGTCAGCTGATTTAACACAAAATGGTTATTTTGGCAAAATACAGAAATAAAAATCAACGACATGGTTTGCGCAATGGTTGAGCGATTGGCTGCTGCGCTGCATGTCGCGGGTTCGATTCCCGTACGGAACAAATATTTGTATGGCCTACAGATAGTTGTTCCGGGTCTGGCTGTTTGTGTATGTGATATTGTAATAACTAATTATTATCCCCGTGTTTTACAGCACTGAAAAAACACCTAATCAAGCGCCACCTCAAATAAAGTCAGACAATGCACAATCATCTATTTCTGGCTCAAGGCAGGTGACGTATGCATTGCACACGCTGCTCCTGTCAAATTAGAATCTGCTATTAAGATGTATGACTGCCACGCTTCTCAAACATTTGAGCGGTCAAGGCGAAGGGAATCACTTTCTATTGAGATAATTCTAAATATGGACTTAGAGGATGCGGAGAATTCAATTTTGTATTGTACTATTTCAATGTTGCATACAATTTATGGAATAGGTTATTTGTTCTCTTGTCCTAAAGTTTAGAACAAAGACAATGTCTGTATGCGTACTTCTTCTATATTTTCCATTTTTTTTTAAGGATTGGAAATCATCAAATGAATACTTCCGCTCTGGACGGAACGAAAGGGAGTCTCAGACTCTTGCTGACTAAAACCCATCCGTGTTCCTCCTTATGCCGTTTGCGTTCCAGGGCCGCGGTGACTCTTTCGAACAAATTCCGTAACCCTGGACGAAATGTACCAATGTAATGTACAAGTATGATAGGAATGGTCACCCACCCATCTACGAAGCAACCGCGGCAAGCCAGCTTAACTTTGATCAATCGATGTGGAGCGACTAAAATAGTGCGAAAGAGATTTAATAGGTACTTAGCCAAGACAATTCTACAAGAGTTAACTCCAGTTTCAAGAAAACGTAAGCGAACTGAAGTACTCGGAGTGTATAAGTGCAAACTGTTTTCCTTACCGTGTCTAGCTGTGACGTCAATATGAATGAGGGCAGGCACACTGAACTGGACCCACCCTCACCTCTGCGGACATCTTGTATGGAAAGTAACAGGGCCTCATTAGCATAGAAAGTTCGGAAGCACCCGTAATTTGGTACAAACTACGAACACTATCGTACGTTCTACGCAGTTCTACGTACTACCGCGAGTCCGTAATAGGTAAGACAATAGAAATTTTCACAGAGTGAGGTACATTTTTATTGCCGCTAAAACTACATAGGTACAATAATCATGACTTCGTCGGCGTATTTTGCGTTATTCTTGTTTTAGCTGCACCATAAAATGGACATACATTAAAACACCAATCTTTGTAGAAATACTCACGGAACGTCACCAACCCCCTCTCTTGAACTTTGATGCGCTTTATCTTTATCTTTTTAATGCGATTTCAAATGGCAAAAAATACGTGTCCAATATGTTTTGAAAATCTAACGGACGTACAAAATAAAATTATATTTTTTCTACTCAGTAGAATGCAAGTCGGATTTGCACACCAATGCCACATTTTTCGACACTCGAAAAATCAATAGGGTAGGTACTTACCGTTGTCCTAGAATAACGAAATTTCACAAGAGCAAGGTATCTTTAGTAGGTATCCCTTCGAAATCTCACTCACACTTGACCGATTTTTTATTAGTTTCCATGTTGTTTAAGCATGTGTCTAATAGCCGTTACACACGGTCGGATTCGGTACGGCGGACTAACTCCGCCCACAAAATTCGATCTCGCTACACACGACCGGATCTGGTCCGGCGGACCATGTGGCGAACTAACTCCGCCCACCACGCCACAGAGTACATATACTATACTGACATTGTACGCCTTCAAGTGCATAAAAATTATGGTGGTAGCGACAACAATAGCACAACATTACAACCACCATGTACCCAACCACACCGTAAAAAGCGGAAAAAAAGAAGAGAATTGGCTCAATTGTACATTATTAAATTTATATTGTAGTCTGTGGTAGTTTAGTACGGCACAACCGTACCACACGTCCGGATTTGGTACGGAGCTGACCATATCCGATGTGCAAACAAGCGGACCGCGGCGGACTCAATTAATAATAATAATGTTCGGCGGACCACTCTACACACGGCGGATATGGTCCGGGAGCGTACCAAATCCGTGGTTCGTCCGTACCGAATCCGAGCGTCTGTTACGGCTATAAGAGAAGCGTATAAACATAAGACAACACCTAAAAAGGATTTACAGTATGACAAGAACGCCTTTGCACCCGGAACGTATTGATACCCAGCCAGACTGCAAACTACTCTTATTAACATCACTGGAACTACTAAAACCAACAATTTACGAGGATATAACTATTGACAGGTATTAAAATCAAGTATAATTTCTCGAAGAAACCCACACCTGGTGGTATTCTTAGTATCACACGTAAGTAAATAGTTTCTTCTGTAGATATAGACTTAAATGGAAAATCTTGTACACTGGTAGTCAGACGTGTCTTCTTGCAAACTTAGGTAGGTACTAATGGAACCTTCATATAAAACTGAAGAGGCTAGGTAGACTCCGTTTGTGGGTAGGAAGTCTTTCAACACTATAAATAACATTATCATGGAGTGTGAAATCAATAGGACATTATAACAAATGGATATGATAAGACTTCGTCGGGAATAATTGTATAACCGGACCCGAATTTTGGGCCTAAAAAAAATTAAAACTTATTATTTTAACAAATATTGCAACAAACCATTTTTTTTATGAAAGTGTCTCGCATCGCAAGTGAACCTAGGAGTTTTTCGGTTACGTCTCTCAAAAACTTTATTAACTCCCGAGGACAGCAAATGCTTCGTTTGCGTTCACACATGATACAAATGCCGATTTCGAGGACTACGCATCACGACTTTGAAAAACCTAACCAATACGGTCGGCGTATTTATGTGTGACCCTGTGCAGAAGAAAAAATAAATTAATCCAGATTTCCACACTTCACACGTGCTACATTTTAATCCATTCGAAACAGTTCCGCGTTAGGCCTACATTATAGACGAGAGAAAAAAAAACTAATAGTGAGAAAACAATATTGGACTTAACTAATGGTTTATTTACCCGACCTTATCATCGCGGTGTTTACTATTGTAATAGGAAGCTATTAATTTTTAATACGGAAGTATAGTTCAATGTCTGGTTTTTGGCAAAATTGTTGGCGCTGAGGGATTGATCTAGATTTGGCCTTAGAGAGATTTATTTTATCTATCCGACAAGTACTAAGTTGCATTGGTGGTTCAACTTTGACCTAGTGACTGAGGTTGGAATGAAGGAAAATGTAATAAGTAATATTTTTGATAGTGAATGCGGATGGTGATTAAAGTAGGGCTTCCCCTGCTCTAATCACCATCCACATTCACTACGACCTACGACCACGAACCCTCTCGTGGTCGAAGTCTCCTATCAACCTCAAAGAGCTCATCGTCGGATATCAGTATCTTTTTTATATGGATGGGAAATCATCAAATGACTCCTTCCGCTCTGAATGGAGCGGGAGGGAGTGTCAGACTCTTACTGACTAAAACCCATCCGTGCTTCTCCTTGTGCCCTTTGCGGTCCAGGTCCGCGGTGACTCTTTCGAACAATATCCGCAACCCTGGCAGGGATATCAGTATCTCCAGTTGTTATTTGGTTAGACCCCACTTGTATATATAAATATGAATGAAATTCCTGCGGAACTATATCAATTACATTATGCAGACTGCCCTAAAAATACTTATTTTTGAGGCTGTCCGCCTGTCTGCCTGTTGTTTTTAAGGATGTGTTAGTATTTCTCAGGGATATCTTGATTTTCAGATTTTAGCAGTATCACATGAATAACTACATACTCGTCGTAATAACAAAGGAAACCTGCTTACACTTCACCAATAACCACTTATGGTCAATGAAAGAAAGCGTACTAAACTTGCCTGCTAAAAATAGCCTAAAAGTCAGTCGATCAAACGTCTAGACAAAGTGTGCCACCGATCACGATTGTATGCACGTTTGAGTCTTGGTTTATAAACTGTGGCTACTTCTGTAAATATGGGTGACACACCAAACCTGGTCTACTCTCTAAGTCCGAAATCCGTAATTTCAGCCTTAATGTCGGGAGTTTTCTACTCCGTATGATCTACGGACTACGATTAGTCCCGAACCCGAACTGAGAACAACTTTCAAATTGTGCTTAAAATTCATTATTAGTTTGGGACTAGTCGTAAGTCAGTGGTGATAGGGAGTAAAAAACGCCCGACACTAAGGCCAAAACTACGGACTTCGGGCTTCGAGAGTAGAACCCCAGCTATGTAGTCCTGGTATTGGTATTTTTTTGGTATAAAAGCTTACCGATCAGAAAAGTTTGGGCCTAAAATAGCTAAGTCTGCTTTATCGTACATCGCAAAAATCATTAAGTGGATGGCATACAAGAATTCTGTAAAACCAGGTATAATAACTCGTGCAGATCAGGGAAACATGTGGATCAGGCATAAACGGGTGCAACAAGCCTGGTAATGATTATAATAAAAAAAATTACACCATATCAGACAAAACACTGTTAAACATGCTAGAAAACCCACTTCCGCAAGCTATTTCCTCAGCCATGCGAAGAATCCAAAAACACTCATCACAGTCATCAAACTGCCAAACCATTTCCCCAATTCTACCGAATTCGAAAACATAAACTAAAATCGATTCCAAAATCGATTAAAGGATCGTGGGTTAATCGAATAAATTTCAAATCTCGAATGATGGATCGCTTCGCATAACCAATACTCACGCGACCGTCCAAGGTGTCACGTGTCCACAAAAGCGATGTTTTCGGGAATGTCGCACTTGCTTCTAAGTACAGGGTGTCTTACTATTAATAGGTGAGTATTTCAGGAATCTGTGAGGAGGGTAGGACATTCACGTGTGGCTCGCGTGTGTAGACTCATGATCTTGGAATGTGTTGGATAAGCTTTTCGATTTGATTTTTGGGATCTTATGCAAGTCAAGACTTACTCTTGAATTGAAATTTACTTTTCAAAAAACAGGGATTCTTACCTCTTTTAATATAATGGGGCGGTCACTTGGGAGTAAACAGTCTTGACCTCGAATCTCAGCTGAGACTAGCCATCGGCGCGCTATATATTATAGTTCAGAAATGAATCCGAAAACACAGGTGCACTCTCTATTCCTACTCTCATAGTTCGATTAGTTCAGAGAGATAAGGCGGAAGAACACGACTTTCCGTGCTTTCCAAAACCAGGGACACAGGCCTCACCTCTGAGAGAAGAAACGTCGTGATATCACTGAAATGTAGTTCTAGGTATTATTTTATCCACTCGATGTTGATGTAAACAGTGAATAGCATTGTTAGCTAACTGATTGTCTTTGACACTCGAATTTCAAGTGTTTCGCCGTATTTTGAAGGCATACAGGGTGTTCCAGAAGTGCATGGTCATATAGAGGGATAGTGTGTAAACTTCTTAGTCGTTTTTTGCGGTCAGGTTTTTTGAAAAAGATGTTAGTTTTGCGTGCGTTTGACTAGACTACCGACCGATCAGGAGTAATGGCGCTTTCTAGACACATGGCAGTGTGTCAGCCAAGTTCGCTAAATTCACACCGAAATGGTTCGAGAAATATAACGGCCCACTTGCGACCCCCCATAACTTAAAATCTATATTTCGGTTCAAATTACACTAAAGAGTGGCAAAGAACATGACAAATATTTATTTCAACGCAACGGAACAAGGTTGTGCAAACAGAAGCTATGATAACTTAACTTCTAGAGAACTTGGTATAATTAGATATCACTTCTTTTGCCAAACCATTTTAGATTAGGTACTTGGCATTCTTTCACATTTATGTCTTTCGTGGGAGTGTGTTAACCATAGTGTTAACAGGACTTGTAAAATAAGGTATAACATCATTATTCATTTTCTATTGTGTAAACACATATTTTCCAATTGTTTTCTACAGATATCAGCTGTTTATCATGAGGAGCGATCGTGTAATATTGATGACGTGATTGTTGACGTTTACACATTCCAAAGTGTGATAGTCGGTATGATGAGTGTTTCATAAGTATTGCATGATTGGTATGAAGTCAAAATATTGACAATTGTTTATAAAGTGGCTATTTATAAGGAAAATTATTGAATTAAAGTAGACAGTTGCTAAGAAAATAATACCTACCTACTTAATTGATTTTTCAAGCATATCTTTCAGTGAATCAATCAGCCACGACGGCTACTAAATTAAGTATCTAATACAGGTTTGACAGACAGTGACAATATATACAGGGTTATTTGTAAAACACCAACAACCTTTCAGGGGGTGAAAGTACTCATCATTATAAACAACTTTTGCTATGAGACCAACCCTGAAAAATCGAAAAAAGTATCTGCTATTTCATACATTTTCATCGGGTGACTATTGCATTTTGTATGAAACAGCTGATATAATTTTTCATGTTTCAGAGTTGGTCTCATAGTAAAAGTTGTTTATAATCATGAGTATTTTCACCCCCTGAAAGATTGTTGGTGTTTTACAAATAACCCTGTATGGAAGCTAATAAATAACAGAATACTTAGTAAATAGAAAAAAAATGGGTATCCCAAGGCGACGACGCTTGGGCCAAAATATTCGTACCCATTGGTATTGAACTAAATGAATGATTTTTTTACTTCTCAGAGTATTTTTTTTTCAGGGGTTGATAACGATTGGTGAAGAGAAAAGAAAGATTAACCAACATACATTTTGGTAGTGCATGTCCATACCAAACATTTTGCTGACAGACGGTTGGGGTGCATGAAGGAGCCTCCTCGTGTAGCGCAATTTGTTCCATCAGACACTCAACTGAACCGAGCGCTCGGCGCATCCTGGACAGTCTCACCTAACACCGTATTAGACTGGCCAATCCTTCCCTTGCGGTGGTAGGGCTAACGCCCGCCTGGTTCACTACCACCCTCCCACCGGAGTTCGGCGTCAAGCAGCCTGCTGTGTTTCGTCGACGCGTGGGAGTACCAGTGCCAAGGCATCTTCTGGGCGCGCTCGCTTCATCATGGACCTCATCTATCGCTTTCCATCAGGCGTGATCGAGGTCAAGAGCTAGCCCATTGATAAATAAAAAAAAAAGTAAGCACTTGTTTAAAGCCTTGATGCAGGTTTTCAAAAACTAATGCGTATGGTTTCTGGGCTCCGTTATTGAACGTACTTCACTTAGTTACTTCATATTAGTAAACAATACATATTATGACAGCCTTGATATTGAACAGTGCATGAGTCGTGAGTATGCAGATAGCACATGGTGAGCCTACGCATACATCCTAGCCGGCCTGCTTCTCACGGCATTTGCAACTGGCACATTATGATGAACTGCCGACGTTTTTGTTTTCATGTCAGTCTTATATTTGCATTATAATGACAGATTGCAGTCAACTGATAGGTAAAACATATAGGTATTTAGTTTTCTTCACAATCTCATATCCTTAAGCGTCGTCTTAATAAAACAATCGTCGCATTTTAATATATTCGTAATGTAATTTTCATTAAAATTTGTTCGATCTCGTTGTGGACTGTGGACGACGGCTTAGGGAATTACCTTCCTAACTAATTTTTAAATGCTGAGTTTGTTGGTTGTCATGCCTAAATCGTTGAACTGATTTTGAAACAGAGATATATGGTACCCTGGAGATGGTTATAGGGTTATAGGCTACTTTTTTGCGGATATAAAACTTGAACGCGAATGAAGGCTCGGACAGAATCTAGTAATTTAAAAGGCGTTAAAAAATCAACTGCAAGATATTTAAGAAGTGGTTTAGAATAACAAAAAAAAATGTTTTATGTACTTGATAATTTGTAACAATACGTTTCAAAGATATTTTCACTACCTACGCCCTTTATTGAATGCAGTGTACTCCGTTTAGGCCACCGCTGCTGCCCGTCGCGCAGCCCTGCAGTACAATGCACATAACACTATTTTGCGAGAAATCATTTTTAAGTATGTAAAATAACATAGTTAAAAAAAGTTTTCTTTTGGGAATCTTAGTTTAGATTATACCGAGCATGTAGGTACACGAAATTCTTGCAATTTATTTTTTAACACCTTATGTAATCCTTCCAACCCAATTTCGATCACGGTGACCAATCTCAACAGAGATTAGCCAAGTTCGCAGAAGATAGTAGGTACCTATAGTAGGTACACAAATGTGTGTAAACACAGGTGCACTCTTTCTTTTTTTACTCTCGTAGTTCGATGGGACGGCAATCCCAAACGACCGGGCAGAGCTTAGGACCAACGGCTCTACGTTTATCGACTCAGGTGACACAAGTCACACCACTTCCAAACTATGGACTGCTGCTGAAAACTTCAATGCTCAAGAGTTTCGAACGACGTTTATTAACTCATTTACTCGAAAATAACCATTATATTTTGAATAAATTAAAATTATTGTGAAAAACGTTTTGCGGTTCCCTTTTCGTGTGCCAAGCGCTTGTATTGCATTTTGTGCTAGGTAGGTAGGAGTGAGTTTTCGAGAGTGTTAAAAAATTTTAATCCCAGATTCCACATCAAAATTCACTTTGTTTACACGAGCATCTCGCCCTCTCTCGCCCAAATGAACCCAGGCCCATTACTACGATGTATCGTAAACGGCGCAGTGGCAGCCATTGATACATTTTCGCAAGCCACGTTGAAATAGAGCTGCACCGTGACACAGCTGGCACGCTGTCAAGTATGCGAGCGCGCCGCTTTGTGTGTAGCTACAGGGGGGATATGATCGTTGGGAATTATAATAAATAGGACAGCTTACTATCTTTTTTTAAGTTTTGTCTCCTTACGTTATCAACTGTGCTGTAACTCGAATGAATTAAGCAACTTTACAAACATAAGTTTAGCACGATTAAAACTGACTTTTGTTAGACGTACTGACTGTGTTAAAATTTGTCCATCTATTTTAACGGGACCATATAAATTTCATGCATTGATTATTTTCTACTGATGTAAAAAATACGCTCTTAAAAGTATGAAACAAACAACAAATTACTCGCATAAGTTCGTCTAAAAATTTTAAGCTATTTTTTCTAATACGGCGGGGAGGCCCCCCGCCGTATTAGAAAAAATAGCTTAAAATTTTTGGTGAGCTGTACTACATGTTTTCTACACTAATATTATAAAGAGGAAAGATTTGTTTGTTTGTTTGTTTGTTTGAAATGAATAGGCTCCGAAACTACTGGACCGATTTGAAAAATTCTTTCACCAGTAGAATCCTACATTATCGATGATGGTCACAGGCTATAGAATATTTTCAAAAAAGTTAGGGATCCGTATGAAAACTTCGATAACGTGACCCAAGGTGTGAGAAAAAATCCTTATATTGCGTACGCTGCGGAATCTATTGACAATAGAGCAAAGTGATGTACTACAGTTTTATAGAAATCATCAATGTCTACAAAAAAGTCCGCGATATCATATGTCTAACTATTATGGATAAGTCACCATGACCGCTTTTTGTTAATATTAGTCAAGCAAATCCCATGGTGAAATAAAAAATGGTGATTATAGTACCATGATATTAATCCTTATCCATTTAAATGGTTTGATAATTAAGGTTGATTATGTCCGTGTAAATTACACTTTAAATCATTCAAATCGGACCTTTCGTTCAAAAGTTACGACGGTAATAAACATGCTCGGAGTAAGAAAAATGTCGCGGCTTGAGCGAACTGGGGAGAATCGTATCAATGCTTGGTCCGATGAAGTTGAAACACCACGGCATTTAAATGTTTTCGATAAAACAATAAGAATAACAAATGTTTGGATTTTTCGAAAATCAACTAGGTACATACATAATAAGGGGTGAAGCAGGGGTGAAAAGTTTTTAGGGGAGGAAATTATAGCTTGCTTCAATTTACGTCGGAATTCCATGAACAAACTAAAAGTGGGATAATTGAAACAGATCATGTACCTAACAATTTTTGCATAATCAACCCCTGACGGGCTGAACGGGGTGAACAGTTGCGCTGAACCAATAATGAGAATCGTTGTGCTTAATTTTCTAAAACTAACCTTTGTAAGGGGATATGTATAGGGGCGTTGCAGTTTGTGGAGTACCTACTATCCCCACGCGGACGAAGTCGCGGGCGAAGTGCTAGTGTTCTATAAACTTATTTTAGGCACCAGTCTCTCACAATAGTGAAAACAGTTACAACAACCACTCCATTTGCGTTCAATAACCCGTTTTAATTAACGCATAGACAGTCCGAAATCAAAGGAAATCCTTGTCACCTTAGCCAGGATGCACAGTTCGACGTATCTATTTATTATCTTCCTATAACTCAAGGTGAAATACCAGCAGGTCTGCGTACTCAGGTAGCCACTGTGAACTGTGGTGCAACTGCAAGTGGCCCAGTTCTTGATTTATTGGTGTCTGAAATAACCGGGATTATATCACGAAGACGGTGGTAAGTACCTGTTCCTTATGTAAGTGATTTTTGGGAGCATTGATCCTGAAAGTCACTATTTTAATAGTTAGTAATCTTTCAGGGGATTATACAAGTGTAACAATGTTACCAGGATTTTTGTAAAACATAAAATGGTTTAAAAGAGTGTCCATGGAGTTTCTTGTACGTTCTTCTCCATAGAGATCTACGCTTTGGAACGTGCAAATAGCTTCATGTTTTTGACTGACTGACTTTGACAATTCAAAAGTATCTGTGAATGGTTTAGTTTACTCGAGACTCGAAGTACACGCTGTTTGACGTTTTAGAAACATTATTTGTTTTATTTGTCCTGTAAACGTGTTGTGCGCCTTTAAATTTGTGTTAATTAAATGTATCATTCTTTATTTAATGATTAGAGTTAGATCTCTGAATTATGAAAAAAAATGCTGTTAATATAATCGCCAGAACGTAGGGAATGACTGATTTTTCAATTCACCATGTAAGACTTCATATCTGTCAATTTTGCTCATGGTCGAAATTTGGATGTTTGTTAAATCATCCCTACAACACTTTCTTCACAACATTTCACAGCCTTTTCAAACTTGTGTTACTTTTAAGTAAAAATCAACCAAATTTCTGGAGATCAGTTATCATTAACTTCCTAGCCTTTTTCCAATTATATTAAGGTCGGCGTCCAGACAAACCGGATTCAGCTGAATACCTAATAATACAATGTTTTACGAGGATCGACAGCCTGTGTGACCAGTGTCCATGACAAATGTTCAAAGAAAATTAAGTAGACGTAAATTATGAGATCCATTTGTCCAATGTCCATTGTTTTCTTTCTAACCCTTTCCAAGCTGACCCGTAGATGCTTTGTAACGGTATGACCTATAATTTGATATACGACCCACAGCAGCCAATTCATATCATGTTTTCTTTTCATTCCGACAGCCAGAGGTAACTGAAGTGGGAACGCCTACAAAATGTAAGAGATATCAAGATACATTGCGTAATTTTATGAGGAGAAATGAGTTTTATGTACTTAAAATATTTTTTGACTGCCTCGTAGGTCTACGACTGCTTAGTATGAAGTCGATTCCCGTATCGGGTAAATAATTTGGGTATGGAGTTTCTCAGTACTAGCCGGAGTCTGAATTTGTGTTTGGTTTATGGCAACAACATCGCTCCCCATTCCAATATGCATGAAAACGATAGGTATACGTCTTTTTTTTTTAATGATGGGAAGTCATCAAATGACCTCTTCTGCTGTGGGAGCGGGAGGGAGTGTCAGTCTTTTACTGACTAAAACCCATTCATGCATCCATCCTCCTAGTGCCTTTTACATTCCAGGGCCGCGGTAACTCTTTCGAACAAAATCCGCAACCCTGCCAGGCTCTGGCCCTAACGGGCCCCTACTCCTATGCTGACATCTCTTTGAGGCGCGTGTGGAACACAACGCGCCGTCGGCCTGGGCCTGGCTTTGATCGGACGGCGAGCCACCTAACGCTCGCCGTCCGCAGACCCGCACCTACGGTGGCCGGGAATCGCGCAGCGACTTCCGACGCCCGGTGCGTCTCCCTATGCCGCGGCGCCTGGGGCGTGAGGGTTGTCTCTCCCTCACGCGGCCCGCCTCCTCCTTCACTAGCATTACTGCTTCATAGAAGGAGGTGACGGCTTCCCATGCCTCCTCGCTCCGGACCATGGATTGAACTCCTCCTCCTCGTACTCCTCCTAGTGCTCTTTGCGTTCCAGGGCCGCGGTGATTCTTTCCAACCTTTTGGGTATACGTACAGGCGTAATGTTATGATATGTCACTTTTTCGAAACCTATCTTCACCTGTCCGGCCCCGGCGACACACCGGTGTGTCGCGAATTAATCGCGAATTTAATGTTTATTTACATATACATAAGATTTACTTTATATTAGGGAATTTTCACATGTTGGGCCCGAGTGGTTCATCAAGGAACTTTAAAAAACAACATCATTAGACAAACACTTTGTTAGGTACATCCTTGAAAATTAATATTCTTAGAAATAATCTCGGATGCAGTAATTAAAAAATGCGCCCATTATTGTGCGGTGAGAGAAAAGACTTGACAATCGATGTCTGATTGCTTCAATACAATGGCGAATAATCGTCGGGTTATCCTTGTTCACCTTGAGACGAAATTATCCGTTGAAGTTAGTAGGAATTTGTCAAGGTATTATTACTTATCGGGATTGTCCCCGTAACAAATGATTGGGTATTACCTGGTATAGTAACATATTTTTTATTAGATATTAGGTTAGGTTTTGGGATGCATGAAGGAGCCTCCTCGTGTAGCGCAATTTGTTCCATCTCACACTCAACTGAACCGAGCGCTCGGCGCATCCTGGACAGTCTCATCTTACACCTTATAAGACTGGCCAATCCTTCCCTTGCGGTGGTAGGGCTAACACCCGCCTGGTTCGCGACCACCCTCCCACCGGAGTTCGGCGTCAAGCAGCCTGCTGTGTTTCGTCGACGCTTGGGAGTACCAGTGCCTCAAGGCACGCACTGGGCACGCTCGCTTCATCATGGACCTCATCTATCGCTTTCCATCAGGCGTGATCGAGGCCAAGAGCTAGCTCATTCATAAATAAAAAAAAAAATATTATTGATTGTCTCGCATGTGATCACTATCTCACCCTGACACACTCATGGTAAACGATGATGTGGTCGACGATGGTGCAAGCTTACCTAGAAGTAACCATTTTGTTTTTTTTTACGTGGCCGGGGTTGGTTACAGCTTAACCGGACTATCGTGTGATGACCTCAAATGAAAATAAGGCCCAGCCAGGGCTTAAAACTACTATTAGAAGTAACCTGTTCACTCTTGACTTAAATTTGTTGTAGCTATCAGGAAACAGACTAAGCCAGGGAATTTCACTTCTCATCTGTATGCACAATGAAAGTTTTAAGTAACCTACATTTTGGGAGTGTCCGTTGGATTAGCACAAAAGCCCATTCCATTATCGGACATCAAGACTTGGTGACTGGTGACCTGGACCAGGTGGGTATTATACACCAGGTCCATACGGATACTGTACACAAAATAGGTAGACCCCATGTGTCAATGCGGTTGGAACAGTTGCCTAAACCTTTGCTATCCACAATTCCGGCACTCTGCCAAACATTTTGACAACATGCAGTCTCTGGTGCAGCCGCTGTATCCGAATCAGTTATTATATTTACCCTGAATCCCTATACACTTATCGGTTCGTAGTAGATACTGCAATCATCAAAGATTTCTGGCCTCAACTAAAAGATAAATAATTGTCGACCTTGTGTAAGTACTAATCTGAGCCTGCCTATAATTATAGCCACTTAATTATATGCAGGCTCAGATTAGATAACTAACTCATAACGGAGTTTTAATTTTATCCTGCAGATCTTCATTATGACTAACACGCAAGTTTTGCAGTCACGTTTACATCAATGTTGGTAATAATGCCATTGTTTTCTCAATTAATGCCCCTTTAAATAGGGTCATTATATTTTTTTAACCCATTCCAGGGGAAAAACCTCCCTCCGCACCGTCCACGTTTGATCTTGTTTGGTTGGTGTACAGAAAATATTGTAATTTTTCAAATACCCGACCTCGAAAAACGACTAAACAATAAAAAAAGTTTTTCACAAAAATAAACCGACTTCCATAAAAACACTACAAAGTACAAAATAACTTTAATTTCAGTAGGTAGTAGGTGTTTGTTTGCTTCTTAGTTAATTGACACCGACTTCCGAAATTAAAGTTATTTTGTACTTTGTAGTGTTTTTTGGAAGTCGGTTTCTTTTTTTTTTGTGAAAAAGTTTTTTAATTTTCACTTTTTAGTGGTACCCCACACCTACTTACACCGCTGGAAAGTCACAGGAAAGATAAAATACGCAATTTCGTTTACATGGATGATTTTTCCACATATTTTTTCCAGCTATTTGGATTTAAAAACCAAATTGCTTAACCGATTTTGATAAAATTTAAATGGGACCAATCGAGAAGTATACCCTTTCACACAAAACAAGAATTTTTCAAATCGGTTCATAAATGACGGAGATATGAGGTAACAAAAAAAAAACAGAGAAAAAAAATACAATCGTATTGAGAACCTCCTCCTTTTTTGGAAGTCTGTTAAAAAACACATTTCAAGCAGTCTGATGCAGTTGCTGGCATCGAATCTGTGATTGAACTTAAATAGACACCACCAACTGCATCAGACTGCTTGAATAGTATTTTTTTTACATTTTCATCGTTTTCTGTGGCGGGTTTAAAAAAAAAGTCAATATTTTTTACCTACTTGAACTCGACTTAATGATATCTAGGTATCACATTTGCAGGTAAAAAACGATCAAAATTCTTTCACTGACAGAAAGCAAAATTTTCGCTGAGCGGCAAAGACTTTTCATATCGGTATAAAAACAAAACCACTACAAAATAACAACCGAATTGAGGACCTCCTCCTTTTTGGAAGTCGTTTAAAAAATAAGAGGTCCCTGCGAGATAGGATACAGAAGCGAAGTCTAGGGGACAAAAGAGTTTAATACATTCTGAAAGTATTTTCTGCTGTAAATGTTTCTGCTGTGTTTTCCCATGATTCTTTTTACGTTACGGACTTTTTAAATCTCCAATATAAAACTTACAGAATTACGGTAAATTATCTACAAATGAACCGAGAAAAAGTCCCACAAGACCGGTTCAAGCTATCAACAAGACAATAGGCTTGTTTTTCCGTATTTTTTCTAAACCAATTACTGTCAGTTGTTAGTCCTGAAGAATAATCATTTTCTAGATTGTTGAAGACAAAAAAACATCACGAGGAAATGCAGTTTTTGTTAGCACCTGCTAGTTTGTTGCTAAATAGGAATTAGTGAGATAAGTTAGGCTAGTAAGGCAATTATTTACTGGCTTTATTTTTTTTTTTTCATTAGCCTTAGAAACTGTGGCTTTTTGACTGCCTGAGTGCCTCTGCACTGATAACATGGTAAATAAAAAAAACGTTAAAAAATCACGGTTGTTGTATGGGAGCCCCCTTTAAATATTTTTTTTTATTTTAATTTAATTATTTATTTTTAAAGTGAATATATTACTAAATATTCTGTGAATATTCCAAGCGTCTAGCTTTTGCCGTTATCAATATCGAGCAAAAATAAGCATGGCAGGGGCCACTCTTATTGACCACTCCGAATCCCCTTCACATCATCAACATCGCTGGGGACCCCGTAAATTGTCTCTGAGCCTCGCTGTGAACGGCTGCACGTGATCACTGTGCCACCGATTTTCCCGGGGTCACTACGTCGGAGTCCTCTCCGCGCGACCCCGAAGATCATTAACATGACCTACTTACAGACTTCAGCCTCAATACTTGCCTTCCAGTAAAAAGGTTAATTTTTCAGAATAAAATCCCCTTGTCCTTTTCCGTCTATCTCAGTTCACGAGGTCAAACAAATTGAAAACAAAGAAGAGAAAATCCGATTGGATTAGTGATGTCCAGACATCTTTATTCCATTGCTAAGTGAAATCCTTCGATCGCTTACTTCAAGTTCAGCTGTATCTATTTTTAGAAATAGAAAAAAAGTATTTTTTTTTCTATTTGGCACATAAAATGTACAGAGGTGGACATATCTAATGCCATAGGCATTCTCTACCAGTCTTTGGCTTTGGGTGATGCAGAGACAAATTATATCGTGGTAGTAGGCGTAATCCTTAGGTTCCTTAGGTTAAATACAGGAGGAACTCGTACCACGGGTCGCTTTTCGCAGTTAAGGTCGGTGGATGGGTGACCATTCAATATACACCGATACACACGTTGGGCCCAGCTGCCATTTGCAGATATTTGACAGTTGAGCAGCTTGGTTGTTGAGGTCTGATAAGCAGTCACTCCACGTAAATAAAATACTGGTAGGAAGCTGACCCCAACACAGTTGGGAAGAGCCAACGCTGGTGGGCTGGCCACCTACATCGATTTAGATGCAGTCACCGTTCATCGAGACCATTCACCATTTTGATCGACGAGACTCAGGGCATCGATACATTGTCGGTCGTTAAGGGTAATAACACCCAAGTGACAAATATTGAGCGACAATTTTTAATTATATCACAGTCACTATTGACAAACTATTGTTCCAGTTCGATGAACTTCATTTTGGTCGCATTTTATTATGAGGTTCCCAGACGTCGGGCAGCTGTAACGATATCAACAATGACTGATAAAGAATTATTGTGCCATAATAAATAATATAATTCACCTTTAATTACACAGTGTATGGCGGCAATAAATTACAATAAAAAACTGTGTCATGCAAACAATAACAGGTGCAGCAGTTTTTGGTGATTTTGCGAGTATAATATAATTCTGTTATCACGTTGTCCAAATGAATGTAATATGAAAACGTGACAACCATCACGCCTAACACTCTGCCTTTCCCAGTATATGGTTTTCAGTCTAAAGGAATGCTGCTACGGATCAATATCATCATCTGAGGATCAAAGCAAGGCTTGCCGAGGTTAGCCTATGAATGGGTGACCATCTTAACATGCCAAGACTCCTGTGTGCCTCGGAAAGCTCATTATGCCATTTGGAGATGTTTGGTAGTCGTTACGGATTGTCAGAGAAGCCAGAAATCTGACACCAGTCTTGCTAAGAAGTACCGTGTTACCCAGTTAACGGGTTGTGTAGGTCTGGTAGACAACCCGTGACTACTGTCAAAGGTGTCAGTCTAGTAGATACCCTATTGTCAAACCACAGATATAGATAGACATAGATAACGCTAGAGCAACTACTTCGCGTGCCCGTTTTGGTGCCCAGCTTACGTACAAAAATCGTAAGCCACCACTTTACGGTGTACGCTAGTCGGACGTCAGTTAGGTGTCAAAGTCAAAGTCAAAGCATTTATTTCAATTAGACCATTTACAGGCACTTTTGAATTGTCAAGGTCGGTCGGTCAAAAAAAAAGCTGAAGCTATTTGCACGTTCCAAAGCGTAGATCTCTATGGAGAAGAACGTGCAAGAAACTCCACGGACACTCTTTTAAAAATAAGTTTTTGTTACAAAATTATGGTTACATCATTCATATTGAAATTATACATATATGTGAGAACGATGTAAAAGACGTGCAGGATAGTCCGGAGTAAAAAAGAAACAATTCAAAGAAATAATTAAAATAGACCATGGCAGCCGAGAGATGACCAGTCTCAGCTGACGGCGCCCGTTCACGAACATGACGCATACGCTAGCACCATTCGGCTCGACCATTTTTAAGGGAGCCAAATGATCCAACGCAAACGCCACCATCAGCCAGACTTTTGAGTGAGCATGACATCCCCAATCGCCAGGGTACATTCAAGTCAAAGACCTACCCAAAATGATCATTATAGTTTAAATTTGAGGGACCTACATAGTACTCACACATGTGCCGTTAATGCATGAAATTATACAATGCTAAATAAATTGAGTCTATACAATAAAAAAAAAAATATAGCATTCTTACAATCTTCATCCGGTCCAACAATATTTCCAAATAGCAATCTCAGGAATTTCGAACGATTCCGGGATCCGGGATTCTGAAAAGCATGTCCGTATTAAACTTTCGTGGGAATAAAAGTGAAGTTTAGGTATATTAGCGCCCGATTATCCGATCACTGGTTCTGTGGTTCGGTCAGTTAGGTGCTAACACGTGGATCGTGAAAAAAAGTTACTGCCCCATATCTTTGAATCGTTTTGATTTTCCCATCACCTAGCAATGCTTGTGTTGTTGTCATAGTAGGTAGTAAAAAATGGCACGCTTGATTTTCATACAGATCGTGATACTTGCTTTATCTATATCTGTGTGTCAAACTCAACGGTAACCTACTTCATGAAGGGATTCAGCGAACAGAGCAAGAGCTTGCGACGATATACTATAACAATAGAACTTTGTACCTACAGGATTCATTTTATCGTGATAAGATAAGCGTATAGCCTATCATTGATATAAGCTTATTTATTTGATTAATATTGCTATACAACACTCAAAAGATTATAAGATTAGCTACCAATCAGACACGTATACTACACGATGTGTTACGTCGCCCGGTAACTGGGTTTTGATAAAACGGTTTGCAGTGGTTAGAGTATTCTACTGACAAAATCTAATTAGTCCGTCAGATAGATTTCCAAAAAATAATGGACACATATTATTTCTTTTTCCACGTAAACAAAAAACCGGCCAAGTGCGAGTCGGACTCGTGCACGGAGGGTTCCGTACCATTATCATATCAAAATCACAACCCGTCAAAACATTTAACTCTCTTACACGATACATTTCTAAACCGAAAGCAGACAATCTTTCAGGATGACTCACGAACCGAATTTAACTGAAAGCGGACTTCCAAACATCGTTATAAATACGGTTAAATGTTTTTTACCCGATTTGTGAATGAGAAATAGATTGTGACTAACCTCTTTAGAGGAAGTCTATGCGTGGGAATGTGCGATAGAATGTTATTATGGTGTTCTTCAATGAACTAGCAAATCAATCTTGAGTGGGTTTCGGTAGAAATCTTTGTGGATTCCGGCTGGCAAGGCCAATGTGAAGGTGTTATTTACAGGTGTATGTTTTTTCAGTTGTCTATGGGTAAGGTGCATTGTTGTGTTGTGTATCACGCCTAGTTGGATCTGTGATGTGTAAGCAGTTCTGTTCAAATACGAAAGTTTTTGCCTAGCAAAGAAGGTTCCCGTTAACACAATAAGTATTGATCTAACGCAATTTTCTTGTTTTGTTTTCTTGTTTTCTTGGACTGCTCACCACGTGGTTCCACCACCACCAAAGCTCATTTGTATTTTGCCAGCAGACTTATCTTTTGACAACGACTTACATAAACTTTCCTCGTACAGCTTGAAGCCTGCTTGTTTAATGCCTCGTGCCAAAAATCGAGAATTGAGAGAAAACTAGTAAAAAGTCAAGGCAACATTAATCGCTATCGAAGAACAGATATTGTCTCTGATTAATAGGCCAGCTCAATATTTGTGTACCCCACACATATTTGTGTTCAGTCTGGCTTCATATTTAATTTGCGGCCAGTGTGGGCATAATACCAGGTCTGGGAAAACCCATCGGAATTATGCTCCAATAATAGTAACATTAAATGCATCGTTCTGTCAGTACTTTAAACAATTATTGGTATACTTCGAGCCATCAATCTGTTAAATCTTTGCCCCACTTGAAATGTTTATAAATAGTTGAGGAAAACTGCACCGAAATGCATGGCGATGGAATTTAATACTTTTATCTTATTGTATTAGCTTATTTGGAGCTTATGAGGAGCTCGTGGCAAAATTATAACAGCCGCACGGACCGATCTTCAAGGTTAAGCAACGCTTGCCGAGGTTGGTCTGTGGATGGGTGACCATCTTAACATACCGATCGAGACTCCTCCGTGCCTCGGAAAGCACGTTAAGCCGTTGGTCCCGGCTGTCATTTGTAGATCTTTGACAGTCGTTACGGATTATCAGAAGCCAGAAAATCTGACACCAGTCTTGCCAAGAAGTACCGTGTTACCCAGTTAATGGGTTGTGGAGGTCTGGTAGGTAGCCGCTCCACGTAAAATATCCACGTAGCTGAATCCGGTTTGACTGGAAGCCGACCCCAATATAGTTGGGAAAAGGCTAGACAGATGATTGTATTAGCTTATTTGTGTGGTATCTGTACAGGTACTTATTAATTAAATTAACTACTAAAACTCCGGAGACACAATGAGACGTTATCTAATGAAGAAAATCTTAATTAATAGGTAATTTCATGTCATACGAAAAAAAATATGTTTTACTAACTTTTTCCCGAGGCTCCGCCAGCGTGAATATCGGTTATCAACTTATCACGTAAAAAGTAGCATAATGTCATTTTTCATATCCCAGGCTATATATCTGCCAAATTTCATGATGACCCGTTCAGCCGTTTTAGCATGAAAGCGTAACAGACAGACAGTTACTTTCGCATTTATAATAAGTATTAGTAAGGAAGTAGGGATTACAATTTGTTTTCAAACGGCAAAAGAATTACGAACCTACGCACGCTGTGAAAATTTCAACCGTCTGCTGATGTATCTATTTTTTTTTATTTTTTTTAACGTTGCCCCACACTAGGAATTTCTCCTGTATCGTGGGTGCGTTTACAAACATAAATTCACGTACACAAACAGCCAGACCCGGAACAACTATCTGTAGGCCATACAAATATTTGTTCCGTGCGGGAATCGAACCCGCGACACGCAGCGCAGCAGTCAATCGCTCAACCACTGCGCCAACCGTGTCGTCAGCAAGTTTTGCAAGTATTAGGTACGTTTCATGAGATATAACCCTCTGGCAGACAGGCGGACGGACGGACGCTACGCGGAGGCTAGTGTATTAGGGTTGATTCCCTTTCGGGTACGCAACGCTAAACCTAAAACATTCTTTTAATACTTTTGATTGTACCCTATACAGTTCTCGTCAAATAACTGTGCCCCTCTGAAGTTAGCCATTTGCAAAGATCGCGCAGATGTAGTCACGTAGACGGGAGCAAGCGGGACGCAAGCATGCATCGAACGTAAACGAGCGACTGAGATATAAAATCGCGCCGCCAAATCCCCGCCCCCATGTCTCTTGCGCATACGCAGTTGCAGTTTGTTCGTAATTTTGACTACTACGCAGCCACTCGTAGCCAACTTCAGGGGAGCACAGTTATTTGACGAGAACTGTACGTTTGCTGAGTTTCGCTAGCTAATTTAATTTAATATGATATAAATAAGTAGGAGTAAACGTCTATCTATTTTCATACTGGATCCTTGAGGCATAAACGTAAACCGGTAATAAAAATATATCGCTCTTGAGTAGCTCAAACAAACACATACCTAACCCTTTTCTTTACCTGGGGTTTTATTTTTTTATTAAAATTGTTGTCTTTGTAACAGTTGACATTCATAATTGTTTTTTCCATCTTCTTCTTCTTGGCATGCCGATGGCAAATAAAATGTAGAATTGACTGTAAATAAATATTCTCCGTCAGTTTGTTATAAATGTGGCGAGATTAAATACTCTTCTACTGTGAACAATAATTTTAAATACAATAAATCTCATCTACATTTCGACATTTATGCTGTCTTATCAAGAATAAAGAGTTTATAATGTGAAGCCATTTGTTATAAACTTACGATGTTTGCTATAATCCGAATACAACTGACTGGTCGTTGTGGCTATAACTAGGTAAGTAGGTACACAAAAATATGAGTTTAATGTTGAACTTTATTGATTCTTTCCTTTCTTTCTTTCCTTCTTTAGGTTATGTTTATTTTCAACCATCGATTAAATTGATTAAACAAACGCAGACTGATACAAACAGCTGCCCAGACAGGCGGTCTAGCGAATTTCTCAGTAAATTTTCACGGAAACTACGTTTGAAAACAACGAATCAGATAACAGGAAAAATCATGTGAATGTTATATCAACATGTTACTAACAAAATCGCATTCCCAACATGCGTCGTTCATAGACGTTTCCAGGTAACAGACTTTGCATACAAACATTGAATATCACTACATGTTTTAAGGATGGGAAATCATCAAATGACTCCTTCTGCTCTGAGTGGAGCGGGAGGGAGTGTCAGACTCTTACTGACTAAAACCCATCTGCGATGACACTTTCGAAACAATTCCGCAACCCTGGCAGGCTCTGCCCTAACGGGCGTCTGACATCTCTTTGAGGCGCGCGTGGAACACAACGCGCCGTCGACCCGGGCCTGGTTTTGATCGGACGGCGAACTACCCAACGCTCGCTGTCCGTAGGCCCCGAATATCACTACCCATATTCTAAGAGAAAGTCAACGTTTGTCTGTCTGTACGGATTTTTATACGATTTACCAATGGACGGAGTGATTCATGAGGGTTTATGTTCATAATTCATTGAAGTATGGTGTAAATTGGCTGAAATATTGTAGACACATAGGACATTAATACCGCCACAAAAAAAAAACAACGTAGCAGAATCAACAAATGATACTCGCAGCGCCATCTATCTCGACAGCTGCAAACTAGCTTGACAAAATCCTAAATCGCGATATCAGAGTTTACCGTGCGAATAAAACTTATGCAAAGCCCGAATATCAACTCTCGGGCAGTTGCCCACCAGACACAACATCCGTCTGGTCGGAGGATCCTCTCTTTTCAACGGAGGTATGCGGGACTTTACTCTCTGTCCCGCTTCCTCCAAAATATGACGATTGTAGTTGAACATGTCGGAAAACATCATGCCGTCTGTCATGTGGTCGTCTTGCCGTGCGAAACCGGGGTGGGTTACTTGTATCTACTATGAAGTGGCGTGGTTTTTGATTACGCTGAAGACCAAAGCAATGCCCTCCCAGGTGCATCATAAAATTCCACTAAAAGATTCAATCAGGGAGTGTTCAGTGACAAGCAGGCGTGAATTGAATTCATTACCTGACGTTACAATGCACCGTGGGAGAAATAAACGTGTCTTTCAATTTTATTTAAAAAAGCATTCGATTAGAAGGTGCTTTTTGATTAAGGATGTTAGTATTGCCAACTACTTGAAATTATGCCAATATTTTCAGCCCATCTATAATTCGACAGTTAGGTTGGGATCAAAATGTATAAGAAACATCAATTATTAAATACTTATATGGTAGGCGCCAGATAAATGTGCAACAACGGTCATTGACCCACATACATTTTTTGTTTTTTTTTTATCAATAACAGAAATAAAGACATATAGCTGTCCTGAATCGACATCTATCGTGATCCTTCACGTTCTCTAGTAGGTAATGAAAAATCTTCATATTTTGTTTATGTGAAAAAATAAAAAATACGTGTCCAATATTTTTCGAAACCAATCTGACGGACTAATTAGATTTTTTCAGTCAAATATTCGTACCGACCTACCGAGTAGATATTGTTGCCAGGCACATTGAAAGTCGTTGGCTCGCCCAGTTCCATCTAACCGTTACAAGTGACTCGTAATCGCCTGGTAGACTGGAAGTATTGACTTTCAGACATTACCTATTACCTACTTAAGTTTTCTAGACAAATTCGAAGGGTCTCCAAGATTCAGCTTTATTTTCGGCATGTCTTCATGATATTTTTCGAGGCATTTTTATCAATCAGAGTCACGAAATGTGCAAAATAGAAAAAAAATCCGTTTGTTGAGTACATTTTTGCTCACTTACCTAACTTGACGTTGTACTGAATAGCGTTTTTTTTGTTATATACTTACATACAAACTTAATTCTATGGGTAAAATGGCGGTCTTATTGCTGACAGCGATGTGTATGAGACAACCTTTAGAAGTAATGAAATAACATAGGGACTGGAAAGCAAAGGGCATTACGAGGAGCACGCATGGGTTTTAGTCAGTAAGAATCTGACACTCCCGAGCTCCACCCAGAGCGGCAGGAATCATTTGATGATTTCCCATCCAAAAAAAACGGCTAAGTAGGTTTACCTACTTGAAGTAGCTAGCCAAACTTTGAGATATAAATTCACCAGTGAATTCCCTAAAATATCGCAGAAACGTTGAAATTCTGTACACTTCAAAACATTCATCAAAACCACAATTTATTCCGTGATGTGTTATCCAAACATGAACGTTTCCTTCGTTTCGACATAGTTTAGACAAACAGATTAACAGAATAATGCTGCGATCGACAGCTGGAACACTCGACAATTTAGCCGACATCGACTATCGACCAGCGTCTTCTGTAATGGCGCTTTTATTGACTGTAGTGATGGGCGATTGTCGATGGTTTTGTCATTAATGCTAAAGTATAAAAACGAAAACCATTTTTTTTTTTGAACATTTTGACTGCATCCTATGTTGCTTCATCCAATAAGAAAAAATATCGCAATCCAATTTCCAGTTTCTGAGAAATACGTGGACAAACATACAGACCTACATTTAATTATGTTTGGCACAAGTGTTTAGAATAGAAACCCACATAGACTAACATTGACGAAAATTATGCCATTCCTACAATATTACATACTAGGCACGGTTCGAGTTGATTACCTCTTTTTTAAGTCGGTTAAAAAAGTGTACATGCAAAATAATGGTTTCATCGGTTTTTAAAATTGACAAATTGGTGCTGAAGCTTATGTTAATGAGGTTATATTCTTAATATTAATAAATGTTACTCCTTCTCATTATTAAATCAAATTAGCTAAAAGTATTTAGCTATACCACCACCACTAATGAAAAATATTTCCATCAACTAATACTCAAAAAATCGATACATTTTTTTTATATTGATAGGCACGCGTTTGACCACTATCTCACCTGATGGTAAGCGATGATGTGGTCGAAGATGGAGCACGCTTGCCTAGAACTACCCTATTCACTCTTGACTTAAAGACTCCCAGGTTGTAGCTATAAGCAAACACAGACTCTGACAGGGAATCCCACTCCTAAGCTGTACGCACAACGAATGTGTTCCCAAAACGTTTGGTGCATGTGGGTGGGATGTCCACCATGTACCGGTGGCGCATCGATACCAGCTGGTCGATTCTGTCGACATCTCACGGTGTTCACCTAGGCGGAGTGAACGACAATAGAGCTGTCATTCCATCTTATTTGTATGGTTTGACAACTCACCCGTCGTGCGCCCCGCCCGGGTGTTCACTTCGACATGTTTACAGCCGGTCGATTCTGTCGACATCTCACGGTGTTCAACTAGGCGGAGTGAACGACAAGAGCGCTGTCATTCCATCTTATTTGTATGGTTTGACAACTCACCCGTCGTGCGCGCCACCCGGGTGTTCACTTCGACATGTTTACAGCCGGTCGATTCTGTCGACATCTCACGGTGTTCACCTAGGCGGAGTGAACGACAATAGAGCTGTCATTCCATCTTATTTGTATGGTTTGACAACTCACCCGTCGTGCGCCCCGCCCGGGTGTTCACTTCGACATGTTTACAGCCGGTCGATTCTGTCGACATCTCACGGTGTTCAACTAGGCGGAGTGAACGACAAGAGCGCTGTCATTCCATCTTATTTGTATGGTTTGACAACTCACCCGTCGTGCGCGCCACCCGGGTGTTCACTTCGACATGTTTACAGCCGGTCGATTCTGTCGACATCTCACGGTGTTCAACTAGGCGGAGTGAACGACAAGAGCGCTGTCATTCCATCTTATTTGTATGGTTTGACAACTCACCCGTCGTGCGCCCCGCCCGGGTGTTCACTTCGACATGTTTACAGAATCGCACTGCTGATGTATTCCCAACACTACGGATGCCGACCAGCACTCAGCGTCGAGGTTGAGACAAGGCGAAATATGTAACAGTACACTATTCAATGTTCTGCTGATTTGTACTAACATTCCATCTGTTTGCACTTCAAATAGTCAATAGTCTGGATACGAACGACTTTAAATGTCTGGACATGGTCGAGGACAGGTTTATTTGAAGTAAATGTTTGTAGGAAATATGGCAGCTATTACAAGTCATCGTTGGGCTTGCTGCCACGTATAACTGAGGAGTTTCATTCTTTATGGGTTATTAAATGTGTCGTATGTTTTAAAATACTTCGGCTTGACGGTTGTTTGAAGACGCCCATTTATATATTTTTCTCAAATATGCTTGGAAAGTGCATTATTTTGACAACCTTCTTCGAGATTAATCGAAATTGCTGTGATCTGTGACATGCGAGCAGCGGCCTGAAAAAGTTGTATGAAAATCCATATCTGTCGTGTAGTTTAAAAATGGAACGATCTTTTACTCCGAAACATGGCAACCAAGGCGGTAACCTTAGAATAATAACGCCTAGAAACCTAGTACGAGCATCAAAAGTGAAGCTACTCAGACTACTCCATATACGGAGTACTCGGCGCAGCGAGCCGTCAGTGCTCAAGGTCACGCTCTGTTGAATGCACCTCCCGAGAAATATTTAAAAATGACAGTTTGTTGCATAAAAAGATGCTCAAACACACCAGGAAAACAAAAAAAATGTGGTAAAATCACGTTTCACAAGTAAGTACTTACATTAAATCCATTATTTTTACGTAAATCGATCTTCAAATTAAAATTTTCATAACCTAATTTATCACAATGTAGTGTTGCCAGTTGTAAAGAAAAATTACCCATAATACAGTAAGCACTAACTGTTGGAGTCTACCTGTATTATTATGCTTATTGTTTAAAGTTGTAAGTATGAAACGAAAGCTAATAATTACGTTTGATTCTAATAATTTGCGCATTTTTTTAAGTGAAAAGTTCTTTAGGCGCGTTGGGCAGCTTTCATATGGGACAAAAACCATAGTCGCGACACGCGGCGACACCGACACCTGTGTATGAGATCTTGTCTTAAAATTGAAATAAAGGAACATCAGACTGGGCGGCCAACCAGGGGGGGGGGGGGGGCAGGGGGAGGCGGGAGCCTTGTTGGCCCCGCGGGTGCCGACCAGTCTTTCATGGGTGTCATTTTCGCGATCTTTGGGGTCGCTAAAACCGATTATGGGGTCAAAATCGAAATCCAAGATGGCGGCGACTAAATTTGCTAACTTCTCGTCATGGGTGTCAATTTCATGGTTTCTGGAGTCGCTGAAACCAATTATGGGGTCAAAATCGAAATCCAAGATGGCGCTGACGAAATTTGCTAACTTTTCGTCATGGGTGTCATTTTCATGGTTTCTGGAGTCGCTAAAACCAATTATGGGGCCAAAATCGAAATCCAAGATGGTGGCGATGAAATTTGCTAACTTTTCCTTATGGGTGTCAATTTCATGGTTTCTGGAGTCGCTGAAACCGATTATGGGGTCAAAATCGAAAACTTAGTATGCATACGCCATCTAACCAGGTCTAAATAGTTAGTTGAGAACATTTTCTAAAAAGAGTTTAGAAGGAGAGAGAGAACGATTTGAAGTTTTCTATAAAAGTGAAAAACCACTATCTTTCCTCCTGTTTAAAATGTCATGTCGAAAAGTTAGCAAATTTCGTCGGCGCCATCTTGGATTTCGATTTTGAACCCAAAATCGGGTTTAGCAACTCCAGAAACCATGAAAATGACACCCATGATGAAAAGTTAGCAAATTTCGTCGGCACCATCTTGGATTTCAATTTTGACCCCATAATCGATTTTAGCGACCTCAGAAACCATGAAAATGACACCCATGACGAAAAGTTAGCAAATTTCGTCGCCGCCATCTTGGATTTCGATTTTGACCCCATAATTGGTTTTAACGACTCCAGAAACCATGAAAATTACACCCATGACGAAAAGTTAGCAAATTTCGTCGGCGCCATCTTGGATTTCGATTTTGACCCCAAAATCGGGTTTAGCGACTCCAGAAACCATGAAAATGACACCCATGACGAAAAGTTAGCAAATTTCGTCGGCATCATCTTGGATTTCAATTTTGACCCCATAATCGATTTTAGCGACCTCAGAAACCATGAAAATGACACCCATGACGAAAAGTTAGCAAATTTCGTCGCCGCCATCTTGGATTTCGACTACAATTAGTACATACCGACAAGTTACGTACTTAACATTTTTTTTTATATTGATCTATGATTAGTCCCAAGTATATTAACATTTTTCCCGATTTTAGGGAAAGTGTTCATTCCTAGCAACATTTTTTTACGTCTGTGGCTGTAATTACATACCGCTCACTCACACATAAGTACGAAAGTTGCTTCTTTTTTTGGTAGGGAGCGTGTATGAGACTCTCCTTCTAGGCGTTATTATTCTAAGGCGGTAACTTAACAAATGTTTTATTTAAATTTCAAACTTGCTGGAAGTAAAATAAATGAAAAAAAAACAAATGAACACTAACGCGAGAAAAAATATTGTTGATCGTCATTGATTTTGAAAAAAACTTTTTCAAATAAAAAGTTCTGCCTAGGTATTACTTGCGTTGCAGGGCCGCGGTGACTCTTCCGAACAAATTCCGCCACAAGACGCCTATAATAGGATGCCCTTCCGCGACAGATGTGCGAGGTAGCAAGCCAGTGCAAGGAGGCATAGCGAAGCTGTAAAACGGTATGAAGCTGAGTTGTGAGTGTATGGGTAGCGGACTATTTTCAGTTGTACGCACACATTCCTCGCACACAATCTCTCATGTTTTTGTTTGTAAAAAAACCTGGTTCTGCAAGGCAGAACTTGGTTCTGAAGTGATCCCAGTGGTGGATTTTTTTCACTACTTCGCACATCCTTTGTGGATATCCTAAGCACCCTAAATTATGTCGCGAAACTTTGCAGATGTGATGAGCATCGATAGCTGATAGTGATAACGATGAACTAATCACAATTCGAAACTATTTTTTTTAAATACCTAACTGTAGTTCCTACCTACCAGCTGCAGCGGTCGTTGACTCCGTAATCAGCTGTTACAGCTTACTCAAATGAAAGGTCTATTTTTTAATAATGAATCATTCTCATCAGGTATCGTCTGCGGAGTTTTGTTAGCTAATTTAATTTGACCCGGTGTAATAGTGTGATGTAATGCTCCGATTACATCACACAAATAAATTAAACAAATGAGCTCCACTTACATTGAAAATAAAATGAGAATACAATCGAATTTTACCATAAAGCAACATCTGTGGCATTACCATAGACAATTGAAACAGCGAGTACAAACGTGAAACTATAGCATTGACATATATTTCTATAATGGTAATAATTAGCTCTCTTTATTTTCAGTACAGAGGGGAAAAAAAGCTCCTTAGAAAATATTATTACTAATAACCCTAACCTCTTCAAAGTTAGAGTGAACATGCTTCTTCTGGGTAGACTCACTCCATCAACGGCTTTGTCTCTGTCACCTCTGACCTACATAGACTGTAGTCAAGAACAAACCCATCTCAATTAAAAAAACCGGCCAAGTGCGAGTCGGACTCACGCAAGAAGGGTTCCGTACCATTATCTATAAAAAAAAACGGCCAAAAATCACGTTTGTTGTATGGGAGCCCCACTTAAATATTTATTTTATTCTGTTTTTAGAATTTGTTGTTATAGCGGTAACAGAAATACATCATCTGTGAAAATTTCAACTGTCTAGCTATCACGGTTCATGAGATACAGCCTGGTGACAGACAGACAGACAGACGGACAGCGGAGTCTTAGTAATAGGGTCCCGTTTTTAGACTTTGGGTACGGAACCCTAAAAAGGAATTTAAAAACATACCTCGCCTGTATTCCCCGAGGAGTACAGCAGCGGTTACCTGTCGCTTACTCATATTCCGAAAGTAATGTTTATGTCCCACCTAATACATGGGAAAATATTATGGGGCGAGCTTATTGCTATCAACCGGGAACATAAACTCCGGACCACTACTGAAAAATTCCAGATATCGGAGTTATACTGGGTGTTCATTATAACTTTTCCAGTTGAACCAAGAATCCCAGCCCTATAGAAGAGTTTACGACCAGCAGACCAACGAGGCAGAAAAAAAATAAATGAAGTCCCAAAACTGTAATATACAGATGGGCGGCAGGATTCTATAAGCTATAGCGCGACCACAAACCGGGTTTTTGAGTTACATAGACACATTGTCCATGGTTTGCAGTTTTTATCATGAAACCGTGTACTTAAACTAGGTACACGAAGTGTGACTCAAAATTTTTAAGTAACACCTAATTGAGGAAATCGTAAAAGTCCTTCTGAAATAACTTTTGAATTAGGTTCTAACTTAATTTTTACACCTAAATGAGTATTAAAAAAGAATAATGAACATTTTTTATTGAGTGTTCTTGACACCTTGAGAAAAATAATAAGTATGTAATAATAGATTATGTTTGAAGTGCAGTAATATTCAAAAATCTTCTAATTTATATGTCACTTACGTTTCTTGGCACGTGAACATAAATTGGCCATGGTTTAAGGAATTTTTATTTTATTTTATTTTCTTACTTGAAGGATGCCAACTAAGTTATTGTGAGTTTTTATTTGTTATACAATATCAGTGGTAGTTAACAATAGGTAATTGTTGAATTGCTTTTAATACATAAACCTTCCTCGTTTATCTCTTTTTGTAATCGGTACTGAAAACCGTTCCATAATCGGCAGCGTGCCCTTTATTTTTTTTTTATATGTATCTACTATTTAGAGAATTTATAGAAATAAACAGGAATATTCTAAGAATAAACTATTTAATGAAACTTTATAAAATCAATTTGTAAGGTCCACTCTGAATTATTTAATATTCATGTAAGAAGAAGCTTATGAATAATTCTAAGAAGTGTCAATGTTCTTTATTTATTTTTTTACTTTTACTTAACTGTGATACCTTTTTACCTTTTCCACCTTCAATTTCGGTAATTTGCGAGCCCATTAAAAAAACAATATTTTAATTGCACCTAAATTTAAATATTGGGTTTTTTTTACCAACCATATTGGGATATTTACCTACCTATTGGTTTTCTAACGCACGTATTTCATCATCATCTGCCTAGCCATTTCCCAACCATATTGGGGTCGGCTCCCAGTCCAACCGGATTCCGGCTGGATACCAATATTTTTCGTGGAGCGGCTGCCTACCAGACCTCCACAACCCATTAACTGGGTAACGCACGTATTTATTTACTGCTAAAACGACACTTGTTTCAGCTTTCTCAACATCTACAATATAGTTAGACCAGAATCCGTAAAAAAGCTTTCGAAATAAAATGAGCAATACCTAGCGTGTTGAAATTCCGAAAAAATATTGCAGTTATAAGAAACAAAAGAATGCGTTACTTGAAAAAAACATTTCCGCGGAAGCTGCTCAAAACAAAAAACAACAGATATGGTGAAATAAAATTGATTTGTGCCCAAAGTCACGTTTTTCAGCACACCTGTAGGTAGGTCGGTATCACATATTTTTTGTTGATCCTTGAATTTATCCTTGCGACACTGGTTTCCGTAAAATCTTTTCCTGTTTACGTTTTTTAAAAATCTGTAAAGAAAACACAATTTTTTCATTCTTGTCAAAAGGTTATGATTTTTCAAAGCGAAGATTGATTGTACTCATGGTCATTCAATAGAATGTCCTTAAGCCATGATTTTTTACTTTAATTTTTATTTACACAACAGTTGCCTATAATCGTCTCCAAGATCTCATCTGTTTTATTTCCAAATTATATCAAAATCGGTCCAGTGATTTAGGCGTAAAAGTGCAACAAACAAACGAACTCCATTTCGCGTTTGTAATATTAGAAGATGGGGGATATGTAACTTGGTACTTGGTAATTTATTTCAAAACACTTTTATGAAATGTTGTGTGAAATGCGAGTTTTTAACGAACTCGATCGCTTCGCTTATGTTAAATTGTATGGAAAAAAAGGTTTCCCGTTATTGTCAGCAGACGGCGCTTATTTAGTTTCAATTAAAAAAAAAAAAATTGATTGAAATTGACGTTTACGCTAACGCGATCGAGAACCTTAAAAAACTCGCAGTAAGCTCATTGTAATTTGCAGAATTTGTTCGAAAGAGTCACCGCGGCCCTGGAACGCAAAGGGCTTTGCGAGAAACATGGGAGGATTTTTGTCAGTAAGAGTCTGACACCCGCTCCGCCCAGATCGGAAGGAGGTTGATTTCCTCGGCTTCAAAAAAAAAAAGGCGCACTATACAGTGGGCCCTTTTTTTCAAACATATCACTGTTGTGAGCGATAGTACCCACCCTGTGAGGTGTGTGCTGTGTACAAAGGTCGCGTGGCCTGCCGAGGTTGAGTCGTCGTGTATGATGCACACGTGATGGCTGCTGACCTATTTCAATTGTACATTGTTGATGTTGAATATTTTTAAGTGCTCATGTTTGTTTAACTATGGATTTTAGTAAGGTGTTGTTGTTGTTTTATTTGGACAACCAGTCATCTTAAGGGTTATCGTTACTGAGAAACTAGGTCATATTATAGACATACTGGTATTCAGCTGCATCCGCTTATCTTAAGGAAAAGGCTAGGCAGATAGTAGTAAGAGATATGTTTTAGAACTTTCAGAAAACTGATGAATGTTTTCATTTCTCATCAGGTGATTAGAAAGCTTTGGCGTACAAATATAACATAATCGTTTATGATGAAGTATAACTTCAGGACATGTTCCTCCTTTTCTGCCAAATGCTAAGTTATCCGATGTTCTGGAGAAAATAACGAGACGAATAAATATCAATTTAACTGTTTCTTTGGGGAGGATTTTGCTTCTCATTACTTTTTTGGGAAAAACTCATTAAAATTCAACTAAAAATGTATACAATCATTTGCACACTGCATGTTCTCTACTAACTATTTAGAACTGGATTTGAGCGTATGCATACTAAGTTTCATTAAAATCGATTCATTCATTTCAGAGAATAAGGACTTGAAAAATGCACGCTCCTAATCTCTCCAAAACCTAAAAGCTTCCTGTCATACCTCATTTCATATCCTCTTTCTGATCCATCCTAAACCTCAGGACTTTTCATATTATCCTGCCGTGCGTCTGTTTACGACCGAAACTCCTGGAAATCCCTTTTTATAAGCGCTTGCTCGTCACACTAAATCTATTTCTGGACCTTACTCCACATTGACATTTACTCTTTTAACGTTTTAAGCACGCTCCAACAAAAAGAAGTTAAGTACCTTTTTAGATTTTCGCCCACTCACGTTAATTTTAAAACTAGCATTTTACTGAAATGTTTTCCATCGTAAACACTTTCGTTCAACCCTCGTTTTGATCCTAAATCTGGCACTTAGGCACTCGCCAGCAGTGACTAGAGCCTCTATTATCAATGATTTGTGCCCACGCAATGCAACGTGCTCTGAACAGTTGGTTAGTACTAAGAAGGCATACAACGTGTAACAGAATTAAACCCGAAATCCAAGTCATTTGTTAAGTTTATGCACACATAAATAAATGTATGGGGCAGTCTTTTTTTTCGCGATTTCAATGTTGGTCTCATAGTAGAAATTGTTCATAATGTTGAGTACATTGGCCCCTTTCAGGTGTTGCATTCATTCGGTTACAGGTTGTATTCAGGTTATAACCCGGAAAGTTGTTCCTATAGTCATATTTTACAAACTGCTCCATATTTTACAACCCATTTAAATGAACAACTTTCATTAAGGATCTCATAGGCGGTTGACTCCCAAAAAAAAAATTGTACCTTTCTTAAGGCGAATTTCACCAATGAAACTGAACGCGTTCAGCGGATAAACCACGTTTATGAGTTGTCAGTGTAATAATTTTTCTATGGATCATTGACGCTGACAGCTCTTGAACGCAGTTTAGATGTACTGATCGCGTTCAGTTTCATTGGTGAAATCCGCTCTTAATCATTTTGATCAGCTTGCCACGCTTGACTCAGTGGAACGCAGAGCTAAGAGACTTATCGCTGACGTAAAACTGGTGGATGCCAAACTACATAGCTTGGCTCATCGCCCTAAGGTTGCCTGTTTATCGGTCTTCTACAGATTGTACTTCGGTGAGTGTGCCCAAGAACTCCACGACCTCATCCCACCGGCCCCCTTCTACCATCGGACATCCAGAAGCACTGCATCTTACCATCCCTACCTTGTAGCTATTCCACCAATTCGCACTAAGCGTTTCCAAACGTCTTTTATAATGCGCACAGCAAAAGAGTGGAACTCTCTGCCTGCCTCTGTGTTTCCAAATGCTTACAACCCTAATCTCTTCAAAGTTAGAGTGAACAGGCTCCTTCTGGGTAAGCTCGCTCCATCATAGACTTTGTCTCTTTCATCTCTGACATTGACTAGAGTCAAGAGCAAACCCATCTCTAATAAAAAAATAAATAAAAAAATCAGCTGAGCTTTGTATGAAAAAACTATTTTTTTTTGTTTTTGTCTATGATTTCCATGAAGAAGTTCATCGACATAGGAAGAGAAGCAGTTCTTAAAATATGTCTACTAACACATATCCGGTACACTCTGTATCTATAGCGGTTGCCGGCTAAGTATTTCGATGATCTGTGGGTAATTCCCTGCCTTATGAATCGAAGCCCGTTTTCGTAAGCTTCTTAAGAGAGCCTATTTTATTTTTACTCTACTAATCTGTCATTGAAGTTCTATCTGGGCCATTATCTGATCGGCTTCTAGCCTTGTAATGGGGTGAATCTGACATATTTATCTTCATAGGTGAGTAAGGCCTGAAGGCACACTGAAAGTATACAATTTCTTAAGATATCAGGGCACCAGTGTGTCGGGAATATGATGATCCATTCCGAAACTCCATTATGAAAAAGGTGAATTTTCCATTTGTGTTTCAGGCTCCGCATTGAGACGCGACATTACGAGGCGTTTCTATGGATATTGTTCTACGAATGGAAACAATCTTGGAAAATTCTTTATCGCATGGCTGTCGCATCTCGCCTGTCTACAGGAGCCAATATTGCACAAAATGTAATTTCGAATTTAGCCATCTGGAAATGCAAAATCATGAATATATTTCAATAATTGACTTACACTGAATTAAGATTCAGTGTAAGTCAATTATTGAAATATACTAGTACAACACTTCTAATAGTAGTAAGATCTAGTTAGATAGATCTTACTACTATTATAAGTGTTACGGTTTGGATGGATGTTTGTTGCATCACTGCAACTGCATAATTTTTTAGTGGTACCCCACACCTTACAACACCACTGGAAAGTCACAGAAAAGCAAAAATACGCAATTTCGCATACATGGATGATTTTTCCAAATATTTTTTCCAGCTATTTGGATATAAAAACCGAATTGCTTAACTGATTTTGATAAAATTTAAATGGGACCAATTGAAAAGGTATATCCTTTCACATAAAACAAGAATTTTTCAAATCGGTTGATAAATGACGGAGATATGAGGTAACAAACACAAAAAACAAAAAAAAAAATACAATCGAATTGAGAACCTCCTCCTTTTTTGGAAGTCTGTTAAAAATCACCCTGTACAGCCGGTCGATTCTGTCGACATCTCACGGTGTGCAACTATTCGGAGTGAACAACAATAGAGCTGTCATTCCATCTTATTTGGTTTGACCACTCGCCCGTCGTGCACCCCGCCCAAGTGTTCACGTAAACATATTTACAGAATCGCACTGCTGAGCATGTACTTTTCATCCCGAGAGTATAGTTTTAATCCTTAGCATAATTTGCGACATTCATTTTTTTTCCGGGTGAAACTGCTTGCAGAATCTAGTTATTCATAATTACCACAAATATAAAATTCAACTCAGTATTTTGCAGCTTTCAATTCATCATTCTCTATTGCAGCAATAGGGTAAGATTAATTGATAGCTCTATTTTTCCCCTTTTGTACAATATATCAGTAAAATACGATCCTTACTCAATAACACAAAATAAACAAATAAACCGCATCTATTTACAATATTCTAATAATAACAACTCAGTTCAGGACTGTTCTCATTACTCTTTTCAAGTATTCCCCACTCAGAATGTAATCGGGTCGAACCGATGAAGTAACAAGCAAGTTGTGCAATCGGGAACACCATGGACTTTCTAGAAAATACGAAAATTGTACGATGAATTGATGATGTAATCGAGGAAAAAAGACGTAAATAGAAAATAATTTCGTCTTTTTTCGAGGAAAATTGGCTAATGGTAGATGTGATGTATTTTTAAATTTTTGTCTTTCTTTATTTCTTTTTTGTTTTTTTTCCTTTTAGGAAAATGTTACGAGTTTCCAGAATTATGAAGGAATATGATTCAATACAATGTAATGTTTTGGCTTGGTTTTGAATTCTTTTCAATTCGCTTGATCTAACTCTAACTTTGACATTGTGTAACTTTTTTAAATGAATAGAGGGGTTGGGTATATTTAGTGAAACTGGCTAATTAGAGATTGTGAAATTATTTTTAACTTTCTTCAAACTTACAGCAATTTAATAATGGAAAACAATTTCTTACTTATGTACTAAGCTAACTTATAAACTAAGTTAATAAAAAGGGTTTTGTTTTGTAATCGATGATGATCCGATTACGAAACTCTATCTGATTGGAAGCTGAGTGCTACACAGAGTTTTTTATGAGTAGCCTCTCGCAGGTCAATGAGATTATCGCTTGCTAAGATAGTCTTTCCTGTGAAGGCCTTTATTTTTTTTTAATGGGACAATAAACAGCTACAATATAGGTACATATAGTAACGGTATAATAGAGCGTTTATAATATTGCAGCCCACTGCATTATCCACATATTAACAGCTTTGCCGTTACATTATCGGCAGTAAATCCCGCGGATATTCTATCATCACATTATTATTACGTTTGTTCAAAAATTAAAATAAATTTAATAAAATTATTAAACAAACAAAAACATGCATTAATTTAAATTATTCCAATTAATGCATTCAGTTTGCTCTGGGGCAAGTTATCGCTGAGTGATAAAGGGAGGCTTTTAGCTATATGTTATGGGAGCGAAGCCGATGAAAAGGGCTAGTATAATTTTACTTTCAAACGCTTGCAACACCGATTTAAACATTTTTCAACACCGGCCTGTTACGCGCCATGGTCGTCGATCTTTAGGTATGCGCTTGAGTTCTCGAAATAAAAACCATCAGTCAGCTATTTCCTCGATAATAACATCAGTCATGATCATAATGTTATGAGTCATTTTAATAAAAATACACATGGTATTGTGTGTCTTTAAACTAAATACGCACTTGACATCATTGTCTGAACGCATGTTGCAGGCGTTTTTTTTTAAGATTGAAGTCAAAATCAAATTACTTCTTCAGCTCTGGGCGGAGTGGAAGGGACTGTCAGACTTCTTCTTACTGACTAACGGCCGCTTTCTATAATATATCTCAATCCCAATCTTGATCCCGATCCTTGTCTGTAACCAATCAACGGCCGAGTTTGTGTCCTTCACCACACAATCCTCACCTTTGATTGGTTACAGACAAGGATCGGGATCAAGATTGGGATTGAGATATATTATAGAAAGCGGCCGTAAAACTCTTCCGTGTTCCTCCAAATTGCCTTTGCGTTCCAGGGCTGCGGTGACTCTTACGAATAAATTCCGCAAATGTTGACTCTTTTGTACGTTACTCGAGAAAAAGAATATTGAAGGGAATTCTCTTATTTCAATGACCGTTCGCCGTCGCAAACTGTCAAAACACCTCTAATTTTCCAACAAGTTATAAACATTGCTTGTCACTGATATGATTTTGCGACTTGAATTACGACAGTTAACCTTTTAAGGGTTCCGTACCCGAAGGCCAGCGGGACCCTATTATTAAGCCTTCACCACACCTTCACTGTTCGTTCTTTCGTCCGCCTGTCTGTCAGCGAGCTGTATCTCATGAACCGTAAGGTAGACAGTTGAAATTTTCATAGATTGTTGAACCCTTCATGCGAGAGTCCGACTCGCACTAGGCCGGTTTTTTAACGACTTCAAAAAAAGGAGGATGTTCTCATTCGGTTGTATTTTTATATCTCGATCTAAAGGCCGGGTCCCGTAAAGCCAATCCCTGTATTATGAGCCAACACTGGATGGTGCTGAATAGTACACAGACATTGTCCTGCACAATTTTGAAAACAACCATACAAATCTGTTTCGACCCAGCACCTTAGTTGATTGGTTTTTACCGAACAGAGTTGGCCCTCATATGTTTGCAAAAGGTAAAAGAACAATCATGTTCGCTCTCAACACTTTTCTATAGCTACGCGCGATACCGCTGCCGCCGCGAATCTGCTGCCTGCGATTAGATAATTAGACAATGGTGAAAACATTTCTGCGGGAGATTGTAGTTAGGTTAGGTTAGAACTGTGACCAAGCGTGAGTGGCCGGCGAGCGCTACTTCTCAATTCGTTGGCAGAGTGTAGTCGACCGACAGAGCCCCGCTACGCGGGGCTCGTATTTCTGGGTGGTTTAAAATAAAATAACCACGAAGGGGATGGCGGGGTATGTTCGCTCGCTTCGCTCGCTCACTTGACCCCGCCATCCCCTTCTAACCTAACCTGTCCGAGTCGGGGTGCCCCAAATGCCGAACTCGCTAAAGCTCTACTTTATTTCCTTGGTACTTTGTATGTTTTAATAAATATATTCATTATTTTAGTTTGTTTCTGTGTCTGTTTAAAATATATATCAGAAAGGAAATGTAACTAACACGCGCTGAAACTCTTTAAATAATATCATGTACCCATGAGTTAATTCGTAACAGCTTTGTCCAGTAGAAAATTCACAATATCCTCAATAACGGGGACACATAATATTGCGACTCAACGCCTAGAGCGCTGGTTCATACACAGATATTGGCTTCACGCGGCCGGGACAAAGTGACATTTAACTAGCGATAACGATTGTCAAAAAAGTTCAAAATGTTGAGATTGACATGCGCTACCGAAGTGTCACGAGGTCAAATACTGACATTTTGACAATTGTTATCGCTAATAATATGTCACCGTCTGGACTTAAGCCTCATTTATTCAATTTTTTTAACCGTAAGCTTAGGTAGGTAGGTACCTACTTTACACACTGATGCAGATATTTTATTTAAATTGGATAATTTAAATAACAAAACGCAAAAACTGATGCCGCCGCTGTTTTTGCTGAATACCAAGTTCTGAATTCAAATTCCCCTCGAATTAATGAATTTAAAACTGGCTATTCAGTATTTAAATAAAACGTAATTATGGTTACATTTTTTATGAATAGGCCTGCTAGAGCCCTAAGGATATTTCTTTAAAACTGAGTCAAGAATTGTATGACAAAAACTATCGTGTTTTAGTTTAGTCACATAAGCTATCTATTATTGCCTTTCGATTGCTGACCAAATTTATCCTAATACTCGCATATATCTCTCATTTTCCCAGTAATTTTCAGCAAAAGCTTCTGCTCTGTAATATTGCATTTCTTCGTAATATTTACATTGCAAACCCACACACATATTCCAGACTATAATAATAAATATTACGATGTAAACAATAAAGACGATCGCTAAGGAAGAGGTGCTGTGCCAATGTTCATGAACTTGTTGCTGGATCATTACAAGAATAGTATATGGTAGGCGCCAGATAAATGAGCAATAACGGTCATTGACCCACATGCATTTATCGACTTTCATAATATCAAAAACAGAAATAAAGACATAAAGCTGTCCTGAATCGACTTCCATCGTGATCCTTTATGTTCTCTAGTGATGTCAAACGGTTCGTAATTTATTGTTCGGGTATCATAGTGCAATATACTTCATTGCATGTTTATCTGGCGTTTATCATAGCTTATAACTTCTGCCTGCGGCTTCGCACGCATAATAGTCGACCCCAAGGCAACTAAATAGAAGACCGCTCAAGCACCGGAGCACCAAATCCCTTCAGCCGTTTTTGCCTGATTGAAACACAAACATACAAACATTCACATCCTACTAATATTATAAATGTGAATGTTTGTATGTTTGTATGTTTGTATGTTTGTATGTTTGTATGTTTGTATGTTTGTATGTTTGTATGTTTGTATGTTTGTATGTTTGTATGTTTGTATGTTTGTGTTTCAATCAGGCAAAAACGGCTGAAGGGATTTGGATGAAATTTGGCACACATGTAGTTCATATCCTGGAATGAGACATATGCTACTTTTTATCCCGGTAAGTGGCATGGATCAATGAAGACTGAGGAGGAAGTGGAAATTCAGAGCCGCTGCTGCCTTAGTACTACAGCTTTACAAGTACCAGGAGACCAAAAACATCAAGTACCAGGAAACAAGAAACATGTCATAGTATTTTTTGGGCTGGTTAGGATAGGTGTAGGGTAGGTGTAGGGTAGGTGTAAGGTAGGTGTAGTGTAGGTGTAGCGTAGGTGTAGGGTAGGTGTAGGGTAGGTGTAGGGTAGGTGTAGGATAGGTGTAGGGTAGGTATAGGGTAGGTGTAGGGTAAGTGTAGAGTAGGTGTAGGTAGGTGTAGAGTAGGTGTAGTTACAATACAAATCAAGAAACCTCCCTATTTCCGATTTTCACGCGGGCGAAGCCGCTGGTAGAAGCTAGTTTATAATATTAGTAGGATTACATAAATAAGGTTTAATTTTTTTTTGGGAATTTTCACATGTCGGGGCTGGAGCGGTTTCCTATGTCCTATTCCAGGACTTAGGTAGGATACCTATTTGACAAATTTCATCCAAATTCGTTCAGCTGTTAAGACGTAAAGAGCTATTTTCGCATTAATAACAGCAGTATGGATTTATATGTTTTTATTGTAAAATGTAACCTTGGTTTTTGAGTCTTATCAATAGTGAAACCATTTTTGGTGTTATAATTGATTAGAGATGATTTATGATGAAAGTAAAGTTATAGAACTACCAAAACAGATTAACCATAGAATAACTCTTAAACAAAATTGTAACATAATATATCGCGCCTGTATTTCCTGAATAGAAACGCACTTATCTGTTTACTTATATTTAACATTGAAATCCAACTTCTAAACATAAGTGTCAAATGACTCCTTCCGCTTTGGGTGGAGCGGAAGGGAGTGTCAGACTCTTACTGACTAAAACCCATCCGTGTTCCTCCTATTGCCCTTTTCGTTCCAGAGCCGCGGTGACTCTTTCGAACAAATTCCGCACCCCTGGCAGGACCCATACATATTCCATACTAATACTATAATAAATGGGACTGGGCTGGACAATCTGTGGGCCCGTAAAATACAGGAATGGTGCCCTGAAACAGCGAGACGAGGCCGCGGTAGTCTGCGAAGGAGATGGCGAGATGACCTGGTTGTTTTCCTTACGAATTGGAAGGAAGAGGCACAACACGTGAGCATTGGAAGGAATAAAAGGGGGGGCGTTGGCCCAGTTGGGCTATTAATAATAATAATCAGGTAATATTACTTTAAATGCAAAAGCAACTCTGTCTGTTTGCTTCCTCTTCACTACTGATTTAGGTGAAACTTGGCTTACGAATAGACCATCTCCTGGAATAAAACATAGGAAACTTTTTATCCCGGGGTACCTACGTTTGCGACAATTTTCGACTTTCTCGCAGTCGACGACGCTGGCTGACTTGGCGGTCTACTCTCCAAGCCCGAAGTCCATAGTTTCGGCCCGAACCCGAACTAAGAACAACTGTCAAATCGTGTCGTCATTCATTTTTAGTTCGGGTTCGGGACTAATCGTAAGTCCGTAGGTGATACGGAGTGGAAAACGCCCGACACTAAGGCCGAAACTACGGACTTCGGCCTTAGAGAGTAGACCCCCAGGTTAATAGAATTGAATCCTCTGTTATTGATTCAGTCTGCTCGGCAAAATTAAGAGCAGGCTAGCTCTGCACAGTAGCTTTAAAAGGATAAGCTTACGTGGTCATGTGGAAGTGAAAAGATATTAAAGAACAAGACACAAAAGAATGAATAAACAAAACACAGATTCCCAAACACCATCGGTTGATATTTGATGAACCATTGATTGTCAACAGTAAACTCAATCAAAACAAAACCAAACCAACCGTGTAACGAAATGTTACGGCAAATTAAACAAATCAATTTCACTAAGTATCTATCTACTTCTTAAATAAAAAAGCCGTTAACGGGAAGGCCTAAAATACCCCGTACTGTTTAATCTAATTCATCTTGTATCTTCAGGAAGACTGGCAAGGTCGTCACAGCTGATTGAAAAGAAAAAAAAAACGAAAGAAAAACAGTTAGTACACGAGTGGCGAGCCGCATTATTGGGCATAGACAAAAAGTCTATTTGATTACTTTTTTGGAAGCCCTTGATCGCTTTTTACGTCAAATTAATGATGACAAAAGAAGTGCGTAAATACAGTTTTTTCTGGTATCAATAGAAATGGTAATGAATAGATTTCTTGTGATAGGAAGTGAAATGTTTATTATTCCTTGAGTGCTGAACGTTTTCAAAATGAAAATAAATTAAGTACCTGCACAAGTTTATAAAATTGCGTTTTCAAGTTTTATGCAAACAGAAAACTTAACTTTATAGTTACTTGTCTGTTAGAAAAATTTATATTATTTTTGCTCTAAGAATACCTCCTTTGTTTGATGGAGTTTATTACATTAATTTACTACAAGACTTTTTTATTATTTTGGCTAAGTACCTACATCTATATTCACCATCAAGCGAGATAACAAAACATTACACCTCTCTCCTTTTAAATCTCCTTGACATTACTTAAACCATTTATGGTTACATCAGGTTACATAGATAGCCTAAAATAGTAAATATAATTGGACACATAATAAATTCACTTTACCATCAAAGCCTTATTATAATTTAACATTAAGAATGTCATTCAAAAATAAATAACAATGCATCATTGTCCGATAACTGAGAGCAGTAAATAAGGCTTTTAAAAACATATCCATTAAATTTTGAGAGGCGGAAAAGAGGTTTCATTTAAAGTATGATGTTCTCAAAATAAAGTGTCTTCCTTATTTAAAAAGATATGTTCGTGATTACTTGACAGAGTCCGGGTTAGCTGTTAAAAGTAAATGTCATTGTTTATGGGATCGACGAGATGTCAAGAATAACAGTTTTTTTTTTTAATACTGGATTTTTTTGAAAAAAGTGGAGATAAAAGCTTTAAAAAAGCTGTTTTTTATCATTTCACATACCTAATGAAATCAATTTAATTCTTCTTCTTCTTCACTCATGAACGAAAGTGAAAGATACCTATCTAGTAGGTATATGATTAGTATTGTAATGATAGTATTTTGCTATTTATATTGGATGTTTTCTGACCTTTGTTTTCCTAGAATACATAGTCAATTAACATTATCAACATCATCATCATCATCATGTCAGCCAATTGCCGTCCACTGCTGGACGTAAGCCTCCCCCAAAGAGCGCCAACCATCCCGGTCTTGAGCAACAACAACAACACACACAGCAACATGCTGCAGTTCAACTTGTAAGATTAGGTTACATAAACTTCTAAACTAACATTAAGTATGAAGAATTCTAATTGCATGTATCATTTAAAGAAGCGAAATTATTTGTTTATAAAATGTAAACATAACCTCAATCTCTTCCAAGAGGCTTTTCTTGGAAGGGCTTGAGATTAAGTTGATTAAGTAGGTACCTACTTGACATAATATTCAGTCATTACGAAAATAATTATTTCACTGATGGATATCTCTACTATGACTGAGTGTCCAAGGCTGTTTTAAACTCAGAAAATCAGAAAGTATAAAGGCCATGGGAATCAAGCCTTAATTTTTTTTTTATTATTACAGCGAATCAATACTTACAAAGACTATTTTCTGGTTCAGCATTCCCCTAGATACAATAAACCGTGGGTTACAGTGATAACTGTGATAAGCGGTTAGGACATACTCAGAAATTATTTAAGGAGAAGTCAATACACTTCTCCTTAACATATTTGAGTATTCTTAATAGGGATCTAGATGGGAAAGTTCATATTTTTTGCAAGCTGTGTAATGCACGTAACGTTGAGCATAATGTTAAAAAAAAACGTTACACATAATATTCGAACGAAGCAAGTTAACATAAAGCTTGTACATATAAAATTCCAGACACTAGGGAATTCAAACGGTTCGTACACTTTTCCTTTACGAGTAAGTAAATTAAAATTCCAGCCTACCCTATCTAAGGGCCTGTGCACACCACGTTTTTTAAACGCGCCGTTGACGCGCGTTTGTAGCGATACAGACGCGATGCGCACGCGAGTCAGACGTAGCCTGTAGAGCTCTGTAGGATAGAAGCGCGCCGTCGACGCACGTTTCTAAAACGCGCGTCAACGGCGCGTTTAAAAAACGTGGTGTGCACAGGCCCTAAGGTAGGCTGGAAGCTTAAGGAATCTTCCTTAAGGTGAATGGATGAATGCTCTCACTGCCATTTTGTCGCTAGATGGCGACACATCCACAATTTCGAACATTTTCAATTTTTACACTTAACATAGAAAGTTTTAATAGACAACTTTATTATAGGCTATACCTAGGGCATTAACTTGATTTTTTTAGATAATCACTATGCTTGTTAACTGCTACCATACAAAGATTACAGCAGAATAAAGATTTAGCCGCATGAATTTACTCTTTACACACACATGCAAAGTAAATAGTAGTAACTTTCGACCCTACTAGATGTCGTTTTATTCAAAAATGGTTGGAAATTAAAATGTCCAGAGGACCAAATTGTTATATTCCAATCTATTTCTTATTAATATAACCTTAGCAATGATTATCATCACGCTATACTTTCGGGAAGCTGAGCAGCTAAAAACCTTGACATAAATAAGGTCGGCTATTTGAAACAATTATCAACCGTACAAATAGACTGTCGGTTTAGAGACTGCCTTTCATTAGGCTTGGTGTGGGTTCAAATCTCAATAGTTGTATTTATTTTTGAATTATTTTTTATCTTTCTTTATCCTTACCAAACCTAATATTTTCAAATATTAATAATAATATAATTATTGGTCTATGCATATTTTTGTTTCTAGGCTCGATATCCTATCGGATTTGGTGGTAAAAAGGTATCCCTTTTCACCATAACAAATTATTCAGATAAATTATTTTGGGTAATAAACATTGCATGTTACGCTCTAACATCGCAATCAGTAAACATGGGCTCGGCGTACGACTATGCACCGAAACTCACACATCTGTGATCAGTGTCATCACAGTCGCAACCTACTGTTACCGATAGACAAGGATAGAGATAGGAGACGGCGCTGTCGTGCGAGCGAAATCGCGTTAGCTGCCGAATGTTGACGAATGTTTACGATTATGAATGACATGGCATGTGGTAGCGTTAGCAAATAAAATAAAAAACATTAATTATTTTGAGGTAGTTAAAAAAGAAATTAATATTGTTCGCTCGATCGCGCAAGGTTACTAAAGCTTTACTTCTGCCTTTGTTTTCGGAAAATAACAAGCCACTTTTGTCTCCTTAATTCATCTTTAGGAAACCTGAATAAAAAAGAGCCTTAAGTATCACCATTATGCATTTATGTATAAATAAATAAAGAATATGGCTGCACATGACGTGCAGTTTGGGAGTTACGAGGAAGCCTTGAAATCATAACCGTTTGCTTTGCCACAGTCGCGTAATAAAGATAACTAAATATAGTGAAGTAGTGATTCTGCACCAACAATTAGGTACTAAAAACTAGACTTTGTCTTATAAAACATTTTTTTTAAATAAGTACCTGTTGCGTAAAACATAACTGTTATCAATTATTTATAAAATTGACTTGAATTTAAATAATCATGGTTGGTAAAACAATAATAATAAAAAACTATTAATATGTTTGAAGAAATTTGTGTTGCTAACCTTACGCAACCTCGGTCTGGTACTAGTCGTCGCGCGTTGTTTACAAAATCTCTCAACAACTCGCGAATTGTGCGTATCGTGTCTCTCACGCATGTTTTTAATATCTATCTCGCTCTCACAAACATGGCGAAGCAAACGATAAAATATTTTTGTTATTTTCAACAAATAAACATTTTTGGCTGTATTTACGAGTGGTGTGTCTTATTTTTATTCCTAGTATTATTAAAACACTGTTGAGCTGCAAAGATTAAAGATTTTATTACAGATTTTTGGTTTCCTATGTTTAGGTAGGTACTACTTGATACAGAAAGTCAAGTGAAGTCAATTTTTTTTCAAGTCTATGGAGTGAAGGTAGTTAAATTTACACGATAATTAGCAATAAGTACTACTAATTAATAACAATTTCCGAGATACTGATAAAAGCTAACATGTGGGTAGAACTAGGTAAGTATATTTATTCATAGTACCTACCTAAACAAAAAATCTCTAATAAAATTCTTTGCCTTAAAAATCTAGAAAAAATATAGGTATGTTTAGGTATCAAATAGGTACTAAATGTTTGTAAAGGCGAATTGAAATTTTTGAGCCTTTACGTGGAGATCCTAAATGTCGGCAGTCCATCCTGACATCAGAATGACTGCCCATTTTTTAAATTCATTTTCTCAGTTATTAATTAGGTACCAATTATTTAAACAAAGATATCAAATAGTAGCAAATAGGTATTAGATCTTAGTAATATTTTTAAGCTGATCGGTCATTTTGGCCAATCATTCTGAAGGTCACATCAATGATTTTCCGTGCGCGACTGAGTGCCAACTGAGTAGGACCGCTTGCTGTGACTAAGTCCCGTATCTAATGGTAATAAAGGTATATTGTACCTACACAGGTTGTTGTAATGTGACTGAACCTAAATAGTACCTAACGTGTAAATAAATTGTGACGTGTAGGTACTAAATAAATAAAAGATTATTTATGCAATTATTCGTCGCGATCTAAGAATGTTTTCTTTAGGTGATACAGTCGTAACATTCAGTGATTAGTGTGATTACTGGCGTTCTTTGGTGGAATGGTTTTAGATGGCAAAGCAAAGGGTTGTTATCAGCTTAGAATATCTTGGTATTAGTTGGTTAGAGTAGGTACCTACCTATGTAAGTACTCGTATGTGTCACCGGATAATTCCAAACATCGTAAGATTGTAATAAATGTTGTTTATGTTTTAGACTATAATCTATGATTATGTTGAGAACAGATAATGGATTGTGGAGGTCTGGTAGGCAGCCGCACCACGTAAAATACTGGTATTCAGCTGAATCCGGTTTGACTGGAAGCCAATCCCAGTAGGTATAGTTGGGAAAGGGCTAGGCAGATGATGTGTTGAGAAGAAATAATTTCGAATACACTGAATCACACCCAAATTCAATAGTTTCAATACTTGTCTTATCTAGAAGAAATTATAAGTAAGTAGGTACTTGTAAATATACAATCTTACGCGACTTATAATATTACAATCATGCGATACAAATGTAAAAAAATACATCATCTGTGAAAATGTCAACTGTGTAGCTATCACGGTCCGTGAAATACAGTCTGGTGACAGACAGAGACGGACAGACAGACATACGGACCGACAGACGGACGACCATTGCGTAGGTAGCTAGGAAAAAAATAGGTAGTTTGCCTACGCTGATCGCCTGATTTAGGTATAGGTACCCTAAGTATACCTACATGAACTTCTTTTCTCTGATTTGATTCAACCCAAACCAATGAATTAGTACTTAACCGTGTCAGAAAATGTTTTATCAGTACCTACTTACATACAGTGGAAAGATTTTTAAATCTTTAGGTAGGTAGGCACTATTTATTTAAAGTAGATAAGTAATACAATAATAACATTAGTATTGTATCTGTGTGAACCAAAGGCAGATCGCAGATAATTGTTTTCACTTTCTAGCATTATTTCTCATTCCCTAAAAAAAAACATTTCATCAATCATAAAATATAAAATCCGCGGGCAAACCCGCGCGCCGGCGCTAACTTGCTAGAAACACAATTTTGACACACAATCACGCATGGACTGGAATTTGGCAACACGCGTTGTTGCCAAATTGCGTCTTGAATGGCAACGTCGCATCGCCGCGTCCGTCACTCGATGGTAACCTTGGCGCTTGTTCGAATTTTCGAACAGCGCCATCTACTTAAAATGTTCACCGCACGTAAACTCGTAACATAACAGCAATGAACTTTTTCTCGGTGGTTCTATAAATTTCTGTCAGATGGCGCGATTCAGGTCACTCACACATGTAAAGATTTTTCGTTTTTTATTGGGTCTAATTCTCATAGAAAGACTGTTTTTTTTCTAAATTTTGGGCGATAGGCGATCACAATACATTATAAAATCTCATTATACTTGCTTTATTCTGCAGAAACTGTTTATTTACGGAGATTACAGCTCCTGAAAAATGTATGGCGAGGTCTCTTTAGGGATCCCCCTTAAGCTTCCATAGACCACTTCACATCATAAATCATTCCAACGTGGTCTGGTGGATATGTTACTGTAAAAGCCGGAACTGCGGTCAATCTTATGATTTACCGGTAAATCCTAAGATTTACCGAGTCTCACCGATAAAAGTCCGAATTGTTCTACAATAATCAAAAATTTCGGACCGGCCATTCAGTCGGTAAATCTTAGGTTTTACCACAGATACCGTTAAATGTTAGTTTCAGAGTAAAAAAATGCAGTTAATAATTAGCAATTAATATTTATTCAACATTACTATAATTTATTATTCTTATTAGCTAAGTCTTAAAACATGTTTAGCATGCTTTAGAAAAATAAAATGCAGAAAAAATAACGTCTCACCCGTTATTTATAAATAAAATTATAACACCTACTTTGGCTAAGTAAGCTAATCTGTCTTTTGATAATAATTTCGTTATTCGGTACAATCATTATTATTATTCTTCATATTTTATACTTATTCAATACATTTTTAAATATTTCTTAAAAATACAGATTAAAAAAAACATTTAAAATTTATAAAAAATAGTAGTCCACCGGTATCGGGAACAGGGTCCAATGTAATAGTAGATTTCTCCATTCTCCTCTTTAATTTGTGCAATCAGTCTTTCGGGGGATTATACACTAACCGCTAGCCGAGCGAGACACGAGTTGACACGACCATTATTATATCTTTGATTTCGAGCATTTACCGGTGTCTGCGGTAAAACCTAGCCTTTACCGACTGAATACCGGTAAAAGTCTGAAATAAAGATTATTATAGAACAATTCGGACTTTTACCGGTGAGACTTGGTAAATCTTAGGATTTACCGGTAAATCCTAAGATTGACCGCAGTTCCGGCTTTTACAGTAACAGATATATCGCCGCCATGATACCTACAGCATTAAGTTTACAAAAAAGTGTTGTTACTATTTTTGGTGCACAAGAAAGTATATTCTATTTATTTATCGCTTGCAGCTCACAGTACTTTCCTAAAGCAAAACTACAAAATCCTGTATCCCCCTTAACAGTCCGGTGCTACTCATCCTCCCCCTCTATATTTGCGTCATCCCAGCTGTCAAGAGCACACTGTTTATTAGATGTCTAAACCTACCTCAGGGGGCAGTCTTCTTAGAATACTATAAAGGACAAGGCTGTTTTTCTTCACTACGACTGCAAACGAAATATTATCTCTATTTTACTTTATAAATATTATATTACCTCGTTCAGAAAGAGTTGGTGAGACAACCTGGGGCTCGAGTCTGCTATTGCAATCGTGTCTCAATGACCGTTCAGTGATCGAATATTTGACAACTTTGACAGTTTTTGTATGGGAAATGTGTCATAAGTTTGACGTTATACGTCAAAAATCGATCATTGGCCGGTCATTGAGACACGATTGCAATAGCAGACTCGACCCCCTGAAAGTTTACCGCGAGGTACTGCTCGAGGTGGCCCGGAAAAGAGTTTTTGGACGGTATTGGAGATGCCTTTGTCAAGTGGGACACATATATTACATGCTAAACAAATCATCTAATTAGAGAAGGTAGTCCTTCCAAAAATAGAAATAAATGTAACGTTACTGTTACTACCTCGTTGGTCCAGCGGTCGCAAATAGCGACTGCGTGCGCGTGTGGTGCTGGGATCGATTCCCGTTTTGGGAAAAGAGTTACTGGGTTTTCTATTAGAAAATTTGCCAGCAGCAGAACGGAGTTTGAAAGAAAATCACACATCTGGGTGTGATACCCTCATGATACCATCGGACTATGAGAGTACCCAAGAGTAGGTACCTATTGGAACAGACACTGCACCTATAATTGCGCACACTGATGCACTATCTCCTGCTAACTTGGCTAATCACCGTTAAGACTGACCACCATGGCCGAAATTCGGTCGGAAGGTTTATTATTGTTTAAGGCTAACAGTTTCCTTATTCCAGGTTCGAGCGCACTTGGCACACTGTTCGCAGAACAGATGTTCGATGGACCCGAAAAATTCTGGAGTGGTGACAGCGTACCGGAAGACGCGGTGTTGGAAAGCCATCCCACAAGATGGACTGATGACCTGGTGAGGGTCGTTGGTAGCCAGCCGATGCAGACGCACAGGACTGGTTGTTATGGCGACACTTGGGGGAGGCCTAATGTCCAGCAGTGGACGTCTTTCGGCTGATATGATGATGAGAAGCGGACTTGCAAACCACAAATCACAACACATCTCTGTAACGCTCTTTTCTCCTGGTACCTGTGTACCATTTACCTACCATCTGGTTTCTGGTATGATTCACTTCATCATCATATCAGCCGAAAGACGTCCACTGCTGGACATAGGCCTCCCCCAAGTGTCGCCACAACAACCGGTCCTGTGCGTCTCGCATCCATCGGTTACCCGCGACCCTCACCAGGTCATCGGGCCACCTTGTTGTTGTTGTTGTTGTTGTTATGATTGCGATAACTTTATATAATTCGATTGAATCATTTCAGACTGAAAACCGTATGTTAACAAACATTTCATTTGATTCACGTGGAGAAATCTCATTTCCTGTTAAAATGAAGATAAAGGAAGTCCGTAAAGATTTGACGAGCGAGCGATTATGTTTGGTTTCGGCACTGTTTAACAATCCATTAAACTGCGGTATAAGTGAACTTTATTACAGTAAGTAAGTAGCTACCTACTTATATGCAGATTTAAGGTAGGTACATTCTGAGAGAAGAACAATTGGCAGCAAGGATATCTAACAGTGGACTACAGATGCTCCTCTGTCTCGCCTGATGGTAAGCGATGCTGTGGTTGACGATGGAGCATGCTTGCCTAGAAGTATGGATACATGAAGGAACCTCCTTGGAGCGCAAATTGTTTCATCAGGCGTGTGCCTGATGAAACAATTTGCGTTCCAAGGAGGTTCCAGTTGTGTAACTGGACCGAGCGCTCGGCGCATCCTTGACAGTCTCACCCAACACCTTATAAGACTGGCCAATCCTTCCCTTGCGGTGGTAAAACTAACGCCCGCCTGGTCCGCGACCACTCTCCCACCGGAGCCCGGCGTCAATCAGCCTGCTGTGTTTCGTTGACTCCGACTCCGATACCCCTATCGGAGTCTGTGTTTCCTGATAGCTATTCCATTCCTTAGTCATGTACCTACTAGCACAATAAATCTGTTCACATTTTTCGTTCATCCATAAATTCTGGTAATACAATCTATTGTCCGTTTCCCTAAAAACGTATCATTTACTTCAAAGTAGATACTTGTACTAAATACGACACTATTTCAGAAATAGATATACCAACTACGCATTAGGTTCACCTGTTAAAACTCCACGAATAAACTAAACCTCGAAAAACAACCAAAACTAATTAATCACACTTCAGAACTTAAGCAATTATCTTAACTTCAGGTATGAAAAAATCTTCCAAAACTCCCAAAGACCTCGTAATTATAACAACAATTTTGCCCATCCTAAAAAAAAAAGTCCCAAGTTCTGCTACAAGTTGCGGGATTGTTCGAAAAAGTTTCCACGGCCCTGGAACGCAAAGGGAATGTGAAGGAACACGGGTGAGTTTTAGTCAGTAAGAGTCTGGAGTTCAGCAGTGATTCTGTAAACATGCCGAAGTAAACACTTGGGCGGGCTGCACGACGGGTGACATGATGGCATAAGATGGAATGACAGCTCAGTTGTCGTTCACTCCGCCTAGGTGAAGACCGTGAGATGTCGACAGAATCGACCGGCTGGACACTCCCCCCGCTCCGCCCAGAGCGGGAGAAGCCATTTTGTTGCTAATAACACATTCCAAAAAATAATTTTACTACAAGAGCATTTAGTAAATTTATAACGTTCTCAAGTTCAACAATTAAACGGATGAGTCGTTGGAATAAACTGTGGTTAATAATAATAAAGGTACAATTAGCAATAAAATAACTGCAGTTAGCGTGGTGAATGAACTGGGCAAGGTGATCGGCGAGGTTACTGGGCTTTACTGCGACTAATTATAATCATTACCATTGTCATAATCTAAGGAAAACCAAAATACAGTATACCTACTTGTTTCAAGAAAATTGAACGTTTTCCAAATACCTTTTTTTGAATTTTCTTGATTTTCTGCGAGCAATATGGCATTAAAATTAATTATGACCATTTCAAGTTCTGACGCATCTTCAAGTCCTGCGGCCCTACCATGACGTGTTAAAGCGTGAGTAGTTCGAGCGAGAAGGAGGGATGGAGCTATATAAGGTGTATAGCTCCATCCCTTCTTCTCGCTCGAACTACTCGCGCTTTAACACGTCATGGTAGGGCCCCAGAACGATATAAAATAACGTCTGTATTTTCCGAAAAGTTAGTCGGAAGCATAAATAGATGTTAAATATTTAATAGAACTGCTAGATTTCCACTTTATTATAGTTTAAAATAAACTGCAAACAAACCGTAAAAGAGACTTTTTTGTAGGTACCTACTACCTACAAAAAAAATCTCAAGAGCACACAAAATACGAAAAAAATGAGATCTTGTAAATGACGCCGTATAATAAACAATCCGCCCTGTTACTATTATCCATACTGCGCAATATTTTCTTCAAGGATGTCGATCCTTTCCTTGATGATCACGTGTATAAATCAAGGAAACTGAACAAAAATAACTCAAAATTTGTTCAAGCCGATTGAGCCTTGAAATTTGATCCTGAGGAAAATTACGGAATTTTCCATTGTGTAACCAGCAACTTTAGCGTAGGAGGCCAGCAAAAACTTAAAAGATTATGTTTGTTTGTTTCAATCTAAAAATGTACTTCAACCTTTCAATAGTCAAAAGTTTTGAAGTAAGTAATATTAGATTAGGGTGCAAATAATGCAAAACGTGAAATCTTATTTTACGCTTTTGTATGTTGTTAATGACGAACATTATTTTTTCTCTATATTTAGGAGATATGGAAGAGAACCCAAAAAATAATGTACCTACGCACTCCGTTTGGCATCTTTTAAACAATTTTCCGATTCCAGACTTGGACAAGGTTTTCAACATGAATCACATGTCAACTCCTCCACTTTTCCTTTTTTGTTCTCGACATTCACAGCTCAACACAAAACAAATGAATATCATTCGAAAGAGAATTTAAAATTAAAAGCATTGACGTAAAGAGTCGTAAACAGTTTTTTTTTCCGCAACCGACGCGATTGTTTTGTCTTCCAGGCAAAATAATGTACATAATGAATCTAAATGCTTACCATAAGGCCACGGATACGTCCGGTGAGAGATGAATAAATCCATAAAAACATTATGGTAAGAACAATTACTGGGATATACTTGTACGTCAAAATGTCGACCCATTCAAATTTCTCTGCCAAGAGTCCAAAGTCATAACATGTTTTCTCAGTCAGGATTTCCAGAGTGAATGTAGAGTGAGTGAAATTGAATTTTTCAACGGATTGGGTATGACGCCTAAAGATTTTAACGTATACTTCAAGCTTTAAAGAAACATTAATTATTATTAATTAACAAAAACGGAAAGTATTCATCACTCTTCGTGACCTTTAGACCACACTGGGTCTTAGCCGTAACTCCGTCATGTGTTTGCTTTACTATCCAACAGTGGATTTAGAAGTGATGGGTGTATGTCATAACTCTTTCCCTCGTAACAATCTTTTTTTTGATATTTAGGAATGGGCTTGCTCTTGACCTCGATCACGCCTGATGGAAATTTTTGGGTTCGACGCAAAAAGTTCTTTAGAGGTAGCGGAACAGAGAGTAAAGTCCCGCATACCTCCGTTGAAAAGGGAGGATCCTCCGACCAGACGGTTGGTTTGTCTGGTGGGCAACTGCCCGAGAGTTGATATTCGGGCTTTGCATATATTCCAATCGCACGGTAATATCGGGCTGTGATATCGCGATTTAGGATTTTGTTCAGTTGGTTCGCAGCTGTCGAGATAGATGGCGCTGCGAGCCTCATTTGTTGATTCTGCTACGTTGATTTTTTGTGGCGGTATTAATGTCGCCTACAGTTCTTCTTCTTACAAGTTTATACTTTTCCGTATCCAAAGGGTAAAAACGGGACCCTATCGCTAAGACTCCGCTTTACGTCTGTCTGTCTGTCTGTCTGTCTGTTACCAGGCTGTATCTCATAAACCGTGATAGCTATAATGACGTTTTGTCGCTGCTATAATGACAAATACTATAAACAAAATAAAATAAATATTTAAGTAGGGCTCCCATACAACAAACGTGATTTTTTGCCGTTTTTACAGATTATGGTACGGAACCCTTCGTGCGCAAGTCCGACTCGCACTTGGCCGGTTTTTTCCAGCATCGTTTCTTCTTATATTCATACTTAGAACATTCCTCACGACATTTTCCACATTCCAATTTTCCAGTCACCAATGCCACTTTCAGACATAATATTACCTACTCTGTCAAATTTTCATGGGCTTTCCCAACAACATTACTATCATAACAGGTGCTTACTAAATAACAAACTGTCAGTGCCAGGTCAGCCTGGAGACGTTTAAGCCTATTTAGAAGACAAAAAACAAACACAGACCGCGTTCCGTAAAAAAAAAAAAACTCCCGAATTTCCCTTATCCCACTGAACTAAATACGTCACTGAACTAATGTGTTGCCAGCTAAATATTTTGCACGAATAATGTATTGTGAAATAAGATGTAATGTCTGTTTGACTGCTAGAGCATGCCTAGTACATTAAGTCCGCCTCTGTACATTTATGTGCTAAAGTGTTACATAAATAAATAAAACTCATTTTTACAGCTTGCCTACATTTTTAAATATATTTTTAGGGTTTCTAGACTGGTTTATAAACAAAAGAATATAGGGTGGCCTATCATGAATAAAATTGATTATCAGTAACGCCAAAGTAAAATCAAATAATTAGTACCGACGCCAGCACATCAAACTACAACAATCAGTCAAATTTCTCTAATAGATTTTCAACTTTATCGCTAAAGCATTAGGTTCAAGGTTGGTTGGGAAAATTTGACAGTTTCGGGTAGCTTAATGTGCTTGGCTGTACTTTATAGATTTTAAAAATGTGTCTTGGTATGCCCACCAAAAAATCATTACCAGAAGAGTTTTTTTATGTATGGGAAATAGAAACTAGAAGGACAGTGCTGCCGACCGTACTCCATTTTTAACCGACTTCAAAAAGGAGAATGTTATCGATTCGGATGTTTATATATTTTTTTTATGTAAGTATGTTCGTGCACAACTCTTTCGTATAAATAGATTTTAATTTTTTTTTTTAATTTGAAAGAAATTTATTCTAAAAAAGTTAACATTTTTAAATCTTTTTTACAAAAAAACTGGTGTTTCTGGTTTCTTATTTTTTTGACACCGAATTCCTAAATTAATTGGTACTTTGCAGTTTTTTTTATTTGGAAATCGGTTGTATTTTTTTGTAAAAAAAGTGTTGTTTAAAGAAAGGTTTAATTTGTGATACTTTGAACTTTTTTGCTAGCTTTTAAGATGCTTTCATTTACCCTCTTTTTACATAATCTATACAATAATAGTTCTTAAGGAGTAAACTTCAGTCGTGCATCGGAGCTGACACACGCTTTTTTTTGTTATATGGGCAGTTTATAGTCAATTACAAGCATACATAACATTACGTGATTGAAACGTAACTTGACGTATCAGGACGGGGGGGTGCTCTGCAGAGGAGGTGAAGGCGGGCACCATCCGTCCTGACAACACGGGCATGCGAACCGTAGTGGTGAGCTGCCCCGTGTCGGCGGCCAAGAAAGTCTCGGAGGGCCGAAGGCTTTTGGTGGGCTGGGTCTCCGCGCAGGTTAAACTGCTGGAGCCCAGACCTCTGAGGTGCTTCCGTTGCCAAGTTGGCAACCACGTGGGAGCACGCTGCACCTCGGAGGTGGACCGCAGTGACCACTGCTTCCGCTGTGGTCAGCCCGGTCACAGGGCCGGCTCGTGCGACGCCGCGCCGCACTGCTTCGCATGTGCGGCAGCTGGCAAGCCGGCCGATCACTGGGCTGGGGGCAAAGCCTGCGGTCCACCCGCCAGGGCTGGGACGAGGAAGAAACCCTCCTCCACCGCCGCCGCCGCCGCCGTCGCTTCCGCCGCAGCCGCCGCCACCGTCGCCGCCGCTGCAACTGCTCGGGAGGGGGCGAGAATGGAGTGCCAGTAATGGCCCCATCTCGCCTTCTCCAGACGTATGTCGGTCGCTGCGCCTCTCAGGAACTGACGCTCCTGGGCAAGGCGCAGTGACTGACGCCTGCGGACAGCGAGCAATGGGTAGCTCGCTGTCCGATCAGGTCAGGCCAGAGTCGACGGCGCGTTCACTCCAAACGCGCCGTCAGCAACGAGCAGTCAGCAACGGAGACGGGGCCCGCCAGGGCCAGAGCCTGCCAGGGTTGCGGAATTGTTCGAAAGAGTTACCGCGGCCCTGGGAAGAAAGGCACTAGGAGGACTAAGGGTGGGTTTTAGTCAGTAAAAGTCTGACACTCCCTGCCGCTCCACCCAGAGCGGGAGGGGTCATTTGATGATTTCCCATCCTCTAAAAAAAAAAAAAAAAAAAAAAAAAAAAAAAACTTGACGTAACCTACAAAATATAGGTAGGTACTGTTTTATTTTGGTGACACGACTGAAATCAGGTGTTTTCCCTAGTGCACTATAATTAACCGGGTTCCCTCGCACGTACCTACTGTCCGTTGCTAAAATAATAAACTACCTAATTTATAATGTGCCACGAAAAGACACTGGTTTTCCCAAAAACAAAAAATAAAACACATTTTCATGGGCAAATTGTGAAATATTTACTCGAATGCCCCAGAATGAGGGTAATATTATTACAATCGTCTCTAAACTGATTATAAAATTGAAAAAAAATGTTGACTCTTCTAATGGAAACGTTGCAAGCAAAAGTTAATTTTACAATTAGCATGAGTTTATTTTAATACATTTTAAAGACATTGACGACCATAACTGGGAGTGAATTGCAAAAAAAAACATGAAAACAAAATAATATTATCATGATATTTTAATTATGATTTTGTGAATCTATTTAACCTTAATCTACCTACCGTTAAAAATTATAAAGTATGAACTCATGAACTGTTTTTGAACACAGAGCGGACCCAAGAATATCGATCTTCTTTTATAATATTTTTGTCCAAAAAACTAGCTGGCAATAGTGATCCTCCTAACGAGTAAAACCAGGAGTCTTCCCTAGTGCTCCATAATTAACCGGGTTCCCTCGCACCTTCTGTCCGTTGCTTCAGTAATAAACTACCTAATTTATGATGTGCTACAAAGTGACACTGGTTTTCCCCAAACACAATTTTGTCTGGAGGATAAAAGACGCGAACTATTTCAAGAAACGAGCTATTAAATTATGTTGTTTGAATTTAGGTGCTCATAGTTAATTGGTCTTCGTATGATGGCAGCAGATCACTATATTATATATATGTCGCAGCCAACTGGCTTAATCAGCCGTTTCATTAAAAGGCCTTTCCATTTAACTGCGCCGTTTAATCAGCGACTTAGGTGACATGTTTATATACATTGTTGGACGTGACGTGTGTGTAGCTGTAAACTGTTTGACAGGAGAACCTTTTTTGGGGCAAACCCGCGACAACCAGCCAACCAATGCAACCCCTGATAACCAGAAACAACAGTGGCGACCACCAGAAAAGAGCCGAGACAATGGAGCTGTGCGAGTCCCGGAGAAACAGCCAGACATTCCTTTCTTCTTTGAGACCGGCAGAAGCTTGCAAACTTGCCATCTATTCTACACTCCTATTTACGATTTTTTGACAACAACACTGAATGAAGTGTGTAAGTATTATTTGCTCATACACTTCTTCTTTTGAACACTGGCACTAAGGCACCAAAACCTTTACTTTTAGAACACATAATGTAGTACTTACCAAAAGTAGAATCTATCCTTTGTTACTATTCTGAAAACAAACAGCCAGCACTGTTGCAATCAATGCTTTTTCATCTAAAATAATTGAGTAGGCGTAGGACACGCGTGTGTGAATGGCCAATGTAGGCCACTGTGTGGAAGCTACTATCCATCTTCCGAGAGGAATGCCTTTCAATGAACTGCGTAGGCGAAAGTCAAACTGATTACTAGTATTTTGTCATTATTATCAACAAAAAAAGAATACCTAGGTAACTAAAAGTATGATTTTTTACATAGAGCACGAAATTGCAGCGACTTGAGACATGGCACTATAATAATACCTACCGATTTGTGCCTGCACAATGTGCGTTCAGCACAATTCCGGCTATCATAGCCATACTCAGAATTATCACCAGCTGACAATTTCTACGGCATTATTTAAAATATTAACAGTGAAAACCGAATCGAACATTTTACACAAACGAGACATTCTAAACGAATATTATCTGTCTCTCTCGCGAAAACATCGTTTTCTGAGGCAGGTGTATGCGTGGACATTGTCTTGTTGGCTGAGTCTATGTTGGACTTCTCTTACTATGGTATGCGCCAGATAAATGAAAAATAAAGGTCATTGACCCACCTACCTTTATTGACACATTTGATTTAAAAAACAGAAATAATGACATAAGCTGTCCTGCAGTGCGATTCTGTAAACATGTCGAAGTGAACACCCGGGCGGGGCGCACGGCAGGTGAGTTTTCAAACCATACAAATAAGATGGAATGACAGCTCTATTGTCGTTCACTCCGCCTAGGTGAACACCGTGAGATGTCGACAGAATCGACTGGCTGAATCGACATCTATTGTGATCCTTACTGTTCTAGTAGTGAAAAACGATTCATAATTTACTGGGTACCCACGAAGAGTTATTAAGGAAAGGTCAATGACCGTTATTCTTCATTTATCTGGCGCCTACTATAATTATGTTTGTCGGTAATGAAGATATTAAAAAAAAAATCGTTCAGATCAGAGCTGGTTAGTTTTTTTATTACGATTATGAAAAATAGAATGCATGTTCCCTATTGATGAAAGACGGCGCTAGCAATGGTTTGCGAGGCGTCTAGCGTGCTCTGCTTTTTACGAAATTCTTATCCCTACTACAGGGATAGGGATTTTGTAGAAAGCCATAGTAGGGATTAGTCATGACTTATCCCGACTTCCCTACTAATATTATAAATGCAAAAGTAACTCTGTCTGTCCGTTTGTCTGTCCGTCTGTCTGTTACGTTTTCACACTTAAACAGCTGAACGGATCGTCATGAAATGTGGCAGATATACAGGGTGTTAGGGACATCGTAACGCAAACTTCACGAAAAGGCTACACTTAATGCCATTAACCAAATTGTAGAAGTTATTAATCTCGCTAATGATCGGTTTACAGACCACACATGAAAAATGTCTTTTCTAGACGGTATGTTAGACGCTACACACAGGTGGGTTAGTTAGTGTTTTGCTATTAGGCAGGATGCGTTGGCCTTTTGCAACAAAACAGCTGAGCAGATGCCTAAGTTTAGTTTTATTTACATTGCTTTTTTTAGTGAAAGTAGTGATTTAACTATTTTTTTATAAAAAATCATATTGGGTTGGGGAAGAATAACGATTATGAACAGTCTAAAGTAAAAAAAACGCCTGAAAAAAATGAAAAAATGAGAAAAAAGCCGACGAAAAATTCCAACGCGGGTCCAGAATCATGTCCTGGATCCATGGTATTCGTTTGTGCGTCGATGTCCCTTACACGCTGTATAGCCTGGAGAATGACATAGGCGTTTTTACGCGATAACTGATATCCACACGGGCGGAGCCCCGGGCAAAAGCTGAACTAGCTTTTGCCCGGGGCTACACAAGACATTCCTGTAATATTTTATTCAAAAATTTTCTTTGAACCACTACTCATTCAGCTAAATAAAACTGCTATTAATGTCAATTTAAAAATGTCACGTTTCCACTTTCTAGTCGAAATAAAAAAGAAACTAGGCTGAAAAACTTTATAATTTAGAATGTTATTCATAACCTTGCCCTCGAATTGGTTAGAACTACATATTTTATGATATTTTCTAAGAAATGACATCACAATGTATTTAAAGATTTTGTTTATCCTGTTACTGAAAACTAGCTCTTGCCCATCTCACCTTTGAGGATGTAATGAACGCTACTAATATTGCAAATATACAGAATCAGCATGTTCTGTCCGGCTTATAAGTATTAAAAATTTCTATGATTAAAAAGTTCGTCATCAGAGGCGCAATGTTTCCTTGCGCCTGTCTGCGTCAACATTTAATCGTTGGGAGCCCGATAACCCACACCATTGCTCTCAATATTATTGTTAGTAGTGCTAACAAAACATTATGAAACATCTTTGTTACTCCTGATTCCAGAAAAATGTCGTAAATGTCATTAATTGATTGCCAATTCCAGAAAAAACTTTTCAATTAATTCTAAATAAAGAAAAAGCCATAAAAATACATCCAAATTGTAGGTAATTGAAAATGTCACATTTGTGGGTGTATGAAAGCATTAAACTTAATCATAATTTGACAATATAAGTATGTACACATTTACGTTAAAATCAGGTCATTCAATGAAGCCATTTTGTGAATGAACGAAAGACGGTGAACTAAAGAGCGAAATATATTTAGATCGGCCTTGTCCCTGATAGCAAGCAAATCTCGCAAATCATGTTATGACATATGAAAATGAGTTTTGTCTGATCATTACAGTAATTTCTTTAATTTGTGAATTGATTTTGAGAAGTCATACACGTGTAAGGATATTTAGAGAGAACTAGCGACCCGCCACGGCTTTGCTCGAATGCAAATTAAAAACCTTCACGTTTATCACTCTTGCTATTAGTGAAAACTTTATCAAAATTTACCGACTTTCATACAAAGTTCCCTCTCCCATTTTCCCCTTAAAAGTTGACATTTACATAAAACCTTTCTTAGCGGATAAAAATAAACCAGTATTCCAAAGGGGTTCGAATACTTTTTCTATGGTAGCTGGCATAGCCACCAACCGCGATTTTGTTTCTTTTACGAAACGTGGGTAAAGGGCACTTTAAAGAACAAAAAATGTTAGGAACATGGTGCCCCAAAGTGTCACGTTCCCAGGATATTTCGAAGTGAAGTCGCCATGTGACAATCATGACTATCATTTGTTTGTTTAAGAGGGTGCCGACCAAACGTCGACCGCGCAGTGGCGCCCTCATCGTTTGTTTGGTTATTTCTTTTATTTTAGAATGAAAATGCAGAAAATATGCAAATATCCGTTTTAGTGATTATAATAAAACTGAACAATTTAAAACTACCGTTTAGAATAATATTAACGTATAATCTTGTGGAGCACAACTTAAATGGCATATTTTCTGCATTTTCATTCTAAAATAAAAGAAATAACCAAACAAACGATGAGGGCGCCACTGCGCGGTCGACGTTTGGTCGGCGCCCTCTTAAGTGTCCTCTACCCACAGAATGTTACATCATGTGCCGTGAATTTGAAAAAAAAATCAAAATGGCAAACGGCAAAATGGCAAAATGAAAGGGGATAGAACTTTTGTGGCATAGACCCTATGCCACAAAAGTTCTATCCCCTTTCAGCTTTCTAAACTGAGCTTTTTGGCTGTGCGTTGATAGTCAGTCAGGACAAACAGCTTCATAAATAAAAGAAGATAGATAGATATCAGGAAGGACTGCAAAGATAATTAGATTTAGCTGTAGGTAAGCACTTTCCAGTTGTGTCCGCTGGATACAAGAAGCAGAGACCGGTCGACGAGGCGACGGCGGCGTCTGGAGAAGGCCCATGTCCAGCAGAAGATATCTTTAGATTTAACTAGTTTTTTACGCGGTTATAATATTGTCACGTTATCATTTAGTTTGATACACACGATCCAAATGACGTTAGTCTAAGTCCTAGTGTTTTTACAAGAGGGCAATTCTACTATACTTTTTATTAAACAACGGTTCCATTCGCATGTCAAACGCAAACTGTCAAAAAAGCCTTAATTTTCATAGATTTTTGTCAGTTTGCGAATGCGATCGTAGCTTGAAAATTAGTAGAATAAAATTGTCACTCAGATTTAAACCGATATAATACTTTCAGACTTACGAACATTCTACGGATCACCACTGAAATAACCAGCTGAACAGTCCATTTCACGATTCGAGGTGTGTAGTCGAGTTCTCCAACTCAACTCTTGGAAATCAGAGGTAAGTCAATCGTCTTTCCCCATTCGGATGCCCATGGAAATAACATGGCCATTTCTTGACCACGACCACTGTAGCAAGTACAATTAATTTGTAACATTATGTATGTTTTCACCTTCAAGAGCAATAAACAAAAGCCCTGGCAGACCGCAAGGCGTTTCCCGATCGTAACCCAGACAGGCTAATAATAAAATGCTAAGCTTCAATGTATACACACCTTTCTTTGGCTTTTATTGAACCAGAATGGCGCTTTTCTTACTGTCCTCATTCAATTATATTGTTTAATATGTTACAATATTTATTGAGAAATAACCTTATGAAAACAATATCACAAATGATTTGTAAAAGTCTTGAAAAAACTAGGACTGCAAAATAGAATAATGGGTCGGTAAACTTGTTTGATATAACAAGGTATAATTGAACAAGCCGTATTGAAAATAAAGGTTCATAAAAACTAAGATCTGTTGCTAGAATTGAGGCTACATATATAGTCTAAGGATTAGGTACAGCTCAGTGATAGTTTGAAGTCTCTTATCCAATTTTGCAGAACAACTTACAAGCAGTAGGTTCACTCCACCGACCGTGTCTCCACGTTGCCGTCGTGGTGGGGCTTGCGTGTCTCAGTGATCTTGGGGACTTTGCCGGTAGAGCCACTCATGCCGGAAGGTCCCAAGTGAGAGACCAGACCAAGAGAGACACAAGAGGGGCACACCGTTCGGAGACTTGAGCAGTGTTCGGGTCCTCGGACGGTGTGCGTCTCATTGGCTTGCTCGCTGCTCTCTGGTACGCGTCTGATCATCAGACGTGACTGTGAGGGCAGCGAGCAGGCAGTGGGAAGGAGAGAGAGAGGGGGAGACAGGGACCGTACCCTTTAAAAGGACAAATATGGATAGCGCCCAAAAAGAGAATTTACCCCAGGGCGGTCCGGACTGCACAGCAGTCCGGGAATCCGCCACGCTTTATGCGTCAAGCCCCTCGTATTCTGGGGGGGGCAACGGTGCTATCCGCTCTCCGTTTGCACATGGCAACAATGGCCGAGGAGGCCCCCGATCCAAACCGTCCTTTCAGGAGCTGATCGGGTTTGATTTTAGCTCGCCCGACGAAGAGTCGGCCGGGCAGAGCGCGGGCGGAGGCGCGCTGCATTGGGAGGAGGGCTCGCTTGAGCGTCGTGCGGGTGTAGAGTCGGAGTCCGAGTTGGACTCCGACGACCTGGTGACCGTTAGCTCGGCGAGCCCTGTACCCGAGGGGGCGGGGCTGCTGCGGAGGACTCCAGGTCCTTCCGCAAGCGGCCCAGATCAGAGGAGGACCGGGGGTCGTCCGGCAGCGAAGAGGTGTCCTCGGCCCGTAAAATCCCCACCAGCAGGCGGGGTAAGGGCCGAGAGGGAGGCAAGAGCAGAGTTCTTGCCCCCAAGCAGGCTGGCCAGCGAGCCGAGGAGCTTGCCGATGCTGGACGACCCCCCGGAGATGGCGGTCGCGGGGCTCCTGGTTCGGAGTCCTCCGGCGGTGAGCCGGATGACTCCGGACAGGAGCGGGTTCGGAGGGCCGGGTTTCCGGAGGTGGTGGAGGCCGCGCTTCGCGATGTGGCCTTGAAGAGGAAACTCTCCTCTAAAAACAAGGCCATAAGCGCGGCGCTGGCCTCCATCCTGGCGGCAGCGGAGGCTAACCAAGGTGGGCCTCCGGTGGACGAGATGTCCAACCTGCGGGCGGAGGTCGCCCGCTTGGCTGCCGCCACCGAGCGTCTCCAGAAAGAGAACGCGGGGCTCCGAGCAGACCTGGCCAGGCTCCAGGGAGCCGGCCCACAGGAGGCGCCTAAAGGGGGGCGCAGGGAGAACAGCCAGCCCGTGCCGCAGGAGGGCCAGGTGCTGGACCAGGCGCGGTTTTCCGTCCTGGAGGGCATCGTCCGGCGCCCCCCGTTAGCGGCGAGTGGGAAGGCCCCACCCCAAGAAAAGGTGGCCTCGTACGCGGCCGCCGTGGCTGCCACACCGGGGTCGTCTGGCCAGGACAAAGGGTCCGGGCCGGCACCCGCGAAGCCGGTGTCGGTAAAACTAAACCCGGCTCCGGGAAGGAAGAGGAAGGGTGGAGTGGCTGCACGGACGGCGAAGGCTCCTGCGCCAGCCGTGCAGCAGCTCCCCTCGGCTTCCTCGCCTTCTGAACCTCCCCCAGCTCAAGCCGAATGGCAAGGAGGACTAAGGGTGGGTTTTAGTCAGTAGAAGTCTGACACTCCCTGCCGCTCCACCCAGAGCGGGAGGGGTCATTTGATGATTTCCCATGATGATGATGATGGGCCTGCCAGGAGGGTTTTGGCCCACTTCCTCTCGCATGGAGGAGGCCTTATGAGACATAAAGTGGGAACGTTAGGCTCCTTATAGAGGTACTACCCAAATTCTTAAAGATACAGATCTACCTTGGAAATTTTTTTTTTTTAAGGATTGGAAGTCACCAAATTACTTATTCCGCTCTGAGCGAGTTTCAGACTCTTACTGACTAAAACCTCTGTTCCTCCTAATGCCCTTTGCATTCCTGGGCCGCGGTGGGTCTTTCAAACAAATTTCGCAACCAACCCTGACAGATATGACAAATCCGAAAGTAACTCTTTCTATCACATTTTTTATCTAATCACGATTCTTTTATGGATGGGAATTCATCAAATGACTCCTTCGTTCTGGGTGAAACGGAAGGGAGTATGAGACTCTTACTGACTAAAACCCGTCCGTGCCCCTCCTAGTGTCCTTTGCGTTCCAGGGCCGCGGTGCCTCTTTCGAGCAAAATCCACAACCCTGACAGGCTTTGGCCCTAACGAGACCGTCTACTATGCTAACATATCTTTGAAGCGCGCGTGGAACACAACGCGCCGTCGACTTAGCTTGCCCACGCCTACGGGGGCCGGGAATCACCCTGCGACTCCCGACGTCCTGGGGCGTCTCCTTACGTTGCGGTGGCTGGGGCGTGAGGGTTGTCTCTCACTCACGCGGCCCGCTTCCTCCTTTACTATCATTACTGCTTTGCAGAAGGAGGTGACGGCTTCCCATGCCTCTTCGCTCCGGACCATTGATTTTACCAGGGTCGAAAGCGAGAGGCAGCCGCCGATGTCCTGGGATAGGATTCTTGCTATCTCGGTAGTCTCGGTAGCCAATAGCAGATGCTAGTAATTTTAGAATGCACTTGCGCATTTTCCCAGGGAGTAAGGTGGGTAGAAACTAAATACCTACCCAGACGCCTGAAAAACGACACGAGGTATTCTAACATAGGCTATTAGTACAATTTAGTAAGTACATACTTTACACGAGTACCTAATCGTTTTTCTTTATCCACATTCGTAATAATACACGCGCGCATAATCAATCAATCTCATATTAATTAGATATTATGCCCCCAAATGAATGCCACGATATTTTTCCTCCAAGCCTTTTATACAACAGTTTTATATTAACAAATTAGGTTAAAGAGATGATTCCGATATAAATAAATAGGCCGTTCAGGTGCGCGTGTAGACTAATATTAATATTTCGGGTCAACAGACTAAAACTGTAACAGATTGTGACAGACCTTAACATTGATTGATGGATTTATATGTATCATCATCATCTGCCTAACCTTTTCCCGACTATATTGGGGATTTATATGTATGTATGTGAGGAATATTGATCAGTCGGTTTGATCAGTGGGGTAAGGGTATATATAATAATTCTATTAAGACCGTCCGTTAGATTAGAAATTTTCCTGATGAACTAATTCGTTTTCTTTTTCTCTAATTTTAAAATTAAATGATATAGGTACCTACTTACTTAAATAAGTAAGTACATAACCTATATCAAAAAATATTAAAAATCAGTCCAAGTGCGAGTTGGATTTGCGCATTTCGATACTCGCAAAATCACTTGGCTAAACACTCGGAGGTCACCTGGTTTATCTTTGTAAATTCATATAGCTATACCTAACTAAACTCAACGTAAAAAGAATCATCATGATCCATTGACTTCGAAACTACTAAGCCAAAGTATGTACATAAAGATTACAGGAAAACCTATAAGAAGTCTATAATTTCAAAGTACATGTTACAAAAAAGATATTTGTGCGGAACCCTTAACACGCGAGATCAACTCGCACTTGGCCGGTTTTTCATTCATAGCCCACCTGCATCCAGCCAGTAACAAAATGTTTAGCCAACAAGTCCGGGTTAATTGGCCGTGTTTAAGACCTTTGTTTGAACTCGTGAGCACGTGCCGTCAGTAAATCTGGATTGAACTCATATTAATCGTGCTTTAAATGTCAAGGATACTGGACATTGTACTTTTTGAAGTACAGATGGAAAGTAAATGGACGCGTCATAGCATTTAACGATCAGGTATAGCCCAAAAACGGAATATTAGTAAACAAAAAGATCTGAGTGAGATCCGCATTAAAACTCATTCAACCAATAAAGAAAAAAACCAGAGGAAAATATATTGGGATTATTACCAATGGATTCAGTCTCGTTCCAGATTCCCCGAATCATAGGTTGTGATCTCCTTTTCCAAAATTTCCCAGATCTCCAACGAATATTGAAAATGTTGTGTCCTAGTAACGATAAAATTGAAAAGCGCTTTCTATGAAAAATATTGTTATTCAGCTGCGTCCGGTTACCATGGAGCAACTGCGAATTTTACTTTTAGTAAAAGGATAAAATGAAACCTACCCTTTGGCCAGACTGGTGTCAGATTTTCTGGCTTTTGTCTGTCTAACGACTGTTAAAGATCTACAAATGACAGTGAAGAAGTGTCGTTGGTGGATATGGTCATGGATCCATAGTCCGATTTTGGCAAGCATTATATCTTGAAGGTGGACTGTGCGGTTATGTAACTTATCCAGGAGCTCCACCAGCACCATATTTATGCAGAAAATGTATGAAAAAAAATACCTTTAAATACTTGATATTGTCAAGTAGGTAACTCGATAACGGTACCATAAAATAGGTCTATTTTCTCAGCGAGCGGACGAACGAACGAACAGCGACGTTCTATTTTTAAAGTACGAATTTGAATTTCGAATCGATCCACAGCGACCGTTTTTGTGCTAAATATGCAGTGGCCAGTCCCACATGAATCCAAAAAGTTTTCTTTGAATTATTTAGCAGATGTTAAGTAGCTGATGTTGTTCTGTTATTTTGATGTACAGCAGGATGTATTTTTTCTTTTTTAACATTAAACATGTTAAATTGTTATCTAGGAATAAAATAATAGAATAAATAACGTTCCCGCAATGTAAGTAGATCTGTAGACTACCTATGAAAATTCGCTCAACATTTTCTAGTTTCTGAAACATTCTAACGACTGATTTCTGAAGAAGTTGACCTGTCAAACGATGGCAATAAAGTAGGTGTGTAAGAGCGTGCCCGATATCCGAAATTTGTTAATTGCTCAATAGCCCTGAAAAAAAAGGTTTAAAAAAAACCTTTATTACTCCAAATAATACGAAACGTTCTTAAATCGCTACTCTTACACGTGTCACGTTTGGAGATAGATGGGTAATCTTTATTTAAACCTCCATTCAAAAGAATGAATCGTTTTCATTCAATATCGTGGACTGCCCCAGGGGGTCCTCATTAAATGCCAGAAGGAAATGCGGGGGAAGAAAATTTTATCAGCAGCCGAACTGCTGATAAAATTTTCTTCCCCCGCATTTCCTTTGTGTCCATGTTTTTTTTTTGCCTATTCTGTCTTCCGTAAACAAGGTCTCTATATTTAACTTCTACGATTACTATAACACATGATTAAATCAGTCTGGTTAATTAAATCTGCGGTTAAACTGAAGTAATGCCTTTTTTAAATTTATTTTATTATTGAGGAAAGGGCTAAATCTTGACCTTCAGCTTGATGGAAAGCGATGGATGAAAGGAGACTGTTTTTTGTATGGAAAGTGGTCTATGAACCAATAACGATACTACAGTGCTATTTCTGTGGGGATACCTCAACGATATCCTTGTGCAAAGGGGCATCAAAATCGAACCCTATTATATTTCTTAAAATTGCCGGGTCAGATTTTGATGCCCCTTTGCACAAGGGTATTTTTTTTTATTGAGCAATGGGCTGGCTCTTGACCTCGATCACGCCGGATGGAAAGTGACAGATGAGATCTATGATGGAGCGAGCGTGCGGCTAAGATGCCTGTGCTTTGAAGGTAGACGGGTTATATGTAGAAGGGAACACAGACGCTGGCAGAAAGTTCAACACTTTGGCTATGCGCATAATAAATGTGGAGGAGAAGCTCTGAGAACGACTAGTCGGGATACCGACCAAGTCCGGATGGTACCCAGCAGTACGTCTGGTATTCCAACAGTATAAAAAGAAGCGATGATGAGATCAGGTCGTGGAGTTCCTGCGCACATTCTCCGAAGTACAGTCTGTAGAAGACCGACGGGCAAGCAACACTACGCCGAAGAGCCAGGCTGTGACAGACCAAATAGGTTCAGGCTGTGAAGCTTAGCCACAATCGTCTCGTATACTTGTAGCATCCCCACAGAAATACCACAACAGTATCGCTATTGGTTCATCAACCACTTTTGATCAGTCTCCTTTATATGAAGTAGGTACCTATGTCACATTGAAACTTTAGATTCGAGAAAACCACATTTATAAAAAAATGACTTTTTCAAAATACCCGACTGCTAAAAACGACTAAAATGTTCCAAACAAGTCTCTTTTCAAGCAGTCTGATGCAATTTGTGGCCACAGATCTGTGATTGAACTGCATCAGACTTATTGAGTATTTTTTTTTATTTCCTACATTTTAGTGAGTTACATTTTTTTTTCATTTATGGGCGACATTTTTGAAATTAATATAGCCTATGTCACTACCACAATTCTGACGAATTCAACGACACCTGATATGTCCAAATCCGTCTAGCCGATTGGGCTGCAGGGCGTGCCAAAGAAATGGACATACATACAAACATACATGTCGGAAGAGTGAAGTAAAAGGCTTGTTTACGTACTAGTAGCGCCATCTAGTAGCGTTTGAGATACCTTAGTCGATTAATCAAATCGATAACAGCTGTCATTGAGTCACTAGTTCGAGTTAGGGTTGTCAATGATCTGTCGCGTGTGGCATTTGACATCTGTCAAATGTCAAGGTGAGACTAGTGTATTGGCGACACGAAACATTGGATCAAAGAGTATAGTAATATGTGCATTGGATATCCAGACCTCGACCACGGCGGGTGTGCGCACTGATTCTGTTAAACCACGTGCAACATGGCGGACACCGATGATATTTTGGGTTGAATTGAAATCCCTCTGCATCTCCGACATACATACCTACGCTCGAAAAACATTACCCTCTTCTGACGCAGTCGGGTAAAAATCTATCTATCCGTCAAGGCTACAGGGTGTGCCAAAGAAATAGCCATACAAACATACAGGTGGTCTCGAAAAACAATACCCCCTTTAGGGGCAATCGGGTAAAAACATAGATACTTAACTGTGCCTGCTCTCTACAATCTGTCCAAGAAAGTTAACATCAATACATTATTGGTTGCATATCACGGTTTGGTGGTTTCGGTTCTAAGGTTTGGTGTAGTATTCTGGGGTAATTGTTCCGAAAGGGAGTCTATATTTAAAGCCCAAAAACGGTGCATAAGATCCATTTTTGATCTCAAAGTTACAGACAGTTGCATTCCTTCTTTCAAGAAACACAAAATACTAACTTTTCCTAGTAGTTATATACATTCTCGAAGTAGCTACATTCGTTAAAACTAACAAGCATCTATTTCCTGCATTGAATGATGCGAGGATGCGAACTACTGCCATGAGATCAAAATATCAGAGTCTATTGTGTACTGGTAGATATAACACTGCTTTGCTTAAAAAAAAAACATTATTGGTATGGCACTTATTATATTTAACAAATTGCCAAATTGTATTAAGGATCAGCCCTTAATAAAATTCAAGAAACTCCTGTCGTCGCTGCTGACAGAGAAATTTTATTACTCTGTTACTGATTTCATAAATGATGAATTGTAATATTTGCTTCACTTTATCTCATTTGTTATGTAAATTATTATATAAATAATTTTAGACTGAGCTGATCCATGATCTCATTTTGAATACCTACCTAGTTTCTAAATTATGTGTAAGTTAACCACTATGTTTTTGTATGCCAACAGGCAGAATGTATTGGGAATATATCTGAAAATAACACCATTATTGTAATACCTGCATTCTATACAAATAAAGAAATTATTATTATTAGGATGACACAACCTAAAACCGAACCGTAATATTATTTTAGTAATTTTAATAATATCTTCACCCAGATATTTTTTTCAGTGTAGGAAACATTGCGTACGCAGAGGTCCTATTAACCATTCTTTGAAAACCCACAATGAGGTTGTATATTGTATCAAAATAACAGTTCTATTCAGACTTTGTATAATTCAGATAAAGGTGAATCACTGTATGATATCATAGATCAGTAAGTTAACGGTGATTTTGTTTTGCAAGTATGACAAAGTACTCAATTTCCATAAAATAAGAACGCATCCTTTGTAAGGATCAAAAATGTATTTGGAACAAGTCATGAACGCGCCCGTGGAAACAGTTTCACGGGCTATTCGAATTTATACTTCAATTAAAAGTAATTTCGTATAATTTGAATCCATCACAAGTATCGACAGTAGAGTAATGTAGTTGATTTTTAAGCTACCATCGTATTAAAAAATCCTTAAAAACGTAAGGTTTGCAATGGAATTTGAACTTTGTGAAGTACAAAATAGAATTGCTTGTTCCAAAATTTGATCATGATGTCTAATTCTGAGTTCAAAAATAGAATTATAGAGCGGCGCCATGTTTGCTTGAAAATTCCATATTTGAATTTCAGATAAGTTACCGCTAACTGTACACAGATGCAATTTTTGGACGAGTTACATAATAACACCTGGTATTTTCTTTTAGACCTTCATAAACATGATTTACATGTTTGGAGAACTTATTACAATAAATTTGTAAACAGAACTGTGCTTTTTAAATTCATTTATGTTTACTGTTAGATTATGCAGCTTACATAGCTCTAGAAGCCTATTTACACGATCATTAGCATTGACGTATGAATTCTTTTATTGAAAGTTAATTGAAAAGTAGATTTTTTTTGATAACATTACATAAGTGGCTCTAGAAATGTCTGCGAACGTATGGTCTGGATGTTACAGGCCCTGAGACTGAAGTGGAGGAAATCGATTAATTATCTCCCCATACATCCTTACTAATTATAAAAACTCGAAAGTTTTTATATATGGATGTTTGTTACTCTTTCACGCAGAAACTACTGAATGGATCTTGATGAAATTTGGCACAGAGGTAGATTATAGTCTGGAATAACATATAGGATTTTTATCCCGAGAGTATGTTCCCTTGGGATAACTTTCGACATTCAAGCGAACGGAGCCGCGGGCGGCAGCTATTATATGTATATTTGCATAACTTCAACAACAACAACAAAATGTGCTGCTCGTTTTTATGAGCTAGTCCCATATTATTTTTTAAGGTTATTGTGTGTAAGTACCTAAATTAAATAAATAAATATATTTTTTCACTATAATTATATGAGTCCCTACAATGACTTATAGAGGATTTCCGTTATTTCTACTACACCCTTTATGAAACATAGCATTATTTTATACTTTAGTGGTTGCACCAAAATATCTGAAATTGTTTTTTTTTTTTTTCATTTTACAAACTGCCTAGAAACAAGATAAAAAAAAAAGTTTTTTTTATATTTAGCTAGCAATTTATCACAAAGTAAACTAATCTCACCTTACACGTGTCTAAGAAAGAAAATCGTTCTTTTTACCTACGTCCCACACAAATCCATAATAGGAACTCTTTCACTTCGGTTTCCGGTACTTAAATAAAATATGATTATACCTATTTAGTCCGTCAGTTAGATTATCGAAAAATATTGGATACGTATTTTTTGTTCTATCAAATCAATAAAAATTTACGAATATAGGTAAAACGCATTAAAGATCAGAGCGCCTAGCACGAATTTTTGACGAATTGTGTACCTATATTGCTTAAAATTAAACCAAAATACTATGTAGTAAAATACGTTAACGATACGTATAAAATAACGATAATATAAAATATATTACAGTATCGTTAACGTATTTTCGTACTAGGCCCTCAGGAGTGAAGGCTTGTGACGTCACTTTACGGTAAAAGGTGTATCGGTCTGTGACGTCACACGAGTTTTCAATGCACTGTATCGTTTTATTTTTTTGTTAAATACGTGAAAAAAGAAAAAAATATGTGTCCTAATTTTTTTGGAAATCTATCTGACGGACTTATTAGAATGTTTCAGGAAATATCCCTATTATCGTGATAAAACCTCTTTAGAATGGAATCATTTATTGATGGTGGAGGCGTCTTGTTACCCCTCTACAACTATTAGTTTATCTGTGCCTCTACTAACGAGGATTTTTATGGCCATAATTGCGCCATTTGTATGTTGTTCCACATTGTTCCTGTGTCATTAGGCTGTGTTATATTTAAGGGTTTCTCTAAGCTCCTTCCTGAAGCTGAGCTGAGCTTATTCAACAATATTCTTGAATTGAATTTCGTACTCAACCCAAAGACCAAGGATCCAGTTGGAGAAAGTGATCGGGCCATGAAGCTCCAACCAGGCCCCTTTCAAAGGCTAAGGATAAATGTTGAATTATATTGATGGAGTTGGTACTCCTTTAATCAGGAAAAGAGAGGACACACTACTATTCAGTAGGTATATGTATATGTCGCAGCCAACTAGCTAAATCAGCCGTTTCATTAAGTTTAATCAGCGATTTATGTGACATGGGCAAGTCATTAAACGATATTTATTGAACAAAAGATGTCACTTAGGTCGCTGAAACATCGTCACATTTAAATGAAAAGGCTAGGCAACCAATTAAACGGCTGATTAAGCTAATTGGCTACAATGTATAGATTCTTCTACTCTCAAACCATTGACTATCTGACCTAAACCCTATCGATTTCAGGTTAGCATGTTTGAAGAACAATAACAGTACAAAATAAAGGATTTGCAAAATATTTTCCTTCAATGATTGACGGCTTGTAAACACACTACGTGCTAGTCTGGACAGGGTAATTCTAATATCAACATTTCACACAAATATAGAAGGTTCAAGCACTTGAGTATTTTATTTGGCATAAATATTGAGAATCAAGATTTGGATGTCGACAAACTTGAGTTTGTTAAAAACAACGGTGCAAAAGTGTTGTGTAGATAATTTGTTTTGGGATGGTAGAAGAACAACAAAACATAGGTCAATAGGTCTTTAGGTACCTACTTGCAACCGAAGAAGAGAGGTGGATCATAAAGAAGAGGTAGACCATAATATAAATATGGATGGATTGCGTGAAAATTGGGATATGGGCAAGTGGATGTTGACAACCAAAGCTACTTAATTGAATTTCATAAAACTTAATTAATTAATTTCTGGAAAAAATGTAACTTCTTCTAGACTCATTACTTAAACCTACATACAAACAAATAACCCGAATAACCAATAACTCTAATAGATAAAGATGCCAGAGACAAGACTGACTGGAACGAAATTACTAGACCTGACCGTTTTCTATTGAGTAGGTACCTATAGTTTTTACATGAACATTCTAGAAATTCCTTCCATCGATTGATTCCAAGCCAATTATAAATCGTCTCACACCAAATTACTCAGTTATTTACTCTCAAAATCCACTTCTAAAAGTTGAATGAATCATGAAGTTTTTCAATAAAACGGTTTGACTCCATTAATAATATTTTTATGTAGGTACCTTCATTTTCGTCTATAAACAATCGTGGTCAATGCATCTTCGTCAGGTCATGCATAAAAAATATTTGCTAATAAATATTTCTTTGGAATCTCTGCAAATCGTTTAACTTTAAAAGAGCTAACAGTTTAATGACTAACATGAAATTTGAGGAGCAAAAGTTTGTACTCTTGTTAGTGTTTGTTTTATACCTAAAGAGGAAAAAATAGATATTTTCTCTGAATTTTTAAAGTTATTGTGTGATTAACTAGAAATTAACGTCTTGTTTTGCAAAACAAACGCAATCAAAACAAAGCAACTTATTAATAATGAAACAAATATGAACACTACATCCTACAATGATTTCAGAAGTCAGATAAATGTTATTTAGGCCCAATTTCACCAAACTTTGGAATTGAACTCGAATTCTCTCGCAAACGAATACTGGCATGGAACAAAGCCATTCCAAATTCAAATCCTTACAAACAGAATCTGAATTTGTAAAAAAATAATCAAAACTCAAACACAAAACCAAAGCAAGGAGTATTAAACAGAAAGAGAAACAAATCAATCTAATGGCGGCGCGTGCAAAAATTGAGGGCAGAACAATTTTGTGCTTAAATTATTTATATTTTTATACCAATCGGCCACCAGCTGCGAAGATGAGGCTGAACCTTGAGACATCCACGTGGAAAAGGACACGCGATTCTTATGCTCGTGTGTGCTATTAAATTGTTATGAAAAATTCATGCACGCCATTTTGTCATTGTCTGTGGAAGCTTTTATTTTATTCGTTTTTCTGTGTTGTTCGAAATGATATTATAAGTAAAAAGGTGTAGATAGGTTACATAAACAACATTCGATCTTCAAGAACGGCACAATGTCACACTGTTAGATGACACGTAGAAGTAGGACGGCATGTCGTAATTATCGGGAGCGGAAAAGAGACAAGACGAGAAAAATGTGGCTAATTAGCCACATTTTGACGTGCCGCTTGCTGAGCGCTTATAACTTATCTACACCTTTTACTTAAAATATTACTATAATATTAATACTTAGATACCATGTAGTTTTACTACCTAATGGCAACTTTTAGGATAGGTAGGTATTACAAAAATAACCATCTCAATACCAATATAACTTTATAACAAGCCTTAAATAATTGATGCGAAATTGTTGAAATAAGCAACAAAAAAAACATTTTTTCACAATCAGGGCCAATTCTAAATTTTTTTTGAACAACTTCGAAATCTTTAAAATCCTCAGCCTCAATTCGCATACATTTTTGACAGATTGCGACTGACATCCGAATGCGAACGTTGCTTGGAAATTAGTAGAATTTATTGGCCTTCTGATTAGGTGATTTGTTATCAACATGGTACAGAGAACTCAGGATAGTATCTAATTTTTTATCGCTTTTATCTGGTATTTAAATATTTTTTAAATTAAACATTTTTGTTTCTTTTTGCCTCTTTTTACAAGCAGTGGTTGGTGGCTTCGTAATACAAAATCAGCAATAGTCTGCAAGCATTGCATGAGTCAATTTTACTTGATTAAACTTTTCCATTGAACCAATTTCTTGGTGGATGCCATAACGTGTTTTTCTTTTTTTTTTTCGGTATGACCACTAGCAAGTTAACACGCAAGGGCTATCAACTGCTTAACCGGACTATCCTGTGGTAGCCTCAAATGAATTTAAGGCCCCCAGCCAAGGCAACAAAGCTAGCTACAGGCTAAAACTACTGACCGCTCGCTAAAGGCATCTCTGTGGAATACGACCTCGGCTTAGCGGCGTCAGTTTGGGACAGCAAGGGACAACAGGCTAGGTCGTTTCATTATTTAGGGGTTATTAAAGCTGCCTCGCGAGCTGGCTCGTTAGGCAAAAGTCGGGGAGGGTTTTGAATGGGGCGTCACGACGGACCTCGGTGGTGAGGTCGGTAAACGGAACGCGGTCTGTGTTTGTTTTTTCTAAGGGTGCTGGTTTCCCTACAGCTTTCCTGAATCTTTGTGATCTCGTCATCGGACTCGACGAGTGTATGCTTCAGGCCATTGTGCCAGACTTTGTCGAAAGTTTTCGCTATGTCAAAGAACACGGCTCCCGTCACTAAGCCGCGTTGAGTGCGGTCGCTGATATGTTCAACGATGCGGTAAACCTGTTGGACACATGAGTGATTTGCTCGAAAGCCAAACTGTTCGTTTGGAAGGAGGCCCTTGGCTTCGGCATAGTCTCTGAGTCGCTTATGAATGAGACGCTCATAGACTTTACCTAAGACCTGGGGGCGGTAGCTATTGGGGGAGGACTTTGGCTTTCCCGGTTTTGGAATACCGATAACGGTAGCCTCTTTCCACGATTGTGGGAACATGTTGTTGGACAGAGCGCCATTGAAAAGGGCAGTCATCAACATGATAAGGGAAGCTGGGAAAAAACGGAACACCTTTTTGGTGATACCATCTGACCCAGGGGCTTTCCTGGGTTTGAGTTTCCCGATTATCTCCTTCACCTCGTCTGGAGTGATGGGGGGAGGGGGTCCTCGGGGTCCTCAATGGGGGGGAGAGAAGTCCTACGCTCGACCTCAGCGTCCACCTTGGCGAGGTGAACTGGGTCAACCGGGTAGGTGCTAGGGGAGCATTGGACTCTAGGCTGTCGGCCAGGCATTCATCTTTCTCATCGTCTTCAAATGCGATGGTGTTATCAGGGCGAGTGAGGGGAGGCATGGTTGAAACCTCAGAGGCGCGTAACTTCCTCTGGAGTTCCCAGAAGACCTGGTGGTTGGGTTCGAGGTCGCCAAGCATCTTATCCCAGCGACTGTTACCTACGCAGTTCAGCGATGGCGCGACTTACTTTACGCTGTAAGTAGTGCATGTGAACTTTGTTACTGTGGCAGGGAAAGGATGAGTAGGCACGGACCGCCGCGTTCTTCTCCGTCAAGAGAGCACGCACCTCGTCCGGGAGTTTCCAGCGATGATCGCTCATCGCCGGGACCTCCTTTGAGCATTCGCTCAGGACTAAGAAAGTGTGTGATACCGCAATTGTTTATATAGTCATTTAACAATTGATTTACAACATATTTACAACGCTATCATCTCAAAGTTTTTCTTCATGATTTTATTTTACCTCTTTGTCGGCGTGATTAATACGAGGTACCTATACCAATAGCAAATTCCAACTTTCTAGTGCTAATAGTCTCTGAGCTAAACCGCAGACAGACAGACGGACGGACGGACGGACATAGCGAAACTATAAGGGTTCCTTGTTGACTACGGAACCCTTTAAAGACTTCCAAATTCAAGTCACAATATCTCAACGGCAATCAATCAATGTCAGAAACTTGTCATTATGTAGGGAAATTAAGCGTTTTTAACAGTTTGCGACTGCGATGCGAATGCTCCTCAAAATTGCGAGAATTGCCTGTTGAAGATTGCAAAATGAATTTGAACGTTTTTGAAGTACGAGAATTAGCCTTGTGAAAGCCAATGATCTTATAGCCCGTCAATTGATTGACATGCCTCAATGACAGCTTACTTATTTGTGTAAAAGTTGGTATTCTGTATTTCAAAACCCTCCATAAATCCTGAAAGCAGTTTTAAAAACAGTTTTCTTAAAAGGTCTGTCGTCATTTCGTATTGCATCTTTTGACGACATGTATGTAAGCAAGATTTATAGGTAGGTACTAATAAAGACGCGTAAAAGAATACGTATTTCATTGGGGCGTGGTAGACATAAATATTTAATCAAGATCAAGGTTTGCAGTGAGTGATCGGCTCTTCATGTTTTCTGAAACTGATGCCAAGTAGCTGTTTTTTAAATATAAATACACATATACTTCTGCTTTCCTTTCGGCACGATTTTTAACACCTCTTATTTGGTACATGCACACTCATCAGTCAATATCACCCACACGTCACGCATTGTCATTTGTATGCAAATGACTGAAACGCATCCGTCGTGCCGTACCAGGGGCTCAGGGGACAAGTGACATTCTGTACACGGTAGCGTGGCGAAGGCGATTGTCAATCCGACAAAAATGTATGGGATTGACAGATAGGTACTATTCAAATGTCACGTGATCAAATTCCTACATTTAGGCATTTCGACAGTCGCATTCGCTAATTGAATGGCACATTGTCTAGGGCCTCAGAAGGCCGCATTCGCATCGAGTCTTGTGACTTATAACTTTATCAGAACAACCTACAAGCAAGCTGTGTTATTTTCGTGCATTTGTTTCGATTTCCAGTTTTAGTGAACTGCGAGGGAAAGAATAAAAAGAAAAAACAATTTCGAATCTTTACTCGTTAATAATTACATAAGGGCCCCTAGACAATGTGCCATTCGATTAGCGAATGCGACTGTCGAAATGCCAAAATGTAGGAATTTGATCACGTGACATTTCGATAGCATCTGTCAATCCCATACATTTTTGACGTATTGACAATCGCCTTCGCCACGCTACCGCTGACAGAATGTCACTTGTCTAGAGCCCAAGGTAGGTACTAAATTATTTCATAACGCATATTAAGCTTTCTACTTAAATAAACATAATTTCTATGACTTACTTACAAATTATGACTATGCTATTCAAAAAATTTAGTATTTAATATGCTACTGCATAGTTATCATCAGAATCTATATAATTATTATTATTTGAATCTCTATATTTATCACCATTATTATGTACCTCTCCATCATTAAAAATCTGTTGTATTTCATCCGGACTCTCGTAATCCAACGGTTCTTGTTGATAATCTGGCCTCTTTTGTTCGGTATCTTCATAGTAAATTTCTCCTGCGCTTAAATAAGGTCTTGATTCATCATAGTTTGTGTTAATTCTACTACGAATACTTGAAGCTTCGTTTTCTTCTTCGTAATCTATTGGTACTGATTGTGCCGACTCTGGACTTATTTCGACGTCATTATCTGCATCATCGGTGTCAATACTTTGGACTTGAATTTTTGAGTCATCAATTTGATCGACATCGTCAGTGTACTCCTTGTGAATATCCGTTTCTCCACTTTCATTATCAGCTTCGTTAACTTCACTATCCGATTGTTCATTATCGTCTTCTTCTACATCTAATTCATCGTTGTTATCATCAGAATTGTCATCGGCGTCACTTTGTTCCATTCTTTCGGTCTCCGCATATTTATATACGTTAACAGATGACTGCATCAATACAGCATTATTACTCTGAGCATCATTTTCACTTTGATAACTGTTTGGTTGTGGACTATCTTCACTCAAATCTTCTGCACTATTATTAGCATCTTCTTCGACGTCAACAGCATCACCGCCACTATTGGGTACGTACTCAATGTTCGGTATACCTAAGGCTTGGTCATTCACTGTTTGCACTGTCACTACGACATCGTACGGAACGCCTGAGTTACCCATCAATACTAGGACAGCGTATTTGTAACCAGGTCCGCCATCGACTATATTCGCTTTAAAAGACGTTCCGAAGTCTATGCTACTTACTCGAAGATGTCCTATTGTGTTACCATCACCAATCGCTGGGTATCTTAATGCTACAGATCCTCCAGGGACGGATAATCTAATCTGTTCAGTATTGGTCTTCTCCAATTCTTCATTACCGACATCGAGTAGAAACACAGTGGGATATTTGTGGAATGGATTTGCGGCTATAAGTGCGGACAGCTGAATAACTATGAGTGCAAGTAGCATCTCGACTGTTTGGGATCGAATGTTGGGTCATGGTACGATAATCAGATTCTTATATAACTCCGTTTCACGGTTGATTTAGTCGAGTTTTTGTGTGACCCTGGTTGAAGCGTGAAGCGTCCAATGTCAACTAGATATCTTCAATAATTGAAATCAGGAAAAAGTAAATGCAATTGTCGGATACTTTTGGTACTTTTCTTTGTTTGATTTGCAAATTAACGTGTGTAATTTGCAAAGAAAAGTTTAATTTTCCCGAATATTTTTTCACTTTATGTCTCCGAACCTCAAAAAGTAAAACAGAACCTCTACAGCAGTGCGATTCTGTAAGCATGTCGAAGTGAACACTTGGGCGGGGCGCACGACAGGTGAGTTGTCAAACCATACAAATAAGATGGAATGATAGCGCTCTTGTCGTTCACTCCGCCTAGGTGAATACCGTGAGATGTCGACAGAATCGACCGGCAGGATCACTTCGTTGTCCATCTGTCTGTCAGTTTATAATCTCCCGTTTTCTCAGAAACGCGTGGAGGTAAAGTGTAAAAAAAATAAGTATCAAAAATATCAAACCGTACCGCGTACCGGATGATGCAGCTTTGGAAGGCCTCCCACCAGATGGACCGATGACATGGTGTGGGTCGCTGGTAGCCGATGGATGCGAGACGCACAGGACCGGTTGTTGTGGCGACACTTGGGGGAGGCCTATGTCCAGCAGTCTTCGGCGTCTTTCGACTGATATGATGATGATGATGATCATACCGTGCATAGTGTGGCTTTTTAACAGTGAAATGATTTCGTAATAGGATCAGTAGGTACCTACATCTAGCGATTACCACCTACAAACCAAACAAGTTTAAATACTTTTTTTTTAAGTTTGGATGATAGACATTTTGTGCAGGTCTGGAATCCCGGGAAAGAGGGGAAAATAATTGAAGTACCGTAAGTATTTCAATTTCAAACTCATATGAAAATATCATCGTTGCGCGTAATTACTGATGCAAATTATTCCCAAAGTGGACATTTACGTAAAAATATTGTGACTACAGAGTGTAAACGGACAGAAATAAAACACTTGATAATCACAGCTTGGTTTCTTTCAATAATGCTATAAATCATAAAAATATTACATCTCGTGTCTGACACTAACAATTTATCACAATGCTAAGAATTCTGCGAACATGACAGATTTGAAGATCAAGCTTAAATTGGGTAACAAGAAGAAATGGATATTCTGTCAAAATCGTGCGTAAAGGGCTTTTTGATCTTAAGAACGGTATTATATTATATTGATAGGTATTGTTATAAAATAATTGGTTAGGAAGAGCGACATTTATCAAGTTTTACACACTAACTTAAAAATAAAAAGAGTTTAATTGGCTTTAAGTTTTTAGGTAGTGTCTCAAGCACAACTTCATAGAAAAATTACTGTATTCATTCAACAATTTAGAACATCGGCTTAGGGAGAGTTTTTTGATCTATACAACCTCGGTTAACACATTTTAATGATAAAAATTTCTTTTGACTGCGTTTTTCGACCAATTGTTAGTGAGTATGAATAGTTATTTATTTGACTATTAATTAAGCTAAATAGCGAAATTTAGGTGCCCATAATTTTTAACCAATGGGGAACGAATCAAAAAACTTGGTTTTAGTACAAAAGAAGTCCCATTTCAAACTTAGATTTAGGGCTATCGCATACAGGTATGACAATGAGACAACGTAGTTTCATGGCTAATATTCTTTTGAACATTTAATAAGAAAAATCTCCTGTCTGTAGAAGTAATTAAATCTAGATTCAAAACATTAATATAGGTAGGTACTTTACCTAATCATCAAAGAAAAGGTTAATACAACAATTTCTAATACAAACACGTTTAGACCTACTTAAATGATTGGTCTACATAAGCCTATTTACCCACGATTCTGACATTAACAACATTGAATGGAATATAAGGATTAGTTTAGACTAATTTATTGGTTACCATTATACCTCTAAAAAGGGTTACATTAAATACAGATAATATAATATTGTCCACTAATGCAAATTCATGATTTTTATTACAATCACACTCACATTAAAAGCACCAATTTCTTAATAGATAATTTAAATCTTTTATTTTCACGATTGATTTATAGAAAAAGTTACAGCACACTACATTATGGAAAGATATTTTTTAGGGCAATAATATTTACTATTATAATAAATGTGTAGTTAATTCGGAATGATTATACAACAAATATAATGTGGTAAGTAGACTGTTTCACCACCTCTGTACTTATATAGAAAGTATGAGACAGGTGACAGATAGACAAATTTGATATTCTAACAGCGCGGCGGCGGCGATAGAGTCCGTCCCACGAAAGAAGTTCCGCAACTGCGGCGCTAGTTTCTATGCGACTGTACGCTATCCTCTAACAAATCTTGTTAGTTCCATTTATTTCCGCGGGACTTCTTTTGTTGGATGGACTCTAGATAGTGATGGTCAAAAAATTCAAAATGTATGGAATTGGCAAGTGCTACCGAAATGTCACTTGGTTAATCTCAAACATTTTGGAGTTAGGGCCAATTCTATTCATTTAAGCAACGTTGGCATTCGCGTTTGTTGTCTAATAGTACATTTCAGACGAATTTTGTTACTATTTATTTCGTAGTTGAGTTGTGTTAGCCACAGACTGTAAAACAGAGACTTCAATATAATTTTACGAATTTAATTTTGGCATCTGGTAACTTATCTATTTAAAATTACTGAACTGGAACGGGAACACATAATACTAACTACATATTATTATGAGGACACATTGAGGGCACAAGTGAAACATTAATATCTTATGTGGGATACAATATACAGGTACCTACATTACTTATTATTACAATAATAGGTACACGTCGTGATCAAACCAGAACAAGCAAAGTGCTTTTATTTTCATAATTACCAACAAATTGAGCATTAGATTTACAAGAGATTTCACCAATACTAAACATACAAGACTAACATAATACCTAATTACTTCAGAGTTTTAACATAAAAGACAGCATGGCGTTCTCTTTCATTCAATAGGGAAGATGCAAATACAGAATTTATGAAAATTTTGTGATAAAATTATAAAAAGTATAAAGGTACTGTGGCCCTTGCCACAGTACCGTTTTAGTTGATATTGATTTTAATAATAATTACGAATACAATTAACGTGAAACAGGACGTATTTAAGAACAACAATCAGCGTCTAGTGACGTCACTGAGATAAGACAGCAGTGCGATTCTGTAAACATGTCGAAGTGAACACCTGGGCGGGGCGCACGACTGGTGAGTTTTCAAACCATACAAATAAGATGGAATGACAGCTCTATTGTCGTTCACTCCGCCTAGGTGAACACCGTGAGATGTCGACAGAATCGACTGGCAGTTCATGACCAGTGACAGACAGGAGTGATTCGACTCATCGTCCGTTTTCGCGCGAAAATTCAAACGGTCAGTTTGAAACCGCAATTTTGGCAATAGTTATGGCGTTTTAATTTTTTAATATATGAATGGTCTATTTTACGTAGAATCCTTCAAAATGATAGCAAGATGAAAATATGGCATGTTTCCTATTATTTATACGGCTGTCATTTGTCGATCTTGACAGGCTTTAGGTACGGATAGTTAGAAGCCTGGAAGTGTGACAACCAGTCATAACAGGGGGTATACCGTGTTACCTAGTGAGTGTGGAGATCGAGTAGGCATTCGCTCGATGTAAAAATACTGGTATTCATCCTACAACCAGTAAGACTGAATGGAAACCGACCGCAACAAGGTTGGCAAAGGCTAGGCGGATGATGATTTCTACAGACACAATGGGCAGCGTCAACGAGCCGTCAACCAAATGCCAGATGCCTACGCACCCTTCATCACCCATGTCACTAATTCTGTTTCTTTTTTCTAATGGTATGCGTCATCTTGGCGCAAATAAACAATTTTTCTTTCTTTATTCTTTCATCACAATATTCAGGAAAACGGCTGACAAATACAGGTGACTCTGTAAAAACTTCTGAAGTCTGACTCAAACACAGTGTGACACGGAGGTCATTTCCCGTCGTCACCCACCGCTACTCTTCCTGAAGACTGACAATCCACAAAAGCAGAATCAGACAAAGCAGAAAGTTGCTTAAATTGATCGGAAGCTGTTTTCTTTATGTCCCCTTTAGCTTAGAGCACTTAGGTTCTAAAATTGCAGAGTGCGGAAGGAAACGCCATCACAATTAAACTACTTAAGAAGCAAAATAAAACCAGTGGTGTACGTGGCCAAGAAATAACAGCCGTATGTGATGTTCGATAGGGTGAAGTAAGCTACAGTTCTCGTCAAATAACTTTGCCCCTCTGAAGTTAGCCATTCGCAAAGATCGCGCAGGTGCAGTCACGTAGACGAGAGCAAGCGGGACGCAAGCATATATCGAACGTAAACGAGCGACTGAGACATAAAATCGCGCCCCGCCCACATGTCTCTTGCGCATGCGCAGTTGCAGTTTGTTCGTAATTTTGACTACTACGCAGCCACTCGTAGCCAACTTCAGAGGGGCAAAGTTATTTGACGAGAACTGTACGAGCGCGTAAGCTTGACAAAATCCGTGAACAATTCATTGCAAATTCCGCATTCCCGTGCCTAGGAGAGCCCGTGAAGCATGTGGTCCCGGCTGTCGTTTTTAGTTGGTAGTCAGAAACCCAGAAGTCTAGCAAAGAATGGCGTGTACCCAGTAACTGGGTTGCGGAGGTCAGAAAGTAATTCGCTCCAAATGACACGCCTACAGCTGCATCCGGATTAACTGGAACCCCAAGATAATAATTGAGAAAACGCTAAGCAGATTGAGTAGACATTACCTATAAAAATAGGCAAACTATTTGATTAACTAGTACCACATAGGTAGGTACCATTTTATGGGCTTTGATTTCACGACAAAAACACGGTACCTACTCGTCTAGATCGTCACTTGCTGATATACCAAATTTATGAAAGAAGCAGCGGTTTAAATCTAAAAAAAAAATCTAGTCGGGCTATCTTGGTTCTCAAGATTACCTGCCTACATATTATCTACACGCGATGTTTTCACGATTTTTTACCGCTAAGAAAAATGATTAAAACCTTGCTTGTGGAAACAGAATCCAAGAGGGGACATGGACAAAAGGTTCTGGAGTGATTATCGCGTACCAGAACTTCCTTGTCTGCTGGGGATCATAGGTTTATGGGAAGCCTAAACTGCTTCCTAAACTGCTTGCTAGTCCCATGGGTTAAATTGATGTTTTTAAAGATAAAACACAGTGTAGTCTTTTTAACCCAAAGGTTGACTGGTAGAGAAACCCATGTAGGTACCACTACTGTACATAAAGTTTAAATTAAAAAAACTAGTTACTGATCAGAAACTACACCTAAACCAGGCTTTCACAAACGGATAGCTTATAAGATGGGGTACCATAGGTCGTGGCACACATTCCAAGTGTGTTTGTCAATAGGCTGTGATTACCTACCTACGCAAGTTGCAATAGGAAGAATGACTATGTTAACCAATCAGCCTACATGAAAAGTTTATTACTAATTTATTGCCCCTGTTAATAAATTCAGAGGATGCTCTACGATTTATTTCAGGCGGTTTAAATCCGCGTTTTTCTGCGTGGCAGGCGAGATGACGGTCCACTTTATGGTTGGCGGTCAAAGTTGCCTGTAAACATCTTCAATACCTTTGCATTACCTACCCTTTTGCCCTGTGCGATGATTATTCTGTTCTGTTATTTTTATGATAGATAGATTACTCTGCTTCAGAAAACTTATGGCAGCGAATTTTTCGTATGGCTGAATTTTCCGCTAAGTGTGGATAACTTACCTCTAACATAATCTCTCTTCTATCATTATTACTTCCCAGTCCTTCTCAAACTCAGACTTCAAATCAATCAATTCAAATTGAAACTTATCTTGTTTTAAATATCAAGAATTAAGTAACACTCAAGCCCTTTGATACAAAAAGCAGATCAAAGTTAACACCAGAGCTGAAAAACACACAAGAAACTATGCAGTCTTGGACGAGGTGCAGCCAGGATCGCAAGAGACATGAGTATTTCTAAACAAGACACATCGGTACAATAACAAAATTATCGTAAGAAACTCCGCATTTGCTTATTCTGGTTATTCATCGACGCTTGAGCCCTATCTGCCTGATTAATCAACTGATCCAACATACTTATCTGTGACGTCACCTGCTTCCCAATATCTTTCACAGCCGCTTTGCCTAACAACGACGTGTTTTCCTGGTCCTCCATCTTTTTTAAGTCGTCTAAAGCTGAGTTGATGTCGCCGCCATTTTGTTTTGATTTTCCCGCGCGCGGCGTCATCTCGTTGTCATCGGGACCAAGACCTTGGTTTATAGAGCCTATGTCTGAAGTAGGTGGGACGTAGTCTTTGTCATAGTTTGTCTGCCCCACGTAGCTAGGTTCGCTTGAGTAGGATAAGTTGTCTTTAGCAGACATTTTGACGCGGAAGAAGTTTGTGATAGTTCCGCAAACACCCTGGAAATATAGGTACAATGATGAATTGACTAAAAAGAAAATTACAAATCAAGCCAAGAAACAATAATGTCTTATGAAAAAAAAAGAACCAACATTTTTAAAAGTTTGCTGATATAACTTAACGTTGGACCTCCTACAGACAAGATTTCAGACAAATAATGGAAATATAATTAATGATTAATCTAAACTCAAACTTAAATCTTAGTTACACTACTTACCTTCAATTTGTTAATCTTAGTCTGAGTGGAATCCAATATTGTATTTAATTCTGCAAGGCCTCCACTGCCGTCCTTTAGCTGTTCATCCAGCATAGCAGTATTCTGAAAAGAGGAATCACATCAATCGTCAATATTATAATTATTACGGAACAAGAATTACAATTACAACATTACCTACCTACCTAAGTTAATCAATCAGTACCTCAATACAAAAATAATTGAAATGATGTTAATAAAAAAAACTTAAAAATAGGAAAAGGCGATTTGCTTAATATTTTGACTTTATGCAGTTACGAGGTCAAGGATTGCAAATTTGCAATAACCAACTTTAAAGAGATTCGATCCTTGACCTATTTAACCCTCATTTCTCATTAACTTAAGCACTAAGAATTTAGATTTTTACGGCATGCAGAAATAATTTCAGTTTCTCTAATTTAATTAAAAATTAATTATAAAAGGTTTATTACCTCTGCCGTCCGAATTTCCACTTCCTCAAATTCGACGATATCCAAATGTTTATGTTTTGATAAAAAGTCTTCTCTATCAGGCAAAGGTTGGCCGAATAACTCAGCCCTGGTGCAAGCATCTTCGTATGCCTTCAAAGACATGGTTGATATCCACTAACGTTTTAAATAGGCACTTTTTAGATGAAAAACCTTGTTGTAAATGAATAAATTATCAGAGGGAAGAAGAACTCTATGACAGGAATACGTTTTGGTGCAAGAGTGTCGTCATAACTAGACCTTCAATTTGTTGAAGTTATTGATTTTTCAAGGTACAGCTAATAATAATTTAACTTAGCTTGTTTTGATTAAATACTAGCACGGCAATGGTTAGAATTTAATAGTAGCTTAAAATATTAGCGTTTCATAATTTTACAATTATGTGGATAATGTTTTGAATAGGTATTTTGTAATTTCGGATAAAATAAATTTCAAATTTCGCGCTAGATTTAAAATGTTGCCAGCGCTGAAAAAAAAATGATACTCAAGATCACTTGAAAAATAATAATTTCGTGGTAAAACAAAACTTATTAATGAAACGGAAACACTATTTTCTGAACAGTATAATATTTATTGGTAATTCGTGATATTATAACAACCCCAAAAAAATAATTATTGGAAGATCGCAGACATCTACAGATCAGCTGCTCGTGGGGTCAATAACCGAAAGAATGAACTTTTGAAGTTTCACCCACTGGACAGGTTAATGAATGAGTTTGAAAGAGATATTAATATAATATTTTCTATTAATTGTTTTAACTCGCTACCGGCATTGGGAAAATGGAAATCCCTTGTTTTTTTTCCCGTAAAAATTATTAAGTACTCTGTGGTTATCTTCATTTTAAATTAAATGCTTGTAAAATCACTTTCAACAGTGTTATTCGAGTGTGGGACGCATCATTTGTTTCGAATCACTTCTGCAGCCATGTCGACAGGTACATGAACTGTCCATACTTTATTTATTTTTAAACTTAATATTCTCAAATCCTGCTTTTTCGTGGTCAATAACTTTAGTTTCAGCTTTTGTTATTTCACATCGTTTTCTTTCTAAATACAAGCATAATTTTGTCTACCGATAGTTTATTTTTAGTGTCAGTGATTAAGTTGTAAATGAGAGAACAAAAATGATTTATGCTGTGTCATTTTTGTATGCCACATAAACTGAAACATTAATTTTTAACTGCAATAGTACCTATTCTTTTTATATGCTTTTTATAAACTTAATTCTGGTTATCTACAGATAACCTTTTTATTTAGATTTACAAACCTCATTTTACAACACATCAATTAAAAAATAAAACAGGCAGTTTGATTTTATTTTGTCAACTACACAGGTAAGGTTGAATAACAATAAAAAACAATAAATTATGTCAGCTTATTTGCCAAATTCTTGTACAATTTCGTGTAAATCAGTGTAAATTCAAAATATGTAATTTTTACAATAATCGTCTCACCATGAAATGAATAATATAATAAAGTTACCGGTACATAATGGTGTAATCGTAAAATTGTTAAGATATAGCACACAAATAGACCACAAAAGTGAGTTATCCTTGACAAAATTTTTAGTAACAAATTAGACATCACCGTGGAAGTTTTTAGTGATTAGCGTCAATCAAAGAAACCTAAGGCGGGTTGGCATAACATGTGGAATATCTCCTTGCCTTGTGAGGTGTGCAAGTTGCTGTATGCTAAAAACATCTGGAACTAATGGGCTCATACATTGAATTATTTTTGAAATTTCTATTTATAAAGGATGATAAAGTGGTCCATGGTTAGCAGACTGACTTTTGCTATCTACAGGACACTAATCAGTTTTAAATCAAGAGCTAAGCTCAGTTAGACAGAAAATCTACCTATGTCAACTAAGCGGTTTAGGTATGAAAAGTTACCACAGCTATGCATGCGAAACAGCAACCTAGCTCTTGGGTTGAACCTCTATTTGTATATAATTGGGTACTGATTTTGAACTAAGAAATCCGTATTCAAGTTCTCAATGAGTATACAGAAAAAATCTGTTTATGAATAATCTTCATTTTTTTTTATTTTCAGTTGAATAACTACAGATAAAGCATGTTTTACACTTGGCAAAGTATAAAATAATATACCTAACTCTTCCGACTACATACTTCATATACTCATACTATAAATCAGAATTAATAAATAACAAAACAAGATTATGATTACCAACTACCATATTCTGTTTAATCTCAAAACATTTTTCTTTCAGTTCCGTTGACCTTGGATACTCTATCCAAGTACCGCAGTGACTTCTATTCGGACCCCAAAAATGAACTGGCACAGAATGCCTGTACAAGATTTGATCCGTTCGAGGTTGCCATCAGTAGAAAGAAGACTGAAACCACCCTACATGTTTACAATATCAAAGTAAGTCATTATCATAATTATCAACCTAAATTGATTAAAATTGGCCAGACCATATAATTGTTAAAAAATTGAGAAAAAACTTTTATAACTAAATCTGGCTCTACTTGATATTGCAACCCTGTTTTTTATATCTTTTTTTCCTCTAAAACTTCCTCCTTTAAAAAAATGAGACCCCAGCCAGCTCAGATAATACTTACAGATTCAGATTATTTTCATTGTAGTTCCAGCTAAGCCACATAAAATCTAGAATAGGTGGTTGGTTGGTCTGTTGTCAATTTCCTTGACAGCAATAAATTAAACTGTTTTACAGTTTGTTATTAAGTACATTTTCTATTACCAGCTTGACTCTGAAGCCAAACCGGTGACAAACCAAGAGAGTTCGGGCCGCTGCTGGCTGTTTGCTGCCCTCAATGTTATGCGTCTGCCTTTCATGAAGAAGTATGGCATTGAGGAGTTTGAGTTCTCACAGAGGTATGAGTAATTTATTAACTATTTGTTTATTTAGACTTAGTGCACATTGGTTCACAGGCAGAATGAATGCCCTGGGCATTCTCTACCTGTCAATCAAATGTAGTGGAGAGATAATATGGCAGATAACCTACTTACATTATTTAATCAGTTGGAAGAAAACAAAAAAAGATACCATAATTTTAATGGCACAGAAAGACCTTGAAAAGCTGCAACAACTTGCATGTGTGCAAAACACTGAGGCCCTACAGGCAATGTTGGGACTGCCACCACTACATCTTATAGTACGAGAGGAGGCAGCCCTAGCGGTTTTTAGGCTCAGCACATCTGACACTTTACGACCAGACTCCAGAATCAAGCACACACGCATCATGGAGGATGCCGTCAAGAGACAACCCATGATGATATCACCCAATGACAAAGCCCAAAAGACACACCATTTCCAGAAGCACTATAACTTAATGCTAACACAAGAATTGGATGACTACTCAGGTCCCAAAGAGTTGAGAATATGCACTGACGGATCTAAGACAAGCACCGGAAATGGAGTTGGAGTTTATTCCAACGACCTCAACATAAAAATATCCAGGCCGCTAGGAACACTGCGCCGCCCAGGAACTGATGCTCCTGAGCATGGCGCAGTGACTGATGCCTGTGGACGGCGAGCAATGGGTAGCTCGCCGTTCGATCAGAACAGGCCCGGGTTGACGGCGCGCTGTGTTCTACGCGCCCCAAACCAGCAGCAGTCAGCATGGGTCGGGGCCCGTTAGGGCCAGAGCCTGCCAGGGTGGCGGAATATGTTCGAAAGAGTTACTGCGGCCCTGGAAAGAAAGGCAAAGGACAAAGGGCGGGTTTTAGTCAGTAAAAGTCTGACACTCCCTGCCGCTCCACCCAGAGTGGGGGTCATTTGATGATTTCCCATCCTCAAAAAAAAAAAAAAAAAGGCCGCTAGGAAAGCTAAACACCGTCTATCAGGCGGAATGCGTGGGTATTATCCAAGCGGCCCATGCTCTAGAAGCGAGGAGGGTTTCGGATACTCATATTCGTATACTCTCCGACAGTGCATCCGTCCTCCAATCCAAAGAATTACATCACCTCGAAACTCCTACAAGAATGCCACAATGCACTAGAACGTGTCACGGTGACCAACCGCAACACTGTGACGCTGTAGTAGATAAAGGGACACAGCGGATCACTAGAAAATGACGCGGCCGATGAGCTGGCCAGAAGGGGATCTGGTGCTATGGTTGTTGGACCCGAACCCATAGTACCACTCCCTTTCACCCAGCTGCGAACGTGGCTACAAGAAAATACCCACACACAAGCAGAACGCTGGTGGGCCTTGGCACCAGGCTGTAGGCAGTCCAAGGAGGCTATGCCATCCCTAAACAGGGGACTTACCAGGCGCCTCCTGCAACTGGATAGGTGCAGCCTACGAATGGTGGCGGGGACCATCACCGGACACTGCTCACTGAACAAAAATTTCCACACGATAGGTATAACAGACAGTCCTCTATGCAGAGCATGCATGGAGGAGGAGGAAACCGTATCGCACGTGCTCCTTGAGTGCACAGGCGTTACCGAAATACGGAGACAAACAATAGGGACACCTAATTCACTCACAGACATCCTGAACACACTGAGTAGACTGTACTACTTTACAAATTCGTTTTAATTTTTATTATGTGTCGCTTTTGAAAGACGAGATGCTGCTTACTGTGCGCGTTGTAAATCCTGCAGCAGAATTCCCACAAATTGAATACGTGTTTATGCACCTATTCACACGCCCCGGGCTATTATGGCGTGGTTTATCCTGCATCGTGACATTCGTCTCATTCTATGGCCTGCTCAGTCAGCTGCTATGAATCCGATTAAAAATCTGTTGAGCATAATAGTTCAACACTGGGACTGTCAGAATGAAAGAAACTCTCAAGCTCTCAGATCATTCTAGTCTTAGTTCGGGTACCTATGGATGGGATGATATCAGGGGGACTGACTTATGCGCGTTGGCGCGCACCTTTGTCCGTCTATGCGAGATAGACAACGTGGCATCATAGCTACTGATGGAGGCTACACTAGTAAATAATAATAATAAATTGTTGAAAGTTTCATATCTAGCTACAAGTGCGACCTTATGCTTTGTCTGAATGTCCGTATCCTTTTTTTTGTCTTGTCTCTATGCTAGTTAAATAATGCGAAATATTAAATTTTCGTTTTCTTTTTAAAAAAGGTTTAACTATCCTATTGTAAGTCACATCCCTCCTTGAGCGACCGATCTTCATGTTAATAAAAGTAAATGATCTATACCTAGTCAAATCACATATCGACCCTGTGACATAGATGTGTGCAGTCAATTATGAACCACTAGCACTTCGCCCGCGACTTCGTCCGCGCGGATTTAGTAGGTACTCCAGAAACTTCAACGCCCCCTATACCCCCTTATAAAGGTTAGTTTTGGAAAATTAAGCACAACGATTTTCATTAATTACATTTATTACTTAGCCATTTCTACTTATTCTATGGTCTCAGGTTCAGCGCAACTGTTCACCCCGTCAGGAGTTGATTATGCAAAAATTGTTAGGTACATCTGTTTCAGTAATCCCATTTTTAGTTCGTTCATAGCATTCCGACGTAAATTAAAGCAAGCAATAATTTCCTCCCCTAAAAACTTGCTGCAACCCCTAGGCTTCACCCCTTATTATGTATGTAGTTTATTTTCGAAAAATCCAAACATTTGTTATTCTTATTGTTTTATCGAAATCATTTTCAACTTCATCGCACCAAGCATTGTTATGATTCTTCCCAGTTCGCTCAAGCCGCGACATTTTTCTTACTCCGAGCATGTTTATTACCGTCGTAACTTTTGAACGAAAGGTCCGATTTGAATAATTTAAAGTGTGATTTACACGGACATAATCAACCTTAATTATCAAGCCATTTAAATGGATAAGGATTAATATTATGATATCGAAATCACCATTTTTTCATATCACCAAGGATTTGCTTGAATAATTTGAACAAAAAGCGGTCATGGTGACTTAACCATAATAGTTAGACATATGGTATTGCGGACTTTTTTGTAGACATTGATGACTTCTATGAAACTGTAGTACATTACTTTGCTCTATTGTCAATAGATTCCGCAGCGTACGCGACATAAGGATTTTTTCTCACACCTTGGGTTACATTATCGAAGTTTTCATACGGATCCCTAACTTTTTTGAAAATATTCTATAGCCTATGTCCATCATCGATAATGTACGATTCTACTGGTGAAAGAATTTTTCAAATCGGTCCAGTAGTTTCGGAGCCTATTCATTTCAAACAAACAAACAAACAAACAAACAAACAAACAAACAAACAAATCTTTCCTCTTTATAATATTAGTATAGATAAGGTGGTAAACATTTTGTGACCGCGACTGTATGTACGGGGATATCACCAGTGTGATAAGGTTTTAACGATGACTTTACCGTTTGCGGTCACGATACACTTTGGTATTAACTTGTTATGTCTACCTGTTGTTTTCACACCATACAATGTTTAAGATCATAAAACACAGCTCGTTTGTTGATTCATCTTCTAAGTAGTGTAACAATGTGAAACTCAACGCGCGAGATTGAAAACAACGATCTATGATGATATTGATGATACTGTAACTTCAACCTTCGCTCCAAAGTCTTGCTATAGAAATAACTCTTGGAGCTGACATTAAGCCTACAACATACTTGTTGTTGTTGACCGATTACCGGAAGACGCAGCGTTGCAAGGCCTCCCAACAATACGAACTCGCTGGTTGCTACCCGCTGGTTGCGAGGCCCATAGGACCGGTCGATATGGCGACACATCTTTCTATCTACTAGCCAGTGTCTGTGGCTACACTACTAACCATTGGAAGGTCAAGTTATACGCCGCCCCTCCGTAAAGTAAATCCGGTGAATGGGATGACGGGAGCTAAGTGCTTATAAACGGCTGATTAAGCTAGTTGGCTGCGACATGTACATAATTTGCAGCCGGCACGGGTCGCAGGTCCTATTACTCATTGGATTTTGATAAACTACACTTATATAGATTATACACCAAAATAATACATAGGCTTAATTTTTAAATTTGGGGTACCTACCGACTCATTCCAGGCTGGTGCATTCCCGGGCGGCAGCTAGTGTCATATAATTAAACCTCGGTTACTAAAGAATTTTGTTGTTATCTCCACAGCTACCTCTTCTTCTGGGACAAGATCGAGCGTGCCCACTACTGGTTGAACAATATCGTCGCTACCGCCAAGCAGGGAGAAGAACTGGAAGGGAGACTCGTTAACTTTTTGTTGAAGGTAGGTGCACTTTAGGTATACTAATATCAATCAACTCAACTTATACGCAGGCCAGATCTGCGCATAGGTTTATGCTTTCAAATAAGCGCCACAACACTTAGTTTTCCAGTTGGTCGGTCGGTCTAGGTCGGTGGGGTTAGGGATGTACCCTGGGTAAAAAAAAAATTTATAATTTTTAGTCTTTTATTTTAACAAATCAATAAAAAGCGGGGCTTCTATTTCTGGATGGTTTAAAACAAAATAACCACGAGGGGGATGGCGGCGTCTCCGCCATCCCCTTCTAACCTAACCTTTCCGAGTCAGGGTGCCCCAAGTCTCGTGTAGCGCAATTTGTTCCATCTGACACTCAACTGAACCGAGCGCTCGGCGCATCCTGGACAGTCTCACCTAACACCTTATAAGACTGGCCAATCCTTCCCTTGCGGTGGTAGGGCTAACACCCGCCTGGTTCGCGACCACCCTCCCACCGGAGTTCGGCGTCAAGCAGCCTGCTGTGTTTCGTCGACGCGTGGGAGTACCAGTGCCTCAAGGCATCTTCTGGGCACGCTCGCTTCATCATGGACCTCATCTATCGCTTTCCATCAGGTGTGATCGAGGTCAAGAGCTAGCTCATTCATAAATAAAAAAATAAATAAAATACAGATGGTGGTATTGAGTTACAGTGTTACTTGTCGGGATATTTCCTCCCAATGGGTAACAGTGTAACACAACGGTGTAACTGAACGGGAACAAACTAAAATAGAGGGCTTGTTACGTCAGATCTTGATTAGAAGTGGTACACTTTTTGCGTAGAATTTTCAACTCGCTCTATCGTCTTCATTTCTTGTTTACCTGACAAAAGAAAAAATAAGTCGATTGAATCGACCTATACCTACACGAGTTAGCTATAAAATTACTAGCTTCTAGTCACCTCGAGTAAAACGTAATAAAAATGACATAAAATCGATAATTTGTTTGAGCAATTTATTTCTAGGCAGTAAATAATAATGATTTCAACTGGACTTAATTTTAATATGCCATTGTATTGGTTCCCCATTAAATTCATGAAATAAAACGTGTACTTGACATATTTATTATTAAAGTGCTCATAAAACATAATTTACGACATATACCTACCAAAACTATTTGGTATCGGTGTCGCAGCCAATTAGCTTAATCAGCCGTTTAATTGGTTGCCTAGCCTTTTCGTTAAAATGTGCCGATTTTTCAGCGACCTAAGTGACATCTTTTGTTCAATATCGTTTTATGACTTGCCCATGTCACTTATGTCGCAGATTAAACGGCATTATTCAATGAAAAGGCTAGACTTTCAATGAAACAGCGGATTCAGCTAGTTGGCTGCGACATCGGTATTTAAACGACTTAAAAAAGGAGGAGGTTATCAATTTGGATAGTTTTTTTTTAATGTAAGTATGTTCGGGGCATAACTGCGTCCAGTAAAGACAGATTTGCATTCGAAAGAGGGTTATGCCGAAATTTCCCCATTGAAATTTTGCAAAGATATGCTGAAGAACTTCGGAGATAGACAGCTAAATAGATATGGACTGTGTTGGAATTTTTGGGGGGTAGCACTAAAAAGTTGGGCACGCCACTATTGCGGCGGTAAGTCCCCTCTTTGAGGAGTGGCTGGAGAGGCGCCACGGCGTCCTCACCTTCCACCTGACGCAGGTACTCACCGGACAAGGTTGTTTCGGGAGGTACCTGTTTCGGGATCGGCGGAAGGACACGTCAGGGTGTTATCACTGTGAGAATCCCCCGGAGGACACGGTGAAGCATGTGGTGGAGGTCTGCCCTGCTTGGGTGAAACACCACCGCGCACCGTGTCCTCGTCGAGGAGAACGGCGGCGGCGACCTCTCGCTACCGGCCCTGATTCACTCCATAGTCCGGACTTCCGGAGCGAGGAGGCATGGGAAGCAGAAGGAGGCTTCTGCGAAGCAGTTATGCTAGTGAAGGAGGAGGCGGGCCGTGTGCGGGAGAGACAACCCTCACACCCCAGCCGCCGCAACATAAGGAGACGCCCCGGGCGTCGGGCGATTTCCGGCCACCGTAAGCGCGGCCTGCGGATGGCGAGCGTTGTGTGGCTCGCCGTCCGATCAAAGCCAGGCCCGGGTAGATGGTGCGTTGTGCTCCAGGCGCGCCTCAAAGATATGTCAGCATAGTAGTAGTAGGTAACGGTGCCCGTTAGGGCCAGAGCCTGCCAGGGTTGCGGATTTGGTTCGAAAGAGTCACCGCGGCACTGGAACGCAAAGGGCACTAGGAGGAGCACGGATGGGTTTTAGTCAGCAAGAGTCTGACACTCCAACCCGCTCCACTCAGAGCGGAAGAAGTCATTTGATGATTTCTCATCCATACAAAAATCAGTAGAAAGTGAAAATTTAAAAAAAAAGACTGTTTTTACTGAATTTTATTTAGCAAATATGTACTGTCCTAATCTTGGGCAAAGGCCTCCCACAGTCCTTCCATTACTGTCTTTGTTGTACGTCACCCCAATTCACTAGGAGAAGACATTCTAGATGTCCGGCCATCTTCTCCTCGGTCTGCCGAGACCCTGTCTAGCTGTGTCAGGGCTTCAGTCTTGTGACATACGGGCCCTCTGCCCACTTCAAATTTTGCGGCTTTTTGAGCTATTAAATATAATTACAGTCTGTCTGTTTCGGTGTTACTTTACCGTGGCTAAAAATCAATCTCATCAAGGTTTTAGAAATATTGAATGTGTTATTTAATAACAACAATAATTTATAACAGCTATTATCAGTATCACACTTAAAGGACTAAATTATTTTCTCCTATCTGTGGGTTTATTTGCAATGATAAGGCATATCACAGTAAATAATATGAAATATATGGCAGTTGCACTTTGTAAAGGCGTTATGCAACTTTATAATCTCATTTTCAATCTTTACATAGTACCTTGTACCTTTGCCTACTTGCTTTATCAATCCTACCTAATATAATAACATGTGAATATCAATTTGTTACGCTTTCAAGCCTAAATCGCTGAACCGATGAGGATGAACTGGAGTAGTTATAGGCTACTTTAACGAGCGAAGCCGCGGGCAAAAAATAATACTGGATGAGTTTTTTTCCAGTGCGCAAACTTTAAGAACCACTTCTGCCCATGTAAATGAACAACTTTCCCGAAGAAAGCCATAGCTAATAATTTTTATAATTTATAATATTTTTTTTTAGCCAATTGCTAAAAAAAATTTGAGCTTCCCATACAAAGTTGTCATCAACTGTTCACAATTTGTATGGGAGAATCAATTTTTTTTTTTGGAATTGACTATGACTTTCTTCGGGAAAGATGTTCATTTACATGGGCAGAAGTGGTTCTTAAAGTTTGCGCACTGGAAAAAAACTCACCCAGTATAATGTAATGTAAATAAGATCCTAACATAGTTTCTCCAGTCATTTATTATAAGGATAGTCTTGTTCTTTTCGAGTTGAAGAGTTCCATCGTGGTGAAAGGGTTAGTCAGCCAGACTGCGTTACCGAGTGCTGTCTGTCCAGGGTGCGCCGGGCGTTTGGAATCACAGAACGATTTATGTTAACGCCACTCGGGGAGGCTCCTTTCATAATAGTATCTACCGCTATTCATCATCATCTGCCTAGCCTTTTTCCAACTATATATTGGTTTCGGCTCCTAGTTAAACCGGATTCAGCTGAATAACAATATTTTACGTGGAGCGGGTGCCTACCAGACCTCCACAACTCATTAACTGGGTAACACGGTACTTCTTGACAAGACGTGTCAGATTTTTTGGCTTCTGAGTTGACATCTAACAATCCGCAAAATTCAGTATTTCTTTTAATGTACTATTTTTTTTTCTTTTATTTATCCTCAGGACCCAATCAACGACGGCGGCCAATGGGACATGATAGTGAATCTGGTCAACAAGTATGGCGTCATCCCGAAGAAGTGTTTCGCTGAGTCGTTCAGTTCGCGACGCAGTTTGCACATGAATGCACTTATTAAGACCAAGGTGAGAGGATCATCATCATTCACCATCAATTAATAATAAAGAACTAGGGCGTGATGATGGTAAAAAAATGGCCTAGTCTTAAGGAGTTGGTTTCTAGACTAACCGGGCGCAGCTGAATACCAGTATTTTACATGGAGCAGCTGCCTTTTTGTCCTCCACAGCCTAGTTGGTAGGTAACAAGATACCCTTGGGCAAGGAGGAAGGCTTGTCAGATTTTTGGGCTTCTGACTGCCCATAACAAAAGTTGAATATCCAGGAATGACAACCGAGTCTATTGACCGAGACTGTTAAGAATTTGAACCTTGTCAAACTTTGCCATTAAAGTAGGAATTTACACATTCTTAAAATTCCCAATACCTCGCATTCTGGCTGCACTTAAGGCCAGGTTTTCTGGAAAAACGTTGTTTTGCATTGTGTAAAATTGTGTTTTATTCGTAAACAACACGGATTTAAATTTTGAAAAAAATATATTACATATTTCACACTTCGATCTTGCGATTTCGGCCGTGCGATACACGATTACTTGCACTTTACTGCATCCAATTAAATCACAAAGACAAGTCAAAATCAAGATGTAATTATCATTTCATTTGAGTTATATAAGGTTTTGAGTAATAAAACTTATACCACAATAAAGGTCGTAAAAAATGTGATATAAATCGGCCGTCATAATGTGAAATATGAAAATACGTATCCCACTAATTCCAAAATCAAGTGATTTTGTCGTTTCATGAGCGCGCCCCGTGTCATTTAGTCCCGAGCGGAACGTGTTGGAGGTCGGACGTGTGCCAAATTTTTGCGATCCCGCCACCCCCGCTAAGTTCTGTTACTGGCTAAGCCTAAATTGATTACCGCTCTAGCACTGCCGGCACACCAGTGTGCCGCGAATTTAATGTTTATGTTTATTTACGTAAGATTTATTTTTAATTTTGGAATTTTCACGTGTCGAGTGGTTAAATAATAATACTTGTATATAATTTAGTGTTCAAACAGTTGTAATATAGTTAGTTTTTATTAGATGTACTTAGCTATAATTTTGTAAAAAAAATGGGGGAAAAAAAAGTTGTCACGGCTCTTCGTTGCAGCGGTGACTACTTTTTTTTATAAACTTTGGCTGAATAAACAAAAAGGTATATAGGTATATACATAATTTACTTTACTAACTAGGTAAGTACCGACACGAAACAGATAAATTTCCACACCGCAAACATGTGTGTAAACAGTTTAATTTAAACCTTATTTCAGTACGCATAAAGACGTGCGCTTTAGTGGTTTAGTTTTCGCGCGGAATAGATTTACCAACCGCATCGAGTATGTAAAACAATTGAATTTGAACCCTATTTCAGAGTGCATAAAGCCACCTCGCGCGCACATGATACAATGATTTACTGTTTTCAAATGTCAAATAGGTAGTTCACCCCGCTACGTTAGTCTTGATGGTTTCGGAGAGTTTGTATAAGTCTTATAATATTTGTTATTTATTAGAAATGTCCGTTTTCATTTATCTTACTCCTAAACAAATGCAAAAATAATAGCTCGTATTTCCTACATGAGAGTTGAATATCGGTGCAATAATGTTGTGGTGTTCATGTAGAGAAGAAATATAAGTGTTATACGCTAGGTGGGTACCTACTCACAGCCACCACAACACAACAAATAATAATATTTATGGTGTCCGCAACGTTTGTGTAGGTCTCGTCTATGCCAAACAATACGCGCAGCGCACTCGTGAGTCGCGTGCCATAGTGTAAAAGTGTTACAGTATGACCATTTCCTATGAAAATATTATAATAACATACTTTTGGTAACGTTTAGGCTACCGGACCAGCTCATTTATGCGCTGTACACTAGAGTCCATCCTCTTACTAATTACTAACAATGTATCAAGTTATGACAAGACATACAAAAAACTATGTGGTCAGTTTGGATAGTTTTTCCAATCCAATGCGTTACTTTATCGGTGTTTATTGGCAAGAGGAAAAATGTATAGAAATTATAAATTACATACACTAAACTGTTTTTAATTGACTATTGTATTGTATATTATTAACCGACTTCCAAAAAAGAAGAGGTTCTCAAATCGACTTTTTTTTTTTGTTGTATGTTTGCTCAGCGATATTTTCGCCAATTGTCAATCGATTTTGATGATTCTATTTTTTTTGGAAGTGTATCTTCCCGGACTGATCCCATTTCAATTTGGTGAAGATCTGATGAAGAACTTCGGAGACAGGTAACGGAACTCTTCATTCCCGTAGGAATTCCCGTTCCCGTATAGCCGTACAGCCTTCCCCATGAATGTAACTATCATAAATTCATAATCATAATACAAAAAAGAATTTCTTGCACCGCGTCGCACGCAGTCACGCAGGCTCGACGCGTTCTCGTTTGGTGGCCGCGTCTCGCGCACCGCCCGTTCGATTTAATAATATTGTTGAATTATTTTAATTTTACATTATCTCCTAAACGGTGAGTTCAAATAACATGCTGTAAAAGACAAAGTTTATCTTCATAAAATTATCTTGATGATGAAGTAACTTTCGCTAGTAAGGATTAATATGCCTGCCTAATATTAATGCTGAAAAACCACCTTTAATTTTTAAATAAATTATTTGACATAAAATGCCTTAGTGTGGCATATTTATAAGAGATAGATATAGGTGTAACGTCGCGGACTTTTTTTTAGATCGAATGAAAAACAATATCTTTGTTGTACATGGTACTTACGTATAATTAGCTATTACCACAGCGCACTTAGCGCACTTCCACTTTATAATATTATTTAGTATAGATTTGAATAAAGTAGTATCTCATTATCATTATTGTAACACCATAAAATACATAAAGAAATTAAACACACACCATATTACAATTCTATCCTATTTATTTATAACGGTTTGCTATCTATGTTTCTGTGTACGTGCGTCTGTGTGCCTGTGTATCTGTCTTTGGCACTGTAGCTCCGTTATCTTTATTGAACAGGGATATTTTGTAAGTTTTTAAAATTTTACTTGTTAATTACCAACAAATCAAAATCAAAATTTGCGTTACAGGGCAATAGAGCATGCGGAAGGGCGTGACTTGTCTCCAAAATAATACTCATTTATTGGGGTTACCCCCGACGGTATAGTTGGGAACGACACCATTGTTGAAATTAAATATTGGACATTTAATAAAGGGATTTAGAAAAGGGAAATGCTGCTATTGAAGAAAGTAAAATACATATATTTAAATTCGATAGAATAAAACATACCAGGGTTATAAACAAAAAAAGTAATTGGTATTACCAAGTGCAGGGTCAACTTCATGTAACAGAAAGGAACCAATGCATTTTTGGAATATGGTTCGGTGAAAACTAGTAGTAGAAAATATTTCAAGAGATGACGAATTTTGGCGGGTGCATATGGAGAAAAAAATTATAGATTTTTATTTGAAATGTATATTGCCAGAGATTGTGGATCCGCGCCAAAATCGCGGTATGCCAATACGAGACATAATATTGAAAGAAAACAAAGAAAATGTTAATGATAAGCCTGTGCAGCCAGGTCCAAGCAAATCCAAGGACCATATTCCGTGTCAATCTACTCAGCTAGGTCCATGCAAACCGAGACAGCTACAGTTCAACGAATTTTAGACAGTTGCATTGGTAACTTTTATTATGTTAACTATTTGATTAAAAAATATAAAAACGTTTTTGTTTTTTTTTAATAGCATGTAGGCAAATTCCAAACCATTTATACTTCTAAGCTTTCTTGAATTATAATATTCAAGAATTGTAACATAATTTTCCTAAAGTAAGTGTGCCTACCTACTACTTGATTTTTACGAAGGTATCGCACCAAAGCCAAATAGCGCGCGACGCGTATTTTTGTATCGTACTCGTATTCATAATTTTCGTGTCAGTCAGATTTTAAATCCACCATATACTCTAAAATAAATAAGTATTATTACTGATTTTTAATGATTAGTAATTGGATTCAAGTTTGGACAATACGTACTTAATCCATCTATAACCTTAAAAAATACTTAATAGAAAAATAAAACAAAATAAACTTATACTAATCAATTCAAGTTGATCTACTGCATTACTTTATCCTGTGACGGAACTTAGTACCTACCCGAGTCCGTGAACTCATGAGCGAGCGGTGCGCTTGGTGCGGGCGTCTCCCGCGCATCGTAACTTATTACGTATTGCTACTCCTTGCGGGGCCTGGGGTAAGCGTTAGATGCCTACGCGCTCAAGTCAGGCTCGCCTTAATGATCTCTTGGGTTCTAATCCAACAAGCGATCTGTTTGCGGATGAATGAACAAAGATTTTATTGGCATGTCAGAAGTACTGTGAGAGGGATGCATGAAAGAGTTGTTTACCTTTTTATTTTTATTCTTTTCTGTTTCGATTTTATCTGTGTTTGTTTGTAAATGTATATTTGTGTTTTTCTTACTTTTTGTCTTTTTTTATTAATAATATTTTTGTAGTTACTGTAATTGGTTTTAACTGTTGTAATCTACACTAATATTATAAAGAGGAAAGATTTGTTTGTTTGTTTGTTTGTTTGTTTGTTTGTTTGAAATGAATAGGCTCCGAAACTACTGGACCGATTTGAAAAATTCTTTCACCAGTAGAATTCTACATTATCAGAGATGGACATAGGCTATAGAATATTTTCAAAAAAGTTAGGGATCCGTATGAAAACTTCGATAATGTGACCCAAGGTGTGAGAAAAAATCCTTATATCGCGTACGCTGCGGAATCTATTGACAATAGAGCAAAGTGATGTACTACAGTTTTATAGAGGTCATCAATATCTACAAAAAAGTTCGCGATACCATATGTCTAACTATTATGGATAAGTCACCATGACCGCTTTTTGTTAATATTAGTCAAGCAAATCCCATGGTGAAATAAAAAATGGTGATTATAGTACCATGATATTAATCCTTATCCATTTAAATGGTTTGATAATTAAGTTTGATTATGTCCGTGTAAATTACACTTTAAATCATTCAAATCGGACCTTTCGTTCAAAAGTTACGACGGTAATAAACATGCTCGGAGTAAGAAAAATGTCGCGGCTTGAGCGAACTGGGGAGAATCGTATCAATGCTTGGTCCGATGACGTTGAAACACCACGGCACTTAAATGTTTTCGATAAAACAATAAGAATATCAAATGTTTGGATTTTTCGAAAATCAACTAGGTACATACATAATAAGGGGTGAAGCAGGGGTGAATAAGTTTTTAGGGGAGGAAATTATAGCTTGCTTCAATTTACGTCGGAATTCTATGAATAAACTAAAAGTGGGATAATTGCAACAGATCATGTACCTAACAATTTTTGCATAATCAACCTCTGACGGGCTGAACGGGGTGAACAGTTGCGCTGAACCAATAATGAGAATCGTTGTGCTTAATTTTCCAAAACTAACCTTTATAAGGGGATATGTATAGGGGCGTTGCAGTTTGTGGAGTACCTACTATCCCCACGCGGACGAAGTCGCGGGCGAAGTGCTAGTTAAATATATAAATAAATTAACTCCAAAAACTCAGTGTAGAAACCGGTCATTAGGCATTCTGCAAGCGACGCTACGTGTGATGTCGAACGGTCCGTGCTTTACGAATTCCCACGCCCTTTACCAGGTCTTCACTAGCTCACCTTGTGAAGTGCCTACCAACGTTTGCGGTTTGCGGCCACTGCAGATATTTCGGGCCTTATCGGCCGGATGCGTTCTGCGGTTATGAGGGCAATGTGACCCGCTAACTGCTTTTTATCGCTGAGAACTCTCGGGTCAAAAATATATTGAGTATTGTACTGCACATACTCTTGGGGAAAGACAGACGTGATGTTATGCTATGTTTGTTTGGTAGCCATAAGCTTGTCAATCTTCTTGAACAGTCATGGTGGTACACCTTATAATTGTCGATGTAGAGATCGCCAGTGGAACTGTAGAGCATAAAGTCCTCGGTTTTATTCCTAGAGCAGGAAAAGTGTCGTAGGGTTTTTTCGTCAAAAACTTTTCCGTAATTTAAAGGTTGTGTTGGAATCACATTGAAAATGGCAACCCCCATTTACATTGGAGCCTTTCCCCTCGAGAAATACAGGCCTCATTTTTTTTTTTTTTTATTTATTTATTGCAGCTTCGCGAGTACGCTAAGGAACTGCGCGACAAGGTGGCTGACAACGCGTCGGACGAAGAGATACAAAGCGCCATCAAGGTGCAGATGGCTGTCATATATAACATTGTCGCCACTTGCTTAGGTAACTACTTTTAAGTATAGCAAGTCCGAAAACGGGGCCAGTTCAGTCACCGGCCATGTTTGTATACGATTGAAGATATTTTAGGTACTGTATTCAGGCTTTGTGTGGAAGCCGCTGAAAAACTGGCCTCGTATCATAACCAACTAAAGCCAAATTGCTCCAAAACTTATTTCAGAGTTAGTTGCAAACAATAACAAATATTTCACACATAATGCGCCCCTGATTACAACTAACTCGGCTGGTTTGGCCAAGTGGGCCAGTAAGTTAAAACTAAAAAGGTATTGCACAATTTGAACAAAGTATCGCTTTTAAAATTTTAAGTTTGTTTATCCTTCAGTGACATTGACAAACAAGCACTGCATTGTCGTTATAAATGCAACAAAATAATGTATTTTTAGGCCTAGATGAAGTCTTGGATTTTTAATCTTCTAATTAATACTTTAGGTTTTTCAAGCTTTTTGCATTAGGCACAGTCGCCAGCACATCAAGCTACAACAATCTGTCAAATTACTTTAATAGATTTTCAACTTAATCGCTATAAAGTATTAGGTTCAAGGTTGATTGGGAAAATTTGACAGTCAGGTAGCATGTGCTGACGTCTGTACATTGCACGAACAAGTCTGATTGAACCTTCAACCTTTTTTTAAATGTTAATAAAGCTCTCATTCAACCAACATCTTTATCCCCACAAAGGTACGCCCCCAGAAAAGTTCAACTTCGAGTACTACAACAAAGAGAAGTCCTACAAGAGCTTCGGTCTGCTGAGCCCGCAGGAGTTCTACAACCAACTCGTCCGGCCCCTGTTCGATGTCAACGATAAGGTAGCTATGGAAACATCATCATTTAACTCGTCCTATGCTAAATAGAATTTTGTAAAAGAGTTCAGTTACAGTTTTTTATGCATCCTATCCTACTTCCTACTTATAATATAAATGTGAAAGTTTGTGAGTATTTATGGAGTGAATGTGTTTTTACTCTTTCAACCAAAAATTACTAAACAGATTTGGATGAAACACAGAATCTCTATCTGAAGTCCACGCAGACTTACGGCCGCTTTCTATAACATATCTCAATCCCAATCTTGATCCCGATCCTTTTCTGTAGCCAATCAACGGCCGAGTTTGTGTCCTTCACCACATAATCCTCACCTTTGATTGGTTACAGACAAGGATCGGGATCAAGATTGGGATTGAGATATATTATAGAAAGCGGCTGTAAGTCGCGGGCAGAAGCTATCTATTTAACAGCCGAATTCTGGGCCGACTCAGTGTTGATTGCTATAGACAGGCTAAGATGAGGAACTGCCCCTAAAACCGCTACATGAGGTTATGAGGACAAAATTCAAAGCCTGGGAAGATCCTAGCTGACGGTGGTTATTAATCCAGCTGGATTGAAGAACCTCTTCACAGTCTGAGCTGACAAACGCCTTCTGTACATATTTACTTACATACATCCTTCCCTCATCCTCATCCCCAACTGTTTAGCGATAGTTCATCTGGATGTTGAATTAATATTACAATTAAAAATTATGCATTCGTTTTTGAACTCATATTTGGAACATTACGTTGTGAGTGTAGATAAATAATATTTCGCACATTGATAAGATGAGTGACACTAACCAAAAAAGCTGTTTTTTTTTTCAGTAGAAGCATATAATGTATAGTTTTACCAAACAGTATCTAATGACTAGTTTTGCACCAGAAATAATAAAAAAATTATATCATGACAATATTAGAGCTACAACGCGTTGTTTTTGCATAAAAATAGTACCTTCGCGCGCTAAGAGATGGCACTGCTAACAGAAAAACATAATTTTTCGAAAAGTGACGGTCTTAACAATGTGCAATTTGTATTTGCCAGGTTTGCCTGGTATCGGACCCGCGTCAGTCCAACCCGTTCGGTCAGCTGTACACTCTGCACTGTCTCGGCAACGTGGTCGGAGGAAGACAGACTGCGTACAACAACCAGCCCATTGAGACGCTCATGAAGTAACTACATTTTTACTTTTTTCTAGCTATTTCTGTGAGTTTGCTGTCTGGCAATGCTAATGCTTGTCGCGGCGGAACCCTAACTGCGCTACGCAATAGCAATTGGATGAAAATTGACGAGGATCGTGTTATACGGCGTGCCATTGAAGGTCTATGGTCAGCAGTGAACTGCTAATGGTGACGGACCGCCCCTTCGCTCTCGTGGTCTATGCCACAAAAGAAAAGATCATGAATTAAAAAGCCACACTCCAGCTCTAAAACGAACGAAAAATTCTGGAGTGGCGACCGCGTAAGACCGACGCGTTGGAAGGCCTGAACAAGGTAGACCGATGACCTGGTGAGGGTCGCGGGTAGCCGCTGGATGCGAGACGCAGAGGACCGGTTGATGTGGTGACACTCAGGGGAGGCATATGTCTACCAGTGGACATTAAGGCCTCCAAAAAAAGTCATTGTCTGACTTGTCTATTACTCCGCTCAATTCTAATCCACGCATAGAATTTGATACGGTATTCCTATAGATATAGCAATAAACGAGGAAGGATTGTGTATATGTCGCAGCCAAAAGACTAGCCTTTTCATTGAACTGCGCCGTTTAATTAGCGACTTATGTGACAAATTAAAAGGCTAGGCAACCAATTAAACGGCTGATTAAGGTACTTGGCTGCGAAATACATATAATGTGCACCCGTGCGAAGCCAGGGCCGGTCACTAGGGATTACTAAGAAAAGACAACATAATTTCATGCTTTGTTTCCTTTCCAGGGTTGTCAAAGACAGTATCGCGGGGGGTGAAGCCGTGTGGTTCGGCTGCGAGGTGTCCAAGAGATTCGAGCGGAAGAACGGCTTCGAAGACTTAGATGCGTGAGTACTGAACATGTTGCCTGCCAGGGTTGCGGAATTTGTTCGAAAAAGTCACCGCGACCCTGTAACGCAAAGGACGTTTAGAGGAACACGGATGGGGTTTAGTCAGTAAGAGTCTGATACTGTCTTCACCTTTGCCCAGAGCGAAAGAAGTCATAGAATGATTTCCAATCCTTAAAAAATTGAACACGTAGTCATTTTTAACTGAGCTAAATGTCTCGCACGTTGTCAAGGGACTTTTTTAGACTCTTGTCTATGATTTTTCTCACGTTTACAAACATTGTACTTGATACTAATCTTTTTCCTCGAATCTGCTCCCGTGACGAAAAAGACAAACACACTGGTTCTGGGTGATTTTCCGGGAAAAGAAGGAGCCAAGGAGTATCAGCGATGGTGGATCTTTCTATCTGAATTTGAAACATTCAATGTTTTTTCTCTTATAATCTTACTGCTGAAAAATCACCCCCTCTACGTTCATAAGCATTGAAAACAACTTATTTTTTATTTCTCTTCACCAACAGCCAAGACTACCGCCTGCTTTTCAACACGGAGATTCAGATCGGACTGAGCAAGGCAGACCGGCTGATGTACAGCGACTCTTGGATGACCCACGCCATGGTCTTCACCGCTGTCGGCACCGATGTGAGTACTCATTATCTCTCTAGCCTTGGCTTCCAGTCTAAACGGGGACTCGCTAAACACCAGTATTTTACATGCGAGGACCTCCACAATTTTAGCCTTTAGAAAGCCATCATCAAATACGAGGTCATCAAGTTTAGACCTGAAAGGAAAAGGAACATGGGAAGTCTGTCCATGAAGTCGCGAAAAAAAAAAACAGCGTTTCAGTACATTTCGTCGAGTTATGCAAACAAATGTATGGAGCTGTTGATTTTATTTAACACCCTGTTTATGTGATAAAATTTAATTTAAATTAATCCTTTATTTCGGGCATCTAGTTTTTTAAAAGAGGAAGAGATATACCTAACAATAACTAAAAAAAATACTTAATATATAATTACAATAAATTGAAACTCGCGAATACGGTGAATTTGTGGCTTGGCGTGGGGGGTTCGCCGCGATGCGTTTATGGTCTAGCGTTCAAAATATTAAGCAAGATCGGTTTTCAAATTATCTGAATTAATTATGTGTATTATATAAGGTACTTCTTAGACTTAATATAACATTTAGATTTTTACATGGAGGGCACTTGGTATGCAATGGATTCCCCATGGAGACCCATTCTTGGACCGATAATTTCATCCAAATTCCTATCGAAAATTCTGGCCCGTGACAATCTGAGAAGTCGGATTTGACAGCTGGGAAGAGAGGGATAGCTAGATCGCTTCACCACTAAGTGCGAAAGAGATTTATTCCATGTCTCTTTCATACTTACTAGTAAAGCAATGTTGTACCCTGCTGTCAAATCCGACTTCTTAGATTGTTACGAATATAGCAAAGGACAGAGTTGTGTGGGGGAGGGGAAGCCTTTACCGAGCAGTGGGACCAAATAGGCTAGAATGATAGACTATCTGGTTCTTACTAATTTTCTGTTTCTATGTTTTCAGGACAAAGGCAACCCTTTGAAGTTCCGCGTCGAGAACTCTTACAGCGACAAGGAGTATGATAAGGGTTACTTGCTGCTCACTGAGCCTTGGTTCAGAGAGTTCGTCTTTGAGGTAAGTACCTATTACTTGGTTAGGATCAGGATGACTATTAAATATCGGTACATTTTTTTTTTATAAAAGTTTGTCTCACTCTAGGAATTTCTCTTGTATTGTAGGTGTGTTTAAAAACATACAAACTCACATACACAAACAGCCAGACCCGGAACAACAATCTGTAAGCCATACAAATATTTGTTCCGTGCGGGAATTGAATCCACGACACGCAGTGCAGCAGCCAATCGCTCAACCACTGCGCCAACCGTGTCGTCAAAATGCTCATTAGACAGAAGCGAGTGTAACTAAAAAAAAGTGTTACTAACTAAAGAAACTTACCATGCTTATCTTTCCACAGGTGGTTGTTGACAAAAAATACGTCCCAGAAGAAGTGTTACAAGTGTTCAAACAGGAGCCCAAAGTGTTGCCAGCCTGGGACCCCATGGGTACGCTCGCTTGCCCTTACTGTGACAAGGAATAGCGTCTGACGTGTTAGGTGACTAGTGTATGGGTCCAGTTATGGAGAGGTGACATATCTGTCATATCTTTAAATAACTGGCGAAAACGCGCTGCCTCTTATATACATGTTCTGATATACAAATTTTTATATAAATTTTAGATAGATAAATTTTATATTTAATAGATATATTTGCTCGAAAATGTTGCTACTCCATGGAGCTATTAAAGTTAATAGAGAAGTGTCATGAAAAGGAGTTAAATCTTCATACAATATGTCACCGAAAAATGGCAAACTCCAATGGGTCTCCTATTTCCGTCTGGAACCTAACATGATTGGCATGACGAGCGCTAAGTCCGGTCGCTTGGCTCTCCTGCTGCCCACATACCATCCGTGCCTAGCCGCTCCGTGTCGGGGTGCCCTAAGCTCTCTGAGCCCTATGTTCCAGTACTTGTCAAGCCAAGAAAATCCGATAAATTGAAGAACCGTACTCTGATTGGTGGCCAACAAGTCGTCAGTTTAAGTCGGTTCACAATTTCTCGGAATGACTTTTAGAGATTATACGACTATCAAATTATGATGCGTAAAAAAGTATTCCAAATGTTCAGTTGACAATTTATTGAGAGTGTAAACTCTCAATAAATATTGTCAAAATCTCTCAAGATATTGTATAATCTTACGGAGTTTGCAATTATCCGGTGACATAAATACAACAAAGTCGGGTTAGTTACAAATTTTATAACTCAAGAACGGCTGGATCGATTTTTATGATCTTTGATTTATTAGATTAATTTGTCTTCGCCTCGAATAGCGGAATAACTAATAAAACTTCGGTTAAAATAACGAAAAAATATAATTAGTAAGAAAATTCATTTTCGACTATGGAATGGGTTAACACAACTTTTTTTTATTCTAACGTGATACGAAGTTCGCCCGGCCAGCCAGTATAATATAAAATAGCTCTTTTTGAAGTCTAGTATAACTGTTTTCGTTAAATACTGCGACGCATATCCAACCTAGCTATTATTTAAAAATCCTATAGATACGTCTCTACTTAAATTAGGAACATATTACTGGCATATGCATTTTCTACTGAAGCAATAATGATTTTTATATTGTTCTAAAGTAGCCATTAATCAATAACGTTCTAATAACCTGTTCTTTGGTACACCAAGCTAACTGAAGTAGATTAACATTTAGATATATAGTGTTACTAGCTGAAATGTAAATTCATCTCCATTTTACATTTTTTAGCAAGTGCAATGTTAACACGCTGAGTTAACTAGTGTTGCCATTTACTGAGAAACGGGAGAAGGAAATATCTGAAATGAGTCACATGATAAGTAAAAGATGGCCAGTTACATCAGGTGTGTCTAATTTGGAACTTTAAGAGCTAAGTTATAAGACTCGATTAAATTAAGATTTTATTTTTATTCATTTGTTAAAAAAAAATCAGAAAGTGACATAACGAATCTCTTAAACATTTAGAACTTCACCTAACTGTGCCGTAAGATGATTTTTTGCCCTACCCCATGCCATTTCTTTTTTCATGATAGGCCGCAATGTGACGTCTGGCAACACCAGTGACGTACATCGTACCTAAATCAAAATTCAATGAGTGACATTTAAAGTCAAACATGAATGTAGGTGGAAATAAATGAATTTTATATTTTTACCATTTTTTTATACTAATTACAATTGTGTTCAGTATGTTACCAAAACCATGTTGATATATGTATATTATTTGTAGAGAAATATATTAATTTCTTTATTTTTGTATTGCCATATTCGTTTTCGATCGATTTTCGTTGTCAAATTAAGGCGGCAACGTCATTAAATGCGAATGAAATACTTAACATATTTGATAAATAAATGTTTGAATAATATTTTTCGTTGTTTATTTTAATTATCGATGGCTTTTTACATCATCAGCTCACATATTTGTGTCCCTGACACTGGCGTGGCCACCATCAGGGATTTTAATTTTGATAACACAAAAATTTAGTCGCTAATTAATCGGAATCAGTCGCCTAATATCAGAATCTGTCAGTCACTGTTCAAAAGTTATAATAAGCGTTTCTAGATGACCGCAGGCCGACCTGGGGAGAATCTTCCTAGCTTGACCACATGGAGAAAACAGATCATCGCTAAGCGCCCTAGATTTTGAAATTCAAATTGGGCCAAGCTGTGGTGTACGTTACCCCAACAAGAAAGTGTCTCCTAGAGTTATGTGAGTAGAACGTATTATTGGTGCCTTTTCTGTTGTAAATGTGCCCCCACATAAAAAATGTGTGCCCCCTGTCGTTTTGGAAAAAAACGGAAAAAACGATTCTTGCTGGGGTAACGTTTTTCTAGCAGGAAAATTCTAAACGAATGATCGGAGAGAGAAAAATTGTGCATAGCCAGAGAGCTTATATGTGTGCCAAAATGTGCCCCCAAAAATAAAATCTGTGCCCCTTCAGGTTTTCGAGATATTGCATTTCCTGCTGGAGTAACGTTTTGATGAATCGTATATCTCTAAAACCATTGCATGTGCCCCTGTAGAATAAACATACACGAGTAGCTCTTAATGTGTGCCCCTTTGTGCCCCAATTAGATTTAAGAAAATATTTATAGTTTTCAAGTTATCGCGGTTTTATGAAAACCCGAAAAAACATCGCAGCGCCTAAATGAGACAAGGCATGACTTCGCTGAAAACTGTATTCGGTTCTTCTTGACGTTAATAATAACCATACAAAGTTTCAAAACTGTTCATGCATGCGTTTTTGAATAATCATGCTAAAAGTAAAAACGATGGTGTCATAACTTTGACGGCAAAATACAAGGAACGGGCACAATCCCAGATGTGTAGGTGTAAACCAAAATCTTGTGCCTTTAGTCAAAAATATATGGTGAAAATATTGAGCTTCAAATGTTACGCATTAAGTAAATATAAACAAAAAACCAAAATATGTAAACAACGGCTGGTTATCCGACCAAATCTGAATGACTACTAAAAAGCGACGGATTCATACATATCGATGACCTTCTTTATTGGACGTATTATACCTAAGCTGTTGTCCGTACAGTCGCGTTCAAAAGTTTTCAGGGCTAATTAAAAAATATATTAAATGCACCTTGTGACTATATGTGTTGTTATGGCTGCCATAGAACATTCTGTAAAAATCAAATCAATTATTTAGTTATTTCGGCTAAAAAGATACAGCCCTGTGACTGTGACATGTTGAGTGTTGACGGATTGTGGTCGAGTCTTAGTTTTGGAGACATGAATTCTTGTCATGAATTATTTTTTTACATAGTAACTAGAAGTTATTAAGGGATTATATGTCATCAACCTAGCACAAGAAGAGAATTAAATACGTATTATACAAAAAAAGTAAACAAATTACTGAATCGCTTTTGACGAAATTTCTATTGGACCAATCGGAAAGTATGTATATCCTTTCAGATGAAAACAAAACAAACATGATTTAGAACATACTAGTTAAAAAATAAATAAATAGGTAAAGTAATGAAAAAAAAATCCAAGTGCTTGATAAGGTACAAGTATTTTTAAATAAGTCAAAACAATGCCATTAAATACTTACCACCGCAGATCGTGCCATAAAATTCACCACCCCTACAACCACATAATTGTTATAAAATGCTTATACGCCACTTTCAACCAACTTAAAAAAAGTAAACAAACAGTATCAGTGCAACTGCGTGACTCAACGTAACAGTGTCCTTGGCGAACGTCCTTGTCCTTGGTCCTTCTTAGTCAATAAACACTTGGTACCCATTATTAATAATAGAGCGACGTTACACGTAACTGTCTCTGTCACACTAACACCGTACGCGTACTAGCTGTCTCACTTTCTCTAAGCTAGACAAAGCGATTCCTTGCGTGACGACGTCAGCGGACGCCGCGGGGCCAGAGATGTATGTAGCGGTGTGGGGAGGCGAAAAAAGGGAATCTTCTATTAAGGTAAATGCTCCAACCAGCCTGCGAAATTCGAATTTTCCTAAGTTTTTTTGCAATTTGCAGGCCAGTGCTTGGTTGTATGTTGTTTAAAATATTATTCGCGGCTGTAAGACATATGTAGATACAAAATTATAATCATCAATATCATCAATACAATGCTCTAAGTTCATAAAGATGTAGGAATGAGTTTTTCTGTTTTTTCTTTTTTCCTACGCCTTTATTTAGTACGAACATATTTAGTGTCAGTTTATTTGTTGTCACGAAACGTCGCTGCAATTTGTACAAAAAAATACGTGTGAATAACAGTGCATTTCCAAATAAAGAAGCGAGTATTATTTTCATAGCATTAGCCTATTAATACAATTCATGTATGTATCGTCTTTATCTATATATTACAAGTTATTCTGATATTGTGGCTAATTGAGGTTGTTTCTCACGAAAATGCTACACATATGAGTCACATTTCGTCACTCATATGACGTAACTCACATCTATGTGTAAAGTTAAAACATGTTTACACTGCGGCTGAAAATTTTAACAAATTATATGCCGGCGGCGTCCGGTGTTATCTCCATACAAAACGTTTCACTAATAAATGAATCTGACATTTACGGAAAATAGATATAAAAGAGTTTTAGTGTAATTTTTTAAAATGATAATTTGGAGGTTTCGAATAAATGCTGAATTTGATCATTAAACCTGCATTTTGCTCAATTTGAGCAGTAGGACATAGTTACATGTAAACTCTGCTTTACAATAAATGTGACTTACATTAGTATAAAAATACAGGTATGTCACAAAACAGTTTGGTCACGATTTTGAGCATGTTAGTCACATGTACATTTTATTTGAAAATGGCTCTTATAAATGTACTTAATCATGTGTAAGGTCATAGAAACAGCTATTAAAATATAATCCAATAACAACTTTATTTTATTAGATATTACTTTTCTACTTCAGTGTACTCAGGCACAACACGTGTGAACCGGTTAGTGAGTAAAGTAAAGAAGGTCATCGATATGTATGAATCCGTCGCTTTTTAGTAGTCATTCAGATTTGGTCGGATAACCAGCCATTGTTTACATATTTTGGTTTTTTGTTTATATTTACTTAATGCGTAACATTTGAAGCTCAATATTTTCACCATATATTTTTGACTAAAGGCACAAGATTTTGGTTTACACCTACAGATCTGGGATTGTGCCAGTTCCTTGTATTTTGCCGTCAAAGTTATGACGCCATCGTTTTTACTTTTAGCATGATTATTCAAAAACGCATGCATGAACAGTTTTGAAACTTTGTATGGTTATTATGAACGTCACGAAGAACCAAATACAGTTTTCAGCGAAGTTATGCCTTGTCTCATTTAGGCGCTGCGATGTTTTTTCGGGTTTTCATAAAACCGCGATAACTTGAAAACTATAAATATTTTCTTAAATCTAATTGGGGCACATAGGGGCACACATTAAGTGCTAAACGTGTATGTTTATTCTACAGGGGCACATGCAATGGTTTTAGAGATATACGATTCATCAAAACGTTACTCCAGCAGGAAATGCAATATCTCGAAAACCTGAAGGGGCACAGATTTTATTTTTGGGGGCACATTTTAGCACACATATAGGCTCTCTGGCTATGCACAATTTTTCTCTCTCCGATCATTCGTTTAGAATTTTCCTGCTAGAAAAACGTTACCCCAGCAAGAATCGTTTTTTCCGTTTTTTTCCAAAACGACAGGGGGCACACATTTTTTATGTGGGGGCACATTTACAACAGATAAGGCACCAATAATACGTTCTACTCATATAACTCCAGGAGACACTTTCTTGTTGGGGTAACGTACACCAAGCTGTGGGAGATTCTCTTCTTTAACTTTTGAACCAGTGACTGACTAATTCTGATATTTGGCGACAATTTTTTTGTGTTATCAAAATCAAAATCCCTAATGGTGGCCATGCCAGTGTCAGGGACACCACATATTTTTCAAAATCGAGACAATAGGCATCTAATACAAAGCGATCAACGATCTTCACGTTAATTTGTTCGGCGAAACCGGAAGGCCGAAGGCCCTCTGTCGGCGCGACGGACGCTATTGAGTTTGCCGTATAAATTAGCATGCACTCCAATCAACTGTCTAGCTATCACGGTTCATGAGATACAGCCTGGTGACAAGACGGACGGACAGCGGAGTCTTAGTAATAGGGTCCCGTTTTACCCTTTGGGTACGGAACCCTAAAAATTGATGGACATAGAAATTAGCATTCGTTTGTACTCGGAAATACGATAATTGCCGAGGGACATTAAGGCGCGGCGCCCACTATCGGCATCGGTGCGGCTCGGTACAGCTCTGGCGCCCGCCTTACGGCTGCTTCTGCTAACACCCAGAGGAAACTAAAAGGCAATAGCCTCATTTATTACACGTATACCTAGGTTCGTTTTACTTGACGATCACGGAAGAAAAGTTGTCTCTTCTTCAGCAAGATGAACAATGAAAACTAAGTCCCAATCCACCATTATAAATACACACGCACAATTGTTTTCACGAATCGTTACGACTGCTCTGCGACGTGTCTGCCACCCGAACTATTCGCCTCGGCGTCCTTAGGTATGCTTACGACTGCCGAGGCAGCTCTTAGGCGCCCGAAGCCGCCGTAAGGCGCTTGAGCTGTACCGAGGCGCACCGATGCTGACCGATACTGTAAGTACCTATGCTACAGTGTGACTTGAAAATTATATAGTAAGTCTAAAAATAGTGTAAAGGTCACTGCACACATATCAGCTCAATACGTCAGTTGTTAGGTAGAAGAGGTACGAGTAAGTGAAGAAGAAGCTCAACAAACAAAGCGTGGAATAAATAAAGTTTATTTACAGCACCAACAAAATTAACAATGGAAATAATCACAATAAGGTAGCTATAGTTCGTACTGATAGAACAAACTGTAATAAATGCGTTCAAAATTAGCATATCTCATCATCACAACCACTGCTGGACATATGCCTCCCCCAAGCATTGTCACATCGAAGGGTTCTGTGCTTCCAGCGGACCTCTCCGTCATCAGTCCACAGTTGGAGAGGCCTACTGTCGCTGCGTCTTATGGGCTATGCTTAGGGTTTCCATGCGTGATCGAAACGCAGAAGAACCAAGGAAAGCGTCGTAGCAAGATTGACTAACTTCAAGAGAGTGGCCACTTTCGCCTAGTTCAATCATGCTTGGTTTCCGAGGTACTTTATCGGTCGTTTATTTGTCCGTTAACGCTATTTGTCACAACGCCATTGGTTGGTTAGTGGTTAACAGACGGATAAACGACCGATAAAGTACCTCAGAAACTGGGCATTAGCCATATTTCTTCTACTATTGTTGGTACCATAGTTTTTAAAGGAGAAAAGCTTCTATTTCGTGTTTAGTTTTAGTTCCTATGGCATTTTCCTTATGTGTTTTAATACAGGCGTGCAGTACAAAATGTTTTCATCTATGTATTACTATTGCAAGTGTATACTGTAACCAAGATATTCTCATACTACATGTATATTACAAATATATTATTGCTTGCCATTTCCTTAGTAATGGACCAAATGAATTATTTATAATTATTTTGAATGATAGTGTGAATGTCACTGAATGCATTATTAAATGTATTAATTATGCATGTATTTGGCTTGTAAAATGTTGCTCAAAAATGTTATACACTATGTAGTGTAGTTAATAGGATTTATAGGCATAGGCCCATTTTAATATGGGAATGCTGAACCTGTATTCTTAGCAAAACTATCCATTACTTATCTCTAAGATTGCATAGAATTAAGCTAACTTTGTGATCAAAAAAAGAAGAGGAATGGCATTGAAAACCATACACTAAACTTACCTAAAATAAAATACTTCTTTCATTTTGTTAATTAGGACATAGGTATTTGACGCAGCCATTCGGCACACAGTGTAATTATTTTAAAATTAAGTCTTCTTATATTTTTTCCTACATTGTGTGCCAAATAAACATGCTTTAACTTGAATTTACATTAATTTTAATTTTCACTAAGGTTGCCTGAAACAGCAAAACTAAAACCAAACACAAACTGGCAAAAAGGACAATCCATATTCTTATTTTGACCACACAGTACAAATTTACAACCCTTGTTCAGTTTAATATGGCAGTATAATTCTTATTTTACATAATATTACTAATATATAATATTCAATAATATATAATTGCTTTATCAATTGGACAGAAAAAATAATGCACAAATATATTGCTGGTTGAAGAGATTAAAATATCTCTTGTGTTCACATGAAAGGGATGATACTTAGATGAGGGCAACTTCAGACATCTACTAACATTTGGTTCAAATTGTTACAGCATTCAGTACATTTCCATTATTTACATCACAGTCTTTCCCTCTGGCTTCATGTTTTAAAGATCTCAAATACTTGAGTTTGGCCCAAACTCCTTGGCACATACGTATCAAGCGTTTGTCGTGCGTGACTCTTGCGAAGGCTGCTACGTTCCTCACAATGTTCCTGGACAAGTGAAGATTCCCTTTCTGAGCTTGTGAGAGTGCAGAGTAGAGACGGCTTCTTGCTGCTAAGCCGTCATCACCGAGCATTAGTGACAGCTTGTACTGTCTTAGTGATATCCTGCCTGCTTCTTCAGCCTGGAAGGTTTTTTTAAGTTAAAATAAGGAATTATATTATTCATTTTATTTATTTATTGCTCTTTAAGGTAAAATAGTGTAGCAACACAACAACAACAATGCTATGAAGGATGACAGAATAGCCAAGCCAATAGATTAGAATACATATTATCATATATTATTCTAAAAATTAATTGACAAGAAAAGATTTTAATCTTGAGGAAGTTAAATTGATATATTTGTGTCACAAGAATAGTAGTGTTTAGAATAATAATAAAAAAATCTCCAAGGATTAAAATAAAACAATAATTATCAAGAAAGGAAGATACATTTCCTTTTATTCCTAATAAACTTTAGTTTTTCATTACTAGTCATACTTACACAATTATCGAAATAATCTCCTAGAGCAGAGTAAGCACCTCCAAGTGTTGATAGCCATGAAAATGCATTCTCTATTTCTACTCTAGTCCAAATCAGTCGCAGCATCCTTTCATTCCTGAAATTTAATAAACAAAACTGAAGTGTAAAACCCATTTTTCCATGTAAAAATTGAAATTATGTAATGTTTATTATTTATTTATAAATTAAAACTTTATGCACAAGTAAAAAAACACTGTACAAAGGCGGACATAATGCCATCACTCAAAAGAATGATGCATTCTTTTGAGTGATATAATAAACATTATTTCAATTTTGATTACTCATGTTAATAATGTGAAAAATAATGCCTGCCTGATGAAATCAAATGACAAGTAAATTAGTTTGTTTTTCTAACTTTACAGGTATGGTTACTGTGCCTGTCATTCCACAGCTGGATAAAGGTCTCCCCACGACTTCAAGCTGCTGTGAACATGAAGTTTTCTGTTGATCCATACAAACAAGGTGAAATGATAGTACACTTTATCTCACTCCACCTATGTATCCAGTGTTATGTTTAAAGGATAGGATCCCAGCTCTGGTCTGAAGACTATTATGGACCATTGATTATAAAAAGGTTTTTATTCGCTGTAATATTTACCATGCATAATCAATTATTTCTGTGTCTGGGGGTTCTAAAATCAACTTCAAAAACACTGTCCCACACTCAGGATATCCACCAAGCCGATTCAAATTTGATACCACATTGGATCTGTATATATCAGAGTTCACACACTCTTTTACGAATGGTTGCAAGAATAATGCGTTCGTTCTTAATTTCAATTTCTTTTTGACTTCATCTTCGCCATCTATCTCCAATTCACAACAGTCCCCAATCTTCACACCTATGGATTTGTAAGATTGTTCATCAGGCAAGATACTCAGGTCTTCGGTAATGAAGAATATTGTGTAGGGACTGCGAAAAAGACGAACTCTCGCTACCACCTGCATTTCAGCATTAGGTTATAATTTTCTTCAACTAAAAATTTACTCCGCCAACAATGAGTCGCAATAAAATCAGCAGTTCTTAGTAATTTTATTCGAAATCACGTGGTTTTTAGTGTAAATTTTATTATTCACAAATTTTGATAACAGTAACACCTAGTTGAAAATACAAATGACATGACAATGACAGTGAGTTTGTTTTAGTTTGTCAATCATTGTCAATGTCAAATATCAACTCAAATGTGCGAATGTCATTATAATGAAAGATATTTTTTCTGATGGCAATTTACTACTCCGCCACTAATAGGATAGGCAGAGTTCTAAACCTTCTACGATTATCATTTATTAGGATGTCATGGAATAAAATATAATGGGAGCGCATCTTTGTGTACGTCTCGTTGCTCGTATGATAGAATGGACTCTGCGAATGACCGACCTCCTGCCTGAGCATAGTTGCTGATGTACCACTTGGCCTGTACTGTTTTCAAAACTAAATGGGTAAGTACCTAAGTAATCTTGCAATCTTACTCATAGAATGTTCCCACAAAACCTTACTTCCTTCCTTCTATTCGATACAATAGGCGTATCGTACGCTAGGTATGGTAAACCAAACTCACTCAAGGTTAGGTAGAGTAGACCGGGGTTTATGGAAACACTTCACATTTAATTTTAAACAAAAATATAGAAATCTCCCTTTCGTTTTCGTATTGAGATAGCAATATACACTACGCACTAGACGACACGAATAAGAGATTAGTTTTGTACATTTTCTCATCCTCTTGATTGTTTCACGGTTTGTGTTGAAAGATTTTCAACACAAACCGTGTTGAAAATCTTTCATTCACAAATCATTTGGTCTGATAACATTCAATCAATCTCCCAACTATTTAAGCTGGGGTTGTCAAATGTTGTCCAATCTAACTGAATAGAATAGAATAAAATTTTCCGACTGCAACTGACTGGGTAGTTTATATTTTTGGAGTGTACTAAAGAAACGATTTTCATATTTAGCCCGCGCGCGCCTTATGAAAATTGTATGAAGAGTAAAATCGAGCGTTAACTAAAAGTGAGGCGTTACGTTCCTTTGCGCACCTTTCACTTCGAGATTTTGTATATGTGTATGTGTGTATTTTTTCATTGGAAGGATCTAAATAATATGAATAAATATAAATTATAAACATAAATAAACATTGATATATACATCTTTTATGGATGGGAAATGAAATTTAATGACTCCTCCCACTCTGGGCGGAGCGGAAGGGAGTGTCAGACTCTTACTGACTAAAACCCATCCGTGCTCCTCCTAGTGCTCTTTGCTTTCCAGGGCCGCGGTAACTCTTTCGAACAGAATCCGCAACCCTGGCAGACTCTGGCCCTAACGAGCCCCTTCTTCTATGCTGACATCTCTTTGAGGCGCGCATGGAACACAACGCGCCGTTGATCCGGGCCTGGCTTTGATCGGACGGCGAGCCACCCAACGCTCGCCGTCCGCGTCCGCAGACCTGAATATTAAGCTTTTTTATTTTTATTTTTTTAAGGATGGGAAATCATCAAATGACCCCTTCCGCTCAGGGTGGAACGGGAGGGAGTGTCAGACTCTTACTGACTAAAACCCATCCATGCTCCTCCTAGTGCCTTTTACGTTCCAGGGCCGCGGTAACTCTTTCGAACAAAATCCGCAACCCTGGCAGACTCTGGCCCTAACGAGCCCCTTCTTCTATGCTGACATCTCTTTGAGGCGCGCATGGAACACAACGCGCCGTCGGCCTGGGCCTGGCTTTGATCGGACGGCGAGCCACCCAACGCTCGCCGTCCGCGTGGTGCCGCTCCACCTATGGTGGCCGGAATCGCCCAGCGACTCCCGACGCCCGGTGCGTCTCCCTATGCCGCGGCGGCTGGAGCGTGAGGGTTATCTCTCCCTCACGCGGCCCGCCTCCTCCTTCACTAGCATTACTGCTTCGCAAAAGGAGGTGACGGCTTCCCATGCCTCCTCGCTCCGTACCATGGATTGAACCAGGGCTGGGCGCGAGAGGTCGCCGCCGCCGATCTCCTCGACAAGGACACGGCGGGGCTCCGCCCAATCAGGGCAGACCTCCACCGTATGCTCCACCGTGTCCTCCGGGCGATCCTCGCAGTGAAAACACCCGGGCGTTTCCTCCCGCCGAATCCGAAGCAGGTACCTCCCGAAACAACCGTGTCCGGTGAGTACCTGCGTCAGGCAGAAGGTGAGAACGCCGTGGCGCCTCTCCAGCCATGATGATGAAAATTAATGTGAACAAACCACTTTCTATTTAACTTAGTTTTATCAATGCCGTGAAACTCTGTAATTGGTTTAAGAGATAATTGTCATCATCTCGCTATCACAGTTCAGTGTGTGCACACTCGTAAGATGCAGTAACTATGAAGCAACTGCATTTGCTGTTCATTGATGGTGAGGTGAATATTCATAACTCATAAACTACAAAAACACTGTAAATTAATAATAAGCTGTTGAGTTTCTAAATAAATAAGTATAAATAAGCCTTGAATATTCTTTAAGATGCTTTCATTTACCCTCTTTTAACATAATCTACACAATAATAGTTCTTAAGGAGTAAACTCCAGTCGTGCGTCGGAGCTGACACACACACTTTTTTTTGTATTCGAAATCATCATAAGTATAATGATTTCAGCGTTCCAGCTAGGGCCGTATCTCTTACGAACGAATTCCGCAACCCTGGACCAGTATTTTATATAGAGCGTCTACTTATTTGACCCTCATAAACCACAGTAACTGGGTAATACTATTCCCTCTTTGCAAGACTGGTGTCAGATTTTAATATGGCTCCCGACTGTTATGAACTACAAATGACTTAGGTATTTGGTCTGATGACATAAAGATATACTTAAAATGGTTAGGTTATCAAATATTGGCGCAATTAACCCCAGTCTACCTTAGTAGGAAGTATACTATACCTAGTATCAAATAATTCACAGTGAACAGAAAGAAAGCAATAAACAAATTGATCGGAACAGGAACAGTGTTTCCGTCATCAGCTAGGTAACGTAAACAAACTCATTCAATATCTAGTCGGGCTTGCTTCAATGGATTCCATTAGCGATTCGACAGTGTCTGAACGTTTTGTGACCAAAAAGAGCCAAATTATACCAACTATCAAGATCAACTGGAAGAAAATATTCACCATGGTGAACTTTAGAGGGCTTAAAGTATCATTGTTGCTGGCAATTCTTAGTAAGTTATAAAGGTTTTTTTTTTAAAGAACCTTTTCGGTTTCTGCATCCAACATCCTCCAAGTTAGGCTGCATTTCCACCAGAGATGTGCGAGAAGGCTTAGCGAGGGATGTGTTTGAATTTTATCGCTTATTCGCCAATAGAATCGCTTCATTTACCTAAGGCTAGGTAAATGAAGCGCCCTAATATGCTTTATCATCTCTCGAACCGCGTTACCTAAGTACATGTACGAAGATTTTTCGTCTCTGTTTTTAAAGAAATGATAATGAAGTATGTAGGTAGCATTCGGAGAATAATTTGGTAAAGAGCGTGTTAAAGTCCCTATCGGTTGAACATTTTAACAAGTTGTAGTCTGCGACAAAACCAAATAATATTGTGAGTAGGTAATTAAAGTCAGAAGAGGAGCAAAATTTTAAAAATAAATATTAACTCTTCGTTATATTATAGAATGCTAAAAAACAGATCATCGAGCATTTTATATTAATGTAAGTAGGTACCTACCTAAGTTTTTACAATTTTATAGTTTTTTTGTTTTTAGCGCATAACATCGAGTGCGTCCCATGGGAGCAACTGCACTGTTCAACTGACGCCACGCAGGAGATGCCTGAGGGAACTGTGGCCAACATAGGACGCTTCCCCTGGCTGGGCGTCGTGCAACACAACTTCTGTTAGTATCAAGCAAATCGCCTTTATTGGCTAGAGTAATGGGGATTTGATAATAGCTACACGGCCTGCCTTGTAGGTCCAGGCTCTGACTCCTGTCGCAGCTTCCTGGTTTCGATACTCAAGACGGTCAAAGTGTTTCCGAGTATGTCCAATAGAAACTCAGTAGCAGCCCGGAGTTTGGAAGTTGGGGGTGTGACCCCCGTGCCACGGATATCGCGTGAAGGCCCTTTGCGGAATTTGTTCGAAAGAGTCACGTCCTGAAACGCAAAGGGCATTAGGAGGAACACGGATGGATTTAGTCAGTAAGAGTCTGACACTCCCATCCGCTCCGCCTAGAGCAGAAGGAATCATTTGATGATTTCCCATCCTCGAAAAAAAAAAGCGGCCCTGCGCCTGATCCCCTCCCCAGTCGTGTCGGAATGCCGCACCATCGGACATGAGAGTTAAGGAACTGATAGTGGACTGCGTTTGTAGGTACCTATAGGTACTCAGTCTGTTATCTCCTGCGCCTGTACCTACTTTTTTAATCTCCGTTCAGATTGAACACCGTGTCCGAAAACGGTCGGGTGAATTACGGTATTGATATTTATGTTATGTTGTGATTCACCTACGGTTATAGATCGAGAGCTGCCCATTCAAAGTCATACCTCAGCATAACTAATGATCTAAGTACCTACTTTTTCTACAAATTGCTTCTCTCCGCTAACTCGACAAGGTAGAACTTTGAGCTGCCGGCTCTCGGACTTTGTAAATTAAAATGATTGCTGCATGTAAATATTACCTCTTGCGTCCAACATTTCCTTGTTTTCTAGACATTGGCGGAAAGGTTCACTACGCTATCACCGGGGCGGTACTCATTCACCCCGCGTTCGCCATAGCTTCAGCTGAAGACATCGCCAAGATTAACCGTGATCAGATCAGGTAAGTCCATGTCCATTTAAAATACTGGCAGCATTTCATTAAATTTAGCTAGTGAATGGGTGATAAATTTCTTTTCACACCACCTGATCGAAAACGTCAAATTATATGTCATGCCAACTTAACCTAAAGTGAGTCATTTTTGGCCGGTGGCACAGCCGGGCAATAATATTGTACTGGATTTCATTATAACCCGCTGGTCAATAATGTGATTTAAATTTGGAACCTCATCTGTCTGCTAAATTGGCGGTACATTAGGTACTTACAACGCCTTCTGTCTCTGTCTCTCTCTTTCTGTTCCAGAAAGAGGAAAGATATTCTCGATACTCTTACTACTTAGGGATGATATTCTCGAATTTCTACAAAATCATTAGGATTGACCAGGGTCCAGGATTGAAGACAATATTATAAGAATAATTGGTTATGTACGGATTATTGTATAAAAGGATAAGAATAACACTTAAAACCCATTTATAGTCGATTTATTAATTTAAAAACTATTTTCTCGAGCATCTCCTATGACGTTTTAAATTCAAAATGCATACAGCCAAGCGTCCGAACCCATTCTACCAGCTGATATAAAGCTCTGTATAAAGCTTTGTGTACACATAAATTGTATTAGGTTGCTAACAATAGGCCTGCACATATTTACTTACCCACAGATAAGTAAAAAAAAAAACGAAAATCGAGTTGGTCGTGGCCGCTATGTGGTAGGTATACCGAGTGGAACGCAAAAAAGGCGCGAATATTGCAAATCCGTATGGTATTAAACTAACTTTTTTAAAGTAGGTATACAGTATAGTTCTAAATACATGTCTCTACTTAGTGTTTGTAAATTTAAAATACTTTGTTTTTCGTATTATGGCTTCTTATTTTCTCACAGGAGGTGTGAAAAGTAGAGTATCCTCCTCGGGGATAAAGGTGTCTTTGTCTTGGGCTAGCTTGAATCCCTCGCTGCATTCAGGATTCTTGTATTAACTCCCTCGCTTCGCTCGTGAGTTAAACTCTAAACTCCCTCGCTACGCTCGGGAGTTAACTCCCGCATCCTTCATTGCGTTCGAGATTCAATATGACGCCCGTGACACAAGACACTGCTTTATCCCCTGGGTGGATAATCTACTATTTTTTAACCCAAGACCAAAGGGTGATATAAGTTTAATGTGTGTTTCTGTGTGTCTGTCTGTTGCATCGTAACCCCTAAACGGATGGACCGATTTCGATTTTGTTTTTTTTTTTCATTGAAGAGTTTCGAGTTTACTTTTAGAAGTTTTCATATGTCGGGGGTTTATAATAAAAAAAAATCATAACGTTTAAAATTATTTTAAAACATGTCTGGAGACATGGGGGTTTACTATATCCCTAGGCTATTTACCTATGTAAACCTTTTCTTAAACCTTCGGGAAAATGAAAACAGGTGTGATCTTCGTTACAAAATTTGTTATTCTGTTACAGAATTAAAAGCAAGTGAATGAATAACTTTTATGTACTCGTAGGTAATTGTATGTTTTCAAACTTTTGCTCAATCTAGAATTTCAATAGAGAATGCTTTACGAGGGTTCCGTGGCAGAGTGCCCGCAAAACTTCTAGCATAATGACAATTTCTCCCGCAAGAGGATTGCCATGAGCATTTACATGTTTGGTTAGGTGGCGCTGTGATAGTTCTCACGTTGCTGAATAGAGGTCGCTAAAATCTAAGTAAAAGTATTTTTTTTTTAATTTTCAGGAACAACACAAAGTTGATACTTTGGGGCAGCAGGAGAAGTAAATACGCACTAGACGTTAAGGATTATATTCTACACCCGGAGTACCATAATAAAATAACTATGGCAACCATTGCTCTAGTGGACCTCATTGCTTGGGGCGAATCGAACATGAACGCATGGAAAGGTGATTTATTATTATTGTTTATAAACTGTCGCAAGTACTTCGAATTGCATTTTTACGATATTTTTTTCTGCTAAACCGTTGAAGCTGAAAATATGAAATGTTAAGGACTGTTCTAGTTGAGCACCCCCATGCATAACTATTTGTATCACTATCTAAACGATTTTGAAAGGAATAATAATGATACCTAACCCATTGCTTTATGTACCTAAGTACCTACCTAGTTTTGAAAATTAAACTACGTAAATAACAAAAAGAATGTTGTCGAGTTAGGGCTCAATCACATTAACACGTTTCGACGACATTCCACGTCGAGCAACGTAAATAATCACGTCACGACAACGCAACGTGCCACGTTGAACGACGTGGTATTGACGGTGGCGCATTTCTAGAATTGCCGCAGTTAATTTCGAGAAATTAACCACACCAGGCGTGTAGACGGATAAAGAAGAAACAGATACAAAGAAAATACTGGCTCCATCCATATCTTTCAGTCATGAATAACGGGAGATTTTACGTCACGACGACGTGCCGTAACGTGCAACGTGGCACTTTGCGTTGTCGTAACGTTATTATTTACGTTGCTCGACGTCGATTTCTACGTCACGCCACCGTGACGAGGACTTCCACGTCACGTTGCCATGCCGTGGCACGTTGCGTCGTCGTAACGTGTTTATGTGTTTGAGCCCTTACCAAAGTGACTACGTTGATTGTGTGGCAATTGACCTGCTGAATATGAAGTGGGATAACCAGATAACAATTTCCCAACCCGCACGCAGGACCTCATGCTCAGGAGTTTTTTTTTGGGCATGGCCACTTGCAGATCTAGCTCGCTAGCTATCCTGTGGTGGCCTCAAATGAATTTAAGGCTCCCAAACAGGGCTAGAAAGCTAGCTAAATTAAAACTAATGACCGCTCGCAAGGGCATCCCCTGTGGGATACGGACCTCGGCTTAGCGGCGTCATTTCAGGGGAGCAGCAAGGGACAGGCTGGGTCGTTTTATGCTCAGCAGTAGCATTTGCGATTAATGAGGTAGTCACAATAATGTCTTTTTATTTATTCTTACAGCGCCAGTTCTACCCATCTGCATGCCAGTTAAGGGGTCTGGAACGTTCGAAGAAAACATTTTTGCAGTGAAAATGAGTGACAGTCAGTATTTAATTTAATTCCAACTTAATAAGCTCAAGCTCTAACTACTGATAGGGGTACCACTTTACACGGCCAGGGCATTAATGTTCAAAAATATACATATTCCCATTTGCATCGCAGTTGCAAACAGTCAAAAAAACACATCTAATTTACCTAAATTTTTACACGTTTTCAATTTTGATTGTCCCAGCGATGATATATTGTGACAAATGTGACCGTTTTAAGGGTTCCGTACCCAAAGGGTAAAAACGGGACCCTATTACTGAGATTCCGCTGTTCGTCTGTCACCAGGCTGTATATTAACCGTGATAGCTAGACAGTTGACATTTTCACAGATAATGTATTTCTGTTGCCGCTCTAACAACAAATACTAAAAACAGAATAAAACAAATATTTAAGTGAGTAAGTAAGTTTATCCTATACAACAAACGTGATTTTTTTGCCGTTTTTTTTTATAGATGATGGTACGGAACCCTTCGTGCGCAAGTCCGACTCGCACTTGGCCTGTTTATTTACCTCTCCCGTACCGCTATAGTTGATACTACTGTTTTCTGTTCCAGCGTACGGCACAATGGAAAAAGAGCTTTTAAAAATGAAATTCGTAGATAATCCAGCTTGTGAAGAGTTTTATTATAAAAACAAAGTAAGTTGTCCATAAACAATCATCGTCCTTCATCAAGAGTTTCTATTAAGTTGGTGCTGATGCACATGTTAAAAAAGGCTATAGATAGATGATGAAGATGTTGACACATTATGCCCATCTTTTTTTGTATACTAGCTTCTCTATAAGCAGATCATCTCCACTTCTTTCCCAACCATATCATCTTTCACACATCGATGCATGTTTCTTTCACAAAAAAGTTGCAATTTTAGTTAAGTATCTCATTATCAACGTCACAAACCTGTACCTTTTTTTTTTTTTTTTTTTTTTTTTTTTTTTTTTTTTTTTTTATAGGATGGGAAATCATCAAATGACCCCTCCCGCTCTGGGTGGAGCGGCAGGGAGTGTCAGACTTTTACTGACTAAAACCCACCCTTAGTCCTCCTAGTGCCTTTCATCCCAGGGCCGCGGTAACTCTTTCGAACAATTCCGCAACCCTGGCAGGAAAACCTGTACCTTAGACCGTGTTCCAGCTTAACATGATTTAATTTTCTTTACTCAGTTGACATTTAGCAAAATGAACCCGATAAACCCGCTGTGTGCGATATCTGTGTCTTCCGAGAGGCCTTGCGTTTGGGATGCCGGCACCGCACTTATCACCAGACAGTCGTGGGGATTCTGGAAACTGGTGAGTTACTTCATCTAGAATCTGGACATGATTAAAGGATCGATAGGCCATTCTTATATTGCTTATCATATCATAGATAGAGTATCTCAGCATTGTCTTTGTCGCAAAAACAAATCGACAGATTATACATAATTGTGCGCATAAATAACTCGTCAAAATGTACTAAATGGGGTGGGTCCCATAATCTTCTTCTTTTCAAGTCAATGGAACTCTTTAGATTACAGAAGTTACGTTAATTGCATCATCGGTGGCATTACTAAAATCCCCCGAAGTAGGGCACTCTAACATGTGACTCATGTCAGTCATGTCCATAGTAAAAGTTGTTCATAATGATGAGTACATTTACCCCTTTTCGGATTTCGCGTTCATTCTGTCACAATTATATAGTACAGCAGTCTTTAATTCAGGGCTTCTTCTATAGACAGTAAAAGTATGATATTATATGGATCGTAGTAAGTATGAAAAAGAACCACTTGGATTGTGGAAGCAACTCTGAACATGGAATACGAAACAAAATCTGCTATTAAATTAACACTTGACTCCTCTTTTTAATAAATCCTTCTATACAGTTGGGTTTTGCGGTCCGAGGCCCCGGCTGTGGAGCTCCAACCAGGTTCCTGAATATGCACGACTACCTACCTTGGATAAATGATATCATCTCCGTGATGCCATTCGAAGAATCTGAGAACACGTACAAATTAGGGCTGCGAAGAGTGGGCCCTTACAAACTCGTCATTTACAAATGTAAGCAAAAGTAAAAATTGATATACAACCTACCTTCTTAAGAGGAAAAACAGCTGAAAGAGGGAATAGGGGTGACGGGGTTCGCCTATAACAACAGGCTATGCCTGGTAGAGCAAGAAGAATTACGTAAACTCTCCAGCTCCCTGGACAGGGGCAGTTGATGAATACCGTGAGGTTTAATTGAGTAGATAAGAGTCTGCCAAACCCTTCCGCCTATCCTATGACGGAGGATCGCGAGTCGCCAAAAAATCTGATTACTACGAAATCTGTGAGTCTAATCAAATTGATTGGCTGACAATATTTACATTAGTAAAATAGACTCATTAGTCGTCAAATAAAATTGATTTATTCACCTACTCATAATAATCTGTGATCTTTAAAATTATAGCTAACGAAATTATCCCGAAACGGCGAGGAAAATGCAACAGAGACGAACGAGGAGGCATCATGTTCAAGGACAGCGCAGAACTTCTGTGTAACAAGAACTTCGTGCAAGGTTTCTATTTTGTAAGTATTTCACATGTCACTCTGTTTAGAAATCTTTGAACTGAACTGTCAGTTTTGTTAAAATGAAATATCACAGTGTAAACTTTGGTGAAATGAGCGTAAAGTGGACTCTCATTCCGCATAGAGCTATGGATGTCTATCACACGTTTTTAACCGACTTCTGAAAAAGGAGGAGGTTCTCAATTCGGATGTTTGTATTTTTTTTTTTATAAAGAATAGCACTGCTGTTGCTTTTAATTTGGTTCTTGCTTGCCTAACCGCTGTCGCGCCATCAAATTCAAAGCCAGACCCTTTTTTTAACTTGCATACTTAAACGTTTTTGAAAAGTCGCTTACCTCAAAGGGGAATCGAACTAACTAAAACGTAAATTATCCTACTACTACTTCTGCCACCTTTCGCGAGAATCAATCAAGCTAGCAAAACCGTCACTCTTTCATGAAACAGCAACTGTGTAGGTAGGTATAGGTATCATCGGTGTCATCATTATCATCTCCTGGTGTTTTCACTATTTGAGGCTTACAGGATTACTTGTCAGGAGATACTTTCACGCCACCATTGGCGATTTTGCGTCATTTCTCACAGTAAGCAAAGTAAATTTAAAAAATGTTCAAAATCAAAATTAAATGTCATTTATTCGAATTAAGCTGTTATTCAAATTATGTTGATGATTATGTTCTCAGTTGGTGATATCCATGATGGCTGCGTTCACGTGCGCTATAGTAGATCTCGATGTGCACAGACAGACCAACGCCGCTATATGGGTTGAACACAATTGTCACAAAGACGTAATGGGCACGCATGTAGGCTTTGATAGACCGTCAAGAGAAAGGTAAGTTCAAAAATGTGAACAATTATCTATACCCAAGACATGCAGTAGGTGACTCAGGTGCGGTCCCAATGGGATCCTCTCTCGAAGGTCACTCAGGTGCGGTCCCAGTGGGATCCTCTCTCGACACCATTGTTGCTGTTGAGTGCCTTTTTTATCATTTTGCTTTGACCATGGTTTTATCGCAAGGATCCGTGCCTGGGATGATTGAGAGAAAGAAAGTAAAACATATTATTTTATTTGACGACAGTCATTAATCACAATAGGGTAGATGACTAAAAAAATCTAATTAGTCCGTCAGATAGATTTCCAAAAAATATTAGACACGTATTTTTTCTTTTTTCAAGTAAACAAAAAATGAAAAAAAAAACGGTGCGTTGAAAACTCGTGTGAAGTCTTGTATGTACACTTTTTACGTACACGTGACGTCAGCAGCCCCCACTCCTGATCTTTGTTGCGTTTTATCTTCGTCATTTTTATTGATTTGATGAAGCAAAAAATACGTGTCCAATATCTACATCTATCTAATCTAAGTATCTATAAATATAAAAAAAATAGTAACTCGTACGGTGTATGTTTTCAATTGGCGAGAAAACGACTGAACCGATTTTGTTAAAATTTTGCATAAATAATTCTTATTATGGTCAGGATATATAATTATCACGCTATTAGCTTTGCCCCTGAGCAATATTCAAATGTCTGTTTTGAACGACAATAATTATTATTGGCACATGGTTCGATCCCCAGCCACTGTTATTATTTTTGTATTTATTTTATCTTTGGAACTGTATGTTTACACCATAATATTGCTAAAATAAAAATGAAATGGGTCTTTGCGTATTTAAAATAACATTTAAATTTTTGTTCCACATTTTTGCAAACAATAATTATCGAGGAATTGGAATTTTATTGACTGAGTATTTCTGATTTGATGACATTGTTTTTATTATTATTTTCAAATTTTTATTTTGTAATCCAATGTAATTCTAATAACTATGGGGAAATAAATTAAATAAATAAAAAAAATAAAATCCATTTATTTCAGGTTTCCCCACAAAATACATGCATAATATGCAGCATACATAATTTCTGTGTACCTACATAATTATGTACTTAGGTACACACTCTAGGTATAAACAAGATGTACTTAAGTGTTACTATATAATATACTGATGCAAGCAATCGTAATTTTATTATGTTCACAGAATGGCGTGTTTCTTATACTTCAAGACTGCTGCTTTCATCGAAGTTCGGTTTTACTTTTCCTTCAAAGCGAATCTCGATATTTCGATTTTCGGTACAGAAGAGAAACATCGGCTTATCCCAAATCCGTTCAAGTCTACGCAGTTCACGACGAACTGGTGGCCCACTCCAAATCGGCTCAAGTTCAGTCACTTTACACCAGCGAAACTGTGGTGGTGGTATTTGTAAAATAAATGTGATTGAATGTAAACATTACATTGACTTTTAATTGTCTGGGTAGATCATGAGGTACACAGCATCTGTGGTATATATAGGTACCTAGTGTGTGTGCTGTACCGTTTTACACTTTAGGTTCCGCACCTAAAGTGTAAAACGGTACCCTATTACTAAGACTCCGCTCTCAATCCGTCCGTGTCACCAGGCTGTACATCATGAACCGTGATAGTTAGATAGTCGTTTTTTTTTTTTCACCGATTATGTATTTTTGTTTGCCGCTATAAGAATAAGAACAAATAAGTACTAAAAACAGAATAAAATAAATATTTAAGGGCTCCCATACAACAAACGAGAAGTTTTTTCCGTTTTTTATTAATAATGGCACGGAACCCTTCGTGCGCGAGTCCGACTCGCACTTGGCCGGTTTTTAATTCTCATATGAACAAAACAAAGTACTCAACCGATTTCCTTAGTGTCGCAAATCGTTAACTTCGTTTTGTGTCGCAGCCACTTAGCTTAATCAGCCGTTTAATTGGTGGCCTAGCCTTTTCATTTAAATGCGCCGATTTTTCAGCGACATAAGTGACATCTTTTGTTCAATATCGTTTGATGACTTGCCCATGTCACTTACATAAGTCGCTGGTTAAACGGCGCAGTTCAATGAAAGGAAACGGCTTAATAGTAAGTTGCAGCAAACTAGTCAAAACCGAATCAACCCTAATCTCTTCAAAGTTAGAGTGACTAGGCTCCTTCTGGGTAAGCTCGCTCCATCACTAATAAAAAAAAAAGTATTAGGTACCTATAATCTTCGTTCGATGTCTTCTTCATTGAGGAGGTGCTCGTTGTTATGTAACAACACCAGTCAGACGGGCGATCTTTAAGGCTAAGTAGCGTTTGCCAAGGTCAGTACATGGATGGGTGACCAGTGACCATTAATACATACCGAGACGCCTCCGTGCCGGCAAACAACGTAACGCCGCTGGTCCCGGCTGTCATTTGTAGATCTTTGGCAGTCGCTACGGTAGTAGAAGTCAGAAAACATGACTCCCAGTCCTGCCAAGGGGTAAAGTGTTTCTGGGTTGTGGAGGACAGATAGTCAGTCGCTCCATATAAAATACTGGTCATCATCATCATATCAACCGAAAGACGTCCACTGCTGGACATAGGCCTCCCCCAAGCGTCGCCACAACAACCGGTCCTGTGCCTCTTGCATCCATCGGCTACCCGCGACCCTCACCAGGTCATCGGCCCAGCTTGTAGAAGGCCTTCCAACGCTGCGTTTCCCGGTACACGGCGGAAAAATCGGTACTCGACTACAAAACATAGTTAGGAAAAGGATAATGCAGAATAATTAATGGACGAAGTCCTTTTCATTCAATAAGCCAGGTAACAGTAAACATAAACATGATCTTAGTCGCATAGTGTAAAAACAGTAACATCGCAGTATTCACACCAGCCAGGCACAGCATCTAACGCCTTGATCACACGTTACGAGTAATTTTCAGGGGATTCATCGTAAAATAATAAATAGATAAGTATACCTACAGTATGCGCCAGATAAATGAAGAATAACGGTCATTGACCCACCTACATTTATTGACACACTTAATTTCAAAAACAGAAATAATGACATAAAGCTGCCCTGAATCGACATCTACCCATTGTGATCCTTACTGCGGCCCTACCATGACGTGTTAAAGCGTGAGTCGTTCGAGCGAGAAGGAGGGATGGAGCTCCATCCCTCCTTCTCGCTTGAACGACTAACTCGAACTTAAAGGAAGGGCCGCTGTTCTAGTAATGAAAAACGATTCATAATTTACTGTCCGGGGGTACCTACGAAGAGATATTAAAGAAAGTTCAATGACCGTTATTCTTCATTTATCTGGCGCCTACTATATTATATGACAACGTACGTACTGCAAGCAAAAAAAAGTCAATGGGAAAAGTTCCCAAAAGAATAGCAGCATTGCCACGTTGAATAGCAATGGCAGTAAAGTCAGGATTCTTAACAGTTGCAGCTACTGGAAAACGACTGCTATTAATCACTTGCCTACTTATATTAATGAGAAATAACGACTCAACGGTTTATAGGATTGCGATAGAACTTGACATACGGGTGGACCAAATCCTGGATAAGGATTAAGACAGTACGTCGCTATGGTAGACATTTCAGTGTAGTAAATAAAGTTCTACATTTCCCTGATTACCTGAATTTTAAGACATTTCCTAACGTGTTCAGGGACCACTCGGCCGAGAGGTTCTACTACCATAATTACACAGACAAAATACCTAGTTTTAGTACCACAGTCAAGTGACCTTTCTAGGCATTATCTGTCTAATATGCTAGGTCCGTGTAACCACGCCATAATCAAGACACAATCAAGGCAAGGGATAAACAAATCGGTGGGAAAAAGATCAGTTTTACCGTAAACATTGAGATATCGTAAACAGATGAAACCAATATCTAGTCCGTCCTTTCTCGTTGCCAGCCGTGTTCCTCTGTGTCTTATGTGCCTCGAGGGTGTCTACGCTGAGTAGAAAAAATAGACCCAGTAAAAAACTTAATGAGTAAAACAACAAACAGAACCCAACATGGCGGATTTTAAGAGTCACTTGATATTATTGTTGCTGGGAATTCATAGTAAGTTTACATTTTTTATTTATTTAAAAAGTGTTTAAGTAAAATTAACTGGCGTGATCCCGCTGACGTGATGAGTGCCGGGGTCGGAGGATCGGGTAAAAGAAAACATCAAATATAAAATTATTTTGTGAACAGTTTGTCTTGTTTGTCTGTACTTTTCACAGATTTTGAACAACAGAATAATAGTCACCGAGATAAATAGAGTCGAGATTTTTTAATTACCATTTCACAATAAAATCAAAAATTTGTGTGTAGGGTAGTTTATACGTAAATAAATCCAACCGACGAATTCTAACACCCATAGTGGTGTTAGACACAGTTAGCGGAAGCACTCCTTTTTTAAAATGTTATTGTTTCAGCACATAACATCATGGGTGTAATGTGGGAGCGCCTCCACTGCTCGTCTGACGTCACGCAGGAGATGCCCGAAGGCTCCGTGGCGAATATTGGCAGGTTCCCCTGGCTGGGCATCGTGCAGCACAACTTCTGTTAGTACCCACTCTGTAACAGGAATGGTGAATCCTCACAGGGCACGGTGGATTCTCTGCATACCTGAAACGCTTTAAGTGTAAGGAGAATTCATCGTGCGCCTGTGAGCCTGGTGTATATGAGACAGTTCTACATGTCCTGATAGAATGCCCCATAACCGCCACAATTAGATACGAAGCAGAACATCAGCTAGATGAAGAACTTGCAGTACAAAATTTCCCAAGTCTACTGGTAGGACGCAAAAAAAAAAATATTTTTAGAGTATTGTAGAGTAATAGGTAACTTAGTAATAAACAGGAATAAGATTATTTAATAAGGATACTTAAGTATATAGTTTAAGTACCTAACATAAAAATGAAAAAAAAAATAATAATAAACAAAGCGTACGTCCTATACTAAGGTACTATTCGTACAAGCTTTTTAAGTAGAATATACACTGTAGTTTTAGTATGTTATGAAATAAGTTATTTCGTAGTTTCATCATCTGCCTAGCCTTTCCCTTTAGATTTTTAGTCTACCTCAAAAAAAAATTGACAAAGATTAAGTCGTAATAAATAACGTCAAAAATCGCTGACACAGGCTCTGATCATGTCAGAGAACAACTAGCGTGGCAGGAGTGGGTTTTAGCCGGTAAGAGTCCGGCACTGCCACAACCGTCTCACAGGTGAGGCAGTTGTGGCGTCCATGAGGATTTCCCACTCCTGCCAAAACAAAAAAAAAAAAAAAACAGGAATAGTGAAAACGTGATGTAAAAGTGCAATAAAAACGAACTGGGTTATAGTCACAAATCGTTCAACACGAGACAACGAATTGTTCACTTCTATACTACTCATAATATTATATCCTATTCTATAATATTAGGTTTATGGGCAGATAGCTGATTTTCTATAAAGGGATAAGTACAAAAAAAACGTTATTTTCACTATTATTTATTTCAAGTTTTCTATTTTCACTTTTTAGTGCTACCCCGAAAAATTCCAACCAGTCCTATCAAATCAATCAATCAATAAAATGACAAATCGACTTACCTACCTGTAAAATAAAAAGTTGCTTACGGTTTCAATAAACAGTGAAGTATTCAGGACTACGGTGAACAAGTTCGACAAAATGCGGCTGACGCTCGCATAGATTTAATATACTGGACGCTCGCGACCGAGGGTTTAACCTTGGAATATAAGTAAAAAACCGGCCAAGTGCGAGTCGGACTCGTGCACGAAGGGTTCCGTACCGTTATCTATAAAAAAATCGGCAAAAAAATCACGTTTGCTGTATGGTAGCCCTACTTGAATATTTATTTTATTCTGTTTTTGGTATATTTGTTGTTATAGCGGGAACAAAAATGCATCATCTGTGAAAATTTCACTTGTCTAGCTATCACGGTTCATGAGATACAGCCTAGTGACAGACAGACAGACGGACAGCGGAGTCTTTGTAATAGGGTCCCGTTTTTACCATTTGGGTACGGAACCCTAAATTTAGGGTTCCGTACCCAAAGGGTAAAAACGGGACCCTATGATATGGTGCTCGTGTTTTGTTTAAGATTCTATGTAAAAGTTTCCGGGCATCTATACTCCTAGGGCAACTATCCCACTTGTTATGCTCCCGAATTTTCCAATTCTATATCCTAGTTCAGGCATTGTCTGTTGACTATTTCCTTGTTTTTTAGACATTGGCGGAAAGGTTCACTACGCTATTACCGGGGCGGTACTCATCCACCCCGCGTTCGCCATAGCTTCAGCTGAGGATATCGCCAAGATAAACCCTGATCAAATCAGGTAAGTCATGTTCAATTGTCCATTTATAATGCTACTAGCTTTTTCCCGCGACCTCGTACGCGCAAAGGCTGTTTTTTCCCGTTCCTGTACGAATTTCGGGAAATCTCTCTCTAATAGTGCTCCCCTACACTCCCCAAGGAACCTAAATGCCAAATTTCAGCTTTCGACGACCAGGGTGCCTACCAAAATCTTTTAAAATACTTGCCAAGTGCAAGGCAGTTCGCCACAGCATTTTAACCTGACAGGTTTTATTTTTATACCATGAGCATTTCCCGCTGACCTGCATAATATTTATTTATTTATTTATTTATTTATTTATTTATTTATTTATTTATTTATTTATTTATTTATTTATTTATTTATTTATTTATTTATTTATTTATTTATTTATTTATTTATTTATTTATTTATTTATTTATTTATTTATTTATTTATTTATTTATTTATTTATTTATATATATTGACAACTTTAACCTGCTAGAGTCCGTCCAACAAAAGAAGTTTTGCAACCGCGGCGCTAGTTTCTATGCGACTGCACGCTATCCTATAACAAATCTTTTTAGTTCCATTTATTTCCGCGGGACTTCTTTCGTTGGACGGACTACATAATCCCTGGCATGGAACTCTGGTCGGTAAACTTGCAGCACAGATTAAAAAAGATGACTGAAAAAATTCATTCTAAAATACGCAATCGGTTTTACGGTTTATTTACAAATAAGAAAGAAGGTTAGGTTTTTTTGTATGTTTACAAAAAAAATCAGTCCAATTGAGAACCTCCTCCTTTTTTTTAAGTCGGTTAAAAAATAGGTTTTAGTGACAGAAACGAATCGCTGTAAATCCGACTCCACGCAGTCTAGTCTGCCCTACCCCTAGAGTGTAACTTAGAATCACATAGGCGCGGAGGGGTGAGGCGACCCGCGAGTTGAAGAGCCAAAAGCAAAAAGCCTGCGGCTGAGGCCGGCCAGCAAGACGAAGCATACTCCCTTGAATACTACATGCTCGCTTGGTTTTGGTACCACCACTAAAGTGTAGGGCATTTCTCTCTTTGCTCGATAGGTGTCGCTAAAAGTACTTATGTTAATCCATTTAATTTATGATTTTCTTTCCAGGAACAACACAAAGTTGATACTTTGGGGCAGCAGATCAAATAAATACGCATTAGACGTTAAGGATTACATTCTACATCCGGAGTACCAGGACAAAATAACTTCTGCTTCCATTGCTTTAATAGACCTTATCGCTTGGGGAGAATCTCAAATGAACGATTGGAAAGGTGAGACCATTTAATGTCGGTCAGACTGGATGCTGATCTTACAGATTATCGGAGCATAAACGTGGTCATTAATGCAACGTTAAAAGTCCGCTCTCGGGGTCTGCCAGCGAGCAATGGAACGAAGTATCCTCAGATAAAGGGTTACAGACCGTATAAGGAACAATATTCTTCGTTCCAAAACTCAAATCGCAAATGTAGGCAACACAGCTGCCAAATTGAAGAGGAACTGGGTGGGCCATATTTGCCGTATGCCACATGAGAACTGGCAAAAGTAACTACGGATTGGGTCCCGAACATCGGGGGTCTAGTCCCGAACCCGAGTTAAGAATGAATGACAACACGATTTGACAATTGTTTTTAGTTCGGGTTCAGGACTAATCGCATTCGCAAGTCCGTAGAAAACGCCCGACACTAAGGCCGAAACTACGGACTCCAGGCTTAGAGAGTTGACCCCCAGGAACCGGCGACGCGGAGTCCAGTTGGTCTCGCCATCTCCTTTCATTTAAAGGTCTTCTCTTTCACTTTAAAAAATCTTGAATTCACGCGTGAATTCACGCCATGAATTCTCGGCACAAGTCGTGCCCTCCGTATCACGGGATGCTCACAATCGTTCGTGAAACCCGCCGCGAAATAGACGTAGAAGCTGCTGCTGCAATAACTTTGTTTGCTGTGGCAACATACTATTTAGACATCCATTTTCAGAATAGTAATGCTCTGAAAAGAGCATTTCAGTTTCGTTATTCGAAACGTTCACGCGCGACTCCATTTTAGCGTGCGCGCAGCGATTCCACACGTCGCGTCGTACGCCTTTGTAGTCCGGAGTAAACAGGCACGCGGGGCCGTGAATGTGGATGTGTACGCGTGAACGCGCGTGAACCCCGCGAAAACCGTCCACATTCACGTTCACGCCTGTTTACGGAGCTTCACGGGCACGGCACTAATGTGGAGCCGCCATCAAACTTGAGCGTCGCGTGTGCTCGGCTCGGCAGAAAGCTCGAAGCAAATTTACTGTTGTTTCGCTAAAATGCTCCTGTTTATGTAACATTCGATAGAATGCTCATTACAAGTGAATGCTCAAGTCTATTTTCAGCACAAAATTTTAGAAATTCAGCTTTTAAAACGAAATAAAATCGTTTGTACTAAACTGCCAGACGAAGTGCTTCTTCTCAGTCGGTACGCTCTTGCCAGAGCGGTCGTGGTCGTCATGTAGTGTTGCGGGCAGTGATGATCTTTTTCACAATTTCCCGCCATTTTTTTTTGTTAGCGGTCATCTTAGCACTCTCATGCAATGGGCCGCCAACAGCAGACTTGATTTGGTCTGTGCATCGCATGGGTGATCTACCGCGCGGCCTGGTACCTTCGACTCTGCCTTGCACAACGAGGCGTTCGATGGAATTACTGTTGCGCCTAGAGACGTGTCTGAAGAAATTGAGGATGCGAGTTTGTACTTGGGCTGATAGGCGCTGTTTGATGCCCAATTTTTCGAGTATGGATGCATTTGTGCGGAACTCCGTCCATGATACTCCGAGCATCCTTCTCCAACACCAGATTTCTAGAGCGTCTATCTTCTGCCTTTCTGTCTCTCGCAGCGTCCACGTCTCCGCGGCGTATAGGAATATGGGGAATACGAGTGCTCGGACGAGCCGGGTCTTAGTAGCCTTAGTGAGCTTTCTATACCTCCATATTTTCCTCATCTTGTCCATTGCGGTCCTAGTAATAGCCATACGTCTTTTAACTTCATCAAAGAGCCAAGGTATACATAGGAGTGGACCATTTCACAATTCGCAATTTGGGTCACATGTGGCGAGTTATTGTTAGCGCGGTGCACAATCATCATTTTCGTCTTACTGCGATTGATCTTTAATCCAAACTCAAGGCTGACACGTTTCATCTCTCTAAGCAACTCCTCCATTTTATGAGAACTATTGGCAAAAAAGGGTGGTGTCATCTGCGTAGCGTAGGTTTGCAATTCTGTAGCCACCAACCACAACACCGTCTGTCCAGTTCTCAAGAGTAATGCGCATTATGAGCTCCGTGTATACGTTGAAAAGGAGTGGTGATAATGATGCATCCTTGGCGGACGTCCTGGGATGAAAATTGCTCGATAGCACGTCGTCTGTTCGAACTGAAGCTGTTCCGCTTTCATATAGACGTCTCAGGAGGTGTACTAGGTGTTTAGGTGCACCCATTTGTAAGTCCTTACCCTTAACAAACCCAGCTTGTTCTGGCGCTATCTCCTTAGACAGGTAGGCTTTTAATCGCTCGTTAAGAATATGTAGCAAGATCTTGCTTGCATGTGGTATAAGCGCAATGAGGCGGTAGTTGCTACATTTCTTTGTAGAGCCCTTTTTATGTAAGGGGGTGAAAACTGTGTGAGTCCACTCAGTTGGCCATATCCCTGTCTGCCATATCTTATTACAGATCACGTGGAAAATTTGAGTGCCATAGTCACCTAGAGCTTTTATGGTCTCGATAGGAATTCCGTCTCTACACGTAGCTTTCTTTTGAGGTGATTTACAGCAGCTTTAATTTCAGACAGAAAAATATCTGGCTCTAGTTCTTCGTTATTGGGTTTTGTGGATGGATAATTTAGCGATTGTTGGTCCTGGAATAAAGACTGACAGTCTGAGACTCCTCCATGTCTCAGAGATTTTATCGAGTTCTGTTACCACTTCGTCATTGCTGTCTTGAATGGCCCATGATTTAGTTGGCAATGATGTAGTGATGAAGCGAATCTTGCGGTACAGATCTCTGGACTCATACTTTCCGGCATGTGTTTCGATCTCATCACAAATTCCACTGAGATAGGTATTCTGATATCTTCTGCAATGAGCCTGAATTCGAGTAGATAATCGGTTCACGTTCCTGACATCAGAACTTTTCGCCTTCATCTCGCGCCTTTCATCGTCTAAAGAGAGAGTAGTGTCCGTCATCCAATGCTGCCGTTTTTGTCTTGTCACAGGCAGTGTTGTATATTTAATCGCATCCAAGATCAATTGCTTCGCTCGGTCCCAAAACCGCTCTGTAGTTTCCTCGCTGTACTTTGTGGTATTCCAATTTGACCAGTTCTCCTGTACACAGGTCAAAAACTTGGTTTTGTCTGGAACAACTAATCTCTTTGATGTTACTGGAGTTCTAACAGCCTTCAATTTCACCCTTAATTTGGAGATCAAGAGCTGGTGATCTGACCCACAGTCTGCTCCTGGTAGTGTGTGGGTATTTTGTATGGATGTTCTCCATCGCGAGCGTATGAGGAAGTAATCAATCTGATTACGATAGCTACCATCGGGCGAAGTACAGGTGTACAGCCTTCGAGGATGATGTTGGAACAAGCTATTAGTGATAACGAAGTTATTTTCTGTTGCAAACTGCATAAGACTCACCCCTTTCATTTCGTATTCCAAGACCAAAATTTCCCACATAGTTACAAGTTGGTGAGAATTAGCTCCAATTTTAGCGTTAAAATCACCCAAGATTACGAGCAACTCTCTTTTGGGGACTTTCGCAATTGTGTTTTCTAGCTCAGAGTAGAAGCTCTCTATAATCTCATCACTTGCGGTGCTGGTAGGTGCGTAGACTTGAATCAGGTTCAGATTCACTGGTGATGCTTTGAGTTTGACACTGAGTATACGGTCACTTACCGGTTCATAGCCCATGACACAATTCTTTTGGTGTATTGGAATAAGCAATGCTACCCCATTACGACCAATGTTTCCATTACCGGAGAAGTAAATGACGTGGTCACTAGTTGTTAGGTGCCCACTATTCTTCCAATGAGTTTCACTAAGACCAGAGATGTTTACGCCACATATGGTAATCTCTCGCTCCAAGATGGTCAGTTTTCCAGGAGCGAGGAGACCACGAACATTCCATGTTCCTATCTTTTGGATTGTCCGAATCTTCATGAAAATTCCAGTAGCAGAGCTTCCACAGGGAGCCTGGTTTCCTACTCCTCTATGGCCGGTAGCCAATTTGTCATCGCGCGTCCCGGAAACGGGGCGACGCCCGCGCTGGTTGCTAAGCGGTTCGCATGGCAATCGTGAACTCGTTATTTGTACTTCCATCACGATTTTCTTGGGATTATAGTTGCAGTGGTTTCCCCTGGCCTTCTGCACCAGACATTTAAGAGATTATTTAGACCCCAAGGCCGCTGTAGCCTCTTCGAACTGGTTACCCAGTCAGGTGTGTGGTTATACCGCGAATTCTCGGGGTTCCCTAGTGAGTTGTTTCTGTTTTAAAGGCGCAGAATACTCGCCCTTCGTCTTGCATCCGTTAGCTCAGCTGCCACTCGGGGTGGCGGACGCGCGGCGACGAGGTTGCAGCAGGTCCCAGGGAGGACGACGGGGACGTGGATGACTCGGACTGGCTAGGGCTCTGCTTTATACGGTACTCCGCCACGAGTACAGCAGATGGTTTCTTGGCATTTTTTAGGTAATGCTGCTCTCACTTCAATATCAACGATTCCCGCCAAGACCATACCCTAGCTTCCCCCCCCCTAATACATACTTAATTAATACTAATACCTAAATATTGTTTTATGAATGCAGCGCCGGTCCTTCCAGTCTGCCTGCCAGTCAAAGGTTCTGGAATATTTGAAAAGATGTTCGCAGTGAGAATGGGGGACGACGGTAAGCAGTATTTACTTTACAATCTCCTTCTCAATAGTCGGATCGATTTTGATAAAAATGTGTGTGTGTTTGACCGGTAGATTTATTATAGAACCAATTAAATTGAACCCGGTACGTGGCGCTGTAATCACGTTCTGGTTCTTTTTTATCTATCTCAGAGAATGGTTCAATGCAGAAAGAGATTTACAAAATGGATTACGTGGAAAACCAACCTTGCGAAGAGTTTTACTATAAAGCTCAGGTAAGTGTCGGATTTCACATTTAAATATGGGATATTTTTAAATGCACATCTGTATAATTTTAATGCATACCAGAAAAAATAATGCTGTGCAAAAAATCCCAATTGATTAGAAAACATGTCTTACAAAAAAAACTAAAAACATCATCCAAAACGAGATGACCTTTTTATCGAATTCACACCAAAAATGTGGTTCATACATCGGATTTATGATTTATAAAACAAAAATACGAATTGTTTATCAAAAATACTAACTTGCACTCTAAATTGCACTTCCCTGAAATAGCAGGTGGTTATCATGGTTACAATAGTAGCCGGTCATTGGGCACCCCGACTCGGACAGGTTAGGTTAGAAGGGGATGGCGGGGTCAAGTGAGCGAGCAAAGCGAGCGAACAGACCCCGCCATCCCCATCGTGGTTATTTTTTTTTAAACCACCCAGAAATATCATTAGCCAAATATTCGTTCAGTAAAACAGTTCTGCAAATACCATTAAACAGTATATCTAATATGATTTATTTAGTGTGCATAATTTGTGTGCAAGTCAGTATTTTTGATTTAACTTTGAAATATTTTGTTCGAAAAAAGGGAAAATACAGATATCGATTTAATTACATGCCTTTAAATATTACCGGGAATCCCATTAATTGGGTCCTTTGCGGCAGACCAAGACAAACCTGGAGAGATGAACTTGACTTCTACCCGAAGGTCTGGTTCGCAATGGCAGGACAGATGTACGTGGAAAAGAGAGATGGAGGCCTTTGCCCAGCTGTGGGACATAACGGTCTTATTAGATTTGCCTGCTATTACTTTTAGGTACCTATCATTCTGTATATAATCTAATCACTAAGTAATTTTAATGTCTTACACAGTTGTCATTCAGCAAAATGAACCCTATAAACCCGCTGTGTGCAGTATCTGAGTTTTCAAAGAAGCCCTGCGTGTGGGACGCCGGTACCGCGCTCATCACCAGACAATCGTGGGGATTTTGGAAACTGGTGAGTTACTTCATCTAGATTAGGAGTTCCCATTTCGTAAGAGCTATAACCCAAACTTCCTGGATTAGCCCGCCACACGAGTCCCGAATCAATCCCGGAGAAATACAAAATAATGAACAATTCGCGCGTGAAAAAATGATTGAACATCAAATGCAGCACCAGGGCGCAAGGGTGGATATAGGAGGATGGTTATGATGGTAGCGGAACAGAGAGTAAAGTCCCACATACTTCCGTTGAAACGGGAGGATCCTCCGACCAGACGGATGTTGTGTCTGATGGGCAACTGACCGTCAGTTGATATTCGGGCTTTTGCTTATGTTCTAATCGTAAACTCTGATATCGCGATTTAGGTTTTTGTCCAGTTAGTTTGCAGCTGTCGAAATAGATGGCGCTGCGAGCCTCATTTGTTGAGAGTCTCATTTGTTGATTTTTTTGGCGGTATTAATGTCGCCTACATCACTCCCCTCCGAAGACCGGAGGTCGATAGTGGATGAGTCGTCTATACATCTTGAGATGCTTGCCAGGCCAGTGGAAGGTTGGTTCCAGTGAGTCGGAACCGGAAGTCGCAGAGTTCTCGGTGAATCGGAACTGTCTGCGTCGCAGAGTTCACGGTGAGTTGGAACTGTCTGCGGTGCCCCAGTGATTCGGGGTGCTGCTGCTGGCGTGACTGCTGGCGTCGACCAGGAGAGGTTCTTCAAGGCTCTTCATGTGACTGGCCGAAGGTGCGTGCTTGCCAAGGTCGCTGATAGAGGCTGAGGATGCAGAAATGCGCATCCGCTGCATGCTGGAGATCAGGATACCCGTAGAAGCCGGAGGTTGAAAGAAAGAAGAAAGAAAGAAAAATTTTTATTTGGGACTCGCACAAGACAAACAAAAAGTAAAACAATAAAATAAAATTAACGATGGGTAGGTAGGTAATAAAAATTAATTAAAAATAAAAATAACAAAAGCATCAAATATATTCTGTGCGAGGCCAAAAAGGTCCCTATTTCAGCATAAGCTGCGATATTTAAAAAAAAATATCTGGGTTCTGGCTGGCTGTATGACTCGCTGCTCGAAAGCTTGAGGTCACGATGAGGAGAAGTGATGATGACGTCATGATAAAGTGGCTGCACGAAGGCTGCGCTGACGTATCAAGTCGGGGTCACCAGTTTTGTACAGAGAGTAAAGTCCCGCATACCTCCGTTGAAAAGGGAGGATCCTCCGACCGGACGGTTGTTGGTGTCCGGTGGGCAACTGTTGGGCAGTTGTTATTCGGGCTTTGCATATGTTCTAATCGCACGGTAAACTCTGATATCGCGATTTAGGATTTTGTCCAGTTAGTTCGCAGCTGTTGAGATAGATGGCGCTGCGAGTCTCATTTGTTGATTCTGCTAAGTTGATTTTTTTTTGTGGCGGTATTAATGTCGCCTGTATCAATGTCGTCATAGGTATATGTCTCCCCCTCAGTCGGTTCTTATAAACGTACATAAGTAGGAGTACCTTAAAACATTTTTGATAGGTCTAATCAGGCCCGCAGATAGATTTCCAAAAAAATATTGCATCCGTATTTTTTTTTAATTTGTCACTAATGAAGATACGCTTTGAAAACTCGTGTGACGGTACGCGTTGGGATATTTTTTAGGGTACCGTGCCCAAAGGTAAAAACGGGACCCTATTACTAAGACTCCGCTGTCCGTCCGTCTGTCTGTCCGTCTGTCCGTCTGTCACCAGGCTGTATCTCATGAACCGTGATAGCTAGACAGTTGAAATTTTCACAGATGTATTTCTGTTGCCGCCATAACAACAAATACTAAAACAGAATAAAATCAATATTTAAGTGGGGCTCCCATACAACAAACTTGATTTTTTTGCCGTTTTTTATAGATACGGAACCCACCGTGTGCGAGTCCGACTCGCACTTGGCCGGTTTTTTTTTATAGATGTACTCTAGGCTGACTTGCACTTGGCCGGTTTTTTTTACAATACTCAATACTCAATACTCAATACTTTATTGCATTCCATAATGTGTACATATAACAGTTGGTATGTTAAAACATCGAATCAATTATGGACCCTGTCGGGCACAGCAAAGTTAATTTTTCAATAGGAGAGAGGATGAAGGCGCTTTTTGTTAGGAAATAGGTAAATAAATATTAAACTATTTTTTTTTTTAAAGTTTCATTAAAATAATTATATTATTTGTTTTTATGGTATTTATATATTTGGTTTAAAGTCATATTTATGTATATTTATATTATATATTGCACAAATTACACTATCTTACTATTATATTACTAAATATTATATTATTTATGTAATACGTATTATGTAAAATCGTTTTTATTGTTGTTGAAATTTATCGTTGAAATATTCGTCAATAGTGTAGTAGCCTTTGGTTATTAGAAATTGTTTTAATTTATTGATAAAGATATTATTTTTATGTATTCCGGTAACTTATTGTAAATTTTAATGGACATAACAAATGTACTAGAAGAGTGCATTTTTAATCGTGAAGTGGGTATGTTTAATCTGCTTTCATGTCTAAGTGCAATTTTTGTTTGGATATCTCCTCTTTTGGTATAAAATTGCGGATATTTTCGTACAAATTTACAAATTTCAAATATGTAGAGGCAGGGCAGGGTTAATATTTTTAGGTCTTTAAAGTGAGGTTTACAGGAGTCAGTATCTTTGATATTTATTAAAATTCTAATCATTTTTTTCTGTAGAGTGAATAATGAAGGCGCGTCTGTACTATTTCCCCATAAAATAACCCCATATTTGAGCCATGCAAATGCGTATGCGTAATATGTTACTAGTGCTGTTTTGAGATCTGTTGTTTTCTTGATTTCTCGGAGAGCGTATGAAAACTTGGATAATTTTGTTCTTACTTTTTGAATATGTGATTTCCAATCTATGTGTGAATCTATGTCTAGGCCTAAAAGGGTGAATTTATTTACTGCTTCTAATTGTGATCCGTTGTACTTAAAATTTATACTTACCTATAGGTATTTTTTGTCGGGGGTGGAAAGATATTATTTTTGTCTTATTATAGTTAATTTCAAGGTTGTGTTCGTTCATCCAGTGTGTTACAGTGTCTAGTATAGAACTCAATGTTTGGTTTAAATTTATATTATTATCACATGATGTTAAGATAGAGATATCATCGGCGAACAATACGCATGACTCATTGATGTGGTTAGGGAGATCGTTTATGTAAACAAGGAATAGCAGGCACCCTATCACAGTTCCTTGTTGTCATAAGCTTTTGTCATGTTTTATAGATGTGCTCTAGGCTGACTCGCACTTGGCCGGTTTTTTTTATATATATGCGCTAGGCTGACTCGCACTTGGCCGGTTTTTTATAGATGTGCTCTAGGCTGACTCGCACTTGGCCGGTTTTTTTTATAGATGTGCTCTAGACTGACTCGCACTTGGCCGGTGTTTTTTTAGATGTGCTCTAGACTGACTCGCACTTGGCCGGTTTTTTTACTAAAACGTAACTTCACCAGCCCCCGTGCGTTGCTTCTTTATCAATTTTTATCGATTTGAAATGGCAAATAATATTTCCGTCCAATACCTTTTGAAAATCTAACAAACGGACTAAATATAATTATAATTTTTCTATCTAGTAAAATACTCTATGATCCACACTTGAGAGGACATTCTGGCCCGTGTGCCTCGGAAATAAAACCTGGATCCTCGCTTGCTGGCGCAGGATTCACAAGATTCTAGTTCTCCAATAATCCTACGACCTACCTATGCTTACTTTTAGTTGGGTTTTGCGGTCCGAGGCCCCGGCTGTGGCGCTCCAAGCAGGTTCCTGAACATACACGACTACCTACCTTGGATAAATGACATCATTTCTGTGATGCCTTACGAAGAATCCGAGACTACGTACAAGTTGGGAATCAGAAGAGTGAATCCTTACAAACTCGTCGTGTACAAAGGTAAATAAGTGTTAAAATTATTTTATCTACACTCACAACGTAATGTTCCAAATATGAGTTCAAAAACGAATTGTCCTTTTTTTTTCGTGAATAGGCAAAATTAAAAAAAAACCATAGGTATGGTTTTTTTTTAAATTAGGTAAGTAAGAAAGTACTTATGGGTTTTGATTTAGAGCCCGTTTTGCTCTCTAGGCAATCGATCTTCCTGCCAGGGTTGCGGATTTGTTTTGAAAGAGTCAGCGCGGCCCTGGAACGTAAAAGGCAGTAGTCAGTAAGAGTCTGACACTCCCTTCCGCTTCACCCAGAGTGGAAGGAGTCATTTGAAGATTTCCCATCCATAAAAAAAGCAATCGATCTTCTCTGCCTACCCCGCAAAGGAAAAGTTATAGAGGCAAATAATTGTAAGTATGTAGTTTTCATCATAAACATTCATCATAAACAATCATAATTTGACAATAGCATGAGGGTGCTTTTTCACCAAAGATGTGCAAGGTAGCGAGGCGGCGCGGGCGGCGCGAGGAGGCGTAGTGAACACGCAATAATTTTTCTAATCAAGTCAATAAAGATTCGCCGCTAATCCTACTAATATTATAAAGGTGAAAGTTTGTATGTTTGTATGTTTGTGTAACAATCAGGCAAAAACGGCTGAAGGGATTTGGATGAAATTTGGCACACATGTTCCTGGAATAAAAAATAGGCTACTTTTTATATATATTATTAATGGAGACTGAGGAGGAAGTGGAAACTCAGAGCCGCTGCTGCCTTAGTACTTCAGATTCACAAGTACCAGGAGACCAGAAACATGTCATAGTATCTTTTGGGCTGGTTAGGGTAGGTGTAGGGTAGGTATAGGGTAGGTATAGGGTAGGTGTACGGTAGGTAAGTGTAGGGAAAGTGTAGGGTAGGTGTAGGGTAGGTGTAGGGTAGGTGTAGGGTAGGTGTAGGGTAGGTGCAGGGTAGGTGTAGGGTAGGTGTAGGGTAGGTGTAGGGTAAGTGTTAGGGTAGGTGTAGGGTAGGTGTAGGGTAGGTATAAGGTAGGTGTAGGGTAGGTGTGGGGTAGGGTAGTGTAGGGTAGGGTAGGTGTTTCCTGAGTAAAAAATGTACGATACAAATCAGGAAATCTTCCTATTTCCGATATTCACGTGGGCGAAGCCGCTGGTAGAAGCTAGTAATATTAATATTTTTATTTACAGATCAACAAATTATACCAAAACGACGAGGTGAATGCGAAAGGGGAAAGCGAGGTACTATCATGTACAAGGACAGTGAGGAACTTCTGTGTAATAAGAATTTCGTGCAAGGTTTCTTTTTTGTGAGTACTTCATCCTATCCTTTGAAACTGTGAAGTGAAGCTTTGGATCTTGGTAATAGGTACGAATTGATTCTCCCGGACGGTGACATGCCCGACATAATTATGTCAACCGTGCCGTCCTTTGCAATAAATCTCCGGCAGTTTTTCTTCGTGATAACTTCGTCCATAATTGCACAGACAAAACCTTCGGTTTCCCCAAGAGGTCACCAAAACGTAGCTAATCTACGGACGCTAAATTGATCCACGTCGGGCCCGTGTAGGGCCCGCAAAAAGCGTCCGTGAAGTTCCTTACTCTCTGCTATACCACCATGCGATCGTTAGTAGCAAGATTCAGATTCAGATACAACGAACTTACTTGCTTTATTTGCTGAAACATTAATATAAGAAAATGCATGTAATGTGGCAAATGTGATAATAAAATACATGAAGTTGTGCTAACATGTTTACCATTTTATCATGGTGTGCAAGCACCGCAGGTTTGCGCCAGTTCTCATTTGCCAAGGAGAGCGGGGTGAGTCCCTTGTCCACCGCCACTACATCTACCTACGTCGCCGTCGACAGCTAGATTGTGGAGAGTTTTAGCATTTAATAGGTTAATAGCCGAAGAGTGGTTACACCTAGTTTTAGCTGACTTCAACTAGGTGCCATGCCTAAAAGGCACAGTCGGGGGCTCAAGAGTTTAAAAAAAATCCGCCAAGAGGATGGCAGGGTTTTTCAGACCCCGCCATCCCCTATAACTAACCTGTCCGAGTCGGGGTGGCCAATGGCCGGTCGATAAAAGAATATGATGTAAGTATTATTTTGAGTAGGAGACATCAAGTTTAACCGCATGTGGCCGGCTGCTCCTAGTTGTAGCTAAAACTAGGTCCAGCCGCACTTCGGATATTAGCCGTAACATATACCTAGGTACAACATGTAACAGAATAAACGCAATATACCTTTTAACGGGTCATTGTAATCGTCATTATGAACAATTTGTCGAGTTTTGCGCACAGAAATGTATGGGGCAGTCGTTTTTTTTTTGCCATTTCAGTGTTGGTCCCATAGTGAAAGTTGTTCATAATGGTGAGTTCAATGAACCCTCAAGAGGTATTGCATGACACGTTGCATGTCGCAGCCAATTAGCTTAATCAGCCGTCTAATTAGTGGCCTAGCCTTTTCATTTAATTGTGCGATTTTTCAGCGACCTAAGTAACATCTTTTGTTCAATATCGTTTAGATAATTAATGACTTGCCCATGTCACTTAATTATGTCGCAGCCAATATACTCCAGTCGACTCGCCATCTCACCGTGTAAACTTACGTGCAGTGAGCATGAAGTGAACTGTCATTCCATCTTGTTTGTATGGATTTGACAGCTCACTTCATGTTCACAAGCTTACACGGTGAGATGTTGAGTCGACTAGAGTATATTATTATATGTCGCAGCCAACTAGGTTAATCAGCCGTTTAGTTGGTTGCCTAGCCTTTTCATTAAATGTGCCGCGACCTAAGTGACATCTGTTGTTCAATTTCGTTTAATGACTTGCCCATGTCACTGATTAAACGGCACAGTTCATTGAAAAGGCTAGACTTTTAATGAAACGGCGGATTCAGCTAATTGGTTGCGACATATAATTATAAAGATAATGGGGATGTTTCTTACAGAATAAAAATTTGATTCTATTTAGTCCGTTCAGATTATAAAAAATACAAGTTAGATCTTTGACAATTATTATTATCAAAGATAAAATGCTTCAAAGTTCAGGAATGGAGGCCTGTTACCACATGAGTAGATAAACGGTTTATCTACTCATGTGTGCGTTACTACACTTTTAGGTGTTAAGAAATTTCAACGCACTGTATGTGTTTTTGTTTACGCGGAAATAGCTCAAACATACGTGTCCAACATTTTTTGGTACTACTCTAACTGTCGGAATAAATAAACTTTTTAAAGAACCAACCCAATTGCCAGTGAGCCCCAAACTAGGAGAATAGTCGGTACCTTAAAGCTGGTGAGTCGATTTCCTGATACATTTTCTCTTACGCTTCACAGGTGATAATAACCATGATGGCTGATTTCAAGTGTGCAGTGGTGGATCTCGAAGTATCCAGACAAAGTAACGCCGCTGTGTGGATTGAACATAACTGTCACAAAGATGTCATGGGCCCCCATTGGAACTTTGACAGACCGAGTAGAGAGAGGTAAGTCCTATGATATAGTCAACTTTACTTGTACACAATATACGATTAGTACCTACAAGACTGACTTACAGGCGAGTTTCCTAATCAAATAAATATTATAAACAATACTAGCATCTGGCAGCGGCTTCGCCCCCGTGAAAATGGGAAGTTATTCCAGGGCGCGTACCGGGGATGCCGCCGGATGGCCTAGCACGTTTAGTTTATTTATGTATAGGTACATAATATTGTTTGGAAACTTAATTAGGGAAGGTCAACATAATGTCGAATATTTGACTAGGTATGGGCGTTAAAAAACATAAATTTATGTGACTAATTAAAACCTTTTTTCCCGAGGGTGTGTGTAATGCATGATTTAACGGGAAATATCTACAGTAACATAGGTACAGCAGAAAATCACCTAGCCAGTGAAACATTCAAGTACAATGCAGTCGACGGCACGTCCAGCTGTCCTCGTATGTAGTATTGAAGCTGGCCTCGTATTCTCGCTAATTGTCTGCCTTTTGATATCCCTCAACTTTAATCTTATAAGTACAGGGTGTTCCAGAAGTGCGCAGTCATATTTAGGGGTGATGTTGGGTAGCTGTATGAACCTACGTTAAGAAAAAACAGCAAAAAAAAAAAAATTTTTTTCAAAAAATTCGGCTTATAAAACGTCTAAAAAGTTCCGAAGAAATGGCTTTTTAAGCAATTTGTCACAGTTGGTGGCATTTAATTTAGTTCAATCACTGATTTGATGTCACCAACTGCATCAAACTGCTTGAAAAGTCATTTCTTCGGAACTTTTTACTCGTTTGACTACGCAATTCTGGAACAACCTGAATATTCTATATGTAAAAGTAATATACAAAGTCCTAGAACAAATTAGTGTTCCAAAAATACCTACCTAACTATTTAAGCGAAGAAAATGCGACGTTGTCACATTTCACGTAAGGGTGTTTTACATAAATAACTGTCGATTTTTTTTCTATGAAAAATGAAAACGAAAAGAAAAACAATTCATGTGCCAGGTGAGATTCTTTGACATGATCTTATTGATACCCTAAAGGAACGCGTTGTACATATACAACGTGTGTAGAGGAATTGCGTTTATTCTGTTACACGTTCTATTGATGATATGTTCATAGAAATTGTTTTGTAATAATAATACCTACTGAATTTAGTGCCTTTATTTACCACCTATCCGCGTATGAATAAATTATTATTATTTTATATGTCCACAGAATGACGTGTTTCTTGTACTTCAAAACAGCCGCATTCATCGAGTTTCGGTTTTACTTTTCCTTCAAAGCGAATATTGATGTGACATTATTTGGTACGGAAGAGAAAAATAGGCTTGTCCCAAATCCATTCAAGTCTACGCAGTTCACGACGAACTGGTGGCCCACTCCGGATCGGCTCAAGTTCAGTCACTTTACACCAGCGAAACTGTGGTGGTGGTATTTGTAAAATAAAAATTCATATCTGGAATTCTGGATCACCACGCGTCAAGGGTTGTCATGCAGCCGATATTCGGATTGTGCTCGGAAAACGAATAATGTTATTACTGGCCTCATTCAATATGCTTTTATCATCTTCGCTTTCGACGTTCCAGCGGTTCTAGAATAGAGGCCAATGGCAAGCGATGGGCAAAATACCAGAAGGCCAATTCTGGTACTTAAAGCCCGATTGTTAAACAACGAGTTTTTTAACAAAGATTACTTTCTAAGCCAGTGGCGCATGGCGGCTTAGGGGGTAGCGAACAGGGTAAACACCCGGTCGCTCTTGCGCAATAACCCAAAAAGCTAGAAATTTAAAGTTTTTATTTTATCCACAGCAAATAGTTGTTTGTAAAAATACCTACTATAAAATTGGCTTTTTAAAAGTAAATTATATTTTAATAAAATAATTGTTTTAATACGCGCTTGTACATAATTTTGCGATGATTAATCTAGTTGTTAATAGTAATAGGGATGATTCCTGGTAAAAGAATATATGATTCTATTTAGACCGTCAGTTAGATTACCTAAAAATATTGGACACGTATTTTTAGTTTTATCAAATCAATAAAAAAGACGAAGATAAAACGCATCAAAGATAGAAAAACGTCACACGAGTTTTCAAAGCACGGAGCGTTGATCGTTCTCATTTTTTGTTTACGTGAATAAAGAAAAAATACATGTGTAATATTTTTTGGTAAATTATCTGATGATCTATTAATTTAGGTTACTTATACATTTTATAGTTTGTTAAATGTAAATAAAAAACTATGTTTAAATTCCTCAAATTCGATGGCGCAAGTTCAGTGTTCTGCTCTTGCAGTCTATTTTTAGTCTATATCTATTATTTCAGTGCTGCAGTGGCTGAATGTCGAATCTCTCTAGTCTATGTGAATATATTTTAAGTTTATCTGCATCATTTGTCGTGTTTAAGTATGGTAAAATTTTATAAATCTTCGAATAAATATAATATTTTTAAATTTATTTTTTATTCATAACTTTTACATGTCTCTTCTATCATGTTAGGCCAATCAAATTAGCTTTGAACCTTGTAAAAGTTCCTAACTCAGATTTTTTTCTTGAATATTGTATTTTATCTTAGCTCATTGAATAATATTTATTTTTACTTTTTTACAATATGTAGAGAATCTGTAAAATTAATTTATTTTGTAAGTGAATTTTTAAAAATTGACCAAATTTGTTTATTTTTTTATTTTCAAGCCAGACATGGCCTAAAAATTAAACTTAAACCCTATTTTATTCAGTTAAATTGTTGCCTGAATCGTAATCGCAAAAAACCGATATCAATAACTTGCGTTAACAATAAATAATGTTCAATTTTGTTGGTTAGCAAATTAAGATATATTAATTTACTAGGTAATTTAATGAAAAGAAAGTAGTACTTACCTACACTTTTAGGATAGTTCAGTGGATTAAAAATGTTAATTTACTTATACATCTACTTGTAAAACTCAATCTATTCTTAATATGCGCCAAACAAAATTGCTTAATATTTTTTCATGTTTTACTAAAAAAATACGAACATCCGGGGGTTAAGTTTTCGCTGGACACATTTTAACATACTTCTCATTATATACTCTACACGTTAACGGCAAAAAATCGGAGTTAAGAATTTATGCTTATTTTCGACGTAATTTGACTGAACGGCGTAACTTGAAAGGACGTCAGAGTTTTGGTTTAAATTCAACAGTAACAGCGGGGTAGGGTTATTTCTGGGATGAACCCACAGCAATATCCGCACCAGATGTCACGCTTGCTAGCTACGCCACTGAAAAGTGGTCTTAAATTGCCACTCTCGGTCATTAAAATAATACTTAACATTAATAACCTTTTCTTATTCTTTATTATGTTCATGTACACTTAATAATCAGTTAAAAATTAATGCCTCTAAGAATTTCTGCATAGGAAATTCTACCAGTACCGTGATTGGTACGGCGGCAGCGTATGTTAACACATTAGTTGCGCTCCAGTCCACGAACTGAAACATTGTTTAACGATTAATCAAATTATAATACCATTGGGGCTATCAAAAACTATAAGAAAGCTCTTCTAAGATATTTCAGCACCTTAGAAATATTTAAAAGAACAACTTAAACTGCCTTAAAGTGCACATGCAATATCGACGACAGTGTTACTGCAACCTGCTGTCTCAATTGTTGGCCGATTTATGATAAACCAGCTATAATATCGCTTGGAGTCAGATTCCGGGTACCTCCTACTATCATAGTACTCCGGGTACTGTTGTAATAAGCTCGTGATATACACGGCTCGTGTTCTCTCTGTTTGACTCGTTGTTTGACTGAGAAAAATTTCTAAACAACAATAGACAGCTCAAAAAACAAAATAAAAAACTAACAACGTCAAGCATAGAAGTGCTGTAAGCCATTGACCTGGTCCCGATTGTCATATTGATGCACCAGTGCAGCATCATCACTGTTAAAGACATGCGGCTCAAACTGCGCCATCCGTCCCAGCTGTAGAACCTTCTTAAAGGACCTGCAGAGAAAAAACAAGATCCTAATAGGGTAAAACAGACTTTTGGATTAATTTTATTGTCTTTTTATTGATCTTCATACCGGTAGTACTTAGTCTAACCTGCATATTCAATATTTCTAACACGTTTATGGGAAGCTTGAACCTTGAAACTAGATGTTCTGAATGAAAATCAAAATTTATGATCCACCTGACATTAATTACCTATGTCAAAGGGCCCGTAGCACGGTGGCATAAAAATGCACCCTAGTGAAGCCTAGGTCTATGCAGGTGGATTTATTTTCCAGCAACATTCCAAGCGAGAAGACCCGGACTTAGAGAGATACAATCCGTAAAGCAGTTTTGTAGCGAACTGTTCCGCAGTAACGACCCCACAGACACGATCTCCTGGGAGAAGTGCTGTTCCTCATCTCCAGCTTGCCTTTATTGACCGGCTAGAATGAAAAATAACTAGCAGAGCTTCCACCTATTACTTGCTTTAATTGGGCGGCCTAATAGGTGCTGGCAGAAGGATTTGTTATCCAGGATGATGCTGGTAGGGCTCTTGGCCGTAATTCTGAGATTGTTGATAGTCTGATTTTTAGGGCCTTTTTTGTCTTTTTTTAAAAAACGTTGCCCCACACTAGGAATTTCTCCTGTATCGTGGGGCGTTTACAAACATATAAACTCACATACGTGAGGGAATCGAACCCACGACACGGCGCGCAGCAGTCGAACGCTCAACCACTGCGCCAACCGTGTCGTCAAAGGGTGGGCAATGCACAAAGATGTTATAAGGCGCCCGCCTTGTTTATCCCGATAAGTCAAAGTCAAAGTCAAAAGTCATTTATTCAAATTAGGCTGAGTGCCAGCACTTTTTGAACGTCAAAATTCTACAAAAGACAGTCCCCCAAAAACGCGCGACCGTCACCACTTCCTAGTGTTTTAGCTGGGAAGAAAAAGTGGCGCAACAAACTCCCCAGCAACACATCTGTCAGTTAAGTTATAAGAACTTGAATTTATACAGTAGTATGCAAAGCAGTTTACAATAATGACACAGAAAAATAATATATCCAATGAGTAAATCAAATTAACTGATTAGCTTGCACACTCCATTATGCCATAAAAAAACAACTCAAGCATTAACAAGTATACCAAATTAAAATAAGCTTCCAGGTGTAAAAGGTGTGCCCGCTTACACGTGCAATGGTATAATCTAACACTAGGATTGTGACTGGAAGTACAGGTGATGAACTAGTGCCAACATAGTAAAAATAAACTATACCGATCCCCGTTTGCGGCAGGACTCTTGCCGGTTATGGAAACAAAACTAGTTGGACTATGGTTTTGGCTACAACTACGAAAGGTCTATCTATGGTAAACCTGGGTTTTGTGCCCCCATGTCGCTAGCGCCTCAGTGATGTAGCGACAAGGGGCACATATCCTGAGGTGCTAGAGGAGTAGAGAAGTATTGTATATACCACAGCTATCTGCACAATCCCGAAAGTACGGTCAAGCTCTCAAACAGCATCTTACCGGACTTTATAACCACCTCTTACGCACGTTCGCTCTAGCGAATCTCCACTCATACCGGCCATTTTAGGCAAGAGTTTCATTTAATAAAAATTTTGTTTTAAGAGCGTTTACGCGGGACGGCTTTTCAAACAAACTTTCAAATCCTTATTCTTCAAAATGAATGAACCGATTTTAACGAAATTTGGTTTGCATACGCTAGATATCCAGGTCTAAATAGTTATCAGAAAACATTTTTTAAAAAGATTTCAGAGGGAGAGAGAGAGCTATTTTAAGTTTTCGATAGAAAGTGAAAAATCACTATATTCTTCCCCCTGAACTCTTTTTCAAAAAAAATTTCTGATAACTATTTAGACCTGGATACCCAGCGTTTGCATACCAAGTTTCGTTAAAATTGGTTCATTCATTTTGAAGAATAAGGACTTGAAAGTTTATATGAAATGACATACGTCGTACACGCTCTTAACTGTAATTTAATTTTCTCTAAAACAGTTATTTAAATTAATAATGTGACTTTATATCGTATTACGTGTACTTACTAACATAGGTTAAGTTATTATACCTGCTAACAAAATATGGATTGTTATTGTCCGAAATAAACGTATTGAATTGAATTTAATTGAATATTATATAGTTGTGGCCATATTAACTTTATTTTTCGCCAAGAAATAATTCACAACAAAACATTTTTTTCTCTCTTGACTCCTCGGACAGAATTTGAATCGTTTCGGTTTAAAGATTATTGTTGGCCAGAGAAACAAAATGCACTATGTGTTCATTCTGAGCAGTAATTTGTCCAACTTCCATACATTAATTGGCATTGTCATATCTAACGATCCTATACAGGGTTATTTGTAAAACACCAGCAACCTTTCAGGGGGTGAAAGTACTCATCATTATAAACAACTTTTACTATGGGACCAACTTTGAAATATAAAAAATTAAATCAGCTGTTTCATACAAAATGCAATAGTCACCCGATGAAAATGTATGAAATGGCAGATTTTTTTTCGATTTTTCAGGGTTGGTCTCATAGCAAACGTTGTTTATAATGATGAGTACTTTCACCCCCTGAAACGTTGTTGGTGTTTTACAAATAACCCTGTATACGTGAGAACTTGTTGTTAACGCACCGGGGCACGGTAACCATAGATGTGAATATCACCCATGCACGATCCCTTTCTATTATTACTATTAGGCGCCGGCGCTGCTATTGGCAATAATTTACTAGCGAATTCTGGCACACCTCACATGACGTACCTATCCATAACCTGAAATGACACAAAACTTGTCTTGCACCCTTACCATCGACATGAAAGAGTCCCATTAGTACGATGGCCATAAGAATGCAGTAGAAGGGTCTGTCTAAAGCTATGTATGCCGCAGTGAAGACAGCAGTATTGTTTGCGCGCGCAAACATGCCTGTCATCGACCAGAGGAACAGAAGCGGGAAGCATGTGTAATGGAGCCAGACGAACCACTGCAATAAGTAAAAAAAATAGAAGTAGATTAGCGATCAATCAAAACAAGAAAAATCAAAGTGCGTGCCGGGACGGTCGGAAAAAACCCATGTCAATGTGTGACTTTCACAGGCGTGGTCGCTGAAAGCATAAATAAAATAAAATATTTAATGAAACTATTGTATATATTTGTACCAATGGCCAGTGGACCAGAGGCCCTTTTTTTTTTTTTTTTTTTTTTTTTATAGGATGGGAAATCATCAAATGACCCCTCCCGCTCTGGGTGGAGCGGCAGGGAGTGTCAGACTTTTACTGACTAAAACCCACCCTTAGTCCTCCTAGTGCCTTTCATCCCAGGGCCGCGGTAACTCTTTCGAACAATTCCGCAACCCTGGCAGGCTCTGGCCCTGGCGGGCCCCGTCTCCGTCGCTGACTGCTCGTTGCTGACGGCGCGTTTGGAGTGAACGCGCCGTCGACTCTGGCCTGACCTGATCGGACAGCGAGCTACCCATTGCTCGCTGTCCGCAGGCGTCAGTCACTGCGCCTTGCCCAGGAGCGTCAGTTCCTGAGAGGCGCAGCGACTGATGTTCGTCTGGAGGAGGCGAAATGGGGCCATTACTGGCACTCCATTTCGGCCCCCTCCCGAGCAGTGGCAGCGGCGGCGACGGTGGCGGCGGCTGCGGCGGAAGCGACGGCGGCGGCGGCGGCGGTGGAGGAGGGTTTTCTCCTCGACCCGGCCCTGGCGGGTGGACCGCAGGCTTTGCCCCCAGCCCAGTGATCGGCCGGCTTGCCAGCTGCCGCACATGCGAAGCAGTGCGGCGCGGCGTCACACGAGCCGGCCCTGTGACCGGGCTGACCACAGCGGAAGCAGTGGTCACTGCGGTCCACCTCCGAGGTGCAGCGTACTCCCACGTGGTTGCCAACTTGGCAACGGAAGCACCTCAGAGGTCTGGGCTCCAGCAGTTTTACCTGCGCGGAGACCCAGCCCACCAGACCAGAGGCCCTTGAGGCGGTTTAGAAAGTTTGACACTAGGGTGTGTGGGGTCGTTAGACCTTACTGCCCACACGATAAGTAGTTAAGTAGCCAGGGCTTAGCTAAGTAGTCAGGGCTTCACAATGAGCAATGGTAATATTTTATATAAAGATTTTTTTTCTGTTGTCCAAACTGAGTTAATAACACTTTTAAAAAGATAACTAAAACTATTTTCCTCAAGTTTTTATTTAGTGACTGGGCGACTAAAGGACTCAGAAAAAGTCGAGATAGACTTTATACTATATGGCCTTAAGCCGTCGTAAAAAAATCGTTCTTATTTTTTTTTTATAAGAATCTCCGTTTTGTCGGAGTAAAGTTTCAGTTTATTTTTTTGTTTGTTAATATTATAGTGCGGCACACCTATTTGCACCCAAGGCATCAAATCTTTAAATTTATACGCTTACTGTGCTCAGTGCTCACTCATACAACTCCGACTACTGAGCTGGAAATGGTTGCTATTGGCTGTATATCCGAATAGGTATACTACCTACTAGTGCATTATCAACCAAATTGTTTAAAATTGAAATAACTGTGAATAGGTATTTGTTGAAATAAAGGCTTTACTTCTTCAATAAGTTCGTCAAGTTACCTAGACTCTCCTTAGGAACGGAACTTGCCCTGCACACCCTTCTGTACTAGATTATCTCCTGCGTTCTCTACTAATCTCCGTTGAGATTGATCAAATGATCACCGTGACCGAATTTCGGCCGGGAGGATTAATTATTATCAAAGTAATGTCACACTTACTTTATAGTCAGCAAGCTTGATTTTCCTTTCGTCCAGCTCAAACTGTATGTGAGCAAGAATTAGACCCACGAAGCAAGCCGGCAAGGCACCCCAGGAGGAAATGTAGAACTCCGTGAATGAAGGAGTGTCTCGGAATGTCCTATGGAGTACTCTGAAAATACAGAATACTTTTTGGACTGAACATTCTTCTGTACCAGATGGCAAAGCTTAGCCTACCCTACAGAGGTTACAGAGAACTTAAAATTTGGTAATTTTTTTTTAGTTTAGAATTTTGATGATTTCACATGATTTTATCCTTTTCTCTTATATTTAACTATAAGTATTTTTTTTAGACAGGGTTGCAATTACCACATCAATCGATCAATCGTCGATCGATGCTATCGAACGATTGGTGCAGTTACAGGGTGTAACTGCACCAATGTCGTTTGAGCGTGTAAAATGCAAGACGAGCGAAGCCAGCTCAAATTTTTTTTTCTCCCAACCTCGGAAGGTTTGATTTTCTTTTGAAAACTATTACATAAATAAAAATAACTTTGATGACTGATCTTAAACAAAGCTCAGAATTGTAAGAAAACAAGAGCAAGCAAAGCGAGCTTGAAAATTGAAAACAGAAAAAAAATCAGAAGCTTTGTAAGATTCGAAACTGTTTATGAATATTGATGTATCCTTGAAAAATATTGTGATGGTATAGGTACATTATTTGTGGCGGGGAGCGGGCCACCCCCCACGATCCGTCCCCTATCTACGCCACTGTGCCCGTGTAATCTCTATCTAAGCCTTTGGGAAAAACGAGTGTGATAGTGATAACACTATGATCTTCCTCTGAATACTCACTCGGGTGTCGCGATAATAGTCATAGCCTTATAATTCCTGACATAAGAGATGGCGGCGGTCATCAAACAGGAAGCGACGAACAGAACTGCGTAGAGTCGGACAGCGAAACTGCGGCGTCGCCAGAGGAGAAGCGTGAAGGTGCACGCAACGATGTACATGTGCATGTTGACGGACAGGAACCTATGGGGAGTGAAATAATTCATGAACAGCGTTTTAAAAGAGAAAAGAAAAGGAAGAAAATAAAGAAAGAAAAGAAAGCAAAAGAAGAAGTATTAAAAAAAGAAGAGAATAGTTTATTTGCACCTAATGTGACGCAAAGATGCAACACAGCGAGTTTGACCATCCTTTGATAGGATAAATATTCAGAAAGGAAGAAAGGTGACAATATTTCATTTGGTAACCGTGTTTTCTCACCAGGTTGGAGCCACGCAATAATTACTGGCGTCGACGATGTTGTTGACGAAGAAGAAGTGAGACCAGAATTTGGTCCTGCAGGCTGCGCTCTCCAGGCCTATGGTGATGGAGACGAGAGGCCCGTCCCGGGAGTAAATCCACCAGGTCGCTGCGTATCCGACGACCAGGAGGTGCACTGGGGTTATCCTGAAAAGAATAAGTGCAGTTACTTATTCTTTCACCAATCACGTCACCGATAACAACGCTGTGTAAAGATCAGACGGACAGGACCTGCAGTTAACGGCAAGTCACATCATTGGAAAGACTGAGCAAATCGCTATCTTTATTTAGACTGCTGTTTCAAGAAATCAATAAGAAATCATGCTCTACCACGAAGCCAAATATCATACGCACCTTACAACTCGTTTGATGATACACAGCGGCAGCAGATGGATGCCAAGCTCCGCGCTCTGAGAGTAGATGAGTAGGTTGTAGGCCGTGAGGAAGCAGGACATCATCATGAAGGCTTGGATCAGTGACGTTCCATCTGACAGGAAAATGCCGTATATTCCCTGAGTCAGCTACATGGATGAAAATTGAGACGTTAGATAGAAAACTTCAATATCAGTTAGCGGTTAGTCGAATCTTCACGTGACCAGCCGGTCTATTCTGACAACGTCCACCGTGTAAACTTAGGTGGTGTGAGCATGAAGTGAACTGTCATTCCAACTTGTTTGTATGTACTGACAGCTCTTTTCATGAATTCACCTAAACTTACAAGGTTAGATGTTTAAAGAATCGCACTGCAGATGGTTGGCCTTTTCATCGGCCAAAGAATCAGCATTGCAATTCAACGTGGCAATGATGTCAGTTTTCTGGGAACTTTACCATTGACAGCGATGTTGACGAATTTGCACCCAATGATTTTTTCCTTTTTCATACGCGCTTATACGTACTTAATTATTATTGTCAGGATGTGTATGATAACCACTACTGTACTTACATAATTTTTAAAGAATATATTAGTAGGTATGTATAGTTACCATTTCTAAAAGTTCTGGATTAATTGTGTGGCACAAAAAATGGAACACGGTGGCGTGAGCATATGTAGTGAAACCCAGCGCCATGACCCTGAAATAATATACATTTTATTTCATACTAGTGATACCATAGAAATATAAAAAAACAGAGTGATACTATCGACCCCTTTTGTTGACTACTACTAGCACCGGCTTCGGAAGGGTTGTAGAGGATAATACAATGTGTAACAGAATAAACGCGATACTTCATAAGGGGTTATTGCACTCATCATTATGAGCAACTTTTACTATGGGACCAACATTAAAATCGCGAAATGTTTTCGAGTTATGCGCACATGAATGTATATGGTATGGACGGTACATGGTATGGGGCAGTCGATTTTTTTTTGATTTACACAAACCTTTTATTAATTATAAGAAGGTACTCTTAAACCTCTCAATGAATCACTCCGTCCATTGGAGAAAAGAAGAAATACCTGACACCTTCCATGGGAATGAGAGCTGTCTGCCGAGGGTCATCACCTTCACGAATAAACGTCAGTCTGCGCCAGTTAGCTGAGATGGAGAAGGCAGAGACCAGTTTATTTTCTGGAAGAGTAGGAGGTACATGCATTATCTGAATGGTTTTGGTATGATGTATTTTAATTTATGGAAGGCCCGCGTCTGACTACTTCTTAACTGATGGTAAGGGGTGATGTGATCGACGATTTCCTAACCTTTTTTTATCGTGTGGAAATTGTCAGTTAATGTCCTCCGCCCTTTTTTTAGATGGGAAATCATCAATTGACTCCTTCCGCTCTTTGCGGAGCGGAGCGAAGGGAGTGTCAGACTCTTACTGACCCGACCGTGTTCCTCATGATGCCCTTTGCGCAAGTATTGAAACACATGGATTTATGCGGGCAGCATTTGGCCGCAATTCCTCTAGACAGGGGTGCACGGAACACAGCGCGCCGCCGCCGCCTGCGCCGTCGAGAACCTATGACTGTACACACGTTATGGCGGCCGGAGATCGTTCTTCGCTCTCCGACACACGATGCGTCTAGTACGGATAGGAAGTTGTATCCTCCCGCTCCCTTTCCGCCGCCTCCTTAGCGACCATCACTTCCTCACAGAAGGAGGCGACGGCCTCCCACGCGCTGACGCTTCCGACCGTGAATTGGTGAACCACATCCCGAAACGAGAGGTTATGCAGCACAAACCACCGCGACGAGATCACGGCGCCTCACTGCCCAAGCTGGGCATTCCTACAGCTTGTGAGAAGTAGTTAACCTTGACTTTAGGAAGGTTATAGCTATCAGGTTATACGGAGCTTTGTATAATGGGGTTTATAACTTTGTCGTGTGTAAAGTTGGAGAACAGCCTCTACCAACCTATCTAACAGGCGCACATTAAAATAAGAAGACACCTTACCAACTTACTTTTTCTAGTAGGTGTGTCTTCAACATAGGCATCATAAATACTCCCAACAATATTGGCTAGGACCAAGGTATAAAGAACTTGTTTCATTATATGCTCAGAGTTGGTTTCGGGTCGCTTAGCGATGGAATCGGCATGTGTGTGGCAGTAGTGAAGGGTGTGGAGAGAAGCACGCAGCTCGCTTCGTTGCGAGTAGTGGTCGGCGCAGCGCTCGAAGAGGAGCGAAGCGTTGTCCGAGGTGACCAGGTCCAAGGGACATCGTACGCTCAAGCAGTAGCCGCGATGTATGCGCGTACGGTTGAAGTGGCGGTACGATTCATCTGAGTACGCCTTGAAAATATAGGATCTTATCAAGGTTAATGCAATCATTGTATCTTTTCTTTACCTACTATTTCAGGAAGAAATTATAAGTACCTTCATCAGGTCGTAAGTAGGGTGCGGCTGTGTTGCCGGAGTGAGCTCGAAGGTCCCGAGACAGTACAACCCGTCGACCCTCGCGAGACATCGCTCATATTCGTCCAAGTGGTACAGCTTTGGAAAACTGGCTATTTCTTCATCTGGAATTGAGACTCGTCATTATTTATGCTACGAAAATGTCCCCAAAGAACCATAATTTAGTTTCTTATTGAAAGGTATCTTGTTTGCTGACCATTGTCTTGCTGCATCCTATTCGATTAAGCAAAGTCAAAAAGAGTCAACTGTCCCCCTACTATGACATGCCAATACCATCACCGTTCCATTGTGAAAAAGGGATAGTGCTATTCGTCCTGTATAACTCTGTCTCTTTCTCTTCCCGTCTCGAACCATCGAGTCGACAGATTGCTAAAGAGCCGTGAACTAAAATGAGCGCTCGCCATCGCCAGCTACTATACGCAAGTTTAATTACCAGGAAATAAATCTAGCTAGGCAGAGGTATAGCTACATACCTATGTATGTAGCTATACCTACCTCTGCCTAGCTAGACACTGGAACTGGACAAAAACATGGTAAAGTTCTTACCGGTGTATTCTCTAGATGTGACAGACACCGCCAAAATTAAACATGTTATAAGTGTCCATATTTGCTTCATTACACAATGCTCAGGTAGGTATCATTGAAAATTTCGTAGTGGACACTGAAATCATGGATTTGTATAAAAAATTGTTGTTTACTTAGGTAAGTATACATTTTTGGACACTTCGGAACTTGCGCACGAGTCGAACTCGCACAATTGACTCGGGGTACTCGCATCGATACCTAATGATATCACATCGCTCGGTGTGAGTTTCACCAACTTATTCAATATCTACCCTGTATATTCGTATAACTAGACAAAAGGGGGACAGTTTTATTTGGGAAACAGTTGCGATTTCGCTGTTGGATTATATTTTTTGGAAATAACATTACAAGTGCCGTGAAAATATGACGATTTCTAATAAGTTATGACCGACGAACGATGTAGGTACAACTTCGCTGCAATTCCCAAAAAAATATGAATTTCGCGGGCTTATGAACTGACGTATCTACTAACTCCTTTTGATGTTGTGGGCATGCTGTAGGTGCTCATAGTTGGATATGATGGTAATCCGACACGACCTACTCTACATTATGTTAAAACAACGGTCACCCATCTATGGAGTGACCTCAGAAAGTAAAGCAGCCTAACCTTTCAAAACTATCAATCCACGCACGAGCGGGAGAAAACATTACATACAGGTACATACTTATTAATGAGCTAAATGGTCTTACTGTTTCGCAAACAAAAAAAAACTAGAAACTGAACCTAAAAACAGACACCGACAAAATGACAAACATGACAAATGACAGTTTTTTTTTCGTTTGTGAAGGAACGCAAATACACTGTGCCGATACAGCCTTGTTAATCGTAAAAAGGTGTGTGTGACAAGATCTTGTATATAGGTCCTTTAGAACCATTTTAGAACGAGACGTAGAACGGTTGACAAATTCATTTTTCAAAATTATGGTAGTACCTAGTAGGTACCGTAGCTCTTAAACGGGTAAACCCAATGATATTATAAGTGAAAAGGTGTAGATAGGTTACATAAACAACATTCGATCTTCAAGAACGGCAGTGTCACACTGTAAGATGACACGAGAAGTAGGACGGCATGTCGTAATTATCGGGAGCGGAAAAGAGACAAGACGAGAAAAATGTGGCTAATTAGCCACATTTTGACGTGCCGCTTGCTGAGCGCTTATAACCTATCTACACCTTTTACTTAAAATATCATTGGGTAAACCGATTTGGATACGGTTTATTTTATTTGAACACAGTTTTCCTAGCGGTGGTTCTTAAACGTGTTTTACCAAAATTGCGCGTTTCAGCCGCTTGAAGATCATCAGCTCATTTCTAGTTGATGAAGGGATGTGAGTATGTGACCGACTTCCACGGGTCTGATCGATGCGAAATTCGGTATTCTATTACTTCAATAGTATTACAAGAATATGGTTACCTTGACCTGATGCTGCAGCATGACGTGAGGTCTGCAGAATACCCAACTCCTACACAGTTACAGCAGAGGTATCTTGTTTGGGCTCACTGAAATGACTTCAATGAACAGATAATAGGAAGATTAGTAACCTTGACCTGATGCTGAAGCATGACCTGAAATCTGCAGGATATACCTAACTCCTCACTTACGTACAGCAGACGCTTCGTGTTTGGGCTCATTTAAATGGTCCCCATGAATAGGTTATAAAACGATTATGATCAGGGTCTAACAATGAAGCAGAAAACAGAAATGAGTGAATACATTGTTGAGAGATGCTCAGCTACTTTCACTAGTCCGACCAATATGATATTTTGAAATACGATGTAGTGCCATTTAGGTGAGTGTAGATCCTTGGGTTTATACTAGTGACTCCTAATCTATACTATCTATAGGTACTTATATTATAAAGAGGTAAAGTTTGTGTATTTAAGAGGGTGTAGGGGGGTAATTCCTGGATCTACTGAACCGATTTTGAAAATTCTTTTTGTGTACAACGTGTAACAGAATAAACGCAATACCTCTTAAGGGGTCATTGTGCTCATCATTATGAACAACTTTTACTATGGGGCCAACACTGAAATCGCGAAAAAAAAATCAGATGTTTAGCACATTTGTCGGGTTCGCGAACAGAAATGTATGGAGCAGTCGAAATTTTTTTCGCGATTTCAAGGTTGGTTCCGTAATAAAAGTTGTTCATAATGGTGAGTATAATGATCCACTATGAGGGATTGCGTTTATTCTGTTACACGTTGTATATCGATCAAATATTTGATTCGACTATCTAGAATATTCTAGAAATATTATGTGCATTAAGTTGTGAAGACTGGAGATAGGGCGGCGGAGATAGTCGCGGCACAAAGCGAGGGCTCTCAAACCCCCAAACCCAAATACCCCTAAACCGTTTAGGTAGTCGAATATGCTATGTAAATCAGATTTCGCTTTTTCTGTGAGTCACTATGCCTAACATCTTGACCCTTCTTATTTTTTTGTTTTATTTTGTCAGTGCTTACTAACATAAGTAGTCGTAAGTTTACAGTTACAGTTTACGTTTACAGTGTAGGTACATAGGTAGGTAGAGAAATTCTATTCTACAATAGTCGCCGCCACGTCTGTCTGCTCACTGTTTGCTGAAACCTCTTCAAATCAAATACGTTTATTTGTGAACACAGGAACAATTACAGAGTAATGGGTAATCTCACGCTCGTTTCAGCGCGGGTGTAAAGGGTTAATCAGAAATAGCTGAACGAATTTTATTTACAGTTCCACCAGTGTGCAAGCCGCAGCTAGCTAATCGTCATACCTAGGTACATCATTTGGCCATAATTAAACACTGAATATACATAAATACATTAAAAATAATGTATTGTAAAATATGCACGTTTTCAGTGTCCACTACAAAATTTTCAATGTTACCTACCTAGGCATTCAGTAATGAGGCAACTATGACCCTTATAACATTGTTATTTTTGGTGGTGTCTGTCACAGCTAGAGATTACACAGGTAAGAATCTTTCTCTGGTTTTAAGCAGTTCAAGTGTCCATGCAAAGGTACCAATTGCATGCTAGTATCACTAGGTACATTACTTACATGCATACCAAGATTTATTCCTTGGTAGGTAATGATATCCAAACGATCTGAACTCGAGTTAACCACGACGTGTTTAAAAAAAACCAGGCCAAGTGCTGGTCGGACTCGCGCACGAAGGGTTCTGTACCATTATCCATAAAAAACGGCAAATAAGTCGCACGTTTGTTGTATGGGAGCCTCACTTAAATATTTATTTTATTCTGTTTTTAACCGACTTCTAAAAAAGGATGAGGTTCTCAATCGGATGTTTGTATTTTTTTTTTATGTTTGTTCGGGCATAACTCCGTCGTTTGCCAACCGATTTGAAAAATTCTTTTTTTGTTGGAAAGGGTATACTTTCCAAATGGTCCCATTGACATTTTATCAAAATCGGTGCATTAGTTTGGTTTTTAAATCCAAATAGCTGGAAAAAATATGTGGAAAAATCATCCATGTATATACGAAATTGCGTATTTTTGCTTTCCTGTGACTTTCCAGTGGTGTTGTTAGGTGTGGGGTACCACTAAAAAGTGAAAAATAAAAAACTTTTTCACAACAAAAAAGAAACGGACTTCCAAAAAACACTAAAAAGTTCAAAATAACTTTAATTTCGGAAGTCGGTGTCAAATAACGAAGAAGCAACCAAAAACACCGACTTCCGTTAGTATTTGTTGTTATAGCGGCAACAGAAATACATCATCTGTTATGTAAATTATTCATAATTTCAACTGTCTAGCTATCACGGTTCATGAGATAAAGCCTAGTGACAGACAGACAGACGGACAGCGAAGTTTTAGTAATAGGGTCTAGTCGAATTAGCAAAAAGATTGGACTTAATTCGTGTAGTTGTAATTTTTTATGGAATCATTAGAAAACATGAATATAAGTCTCCTCTGAGTTTGCACCATTTCTATTATGTACGGAACATCGTTTAATGTTAGGTATTAACATTAAAGTCTCATTATTTTGAATTTTAATTAATAACTAAGTGTTTTATGTTTATATATATGTAGATACCCCTTTTTTGTATAATTACTTTTCACCAAAAAAGGTGTGAGGTGTATGAAACACTATTAGTGTTTCATACACCTCACACAATTTAAAAAAATCATTTGCGGCTCAAGGGAAATTCAGTCTGTTGGTGCAAACTCAAAATAAGCTTTTTAGAGCATCATTAACACCCAGTTATTTTAGCACCCTTTTGCACCCCTTGGAAACCAGAATTTTACAATATTTACAAATTGTACTTCGGGGGAAATTAGTGTAGTCATGATTTTTTTAATATATAATGTATTCTACATATACTACATTTGCACCTAATAAAAATAAGAAATATACCTCGGGAAGTTTATACAAAGAGCCTGGTTATATCGTAGCGTTCGCAAGGCGAACGAGGGGTTGAAGCAGGACGCGGGGCGGGTGCGGGAGCAAAGCGTAGAGTTTGAACTATCATAGTTGTGGCAAGAAGCGATCCGTGCGTTACGCAAATTTATTATTTGTCATTTCCTTTTATATTATTTCACTAACGGTGTTTGTTCAATAAATGTGAAAAATGGATTATGCAAGGGCTGTTGATTGAGTGGATGAGAAAGTGGACATTTTTAATAGGTGTGTTCTTCACCTTATTGAAACACATGCACCTCTGAGGGCCGTCCGTGTTAAGCGCCCACCCGCTCCATGGATTAACCCTGGAGTTCGTATGGCGATGAGACGGCGTGACAAGGCCTTTCGAAGATATAGAAGAGATCGCAGTGAAGAGAACTGGAACCTGTACAAGGTGGCTAGAAACCGCTGTAACCAGATGGTAAAAGCTTATAAACGCCGATACATTTGTGAAAATGTCTTTAACTCTTCACCGGCTGATATATGGAAGCTTCTCAAATCTCTCGGCATAACAAAGTCCTTCCCCAAATGTCATTTCTTCTAACGTGTCCTTGAGTGATTAGAATAAGCATTTTTCATCGTCGGATATTCTTGTAGATGCCGTTAAAAACAAAACTCTTCTTGAGATTACTTCCCCGCCAATCTTACTTCCCGATTCTTTCTCTTTTTCCCCAGTGACTGACCCTGAAGTCCTCAAAACCTTCAATGCAATTAAGTCCAAGGCTGTTGGCTGTGATGGTGTCAGCAGAACTATGATATCCCTCATAATTAAAAGTATTCTCCCTATTATTACACACATTATCAATGCCTCCCTATAAACTGGAGTATTTCTCACAATCTGGCGTAAGGCCATCATAATCCCTCTTCCTAAAATATCCAACCCCAGTTTATTTAATCACTACAGACCAATCTCCCTTCTCCCTTTCCTATCTAAGATCCTGGAAGCAGTTGCTCTTAAACAAATATCTACTTTTGTGTTTAGGTATAATCTGTTATCCCCTTTCCAATCAGGTTTTCGGCCTGGCCACAGCACAGCCACAGCTTTGCTTAAGGTTACAGAAGACGTTAGGAATGGCCTGGAGAACTCAAGATTAACGGTGTTAGTTTTAATAGATTTTTCCAATGCTTTTAACACCGTTGATCACGACATCCTCCTGGCTATTCTGTCTCAAATTGGGGTTTCTTCGTCGGCACGGGATTGGTTTTCATCATATCTTCGTGGTCGCCAGCAAGCGGTCCGTGCTGATCAGAAATTTTCTGAGTGGTGCGCCCTGAAAACTGGCGTTCCACAAGGCGGTATACTCTCTCTACTTTTATTTTCTCTTTTCATAAACTCTATTACCACTATTCTCAAATGCTCCTACAATCTGTACGCTGATGATCTACATGTCTACGCGCAAACTGACACTGACAACCTGGACAACTGCATCTCATTGCTGAATGCTGACCTTCTAGCTTCTAGCTATCAGTGATTGGTCAAGCAGATTTGGGGTTACGGTCAATGTCAGTTAAAGCCAGGCTATCCTGATTGGCAGAACTTATTTTTTACGTAACTTGGACACTAGTCAACTACTGCCGCTTACTTTCAACAATGCCGTCATCCCTCTCTAGCCACACGTTAAAGACTTAGGCCTAAACATTGATGACAGGTTAAGTTGAAATAAGCTTTCTCAGGTTAGCCAGAATGTAACTTACTCACTGCGATCTCTCTATAGATTCAAGCATTTTCTTCCTTCTAGCACTAAAACCACTTTGGTTCAATCACTTGTGCTTCCTATAATTGATTATGCTGATGTTTGCTACTCTGATCTATCCCAAGAACTTCTTAACAAACTGGATCGACTACTTAACAACTGTATTCGTTTCATTTTTGCCCTTCGTAAATATGATCACATTTCTTCATTTCGTTCTCAGCTTAAAGGGCTGCCTATCCGTCAAAGGAGATCCCTCAGATCCCTCTGCATGCTCTTCACTATTATGAATGATCCTTGTGCTCCTGATTATTTAAAACAATATTTTAAAGTATTGGGCAGTTCTCACAGTCTTAACCTTCGAGCATCCAAAAACTTACTCCTTCATATTCCTTCTCACCGCACCGGGTTTATGTCTAATTCCTACGCTATTTCAACCATTAAATTCTGGAATCCCCTTGACATCAAGAAGGCTGAGTCCAAATTTTCCTTTAAGCGTAAAATCCGAAGACACTACTTAAAAGCCTGTCATTCTTAGTTTGTCTTCGTCATAATAATTATGAGTTCAGCAGTGCGATTCTGTAAACATGTCGAAGTGAACACTTGGGCGGGGCGCACGACGGGTGAGTTGTCAAACCATACAAATAAGATAGAATGACAGCTCAGTTGTCGTTCACTCCGCCTAGGTGAACACCGTGAGATGTCGACAGAATCGACCGGCAGATCAGAAATTTTAGTATATTAAATCATATTTATTACTTTATTATTTTAGCTTGTATATGTATTTTATTAGTACCTATTATGTTACCAGCTGCGGTTTCACCCGCGTGAATATCGGAAATAGCAAGGTTTCCTGATTTTTATTGTATTTTTTTTAATCAGGAAACACCCACCCTACACCTACCTTACACCTACCCTACACCTTCCCTACACCTACCCTACCTACATAATTATACCAGCCCAAAAATACAATGACATGTTCCTGGTCTCCTGGTACTTGATGTTTCTGGTCTCCTGGTACTTGTGAATCTGAAGTACTAAGGCAGCAGCGCGTAACAGCTCGTTTTTTAAGTGTGTTCATGGCGGTCTGGAACTCTGGAAATCAACTAAACAATCTGATCGTAAGTAACCGCCCGTCTTGTGATACTCGCCCGCCAAGTTTGCGGGCGAAAATCCAACGGCAGCTGCTGTGGAACCGCACAAAACTGCGGTCTCGTGAGTTCTTAACCTTATTCCTACGTTACTTGATGACGTAGGATAATCAGCGCTGTCACAGGGTCTATAACTCGAAAGACAAATAATTAATTTGAAAGAAATAAAGGACATGCTTGCCTGCTGTTTTATTTTTCGATTAAAAACAAGCTGCTTTTGCATTAAAAAAATCTTTAGATTTGTATACTATTACTTACAAACAGAGCATTCACAATCAGAAAGTACTCCTTCCTCGTAAAACACATCCCGCAACACAACTACGCGCTTATGCACGTGGCGACGGCGCTTCTTGTCAGTTTATTATTCCGTGTCGCGCGCTTGTCTCTTCCATAGCGTAGTTGCTCAATGGCAATGACTACAATACACGAAAAATGTATGTTCCATATAAAAATGCTAATTTTTTATTTGGTGCAAATATAAAGGAAACCAAATTATATGATTGTGATGATTTTCAAAACAACCAAAATTTCCCCGTACAGCGGCAGAAAAACGTGAAAAACTAATTTCCGTATGTCGCACCAGGGTGCAAAATCAATCATGTACCTATTTAGGCCAAAATGACTAACCCTTTTCTGAGTTTACAGAACTACACGATTTTCCCCTAAGCCGCAATGACCAAAAATCATGTTTACAGATATTTTATTTTTTTTCTAACGCTGCGTTGGTCTGATTAAAATAAATAAAATGTAATAATGTAGATTGAGGTGTAATAAAGCGTATAAAAAATTACGATGAGTACAACTGTATGCTCTGCTTAGTTATGAACAATAAACAGATTTCACAGTTTTTCACCCCCTTCCGTAAGGGTGCTAAATGCAATTTGTTTTTTATACTCAATTTTTCACTCATACAAAACCATCAGAAACATTTTTGCCTCTCCGGAGAATTTATTCCAATCTTTATTAAAAAATGGCCTAATTTGACTATACTATATGTATAAGCAGCTAGTCCGCTGGAATTATTGTATTGCGCAATTAATTACCTAACTCTAAGTAACTATAATATGAGCGAAACGTGTCAGGGTAAAGTAAGTTGGACATAATTATACAAAAATAGAATAGATACCTATATTTTTACAACTTATTTTTTTTTATTCACAAATCGGGCGTTAGCAATAGGTATGCCATGTTATTTATGCACAAGCGGCCAGTGATCAATTCCACAATCTTGTTTTTTGTCCAATTTCAAAGTACGTACCTAATATTTGAAGGCTGGGAACTAACTGGAAAAGAAAGCTGTGGCCTCTTCATGACTTCACTTAGGTAGTTCAAACAGGATACTGCAAGATAATCTCCAGCAATTACGCTAGCTAGTAACAAATTATATCATGAGAAAATGTCTCAGCAGTTACCTCTTAAGTCACTGCTGAAACATTTTCTGTGCATAACGAGTGACGAGCCTCAATTCCAGATGAAGAAATAGCCAGTTTTCCAAAGCTGTTCCACCTGGACGAGTATCAGCGATGTCTCGCGAGGGTCGATGGACTATACTGTCTCGGGACGTTCGAGCTCACTCCGACAACACAGCCGCACCCTACTTACGAGCTGATGAAGGTATCTACCTATAATTTCTTCTTAGAGAAGTAGACAGAGGACAGGTTCATTGATTGCATTAGCCTTGATAAGACATTAAATATTCCGTTTCCAGGCGTACTCAGATGAATCGTACCGCCACTTCAACCGTACGCGCATACATCGCGGCTACTGCTTGAGCGTACGATGTCCCTTGGACCTGGTCACCTCGGACAACGCTTCGCTCCTCTTCGAGCGCTGCGCCGACCACTACTCGCAACGAAGCGAGCTGCGTGCTTCTCTCCACACCCTTCACTACTGCCACACACATGCTGACTCCAAAACAACAAAACCGGATACAACCGCTGAGCATATAATGAAGCAAATTCTGTATGTCTTAGTCTTAGCCAATATTGTTGGGACAATTTATGATGTCTACGTTGAAGACACTCCTAATAGAAAAAGTAAGTCGGTACGGAAGCTTCTTATTCTTATGTGAGTTTGTTAGCAAGGTTCAAAGAGGCTGTTGACGTACTCCAACGTAACACACGACAAACTGCCCGTTTATACATTTATTAAGTAAACGCACACCAACGACATATTTACAATTATAACAAAAACAGGCAATCACAAATCTTCAATTGCATGAGCATGAAGTGAACTGTCATTCCATTTTGTTTGTATGGATTGACAGCTCGTTCAAGTTCACTTCACCTAAGCGTACACGAAGGAAGCTGCGTGATATCTTTGAATCGTCGATCCCACAATCCCTTATGACCGGTTCTATAACCAGTGCGTCCTACCCGTAATGACTTATGGAGCCGAAACGTGAACTCTCACCATAGGTCTGGTCCACAAATTCAAGGTTGCTCAGCGTGCAATAGAGAGAGCAATCCTCGGGGTTTCTCTGGTGGATAAAATTCGTAACAAAGTCATTCGCCAGAGAACTAAAGTCACCGACATTGCGCGAAGAATCAGCATGCTGAAGTGAAAGTGGGCCGGCCATGTCATAGTAGTACGTAGTAGACGAACAGACGGTCGATGGAGCAGACATGTGTTAGAATGGAGACCGCGTATGGGCAAACATCGTGTGGGACGCCCTGCGGCAAGAATGGACGATAGATCGATGATTTGAAGAAGGTGGCTGGCAGCGGATAAATGCGGAATCAAGACCGAGATGGTTGGCGCTCTTTGGGGGAGGCTTACGTTCAGCAGTGGACGGCAATTGGCTGATAATGATGAAGCGTACACGGTGTTGATGTTGACAGAATCGCACTGCTGATAAATCCCTTTGTTCGAAGCTGTCTGTATTACCTGGTAGCTATAACCTACTTAAAGTCAAGGTTACCTAATTCTAGGCAAGCGTGCTGCGTCTTCGATCACATCATCGCTTACCATCAGTTGAGATAATGGTTAAACGCGATCCTACCATCAATAACAATGCCCAACAGACATGAAAACATTCAGTTAATGCTCACGTTGTACCTCCGACTCTTTCAGAAAACATGCTGATCTCTGCCTTCTCAATCCCGGCCAACTGGCGTCGACTGACGTTTATTCGTGAAGGTGGTGACCCTCGGCAGACAGCCCTTATCCCCATGGAAGGAATCAGGTATTTCTTAAGTGTCGACATTTAAATTAGACTAAGACGTGAGGCGTTTATGGGCCCTTCTATATCTAGCCCAGTCATAACCCAATTGTGATTAGCAACTAACCCGATTGTGTAACGCTGTAACTAAATTATGAACTTTTTCAGAAAAATTACCGATGCTTGAAGCGCTGTATGTCAAAACCCATTCAACCTAAAGAGCTTGCCCGTCCACTTTTTAAGTAGACAAAAGAAGCTCTTTGACTTTTTCCGCAAAATGCAAAATCTGAAAAATTATTAAAAATTTAGACGTTTTCTTAGCACCACAAATTAGCACAGGTCAAATTTGGTTTCTCCCTATTGGTATCTATCCTAACGACATACCAAAAAATAAGAACATAACAATTTATTTCAACCTCACTCGTAATCTGTGTACGGTGACTGGCCTAAAGCTCCATTCCAGCCCATACGCAATGCCCAATATAGAACAGTCATATTGGGCGTTGCATCTCAGGTTAGGCGCCAGGCCCCCCCATTCTGAAAAAAAATCCAGGATACGCCAATGGAAAGTATATGCAGTAGAAGCGTGGGATCTTGTCACCAGGTGCCAGCTATATTAGAACCGAATGGCTTGGCACGAGACGATGGGAAGAGGCCAGATGGGACTACCATAATATCTTGGAAATTGGGTAGTACCTTTGGTGTGCCATCCGCTGGGGCGGCTGCTGCGGATGCCGAAAATCTCAAACGGCGCAAATACAACAACCCTTATGGGAATTATGTACCTATTTTGAGCCGTTTGAGGTTGAAACACTAGGGCCATGGGGTCCGAGCCAGCGGCAAACTCTCGTGTCCGGCCCTGGTTCAATCTATAGTCCGTAGCGAGGAGGCATGGGAAGCCGTCACCTCCTTCTGCGAAGCAGTAATGCCAGCGAAGGAGGAGGCGGGCCGCGTGAGGAGGAGGCAACCCTCACGCCCCAGCCGCCATAACAGGAGAAACGAGCATTGGGTGGCTAGCCGTCCGAAAAGAACCAGGCCCCGGTCGACAGCGCATTGTGTTACACGCGCGTCTCAAAGAGATGTCAGCATAGAAGACGGGGCCCGCCGGGGTCAGTGCCTGCCTGGTTCCAGGGTTACGGAATTTGTTCGAAAGAGTCACCGCGGACCTGGAACGCAAGGCATTAGGACGAACACAGATGGGTTTAGTCAGTAAGAGTCTGACACTCCGTTCCGCTCGCTGAAGGAGTTTTGATGAGTTTCCCATCGGAAAAAGAAGGAGGAGTCCGAAAGCTCATCGAGTTTTACTTGATATCAGCAAGCAATTAGTCGATTCTTCTCGAGACCAGAGGACTGGCCTTTTCTGTGGCCAACGGATCACCAATCTGAAAATTTTGATCCGATACGAACATTCTATGACATTAATAAAGTTACACAATAGCTTGATGTCAAAGGCTACTTTTAAGTCGAAAAAATGCACGATTTCTGCATGAAACTAATAATAATATTAATTACGTCATTTCAGGGTCATGGCTCTGGGTTTCACTATGTATGCTCACGCCAGCGTGTTCCATTTTACGTTCCACACAATTAATCCAGAATATTTAGAACATGTAAGTTTAACCTTATCTTATCAAATATGCATGCAGTTATACTTAGTTAAAGTATGCAAATTATCATTCTCGAGCTACCAAATTTAATAATTGTGCCATAATTTTATAGTTTATTGTCTTAGACACATATGCCTACCTAGTATGCCCCGGGGACGATTGGAGTAGTCGATGTGCTGCAGTGGATTCCGCTTAAAGTTCATGATGAGCCAACCTTCGGCTAAGCTCTTTCTTCTACTACGAGCCACTTAGGTACCTACTATTGTCAGACTAACATAACGTTTTGCAGTCCAAACCATCTCGGCATTGATCTAGTTTTCATTTACTTAATTAGGTAGGTACACAAAATATTCTAAGAGTCAGCTAGATTTAGGAGGGTCTTATCTAGCTGACTCTAAGAATGTTTTATGTTTTAGACCCTTCTATTGATATGTTTTTTATTGGCACACACACGAGTTATTACACATAAACAATTCACACGGTTTGGAATAAAAATATATCGCATATCTATGCGGAACAGGGTGAAAAGTAGCTTTTCCACCATTGAAAAAGAAGTAGCCTCATAACAGACGGGGTTTGTGTCTGGCGACGGTGAGCAAATGCCCGACAGGTTTATTCAACACATCTCCTCTCCTCTCTGCTTTGGTGGAAACCGGGCCTAACTCTGCAAGCGTGAAACAGGATTTGTGTGACGTCATGTCTAATTTTGTTTCTTAGGTGGCGATATAGATGTCGCAACAGTATCAACCGAAGAACCTAACATTTCATTTTTCATCCATGTAGATGACTCAACGGGTAGACGGTGTTTTCCTGTCAAATGGAACTTCGCTGATCCAAGCCATCATGATGATGTCCTGCTTCCTCACAGCCTACAACCTCCTGATTTACTCCCAGAAACAAGAGCTCGGCATACATCTGCTGCCTCTGTGCATCATGAAACGAGTTGTAAGGTACGTATGATCTTTAGCTTCGTAGCACGAAGCATGATTTCTATTTGCTAAACTCGGCGGTCACCTCAAGTGCCACATGATCTGCACATTGCCGATGCTGCAAATAACGTAGCCAGCCATCTACTGGGCCCAAACAACATAAGGAGCCAAACATCGACTCAATAAAAAGGAGCAGCTTGAGTGATTTTCATTTTAACTGAATTTCTTTCCAGGATCACCCCAGTACATCTTCTGATCGTGGGCTACGGCGCGACCTGGTGGATGTACTCCCGGGATGGACCGCTCGTCCCCACTACCATAGGCCTGGAGAGTGCAGCCTGCAGGACCAAGTTTTGGTCACACTTCTTCTTCGTCAACAACATTGTCGATGCCAGTAATTATTGTGTCGTTCCAACCTGGTGAGAAAACGATATTACGTTCGAAAATGTTTAATTTCCTTCTTTTAAAAGGCTGTTAATAAATTATTTCAATGCCCTCAGGTTCCTGCCCGTCAACATGCACATGTATATCGTGGCGTGTACCTTCACGCTTCTTCTCTGGCGACGCCGAAGTTTCGCCGTCCGACTCTACGCAGTTCTGTTCATTGCATCCTGCTTGATGACTGCCGCCATCTCTTATGTCAAGGAATATAAGGCAATGACATTCATCGCAACGCCCGAGTGAGTACTCTTAAACTAACATCATTGCGTGCTTATTTTCGTTGAAGTGTTAAGCAGAGGTTCATCTACCTATTTTTGATGCTCCCACGTCTAGTCCCATGTAATTGGGAGCAAGCCTAATGCGATCAACCGGGGCCAATTCCAGACTCCAGAGGAAAGTATGCAAATGCTTACAACCCTAATCTCTTCAAAGTTAGAGTGAACAGGCTCCTTCTGGGTAAGCTTGCTCCATCGTAGACTTTCTCTGTCATCTCTGACATTGACTAGAGTCAAAAGCAAACTCGTCTCTAATAAAAAAAAAAAAAAAAATTATGGCACCCTAGAATCTAGTTTATATCGACTGCCATATAATTATAGACTTTTAGTGGAGATCTAGCAGGGCCTAGATCTCCCTCTCAAAGAGCTAAACTATTGGCACATGAGACCTATCAGCAGTGCGACATTGTAAACCTCTCACTGTGTAAGCTTAGATGAAGTGAACATGAAGTGAGCTGTCAAACCATAAACAAGATGGAATGACAGCTCACTTCATGCTACACCGGCAGTAATAATATCTCAGGGATGTGAACGTATCTGCCTCAGACGTTCGTTGGTGGCAATATCTATCACTTAACGTCAGGACAACCGTTGCAGTCCATACTTTTTAAGGCTTTTTAATACAAATTGTCACTTAAAAATGAACTATAACATAAAAATAAAGTTGTTGTATTCTGTTTTGCAGACAAATCCGTAGTATATTTCGAGACACTCCCTCATTCACGGAGTTCTACATATCGTCCTGGGGTGCCTTGCCGGCTTGTTTCTTGGGTCTGATTCTTGCTCATATACAATTTGAGCTGGACGAGAGGAAAATTAAGCTGGGTGAATATAAAGTAAGTGTGATGTGACTTTAATAATAAGAATCTTCCAGATCGCCGCAAATGACGAATTTCGGTCCACGTTGCCAATCTCAACGGAGATTAGCCGAGAACACAGGATATTCTAGTGCACAATCGTGTGCAGTACACGTTCCGTTTATTATAGTGTAGGTACCTTGACGAACTTATTGAAAGTGAAGACGCAATCCATACCTACCTAATAGTGACGATACGTTTTGTGGGTTCTTCATATTTTGATTCTAGAAAAAAAAGTAACTTACTTACTTTTTATTTTCCGAATTAATATTCAATACTTACCTACAACTAAGCCTACAACATATTTAATTTACTTGCGTGTTTTATTGTTTCCATTCCATAATTAATTAATAATAATACTTAGGTAGGTACCTACTAAGTATACAATAATAAGGGCACAAGGGGTCAATGCTCAATCAGTCGTTCCAAAAACAGTATAAGTAGGTACTTTGACTTTTTGGCCAATGTCAGAGAGGAACAGTCGTGTATTGAAAAAGAAGTAAGTAGGTATCTACTTACATACCTACTTTACGTTTGTTACTCCTCAAGTCCTCATGCTCGTTGCTAAATAATAACGACGAAGAGGCTGCGTAGTCGTTGTGGCCACCACTTAGACACCAAGTACGCATCACCCAAACGTAGAGGCCGCCATCATTTTCCGAAATAACTTTTTTTTTGCAATGATTTTTGAAAAACATTTTTTTATCCCAAAAATATTGGTGACAGTTTCACGCAATTACACCTACAGTTCTCGTCAAATAACTTTGCCCCTATGAAGTTGGCTACGAGTGGCTGCGTAGTAGTCAAAATTACGAACGAACTGCAACTGCGCATGCGCAAGAGACATGGGGGCGGGGATTAATTTTATGTCTCAGTCGCTCGTTTACGTTCGATGCATGCTTGCGTCCCGCTTGCGCCCGTCTACGTGACTGCACCTGCGCGATTTTTGCAAATGGCTAACTTCAGAGGGGCAAAGTTATTTGACGAGAACAGCCGGTCGATTCTGTCGACATATCACGGTGTTCACCTTGGCGGAGTGAACGACAATAGAGCTGTCATTCCATCTTATTTGTATGGTTTGACAACTCACCTGTCATGCGCCCTGCCCAAGTGTTCACTTCGACATGTTTACAGAATCGCACTGCTGTACACTACGCGTGGCTCGACATGCACTTTTTTGTTTATTTTTTTTTTACTTATTCTTGTTTTGATTGATCGCTAATCTACTTCTACATATCTTTGTTGCAGTGGTTCGTCTGGCTCCATCACACATGCTTTCCACTCCTATTCCTCTGGTCACTGACAGGCATGTATGCGCGCTCGCACAATAGTGCCCTTTTCACTGCGGCGTACATAGCTTTTGACACACCCTTCTACTGCATTCTGATGGCCATTGGACTTATGGGAGTCTTTCATGTCGATGGTAAGGGTAAAAGACAAGTATTATGTCATTTTACGGTATGGGTATGCCAGAGTGATTTAGAATTCGCTAGTAAATTATTATTGCCAATAGAAGCGGCGTATAATGGTAATAATAGAAAGAGATTGTGAATGGGTGATCAATACTCACATTCACAATCCCTTCATCAATCCATCCACGGTAACCCCGGTCACCGTGTTCTGGTGTTGAAAAATGATCACTGACCATCTGCTTAACAACACGCTCCTCTCACGTTACTAGGAACTTCTTTTTTTTTTTTATTGGGGAATGGGTTTGCTCTTGACCTCGATCACGCCTTATGGAAAGCGATAGATGAGGTTTATGATGGAGCGAGCGTGCCCAGGGGCCCTACCATGACATGTTAAAGCGTGAGTCGTTCGAGCGAGAAGGAGGGATGCTATATAGGGTGTTTAGCTCTTTCCCTCCTTCTCGCTCGTACGACTCACGCTTTAACACGTTATGGTAGGGCCGAAGAAGATGCCTTTTCACTCTTGCTTTGAAGGCAGACGGGTTATATGTGGAAGGGAACACAGACGCTGGCAGAGTTCCACACTTTGCTGTGCGCATAATAAATGTAGAGGAGAAGCGTTGAGTACGACTAGTCGGGATATCGACCAAGTGCGGATGGTACCCAGCAGAATGTCTGGTATTCCGGTGGTAAAAAGGCGATGCTGGGATCTGGTTGTGGAGTTCTTGCGCACACTATCCGAAGAACACTGTAGAAGATCGACAGGCAAGCCACATTACTCCTTGTCTTGTCGCCTATTTTTTGCTTTGCGTTCCACCGAGACCAATGCAGAAAGCTGGTATTTTGCTGAGCCAGCCCATAAGTGGCTGGAATACTCCATACAGGAACAGACTTGTGCTTGGTACAGACTTAGAAGCGGTCCAGATGTGAAGTATCGCCTAACTCTATTTAGGATGCTCAGCTTCTTGTCTGCAATCTGTGCTTTGACCAGATTGTCATCGCCCCACTGGGAAACGAGATTTAAGGTCAAATTCATTCGCTCTACCATGGCCTCTGTTTCCTCTGCTGGCACCTGCACTGGATTATAGGTATCTTTCTGAAACTGTGCTGTACTGATCTGCGTACCCGTTTTTATTTTTTATAAAACCTAACCCCACACTAGGAATTTCTCCTGTATTGTGGCCTCGTTATGTCAGTCAGATTGTCAACAGATCGGCACATCTGGTTTTAGCATTATAGCTTCTCAAAAAACACTGAAAAAGGGTAAATTTATACGTGCAGGTTAGATTAGGTTTAACGATAGATTTATCGAAGATCAGTATTATGATTATACGATAACGACAATCCAAGAGTATGTATTTAGATCTTTTTCTTTTCTTTGCAGGTCCTATAAGAAGGTTCTACAGCTGCGACGGTTGGCGCAGCTTGAGCCGCATGTCTTTAACAGCGATGTTACTACACTGGTGCATCAATATGACAATCGGGACCAGGCCAATGACTTTCGGCACTTCTATTCTTGACGTCGTTAGTTTTTTTGTTTATTGAGCTGTTTATAATTGTTGTTTAGATACATATAAGTATCAAGTTATATCGTCATATTACGCCTTGGTTTCCCGAAATGTTTACCTTATATCTTCACACTCATATTTTAAACGAACAAACGTGTACCTACCTACCGCTGCTAGTCCAACATCAAACTAAGTACTACTAATAGGGAACGTGCATAGCATAGGTCGTGCCATAGAAGCTTTTACCACAATATAAACTTGCCGCTAACCCCAATGAAATTTAATTATACTTTGATTATTTAATCTCTAAAATGGTTTCAGCTCGTGGACTGGAGCGGAACTCACGTGTTAACGTACGCTGTCGCCGTACCAATCACGGTCCTGGTAGAATTTCCGATGCAGAAATTCTTAGAAGCATTAATTTTTAACTGATCAATAAGTGTACGTAAACAAAATAAATAATAGGTTTATTTAAATTTTTATTTTCCTAAGTAATAATTATGTATATCTAAATAACTGTAATTAGCACCTACTTAGTGTTTTTTTATTTATATGAACCTACGGCCGAGAGCCGCATATTTAGGAAAATTACTATATTTTCCTATTTAAATGTAACCTGCGTAAGTTATTGGCGTAGGTTTTACCAATTCGTAAAGCGTAAATGTTCAAAATCATACGTTTAATTAATGCGCCCGCGCATTTTACTGACAAGGAAGCAAAAAGACAAGATATCCAATATGACGTTTCGCAAAGCATGATTGGTGGAAACCAAAATTAAAAGTAGCAGTGTTGCCAGATTAGGCGACTATTCACCATTTAGGCTTCATCAGAAAAAATATTGGGCGACTTTAGGCGATTTTATGATTATACTGATATTTTAAATAATACAACATTATGTAGGTAAGGAACGATGAAAATGATTGGCAATGAAAATGCCAATGAGTGTATCACAAAAAATGTTATTTTCGAACTTGAGCCTTGTGACCAACGAAATAAAGTTGACATTGGCTTGTAGTGTATGAAGGATACTATGTTTTGCTATGCATTCATGGATTTCATTAGATTTTATTTTTTATGTTCAATTTATAATTTATCAGCCTTTTCCCAACTTTATTGGGGTCGGCACCAGTATTTTACGTAGAGTGGCCGCAGTAACACGGTGCTTCTTGGTAAGACTGGAGTCAGATTTTCTGGCTTCTGACAATCCGTAACGACTCCCAAAAAATTTATAATTATATTATCGAATATCTCGTAGTTCTTTCTAATGGTCCTCGTGTCTTTTCAAAATGAAAAAAGAAATATGCAATAATTATAATTATGAAACATTCTGGGGACAAATTGGAAATAAAATGTTTTGAATTTGTTGTTGTTGTTGTTGAAGTGGTTTATTTACATGTTCAGAAATTTGTCGTAAAATTGTTTTTTACATCAATATTTCTTCTTTGTTACAACGAGGTAATGTATTAACTACTCATTAAAATAGCTAGTCTTGGTTTGAGCAAATCTTCTTTCAAAAAAAGAAAGGAAGAATAATTTTTATAAATTTTTTTAAGAGCTCTCGTAATCTAAATGTAAAAAAATGTGATCTGCTTTAAAAATTTAGGCTACGAGTTTAGGCTTCGATTTCAATATTAGGCGAATTTGGGCTATTTGAGATGAAATTTTCGGCGACTTGGGGCTCAACTCATCTGGCAACACTTGGAAGCAGTAGCAGCCGCAGCCGCCGCAGCTGGCCGCAGCCATTTTGATTTCTCCTGTCTCTTGACAGGCCGGTGTATGGAGAATATTTCGATTTTAATATTGTACACCACGTTTTTGAGGCCGAATTTGTGTTGATGAAGTGAAAAGTGTAGTGTTCATCATGGCGCGATACGGTCAGAGACCGGAGAATGCCCTCAAACGGGCCAATGGTTAGTACCGAATTCCTATGATAATGAGACCACGTTGCATTTTTGAGAATGACCTTACGTTACTCGCTCCATCACAAGATAATGTACACATTGAGCTAAAAATAACCCTTAATCTCGCTCATGAGGGTAAATGCAACATTGCAAGTTGTCATATAAGTTGTCCTCAATGTTTCTAAAACATAACCAAAAGATTAAGTATGCCGCGTATTTCATACTCAGCATTTTTGCGTAACAGATTCTCAAGAAAGGTAACCTCACGATTTCCATTTCAATTGCATCTTTCTTACAAATTACACTTATCTGTGTAAAAAAAATATAAATATGCTTTACCTTCCTACTACTTCTTTTATTAAATGAAAATAGTAATTCAAATAGAAATTACCAGAGACAGCAGTATCTCTTTCAATTCCTTCCTTTCAATCCCAACATTGTTTATTATGTATCGCTCTAAGCGAACAAACTGGTCATTGGCTAAAGTTTGTCATAAAAAACACAAGAGTCGAGCCCTTACCACCGAATTACTGTAGGCGACATCTTTTCAAAAATGTATTTTTTACACCAGGACTCCTTATGCTTTTCTACCTACTGTTGCATACTGATAAAAATATTTCTCTTATAATGCAAAAATTCTAACTTATTCTGTTTTACAGAATTTATGGACTTGGACAAGCCAGCAAGAGCTTTAGATACTCTGCAAGAAGTGTTCCGCAACAAAAAATGGGCGTACAACTGGTCCGAGTCGGTGCTGGAGCCAATCATGTTCAAGTACTTGGAACTTTGCGTGGACTTGCGCAAGTCACACATTGCCAAAGAAGGCCTGTTTCAGTACAGGAATATGTTCCAGTCTGTAAATGTTGGATCATTGGAGCAGGTTATAAGGTAAGGAAGACTCGTCAATAAATTAACAAGGTGTTGTTATTTGTGGTGTTTAAAGCAATCTGGCTGTAAGTAGGGTTGAAACTTAAGCAAAGTTGATAATAAGATTTTTGTTATAAACTATGCTCAAATCTCTCCCGATGTAAGTCAACTTCATTTCAGTTGTTATATAAATAAAAATGCAATAAACACAACTTATTCCATACAAATATAATAATAAATGCAAAAGCAACTGTCTGTCTGCTGTTAAATTTGGATGAAACTATGCATATGGGTAGGTTGTGTCCTGGAATAGGACAGAGCATGATATTTATCGTAGGAGTATGTTCTCTTGGAATAAATTCCATCATTCATGCGGGTGAAGCTTCACCCGCATGAATGATGAAATTTATTCCAAGAGACTCCTGCCAGCAGCTGCTGGCAGGAGTCTTGAGGAGTCTTGAGAATAAGTTTCTAGCTAGCTAGTATAGTTATTTTATCACATGAGTGCGGGCAAGCCATTGTTGTGTAGGTAAATGTGAAACATGCACTTTGTCCACACTAAAACAATGTGCATGTATATTTACCTACACAACTATGGCTCGCCCGCATTCATGACATAAAACAACTATTGCCATATAACTTAATGGCTACTAATATGTATCGGCCTTATATTATATGTAAAACTCTTGCGTTACTAAGTGACTGACAGACAACACACAACCTACGAAACTACAGGGGCTCGAGTCTGCTATTGCAATCGTGTCTCAATGACCGGTCATTGATCGAATATTTGACAACTTTGACAGTTTTTGTATGGGAAATGTGTCATAAGTTTGACGTTATACGTCAAAAATCGATCATTGACCGGTCATTGAGACACGATTGCAATAGCAGACTCGACCCCCTGGTCATAGAAAGCTGAAATTTGACATGTAGGCTTTTTAGAGAGTGTAGGGGAGCACCAAGAGAGGATTTCCCAATTCCTTTGGGAACGGAAAAAAACTGGATATGTCCGTACGAAGTTGCGGGCAAAAGCTAGTATGATAATATAATACCTATCATAGTTTATTCCAGTGTAAAAAAATAAAGAATGACAGTAGTTTATTTGTTTTAGGGCATTTTTTTATTGCTTTTCTTGTCTTTTAATGCCTTCTGATCACTTTAGTTTTCAGGGAACACATATTTTTTTAGGTAAAGTTTTCGCTTATGAAATATGAAACACAGTTTGTGAAATGAACATACCAATCAAGCAGTTGTTTATGAACACAGACAACTTGTTCTTATCTTAAAATTTTCACAAATAACATAAATAAACTCTTGCACAATGCAAATACAAATATCACAAACAGAGCTTCAGACATAATAGGATAGACAACAGGCTAGTGAGTGATGTGCCGGATATCTGAGGCAGAAGAGACATCTGTATCCCTTACTTTTTGGCGTATCTTTTATTCAATTCAATTTTTTATGGTTATGGCTCCATCGACGAACATTCGATGATTTTGCCAATGTCAAGGTACGAGATGGATAATGGTCGATTACGGTAACTGTTAAACGGCTATTGGTCAGTTTTTGTAGCGATGTCATCCATTGTTCACCATACTAAAAAGGACAAAACATTCTTGGTTAATACATATAAGACGGCACATATAAGTGTTAAAACATAAAGTAAATATATATTATATTTATCTAAATAAAAGAATAAAATAAAAAATAGTTATAATTGGATTTTATTAATATTAATAAATTTATAAAGAATTTTAACTGCGGGGGTGTGGGCTAAAGTTAAAAGGAAAGGAATGTTAATTGGGCGGGGAATATCAGAAGGGAGTAAATCGTAGAGGGGAATTGTTAAACGAGGACAGGAAAAAAATAAGTGCTCCAGAGTACCCTCGTCTAGCCCGCATTCACATAAAGAGTTGTCTCTCACGCGGATTTTTGCTAAAAAAACTGGTGTGCAGACAAAACCAAGTCGGAGTCGAATGATGACAGAGGTAGCCAGTTTGTTAGAAAATTTTAGTTTGCTAAACCAACATTTAGGGGGGACATGTGGTTGGATGGAGCCATAAAATTTCCCCTTCAGTAACTGAGTTCTTTGCCAGTGTGTGTTCCAACTATTCATCATCTTGGGTTTGACAAGACAGCGCAAATCTCGAGCATAACAGGATGTATGAGATTGGATCCCATTCCGAGTAGCCAATTTGGCAATCGAATCCGCATTCTCGTTACCAACGATTCCAGAGTGGCTAGGTATCCAGGCCATTGCAATATCTATGCCTAAACAGTGACATCTATAAAGGAGTTGTTTAATCCGTAAGATAAGGGGACAATTGTGACGAGAACGAAAAGGAGATTTTACTAAGTCTTGAAGGCAGCTCAGAGAGTCCGAGAAAATTATGGATTTGTCGAGACCATGAGATTCAACATAGGAAACCGCTTCCAAAAGAGCTATCGCTTCCCCAGTATAAATGGAGCCAAATGAAGAACTACGAAAGTTGAGGATTATTCTAAATTTTGGGATCCACACAGCAGAACCGACATTGCTATCATCTGACAGCTTCGACGCGTCTGTAAATACCGTAAGCCAGTCATGCCAGTCCTCTGCTACAATTTTTTTGAATTGATCATTAGCAGCAGGGTCATGTTTCGAAATACCAAAGTTAAGGATAATTTTAGGTTGAAAGAGTAAAGAATCAAAACTAACTTCAAATAAGGAGTTCATACTTGATTGGACTAAAGAAATGTGCATATCATAAAATTTACTGAAGCTATTAACGAGGAGAGGTGGATTTTTATGGGACCAATAGCGGGACGATGGGATTAACTCAAAAAGAGTACGAAGAAGAGGAAGAAGGGGATGTGATTTATTTTGGATGACTTTATAAAAAAATCTATCACAGAGATATTGTCTACGTAAATGAAGGGGGGGCTCCAAACACTCCACCTGAAGGGCGTTAATGGGGGAGCATTTCATAGCACCCGTGGTGATGCGCAAACATTTGGACTGAATCTTTTCCAGTTTAGCAAGGGCTATCTTGCTGCAAGGTTCTAGAAGAAAGCTTCCATAGTCAAAGTGGCGTATCTTTTACCTTATTAATTTTCAATACATAGATTAAATTCTGGAATGAAAAAACAATTAAATTCCGTTCAGATTATTTTTTATTTCTTAAATCAAAAATCTGGCACCAATGATTATATCGAAAACATTTACTGTAGTGAACTCTTTTTGTTAAACGTTATCTATGCACCCAGTCACACTAAACTTTAAAAAAAACAAAAGAAAGACCCACGCAATCCTCTCTTAGTGCTCCACTACATTCCCCAAAGAACTTGCCAAATTTCAGCTTTCTATGACCATGTAGTTTCGGCTGTGTGTTGTCTGTCAGTCACTCAGTAACGGAAGCGTTTTATATTAATATTGATAAGTTTTCAGTGTGACTGGTAATTGAGAAACTCTTCTATAATTTGTACATTTAGTCAAGGAGTTTAATAAACTTTCTAAATTGGTATAATAGTGCAGATTGCCCATATGCAGCAAAGTAGTATTTTGATGATACACAAAATGGTTTTAAATGCACGCCAAAACACAAATATTAAATGAACACTGTAAACATGTTATTTACCCTGAATAAATACCATCATTCAGTTCGTTTGATTCCTCAGAGGCTACCTACGCATGGCCGAAGAGCGAACCGAAGCGGCTCGTGCGGCATCCACAGCAGCTGTCATCGAGACTGATGACCTTGATAACCTCGCCACTCCTGAGAGTATCCTGCTTAGTGCAGTGTCTGGAGAAGATGCCCAGGATCGCTCCGATAGGACTATACTTACGCCATGGGTAAGGAATTTTATTTAGTTAAGGCTGCACAAGCCACGCATTTCTCCATACAATTTTTTTAGGATGATTACTCCATTGTTTGACATTTTTTTGTTCCAAGACGGGCATAATACTGTTTTGTCTTGTTGTGATCTATGCCTGTACCAAAACAGAATTCAAAAATATTTAGTCATTTTAAAGTTATCAGCCTCAAAAGTTCCATATTTTAACCCGTAATTTAACGCAACATTGGACGTAATTTCCCTTTCTCGCGCGCCGCTTGATGAAATAGCAAGCGTTTAGGCCACGCCCGCCCGTTGAGTTCGACCGGGCGGCATGTGTACTCCTAATCTGATAAATTAATAAGTGGATTATAAAATATATTTGTCAGTTAGTTCCAAGTAGGTAGATTTTTATATTTTTGCTATATCAAGATAATTGAATTTTCATTACTACAATGTTCTGATCGAAAAACAGGTACTACTTATGCGAGTTGACTTAACACCTCAACACATTTCGAATGACGTTTTGACGTTTTAATTTAAATTGGACAATAGGGTAGATGACTAAAAAAATCTAATTAGTCCGTCAGATTATCGAAAAATATGGGACACGTATTTTTTGTCAAATCAAGAAAAAATTACAAACATGTTTTTTAACCACGAATCATCCCTATTCGATTTCGATCGTTGCGTTTATATTATTGTTCAATTTGAATTGAAACATCAAAACGTCATTTAAATAACTAAATAATGCCTTGTGTGGCATAATGGCACTATTCTTCAAATAATCTCTCTATTTCTTTATTTCTCTAGCTCTTTATTTCTTTTTTTGAGTCATATTGTAACTAATACGTTACACATATTATGTGTTCACTCAAGACAAGATCAGATCAATGTCCATAAAACAGAAAATTAGCAGAGATAAATCTTTTACTTATCTTTATTAATTTACTCACTGCTTTGACTTATTCTAGGTAAAATTCCTGTGGGAGTCATACTGCCAATGCCTGGAGCTGCTGCGTACTAACGCGCACGTGGAGACTTTGTACCACGACATAGCGCGCATGGCCTTCCAGTTCTGTCTCAAGTACTCCCGCAAGACGGAGTTCAGGAAGCTCTGTGATAAGCTCAGGAAACATCTTGAAGATATTTGCAAGCCTACAGTAAGTTTTACTTGATAATTTGATTGTTTATTATAATAATAAGAGGTAAAATAATTGAGAGGAAAACGGCATGCACATCCTAGCACAGACAACTGCATAGACACTTCTGTGAGTTGTGATAAATACCAAAATGTATTGGACCCACGTGGGTGGTTATGACCCACTCTCTCTCACTGGCTTTAGTGGAAACAATAAACCTTTTATCAAAGCATTATATGCTTCGCCATGTCCCTATACCACACATATTTTGCGATGTGACAATGGGGTTCAAAAGGTTAAATCTACATAACACCATTGATTTTCGCATTATGAATAAGATAGGAATAGTTTTATAAATATTAATATTCTTAACCTTGTGTTATTTCACAGGTACAAACTGGCAATGTGAGCATCAGCAAGCCGGAAACGCAGCAACTTAACCTGGAGACCAGGTTGTTCCAACTGGACAGTGCTATCCAGATGGAATTGTGGCAGGTTTGTACCTTTTGCAAACAGACATGTTAACTTTGCATTGTATTTTTAAAGATAAGTTATGAGTTTTGATACCTTCGAAATAAATCCCTCGACTATCTGCCTCTATAGACAGTCGTGGTAGGCCTCGGAGGTACATGATATGTTCGACTTGACGCGACAGGGCGCATGAACATGTGCACTTTGTGTTATCTTATGTCGGCACAAGCGATAATTTCCGTTACTTAGGCCGAAAATGCACTGACATGCAGTTCGTCACAGCTGTAAGAATAGAAGCCTTACAGGTGTTGCACAATTTTCAAAACCATCTAACAACTTTAGTTCATTTGCTTAGTACATAGAAAATCATCAAGTTTTAGTCCTGTTCAACATGCACCACCTAAAGAAGAATACCTCAATAACCAAACTACTGAAGTTATTGAGGTTCTTCTTTAGGTGGTGCATGGGATACACCCTCAACATCTACTCCAAATCGAGATCACAACTTAAACTACAAAACATTTGTTTTTTTTTTAAACAGGAAGCCTACAAAGCTATTGAAGACATTCACAACCTGATGAACATGTCCAAGAAGACGCCCGTAGCCAAGACCATGGCTAACTACTATGGAAAGCTGGCACTGGTGTTCTGGAAGGCTGGACACTGCCTATTCCACGCCGCTGCTTTGCTGAAGCTGTTCCAGCTGTCAAGGGAGATGAAGAAGAATATTACTCAGGAGGAGTTGCAGAAGTAAGTCATGATGACTACTATATTTGAATAAAAAATACGATATCATAATCAAACTATTCACTTTTTGAATTTATAAACTCTATGGCTTACACAACAAAGTTCAAATTCCATTCAATCCTGTATGGTATTTTTAAAACAAATTGTCACTTAAAAATCAATTTAAATTAAATAAAGCTAAAGTCTATACTTCAGTTGGTGGTGATAGATTGAAATTCTCTCGAATTTATTCATTTAAGCAAAGGTTCTTAGACTTAATATTGTACATGTTTAGTACAAGTCTGGAACAGATTGTTTTCCTGTTTAGATGGGCGTTGATAGCTGCGACACAGTTATAAACTTTTGTAGCTATCATCGTTTTCTTTGTATAAGAGCCAACTGTCTATGTTCCAAAATAAAAACTTTAACTTTTTTTTTTACTTTGGCACAGAAGGTGAAAATAATCGCCCGTTGATTTTATGGCACTGTTGGAACTTCTGCTTGCGCGACCTTAGATTAGCGTAACGCCAGATATAATCCGTAGTTTGTATGTGACGATCTAAAACTCTTATGTCCTGTTAATATGGTCATTTATTTGATACCTCCGAAATAAATCCCACGACTATCTAATTCGTAGACAGTCGTGGTAGGCCTCGGAGGCACATAATATGTTCGACTTGACGCGATAGGGTGCATAAATATGTGCACTTTGTGTTAATTAAGCCGGCACAAGCGATAATTTCCGCAACTTAAGCAGAAAACGCACCACTGACATGCGGTTCGTTACAGTTGTAAAATAGTAAGTAAAGGCCTTACAGTTGTTGTACGTTACGATTGCCCATCAATCATTCAAATTTACTCCTTATAACATTGATGTTAGAGTCACCGTGACAGATCTTGCCTTTCGCGAACGTCCATCTATCCAATCTATTCCTTATTGCAATAACACTTGAGTCTCGCAAATCATTTATAACACCATCTCTGTTTTCCCAGGATGGCATGCCGCGTGCTAGTAGCCGTATTATCAGTCCCTCTGCCGTCTCTCCACCCTGAGTTCGACCGCTTTGTGGAGACCGACAAGAGTCCGGTAGAGAAGGCCCAGAGACTGGCAGTACTGCTCGGCCTTGCCCAGCCTCCGACCAGGGCTAGCTTGTTGAAAGGTAAGATATACGAGGTGTTATTGAAATTACTGAAATGCTGAATAAGGGCCAATGAAGTTTGACTAGAAATGGAGGACAATGGCGGCCGCCATTGTACCCATAGAATTAAGTTTGTGTAATTATTTTCGATGTGCAATAAAGCATGTTTTATCAACAATGAAAACTCAAAATAAGAATCTGATGTTTCCAAATATTTTATTCTCTATCTGTATGGAATGGCTTATTAGGATGTATGGAACGCCCAGTCTCTAAGGCTAACCAAAGTCACGAAGGACCAATCAAGGGGTGGTCTTTTAAGAACCCAAGTTCCCAGCAGAAAGCAATAGAGAATATGCATGCATTTTTTTTTATTTACAAAATGAAATACTTATTGGCTTTAGAAAGCACTTTTTCAATGAAATAATTTTTAAAATAACTTAATCGGCGATGATGATAAAAAGTTTTAAAGAGAAGTCCGATATGGACCGTCAAAGTCCATGACGCCTCGGCCTATACAGCTGCCATACAAAACACCGTTTTCGCGAGAGGGACAGATGTATTTGTTTAAAATAGTTATATCTCGTTGGTTTTTCGATCAATTTTGATTCGATTTTCACTGTTAGTATTATATTTTTGTAATTTTGAGATAAACTGTGTTGATAACAAATATATTTTTCATGCATATTCCCTTTTACTGTTTTTTTCACATTGACTTGACTGTTCTTCAATGTTCCGAATTTTATCTTCAAATACTATTCCAAAATTCATGATCTTTACTTACCTTTTATACCTCCGAAATAAATCCCTCGACTATCTGCCTCTATAGACAGTCGTGGTAGGCCTCGGAGGTACATGATATGTTCGACTTGACGCGACAGGGCGCATGAACATGTGCACTCTGTGTTAATTAAGCCGGCACAAACGTACCAATATAGACTTCTAAGGAAACCGAAAGTGGTATTATGAAGAGCCTCACTTATTGCATGAAGACTTGCATTATTTTCGATGCTTTGATGAGTTAAGCGCCGCGGGAATAAGCTAGATGCGAGACGCACAAGTCTGGTCAGTGTGACGACACATTGGGGAGGCCTATGTCCAGCAGTGGCGGTCTTTCGGCTGAAATTATGATGAAGATGATGATAAGTTAAGGATCGGTTTTTCGCATACTCTGGAGATTTCAAGTACCCAGCTGTTATGTTTTAAAAACACACAGTCATGTATAGCCCCACGTCAGAAACACTGTTGTATGCTTATTTGGGTAATGAACACTAAAAATCAGCTGACAAAAATTACGATAACTGATCAAAATGTCCATTTCAAATGCTCACTCAGTGCTCTAAAACGGGTCTCATTTAAAATGTTCATAAGGTTCAATATTCTAATAAAAATCTATGAGACATAAACTTTGAAGATCGTCCATCTTACTGGCCACTTTGTATAAGCCATCCCATAAAGGGAGATTTAAATCTTAAATTTTCTCATCTTCTCCAGATGTGGTCCGCCTGAACGTGGTGGCTCTAGCGACGCCCCAGCTGCAGCAGCTGTACTCCTGGCTGGAGGTCGAGTTCGACCCGCTCACGCTGTGCAATAACGTCAAGAGCGTCGTCAAGTCGCTGGAGGAGGAGCCTAGTAAGTACCAACATAGTTATAACTAGCTGCCGGCTTCGCCTGCGTAATTGTCGAAAATTATCCCAAGAGAACTATTATAAAACTATATATACTCCTGGGATGAAAAGTATCCTTTATCCTATTACGGGACATGGTCTACCTTTGTGTCAAGTTTCATCCAAATCTGTTCAGCCCTTGCAAACTGAAGAGGCAACAAACTAGTTAAGATTTTCTTGCTTAATTCCTAGTGAAAGAACTGGCTGCTATAAAAGAATAGAAATGTGTCCAGGAGAGAAAGAACGGCCTTCGCCCCGCAGTGAGATAGATGTGCAGATAAATATGCAGGGTGAAAATCCATAGATGTGTATCAAGATCTTATGTCGATTACGGGTCGATTTTTCTAGTTAGAATTTTATCTAAGTCAGATCTACAAGTTTAAAATAAATCCTTGTTAGAGTAGGTACTCATTCTAAAATCAACTCAATTCACACTTATTGAAAGTTGATATTTTATAACTGAAAAACACCCTCTTTCCCAGACTCGCCCCTCGCTCAGTACACGGTCGCGCTGAGCGACGTGGCCCTGGTGCGCCTGATCCGGCAAGTGGGGCAGTGCTACGCGTGCATCCAGTTCTCTCGCCTGCTGCAGCTGGCGCACACCGACGACCTGTTCCACCTGGAGCGTCTGCTGGTCGACTGTGTGCGCCACAACGACATGCAGATCAGAGTTGATCATGCTAACAAGTTAGTATTTTGTGTTTATTGCTATGTGTTAATCAGTCTGCCTTGCCTTTCCCCAACTCTTGGGAATTCCCGACAACAAAATTGGAGATGGCTTCCAGTTAAACCGGATGCAGCTGAATATCAATATTTTACATGGAGTGACTGCCTAAAGAGTATAAGTAAAAACCTATTAAAGGCGGGTTATACACCTTTTTTTTATGAAAAGCCACCAACCCACGCCACACATCGAACTATGATAATGTTGGCACTCAGTGACGCGACAGAGCGCGCACACGTGTGCACTCTGTGTTAATTAAGCCGGCACAAATGAAAACTTCTGTCATTTAAGCCGAATACGCACTGACACGCGGTTTGTTCCACTTCTTGCTCTCGCTAGGTGACCTGCTAAGTTCTTGGCGCCAACAGTGCGTTTTCGACCTTAGTGTGTCTGACATTACATGGTAATTTAATCAATTGTATCTCATTACAGTCATTACTCAATGCTAGATAAGCATCGAAGCTAAAGCCCCTTATTGGAAACATTGTTGTGTAGCATTAAAATTGTTGACGGCAATACATCATAACCAAACATTACTGTTTGGCAATTTTCATCCCCAATGAATCAGCAGCTTTCATCCGGACCTAACAACTATGGGCCCTAGAAGTAAAACTTACTAAATGACTAGTGTAAATACTGATTAGCAAGTTCTAAATTCAAATTCTCCAGTTATGTTTGGAGCCATCTGTGTACAAAATATTTACGTGAGAATTGTTCTACAGGTGTGTTCACTTCGGCGTCGAAGCTGGTGGTGGCGAGTGGTGCTCCACAGCCGATGAGGCCTGTGGCGGCGCCATACTCCAAGCTACGCCTGCTGAACAAGTAAGCTTATGTTCTTTCTTTGTTCTTAACATCATGTGTGAAGTCTCCAGAAGCATAGGCAGATTTGTACAAGTTGATTGATTGCTCCATCATCAACCACATTATCGCTTTCTATCAGGTGAAATTGTGACTATGTGAACCTATCATTAAAAAAAACACATTTATGATTCACTCTTTTAATAAGAGTCATCTCAGTCCCAATAGATGGAAGAAGCTAAAAACACTTCCGGATCTGGAATTTGAACCCAGGTTCAGAAGCTCAGCAATGGCTCCTGCAACCACTATTCCAGGTTCAAAGCCCCAACTGTTGTAGCAGTGTTATGGTTACTTCACACAAAACTGTTTACTAAATGCGATCCTATTCAATGACTAGACTAGGGGCTGGTGTACTATTAGAAAAAATACAGGAAGAAAATCCTTTGTCCAAGTGTAAAATATTCTGGATTGCAGTCTAGTTTGTGCAGGAACTGCATATATTTTACGCGACTTAAGGTCCTCCGAAATAAATCCCTCGACTATCTGCCTCTATAGACAGTCGTGGTAGGCCTCGGAGGCACATGATATGTTCGACTTGACGCGACAGGGCGCATAAATATGTGCACTTTGTGTTAATAAAGCCGGCACACGAAATCCACACCAAACTAATGCCTGTCAACCTTCAAAGCAAGAGTGAAAGGACCATCTTAGACATCATCCATCACTTACCGACACATGAGAACTTCTCTCTCTCACGTAGGGTACCTGGTTTTCCGAAGTATTTTGCCCTGTATCTATCTAAATTGTAAACTTTCTTTTTAACGTATCAATCAACGTGTCTTCACCGTCCCAGGTTCGTGAGCAGCTGGTCCGCGCAGCCGAGGTGCTGTCCCGCGCGGCCGCCACGCTGTTCCCCGCGCGCCGCAAGCAGGAGCGCGAGCGCAGCCGCCAGCACATGGTGCAGCACTATCACGAGCACAAGCACGCCGAGCACCACCGCGTGCTGCAGCGCCACAAGATCATCGAGGAGCGCAAGGAGTACATCGAGCGGCTCAACACCGTGCGCGAGGAGGAGGAGCTCAGGTAATGTAGCTCTACAGATGTATCGCTTTTTAAACGTCTCCCTTTGTCACTTAACACTACATCAGAAATATTTTCTATTATATATTTAACATAAGGAAGGAACAAAGGTAGGCCTTTGCCCCGCAGTGGGACGGAATAGGCTAAAAATAAAATAAATAAATAGTATTTAACATTAATCATTATCTCCACAGACGTCAAGAGGAAGTGTCTCGTGCAGCAGCAGCGGCCGAAGCCCGTCGCCTGGAAGCCGAGCGTGAAGAGCGCGAGCGACGGCGCCAGGAGTCCGAGCTGGCCGCCATGCGCGAGCGACACTTGCGTGAGAGGGTGGCGCACATCAGCCAGACCGCGCACGGCCAGAAGATGCTGTCCAACATCAACGAGGAGGTATGCTAAACATATAGAAAACTGCTTGTCAAAACACACAACATTGTCGAGTACAGTTCTCGTCAAATTACTTTGCCCCTCTGAAGTTAGCCATTTGCAAAGATCGCGCAGGTGCAGTCACGTAAACGTAAGACTGAGACATAAATTCGCGCCGCCATAATCCCCGCCGACATGGGGGCGGGGATTATGGCGGCGCGATTTTATGTTCTGTCTTGCGCATGCGCAGTTGTAGTTTGTTCGTAATTTTGACTACTACGCAGCCACTCGTATCCTACCTCAGAGGGGCAAAGTTATTTGACGAGAACTGTAAAGAGACGAAAAGATAACAGAAAGAAATGATATTGTTATACCTCCGAAATAAATCCCTCGACTATCTGCCTCTATAGACAGTCGTGGTAGGCCTCGGAGGTACATGATATGTTCGACTTGACGTGACAGAGCGCATGGACATGTGCACTCTGTGTAATTAAGCCGGCACAAACAATATCAGACAATATGTCATTCAACTTAGTTTTATTTATTTTCACTAGCTAAAGTCTAATCCATTGAGACATAGATTTGCTTAGATAGCAGCTACTCGTACCTTGCTACATGATATTACAATCCTTTACTAATAAAATAATGTCTTTTATAACAGGAACTCAAAAAGATGGACGCCGAAGCCATCGCGGCTCGCGAGGCTGAGGAATTGATGAAAGAACGCAGAGAACTGCAGGCTAGACTCAAATCGCAGGAGAAGAAGGTAAGCTATTGCCATTTATGGTACTTGACACTCAGAAAAGTTGTGGCATACATATTAGAAATTTGAAAAACGTAGTGGAAAGATCCTCATTCTTCATGAAGAAGGAAGGATCCTCTAACCAGATAGGTTTTGTCAGTTTAACTCCGTTAAACATCGGGGTCGATCAGTCCTGTCCGTAGTTTTTGGGCTATTGTGATATGAAATGACGTCAGATCTAATTTATAGTTTGTATGAGGCAGTATAGATGTGCATTTGTATTGCTGGCAATATGTTTTATCTGGATGAAATTTGTCACAGAGATAGACTATAATTAATTAATTATAATTAATTTTGGAATAGCTGATATGCTTTTGTCCTGGAGTAAGGTTCCCTTGGAATAATTTGCGATATTCACGTCCTCGAACACAGTCACGCAGAGGAAACCGCTGATAGGAGCTAGTACTGTATGAAACTAATGTTTCACCACAACCCACTACATTCTTCTTGATAATATTTTTTCAAGCTTTTGTTTCACATGATACGGGGGTCTTAGAAACTGACTTGACCTCGGAAATAAATCCTGATATAGTTTATACAGGAATACTTCCGATACAGTGCGCATTTTACTTCCAAGCAATGAGTATCGTTTATAAAACATATTTCTTGAAAAAAAAAAATATTTATCAAGTATTGGCGTCAGTTATCTCGATTTTAAGTAAAATTTGCGCACTGTCTCCGAAGTTACCCGGTATAAGCCTACTATGATCACGAAAAGGTCGAAGTTCCTGTGGTCTAAGCAAAGGAGACCGAAACTATATAATCTAAGACTATTTTCTTGTTAGGTGGACTACTTCGAGCGTGCCAAGCGCTTGGAAGAAATCCCGTTGCTGCAGAAGAGCTTGGAAGAGAAGCAGGTACAAGACAAGGCCTTCTGGGAGACCCAGGAGAAAGAGCGCATACAACAGCTTATTGGTGAGTACAGTACTTCCCATACGAATCGAGAACGGAACAATAAAATTTAACTAGAATAAGTGGCATGTCTGTAAGCATTTAACGAGTTTGTGGTAGGCACTCAAAAATGGTTGATCATAATAAAAAGTTGAGTAAAATAACAGGTTACCTAAAAAGAGGTCCTGTGCAACTTGGGCATTATTAATTAGCACAAAATATTCCATCCATTACTTGCCTCACATCCTCGACTTCTTTTGAGTCTCACAATTTAACAAAAAAATGCGTTGTCAAGCATGACACATACCAAAAAATAAAGAATATCAGTGACATAATACAGGTTAGGAAAATGTTACCTAGAAGTTGGTATGGTAGTGTTATGGTAATGTGTTATTTTTTTCAATATTGTTCTGATGTATTCCCCAATCACACACAGAGGCCCGCGCCCGCGACGTGAGCACAGCGTCCCGCCTGTCCCGCATGGCGCTCCACCGCGAAGGGTTCACGGTGAAGCTGCGCTCTGAGCGGGGCGCGGCGCACACGCAGCGCCTGGCCGCCTTCAAGGACAAGCTGGCCGCCGAGCGGGAGAAGAGGCTGGCGGAGAGACGCCAGCAGAGGATCGAGAAGAGACGCGAAGAGGTAACGACGCATATAATCCTGTAACAGGGGCTCTATCGGTAGCCAGCAATCATCTCTGGACGACTGACGGATCTGCTAGATATGCGCTTGAGTCGATCGAGATACCGAGCCAATAACCTATATCGGCAATCGCGCCGGCTTATTGTGTGGGCCGTAAAGTCTAACGACCCCACAAACCCTAGTGTCAGAGTTTCTAAACCGCCTCTGACATGGTTTGACGACCGCCAATTAGCGGCCGGGACCACCAGCTTATACGTACCTTCCGAAGCACGGAATCATCTTTTTATCAGACAATCAGGTAATAATAATAATAATAACTGGCAACTCTGCTCAATGTCAACACAAGTCTTATTTTCGTCCAAGCAAATTTAAATTTAATATAACAGTTTTTGATGATATTTATGCACATATTTTTCGCCCTAAACTTCGAAAAACCTGAAAATTACTGATTAAAAACTTTACAATATCATACGGCCATAAAATGATAAAAATTTCAAAAAACTATGAAGTGAAGACAGATGACATTTTATGTCATTACGAAAATATTGATGAGTACGTATAACGTACGTAAAATGTATAAAATAATACTTGTATAATGTTAACAAGAGCAGCTGCCCGACGCGCACACCATCCACCCCCGGACTCGTCGCTCAGCTCCGCCTCGCCGCCGCCGGACATCGGATCACCAGTGGTGTCACCGGCGGCTGCAGTTGCGTCGAGCTCCAGCGACGAGTATTTCTCTCCACCGACGTCGCCAACACCTGTACGTCGGCAGGGGAGAGGCCGGCCACCGAGGGGCTTGGGACCTAGGGGCCAACCGGCCCCGAGCCGGGTCCCCGCTACCGGTGGTTGTGTGCAGCGCATGAAATGGACTCAGTCCATGAACGTGAACGTCATGCGCGCATACTACGGGTCTACAGAGGGGGGAACTAACCTCACTGCGTACCGTGTCAGGATGCTGTCTCTGTTTCAGGACCTGGAGCCAACTGTGAACGTCTCGGCCCAACGATTGTCGGATCAGGTGCGGGTCATCCAACGCAATCACAAGTTGGACGATGCCGCACTTGATAGGCTGCGCTCAGAGGTACTGAACAACCTTGTCATCTCGACCCCGACACAGTCCGTGGTACAGGCGCCAGCTAGTGGCGCAATTACACCGCGGGCCAATAATGTTTGTGATGAGGTAGATGATAGGGTTGTCACGGTAAGTAGCCAGTGCAACGACCGACTGAGGAGCGCGCTGGAGGATGCGCTTCGCGAGTACAGATCCACTCCGACCGAACTTAGGCCTCGAATTCCACGGTTGCCTATGCACAAAAAGAATAGGGCGCTGGTGTGTGCCTTGGACTCGCTGCTTGAGAATATTTTTGAAAGCAGCGAGAACCTCGTTGATACGCACTCAATCCTGTATTGCGGGGCTGTTGCGGCATGTCGTATAGCAAACGTAAAGTTTACAAATAGTGACGTAGCTATGCGACCAAAGTCTGCTGCACCAGCTTGGCAATGCAGGATCGAGCGGCGTATTGATGAAGCCAGGGTACTCATCGGCAAACTATACTGCTTCAGGGAGGGCAATTCACGACCACGCGTGATGCGCTTTGTGAGGCGGGCATTTTCGGGGACTGAAATCAGTCCTCAGGAGTACATGTCCCGTATTACAGAGCGCATCGACTTCCTGAAGCAGAAAGTTTGTGCATGGGCGAACCGTATTCGACGGTATAAGAGGCGGGTTGATCGATACTCGCAGAATCGCATGTTCCAGAGCGATGAAAGGTGGGTATACAGAGCTTGGGAGCGACCTGAACAAAGTGTGACGGACGTGTGCAGACCGGACGATATCGCCACGAATACATTCTGGCGAAACATCTGGTCGGTGCCCGTCTGTCATACCGAGGGTGGTTGGATGCGCGATGTCGAGCGCGTGTGTGAAGCTATACCACCAATGGAACTTATCAACATCACCCCATTGGATGTAGCCAAAGCAGTCCGTCCGTTACCAAACTGGAAATCTCCAGGACCGGACGGACTGCATAACTTCTGGCTAAAATGGTATAGCAGCTCACACGCACTCCTGGCATCTCAATTCCAATCATCCTTAGAGTCTGGGTCGCTACCACAGTTTCTAACAACTGGCGTTACCCACCTGCTCCATAAGACAGGTAGTCCCGCGGAACCCAATAATTATAGACCGATTACTTGTTTGTCGACGGTCTATAAACTTCTTACATCCATTCTGAGAGTGAAAATTAATGATCACATTGAGAATAACTCAATTATGTCCGCTTCTCAGAATGGATGTAGGAAAGGGTCCCGCGGCACTAAGGAGCTACTCCTCATAGACATGGCCATAAGCCAACAGGTTCGTCGATCCCGCAAGGATCTGTCGACATGTTGGATAGATTACAAGAAGGCCTATGACTCTGTGCCACATACATGGCTCATGAGGGTGCTGGAGTTGTACAAAATAGATGCAACTCTACGCGCCTTCCTTGAGTCATGTATGAGGCAATGGAAAACGGTTCTTCGATATCCAGGATGTCGACCGATTCAAGGGAATGATGAGCCTGTATGGATTAAACGGGGAATATTCCAGGGCGACAGTTTGAGTCCACTTTGGTTTTGCTTAGCTCTGAATCCTCTTAGCACACTGCTGGAGGATTCAGGCCTAGGCTATCGGTTGAGAAGAGGTGGTCAAGCCATATCTCACCTCCTTTACATGGATGATCTGAAACTCTTTGCCCCCAACAATTTGCGACTGATGGAGCTACTGAAAGTAACTGAAACCTTCAGTAGTGCCATCAGGATGGAATTTGGTGTGGACAAATGTGCAGTCATGCATGTAAAGAAAGGGGAGATTATGGAATCTGAGGGAATTCAACTCTCGGATTCCATACAGGTTAGATCCCTTAGCTCAACCGAAACCTACAAGTATTTGGGTATGTCGGAAGCGTTGGGCATTAACGGTACTGACATGAAGCAATCGCTGAAGGAGCGCTTCTTTGGCCGCCTGAAAAAGGTTTTAAACAGCCTTTTGTCGGGCGGAAATAAGGTGCGCGCCTTCAACGGTTGGGTCATGCCGGTATTAATGTACTCTTTCGGCATACTCAAATGGACTCAAACCGAACTCGACGCCCTGGATAGAAGGGTCCGTACACTGCTGACTGCAAATCGGATGCATCACCCACGATCGTCGGTGATGAGACTGTACATCCCGCGTAAATGTGGAGGTCGAGGCTTTTTAAATGCTAAGACTCTCCACAACCGCGAGATGTGCAGTCTCAGAGAATATTTTCTCAAAGCCGATGTGGGTATGCACCGAGATGTGGTCGGAGTGGACAAGGGACTCACCCCGTTGTCCATGGCTAAAGAGAACTGGCGCAAACCTGTGATACTTACTACAGATGACCGCAAGGAGGTATGGAAAGGCAAGGAGCTTCACGGGCGCTTCTATCGGGCTCTCTATGGGTCCGATGTAGACTTCTCAGCGTCCGTGGCCTGGCTACGTTTCGGTGATCTCTTCGGAGAAACTGAAGGTTTTGTTTGTGCAATTATGGACGAAGTTATCTTGACGAACAACTACCGGAGGCATATTATGAAGGACGGGACGGTTGACGTGTGTCGGGCATGTCACCGTCCGGGTGAGTCCATCAGACATATTATCTCTGGTTGTTCTCGTCTGGCTAACGGCGAGTACTTGCACAGGCATAACCAAGTGGCTAGGATTATTCACCAGCAACTTGCTTTGAAATACAAACTTGTGGATTCTGAGGTACCGTATTACAAGTATGTGCCCGACCCAGTTCTCGAAAATGACCATGTCACGTTGTACTGGGATCGGTCTATCATCACTGATAGGACTATCGTCGCTAATAAGCCCGATATAGTGGTGATAGACCGATTAGCGCGCCGCACAATGATAATCGATGTTACCATTCCACATGACGAGAACCTCGTGAAAGCTGAGAAAGAGAAACAAATCAAGTATCTTGACTTAGCGCACGAGGTTGTCGACATGTGGAGTGTGGACTCGGCAGTCATTGTGCCGATCGTCGTTACGGCCAATGGCTTGATAGCCAAAAGCTTCGACGACCACCTGTCGAAGCTGGCGTTGCGCAGTTGGGTAAAGGGCCTGATACAGAAAGCAGTACTCCTCGATACGGCTCGTATTGTGAGGAGGTTCCTTTCTCTGGAGCCCTAACCACCGGTAGCTTGGACCCAGCTCCCGACACCGGCGGACTACTATTTTTATATTTTTAAATGTTTTTTTATTGTTTTTTTTTTGTTATTGAAATATTTAAAAATATAAAATGTATGTGAGGGAAAATAAATAAAGAGAATAATAATAATAAATGTTTATTCATCTCCACAAAAATGACAAAATAATGCTAATTAAGGTTGACAGAAAGTTTGGCAGGTGATTCAAGCCTGCAATGTCCTAGCCAAACTGGAAACATCTTTACAAAGTATGCTTCCCATTGGGTGCTTTACAAAGTATGCTTCACACTGGTGAAGTCAAAGCTCTAAATTTTGAACATCGGCGTCGAGTCGCCAGGAGTTTTCTATCAGCAAGGAGTGGAATTACCTGCCGGTGTCTGTATTTCCTGATAGCTAACGACCTGGAGGTATTTAAGCCACGAGTGAATAGGATACTTTTAGGCAAACATAGTCAAACACGAGTCTATGAAAAATGATTTAAAAAAAAACAATAACCAGAACTTACGTTACTGTTGAAATTTTAAAGTTTTATACATTTTCAAAATGTCACATTTCTTTTTTACTTTAATCTCAAAATTAATAATCTATCACTCGCTCAGTGGCTGGACCAGAAGCGTCATGCAGAGGAGCGCGCCGCCGAGGAAGCGAAGCGCATCAAGGAGGAAGAAGAACGTAAAGAACGCGAGGAGAGAGAGAAGAAACATGCGGAGGAACTCGCAGCCGCCAGGGAGAGGAAGGAAAAAGAGGACAGGTAATGTTTCACTAGAATTTGTTGTAATTTCTGAACTGGGGTATCCTTATCCATCCTGAAAACAATGCTAGTGTGGGGCTCCGACATGCTTCATCTCATTTGCTGCCCGTTGTGTACAACCTGCACTTTCTGGAATTTAAATGAGATGTCCAGGTTGCTACATGCTGTCGACAGTCGACACCAAAAGAAGTACCGAAAACTAAAATTTTCTACCCACTTTTGATCTTTGATTTTTTTTAATCTTTTCTGTGCAAACATCTTAAGAACCCTACGACTTTATACCAACAGAGAGCACCAAGAAATGTTAGCCCGTACCGAAGCGAAGATCCGCGCAAAGGAGGCGGAGATCCAGCGCAAGTTAGAAGAGCAGAAGACACAGAACTCGTCGTCGTGGCGGGACGGCGGCGTGCGCGACGACAAGAAGCCCTCCGGGGACACCTGGCGCTCCGGTCAGTAGCACTAGCGATGCCACACCGACGAGACCTTACATTCTGTTCAGGACTTGTTTGACACTTACCGCAGCCCTGCCAACTACAAGGGCATTTCAAGGAACATGTTTGAGTTTTAGTCAGTAAGAGTGACTCTCCCTCCCTCTCTCTCGTTCCTCGAGTCATTTGATGACTCCAAAAAAATGTCACGTTGCATTCAGCCTGCATGGGAAGGCAGAGCGTATACTCCCACATTTGACCAATCAAAGTATGACACTCTCAGCCGGTATCTATACCCCTATATTCCAAGTCAGGAACATGGATGTCCTCCAACCCACCCCTCCCCCAATCATTATCTTGACAGTTATAGCTTCGTTTTTTGTTGGTTTTCTCAACGTTTTTTTTTTTTTCATTATTACGACTTGTTATGAATGGTCCTTCAAAATGACTTGGAATATTGGAGCTAAGGTTACCGAAAATTAAAACCTCAGGTGGCCTTCAAGTATAGAGTAAATTGGATAGGGGTATTGGGATGACGCGTCTGCATTTATATTTTAAGCTTGGTTATTCAGACGCGCTACCAACCTGTTCATTGCAACTTATTATAACATTGCATCTCTTGAACTTCATTGTTTTAGCTGTTCATTCTGGTTTATAGGAAGAAAAAAAGACGAAGAGGCGTTTCCAATTGTAATGTTTTTTTTTGTAATACAGTATGCTAACATCTGCCTGTTCCCCTCAGGTCGCGCAGCCCGCGAGGCGGCCGGCCCGCGCGACGAGCGGCCGCGCTCCCCCGAGCGCAGAGCTCGGGACGAGCGGCCGCCCGCTCGGGACGAGCGACCTGCGCCCAGGGAAGAACGACCTCCTCTTAGAGACGACAGGTACGACACCAACTGTATACACATTTAGCCTATTTGTCAGTAAAACAGATGATTGAAGGTTGACCGACACGGCAGGGCCGTACCCGTACCGTACGGACTGTGGTCCGTGTCACGGCCCGGACACGGTTCCAAAATGGAAGTCCTTTTGCCAACTGGTAGTGTAAATTTTCCTGAAAACCCACACTTCATGAGTGTTACAGCTTTTAGCATGAGTTTGGTGTAATACTAAGTTATAATTACAGACGAGAAGACCGTCCCCGCGAGGAGCGTCCCCCGCGCGACCGCGACGACGCGGGCGCCTGGCGCTCCGCCAACAGGGAGCCGGCCCGGGAGCGCGAGCCCGAGAGGGAGAGGTCAGTCATAGCGGCTTTTATTATATTGTAGTTAAACCTTAGTTTAAGAGCGTATCTTTTTAAACTAACATGTATTTTTGTCCAGGCCTCGCTACGGCGGTCGCTCGAGCGGGCCCGAAGGCGGCAGCTGGCGACGCGGAGCCGCCGAGCCGCCGCCCGCGCCCTCCGTAAGTACACCCAACTATATACATTACAGCTTGGTCGTAGCGTGATGTTTTGTGTGCCTATAGCCTTGCTCGATAAATGGGCCATCCAACACTAAAATAGTTTTATTAGTAGCAATAAAGTAGTTTCTGAGATTAGCGCATTCAACCACACAAACAAACTCTTCAGCTTTATAATATTAGTATGGATAGCAAGCTTTAGAAAGAGGCTGCCGCATAAATACTTCTATCTAGTAGATTCTTGATGCTCCGAAATTAAACATACTTGGCATAATCTTCTATAATTATTGTTTGGCCGAATGTTTATATGCCCGAATTTACAATGGCATTCTTTTAAGATGGTAAAATTTCATTTGGAATAATTTTATTAGGCATATTGCCGTTTCAATAAAATAGCATTTTTAATCTTAAACTAAAAATACTAAAATTGCCTTAACCCAGATGTTACTGAAACTATTTTTAGCCTCCGATAACCGTGATTTTTGAATATGTTTCTTTATATGACTCATTATAACTAGGAAAAATAATGAAAAAAATTCAACTTTTCGGGAAAAGCCAGAAAAAGGTGGCCTTTTAAAAGGCCCGTCGTAATATGGGGGTCGTATACATGTATGGCGGTCTAGTATTGAAACAAAATATTGTAGAATCAGTATTTAATCAATTTAGATAGTAAATAAACACAAAATTACGGTTGTATTATATCAATAGAAATACACACACACACACATGCAAATGCCCTTGTTACTGAGTTTGACTGTGATATACCATAAAACAGTTCTTGGGGTGTAAATGAATTTTACACTTTTGATAAATACAAAAGCTTTTTGATTTGCTAAGTGATCAACCCCATGATATCGAGATGATTCTTGATGAGACCTAGCTGTAGGACAGGCTCCTCTCTTATCGCTCTTTTTGTAGGTTTCGAGCAAACCCTTTGCCAGCGATCTGCGAAAAGTATGGTGATCATATTCTCCGCCGTCCCGCTTATATAGTTGCCATGCATTATGTACAGCCATATCTAGGCTATGACATAAAAAAAGTACCATTTCTTGCCACGAATAGAAGTTCGATACAAACCTATGTTCTGGATCCGACCGATCTACCCCTCCCATATTTTCATTATATTTTTTATAACAAAGGGTTGATCAATATGCACATATTTCTTGTTCTTGTGAAAATCTTTTGACTTTATTCAAAGGCTCTACAGTCTCAGCATTTGATCCAACAGTAACAACACTGTTGTCATTCCACTTGCAAACTAGAATGTGCTCAGGTAAACTAGATTTGTACTCATATGACCCTCTATCTGTCTCTTTGAAGTCTCTGTTGGTTGTAAGAGGACACTTAGACGTTCTATTTTCTTTGAAACTTCGCTATCTTCACCGATCGTGTCAATTGTGTGTCTTCTCTTACGCAAGCTCGACAAAGGCACGTCGTCTTCCTCGTCAGAACTCTGAGAGAACGTTACCTCAGCAGGAGCTCTTAGCTGAGAGCCTGCAAGAAAATTATATACATATTGTTATAATACAAAGCACGTAACACACCTACTCGTCGGTTCACTGACATGTAAATGAAATAAATTCATAATTACTTTACCTACCTGGAAGATTTTGTAATGTTACGAACTCTTCATCTCCTGAGTCTTCGTCAGTAACATCCGCGTTGGCATTCTCAGGTGGGAATATGGTTATTTGGTTTGGCAACAGTGTCTTTGACATCTCGCTCTAACTCATCAACAATTTCGATAAGATTGAGCACTTTTACTAATCTCGTGCTAAAACAGAAATTATCATATAATAAACCCCTATATTACGACGGGGCTTTTGAAAGGCCATCAATTTCAAACGTAAAAAAAGAACATTTATTTTGAGTTTCGACCCAAACAAATGAAGTTATATTTTGATGAAATAACTAACATATAAATATCAAAGCGAATTCCATCAGATTCTGCATATAAATAACATAAACGCTTACCTTTGTGCAGCCATTGTAAAAAAAAACTCCAAGTTCTTCAAAAACACTCAATATACATGAAAATGTGTGTCCAGTTGTGAACGTAACTGCATCAAATAAAAGGTGAACAGGTACTAAGTAAGCTAATAATATGAATATGTATGTCAAGTAATTGAAAAATAATGAAAAATGCAGGTAGATTTAGTTATTTTTTTGGGCCTTTTAAAAGTCCCGTCGCAGTATCTGGGTTAAAAGTAATTGACCTTTGAAGACAATTTTAGTATTTTTTAATAGCACAACATTGATGTTGTGCTACAAAAGTTAGTGACAGAAACGAATCCCTGCAAAACCGACTCCACGTAGTCTTGTCTGCCCTACCCCTAGAGTGTAATGCCACGAGGTTGCGGTGGTGAGCGTTGAAACCATCTGCGACGATAAGCTCGCGTGGGTCCGCCGGAGCCGTGATAGAATCATGCCTGCTGTATGCTTGCTTGCATGGTGTATGCTTGTTTGCATGCTTCTAACTAAACTTTCAGAGATATGATAGTTTCGTCTTTTAATGACTATCAATGTGAACTTTCTGCGATATGATGGTTCTACATTAAAATTTGAATCATTAAGGATATGAAATTTATGCCTATTGCCAAATGGTTTTGTGCAAAATGAAGTTATTATGACATTAAAGTTCTGCTTTAAAGGGCCGGAGGACCCGTTTGAAAAACTTTTTTTTTTTTTTTAATTTTCTAATGAGCCTAAATTTTCAAAATTTTGTTATTTTCGTAAGGCATCCGTGTGTAGGTCACAAAAGATTATATGTGTACCAAATTTCAACCGAATAGGTCCAATAGATTCGGAGAAAATCGGCTGTGAGCAGTGTGTGCAGATGTACAGACAGAGACAGACAACCTATGATCCTTTATGGGTTATATTTTTCCATATAGAGGTTCAGAACCCTAAAGAAGAAGATATAATATTTGGCCCACAGTTTGACAAAACAGGCTAAAAAAAAAGTTCTGCAAACCCTTTTATGCTGCTCAAACAATAAGACCTCTTAGTCAAATGATCACTAGTTGTCATTATCAGCCCAGTTAATGATGGAAACATGATTATATTACGATTTATTTGTTCAACAGGAGCGCTCATCGACGTGGCGTTCAAAGGACGCTCCGCCCCGCGAAGACCGCTTCCGCGACGCGCCGCGCGACCGCGAGCGAGGCGAGCGGGGCGAGCGAGGCGAGCGGGGTGAGCGAGGCGAGCGCGGGGAACGTGACGGAGGCTTCCGCGACCGGGACCGGGACCGCTTCCCGCCCAGGAGAGACGACCGGTGAGTTCACACTGATACCTGTTAAAAGATTTGTGACATTTTTGTTTGTGCCAATATTGCCATTCAGATCTAGTTTATCCAACGAATTACAAGACATGGAAATATTTGCTAGTTCAAAGAAGATCGTCCATAATCGCTATTCTGGCATTCATAATTCAGTCAGATCAATTTGAGATAGACTGAATAAAAAATATTGTCTACCTTGGGCTCTACAGTGATTTTCTTTTAAATCAGTTTGAAATGAATGGAATTGACATGCGCTACTTAAATGTCTCGTGGTCATTAAAGACTTTTGACATCTTTGTCGCTAGCTAAAATGTACTTTCTCCAGGCCATTTTGTTCTGGATCTCCTCATACTCCACACACCACTTATTCTAAATCAAATTCTATTCTCCACAGCGACGGTCCACGACGCGACGATCGCGACGGTCCACGTCGTGACGAGCGTGACGCACCGCGCCGTGACGAACGTGACGCGCCGCGACGTGACGAGCGTGACGCGCCACGACGTGACGAGCGGGACGCTCCGAGACGCGCGCCACCGCGTCGGGACGACAAACGTGAGTATTCCTTGTACTTTTCCAAATCCTGTTGAACCTACTTATAGCCCATGTGAAGCGTTTTCAACGAAATTCCAGAGTTATCCAAATAACTTACTGATGAGGTCTTGGCTATCTCGTCGATCGCTTTTAGCGATAAGATCGCCCATTGTTACACCCTACTATTTTTTTAAGCTCTTATCGTAATTTTTTCTGACACAATAAAGAGTATTTCTGTTCTATTATAATGAATAATCTTTTTAAAATACCCTGTGTCGAGCTGTGTAAGTCATTAACTCACCAGCCAAGTTGAGTGAAATGTTTCATGTTTATGTGGCGAAGTAGAGTAATGTAATAACCTCTTGAGATGTAGAATCAGTCAATGCTGCTGTGTCGTATCTGTAGTTTGAAGCGTATGGGGGGGATGAAGATACAGGCACATAACACATTCAGTGCAGACCTTGGAATATTTAACGCACCTGTGATACCTCTGGCAAGATTGACCCGAAAATGTACAAAAACTAATCTCATTTCTAACTTCGTTGTTTTTTTCCAGCTCGCGATCCCGACGGTGACGAATGGCAGCCTGTCACTCGGCGTTAAACAAGCCAGCATCTTTCTACCCACATTTAACCCATTTTATTCATTTGTAATTATGTATTACGTTGTCACGAGTTCAGCAGGACCTTGTCATTACATGTAAAACATATTATTTTGGAGTTTATTTGAAGCTTTTCTCGCATCCTATCCCATAGAAACCATGTTTTTTCCTGGATAAAAAGTAACCTGTCAGTCAGCGAAAGTTTAACTCTTTATCAGATTACTGCTCCAAGAGATTACCTCCTACTAACTCAATTTTACATCTTTATAAAGGACAACTACAAATCTTTATCTAAGTGGAAATTCTTTTAATACAAATTCAAATTCAAATCCAGTGATTGGTCATACATAACTCACACAATTGATTGTATAACGCTAACGTTGCACAGTCAAAAATTACCTTAGACAAACTGTGTGTCAAACACACATTTTTAGTCTTACTTTCACTGATAGATAAATATTAGTAAAGTTGTTTCTCAAGACAACCGGAACTACATTTGTATATTTTAATTAAATATTGAAACTGTAAACTGCGAGATATTTACAAAAGTATATCTTTGTGGTTAGAAAAGTAAATGTCAATGTTCTATTATTGTGTTAGTATTTTTTTAGTTCCGTCATTCATTAGTAAAATAGCAAGAGGTATATTGTAATCTTATCATAAGCAATGCATAAGCAGTTTTTCATCGGCACTGCTCTCAAAAAATGAAGGAAAACTTTGTGAGGGAACCGACAGGAGACAAAAAAATCATAGACATTCACCAACCTGCATTGGGCCTGCTCAGAGGATTACGGGCCCACTCTCTCTCACACAGAGGAGGCCTGTGCCCCGGAGGCAGTTGGAACATTGTAGGCTCGATTATGTTATTAGCAATGCTGGTTCATTATATAATATCATTCTTTGTGTCCTGCTGAACTCAATTTTTGTTTTATCACCAATATAAGTTACAGTTTGACATTTTATTTTAAAGCGCAAGTGTAACGCGCTAATGTAATCCTTATTGTACACGGGAAAAGGCCTTATTTACTATACATACGAGAGGATGCGAATCCGCGACCTTTTTAACCAAGTTCCAAAAGAAGGGAGGTTTTGCATTCGATGCGATAATTTAACACTGCGGACGCTTGACGTAAATAAGTATTTTTCATATATTTTGTTTTATGTAAAACAGCTTCAGAACCATGTTTTGAGTAGATAGTGACTATTAACTCTGTTTTAATTCAAAATATACATTATTTTTCTACATGTTTTGCTTTTTTTTTCTTGTACTTAGATGTTATAGACGCGGTTGGAATTCTCTCGTTGACATCAAACTAGTTATTGCTTTTTATTTTTAGTTTGCAAGCTTTATAAGCTGAGTTTGGACTACAACACAAGAATCGTTTTTACTTATTTCTATACCTGGGTCACATTGATTTAGATAGAGAAACTTTACCGATGCGAAGTCTCGCTAGCTAATTTAATTTTACCCTGAAAATTACACACATTCAGTGAAATTGTAAAAAAAAACGTGTCACAAAGTGTCTCAAAGTTAAAATAAGTGATATAGTTTTATTAATAACAGAGAATTGTCTGAACATATTTCTTCGGAAAATAATTTATGTCTGGAACAGCTGACTGGTCAATAAGGATGCATACAAAATTATATTTACCTGTCTTCCTAACCTAGAAGGACATTATTATTCACTAAGTAAATAAACTGTGTCGTAGTCTAAAACGCGCTTCAGAACAATAGTTGAAATGTATTTACAAACTCCCAAGTGTCTGTTTCATTTGAACTGACTGGTGCCTCAATGCCATACTTTTGCAGTAGTTAGAGTTTTGTCTATTTCTATCTATGGTCAATAAATAATTGAATCTGGATTATGGGTTTTTTTTTACAAAATCTTTTAATGCTTTTAATTGGAAAAGATTGCACAACATTGTTGCAGCCCAAATGTTTATTAGCGTGACTACCGCAGGACCACGAACTCCAATCTCTTCCATATTTTGCAAATAATTAGTACTCAATGGTACTCGATCAACAAAATTGGTACCTTAGTAGTTTCTGAGAAAATCGACTTTGAAAGTGGTCACGCTCCTTTCAGCAGGACCACCATGACCGCAGAAAAAGGGGGCTGCTACAGCTATTCTAAGGGCCATTTTCACCAAGCCAAACTGATCGCGATCAGCGTATAAACCACGTTTATGGGCAGTCAGTGTCACTATTTTTCTATGGAATATTGACGCTGACAGCTCTTGAACGCAGTTTAGATGTACTGATCGCGTTCAGTTTCAGTTGTGAAATCCGCTCTAAGTATACAAATAATTAGTACCCGCTGTTTACACTGCGGGATCAAAGACAATTTCTGCGGGCTTTTTTGTCGTGATAGCAAAAAAGCATCATCAGCTTTGACTCGAAAAAAGATCATTATTCATTATCTATTTCGGTAACATTTCTGAAATTAATTTAAGATGAAACGTCGTAAGACATCATTGCACAGAGTACATTCTAATATATAGAAACATCATTGTTTCTATTTCAACCTGGGCACTGGGTCTAAAAATTTGCCAAATATTTAAAACGGCTGTCTGAAGAGATTTAATTTACCTATACCTACTTACCTAAACATTTCCACATACCTACAGATGTATGTGAGTGCATCTTCGCACTTTAATACCTCTAAGTCTGACCTGTCCCACTGTTGGGCAAAAAAGGCTTTCCTCTATAATTCCTCCCATCATTCATCATCATACATAATTCTGCGCTGCTGGTTCTCTAATTCGCTGGTAATCTTGAGGCAGACGTTCCTCCGTCTCTTTCGAGGTTTGCCGCGGCCAAGTGTAGCTGTTTCAGGGCATGTCCTGCCCTGACCTAGGTAACCTATTAAAAGTACATAGGGCAGCCTTTTCAGTTGAATCAACGATTTGCGTTTTGGAGTAGGTAGGTACTTACAGCTTAGTGTTTCGAAGGAACAGACGATTACAAAATATTCGAACGTATGTATATTTTAGTCAATATTTAATGCGTTAGTTGATTAAACTGCTTAATTAATTAACGCGTATTAAAGGAGGTTGGAGGAAATTACATTGAATCAACATCCGCCCATATGGTGCAGACAGATTGATTTCTAAAGTCGATGAGATAAGTACTTACCTACTTTGATAACATGCACTATTGCGTTATTTGTAGGTCGACTGGTAGCAAATGCCTAAGACATTTAGTCCGCTTTTGTACCTAGTGTACCTAGATAAGTAGGTATGTATTTTACTAGTACTTATAGTACCCACACACATACACACAAGTCATTGATCAGTTTGCCGGTCGATTCTGTCGTCATCTCACGGTGTACACCTCGGCGGAGTGAACGACAGTAGAGCTGTCATTCCAACTTATTTGTATGGTTTGACAAGTCACCCGTCGTGCACCCCGCCCAAGTGTTCACTTCGACATGTTTACAGAATCGCACTGCTTATCACGATCGAAAATGGAATTTTAATATAGGGCCCGCATAGCCCGCGACCGAGTCAGTACCTATTGGATTTGCGATACAAGCGACAACTTCGAGAGCGATCTTCAACTGCGAATTAAAGTGATCAGTAGTGCAAATTGTGTTTTATAATTAGTGAATTTTAAAGTTGTAATTAGTGTTGTTTAATTAAAGTGTCAATTTGGTTATTTAATCGGCTGTTTTTACTGTCACGAACCCCAAGCTCGTAAAAGTATTTAGTGGTCCTGACCAATAAGAAACATAGCGGCGGCGCTTAATGGGGTTTTATATAGGAAGATGGACATAAAAGTAATAAGAAAAAGTTTATTTCAAACTTAACCAATCATCTTCTTTCAGTTGTTTTCAGACTCCAAAAAGGATAAAAATTCGAAAATGATTCCGAGACAGTGATTTTTCCTTTACAACGAAAAGTTTTTTGAGATTTTATTCAAAACGAATCATAATTTGCGTGGTGTAGAAACCAATCCATTCGAGTAACAACTGAAAAGCCGTTGGATTTGCTGCTCACTCGTTAATTTTTTTGTCTGTCATAGTTAATTTTTCCCTCCTTTACCTTGCTTCTTAGCAGGGCCTCTTCTCATCATCAAGGAGCCAGGGCAGTCACGTATGATGCCAACTATTAGTTAATCTGTGATTATGCCTCGCCGCCTCGCAAACGAAGCATCCAAATAAGTATTCCCGGTACCACTAGATACCACCAGTTTTTTTAGATCACACTAAATTTTATCCCACGAGCTATGCTCATCTGAGTCCTTAAGCTTCAAATCATTATCTATCGATTTTGAAGGAGAGGAAGACCTTGGCGAATGAACATCGTCATCGACAAGATTTGCCATAGAGCTTTCAGCTGTGACATGGTCTTTCGAATTGTATGACTTGTTCAGTCTGCGAGGTTTATCAAAAGCCCCGATTTCAGCTTTATACAAAATGTTGTTTATATGGTACTGGGTCGTAGATCGAGCGTACGAACTCCCAATCTTCTTCAACTTCATTGCTACAAGCTCCCCGTATGTGGTGTATTCGTCCCTCTCTTCTATTCTATGCTCATCTTGTTTTATAATATTTCTGTCTTTCTTTGTTGGTCTCTCTATTTTGAATCCAGTGCCTTGGAGATTTGGTCTGCTGATTTGAATCTCTTGATCTTGGTCCACCGCAACGAAATAAGTACGTGTCGTATGATCCTGAGGAAGAAAAATATTTCCTTTGGAGATTTTTTAAAACATAATAGTAAATCGATTAGCCGTTTAATTGGTGGCCTAGAATTTTCATTTAAATACGCCGATTTTTCAGCGATCTATATAAGTGAAATCTTTTTTAATGACTTGCCCATGTCACTTATGTCGCTGATTAAAAGGCGCAGTTGAATGAAAAGGCTTGGCTTTTAATGAAACGGCTGATTCAGCTAGTTGGCTGCGACATAACATAACAGCATAGCATTCGGCATAAGCATAATCAGCCTGTATGTTACCACTGCTGTGACACAGGCCTCCTATCTATGAGCGGGAATTGGGTCTGTAATCCAACAAGCGCCCCACTGCGGGTGACACTATTTTAAATTTTTGGTACTAGGACGGGTTTCATCACAATACTTTCACCATTTAAAGATTACAATACTTTTTGACTTGACCAGTGTATTTTAGCGCCTTTTGGTTGTCGTTTTCAATTCACGTAAACTGTACCAACTTTGGTTTTAACTTTTAAATAGGTACCTACGTTATATTATGGCTGGGCGGCTCAAAAGAGCTGTTGATGTAATTTTACAAAAAAAAAATGCAGCTATGCAAACCTAGTCCATAGGTTCAAGGGTAATGTAGGCGCTCCAAACAGTCAGATTTAGCTTTTATAAAAGTCTGTACATCTACGAATAGAATAGGATTTTTAGCGTCACCCATTTTAACCCATAATAGAAATATAACAGATGTATTTTTACGTATCCAAGTTTTATTTTCTACTTTTTAGCGTAAGAATTGCTTCAAAAATCACCTACCCCTGTCCTATCACCAGTAGCAAATTTATGATCGGCCAAATTTGTCATTACCCAGGGTGGCAGCAATCTGAGTAGGTATATTCTTCTATCCAGCTGCCCTGTAACTTTTTGTCCGTCAAGTGACGAGACCTTGGCGCATCTGCCAAGTAATAATGGACTTCAGAACGTCCTATTATAATTGAATGCTGATATACAATATTATGGCCCGTGGAGAAAAAAGGTTGAGTATGGCTGATGTAGGTTTATAGTTTGTAATTCAATTACATGCATTTCATTTAAACACGCTACAACAGCGCAGCTGTTGAAGAATAAAATAAAGTTAAAAACTATACCATATAAATATGTTGAGGCTTAGTTTGAACGTAAAACTAAACGACCTTGAACCAAAAAAAATTAAGTTAGCTGTGGCAAAATTAAATAATTATGTCAATTTGAGGTAGGGCATAGTACAGTTCTCGTCAAATAACTTTGCCCCTCTGAAGTTAGCCATTTGTAAAGATCGCGCAGGTGCAATCACGTACACGGGAGCAAGCGGGACGCAAGCATGCATCGAACGTAAACGAGCGACTGAGACATAAAATCGCGCCCCGCCCCCATTTCTCTTACGCATGCGCAGTTGCAGTGTGTTCGTAATTTTGACTACTACGCAGCCACTCGACACAACTTCAGAGGGGCAAAGTTATTTGACGAGAACTCTAGGGTAAGGTGCCTTGGGGTAATACCGGACGGATTTTCGTATAGTTGCAAGGATGTTGCAAAAATTTTTTTTTCTCAAGTTTGGTATACACCACTTTCTTGAAAAATTATGGAAATTGTTAATAGTTAAACACATTAACATTTTTAATTTAATTTATTTAAAAATATTCGATACTTTTTGTTTTGTAAGCCTGTAAAATTAAGACACAATTTTTTTTAGTATAATGACGATCAGGACGCAAAGGGGCAAGTTCGGACAACAATTTAATACTATTTCTATTGCTAGGAACACAAGGTGTATATAAAGAATGCATCCGATCTTTCTTGTTCTTTGACATGACATCAACCAAATCTACAGGATACTGCAAACATGGATGTACCAAATGAATCTTTTTTTTTTGGTTTAAACTGTCCGGTCTTCCCCCACGAACCAAATTTAGAAGATATTAAGATTCTCAAAGTTTGGTTTTATCCACAAGCATACTACCAAATAAAGCAAGCGTTAAAGCGTTATATAAAATTGAAAAACTGTACGGTTGGTAGAGAAATGAAGGGAACAGGCGACAGGAACAAAATTGTGTTTTTTTAGTCCGATCTTTACTCGAGATGGGTAACACTGGATTTTAGCCTACAGAGGTAGTAGACATATCTGGATTAGTTTTATCATGTTATCACTGCTTAAAACTTAGTATTTAGGCCAATTAATACTAAAATAAGCTATATTTTTGCTAAAATATGCAAATACGAATGAAGGTGAAAGACCGGATGGACAAATATTTTATAAAATTTACTTTGTTTTCTCTAACGGCGCGTGGTACACGTCCGAGTTGCCGGAGCGACTGGCGAACACTGCGTGGCGGGGCGGAACATAATGACGTGGCGCACAATGTGGCTAGCATTAAAAAATATCGCCAAATAAGTGGGATATTTGATTTCTACGTTCTTACCCCAGCGCCGATCTTACCCCAACGCACCATACCTACCTAATTATGTTTGAAATTACACTTTTTTTCTCGAAAACTATGGGGTTTCGCGTTATGAAACTTTGTGATAGTGTTCTACAAGAAAAAAAATAATGAAGCTCCAAACCTTCCGTTTTCAATATGCAGTTGAACCCATATTCCCACCACCAACATTCTCCTCATGCAAAGCTTCTATTTCAGACGACAAGGGAATGGTAAATGGTACTCACTGTTTCAGATACAGAAGTTGACTTTGAGTTGACTTCGAGGTTTTTACCAAAATTTATAAAATTGTCGTACACCGAAATGTGTTTTTGTTTTAAATGTTGCTTTAAATTTGTAACACTCGTTTTATACGACAACAGTCGATGACAGTAATTACACATAGCAGTTTTACTGCCATCACTGGACTTTTCAAAGAAGTTCCATATCGGTAAATCACTACTTCTTTTGGACATTTTCCTTACACCTTATGCAATTATAGGTACTTAGTATTTAACTTAACCTTCCACAATTATTTATAGTCAATAATCAATATATCACTGTTTACACTAAAAAAAGCACGAAGCAAAGCAATCGCAAATTGGTTAGGTACGTGCTCAACCGATGACAATCGCTAGCATACGCTCAATGCGCTGTGTCTAGCGACGCGCGATAGCAAGGTTTTATTCGATTGTTCGAACACCTCGATTGTTCTCGATTATTTCGACTTGGACTTGAGTCCGACTCGGTCTGTTATTGCGACTGGCGCATGGCGCGTTCATTCGAGAGCTGTTCCTCGATGGTTTAGTTAGAATATCACGAGTTCTGGGCCTCAAGTCTGCTATTACAATAGTGTCAGAATGGTCTATCATTGATTTCATAATTGTTGATTTTGACAAGTTTGGTAATCTACTAATATAAAAGTGTCATTATGACTTTTCAATGGTCAACCAGGCACTCCATTGAAAGAAATGGCATAGAATGGTCATCTCGTATATAATGACAAATTAATTACAGACGTATGCGTAATCTGCTAAAATTTTGACAGTTCCTTCGATCAGTGACCTTTAGAACTTTTTACTGTGCAGTCATTGCTTTTCAAAGACATTGAATATTTAGAACCACGATTCTATTACGAGACCATTGACCGACCAATGATCGACCATTATGAATTTAGCAGATTACGAACTTATGGCAAAATGACAATGGGATCGTGTTGGAATGACGAATTTATAAAAATAGCAGACTTGGGGCCCTGGTCTTGTGTTGTGATTGCGAATCCAAACTAAGTCTTTCAACAAGAGCAATTGAAAATAATCAATAACGCGAGAAGGAGGGTAGTTAACTTACGTACGAATAATTAGACTCAGCAATCGACTGACCTCGGTGACCAAGCGAGACTCGATGAATGAGAGTGAGTGTCTGATTCGAACAATCGAAAACTAGCGGTCGAATCTATTGACTCGAAACAATCGAAAAACATCTCGATAGTTTTGTAGAACGGCGAGTCGATGGTTGACTCGATGATTTATTTTAACGACTTCGATTCTCTCGATTGTTAAAACATCTCGGAATCGCCCATCGCTAGCAGAAGCTAATGAAGCGCTGCATGCGACCACAGACTACAAACAATAGGGCGTACAGGGCATGCGACGACTGCTGCAGTGTTGCCAACCCTACCGTGTTTTAACTGTAGATTTGCTGTTTTCACCATGACTGTTTTACATAGACATATTTTTTCTATCTGTCTAATCATAATGCTGATTTCTGTTACAATTTCTACTGTTTTTAGTGAAGCTATTTATTCGCTTCACTAAAAACATATAATTATTTAATATATACTGGATATTTCGTCTAAAATTATAAAATCTTTTGTTTATTTAAACGGGAGATCTATAAATGCATTATCATGAAGCTAGATTTTATCTAGCTTCATGATAATGCATTTATAGATTTGATTACATTCGCCTTTGTATGTTTTTTTTTAATAATAAAAGTTAAAATGCCCTTGGATTTACATTGACATTACCTTGACATTACCCAGCCAGAGTTGGGTAGACCTAGGGGAGTATGGGTAAACCCCGAATTAAAATTATTTTTTCTTATTATTCGGACTTTACCCAAAAAGCTTGGATAATACTAAGTCAACCCTGGTAAACCTAGGTTTACTCCATTTTCTAGCATTACCCGTAACATATACATAAACATCCTCTTAACGGGTCATTGTACTCATCATTATGAACAACTTTCACTATGGGACCAACACCGAAATTGCGAAAAAAAAATCAGCTGTTCAGCAAACAAGTGCGATTCTGTAAACATGTCGAAGTGAACACCCGGGCGGGGCGCACGACGGGTGAGTTGTCAAACCATATACAAGTAAGATGGAATGACAGCTCTATTGTCGTTCACTCCGCCTAGGTGAACACCGTGAGATGTCGACAGAATCGACCGGCTGTACATTTTGTCGAGTTACACGCACAGAAATGTATGGGGCATTGGGGCAGTCGATAATTTTTTTCGTGATTTCAGTGTTGGTCCCGTATTGAGTACCTAATGATGAGTACAATGACCCCTTAAGAGGTATTGCGTTTATTCTGTTACAGGTCATCATCTGGCTAGCCTTTTCCCAACCAAATTGGGGTCGGCTCCCAGTCAAACCGGATTCAGATGAATACCAGTATTTTACGTGGAGCGGCTGCCTACCAGACTTCCACAACCCATTAACTGGGTAACACGGTACTTCTTGGCAAGACTGGTGTCAGATTTTCTGGCTTCTGACAATCCGTAACGACTGCCAAAGATCTACAAATGACAGCCGGGACCAACGGCTTAACGTGCTTTCCGAGGCACGGAGGAGTCTCGGTATGTTAATGAAGATTGGTCCGTGCGGCTGTTATAATTTAGCCACGAGCTCCATATTCTGTTACAGGTATAGCAACAAAAAAGTTTGCTTGGCGCGCGTTTTCTAGGGGATTATGAAATTCCCCATACATCGCAAAATGTCTTTGCTACTTGATAAAACAGGATAGCTCAGTCATTTCTCATCATTGAAGGCGAACAGTGTCAAACATGTTAATAATGAGTAATTTCGATATTGAAATTACTCTCCTCGGAAGAAAAGTTACCATTTTGCTGTTTTCTGCTATTTTGCAGTCTGATGTGTTGTTTTTTGCTTGGGTAAGGTTGGCAACACTGCCCCCCCCCCCTGCTTTTTAAAATGCTAAGTTGCTACAATGCTACTTGCTATCCTACTTGCTACTTGCGTTGCGTGCGTGCGATACGGCGATACGCGACGTATTAAAATACCCGCTTAGCGGGGCTCCTTCGACTACACTTTGGTATTACTTCGCTGGAAAGAGGACACTTCTAGCCTTGCCTATAATAAGGCAATTTTTCTCAGAAATCATTCAATAAAAAATTAAACTTTTACAATTAATAGAAAAAACCACGCGAAAGTATTTATCGTTTTTGTATTTGAATATGAGAGAAACAGCTGTCTCAAACAGCAGAAAGAAATGTCACAAGAGTCAGTGTTACCAGCTCACAAAAACTACCAAAGTGAAAACCGGAATTACTTGAAAATCCTCTTAAAATGAAAAAAAAACAATAACACTGACGTTGACTGACGTTGAAAAATTTCTAGTCGTGAAACTTCAGGATCTATAACAAAACTACTTAACAGCGCCAATAAAAATAACATGTAAATTTTCTACAAGCCATTGCTTGAAGCCATTCTTCGACGCCTAGAATCACAGAATATACAGTTCTCGTCACGTCAAATAACTTTGCCCCTCCGAAGTTAGCCATTTGCAAAGACCGCGCAGGTGCAGTCACGTAGACGGGACGCAAGCATGCATCGAACGTAAACGAGCGACTGAGACATAAAATCAGGCCCCGCCCCCATGTCTCTTGCGCATGTGCAGTAAAGTTTGTTCGTAATTTTGACTACTACGCAGCCACTCGTAGCCAACTTCAGAGGGGCAAAATTATTTGACGAGAACTGTAATGGGGAGTTGTTATGTTCGCAAATGTTTTTCTATGCTTTTCTGATCGTGCAGTGCGGGCTGTGTTACCGTCATCTATCCATCTTCGATCACAAAACATGATCGATGATAATGTGCAACGTTTAAAAAGTGGAAGAATATTAGGTAATAGATTTTTCCAATTCTACTTTTCAACTCTTAAGTAGACTCCTGTGTCTAACTAAATTTTACAGCAAAAAAGAAATATTTCATTTTACATTGAAATAAATTAGCACTCCAAGTACTTATTAGTAGTAGGTACCTATAGTTCCAAGAATAGTTAGGTAGGTATGGTAAAGTACCTGGGTGACAGCCCTAACCTCAAAAATAAAAATGCAATAACTCCGAAATCCCACATTATTCACACTTGTTTTTTTTTTATCTAAAATAGCTTAGACCATAGTATACCTAATACAAAACTATTAATGTTTAAAAAATGTTAATGGGTAGGTACAGTGGGACTAACCAAATAAAAAATATCGAAAAAAGCTTGATTTTCTCATCTATTTACGATTATTTAATTTATTTTTTCCACTGACCTAGAGGATACAACTGAACAGTCCTAAGATATCATCTATAAGAATTACAAAACATATATTTGAGATGAATTCATGCATTTCTATGGTTTCTATGGAGTTTTCTTGACTTTTAAAATAACTTAAAAACTGAACATAAAAATCATGGTTCTTTCGCAGAAGTCTTAAGTAGTTCTCCGCTGGCTCTATATGATGACGGGATAAAATATACTTAGATGTCCGCTATTGAAGGAAAATTTCACAGTTGCATTCTTCTCCCTAGATTAAAGCCTGTGCTACACAGTTTTAAACGGTGGTTTCAAACAGTGTAGACGGCGGTTTTATGCGGTTTCGTAATAAAGTGGGAGGTTTTGCCCAGCAGTGGGACAAAATACGCCGTATAGATAGATATATTTCGAACGCTTCGCTCGAGCCGAGCGGTATAAATCAATTTAGAAAAAACCGGCCAAGTCAGACTCGCACATGGAGGGTTCTGTTCCATCTATAAAAAAACGCCAAAAAAGTTACCGATCGCCTACCGACCGAATTTTGTCGTTAAGGCCACCCGTGCACAGTCAATCTTGAACACGATCCACGATTAAAATCAATAATCCATCCGACGATCGCGTTCATAATTGACTGTGTAAGGGCGCCTTAGGAATTATCGACTGAATTCGGTTTTTCTATGTCGGAACTTCCCGCCCAGCTCTCATGCAAGTTACTATAGGTACTATTTTAGAACTAAGTAGGTATTTAATGGCGTATCCACACATGCCGCCGGGTTTGCCGCCGGCTTTCAGACCACCTTGCCGCTGAATTAAAAATGTAAAAGGTAAAAGATGCATGTGCCGCCGGCCATGCCGCCGGGTTGGCCGCCGGCCGTGCCGCCGGGCATGTGTGGATGCGCCATAAGGTGTTACACATTCCTATTTATATTATCAATATGTACCTTCTGCCCTACTTATCTACACAGCTAATAATAGACCAATGACAGTTTGGACTGTGGTTTGAACAGTTGGAACAACCTACTACCGCATAGAGTATTAGCCACGTAAGGTCCCAGGTAATTAAGGGCGACAATTATCTTCATTATCAGTAGCAAATGTCAGTTTTAAATTGCGTAAGTACAAGCAGATTATGCATTAGGTTAGTAAACCGACTGAACCTACTATGCATGCAAACGATCTACATAATATCAAATCTTATATTCCATGACATACAACAACGCATGGCCTAACTAAACTTTCCGGCCTGGTATAATTATTGGAATTTTGCCTAAGTAGCCGTTGGGCTACTTAGGCAAAATTCCAATCCATCCAAAATAATCCATTTAAGGTTTCACTGTGTTCACCGTTGGGTGAACACAGTGAAACGCCTTTTAGGCAACTTTAAAAATAAATGAACCCGTCATTTCGAAAAGGGCACAAGTGCTTTAAATTAAACACAGGATTAACAAAAATGTCTCTCCCTCTTGAAACATTTAATGGATTTAATATGGGAATCACCTAAGCTCTTCACCTCTTTAGAGGTTTATTTTCGAAAACTCCAAACATTTGGGTGCTATTCAATTTTTTTTTCCAAATCATTAATGCCTGTTTATGTTATGTTTAATTTTTAGTCAGACATGGGGCACATGGACTATAAATTATATTATGACCCAATTTAATTCAGCTAAGTACAAGTTTTGCCTGAATTGTTACCGCAAAAAACCTGATATAGGTAAATAACTTGCGCTAACAGATACTACTAATATACCTACCTAACAGATAATGTTCAATATTGTTGTTTAGCGAATTAATAACATTTACCCAATTATTAAGTACCTACTTATAATTAATACATATAAGATACATATATTTCATTAATAATTTTTAATTTGAAGTACTTTAAAATAAAAAAGGCTTTAATAAATGGGATGGGTACCTACTTGCAGGTATTAAACTGTATGTTTAAGTTACTGACCAACTTGTAAAACTCCATCTCTTCTTCAAATGCTCCAAACAAACATTTTTCCCATTGAGTTATTTTATTAATTATTATTGAAATTAAGTACTTGGATGTTTTATTAAAAAAAACCGGCCAAGTGCGAGTCGGACTCGCGCACGAAGGATTCCGTAGGTACCATTATTTATATCAAACTCACGTCACGGCAAAAAATCACGTTTGATATATAGGAGCCCTACTTAAATATTTATTTTGTTCTGTTTTTAGACTTTACTTATTGTTGTTATAGCGGCAACAGAAATACATCATCTGTGAAAATTTCAACTGTCTAGCTAACACGGTTCATGAGATACAGCCTGGTGACAGCAGACAGACAGACAGACACACTGACGGACAGCGGAGTCTTAGTAATCGGGTCCCGTTTTTACCCTATGGGAACGGAACCCTAATCACGAACACGCAGGGGTTATCTTTTTGCGGGATACATTTTAACATACCTACTTCTCTGCCTATCACCAAACATTTAAGCGAACCAATACCTATCTTAATAAAGTTCATCACCTTATCAGAACAAAATAATAGGAATTTAACTACAAGTAATTATGTAAGTAGTCGCTAGACGTCAACTGCAGTACCTAATACCTACCAGCAAGAGCAACCAATAGGCTCACTAAAATCGCGGCCGTTTGAGAAAGTTTATTTTAATAAACCGTCGCGCGCCAGTCGCCAACCCGCCATCACACCGCGCGCATGCGCGTTCCCTGTCAAAATTAAAAACCGGTTCCGTAATAGCAACACTTAATAAAATTCTTCTGAAGAAAGTCTGTGTTCAGTGATTTATTTTGATGTTAATCTGAGGAATATTGGAAATTTTCAAAATGAATGTAAGTGTTTTATTAACTTTCTTATTTTCACTACCTAATGTTTACTATTCAGTAAGATTTTTTATTGCACTGACAGTGTGATTGTTGTGCGTTTGCCTCGCAGTTGGATTCAATCGGTCTGTTCTGAATTCGAAAATAATTTAAGTAGAAATCCTTGTGCTACAATTTTAACAGCCTACAATTACAATTTTCATAATATGCGAAGGTTTTAAGATTTTTGTGAGTTAAAAATTTTCAAAAAGGAATTAAATGTCTAATTAATGCATGTTCAGCAACAATTTATTGTATGTTGCATTCATTCTAGGTACTAACAGCTTGTCTAGTACTTAATAAATAAAAGAAAATGAGCGCTACTGAACGGAGGCCGTTGCACTTTCGAGCTGTTTACTGTGAACCAACTGGTCCCATTCATAAAATAATCCTTACCTATTACTATGCACTGTAATGTAGGTTCCATTCATAATGAAACGAAAGAATATTGGGTTCCTTAGTAAGGTCAACAAAAAAGTTATGTACAAAATTTATTAATCTTGAAGCGATAAAAATACACTGCTACATTTTTGGGTCACTCTTCTATGCAAATTTGGACGGTCTTTAGGTCAAAGAAAACGAAAAGTTCTCGCAATTTTACTAACGGTGATTTAAATTTCGGCTGAATTTGGTAAAAAAAGTGATCGATAGTAGTAGGTAGGTACCTACCTCTTTTATCTGTTCTGGTGCAGCAATGATCAAACTGCTACCTACTACCATCTAGGCAATAAGTAAAAAAAACCAGTCAAGTACGAGTGTGACTCTCACACGAAGGGTTTCGTACCATAAACCCAAAAAAATCACGTTTCTTGAATAGAAGCCCCCTTTATTTTTAATTCAATTTAATTTTTATTATTTGTTGCTAAAGCGGCAATAGAGATACACGCTGAAAACTTCAACTGTGTACCTATTACGGTTCTTGAGATACTGTACTCTGATAGACAGACGGACAGCGGAGGCTGAGTAATAGGGTTCCGTTGGTATACCCTTCGGGTATGGAACCCAAAAAACAAGGTAATTAAAACCATTCCCATGTGTATTCAAGCTTTAAATGGGAATGTGAACATGTTCAAATGTTTGTTTTCTCACTTTCGACTCAGACCATGTCTTGAATAACGTTTAACATTTTTGTCAAAAGCCAGTGAAAGTATTCGCTAGAAAACGACTAATTGTCACTTATCACACACAATCAATATCTCCTTAGAATTTTCGCTAATGATTCGTCTAATTATAGTATTTGTTTTGAATTCTGCATGCTTCAACTGATGAAGAACAAGAACTCCGTAACTTTCCCGATTTTTTTTTTTAAAACATGTTGTTATGTATTGACTAATTCAATGGTTAACAAGCAAGACGTTGAAGTTATGTGATGTTATCTTTTACCGTTAGTTTATTAGTAGAGAATGCCTAGGACATTATGTCCGTCTTTGTACGTATGTGCATGAAGACTAAATAAATAAATAATTCACTGGTGGCTGCGGGTCGCTGGATGCGAGGCGCACAGGACCAGCCGGTCTATTTTCCCGATATCTCACCGTGTACACTTAGGTGGAGTGAACGACAAGTGATTTCAAGTGAGGTCATTCCATCTTGTTTGTCAAGTATGGTTTGACAGCTCACTTGTCGTTCACTTCGACATGTTTACAGAATCGCACTGCAGACTATGGTGGTGGTGGCGACGCTTGGGGGAGATCTATATCCAGCAGCGAGCGACTTCCGACTGAAATAGGATAGAATGAATAGTTTTCATGCCCTTTTTGCATGTTACAAGTTCCATGTTTGCAATACTTACGTTTTATCCTTACAAGCTACCACTGATTATGAGGACTGAAATATGAAACTATTGCTTAACGACTCCTTTACAAAACGTCTTAACCAGCCGCTGACTCAATGTTCCAAACATGAGGCTTTGTTATCACAACAATCTCTGTAACCGTCATTGTCAACATTAGAATGATTTTACCCTCACGATTTCGCGAATATATTCGACATTGTCAGGTGATGTTAAATTTTAAAGCAACTCCTTCGACCTTTCGAAGTGTAAAATGCTCAAAGACAAACCTTTGTATGCTCAGGAGCCAGAAAAAAAAAGTCTGTAGCATGTTGTTTTTGAGAAGCATTTCTAACCAGTTTGGAGTTATTTATGTCACCTGCCAGTAACTAGAAATGTGTAAAAAGCGACCAGCTGCAAGTGTATTAACAATTTACGAGGATCTACTAAGGAACAGGTTCAACGGTGGTTAGAAACGAGTAGGTGGGTACTTATTTTATCCATTGCCCTTTCAATGTATTCATCTGAACATCATTCATCTGTTAGGAGTACATTTTACTTTGTTTAGTTAATTTATCTGTTTAAATGATGATTAATAACAGCCGCACGGGTCGATTTTGAAGGTTAAGCAATGCTTGCCGTAGTCTGTCCTTGAATGGGTGACCATAAGATCCAAGATTCCTCTGTCTCGGAAGGCATTTCAGATAATATAGAAGAAGAGAGAAGAAGCAATATGCATACTAATTCATAAAAGAAGAGAGAAGAAGAGTGCAATAGCCTACCTAATTATCTACCTACTTAGTTACAACTGACTAGCGTCACAATATAGCGTTACGTTCACTATTTATGCTTTCACACGCCTTAAATTACTTGAATTTAAAATTACCAGTAGGTATCGGCCAACTAGCTTCGGCCATTCTGATTTTAAAAAGCGAATCTATGTATCTTCAGACTACTCTGTTACGAGGTACACGCAATGTTTTCTTTCCATTAAACCAATTTTATGGCGGTTATGTGTTAGTGTCGTTGATAAAAAGCACTTTCTTTTCGGACTTTCTGTCGGGTAAAGTCGGGTTGTGAATGTAGTGAGAATTTGCCGTGTGTGAACCAGTAGAGGTAAAGAGGTCACTGGGGCAGGGACACTGGACAACCCTTAAGATGTCAAGGCGATCCGGTTTCTAGAAAATAACCAACGACGTACTTATCATAAATTTCCACTCGAGTCAAGTGATTGCTGTTGATAATTCAATTGTTAACCTAGCTGCTAGCTTTAATGTTGCATTAATATTTTTTTAACTGCTTTTAAAATTGTGCTCCGGTAAATTCATATGAAGTACCGCCGGAACAGCTGCTCAAACTTTATCAAGCGCAAGTTCGATCGTGTATGGAGTACTGCTCGCATCTTTGGGACGGATCTGCCAGATACCAGCTTGATGCCCTTGAGTCAATAGAGAAACGAGCCAAGAGGATCATCGTCAATGATAGGCTCGTCGAGTCGAAGCTCCAAAGTCTCGAGCATCGACGCCGAGTTGCTAGCCTGTCGGTTTTCTATCGGTTGCATTTTGGAGAGTGTGCAACGGAATTGCATAGTTTGATTCCGCCTAGCCCGTTCCATCATCGGACCACAAGACGTACGGCGATGCGCCACCGGTACATGGTGGACATCCCACCCACACGCACAAAGCGTTTTGGGAATACATTCATTGTGCGTACCGCTAAGGAGTGGAATTCTCTGCCAGAGTCTGTTTCCTGATAGCTACAACCTGGGAGTCTTTAAGTCAAGAGTGAATAGGTTACTTCTAGGCAAGCGTGCTCCATCTTCGACCACATCGTCGCTTACCATCAGGTGAGATAGTGGTCAAGCGCGTGCCTATCAATAATAATAATAAAAAAAAAACTACTCGTATCTAAGGAGATGCAACAAAGCCAGTGAGTAATAAAACGACAATCATCACGTAAAATTAAATCACACTTAGATCACGTAGAACTTTTCAGCTAAGAAAACAGTGGCTAAGGTGGGTATACTTAGTAACTAAAACACGTTTTCCTGTTAGGTACCTATAAATAAATATACATTATTAGTTATTTATATTTTTGTGAACTCAGGTGACCTGTCCTTATTTTCGGGGAACTCTACTTCACGTACATTTCAATCGATTGGTACCGGACTACAGACCACAATGAGTCATGGATTCGTTCGACATTATTTCTCTGTCTGCTGCACCGGAAAACGTGCCTAATGGCATTCTCATCGGCTTGGCGTTTTTTATCGCAATTTTTAAATAACCATAACTAAGATTTCAGGATAAATATTGGAAAACCAAGACATACCTAATATTATATTATTAAACATCGAACAAAAGTTCGGACTCTTGACTTCTTTAATTTAAATTTCGAACAGCTAGCTAGGACTCTAGGACCATCCTGAAAATATTGCGCTAAAGAGGTTATAAAGCTAGGACCTAAGAGAGTCTATGCTTCACACAATCTCAGGTGGAGTGGAAGTTTCCAAAAACATTTGTCGAAGTCGAAGCATGCACTCGAGGTTCAGTTTTGCTAAGCAAAGGCTGATGATTACAAAGCTAAGCCCCACAAAAACCTATATTACGACGTAAACTATGTAAGACCTGCACTGATAACACTATTATTACCTACATGGTGCACAAAAACAGCAAAAAGTGAAGATTAGCTCATAATTGAGCTTCCTGAAGACCGAAGCAAATCCATCAACATTATACAATAAGCAATAAGTATGCAACCAAGCAAAAACACTATTTCTACTTAATTTGGGAAGTGAATGCTTTAAGTGCAGTGGAGTGTGAACCTGAGAACTATTAGTTGTTATTTTAGATGGTCAATGACTAGGTAATTAGGTACCTAATCGGTTTATAACTGATTCTGAATGACAACCTTACCTCACTATTATTGTCATTTTTCAATATTATTGTTTTTGTTCAAAGCATGTTTTATACTGATTGTGACAATTTTTCAAAAATTAACCTGATAAGTGATAATATCAATTCTTTGTCTTTGGTTGCTTGACGCAAGTGGAACTGAGGAAGTAACAATCGACAATCGCTTACAATATTGATTTCCCCTGCATGTTTGTGTAAGATAAAGAAATACAGGTACCTAACCTATCTAGCTTCTTAAGTTTTTGAATACCAACCTGTCTATTTTGTTGCATGATTTTTTGCTAAGAAACGTTCAGCGTACAGCCTAAATAAGGCATAACCTTGTCACCAAACTGTTACTCAACAGAAGGGAAATTGAATGCTTCAAGTGCATTCGCACCGAATCTTAATAAGCAAGCAATGTATTCGTTGAAGAAATCCATACTTACTACTTTTTTATTTATCTATGTTACTCTGTGTCTGTAGTAATATTTTAATGATATGGTTGCTGAAAACTTTTTTGTTAGACCCTTATTTTCCCGCGTATGACCTGTCAAACTACGCTTTCTTTTTTGAGCAGAGGCAATTCATTTACTCAGCCTCTATCTGTTAAGTACCTTGGTTGAGATTACTGTGTGAGAAATTCTATCAAAGATGTTGACACAGTTGCTATTCCTTAGCTATAACATTCCAAAAACATCCATCGTGGTATGACGCACAGGAGCAGATGTGAAAACCTTTGTCAGCATGCATTATTATTAAAGTTATCTCATCGCAGTCTTGTCGCTATCGCAGACATAATTTTTCTTTGATCTGAGCCAGCCATTGAAATTTTTTTATATTTATATGGAGCCAGCCTTAGACCCAGCTGTGGTCGTAGATTGATACTTCTGCATTTAAATAACATTGAATGAGGTGGTGTTACTGAATCAAAACTTCAAAACTGACTTTTGAAGTTTTAAAATAAATCGAAGTTCAGTTACTCCTGAGTTACTATTATAATAATAACATAAGTAGGTTATGCAAAAAAGAGGTTCAAAAACTAGAAGTTCACGATGATGAACTACGTATTCGTAAGTGGTAAAAATGCACAAATGAAATAGTCACGTTCACATGCTTTGGCAGCACACTATTACAAGTAAGAACTTTCCAACAATATTATTTTTTTAGCATCCGTCATAAACTTCTAACTTGATAATGTTACAAGGCTAAATAAATCGTGACTACGTTACTTGGAGATTTTATTGACTGACTATTAAGCGGGCGAATGCCGCGATAATTTTCTGGCATTTCAGATTTTGCAGATGATTTTATAATCAACTAGCAGCATGCCGCAGTTTCACCCGCGTAGTTCCCGTTGGTGAAAGAATTTTTGAAATCGGCACAGTAGTTTTTGAGTTTATTCATTACAAACATACACAAACACAAAAATACAAATCTTTCCTCTTTATAATATTAGTGTCTCTCTCTTTCCTCTTTATAATCGCACTTTAATCATCCTCTTAGCCTTGTCTGTTTTATAATGCATTCATGTTGGCGCATCATGTCTTAGGAATAACCAAAAGATCAATAAGGCCCATTCTCGTACGTCGTTAATTAAATAAATGTTCAAATTCAAGTCGCAAAATCATCTCTGCGACAAAACTTGTTAAAATGTATATAGCGAAATTCGACTGCGATCAAATACGAGAATATCCCCTCAGATTTCACAATCGGCATTCCTATGAAATTGTTTCATCGACATAGCTTAAAGCTGGCCCCCAGTCACTAACGTCCTTATTCTCCATCCATCAAAAATAGCGGCTCCATTTTTAAATCTCTTCATATTCATGTCCATAAAGAAATAGAGGCTGTTCAGAAACGAATGAGATCAGTGATCACAGATTTCCATTTAAGTCGTAGAAAGTTTAAAACAGCTTACGCTGGACCCGTTTTTGGGCCATTATGTATGGCATTATTTTTATCAAAATCCAAATAAAAGGTTCATGCACTTGCTACATATCTACTGCATAATAGGATTTTAACTATTTTTTAAACAATTTAGGGTCCATAAAATTGGTAAAAGACGCTTTGTGTGTCAGAATCGGCCCCTGCCGCTGCTGACGGCCGAGGCTTTATTGGGCTTAGATTTCTTCACATAGGTATGTGACAACAAGGAAGTACCTTTAATTTATTAAACGTTCATATTTTCACATTTCTTCTGAGGAATGTTAAGGCTGAATTCATTTTACTTTAATGTTTAAAAATAAATACGATCGTCTATGGACCGACAATGTTTCCTCTATTCGAAATCCAAATATTTGAAAAGTAAGGTATTGTAACGTAACAAAAGTTGCCATTGTCATCTCCGAAACAACTTCGTGGGAAAAATCAGCTTGAATGAATGCATCTAGATTTTAATCTTTCTGGTCTAAAAACTAGTGTGAAATTAACACATTACGTAATTGTTAACACACATTGTCTCGCCCTAATAATCACACTGATATTGGCTGACATGTTAGTCACAAACCTACAAATCTCTATAAATAAAATGCTTTGTTCCTGACTGATGGATCAATGCACAGCCTAAACCACTGGTTGTAGGGATTTCAAATTTTAAGGACGTAGTAGTTCTTATTTTTGAAAATCCGGGATGAAAGTTTGTATGAAAAATCTTATTCCTTGGGCCAATAAACTTGAATTTATTAGCCAAGTTTTGAATATAGTTTTTTTATTATTACAACCAAAAGACGATCCAGGAGGTGTTAAATTTTGTATGGTAAAATTCCTAGGGCCAATATACATGAATCTTGGTGCGAATAATGGCCAAAGTAAATAAAAAGTTTGTCATCCTTCGTCTTTTAAATCTACCCCCAAAATAGGATCTACGACAGGTCAAAGTTTGTATGGAAGGTTTTTCGGTTAAAAAACTTAACACTGCGGTCACGACTGGTCCTAAACGAGGCTGATAAAATTTATGTTTAACCTAAATAATACTACTTACTTTTGGTCGGTTTTCTCCGTAAAAATACAGTTTATGTTTTCATATCATCGCCCAAGCTAAACCCATGGACCTGAAAAACTTTATCTTTTGTGTACAAGGACATGAATGAATATATTTCGTAAATTCAACCTCTAAGCGGGGAGAAAGGTATGCAAAGTTTGTACTTATAGAACATTTTGTTGTTTATTGTTGTTTTGTTTGTGGTCAGATTTTTTTGAAACTTGATCTAAATTGTCTTTGATAAGTATAATTAATCACACACCTTTTTCGTCATCTTCTGAATTTTAACTCTATAGAGAGTGAAAAGGGGTAGCAAACTTTGATGCAGACTGATGCAGACCTCGTCTTGGAATAAGACATTATAGGATACGGTGTATCACGGGAATATATTCCCTTCGGATAATATTCGAATTTCACGCGGGCGAAGCCGCTGGCAGGAGCTAGTATTTGATAAAATTACCTAATTCAAAAGGTCAGGTGATATGGTTCAGGTCATATGAGATTCTACTGATGTAGGACTCTATTCCACTATTAACCGTGACTCAAAAAGGCATCATAACAAAAAAATAAACTGATTGACTGGCTTTCATTGTGTGCGATGGTGTTGCCAGAAAAACAAATAACATCAACTCAATAATTCCATTTTCCACAAAACTGTAAGCCTGTTGTGACTTGTGTGTTATTATGTGACGACATTCTTCCTTTCCTTGTTTCCACATGCCCAGTGAGAGTGCGGCACACAAGGAAGTCGCAAATATCGTATTAGCCTGCAATGCCGTGACCGACCGTCACCGATTAATTGTGCAACCAATGTGACTCTAATAATAACAAGTACAGGACCCATAATAGATTGCACAAGTGCATGCATACGCAACTTTGTCAAGCCTTTCAACCGTGTAGTCGACAGTTGGTCGTTTCTCTTTTCAAATGGTAACACAAAGGTCCTTTTGGGTTGTGCCTTTGCCTGGTTTAAATTATTGAGTCGTGTCTGTGGTCTGTTGTTTTTAATTTCATCTAATTTAGGCAAAGATCATTCACTGTTCAGCTTCGTGCTAGTTATTTGTTTTTTTTTTGTATTCTATACCTACTTATGTACCTATATTTTGTTGTATGTGTTATAGGTACCTATAGTTGCTATGTGTAGGTAATACTGAACTAATTTATAAGCACAATAAATATCCGTATCGTCAGTGAGTCTCATCTCGGCCTCTAGTTAAAATTGTAATGTGTTTAAAATATTAATCAGTCTATTTTTAACCAGCAGCACTGACCCGGAACCGTTTGAACAACATGCGGCAGTCCGCTGTACGACTGCTAAACATTAGCATAAGGTCAGGTCCTCGGGCCCCAGCCGTTATGTTATTATTAATATGCTAAACTTTCTTACAAGTCACAAGTTTGTCATACACTTTCATATTCATATATCCACGATGGTAGTGTGGGTAGTTCTAGGAACTAAGTTAGGCCCAGCTTCTGAAACTCTTATGAATTGTCAATCGCGTCGCTTGGCTTTAGTCCATTTTGTGAAGCATCGATCACTTCTTCCCAGAAACCGGAAAACCAGTTCTCGTCCTTACAAAAGGGGTCCAAATTCAAGTCGCAATTATCATCTCAGCGACAATCAACGGCAATAACTTGTCAAAATGTTGTGTTACATTTTTTTTTATAAAACTAGAACATAGATTTGATAGGTACCTAATAAAGTAGAGACAAGACAGTCAAGTCGTCTATAATGGCCGATTATAATGAAATCAAGTTGTTTCTCCTTCCACGGAAGATATGATTCAACAAGGTGAACCAGTGAAGGGCTAATGCTAACGTACCTTCCTAGAGCTTAGGCAACGTTCGCTTTACACATTTTAAGCTTAAAGCAACATTGGGACTTTAAGGATCCATACAATTCACAAGGCTGACTAAAAAAAGTATAGTGTCATCCGAGATATCCGTCTCATAATTTCAAAAATCACTCCATTTTCTGAAAAATACGAATATTTTTTAAAAAATGGAATGGCTTATAATGACGAATTTAGTGTCTATCATTTGCTACCATAATTTGGCCTGCTCTAAACAAAATTCTGCAATTGTTTTTCTTTCCTGATACAAAAACGTTTTCCCGTTTTCTTGGAGGATATTTCCGTTTACTGTCTTGGCTCCGGGATCAACTGGGCTGCAAATTAACTACAAGACCAACAGTCTTGTAGTTAATTTGCAGCCCAGTTGATCCCGGAGCCAAGATTTGTGTCTCGCCCGGGCCTTAAACATAAAGAACTGACAAAATTTGGGTGTTATGCGTACCTACTAAAGGTAAATGCTTGTAGCATTTACGCATAACTAAACATAAAAAACGAAAAGAAAACAAAGTGAGTTTGTTTACGACAAGTATGGCTCATGCCATAAAAAAGAAGCAAAATATTACAGCAAATACAGGTTGGGTTATGCGTCACATCCGCGCTAAACGGCCTTCGCTCAGAATAACGCTGGGACCTTAGAACAGAATAGAATAAAATACTAATACCTGCTTACACCATATAAGTTACAAAAAATATAGATAAAGAAGACATGGTGACACAATGGGCGGCCTTATCACTGAAAGCGATCTTTTCAAGACAACCCTAGGATGGATTTTAAAGAGAAAAGGAAAGGCAGTAGGTAGGTACCTACTGTAAGTCCTATGTGTACTATTTATTTATACAATAATAATTATGAAACAAGAAGCATAGAACTCAAAAACGATTAAAGAGAGAGGTATAGTGTTTTTTAAATAACTATTCTAAGGCTGGGTCTAATGTGCGAAACAGAGCCACAAGTCCACAGCTCTGGTCTTCAGCAACAGCCGGCGTTGACTGGATTTTCCGTTTCCGCTACCCATCCTGATGCATTATTTCAAATCTTGCAAATCTCGTTCCTAGCTACAGACAGGCTCGTTATTATTGTAAATTTATTCTCACAATTAGGTACTGTCAACATTCCCAGGAAGTAACACGATCTTCCCAAAGAATAACTAAGTACTTATATCTTTTAATTAATATATACTTATGTTCTAGAATTTTTTCTCACCTTTCATGCGTAACTTCCGCAAGACAATTGAGTAACTTTCTAGTGTCAGGGCTATCTTGATGTTATTATACAATAATAAAATGTGTTTGTTTTTTTAATGACTAACCGTTCGTGCCTTCTTAACAGCAGTTGATTTTCAAAGATCAAAAAATCCCCACCTGGCATATTATCTCTTCAGCACCCTTGGTTGACTGGTAGAGAATGCCTAAGGCATGAAGTCGCCATTGTACCTTTAAGCAGCATGAAGTTTTAATAATAAAATAAAAAGTTAAACGTCTTCAAACGTGGTAAAACAACAAAAATAAAATGGTGCAATCTTCCCTCCATACCATAGTCTATGCCTTTTGTGGTCAACGAGTATTTACGTGTTTAGTTTTCTATATACTAATTATACTTAGGTACCACAATCATGTTCTAGCTGGTTTCTCCTCTCTTCCACTGGTTTCTAGGCTCTCTTGCCATTATTAGCTTTGCCTCTAACATCTGCGTTGCCTTTTTCCTACTAAGTACTTAATGTTGGCCCAATGGAGTTAGCTTCCAGTCTACCTAGACGCAGCTAAATGACAGTATTTTACATGAAACATTATACAGATAAACAGTGGAACTCGCCATCATCATCGCTTACGGTGAGATAGTCAAAGTCAAGTCAAAGTCAAAGCATTTATTTCAATTAAACCATTTACAGGCACTTTTGAATTGTCAAGGTCGGTCAGTCAAAGAGGTGAAGCTATTTGCACGTTCCAAAGCGTAGATCTCTATGGAGAAGAACGTACAAGAAACTCCATGGACACTCTTTTGAATCAATTAATTATTACAAAGTTGTGGTTACATTGTTCTTGTTGAAATTATTCATAGACATGTGAGAACGATGTAAAAAGACGTGCACGACAAAAGCAAAAAGGAACAATTCAAAATAATAACAAATTAAAACAAACCGTGGCAGAGATGACCAGTCCCAGCTAACGGAGCCAAATGATGAATGAAACACAAACTGAACCATCAGAGAGACTTGAGTGAGCATGACACTCCCAACAGCCAGGGCACATTAAAGTCTTACCCAAAAATGATAGTTTGACTTGAAGGTACACAGTACTCACACATGTGCCGTTAATGCATGAAATTATACAATGCAAAATTAGTTCGAGTCTATACAATGAAAAATCTATGTTCTTTCAATATTCAGCGGGTCTCACAACTGCTAAAAATAAAAAATAATTAAATAACTAATTTGTGCGCCCTAGTGGCTGTGGAGCAGGACCAGCATTGAGCCAAGCATTTTTATCATCAATGTAATCCCCCAACTTATAATATGCTTGCCTGCATAGTGTGCGCTTAACACAAGATTTAAATTTTGTTTCATTTAATTCTAATAGTGGTCAAGCGCGTGCCTAACAATAATAAAAAAAAACTATTTAAATTTTAAGTGTGCTATAATATCGCATTGGGTCAATTTGGGTCTAGCCTATAAGGATATTTGTATGTTTAGAGTGAATAAATAAATGAATAATAATAAACTGACTGATAAAGGAATAAGTAGCCCAGACTACTTTAAACAGAAAAAACCTAACAAAATTGCCAACCTTAACAAACATGAAATTGCATTTGCCTGAATCATATCGACACGTCTTATCGCTAATAACTGTAGAATCACCGCTAATTTACCACAACCCATCTTCTGTCAGTCCATTTTGATTTTATATGATAAAACATAATTAGACGAGTTCTACACAAATGCTAATGAACTTTAATATATTGCTAATAGATAGGTATCAATTAATTAGTGACAGATAAATAACAGATAGATAGTGATAGATAAAATAGTCAAAGTGAAAGTAATTTTTTGCAGCGCTAGAATATGTTTTAGATGAAAATGATGGACTTGCGAAACATAGTGATTGATTATTAAATTAAGTATTCAAATTGGAAGATACAAAATTAACCTGAAACTCACATCCTTGGAGATATTTTTTACATCTTTTTTATTTTGAATGATTTATTGTACTTAATAAATTGGAAATAATGGGGTGCAGGTACACCCTCTTGCACCACTCCCGGGATCCATGGCAATTATTCGACCTACCCCTAATTAAGGCCAAAATTCTGAGTTCTTTGAAGAAAACTCCATCATCTCAGTCGCCTTAGGGGTTCGGTTTCGCGCTGCAGATTTATAGTGCGCAGTTTTATTTTGTCTTTTGGTTTAAGCCAGGGTTTAAAAGACACAGGCAAATGGACAAATAAATACTTAAACCTAAATAAGCACGATAAACAGTTCTATTACAATTAATGGCTGTCGTTTCCTCTGAAACCACAAATTGTTAGTTGTCAACTACATTTCATGTCGTTAAGTAAGGTAACGGTTTTCGAAAGAGAAATTCTAAATACTAGGTTTCTCCCAGACATTGAGCTAAGTAGGTACATGTAAGTATCTAGACAATTTAAGAAAACATAAAACTTGTTAACGATTTTTAAATCATTATGTTTTGTATAAGTAAAAGTAGCAAAATAGCTAGGTAATCAAACACATGATTATTCATTGAAATCAGAAACTATTTATTATATTATAAATAAAAACTTTTGAATCTTAAAATATATGCGTAAATCTCTTGAAGGCTTACTTATTACATAAATTAAGAAAAAAACAAAAAAGACGAACTTTCACTCGAACGTTACTTTCGATTTGTTACCGCTGTCAAGAATTAAAAAAGATATCCAATCCAAGTCGTTAGATTAAAAAAAAACAACCATTGATCACGAATTCACGATCACCGATCATTCAGTCAAGAAATTCGGTTTCATTTCAAAACAACGGATTGCGGATTTATGGTGACGCGATGACGTGACGACCACCAAAAAACATTAAAACCTTAAAAAGAAATGGTTTGGAACTGGAACTTAATTGGTTTTGAAACACAATACAAGAAAAGAAAAGAAAAAAAACATTAATCCATCCATTAAAATCGATTTCATTTTAAAAATAAACGAATTTTAAGGGGACGACTACCAAAAATAGCAAAACCTAAATAAAAAAGGTTTTGACCTTCACTGGTTCGGAAATTAAATACGGCCAAAGAAAGTTGTCATCTAATCATGAACGAGCTCGTAGAGAAAAGAAAATCATAGATAACAGGGCTAATGCGTAACCAATTTATGATCATGAATGAGAACATCCCAAGTAGCAAAAACGTTGTATAATATTAGAACTATACAACTAACAGACATGTAAGGGCTTTTTAACAGTTTTGCAGCAACTAAACAGTTATAAAGTAGTATTCAGTTCGACGCATTAGTTATAAATAATCTAAATCGTATTAATGTGTCTGTTAAACGTCATCTCAATCATTTTATATGACGGTCATACAACGTTAAGTCGAGTAAACGTTTCAGTCATAAAATAGTGATGAGTCGCCATGTTTTGTAAATTAAGAACCTTTAATTCAACACTAAATATAATGTGTATAAGTTACAAACCGTTTCTTACTAGAATGCAATCTTATAAAAAGATTGTATTTCGACATTTTAATCAAATTATTAATTGTTTTTATTTAAGTACATACTAGACTAAAAATTGCGAATTATATACAAAAAGTGTAAAAAACAAATTGATCATTGGGCATCAAAAAACTCATCCACATCGCTGTCAATGACAAAAGTGCCCAGAACACTGGCAGCATTGCCACGTTGAATGGCAATGCTGATTCTTTGGCCAAAGAAAAGCCCAGCCCTCTGGTCACGTGAACAGTCGACAAGTCGTTTGCTGATGTCCCGAAAGACTCGGTGAGCACTCGGACCCCATGGGCCTAGTGTTTCAACCCCAAACGGCTCAAATATGTAACTCCCAATAAGGTTGTTATATTTGCGCCGTTTGAGATTTTCTGCACCTGCAGCAGCCGCCCCAACGCAGCCCGCCGTGCTAAGAAGATGGGATGGCGCAAGGGTGTCGACACATGTTGCATCCCACACCAAAGGCCTACCCACCTTCCAAGGCATTATTGTCATCCCATCTGGCCTCTTCCCATCGTCACGTGCCAAGCCATTAGGTTCTAAAACAGCTGGCACCCCGGCGGTGACAAGAGCCCGACGGATGATGTCATTAATGCTGGCGTGCCGCGCTAACCGACCAGCGCTCCTACTGCAGGACAGGCCATGGTGTCCGAGGCGGTCGACTGCTTCACCGCATTGACAACGATGTGGAGCTCCGCTAGGAGCACCCAGACGCAGACACGTAGCGATCCGGAAAGTACCGTCACTCAGCATGGTACCTATGTTGGGTGACGGTAGGGCCTGTAGCCAAAGACCCGACTCCCATTCACCCACAGCCAGCAGGCGGGCACGCTCCGCAGTATTGGTGGACGTATTTATGAGGTTATTCCGTACCAACCTGCAGAGCGGCTCGTCCCATTGTCTTTGGGAAAATGGGTTATCGGGCAACGCCGTGTTCGGGCAAGCCACTTTCCAGGCGCTCACTGCATCGGTCAAGCACGGCACTTCACAGTTAACCAATGATGAATTTAAAATTCTTTTGGTTAACTTTTCAGTGCTGTGTACCGAAGACAGGAACGCCGGTAGGCTAACACTAGAAATTTTGCGGATGCCGAGCCCACCAAAACGAACGGGCAGTGTGGCTTGCAGCCACGCTCGGTCATCCAAAGCCACATTTAAAATAGATGTTAGTGTGCATTGAATGATTTGATCAATTTTGTCCAAAAGATGTGACTGCTTCCATAAAGGGGAAGTGCGGAGGAAATACATAAAATTTGGGCCAAAACAGCAATATCTCATGAGGGTGAAAGCCGAATGTAAATTGATTTTGGATAGTCTTTCCGAAATATCGTTAAAATGTTTAATTTTGACGTCAATGAATGAAGAAAAACTGTCTTCCAATATTGGTGAACCTAGGAGGTGCAGAGAACTCTTTTCTAAAATTTTGATATCTGGGGCTATTGCATTGAATTTCTGAAGAGTCATTTGTCTGTCGGTATTGTCACAAATAAAAATTTCACATTTGGAGTGATTGAGGTCAAGGCCGATGGATTGGAACTGCTGCTTCAGAAATTGATTTCAACACTTAAAAAACAAACAGTTATGTAATGATTTTATAGTTAACTATTATAAAATCGTCATACTGGGTCTTATAATTCCACCTTTAAGTAACTTTAAGGTTGAAGCGTCATTCTTATATGACTAATATAAGTCAATTGATTATTTAAGCAATAATTAGAATCTTTTATATAACTCATTCGCCTTCGCATTCGTTCCCTCGCGGTTTTTTTTGTATCTTAATTTTAGATAACGATTTCAAAAAGTGGAAAAGAATTAAACGAAGTGGTGGTTTTAGAAGAAAAGTAAATAAAAATTATCAATTATTATTGTTAAATACAACAACGATACCTACATTTAATCTGGAAGAAACTGTGCCCAGCCAAGCAGAAATCGGTAAAAATATGAAAGTGGTTCCGTAAATGTTTCAACATTTAATGCGGTAAATGCTGGATCCAGTCAGGACAGGTGTTTTTGTTTTGTTGTACATTTTTGTTCCGCTCATGTTCTTTTACCAGAAGGCACACAAGATAGCGAAAGTAAGTTTTGCTATAAAAAGCTCCTTTATTAGATTCATTCGTAAGTTTATATTACCCAAATCTTTTTTTTTTGTAGACGAATTAAATAATTCCGATTTCTTTAAAGAAGACAACTAACTCCATGGAAATGAGTAACGAAAGTTATGAAGAACTTGATAAAGATGATCAATTCCGGCAAGATTTTAAAAAATGGGCAATCAGTTGTAATGTTCCTCATGATACAATAAAAAATATGTTTTAAGTATTACATTTTTTTTTTATTACATAGCACTTCTGTGATCACTGAAAATGTGCGTTATTCCATGGCCATTTTATTTGCTTTAGCAACTCGAAGTCTTTTGAAATGATGTCCTTGTAAGAAATACAGAAGTATTCTCATGAATACATACAAAGGTTTTTCTATTTTCCAACATAACTCTAATTGCAACCGTCATGGAGGACGCCATAAGTCGTGCAAAAACATGTATAAGACCAATAGTTATAAACAGGTCTAAATGCAGTCGCCCAATGTCTATTGGCAATATGGCGGAAACGATGAATACCAATTTATGTATTTTATTTTTATAAACAATATTGAAATACTAACATTATGAAGGGCCATTAAAATATTAACGAAATAACCAAACATATCATCGAAAATTTTAAATTCCCAAGTATAAGTCACCGCTCTTTATCTTCCACCACAGTCAACTTTCTTAACATTAAATTAATAAATAATAATGATTATTAAAACATTTGACATAACTTTTTATAAATTTTATCGCAACACAATAAATTGTTGTCACACAAGTGATCTAGCTTGCACCATTGACCAACCACCGGCATAACAAAACATCTATACGATGATTTAGTTTTGTAAGAGTATTACTGAAACTATTACAAGCCTTTCTAGACAAACTTTCAACGTCTACGTGATTTTTACTCAACTTTATTGTCGCTGGAGCGACTGCGAAACGACCCTAACACGATTTAAATGTTATATAATCTGCGCCCAAACCCGCGTTATATTTACGTACAAAAAACTATTATAAAACCATTTTCATATGGCTGAAAGTTATATAAAAAACGTTACTATACTATTTATATGACATTATTTTGCTACTTGGGATGGCCTCTAGCCTTCTGAGTAATCTAGCTGAGACTAGGCTAAAGAAAACAAAATTATTTGAGAAAACTGTTGCGAAGCGCAATTACTAATATTGTTGCAAAGAGTGCCATCTAGTTCAACAAATAAAAACGAATCATGAACTTGTGGTAACATAATAGCCGGCATCATTCATTGTAAAGTCAAAGAACTGTAGTTAAATCTGTTGGTAAAAACCTTGACCGAGAGAACCAATTATAAGTTCCTAAATTATGGCCAACCTTGAACTGATGATCATATTAGTAGTCGTTGTCTATACTGATGAGTCACGATGATGATTGATTTATAATGTTTAGCTTGAGTTTGTTTATACTATTAAATGATCAACAGTCAGTTGTCATGGTGACAAATACTTTCCCCGATTATCGAGACAAACCTTTTATGTTTCATATATACCATCTTTGTTCGTTCCACGTTTATTCTTTTATGCCCTGCGGGCCGCTGAAGAGTCTAAGTAGTTCCTTCAGAAACATTATTAAAATCATCAGTCTCATCTCGAAGAGCCTCAGGGGCTGGTTAGTTATCGTCAGTCATACACAACATCGACAGTCGATCTCCCTATACTTTCTGACATACTTACTTCGCGGTTTGCGTGTGTGTGGTATGCGTTCCTAAACAAGTCTGATGTCGTCGACCCAAAGCGCTTTTGAACATCCTGCCTTTTGGCCCATCCTGGCCAAGGTTGGGTCAACTCATAGCAAGTATTCGAATAACACTTTAGCCATATAGCCATTTGTTACCATAAAGTTTTCTAAACAAAATATTCTCGGCCTGCACACATTTATTGAATGGAATCTCTCAGTGAATGGTGTAAGTGCAAGTGTTGTAACTTAGACCTGGCTTATTATTACATTAGCTATCTCGACCTGAGCGCAACATTCCGTACTTGTTACATTTCCTATGATTTCTACATTCACACAGTTCGTTTACCGTTCCTAAATCACGCACTGCAGTTACAAGACATGTGTAAGAAACTACGTTACTAATTTCGTGATAAAATTATGTCCGCACTGGTATCTTGTTGTCTTGTCGTTGAAGTGAGGAAATAATGGGACTGAGAATGGAGTCTTTAGGAAAATGCGTCCGTGAATGCATGCATGCAGTCCGTGCGAAATCATATCTTCTCGTATCTAAAGAAGTATTCTAAAACAGTGGCATAGATATATTCATTACGGCAAAAAAAAAACGAAAATGAGGATGCCAGCAATGCGAAGCTTGTTTCAAATATCGATTTCACAAACAGACCAAAAATATTGTATCCATGTTTTTAAGAAACTCACAAGCTATTACATATTATTATACAATCAGAATAGTCAGTTATACTCCGGTATTACGACGAAAAGGAAACAAAGTGAAGGCACTCGTGAAATATTACCAAAAAGTTAAGTTAAGTTCGCGAAGCAGCGTGTCGTGTTCTTTATTACATGGACAGGTAGTAATTACGTAATTAAAACAACGAATAACTTTACTAAAATTAACACTGCCAAAGGAAATTGAAAATCGACTATGTGAAGTGCGTGTCGGACATATTATTTTAAGTTATACGAGTAGCATTTAAAGAACGTTGCATGGAAGTTAAAACACTAACAACCAGGGGGTCGATTCTGCTATTGCAATCGTGTCTCAATGACCGGTCAATGATCGATTTTTGACGTATAACGTCAAACTTTTGACACATTTCCCATACAAAAACTGTCAAAGTTGTCAAATATTCGATCACTGACCGGTCATTGAGACACGATTGCAATAGCAGAATCGAGCCCCTGTATCTTAAGCATATTTTCTTAGATTTTCCATGTAAGATGTCGTCATTATGCTCCTGAGTTTAAACAGATTCCAGAAATAATCGTAATCTGCCTGGCCTCTGACGAATTATGAATCAGATCTGGCTCATCCTTACTTGTTCGGCTAGCTCTATACCTACTCTCATCGCCCATAACCAAAACTTATTTGAGGTCGTCGGCGCAACGGCTTCTTCTTCCTCTCAAACCCGGACATGTGAAAATTCCAAACTATACATATAATAAATCTTGCTTAATAGTAATAATAAAGATTAAAAACGTGTAAATCACGCGACACACCGGTGTATCGCCGGGGCTGGAGCGGTAAAACTCTATTTTCCGTCATCTCAATATTCATCTGGATCAGCGAAATATTATTGCTTTAAAAGCATCAATAGGTACCTACTTTTTGTTCTATTCTACCAGCGTCCTCCGTAATCCTCATGTCAAGGATGTATGCTAGATGATGGATGCTAGATCAATCATGGATTAATTCTTTTTTCCTAAAAACTTTCAACCTTCGTCAGATGCGAATATTTCCATAAAGACCGAACTAGGGTTTATTGCGATAAACTTTCACCTGTCTCGCATTCTGCACAGTTCGTTATACTCTTGTAGGACCAGTTATACAGGCAAGGGTTCCGCTTACTTTCCCTACCATTTCGTTTAATTCGTTTGTGTCGTGTAAATTGTGTATATTAATTCTCTGATGAGTTGATTCTGTGTAAAAAATTTATGAGTCAGCCAATAATCAATATTTAAGTACCTAGGTTAAATTCATCGTCATAATATATTCATGATATTCAATAGATCAGACATCAGAAACTATCCTCCTGCAGCGGGGTGTGAGGCAGGGAGACGTAATTTCTCCGAAACTGTTCACGGCCGCAATGGAGGACGTCTTCAAGGTTTTGGACTGGAAAAGGCTAGGCATTAATATCAATGGCGAGTACATCACTCATCTTCGATTTGCCGACGATATAGTCGTCATGGCTGAGACCACGGAGGACCTCAGTACAATGCTCGATGACCTCAGTAGAGCTTCCGAAAGAGTGGGTCTTAAAATGAACATGGACAAAACCAAGGTCATGGTAAATACCCATGTAGCACCCACTCCTATCAAGATTGGAGGCTCTGCACTCGAAGTTGTTGATGAGTATGTCTACCTGGGACAAACGATCCAGCTAGGTAGGGCTAACTTCGAGAAGGAAGTCAACCGTCGAATCCGACTCGGCTGGGCGGCGTTCGGGAAGTTGCGCGGTATCTTCTCGTCTCACATACCACAGTGTCTCAAGACGAAAGTCTATGACCAGTGCGTGTTGCCAGTGATGACCTATGGACTCGAAACGTGGTCGCTCACAATGGGCCTCATCAGAAGGCTTAAAGTCACCCAAAGGGCAATGGAGAGGGCAATGCTCGGACTTTCCTTGCGTGATCGAATCAGGAATGATGATATCCGCAAGAGAACCAAGGTTACCGACATAGCCCGAAGGATCGCCAAATTGAAGTGGCAGTGGGCAGGGCACATTGCTCGCAGAACAGATGGTCTATGGGGCCGAAAAGTTTTGGAGTGGCGACCGCGTACCGGAAGACGCAGCGTTGGAAGGCCTCCCACAAGGTGGACCGATGACCTGGTGAGGGTCGCGGGTAACCGATGGATGCGAGACGCACAGGATCGGTGGTTGTGGCGACACTTGGGGAGGCCTATGTCCAGCAGTGGACGTCTTTCGGCTGATATGATGATGATGATGATGAATATATTTTTCAAAAACATTTCAACAACGTTAAAAATAGTAGGATAATAATAAAACTACGTACTAAGTGGTTTGTTTCATATTGTAAGTACCCCTTCTTAATCTTTTTCCAATAAAATTTTGTATCGATCTCGATAATTCTAATATTAGGTACCTATGAAAGAAACACGTGCTTTATTCATGCAGTAAAACGTATAGCATTGTTTTCTTGTTGAATTCATTCAAACTATAGGTGCCTACCTACCTTACCTATCCTTTCATATTTACTTAGGTAGGTACTTAGTATTTATTATGTGTATATGTCGCAGCATTGCTCTGGCCTTTTCATTTTAATACGCTGATTTATCAGCGACCTAAGTGACATATTCTGTTCAATATAGTTTAATGACTTGCCCATGTCAGTTATGTCGCTGATTAAATGGCGCAGTTCAATGAAAAGGCTTGCCATTTAATGAAACGGCTGACTAGCTAGTTGGATGCGACATATATAAATCAAATCCTCAATTTCGCTTAGTATTATCAATTGCTGATATTAGCTTTCCACGCGGCTTCGCTCATACATGTTATGGCAGGTCGGTATCCCACAGTAGGTACTATCGAAAGTTATTTTCTGGTCTAGGATAAAAAGTAACTGATGACTCTCGAGAATTTTCATAATTTGTCAGTACCTACCTACTTCCGGAGATAAAGTTTTGCAGACATGTATGTATCTCTTTACAATAGTAGGTACCTATCCCCCATTCGCATCTCAGTTGCGATCTGTCAAAATATGTACTTATAGGTAAATTAGAGAGGTGTAAGTAATTGACGTCCACCATCACCATTGACGTTTGCTTAAAAGTTAATAGAATTGACCCTCTGGTGAAACGTTCTTAACTCCAAAATAATCTGAATTCTGAAATCGGAACAGTTTAGATTTATGAAATATTCGTTAGCGTCGCTGTTTTTTGTGTTCTTTAAAAGTATGTAGGTAAACTATATTTAGGAAAGAGCACTTCTTCCTGTTACCCCAATTTAGAACGAAAGCTCTTCGATTTCGTCATCTGATTTGGGTCGATAGACAGCTTAGCTATGTGAAAATTCCCTAATATAAAGTAAATCTTATGTATATGTAAATAAACATTAAATTCGCGATTAATTCGCGACACACCGGTGTGTCGCCGGGGCCGGACAGGTTAACACATCAGCTACTTTTATTTATTCGAAAAGTTATTATTACAAACAGATCGAATAGTGTTATGAAAGCCCATAATACGAAACGTAGGATATACATAATATAGCTAGGTACCTACCTACTGGAACAATAGTCTTTCTTGGTTTGAATTGAAGGGTTATAGATAATCGTTAAACCACGTTCTGAAATAATATATCGCTCACCTAGTAATATATTGGCACATCTACGTTTTTCACATTTTACAGAAACGAGGATCAAAGATTTTATAAATTGTAAAAATGGATTTATGGGTTTATTTTACATTTTTTTACTGATTTAATGGGTTTGGTAAAAAAATGTAAAATAAACCCATAAATCCATTTTTACAATTTATAAAATCTTTGATCCTCGTTTCTGTAAAATGTGAAAAACGTAGATGTGCCAATATATTACTAGGTGAGCGATATTTATATTAGCGCTGTTATACCTACTTACGTTGTCCTATCTAAATAGTTCAAATAAAATCCCTATAAAAAAACCGGTAACAGTTATCACGAATTTTGTTTCACTCAAAACGTTAGAAATTTTAAAAGAAAAAATTAACAACTATACGTTCAACCGTTCTCAAATCTCAACCCTCAAACCCAACGCTCGCCGTCCGCAGGCCCGCGCCTACTTTGGCTGGGAATCGCCCTGCGACGGCTGCGACTCTCGACGCCCGGGGCGTCTCCTTCTGTTGCGGCGGCTGGGGCGTGAGGGTTGTCTCTCCCTCACGCGGCCCGCCCCTCCTGCAGTAGCATCACTGCTTCGCAGAAGGAGTTGACGGCTTCCTATGCCTCTTCGCTCCGGACCATGGACTGTACTAGGGCCGGAACTTCTTCCATACCTAGAGCCGTCTCTTATGAGCATTCGTCCCACTACCAGTAGGAAGTAAGCTGCTAAACCTCTGACCTCTGACTGCGTAAGCACCAGCTGCAAAAGTGCAGTTTGGATGCAGTTTTTGGGCAACTGCATCAAAACTGCTAACCTGCTTCAGAGTTTAGCCCCTTAATTGACTATGGCATTTTCTAGAAGGGTCAATAAGGAAATGTTTCATCGCCAAAAGGAACTAGGTACTTAATCTGCCTAAATCTACATTATAAAAGAGTCCAGAGAAAGCTTAAAACCTTTAAAACTCATGTAATTGTCATTAGCGTGTCTAAATCGATTTGATTAGAAAGAATGGGTGATGCAAACGAACATGTCTGATCTAATCCAACCATTTATAAGCTTTGTCATGAACTCGTGAACTGCTTCGCTAATTCAAAGTACCTATCTGCCTTATCGGTGTCTCACTGAGGTTAAGCTATTGCAGACTGATTTATGATCTTCCCTGTAATTGTGAACAAAAAAGGCAGGTCTGTAGGTGTCATAGAATAAATCGAAACCAGAACAGCAGTGCAATTCTGTAAACATGTCGAAGTGAACACCCGGGCGGGGCGCACGACGGGTGAGTTGTCAAACCATACAAATAAGATGAAATAACAGCCGGTCGATTCTGTCGACATCTCACGGTGTTCACCTAGGTGGAGTGAACGACCACTGAGCTGTCATTCCATCTTATTTGTATGGTTTGACAACTCACCCGTCGTGCGCCCCGCCCAAGTGTTCACTTCGACATGTTTACAGAATCGCACTGCAGCTCTATTGTCGTTCACTACGCCTAGGTGAACACCGTGAGATGTCGACAGAATCGACCGGCTGGGGTCATCTCGTCATAATGAATAATTCTTACTAGTCTTGGACTTGGATGGACTTTTCAGATTTTGCGTTTAATCCGTTAAACGTTGTACCTAATTTAAAACATAGAACTTAAGCAAGAAACGACTGTTCTTGTTCTGTTAAAAATCCTGATTATGGTTTCCCGTTACTTAAATGTAGTGTAGTCTTACAGATTTACGCACATACCCCAATCCCATCTCATCTAGTACAAAGTACTTTAAAGAAACTCTATAAATATTTCATTCCATAGTGCTGCAACCACCAGACAGCAATCCATTTAACACCCGTCATCAACTCATCACCAAGACAACATAAAGGAAAGTCTATGTTTACATTATTTACGGACCACAATGATATTCATAATGCTGCTCTAACGTTCAAAGTAAGTGCTTCCCCATTACACGCCAGCTTAGTGTAATGGTGAATATCGCTAATACCATAACAATGGTCCGAAAGTTTCGTTGCGCATCTTTCAAAGTGTTTTCACTTTCATCTACGATTCATTTCACGACCAGCGACGCATGCTTTCGTGCATACTAATCGACTAAACGATGACCAGTCGAAGCCCAGCCCTATTTCCCTGCGGCCTTGGAGTTCCTTTTTTGAAAAAACCGGCCAAGTGAGTGTCGGGCCACGCGCTGTGAAGGATTCCGTAGCTGCTCGTCCCGTAAACCATGGCCAAATAATCAGTACGAATTTCACTGTTAGAATATAAAAATAAAATAAAAAGAATAAAAGTTTTAGGTCACTTTGTATGTACCTATTACGAAGATTTTACCTATTCAGTTTCATTTTACAAGTTGGTCGACTATTACTCATTTTATTTTTTGAGTCTAGTTACCTATGATAGTTTTTCTTGTAAATTCGTTAATATGCTACTATGCTACTATATTTCATGACTTTTTTCACGCAAAACAACCGTTTAGCGGCAGAGGGAGGGGGGGAACACTAGACTCGTACAAAAAATATTTTGCAAACGAATCCTTGGATGAAAAAATGGTTTCGCATCGCGCACACCATCGCGCACCCCCTTAATATTTTTAAACGACACAATTTTTTTCAATTTTATTTTACCACTTTGTGCCGGCGTGATTAATATGTATGTATACCAAATTCCAACTTTTTACGCTAAGTGTCTCTGAGCTAACCCGCGGGCAGACAGACAGACGAACATGCCGAAACTATAAGGCTTCCTACTTGACTAAGGAACCCTAAAAAGAAAGGAATTGTGACGGATTGGCGGCCAAGATTTTTGAATAAAGTAATATTTAGTGTAGGTTCTATTTACTTATACTAATTCCGTGGAAAGAGCCTAGATAAGACTTTCGTTTTCGACAAGGACTTTTCTAAGCGCCACTACCGAATTTGAGGTCCTGGATCGATGCCCAGGTCGGGAGAAGTGTTATTTGGTTTATCCATAAAAAGGTTTCCAGTTAGAAATTATTGAGTAGTAGCATATATATCTAGATTTGGTACCTACCTATGTGGAAATACTACAAGAGGCTCGCCACTCATACAGTTTTTTACAGTCTTAAACGACAAGGAATTTATTATGATTTAATTTCGTAGTTTTCAAAGATTAGCAATATTAAGATTCATTGATTAATTTGAAGATCAGATCTATACCAAATCTATAAAAATATCAACTCGGAATGCCACACACTCGGAACTAACGCACTACGTAGATTTCCGCACTGGTCAAAATTGCTTCCCTGTAACCTTGTCAAACCTTTTAAAAATAAATCATTTGAGAGTTGCTTCCGAATATTATTCATTTATTTTCAAACCAATGAATGTGACCTGAATATTTAAAATTGGAATTAACCAACAACAATAGGTACCTACGTAACTCTTATCAAAATCGCGACGCAGTACTTCGACCCTGTTTACTGAGAATGCTCATCGATATTTATTTAAAAATCCCATGAATCATTAACAAAAGAATAATGTTTGATATCTATTGTGTGGTTAGTGGTTACTAGTTACCAAATAAAATGAATGTATGTCCACCTGAGTTGACCTGAGTCAGTGTTACATGTATCTTGCATGCATCTCACGTCTGCAACTCTGCACTGCGGGTTGCTAAACAAACAATTGTTTTATTTTAGTGTGGCAACACTTGTGCAAATGGCCTTTGGATAAATATTTTGGTAATATTCGGCACATGTTCGGGACAGTTAAGAATAAGTTGAGCAATATATATTGCTCAACTATATAAAACAATTGCAGACTTATAATGACCATATTATATTTATTGAGTGTAGATATTGTGCGTAGGCTTATCTATGGAGCTAAGAAACCCGAATTTAAAAACACCGCACCAATTATTGAATATGCTTTTCCCTTTGCATTTTAGGTACCTATTTACAAAGTGACAGTGGTACAAGCAACTTCTCGACAAAACTGAAACAAGCAACAACCATTGGTTTTTAGAAATCTGAGCATTTGAAGAGGAAAATGGTTCTGAAAACTTTTAATCATGCTTGTTGTGATTTGGATCGATTCTTTACGAACAATTGAATGATTGTCGAGGGCCGATGAATCGATTCTGAATACTGAAAAAACATTTCAGTATTCAGAATCGATTTGCATTGCCGATTGTTCCCTAACCAGTCGCAATACGCCATTGAAGTCGCTTCATTTGCTGAACATAAATACAAAACATTCATCAACCTACGTGACGTGACTGATTACCTAAGGGTAGGGTTATGAGAATAGGTGGCAGAGAGGTGCACAACGTGTTTTCAAATCGCTTTTTGAGTCTATTTTTCCGACTTTGCTGAGAATAATGGTGGTAGGTACAATGTGAGAAAAAAAAACGCGATTAATATTTAATTAATGCAAAGACGACGATTTTGCGTCTCTTCTTCGATTTTCCTTCGCGGTCTGCCGCGGCCCCGGGCCCCGTCTCGCTGTTCCAGAGCACCAATCCTGTGTAATATGGACGGCCCATGGCCCATAGCTTGCCCAGAATGCAGACATGTTCAGCCCAGTCTAATTTAAGTTGGGCAGCCTTTTGAGACTCTTTTTTCTGATTGTAGTCAATCTTTAAATCGTTTTAAGTCTCTAAGGAGCCTTGACACTGACGACCGCTAAAGGACCTATGAAACTTGCAGTAGCTTAGGTATAGTACTTTATATGACCGCTTTGTGGCAATGGCAACACATTCCCTCGCTGAATGCTCCGCTCCACGCTCCGCCATCCCACAAACGCAGCGTAAAGGATGCGATATGCAAATTGATAAACAAAATGGTATTCAGGACCGCGTTCAGTTCATAAAGTAGGTTTATGTAACGCATTGTGACAGGTTAGGCAATAGCTCTTTCGCTCGTATAGAAAATATACCTATTGATATTAAAATGCTTCATTGTTTTTCGAGCGTATACGTATGTTTGTTTGCATGTATTATCTCCATTTCTTTGGCACGCCCTACAGCCCAAACGGCTGGACTGATTTTGACGCATGAGGTACCTATCGTTGAATTTGTCAGAATTTGTGGTAGTGGCATAGGCTAAGTATATAAATTTTCAAAATGGCGCCCGCAAATGAAAAAAAATGTAACTCACTAAAATGTAGGAAGTAAAAAAATTACTGCCAAAAAACCCAATCGCTAAAAACGACTAAAAAGTTCAAGTTCAAGACAGTAATTTTTTTACAATGCAATATTGTATGTTGTCCGCGGTCTGATACCCATTCTACATAGTGTAGCTGTAGGTTCTAGAGGAGTTCTGTAGGTGTTTAAAATAAGGTGATGAAAAGTCAGTAAGAATTATTTTGTTATTGAACAAAATACCCTATTTTATTCCTCGAACAATTCAAACCCATTGATTTTTCCTGATTTAATTAAACTAATGGTCATCGATGGAACGAGCGTGCACATACGATGGCTATTTTGTAAGGCTCTTTAATAACTAATGACCATGCTTTTATGAATTCAGGACATTTTTTCGTCCGCACCAATGCTGCAGTTTTTTCAGCAACACCTGACCGTTCTATAGTTTCTGCCTACCACATAAGTGAAAGGCGTGAAATAAGTATGTTTGTGTGAATATCTAAGAAACATTATTCTTGACCCACATCGGAAAATTCTTTACAGTTTAACAAGCACAGCTTCTCATAATTCGCCACAGTGTCTACACTTATCCAACAGAAAGTATGCATTATTCATGTGTAGGTACTTACTTAGTAGAAACTTTGGTGATAAAACATCACTCTTCAGACAATACGGATCTCGGCAGCTTCACACACAGATATCGATACAATGAGCTGTTATAAGTTACAAGAGATCAGCGATTGTGCTTTTGGGATAATCAATAATTATGTTCAGCAGTGTTTATTGGGAGCTCGCTTTTGTTTCTGCTTGACTGGTAGGTACTGGCATCTTGATTTCAGTGGACAGCACGGAATGGAACAAGAAATCATATTTCATAGCTGTTCTATGAAAATGTTTGAAAAATGGCTGCTAAGAAGAAATGAACAGATTGCATTGCCTGATTTTAAATAGGTTGACTGACTTGGAGTCGTAGGCCGAATCCCAACGCTTCGTGCTTTAAATTAACTAGGTATTTTTCCACAATAATATGAGGTTTACTATCAAGCCAAACTTCAGGCAGAATTTCAAGTGGGACAAGTCTCCTATCCAAATTTTAGAGCAAAATATACTGCCACCAGTTCTCATCTTGTACTAGGGCACCATCATCACAAGAAGTAATTAAACTTTCTCAAGTGAACAACTATTACATCATCAGTGATTAGTGTGATTACAGCTGTAAAACATTTGCTCCACTAAATCACGTATTTTTTGGGTCACGGCTCGGATTCTGCGTATGGGAAGATTTTAACAAAGGGCCGTAAAAACTTGTTCTATAGCTGAATATTAATAGCAGTAATAGATTTAGAAACAATGCAGACAACATGCGTTTGGAGATGGATGATAAAAGTAGATGTATGGTCTATTGGTCAGTAGTGAAGGTTACATGTATTAGTCTACGAAGAGAAGATCCTTTGGGGTTTTCTCTTATTTAAATTTGCACTTAGCTATGTTAATATATCGACTTTCGACAATTTAAAATGAATGATGAATATTGTTCACCTTCGTGGATTTCTCGACAATTTGGCCTTGGCAGAGGCCGCTTATAGCTCAAACCTTGCAACCCTCTATGTCTAAGTACCCGATGGTGAAAAACTTCACAGACAGGTGTGAGCGAAACGAAGCAAAACTCCCGGTCGATTCTGTCGACATCACCTAGGCGGAGTGAACGACAACTGAGCTGTCATTCCATCTTATTTGTATGGTCTGACAACGTCACCCGTCGTTCACCCCGCCGCAGTGTTCACTACGACACTTACAGAATCGCACTGCTGTAGACAATCTTGACGACTTCTTCTCCATCTCGCTTGTTTTTAAATTGAGAGCTTGCTTTTGTTTCTGCTTTTCTGGTAGGTACTGGCCATTTGATTTCGTTACCATGCGGATAGGAGAAGAAAAGCTACCTTCTAGCTAACTCTACCCATTCCAGGTCGCCTGGTAGAGATCTCGGAATACCATAACTCCGCCAATTATACCTGGTAAATAGGTGTTGGTACCTTGCCTGGTTCAAGTAGAAAAAACTTGTACTTATGGTATTCTTGTAGATACCTACTATACACTTGTCTACAAAGAAAAACTTCAATGCTTAGCATATCGAGTAGACGTAGTCCAGTCGATCCGCTTCGTTGACGTTGCTGCCCGTCTCTGGGGACATTTATGTAGCGGTACTACATAATAGCACAGTCATCATCATTTCTGTATTAGCCTGCGACCGTTCTATATAGCGGACCGTAGTTAGGCTTTAGAGGTAGCGGAACAGAGAGTAAAGTCCCACATACCTCCGTTGAAAAGGGAGGATCCTCCGACCAGACGGTTGTTTGTGTCTGGTGGGCAACTGCCCGAGAGTTGATATTCGGGCTTTGCATGTGTTCTAATCGCACGGTAAACTTTGATATCGCGATTTAGGATTTTGTAGTTAGTTCGCAGCTGTCGAGATAGATGGCGCTACGAGTCTCATTTGTTGTGATGTTGATTCTGCTACGTTGATTTTTGTGGCGGCATGAATGCCGCTACATCACTCCCCTCCGGAGACCGGAGGTCGATAGTGGATGAGTCGTCCATACATCTTGAGATGCTTACCAGGCCAGTGGAAGGTTGGTTCCAGTGAGTCGGAACCGGAAGTCGCAGAGTTCTCGGTGAGTCGGAACTGTCTGCGTCGCAGAGTTCACGGTGAGTCGGAACTGTCTGCGGTGCCCCGATGCTGCTGCTGGCGTGACTGCTGGCGTCGACCAGGAGAGGTTCTTCAAGGCTCTTCATGTGACTGGCCGAAGGTGCAGTGTGCTTGCCATGGTGGGTCGGAGCTGTGCGACGTGCTGACGTGACTGCTGGCGTCGACCAGGAGAGGTTTTTCAAGGCTCTTCATGTGACTGGCCGAAAGTGCAGTGTGCTTGCCAAGGTCGCTGATGAGGTTGATGATAGAGGCTGAGGATGCTGACCAGGAATGCGCGTCCGCTGCATGCTGGTGGTCAGGATACCCGTAGAAGCCGAGGGTTCTGGCTGGCTGTATGACTCGCTGCTCGAGAGCTTGAGGTCAGGATGAGGAGAAGTGATGATGATGATGATGACGTCATGAAGAGGTAGCTGCACGAAGGCTGCGCTGACGTTCAATGTCGAGGGTCACCAGTTTAGAGGTAGCGGAACAGAGAGTAAAGTCCCACATACCTCAACTGGAAAGAGAGGATCCTCCGACCAGACGGTTGTTTGTGTCTGGTGGGCAACTGCCCGAGAGTTGATATTCGGGCTTTGCATGTGTTCTAATCGCACGGTAAACTTTGATATCGCGATTTAGGATTTTGTAGTTAGTTCGCAGCTGTCGAGATAGATGGCGCTACGAGTCTCATTTGTTGTGATGTTGATTCTGCTACGTTGATTTTTGTGGCGGCATGAATGCCGCTACAAGGCCATTGATCTTGAGACTTACGGGCTAATGGCCTAGCCAGGTGAAGTTGTGAGTTGTTGTGAGGCCAAATCAATAGTGGTGGTAGACTATGTATTCCAGAATAAATGCTATTAGTATGGAATACGAATATGGGTATGGATATTCAGCGCGTTCGTATCAACTGTAGACACAACATATTTTAAGATTAGAGAAAATCTGTACATTTATAATAATAAGGGAGAATTAGATGTAGCTACAGGATCTTTCAAATGCTGGCGTGATTTGCTTTAATTACGAGTAGTTATTACCGACATGCAAGAAATACATAGACGAATGAGAGTTAGGGAGGTAGATTCTCCGAACAACCTTTTCTCAGTCACCCTGTCCTATTTTAAAACCCTAAACACGTTATAAGGGAAAATCCATAAAAACTCCAAAAAAAAAATGGAAAGATGTCCTATGCAAATGAGATCTCATTTCTCTGTCACGTTCACTTAAAATTGCTAATGTGAATCCGGTAGCCGCACGATTAGTGTGTAGATTACACGATTAGCATCTCCATACGATTCAATGTCACGACCGCCCAGTAGAACGAATGTAAAGTACCTACTCTGTGAATGAATGGAATACATTAAGGTGAGAAACCATTTAGTGATGGGCTAGGAATTTGCATAATGAGTCGAGTTTAATGACTTTGTGGCTAGTTTCTGACACCTATCTCACTCAACTCTACGTTAGCTTCAAAACCTGCCAATTTTTTTCTCGGGAACTGGCCATTACTCTTCTCACTAAAATAACTTCAAATGTTGGTTTCGCTCACAATCGCAAGGGCGATTCATTGAATTAAAGCGAACATTTTACTGACAGAATATTCTTTGATTAGTTGACTTCTGTGATATGATCGCCAACATACTTGATTGCCCTTACATCCGGCAATGCTGCAGTAGACATATTGTTACCTTGTGAGTGTTCGTGTTTGTCTGTGCTTGTTTGTATCCTTCTGTGCCCTATTTAATCGTGTTACTTGAAATACTGAAACATTTTTTTTTAAATGAAAATCTTGCTAATCCATGACTAGAATCAAGAATGCCAGAAATAAATATTCGCACCTCCTAAGTATCTACTCTCCAAAGATTGGTAAAGCCCTACATGTTTTCCAGTCCAAATTTAACTTATTTATTATCTACTCTACCATATACCCAGGTATCAAGAATAATGATGACGTTGTATACTATTTACAACTCAGCATCACACATCATAATAATAACAAAGATATTGATTGATTTCATAATTCAATTCTATACGAGTTCTTGATCAAGTAATACCAGATACCGTTACTCTCGTTACAGATACCGAGACTCATTACTAAATGATTCACATCACTATGCTGTGAGAAGAATTCTTATGTCATAAAGCCATTATAAAGTCGTTAACCTGTGCATCGTAAACGATTTCTATTTGAAAACATTGACCATCATTTTGTGCAAGGCCGTTGTTGGTTTCGTTTTGTGGATGTTTGTGTTTTAAATTCCCAGCAGGAATAAGATGCACTTGAATATCATCGCAAATACTTACCCACCTAATGATTATTAGCCTAGGTATTATTGTACTTGACACTTTCACCAGATTTGTAGTTGAGAATATGAAGCAGGGGTGGATCCAGGATGGTCATTTGGGGGGGGCTTGACCCCGCCATGACCCTGCTGAGGGTGGGTTTTAACAAAGTAAACATTAAAAAACCACAATAACATTTTAGTTTGCGTAACGCATGACAAGCTTCCTTGTATTAGGTACTTTTCGTAAATTCTTCAATCACTTAAGTGGGTGGTAGACTATCAAAGAAATCTGTGTGTTTTTTTTTTTTTTTTTTTATTGGTGATGGGTTTGCTCTTGACTCTAGTCAATGTCAGATATGACAGAGACAAAGTCTACGATGGAGCGAGCTTACCCAGAAGGAGCCTGTTCACTCTAACTTTGAAGAGATTAGGGCTGTAAGCTTTTGGAAGTTGGTGTGTTTTTTGGGGGTTGAGCTGGATCCGTCAATGAAAGTTTAGTGAAGAACTTGACAAACTCTACTTCAATATTGAAATCTGACAAGTTTTCAACTACCAATTTCCATTCAGAAACCGGTGATTTGACTACCCATTTGGAAACCTACTTGTCTAAACTACCTACTACCTAAGAATTAAACAAGAGAGGAGGTTGCCTGGATGGTTTTGTTTGCTTGGTATCGTGGTCTCGGGTTACCTACTCTGCTTTTAGAAATTTCCCTAACCAATTTTATCAAGATGTTAGTCTATGCCCACCATAATTTTTACGCAACAAACAATCGCATAACGCCCATTCTAAGATGCAAAAATTCGCAGGCTCCAGTCAATTAGATAGCACTACACAACGCGCACATTTTAAAACAATGGTAGGCTTTAAGATGTCTGATTATAATTTGAGAAGCCATGATTGTCTGGTTATAATTAGAAAATCATCGTTAAATAAAGAGCGTGTTTTGCACAATATTGCCGGCGTTAACTTCTGTTTTGCGTGGATTTTAGAAGCGAAAGTAAAACGCGCAATTAGGTACAACCTACCTACATAAAGAGTTGCCAGCCTATTTATTATGTAAGAATTTTCCCATAAGAATACAATATTATGTCGCTGTTGTGATTGATAGGTACCAGGCGGTCGGATATAAGTAGGTTAGGTAGGTAGGTAGGTACCAAACATGGATTAGGTTGGTAGGTACAGCGTTTTGGTAGGTACCTACCTAGAGAAAAATTTCTGTTGTTTAGTTGTGAAACACGGCATTTCTATGCTTATAAAATACGTAAGGTTGTCTCCAGCATTCGAAACAATTAGGGACTTGTGTGTGGGTCATTAAGTTTCTGGTCTTTAATTGGAAACTATGAGCTGCAAGTTGAGAAGAGTAGAAGGTATGCCAACAGAGCCATTGAATTCCCTCTTGCTTAACAAAACAAATATGATGTAAAGTAATCTCCAATTCGTTACACGAATAGAGTTACCTATAAAAATGGCCAAACAAAAACCATAGAATTTGATGATCCGTAACTAGGCCTTAACAAAACCGATTTTCAATTACGTTTTACAACTGAGAGCGAAAGTGACCCATTATTTAAATAAACGATCCGTTACATGACGTAATTTTATGTAATGAATAAATAGCATAAAACTCTGTTGACCGAGACGATGATTTAGGTACATTGAGTGTAGCGGATTTAGATCTATTAAGTATTTGGGTTGCCGGCTATCTTGGAATCGATTAATTATTTTGGCGTTTTGAGTAAATACTTAACTATTTTTACTCTGAAGTCAGCTGCTAAGCACATCTAGGCTTCCGAATTTTGAGAGATAGCAGTGGTTAAGGTATTTTCTTCCCCCAATGCTTCTAGGAAAGCCCTACTTGCCAAACAGCTAAGGGCTCTATGAATCGGCTCTCGGCTGTCGGTCTCCGCTACTAGCTGCAGGTCGCGCAGTCAAAATGAGGTTTAAAATTGAAATCACAGTATTGCCCGACGGGTGAGTCGAGTTTGTCTGATTAGATGGCATAATGGAGTGTACTAGCTTACAGTTGCCCAGGTTGTTCCGATTTTTAAAAAGGGAGAAACTGATAATGTTAAAAACTATCGACCAATATCGTTATTATCGGTATTCTCAAAGGTGTTTGAGTCTCTTGTCTGTCCCATTCTGTCATCATTTTCGAAGTTAACGATAGCCCCGGAGCAACACGGGTTTTGCTCTCAAAGATCTACTACGACAAACTTAACTCTTTATGTCGACGAGATAAGCAGACTCGTAGATTCGCGACAACAGGTGGACGCAATTTACACGGATTTCAGTAGTGCGTTCGACAAGGTGGATCATGAAATCTTGTTACAGAAGCTAGCAAACATCGGCATATTTGGCAAGCTTCTTCTATGGTTCCAATCATACTTAACTAATAGGAAACAAAGAGTTGTGGTTAAAGGGCATCATTCTTATTTATATTCTCCCTCTTCCGGTGTCCCACAGGGCTCTCATTTAGGTCCAATATTGTTTACTATTTTTGTCAATGATATAGTAGACTACATAAAACACAGCAAATGCTCACTTTTTGCGGATGACCTAAAACTGTACAGGGTAATCGAGTCTCAAAGTGACTTACTTCTACTCCAGGAGGATCTAGACTCAGTGCTTGATTGGTGCAACGAGAATAGGATGTCACTTAATGTCGAAAAATGCTATCTTATCACTTTCACTAGAAAGCATATAACTTTACCCTCATCATACTCCCTAAATGGCATTGCACTACAGAAAGTCGACACTATTCGCGACCTGGGTGTGCACCTCGACAAAAAACTTACCTTCATACCACATATTGATACCATCATCACCAAGGCAGCCAAAATGCTGGGTTTTATGAAACGTGTCTGCCAAGATTTTCAGTCGTCCCGTACTCTAAAATTGCTCTACAGCACACTTGTTAGGAGCGTTTTGGACTATGCTTCTCCCGTATGGAATCCATCTTACCGAGTCCATATCAATCGAATAGAACGAGTACAGAAAAGTTTTACTAGATACCGTTACAGAAGTAAAAGTTGCCCAATAGAAGCTGATTATACAAAAAGACTCAGTCATTTCAGAATGACAACTCTGGAACATCGTCGTAATATAGCCGACCAAATATTGCTTCACAAAATAGTTAACGGTTTCGTTGACGTGCCAAAACTCCTTGATAAAGTTAACATTTCAGTACCCCGCTCCTCTCTGCTCAGACGGGAGCGCGATTCAAACATATTTACTCCACGTATGACTCGTACAAACCTGGGTTGTTCAGCTCCAATGAACCGTTTAATGAGAACCTATAATGTAACTCAAACGCGCACCAATAGTATCGACATCTTTTGCGACACTCTGGCTGAATTCCGTAGGCATTTGGCAGATGTGAGCCTGTCCTAGGCACAAACTTGTTTTATATCTTTTTTGTTTTGCTCAAAAATCTCTTTTTCTGTAACTATTACTAATTATACTTTAAAAAAAAATAGGTTTTTCATTATACTATTTTTTTTTATTTTTTCATATAATCATGCTATGTCCAGATAAACAGATACTTCATTCATATTATTGTTACCTACTAACTTACTGAAATGAAATGTAATGGCAATGTAATCATGTAACATCATTTAATGATTGAAGTTATAGTTACTACAATACTTTGTGTACAAATTTCACTTTTATAAATTAAAGCACACGATGTAAAAGCTGTGCACACCTATAAGTGACATGGTCACATTAGTACTTATTTAAGGGATTTTGCATGTAAGAATGTTTTTGTGACTTTGTTGTTGGAGTGCCATAATAAAATAAAATAAATAAATAAAATAAAATAAAAAAAATAAGTGGCGAATAATTTAGTTTGAGGTGTTACCTATGATAAATTATTTTCTTTGTACAAAATCTAATACTTAATACTTTGCATACTATTGTATAAATACTAGTTCTTCTAACTCAACAGACAGATGTGTTGCTGAGGAGTTTGTTGCGCCACTTCTTCCCAGCTAAAACACTAGGAAGTGGTGACGGGCAGGGCGTTTTTGGGGAACTGTATTTCTGTAAAAGTTGACGTTCAACAAGTTCTGGCACTTAGCCTAATTTGAATAATTGACTCTTGACTTAAATCCCTCGCTTCATTTAGAATTCTCGTATTAACGTATCCTTCATTGTATTCGTGATTCAATGTGACGCCCGTGACATAAGACACTGCTTTATCCCCTCGGTGAATAATCTACTATTATTGAACAGCTGAATTTCTATTTTCCTGAGGGAAATCTTTTTAATCGATCTCAATTTCCCTCTCTATCTCTCTCACTTCACCAATCACCAAGTAAAAGTAGTCACTATCTCCATTCATCTTGATTGAATTGTTTTACCTCCGTCTCTGTAATCAGAGATCGTTGCCAGTCGAGATCATTTACAGGATAAGAACGAAACACTAGCTTGTAACGACCATGATAGTGAAATTAAATGAATGGTTTAACAGACAAATAACAATGTTGGCGAATAATATGCTTTGGGGACACTTGAGTGCTTCGAAGGCATTGGCTTCTAATAAACACCAGACTCTTCTTTACGTAGATTCTGGAATCAAGATAAAACATGGTCCACTATACTCTCCTTTGCGGAGAGCAGACTCTCCAACGTGAGATCCGGACAATCAAAAGAAAGTTCCTCCTCTTTGGTCATCATCATCATCTCGAAAGATGACAAACGGTACCTATCTAATTAATATATTTGCATCCAATATCCTTGCATTTCCATTGTTACTGCAGGACGATCCCGAAGATTGTAAGATTACTTATAATATAATGATCTATTGTGTAAACAGAATAGAATCTTTGTAAACCGTATCGAATATTACTATAAACTGCAATCGATTCGTCACAACCAAACAACTGATAAGTCGGTCACTAAAAGCGTTCGCTCGAATCCCTCGTTAGCAAACATTTTAGCATGAAAGTGTGATATCGCTAACTATATCGGTATTGCCAATGGTTTTCATTGACGCATGCCGTTGCAATGGGTGCCTGAAGTATTAACAAGGTTTTTGCGATGATCGCTAAAATCTGTGAACTTGAAAAAATAAGATTTGTTAGTCACTGGGTTATTGGGAAGCAATGCCATAATTTACAGAATCCAACCGAAGCAAGTGCATACAATCAGTCCCTACTCATGCGCATAAAACACTGTAATTAATGTAAACCTATGTTTGTTCCAGATAATCTGGTGCTTCGCGGTGCTGGCAGTGACATGGCGGACCGCCAGTGGTCACGGCAGACTCATCGAGCCCCCCTCTCGCGCCTCCGCCTGGCGCTTCGGATTCGACACGCCGCACAACTACAACGACCATGAACTGTACTGCGGAGGCTTCTCGCGACAGTGGAACAAGAACGAAGGCAAGTGCGGAGTCTGCGGAGATGCCTGGGACGCACCAGTACCCAGAGCACACGAACTCGGAGGCAGGTTCGGCAAAGGCGTCATTGTCCGCAAGTACGCGCCGCAAGAAGCCATCGTCATCAAAGTAGAACTCACGGCCAACCACAACGGCTTCTTCGAGTTCAGAGTTTGCGAAGAACCAAAAGGAACCACCCAAGACTGCTTAGACAAATACGTACTAAAATTAAATGGAAGAGAAGGAACCAAATTCTATCCTAAAGACGGAAACAAAATATACGAGATGAAGTATAAACTACCTGAAGGACTGGAATGTTCCCATTGCGTAATGCAATGGAGATATATCGCTGGTAATAACTGGGGGGCTTGTGGAAATGGGACCGAGGCAGTGGGTTGTGGACCACAAGAAGAATTTAGAGCGTGTGCGGACATAGCTATAGGAGAACGCTTCGCCACCACCACCAGACGTCCCAGACCTACATACGTGCCTCCTGGCAGACGGCCAACAGTGCCAACCCCAGAGGAATCTACTGGAAGCTCATGGTACGGCTTCGTGGTCGCTATCGTCACCTTGCTCGTTGCTATCGGCGTTCTAGCAGGACTCTACCTGTACTATTACAGAGGTGGCATTAAGATCAAGAACCTACTGAGGTCGAAGGTGCCACCCCTGGCGCCCGTTCCTCCACCAAGACACAAAAGGGCGTCTCTATCAAGAGAACAACTGCCAGAATTAACACCACCAAAAATAGGGATGCTCCCTGATTCAGGATTTGAGACTGTTGACCTTAGAGCTAAATGATAGAAGAAGCGAGGCTATTAGAATAAGCAGAACTACCTAAGCTGCCTTTACCTAGTGATATTAAGTCTTGTGTGACTGAATTACGTAGAGATTCGACTGTGAAGACGGTTGTTAGGTGATTAACTTAATTTTAATTTAGGTTAATTCTACTTTTGTAAATTATAGATATTTATGTTAAATTAAATGTTATGATTGATGTTTCGACTATTCATTTACCTTAATCACATGGCCATACAAAAACTTTTGCTGGACCTGGACCCCATACATGGTTCAAAAGCAACACAAACATAAGGCCAATTTGGCGATGCCAAGATTACACGCGCTCCTCTAGCGATAAAATTTAGAAGTTACCTAAGAACGACTTTTGGAGCGTTGCCAACACCAATTTAACAAATTCCCCGAAAATTTCAGTGAAATTTGTCAATTTGGGCCAAAAATCTAAAGATTCCCCACAAAATCCCCTCAAGTTTTTTTAAGAAAAAAAAAAAAAATCACTTCGTAAGATGTTTTTTTCCTTCTAACCTTCACCTTTAAATTATTTTTTTCACACTTTCTATATTTCTGTGACAAACCTTTTTCTCGATGGAGTAAACATAATATTATGATACTGCTGCCCCGTTTTTAAGTACTTCCCTTGTTGCCATTAAAATGTGTTTGATTGTGGTTTTCTGCTTTAAAATTTTAAGGACACCAAATTTTCGCTCGATATTTCGAACGCTCATGAATCACCTAATGGCTCCCATTAAATGCCAAATAGATAGATTACGAACGCATCGGTCAAGCGACATAAATCAATTTAGAAAAAAGGAGTCATTCAATATCCACGAGTAACCTAATAAAAATGTGTGTATATAATAAGTATTTCGATTTCTTGGAAAAAGTGTTCTGACTTGGCCCGGAGTATCGATATTCAAAATCCCTGCATAATACCAATCCCCAATTAACTTGAGAATCTTTGGGGAATTCCCCACACGTTGGCAACGCTAAACGAAAACTTGTCGTTGTTAGACAGCTTCACAATTTGGACACTAAAGGCAACGTGTTCAAGCCGAATTAGCCTCCAGACGTAGGAAAGTAGTAAGAGTATCAACTTGGTAGCTAGGTACCTACCATCAAAATCAAATTAAAGAAATCAGTAAGATGAAACCAGTATTTCTATAAGGCATAAGCTAACAAAGAATCTGACATTTATGCTAAAATTTCAGCACGGTTGGCGCAGTAGTTGAGCGATAGGCTGCGGCACTCATGTCACGGCTTCGATTTCCGCACACAACAAATATTTGTTTCGCTCCGTTTTATACCAAAAAACAAAAAGTGAACTAGCCCAAATATTCGTTGGTGGATCCTTTCTTTGATCATTTTATAACATTTTGGCTACCTCTGCTCTTGGCCAACTTTTATAGAGTACATAAGTAGAGCACTACCGAGATCTTTTGGCGCGTGACCGCTAATCAGAACTAGCAACTTTATTTTGTTACTAGCTTTTACCCGCTACTTCGTTCGTGGATATTCCGTTGTTTGATTTCCGTTCCCGTATATAGCCTTCCTCATGAATGTGGCTATAATATACAAAAATAATTATCAAAATTGGTTCAGTAGATCCAGAGATTACCCCTACAACCTCAAAAACTCATAAACTTTACCTCTTTTTAATATTAGTATAGATTTCAAAACAAGTTCCTATGGCAAATGCAGTTTTCAGACGTGGCGTTTAGTTTATTAGTTTCTTCGGTTTCTACAATTACCGGTTTAGTCTATGGTTTATTTTTAATGGCAACATCGAATTAAAATGTCACTGTCAATTTCAAAACCACAGACAAATATCGCAAAACAAACGTGCTGTGAAAAAGCCTAAAAAGTACCGAAAGGCAATTTATTTTGCGAAAAAAAACTTTATAAATGAAAAATGGCGGTGCGGCCACAGCACATGCACGACGGTGGTATTGTGGAGCGTCGGTTGCGACCAATTTACGGTAACAAGTTAACTTGAGCAAGAGTTCAATGCATCAGACAACCTCTCCAGAAGAGGGGATGTTTTTCAGTGAAAATATGTATATTTATGAACTTTTCAGACTGGTTGGACAATGGGAATAATAAAAAGGCGCTGCAAGAAGCGGAGAAGGTGCTTAAAAAGAGTCCTTTACTGCAGGCGGCCCGGGCTTTAAAAGCCCTAGCACTTTTTAGGTTAGGAAAGGCTGCTGAAGCGCACGTAGTTCTCGAAGCCCTGGCTGACGAGAAGCCGAGCGATGATACCACGCTGCAGGCGATGACGATATCCTACAGAGAATCTCAACAACGTAAGTTTCAAACCAAATATATATGGGAACTTTCATTATCCACGGATTGATAACTAAGAATAGTGGTCAAATGATAGGATAAGCTCCTATCATCTGACCTCCGTAAGACAGAAGACCTTAGAACCGAGTATTTTATTGTATAAAACTTATACCAGTAACATATCAAACAAAATCTAAGCAATAAAATTGAATGTGTTTATGCTATGCTCTAAAGTCATACCAAAACTTCGCCACTAAGGATATGACCCAATATAATATTTTATTGTGTTTCACCTATAGCAACTCACTTCCACTGCCTAAACATAAAACTCATATTTTTTCAATCAAATTTAACACAGAAATCAGATCCAGTATTCAAAATCAGATTATGATTTATGCAAACAAATCTGACATTTCAGTGAAGTACAGTTTAATGAACCGTCTAATCTCATTTAAACCTATAATCCTATTCTTAGATTATAGCGAAAAGCAACACAACATAGTTAGTTGCCATCAGCCTGATACAAAATAATAAGGCAATGGTGTTAGTTTTATAGAGGGTAATTGAATTACCCGGTTACTGGGTTGTGGAGGACAGTTGCTGTGAGCTTAATACTCAATTATAATAAAGAAATGGTGTCAGTTTTGCTGAGGGGTGCCATGTTAACCAGCTACTGATTTGTGGAGGTCAATTAAGCAGTACCTTCATGTTACTGGCATTCAGCTGCATCTGGTTTGACTGGAAGCCAACCCCAACATATGATATGTAAAAGGTAGACAGTTGAAATTATCAGATTCTGTGTGAAAATTTCTATTGAATTTGATTCCAACTGTCACAATAGTTTTAATATCACTTTCCCCTCTGGAACAAAGAATACCCACTCTACTAAACCCACCCTTCTGTCCCCAGTTCACAAAGTATGCATGTTATACGAGAATGCAGTGAAGACTGAACAGTCAAGTGAAGAGCTGCATTCGCACCTGTTCATGTCGTATGTGAGGGTCGGAGACTACCGGTCACAGCAGCGGGCAGCCATGTCACTGTACAAGTTTGCTCCCAAGAACCCCTACTACTTCTGGGCTGTTATGAGTATTGTTTTGCAGGTAAGAGACTATTTTCTTGTTCTTTTGTTTGGAAGTATTGTGGGCTACTTAACTATGGTAATGAAAAAGTAACCTAATCTTTGTGATATTAATTGGCAGATAATTTTATCGGATATCATTCAGAGCTAGTGAAACTTAGTATGTATTTTTTGTGCACAAATACTCCCAAATTTTGGTCACAAGCTTTGCATAGCAAGCTTTTTCCAGTGATTTCTGCATGTTGAGAGAAACAATAAGATGATTTGACATAATCTCTCTAGACAAAAGGGTATATTATCCATGTGAAAAGAAGGCAAATCCTGAATTTAGACAAGAATACCATTCAAATTTCAACAACAATGTTAATTCATTCAACAATGTTAATTGGAACATCACCAAAACACCATATTATTACAGCTGGGAAGGCAACTTTTGATTCATTAAATAGTCATGTGACCCTTTTTACTCATTGATATATATTATATACTAGCTTCTACCAGCTGCGGCTTCGCCCGCGTGAATATCGGAAATAGCAAGGATTCCTAATTTGTATTGTAAATTTTTTACTCAGGGAACACCCACCCTACACCTACCTTACACCTACTCTACACCTACATTACACCTACCCTACACCTACCCTACACCTACCCTACACCTACCTTACACCTACCTTACACCTACCTTACACCTATTCTACACCTACTTTACACCTACCTTACACCTACCCTACACCTACCTTACACCTACTCTACACCTACATTACACCTACCCTACACCTACCCTACACCTACCCTACACCTACCTTACACCTACCTTACACCTACCTTACACCTATTCTACACCTACTTTACACCTACCTTACACCTACCCTACACCTACCTTACACCTACTCTACACCTACATTACACCTACCCTACACCTACCCTACACCTACCCTACACCTACCTTACACCTACCTTACACCTACCTTACACCTATTCTACACCTACTTTACACCTACCTTACACCTACCCTACACCTACCTTACACCTACTCTACACCTACATTACACCCACCCTACACCTACCCTACACCTACCTTACACCTACTCTACACCTACCCTACACCTACCCTACACCTACCTTACACCTACCTTACACCTATTCTACACCTACTTTACACCTACCTTACACCTACCCTACACCTTCTCTACACCTACCCTACACCTACCCTACCTACATAATTATACCAGCCCAAAAATACTATGACATGTTTCTGGTCTCCTGGTACTTGATGTTTCTGGTCTCCTGGTACTTGAAAATCTGAAGTACTAAGGCAGCAGCGGCTCTGAGTTTCCACTTCCTCCTCAGTCTCCATTAATCCATGCCACTTACAGGGATAAAAAGTAGCCTATTTTTTATTCCAGAATATGAACTACATGTGTGCCAAATTTCATCCAAATCCCTTCAGCCGTTTTTGCCTGATTGTTACACAAACATACAAACATACAAACTTTCACCTTTATAATATTAGTAGGATTGATTTGTTGATACAATTAATTTACTCCCACAGGCCAAAACATCAGAGGACAACACGAAAAGAGGCATCCTACTAGCTCTAGCCCAAAGAATGGTTGACAACTTTATATCTGAGAACAAAATGGAAGCTGAACAAGAAGCCCGCCTCTACATCATGATCCTAGAATTACAAGAAAAATGGGAAGATATCCTAAAATTCATTGAGAGCCCGCTTTACTCCCAACTAGTCCCCGGAAACACTGTCCAAGCCTGTATCCCATACTTAAAGAAACTCAGTGAATGGAAACGGCTCAATATGGTCTGTAAAGAACTGCTATGGGACAACCAAGACCGTTGGGACTACTACGTTCCATACTTTGACTCCGTCTTTCATCTAATTGAGGAAAACGAAGAGGACTCAGAAAGTGCTATTGATAATAGTCCAGAAAAATGCCATGAGTTTATTTGTTCGTTGGTTGAGAGTATGACATCAGGGAGGACTTTAAGAGGTCCATATTTAGCTAGATTAGAGTTGTGGAAACGGTTGGCTGTTAACGGAGACCCTACATCCCTCATTGGTAGCAGTTTTGCGTTATGTGTGCAATACTTGAGGGTGTTTGCTAACAAGCCGTGTGCTGTACCAGATTTGAGGCCGTACCTTGGTATGATACCGCAGAAAGAAAGAGAGGAACATTGCAGGGAGTTTTTGACGTGTCTCGGATTTGATGAAAACAGTGAACCTGAGTCGGTAAGTTTTATTTATTTCAGTTTTAATGTTTTATTTTACCATAAAATATATTTAAGTAGTAAAATTCTCAAGAATTTTTGGACATGACCATAAGACGCGGTTCAGCTAAGTCCCGCCGTCTAAAAAGATACTCTAAACAAAACCGTCCAGCTTTGAATTTTGTGTGATGAGATTTAGGCATTCTTATGTTAATAATTTTGTACGCACTACTGTATGTATGCCAACATGTATATTATTCATTTACTACACGTACATAAATAAAACATCACATTAGTTTTAACTATCCAGACTTGTTTTTTTCTAATAATTAACAGCAATGATAGGCACACGTTTGACCACTATCTAACCCGATGGCGGCTGATGGTAAGCGATGATGTGGTTGATTGCAACTCTTGCAAGGCATGTGATCCTGAGTCACAGAGACTGATATCATTTACAGTTATGATATCAACTATTGTTGCCATAAACATGTTAACGTTAGAGATAAGAAGAAACGTTTCACCATTACTTACTTCCAATTACACAGATTCACGTCAAAGTTTAGTTGTAACAATCAAAAGAAATGGTCACCCATCCAAAGACTGACTCTCCTTAACCTTGTCTGACCTAAAACTTGTTGGTACAGTAAATCATAATTATTATAATATTGTGCCGATGATGTTTAACAACACAAAGTCCTAGTCAGCAGTCACCAAGATTGTCCAAAAATATCATAATTCAGTACCTTACTATCCCCTAGGCCCATCATTATTATCCATCTTTGCCTAGGCCGACGACATCCAACGCCACGTGTCGTGCTTGTCCGCGTGGCGGCTGGTGGCGGAGCCCCTGCCGGCCGACGGAGCCCTGGCGCTCGCCACCACGCTCAGGGGCCACTACTTGCGGTGTCTGAAGAAGGGGCTCATCACTTCCAGTATTACTGAATTCTGTGCGGCTGACGCTTACGGGATATTGGCGGCGCATCACTATTATTATGCTGGTAAGACAATAATATTATTCATCATCTGCCTAGCCTTCTCCCTAACTATATTGGGGTCGGCTCCCGCTCAAACCGGATTCAGCTGAATACCAGTATAGAAAATCTATACTACTATTAACAAGGGGTACAGTTTGTGAAGTTGTAGGGGGTAAGTAATCTCTGGATCTACTGAACCGATTTTGAAAATTATTTTTGTAAATGATAGCCACATTCATGAGGAAGGCTATACGGGAACTGGAAATTCCAACGGAACGGGAAACAACGGGATATACGCGTACGAAGTCGCGGGGAAAAGCTAGTTATTAATATTTTTATAATAAAAGGGTATTTCACTCACACACAGAAACCTTTTTCTGTTACTTGCATCCATACAAAAGACATAGCAAGATGTTTACACCACGCCCCCACTCTTCCTTACAATATGTTTTTGTATCGCTGCTTCATTTAAAAACCAATTTTGACGTTGTTTTTACAAATTTCTTAGTGTTATTTGTTTTCGTAAATTATTTAATAATAATGTACAAAAATAGAAACAGGAAAATACCTTACTATTGTACCTAAAATAGAGTTCACGATCTATTCATTTTCTGTTTGTCTTTCTGGACTTCAAGTACATTAGTGGTAACAATTTGACATTCACAGTACCTCTATATCGTAGCAGTAAGGGTGGTTTTCGTAGTGCGGTTGACTGCACTTAGTACAAATCTGATTTTAATTATATATTTATGCCGCTGACAAACTTTTGAATCGTTATGTGTAAGGTAGGTACTTGTATTATTGTTAGACATCAACATTTCACAATGTAATGCCCAAGTGTGTAACATTCATTTTTCAGGAGTACTGCAACAAAGTTCAGCGCCGGTGGTGGACGCCCTGTGTCTGTTAGAGCTTGTGCTGCATCACTCGTCAGCCAACTTCCACGCCAAACTACTGCTCGTCAAGTTATACCATTTATTAGGTAAGTGAAAGGCTGCACGCAAAATACGCGCTTAGTCGTGGAGTTGCGGAAACCAGCCCGATTTACAATACAATAGGTAAGTGAAAATCGACTTTATGGAGAACAACAGAATGTCGGTTTTAGAAACGCCTAGTTCGTAATTCGAAGCAGTACCAATTCTTCATACTTTTCCATCTCTATAACCAAGCAGTTTGTAGCTTCATCATAGTATATTCACATCACCAGCCTACTAGAAATGTTTTTCTTTTGTAGGCCATCTATGTGGATCACGTTCTAGCAAACTCTCTGATTTGAAAAATAACTACCAAAGTTCAGTAACCACAAAACCTACAGGAAATTCTTAATTCTTTATATAATTTTACATAATAACTTATAAATCTTTCTTCCCAGGTAACGCGTTAGCAGCCGACAGCATATACCAACGTCTAGAAGTGAAGCACATACAGCTGGTGTCGTTAGGTTGGCTGCACTGCGCGCGGCTAGCGCCCGCCTGTGTCGCCAGCCGCGCGCTGCAGCTGTTGGCGGACACCAGGGCCTTCCTCAAGCACCATGGGAAGGACGTGAGTATACAATAGAGATACATCTGGTTGCAAACTACATACAAAATAAGTGGAAAAATCGATGACTTATAAAGGCATGAGTGAAAAGGAAGGATCCTGCGACCAGAAGGGTGTTACGTCTGGTGGGCAACTGCCCAAGGGCAGCATAGATGTCGCTATTTGATCGGCCGGAAAAATGCGATGACCTGGTATTCGGGCAAACAACTTTTTGTCTCTGTTTGCTAAAAATAAGTCTTCCCTTTTGAATGATCTCCTTTTTGTTCTCCCCAGAGCGTGGAGCACCTGACGTACGCGTACAAGTACGGCACGTTCGAGAAGCTGGTGGAGCTGGGCGCGTGGACGGGCAGGCTGGAGGCGTGCGCCTGGGGGGCCAGCGCGGCGCGCGAGCAGGCGCTCCTGGCGCAGCTGGCCGGGCCGCCCACGCTGCTGCACCAGCCCACCAGGTTGCCGCTTAGTGCCACGTGAGTGTTCTTCTTCTTCACCTTCGTGTAGCCAAATATTTCGACACTTTCACGTCATTATGGGTGGCAGCATGACACTGGGTTGCAAATAGTTACTGCGAGGAGTAAATTTAAGCCGGTAACAGGCTCTTTTAAATTTCCTACTAGTCAATCAGTTATTCAGAAATTTGAATTTGTTCCAAAATGTAAAAATCTCTTCTGAGAAGACCTAATTAACTTTTTTTCTCATTACAGCGACAACCGCGACCTAAACGTAATAGTAAACTTCGAGCCGCCTCAATTTCAAGACGACCAGCTGAAAAGCCGGACTTTCGAGCAGGAGGTGTCCTACCTGCGCCTAAAGGACGCCCTAGTGTCGGGCATCGCGCTGTGCATAGAGCTGGCGGACAGCCGGCCGCTCGAGCACAAGAAGGCGCACCACGAGCAGCTGAGCTCGTGCGTGGACGCCTTCAGTGCGGCCATGGACAAGTGTCGGCAGCTCTACTGCGAGAGGGAGAGGATTAGCATATCGGCGCCGTTCCCCTCTAGGATTATTGGTGAGTGTTCAAAATTATGTTCTTTAGAAAGGCGTGTCATCTGCATAATAGCTTTATTAAACAATTATTAAAGATTAGGTTAGGTTTAAAATCAAGTCCTTTGAATTTGAGGAATCTGTCACTGTGGGGGGGTCAAGGGGGCTTATCTCAAGCGCCCCCATGCGATTTCAGCTGCCGGAGCCGCGTCGAAATATTTTCTAAAAATATTTGTTAATCACTATTATTACGTGAAACGGAACTATAATTACTAATGGATATTCCTGATTACCAACTTATTTTGCAAGAAAACTTACTTGTATTTATTTATTTATTTCGGGAAAACCATCAGTTACACAAAATTTTAATAAATAATAACAACTAAATACATAATAACATTAGTGTAGCCCACGGCGTTATCTACATATTAATAACAAAATTTATTATATGGTTTAGTGGCAAATGCCCACACAAGAAAAAATTTGCTAAATAAATTTAAAAAAAACAAATAAAATTCAAATTAAACAATTAAGTAGGTAAACAAAATAATTAATGGAATTGAAAACAATTATTACATAATATTTTAAAACATAAATTCAAATGATAAAATTTAATCAAATCACTATTTGTGATTTGATCAAATTATAAAATATGAACAAATTACAAAAAAATCAAATCACAAAGTTAAAAAATTAGCAAAATAAAAAAATAAATAGAATTAAATCAAAACAATATTCAAATTACAAAATCAAAGAACAAATGGAATTAAATTAACGTAACATTACGAATTATTATATTATAAATATGTGTCGCTGATTAGTAAGGAATACCTGAACTTATCAGAAGAAACTGTAAACAAGTCCAAGCTTCCAAAAGCTGTATTAAAGTTGTTTGCCATACGACGCAGAGGTGCGCGAACTGCAGCATTATTGTAGGCGACATTAATACCGCCACAACAAATCAACGTTGCAGAATCAACAAATGAGACTCCATCTATTTCGACAGCTGCGAACTAACTGGACAAAATCCTAAATCGCGATATCAGAGTTTACCGTGCGATTAGTACATATGCAAAGCCCGAATATCAACTGTCGGGCAGTTGCCCACCAGACACAATATCCGCCTGGTCGGAGGATCCTCCCTTTTCCATGGAGGTATGTGGGACTTTACTCTCTGTTCCGCTACCTCCAAATACTATCCGACACTGAACAATTTTTTAACACCATTATTATATTCCAGCATTTGTAAACTCGCCGGTGCCGTACCGGGAGCTGTACGCGACGGTGCTGCGCCTGGTGGGCTCGCTGGCGCTGGCCGGCTCGGCGGGCGGCGCCGCGGGCGCACACGAGGCGTGCTGCGCGGCGGCTCGCCTGCTGCCCCGCGCGCAGCTGCAGCTGCAGGCCGAGCTGGCCGAGCTGGCCGCCAAGGGAGACCCTGTCTGGAGTATGAGGGACTGCCTCGAAAGCTTATCTAATTATTTAGAGGTGAGTTTGCTGCGTTCCATTCTAGTATGTTCTTGATTATTGTCTGGGCAATTAATTGTCTGTTGTTAACAGGGACATTTACAAATCTGCATAAAAAGTTTTTACTTGTCTAAATAATAATTCTGAGTAGATTTGTAGTTTCCCTTTTTGAGTAAGGATTAATGACGCTTCGCTTGCACGTCATCAAACGACAAGGTCTATTTGACTACGTGACCATAGATTACCAGATAAACCACTCCATACAAAATGTTCACTACCTATTGCTACAATAGCCTACACCTTCGAGTCGCTAGACGCTGCGAACGAAAATGTACCTAACCTAGCAAGCGTAAAGTGAGTTTTGCTCTGTAGCTGCGCGCCGCCGCGTGGTTATTGTAAATTGCCAGGGCTGCCTCTTTTGATAAAGATGTACGTAGTTATTTTTTGTTACACTTTATGAAAGAAACAACCTGCGCTGGCGCCATACTGTGACGTCATGCACACTTTTCTAACACTTGCTCGCTCTTAAATAAACAATGATCATATATGAAAATGACATATAACAAGATAAAAACGATACTAAATATTATTGAAAATTGATTTGCACAAAGTAGATTTTTGCTAAACGTAACCCACCAAAAACATTTCATGTAAAATGTTGCCAAGACGACCACATAAGGTTTGCCCTGTGAAAAAGATATCAGATCTCATTTAGAGCCAAGCTTCTGAATCTACATGGCCTAACTCTACCGACCCTAACTTCACAAATTCTACATATCAGTAAAAATGTATTTTTTAATTAGTCTATTATTGACATCATATCCTGAGAATATGATCTATCTGGTACATCGGAAGCCAACTCTATGAGGGTTAAAAAAAACGACGAAACACTTCGAGAAAAGGTAGGCAGTGCCCTTGCGCTTCGCTTGGCTCGTCTTGGCGGGGGCACGGTAGTGTAGATTTTCAAATGACAGTTGACAAATGGAGGTCATTGACCTTTCTATTCTTATCTCAGACGCATAATAGAAGTCATACGTACCTACCAATACTTAATAAAATACAAAACAACTTGCAAGTTTACAATTTTATCTATTTAAAAAACGATAGGTAGTAAAACAATTTAGATAATTTTCTGTACCAGGAGGTAAATTAAAAAATATAAGTTTTTATCTCTTCTCTTGCTGGATCTACATCCATCAGCTGCACATAATAGACCAGAACCAGCCATATCATAAGAATTTGAAACATTAAAGTACTGACGGTCGACCGCGAACGTACGCGCATCGCGGCTGTCGGCCACCATTTATATTAGTTTATGCTGTCGGCCACCCACTGAGAGAGGAATGAGCCGCGCGCGTCCGGCAGTCGGTAGGTAGTTAGCGCGTGTAAGTATATGAAGTGATTTATCTGGTAATCTGTCACGTGACTATAACATAGTTGTAGTTCCCATTTGCTGGCAATAGTTGTCAAAAGAAGTAAACAATTGTTGTTGGCAACCATTGAATGAAAAAGAAAACAACAGTCAATCCAATGTGTGTACTTACACTCAAAGAAAAGGAAGATAGTACCTATTGTAAACAAAACTATTTCATATCCAGTTCATAGGTATCATCACGTTCTTGCTGGGCGTCTGCAACGAGCTATTCTCGCCCACCAACACCAAGAAATCTAAGAAGAAGACCAGCCACTCGCCCGACGAACTCAAGACCTCCGAGCTCCTCAATAAACTCAACCAAACCGTACAAAACTCCATCACTTTCCTCGAAAACATACTCGATGAGTGGCCCAAATACGAATTCGCGAACAATCTCGACGAAACCCTCGCTAAATTAACTCTAGACGATAAATACCAAAGCCCAGTAGAAAATAAACTTAAAAACGGACGAGATGAAATGCTCACGGATGTCGGAAACATTCTCAAACGAAAATCTAAATACCTAAAGAGTCTGCTACAATGATGCCTTGCAGCTAAACGCTTGTACGAAATAATTAAGTATTGTTTTTATAATAAATATACATATCTTGTAAATAATTTTGTCTTTGCTGTTCGCGGGTGTCGGCTCGTATCGTCGATACAGTTATAGCGGATGACTTGCGAATGTCGATTAGTCATTCGCGTGCCATCTACTAGTATGAAGCTGTGGCCTCATCAGCCTTATTCCGTCACACGCTCTTAATACGGATCTAGTCGAACATACCAGTTTTTGAAATGTAGAATAAAGCAACAAACAAAACAATACAACAACACACAACTTGCATAGTAGTGACAGGGCGGACTTGACCGAAGCTAAACGGCACGCGGTCGGCAATCTTCGGAAACGCATATGCGCAAGACCAAGACAAGGTGAACGCGTGTAATGCAAACATTCAGACGACCCTATCCATACCTACAATAAATTATAAGTAGAAAAATTTTAGAATATTGAAATAATAATATGTATTATAATAACCGAAATATGAATTGCCATAGAGTATGCAACTTTCACCTCGTCAAGGTCAGATAAAGCAATGGCTTTGGTTGTGTTGCCAAGAGAGTAAAAGAATCCCATTATGAGTGTGTCACGCAACAAGGGTGCAGGTTTTACTGACCTATCGCGGTTGTTGTTACTGAATTAGTCAATAATAATAATAAATACGTCCTTACTTCATCAGGAATCAACAGAAATTAATAGATAAAATTACAATTTTAATGAAACCAATGTGCGATAAAACAGTGAAATTTTTAAAATAGATTTACAGAATTTTGCCTTATTACGGATGTTAAGACATGAAATAGTATAATGTTGTAAAGACAATAGTCGTTTAGTTGAGTTACATCCGGCTTTAAAGCTTACCCTAAGATAGATATTGTTCCAGCATTTTGAGGCTCCTAATATGGCCTGTTTAGACCTACGTGATATATATTCGCTACCTAGAGCGGTAGCAATAAATGTCGCTCGGTTTCGCTCGGGGTATTTTGTATAGAGTTCCGCGGCGAAACGGACGAAACCAATATCGCCATACCACCCAGGTAAACGGTATCTTTTCGCTTACTTTGTGATACTGGTTCCGTCACGGTGGCGGCGCGGGGTTTATGGCAAATACATCCCTCTCCATATCCGCTTAGGTTTGAACACTTGGATACTATAGTAGGTGCCAGATAAATGAAGAATAACGGTCCTGGACCTTTCCTTAATATCTCTTCGTAGGTATCCACGGACAGTAAATTATGAATCGTTTTTCATTACTAGAACAGTAAGGATCACGATAGATGTCGATTTAGGACAGCTTTATGTAATTTTTTCTGTTTTTGAAATTAAGTGTATCAATTTAATGTAGGTGGGTCAATGACCATTATTCTTTGTTTATCTGGTGCATACTATACGCAGGCATTTATAGGTACTAGCGTTTCCTTGTGCACGCGACAAAGGTAGATGAAAAGTTCGCTCGGAGTTCCTAGGACTAGACTCCGCCAGTAATAGGATTCTTCAAAAGTCATTGATAGCACTTCCAATTTGTATTCACAACTAGTCTTCCTGTGTCTTCAAAAAGCTGATAAAATAAAAACTGTATAAAACAAAATAATCTGTAAGTTTCATTTCTATTCGAATTATAATTATTTTGTAATAAAAACTATATTATTGGATTGTTTGAGAAGGCGTGCTTGAATATTTTGTGAGAAAACTGCTATCCATGCAATTTAATTACATACTAGAATACCTACTCCACAGTCTTAGTCAAATATAGCATAATACTGGACATTTTAAAGATCAGTTACGAAATTCTCCGCCCTGTACAAACTTGCTAAATAAAAATTTGCATAATAAAACACGGAATCCTTGCTCTATTATTGCCTATAGCAATCTAGCTATTAGAATATTGTTTTGGGGTTCAAAAATGCTCAAAACCAACGCAAAGTAACAAAGAATTAGTGAATCATACGAAGAAAATTAGTCTTATATTTTTTTAAATGTTGATGTTATAACAATTAATTTGCATTAGAAAGATAATCTCGATTTGGTGCTCAATAATACGCAAATGGAAATATAATTCTAAAGAAGAAAAATAATCATTTAAAAGATGTTCTCTTCCTGACGGATAGTGTGTGATTAGATTAAACGGCGCATTGTTTGTACCTAAGAGTGAATATTACGATTTTGTATTAAATTATAATTTATACAGCCTCTTTTTGTTTTATTTATTAAGGTCGGAATAAATTAGCCTTTTTTAGTCGCTAAAAATGTTAATAGAATAAATGTATGGGAAAATTAACTTAGAAAACGTTTAGTCACAGCACACAGCTGTCAGTCATTAAACCTTATCTAGCGAGAAGTGTTCCCCTAAACAATCTGGCTATATCTGTTATACCAAATAAGCCATAATAGGCATTTGAATTGTCTAGGTCAGTCAGTCAAAAACATGAACCTAGTTGCACGTTCCAAAGCGTACATCTCTGTCCAGGGGCGCCGACTCCGTGTGGGTGCTCGGGGGCTCGAGCACCCATGAGAAATAAACAGTAATCGCCTTTTAGGGATGGGCGTTTTTTCATTACCCGACGGCCCGTTTAGCGCAGTGGTTTAGAGCGCCGGTGGAGAAAAGGGTCGCAGGTTCGATTCCCGCACCAACACAAATGTTTGTTGATGAAACAGAATTTGGGTCTGGGTGTAAAACCTTAGTTTGGGACCTGGACAATGTATGTGGTTTCATTTTATATTTTTATCAAACATAATTAGTAATTAAGTACGCAGTATGTAAGTAGGACATTTATTTATGTGTCGGTCGATCAGTGAGCATTTCTCTTCTCACACTTCGCCACTTTTTCGAGTCATCAAATGCATGGAACAGCATGGAGCACCCATGAGGTTTTCTAAAAGCCGGCGCCCCTGTCTTTGTCGCTAATTAGTCGGCATCAGTCGTCAAATATCAGGATTTGTCGGCCACTGGTTCAAAAGTTGGTGGTCGACCTGGGGAGAATCTCCGGAAACTAATTAGCGTCAATTATTTTGCTATTCAAAACTAAAATCCCCTGATGGTGGCCATGCCACCATCAGTGACACTAGGTGCCCTAGCTTTTGTGTATCTCGTAAACTACTGGGCGGGAGTCTCGACATAGTTAGCGATCGCCTACCTACTGAATACGGTCGATAACTCCTAAAGCTGCCCGTAGGTACACTGTTAAGAGCGCTGTTACAAATGGGTAGTCAAATCATTACGTTTTTTACACAAAAGTATGTTTATTAAATAAAATGCTTTGCATTCTTAAAAAAAATTTTGAGCGTTTTGGTGATATGTGCATTGGACGATTCTGAACTATAAATATAAGTTTAGATAGGTACAGTTTCTCAATAAATGTACCGAAGTGAATGTTTTTACTTCGGTACATTTATTGAGAAAATGCCCATTTGTAACAGCGCTCATAATCTTGAACGCGATCCACGAAACACGATGCGCGAGACCCTGGAGTAGGTACTCATTTTGAATTTTCGGTACTATTTTTTTATCTTTGCAGGGTACTCTTTTTTCTATGTAGGTCTGAGGGAAGTGACAAGTTTCTCAAGGGATAGGTACATACGCAAGATCAACAGTCATAATATCAACAGTTAAAAAATCAACACCGTAAGACCAACGATTCAAAATCTCAACACTTCAGAATCTCAACAGCTTAGTAAGTCAACAGTTCAGAAGATCAAAGTTTAAAATCCCAACTTTGAAAGTACCTATTAGGTCAATACTAGCAAGTCGGAGCCCCGCGAAGCGGGGCTCAAGGGTTTGAAAAAAAATAACCACGAAGGGTATGGCGGGGTCAGTTCGCTCGCTTCGCTCGCTCAATAGACCCCGCCATCCCCTTCTAACCTAACCTGTCCGAGTCGGGGTGCCCCATGTCAAAGTTGGGATTTTAAACTTTGATCTTCTGAACTGTTGACTTACTAAGCTGTTGAGATTCTGAAGTGTTGAGATTTTGAATCGTTGGTCTTACGGTGTTGATGTTTTAACTGTTGATATTATGACTGTTGATCTTGCGTATGCCTCCGGTTTCTCAAACATGGAATCAACATTCAAAGTCATGGTCTTGCTGAACTAGAGCGCTATAGTCATCATCGTTGATTTCTCGGTAAATTCCAGTTTCAGTGCTGTTTTTTTTACGATATTAACCAAATATATGGGTACTTATTATTTGTATCTATACTTAGAATAGCTGTAGCATGCCCCCTTTTTCGGCGCTCATGGTGGTCCTGCTGAAAGGAGCGTGACTACCGCCTCCGACCACCTTCAAAGTCGATTTTCTCGAAAACTACCAAGGTAGGTACCAATTTTGTTGTTCGAGTACTAATTAGTACCAATTGAGTACTAATTATTTACCAAATATGGAAGCGATTGACGTTGGTAGTCCTGCAGTAGTCACGGACAATTGAGAGCATAATTAATAAAACACAAATTCATAGTTCAATAACACATTTATTTAATAAACGGTAATACCAAGTTTCATAGAAAAGTACATAATATTGTGAAGTTGGTACGTAATAATAGGTTGCAGAGACAATCAAACAAGCATTATATGCTCACTTCACTGCTGACACTACATCAATGTAAATCGTGACGTATACTCCTTGTGCGAATCGTTTCGTATTGTGCAGTATTTGTAGCAGTAACTTTAAAATCAACATTAATTACGTAGGTTAAATGCACCGATTAAATTATATTTAATAATGTACTACTTATAAACATTGTATTGTACTAAGAATATAGAGGAGAATAGTTACAGCAGGCACAAATTATGCGACACTAATAATTATTAATTTCCGCATCATTAGATACGTTTGTTCACTCCAAAAGTATACATGTAAGAATAGTTATGTACTTAGAGCTATACGTTTATATTTAATGACTAATTGAAAGCATGTATAGAAGACGAGTTTTCTACACAATATAGGCAAGTAGGTATATATGTAGTTAGAAAATTCCTGCATCAACTTGCCACTATCACTTTCATGCCAAATAACATTTAGGCTTTCAAAATCCAAGGACGACCCTTTAATTTAGCACCTGTTTAAAAGCAGAAGGTATAGTTACTTATAGCTATTTCTAAGGAAAACGCATGTTAACATCAACATTCCGTAAAAGTACACAAATATAGTGTTCGATAAATAGTTCATCATTATAACACTACATATAAGACAGTATATTTATTTTTTATATAGTTTCTTAAAAAACTAGGCAAGTTAAAGAGACGATACACGAGTATGACACAGCTCCAGGGAACATTGTTGGTCAAAGAATTTCAATATAGTTTTATCAACGGTATGCTCCTGAGGCGTGTGGGCGGACCAGCCACGGTGTTCCCAGGCCATTACATAGTTACATTAGTGAGACTGCTATGCTATCATTCAAAGATGAACTGAAAATATTACGAGTATCTGCCCTTTTATGCAAAATTAGTCATTTACATAGTCGGAGTCAGGAAAGCAAGGCACCACAAGTAATATATTCCTATGAGCGTCCGCTCCAGTTATACTAGTAAGAATTCAGATCATTTTTATTTACTTTCTCCGTTTTGTTTTTGGTCAGATGCGCCCATTTTGCTTGTGGCAGCACTCATGTATCTCTCGACTTGCTTTTTACTTCCCTATTTGAATGCCCAAGTTCGCATATTTCAGAAACAGAATTAAAAACTGCCATGACACTTTTAAAAGTGCCATATTACGCCAAGACAAAATAGAATATAGGTTTACAACACCAAGAGTACATATCTAACACAAATTGCATACAAGACTAGAATAACAAAGAATACATTTAGGAATATATTAAATTATGAATAGGATTTATATTGCTTTGTAAATGCAAGTTTTATTTGAGCTGCGGAACTAAGTGTTTTGTGTGCGAATAAATAAGTAAATAAATAATTTTCATTTGTTAATAAAACATAATTCAGAATAATTTTAGAGATTCTCCCATGTCAGATACATAAAATATAAAATCGTAATTACGCATTATACATAGGTACATAAAGTCAAACTTGTGTTCCCATAAGGAATGGGGGCGAGCAATATTATCATTGTTAATTGTTTTTAATATCAGTGTCAAATAAAATTAGCTAGCGTAACTTCACAGTCGTAATGGCTACCGATCTGTAAAAACGATAATTATATTTTTAGGTTTATGGTACGGAATCCTTCGTATGCATGTCCGGCTCGTATTTGGCTGGTATTACTGATTTATCGTATTTACAGATTTATAGCCATCACGACTATGAAGGGGCTTCAGGGGCTAGCCAATTTAATTTGTCGCAGTATTCAACTCGCCTTCCTGCCAAATTTAATGATCACAATTTCTGCGCGAGTAGCCCGCTAATCTCGACTAGCAGTACCTACTCTTCCCCAGACTAACCCCTTACGACTACAAGAAACATGTACTCGAGATAGTCAATATTATAGTCACAAGCTTGCTATTATGTAAGTAGTCAAGCAGTTAACAATATTTGTAAAAAAATTAAAATCTTAATAACAGAAAATAATCATTTTAGGCTTACGATACTAATTAAGTGCGTTTAACATAATTTACACAATTTTTAAAAAAAAATCATAAGTATAAACACGCATGCTATGTATTAATTGAAGTGGCGACGCGAGACGGGCTTGTATTTTAAACATTTAATTGATTTATACCTTTTAATGGATATCTATGTCTTGGCACATATTTTTAATTCAGATCATGTGATGTAAGCTTCAAGCTCAAACTTCTCTTAATTCTGTCGAAGCGATGTTAATGAGCTGTGTAAATTGGTGTGGCAATTTAAAAGGTGTAGCTCTGCGCGGAACGAATGCGTCCGCTGCCCGTTCACGTCACCACTGACTACAACTAAATTAGTAGACACAAAAAGTGACAAAGTTAGAGATTCTATAAAAATACAAATATAACAAATCATCCAAAAGTAAATAAGTAATCCCAAAAATAAAAACGAAATATAAAATATAATTGTATGTATCAAAAATTCACTGATTGCAGCCACAATGCTGCCGTGGTATTCTCCTTTGCCCTCTTCAATTTACAGCATGCCCGGACGATCGGACTCTTGGTTTCCGGACTTCTCGAAGAACATGAAGTCCTGGAAAGGTAATAGAAATAATCAGTCAACGTATTTAAAACCCGACCAAGTGCGAGTCGGACTCGCGCACGTAGGGTTCCGTACCATTATCTATAAAAAACGGCACAAAAAATCACATTTGTTGTATGGGAGCCCCACTTAAATATATATTTTACTCTGTTTTTAGTATTTGTTGTTACAGCGGCAACAGAAATACATCATCTGTGAAAATTTCAACTGTCTAGCTATCACGGTTCATGAGATACAGCCTGGTGACAGACGGACGGACAGACAGCGGAGTCTTAGTTTGGGTAAGGAACCCTAAAAACAAATAATTCAATGCTTGCCTGCCTGTAATCTGAGGCCTGGGTTAGAACCAACGCGATTCGAGGCCGTTAGTTATATCGCTACAGCTGCTCTTCAACACAGAGCACTTGTAGCGCAGTGGTAACGACCTCGTGTGTACGAAACGTAACAAATCATTCAACGCAGTTCATAGACTTATGAAGAGTATCTATATCAGTCCTCTAGCTAGACTGTTATATCTATTGTAAATATCACAAACCAAACACGACAAGTGAAGAATTGAGCATTACGTTTTCTTTGTTATGGATGTTCTCTTCATAGTATAATACAAATCCGCTGTCGGCCTGTTTTTTCGCTTACCTAGTCCTTCTAAACCAAGCGACGGATTTTGATACGGTTTCACGAATAAAAAGAGTGAAAAACGAGGAAGTTTTGTATAATATACAGTCACAGCCAACTGACTTTATCAGCCGTTTAATTGTCTGCCTAGCTTTTTCACTGAACGGCGCCGTTTAATAAACGGCCTAAATGAAATTCAGCCAATGCGTCTTACAACATTTAATGAATGGTGACGAAAATATATGAAATGTTTAGTTTCGGGGCTTATATTTCTGTCTGCAGGGTTTAAAGGAACCTAACATGAATGGGATGACGGGAGCTAAGTTCCAGACACAATCGATTGACATCGGAGTTCGTTTCGATGTTTCTTCTCAAGGAAGTTAGTTAGGTAACGCGCGACGGCTCCATATAGTTTCAAATGACCAAAAAAGATTGATGTGTAAAAATATTATCCTTACAAAATAAACGAAAAAAATCTATATACTTACCTAAAATCTATTTACAAAATAAATAGCATTTTTCAATTAATCATATCTAAACGTAGACTTAGCGCCAATTTCACCAATGAAACTGAACGCGATAAGCGAGTAAACCAGGTTTATGAGCTGTCAGTGTCAGTATTTTTCTATGGAATATTTACACTGACAGCTCTTGAACGCAGTTTAGATGTACTGATCATGTTCAGTTTCAATGGTGAAATCCGCTCTTAGTTACTTACAATAAGGAAACAAGCTCCAAGCAGCACCGCCTTTATCTTCACATCCAGATCCATGGGGAAGGTGATGCCGAAGTAGTCCGAGTCAGTGAATGCTTCGCGAGCCAGCCCCGACCACTGCTTCGTTATCTTGCCAACTTTGGTTTCGCCGTCCTTGGAGTATACCTGTGATAATACATCGTTTTATTTAGTAGATTATTTACAATTACACGATCTTTCTTTTCAAACCGTCAAAGTCAGTGAATCTTGAAACAGTTTGTGCCTAGTAGTTCTTGTTTATAGCAGCATCAGAGGCATGAAGTCCTCAATGGAGTAGGTGTAAGGGTACTAAGGGCATGCTAACGAGTGGGTCATGTCTTGGACAGGAGCACCCATTTTGCAACCCCAAGTTTCAATTATCTACACACATAGCCAGGGTATGCAACCAATTCTTTGCTTTCCGTATAGGCCCGATTCCGTCAAGTTCCATCACTGTTACAAGGTAGATATTCGTTGTATACTTTAGCTAGGGAATGGAATTCCCCGTCTAATTCTTATTTTCCTGATAACTCTTACCTAGTTCGTGTATTTAATTGAAAGTATGTTTTTGTTATCGTATTTAGACTTCGTTACCAACACATCGGGAGGAAATAACGTAGATAATTACATGAAATTCAACATCTCCACAAATGGAGAAAGTGCAAACTGGCCCCTTGATCCTGAGGACCACATCGCCGGCTGCATTCTTGATGCTGTAGCAGGGCTTGCAGATGGACCACTCCTGCTCGATGGACCCAATCACCGTCCCTGGTGGGGAGGACACCTCCATGCTTTGCAGCCAGCATGGGCACCAGCATGAGTCACAGGCTAATGGACGGTGGAGATGGATTACCTGTCAAGAGGAATAGTTGTAGTTTTAATTATCTGTGCGTAAGTGGTCATTGTCATTGTTATTTTATTAACAATCGGGGCGATGACGTCATAGTCTAGTCATCTATAGCCATGTGTTCAAACAAATATAATAAATTGGTTTTCACTAAAATGGTCCATCCATCCACATTTTTAGTCATAATATGTGGATGGATGGAAAGGAAGAGAGAAGCCAAAGAACAGATGGATGGATTGTGTGAAGAGCGATATTTAAGAAAAGGGAGTTAGTGATAGTGTGGCGGCTGATAGGACAGAATGGAAGAAAAAAACGTGCTGCGCCGACCCCGAGTAATATGGGATAAGGGCAGGAAGATGATGATGGTTTTCACTTATTTGGTACATTTGATGGGAGATTACCGAAACATTTACGAATTAGTAATGAGATTTACTTGAATACTGTCTTGCTTTACACAAAAACTTTTTTCTCGACATACCAAAGATTTCTACAAAATACCGGTTTATTGGAAACTAAGAATGAATTTCGACATAGAACTAAGTAATATCAGGATTTGCCGTACCAGTTGCTTTTGGGTAAACCCTGGATTTGATCCGAACTGATGGCAAGAGCTTTGCGTGATTTGTCCTATTACATGGTCCTATAACCAAACTAGCTAAATGTAGGTGTGTAACAAGCTTGACGTTACATAATAAAAATTAATTAATTAAACAAATTTTCATAAAATTATATTTACCTACGCAGTTAAAATCCTAGCCCACTGGCATAGTAACATAGCAGGAGCTAGTTTGTTAAGGCCAAGGTCATGTCACTTAATTGTTATTTAAATGTAGACCCATGACGAGAATGACCTTCTACACAATAAAAATCAAACAATAGTGTCGTTTTTTAGTCATCTTGCCGTATTTAGTAGATAAGGCAGAGTTAGTTATCAGCCTAAAAGTGTAATAATATAGTTTACATAGGTCTAAATTATTTTAGAATGTTATCAGATTGTTTTTACATCTACTACCATTTTCCTACTATATGTACATATTTTTTATTTCCTATTATTACTTTATAATTATGTGATAATCTGTTGAGTAGAATGTTTGTGAGTTGGAATGTTTGTTAATCATTATATGATTTTCCCAGTTTCATCCAAGGCTGAATGGGTTTGGATAAAACTTGGCACACAGATAGAGCACAATCTGGTTTAGGACATACGATACTTTTTATCCCAGTATCAGTACTACTTATATACCCTTAGGACAACATTTAAAAAAAAAAAAACTATAAAAAGTTTATTTTTGTACCTCATTCCTGAAGTTATCCATAACTTTCATGTCAAACGGTCGCATGGGTCCACAGCAGTTCCTAGTGCAACAATCATTGTCTTCAACAGCATAGTATACTTTCTGACCAACACTATTCTTTATTGTGTACTTGTTATTGGTCTCGAAGCCCACAAATGCTTCCAGCAACTCCACCTTCTGGTGGACCAGGAGCCCATCAATCATAGAAAGGTATTCCAAGCCGGGTGGACAGTTGCTGAGCCCTTGCGGAATGCTCATCCATCCACCTGCAACAAATATTTATAATGCAAATTTGTTGTTCTATAAGACAAAATTTTAATCACAACAAAGTACATACACATTTATGTGATAAATAAAATAAACACTTAAAGTCATGTTGAACTGTTACAGTTAATAAAATAAATTACCTGTTAGTATCTATTTTTATGAGCAAAGGACACAAGACAAATAACAATAGAGGTAAACAAACTTATACCTAACACCTTTATTTACTTAGAGATATGATTAGTAAATACCCTCCACCACACTACGGTCTGTAGGAAAATAAAACCTTTTCTCTTCATCTGATAAAAACTTCTCATAACCGCCAGTGCGAGGTTTGAATAACTTTCTACAAACTCTATTCAAACTCCTTTTAACACTAGAAACACTGAGTGTTTCAAAGTAAACCTTCTTATCCCTGATATCACCGATAGCAACACATTTTTTTTTATTAGAGTAATATTTGAACTTGAGCCACTTCAAACACTTTTTACTTTTTTTTTCGGAATCATCTGAGAATAAGTCGAGGTTATTTTTATTGTCTTTTAACATAATGGCTGTGTGGCACAAATCAATAGAGGTATTACGGTCTACTTGCTCAGTGTAATGCCACTGAATGCAATGCCTGTTATCAATATTCTTGAAGCTAGGGTATCTTTGCACAAATAGTAAACAGCTTTATCTGAGTCGAAGTCAACAACTCCCTATGTTTGAAGAACAAATAAGACAAAGACTAAACAGAATTAACATCAATATAAACATTACTGATACTTCAAATCTTATATTATATGACATTTGATTCTAAGTATCATACTAGTAAAGCAGAAGCTATATTACAATTTGTCTGCATAATTTGTTTGCTATACAGGATGTTCCTGTTTAAGGGAGTGTATATGTATAAGTGCGTAGTCATATTTAAGGGTGCTCTTCTGTAGCTGCTATAGAGGTAAGAAACAATATATTTTATTGCCTTTTTTCAGAAAACCTGATCTCGAAAATCAACTTAATATTTCCAAAAAAAACACTTCAAACTGGCTGATGCTGTTCCACCGACAGCATCAGACTGCTTGAAAAGTGACTTTTTTTATTGATTCTGTGTTTGAAGTAAAATAAACATGACTAATTGCATTGGATAGCTTGAAAAAAAAAAGGTTTCTGCGGTTTTGTTTTAAAAAAAAAACTTTTTAATTTTGTTATTTTTCCCTAATTGTATAGCAGGTATAGAACACCACCCTTAAAATATAAGACCATGCACTTCTGGAACATCCTGTATTTTCTATACAAAATCCTATCTTATGTATCCTACTAATATTTTAGATGTGAAAGTTTTTGTAGATGGATGCATGTTTGTGACACGTCCACTCCAAAACTACTGAATCAATTTGGATGAAATCTGGTACACATAGTTTATAACCTGGATTCGTAGAAATTTTAATACAGATCTGAAGTCCATGCAGACGAAAACGCGGACAGAAGCTAGCTGTCATGTTTATTCCACACATAAAATGTATCTGACCATTGGAAAATCCTCTCTAGACAACAGTTTAATAACAATAGCTATTAAATAGATTTTATTTCACACAATATTCTACCATGCATTATGCCTGATGGAAATTGAAAACTATCACAGGAAAATTGTATGTCCTAATCCAGGTCAACCCCCTTTGCAAAAAACAGCTAGGCTAAAGTGGGAGTGGGCTGGCCATGTCGCACAAATGCTCCCGGAGAGGTGGGCGAAGATCGTCACTCACTGGACGCCTGAGGAAGGACGTCGTCGTCGAGGTCGACCGCGGCGAAGGTGGTGTGTCGATCTCATCATGTTTGCGGGGAAAACTTGGCCAGAGATCGCCCAAGACAGAGAGGTTTGGAAGGAGAAAGGGGAGGCCTTTGCCCAGTAGTGGGACACAAAAGTAGGCTAGCAAAAAAAAACAAAAATCCATTATAATCTGTTCTGTCTGTCTGTCTGGCTGTTTGTGTATGTGAGTTTCTATGTTTGTAAACGCACCCACGATACAGGAGTAATTCCTAGTGTGGGGCATTTAAAAAAAAAAAAAAAAAAAAAAAAAAAAAAAAAAAAAAAAAAAAAGTTAAGAAATTATGACAGACTGTCACATATAAAGCATTAACAGGGGTAAGGGGTAGGGGGTACCAACCTCCCGTTAGCTGGCTCACGCACATTGGTCCGACATCAGGACTAATTGCGGAAACCATACCCCAATAGATAGATGATAAAAGTAGGTAGGGATTTAAATTAAAAGTTTTCACGTTTAACATACAAGTATTGATTATGCTTATGAATTGCTTTAAAAGGTGTCACTGATTTATTTATTTTTTGTGCCAAACAAACTGTCATTCCAAACATTAAGCAGATGAGGTGTGTGCTTTTTGTCGTTAAGGCCACTGCTCCCACCAGAGCCAGCCCTTTCTTTGTAATTTTTTGGATCTCAGACCTTCCTAATGTCTAATCATGCCTCTTTTTAAGCCGACATATGGTTTCAGGGATAGTGAGCTGCCCTGCTAGCTGGTTTGAATGCTTCGGTGTCATGTCAATGATACAATTTTCATAAAAAATTCCTACTATGGTCGACACGGTCTTGACATTTATTGACATACTTTATTCCAAAAACAAAAATAAAGACTTAAAGCTGTCTTGAATCAACATCTATCATGATCCTTTACAATTTTAAGTAATGAAAAACTATTCATAATTTATTGGCCAGGTACCTACAAACTATGAAGAGATATTTATGGAAAGGGCAATGAACGTAACTGCAAATACCTATATCTAGCATCAACCATATAATATAGATTTAGCCTTTTACTTATTTTAAAAACCGTTTTCACTTATATATTTTCAAGTAAAGAGTTTATTAAATATTACTTAAATGTGCAGCACATATTCATTAGATTATCCTAATTATGATTATTGCATGTTCAATTACAGAAGGTTTAGAAATTGATTGCTGATTTTAACAGAAAAATGTTTTCTTACCTGGTGGCACCTGAGGTCCCGGCTGTTGAACTACAGGACCATAGCCTGGTTGCGGGTAGCCAGGCTGAGGATATCCGGGTTGTGGGTATCCAGGCTGAGGATGGGGATACCCAGGAGTAAACCCTTGCTGGAAACCAGGTTGATATCCAGGCTGGAAACCAGATTGCATCCCGGGTAGAGGTTGAGCTCCAGGAGGGAGTTGTGGGCCTGACGGCGGTGGTCCAGGATAACCGCCCTGTGGGTTCATTGGATAGCTCTCCGCTTTACCATCCGCCGGTGGAGCATATCCTTGAGATGGAGGGAAGTTCGGAGAATATGGCGTTTGTTTGTGCGACATTTTGATCTGAAATAAAAATGTATTTTTAAGTCTTACTTTAATTGATATCAGTATATTTTTGATTATTTACGAAGTTTTCGCAGCTACTGTTGTATTAGCGTCCTTTATGACCTCGCTCGTTACATACATAAGTACATAAACTATTATTATTTTCGAGTGCCGAATCTTCACCGGCGCCGCGCCTAGCATGAATCAGTGAATACTGTCAAAGTATTCATGTTATTATGTTATTCTATTCTAAAATAAGCTCTAGCCGGTTGCCACTGAAAATAGTAGCCAATAGAACATGAAATTAGCAAAAACGTGATTAGCATGTTAAAAGTAACTTAGTTCCAAAATAATGAATGAATGAATAATGTGAAATCATTAGAGGGCAGCTAGGTACTTACAAGTTTATGTTATTATAGTTGTTGTAATAATGATTCTAAAACATATTATTCGTATAATCTTCTCGCTTACTTCCTAGATTTCTCCGTAGAATTGTTTATTCTTTCGGACTATTTTCGGCCATAGATCGGATCACTGCCATTCTGCCATAACTCATAGAGTCGAGTGCCATAGACAACGGTAGGCAACGCAGACAACCATAGACTAATATTTGACCAATCCCCTCGGGCCCTCGCCACCTACCACAGACCAAATAGCCACCTACTAAAAAAAATCAGGGAAAAAAGGTTTTAGGAAGTTGACATCGAATCTCGTAATCATCGAATTTCTCGGTAAATATGGGTAAAACCTATCGAGCTTTGGACATAATTTTACCTGTCGGACTCGGGCAGTTGTCAATATTTCAATATTCCAGCGCTTGATTCAGATATATTGTCTAGGCCATTTGAAACGTTATCTGTGGCCATCGTAATGAAACTTGCTCATACCTACAGTTGAAATAAAACAAAACTGGTAATACTTATGTGGAATGGCGGGAAATTTAGATTCTCATTGCGCATGACTGCGCAGCGCGCGCATACATAGACAATGACACTATTTAAGAGCCCATACATGGCCCGTATGCGCCAATAAATTAAAAAGTAAAAGTGTGCTATAAAATTAAAAAAATATTTTATGATGCAGATAAAGTAAGTCATACTTTATCTACACTCACAACGTAATGTTCCAAATATGAATTAAAAACAATTATATTAACACTTAACTTTTTTTTCGTGGATACGCAAAATTAAAAAAAAAAAACTATTACTGTGCATCATTCTCCTTCGATTTTCAAACCGCCATGAGCGTAGCAGTCATGCGCAATTTAATTTTCCCGCCATACCACATATTTTTTCCGTGGCTGCGAGTTTGGAATGGAACAAATATTTCTACTTTTGTTTTATTTCAACTGTATGAGTGAAGATAAAATTAATAGTACCTATACACTCGTGTGATACTATTATAACACTCGGCTTCTGTTACGGCGGCTGGGGCGTGAGGTTTGCTTCTCCCCACAGAACACTTATACTTTCTCCCTCACGCGGCCCGCCTCCTCCTCTTCAGTAGGTGACGGCATCCCATGCCTCCTCGCTCCGGACCATGGAGTATCAGGCCGGTGGCGAGAGGTCGCCGCCGCCGATCGCCTCGACGAGGACATGGCATTCTCCACCCAAGCAGGGCAGACCTCCACCGTACGCTCCACCGTGTCCTCCGGACGATCCCCACAGTGATAACACCCGGACGTGTTCTCCCATTAAATCCGAAACAAGGAGCTCCCGAAACAGCCGTGTCCGGTGAGTAGGTACCTGCGTCAGGCGGAAGGTGAGGACACCGTGGCGCCTCCCTAGCCACTCCTCAAAGAGGGGACTTGTCGCCGCAATATTGGCGTGCCCAGCGCTGTCGTCATACCGCCATGATAACTTGGCGGAGTTCCGTCCGCCGCGCTGCAACTTGCCGCAGCAGTGGAGTTTCGCCCGCGTACCTAGCACCTCCACGCGCCAATGAGCGTGACTACCGCAGAACCACGAACTCCAATCGCTTCCATATTTTGCAAATAATTAGTACTCAATTGGTACTAATTGGTACTCGAACAACTAAATTGGTACCCTAGTAGTTTTCGAGAAAATAGACTTTGAAGGTGGTCCTGCGGTAGTCACGCTCCTTTCAGCAGGACCACCATGAGCGCAGAATAATGGGGGCATGCTACAGGTGTCCGTTTCGATGGCGCGGCCACGACGTTTTTTTTTTCAAAAAATTATGCCACGATTTTGTAAAAATTTGTAAAAGTAGACTCCCAAAACCATAAATTTGTCAAAGCTATGGTTAAAAAGTTATAAGGGTCTGAACGTGGCCGCGCTATTGAGGAGCCATTGTCACCCTATCGTCAAGACGTATTTATTTGCTCCTGAAATGCAAATTGGTTTTTTTGTGCATTTTTACCTGTTTTGACAAATTCAGATCTAGCGCTTGATAAAGTTTGAGCAGCTGTTCCGGCGTGAATGGTGCAGCCATGGCGTATTAGTCTTATAGCTCTTGAAATATATACCTAAGATTTTTTGTTTTATTTTTACTAGTTTTGACAAATTCAAATCCAGGTTTTACAAAAAACTTCAGACGTCTGCGTTGCTTTTTCAGCGAGATATCGGCGAAAATGTGTTTTTCACCGTTGCAATGGCGCGGCCATGGCGTATTAGTCTTATAGCTCCTGAAATATAAACCTAGGATTTTTTGTTTTATTTTTACTAGTTTTGACAAATTCAAATCCAGGTTTTACAAAATATTTCAGAGGTCTGCGCTGCTTTTTCAGCGAGATATCGACGAAAATGTGTTTTTCACCGTTTCAATGGCGCGTCCATGGCGTATTAGTCTTATAGCTCCTGAAATATAAACCTAGGATTTTTTGTTTTATTTTTACTAATTTTGACAAATTCAAATCCAGGTTTTACAAAATACTTCAGACGTCTGCGTTACTTTTTCAGCGAGATATCGGCGAAAATGTGTTTTTCACCGTTTCAATGGCGCGGCCATGGCGTATTAGTCTCACAGCTCCTAAAATATAAGCCCAGGATTTTTTTCTATATTTTTACAAATTCAATCTATTTCTTACCAAAATTTCAGGTCTCTGCAATGCTTAGTTTTAAAGATCTCCGTGGCGGCGCGGTTCGGAGCGGCCCGGCCCGGCCCGGCCACGTTCAAACCCTTATAACTTTTTAACCATAGCTTTGACAAATTTATGGTTTTGGGAGTCTACTTTTACAAATTTTTACAAAATATTGGCATAATTTTTTGAAAAAAAAAAGGTCGTGGCCGCTCCATCGAAACGGACACATGCTACAGCTATTCTAAGTATACAAATAATTAGTACCCTTAAATGTGGTTCATTTCGTAAAAAAAAACAGAACTGAAACATTTGTATTTACCGAGGTATCAACGATGATAACTTTCGTGCTGGCGTTCATCACGACTTTGAATGTCGATTCCAAGTTTCAGGAGCTTGTCGCTTTCCTCAAACCTACATAAAAAATAGTACCCTGCAAGATAGAATTAGTACCCAAAATTCAGAACGGAGGCGCGAGAGGCCTCCAGATTCCATGGCGGCAATCCCGCTAGGAAGACCGCACGACCCCCGCATAGAACCAGCAGTTCGTAGGTAGGTACTGGATAATAAATATGAATCGTTTTTCAAGAAAATGTAAAGGATCACGATAGATGTCGATTCAGAACACCTTTCGGAATTAAGTCAATAAATGTTGGTGGCTTGTTATTGCAAATTTATCTGGCGTTGACATTAGAATCCATATTTGGTAAAGTGATACGATAAACGATCGACTTTAGCCTGACGACCAGACATCAGTGGTCGTCAGCCTAGTCGATTGTCAAATACTCAACTTATTTCAGGTACCTACCGAGGGGTAATAAAATTCTCATGTAAAAATCGAAGTCATTATTTAATCCGTACGACCATCCACGTCCTATTTTGAACGCAGGGTTCACCTTCACCTGTAGGTTATTTTTAAATAAAAAAAATCCTCCCATAACATGTATTTATTTTTTTATTAGTTGGCGACCCCAGCTTTGCGGGGGTTAATTAATTATTCATAATACTACAAATCGTAATTGTACGTTTGATAAAAATCAGTTGACACTTATTATTATCTTACTTACTTACCTACACTTATATAGGTACATTCTCATATTCACTATAATTCGTTACACAAGAATACTTACCTACCTACTTGACTAGGTACCTACTATAAAAAATGTAGGTACATGAATAAATACTTAGGTAGGTACTTAGTATGTTAGATACCTACCTATTAAAACAGTAAGAATTAGGAAAAAAATTAGTAAGTACTTTTTTTTATTGAGGAATGGGCTTCCTCTTGACTTAATGCAATCGGTGGAAAAATAGGGAAGTTACACGCTTCTGAAGTTATTCTTCTGGCTTTTCACCCAAAACGTCTCCATATTAAAAAGATTACAATCTTCTTCTTTCTTTCTTTATCGTGCGGGCAGTAAGGTCTAATGACCCCCCACACACCCTAGTGTCAGAGTTTCTAAACCGCCTCAAGGGCCTCTGACATGGTTTGACGACCGCCATTTGGCGGCCGGGAACCACCAGCTTGTACGTGCCTTCCGAAGCACGGAATCATCTTTTTATCAGAGAATCAGGTGATTCAAGCCTGCTAATATCCTAGCCAAATTGGAAACAACTATACAAAGTAATGCTTCCCGTGGGAATCGAACCCACGACCACCGGGTCACAAGGCAAACGCCTAAACCACTCGACCACGGAGGCAGTTTGAGATTACAATCAATTTATACACATACAAATTAGAATATAAAATACATATTACAAGTAATTCTTATTCTTTAGGTACTTATTTATATTATAATAATTTACAACTGTTACCGGAAATGTATGAAACCTAGAAATTGTTTACAATAATTCCAAGGCAATGAATATTAATTCTAAGTCAATTTAGGAAATGTACAAAAAAATAACTTATATTTCCTAGGAAATGTATTTGTGTAAGAATTGCAATTCTTAAATTAAACGACAATAAGAAATGTTTAAATAAACATTGTACCTTAGAATTCAAATCAATCTGCTTAGCCTTTCCCAACTATGTTGGAGTCTGCTTTTAGTTTAACCGGATTACTAGTATTTTACAAGGAGTCTGGACCTGGGTAAGACGCAAGACGGGTGTCAGATTTCCTGGCTACTACTCTTATCTATACCTACAGTCAAAAATCTACAGATGACGGTCGGTACCAACGGCTTAGCGTGTTTGCCGGGGCACAGAAGAATCGGTATGTTAAGATGGTAACCCATCCAGGGACTGACTTTAAAACGCAGGTAAAACGAAGAATCTATAAAAAAACATAAATAAAATTGAAGTGTCTGTTTGTAATATCAAAATAACAGCGTTTTATTATAATTAAGTATGCAGTAATACACGACACCTACAACAAAAATACAATTTTGAATTTTTTTATGTCTGTCGGTCTGTTTGTTCCGGCTAATCTCCGGAACGGCTGGACCGACTTTGACAGGACTTTCACTGGCAGATAGTTTAGGTATATTACTAGCAGTTTTTTTTAGAACAAGAATAAGGTTACGTGCAAAAAAACCTCAGAAAATACTATACACGCGGGCGAAGCTAGTTTCTTATAGAAGCTCACTTAGAATAAAGTAATACATTTTATTTTTGAAGCATTGCCACATTTCGATGAACACAACTTCAACAATCCCTGTCCGGTTCCATTTGATTGCTGGTGGATTGTAACTGAGCATAGTGTAATTCCGGTTTACGTCCCGCGATCACACCCTCACGCGCACCATCGCTCCTTTTACTTACCAACAACTCAAACACATTTAGCACATTTCCGAAGTCTGTTTAGAAATTACTCGTATATCGAAATTCTAGGATATGCGCTTGATGAAATTTATTTCACACATTTCCTGCGATTTTAGGCTCATATACACATTTCTTAGGAATTCTTTATACTGAAAGATTATTCATTTACGATAACATTATTAAATGCCGCACGGAGAGCAACGCCACATCACTGAGCTGTTCATCCTGTCTGCGACAATAGCCATTAGGCTTTGGGCCTACTAAGCACTCGCCGCATCAGGGAATACTTATACACAAATAGCAATTCGCGTATGCGTAAAAATCGCGCACTACACAATAATGCACTACAAAATTAGACTTGAGAGCAATTTAAGAGCTTTTTGTATAGACGACCCCTAAAGCGCACTTTCTAAGAGATTGGTAGTAGGTGCGCCTTAACGATGTGATTTTTGGCTCTTTAGTATAATGTGCAAACCTGCAGGCCAGAATCAGAATTAAAGTCCACATTGTGGGACTGACATCAGAAAAAAAAATCTGCCAAATTCCTTAATGAAATCCTGAATCGTCTTCACTCTCATCTTCTATTGCACCATCATTATCCTCCTCAGTTTCTGTGAGTTTATATAATTCCTTAAAATAACTAGAGTTTCTAATATTTGCTCGAGTAGATGCAAGAACAGGATCAGATGAGAATATGAGATTGTGAAAGGTATTTTTATTCCACAAATAGCTGTGAAATACTTGTTCATCCTCTCTACACCCCCGGTACGCAATGTCTTTAGCCTCATTTATCTCTTCACATATAAAACCAATTGGTATTATTGAAAAATTCTCAACAAAGTCTGGCCCATGTATCAGGAGTTTATGAAGTGGAGAAGGCATGTGATACCATGGGTACAGTTCCATGTACCGCCTAGCAGTATCAAAGCAATATTGTCGGAATTTAGGGATTATTATCTTCCGCCCTGATGATATACACTGTAAAACCACACCAATTTGTTTTAAAAGTTCAATATCTATTTTTGTCAGACCAGAAATAAATTTTGTGCGTTTGAAAAATAGTCTTGCTGATTTACCCCTAGATATGGATGAATAATTTTGATCAGCAGCATTGAGAAGAAAATGCGAATACTTTAAGACTTCTTGAACTAATTTCTTCTTTATTTCAACTTCTGTTTTTAACAAAGGGTTTTTTGGTACCCATGACTTTCCATCCAATTTGTAACAAATTTCCATCAGGCATTCCATTGAACGTGTCCAAGCATGAAGAGAGCTGAGGCCATATTTGTACTCATTTTTTTTAGTTTGCTTCCTTTTTAGTGTCTGAAAATGAGGATTTAATTTTTTAGCCTTGGCCTCACATATTTTGCATGTTGAAGCTATTGTATCAGAAGTAATGGGATGATATTCATCATCAATCATCATCAGCATAATCTGGTGAGTGACAGTGACTGCATCACCGATGGTAGTTGGAGTTAAGGAGTCAATCTCAGCTTCAATTGTAGCCAATTCTGCCCGCACATTTGCTTCTGTGTTTTTCATAAATTTAAACAATATAGGCCGGCAAAATAATGTTGAAGTAGGCCGTTCATTCTTCCAGATGGTAACTCCGTTTGATGTGAGACTTAAAGGCACTACACTTATCATAAAGTTATGCACCATATTGGCTCGCCCACCTATTCTCGTTGTTCTATGGTAAAGACTTTGGCTTGAAGATCTATCAAAGCCCCATTGGCTGTTCAATATGAACTGTTTATTGGAATCAAGGGTAGAGGTTTCTAGTGAACTCAGGATGCTTTTCACGGTCAGGTCCATCAGGGCTTGCAATTTGATTTTGGCAGAACAATTTGTAATTCTAATACTTCCTGCGATTGGAAAGTAGTCCATTTTTTCTTGAGCCAACAATTTTTACCTGGGTTAATTTAGTGACCTTGCTCGACTAATTAATTACCGAAGAGCATATACAACCCATGCATTTGTGGATTTGGTGTTACCTGAAATTGAACAGGACTATTTATTACCTGAAGAATTTACAGGTTTAGCCTTAGAAATTAATGGTTCGGTGTCACTTCGTCCTCGTCTACCTTTATATTATGAAGAAATCAGTACACAGACTAGTCCGACTAACAGTTTATGTAAAAGTTTTAGACACAAATATTTAATTAATAAAGGCTGATTTTCAAAAACCAGATACGTTTCAGTGCGGGTACCTTTCAACTGGAGAGGAGAATGGCCATCATAACACACTTCAACAGCCAGCCGCCACAAACAAAACAAATCGATCGATAATGAACAGACAGTGTTGCCAGAAGTGTGGAGGAGTAAATTCCCGAAAATTTCGTGTCAACAAGTCGTAGACATAATTATTACATAGTGTCAAGTAGCCCAAATTCGCCCAAATTAGACAAACTAAAATCGTAACTCAGGCTTATTTATAAAAACTTTTTATCCATTACTTCCTTCGTTAAAATACTGTACCTAATATGGTTTGAACGATTCAAAGATTCAATTAAAAAATTTGGCAGCGCACGTCTGACATATCCTTAGTTTTATGTAAAGAGCGGCCGAAGGTTTAGTTTTGGCCCAAAAATCAAGCTTCGGCCACAGTTTCGGATTCGCTCAGAAATTGACCGAACCTTCGGCCCCACCGAAACTCAGTGGTGTTTTTTAACAAACAGAACCATACAAGATATCAGTAATTTATATTTATCATAAGAATAACAAGGCGAAGGTGGAGAGACGAACTCGACTCTTACCGGAAGGACTGGCCGGCAATGGCAGAGGATAGATGTGTGTGGAAAAGGTAGAGGGGGGCCTTTGCCCAGCAGTGGGACATAACGCGCTAAATTGGATTAGATAAGAATAACACCATAATTGAAATGCTAAGAGGCCCTAGTTTATGGTGAAAGCGCCAGGGTAACCCGCGAAATTCAAATTTTCTTACGATTTTTGCAATTTGTAGGTCAGTATTAGGTGTATGTTGGTCAAAATATGATTCGCGGCCGCTTCCACCTGAAAACATAGCCGTACGACCACGGCTGCATGCGACCTTTTCTGGTGAAACAGTATGGTAATAGTAATGAAACATCAAACTTTAGTGGGTAAAGTGGTATACGAACACGGCTGTTTTCTGGTTTCATACTTTTAAGAATGTGAATTTTCTGTAGTCGGGTTACAGTTTTTTAAACTTTATTTTTGGATTTTAAATATTAACTATTAATTAAAAGCCTCTGTAATTAACTTTAACATAACTGATTTTTGGCTATTTTTTAGAGGGTGGCCAAATCGGATGCTTACAACTTTGTTTTGCAATCATTTCAATCTATGGCAATAATTTTTACCCCACTGCGTCAGAAGTAGGGTAATGGTAATATTTTTCATGCGTATAATTATTGTATGTCCATTTCTTTGCCACGCCCTACTGCCACTAAAATGTAGGAAATAAAAAAATGACTGTCAAAAAACTCGACCGCTAAAAACAAAAGTGTTCCAAACGAGTCTCTTTTTAGGCAGTCTGATGCAGTTTGTGGCCTCAGATCTGTGATTGAACTGCATCAGAATGATGAAGCGACTTTTTTACGACGGTTTTTTTTAATAGTCATTTTATTTCTAGTTAAAATGCTGCGATTTTGTTTGGAATAGCTTAGTTAGCCATGACTACTATATTAATTTCAGGAATTTAATCCGAAAATTTCTAAGCAGATCGCGTCTTGAGAATTGCAATTTTTGACTTCATCAAATTAAGGTGGAAGCGCCAGGGTAGCCCGCGAAATTCAAATTTTCTTAAGTTTTTTGCAATTTGCAGGTCAGTGTCAGGTTGTATGTTGGTCAAAATATGATTCGCGGCCGTAGGAAGTATGTATTTATAGAATTATAATCATTAAAATCATCAATACAACTCCTTCAGTTAGAATTGATGCAAAATGTTATGATTTCATGAAATAGGTACTACAAATTCGCGAATTTTGCGGGCTACCCTGGCGCTTTCACCTTAAGGTGAATGGATGAATGCTCTCACTGCCATTTTGTCGCTAGATGGCGACACATCCACAATTTCGAACATTTTCAATTTTTACACTTAACATAGAAAGTTTTAATAGACAACTTTATTATAGGCTATACCTAGGGCATTAACTTGATTTTTTTAGATAATCATTATGCTTGTTAACTGCTACCATACAAAGATTACAGCAGAATAAAGATTTAGCCGCATGAATTTACTCTTTACACACACATGCAAAGTAAATAGTAGTAACTTTCGACCCTACTAGATGTCGTTTTATTCAAAAATGGTTGGAAATTAAAATGTCCAGAGGACCAAATTGTTATATTCCAATCTATTTCTTATTAATATAACCTTAGCAATGATTATCATCACGCTATACTTTCGGGAAGCTGAGCAGCTAAAAACCTTGACATAAATAAGGTCGGCTATTTGAAACAATTATCAACCGTACAAATAGACTGTCGGTTTAGAGACTGCCTTTCATTAGGCTTGGTGTGGGTTCAAATCTCAATAGTTGTATTTATTTTTGAATTATTTTTTATCTTTCTTTATCCTTACCAAACCTAATATTTTCAAATATTAATAATAATATAATTATTGGTCTATGCATATTTTTGTTTCTAGGCTCGATATCCTATCGGATTTGGTGGTAAAAAGGTATCCCTTTTCACCATAACAAATTAGGTATTCAGATAAATTATTTTGGGTAATAAACATTGCATGTTACGCTCTAACATCGCAATCAGTAAACATGGGCTCGGCGTACGACTATGCACCGAAACTCACACATCTGTGATCAGTGTCATCACAGTCGCAACCTACTGTTACCGATAGACAAGGATAGAGATAGGAGACGGCGCTGTCGTGCGAGCGAAATCGCGTTAGCTGCCGAATGTTGACGAATGTTTACGATTATGAATGACATGGCATGTGGTAGCGTTAGCAAATAAAATAAAAAACATTAATTATTTTGAGGTAGTTAAAAAAGAAATTAATATTGTTCGCTCGATCGCGCAAGGTTACTAAAGCTTTACTTCTGCCTTTGTTTTCGGAAAATAACAAGCCACTTTTGTCTCCTTAATTCATCTTTAGGAAACCTGAATAAAAAAGAGCCTTAAGTATCACCATTATGCATTTATGTATAAATAAATAAAGAATATGGCTGCACATGACGTGCAGTTTGGGAGTTACGAGGAAGCCTTGAAATCATAACCGTTTGCTTTGCCACAGTCGCGTAATAAAGATAACTAAATATAGTGAAGTAGTGATTCTGCACCAACAATTAGGTACTAAAAACTAGACTTTGTCTTATAAAACATTTTTTTTAAATAAGTACCTGTTGCGTAAAACATAACTGTTATCAATTATTTATAAAATTGACTTGAATTTAAATAATCATGGTTGGTAAAACAATAATAATAAAAAACTATTAATATGTTTGAAGAAATTTGTGTTGCTAACCTTACGCAACCTCGGTCTGGTACTAGTCGTCGCGCGTTGTTTACAAAATCTCTCAACAACTCGCGAATTGTGCGTATCGTGTCTCTCACGCATGTTTTTAATATCTATCTCGCTCTCACAAACATGGCGAAGCAAACGATAAAATATTTTTGTTATTTTCAACAAATTAACATTTTTGGCTGTATTTACGAGTGGTGTGTCTTATTTTTATTCCTAGTATTATTAAAACACTGTTGAGCTGCAAAGATTAAAGATTTTATTACAGATTTTTGGTTTCCTATGTTTAGGTAGGTACTACTTGATACAGAAAGTCAAGTGAAGTCAATTTTTTTTCAAGTCTATGGAGTGAAGGTAGTTCAATTTACACGATAATTAGCAATAAGTACTACTAATTAATAACAATTTCCGAGATACTGATAAAAGCTAACATGTGGGTAGAACTAGGTAAGTATATTTATTCATAGTACCTACCTAAACAAAAAATCTCTAATAAAATTCTTTGCCTTAAAAATCTAGAAAAAATATAGGTATGTTTAGGTATCAAATAGGTACTAAATTTTTGTAAAGGCGAATTGAAATTTTTGAGCCTTTACGTGGAGATCCTAAATGTCGGCAGTCCATCCTGACATCAGAATGACTGCCCATTTTTTAAATTCATTTTCTCAGTTATTAATTAGGTACCAATTATTTAAACAAAGATATCAAATAGTAGCAAATAGGTATTAGATCTTAGTAATATTTTTAAGCTGATCGGTCATTTTGGCCAATCATTCTGAAGGTCACATCAATGATTTTCCGTGCGCGACTGAGTGCCAACTGAGTAGGACCGCTTGCTGTGACTAAGTCCCGTATCTAATGGTAATAAAGGTATATTGTACCTACACAGGTTGTTGTAATGTGACTGAACCTAAATAGTACCTAACGTGTAAATAAATTGTGACGTGTAGGTACTAAATAAATAAAAGATTATTTATGCAATTATTCGTCGCGATCTAAGAATGTTTTCTTTAGGTGATACAGTCGTAACATTCAGTGATTAGTGTGATTACTGGCGTTCTTTGGTGGAATGGTTTTAGATGGCAAAGCAAAGGGTTGTTATCAGCTTAGAATATCTTGGTATTAGTTGGTTAGAGTAGGTACCTACCTATGTAAGTACTCGTATGTGTCACCGGATAATTCCAAACATCGTAAGATTGTAATAAATGTTGTTTATGTTTTAGACTATAATCTATGATTATGTTGAGAACAGATAATGGATTGTGGAGGTCTGGTAGGCAGCCGCACCACGTAAAATACTGGTATTCAGCTGAATCCGGTTTGACTGGAAGCCAATCCCAGTAGGTATAGTTGGGAAAGGGCTAGGCAGATGATGTGTTGAGAAGAAATAATTTCGAATACACTGAATCACACCCAAATTCAATAGTTTCAATACTTGTCTTATCTAGAAGAAATTATAAGTAAGTAGGTACTTGTAAATATACAATCTTACGCGACTTATAATATTACAATCATGCGATACAAATGTAAAAAAATACATCATCTGTGAAAATGTCAACTGTGTAGCTATCACGGTCCGTGAAATACAGTCTGGTGACAGACAGAGACGGACAGACAGACATACGGACCGACAGACGGACGACCATTGCGTAGGTAGCTAGGAAAAAAATAGGTAGTTTGCCTACGCTGATCGCCTGATTTAGGTATAGGTACCCTAAGTATACCTACATGAACTTCTTTTCTCTGATTTGATTCAACCCAAACCAATGAATTAGTACTTAACCGTGTCAGAAAATGTTTTATCAGTACCTACTTACATACAGTGGAAAGATTTTTAAATCTTTAGGTAGGTAGGCACTATTTATTTAAAGTAGATAAGTAATACAATAATAACATTAGTATTGTATCTGTGTGAACCAAAGGCAGATCGCAGATAATTGTTTTCACTTTCTAGCATTATTTCTCATTCCCTAAAAAAAAACATTTCATCAATCATAAAATATAAAATCCGCGGGCAAACCCGCGCGCCGGCGCTAACTTGCTAGAAACACAATTTTGACACACAATCACGCATGGACTGGAATTTGGCAACACGCGTTGTTGCCAAATTGCGTCTTGAATGGCAACGTCGCATCGCCGCGTCCGTCACTCGATAACCTTGGCGCTTGTTCGAATTTTCGAACAGCGCCATCTACTTAAAATGTTCACCGCACGTAAACTCGTAACATAACAGCAATGAACTTTTTCTCGGTGGTTCTATAAATTTCTGTCAGATGGCGCGATTCAGGTCACTCACACATGTAAAGATTTTTCGTTTTTTATTGGGTCTAATTCTCATAGAAAGACTGTTTTTTTTCTAAATTTTGGGCGATAGGCGATCACAATACATTATAAAATCTCATTATACTTGCTTTATTCTGCAGAAACTGTTTATTTACGGAGATTACAGCTCCTGAAAAATGTATGGCGAGGTCTCTTTAGGGATCCCCCTTAACCTGTTGAGCTAAGAAAACCAATGTAACTTATATAATTTAATCGTAAGAGTTAAGTAATTGACCTCCAAACTCGATTCGACAGATCCTGATTTTTTCTATGGAATAATCTAAAAGTATAATTCTGTGGCCTGGTGCTAATAGGGCCAATATCAATAATCCTTATTTTCAGTAATGAGCATTAGACCAATAAACCAGCATTAATAGTTATTATTTACGTGTTATATTGTAGTATGGCAAAAATATTTTACTGTTATTTGATTTATGTTTTTATATTGATTTATGAATTAATTCTAATTTCAGAAAAATTGGGTATTTTTGAAAATATTAACTACTTAAGCCCCTTTAGCACAGATGATAATTATTATTTTAGATCATAATTACTTATAAAATTAATCAGAATTTACAATATTTCTTCATCTGAACTTGACATAACATCCTCCGTTTTGGGGCCAGCCTCCAGCGACGCACAAAATGGATGGCTAGATGAGCTAAGCATCAAACGAAGAGTCTTTAACAAAAAGGGCTTATGTTAAGTTTGGTCGTTTTAGTTCTTACTCTATTACTAGCTAAGTGAAAAAAATAATATTTCTTATCGGCTTAAGTACACTGCAGCCCTTTTATCAAATATTTTTTTTAACTAAACGGTATGAAAGCGCACACTACATTGGCCTTTTTTACGTAGTAACTTTTGAAAGATTGTTGATAAACTAACGCCCTTTTAGCACAAAAAAATATCGTACTTTTTCAATAAACTGGCGTTACAATCTCATTTCATACAAAAACGAACTTTGGCCCTTTTAGCACCAGGCCACAGAATTATATCTAGCTGTTGCCCGCGACTAGGGTTACCAGATAAAAAAAATCAAAAGTAGTCCGGAGAAAAGGCCTGATTTCCATTGAAAAATCCTGAGATTTTTTACAGTATGAGAATCTTCTCTCGAACGTTCTTAACAATTTAAAAAAGTCGTAGTATTTTCGTTTATATACACTGCGGACCTCGGTCACGCGTTGCACATCGCACTCACAGTTTTTTCTATCATGGGGGCTCAATGGTCGAATGAAAGAAACTGACTAACGGTGTCTTCAGTTCGAGCAATACTTTTAATTCAATATAATTTGAAGAGTTTAACATGTGGGGCATTTTATAAATCCATAATTAAAGAAAAAAACCTTACCTACTAAGTGTATCTTACCGAAGTAAAAAAAACCACTTCGGTACATTTATTGAGAAACTGTACCATCTAAAATTATATTTATAGGTCAGAATCGTACCATGTACATCTATCAACAATTCATGGGAAAAACATTTTAAGAATGCAAAGCATTTTATTTAATAAACATACTTTTGTGTAAAAAAGTAATGATTTAACTACCCATTTGGAAACGCGTCCTTAAGTACCTATGATAAAACTTATTAAGTAGTAAGTACGTAAGTACCTACCTACTTGGATAAATAGGTAAGTACTAAAGTACCAAAAGAAGATTATTTTTAGTTTGTTTAACTTTTTGTTACAGGATCTTTTAAATGTAAGCTGTATTTGATTGAAAATGCAATATCCTGAGATTTGCAAAATCCAGCCGCCATCCTGAGAAGAGTCCAGAAATCCTGAAATCTCAGGACAGATCCTGAGATAAGTATGGTAACCCTACCCGCGACTTCGTACGCGCATATCCTGTTTTTTCCCATTCCCGTATAGCCTTCCTCATGAATGTGGCTATCCTACACAAAAAGAATTTTCAAAATCGGTTCAGTAGATCCAGAGATTACCCCCTACAACCTCACAAACTTCACCTCTTTCTGATATTAGTACGGATAGATACGACGACGACGTGTTGTGTTGTGGTATATTTAATACACTACTATTATATTATCATACTTATTTAGGACAGAACCTACCACAGACCAGTACCTACACACTTAAACGGGACGGCTCGGTTCGGCATTGAACAAAGCCTGTCTGAATCAATTACTACACACATGCCGATCGGGTTATCCATTCGGGCCATACACATACATATACCCAGGTCGACACATTCGGTTCAATAGTATTTCTTGAACAACCTTTTCATTTAGTAAATATAAGTTCTATTTAAGTAAAATAATATTATTAAAAAATGCACTGACCTTCAGTTTAAAACTTTGTATTGGAACAAAATAAAAGACAAAGAAAAAATTTATATTAAATATTTATTAATTTATTTACATCTTGAATATTGCAGTAATATGAAACTCTCAGCCACTGTACAAAAATACTCATGACATTCAAGTATTTACCTTTATACCATAACAGTCTGCGAAACGGAATGTTGGATCATGAATGGAACATCTGACGAACACATTTTGTGAAACACTATGATTAGCCGGTCTATTTTGTAAAAAATCTTATGGACAAAACGTAGGTGAAGCGAGTCTGAAGTGAGATGCCAATCCTTGGTTGTTCCTAGAATCCTAGGTGGAATGACACCTTACTTCATCTAAGAAGGTACTCATAGTGAGATCTTAGGCTCATCTCTAACTTGCTTCACCTACGTTTTCTCATTGAGTTTTTTACAGCACCACGGTAGTACAGTTCTCGTCAAATAACTTTGCCCCTCTGAAGTTGGCTACGAGTGGCTGCGTAGTAGTCAAAATTACGAACAAACTGCAACTGCGCATGCGCAAGAGACATGAGGGCGGGGATTAGTTTTATGTCTCAGTCGCTCGTTTACGTTCGATGCATGCTTGCGTCTCGCTTGCTCCCGTCTACGTGACTGCACCTGCGCGATTTTTGCAAATGGCTAACTTCAAAGGGGCAAAGTTATTTGACGAGAACTGTAGTTACATTATATTTGTGCTATGTGAAGTACCTATTTGCGTTTTTGTGCGAGACTACTTTGGCACACTTTAGATTTGCAAGATAAAATGTTATGATAAAATGCAGTGTCTCTCTCGAAAGTTCTATTAATGTTTGTGATAATCTGACTCTTACTTACTGCATCGTTTTACTCAGTTTTGGAATAAGTTACTCATACAAATTTGAATATATCTAAAGTATTTAAACTACTGTTTTAGGTTTTTTGCTAAAAGAATTTAGAAATTCAAGACTGAAAATGCAGTCTCGCACTATAATATTTTAAGCAGATTTTTTTTATGGTTTACGGTACGATCTTAATAATTCTAAATAATGTCTAAACTAGCAATAACAACAAATAAAATAATAATAGTTACGATCTATGCAAATATAACGTTGAATAAAAAATTTCAATGAAAAATAAACAAAAATCACACACATGACACCCAAAGTATTAGATCACTTTACATTTTGATGGATGTTATACAATTTGTTAATTTCAAGAATGTGGGATTTGCGGTTTTTGTGAAACCCTCGTCATCCCTTTCCACACAGGGTCTCAGTCCAGGTAGAACCAATATCTTTATAAGAGCGGGTTGGCTTTATACTACCTAACTTGAAAATACCAGATTGCAATAAGCTAAAAAAATCTCAAGTGTTACATACTCTAACATTTCAAATAAAATTCATGTCCCTGATCACTCAAACTTCAAAGATTCAAGCTCTTGACTATAATACTAAACAATACTTTGAAATTTATACGACTTAGTAACCAAAATAAAATGAAATCACACTATACACTAGCGAGGATCTGCATTAATTTATTTGCTATCTCATTCTGTCATTTAGGGCGAGTTTCACAGCACTGCGCTTTAATTTTGTTAAGAACAGTTCAGTTTCATTCGAATATGAACCTTACTGTAAGTTTAAGGTTCATATCCACAAGCAATTAACATTTCTTAGAACGAGAAAAAAATCCTTTTATTCTGCGAGACCAACACTATAACATTCGCATGTTACTAAGTCGTTGAATTATAAATAAAATAAAACATTATGCACCAGTAAGACGCATGTGCGCGAACTTATCAACTAAATCATAGCCTACATTCGATATCTGTTTACTTATTCCATACATTACAGTGGTAACAGGCAGTTTAGTCGCGAAGTTTTTAAGCCCTTCTCCTGACTTATCATACGTGACATTTTTCAACATTACATTTTGCATCTTAAACCGTAACGTTAAGGTTAAAATGTTTTATCGAAAAGATGTCGCTTGCGATCAGTCGGCGATAAGGGATCATTGTAACAGAATCATAGAATCTGTAGATTATAATCTGTTTGTAATAGATTTTTGTTTCATAAGAAAGTGCAGGTATTAATGTTACTAGTAAATATGTTTGCTTAACATTCAAAGTAACATTTTCATACATTATACAAGTTAATTTTTGTGTGACATTGCAATATTTTTTTTTGTTGCAAAATTTGACCTTCTTCTTCGATTTCTTCGTGGCTACAATTACTACAGCATATTTTGCGTTTGCATATTTATTGAAAAAATACTTTCTAAATAGAACCTTTTTCTATATGATTTTTACAGTGATAGATTATTTGACTATGAAACAGAACAAGAAGTAGTAAAATATGAGTTTTATTATATATCTTGTTGAAAAATGTTAAAAAATACAGATCTCTTAGTATCGTCGCTCTTGTACATATGGGTGGATGGGAAGACTAGTGGGAATGTTTGAATGTGGGTACATAAATAATTATTTTAACAGAGGATTCGCATCATTCTGAATGTACATTGATATTTTAACCTCCTAACAAACAGGGGAAAACACATTAGGACGAATCAGGAATTTTCATTGCCTCGTCTCTTGCATATACAAAGACAACTGGACTGAGCATAACCGTCCTAATTTCTCAAAATTCTATATAATCTGTAGAAAGAGACAAAGCAAATGTGCAGCCATTAATACCTACATCCCCCTTCCCTCCCTCTACCTCTCTAGTCTTGACTACTCTGACTTTGTAGGTCGTAGTAAAGTAGACACGGATAGCCTGGTCGCTCGATCACTGTGTCTCTCTCACACTTTCCGACCGTATTAACTTGACAGCCAGAAAGTTACGCCTTTTTCGTGACAATCTAAGAAGTCGGATTTGACAGTTGAACTGCGAAAGAGATTTATTTCATGTCTCTTTCATACTTACTTGTAAAGCAATGTTGTATCCTGCTGTCAAATCCGAGTCTTTAGATTGTCACGTATAAAGGGAAGTCTCGGCATAGTTACCGATCGCCTACTGACTGAATACGGTCGATAACTCCTAAAGCCACCCGTACACTGTCAATCTTGAACACAATCCACAGATCAGATCATTGATTTTGGTCGTGGATCGCGTTGCGTTTGACTGTGTACGGGCGGCCTTTGGACTTAACGACTGAATTCGGTCGATAAGCGATCGTTAACTATGTCGAGACTTCGGGAGCCCCGGTTCTCTATCTGCGGTATCTTTCTATCACTTAGGGTCATTCGCGAGAACTCCAACCAGCATTCGCATTGAAGAACGTATATTTGCGGATGCATTTCTTGCTCTAGCGATGTTAACTAATCATTCGGATTGACGCGACTAGTGTCACGCAGCGAAAGCGCAAAATTAATTTATTGCTTTATTCCAAAGACGGTAAGGTTGACAACTACAATACATAGAACATTATCATAGAAAAATAGAAGAAACATTAAAATAATTTCTTCTGAAAATTTAAATATTTCATACAATTAAGGAATGGAAATACTTCGTTTACAGCTTTGCAATACAAATACATGCCAATTTAACATAATTGTATTGTACTTCATGAACAATTTTTTTATACATTTAGTATTAGATATGTAATTGTAATAAATACGAATCTTATCACAATGTATTATGAGTTATGTCTGTATTATTTTTAAAAATTATTTTACAGTCTCCTCTTACTTTATATTCGGTATATCGTCAGCTAAGAGTGTAATCCTGCCAACTCACTTTGACTCAAATTTACAGGAGATAAATAAAACTTAATAAAAATGTATTACACAATTTTAGGTTAAAACAAAAAATACAGTTGGTGTATTTTTGGATATTCTACGTTATTAGAAACTAATAAAATAGTAAAATTTGATTGTTAATAAGATATAAGTGTTTTTATGCCTTAGCAGGTTTTTTTGGTAGCAAACGTTTTATTTTGTGGACATAGCAGGTTTTTCGAAAGATTTAAAGAGTAGGTAATGTAACTTTATTTGTTTAAATAATCAGTCTATTTATTTTTTAGTAATCATCACAGTTACATATTTGGCTAAAACTTAAATTTCAAAAATGTTTGATTAAAAGGCTGACCTTTTAATAAAAAAATTTTGACAAAAAAAAAATGAAACAGAAAAACAAAAAAACTAGTAAAGAGTCCAAAAACTGAATAATTTTTGACGCTTTTTTGCAAATGGCTTCGAAGTAATTAGTTGCTTTTGATTTTTCTCACGAGAATTTTCCTTATATCGTCTGAAAACATTGTTCTTCCAATTTAAGACCGTCCATCTTCCAATGCCTAGAGTGTGTACAAACATTGTTCTACAAACTCATAGTCGTTGATTTTGTAATTTTAGATAATAGATCAAAAACTGAGGTCAGTACTGTCTGAGCTTAGTACTTCTTTTTGGATAGTTATCATCAGTAACAGAGTCTGACTCAGAGTTTATATCATACGGTACTAACTGTATTATGGCTTCTTGGTCACTTTCATCAGATATGGGGTCTTCAATTTGATTTAATAGACGTACGGAGCTATAACCGGTACTAACAGTGCAATAATCTTTAACTGTCACCACATCAGCAGAACCCATCACAATAGCATCCGAAGTCAAAACTGAACATGCTCTGGTATCATAATCATTTGGAGCATCTGTTGTTTGGACTTGACTTGTAGAATTTTCGCATACATCATTAGTTTCATTTGTCAGCTTATTCCCGTCGTCATTATACAACACCACTAAAGTAGAATCATCATCATTTCCCTTCGTCATCAGCACACTAAGTGTGCAGTCATCAGATCCAACAACATCTATATTTGCTGCAGTTTGTGTGCAATGGCTGACATCAGAAGCTAAGACTATTGGCAGGTTATTTATAAATTCAAAATTAACATTTTCAATAAAAATTTTCTTCACTTAAAAGAGACGGTGATTCAGGGGCGTCTCCGTTGTATGTATCATCATTAGTGCACACTAACTCAAGAATGTTTTAACTAGGTACGCCAAAGTTGTTTTGATGACATCTAAAATAACAAAAAAACAATAAACACCTTTATTAGTCTACGTGATACTAATATGTACTTATTAATATAATTTTGTTTTAATTAAATAATAATTTTGTAATAAATTGCAATAAACACAGTTTAATTTTTATACTAATAGGCAATACAAAATTACTGCTACCTCCCAAAAAAATATAGAAACGACTTTAAGAAAAACTGCTATCTCCTACATTAAAACTTTTGGAAGGTTAACAAGTTGAAAACCAAAAAATACTTATTTATTGAATACTAGACGTAAAACGAAAGGCTTACCTCTTCAATATTTCAACCATGAAATCTTGAAACAATTGAGTTATTCCACCGAAAACTAATTTTTTGTGCACGGAAAGTTGTAACACCAAAGGCTCCATACAAAATGACGTCAATCATGGAGTTAGCCGCTCAATTTGAATAAAATGGATTTGGCTGTTTTACGCATCACACTTTTTTTCCGATTTTACGTTTAGAGTGAGTTTAGCTGGTTTTACAGTCCATGCGGCCTAACTTTCTCTAAAATATGGTATAAAAATGTAATTTTGGACCAAAAGTGGAGTTAGCAGGTTTACACTCTTAAACGACGATATTACTAAATAATATGTAACTGGGGTGTGTAGAAATGTCTGGTTCAGCAATGAATTGATAATATCTTTGGCAAATCAAGCAATGTTCGCATTTAACACTCGTGTGATGCTATTATCAGCATCTCAGTCGCGATTATAGTTTTTGACAGAATGCAACTGAGAAGTGAAACTTTCGTTTTTTCAGCTTGATATAATAAATGTAAACCAACTTTCTTTCGAGTATATTTAAATTGATCAACAAGCATTCAGCAAAACTAATCAATATTGTTCGCAATTCGTTTTTTTTTAAATTGATCAATCAAAAGTTAATCTCTTCAGAACGCTGACATGTACAAACTGCCAAATCGATAAATTCTTTGTAAAAAAGACATTTTGAATATGACCCCAGCCACACAATCGTGAGCATAGAAGCTGCCATCACACTTGTTTATATTTTTTAAGACAAAAAATAAATAAGATATCATAAGTTTAAAGAAACACTACAGCTAAGTAACTCACGAACGTCGAGTAAAAACCCTTCGAAGAAAGGTTTGAGGCAGATTTAAAATACTGTAAATACAGTATGGAAAACAGCTAGGAAGAAGTTTTTGGAGGAATAATTTAAGGGCCTTTTTAAGGTTGATAAAGAGTTCAAAGTTTATGTAAAAACTTCTTAGTAGTCTATTATGCTGGACAACAGATTAAAGATAATCTTTTTTTTTCTCCCGTAGCAGGCCTTAGAATTTGACTAGGTAAGGTAAGTAGATGACTTTTTTATTGATAGTGTACTAAATTGGTTGTCCTTGTCAGTCCAAAAGTAGTGACCAAAGCTTAAAGCTTTTGTAAACTCGGGAAGATAGTCCTTTTCATTAATCCATAAATCGAAATATTAAAAAAAACGGACAGAAATTGGTATACAAAGTGACAAATAGATTCGAGAACAAAAACGACTAATTATATTTTACATTGTTACATAACCTCCTCTTTTTGAAGTCGGTTAGAAACTTAACGCTAACAATTTACAATACAATATACTAGATATGCATGATATAGAAAGTAAGGTATTTTAAATATTTGGCTAAGTGTTGAACGGTTTGTCCTAGGAAATAATATAATGCAATAAGTTATATTAAATATCGCGAGAAATAAAGTAATAATATAGTGCAGAAGTCCAAATAGCATATATTCAGTTTCTGAACTAAGATTATTGCTATCCTTTTCTAATACATACACAGTCGGAAAGAGATTGCAACACTTTCGAACTGTCAACTGTCAGTTTGTAACTTTGAAAGTTTTGTTTTAACTAATTTGACAGTTCTTATCTCGTTCTAGTTGTATAGAAGAGATAGCAATATAGCGTAGATAGCGTTTTTTTCAGTCTCGTCACATCTGAATATGCCAAATGATTACAAACACTAGAGAACAATATACAAAAAACATTTCCAAAATGAATAATATTTATATTACAAATTATGTATGACATTTATCAATAAAGAAAAAAAATCCCAACACATTTTGGTACTGAAGTTCTTTCTTTAAGATACATAATATCTGCTTAAGACAGAAACTTCTATAAATAAACAGTTTAATGTACATTATAATATGAACTTAATTTGTCTCGCAAATATGTCCATTCTATTAAATACCATATATACAATGTAAATAAAAAAAAATCAGTACCTAAATGTATGTACAGGCTGTCTTTAAATTCATTAGCAACTTTTTAAGGACTGATAAGATAGTTCTCGAATATTAATAACTTTTATTATGGGAGAAAGTATGAGTAACATATTGATATTTAATATTTAGAAAACTTTCCTTAGTATTTAACAATACTTAACTCTTTATCCTGCACTTGTAGTTTGAAAATTGTGCGCCAGTGACAGAAATAACAGCCTTAGTAAAGTGTATCTGTATTGCCCTCAGAATCGACCACATAATTTAGCAAAGAAAGTTACAAATTCATGAGTAAATCCACTCCCTAAAAATTGCAAATAAATTCCTGTTCAGCCATTTACACAGATATACACGCAGCCTTATCGAAACCTCGTCAATGACTACTTTAACTAGCATATATATATTTATATTTATATATATATATTTTACAAATACCTAGATTCATAACGTCACTACTTAAAGTCATATTGAACTAACAAGACACACATTTTACGACATATCGATCATCACTACAGTTTCTAAAGAGAGACTTATGATAATTATGATAGAAAAGTCGTTTTTGAATTATCATTTTTTTTTATTGAAATCGCTAGGAGTTTGTGTAGAGTAGAGTTTGTGTTTGTGTGACAAGCGAAAAAAAATACGGATAGGAATGACAGCTGTCAGACTAACTTCAGCTCACTCACATGACTGTTAGATTTTTTTATTATGTGCTGAGCCAAGTTAGCACCGATATAATTTGAAATTTGACCAATCGGCTCAAAGCAAAACTGACGTCAACTTTTGCATAAATAGGCTCATAACCTCCTAGCGAAATGTGTACAATATTTCTCGAGAACGTCCGAACGAATACATCTAAACATATGATACAAGAGGAGAAGAAAGCTTACCCTACCGTAACCTACCCACTCAGTCGTCGGATTGGTCGTGCGTCGTTTACGCTCACTATCACAAAGCACTGGTACACTGTACTGGCGTACCTACTGTCTTACTGTCTTACTGTCTTAGAGTCAGTTGCACTCAACTTACAGAGTATTGAACAGATCCCTGGCGTTATTCTTTGAATAACGCTTGTAGGAACAGTCGCTGAATCAGCTGCCACTAGAATGAGGAAATAAATGTTGTTAAAATTATTAAATGACTAATAAAGTAATAATGATTAAAATAACTACTTTGCAGTCATACATGGAGGTTAAATCAAACTTCTGAAATTTGGGGTAGCAAACATCGCTGAATTCCTTTTGAAGAATACAACAACAGCAGTGCGATTCTGTAAAGCATGTCGAAGTGAAAACTTAAGCAAAGTGAAGACAAGTGAACTGTCAAACCATACAAACAAGATGGAATGGCAGCTCACTTGTCGTTCACTCAATTAGATAAGATAGTGACTATTTATTATTTGATCTTTTAATGGAGCAAAATGTATTTAAAAAAGATGAAGTCCACCGAGGGTTTCTCAAGGTATTATGACTGGTTGAGTCACATGAAATAAAACCATTCACCGTTTACCTTAGGTGTGTTACTCAGATTAAATTCAACTGAAATCGGAATCTTACTACTCAAGTTGTTTAAGGAAATAATTAAAAACATTACAAAAACAAAATGTCTGAAAAGTTTTAATTTTCATCAAAATCGGCTCTAGACTCCAGTCAGTGTTTTTCGATATTCCTCATAGTTTGTGATCGTCCTATATAGTATAGTATGTGTATTAGACGGGGTTTGTGTCTAGTGGGCAACTGCCCGATACTTGTTTTTCGGGCGGTTGTATTTGTCGGCGTAAATCGCGCGGAGAATATTGATATCGCGATGTAAGATTTGTATCAAGTCAAGTCCTTAGTTCAAATGGTCTAAATGCCGCTACAAGAGGACGAAGTGAAAAATTCAACACAATATCTCACCTTCTGTTAGGCATAGCCCGCCGCCTCGCGGTTTGCCTCTGGTGCTCAAACTCGAAGTCCTCCTCAGTCAGGTTGAGTCGTGTCATGTGGTACATCAGGTAGTCCTCGCCCAGGATGCCCTCTGGCGGGTGGCGCAGCACCTCTAGAGACTCGCACAGGCCGCACGCGCGTTTGCGGACTTTAGCAGGCCCGAGGGCGCCCGCGAGAATGACTAGTGATGCTTTGAATAGGACCTGAAAGATTGGAAAAATCGTTAACCGGTCTTTGAGGACATATGTCCTGTGACTGCTCCATATACTGATAGTCATAATAAATTGCATCAATAAGCCGGAAAAATATAGATAGAGACAAATAAGTAGCTATACCTTCACTCCCTCGCACAGGAAGCAGTCCCACACTCGCAGCAGGCTGTCCCACGGCAGCGTGCGCGTGAGGGCGCACAGGAACCACTCCGTGGCGTACAGCACGGGCTCCACTTGTGCACACTAGTACATACCTTCACTCCCTCGCACAGGAAGCAGTCCCACACTCGCAGCAGGCTGTCCCACGGCAGCGTGCGCGTGAGGGCGCACAGGAACCACTCCGTGGCGTACAGCACGGGCTCCACTTGTGCACACTAGTACATACCTTCACTCCCTCGCACAGGAAGCAGTCCCACACTCGCAGCAGGCTGTCCCACGGCAGCGTGCGCGTGAGGGCGCACAGGAACCACTCCGTGGCGTACAGCACGGGCTCCACTTGTGCACACTAGTACATACCTTCACTCCCTCGCACAGGAAGCAGTCCCACACTCGCAGCAGGCTGTCCCACGGCAGCGTGCGCGTGAGGGCGCACAGGAACCACTCCGTGGCGTACAGCACGGGCTCCACTTGTGCACACTAGTACATACCTTCACTCCCTCGCACAGGAAGCAGTCCCACACTCGCAGCAGGCTGTCCCACGGCAGCGTGCGCGTGAGGGCGCACAGGAACCACTCCGTGGCGTACAGCACGGGCTCCACTTGTGCACACTAGTACATACCTTCACTCCCTCGCACAGGAAGCAGTCCCACACTCGCAGCAGGCTGTCCCACGGCAGCGTGCGCGTGAGGGCGCACAGGAACCACTCCGTGGCGTACAGCACGGGCTCCACCTTGTGCTTCACTAGATGTCGGTGTACAGCGGGTGCTGTGCGGCGGAGCAAGGCGTGGAGGATGTCGCCGTCGCGTTGGAGGACCTATAAAACGGTGAGCAGATATTAAAATAATGGAGAAATACTTCGGAAATAATGAGGTTTATCAGGAAAATGCATGGCACCAGTCGGCGACAACTTGGCTAGATGTCGATCCCCCACTAGGAAAACGTAACTACCAACACGACATTGACGTCAATTTAACTTATATCAGAAAACATAGGCACTTCGACAATTTGCTTGGATCTGAAGACTTAATGCTGCCACCTAGTGCACGTCATTACAGAAGACCTTCAATTGATCAGAGCGTATATTACGAGCGAAAATATAGACTCAAATGAGGTTGTACGGTCAATCAATACCTCAGCAATCGCGTTTCCAACCTAGACTTTCAACTTTTTTGCAAATAATTATGTTACCTAGTCGATCTGTAAATCTCTTGTGGAACCACATGTCAGCTAATCATAATTAAATGAACGAAATAAGAGGTTATATCAGTCAATCGAATCACTTCACATGACTTTTGACACCCAATCAAGTTGGATAGGTCATTCCTATAAATAAAATATTATTAAAATCAGTCAGAAGGCGAGTCAATTTATTTCAATTTACAGGTTAAGAGCGTTTACGCGGTACGGCTTTTCATACAAACTTTCAAGTCCTTATTCTTCAAAACGAATGAACCGATTTTAACTAAACTTGGTATGCATACGCTAGATATGCAGGTCTAAATAGTTATCAGAAAACATTTTTAAAAATGATTTCAGAGGGAAAGAGAGAGCGACTTTAAGTTTTCTATAGAAAGTGAAAAATCACTATATCCTTCCCCCTGAACTCTTTTTTGAAAATGTTTTCTGATAACTATTTAGACCTAGATATCTAGCGTACGCATACCAAGTTTTACTAAAATCGGTTCATTAATTTCGGAAAATAAGGATTTGAAAGTTTGTATGAAAAGCCGTACCGCGTAAACCCTCTTAAACCAATTTATATCGTACTCTGATTCATAATACTTTGTCGCAGTGTATAAAGGTTAGTTCACACCGACAGGCGACTCTGCGTGCGTTTTTTAATTGTCTAAATAGTTTTTTTTTTACTTTTGATAGGCACGCGTTTTGACCATTATCTCACCTGATGGTAAGAGAAACTGGTTCCGACGGTCGTTGTCTGCTTGTCTGTTTCTCCGCTTACTTCTAGACCACGCAACGGATTTTGATACGGCATTATTCACTAATAGAAAGAGCGATAACGGAGAAGAGTTGTATAAGTAGATAATTATTTTCGCACCCGTTTGAATCCGGGACGGATTGCTGGGGCATACGGACAGAATTAGAAAAAAAAACTAAGTTGAAAATTCCGCAGTGTGTATTCGAATATCTCTCACTGAAATGTGTACCATTTTGCGTGGAGAATAAAGATTTATATTGTATTGCTATCTTTTATGTTGCGCGCAACGTCGACTCGCATCGCATTACAGTGTGAGTTGACCCTAACACGTTGTCGCAGTAAATATAGACATTGCAGTTATTTTTTTATCGGGCCTTATTTTCATATCTTTAGCGATAAGAAAGATTTTTATTGTTTGAGTTGCAGTGTTGTGTTCACTGCGGGTACTTACTGCTAATCAACGAACTCGAATGTCATACGAAGTTACGATACTATTAGATTGTGTAGAGGCTTGTTTTGTTGCCTCAGATTTGTTTCTCTGTTTAAGGTTCCGTACCCAAAGGGTAAAAACGGGTCCCTATTACTAAGTCTCCATTGTCCGTCTGTCTGTCACCGGTATCTCATGAACCGTGACAGTTAGACAGTTGAAATTTTCACAGATGATGTATTTCTGTTGCCGCTATAACAACAAATACTAAAAACAGAATTAAGTAAATATTTAAGTGGGGCTCCCATCATACAACAAACGTGATTTACAATCAACCAATCATAATCATTTATTTTGTTGCCTTTTTTTCATAGATAATGGTACAGAACCCTTCGTGCGCGAGTTCGACTCGCACTTGGCCGGTTTTTTTTCATATCTATTCTAAATCCTGTACTATAGTAGGCGCCAGATAAATGTGAAATAACGGTCATGGAACCACCTACATTTATTGACACAATTTCAAAAACCAGAAATAATGACATAAAGCTGTCCTGAATGGACATCTATCGTGATCTTTACTTTTCTAATAATGAAAAACGATTCATAATTTAATGTCCGGGAGTACCTACGAAGAGATATTAAGGTAAGGTCAATGTACTTTATTCCACATTTCTCTGGCGCCTACCATAGCAAAAGATAAAACTGTGTGGGAAAAAGAGGCCTTTGCAGTGGGACACATGGGCTAGATAAATACATTCTAAAAATATACTTCTCCATATAAATACCAGGTGAAATCTACAAGTCAGTAACTGGGTAACACAATACACTTTGACAAGAGTGGTGTCAGATTTTCTCGCCTCCCAAAAAACCTGTCAAAGTTCTACAAAAGACAACCGACATCAACAGCTTAACGTGCTCACTCACCTCAAGTCCCGGATTATAGTAGCCGCTAAGATACTTGTCGCTGATGCTGACCAGGCACCAGAAGGCCTGCACGGCTGGCATGTGCATCAGTAGGAAGGCAGCCACGGGCGCCTGCGCTTGGAAGTAGCCCACCTTCGGGTTCAGCACCGAGTAGGCTTTCAGCACGGAGAATAGCTCTTGTTGGCTGGAATTGGAAAGATGGCAAATGTTATTAATGTCTGAATGTAACATTATATAACGTGTAAAAGAATAAACACAATACCTCTTAAGGGGTCATTGTACTCATCATTATGAACAACTTTCACTATGGGACCAAAATCGAGTGTCCCATACATTTATAACTCGACAAAATGTACCTAGTACCTACTGAGTACCGGGAGTTTGTTCCCTTGGGTTGATGTCCGACATTCAAGAGGGTGAAGCCGCTGGCACAACTTGATGTTGCAGTTTTCAAGGGCTTGAAATTTTCAAGCTAATATAGTTCTCGAGCAATTAAAAAAATTTAAAATCTCAAGAAAACTATGTATGAATCAAACCATAAAATTATAAATTCAAATCTACGTATTGCTAAGTCTACGTAATTTTAACAAATAAATGAAGAAAACCCAATAAATCTATGCTATTATTTGCAACAAAACAACACTACGGATACGTCATCCGCATGACGTGACGAATGCGATAAGCTTCAGTTAGTCACAAATAACTGCGGACAGTCCCTAACCACAATAGCGTGGCTACAGGTCCATCGGACGATAACACTGACTTTTAATTATGATGGGTTTTCATCATCAACATCATCCTTTTTGAGCCAACCACTGCTGAACATTACGAGTCAATAATGACAGATACTTAGTTGTAACTTTTTGAAATAAATAATATGTCGTAAATAATAACATCGTCTTTTTCTATTAGAAATTTAAAAAAACCCGCTTGTATTTTTCCAGACATAAGAAACCATCAAAAGTTTAATATATATCGGCGCGAAGGCTTAATCAAGCGTCGAATAAATCAATATGAATGCCGGCGGAAAGGCGTAATCGAGCGTCAGTTTGATTATTCTAAGTTCAAATACTGTGTGATTGCTTATTTGAAGTTGGTAAAAGTCACTCAAACGATTATTTAATTAACTTTATTAGTTGATTACTAGAAATAATTAAACTAATTAATTTGTACTTCTAAATTCATTTTATGATTTGTAAAATTAAATCAAGAATTTAAAAACGAACCATAAAGAAAACATGAGTCGATAGATTTGTAACGACTCTAACCGAAGGGTATAAATACGAACGCCCGACCGTTCACAAGTCATTCTAAGTCGAGCCGTCGGACAGTGCGGAGCTCCGTAATATCGTGAGTCATTCTTTGTTGTTGACGAATATTTACTGTGTGCCATTTGTGTGCTATCCACCAGCGAGAATATAAGTTGATACTGAAAACAAGTATTTCATTTCCGAAATGAGTAACCACCACCAGCACCATGATGATATGGAAATAGTGACGTCAGCATTGCTGACGTCATTGTTTTTAAAAATAACAAGGGGGCCCGTTCCCCGTCATCAGAAGTGGGATTGGATCAGAATCCAATCCAAACCACCTCCTCATCAACTCGATCACCAGCTGACCAACCTGAAACTGTTCCTGCTCAACAAATAGAACCAATACTGATGAACCACTTCGTTGGGTATCCATCTCAAACCCATTATGAGATGATTCACGCCCCGGTTCGTGATCCTTCGACGGGTTGTGGTGATGGAAGGATGCAGAAAATGTCTGAACGTGTATGTGCACCATCAGCAGAATCTAAAGTCAGAATTAAGGGTGTCTGACTACCATCATAATGATCTTGACACCAACGTTGGCGTACGTGAATGGTGTCAGCATACAGACCAATTTAAATTGAACGATTTCGACGTTCGTATGAAAAAAAATGCCGCTTACAAAGGACGTGCCAGGATGTGGGTTGACGACTGGATGATGCAGTTACATCTTCATGGGAAGAACTACGCAGCAATCTGATTACTACGATTGAGCCTGAAAACAGACATTCACGGTATATTTTCAGGTTCCGATTGTTTACGATTCTTCAATGGACATTGCTGTTCTTGTCACGTGCTTGGGTTCTTTGAAAAAGAGTGACAAAGGATAAACTGGACAATGGGCAAGAAGTCATCATCTGCCTAGCCTTTTCCCAACTATATTGGGGTCGGCTCCCAGTCAAATCTTTAGCTGAATCTTGAAATACCAGTACTTTACGTGGAGCGGCTGCCTACCAGACCTCCACAACTCATTAACTGGGTAACACGGTATTTCTTGGCAAGACTGGTGTCAGATTTTCTGGCTTCTGACAATCCGTAAAAGACTGCCAAAGATCTACAAGGGACGGCCGGGACCAACGGCTTAACGTGCTTTCCGAGGCACGGAGGAATCTCGAATTGTTTGCGAATAGAGCTGCTCAACGCAAAAGCAGCCACAACCAGAACAAATCATCCCAGAGCTATGAAATCTGCAAGAAAACAAACCATGCGACAGACATTTGCTTGGACTTGGCAGCCGGTTTCACCAAATATCAATTGCAGAAGGGTCAATTGAGAAGACTGCCTGCGTTACACCAGACGGACTCTTATGAGTACCTCACGATTCCATTCGGATTGAGCAATGCTTGCACAGTTTACCAACGCTGCATCAATAGGGCCCTGTTATCACTCCTTGGCTCGGTTGTGCAAGTATATTTTGATGATGTACTAAGCAAATGTACGAATTTTACTGAAGGATTGTTACACCTTGAACGCATTCTGATGGCACTGTAGCAAGCTGGCTATTCCATCAATGCGGACAAATGCAGCTTCTTCAAGTGAACCATCGAATATCTGGGAAACATTGTCTCAGATGGACAAGTGCAACCAAGTCCTAGGAAGGTGGAAGCTCTCGTCAAGGCGCCAGTTCCAAAAAAAAAAACTGTCAAAAACAAGTAAGGCAGTTCAACGGTTTAGCTGATGACTTCAGAAAATACATCTCAAACTTCCCATATAATGGTGCCTCTGTACGAATTAACAAAACAAGGTGCAAAATGGGAATAGGGTGAAACATGAAGATGTAAGAAGTACTTCAATACAATGTTTAAATATCGACTCTTGTTCTGACATCGTTTCAAGAGGCAGTACCCATACAATTGTACACTGATGCCAGTAGTCTTGGTTTTGGCGCAGTACTTTTCCGAATTATTGATGAAAAACTACGAGCTGTGGCTTTCATGAGTATGAGAACAACTGCAGCAGAAAGTCAGTACCACTCATACGAACTTGAGACTCTAGCAGTGGTTCGCGCCATAAAACACTTCCAACAATACCTCTACGGACGAAGGTTCACGGTCATAACGGACTGTAATGCACTTAAGGCGTCGAAACACAAAAAGGACCTCCTCGCAAAGATTCTCCGCTGGTGGGCTTTCCTGCAAAATTACGATTTTGAGGTGGAGTACCTTAAAAGTAAACTGGGGAATGAACATCAATAAGTCATTGTCACGATTGATGATTTCATGAAGTATGTGATGTTCTATTACGCCGACAACAAACGCCCTCAATGCACTCTCGCTGCTCTGCATCGCCTTGTGCACCTCTTGGGTACACCGGCCTAAATCATCGTTGATGGAAGAAGAGAGTTCCTGGGGGGGATTCAAAAACTACTGTGATCGATTTGGAATGAACATCCATTATATTACGCCAGGAGTCAGCCGAGCAGTGGCAGTGTTCTCGAAGAACTGCAGTTGGCTTTAAATTGTACTTCTCAGCGTGTGACTGGAATAGCTCCACTCACTCTCATCACCTGGCGAAAATGGCGGTCGTCAAACCATGTCAGAGGCCCTTGAGGCGGTTTAGAAACTCTGACACTAGGGTGTGTGGGGTCGTTAGACCTTACTACCCACACGAATAAGAAGACCTGGCGAAAACATTGTGTGCCTCCAGAACTCCTGAGTCTCGTTAATATTGATGACCAAACAGTGGATATGGAAGCCCTGACTCAACTTGCTCAACAAAAATGGCCCCATCTGCGAATCAAGATAGACACCGATTTAATCAGCCAAAAGATTCATCCTTTCCAAAGAGGATGACCACGAAAGTTGCGCATTATCAGCTGCAGCTCCAAAAACCAGGTGATCAGGCAACCGTATCGGCAGCTGAAGATGAACAACCTGCAATGCCAGCTGGGGCAACACAACCAGTGCCTTCCACCTCACAAACAAAGGCAAGAGCAGCAAACACAAAAACTCAAATACAGAAAACACACATCCACAACAAAAGGCGAGTAACAAAGTGCTTTTATAAAGAAATAATGACTCCTAATCCTTTACCATTTAGAGCCTCTGTGTATAGCACAGCATCGACCTTGTTCATCTTCCCAAATCTACGAGACCCTCCGAGAAATCTACGAGACCCTCCGAGAAATCTACGAGACCCTCCGAGAAATCTACGAGACCCTCCGAGAAATCTACGAGACCCTCCGAGAAATCTTCGAGACCCTCCGAGACCCTCCGAGACCCTCTGAGAAATCTACGAAACCCTCCTAATCTTTAAACCATAGTTCAACATTTGCCTACAGGTACCAATCTCAAAGAAATACCATAACTTGTTTCAGATTAGAAGACTAAATCTACGAGACCTTCCGAGAAATCTACGAGACCCTCCGAGAAATCTACGAGACCCTCCGAGAAATCTACGAGACCCTCGGAGAAATCTACGAGACTCTCCGAGAAATCTGCGAGACCCTCCGAGAAACCTACAAGACCCTCCTAACATTTAAACCATAGTGCAACATTGGTTGACTACGGATGTCGGATACTAATCTCTTTGAGATTGGTTTCCGTTAATCCGTGAAAATCCGTGGTTTGAGACCCGCAATAAATATTGTAAAACATTTATTTGAAAAGAGTAACTATGGAGTTTCTTGTCCGTTCTTCTCCATAGAATCTACCATTGTGAACGGACGGTAGAGTCACTTTGTATTATTTTAAATGGAAATGATAACGTTCAAAAGTACCGTTTCATGGCCTAATGTAAATGAACGTTTTGACTTTGACTAAAACTATCAAGAGCTACATTCAGGCTGGTGCAGAGCGCGCACCGCCTGTCAGAATGGCCGTATCGGCGCGAAGGCTTAATCAAGCGTCGAATAAATCAATATGAATGCCGGCGGAAAGGCGTAATCGAGCGTCAGTTTGATTATTCTAAGTTCAAATACTGTGTGATTGCTTATTTGAAGTTGGTAAAAGTCACTCAAACGATTATTTAATTAACTTTATTAGTTGATTACTAGAAATAATTAAACTAATTAATTTGTACTTCTAAATTCATTTTATGATTTGTAAAATTAAATCAAGAATTTAAAAACGAACCATAAAGAAAACATGAGTCGATAGATTTGTAACGACTCTAACCGAAGGGTATAAATACGAACGCCCGACCGTTCACAAGTCATTCTAAGTCGAGCCGTCGGACAGTGCGGAGCTCCGTAATATCGTGAGTCATTCTTTGTTGTTGACGAATATTTACTGTGTGCCATTTGTGTGCTATCCACCAGCGAGAATATAAGTTGATACTGAAAACAAGTATTTCATTTCCGAAATGAGTAACCACCACCAGCACCATGATGATATGGAAATAGTGACGTCAGCATTGCTGACGTCATTGTTTTTAAAAATAACAAGGGGGCCCGTTCCCCGTCATATATAATACCAAAACGAAGTGGGCCATGATGGTGGCCAGTGGTCGTGAAACCGGCCCGCATGCGGCCTGCGCACGATATTAGTGCGGCCCACGACTTATGCAAACAAACTCACACAATTCTCTTTAAAAATATTAGTTAATATTAGATTTTAGATCAAATAGAGGCATAGTGCATTAGTGCTTCTATTTGATCTTAAATCTTATTTTATTCATTAATTCGTCAGTCCCTATTGTTAAGCCCATCCCGAAATGAACACATAAACCAAAGCAATTTAATTAATATTATAAGGCAAAAAGCCAGGAGATTAGTTAATTAATGGAAACACTAATGAATCTATTAATTACAAGAAACGCTTAACAAGTCGTTGTGAAATTAACTGGTTGCTACACTGAACGCTTCAACTACTTGTACAATATACATACTCGTACAATCTAGTTATTTTAATCTTTGTTGCAACACAAACAGACCCGAACAGCCAGACCCGGAACCGCCTACAGATTTCCGGACCCGGAAATCTGTAGGCCATACAAATATTTGTTCCGTGCGGGAATCGAACCCGCGACACGCAGCGCAGCAGCCGATTGCTCAACCACTGCGCCAATCGTGTCGTTAAATTCAAGATAGCTGCAAAATACTCATGAATCTGGGATTCCACCGGTAAATTATTTATATACCTTTTCATCTGGGATACGATTGGTAAATTACCCAACCAAGGTAAAGTACTCCTTCGTCGCTGTCTTCTAATAATAGCAAAACTGTGATCTTGAATCCCTACCCAACATGATAATAATAACAATTTATTCTCATTTGTTCATTCATTGTATTGCCCCATATCCAGCAATGGCCGATTACAAAACTGTACTGATAAATCATACCGATGATGACACACGACACAATTTACAACTATTACGGTTATTTGATAATACATCACATAGTTGTGCCACTCAAAATGGCAATTGTCCAAGTTCATAATGTGTTGATGCACTTGGCAACTGAATGAGATGAGAGTGTAAACAAACAATCATAGAGTACGGAATAGAATAGAATACTAATAATTATGTTTACCATTTAAAATGCAGAAAATACAATTTCAGGACCAATAACGCCACGGAAACGCCTAAATCTAGAGCGGCACTGGTAACACTTCCAATACCATAGACTTAAAGGATGAATTGAAGTGAATACATACAAAAGTGTGAGAGTGATAAAACGATCAGGCGTACCGTGGGCAGAAGTTGTCTTGAAGTGAACACACCTTCGTCACTTCGACGTATATTTTGGACTTTTCTTTCTAATCTCCAACTTAGAAGCTTTATTATAACTTCTATAATCTTTTAACATTCATGATTACCCTATTTTGCATATACCCTATTTTGTGGAGGCTATTGCTCAGGTCTGTTACATTCAAATGAAGCGCACTACACCAATACGTATAGAAAATGACAAAAGTATTGCGCTCAACGTACAGTTCTCGTCAAATAACTTTTCCCCTCTGAAGTTAGCCATTTGCAAAGATCGCGCAGGTGCAGTCACGTAGACGGGAGCAAGCGGGACGCAAGCATGCATCGAAAGTAAACGAGCGACTGAGACATAAAATCGCGCCGTCATGATCCCCGCCCTATATCTCTTGCGCATGCGCAGTTGCAGTTTGTTCGTAATTTTGACTACTACGCAGCCACTCGTAGCCAACTTCAGAGGGGCAAAGTTATTTGACGAGAACTGTACTTTCGACGCCAAGAATTTTAATATTACGGTCTCTACGGTTATTCTCTGGTCGCTGCTAGCGCGGCAATTCCGTACTCTATCATCACATAAATTGTTCTTATGCTGTTGTTAAAATGAAAACAATCTGCTGTGTTATTTTGATTACGCGGCTATTGTTATTAAATGTATGTTGCTTTGGAATGTTGCGCAGAAACGAATTATGCAATATCGCTAACCTACCTGATGAAAACCTGTTCCGGTACCTATTCAAAAACAGATTGTCTTACGTGACATGCGCCAAAAACCCGGGGACAGTGTCTTGTTTTTAATTTAATCTAAAAGCGTATTGCTTTTGTAGAAAAGCAATACGCTTTTTTCCTAGCCTACGCGGGCAAAGGCTTCTTTCTCTCTACAGTCTCCACTTCTTCCATCTTTCGTAAGCCCGCGCGTCGTTCTGCCATTTTAAACGAAACTTATTTAGTTCGTCTCGACATCTCCTTCTTGGCCTGTCACATCTTCGATTTAAAAAAAATATCACTCACCCGAGCCCCTCTTCACGTATGAACATCTCATGGTACGGGAACTGCCGATGCAGGTCCTTCCTGATGTCCTCCATGCACTTGGGGTCGCCAGGCGCCTGGAGCAGCTCTTCGTATTCGTTCGGATGTTTCTCCAGCAGCAGCTGTCCACCGCACAGGTATAGCCAGGCTTTTGGACGCACTGATGCTGGTATGCCTGGAGAGAGTGATTTTAGTTTATTAGATAAGTTATTGCTGGTTTCTGTTTCGCGAAAACAATGTAACTATGAGGAAAATAACCGTAGTCTAGAGGACCTGATACTCAAAAAATTGCGACTTACATTTTGCCTCACAGTAAGTAATACGATACCACACAGAATCCTTGTAGAGTGAATAGGGTACATGACTAAAAAATCTAATTATTCCGTCAGATAGATTTCCAAAAAATATTAGACACGTATTTTTCTTTTTTCACTTAAACAAAAAATGAAAACGTTACAGTGCCTTGAAAACTCGTGTGACGTCACTGTAAGTACACTTTTTACTTACACGTGACGTCACAAGCCACCACTCCTGTTCTTTGATGCGTTTTATCTTCGTCTTTTTTATTGATTTGATAAAGCAAAAAAACACGTGTCCAATACTTTTCAATAATATAACTGACGGATTAAATATAATCATATTTTTTTCAACCAGGAATCATCCCTATTGCTATGAAATGGAAACACCATTCGTGTTTTCCAGATATTCCAACGTAAGTGGTTGTTTCTCAGTTCCTGTGTTAAGCTTGTAAGTATAATTTTATGCCTGTCGAAGACGAATTACCATGCCGAAATCCATAACAAGACCAGTTATTTGGGTCGGCACAACACGTTTTGCTGTTCCATTCTCCACCGTAGCTATCATTGTTTCATAATATTCCTGACATCTTTCCTCCACCTTAACAACACCAAAAGAAGAAATAATATCTATAGGAAAGGTTTCAGTCAGTATTAGGAATTCAGTACCCACCTTTTCGACACCTCTCCCTGACCTTCTTGTAGTTCTTGCTCATGAACGCCTCCCAGTTGTTGAGCATGCGCAGCCATTTTTGTTCCCGCTTCAATATTGTGCTCGGCGATACAGTCCTTTTGCTGAAACAAGATAATTCTGCAGTTAGTATAATATTCCCTTAAAATCATTGTTTACATTTTTAAAATAATTGGTTTAAAGACATCAGTGACAGATAACTTTCAATGCCTCACTTTTTAAATGAATTACTAAAAAACATCTCGAAGATATTTTCGGTTGGATGTCATCTACATTGCAATTTATCAGGCACAGAAGCCATTACTGCTGTCTTGTCAAATTTTCTTACGTCAAACTTGAATTGGACTTCAACTGATCTGAGTATCTAACTCCAGTCAGATCTATTTCGACTTTACTGATGTATCTTTTAAAAATACCAACAATTCCCGATATCAATTTTCAATGAATCGCTTCATTGGTCTTTTGCAATCATTATCATTGGTTACTCAATCTATATTGTTACTTAACTCAGACGTAACATTGTCCAGTTTATTGTTAAGTGCTCCGATAAAAATAAGATAAGTGGAATAAGTGAATGATGAATCTATTGAGTGAAGATTAAGCTTCCAGTTTGTTTTATGAGAAGTGCCCGTTTCCCGTTACTCATAAAGTATGTATGATCTTTTGCTTGTGCTATCAATAGTTTGCTTAGTAATTCACATTAATCATCTTCGACTACCATTAAAGTATTCAATAACAGATGTTTAATCATTCGTTCTTACAGGTAAGCTAAATAAAAAATCCGTCATACAATTACACATTTTACAAACGCTTCATGGCCAATAAAACGAGTATTTCACAGACATTAAAAACATTTTAAAAGTGGTGGTATTTTCCGATATGCCAGTCATCCAGTCGCATGCTGGCAGGCAGGAATTCAATATAACCATAGAGGAAATAAAAAAAGTACGTTCATAGTCGCCGGGCGTCGGAATTAGTTGTGGCATGAAACGCCGGACGCGCATTTTTTACGCAGACATTCAATCTCCGTAGCTATGAAAGGAATTTTCTAAAGAAACTTTTGAAGAGTTGTGTAAAAACCAGTGTTGGGGGTTTAAATTTCTCTTTAAGTTTGTATTCAGGGTGATTTTAAGATTGGATACATTAGTTTAGTTCTTAGCAGTTTAGACAAGATGAGATTGGATTGCAACTTACAGTTCTCGTCAAATAACTTTCTCCTCTGAAGTTGGCTACGAGTGACTGCATAGTACTCAAAATTACGAACAAACTGCAACTGCGCATGCGCAAGAGACATGGGGGCGGGGATTATGGCGGCGCGATTTTATGTCTCAGTCGCTCGTTTACGTTCGATGCATGCTTGCGTCCCGCTTGCTCCCGTCTACGTGATTGCACCTGCGCGATCTTTGCAAATGGCTAACTTCAGAGGGGCAAAGTTATTTGACGAGAACTGTACAGAGATGCAGATGAAGTCATGGCCTTGTCTTAGGCGTAGTATAAAAGAGACTTTTGAGAGCGCATACATTATACACATCATCTCAGACATTCCACCACGTAGAACCGTGGCGTGGGTGGGTAGTTTAAAGTCAAGCTGTTAACCAATGTCACAAGTTATGATACTTGACTATGCATTAGCCACGCAATCCAATTAGCCGGTGTGCTACATAATTTGCTAATTACAACACCTAATGAAGAATTATTTACAGTCGAGGTGTCGATGTTCCTTCTTTTATTTCATTTTTGGTTGCTTACACTATGATATTATACTCTTTATTTACTAGTTACCCTTAGACCCTGCTTATCCTCTCAGTTTCATGATGTCCAAGTTTAGCGGACTAAATTTTTTGGTTTGCGATTTCCGCACAACACTTTTGGAACACGCTTTCTATCTCAATCTGAAGGTTTTGGAGGAAATTCCAATCCATTAGCCAACTCGTTTGCTCGACAACGTAAATAATGCAGTTGAATTGTCAAAATGAAAGGTTTTGCCACTGCAGGCAAAGCATAGCCCAAAATACATGTAGGTAATGTACATTTCATGTCTCATGATGCTAATTTCGATTTTAAATTGCAGCGAACCAGCGATGATCGAGCAGTAAATACTGAACATTATTATATGCTTTACAGTACATAATATGTACTCAAGTACTTATATTTCTTTTGACGTATGGACGTAAACAAAGTAAAAGGAGTGTGTAACGAACTAAGGATCGTAGCAGGTGGTTCAGTAGTTTCTGCCACCCTCATGGGAACAAAGCGATCCATGTATTTTATTTATATTTTTTTTCTTGCCAGTAGCAGGCATGAAAATGATACAGCAGTATAACTTATCCATTTTGTTTAAACACTGAAATTAACAAGAATTCAAAATGAGCGCCGTATCTTTACAGCGAGGTTTATCAAAATGGCACAGTCGCACCGTGAGGTGGTAATGTTTCATATCAACTAGGCCACTTTAGTACGACAACATTAGTTATATTGTAAACTCGCTTTTGCCCGCGACTTCGTACGCGAATATCCCTTTTTTTTTTTTTCATTCCCGTAGGAATTTCAAATGCCCGTATAGCATAGAATCTTCCTTATGAAAATCCAAATCCGACTGATTATTCCAGAGATGAGCGCGTTCAAACAAACAAACTCTACAGCTTTATTATTTTAGTATATATTTTTATGACGATCTAAAAACAGAAGGTGATCTATAAAATGTAACTTTATTGCTCTTCAAAGACAACTGGGTTACAGTAAACAAAGTCGCTGTCTACTCTCTGTCTGCTTATTTCTTCTTCTGAACCACGCAACCGATTCTGATTCGGTTTTCACTAATAGAAAGAACGATGAACATGGAAGGTTTGTGTATTGTACAAAACTCCTCTAGGGTTCTCATATCCTATAGAGTTGCGGAATTTGTTCGAAAGAGTCTCCGCGGCCCTGGAACGCAAAGGGCATTTGGAAGAACACGGATGGATTTTGGTCAGTAAGAGTCTGACACTCCCACCCGCTCCGCTCAGAGCGGGAGGAATTTGCAAGGAGTCATTTGATGATTTCCCATCGTTAAAAAAAAGGTGGGGACTTATCAGCAGAATACAGGCAATCATATCAAGTGTAAGGCTTGCCCAGAAATGGATTTCTTGCAGATAAAGTCGGTCGAATCTCATTCTTCTAAGTTTGCGCTAACGGAAAATATTTTAACAGTAGTAAAAGTAATCTGTGAAAATCTGGAGAGTCTAAAGCCTGTGGAACTTTAAGAAAGTAAATGAGTAGAAATTAATACATTACTGTCGTATTTTCTAATGAATGGCTTTCAGTTTATTTTGATGTGACAAGTTTTCCGATGAAATACCAAAGTGTTAGCTATTTTCCGAGAAATACGCCTTGTGTTTGCCACGGCTAGCATTGTGTGCGAATATCGTCGAAAAAGTAAAACAGTGCAAATATCAAATTAGGTTCTAATCCATCAAAATGATGGATTGTTCAATACAAACGCAGTTTAGTTCGCAATTTATATACAGTCAGCCTAATAAATCTGTAATTTTTCATTAATTATAATAGCTATGATAGTTCCTGCTACGTATTTATAGCTCGAAGCCACGCTATCCCGGTGTTGGGAGTTGATAAAAAACTTATCATTGTATCAAAGCGGTTGATATCTGATAACGAAACTAGGTCTTTTTATTTGTTGTTGTTGGAACTGCAGATTTTGATTCTAGAACTGATTCAGTGTAATAAATAAGGACAGTATGGCCCATATTTCAAAACGTAAACTCCAACTCCATCGGAGCTTGTCATAAATTGAAGTTTTTGCATTTGTTTGCTCATCTCTCGAGTACGAAAACGTCAATTAGACAAGCTTTCATTGACATTTTTGAGCTCATGTTGTAGTTGGAGTTCGAGTTGAGTTGGAGTTTATGTTTTGGAATAAGGGCCTAAGTTTTGATTCATGTTTCAGGGGATTTGGTTCGTCGTCAGAGATTTCTTGGCAAAGTGCAACCTTGGGACTTGATTGGGACGAGATGTACTTGTGCTTACGGGTACACCACTGCTTATACCTTCGGGCAATACTTACATGCGTGAATCGTAATGTTATGTAATGAATATGATGCTTCTTCTTTTTGTGCAATTTCTGTACATTGACTGTCATATTATAAACTAAGTTATTTAAGACTATTTTCTGCCAACAGTCAGATATCAATCAAAGGGAACAGACTCCAGGAATAAGAAGTCCATTGTTCTGCTCCAAGGTTCAATCTATCTCTATACAAAAAATTATCAAAATTGGTTCAGAGGGTTAAACGCGAAAACGGCACAAGCAGACAGAGTAACTTTCGCATTTATTCTTTTGAATGCACGGGCTCGTCACATAATTAGAAATGAGCTGTTCCAGGCATTAACAATGACGCAATCTACTAACGTCACTAACGCTGTGCCGTCTGACCTTTTGGGGATTTTCATACCAAACTAATTTCAATGGGGAAAGAAAAACATTGAATAGGTAATAAAGGGAAAACCTTTAATATTTTTAGCATTACCGCCGACCCCAATCAAACCGGATTCAGCTGAATTTTACGTAGAGCGGCTGCCTACCAGACCTTCATAATCCATTAAGGGTAACACGATACTTCTTGGCAAGACTGGAGTCGGATTTTTTCTGGCTTCTGACAATCTGTAACGACTGCCAAAGATCTACAAATCACAGCCGGGACCAACGGCTTAACGTGGTTTCAGAGTCGCGATTGTTAAGATGGTCACCCATCCCTTGAAGATCAACCCGGTTATTATTTAGCCACGAGCTCCTCCATGAAGAGATGATGAATAAGCATATTTACTTTATATACAAAAAATATTATTCTATTTGGTTTGTACGTATTGTACAGTTCAAGTCAAATAACTGTGCCCCTCTGAAGTTGGTTACGAGTGGCTACGTAGTAGTCAAAATTACGAACAAACTGCAACTGCGCATGCGCAAGAGACATGGGGGCGGGGATTATGACGGCGTGATTTTATGTCTCAGTCGCTCGTTTACGTTCGATGCATGCTTGCGTCCCGCTTGCTCCCGTCTACGTGACTGCACCTGCGCGATCTTCGCAAATGGCTAACTTCAGAGGGGCAAAGTTATTTGACGAGAACTGTACGTGTCAGAAAATATGGGGTAGGAATTATATTGTTCTTTATTTATCAGATTACTACAAAAAAAGGCACCAAAGATCAAGGGCTTATCGTCTTCCTCACCATACCTACCTACTCTTAGGTTAATAGTGTACCATTACGCCTTGGAACACTTTGAACGAAACTACACGCGAAAATTCATCGCACTGTATCTTCTTAATTTTTCTTTGCATGTAAAATCGTGGTTGAATGTATAAGACTAAAACCAGCGACAGCATCGCGATCTTTTTGCGTTTAAATCACTACTAAATCGCTGCAAAAAATCGCCGTGGACGCGTGACGTCCCTTGGAAATTGGTGCTAGATCTGCCCACTTAATAATTGAATTTTCATCATACGATTGAATTTACGCACAAGACATTAAAATTAAATAATCCTGGTGCCTGCTACGCGTGCTTTAGTGCAGCTCTAATTAATCGCTGGCAGCCTTGGACAGAGGTCGGTAAACTGATGGTATTTGACCTCTCAATTACTTGTGAAATGCATTCGCTTTGCATAAGTCTGAAGATCGGTAATGTGATAATTAAATTTTTACGTTTGTGGGCAGCCAAGCGGAGTAAGGAGGAAGGGTTATCAAATAAGTGTGTTAACTTCATCTTATTAGAATAGAAATTGTTGAGATTTCAGTATACTGACGATGGGCGATGAAATGGTAAAGTCCTACTGATGCTAAGGATTTTGGCCAAACATTTGTTGACAATTTTGAGCTCTTAATTGTTTTAACTCAAAACTTCATCTTCCTAGCTAAAACACTAGGAAGTGGTGACCGGCGTTTTGGGGGATAGTCTTTATGCAAAACAGACGTTCAAAAAATGCCGACATTCAGCCTATTTTGAATAAATGTCCTTTGATTTTGCAAAAACTTATGACTCTAAAGATAACTATCAACCAATATCCACAAACACAGAGCTACCCAAACAGACCAAACCAATTCAGCTCACAAGATACTGAAAGATTTCAATAAAATCAAAACATAAAAACCCCCTCATTCGATCCACAATACATCACACTCAATCAACAACACTGTCCAGTTCTCCTAGGTATTCGCTGATAGCTGCGTCAATGCTTCAATGGCCTTATCAAAGACACTGCATGATGTCATTCTGTTACGCGATACATCGTCCGAGTTCTGTGCCTGGGATTGCTTAATGATGACTAATGTACCAGATGCTAAAATTTTAAACTAGGGAAGTAGATTCTAGTACGAGGAGCCGTAGAAACAGCTCGGAGTAGACATAACTGTATAGAAAAGACTTGCAGACAATGAAGATGATAAACTTGGTGAAGGGTCTACTTCACCTCTTTACCTTTCACCAAGTCACAAATTGTCGGCGTCAGTGCAGGACCTTGTAAATGCAGAAACGATTTTTTCACAGGAAACAATTAAAACATTTACTGTGAAAGAAATTCAAGAAGAACTTTTTTACATATTTACCTGAATTATTTTAAAGCGGATAACATAAGTGTCAATTATAGTTGCAAATCAAATCATTAAATTCCTGAGTGTCTTATAAAATTAAAGTGTCTTGAGAAAAAATTAAATCTAACTTCTGGATTATTCTGGAACTAGATTCTAGTAAAAGCAGTCTTGGAAAAAAATTGATGAAGATAGAAATGTTAATAGAAGTCTTGAAGTTAGTGAAGAAGATGAACTTCGAGTGGAGAAGTAAAAAATAACAGTGGAAAAGAAGATAGAAACAACAAAGAAAAATGTAACTGTTCAGGGGCAACTTGCAGTCTATAAAGACGACGAACTTCGAGAAGGATATTTTGCCACCGGAAGTGATCCACAAACAACTTTGATCACAACTACACGTGCACTTATAAAGGAAAGACTTATAATGTTGTGTCATACCTACTGTCAATTCTAGAATCATTCAAATGGGTAACAGGGTTTGCCAAAATAGCACGAATATCCAAACAGCTCATAAAAACAAAAACTAGAACAAAACATTTTGACTGAGTCCGAAACCGGCGTCGGAAACAATAATGGAACAATAATAACAGCAATATGTATGATTCAGTTGTGCAAAGTAATCGAAGGCCGTGGCGTTACAACACGCTAGCCGGTGTTTCAAGCTCAATAAACTCTGTGACAGGCTAAAGCGTTACGTATGGAATGCTGTTGCCAATGTAGGTGGAGGAGGATAATTCTAACCTATTATCCTACTAATACTGTAGAAGTCTGGATTTTTTTAAATCAATCTCGCAAGCCTCGTTGTCCGATCGGATATGGATGAAACTTGGCACACGGTAGTACATTCCCGTGAGATATATTTTGATTTTCACGCAGGCGAAGCCGCTTGCATAAGCTAGTTGATTATATTTGTATCCATGTAATTTACCAAAGCTCCGCCACGTCTCCGCTCTTAGGAACTGTGTCAGCAAACAAGGTATTTCGAATTTTGACAATATTTTGTATGAAAACAATATACGCTGGCCTGGCATTAAAAGAGAAGTCTCCAATAAAAAAAAAACAGAATACTTAGTGCTTATCTATCTTGGTACAATAAATAACATTAGTTTTGACCTACATGCAACTACTAGGAAACAACACTAATTATTACAGCTGCATAAAATAGGAGAAGCACAATAAAGCCACAAAAATGAAACTAACGACTCGAAAAGCCCCATAGAACCTGAACCATCACTGCGGAATATAAGGAAGAACATATAGCATGTATTACTATAGTCGTAACATTACCATTACTTTCGTATGGCACGTAATCAGTGTAATGGGGTTCATTACACCGGCATCTATTGTTTATGGGGACCGAGCCACTTTCAGCACATCTCTATGAGCATTCCATTCCATTTTGCAGCCGGGATTATGCAAGCATTTTCTTGTCGTGTGCTAAGCTTGAAACCGAGTCTTTATTCAAACTATTGCAGTTAACTAACATGACATAAGTCTCTGTTAAACGAGGAAGTGCTATTTTGAGAACTAGTGACTCCTTTAATGCTATTTTGGGATGTCCCTATCCGTTTGCAGCTCACTTTGTTGACGAGGCAGTACTGTGAATCAGAATACGTTCTATTTGGTGTAGCTAGGCAGACAGATAATTCCTTTAGTTGACTCTATAGAAGCAGTGTGCGCCCTCTACGGGATCTCAAACTTAGGAGTGGAATACTCCACAAAAGGGTTATTACAACCTAAAAGTTTTCAACTACTTCAAGATATGGCCTTTGGGAAACTCATGTACATTTAGCAACAGTGCCTGGCGACACCTATGTGTAACAATACTTTGCTCTCATGTCTCATATGAGTACAGCGTGTGCGATTGTGTAATGGGGCTCAGGTCGCAATTTGAATGGCATTCGCAACGCATTTCAATCACATTTAGCAGTTTTTGACTTCATTGCGTGTTTATTCTCTTAGTTAATTCTTTAATAATTACCATCTCTTGACTTAAATAGTCTAAGTAGTTTTAACATCTATGTATTCTTGTCAATTGAACCGAATAGTTGTGCTGGTTCTGCTACTTCGCCTGAAGGTGTTCATGAAGTCTACATGAAAGATATATCCAAATCTGGACCAATACGTATAAATGCATTACATATGAAGTAACATAGTAACTGTGTCGTAATCGGTATAATGAGGATCATTACACCTGCTATTTGGCTGCTACGGTCCCCGACCACGCAGGTTGAAATCTGATTGTATGTATCCGTTTTGCGGTAATAAATGTGATGAATTATGATATTTTGAGCTTGATCTATCTAGGTAAGTCCTATTTACACGATGCACGCGGTTCTTGCTTGTGACATACAATAAACTAGAAGCAAGAACATTTACAACTCATCAATCTTTAGAAGGTGCAGGTTTTGTTGGTGCTTCAACGTATGCTATGCCATATGCAATTAAATCACACCGTGTTAGTCAGTCTTAAGAACCTCAAATACCTAATGTAATGAGGAACTCTGGAGGATGTTGGCCAAAATATGACTAATGATTTACCAGATAAAGCTTGTTAAATTAATTACGAGATTAAATTACCACTGGTTACTGACGCCCCCTTAGCGCTTGATACTGGCAATGGTGGTTGTCTGTGCTCTGACAAATTGGAAATTAAATGACGTTTTCGAAAACCCTCTCAACATACAGACCAAAAGTAGGCAGTGATTCACAATTTAAAATTCGCTTGCAGTTTGACATACTATACCAGAAACTGTGCGCAATATGTGACCAAATCTGATATATATTGCGAAAATTGAATATGTAAGTATGAATTTCATATTGAATGTTTCCCTACCGTGAACATTTGGACAATCATTGTAATGGAGTACTCCATTCAATTCACCTGTTTTGTGGGCAGTTCACAGAATCACAACCATTGCGATCTGACTGTATGCATACTTCAATTTTATTTACGTACCTACGTCTGGGTTTCGATACCTTTCAAAGCATAATACGTCTGGATTGAGAATAAACACAACCCTAAAAACGTGTGCTGTTTATTCGAAGTACATACTATTAGAAGATTATTACGATTTATCTTAGTTTGTTTGATTATTTGAGCTTATCTTGGACACATCATTACCTTCCTGCCCTCTTGGGGTAGACGCAAAGCGTCGTTTTCTTCCTTATACTCTGTCAATCGTGAATCGCTAATTTTCACTCGCTTTTCTTTCAAATCATTCCTCACACAATCCATCCTTCTTTGGACAGCCCCCTTTTCAGCCATCCCCATTGATATACCCTTTCGGATGGGCACACTCAGCACCATCTTATTGTGTATGTTTTCTTTTCTTTTTTAACCGACTTCTTATAACATGCGGTTGTTGCTTGTTGTGTTGTGTCTGTGTCGAATAAATTTTTTCTATTCTATTCTTTATACATGCATTTCTGACCCTTCTCATCAAAATAACAAGACAAACTATTCCCTTTAAAATGTTCTATCAAACTTATCTTGGTCACACTCACACGAATTGGTCTTGAAGTCAAAGTTCATTTATTAAATAGGAAATACCAAGAGACCTTAAGAACCATTATCACGAAACTAATAAATCCAGCTCACAACAGCAGACCTACAGGCCACCTATCGCATACTGTATCTTTACAATACGTGCTAACTATTCTAATCAAGTATGCAAATCAAACATTTGAAACTTCCGTTAGTCACGTTCCAATGGAGCATCGATCGAACTGACAGCTTTGAAGACGAACTTATAATTGCAAGAAGGAGCAATAAGTTTCTATCACTTAACCCTCTTGGTTGAGAGCATTTCATTCTTTAGCAACTTCTGAAGTGAGAGAATAGTTGGGACCTTGTAAAGGAAGTTTCCCCTGCGGCTGTAGGGATATTAAAATTGGGAGTTTGTATCTGTGAGCTGTCTGTCTGAGGAAGTCCAAAAAACGACGGATGGACTGTGTTAAAGAAATGACGAGAAAAAGCTTAACTATTGAGATGACGACTAATAGAAAGGTATGGAAGATGAAGACATGTTGGGTCGACGAAACATAAATTTGGATAAGGGCAAAAGAGTGACGCAATGCAAAGTCAATCTTGTTTAATAGTTGTTTATAGTAAATACCTAGTTGAGCGTTTGGGGCGACTAGCTTATCTTGACTTCCACACACACTACAATAACCACAAAAATTATACCAGTGAGTGCTTCAAAGCAAAAACTGTTACGTATAATTGCTTTCCGCAACTTTAAATCAATTTGAACCATTTCTGTAACAGGCTGCAACTCCGTTCAAGTCTGATTTAATTAATCATTCTTAATTTAGCTCTCGAGCGCAGATTCATGAAGACAGCAGCTAATAAGACGTGCGAGCTCCAACTATACTGTTTTAAATTCAAAATTAGAAAATCTTTCAATATTTTACCTTATAAAAATCATCAATAGTGCTAGTATTCACCGGCAGTTCACATGGTCTTGTCAAAATTCTCTCATGTTCGAAATAACAGACAATGCCTGAGAACACTCATCAAGTAAATAAGAACGGTAAATATCAATTTTATGTGTGGATGTGGGTACAGGTGAATTGTGAGTACATGCGCACCAAGTCACAAGTTATCTTACATGCGGGAAATAAATTATTGACATCCACTTGGATATTAATGAGATACAAAACAAACAATTGGCGTTACAAAAGGTTACGAGATTTTATGTTCTGTGTGTAATTTTAAGGATGGACGGCATCCTCCTGTCTAGAACAATAATATTTGTGATGATGACCATGTTTTATAAGCGTATATGGGCACTTTCCCTAATTATTGACTGTCCAATGGTAAGCCACTGCTCAGCGTTTAACGAGCAAGGGGCAGTATAATTTTCCTTTGCAACAATAGGCAGCATGGCCTTTATAAATGGCACCACATTATTTTATAATCCAGTACCTCACATTTTTGAGCTCGGTACGTCATCATTATTACGGGTGTTGCTATCTCAAGCACATTCTATACTACTCGTTCTCCATAAAAAGGATTACATTGAATGGACAAATACGTCCATAAAAATACTTGTCTATAAATACGTAGGTACAGGTTCTTACATAATCAACATATTTTTGCAAATCGTTTGATCAAATTGGCACAAACGTCAAGGTCCATCAGCATTGTTGATTTGTACGAAAACCGGATCATGTAACTATCAGAATATTGCATAAATGGTGGTAAAGTTGGCGATAAATTTGGCGGTGACGCACCCAGAGAAAAGTACGACATTTCCTATATCAACATGGCAACAACAGAAATTGGCTGCATTCCGTAAATTGTGATAAAGTATACTTTTTGTTAGAGGAGCCAACTTGCAGGCAAATGTCTTATTTACGTTGGCAAAAGACAGTTGACGCGGAAGCTATCTTTCAAACTGTGAATTTATTAGTCTATCTCAATTTGAAGCTGAAACCACTGAAGAAATAAATCTTATGCTTCTAAAGAAAATTCTCACTGGACCAGAAGGAATACACAGTTACACAGTTCCGGCGTTCCACGTGTTCCATCGTTATGAGTCACTTTACAACATTTTCAATACCAGAACAAGTTAATAACTGAGAAACACAAGTTTACGACTGTAGACATTTTGCATAAAAAGTACAAAAAAGTTACCCACTTAAATAACTGCGTGAACAGGCGAGATCATGTAACACCTAGTGACGAGAAAACAGAACGAAGGCCCAAAACTCCAATATTTTAAACCGGAGAAATGTCTGTAGAAGATAATTCCTGGAAGCAGTGATCTGATTATGTAACTAGAACTGGAAGAAAGCTACACTCTGGCTGAGTATCACAGGCATGTTTTATTCGGTAACGCCTAAGCCACAGGAAAAACTTAGTTTAAAAATAATGCAATAAAATGTGGGTCGAAATGTTCAGATATATCGTGAGGAAATGTTCAAGTTAATGACAAATTCCAACGCATCTCCTCACTCATGTCATACCGGTTTTTATATTGTGTGGAGAATTATGTGAGAAAATTCACACAACGTTAGTATCGTTGACCAAAATTGCAATGGCAATTTCAGGGCATACTCAAATTAAAGATCTTCTTCGTTCGTAGATGGTAAACTTTTAGTCGCATTATGTCTTTCTTTTAATAGTTAGGTTCCGTAAGTAGCTACGCCAGTCACGACAGCAGTGGCGTATTTAAGTCTTCAGAAGTGCAGGTGTACGGTTATCTAATTCTCTATAGTAAATGGATGATGATGGTAAGGGTAGAGAGAGGAACACCAAAGAAAGAATTAAAGGTTTGTGTGAACGATATAGCTAGAAAGACTATTAAGATAACGGCACGCAAAAATGTAATAATAAAAATTCGACTACAAAAAAGTCAACTTATAAGCATTGCACTAAAAAGACCAAAATAAAATTGAGAATAGAAAACAAAATAAGTAAACTAAAAACAAAGTACGTGTTCCGTAAAAGAATAGCACCATCCCATCACTTCTCGGGGTGTCGTAAGAGGCAACTAAGGGACTCACCAGAGAATGGGCAACAGCATTCTCTGTAGATATATTGCGACAGCTACAATGCGATCGCCAACCTGCCTGCCAAGCGTGGCGATTATGGGAAACCCGCCCCCCCCCTTCGGGAGAGCCCTAAGTCCAGCAGTGGACGTCTTTCAGCTGATATGATTAAAAACAAAATAAACTCTGTTTCGGGTTCGGATCGGTTAAACTATATTTTGAACTGAAAGCCTAACTTTAATACCTACATTGGTAGTAGGCGGCAACCATTTGCAAATTATAAACCGAAAGAAAATGAATGGCTCCCAAATTGATCCATCCAGCCGTTTGGAAGGTACGACGTAATAAAGAAATTAACCAACAACATAGAAGATACGCGCGAACAACATACCTTTTCCTTAGCAGTCGGTTAAAAAGTTGGAGACACAGCTGCGCCGACCCCAAATGAATTGGTAAATGGGATGGAGGATGACGACTCAAAATAATTCCTTATCCAAAATGGGGAATATTTAACGCAAAGAATGGTTTGTTTTCCAATTTTCTCTATTCACAACGTATACGAGAAATCTAACTAGCATCTAAAATCGTCGAAGCTGTTAAATGCTAATGCCAAATCGAAGGGCATCAGACAATGTGTAATGAAAACTAATGACATTAATTAAATCCTGCCGAAGAAGTCTGTATGAAAATACTTGATCGTGATATTGCAGACCTTGTTTAATTCTGTTACAAGGAACGTTATGTCATTGCGATTACGGTGTCAAGGGATTGCATGCAGTCAGTGCCTACATAATATTGAGTGCTGTAGGCTAAGAGCAAATTAATTAATTGCACAATCCACTGTCCATCCAAAAAACATGTTTATGTACAATATCCATACCAGATAAACATTTTTTTGGATGGACAATGGATGGGAAATGGAAATCATCAAATGACGCCTTCGGCTCTGGGCGCGGAAGTGACTATCTCTTACTAACTTAAACCCATCCGTGTTCCTCCAAATGCCCTTTGCGTTCCATGGCCGCGGTGAATCTTTCGAAGAATTCAGCAACCTTGGATTCTATGTTTATATCCCCGTCAATGGATTGAGAAATACGATAACAGCCACCGGTCATATCGATTATTAGAATTCAACTTAATTTCTTGGAAAAAGATACATCAATAAGTCGTTATAAGCAAAGTGACCAATTCTGATTCACGACAATGATAAGACTAGCATAAATTTAGCTGTAACGAACATCTTGAAAAGAATTGGAAATTGTAGTCAATCAATAAAGGTATTCTGGTTGTACCTACAAAATATGAGTCATCGACACTAGAAAAACTAACAAAAAGCAAATATCTGGACTTAGAAAGTAGTCTCTTTTAGAATTGGTGATGCCGAACCACCCTTTCATAATAACTACAATTTCCAGCAATTCACAATATTGACGCATTTTCGACTGGATTTCCCAATTTTGTCATGATATTCTCTACACGAAATCGATACTTCTTTTTTACATAATCGAGGAATACAGACAACATTTCATCACAATTTTTCATTTCCGTTGTCAACATATTTTAATTTGGCGAAGTTCTATTTTCCCTGAATATGCCGTTGGCACGGTGTCTCCAGCCATGTTTATTCAGGTGTCTGTAGTATGAATTATGTATTTGAAGGTGAATATAGTAAGGTGAGTCATTCGGTGTTGTGTTCTCCGCAATTTACTGAAAATTCCGATAAATCATCTTTTTTCTTTTACTTTTTTCTTTAGCATTGCTAACAAAAACTCCAATCAACATGGAGAAAAATAGACAAACGAACCAGCGACACAAAAACCTGTTTCTTTTGAATACTTGAATAGGTAACGACTTTCTGCAAAATGAAAAGTGAAGCGAAGTCCTGTTCATCCTAGAAACACGTCTAACCCGTATTTGAAAATTGGTCTAGAAGGCCACACTCCTAGGCCCTAGGTGGTAATAACTGGCCTTCAATTACAGTATTCAGAAGTGTCTCACCAGAAATAGATGTTCCGATGATGTCAACGACAAATTGAATAATGCTGTGAACATAAACATTCAAAATGATGAAAGGCGACAGTGACACAATCCAAAAGCAAAGAACTCAAAAACAAAATTAATACATCATACATTTTTCATTTCAATTTTTTTGTTCCAAAGTCACGTAATGTCGATGTCGCTATGATAACTAATGTCTGGAGATTTAGAGAAGAGAGCACGAGCAGTCATTATATTTAGAAGAACCCATCAATCAGATCAGCGTGTGCAACAAGAGAGGCTAAAACAACACAAGAAGGAACTGACCGGCCTCTAATCTTTCAAGAATCTAGTCCAAAAACGATACATGCAACTCCAGGCAAGATCCAGTAGCCAGCCTGAAACCGTCTCGACCAGAAGTACCGCAATGATTCATACTTCGATTTAACTCCTTATTGGAGCCAGCACCTCAGCAAACGCGATCTAGCAATAACCCTTAACCAACTGTATCCGGTACCACGAAGGCCAAATTACTTCTGGTCTCAGCATAGTAGCATATTTTTCGACAAATTATCCTTCTATACATGACGTAGGTTATTTTCGTACCAAATTATTATAATATAATATTTATTTCAATAAAATTGTCGTGATAACCTCTGATCGGTCATCTCCACCATGAGGAGTAACAATAAGACTAAAGAATACGTGGAGAGGTTCAACGTTTAATTTTTTTATCTTCTCTGATTGTATTCAATGTATTTTGGCATTTTTGGCGAACAGCACAGCACATACTGGTTTTACTTGAGGTATTGTTTTATTGCAAGAATAATTGCGGTAGACTTTTAGTTGAAGAAACAATAGCACAATATTGTCAACTATACAAGGTTTTTGCTTGCTACTGAAAAGCAATGCCCAAGAACCTTTACAATACGATATGTTCGTGTTGCCGACGCTTTTTTATACGCCTCGTATCTATACTAGTCTTAATTCCCAGTTGTAATTTAGTCTACGCTATTCATCCTATGTACTGATAACACATTTCTAGTTCTATCGCCGATGACCTCTATCACGCTACTTCCCACTGCTAACCCACTTCCGAGGCTGACGTTTGCGGCAGATAAGCAACAAACATTACCTATGCACATACATTACATCACTGCAGTATTTCATAAGGGTTATTTTGGTTTGTCTAAATGAATAATGTGTGACACAATCCAAGTGCTAGACTTCTCATTGCCTGTATTTCGTTTTATCTTCAGAAGTCCCTACTTGCAAGCACAAAAATCTGAAAGGTAACTTGTACACCAAAAAATATCAATATGTCAGCTCCACAGATGTACAAAAATCTTAATATATTGGCGTGATGATAATATCCAATTATCCGGCCAGTATTATTTATCAATTCATTTATCATTCGACTGTGGACAGACGCGGTAAGTGGCAACAATAACTAATTAAGTAAATAATGTTACAGTTTACATAGCTAGAGCGTGGATTTGTACCAATGGACCTTGGTAGGAGTGAATAGTTTAATGGATGAAGGTGAGGTTTTGATAGCCACATACGATAAGTTCAGTAGCAGCTATGTTACACAGATGATTTTCTTGTTCTAACTCTTAGATAATCATTTTAAGAATTGGAAACATACACAATGATCTGAATTGAGTTAATATGTAATAGCAGTTATAATAGAAACGATATGAAATATTCAGGATAAACGCATACCTAAGGAACTGAGAAAAATTACGTTAATGAGTGCATACCAAGTTGACATATTTTTGTGGCCCATGCTTTCAATCAGCGTATTTTGAATAATCAAGACATAACCTTTAACTATACACATGAACATATCAACTTAAATTCCAACATTCCTCGCGCGATTGCATGAGCCAGTGTTTACCTAACTTGTAGCAAATAAATAATCAGCCTTTCGTTTGCTATTTCAGAGCCAGGATGAAACTTATCATCATATTATGTGGTCTCATCTCGATCCAAGCTGGAGTCATCAAGGATGATTGTCCGGGCCTGAAAATAGACGGTATCTACTATGAGACCGAAACGCTACGAGAAGATCTTGATAGACCATATCTTTTAGTAGTAGACAATAGCACTAACAATCTATACTTCAGCTACAACATCAAAGAAAACGATGACGAATTCAGGTCTGCAAGACTGAACCTTAATACCAAGGAGTTCAACAACATCGAAGGCGTAACCAACGGCTTTGCCCAAACAGTAGACCAAACTACACACGAAATCTACATAGGTGGCAGCGATGGAATATACAAATACGACTACGGTCAAAACAAAGCAGAAATTATTGCAGAAAGAGGTTCCAACATTTGGACTTTATACTTCAAGGATGCTCTATACTATTCATTATTTCCTCATCAATTTCTATACGTGATGGAAGATGGACAGTCTAGAAGGTTCCCAGATTTGGAAGATACGAAAGTGGACCATTTCGTGATAGATAATGAAGATGACATTTTCTTTTCGAATAATACTGGATTATTCTCACAGAAGAAAGGGACGAAAAATGCTGTTTTGTACAAAGAAGGCCCTGTGCTGAGAAGTTTGACAACAGATAAAAATGGCAATGTCTTTGCTTGCCTTCAGGATGGTATATACGCTGTCAGAAAATCGACTACTTCTTTGGAAAGAGTTGTTCAAATAAACGACGGTTTTGGTTTGGCGTTTGACAACGATAACAATATCGTGTACTCGGATGCTTCTCGGCTCATCAGGCTTAAAATTAACAGACATAAAAAATGTTGACCCCAAGGAGTGTTAATTGAATTGTACATATACCTGTTAAAATAAAAAAACTATGTTTACTTGACTGTGTGTTCGTCGTATGTTCTTTGGTTCCAAATGATCAAAACTATTATTGAGGAATTAAATTATGAATTCATTGATTCAATCTTTCTTCTCTTGTTCCTTGTTACTTGGTGGGAGGAAGAAAGATGTTTTCTTCTTCGATTCCGTCCTGTCAACCATCATGCTATCACTGACTCCCTTTTTATTTCGTATCATTCCACATAAAATCAAACTATCTTTTCCTGGGCCCAGTAAATTATTTATAATAACCAAGTCACCTAATACTTTATTTAGATTAAATTATCTCTCACTTCTTCTACATTTAACACGTACCTACACTACCTACGTCTTTGCATTGCGTTCGTTTAAAAACTTGATAACTATAAAAGTTTATCATTATCAATTTGCTAATTAATCACGCAAAAAACGCATGTACATGCGTAACTGCACAAATGTATTAACCCAATAAACTATATTTTTTGTAACATATAAAAACAATAATAAAAGCGTGAGTCTTAGGGGTCTCTTACTAGCATTAAGCTACATCGTGGCAGTCGAAACCTTTTCGGATGGTGACAACCACATATTACATTCTAACTTCCGATTTTATATAGTCTGTTAGTTTGCCTAAGTTACTTGTGGGGCAGTGGCCATTGGCCTTAATGGCAGTCTGATGATATTCTATCGCCGTACCAACCTGCACTTTCAAATGACCATTGATCACTGAGGTTTATCCGCTTTCATCGACTGTATAGCATTCGTCATGTTCGATCGTGACATAAGTGAAGTTGTGAATAGTGGTAGATATCTCAGAAATCCGTTTAATTTATTAGATCACTGGCTTTTCCAGCGGCTTCACCTACGAGAGTAGAAAATTATCCCAAAGGAACGTACTTTAATTTAGGACACCTATATTATATCAATATCGACACTTCCAAATCCGTTCAGTCGTTGAAGATATCGAGGTCATATTAAAACAGGACTTAGGACAGGATTCATACTTAAGCCCATCAAATAGATTTTCGCGGTCACAGTCTGGCCCTCTTCATAAAGCTTTTACTCCACAACCAATGTTTGTGTCGGGCCATTTTTGCCTTTATAATTTTATGCCATTTTTTAGACTCTTCCATTTGGCCGAATCATCATTTATGCATGTTCGTGTCCATTCGCAAAGTGGGCTACGCTCCATTTGACGTTTTGTGGGACCCAAGACTGACAAGCGTGTGATATTTTCCCTTTTATAATAAAATAAGGTAAAGTAAATAACAGTCGTTTTCCTCCACGCGGGATCTGTTTTTGCAAGTCATGAATAAAGTTTCTTTGCTAATGGCCTCCGGTCTCAACCATTGTACAAGCCAGGGCTCGGAACCGGTTTAGAAATACCGGTTAATATTGTTCAAAAAACCGTTATAATACCGTTCATCGATTAACCGGTTAATTACAAAAACGGTTTCAACACAACCTTAATAATTTTGGTTACCGGTTAATGCAGAGAATAGAATTTGAAAACTCACGCTAACCTGAATAAACCGGTTTTACTCAGACGCAAGCCTGCCGCTGCCGTTTGTCACATTCTCGCGTGCTTACTTTTGTGCGTGTTTGTTTTCTTTCGTCGTTTGCCGAATCGCCGCAGATACAAATGTCGTGCGGCCGCTATTTAATTCGTGTTTTATATAACATAGACATTATACTAACATTAACCATGGGAAGAAAGAAGAAGAATAGGTAATAGTTATTTATGATATTTGTGCGGTAAGTTGGTTTTAACAAACGAGTAGACGAATGTAAGCCCGAGTCGAAGTCAAGGGCTTATCATAGTCACGAGTTTGTAAAAACCAATTTCTGCACGTATGTCATACAACGTTTTTCAATACATTTGCGAGAGAAAAGTACAATAGGTAATGAAGCCATCTTTTTTATAGATATCAGTCGGAAAGTCGCAACAATCTTTGACGTTTCTAATTTAATATGAAAATGGCGCGAATTTGCAAACAATTGTGTGGTGAAAATTAGAAGTACATCTTTAATTTATTTATTTTTATTATTCTTCTCTCATTTTTTCTTTAGTATTAAAGTGAGACAAACGTATTGAGCAAAAGCGCTTCTAAAGTGGTTCGATCATTCAGCTTATTTATTCTAGGATTGTGAAACTCCTTGGTGATATTCTTATTTATTTTTTATGGAAATTAAAAAGCTGTACAGTATACCTAAGTACATATTTTACCGCACATTGCTTAGTGTGTAAATTTTAACTTTCGAACAATGTATACAGGCTTCGTAAATGCATTTTTATTAATTATTATTAATAGCTTTTATTTAACTTGACTTGTATGTATGTTTACAAATCTTGCAAGTTTAATTTGACCCACTTCCCGGTATCCGATTGAGCTGAAATTTTGCATGCTGGTCCAGAACCGATGACAATGCATGTTAATCATAAACGTGATCTGATGATGTTGCAACTATGGAACTCCTCAATATTCAACTGCTGGGACCTAAAATTTTGAATACGCATTCGTTTATGATAGGCAGTTGGTAGGCCCACCATGAAATAGATGCCACGTCCAGGGTTGTCTTCGAACTATGGAACTCCTCAATATTCAATTGCTGGGACTTGACATTTTGTATACGCTTTCGTTTATGATAGGCAGTTGGTAGGCCCACCATGAAATAGATGCCACATCCAGGGATAATAGTTTTCCCCGTTCCTTAAGTTTTTCTGTTGAAGGACACTCTGTTTTATAGATGGACTTTCGAATTGATCGATAACTATCGATTGAAACTAAAAATATAAAATAAAATAATGATAATTTAAAAAAAAAAAGCTTTTATTTAAGTGCCCTAAAAAGATCAAAATAAAATTTTAAATCACATTAACCACATTCATTTATGACTTTACAGAATTGAAATTATAATAAAAGCTTGTCGCGATGCCTAGAAGAAATCTCTACATATTCAGTCAGATGAAATTTAAATTAAGAAACATTCTGACAGATCAACTAGGTACTGCAGTAAATTTCAAACCCGATAAATCCTATGTGTGCAAAAAAGTTATTCAAGGTTAAAGTTCCACATTTTATATCACGGCACTTTTTTTTAATTACAAACATTATGAATTGCTTACAAGTTTAGTAGGTGCCTACCTAATTATAAAATTTTAATTACAAATTGAAATTATCGCGACAAGCTTTTATTATAATTTCAATTCTGTAAAGTCATAAATGAATGTGATTAATGTGATTTAAAATTTTATTTTGATCTTTTTAGGGCACTTAAATAAAAACTTTTTTTAAAGTTTTTTTGAGCAAATGTGTTGGAAAATATATGTTCTGGGTTGTATACCCAGAGACAAAAAAATCAAAGTGTTTGATGGAAGGCTGTAACCAATAGGTACATCAAGAAAGTTTTAATGTTTATCAAATATTGCAGGTATGGTAGAATTAACTTAACAAATTGAAGTGATTTTCACTAGTTTAGTATGTATTTAGTGTTACGATACGAAAGACTTGTAAAGTGCGGTGATGCTAACCAGGCGCCGTATGTTGGCAGAATAGGTACATAACAAAATATCAATTTGCGAGTAGAAACTATCGTTATGTTAACGTGAATCAAGTCGTAGTTTCGTGGCAGATTACAATATTACGGAAATGTTCGGGGAGGACATCCACAGGGAAGCACATTTCGAACTCAAGAAATGGTCATATCTCTCTACCGCTCTTCTTAAAGCGCTAGGGGATGTTACTAAGACCGAAGACACAATTAAGCTGGAAGACAACATCGAGATAGAACGAGTCCTCGGTCTAATATACGGAAGACTCGCTTGCATTCAATTTGAATCTGTTATCGTATACCCCAGAGCAGCTTACAGAACGACACGCCTCCTAAGAGAGAAGCTCTTAGAATAGTAATTTTCCTATTTGATCCATTGGGACTTGTATCACCAGTAACCATCAGGGCTAAACAAATACTTCAAGAAGTTTGGCGACGTGGAACAGCACTTGGCGCACGCCTATACGCGACACAAATACACGAGTGAACGCCAGTGTGCATTCTGGACCGACAGCAGAACCACGCTTTCATGGATCAGAAACAGTTCCAGATCCTACAAACCGTATGTCGCTCATCGCATAGCAGCAATCGAACAACATAGCTCCACCAACGAATGGCACTGGCTCCCAACCAAATTGAACCCAGCAGACGACGCAACAAGAGAGGTACCAGAGAACTACAGTCAAGAGCATCGCAGGATCAACGGTCCAGAATTCCTTCTGGGTCCCCCGGAAACGTGGCCAGCTGACGAGAAGAATCATGTCATAATCACAGGAGAAGAGAGAACCTTTAGCTTGATTGAAGAAGACAAGAACGAACAGATCAAAGAAGCTATACCAGACGTAAACAGATTCTCACCCTGGGAAAGGTACCTACGAGCAACAGCACGAGTTCTACAGTTCCTGCAACTCCGTCGCCAATCAGGACAGAACATTAATTACAAAAGAACCAAAAAGATTGAACTGATTGGAAAAAGAACAAACAGACATTGCCAACCAAAACACAAGAGAGGCGAAAAAACCACGAACACGAACAATCACCTTCCTCTCACCACTGAACTTCTGCATAGCGCCGAAAGTCTAATCCTGCGAGCTTCACAAGAGCAAGCCTTTCAAGAAGAGATGGAAGCTCTAAAGAACGAGAGACCCATACCACGAAAAAGTCGCCTGCACGCCCTGTGCATAGAACTCACAGAGGGAGAGATTCGCCTGAAGAGCAGAATAACCGCCATGGCAGACGTCACAGAACGGCTAAAGAAACCGATGGTACTGAATGGAGATCATCTTGCAGCACGATTGTGGATCGAACATGTCCTCCGCCAATTACATCACCTAGACGTCGAGACAATAGATGACATCCCATCTCCCTTCCTGTCGCTTAGCACACCACCAGAGACCATTTACCTTCGGCGGTTTGGATTACTTCGGGCCGTTGACCATCACATCGGGACTAAGTCACCAAAAAAGATATGTCGCCTTATTCGTCATGCCTCCGCGAGCCATTTATCTTGATCTTGTGACATCGCTCAATACAGATTCGGCAGTCATGGCATTGCGACGTATGATAACGCGCCGAGGATGCCCAGTGCAACTGTGGTGCGATAACGGGACGAACTTTCACGGCGCCGAGAAGGAGCTACGAACCGCCATCTTCGCAGTTACAGCAGAAGCCTTGAGAAAGATGATCGACTGGTGATTCATCCCACCAGGTGCACCTTTCATGTGAGGCGCCTGGGAACCCATGGTGAGATCCGTGAAGACAGCACTCGCCACCACTTTGAATGAGCGATTCCCGAGCGAAGAAGTGCTCCACACGTTACTCATCTAAGCCGAACACACCGTGAACAGCCGTCCACTTACCCACGTGTCTGTGAACCTTGAAGTTCCTGAAGCCTTGACACCCAATCACTTTATTCTGGGAGGTCCAGGTTACATCGCGGCACCAGGAGAATTCAATGACAGCGACCTGCATCTACGAGCCAGTTGGCGCGCGGCTCAGAGACTCGTCGATATACTTTGGTCCAGATGGCTTAAAGAACACCTTCCAGAACTACACAACCGCAGAGAGCCGCACACTAAAGGCAATAACCAAGGTCGGCGATCTAGTACTCATCGTAGACGGCAACCTCCCATGGAACATGTGGAACAGAGGACGCATCTGTGCTACTTTCCCCGGCCCAGATGGAGTTGTGCGCACGGTGGACGTGAGCACGAAAGGAGGAACACTGCGACGTCCATTGAAGAAGATAGTAGTGCTACCCAACGGGAGCGGCGATCCTGCACCGTCTTCTGCAACTGCGACGTCAGCGGCGGACGTCGAACGGCGGGAGGAATGTGCAGGACAGCCCTATCATCATTGCAATGATCAATCATGAACTATTATTAGTGTAAATAATAACCTGTAGTTATAAGTTTGAATATTGTGAATCTTTGTTGTTGCTGCCTTGCTGCTACTTCCAACCATGTGATTGGTGACCTAGAACATTTTGAGCATTCAGTTCAGTTCAGATCATCACGTTATTATGTAAGTCAGTGAATAGTTTCAAGTGAACAAGAGTTTTATTGCACAAAGTGAGTGTCCTCCAACAGCGGCGGCCTTTACCGTTGCGAGGCCCCGGGCGAAGACCTTCGCGAGGCCCTTTTAAATTTAGGTAAGGAATATGAATCGAAAGTAGGTATTTCTGATTATGATTGCGGCTTTTCCAAGTAAAATTTAAAGTAGAATCATAATGAGCTACGAAATAACTCATTAGTTAATGAGTTGTGGAGGTCTGGTAGGCAGCCGCTCCACGTAAATTACTGGAATTCAGCTAAAGTCGGTTTGACTGGGAGCCGACCCCAATATCTAGTTGGGAAAAAGAAATGATGAATACGAAATAACTCATTTCATTGTTAAACTCGAGTTGCGCGAGGTTGCAAGGTTGCAAGAGCGAGGCCCCGGGCGGTGGCCCTGCTCGCCACCCCCTAAGGCCGCCACTGTCCTCCAACCCAGCACACATACAGTAGTGGTATCAAACTCCAAACAATATTGAAGAGTTCCACTGTCTGTCTCTGAAAATATTCATCAGATCCTAATGATAACCTTCCTTGAAAAATATGCGTTTGAATAACGAAAACCCCATCCAATTCGGATCAGGAGTGTTCGAGAAAATCGCGGACAAACAAGGTACACACATACGGTAGGTACGGGTTGAATACAGGACCTCCTTTTTTGAACTTCGTTAATCAGTACAGTCTATTGTTACTGCACCTGAATCAACTACATTTCTGTAACGCTTCTTTAATGATATCAAAGACCGAGAATCTTCATCTAGAACACAAGGTAGATTGTACAAAGTTTATTTCATAGTACGAATACGAATTAAATGTTATGTTTAACTTGCACTGTTTTTTTACCTACCATTCTCTGTATTAGAATCAGAAATTGTATCCTCTTCAGCTTCTGTAAAAAAATGGTTGACTATCCGGTAAGTCTTTCATTTGATAATATTTTTTTTTTTTTTTACGTAAGTCAATCACAATGTATAACAACGCAATTCATGAAATTCAAATGTTTTGTTACACACACGTCTCACAGAACGTACACCGCCAGCAACGTGGTCGAATACAATAACTTTTTGAGTGCCTATTCGTTGCCGTAGAGCGAGAGCGTTGTTATTGTAGGTGTAAGAGAGATGGAGTCGTAGGTAGAACTCGTTTATACCGTCGAAACTCAAATTAACCGGTTAATTTCGCTCAACAGAATCGGAATTTGTGAAAAAACGGTTATTCCATTAACCGGTTAAAATATCGGTAACCGAAACCTAAACCGCAATCGTTTCTGGTTCGAGGTCAATGACCAAAACCGGTTTGGAAAATTAACCGGTTTCCGAGCCCTGGTACAAGCTGTGATGTACGAGTACCTACTGATGGTATCATGTCACATTTACATTTTCGTTAAAATGAGATGATTTGGTGCTTCTGAAAATCAGTATTTTGGGAGCATGCTCATGAACATGTCATCTGAAATAGGTTAGTGGAGTTGATAGTATGCGAAACAATAATTTGTTTTACTGCTGCAACCTACAATATGGAACATTGTAGGTACTAGGTAGCAGCTGAGAGTTTGAGACAAAGGCCTCTTCAGTGAGAGGGAGCGGGACATAAACTGCCACGCGGGCCCAGTGCGGTTTGTGGAAGTCGCATGTCATCGAATTGTTCTAGGACACTAGCCCGCCTACTGCAAGGGCTGGTTCGAGCTGGACAAAAATACCTGGAGGAATTTGGGGGAGGCGTTGCTCAGCAGTGGGCTTGACTTCTTTTTAGCCTATACTGTATAGGCTAAAAAAGAAGTCAAGTGCCTTATGCCTATCTGGGTTGAACTCATCGTGTCGAGGCCGTTGGATCACTAGGTACTGCTCGTTGTACTTGAAGCCATGTCCAGCAGCTAACAGCTATTTTTAGATAAATGAAAGCTGAAAGATTAGCTATTAAATTGAACTTAATTGCCTCTCTCTCCGTGTCTGTTAGAAGGCTCTTTAAGATTTGAGCTTAGCATAAATGTTCAATTGTGACTGTGTTATCTTTCATAGTGCCTTTTGGTCAAGTTCCAGTCTGTTTAAAGCATTTCGTCACGCGCTTATTAGCGTAATTATCCTTGTTTATGACCAGTTTCTTGTTGTAAACTGGGTTACATAAATACAATAGAACTAGATTACGGTGAAGACGTACCAAAGGATTCATTTCAACAATTTTCTTCTGCATCGAAAAGTTTTTCAACCTTGGATGACGCCCGCATTCGAGAACAATACTGTGGCATTAATGAGTCAGATTAGAGCATCAAGCTGTCAGATCAGATCAATGATGAATACTTTTGTAGAATAGGGGACAAACTCCCTATTTCTGACGGCTAAGAAAATTTACAGAATTCGAATTTCTTGTGTAGCAATGAGCATAGATGGACTGAGGGCAGATCTTTCTTGCCCCATAACTGCTATAACTATGACTAGATATGTATTAAATAAAATACTATGCCGCAGGTTAGCCAGGCTCACAGATTCTATATAGATAGACATAGATTTAACACAAGTATCAAGATCTGTATGAAAACCAAACGTGCCATTTTTTGACTACCTACTATGATTCAAAGACGCACGAAACCTAACTGACACTAATCTGACGTCAGACTAGCGTACACCGATGCAGTCAGAGCTGGAAAGTGCCAGCTTACGATTTTTGTACGTAATCTGGGCACTGAATCGGGCAAACGAAGTAATTGCTCTTGCGTTATCTATGTCTCCCTATATCTGTGGCCAGGCTAGTGGAAAGAAAGTTCAAGGTCAAAATGTTTACAACGCCTTGCGGTCGATTGTAAGTCCGGTACATCCTAAGCAGTCAGCAGGATTGGACTGAAAGTAGCGGGCCAGGGTTGGGTGTAAGAGGCCTAGGAGCGACATTCAGCATTGGGTGGATATGGGTTGGAGAAGAAGAACCTTGCTTACTGATTAGGTATTCTTTTACGTAGCATGAGTTGTTCTTTCTACTAACTTCACAATAGATATCTAGCACAACACCACGTGACTAACTTGCATGATAACAAAACTGCATTCACGAACTACCTTCGAATATCACGTGAGATTGGAATCGCGGAACAATACCTACCTACTCAATACTTTGTCAGAACATGCTTTTTTGCTAATTTAATTAATTGTTTCTTACAAACTTAGGGTGAGCTCACATTGGGAAGCGACGCTGTGTGCTCTTTTTGGGATAGCCATACGACATGGAACTTTATTCACTACGAAACACGGTATACATTTCAGTGAGGGAATTCGGACACACCCAGCGGATTTTAAAATTCCAAATTATTCGAATTACAGGTAGGTAAACATTTCAGTGAGAGAAACACACCCCGCGGAATTCACAATTTATTCTAATTCTGTCACTGAAATGTGTACCTTTTAGTTAAGAAAACAAAGTTCTTTATTGTATCGCTATTTCAAAACTTACGGGCAGCGTCGTCGCGTCTTGGTTCCTCGGTGTGAGTTGTCCCTAACCAACTATTCGTAGTTTGTTAGAAAAAGTCGACAGCTCTACAAGTTGTTAGTGTTGTTACGACAGACCGACAATATCTGGGAAGTTGAGAAATAAACGTACTTCCGTTTCTTGCAATGTGTTAATATTAGTGAACAGTACTACACGCTAGTAGAGATGTTACTTTAAAATTGTTTAAGGTCACACAGTAATAATATTGTGTTATTTTTAGGTCTTTTATTATGTAGCCTTCATTTCAGCAAGACGTACAGGGGTAACATGTTATATGGTGCATAATGTCTGTATTTTTATTCACACTATCTTTGGCAGATAAGTTCCTTCAGCTACAGCTCAACACGCCTTGCAGAGGCAAAAGGTTGGTCATGCAATTTTGAACATAATTTACTTCGATCAAGAATACACTAGATGTCTAATCAGCACTTTTAAAACATCCAGAAAAACTTACTTCAAATCAGTGTTCCATTTGTGTCGTATTTAAAAAAAGAATAGTGTAAGCCAGATTTTTCAACAATGTATTGAAGAATTATGTATTATTTCAGAATTAAAATATGATTGTAGTTTTCTAATATGACTGTTTTTTTGAAGCCTCTTTATATCCGATGACAGGTCTCACTGTATACAAATATAAAGTAATCATAATTAAACTTTATGCTACTTTTCCAAGATTATGCAGTAGATTTGACTGTTCATCTTCATAGTCTCCTCCCAATCATGTTAGGGTTTGCTTCCAGTCTACTAAATACAGTTGAATACCAGTATTTTACATGAAGTGGGAGGTGGACAGTTTTCTCACCTTTCTTACCACTAGGTTTTAAACCAAATTCTCTGATCTGTGTATATGTCGCAACTAATTAGCTCAATCAGCCGTTTAATTGGTTGCCTAGCCTTTTCATTTAAACGTGTCGATTTTTTAGCGACTTAAGTGACATCTTTTGTTCAATATCGTTTAATGACTTGCCCATGACACTTATGTCGCTGATTAAACGGCACAGTTCAATGAAAAGGCTAAACTTTTAATGAAACGGCTGATTCAGTTAGATGGCTGCGACATGTAACATACACTTTAATGTTGTTGTATGACATTACTGGTTGTGGTTGGAAAATATCTGTAGGTATACAACATTCGAATCATTATTTCCTCTGCTAATTATTCAATGTTGAATTACAAAAACAGATAGATGGGTACGTTGACCACAAGCTGTACAGTCAATTTTAAATTAATAAATATTTCAGAGAGATTAACCAAAGGAATTATAATAGACTAATATCTATTTATAAATGTGAATATAAATCTCTCTGCCTATCAGTTTGTTACCTATTGACGTCGTGACGGCTGAGCAGCTTGGCACGCGAGTAGGCCATGTCCTGGAATAGGACATTGAGTACCTACTTTTCATTCTGGGAGTATGTTTTGTTGGGAAAATATTCGATAATCACACGGGCGAAGTCGCTGGCAGAAGCTAGTTACAAATAACTCTCCATTTAGTTCACCAAAGTTTAAACTACACTCCAATTACTTTTAATTCCTTTTGGTAATTAGTAAAAGTTAAATAGAAACTAAAGAACCATTTTCTTTATTATAACACACATTCAGATTAAATTAAAATGCTACTTATCTAGGTGTTCTTGCTTTTTATGAGAGTCTGGTAATTAAGTACATTAATTCATTTCCATTATTTTTGCTCAACAAAGTAAGGTACAGTTAAATCAAACTAAAATGTTTTTCGAGGTTTTAATGTCTTTTTAGTTCTATTTTTCTGATTGTGAATTTGTTTTGCTAGCAACTTGTGATTATTTTCTAAATACCTACTCCATAAGTAAATCAATTCAACGATTTATAAGTAGACTGTCTGCATGTATTGGTGCAGAGATTAACTGAAACAAATAAGTTACTTTGTTTTTATATGACATGAGGACCCCGCACGGGTCGCTCTTCAAGATTAAGCAACGCTTGCCAAAGGTTGGTCTGTGGATGGGTGACCATCTTAAAATATCGAGTTTCCTCTGTGCCTCGGAATGCACGTTAAGCCGTTGGTCCCGGCTGTCATTTGTAGATCTTTGGCAGTCATTACGGATTGTCAGAAAAGCCAGTAAATCTGACACCCAGTCTTGCCAAGAAGTACCGTGTTACCCAGTTAATGGGTTGTGGAGGTCTGGTAGGCAGCCACCCCACGTAAAATACTGGTATTCAGCTGAATCCAGTTTGACTGAAAGCCAACCCCAATATAGTTGGGAAAAGGCGAGGCAGATGATGATGCTTTAATATGACATCAACTCTATTGTGTTGTGTATATTTACATAGTCCATGGTAAATAAATATTTTTATCATCCAAACATTTCTGGCTTTTTAAATAATTAACTTTATATGTTGTGGTAAAAGAAATCAACAGTAACATTATCAGGATAACAAATTTTCAATAACTCAACTCTCAACTCTCTCAATAACTGAACTAAAAAAATAAGTACTCAATTTTGTCACAGATTGTCCTTAGAACATTGTTCTCATGAGTTGAATGTTATTGTTTAATGGCAATACAGCAGATTCATTATTTGTCAATATCTATTTACTTAAATTTAAACATGTCAAATAATGGTAATTATTGGTTATAATTTATACAAATAAATAAAATAAACATATTATATTTATACATATAGAATGCCCACATTTCTTTAGTTATGTTTCAAAGTAACCATGTTATAGAAGGTGAGCTTTAAAATATCAATTGGACACAAATCCAAAGTGCTGCTGAGAAATTGCAGATGAAGAACGGACAATTGTTCATTTAAAACCCAATAACATCTATCTTTCTCCTTTCGTTCAGTACATCCGAAGGTTTTCTGTAAGAGATTGCACTGCAAAATAAGACCATTGTACACTTGTTCTTATAAATGTTTGTCTTTTCTTATTATGAGGTGTACAATAAAGTAATAATAAATAACACTTTGCCCAAGCCAGGAATAAAAAATACATGGTCACAAAGAAATAAGTACAGTGTAACAAGTGTAACAATATCCTTTACAGATATAGATAATCTTGACTTTAGACTTGATCATGATCAAGCTCCAGATCATGATTACACCAATATCAACCTATTGTTTAAGATGTAGAACTTCCATGATAGGTTTTACCTAGTCAATAACTTTATTAGAATTCTGCAAAGCACTGATTACTCACTGTATTTTAATAGATAGAAATAATGCCAACAGAAAAATGCAAAACCATGTACCTAATAGAGTCAAGGGCTCAAATCCAGAAATAAAACCTTTTTATTACAATAGTTTCCTTGATAAGCCATAAACAATGCAGATAATCAGGTTTACATGATTTAATATCCTCTATGACTCAGTGATTTTGTCATGGTAATGTGATAGTGGGGTGTGAGCCATTTGTAACACTTAGCTGAAATGTGATATGCTTATAATAACAATGATTGGACACAACACAGTGCAGTGGAGCAGCTTTTTTTAGGATTTTATTATCCATTTTTATATTTCTTCCCTAGAAGTACAGAGAATATACAAATTGAATCCATCCATAAATCACATAATAATTGTTCTGAAAGTTTAATAATTATGAGCAAAAACATTAGTTTACTGACATATGCATTGAAATAATAACTTGGTAGCACTGAAAGAATTATATTTTAAGGGAAAGTAGGCAGTAGATTAATTAAATATGAAGTGAAAATGAAAGTTTCTAATAATAATCTAGATTCGCCAAATTAGTGCCCACTCTAACATGCTCATAGTTATTGCAAAGGCATGTAATTATGATGCTAATGGTGTTGTACAATTGAAACTCTTAATAAATTATAAAAGTATGATAGACTTTGTACAAAATGTTTTGGAACACCGAATTTGTTTATTCTTTAAAACATAGTAAACAATGATAATGACCCAATTATGTTGATGATGTTTTGGATAAACAACTTACTGCAATGCAATACACAAAACTAGAAGTTTATACAATATAAAACGTTGGTAGAGTCTACTTACGGTTCTGGACTGTATTGAGCACCTCCGAAGAACCCGTGCCTGTCCGGCTGCGTCGTCACCGACGAGCATATCGACGTTGTATCACCCTGCTCACTCCTGTCACCTCCCGCACTTTTCACACTCTTCTGCAGCGACATTTTGACAACAATCCACACTTATTCTACCTCCAACCCACTACCATCACATACACTGAGCAACCACCACAGCCGACCACGAAGTGGGCGTACAAATTAATTACAAAACATGTATGCAACTGCCCCGCACGCTCACGCCCGTCCACAATCACACAACTCCACTAAACAATTGGCACAGAGAAACGGCTGTTGCGCACAAACTCCAGCGACCGCGACATAGCCGAAGACGGTGATTATGGTAACAAAACGTGCCTAGAATAAATACAAACTGTACTTTTTCTTATCAAAACTCAACGTGTGGGTGGGCGAATGAAGTGAATACAAGAATGTACGTCATTTTTAGTGATGGGCTTTTGCATCAACAAAACATTGACATTAAAAATTCATTACTTTTACTTTATCGGTTTTACGGTTAAAATTAAATTCCATTTAAGAAATCGATTAAATCTACTATTTAACAGATTTTACCAAAGCTGATATAGTAGGTACCTGAAATAGTGTGTATCATTTAAATGAAAATTACTTTAATGTTAGTAATTTTTGGGACAGCAAAAGTTTTAGGTTTTCTCAATGCATGCAAACTGGTGTGGTGGGGTGTGGAAAGATGCGGCGAAGAAATGGGTTGAGACTACCGTCACCAGACCAAAATCATGTTTATTTCGGGGCTCCAGTTTTGGGGTGACACTATAATTATTATCCGCACCATGTGTCACCCGTGTGATAGAGATGAGGGAGTGAGGCGGCGGCGGCGGCGCGGCGACCTTGGGCCCCAAGTCTGCAATTTTTATAAATTCGTCATTCCAACACGATCCCAGTTCGTAATCTGCAAAATTCTTTATGGTTGATCATTGGTCGGTCAATGGTCTGGTAATAGAATCGTGGTTCTAAATATTCAATGTCTTTGAAAAGCAATGACTGACTGCACAATAACGTTCTAATGGTAGGTCACTGATCGAAGGAACTGAACTTCCGGCTATAAAATAATCACATAAAAGAAGTACTGTTGCATTACTGGATGAAAAAGATGCTTGAACACTTGATAAAAAATTAAAAATAAGTCAAATGGTGTAAAATTCTATTATTTTGCCACAAATAGTAGGTACTCGCTTTCCATGGTTAGATAAGTGATCAACGACAACAGTGGATAAAGCATTAAAAAACATATGAAACATTTACAAATATTACTAATAATGTCATTTGTAAAATAGCTAAGTTTTGTATGTAGTAGTTGTACAACCAAATCTGTAAGTAAACATAACCTCAAATAATATTGTTTCAGTAAACAAAATGTTTATGTGAAAAAACAGTTCCGAAAATTCTTCACAGTTATGTGACATCATAAATGTTAGAAATCTTCGTTTGAGTGACAATTTTGCCAGTTATTACTGCATTTTCACGATTCCTAAATGTTTTTTCTACTTTCAAGGCATACCCGGACTCGAAGAGTTTTTAGTTTTCCGCCTTTTGACATTCTGACCGCGCTGATGATCATTATTAATCGACCGGAACCCGTATTTTATCATATGAATCATAATAAAAACGATTTAAATTTGTAAACATTAACGGCACTGAAAACGCCTGTAAGAGCTATCGGTCGATAAAACACTTTAAAAAAAAAAAACACAGCTTCCAAATTGAAGTGGAACTGGGCGGGCCATATCTGCCGCATGCCACATGAGAACTGGGCAAAAGTAACCACGGATTGGGTCCGGAACATCAGGGCCCGGCGACGCAGTAGACCCAACAAGAGATGGCGAGACGAACTGGACTCCTACCTAAAGGACTCAGATTGATTGAGATGAAAAGAAGCAAGGGAGGCCTTTGCCCTGCCCGCCCAGAGTGCGACACTACCGGCTTATAATAATAATAACGGCAACACGATGACAGGACTGAAAATATTTTTGACTGATTCTCGAGTCGATTTGTGCTGCCACCTACGTTCATGAACGTTCCTTTTTGTCACATGAAAGGTGATTTTTTTTTCGGTTTTGATTGTCCGGATGTTGGACAAACCTAGAAGAAAATGTCCGGTTGTTTGGCTGTCATCAGCGTTTTTTTGACAATGACGTTTATTAGACAAGATAGCTATCGCTAGCTAGGTTATTTTTTGTAAAATATAGCGATAAAAATTGAAATTTAACTGAAAATGAATAACCTAAGAAGACTGACAGTAGTTCCAAGTTTGTGTAGACTTAGTTCTACAGCACCAGCTGAGTTCGTCAACAGGAACCCTCGTAATTTAGAAAAAATAAGGATTGCTCGCAAACCTGATGGTTACCACTTGGATGCGCCTGGGAGGAAATTCTGGCACAAGTTTGTATAACCAACACTTTACAATTTAAACCTACGAAGGCCTAAAGCTTTACTAGTAATACAAGAAAAAATAGTAATGCCTTCCCTCATAGTGTTGTGGCTGTTGATGAAATACAGAGTAGAACAATATGAGTTATCAGAATTTGTAGCCATCGTTTCTGTAACTTTTACCCTAAAATGAAAACTTAAAGCTAAGTTGATATCTAATGTACAAATTACTAAACTAATGTTTCTTCCAGGCTTATTCTTACTGCAAGTAACCGCACAGTAACCGCCCAAGTAGTGCACTTTGTAAATGGCCCAGTTATTGAAGCAAAGACGTCAGAGTGGGCACTGCGCAAACAGCTCTACAGTATCAAAGACACATGTGCTTACATAAACTTAGGTAAAGTCTTTGCCCAAAGGTGTCTTGAGAGCGGAATCACTGAGATGTACTGTGACATCAAGCCTGTTGAAGGTGGAATAGTTGACAGGTTTATAAAAGAGGTTGTCAATGGAGGTGTCAAGTTGGAAGAGCCAGATGTGTATAAAAAACCAAATCCTTGGGATCTACAACGGCCAGAGAAGCCTTGGGAAGTTGCTGAAGAATAGATTGTAGTTTTTAAATTTAGTAGTAATTAGGTAAACAATAATATAAAACAAAATAAATATGATATTTGCAATGTGTTTTGTTGTTGTTGAACTAGTGTCCAATCGATACATACTAGTTTTACTGCCGAAATCAAATTTTGGCTTCGGTCTTTGGTTTTCGGCCGAAACTTTTTTTTGTTTAATTTTTTCGAAAAAGAGAAACTATGTTTAATTCTTTTTTTAGAATAAAAAGTAAACAAAAATGATGCAGACGAAGTTGTGCGGGTCAGCACAATTAAGTTTATACTAGCAAATTATTTCCTAATTTTGTGTTGACCCGCGAAACTTCGTCTGCATCACATTTTTCATGAATGCTCCGCTCCTATTGGTCGTAGCGTGTTGTTATAATAATATAGCCTATAGCCTTCATCGATAAATGAGCTATCCAACACTAAAATAATGTTCCAATTCGAACCAGTAGTTCCTGAGATTAGCGTGTTCAACCAAACAAACAAGCTCTTCCGCTTTCTATTAATTAAGCAATACAGATATAAAATTGAAAGTATATAAAAGGAATACTTTGCAAACAAATCATGAGTCGACTCACGACTGTGAGCGCGGACGACAAAAAACAGATCGTCGCTCGTAGATCAGCAGTGCACCGAACATGTCCGATCACAACGTGAAACCTCCCGAATCTAGTTTCGATTTCGGTTAATAGAAGATCCATGATGAATTGATCATCTACCCAGCAAGCCCTCGATAGACGTCTTCTAACCTGGCTGAAACCATGCCTGACCCCACCGCTTTCGTACTAGTCGGTTAATTTCTAAACGAAGTCACGAAAACCATTGACTTTTAATTTCTGAACGTAAAAGTTTACTTCAGTCAACAAAAATTGCGAAGCAACTTATATGTACTCGAACCATAAAAGAACCATTTTGAAGTAATGTTAAAAATGAATTAATCTAAATCGTATATTTTCCGAATAATTTGTAGACCTTGTGAAATATTTCCGTAATAGTGAAAAAAATATTATTAAAAGAAGGTCAACGTGAGCTTGTACTAAAATGGCGGAAAGAATGATGGCGTCTTTTTCTTGCAACGACACAGTAACAAATATATGTTTATCTCTTTCTGACTCATGTAACTTCTCGTAAACCACTGGGCACGCGTAGTGATCAATATGTCCACGTGATCTGCCGTCAGTCGCGACTCGCGTAATTGCAAATGCAAAATGTACAGGAAAGAAACGTTTGTGTTACAATGAAATCGTAAATATTTTGTTATTATAAGTTGTAGTGTTGTAGTTTTAAAATGCCTGCGTCTATTGGTGTCAATTTACGTGTAACTGGCCACTGCAGCCAAGGCGGGAGAAAGTATATGGAAGACTTGTTTTCCGTTGCTTATCAACAAACTGAAGACGAGAGAGATTTGGAGTATGCTTTCTTCGGAATATATGATGGCCATGGCGGCAGCGAGGCCGCGGCTTTTGCGAAGGAGCATTTGATGGACTCTATTGTGAAGCAGAGGCAGTTCTGGTCGGACAACGATGAGGATGTACTCAAAGCAATCAGAAATGGTTACATGTTGACCCACTTGAACATGTGGAAAGAGTTAGGTAAACACCAAATTTCACGTTATTAACTAACTTAATTACGATGTATCGTAATAAAACTCGGCTTTGTCTAAGCCCAAGGCGAGTTCTAAGTGACAGTACCAAATGTTTAGCTTGACCTTGTTGAAGTTATTCATAATTTTTTCTTGAGTGGTTTGACATTGAATTAACAGAAGTTTTTCGAATGGTCATTGTCGTTACAGTCCGTGCTATTGCTTTGTTAGATAATAGCAAGTAAAACAAATCACCTTCGCAAAGTTTTTTGGGAATCCCACTCACTTTGCCAAGTGAAAGCAGTTTTACCAGTTTGGGTTTTTATATTCGCTCAGGTTTCCTCTTACGAAAATGTTATGTATAAGGTCATTATTGCAGCTCTGAGCAACTATAGAACTGCTCAACCTCAAAGATACTTTACTAAGAAACTTGAGACATGTTTGCTTATCTATATCAACTAGATTGTTTTGCATATCTAATATTGATATTAGGGTATGCTTCTAGAATATTATTATAATGGATTATCATTTCTAATGTCTAGTTGTTGATTAGGACTTAATATTACTACTAAAAATGACTTACGAAAACTAATAAGAAAAACGAACATGACCACCTAGCCCGCCAGATACATTTTGATTATAATCTCATGCCATGCAGAATGACCACCAATAATGACGATGGTCAGTATTCTGTTGGTATAGCAACCAAGCAACTTTCACTCTACTCAAGTGTCACAGTAAAGGAAGCATCTTTTGTCAAGATCCCTATGCCAACTTATTCAGCAGTGGAAGGCAGATATCAATAAAGTAGCCTGTTATTATGAAGCCCACAACATGCCATATCAAGTTGCTACTTTACAAACAAAAGAATTTGAGGTCAATTTAGAAAACTGTAAATTCCTTCTAATAGCTTTTTTGAACATTGCTAATGTAGTAGCCGCCAAATTATTTAAATTAAAATCATGCAAAGTACTAACATACCTTAATTAAGTGTAATTAAAATACTTTATTCTAAATTGCCAAGTAAACTTGTCAAGTTGGTAAGGCATATTTTTTCAAGCTAGAATTATGTAAAAACAGTGAATTTTATAACCAATAAAACTAGAACTTGAAGCACATAATTTTTGTTACCTACATAATACTTTGGCTTGTGAATGTCCATTGTTTTAAAATAACATTCTATTGTTGGGCCTATCGGTCTTTAAACTAGGCATGAAATAATTACAAAATATTCCATTGTTATTACAGAAAAATGGCCAAAAACTGTAACAGGGTTACCAAGCACGGCGGGTACAACCGCAAGCATAGCTTTTATACGCCGTGGTAAAATATATATTGGACATGTTGGGGATTCTGCTATTGTACTTGGTTACCAAAAAGATGGTAAGTGATATTATTTCATTATGAAGACTGGCACATACAAGAACAAAAACAAGAAAGAGATAGTATCTGTGCTTCAACATATTTGAAATTTGAATACTATATTTTTTTTACAAGCTAATGTGTTCTTTCTCAACGCTTTTTCTAATAAAAAAATAGTAATTGACTCCAGAACAAGTCTATGCTTGTTGAAAAAACCATGAACTCATCTTGGTTGTCTTACTAACATAAAACCTGGATGCAATTATCTTCTAATAAAAAAGTCCAATGAATACTAGAATCATTCATATGATTTTAAACCAGTAAATCATGTTTAATTAAAAGAATGTGCACATACATAAAGCAATGAATGAAATTATAGAAAAAACTGTATAAACTTAAGATTTCTTCCAGCTAAGTGTACATACTAAAACATTAAACTTTTGTAGGTTGTGAGGAGTGGGCTGCAAAACCATTGACATCAGACCATAAACCAGAATCCACAACAGAAATAGAGCGCATCCAAAGATGTGGAGGGAAGGTAGTCTCAAAGGCTGGTGTACCTCGTGTTGTATGGAACAGACCTCGTCTCGGACACAAGGGGCCAATCAAGAAGAATACGCCAATGGATGAGATACCGTTTTTAGCTGTAGCAAGGTCACTTGGTGATCTTTGGAGTTACAATCCTCAAAATGATGAGTTTATAGTCAGCCCTGACCCTGATGTAGGCGTTTTGACTATAGACCCTTCTAAGTTTCGGTTAGTATTTGTTGGAAGTTTTGGAATAGCAGAACTTACTCAACTCATTTTTTGAAAAAATAATAGGTACATGTTGATGGTAAAACACATCACACCTGTTAAACTGGAAGGGAAAGGAAGAGGTGCAAAGTGCATCCACATTTTGAGGGTTACAATGTGATCCTTTATTAACATATGGGGCAAGTCTGTTGCCATAAAGTAGACACATCTATATATTCTCGCTTAGCAAATAAAACCGCTCAAGTCATTTAAACTAACAATGTCCTGGCTGCCTGGGTCTGGTTGATCGCTGAAGTATAATATTGTGAGTTTGTTCCGCAATAAATAGTTAGTATCCAATAATATTAAAACTGCTAATTTTCGACTTGAGCAGTGTTTGCTAAGCGACGATATGTGTGGAGTTGCTTGTGACTCAGGAGTCTGGACTCCTGGCTGATACCGATAAATTCGCGATGAAAAAACCCAATGACAGTAGAGTTGTAGTATATTAAATCATCATAGTAACAAAAAACTTAACAGAAAAATACAATTGACTACCAAATAAAAAAAACTACAAAGTACAAAATAACTTTAATTTCGGAAGTCTGTGTTAAAATATGAAGAAACCCAATTTTTTAAATTTTTAGTGGTACCCCATAATAATAATAATAATAGTGGTTCTCGTCTCACATACCACAGTGTCTCAAGACGAAAGTCTATGACCAGTGCGTGTTGCCAGTGATGACCTATGGACTCGAAACGTGGTCGCTCACAATGGGCCTCATCAGAAGGCTTAAAGTCACCCAAAGGGCAATGGAGAGGGCAATGCTCGGAGTTTCCTTGTGTGATCGAATCAGGAATGATGATATCCGCAAGAGAACCAAGGTTACCGACATAGCCCGAAGGATCGCCAAATTGAAGTGGCAGAAGTGGCGACCGCGTACCGGAAGACGCAGCGTTGGAAGGCCTCCCACAAGGTGGACCGATGACCTGGTGAGGGTCGCGGGTAACCGATGGATGCGAGACGCACAGGACCGGTTGTTGTGGCGACACTTGGGGGAGGCCTATGTCCAGCAGTGGACGTCTTTCGGCTGATATGATGACGATGAGTGGTACCCCACACCTAACAACACTGGAAAGTCACAGGAAAGCAAAATACGCAATTTCGTTTGCTTGGAATTTTTCCAGCTATTTTGATTTAAAAACCAAATTACTTAACCAAATTTGATAAAATTTCTATGGGACCATTCAGAAAGTATATATCCATTCACCTAAAAAAAAAATTTTTACAATTTCGTTCACTAAAGAGGGACTTATGCAACAACAAACATAAAAAAAGTACAACCGAATTGAGAACTTCCTCCTTTTTTTGAAGTCAAAAAATCAATTGCAAAACGAATTCCCTTATGGTCCAGTGGAATAAATAAATAATAAAATTTTCTCTGCTATATTACAGGTGTCTGATCTTCGGCACTGATGGCCTGTGGAACATGATCTCGCCAGAGGGCGCTGTTAGTTTAGTTCAGGCCACCGAGCGGCACAACGAAGCCGCACTTGTTGGAGGGAATGGAAACCAGCCAAGAGACTGGCTGAATCCCTCTAAAAGTCTAGTGGATCATGCTCTGGAAAGGTATGTATTATACATTTAACCAATGTAACTTGATTTATAAAACTGACAAAATAAAACACAAAAAAAAAACAAATGTTGTGGAAAAGGTATTCTTTTAGATTCCATTGATATTTATTTCACAATCGGCCAGTCGCTGGCAAATTTCTAATTCAAATAAAAATATTTGAGGTAAACGTTTTTCTTTCCATAGATGGTCAAACACTAGAATGAGAGCCGATAACACGTCGGTGGTGACGCTGATGTTGGACCCGCCGGGCCCGCCGCGCGCCACCGTGCTGCGCTCCCGCAGCAGTGCCGCCCGCTCCACGCCCGTCACGCCCGCCACGCCCGCCACGCCCGCGCCGCCCGCGCCTGCCGCCAGCGAGCCCGAGCCGCGCGCCGTGCCGCAGAACGGCCTCACCATCATGACGCGCTACTCCGACGCCGAGCGCGCGCCGCCGCCGCCGCCCGAGCTGCCGCTGCCGCCCTGCGCCACGCTCGACGCGCGTCTGCCGCCCGCCATACCCGCCATACCCGCCGCGCCGCCGCAGGACGACGCGCCCGAGCCGGATGACGACGCCATCGTCAACTACGGCAACCCCGCCGAATCATACTTCATGGCTCGGCTCCTCAATCGCACCCGCGTCGTCAACACACTGTCGGCAGTCCACGAGGAGATCGCCGGCACCCCGACGCCGCGGGAACCCTCCGAGCCCCGCGAGCCCACGCCCGCGCCCGTCACCGTCGTTCCGGACGTGGAAGCGGAGTCTGACGCGTCCATTGCTAGCCGTCCCCCTCTCCCGCCTCGAGCGGCCGTCGACGAACCTGCATCGACCGAGTCCTCGGCTCTACTCGACGATGATGGCGGGATCCAGATCAATGAAGTGTCGTCGAGCTCACCAACAGAAGGTCCACCGAAGCCGCGCGGCCGTCGTCCGCGCACTGACGCCAAGCGCGATGTACCGGCGACTGCGCCGGATCGCGTATTGCGCTCGCACCACGAGGCCGAGCCCCCGCAGCGCCCGCACACGCGCCAGGCCACGCGAGCTCGCCCCCCTGCCGCCTCCCCCGCGCCCCCCCTCGACCGCGTCGTCATCCTCACCCGCCGCGCTCCGCCGGTACCTCCCCCCGCACCCCCGCCCCCACCCCGCACCGACCGCATGGCGGCCGGGGATGCGAAGCCCTCCGGGCGTCGCGTCGCACCCGCACCCGTCGAGCCAATCCCTGTCGACGAGGAAGCAAAACGTAGCGGCACACGCTCCACGCGCTCGCAGGGTGCACAGGGAGTGACACCTCTAGCTCAGAAGATAACACGCAGCATCGGGCTGTACGCTCGCGAGCTGCGCGGCGCGGCGGCGGCGGCGGCGGCTGCGGCAGGTGCGCGGGCGGGAAACTCGGCGCGCGCCCCGGGCCCGGCGCGGCGGACCCCGGCGGCGCGCCGCCCGCCCCCCGACCGCTCGAAGGAGAACCTCGGGGCCGCCCGGGGCCGCGCCCGCGCCCGCGCCGCCCGCGCCGCCTCCCCGCCGCCGCCCGGCCTGCCCGAGCCGCGCCCGCGCCCGAGGCGGGCGGATAGCGCGCGCGACGAGCCCGAGGTGCACTCCACCACGGCCGAGCCGCCGCCGCCCTCCGCGTGCGCAGGCGCGCCCGCTCCTCCCACTCAATCGCGTCCGCGGGCCCTGCGCTCGCGCAACGACGCGACGGAACCAGTGCGCGCTGTGCGTGACCAGGGCGCCTGCAAGCGCACGCGCTGCGGCGAGGACGGCGGCGGCGGCGCCAGCAAGGCGGCGCGCCTGGCGCCCGAGCGATGCGCGCGGGCGCTGGGCAAGCGCGCGACGGGCCCGTGGGCGCCGGCGCTGGCGCTGCGCAACCGCTTGCGCCGGCGACTGGCCAAGTAGCGCGGGCGTCCTCCGCGCCCGCGCCTCGGTTCGACGCTGACGTCGAATCCAAAGATGACTGCGTCGTATACGGTTGATTTTCTGTTGTTGTTTTTTTTATTTTTATCGCCGTCTCGGGCGTCGCCGCAGACGGTGTCTAGGCAGTAGGTAGTCGAGTTGGGTGACTCTGTCCGTGGACCGCTCGGGGCGGCCCGGGCCCCGCGACTTCTGCCGGGCCCCGAGATGTGGGCCCCGTGACGTCGCCGGGGGCCCGCGGCTGCCGTCGACGTTAAACAATAGTACAAAGGTATATTCTATATTTAACGTGTAAGTTTACCGCGTGGACCAGGAGGATTTTATTAGCCCTAGTAGATATTTATTTTCTCTATATTTATAGCTTCTATCGTAATGCATTTAACCGTAGGCGAAATGTGAATCTGATTTTCATTGTTGTGACGTTGAGTCAGAGGCTACGTAGTAACTTCAGATAAATAAAATCTGCCTTATAAAGCGAGAGTACAACATGTTAACATTTTTATAAATATTTTATAAGATCACACTTTTTGAACCTCAAGTTTTAAGCAATAAAACCTCATGGGAGACTCCATGGATGTTACATTTAGAGTCATCGTTATTGATAATGATAAGGAATACCTGAGCATGTGCACTTTAGCTTTACACTGCAGTATTTGTTATAATAGGGTGATATCTGTTTATTATTCACAATATTTTAGACACATGAACATTTTGACATATTGTTAATATACTTGATAGTAGACTACATATTTATTATATAAAAATTCTTTATTTATATTACCTATTTGGAACTATACCAAGAGTGCTTTCTCGAAATATAACGTTAATTAAGAGTGCTATACCTAAATATTATGGAAGATGTACAGATAAATTGTGTACAGTTAACACCAAAATTATTTGTTTAGATTGTGCTGATGTGTATTTTATATAAACTTAGCTAGATATTGGAGAAGTTATTCTTTTGGGAAAAGAATTGTTTTATGTACTTCCTAATTAAGCTTTATTGATTTTAGGTCGTCATACTGAATGTTTGTTACTTGTGCCGAAATAGTTAATTGTGACAGAGCTCAACGAGCGACGGAAACTCTATGAACATATCTCTTAGCATAAAATAGTTGTACAAACACACAAAAGTGAAACTCAACATATTTTCGGTTAAGGATTAGTTGTTGGTGCATGAACCATTGTTAGTTAATTCGTTCATCGATCTCCTCATAGTTATCCATTTATTAAATATTATCTACACTATCCACCTCCACTTTAAATTAACTATCGAAATAATGTGATTATGAGACCATTGATTTATTTAAAAACCAAAAAGGTTTTGCATGAATGCAACTTGTTGACACTGAAAAATATTATGAAAATATTTTTTGAACAGCAACATAATGATGATTTGATAGATGTACCTAAGAATGGACTGAAGATGTAATGTTAAGTTAAGAGTCCAAGTTATGTACATATTAATATAATAAAAAAGTAATAGTGCCTCATTTGTTACCGACTTAACAAATACATAGGTAAAAGTGTTCTTTCATATATTGAGATATGTATTTTTATTGAAAATAAAATTTATGCATTGTAATTTAGCTGTAAAAGAGGATTTAATATAATTTGTTAAGCTTATTGTGTAAAGATTTTAAAGATTGGCAGTCTGTCGCTTATATCGTGAAATCAAGGAAAATGTATATTTCAGTTATTGTGTTTTGTTTGTTTGACCTGTAAGAGACAGAATGTCAAGTTGAGAAAAAAAAATTGGTAACAGTTTTGTAACATGGAGGGTATGAATGCCTTGGACAACTAAGAGCCGTAACCTGACCACTGGGGTTATGGCAATCGCTAACGATATAGATTGAGATGCTAAAAACAAATTTTATTACTATACATAATTGAAAGTAAAAGGATTATTGTAGATTTTATTTTTTGATTTAAATAAAGTTTGTATGAAATAGATGATTGCATTTTTACTCTCCTATGCTTTTCGATTACGAAGTTTGTACGAAGTCGTTCGTACCTGTAGACATGTTAATATGTTTGGAATCGGGTTAAAATAGAAACAGGCTTATTCATTAAAATCTATTACTGTAACCCATCTGTTGTAATAATGATTTACGGATTTCAAATTCTAAAGAAAATTTCAATGATTATTATTTAAGTAAACTAAATAAGTACTTACTTAATTAAGCATGTGGTTATTTTTTTGAATAAACCTGTAATTGAAATGACTGGGTTCCAATGCCAAATATTGAAGCGGAATTTCACACGGAATCAAGTAATCACTATCAACACAGGAGCTCGCAATTTCGCTTCATCATTATTGTAGCAAGTTAAAAATGTTCTGTAAGTGTTGAATGCAGACGAAAGAAAACGCGAGGAAATTTGCCGTATATTTTTTACTTGTTTTTAGAAATTCTCAATTCAATTTTATTCACAAACTATTTACATTGTGTTTGAAATAACAAAAATAATAAGGTATATAAAAAACATTCATAATTCAGGTACATAGCACAACTAAAAATTTAAATCATAATTATTATCTATAAATAATCAAATACACTTCTGGACACATCTATTGGCCCACCTTAGAGTTTAGGTTTCGATGGCCCCTACCGAAATATGATTGCTAGATTGAACAAAAACTGTTGATGCAGTTTTAAACCTGATACATTTTACCATCTTTTTCGATCGTATTGTTTTAAATTTGAATTCAGAATACCATACTACATGGAGCTACGCCTAACAAGTCGGATATGCGCCTTGTTAAAGGCAATTGATTTTTGAATAAAAAACATGTTTTATCAAATAAAGGTTTAATTTAATAACGCATGTTGCCTCCTTGGGCATCTACCACAGCTCTCATACGATTAGGAATAGAGTTTATCAACCGCTCTATGAAATTTTGAGGGATCATCTCCCATTCCTCTTCTATGGCAGTTTTCAACTCCTGCATCGTCTGGGCAACTGGCTGACGAGCCCTAACACGTCTTTTTAGCTCGTCCCACATGTGCTCAATGGGGTTCATGTCTGGGCTTCTGGCTGGCCAGTCCATAACTGTGATGTTCACATCCCGAAGATATTCCCTGACGATGCCGGCCGCATGGGCTCTTGCATTATCATGCATAAAAAGGAAATTTGGGCCCACATAGTCCGCGTATGGTAGCACGTGAGGTTCTAAGCACTCACGAATGTACCTTTCAGCATTTAATGTTGGCAGCCGTGGTCCTGTAACAACCTCAAGTTGAGTTTTGCCGCTCGCGGATATACCGCCCCAGACAGTCCATGAGCCACCGCCATAAGCAACCCTCTCTTCAAAGCAGCATTGTGCGAAACGCTCTCCCTTACGTCGATAGACCTTCTTCCTTCCATCATTGCCATGTAACACAATTTTAGACTCATCAGAAAAGAGTACACGGCTCCAATCTTGCTGTGTCCAATTTAAATGACTGCGTGCGAAATGAAGGCGCGCTGTTCGGTGGGCTCGCGTTAGTTTGGGCCCATTAGCTGGCTTGTGTGGTACCATATCGCGTTCTTTTAACCTTCTCCGAACAGTTCGAGCGCTCACAGATACTCCGTGGAAGTCGCGAAGTTGGTTTTGTATCTCAATGGAGGTAAGATGACGATTTCTCAAGCTGGTCGTCACGATGAATCGATCCTGCCTTTCAGTTGTGACCCGAGATCGTGGCCTTCCTTGGCGACGAACAAAGCCGCCAGTCTCTAGGTACCTCCGATAAACATTTCGGACCGCAGATCGACTTAAATTAAGTTGAGCACTCACGTTTCTTTGGCTGTGTCCGGCCTCAATAAGTGCCACAGCTTGGGCGGCGACTTCAGGTGAAGTATCCATAGATTATTGATAGAACCTCACCTTAATGTTAAGAATAAGTAATGTTTGTTGCAAAACCAAAGATATCAATCACTTTTTCAAGAATTAAATCCAAGTAAACCAATAAAACCAAGTTTTCTTAGTATTCGATTGTTTGATATCAACAAACAGGCTCCAAATTGTCTTTTGTTTCTTTAAATTCTGTGTTCGAAATTCAAAAAAAGACTATTGAATGAAATTGTGAATGTGCCAGGTTCAAAACTGCATAAAAACTTTTTGCTCGACCTAATATAAAATTTTAGCTAGGACCAAACGAAACTGAAAATACAAGGTGGGCCAATAGATGTGTCCAGAAGTGTATTATTATAATAATAATCAAATTATATATAAATTGTATAATATTCATTTATATTGTTGATTTTTGCCTAAGTAGACTCGGAAGCTAAGGTGCTACCTGTGTAGCGCCTAGCGAAAATCTGTTAGCTCAAATGCAAATATTTCAGAATCAAACTGCTGCCTAATTCTGAAATGTTAATTAACACACATTATTAAAATGTCATCTCGGATATCTCGGAGAATATAGTAGGTACAGACAGTTGTTCGTTCACGCAACCCCTTAAATCGTAGAAGTATCTAAGAGTGGCCCTAGGATCTGTCAGAAACAACGACTCATGGTCATTTAAAATACTTTATCTACACTCACAACGTAATGTTCCAAAATATGAGTTCAAAACCGAATGCATAAATACATACTTTTTTTTCGTGGATACGTAAAATTTAAAAAAATAGTAGTTTATGCAACGACCATATAAAAAGGGTTATTAAAACACGAGTGTGGGTTTATCACACGAGGCGTAGCCGAGTGTGATAATAGCATCGCACGAGTGTTTTAATACCTAATTATATGCCGTTGCATACACTATTTTATCTTCACTCATACAGTTGAAATAAAATAAGTGGAAAAATAGTTAATTCCAATATGGCGGATATTCTCATTGCGTATTCGAATGACTGCGCAGCGCGCTCAAACATAGACAAAGATAAAAGCTGGCTCATTGACTTAAGTCAATGAGCCCGCGCCAAAAATTAAAAAGAAAAAGTGTGCTATAAAAATTAAAAAGTTATTTTATGATGCAGTTGTTTAAAAATCGAAGGAAAATGTTGAATCGTAATGGTTTTTTTTTTAAATTTTACCTATCCACGAAAAAAAAGGATGTATTTATGCATTCGTTTTTGAACTCATATTTGGAACATTACGTTGTGAGTGTAGATAAAAACCATTACAGTTCAACATTTTCCTTCGATTTTTAAACAACTGCATCATAAAATAACTTTTTAATTTTTAAAGCACACTTTTTCTTTTTAATTTTTGGCGCGGGCTGATTGACTTAAGTCAATGAGCCAGCTTTTATCTTTGTCTATGTTTGAGCGCGCTGCGCAGTCATTCGAATACGCAATGAGAATATCCGCCATATTGGAATTAACTATTTTTCCACTTATTTTATTTCAACTGTATGAGTGAAGATAAAATAGTGTATGCAACGGCATATAATTAGGTATTAAAACACTCGTGTGATGCTATTATCACACTCGGCTACGCCTCGCGTGATAAACCCACACTCGTGTTATATTAACCCTTTTTATATGGTCGTTGCATAAACTACTATTGTAGACCATGTTTCAGTTTCGAATAAAAATTATGATACCGTTCTGTATCACACGCGGCTCCCTGAAAGTTTCACGAGTAAATACTTATTGCAGTAGTCAGCTGATTATCTTCTAAGCACAACATTCTGAACCGGCAAACATTAATATCATATATTCCACAATAACGATAGCGACGCGTTCGAAATAACTGTTTCATACCCCAGGTAGTTTTTACGCGGCGGCCGATGAATGCGGAAGCTATCGGTCCAGATGCATCGTCCCCTAACATGAATGGCCACCAACCCGCCCTATTTTTATTCACACCACTGTCAAACGGCGCGCTCCCGCTCACCCTACTATTTCAACTCGGCTAGGTTATAGTTTGGGCGCGCTCTAGCGTCCTGCCGTGCTCCCTACTCGCCGGTCGTCGTCAGTTACGCGACGAACGTAATAAGTGTCGCATCTGTTTATTTACCGCAATCCGGTTAAAATGTGACTTTTCCTTATATATTGTGGAAATAACGAAGCTGTAGTATTTTTGCAAAGTGGCGTGAACACAAAAAATTTTGTAAGTGCGTTTCCGGAGTGTAAAAACATAGAATTGACGTGAAAAAACGCGGGAATTTAGCCTATCGGCAGTGCAGTGCGTTTAGTTTATCGATCGTGTTTGTTGTGTTTGCTACTGTATTGGTGCATTCGAAATAAACTTAATGTAGTTGTTTACCTCTCACTCTCTTAGCTTTCTCGTACTTTACTTTGTCAGAATCGCTGCTATTAATAGCACGAGGGTTAATAGTTATCGATCGGAGTATGACTTTATAAACAACAGCGGAATCAGGGTCAGTGAGGGTTGACAAAATACACATGTCGCCGGTTTTTGAAATTTTGATCACGTTCACAACCGGATCCGAATAAATAAACATTTTTAATAGTGTAAAAAATAGCGAACTCGCATTCCTTATGTTACCTAACAAGCTCAACTAGTTTTTATTCTTACATGGAGGATGTTTCGGCAATACGTTATTTGCTGTTTGTGGCCGATATCGAATGGTTTTTGCAGCAGCAGTTTAAGTAACGATATTCGTTAGTAGATAGATAATGATCTCTTGTGAATAATAAGGCGAAGTCCTACTTGATAAATATATTAGCTACCTAAAGACCTTGGAAGCAATCCAAGTAAGGTTTTTTGGTGATTCAGTAATGGAGTAACAAGTAAAACTGAAGATAAATTCTCGGTTCTAACAAGAGTTTAATTGGGACATCCGCAAAGCAAGCTCAAAATTCCTTTGTCGCCATTAAAAATTGGATCAATCCTTCAACTCAAAATATATTAAAATCTGCCTAGTCTCAGGATCAGTTGAGGGCTTGAGGGTGCAAAAATTCACACAGTAAACATCTACATAGATGAACTAGATGCAAGACGATCGAACACTCTGTCACCATGACGACTTTGTTATTTGTATCCCACTTAACATAATACACCTTACCTAGTAAGATCTGTAACAAACAATGCATCCGTCATGTTTCTTTACGGTCCAGCTCTTATGACGCAAATGAAACCTAACACGACTTAAATACCGTCTACAAAAGGTTCCCACTAGCACTAGGCTAGAAAACTGAAGTTTTCATTAATTTACCTACTGCCTGCAGGTAATTTGTTGTTTAATAAGACACTGTTTCATTGATGTTTTCATTTAATTAGCGTGGCTTAGGTGTGGAGATATTATCGGTTGTGTGATTGGGGATGTGATGTGAAAGATGAGGGATATCTGAAGGAAGTTTTGAGCATGGATGTGAGTGGCTAGGAAGAGAGGAAGACCTCAGGAACGATGACAGACACATTGGTGAGGGTGAATATTTGGAATTGACGGCTGATAGAGATTGAGAGGCTGTGGAAGAAGACAGCCCCAAATAATTTGAAATGAAACACGAGGATGATGACATAAAATTGTTGATTAACGGGTGCAATGCAATGGTTATTTTGTTTATAATTTATATGTTAGTTATTTCCTTTTACATTCATTTTCCTCCATGCCATACTACACCACAATGAATGCCAGTCAGCCAGTGATAGCGCTGAAAGCTGAAATGTCGTAAATAAACAGGTTTACCATATTCTATTCTATTCTTACAAGGTCTGAGTAGAAGCTTCAAATGTAACAACAATGTATAAAAAAATAATATTATTCGTTGCAGAACGTTTTGGAAAAACAGCCAGATCCGTTATAAACTTATAATCTACTTATTCGTTGCAGAACGATTTGGAAAAACAGCTGAATCCGTTATCCGCAACAAGATAAAAAAAAACTGTCGTAGTAAACGGCTGTTCTGCACGATCCGTTTATTATCCGATTAGTTACCTATAATAAAGTTAAAAGTGTAAGCTTTTAACGAGACTAGAATGATATTACCTAACACAGCAAGGCTTTTTCCATAAAATAGCTCTTCTAAGGCTTTTTCGATGAAAACGGTACCTTTTGCTATCGCACGACATCCTGTCCTTTAATGATCTATCATTTGCTTAGTGTCTTTTCTGTACCTAATGTTTTATGGTTTTCTTTTCCATTGAAGTGAAGATTGTCTATTTTTTCATGGGTTCTTCCACTGTATCAGATATGTTTTCGATCGTGCAAGTTCAGCTGACGGAAACAATTGTGGTTCGTACGTTGCTCTAGGATTTGTTGTTTGATCCTTCAATGTAACTCATTTGTCCAGAGAAATGATACTGAGCCCAGTGTCTGTTAATAATGAAAATCATACCTATCTATCATAGCATCTAATGATCTGCTTCTCCTGTTGGATGCGAGTCGAGTATGTCGAACATTCGCATTCATCAGAAGGACGTTCGTAGGGTATTGCGTAACCTAGACGTGAATAAGGCCAGTGGCCCCGACGGGATACCGGCAATTGTACTGAGGACCTGCGCGCCTGAGTTGTCTCCGATCTTGACACGCCTATATCGCCTTTCGTTTGAGACTGGTAAGGTGCCGACGGCTTGGAAGCAAGCTAACGTGCAGCCCGTGCCCAAGAAGGGTAGTCGAGCTGACCCAGCTAATTATAGACCCATCTCAGTAACTTCTATACTCTGTAAGAGTATGGAACGCTTGCTGAATGGTAAGCTCCTGGCATACCTAGAAGCTAACGATATCCTTAGTGACCGACAATACGGCTTCCGCCGAAATCGGTCCACTGGGGACCTTCTAGCGTATGCCATTCACATCTGGAGTGAGGCCATCGAGAAACATGGGGAAGCACTTGCGGTCTCTCTTGACATCTCGAAAGCCTTCGATAGGGTCTGGCACGAAAGCCTTATTGGTAAGCTACCTTCCTTCGGTCTACCCGCCGGATTGTGTGATTGGATTGCAGACTTCCTGAGGGATCGGTCTATTCGAGTGGTCATAGATGGCTGCTCGTCTGGACTGCTGGATATTAATGCCGGGGTTCCTCAGGGGTCGGTGCTCTCGGCAACATTGTTTTTGCTGCATATTAATGATCTGCTAAAACCCGGTACCTTTGGGTATGCAGACGACAGTACTGTTGCTGAGAGATACGTGTCTAACGCACGAGCTGGTGGGTCGCAGATCCGGTCTCTCCGGGAGGCTATGGTTGAGCGCCTGAACTTGTCCTTACAGGCTGTCTCAGAGTGGGGCGATGCCAATCTGGTCAAGTTCAATGCTGCTAAGACCCAGGCGTGTCTTTTTTCCGCTAAAAGGAGCCAATTCCACCCAGCTCCATCTTTCCGAGGTGTAACCGTGCCGATAACCGACCAACTTGACCTTCTTGGTGTCACGTTGACATCTACCCTCAATTTTGGCACATTTATAGAGGCAAAGGCTCAAGTGGCTGCCAAAAAGTTGGGTATTCTAGCAAAGGTGCGACGGTACTTCACGCCGGAACAGCTGCTCAAACTTTATCAAGCGCAAATTCGATCGTGTATGGAGTACTGCTCGCATCTTTGGGACGGATCTGCCAGATACCAGCTTGATGCCCTTGAGTCAATAGAGAAACGAGCCAAGAGGATCATCGGCAATGATAGGCTCGTCGAGTCGAAGCTCCAAAGTCTCGAGCATCGACGCCGAGTTGCTAGCCTGTCGGTTTTCTATCGGTTGCATTTTGGAGAGTGTGCAACGGAATTGCATAGCTTGATTCCGCCTAGCCCGTTCCATCATCGGACCACAAGACGTACGGCGATGCGCCACCGGTACATGGTGGACATCCCACCCACACGCACAAAGCGTTTTGGGAATACATTCATTGTGCGTACCGCTAAGGAGTGGAATTCCCTGCCGGAATCTGTGTTTCCTGATAGCTACAACCTGGGAGTCTTTAAGTCAAGAGTGAATAGGTTACTTCTAGGCAAGCGTGCTCCATCTTCGACCACATCGTCGCTTACCATCAGGTGAGATAGTGGTCAAGCGCGTGCCTATCAATAATAATAAAAAAAAAATCTAATGATCAACTCTAAGGTTTCTTATAGTTAGGTATAGCTCTAGGGAACACCTATCCTGCAAATTCCCATATATTATTTAATAAACGACTAGGTTTTCACTGTGGAATTCCTCAGATTCCTTACCTAATTCATGGCACCAAAAAAAAAACGACATTAGTCGCAAAATTTCCAAAACCTATTTGCCTAGCTTCGGTAACAATAATTTCAATATGGTGACAGCTGTAATGAACATATTTCAGTCATTAATTTATCTATCCGTTCTAAATAGTAATAATTCATTTGTTATTTAGTTCCAAATCCTTGGGCTAATTACATAGTGTTTGTTCATTTGCATCTTAATTTTAGAGTGGTATTTAACGTCTCCAAAATTGTCGTGTGTTTTATTAGAAGGCAGATTGCAATTGAATTAAAGAAGTAGCCATAAAGCAGAGGGTTTGTCTTGTTCTTCAGTTTCAAAGTGGCTCTTACGTAGACGGGGTGGTTCAATAGCAAGATAGGCCCTAGGATCCCGATAACTTCTTTATTTACTAAAGCCATGTCCGTTGGCGTCGCTCCCGAAGTCTATCTTACAAGAACTGTGCCTTCCCTGGATAAAAATCCTGTTGACGTTCAACGGTAGGTGGTGTAGCTTTTCCATTACCTATTGGAAGAATTTTCGTAATCGGTCGGATTGAACTACTTAGTACTTCGACATTTCACCTTGTACAAACATACGGGCAAAGTGCAAAAAAAAACATCTTTACATTTGTTTTGAGGATCTTAGTAATCGCTTTTTAAACTGGTAGCCTGTTTTTGTTGGGAAACTAACGCATTTTCCCAAATTAGAGCAACAAATAAGTAAATTCTATTTTGTCGCTTTATGCGCAATATCCCAGAAACACACTCAATACCTCAATGGGTAACTTTGTAACAAGCTTCCGGATTTCACAGTCCATTGGACCGGAACTGTCAACGTCATTGGCAAATATTGGAACCGCTATTGAATCGCAATGAAATGTACAGTAAAATGTATAGAACTTGAGGCTTTTTTTGGCAGATTTCGACTGAGATGCGAATGCGAATGTTGCTTAAAATTAATAGAATAATAATTGGCCCTCTGCACAACTGTTGAAACACAACCGATAACATCTCCACACCTAACACACGCCACGCTAAAATGAAAACTTATCAATGGAACACTGTTTACAAAACACATCGATTAATTAATTATCTTGACCTAATTATACTTATCTAACTTAGTACTAATTAATTGCAGGCGGTAGGTAAATTAATGTAGACTTCATTTTTCCAGCCTAGCCTGGGTTAAGCAACGCTTGCCGGGGTCGGTCTGTGGATGGGTAACCATCTTAACATACCGAGTTTTCTCCGTGCCTCGGAAAGCACGTTAAGCCGTTGGTCCCGGCTGTCATTTGCAGATCTTTGTTAGTCGTTACGGATTATCAGAAGCCAGAAAATCTGACTCCAGTCTTGCCAAGAAGTACCTTCCGTGTTACCCAGTTAATGGGTTGTGGAGGTCTGGTAGGCAGCCGCTCCACGTAAAATACTGGTATTTAGCCGGTTATCCGATTTGACTGGTAGCAATCCCAATTAAGTTGGGAAAAAGGCCAGGCAGATGATGACTTTTCCAGCCTAGTGCTAGGGAGCCTTTTGTGGACGTCAGGTCGTGTTAGGGTGTCACTCCACCTATTTTATCTGCATCTGCGCTTGGCAGATTGCGACTGAGATGCAAATATGCGAAAGTTGCTTAAAAATTAGTAGAATTTGTCTCTGATATGCCTACCTACTTATCCGAAACTGGCAGTAGGTATTACGATGGAGCTGATTTGCCATTGATTAGGTACCTATCATGTAAGTAATCCGATCTTAATAGTTATTTATGATATTAGTGCGGTAAGTTGGTTTTTACAAACGAGTAGACGAATGTAAGCACGAGACGAAGTCGAGGGCTTACCATAGTTACGAGTTTGTAAAAACCAAATCCGCACGTGTGTCATACAACGTTTTTCGACACATTTGCGAGAAAACAGTACAATAAGTAATTAAATAAAAAAAATGTCTTTAGAAATCAGTGGGAAAGTCGCAACAATCTTTGACGTTTCTAATATGAAAATGGCGCGAATTTGCAAAGGGCGCCACATGCGCGTGGTGAAAATTAGAACCAAGCCTTTCATTTATTTTTATTTATCTTCTCTCATTTTCTCTTTAATATTAAAACGAGAGAAACGTATACAGCAAAAGCACTTCCAAGGAGGTTCGAATCGGTTCGATCATTCAGCTTATATTATTCTCGTGATGTGAAACTCCTTGGTGGAATTCTTATTAATTTTTATGGAAATTAAAAAAAAAACCGTAAAGAATACGCACGGCGCTATACAACGGAGTTAGCGGTAAAATATGTACTTAAGTGAGAGTACCTACTTTGCCGCACGCTCCATTGTGTGGTGCATAATTTTGAACTTTCGAACGATGCATACAGGCTTCGTAAATGCATTTTTTGAGCAAATGTGTTGAAAAATAATTTTCAACACATTTGCTCAAAAAATGCATAAAATTTACGAAGCCTGTATGCATTGTTCGAAAGTTAAAAATTATGCACCACACAATGGAGCGTGCGGCAAAGTAGGTACTCTCACCTAAGTACATATTTTACCGCAAACTCCGTTGTATAGCGCCGTGCGTATTCTTTACGGTTTTTTTTTAATTTCCATAAAAAATAATAAGAATTCCACCAAGGAATTCGATCATTCAGCTTATTTATTCTCGTGATGTGAAACTTCACATCACGAGAATAAATAAGCTGAATGATCGAACCTCCTTGGAAGCGCTTTTGCTGTATACGTTTGTCTCATTTTAATATTATAGAGAAAATAAGAGAAGATAAATAAAAAAAATAAAGTATGTGGTTCTAATTTTCACCACGCGCATGTGGCGCCCTTCATTCACTTCAAATTCGCGCCATTTTCATATTAGAAACGTCAAAGATTTTTGCGACTTTCCGACTGATTTCTAGAGACAAAAAGTTTGTTTCATTACTTATTGTAATGTTTTCTCGCAAATGTGTCGAAAAACGTTGTATGACACACGTGCGGATTTGGTTTTTACAAACTCGTGACTATGGTAAGCCCTCGACTTCGTCTCGTGCTTACATTCGTCAACTCGTTTGTAAAAACCAACTTACCGCACTAATATCATAAATAACTATTATGGGTTAGGTCGATTTTTGCTTACCCGTAGAGGTATTTATCGAGATCTGTGCAAAGTAGTGATTAGATTTTTAGCTAATGTTAAAAATAATATCATACTGAGTGTGTTAGGATTATTAATTTTAATGAGTTTGAAACTTGAAATAAAATGATTAATATATCAAAATTAATATCGTTAACTGTTTGAACTACTTAAACAAACACTAAAAAACTGCAAACTTCATCGCGAAAGTCAATTTCTTACTGTAAGCACTTTTTGTTTTCGCCCGATACACCAGTGAGTTTACCTGATTTCTTTCGGCGACGCGACGCTTATTACAGTATAGCAACCATAATTTTACTGGAAAGTGGACTATTTGAAGCCGTGGGGGAAAGCTTACGAGTGCTAGATGTATGGCCGGGGCTTGTGGGGTGACTATGTTCGCTGTTCTTGTGGTTAGATAGTGGCGTAGCCAGGATTTTGTTACGGAGAGGGACATTGTATTGGGTTTTGATTTTAAAGGGGGACTGTTGTGTCTGAAAATTAGTTTGGATTTATTAGCACTGCTACCTAATACTAGGTTATAGGGACGAACTTGACGCCTATCGTCACGATTCGTCCTACTTGCTCAGCGGAGGAACCGAAGGAAGAAAGGGAGGCCTTTGCCCTGCAGCCTGCAGTCAGACAAAACAGGCTGAAAAAAATACTACCTACTTATTAGGTCTAGTTTAGATTTCAGCGGCCCGTTTGAGTTCGAGCGAGAAGGAGGGATGGAGCTAAACACCCTATATAGCTCCATCCCTCCTTCTCGCTCGAACTACTCACGCTTTAACACTTCATGGTAGGGCCGCAGGGCAGGTATTTACGGGATTTTAAGATTCAGACGTTTACCGTTTATTATTACGGAACCTTTTACTCTGTATTACTACCAATGTTTGCCATTGAGGCTGTTAATTTTATTTCAGCTCTTAATAGCATTGAATATCACATTACCTTAGTTATGAAGTATCTTCTATTTACCATATAGTGTGGGCACACTATAAATAGAAAACATGGCAGTTTACCTGCTTCGGTGTTTAGTGCAGGCAGCGATTCAAAGATAGATACACCATAGCGAACACAACTCACTTCTCTTTTCTATGTTCGAGTGTATGTACTGTATATAATTGCAATTACACGTAATTAAATGAAAGTGTTCTCATGTTTATAGTAGGTATAATGAATGTGCTTGCTTAGGCAGTTTGAATTCTGTTCTTAACTTCTTACCTTGTGATAACGGTTGAAAAAAAAAAAAACAAAAAAGCGCGCTATAATTGACAGGACGTTTGTTTTTTTTTCGGATTCGGTTGTTGTGACAAAGTTTGTGAAACCATTCTGCCTATAACTAGTAAAAGTGTGAAAATAACAAAATGTTTTGATTTCCACAGGATTTTTTAGTGTCTTCCGTTATAATTATAAAAGTTTGAACTGAAGTCAAGTGAGTGGAAGTAACTATTCCAAAGATTTCCCTGTGATAAAAAAGTGACGAAAGAGTGAGTGTTGACTGTAAACATTTATTTTGTTCCAGCCAAAAGAATTTGATAACCATGGGTAAGTTTTTTTTGGTGTACTTTTCTAAATATTTCTTTCTCTGTTAAACCTAACAAGTTTGGTTGTTATGGGAAGGTATCCAGATACCTCACACACACGCAACTACCAGTAGTTGCGTGTGTATTTGTTCAATCAGCTAGACGGTATCGTGCCCGAGTTTCCAGGTTTGCCAATTCACATTTTTGTTTTGTAAAAAAACATAGTTTTTAGAAGAGCATGTTATAATTTTTCGTTTTGGTAAAATTTGGCGCTAAAATTAAAAAGCCACCATATTTAAGATAGGAGATAAAGATAACGTACACTCTGAATACATTATTAGTTATAGCAAAGAAAGAGAAAAAGAGTTCATTGCGTATTGGCACCAAGCATGACGCAATATCTACCAAAAAATAAATAAAATTACACAGAATAAAATATACGTAAGTTGAGAAGATTTGAGTCACATTCGCGAAAAACAGCCATAGCTCGGCATAATGCTGGGACTCGTGTGCGAGACAGAGCCTCGCTGGTTTGCAGCGACAGCGCGCGATTATCCTCTATCATTATGAGCCAACTCCATCATGGATGACATTTAAACACACAACGGTGCACAGAAATACCATCACGTCTGTGTTCTCCGAAGGGAGACATTATAGTCCTAGTTTTCACTCCTTATCAAAAGCTTCCCCTAAATCCTGTCACATTTAAGTCCCGTGAAACCGGCCATCATTGCCCGCATTTTTACTTATTTTTGAGATTTTGCAAAAAATATTCACCAGGAACGCGTAATTTAGTCGACTATGGTAGCAATTACTATTAAGGCTTTAACTCACAAAATGTGGTGCTTCTAGTTTTAACAGAATCCTAGAAAAAGGCGCTTAAATAGCCGGGCAAAATTATACGCACAACCGTCCAACATTGCTCACCCTTATTTTCTCGAAAATTATCAGTTCTAAGGCTTTGGCAATAAGGTATGTTTTAGTGAATTATGCAAAGTTGCCATTCTTCATGATCAATATGTCAAACACACTTCTGTTTTTATTTTTCTGAGGTGGGCAATGTTACACTACACACCAGCTACTTTTTCATACAAACTAAAACGGTGGGTTAGGGTTGACACACATTAATGTGATAAATAATAATCTGTTTAAATATAAACTCTTTTATTATTAATAATCAGTCTAGTTATAAATTGCAGATATGAGACTCTATGAGTCTTATGAGCTTTGTAAAATAAAGGGTTCTAAAACGAAATATTTTTTAAAGAAAGATCTCGAGGACATCCTATTTTCTTGAACATTTTCTACCGCGAGATTCAACATCTCTGAATAATTTATACTATAGGGCCGAGACCCAGGGTCTCTCCGATTTCTTCTTTTCATAGGCTTTCCCATACTGCAAACAAACTAAATGTAGGTATCTCAATGTAGTTTCTGATAGTCGATTAAGTGACCCCGCCCTGCCCTTACCCCAATTTATTTGAGGTCGGCACAGTATGTCCTCTTCCAAATCCATCATCCTCATCATCATCTTAGTATTTACTTCATTTCTATTCTAGTCATATACCTAATCATTTGCACAATTCCTTCATCGTTTCTTTGGTCTTTCCATAGCTACTCTTATAGCCATTCACATTTAGACTCATACCTACTTAGAACTTTGCCCGTAACATGTTTCTCATTCCTCTGCATTAAATGCTCATACCATGAAAAACAATTTATTATATAAGTTAGGTAGGTAGATAGAAATTTTAAATTAAAAAATACTATGATGGGTGCCAACCCTAACACTATTTTTGCAGTGGGCAATGTTGTCACTCCTATGTTCTCGCAAGTTCGGGAATCATTGCCCACTTCATTATCTTGAGGATTTGATGTTCTAAAGGTCTCAAACTAGCATAGAAATGAAGCGTGATACTTATTATTACTATAATATTGAAATAACTTACCTCAGTGATGTTGTACGCTGACAGTGTGTAAAAACGTAAAACAAGATTTTGGCACCACCTCACACTAGTCCTACTTCCAGCATGTCTCGCCGACAACTGAGTGAACTTAGCAACGTAACTAAAATTTAGTTTTACCAGAAATATATTCAAATTTACCCTAAAGCTTAAATAATGTTGTCAGCTGTATAAATTTATTTACAATTCAAAATTTTAGTAATTTTTCGTGTTCGGGCAAAGATATCCGCTTAGGGCAATGTTGGCCGGTTTCACGGTCCCTGAGGTAGTGGTTAAAAACCCTCCGAAGAATTTAAAGATAGGTAGGTCTACCTAGCTGTCTATAAATTCTTTTTGCTTTCATTTCCCTTCGCCACTCGATTTCAAAGCGGAAGTGCAATGAAGCGATAAGAATTTGGTGCCAAAATAAACAACAGAAGTTTATTATCTATCAGTGAGCAGAGACACTTTTTACACGTTTACAGGCGTAGTTTCATTTTTTCTAAATATCTCCGGAAAAAATATCGACCCGTTACATCACAAATATAACGCAAGTCAAAGATTTCGGAATTTTTCAGTAAAGGTATATCGACTACGTGCAGTTGCTACGGTGCAGTCCGTCTGATGGCAGCCTAAGTATCCTATAGTACCTACAAACAAAGCAGTAGATCGCGGCTGCACTTCGTTGTCGCCGGTCGCGGTCGCCAAGATCGGAATGGTACCTTAAGAGCTCACCCTCGTGCTTCCTTCGGAAAGCCGTTGGTCCTGCGACTGATCTCTCATCGGTCGTGTAGGATTGCCGTCCTATCGGTCTATGAGAGTATGGGAGTGCACCTGTTTTTGCGCACACTCTTGTGCACTATGATATCTCCTGTTGTATAGCTAATTAATCTCCGTTGAGATTTGCCACCGTGATTGAAATTCGGTCGGGGATTATTAATAACGCAAGTCCTGTCATGCGAATGCGATTGGCTGTTGAAAACTTAATTAACCAATCACAGTTTGAGAACGCGCGTTTTACATTTTGTTACAATAATTTTGTGATAATTTTCGTTTCTGCTAGGTATACTGTGTCTGTAACCCTGGCCACAGATAAAATAATACGAGTGTCTAGCGTCCCCAGCTTTACTACATGTAGGAAATAATAATCAGAACAACGCGACTTTTACGCTTCAAAAGCGAAGCCTAGGTAGGGTAAGGAAATTCCCATTCCGGTGAAAAGTGGGTTACCTAGGGGAAAAAGGTTATTGACGTAGGTATTTCGAAGCAATCGAGCAAGACGGCAACATTTATTTCACCCTTAGGTATATAATCTAATTGTGTTCTATTTATTACTTACTACGATTCGTCTTAACTTGCCCAATTGAATAAAATACGGCTTTGACCAAAGCAGTATTACTTATAAGAAACGACTTATTACAGTCCATTGTAAGGAAAACCCCAACTGAAAGTTAAGGTTCTAGAAGTTTGTGGTGTAACTGGCAGTACCTAAGCGTGAATTTAGTATGGATCGGTGTATACCGATTCTTGTTGAGAAGGCATAGATCGAAATAATGCAGCTGTCATTTTTTGTACTACAATTTGATCTAATGTTGGTTTCAAACTTATAATAATAGGTAGATATGTAAGTATTTATTGATGACAGAAAAGAAAGAGTGTCCGTGGAGTTTCTTGCATGTTCTTCTCCATAAATGTACATCTACGCTTTGGAACGTACAACTAGCTTCACCTTTTTGATTGACCGACCTTGACAATTTCGAACTGCCTGTAAATTATTTAATTGAAATAAATATTATTATTATTATTATTTATGAATGGGCTAGCTCTTGACCTCGATCACGCCTGATGGTGGTGGTGGTGGTGGTGGTGGATGGTTCCCTCCAACAGGGGATCCTAGCCCGTGGGAATACGCCACCATATTTCTTTTATCACTCTTACGATCTCAAATCGGTAGTAAAACAAGAATCAGTGGCATAATACCCGAGGCTCAAGGACATGCAGATTGTCTGCAGTCACAATTCTCAGTTGTACCGTATGCTAAAGTAGGTGCGGTATTCTGATGGGCAGCAGCGATGTGATGCGTTGTTTTGATTGCCTCTAGCGTTATAATTTTGCGTCCACTATTTTAACTTAACTACTTTTCAAACCTTACTTCTGCCCTGCCTGCTTGATTAGAAGATTTTATAATTCGCATTTAGGTAGCATAAATCCCAAATGTTGATTTGCAGAGAATACTTAGAGGCCCATGCAGGCATTAACTTCCCATCGATTTTTTTATCTTCTATGAAACAATTATATCGACTGGAATTTATCTAGACTACTTGTTTGCGTTCTCCAAAAATGTTATAAGTTCTAACAACACCATTTCATCGAGTTGCTCTCTAAAAAGTTCAAAATTTTGTTGTTTCTCCGCTTAGTTGTATGGAAAACCGTTGAAAACTTTGCACTAATAGAAGGAGCGATAAACGAGAAGGCTTGCATCCGTGTGAAGTACGAAGTTGGGGCGGGTCGTTATATTTATAAACAAATCGCAATCTGGCCACAACGTTTTATCCCAGCGTTAAAAACAAAGAGCAAATGGACCGGGTCTGATCTTTGGTCAGGCTGTTACCAAGCACCCATTACTCAATGGCCGCTATCTACTGCCAGATACGGAGACTTTTGACTGCTGGGTGACCCCCCTGGCCCGTTTCGCCCCTCCTTAGTCAACCTGCATCCCTCAAACTCCTTTGAGGGAACCCATGTTGATACCTGACTTAGTGTGGACGGTCAGCATGGGGCACTTAGTGCCAGGCGCCCTGACGTCAGATCATCTGCGTGCCCGACCTCCGGGTCGCCGGATTACAGGAGGCGCCACGCTCCCAGTCGAAGGAAGGGTTGAAATACTAGACTAGCTTGTGGGTGTGTCGGGGTTTCGAATCTAGACCTTTTTCTTTTTGTATTACCTATTTAGTTTAGTTATCAAATGGTTAGATTATTTTTACAAACGAATCTGTCCATAAACAGCAACAATACTGATTAGTAGATTCTAACCTATTCTCTATAGAGAATTTCTATGCCCTATTCACAAAAACTTTTAAAATATAGGTATCTAGGTGGTTTAAAAGGTTTTCGTGGATAGGGCTAATTATGTTTGGTAAGATTAACCATACCTAATAGACGAGTTACTTTGTTTGTTTACAAACGCAGTAATCTCTGGCAGTTGGATTTGAAATATCTTCTTGCATTCGACTGCCTTATTCTTAAGGGAGTAAAAAGAAAAAAAAAGTCAGAAAGAACGCTAATCGAAAGCAAAGTAATTAGCATGTGTGGATGAAATCGCGGGCACGACTTAAACATAGTAAGGCTATATGAAATCAGCTCGTTCAGAATACACCAGCTGACTGGCTCGAAGCCCACGTGCCGCGCTGACCCGAATGTCCCGCCGACGCACCGCCTCACACCTTTCCGACATTCCCCGCCAAACCCTGCCACTAGCTACTGTTTGCTTGCTGGTGCTACTGTCGATTGTATACGGATCTAAAATATGTAGCAGCCGTTATTAGGGAATTTAAGGATCAGGTGTTAAGGTCACGTGATATGAGTCGCTCCTCACTAAATATTTGGATAAGTATATAAATAAACATAGGACAATTAATTTGCTATTGTATTTTATTACTTTTATAAATAGTAATACCGAAATATTGATAAAATGTTGATTCAAATTTGATTCGGTAAGGCCCAAGGATTCAACCCTTGGGTAAACCGTTTGTACATCGATTAAAATATTGTTATCAATCAAAAATATGCAAACGGATATTTAATGGGATAGACCACGATCCCCAAATATGCTTTGACTTTATATCTAAGTCCGTTTTCCAAATGAAGCGAGGCCAAAAAGGCCAAAGCATAATGAAGGCGTCATTCCAAAATGGTATGAAAAGCCTTACAAATGTCTATATTCTTGTAATTAATTTAATCATTTACCACTGTTTACTTACTATCCGTGTATTATTCATAAACATGAGCTTAATGTCACCGCATTGTAAACTTGTCATATGCGTTTTTTTGCACATAAGCCACCCACATGTCTTCACATTATAAACTAATTTGTTGTTTTTTATGTACAGTAATCTCCATAAATGCTTCGTGTAGGGACAGTATCCAAGGAAGCGTTGATAAAAGGAAAAAAATCCGAAGGTTTTAAAACTCTTGGAAAAATAGTATCCTGGTACCAAAGAACGAAACATTTCTCCAAAACAAAGGAGTGTAAGTTTGGGTCTCCTTCACTTGTGAGTGTGACGTCTGTGAATCTCTCTCCTTGATTGAAAATACGTGTGTTGGCATTTGATATAAAAGTCAATAACATTCTAAATCATTTCAATTTATGTGACCGATGATACACTTAAAGGAGAGTACGTCACCACTTATTAGCACAAATATATGGAAACCTTGTGGGTTGAACTTTTTTGTATTCTACGGATCGATGAATGAATTGTCTTGTATAACTATTTATATACACAACTTTATAATAGCTTTTTGCTATATTTAGAACTTACAGTCATGGATTAAGGAGAATAAAATGGCCTGAGCGGTTCATTTTGATGTTTTATTATAAACATACTTTAAACTTAATCTTTTACTATCAATTTCCTGTAGCCCATAACTATTACCTACAAGTTCAACATTTCTACCAAGAAATTGACAGGGTGATACAATTTTCAGGGTGTGTGAGTTTTAATGTGTCAAAGTCTTACGTTTGCAGTTACAAATAAACAGTAGGTACACAAGCAACGTAAATATCATCATTATCCTAAGTATACATCTATACATCCTATTAAAAAAACAAAAAACTGCTAAATATACCTCTGCACAATCCATCAAACAATTCCGTTGGTTCATTTGTCAAGTTTTTGTTTACTAATTATTCCGTCACTAATATCTTATTAACAGCTGGGCGCCCTTGAACTTGTTTTATAACGATAGTGTTATTTAGCTGTCGCTGGATAGTAGGGTCACCATAAAGTATTGTGTTATTTTGTTTTATATGTATTCAGCTAGTGTATTTTTGTCATACTGCCACTGTTGATTCTGGCATTCAGGAGTTACAGTTGTTGGGAGTTGCGGAATGTCCAAAAGAGAGATGAGATTAACTATTGTGCAGGATTCCTAAATTAATTCAGTTAAAACTATACATAAGATTTCCACTTCAGGATCACCGACTTTTTGGTTGTTTTAGTAATTTTGAATCTATCATTACTTACTCGTTTATTTGTAACGAAACAAACATCATAACGAAAGCTTCTGTTCCTCCTCTAGAATCTGGGGTTCTCTTAAACTGTAAGCAATAACAAGGGGTTGAACAGGCACATCCTCCAGCCCCACATCTTGATAACAATCTTACAAATCGATTTAACCAGTACAGTCGTCCATAGTTGTGATATCACACAGAGTTTGGGTAGCTTGTCGCAAAATCTCTATCTATACAGATAGCCTTTTAAATTGTGATCATTTCATACTTTTTGTAAACGTGTCATGATTATCGGCAGACATTTTTGCATCTCAGAAAGATGCAAAGCAATGAAGCAATGAAAACAACTTATACTTTCCAATCACTGAACGCGTGGTAAACCCTCCGCTAATCTTCCCACGCGATATGGATTACACTGTACTCCGGTATTATTCTGCTAATGTTATGATTAATTGATTCACTCAATCATAACGATGTTTGGTCAAGAACCACATCTTCATTCAAAACTTAGCTCTCTTTATCTAAGACTAAAGTCGAAATTACAGTGAACACCGTTTAATCAGGTGCAAATAAGTGTGGCATTAGACGACACGATTTACTGCACGCTTTAATTTCTACGATTTACCTGTTCTGCGTAATATCATGGCGTGTATGCAAATCGCTTATATTCTGGACTACGGTTTTTGCAGGTTAACTGTGTGTTTGCACGACAGTCCGTCTGCTAAGCCACTTAGGCTTGGATAGCGGATCTTTACTGTTGTTGGCAGCGTATCTACTGGCTAGTTCACTTAGATGTGCTCCAGTGAATGGTAAAATCTGGTGTCTATTATACGGTACTGGTTATGTATCTGCAATTATTTACAGCTGTGTTCGCTTACGATTAAACGAGTATGAAAGTAACGAAGGATAATTTTTTTCTTCATGTTGTAATTAAATCCATGGTATTTAGTCATACGTCTCGATCAACCGTCATATCAGGGCTGAACCACCTTCTGGCCACAGCTCTTCTTCTAAAGTTTTCAAACACAAAAACCTTTGTGTAGAAAGTTTTCCTTTATTGCCGTCCGAAAATAATTAGTGTAATTTATATTCGGAATCTTAAATTATGCCACTGTGCTTGTCTATTCAGGCTCTTACGCTAGCTCGGCAGTACCGGCACATTGAATTTTATCAACGACATTGACCGAGTTTCTGAATTTAAGGTTCGTGTAGTTTTTCACACTAGACATTTTTGTCTATGCTAATTTATAATAGTGGTCATAGAACAGTCCAAACTTGAAAATAATGCTCGGGTTTTCTTTTCACACAAATGCATTTCAAAGTTGTAAAATGTGAACTAGCAAAGATTACAAAAGTGTTGGAATAATAATTAGTCATTGATGAGATACTCGTATTTACCTAATGGCAGTGTCGAGTGTTCTTAATTAAAAGATAATAAATATGAAGCAACTGCGACGGTTGGCAGTTGTTAACTTGTAAATCATTCAATTTACGATAGTCAACTATCACTAAAAACATTATTATATCCTGTGTTGATATTGGAGTAAGGAGGCAGGGCAATGAGCCCTGTGATGATAATTTTAAATTGAGGACCATTTCTGACATAAAGACCAAATTATATTACTAATACTCGAATTACTTGCATGAAACTCTTTTTCCCTTTTCTTTGAACTCGTTAAATCTTTGAAAACTCTGTGGAAATATCGAGCGCTATGTTAGTCTCCTTAGTAAAATCCAAGTCTACGTCATTCACGCTTCGCTGAAATCAAAATAGCTAAGGGTCCTACACTAAGAGATGTTGGTAAGGGACTTAACACGACATACGTAGGTACTCTTAGCAGAATACATAGCTTCCCCGGTAATTATACAGACATTACAAAGTATCGCAAGACGAATGCCTCCTACATTAACTGTAGACGTATCAATGGGCCCAAAAGGTGAAAGGGCCATACATTTAGCGGAGTTCTGAGCCGGATCCGATTCAGGCTGATGGCCACATCGGGCTGACAATGCCGAGCTCTGCCGAGGAGTGCCGAGGTGGGCTCGTGGGCGAATTACGACACGCGTATTGTTATCCTGATTGCTGATACCTGATGGCATTGCGCAAATAAACGTACTATTTATTGATGAATATATGTGGGTGGGTTTTTCTTACACATTCACCTCGGCTTATGGTGGTAAATTAAAAAAATGTTTTGTAGAAAAAGTGGAACGTCTAGGTATTTGTGATAAGTTTAATATATTTTCCTTAATGTTGTCATTCATGGCTTGAATATTTATCAATGAAAGTCTAGCTACGAGTAGTTTGAAGGTTTTTATTTCGAGTTTTCAATGAAAATACTGATGGTATTAAACTTTTTTATTTCTCCTTGTTTATTCCCAATTTTGAAACATTCATTAGAGATTCTAAATTCAAATTCTCCATCGAAAATTTCTAATAAAGAATCTGCTTATCAGTATTTTAGATAAGTAATGGTTATAAAGTTTCTATAATTACGGCTGCTATTCTATAAAAATCCGAATATAAGCCGTGATTTGACTGACAGGCTATCTGGAAAATCAAGTCTGAATGAAGATGCAGTTTGATTTCAATAATGAGTCAATGATGCATAATGATGTTTGTCTTTTCCTCCAAACATGCCTAATTATTATTCAAGACACTTTAGTTAGGACACTAATTAGCATTATAAATGTCACATCTAACAGCATGGCGGTCAAGACAAACGTAACAAAAACAATGCAAATACAAGTAAAATACCGCGAATTCGGTGTTATCATGACACCCACCGCTTTGACGCAATTCTCGATTCGGTCTCTCGCATTTAGTGAGCAACACAACATTATAGCGAACGCGCGAATCCATGCAGAGAAGATAAAAAAACATGTGACAAATGACAGCAAATTGTTTACCCTAAATTCAAATATAGAAAAATAACATTCGCGCGCCTTATCACTAGTATTTAATTTTAGTCTGTGTGCATCTGCGATAATAGACGCACGTGTTTCGGTTGTAACGGTGTTGTGTGATTCCGATTTAACGGTTTTCGGTTTTATTTAATTGTTTGAATTTAATCTGTAAAATCGTTTTGTTACTAGTGTTGTGATTTGTGTTGTTTTGGATTGAAGTGCCATCATCGGCACTCACAGGTTGGTTTTCCCATTTTGTTTATTAAATGTGCTGTACGCTATCTGTATTACCAGTATTACATGACATTGTGAATGGTCACAGGATTAACATTCCTGAATCCTGACCGAATAGATTTTGAAACCTACCTGCATTTTTATGTTATTTTTGCGAAGTTGAATGAAATAAATTCTTTTTAGCTTACAACTTATTTACACGAACAATTTTAAGATAATACTAGATAGCATCAAAAACGGAAACTTAAAGCGCTATTTAAATCTCCATAAATTATCCCAATTTCATAAAATCCGACAATTTCCATAATTTTTGCACAAAGTTAACAACTTAACACATACTTGTATGGGAGTGATGGATTAGTCAAAACGCGTAAAACAGCATCGAGATTAATGAAATGCCACGGACCACGATTTAAGAAATACGCGGGATCCGGTTTACTCCATAAACGTTATTATAAAGTCATTAAAATATTTTAGAAGCAGTGTAATTAAGAACGTGGGACATATTTAAGCAGAGATTAAAGCAGATTAAAATGAAAAACATTAATTGAAAAGATCCGACCACGCAGGTCATACTAATTTCGCTAATTAAGGGGTCACATCATAACGAGGAGACCTACATAATTAATGCTTAGTCAGTAATTGATAAAAGTGGGATGCAAATTATTATGGGAAACCACTAAGAAGGAACGATTGGTTTATTGGAATTTTCACCAAGGATTGTCAACCATCGTTTGATAGAGATGTCGCAGCCAACTAGCTAAATCCGCCGTTTCATAAAAAGTCTAGTCTTTCCATTGAACTGTGCCGTTAATCAACGATATAAGTGACATGCGCAAGTCATTAAACGATATTGAACAAAATATGTCACTAAGCTCGCTGAAAAATCGTCACATTTAAATGAAAACACTAGGCAACCAATTAAACGGCTGATTAAGCTAATTGGCTGCGACAGATATAATGTGTGAAAGATGATATGGTTCGATGGGAAGTGATGTTTGAGATGACGGCAAATAGTGGAAGAAGTCACGCTGGGCTGACCCAATATAAATTGCGATAAGGGCAGGAAGGAATTCAGCGTTTTTCTTTAGTTATAAGCTAGCCTTGCGTTAAAATAAGTTAGTTGTTTTAGGTTTTCTCCAGATTTGACAACTTCACCTACAAATCTGCCATCATCAACATTGTCTTTTCGTGCTACTTCAAATTACTTGGATTCATAGTTAGATATCCTAGGCGTCACCATAGGTGTAAGTAAATCCCATACATTCTCTTCCGTTATTCAGTAACTGGCGCCTTATAATCGCTTCATAGACTTCGTACGTGACTTCTCATAAAGTTTACTAGTCTTTAAATAAATATTTTAAATACCACCTCTGGCTCGATAGTTAATGCTAAAACGTGGCTAGTGTGGTGACAACTCAATTAGTGTTGTTACCGCTTTGGCTTCCTTCGGTATTACTATACAGCGTTAACTAGGTTAGTAGTTTGTTGGGAAGGAATCTGTATCTTCAAGTTCATCCATGGCTAATTTATCATCGATCTAGGATCAAAGTTGGAGTCCCCCAAGTGCCCTACACCTGTACTTTGGAAGATTTAATTAATGCCACCGATGCTGAAATTAACGTAGCCATCTAGTGGACCCAACAGTCTAAGGAGTTAACCATCGACACGAAAAGAAGAAGGAGGATCAAAGTCATAAACAATTGTACAAATCGATCTCATTTCTTTATGAGTTCCATGTTATATTCCTGTAACATCCTCAAACCTTCAGCGAAATTACTTTTCGTGAAAAATTACGTAAACCTAAACTACCAAAGAGTCTTATCAAACTAGAACTAGCAAATCTGATAAATTGGAACCAAAGTATGCCGCGTGTAACAAATGGATTTATTCTAAATCGTGTTATTATCCTGCCTCAAGATGTCATTGCCTAGTCCAGTCAGAGCTCACGGATAAACTTAGATTTAAGTGTATATCTAAATCTAGCCTGTATAAAGTTTACTGACTCGCCGCCTTGTGTACTTAGGTACACGTATATGAGTGGTACGTGCGACTTACAATCGTTGTAGGTAATGATAACGATTGATAACAGCCTAACGTTCATGTTGAAGGTGGAATTTTTCGCTATTTGTTTTACTTCCCTTTATTTCTACAATTACTTCGCCATCTTTTTCATCCTCTTCTTCATTGTTTTAATTTTGCTCTTCTGTGATGAATGTGATGATAATCCACAGTTCAATATGGCTATAGGTATGACAAAAGGTGCTCCTCTATTGTAATCCTGAACTTACATCAATAGGTTGATCTGATCTGTCGTCATTGAGTTGCGAAGTACATTCAACTGCCGTTGTCAATATATCCAAATTTCCGCCATATTGTCTGGTTTTCAGATTTTATTTTCGTATTGCAAAATCATGTCCATTCCTGCCTAGTTTATGGTATGACCAGCAAAATAGATTATTCAGATGGGCATTGTCTTTTCTCATCATCATCAAAAAGCTTTGTTATTATTATTATTACTTTATTATTATTATCATCATAAATGTATTATCCTCCGGCACAATGCTGGTTTGTATTGGGGTTGGCGCAGCATTATTTTCTAGATCTTATTAAATATATATCTCTTATTTAAGTAACTGTAGGTACTTAAATAAGAATTTATCGATGCCCTGGGAGTTCTTCTCCTCCCCCCTTTTTACTCCACTTGTACATTTATACATATTTTCTACTAGCTTGTATATATTATCTAATAAGGTCTGGTTATTGTTTTAATAAATGTGATGTAGGTACTAGTGTGTAATGTGAAAAAAAAAGGAAAAAAAAAAGTACTTAAATAAGGACAATCCAGGTCCTTCCGTATGGTGTCGGACGTAAAAGAATAGCACCATCCCATAACTTCGTCGAGCTCACCAGACTCACCAGAGAATGGGCAGCAGCATTCTCTGTAGCTACATTGCAACAGCTACTCTGCGATCGCCAACCCGCCTGCCAAGCGTAGCGATTATGGCAAACCGGCCCATTTGGTCCAGGCCTATGTCCAACAGTGGACGTCTTTCGGCTGATATGATGATGATGATGAGGTACCTATACATAGTATTATTCTTTATTTAAGTAAGTAAGTATGCAAATTAACATAGGTCTAGCTAGACAATACCCCACAAAACTGTCTTGCCAATAAGTTGAAAAACATCTTCTACAGTCCAAGTTGTGCCTTTCAAAATTAAAACTCATTCTCAGTACGCAGTGCTGAAAACAAAATTTATCGACCGAAGACAAAAGCTCACAGACGTAAAGTCCCGGAGTTCTTGTGAAAACCACATCGACAACGTTGTACAGATATATCTACAAACTCGAGTGTCGTTGTAAGTTTTATTAGTTCAACTAGTCAAGTGTCTACGTCTCCTGTCCCTTCAATAGCTTATCAGATGAATCACGCATCTGTTATTTCATGAGTGGTGCAATTATCAATTTGGATTAGTTGGAAGTTTCAAGTTACTTGTTATTGAAATAAATCAGCGTCACAGTGATGTTTAACTTTATCTGTACCAATATTAGGTGCACCTTTCCTTCGGGGTCGGGATTACAGGCTTTAGTTAGGTTTGTTTATATATAACTAGCAACTCATCACGGCTTCGCACGGGTTGCTACCATTCAGCATAATATTTTTTTCTGCCATCTTGGATAATCATCTTCGTATTTTAGCCACTTTATACAAAACCATAATGAAATATGCACCTAAAAATTCTTCTTGAATCACTGCGTCCATTGTGCATTAGAGAAAATCAGATCGGTTTTTTGAGTTTATCACGTACAAACAGACGTGTGGCTTATAATTTTTGAATATTTTCTAATCTGTTTATCACCTAGGTATTTTCTATGAATCTATTTATCTACTACCTAATCAGGAGTCATGAAATTATAACCATTTAAATCAAATTGAAACAACAACTGTATTGTTTCATCTCTTTGCTTCGTTTTATTTGGTTAAACTTGACGTCATTAATTATTCAAGTCGTAAGACTGGACCGGACACAAAATAACCGATCATTCATAGTTCTAGCAAGCATTATGACGAATCAAAACTACTAAACAACAATTTTGACACTAAAGGACATAGTGTCCTTAATAATTTAGATAGTTAACCACAGAGACTGAATGCACCATGCAAACGTTCTCTGAAATTATCTGAGAGACCGATGTTATCATTTAATGGACTGTTTGTCAATTGAGCGACTGCGCATAGTATCGACGGACTAGACATTCAGACTAGTTTGCCAGGTGGCAGCATTGGCATTTAGCTAAATTAATAATAAATAAAAAAGTGCTCAAGTATCATCATCATCTTCCTGCCCTTATCCCATGCTACTTGGGGTCGGTGCAACACGTTTTTTTCCTCCATTCTGTCCTATCAGCCGTCACACTATCACTAACTCTCTTTTCTTTTTTTTATATCGCTCCTCACAAAATCCATCCATCTTTACTTTGGCCTCCCTCTTTCTCTCCATCCATTCACATTTATATCCACATTACCAAAGTATACTGTACTAAAGTAAAGTTGTTTGATTGTATGTGGTAAATCTCTGGGATTTCTGTTCGATTACGACAAATTCTTTCACTGATAAAAAGTTACAATATCGGTAAGTGTCATAGGTTGCATAAGCAACGATAGCAAAAAACTAGCGTTGATTAGGTTTCTACGGATATTATGGCATTCGATCCTTATCGTGCTATCTTCCGCTCGGAAACTATAGGCACTTCTAGAAATATCGTTTAAATAATTTTGTGGCTATTATTTTCGAGTAGGATATCAGTATCAGCTTTTATATCCTCTTCATTATGATAAAAGTGTATTATCACTTCACTCGATGGCTTTATAATGAAAACTTAATATAAGTTTTATTAAATACTGTACGGAATCATTATTCTTGGGGTCTCTATTTATTTGAAGTTCACAGACTACGTATGTCTTTTCTAAAGCCACCACCTCGATGTTTACTTCCTTTTGTGCCTGACCACATCAAGTTTCCAGTTAGAAATCAGGCCAGCATTACCCATACTCACCAAAAAAAAACTACTCCCACTAATGCATCAAACGATTTGCACATACATGAATTAACTTTAAAAATGCAACTCCGCCGGTTGGTCCTTGCAATGCTTGCGTAGGCGCACATTGCAGCACCGTTCTAGATATCGATCGCGACATCTTACTGTGACATTCATGACTCCATAGCTTCGGTATCAGTTTGATTGGCATATCCTTCCGCTCATGTGGCTAGTGTCGTCACGACTGGACCGGTTGGTTCGTAAACCCATTGATGTAAGTGCTGTGCTAAATTAGGTCAAGGTGAGGAGATGCGTCGGGTTTTAAGGCCAAAGAGTTACGATGATAAAGGGTAAGAAGAGACGGTTTGAAATGGGTTAACTACTGACTGAATACTGAGATAATGACTACTACAAAAGTTTGGAAGAAGTGAATACGTTTACCGACCGTAAACAAAATAAAACAAAGTTGGCTGGGATTAGGGCTAGGAAATTATGACACGATGGTTAACTGTAAATTACCTTGACTAAAGAGCAGCTTTCATAATTCGTTGAAGAAGGATAAACTCAAGAACCAAAACAAGACGGTAAAGGGAGGTAATTAACCATGAAAATACCATGAACATAAGCAAGCTAAACATAGGTATGGGAGAGTGCGCGAAAGGCAAAAGCTTGGGGAACAAGGACTTTCACTCACGCCATCGCCAGTCACTGTAGGACTTGTTTGATTTGATACCAACATCGACTAAAACCTGTGCTCACTCAGTCTTAGAATTGGAGCTGTGAATGGACAAATCCATGTGTTTTAGGAATTCTGGAATTTGTAGCTCCAAAAGTAATAAAACAAAAGCAAAGTATAAGTTCCAAAGAAGAAAGGAATTCCATGTTTAGAACGCTGCGGGAGTTATTTTATATGACAGTAGATCGTGAACAAATGTTCTGATTAGAATAAATTATTCAGATTTTGCTTCTACTACAGCTCCAATAAAGTAATCTTTATTAATATTCTTGATTGCAAAATTATGCTTGTATGTATGTTTATTGGTAGCAGGTTTGTCAGCACCGAATAATTTTGTAACTGTTTGTTGGGTATCCAATGTGTCCTTTGTAAACATTTTGGAATGATGTGTAATGTAAGCTATGTTACAGATATAATTGAGAGCAATATCTGAGTAAATAAGTACGAAGGTCTTTTCCGCAAAAATGGGACGTTTCCTTGAACAATGACGGAAATTCATCTTCATTCCGGATAGAGATAAAATTAGAGTTGGATTCTGAAAGAAAAAAATATTTACTGTCTCAGAACAGAATTGACATGCATACAAATTATAACACTAAACTAAAATTATTTATAGATAATATTTTGCTCGTTTTCTTCAGAACGAATTCGGTAGCAAGAAGTTGAGAAATTATACCAAATGGTCCAAATTATATTAATCATCATCATCGTCGTCCTGCCCTTGGCTTTTATTAAGTACTTTGGGTTGGCGCAACACATTTTCATCTTCCGTTCTCCTCTGTTAACTGTTCACTGACTCTCTTTTCATTTGTCTTTCCTTTCAAAATCCGTTCCCCTTTTCTTTGGCCACCCTCTCCTTCGTGTCATCTGGATTACATTAAATCATTTTCCTGCCCTTAACACTTGCTACTTAGGGTCGGTGCAACACGTTTTCTTTTTCCATTTTCCTTAGTCAAACGACATCATCTTTCTGCCCTTATCTCGTGTTATGTAGGGTCGGCGCAACACGTTTGCTTCTTCCATTCCGTTCTGTCAACCGGCACGCAATCACTAACTTCAAGAAAAACTCCCTTTTCTTTCATCCTCACACAAACCATCCATCTTTTTTAGCTTCCCTCTTCCTCTACCAATGTAGTTCTATACGAAGTGCATTATGGTCTCGTTATGCACGATTTTTTACCTCGTCACACCCTTGAAATATCATCATTATTTTACCACCTAACAACGTAAACAATACCTGACATTTACGCGAATAATATTCGCATAAATGTAAATGAAATTGATTTCATGGATTATTTAGTTTGCGTTGATGAGTTATTCATTTTTACTGAAATACCTACTTTATTAGCTTTATTTTAATCTTTAATTTAAAGGCTTGTGTGAGTCTTGTGATTTACAACTTCAGTGCTACTAATCTGTTAAGCTAATTAGAATTTAATTGTTAACTAAAAATTCAAAATTGATTGCTGTCGTTTTTGCTTCTTTAATTCTGCGTAAAATGACCAAGTCGTAAACTGCTTGTTCCTATGGCTCCACTTCCTTGGCATCAGGAACCTGCGCGAACCTACGAACTACAAAATATAGGGTAGTCTAGATGACATTTCGTGATAACGTAGCTTTCTATCAGGGAAATAATTTCGGTAATCAGCCGGTCGATTCTGTCGACATCTCACGGTGTTCACCTTGGCGGAGTGAACGACAATAGAGCTGTCATTCCATCTTATTTGTATAGCTCGACAACTCACCTGTCGTGCGCCACGCCCGGGTGTTCACTTCGACATGTTTACAGAATCGCACTGCTGATCACCTAATTCCAGAGATTGCTCGGTATAATCAAACAAACAAGTTTAACTCCTCAAAATATTAGTTTCGATATTTATCTTATTACACTAGCTGACCCGCACAACTTCGTCTGCATCACATTTTTTATTTAATGCTCCGCTCCTTTTGGTCGTAGCGTGATGATATATAGCTATTACCTTCCTTCCTCGATAAATGGGTTATCCAACACTAAAAAAAATTCAATTCGAACCAGCAGTTCCTAAGATTAGTTCAACCAAACAAATAAAGAAACAAGCAAACAAACTCTTCAGTTTTATAATATTAGATATTAGTAATAGTTTATAGATAATTTTATATCACTTCTATGTTGGGTGTTTACATCATGTGTGGTTGTTGAAGTTGATGCAGTTCGAATGATTGTATTGCTCAATGAAATCTTACAACTTACAAGCCATGATTACTATCGTGTAGTCTGTATTTTGTAACGTTTTGATATTATGTCGTACCTTTATACAATGTTTTCCTCTCAATTTTAATAATTATGATGATGTATGTAGTGGTGACTATTTATCTTGTCTTGTGCTTGTTGAAAAAGTATAGCTTTTTCCACTAGATTCTATTCCTCAAGAACCGTGCTTTTTCCAGAATGAAAAGTGATCTCTGGCACTAAAGGCAAAGTGAAGTTTTCTTATCTCCTTCAAACAAAACACGGTTTTTTACCTCTACATAAACGTGTTGCAGAATTTGATATTGACGTAGTAGGTAACGTACTCTATACGCTTTCAAAGGATGGTAATACCAGTCTGCAGTATCGTCAGACCTGTGATGTACTAAGTAAACACGAAGGACAATGCCTGAGGAAGCCTTTGTGAATCCGTCGCGCAAGACGATGTCTAGCTGGTGAGTGAAACCCAAGATGGCGAACCATGTGGGCAAAGTTCTTAGGTACCTAAGCATACAAGAAAAATGCTGCTAGCTTTTCATTTTTCCCAGATTCGTTTTCAAACAACATTAACTTGGTATCTTAAATTATAAAAATGTAGATACTACTAAACAGTTATAACTACATTCTTATTATTTACATCTAGACAAACGACAAACGTTGGTATTTGGAAAATGTAATGTTTGGAAGAACTGATCCGATTACGAAAAAAACTTTCAATGAAGGAAAACTGCATAATAGTGCACTGCAGCTAAATGTCATTATGCATTTTTTAAATCCTGAATTGAAAACAGCTTTAGGGATAAGCCACGAAAAGCAATTCCTCTGCGCGCTAGACTAGAAAACCCTTTAGCCACTTAGCGAGACGATAGAAAATGAATGATATTTTTCTAACACCTCATTTGGACGTTGTTACATGCTTCTGAAAAATGTAAAATCTGCGTAAACTTATATCATCAGAGATAAAGTGATAAGATAGTGTTTTAGAGCAAGGTTAGACCTTGATAATGTTGCGTACATCTCGCAGAGGTGGTACAGATGTGATATTATCCTTATTACATGAATTACAAGCTGTTGATGCTTGCCCAATTTGTTTTACTGTTGTTGTGTCTATTTGTTAAACTGTACTGTATCATTTGCTATCACCTTCTTCGTTTTTATCAGCACGAACATTGATTTCCCAATGACCACTGGATTCTGGAATAAACGGTTTTGGAACATAGAACAAACCATATGATACATATGATCTATCCTATATACTCCGTATAACAATAACAAAGAACTCAAGACCTCATTCAGAGAGTATCAGAAATCATCATCATAAGGTAACTACAGCTTAAAAACGACCACTGGACATAATATGCGTCCTCCAAGCCTCGCTGCATCGGAAAAATTATCGTATTAAATACTGATACGAATTTGATATCATCCATCTGTATCATATCCATTCTACCCTTCCTCTGCCCATCTGGCACTAAGCGCCCACATAACCTTTCAGTTGTCCGTCAACTAGGAATCCCACGCGAACTGTGCAGCTTTAATATTTGAGTCGATCTTGACATGATATCATTGTGAAAGGGTTCAACGACTGCTGGACGTTTTTGTGCAGAAACAGAAGGGTGTCATGTGGGCTGCAGGTCGTTTGGTGCAAGTCATTGGCTGTGTTAGAGCGACGAACAACAGCAAGCTAAGTTTGTTCGCAGCTGAATACGACGCCGGCAAAATGTTCACAAAAAAAAATCTTTTACAAAATCGGGCCTTCTTCTCTTCCATGTAGGGCCAACGATGCCTCAGACACACAGGTATACTCGCCAAACTTATAAAGACCCCTCTTTTTTGTCGGGAGTAAAAAAATATATATTTTCCATCGATATCCTAAAAACGACAATGAAAATGGTCTCTACTTATCTTCCTCTTGTCTTTTTTGTAATCCTAAAGATGTCGTTAAAGGGAAAGCAGACAAATCTAAAGTATACAGGAAATACTTTGATAATTACTAGTCTAGAGCTAGGATTTTGTAATAAATCAGGGACTGTTAAAAGCTGCTGATCATATCCATTCACGAGATACTTATTAACAAAAAATTCGCTTTGTGCCTAGATATTGATAAATTAGCAGAAATTCAGTAAAGCACTGCTGCACACAAAGCACAAAAGCTAACCTCTTCCCAAATGCAGTAGGTGAGTGAAGATTTACAGACGATATCGCGACACCAGACAGTAGCATCAACCGAGCCGTAATAATAGTAGCACTCCAAGCTGTAACGTTCCTGGAAATGCGAATATAACACGGAAATTGCGCAGAACTGGCGAGGAGGGACAGAAATACGATGAAAATGGGAACAAATGGAGGGAAGGATCGTAATGGTTGACACTCGATGTCTGAAGTCTTACAGCCATATTTATAAAAAACTTTTTAACCATAATTAAGTACTTAGCTAAAATACTGATAAGCACATTCACAGAGCATCTTAAGGCCCGGTTTCCACCAAAGCAGAGAGGAGAGGAGATGTGTTGAAGTTGAATAAACCAATCCGATAAGCTAAGGGGAGAAGAGATGTGGAAATAACGATATCGGATTGGTTTATTCAACGCATCTCTCCTCTCTACTTTGGTAGAAACCGGGCCTTATAGCACATGAGTATTATCTACTCATGTGCTTATAGGTACCGATATTAGCAGATTCATTATTCAAAATATTCTATGGAGAGTTTGAATTTAGAATCTCTTATACAGTATTTTAGCTAGGCCTTAGACTGAAATCACTCTTTCGTTTTACTTATCGATGTAGATTCTGTTGGCAAGAAACTTGATTTTATTTCAAGTTAAACTTGTTGGAGATTCTCTATGGTCTATTATGCTTTAATTTTTATATAAAAGATCTCAGAGTTGGAAAATATTGACTGCCAAAATAAAAATGTTGTCACCATACTTTTCGTCAAAATTTTGTTGAAACTTGCTGATAGAAACTAAATTGAACTTCAAGTCTTAAAAATGTATTTAGAAAAATTAATACTAAACCACAAAACATAAATCTTAATTTGCATCTAATTAAAATAATATTACACCACCGCCAACATTGCAAATTCGCGCACACCTCAAACTGTGGTGTCATTTAATAAGTAGGTGTTTATCTGTGCTGCGGACAGGTTAATTGTCGATACCATTATACGAACATGGGTGTCGGCAGAAGTAAGGTCAGCCGTGGGAATAAGCTTTAGTCATTGAGTCTTGGTTATAATTTTGGCACGTAATGTAGTCTCCGAGATCGTCAATTAGATTTTCCGCGGCTGCAATGCCGTAATATCTCCACTGATGTCTCGATTGGCGTGGCCATTTACTAGGCTTACGTTGTACCATCGGCTCGAAGAAAGACGAAGAATTCCCACTCCAATATACAGAGTGCTCACCGAGTCTTTCGGGACATCAGCAAACGACTTGTCGTCTGTTCACGTGACCAGAGTCTGGGCTTTTCTTTGGCCAAAGAATCAGCATTGCCATTCAACGTGGCAATGCTGCCAGTGTTCTGGGCACTTTTGTCTTTGACAGCGATTTCGATGGGTTTTTTGATGCCCAATGATTTATTTTGTTTTTAACACGTTTGTACATAATTTTGCAATTTTAGTCTAGTTTGTATATAGTTAGGTTTAGTTTTATATAAATAGTTAAGTTAGTTATGTACATTTATATACTCAAATATTTGAATAAACCCTAACAAATAGCGACTCATTCATTGACCAGAATGCCAATATACTAATTTTTAAACACAACGTTCGCATTCGCATGTCAGTCGCAAACTGTCAAAAAAGCCTCAATTTCCCTATATTGGTGACAGATTGCGATTGAGATGAGATGCCAGATCTCTTGGACAAGACTGGTTGCAGTAATCATCATCGTTCTCCTGCCTTCCATAAACCAATTTTGGAATATCCATTTGTTAAATATCACTGTAGATATATTCTCTTAGTTCAAGACGTAATCGGCTAAGATTACGTCTTGAACTAAGAGAATATATCTATAGTCTCCTATCCTATCAAGTTCCACAAACTCCACCATGTTTTTTCTAAGCTGTAAGTATATTTTATAACAAAACCTTTTTTGCAACATGCTCTTCCTGAACATTGGCAGCATATTATTTAGAAACAAATAACACGAAAAGAGGTTTAAATATTCCGTTGACATTTTTCAAATCTTGACATTTATAATTGTTCATAATCGATTTGATCTCCAAAAGGAGCGCTGATATAATTATTGTGAATAATAAAATGATTAAAGCAAGCATGATTTCGAATTACGAAAGGACAAGAGAATATAAGTTTATAATGGTAATCCAATCAATCAACTATCTTGATAGATAATGAGTGTTTAGTGATAAGAATATTAATTTATGCAGTAGTTGCAAGTAATTTTGAGGATCTACACGTAGTAGTTTAGACCATGTTTAGGAAATCTAAGAGTGTGAGTTTTTTGCCGATCATTTTAGGAATTTCAAGGGGACTGGACTGTGGCATACATTCTACTAAAATGTTTGTTCTGTGTGATATGTTAGATATCACCAGAATTTGTTCTAGACTGCTGGGGAAGGTTTGCCGTGTGTTGTGTATAGGTCTTGTTAGTTATGTCATTATCTTATAAAGTTACTTGCTGTAGTTAGGAAAAAGCTGTTTAACACTCTCTGTCCCATTATTAAAATTATATATTGTTGTTTCAGATCGAGGAGGTTATGCAGCAGAAGGCGCCCGGGGTGCCTAGTAACTTAAAACTCCAGTAAGTCGAACACTTGATATCTTTTTATATATTTTCAGTTTAAGTATTCTTCCTTCACCTTAGTGACACTGTTTGGCTTACAAACATTTCCTATTCATGTGTCTAGTAGCGCCACCTCTCGGCGCAGCATTATACTAAGTAGCAAACTTGCACACACTCTTTAGTAGAGGGCGCTGTTACTACTGTACCGTACGCTATTTTCGACAACATTGTCAGCGGGGATATAGCTCAGTGGTAGAGCATTCGACTGCAGATCGAGAGGTCCCCGGTTCAAACCCGGGTGTCCCCTGAGATAATTCTTTTTGTATTTTCCTTTTTATGTTTTTCCAGACATCCACACACCACATCGGCTCAAGTATTGCGTAGCAAGAACTTTACGGCGAATTTTTTCAAGACCACTTTTAGCTATCGAAGCAAGGCGGTTACTCCCGCCTCTTCAAGTACTGTCGAGAAAACTATCAAAATAGGCAGCGCGGAGACTAAGCCTGTAACTAGGAACAGGCCGAGGACAGGTAATGAAAACGATGAAACTATAGAAAACTAAATTCGTATAAGTAACAGAGATTTTCACAAAAATTTATTTCCTTCTAGCAACCCTATCTGATTCGGCAAATAACGCTAAGGTAAAAGTTAAAAATAGCGCAGTTCGAAGCAAGTCGACTAGCCTGTTTATTGATAAGCAAGCCATCGAACCTGAACGTCCCCTCAGGCACAAACCTACGACACCTGATCCAGGTGGACCGAGACCTATCAAAGAGAGTGGCAAAAAGAGCGACTCAAAGAGCTCCAATGTTATACTGCAAATCGTAAAAAAATCTGCCAAACCACCAGCACCAAAGCTTCCCGATAGCATCCTACCACCGACTTTGAGACCGAAAACCGACCCAAAGTTGAAACTAACGAAGAATATCAACAATAATGATGTTTGGGCAACTCCTAGTGACGTCAAAGTCACTCACCGGAGAATTCCTACATCACCTGTAAAGTAAGTTTGCTTACATTTCATTATAGCTTATTATTAATTATTTTAAACACAAATAATTTACTGATCGGAGGAGTAAGTTTCATTTTAAATTTTCGCGCCAAATAGAAACAATCAATTCCAATTACAATCGTTCAACTTTATACCTTACGATAAAGGTGTAAAGTTGAATTTCAATCAACACACTTTGACGTCTCAAGTTGATTCATGCACGTGATGGTGTAATATTTTTTGTCGTTATATACGTCTCTCTCTCGCATAACCCTTCCTCTTTCGTACCGCTTGCGTAAGAAGGGATAAGGTATATTCTGGCTGTTTTCTTCGCACGTGTAGAACTTATTGGCTGACGTGTTATATGATCAATGTCGGGTGATAGTTCGTTGCTGGTAGGTTAAGAGTGGAGCGCGTGTTTTGAATTTGTTGGGGTTATAGAAAGAAATGGACGAACAACGGTTGGCCGGTTGTTTGAGCACGGCAAGTAGCTCAACAGGCAAGTTTGTTTGGTGCGACGGGCCACGGATGTCGTCCCGTTGGCCGGGTGCTTTTTTCGAACTTTTTTTGTGTTGGTGTCGTTGGTGACTAACAAAACGAACTTTTTATGAGTTTGATTATGGTGGTTATTATTGCGGTTCTGTGATGTGTTGAATTCATGATTGGAATTAGTTGTGTGCATTGGTGTTTTTCAATCATCGTCTACGACGGCTGTGTATACCGAGCTAACAAAAATGTAACCTATTCAACCGAGTGTCTTATTGCTCCCGCTTTCTCGTACTTAATGGACAATCGGCTACTGAGCCACTGATGACTTGACTGACAGACGCTGTACCTTGTATAGAAACAGCTTTTGCTTTCTTTATATTGGTTCCAAGGTGTCCCAAATTGTTGTCTATCCAGTCCTTTACTTGAAACATATTTTAGTTTACAATCAGCTTCTAAATCATCTCATACCGGCGAGTAGGTAATTAGTATTAAAATGAGGCACTTAAAGGAATTAGGTTGAGTTTTTATAATGTAGGATTGCACTCAGTTCTGAGAACTCAGATTAGATCCGTGTTTCCAGTTTTTACCTGAGAAGTAATAGGTTCTGAATGATGAATAGCGGTTTACCTCATTCTAAAGTAAATAACACGATTGTTATAGGCGATAACATTTACATAAACGGTGTTACATTCATCTTACATAAATGCTTCTCTTCCTATTAAATATATTTTCTGTGCGATTTACAGCTAGAATATTTGAATTACCATTTCCGTTTAATGAGATTACCAGGTACCTAAACAAGTATGGCGGCAAATTAATGAGAGCCTTTAGTTTTCTCAAGGTCATGTTCCGAACCTATGACATCCTCCTCTTAAGCTGTTTTAATGAGTTAAGTTGGAACATGTTCGTCTTTGTCTTTGAGCTTTATTAGAGGCCTGAGCCTTAAGATAATGACTCCGACATTTTAAAATGACAGCCGAACAGAGCCTGCAAAGCGGACGTTCCCGACATTCCTTGTTGGTTTTGCAAACTCCTCTGAATCAGCAGAAATGTGTGTAATACAACTTATTCGAGTCTTTTAAAGACTTGTCGCCAATTTGGCTTGATCGCATACCTTGCTATCTGTAGACAGACACCTATGCACTATGTCTTCTAACAAATCAGTCAAGGTGATTTGTGTTTCCTGTCTGCTCAAACAAAATCAAAAATCATCATTCCTCATTCCAGTTACTTTAATTTACAAAGCAAACCTGAAACAGGAAACTGAATTCATAATTCTGACAAGAATTAGCATAAAAGAGTCATTCTTCTGAATTTCATGAAAGAATTATCCTGTTATAGGTACTGCAGAAGTGCCTGCAGTAGGTAGGTATTTCTGCAAGCAATTAGTACTAAAGTCATAACTATAAATAAGCTAGACACAAATTAATGGTGTTTCAACTGAGACAAAAATGTGCGACGTAGGCGCAAGGCTGCATATCCATATGTTTGAACAAGTTGTTTCACAATAACAACGGGTGTTACGCTGGATTAAGACATAGTCGAAGATCTTCGAACAAAAGATGATGAACAGAACAGCAATACGAAACGAACAGCCCAATTGTATTGTTAATATATTACGAGAATACGGAACTCGCTAAGTTGCTAATCTGTAGCGAATTAGCTGCAATACGATTTCGGCAACAATCGCCAAAAGCGTTTGCTAAATGCGATATCAACAAGAAGCTTAATAAAAATAAACTAAGAGGTTCTCAGAAGGAGGAAGGAAAAAGGAATTGAATAAAAACCATAAAGAAAAAACTGCATCCAAGAAGCACTAAATCTAAGCACCAGAATAAAATGGCGTCTCAAACGAATTAAGAGATTGTTCGGCATTTCAATCAACATTTGAATATTAAAATAATCTAATTGTACAATCTGAAAGTTGATTGACAGCTCCACAGACTCCATCATAAACTTTGATTACCTACTCTGAATTTGCCTACTGTTGGAGATAATTATTCAAATCTTTAGCAAGTTGTACTTATTAAAGATTTTGAATCTGAGTATCTATAAATAAATCTCAAATATTTGAACGATTGTATAGTTTCAAGTTTATCACGAGGCCGCCGAATCAACGATGATAAGATAATATGCACCGGTCGAATGAAGCTTATCGGTTCACACATTCTTATTTAATGTTTCTTTTGTGTATATTTGCATAAAGGATAATAGTTCTATTTATTCTGTATGTTTATCTTTAAGCCCACTTCTAATTTCTCAAAATTGTCGCCAGATTAATTGACAATGAGATAGTTTTACCAATTATTGATATGGTTTACTATGTTATTCGTGAGAACGAAAACATAATTGTCAAACTTTCGCAAACCGAAAGTAAACTCGTTGGTATTCACACGAGACAACTATTTACTTAACAATACAATGTCTCTTGTTTATGTAACTGATGCATAGAGAACCTTGTGAATATTGAAACAGAAATACTCTTGTCTGAGCCCAAGAGCCTTCAGAGCGATAATTACTTTTGCAAATGTCCAATGACCAGTTATGTTCTTATGGCACTTCAATGCAATTAGTGACAAAGCGTTTCTATTTTTTGCATTTTTGACAGAATGAACACAACTTTTTACCGTTGTGACGAATTAAGATGACTCATTAATCAACGCTGGTGGTAACATATGGCAAGGTATGTTGTCGTCCTACGCCCAAATTAGGCGTCGAAGATCCGCAGTATCGAACAATAAAGAACCAATGACTTAAACGCAGTTAACTGCTGTTGTTTTTGTGACCAGAGCTGAAAATACAACTACGCTTCTTGTTTATGATACATAAGAATCTAGACAGGAAAAATGAGCCCTATTTTAATCAATGGTCGGTAGGCAAATTGGTGACTAAATTAAAACAATCACATGCCATTCGACGTTGCTAACAATGGTTTTTATGTCGAAGCCGTTCCCACTTTCATACAACGAAGGTATCTAACGCGTCATTTCTGACCAATAACGTGGATACGATACCCAACTATTTGCACAAGTGTTACTCAAGGATTTGACATTGTTCCTTCCTATGAATTTCGATGCCATATTATTTGTTGTCAGTCGTGTATATTTTCTCATGGTACGAGTAAATATAAGCCGTTACGTATGTGTCTTGTTGCCTTTGCTTCCTGTGTTGCAAGATGGCGTCTGTCATTAACGGTCTGACCTTGTAATGAGTTAATTTTTTGGAAGTCAAATCAAATATTCATGATGCTGACAGGCTACCTTAACTTATTGCAGTGGTTTTTCAACTTAATGTGGTCTTAGTTTAGCAATTAATTTATAAGTTTCCTTATTGTCATAGCGCTCGTCTGAATCCTTATCTTATGCAACGTAATGTGCTACAACCGTCCGTTCAACTTCAGTAATATCCGTGCAGTCGTCACAACTTTTCTGAATGCTTGAAATGCAATATTACCTAGCTACGCTTATTCTGAGCCGTATTGTTCGTTTGAACAATTCAAGTAATGAATGTGTCGGCGCCTGGGTGCCGTTAGCTATGCACCTACCAGACGTGCCCTTCCGAGCGCTTGCTGCATTATATCAGCATTTAACTCCGTCTAGCGACAGAATGCACTGATGAATGTTTAAAAGCGTCTCACTTTACAAATATCTCTGTATACTCGTTACTGCTAGGGATGTGCAAATAACTGTCGTATCTGGGGGGTGTATTTTCTGAATCTAATCAGAAATCCAAGTTTGCTATAGCAAACTAGGCATGATGTTAGTTCGCATCAATAATGAAGATCATTTACACTGTTGAGCTGTGACTGCAGAAACAGATCCTACACAACAATCAATGCAGAATGCAACAGTAAAGCAATGCTGGCTACAGTTAAACAACTTCTCTAATAAAGCCACCGCTACAGATACTAACAGAAACAGACAGAATCTCCACATGAAGCTCATTGCTCTGAAACAGTCGGCCTTAGCACTAAGCCATAATGGCCATGCAGTTATTACTTGCAAACAGGTTCCGGAGTTTACCAAGAGAAAGTATCTTACATTGCAATCGTGAGAATTTCTTTATTCTTTGATTCAAGAGTCTGTATTATGGAGATTATTTATGTCTATTATCTGATCTTGTACCTGCCATTCAAAGCTAAATATTCCATTCCCAAAAGATAATAAAATAGAGAGAGCAGTTGTCAGATCCCAAACAGCCAAATAAATTTTGAAGAAATTCTTCCGAAGAATCAAAGAAACAAATTTGATAAGTATTTTTTTATCCGAAACGAAAATGTTTAACGAAACGTCTCTAGAATCCGCTCTTCGATTGCGATCCAGACACGGACGAATGAGCAAAACTGTGATCTTCGGTTCAATAGCACACGATTGAGATGATAGCTGACTACTTACTTTTATTTTGTTTTTGACGAAACTTGTGACTTTTAAAGTCTTCATTTTACTGGATTCGGAGAAGCCCAATCGGAGTAGGTATAGGACTTTTATGTCAGCTAACCGGTCATGGCCGTCAATGCCAAACAGAATTCTCCGATGGAATATTCCCACAACAAAGATTGTAAACCTGATAAAAACGGAGATAAAACAATACTCAATCATCGTAACATCATCCAATCTAGGACATCTCATAATGCATTACATAAACCGACCGTTTTAAGATTTTATCTATTCAGAAGCTTGAAACGTGTTTGAAAAAATGTATTAAAATTTATGAGCTTGGTCAAAATAAAGCTTGTAGCTTGTCTATACAAGAAAGCGACCTTTCTGGGTCGTGGTTCAGATACCGGTCGTCCATCTTTCACCGTGCACACGTTGCATTTCTCTTTCAAGTAATGTGCCATTATCACTTGGCGTGTTTGACGTTTGTTCGTCTGTTTAGTTAACCTTTATTGTGTTTAGAATTATATCGAGTCCGAATTGATTATGCTGTACTAAAACGACTTTTTCCAGTTTAGGAGCAGCTATCTCGTAAATTTCTTCATCGTGAAATCCAGTAGTTTGTCCAAGTAGATCGTTAGTGTGAAGAATTGGTTAAACTACTGTAATTATTAAAGATTACAGTGACTCCGTGGGATATTTCTGTCAATAATCATTTTGTAATTAATGTTCTCACGCACCCTATAAATTGTATCCTTCAGAAAAGCTATTGTTGTGGCTTATCTTTATCATCTGTTACGTTCAATCCGGTGTTAGGTGTGTGATTATTTGATTATACCCACAAAGCTACAGTAAATAACTACGTAATAATCTACGATATTCTTCGTGAAATATTATCTTACTATTGAAGAACCCATAAAAAATAAATTAAGAAACTTTATTACTAAACATAGTTTTATCGGTAAGGAACTCGATGATCTTCTTTACTATCCATAAAATATTTTGTTCTTTTCTGTAATATTTAACGTTAGCAACATAAACTATATAAATAAAAAAAAGATTAAGAATATTAATGATTAATCTCCCAAAATTATAGATCTTTTTCTTCGTAAGCGATGACATAAAAGGCTTAAAGCATAAAATTTACATCTTTACAAACTAGGTGAACATTAAAGGTGTGACACAAGAATCTATTGGAAACGAGATTATAATTAACTTTATTGGTATTGGCTGCTTCCATATTGGCGTGGCGACCTCCCTGGGCCGTCGCGGCCATGGCTGGTCGTTCACCCGCCAGCCCGCCATCCTAGGCGCAAGGAATGCTGCTCACTGCTCAATAGAAATTGTAAAAAAAAACTTGTATCTTTTAGCGCGTTTTGGAATACGGCTTTTAAAAAAAGTTTTGAAGTATAGATGGATCTTTTTTGTATAGTTAGCCTTTTATGTGATCGAAAAAATTTGGGTTATTTATGCATTCAAAATTGGAAGCTATCGTTTTGTTTCGATAAATGGTTATACTTATTATTGGCAGTTTCAAGTTTTAGGTATACTACAGCAGTCAAGAATTGCGTTGTGATTTAACTTAAACTGTGGTGGTCGGCCAAATCAATTTATTTTAATGGTTTGGTGGTTGGTGGCCCATGTTTGTCTGTTTCCACTACATTGTTAATCATTGTTACTGGTGACAATTTTTCTTCAACTTGTAATATTACCTACTACTTCACGTGTTCGTCCTTAATGTCCATTATGCTCTGATTATGAGTCAAGCTCTGACCATAATACAGTCTGGGGAAATAACGTCCTTTCCGAATTATCTCGTGGACATATCTTCTCAATATTTTCTGGATTCATGCGAGCGGCATTAAAACCAGCTTGGCGTGAAATCGATAAAGTCTCCATTTTATTATTTTCATTTTATCTGCCCGTTGCGAAAACATCACTATATATATTACTCACACCGTTAATCCAGTCTCAATGAAGAGAATTCCAATTATTTCGTATTTCTCAGGATCGTCTCCAAATATAGATGTTGTATAAGCAAGTCCACATTTAGCCAACCTTGAGGCTTTTTAATTGAGGTTTACATTCACTTATTTACAATTAACGTTTTGTTACAAACCTGGAGCTTGGCTTTCGTTAGTCAACTATGCGAATAAGCGGACACTTGAAAAAGGCTTCAAAAACTGCATTGCTACGTTTCAGAAAAAAAAATATGATAACTTTGCACATTTTGAAATAAAATGTAGGTATTACAGTGTAGATTCCAAAAAAGGATTATTTTTAAATGATCGCAAAGGGGTTCTCTCGCCACACTATCGCTGAATATCATAGGTGAAACATATCCTCGAAAAATGCACGATTCCTGCAAGATAGGTCACGGTACCGAAGCTGTGGGAAAAAAGCTAGTACTTACATGATAATTTTGCACAAATAGAAATCATAAGTCAAAAACAGCGTAAATCTTCTAACAACAGGGGAAAGACCGTGACGACAGTTACTACATAAATCGTTACGTACGGCACGCTTTATCGCTGATTCAACGTGACCACAGTCAATAGTCCATACAAACATGCAACCAAATACAAATGTTTAACTTTCTCGCATTTTAGCTATTTAGACATTTACATATAAAATCAATTAATTGTGTGTTGGACAGGCGCTAAGTATATTCTGTAAGATAAACGAGCAGTAACATAAGATAACCACAGGCCAAACTCGAGGAAGAAATAAAAAAAGTACCTCATAGAATAGCAGCGGAATTGGTTTCAAATCTTTTAAAACATTTTCAAAAGTTAGGTCACGGAGGCACATCCAAATACTGACAAATTATAAAAAGTTCCATGTTTCGATTTGCCTACGGAACACTAAAAATCGTCAATGTAGAAGCAATTTATATTCATAAAAAACGTCAATACGCCAATAAATCTTGCGTAGACGCCTAGTGGAGACAGCGTCTAATAAGGCAGTTAGTGTGATCGATCCATAGCCGCTTTAATATTCGCTGGAGGTGTAGAGAAAGCGCATTCTTTTCAACACCTTGCCAGTGGAATGAAAATCGGAAGGTCTAAATTATATTACTTGTAAATCGTGTTGGTGCAACTTTTGACCATTTATGGTCTTTATCGTCATAGGGCCCAGAACAGTTCCTTGTGGAAATCCGTCCATTTATTACTGTGGATAGTGAGGTTTGATTTTAGAGTCGGAATGTGGTGAATACCGTTGGAATTTAGATAATTTTAAATTTATTACTTAAAGACCAAATGCTTAGCGTTATTATCTTTACATGAACCATTATTATTCATGAGCGTTATGTGTAAAACGTCACTGAATGATCCTTCTGTTGCGTCACACGTCATTGATTGCTCCAATTTAATTTGAATGACTTTTCAAGTTTTAATGAGTCATGATTTATATTTATCCGACAGTATTACATTATATATTAGTTGCATAACATGCTAACCGTTGATACATATAGAAAACAGCTACGTTTTATCTTTAAAGCACGGAAATCTGATGCCGCAGAGCGTCAACCTCTTATTGCATTATAGGACGTAGATTCTACTTCATTCCTATGTTATGTATTGAGTGAGTTAATCGAGAATTCGAGACCTACACATATTTATGTGTTCTACATAACTTGCTCGATGTTTGAGAAAGCGATGTAAATGTGATTCATTCGTAATAATGTTAAGCAACGAAACATAGAAACATAGTTAACTATTCCGTACATTAAATTGTTATCGTAAGTTGAAAACCAACAGTTATATTCCCTTATTTGTTATTCATCGTCAAGTACAGTTCTGTTCAATCCTTCATTGGCACACGTTCCTTACTTATAGCGAACATTACCCACTTTAAGTGCAGTACCATTCCTAAATCGGTTAGTTGGCGTCCGCTGGCGCGCACCGTCCACATACAAATCAGCCATACATTTACATACATGTTACTACAGTATAGCATGTTTCAATTGAATTACTCGAAGTAAATTGACACTGGGCTCGGCCTAAGCTTCGCTGTTTGGACTATGGGTGTGGTGTTGTGTAGCCATAACAATTACTATGATTATGAGGGACCAACCAGACACGCTATTGTGGGAAATTAGAGTTGGTCAGAGTTCCAACTTTACCCGTGATTTTTTTATGTGTCAAGCCTGTTGCTGTGTGATATTAACATATTTATTTGCAAAATAGGGTTGGTAAATAAAAAATAACCAGCGAGAACAAAATAGCTGTAACAATACAAAGAAGTAGATAAAAGGGACCAAAACATGTAATACAAAGGCGAAATAGAAAATAAATTATTTGCAAAAAATGAGAAAGCGTACAAGTTGTTAAACTAAACTTCCTCATTCAAGAATTCACAGACGACCTTTGCATTAAAAAATCCAATTGTAATCCTTGAATAGAACAACAAAAGGACAATAAACGTGACGATATCAAATAAAAGCAATTGAATGTTCCTGCTGCAGTAGAGACAGAAACAAAGGCTGCCCTTCGGCCGGGCCCCTATCTATTTGCATATAGGGGGACGCGCTGCATGTCCTGCTCCGAATAACTTGGATTATCGGATAAGTGACGGCCACCTATAGGGTAATTGTGTTTTAAATATCGGGGAATTTAATGGCGAATAGTAGTCCTTTTTTCCATGCCCGATGTGTACACGCTTTGAAGCGTTTGAATTCCAAATATGAAGTGGGGTCCTGATTCCTTGTAGGATGTTTTGTTATTGATTTGAAAGGGTGAATCATAAAAACATTATTTTATACTGTAATCACTAATCATCTTCGGTGACATCGTTGTGGATGAAATATCTTTTGGATTTAAATAATGTAAGTTTGCTTTTGGTTTATGTATTTTGGGGTCCATAATTAAATCATCTGTCCGTTGAATTCTGTCTATGGCTGCATTGTTCTGCTTTGCCATTTGATTTGGACTCATCTCAATCACAATTAAATCGTTCGATTCGTTGAAATGTGTTCCATTAGTTAAACAAGCTGCATTATATTACTCTCTAATTATAATTGATACAATATATTGTATTTATTTACTCCACATCATGTATAATACATTGGCTAGGTATCTGCTAATTAATACTGTGCGTGCCATGCAATTAAGATTAGTTGAGTCAGCCTTATAATGCCAATCCATGTCTCTAGTATCTCCCTTATTCATTGTGTTGTGACATTTTTAAATTTTGTTAATTCAATTTGGATTAATCGTATCTGTTATGTTATGGTCATTATTATCTTATTTAAATGAGAGCACTTTAAAATCTTCTATGTTTTTTTGATTAAAATATGCTTGGGAAAATTCGTTTCGATTTAGGGAATGTACTACAGGAATTTGTTACAGAAATATTGAATCTTCTGCCTCATAAACATTAGTTTCGTTTAGCCTGTCAAAAATTTTTATTCAAGTCTTTAGGGTTCCGTACCCAAAGGGTAAAAAACGGGACCCTATTACTAAGACTCCGCTGTCCGTCCGTCCATCCGTCCGTCCGTCCGTCCGTCTGTCACCCACCAGGCTGTATCTCGCGAACCGTGACAGCTAGACAGTTAAAATTTTCATAGATGTATTGTTGCCGCTATAACAACAAATACTAAAAACAGAATAAAATAAATATTTGAGTAGATTTCCCGTACAACAAACCTATTTTTTTTGCCGTTTTTTTGTAAACAATGGTACGGAACCCTTCATGCGCGAGTCCGACTCGCACTTGGCCGGTTTTTTTCTCTCTCATGCTTTATTTTGTCCTTGAATTTTACAATACAACTAGCGTGGGATGATTAGCAGCTGATACGGTCGACGTATTTATTTCATTGCCAAATTCGCATGGAAATCGGAATCACAACACTTTATACATGTATAGACATAATATTTAATCTTTTCATTATTATCTCTTTATCTGTATTTAAATGAGTTGATAAATCTGTGGCTTCAAAGCCAATCGATAGGAGAATTGTGTCAGTCTTCCGTGAACCGAGTCTACCGAGCGTGTTACCTCTGTATACACTGCTATCTTTATTACCTTTGATTAATTACCATATTTTATCTAATACACGTATATCAGATAAGGTGTGTTGTTGTACGAGTATGTTGTCTCAGACTCCTTCTTTATCGAGCCTGTAGTGATAGTTTCCTGTGAAGACATGGACATCTGTCGTCTGCAACGATGCGCGAGAGCATCGGATTTTTTGTTTGCCGTCACGTAGTCTAAAAACGTGTCGAGTGATTTCCGTTACGAAGTTGATCCTTTAGGGAGTGATAATTTATGTTTATTAATAAACTATGAATTGTTTCTGTTTTCTGTAGTAGATACCGTTACAGTGAATCTCAAAGACGTCAAAGTATTGTCTAACACAGTGCACTAATCTAATTCCGATCACAACAGCTATGTTCAAATACAAAGTGAAACAAACGAAATGAAACCGAACTCCGATCAGTGAAACGAAAACGAAAAATGATATAAATAATTCAAGATGATGAAGTTCAAATCATTGTTCCGTAGAGGGCCAAGTCAGGGGAAGCAGGAGTCGGGGACCCTGAAGGGGGCTCCGTCGGTGTCGAGCCTCGACTCAAAGCACCACAAGGTCGCTCCAGCCCGCGACAAGTCTCTTAAAATCTTTGGGTCGAAAGAGAAGCTACATAAAGCTCATAAGAAGAAGGACTTGGGGAATAACAATGCGGTTTTAGAAGACCCTGAGTTGAGAGAAGGTCTTGAGTATGAAGATGGGCAGGTCGGCACGTACAGCAGTGCTGAGGAGCTGGGGTCGGTAGACGGGCACGGCTCGCAGGAGTGCGTCAGTCTGCCCGTCACTCTGAATGCCGAGCACATGCCCGGGTTCCAGGAAGTGGAGCTCAGGCCTAGAGTACCATCTGAGGTCAGTAACTGTACTTTTATAACTTAACTTTATGTACGATCTATATAGGAACACCTTAACCATACTCGATATTCTCGATGCAAATGGCAACGTGAAAATTGTGACGAAGTTTCATATAATATGGCAAAGTCAAAAATTGAGCAACGTTTTCGTACGGCAGTTGTACAATAATGTTATTCCACCGGCATCCGTCAGTTATAGTCCAGGCAAATTACGCTGGAAATTAGGCTAACTTTGCAATGACTCTTAACTTTGACTTTTTGCCGTTAATGTATGGAGTATAGGCAGGGAAGTAAGTGTAAGTATGTTAAAATGTATCCCGCAAACAGTTAACCTTCTGATGTTCGTTTTTTTTTAAATAAAACATCTAATTCAATAATAACTCGATGGGAAATAATAATTAACTGGCATGTTTGTTTGGAGCATTTGTAGAAGAGATCGAGTTTTATAAGTAAATTAAACATTTTAAATCCGTGCAACTATCCTATAATATTCAAGAACGTATTTTTTTTTGTTTTGTACCTTCAAGCTAAAAATTTACTACTTTCTTTTCATAAATTTACTTAATCTCAATTAGCTTACCAACAAAATTGAACATTATTTGTTTTCGCAAGTTATTTAATTCAGTTTTTTTTTGTGATAGCGGTTCAGGCAAAAATGTAGGTAACTGAATTAAGTTGGGTTTCATTTTAATTTAAATGCCATCTCTGACTTAATTATAAAAAAAAATACTGTTATAAACACAACTTATTTTTTAAATTTCATTTTTATTGTTTTAACGACGTTCCTCAGGGCGACAAAATGTTTTATTCTGACAAAATAAATTACTTTTACATAGTCTTTACTATAAAAATGGGTTATAACTTGATTTTCCGAGCTTTTATTGAAATAAACGCGTTATTGATTTTTTCAGAAAGACACGGTTATGGAAAATGTTTAATTTTTTTATATTATTGGAAGAGCTACGGTCAAAAATACACGATTCAAGAAAAAAAAATAATTTTTGTTAGAATTTTTGCAAGGTTCAAAGCTAATTTGACTGGCCTATTATTTAAAATTAAATAAAAGAAGTAAAAACAACGGTAGCTTGATATTGAAGCGTGTCAAAAGTCAGTATTATACGCTCCGATTACATCCGTATAAAAATATTTGAGACCGTTGTAAATTGACACACTTTCTTATAAATAAACAAAACTGATGAAGAAATTATTACATTAAATTAAAGTACCAAGTTCTGTGATTTTATTTACGCATACTGTTTGGATTATTATGGGCTTCGTTTCTGTCAATAAATGTGGAGACCTTGAAACATGACGAGTGATGTTTTATTCTAATGATAGAATGCCAAGAATGTATGTAAAACAAAACGTATCTAAGGATCATTATTATTCTATACACGACAATTAAGTGTGGAATTGATAGGTATATTCTAACACATAAAACTCCATTATAATAAAGATGATGTTTACCTAATATTACGAATCCCCAAGATAATATAATTCATCTCCAAGATTTGTTTACACATTTGGTTTTTTTCGCAACTTATGAAGGTTAGAGGGTGCCATTTCAATATGAGCGATAATTTTCTGGATTTACCGCGTGACAGTAGAAAATTCTAGAGTCGTTATCGCTCGTAGCCATAGGAATTTGTCTCGAAGCTCTTGCAGATATAGGTACCTATATTATGGAATAATATGATGTTGTTTTAACACTATTTCTGTTTCCAAAGCATTGCTCTCAGGCGTCATTGGCATCCGGGGTCCGAGAGATCGAATCACTGCGAAGAGAGCTAGAAGCCACAGTGATGGAGCGAGCTCAGCTGCAGGCCAGGGTTGAAGAGTTGCTGGAGAAGGTTACTGAAACCGACCGGCTCAGAGGGGAGCTGGATCGAATGAAGGTTTGTATGATAAGAAGGTATTCCATTGTCATTGAGCTTGGCTAGTTGACTGATCATTGCAACGTAGACTCATGTAGCCAGCTGTCTTTATCTTGACTAACAAAGTTTTTTAAGATATGAACGTATTTCGTTTTCGTTATATATAGGAAACTGCTGACTAATACATATGTCCCTCTCCTTTTTGAAATACCTACTGCCTATGAATACGGAAAGATTTTGGGCAATCCTTTAGTCCTTGAGCAAGTTAATTCGGAATAGTCTTACGTTAATGCATTTATTACAATCAAAAGCATTGCAACCCGAAAATCGGAGACATCTCCCGAATAGTTTCTGAAGGGAATGTCCGAAGATCACCACGTATGTTAACAGCTATAGATGGTCAGTTAGTAGACATCCAACTGACTTGGTGTATTTTCCTTTTTCTCAGAGCATGGACGCCGAACGGGAGGCAGCTCTCGAGCGACTCGCCGATGAGAACGGTGCGTTGCGCGCGCGGCTGCGCGGCGTCGCGCACTCGCCGCTCTCCGACAGCGAGAAGCGACAACTGTTGCTCGCCCCCGCGCCGCGGCGCATGCACTCTTCCGCGCCCGCGTCCATAGCGCTCGCTAATGTAAGTGTATCATTACAAAGACTGATGAGACGAGCACACTCGCCGCTCTCCGACAGCGAGAAGCGACAACTGTTGCTCGCCCCCGCGCCGCGGCGCATGCACTCTTCCGCGCCCGCGTCCATAGCGCTCGCTAATGTAAGTGTATCATTACAAAGACTGATGAGACGAGCACACTCGCCGCTCTCCGACAGCGAGAAGCGACAACTGTTGCTCGCCCCCGCGCCGCGGCGCATGCACTCTTCCGCGCCCGCGTCCATAGCGCTCGCTAATGTAAGTGTATCATTACAAAGACTGATGAGACGAGCACACTCGCCGCTCTCCGACAGCGAGAAGCGACAACTGTTGCTCGCCCCCGCGCCGCGGCGCATGCACTCTTCCGCGCCCGCGTCCATAGCGCTCGCTAATGTAAGTGTATCATTACAAAGACTGATGAGACGAGCACACTCGCCGCTCTCCGACAGCGAGAAGCGACAACTGTTGCTCGCCCCCGCGCCGCGGCGCATGCACTCTTCCGTGCCCGCGTCCATAGCGCTCGTTAATGTAAGTGTATCATTACAAAGTCTGATGAGACGAGCGCACTCGCCGCTCTCCGACAGCGAGAAGCGACAACTGTTGCTCGCCCCCGCGCCGCGGCGCATGCACTCTTCCGCGCCCGCGTCCATAGCGCTCGCTAATGTAAGTGTATCATTACAAAGTCTGATGAGACGAGCACACTCGCCGCTCTCCGACAGCGAGAAGCGACAACTGTTGCTCGCCCCCGCGCCGCGGCGCATGCATTCTTCCGCGCCCGCGTCCATAGCGCTCGCTAATGTAAGTGTATCATTACAAAGTCTGATGAGACGAGCACACTCGCCGCTCTCCGACAGCGAGAAGCGACAACTGTTGCTCGCCCCCGCGCCGCGGCGCATGCACTCGTCCGCGCCCGCGTCCATAGCGCTCGCTAATGTAAGTGTATCATTACAAAGTCTGATGAGACGAGCACACTCGCCGCTCTCCGACAGCGAGAAGCGACAACTGTTGCTCGCCCCCGCGCCGCGGCGCATGCGTTCGTCCGCGCCCGCGTCCATAGCGCTCGCTAATGTAAGTGTATCATTACAAAGTCTGATGAGACGAGCACACTCGCCGCTCTCCGACAGCGAGAAGCGACAACTGTTGCTCGCCCCGCGCCGCGGCGCATGCACTCTTCCGCGCCCGCGTCCATAGCGCTCGCTAATGTAAGTGTATCATTACAAAGTCTGATGAGACGAGCACACTCGCCGCTCTCCGACAGCGAGAAGCGAAAACAAGCAACAAGCGAAACTTAGTAAAAACATCCATAGAAAAGAGACTGACGTTCAATTTGCTTCGGGTTGATGAGATGGAGATTCTAAAAAATAATTTTCCTAATCCTTTTCTTTTCAAATTTTTCATGGGTCCGCATTGTTTGTTCACAGGGCGAGGGTGACAGCGGCGAACCGAGCACTCCAGAATGGGACAAGCACTCGTCGTCGTCGCTGAGCGAGGTGTCGGTCGCATGCCTGCAGGACCGCATCCTGCAGATGGAGGAGCACCACTACAGGTACATGTGGGAATAAATATGGGATACCCACGGTAACAAGCAGAACGTGCTTAGGCTTACCCAAGCACATTCTTCTTGTGTCCTCCCAAGTCTAAGACAGGAACATTTATCACAAGCCTTCGCATATATGAACCTAAAGGAAGGCAAGGCTAAGTTCGCGAGGACACCCAAATTTGTAAACATCTGAAACCTCTGGTTCCAGTTCAAGTCATCAGAACCGGTAAGTTGAAAAAAACGAAGTGAAAGAATCGAACTTTCCTCACTATTTCGTTGTTGCAATGCATAGGAAGATACTTATATTCTGCAGAGTTCTACAAGCTGATAAACATATTTTTTTACCCTCGTATACAATCTATCACCCTGCACTAGTTAGATGTACATTAAATACTAAGTGTAAAATACCATCATTTGGTGAGAACTCTGTATATAAGTGTAATATACAGAGTTTTCACCAAAACATATTTTTAATCCAGTACAAGCGAAGAACTTCAAGCCACTCTGGCCGAGTTAGCAGACCTGCAGACTCAGCTGGCGGACGCGCACGCGGACAATGAGCGGCTGGCGGACGAGAAGCAAGTACTGCTCGAGTCGCTGTGCCGACAGACTGAGAAGCTGGAGGACAGCCGCACTAAGGTTACTAGAATATTTATGATGTTCCCAGTGGCGTAGCTAGCATGGGTGACACCCGGCGAATAATGAACCCGGTGGATAATGTGATGTCAACCACAAATGGGATGCGATTTTTGTCTGTTTGTTCTGGTGACGGCAGTCGTAACCCCCAGGGGTGTGCCCCATTTGTGCACACCATTTGCTACAGATGTTTTTCAGGAAAGTTTTTACAGCACTGTTTGTTAAAGACAGTATTGACTATTTTTCCACAAGTACTGTTTCATGAAGGAATGATTAGAATTTATTTGTATGCTAAGGCGAGCTCGAAAAATGATGCACCCCCCACCTCGGATAGGTTTTTTTCTTGATTGATTTTTGATCATTCATACTTAAATGCAAATAACTTTTTTGACTTACACAGAAACGCTCTAGAACTAAGGCTCTAAAATATTTGCACATCACCACGTACAGGTTTCATTGGGTCACCCGTTTAGGGGTGACACCCAACCCAGGTGACAAAAAACAGTCGACGAACGGTCGGGTGTCACCCCTAAACGGGTGTCAGTCGGAGCGGGCGGAGTTTGTTGCACCACTTCTTCTTTCCTGCTAAAACACTGGGAAGTAGTGAAGGGGACATTTTTAAGGGGCTGTGGTCATATAAGTTTTGACGTTAAAAAAGTGCTGATTTTGAACCTAGTTTGAAGAAATGCCTGTTGATTGATTTTCACGTAATGTTAAATTTTCAGGTGGACACCTTACAAGAGCTCCTGCTGCGTGAAGGTGTTGAGCCGGAGACGCTGGTGTCTGGTGACGCCGATCAGCAGTTGTTTGCTGTTCTCAAGGTCAGGAAATAAGTAAATAACTTTAACATTTTGTATCCATGTTTTCACTTCATAGATCAGGCCATCTATGATTTTTTTTCACCGATCTTTTCACTCAAACATTTTCTTTTGACACGTGGAAGTCCACATGAATGTTATCCGTCCTGGCGCGCACGGAGGCCTGGGTTTTGTCCCTTTGTCCAGGGCACTGGATGACTTATGCAGTTCGTCACGTTGAACCACTCAACTGGTCCGCATGACTTCATGCCGAATTCGTCATGACCTATTTTTCGTTTACCTGTATAAACTTTCCTCATTTTTTAATGAATGAAATCAAACGTTAAGAAACATTCATGTAACATTTGCAGCAATCTCAAGAAGAGCGCAGGCACCTGCTATCGAAGCAGGACGAACTGAAGGCGGAGCTGAACCAAACCAAGACCGCGCTCGAGGAGAAGACCAAAGAAAATGAGTCGCTCGCGGAGAGGATACGGTGAGAATATTATGATTCATTCCTAGCTATGTTTCATTATCAGGAATCTACACTGAAACTATTAAAAGGCCCACTTGTACCAACCAGATATATCAGCTAACTCAGTTAATTGCTAATACGAGGTTAAATAAGACAAATTTCTTAAGTAATGGCTGTGGGTGAGGAACTAATTCGGAGTATAAAGATATGACTGATTTGTGCAGACGGCCGAAGAGATACGAGTGTGTCCGTCCGTTGTATGTTCTGTAGTGTCTAGACAGGGTGTTTAAGAAGTACGTGGTAATATTTAAGGATGATGCATCTGATTTTACAGTAAAGTCACAATTGCAAAAAAAAAAAACAACTTTTTACATTGCAATCCCTAGATTACCTTTAGCGTTTTGTTTTTCTTTTAGCGTTTTGTTTTGGGGTAAATCATGACTGTCAGCAACATGTTAAAGCTTGATAAGATCAATGATTATGTTTTCTGACGACGTCAAAAGTATATCTTAATGAGACAATATCACGATACTATCATTTTATTAAGTATATCACTGATATTTAATTAGTCGATTTGAATATTTTAGATAACACTAAGAAATACTATAGTCATTGTTTAGGCTGGACTACAGGCTATAAGTAAAACAAATAGAATATGACTTCAACAGCAATATGCCAATTATTTATTTTTTAGAGATAAACTTGTCGTACATCCCAACGGCTGTGACAAAGATGGATGGTAAATAATATGATAATAGATTGCATGTAGCGGAGAAGAGAATTTGAGATGGATTATGTGGGGTGACGAGAATGGAATAAAGTGTGAGAAAAGTAATAGAGGAAGTGTCACAGATGAAATGCATGTTAGTTAAGAGTTAGTATAAAATAATTTATTTATTTATTTATTTAAACTCTATGTACAATAGTGGTACATGGGCGGACTTAATGCAACAAGGCATTCTCTACCAGTCAACCTTTGGGTCAAAAAGACTACACTGTGGTAGGTGTACAACAAATAAATAAGATTTAAAGTATAATTTTATTTTAGAAATAATAAAGAAATAATATATATATAATACTAATAAAATACATACATATGCTATAATAATAAACTAATAAATATGATGTTACATAATAATATTTCTGATTGAGAGAACTCATAATAATAATGACGAAGACCAAACTAAGCATGACAGGCTTTTAAGTAGTGTTTTCGGATTTTACGCTTAAATGAAACCTTGGACTCAGCCTTCTTGATGTCAAGGGGTAGCATATTCCAGAGTTTAATGGTAGAGATAGCGTAGGAATTAGACATAAACCCGGTGCGGTGAGAAGGAATATGAAGGAGTAAGTTTTTGGATGCTCGAAGGTTAAGACTGTGAGAACTGCCCAACACTTTAAAATATAATAATGTGGATGGAAAGGGAGGGGTTGTGGGGGGGGGAGACCAAAGAAAAGATGGATGGATTGTGTGTGGAGTGATGACGGTTGACAGGATAGAACGGAGGACAAAGTGTGGCGCCGAACCTTAGTAACGTGAGACACGGAAAGGAAGATGATGTGTAGGTATCTTTTAGATAGGAGCAGTAAGTAACTGTATTCCCGTTTTTAAAAGATCTTGACTTCTGCTGACATTGCAATGGCAAGTTATAATGAAATGCAGTACAGTACAGAGATCAGTATCTCTGTACTGTACTGCATTTCATCATAACTCGCGGGTCAAGAATGTGATTTGAATTTGGGAACCTCACTTCCAAGCGACCTGCACCTAGCAGCCGAGACAAAGCGCTGTCGCGAGCAATCGTGACGTAATTTAGGTTAGGTTTGCATGACTTAAAATTTGACGTTTTCGTGCAGGTAGTGGGAAAAACAATATTTATAACTACTGCTAGTCAAAATCGACAGCTTTTTGGTTGTCCCATGATCTAGGTTATCTAATTATGATAATTGTCTATATCCACAGCGTATTGGAGGCGAGCGTGGAGAGAGCAGAATCAGAACGATCGCGGTGCGAACACGAGACCGACTCGGCGCAAGAGCTCGCGGCGTCCAGGCAGCATCAGATCACCACGCTCACTGACCTGCTTGATGCTGCTAAAGCTAAGGTAAGCTATTATAGTCTAGTAGACCATCGACTATTCAGTGTCTAAATTTTAATGTTAGATACTCTTCATATTATTTGATCAATTATTCGGTGTCCAATTCTTTTCTGAATTATTTGAGTGGCAGATTGGCAGATAGACAGTCTCTCCGGATACACTTGAATATCATAGCATCATTATTACTACAGTATACTACTATATTTACCACCTAGCTACTGCCAGTTGTAGCCATTAGGAGTGTTGTCTTAGCAGGCCCGGACTGGGACCCGAAACCGGCCCAGGTATTTTAGAGACGGTCGGCCCTCCACTGTCAAGAGTAAGGAACACTTTTCACTGCCGGATTAAGCCAGCACGGGGCCCCCGAAGCCTTCGTAAAATGAAACGTAAATTTCAAATTAAAACTTCTTTGACATAGAGTTTTTGAGAGCAATCAGTGGCGAGAGGCTCTCTCTGATTTCCAAAAAGGACACTTTTTAACGTGATCTTCAGATCCGTCCATTTTGATTTGATCGGATGCGGCTTGACGCAAAACAACATAAATAGGCAAATCTGACGAAGAAATGATGGGCCCAAACATGACGAATTTGAAAACTCCGATTTGGTAAATTTTTAAAAGGAATTTTAGAGCGAATAAACTTTATTCTACGCAATGATGTTAAGGTGTTTCCTCACCCGGAGTAATGCGCCCGTAATGTAACATTTCTGCAGATTCGATATTGAGCATTACATTACGCTACTGCCTCCCTGACTTGACGAGCATTCGCCTGTAATGTAAAATTTCTGATTCGATTTTAAGCATTACATTACAGTACTGCCTCCCTGACATGACGAGCATTCGGCTGTAATGTAACATTTCAGATTCTATTTTGAGCATTACATTACACTCTTGCCTCCTCCCTGACTTGACGAGCATTCTTCTGTAATGTAAAATGTCAGATTCAATTTTGAGCATTACATTACAGTACTGCCTCCCTGACTTGACAAGCATTTGCCTGTAATGTAACATTTCAAATTCGATTTTGAGCATTAGATGACAGTACTACGTCCTTCCAAACATAACGAGCATTCGCCTGTAATGTAAAATTTCAAATTAGATTTTGAGCATTACATTACAGTACTGCCTCCCTGACTTGACGAGCATTCGCCTGTAATGTAAAATTTCGTATTCGATTTTGAGCATTGCTGCTCGTGCTGAATTACAAGTGGTTCGCATTGATGTTACAACTTGTATTAAAATATTGCACATTGTAACATTACAGGTTGTGCATTGTAATGGTCGGTTCACCTCCGTCACTGATGTAATGCTCGACTCTGTAACGTTACATTACAGGCGAATGCTCCAAGTGAGGCAGCACTACTACATTTCCTGATTAATTCATATCTGACGGGATGATGAAGCCTTTTGGAAAATATGTAGAAATTTCACTGATTTAGAGAAGCAGAACCCAAAAGTGACAATAATTTTGCATTTATCTAAACTGTACCTACACTCAATCGCTTTGATTACTGTTCGCTGAATTTGAAGCTGATCCTTTGGTGAAGGTTTTTCTGGTATTGAAAAGCTTGAAAGTAATAGGGTATTTTACTAGATAGAAAAATAATAATTTTATTTAGTCCGTCCGTTACATTTTCAAATAAAAATATTGGAGAAGTACTTTTGGCCTTTTCAAATCGATAAAAAATGTTCAATAGCCCCCCCCCCATTGAACTTTTATTCGCTCTATGTTAGCTAGCAAGTGACGTCACGTTTAGTAAAAAAAAAACCGCCTTCTCCTGGACTTTAGTGCAGGACATGGTTTTTGGTACTATAATTGTTAGCCAAAAGATAAATAATAAATGTAGGTTCCTATTTACACAAAAAATATTACAATCCATTTCCACCTCCAGCTCGAAGAACGCAATGGCTTCGTAGAAGGCGCGGCGGAGGCGGAGGCAGCCGCGGCGGCGGCGCGCCGTGACGCCGACGCGGCCGCGGCGCGCGCGCTGACGCTGGCCGAGCGACTGGCGCACGCGCAGCGGCAGCTCGACCGCGCGCACAGCGACGCCAGGAAGATGCATGATGATGCTATGGTGAGACACACTCTCGGTCCTCACTACATTGGACACAAAGGATCTGTTAACCAGGGTTGCGGATTTTGTTCGAAAGAGTTGCCGCGGCCCTAATCGCCACGCTTGGCATGCAGGGGTGATCAAGTGTAAGAATTTATGAAAACCGGAAACAGAATTGTATAAATTCAAAAATTAAAATCACCTTTTCTAAAATGCGACCTGAAAAGATTTTCAACTGTCATTGCCAAAAGACGCTATTAAAACACTTCCATATACAAATACAAAATAACATTGCAGGTATCGCAGAACAACGCAAAGTCAACGATATCAGAGCTCGAATTCCAGATTGAGCAACTCCGTCAGGAGAAGACTGCCATGCAGGGGGAAATGAAAACATTGCAGGACAATGTAGAGGAGCTGCAGATACAGGTACACTCAACAGTAGTCACAAACTCACAAACTGTGCTTCACTTCCAGCCTATATGGAACATGCACGAACGATAGGTGGCATCACAGAAATGTCAATGTCAAGAATTTATAACTCTAAAGTTTTCCAATTTGCAACACTAGATGGCATAGTGCATCCTGCCCTCGGTGCCTTACATGCACCCAATTGTGCCATCTTTGGGCTGCCACTAACAATGCCGTGTAAGTGTCAAAGATTTGGTCCACTCCAGTCTAAGTAAACATCGACTTGAAGAAATCGTGTTATAGCAGGCGAAAAGACCTACTGCCATTAATCGGGCGCAAATCCAAACTCCGAGCTTCTTTTGTAAACTTCCAGATGGTACTGTAGTAGTTTTTAAAATGTCGCCGTTAGTTTCTTTTACGATACTATAAAGTTAAGGATATATTCGACATACATATCTCCCATTGAATGGCACTGGCGCTGTTGATTAGAGCCCTTATTATTTTCCAATTGTATCCGTATTTCTTTATTGCGGAACCAAAATCCTTATGTCTATCTCAATAGGAATGTTTCCTGGATAGAAAAAAAAAAACTATTAGGCCCGTCAGTAAAAATAATTTTGTCGTTGATACGTGTACCTGTTGTGGTGTGTGTAAATTGTTTTTTTTTTTCAGGAATGGTTTACTTGTGCAATCATCAGTATGGCCATTAAACGCATCTTTAATTAATTTTCGTGTTTCCAGGTGCAAGTAGCATCAGACGAGAAGCTGGCGCTGATGAGTCGCGCGGGCGAGGCGTTAGCGAGAGTGACGGACTTGGAGCGACAGCTGCAGGACGCGCGGGCCAGACATGCGCAGCTCACGAGGGACCGGGAGAGAGATGTAAGTCTAATAGCCAAGAACAGTCGGTAATGTTATTTATTTATTATAACTACATAGCCCGTATTGTCCCACCCACTGATGGACAAAGGCCTCCCTACATTCCTTTCAATAGTCACGATTTTGCGCCTGTTCCTTCTAATTTTCAAGGTGCTCCTTCAAGTCAGGGAAGCAGTAGTACTGTAATGTAATGCTCAAAATCGAATCTGAAATGTTACATTACAGGCGAATGCTCGTCAAGTCAGGAGGCATTACTGTAATCTTATGCTCAAAATCGAATCTGAAATGTTACATTACAGGCGAATGCTCGTCAAGTCAGGAGGCATTACTGTAATCTTATACTCAAAATCGAATCTGAAATGTTACATTACAAGCGAACGCTCCAGGTGAGGGACCACCTTTAAAGATGCGTTTGACCACTAAACTTTATCTAGTTGTAGTGTCGTAGTGTCTCTAGACACTAGCAGCATCGCCAATAGGACACTTCGGCGTCGTCCTAATTGGCTAACGATCGTACGAGTTAACGATGCGATTTCGTCGCACGACGAGAAAACAACACACATTTCTTTTGAGTGTCCTAATTGAAGCTTACAAAACATCGCGCAAGCACAGGATCATTTTGACGATCATTTTCATCGCGCAACGAAATCGCATCGTTAACTCGTACGATTGTTAGCCAGATAAGATGACGCCTTCGTTTCGACGGTCACAAGCCTAGGCTATGCAGCCCAACCATGCGTGTATGCTACTGTGGTGTTAAGACCTCATGGTCTACAACTAAGAAAAAGTTTCGTTTAGAAGGTCAAAAGCAATGCAACAATTCATATTGTTTCATTCCGAGGTACTCATGATGCTTATTTGGTTGAGCTATTTAAAATCCATATTCAATTCTTCCGAACAGGAAGCCGAGTGGAAGCAGTTTCAAAGCGACCTCCTGATGACTGTACGAGTCGCCAACGACTTCAAAACCGAAGCCCAAAGAGAGCTGGAGCGCCTGGTCTCCGAGAATAAAGTCGCAAGAGACAGGATACGACTCTTAGAGGACCAGATGCACTCCATCAAGGGTAAGTGGAAGAATGAAGGGAAATACTTGCGGGTTCTAGTGTGAATATGCGTTTGACAAAATTATGAATTGGCTTTGTATGATACACTTAGAATTTGGTGATTTTTACAGTACAACTTTTGTTATGGAGTTAGTATGTCGTCTATGTTGACATATTGGTGCCTGAAGATACCCACTATCTGTATCCATTTGGAAAAGATATTTTGAATTATTTTATCTTCTTTTTCTTGTGAATAATTCTTGTTACCCATTGATCTATTCGATTTATACTCAAAATTACAATGTGTATACTTATGGGAGCACTGTATATAAAAGTTTTATTGACTTTTTATGTTTTAATTTTCTGCACCAAGACTGAAATTATTATGATTGGTAGACTTATCTATGAATAGTGTTTTCGCTATAAAACGCGCAAGGAGAGCTTTGCATGTGTATGACAGGTAGATTCAAAAGTAGTTCGGAGTTTGTTAACATTTTTGTTATCCAGTCTTTGCTTTGTATCTTGCAAATGCTCAATTGAACGCAAAATAAAAAGGGTTTCACTTTAGCCATGTGAAAAATTGAACTAAGATCTTGAACGTTATTTTTCGGTAATACAACATTCTTGTACAATATTATTAATTATGAAAAAAAAATTAGCTTTCGACGTAGCTTTACTGTTCATTCTGCATGTAAATAAATAAAAAAAAACACGTACAAACATATTGGTCTGTTAAATAATTTCAACAGAATTAACATGCATTACCATGCGCTAATTCTGTGTTAAATGCCTAACTACGTAGACATTCATAAACTAACAGTGATTGACCATCAAATATATGTTAAACAATGTCTAATCTCAATTTAATGTACCAACACAGGTATTGACAGATCGGAATCTATGGATAGCGTAGACTCAGATGATTATAAACTAGACTCGAAGGAATCTGATAACTGTGACTCTCAGACAAGCGACGATTTGAGCCCATCTAAAGACGTATTCAAGAGTATAAGAACGAGATATCTGTCTAGAGTGCACAGTGTTACTGATCCTCCAGCTAAAGAAGCAAGCTTAATAGAACAAGCATTCTTTATGTCGAACGTCTCAGAGTCAAAGAATGACTTGAACGATCTGCTAACAGATGAATTTAAACTAGAAATTGAAAACGTCACCACAGACGAAACGAATGATGACGACAATCCAAAATCTTCACAGGAAGAGCACCCGAGTAAAGTGTTAGCCGAAACTGTCTTACCTCCTTTCGAAACCAAGGAGTTGAAAAGACAAAATGCTATCGACTTTTACGATGAATCGAATGAAAGTCCTCCTGTTTTACCAGAATTGACGAAGCACTTAATCGATCTGAACCATAGCTTTAGGTTAATCAAATCAGATTCAAGTTTCGCACCGATACCAAGAGCACGCACTATCTTCGGTACAAAGATGTCTGGAACATTAAATGGAAAACCAAAGTCTTACAGCATGGATAATTTAAATATTAATGAAGAGTATAAGGAAGCTTTGAATGAAGCCACTAGTGTTGATTTTCTAACTATTAACACTCAAAGTGAAACGTCTCTATTCACGGAAGGTTCTGACAGTGTATTCTTGTCGCCTATTGAGAAAAATAACAAAAAAGTAAACGCTTTGTTTGAAGCCAACAACAATGACGTAAAAAAATATCTACCTGTTGTAAAGGCTGAGGAAGTTCTTCCTTTTCCATACCCTGATGATATAAAGAAAGCCCCAGAAATCGACTTGATGCCGGCTAAAAAAGAAATACTGAGGGATATTCCAATTGATGATAAGGTTGAGAAACAACTTAAAATGGTCAATGAGGAACTAAAACTCACATTCAAAGCTGCCATAGACAGAATTATTGGTAATAATAGAACTAAAAGGGGAATTCCTTGCACAAAGGTATTAAAAGAAAATGATGAGGCAAGCACCAATGAACCAGCTTCTACAAAAGATGAAATAGATAATATAAATAAATCAAGAAAGATTTCTCCACCTAGTGTTCCTAAAATACTAGAACCTGAGGCTCGACGTGATTCCAAACCAAAAATTGTAGATACCAAAGAAAATAATAATTTAGTTACCACTAATGTTAATGTACCCAGTAGTCCAAAAGATGAAAGTAGCAATCCTTTTATTGAAACTAAAACTGATACAGTTCCTCCTGAACCTACAACACCAGTTCCTATTGATGATAATGTAAGCTATCATTTGACAATAAATACCACAGACTTAGGTGATGATATACCAAAAACAACACCAACCCAAAGTAATCCTAATACTGATAATAATAGAGCTGTAAATACTTTTAAAACTTTCTTAGCTCCCATTCAACTAGGGAACGGCAATGTTGCACCGACATCTCCAATAATTATAAGTCCTGTATTGATACAGCCAGTGTTCTTTAAAGCTCGTGTACCGCAAGAAGTCCCAGTAGAACAAAAACAAGAGGCTAACAAAGGCACTGTATACTACAGTGATATCGATCAAGTTGATACAGATAACAAAACTAATTCCAAAGTGACTGAAGTGAAAAACCCCGAGGACATTACCAAAAGAAAAGGTCTTTATCAAAAAAATGTGAAAGCTAAGCAACTACCATTTCTGTCATGGAAAACTTTCGGGTCTAATGAAAACTTACCAGAAAGGAAGACCCCTTCGCCAACTAAAAGTATAGCTAAACCATTACCTGCACCGTCGCCTTTAGAAATATCGAAAACTGCCAACAATTTTTCAAAAACTCCTATAAAGCCTTTAGAGCCACCAAAAGCTGTCGGAGTTATGCCAAAAGCTTCTGCAAAACCATCAGAAGCAAACCCAACAGTTGGCAAGTTATCGAAGACCCCACAGTGGCTGATAGACAACAAATATTATCAGCCCGTAGCAAGTGTCCCATTCGTTATTAATTTAAAACAGTCTCTGAATCCTAATGTAATGGAAACTACTAAAGAAGACGTAAGCATTACGCAAAATAATCCTTTTTCACCTCAACTTGAACAAAGAAGATATTCTGAACAGGAAAATGTTTATGAGGAAATAGGACCTGTGATATCCGAAGTAATTACCAAAGACAACAAAAATATAGCAGATGATGAAAAGATATCGAATAAAAACCAATCGTTGAACGATGAACTAGCTGCGATACCCAGAGAAGATCTGCTTAAAGTACCCAGACGAATTAAGAGGCCAAAGACAAACGATAGGTTTACAAAATCAAAGTCGTTAGATTATGTAGAGAGCACAAGTGCAGCGAAAGAAATGGCCAGCATAACCAAATCAATAATATCGTTATCAAAAGCGCCTAACGCGAAGGAAGATCTACCGAGAAAGTCTACTGGATCTATTGGAGAGATAGTCCAAAGTTTAGAAAAGAAACCAGATCTAGACGTACCAACAGAGGTTGCACCGAGAAAATTTTCCCTTCAACATCCGACATCTCCAAGTATAGACACGAATACAGGTTCCTTACCAAGGGAAAAGCCATATTGGAGGACTTTGGAGCACAAACGGTTGTCGCACCCGTTAAGGTCACTGAAAGATCCCCCGCCTCGAAGACCTCTACGTAAGTCAGCGCTTTTGTGACCGGAAACCTAAACGTTCGAGTGTGATTTTACATGTAAATAACTGTATCAATGTATGGAAACATGATAGTGTCGTGTGTTGTCTCATGCGGTGGCGGTGACTCGGTGGTGGTATGTGTTCTATTTGTGTTAAGCTTCTGAACGCTACGCGAGTTAGGCAGGAGGTTGCCGGGTGCTGGGTATTAAGCTGCTAAAACCCTGTCTAGGGAATCAGTGGGCAGATGGATTCTTTTGGGTAGGGTCGGAAAATCACGGCCTTCAGTCTAAAATGCTCTATACTCGTAGTTTTCTCATATTGAATATGCTCTAAAATCGTTTGATTGTCTTTAAATATACGAAAGCGTTCAGAAGCTTAACCTACTGTGCTTTTGTGAGTCTCATTTCACATAATTATTTGGAGTGCATATTTGATCATGTACAAACGAAATCATTTTAGGGACCTTCAACTTAAAATGCGAAATATATTTCAGGGATAAAGGGGGAAAAATAAAGCATGAAAGCATTATTTGCATTTTATTCGTCGCAATATTTAGCATGGTTTTTCGCTTCAGTTTTTTTTAGTACTGGGGTTTATCTGGTGTCGGATTTCGGGATTATTTCAGGGTTTACCAGGCAAAGATCGCCTTCATTATATTTACTTTTCATTACATCGTAAGACCATTGTGGTTTAAATTGTGAATACCTCATCATTCCCAAAGAGCCAGAGCATGATCTGAATAATCTTATTTGTATTAAATATACTAGTTCGTCATTGTTTAAAACCTGAACTGGACAAAATCACTACGTCTAATATAATAATATATGATGTCTCTATTCCTAAAGAAGAATAATAGAATAGAAATACTCTTCATACCATTCAAAAATGTATTGTATAGAGCAGATTTTGTTTCAAATAAAACACTGAACCTAGTGTTACTCTCACAAGTCCGCACAACACCACTTCTTCAAATTTATAACCGTTAATAACCTCATTGTCACCTCCAGCTATTCCACCTCGAACGGAGGAGACGCCGCCTCCGCCGCCGCTGCTCACCAGCGCCTCGCTACAGGATATCATGGCCACAGCTGCGTCACACAGGAGGACTAAAGGTATGCATCTTTATGACTTCTGTAAGGTATCCTAATAGTAAACCTGGCTTATGACATCCACGGAAATAACATGACAATTTCACCGTTTTCCCTTAAATTATCTCACGGGCAGCCAATTAATGTTCTGCCTAAGCTGAATAAATCGTCCTTTGGTATATATGAGCAAAATCCACTCTCATTGGTCTGTTGATTCCCAATAATAAATATACAGAACTCCTCGTGGCCCTTACAATACACAAAGGAAAAAAATGCCCGTTCATTTAGTTTTTGTGGAATTTCATCTACCCAGATGAGGATCTACTAAAACAGTTGGATGGTGGACTAGTGACCGCAGTTATTACCCCGAGAAATGCTAATTTGAAAAGCCCCTCTATTAAGATTATGAAATCATTTTGTCAGGTGTAAGCCGTCAAGACTCCCGTTTATCAGTCAAATCCCTTATCGAAAGTATAGAAAACGCAGCGAAGGCAGCTAAGCAGTCGCCGGCAACCACACCCGTAGGAGAGTGGCCTCAGGTAAGAACAATTTCAAAAATATGGATCAATAATTGCTTGAGGTATTATATGACTGAACGTCAGCCACTGCGCCGCCCAGGAACTGATGCTCCTGAGCATGGCGCAGTGACTGATGCCTGTGGACGGCGAGCAATGGGTAGCTCGCCGTCCGATCAGAACAGGCCCGGGTTGACGGCGCGCTGTGTTCTACGCGCGCCGAGCCAGCGGACGTCAGCATGGGTCGGGGCCCGTTAGGGCCAGTGCCTACCAGGGTTGCGGAATATGTTCGAAAGAGTTACCGCGGCCCTGGAACGTAAAAGGCACTAAAAGGAGCATGGGTGGGTTTTAGTCAGTAGAAGTCTGACACTCCCTGCCGCTCCACCCAGAGCGGGAGGGGTCATTTGATGATTTCCCATCCAAAAAAAAAAAAAAGGTATTATATGACCGATAGAAGTGAATGATAGAGTGACGGGTACTAGCCCCAGCTAACGTGGGACACGGGTGTGTAGATGAAGAATGTTTATATGCCAACTAGTTCCTTTGCAGCTTTACAAAGGGGGCTGAATTCGTTGGGTTTTCACATTCGATTTGATAAGATTATAGTTAGTGGGGTAGCAGACAAGAGCTTTTAAGAAGAAGACAGAAGCACAGGAACCAATAGCCACGTCAAACTACAAACTATTGGATAAACTTTACCTGTATAGTTTATCCTTTTTCCCGTTCCTCATGAATGTGGCTATCATACGTACAAAAATAATTTTCCAAATCCGACTGGTAGTTCCATGAGATTAGCGCGTTCAAACAAACAAACTCTTCAGCTATATTATTTTAGTATTTGTAGTCCGTCGCAAACGCAGTTTTTTTTTTTACTTATATTTTTAACTTTTTTTCAGCAAACTACAGTAGCCCTAACCACAACCTCGACTACAATAAAGAACGGCATGGCAGATTCCACGGCGCCCACTAACGGCATGGGCGGAACCACCTTCTCCACTAAACCGCCCGCAGCCAGGGGCGCCCGCGCTTCACCTATCGCCAACGGTGAGTTTCTTACTGCATCTTTATTAGTATAATAATATCATTTTAATTTAGTTCTAAGATATTTTCGGAAAAAGAAAACTTTTAATTTAATTCGGAATTAGATGCGTCCAGTTCATCGTTTTGTGGGCATAGAGTAGAACTTGAATTATTTGGGGTTAAAAAGCAATTAAAATGATTTATTATATTAAGCATGAATGAGTAGAAAATAATTTATAATTTAATAGTGCAGCATGTTTTTATTCATCTACTTAAAATAAAACCGAATGTAATAAGTTTTTTTTATACAAGAACCTGCCTTTTTCTTAGGCTTAAAAATAATTTAATCCTAATTTAAGACTCCCAAATTTAATAAAACATACGTGAATCCCGTCCCCGCGCCCGGCTACATATAATCGCATGAAAGTCGCTTATTTTTTCCAGCATGGCAGCATGAACGCGGCGCATAGCCCAACCCTTGCCTACTTTAACGACAATTAACGATATGTGTTGTGTGCGACGTTACTAATTTATTTATTAAACTCTTAGTTCATTATAAAATGCATGCCAATAGACTTTTATTTTTCTTCCGCCCAGTATGTTAAGGAAAAAATCTTCAATGGGATTTTATTTTTTGAGTGGGGCTTTTCCTTTGTCTAATTCAATGTGTGGTTTTTTTCTGGTATCAAGTATTTTACTTTTTCTAATTTTAGTATGTTGATGTTTTTTTTTCCTTTCTTTTCTCTATATCTACCTGATACTCTACTGATACAGTATTCAGTGTCTTTATGATTGTGTTAGACAAAGGAAATAAAAATATGGTTTGAAATATTTTGAAATGTAACCGACACTCTAAGCGTTGTTTTTTTTCAATAGTCCGATAACATTTAAAAAATCAATAGAATAAATATGGTGGTTTGACATTTTTACACAAAAGTTGTGAACTTTTATAATTATTATACCTCAAATATTTTTTATTTGAGGTATAATAATTATAAAAGTTTTATCAGACGATTGAAAAATCAGCTCTAAATCAAAATGGCGCTGATAAATTTTCCCGCCATCCTTTCCCCTATGTCATGGAGTCGGGTCTCACGGGACTATAGTTCACTCATTGGGGACGGTACCACTCTGCCTTGTTTGTGTCTACTCGGAAATATCTGCACTGGCTGACTGTGCGGATATTTCGCTCATGTACCACCTCCGACGGTTTTGTGATAAAAAAAAGTAAATTTATCTATGTATATGAATATAATTAAAAAAAAAAAACAAAGAAAATGGAGAAAGTGCTCATAGTGCAAAGAATTATGTATTTTATAAACATGTTTTTTAATATTTATTTATTAACATTCAACGACAAACGACCTGACCTTTCAGGCATCGCGCGTGCAAAACTACAGAACAACAGGCTGTTTTTATATAATATTTATAAAAGGTATTTTATGCATATATTATAAAAAATGCGGGCGGGGCTTGCCCGCATTTTTAATAATTTATATATAAAATACCTTTATATAGTAAAAATAGAGATTTAAAACGCGTGCGATTCACGCGTTTATCGCCAGCGCTCAATGACTGTATTTTCAATACGACACACCGGTGTGTCGGCGGAGCTTGACCGGCTGATGTCGTTGATCATTTTCAATCAATACTAATAATACAATAAAAAATAAGTACTTTTAGTAGTTTAGCATAATACGACTGCTACGAACAGAAGACGAGAGAAAAACTAGGTACCTAGATCTAGTATCTACTATTTCTGTTTTAAAAATTTTCAAAATACTACCTACTCTAGTTAACGCAGCACATAGAAAACCCTGCACAGTTTTCAAAATAAACATAGATACTTGAATACTTGCACCAATTCTCCGTCAATATCACAAAGCCGTCTGGGTGCGCTTGTTTGACGTTGTGCCTAACGGGGGGGCAGACGCAGCGGCGGCGCAGGCCAACATCCCGGATGAACAACGGGCGCTGACGCTGCAGCAGAAGGCCATCGAGTCCTTCGTGCGCCGGAACAGCTACGGAGACATATGTGAGTCGCTTTGTGTGTAGATAAGTAGAGTAGATTCAGAGTGCTGTAGATGTCGAAAACAGAGGTAGAGAAAACATCGGAATCTTCCATTTAACTTAGGTGTCATCCTGATACAATGCGAACGTCGCGCGATTACGCGATCGTCGCGTTAATTTGTACCGCAAACTCGATCGCGTCGTCGCGCCGACAGAGGACGCCTTCCGGTTTTGCCGAACAAATGGCTCGCGTATTCGCGCGATGATCGCTTTGTTAGGACGACGCTTTTAACTTAGTTGCAGTGACGAATAAAAGGTTAAATAAAATGATTTTTTAAAAATAAAAAGGTTTTTCAAACACATCTCTTTGACAAGTCCTTTTATTTTTGTGCTAGACGTTTTTGCTGATAACGATTTTCTGTTACAAAAAAAATTTTTTCGCAGTAAACACGTGTTTTTTTTGTGTTGTGTGAAACAAGAATCTAGTTTTCATTCGAATTTCGACATGTTTTATAAGAGCTTACTTCTACACTCCCACGAACGCTGTATTTTAGATAAGTACTTTACGGCCATTTACCGAAAATAGGCATAAGGACGAAATCAGTAGTGTAGTGTGGTTTTAAAAATGTGTCAGTCTGTATTGTGGTGGGGTCTTTTTGAAATATCACAACTTCATTTAGATAAAAGACGAGGTAGTAAAGAATTTTTCGTTTACCTACACTATAATAAGCGTTCAACAACAGGTTTGCCATGGTAATTATAGAGGGCCTAGCGCGAGTTTCTAACGTACTCGATCGCTTTAACGTTAACGTTCGCCTATTATCAATGCAAAGATTACGCGCGCGCCTCTAGCGGCGAAATTTAGAAGTTACCTAAGAACGACACTTGCAGCGTTGCCAACACCAACTTAACAAATCCTCTCTGACCCGCCATAGCAAATGACAGTGAGTGGAAAATTGGCAGTGGGACAAAATAGGATAAATAGATATATAAACTGTGAAATAGTCGTTCTGAGACAGCTTCACAATTTGACTCTAGAGGCGCTAGACCTTTGCACCGCCAATGCGAAAAAGAGGTTTTCGTTACTGTCACCAGACAGCGCGTAATTCAGTTTAGGACAAATTGACGTTTACGGTACGTATAAAAACTCACACTAAGGCCGCTCAGCTTAGCTTTCTATGTGTCTGCATGATAAATGTCGCAAAAACAAACATAAGTACACAATGTTCATTAACATTCACTGAGAAAGCACCATCTTGCTTACTTCCGACTTCATCGAGATTGGATCAAATCGAGTTTTATTCGATTCAGTGAAAATTAGACACTGACTCGAATGAAAATTGATTAGATTAAAGTCTTTTGGCTGTCGAATGTAAGCCTGCAGGTCGGCAACTAGATTACTCTCCTAATTCTAATTGAAAATAAACTGTAATGCTTGTCTTTAATGAGTATTTCTAAATAACCACAGGTGAACGAAAGGATCCGTTGAACGCGCTGCAAGTAAAGAACGGCGGCTCGAAACGCAACGCTCTGCTCAAGTGGTGCCAACAGAAGACCATGGGATACAACAACATTGATATTACTAACTTTAGGTAAGTCACAACTATAGTTTATATTAGACTAGCACTTCGCCCGCGACTTCGTCCGCGTGGGGATAGTAGGTACTCCACAAACTGCGACGCCCCTATACATATCCCCTTATAAAGGTTAGTTTTGGAAAATTAAGCACAACGATTCTCATTATTGGTTCAGCGCAACTGTTCACCCCCCCGTTCAGCCCGTCAGGGGTTGATTATGCAAAAATTGTTAGGTACATGATCTGTTTCAATTATTCCACTTTTAGTTTGTTCATAGAATTCCGATGTAAATTGAAGCAAGCTATAATTTGCTCCCCTAAAAACTAATTCACCCCCGCTTCACCCCTTATTATGTATGTACCTAGTTGATTTTCGAAAAATCCAAACATTTGTTATTCTTATTGTTTTATCGAAAACATTTAAATGCCGTGGTGTTTCAACTTCATCGGACCAAGCATTGATACGATTCTCCCCAGTTCGCTCAAGCCGCGACATTTTTCTTACTCCGAGCATGTTTATTACCGTCGTAACTTTTGAACGAAAGGTCCGATTTGAATAATTTAAAGTATAATTTACACGGACATAATCAACCTTAATTATCAAACCATTTAAATGGATAAGGATTAATATCATGGTACTATAATCACCATTTTTTATTTCACCATGGGATTTGCTTGACTAATATTAACAAAAAGCGGTCATGGTGACTTATCCATAATAGTTAGACATATGGTATCGCGGACTTTTTTGTAGATATTGATGACCTCTATAAAACTGTAGTACATCACTTTGCTCTATTATCAATAGATTCCGCAGCGTACGCGATATAAGGATTTTTTCTCACACCTTGGGTCACATTATCGAAGTTTTCATACGGATCCCTAACTTTTTTGAAAATATTCTATAGCCTATGACCATCACCGATAATGTAGGATTCTACTGGTGAAAGAATTTTTCAAATCGGTCCAGTAGTTTCGGAGCCTATTCATTTCAAACAAACAAACAAACAAATCTTTCCTCTTTATAATATTAGTGTAGATAACTAATAATGCAATTCAGGGCCTTGTAACTTGAAAGAGGTACAAGGTGTCACAAATTGAACGAAAAAGCAAAACCAAAGTTGTCAAACAAAGTTGTTGATACAAGTATGCAATGAGCCCATCTCAGCTCATTGTACTCGTATCAACAACTTTGTAGTGGAACCAACCCTCAAATCGTGTTTTGTGTATAATCTCACTCTATTTCAAATGATACTGCTGACGTGAGCCGCTTAATAAATAAATATATTTTGATATATGTAGAAGAAAAGAATTTTAGTTTGAAAAGTGGAACTACTCTTCAGTTCCAGTTTTCAGAAAATTTTATCTTTACGAGCAGGAGAGTTGAGGCGTATCCTGGCTTTTAGTCGTTTTTTCCTCAATTGTTTATAGTGTTCGTAGGTGTCGTCTTAGAATTTGTTTTTGGATGCTGACCGGTGTTACGGGCAGTAATGTACCTTGCTCGCCTGTGCTCCTGATTCGCAAGACACTAGACAGTCTCAGTCAAGATGTCTGACAGCGAGGTTTTGTTAGGATCTTTGGTTCTACTAAATTATTGTTTACCTACAAACATGGAGTGGGACAAAGAAAAAGCTCTGTTTTTTGATAAAATTTAATTTGGATTAAATTTTAACAAAAAACAGAGCTTTTTCTTTGTCCCACTCCATGTTTTACAAAAAATAATGTACGTCAGGCTGGCCCGGCCCCATGGAATTTAATAATGAGATTGTTATCAATCCAATGTACCCGGGTATACTAATATATGTAACACCTTCATTTTCAATGTAACTCTTTTTAAAAGAAATTACGTGCACTTCTTAGTGGCCGGGCCAGCCTGACGTTTTCAGCCCGGCCACCTTGTTTCCCACTAATCTACAAAAAATACTGGCAATATTGTGCTACAGATGAAATGTACCCTATAATTTATGCATATGTAACACAAAATCGAATCCTAAAATGCAATAGCATACGAAATATTAGCGGTTGCAGGTGGCCGGGCTGAAATTATTTCGTTAATATAAAACAGTAAAACTGCAACACCTACCAAAAACTAATACCAGTACATAATGAGATATAGAGATATAGAATACATGTAACGCTTTCATTTTAAATTATAATACATATTTAGAAAGAATAATCACTTGAAATTATATTTCAGCCCGGCCACCTAAAAGCGGTAATATTCCCTAAAATCTTATGCCAATTTGTACAGTAAAACCTGATACAGCTATGAAATGAAAGTTACATTCGTTTTGTTTTAGTCGTATACCTTTAAGCCTTCTGTTTGACTAGATTATCAAAATCTGAGAAACTTTCCGAAGAGTGACTATCATTTATTAACTAATTTCAGGACATTTGGTTTGTTGAGTGAAACAAAATGCGTTACTATGATATTTTTATTAATAAACTAAGTAGTATAAATCACACATAATAATTGTTGGATACATAATACCTAAACCTATATATATTTTCTCCGTTTTTGGCTTCACAACATAACCATACAAAGATAATAGTTCACAGACGCTACCACCGATTTTTAGACGGCGCCTGTGTCGCGTCCCAACCTAAGTCGTAAGATATTTTCCCCGAGTAGACAGAATAGATGCGCAAGAGCCGTGTAGTTATCAACACTTCTGACATAATATTTTACGTTTTAATATTACTGTGAGTGTAAAATTTGATCAGTTGTTGCAGTGTAGTTGTTTGTGATGTGATGTTTTTAAGGTAAGTCATAGTTTTGATAAATTAAAATATATCGACAAACAATGTTAATGGGTAGCTAAGTAATTATTTAAAAAAATATACAGGTAAAGTAAAGTAAATCTAAACACTCATTTACTTAATAATAAAACTCCATACAATGCCATCAACTAAATATATTTTATCCTTTCGTTTATAGTCAATAGGTAATAATTTTGGTGATTTACTAACAGTAAGTGTTTAGTTTTTGTGAATCTTATTGTTGTGTACCTACCCTATGTATTTACTTATTATTATTGTGTACTTATTTATTTCGTGAAATCAATAATTAATCAGTTTCTTATTAATTACTGTAAGATTTATATATTGGATTTTAGTGAATTATTCATTGTAATCAGGCAACCGTCGACGGTGTTCGTCTGTACCCGCGCTTCTTGTAACTCCCCCTTGTACGGCCTGCCACAGCGATCCACGTCCCTCGCTCACCGCATTCTTTTCCTCGTCCCGCGACACGCGCCCCTCTCCCCATCTCTATTCTATCTTATATATTTCTAATGTCCCAAAAGTTATAAGTTTTGTGAAAGTAAATTTGATTCTTATGAACATTCTTTGCTTTCTTTCTTTCTTTCTTTCCTTAGGTGCTAAAATATTTTTTAATAGATTTATGTATATACTTGATAATGCATGCAAATGTTACTGCATACACTTATCTTTTTAGGGAATTTGTATTTAAATAAATATTAATGTAGTTATTTAGCCTACATGAATACCTATTACGAAACCATAAAATATATTTAGTTGATGGCATTGTATGGAGTTTTATTATTAAGTAAATGAGTGTTTAGATTTACTTTACTTTACCTGTATATTTTTTTAAATAATTACTTAGCTACCCATTAACATTGTTTGTCGATATATTTTAATTTATCAAAACTATGACTTACCTTAAAAACATCACATCACAAACAACTACACTGCAACAACTGATCAAATTTTACACTCACAGTAATATTAAAACGTAAAATATTATGTCAGAAGTGTTGATAACTACACGGCTCTTGCGCATCTATTCTGTCTACTCGGGGAAAATATCTTACGACTTAGGTTGGGACGCGACACAGGCGCCGTCTAAAAATCGGTGGTAGCGTCTGTGAACTATTATCTTTGTATGGTTATGTTGTGAAGCCAAAAACGGAGAAAATATATATAGGTTTAGGTATTATGTATCCAACAATTATTATGTGTGATTTATACTACTTAGTTTATTAATAAAAATATCATAGTAACGCATTTTGTTTCACTCAACAAACCAAATGTCCTGAAATTAGTTAATAAATGATAGTCACTCTTCGGAAAGTTTCTCAGATTTTGATAATCTAGTCAAACAGAAGGCTTAAAGGTATACGACTAAAACAAAACGAATGTAACTTTCATTTCATAGCTGTATCAGGTTTTACTGTACAAATTGGCATAAGATTTTAGGGAATATTACCGCTTTTAGGTGGCCGGGCTGAAATATAATTTCAAGTGATTATTCTTTCTAAATATGTATTATAATTTAAAATGAAAGCGTTACATGTATTCTATATCTCTATATCTCATTATGTACTGGTATTAGTTTTTGGTAGGTGTTGCAGTTTTACTGTTTTATATTAACGAAATAATTTCAGCCCGGCCACCTGCAACCGCTAATATTTCGTATGCTATTGCATTTTAGGATTCGATTTTGTGTTACATATGCATAAATTATAGGGTACATTTCATCTGTAGCACAATATTGCCAGTATTTTTTGTAGATTAGTGGGAAACAAGGTGGCCGGGCTGAAAACGTCAGGCTGGCCCGGCCACTAAGAAGTGCACGTAATTTCTTTTAAAAAGAGTTACATTGAAAATGAAGGTGTTACATATATTAGTATACCCGGGTACATTGGATTGATAACAATCTCATTATTAAATTCCATGGGGCCGGGCCAGCCTGACGTACATAAAAAATAAACACAATGTAGCCAAGAAAAGACGCGTGTGGCACGTGCGCTCGTGACAATTTGACGCGGCGTGCTCTGGCGTACTGACACTGACAGGCGCGTAACACTCAAAGGGATTCGCCAAAAAACCCGACAGCGGGCAGAGCACTCGAAAAGAGTAACGAACGGAGGACTTAGTGCAAGTTTTTTAAACGTTCGCTTATGTCAAATTGTATAGAAATAAAATGTTTTCCGTGAGTGTCACCAGACGGCGCTTATTCAGTTTCAATACAAATTGACGTTTACGCTAACGCGATCGAGAACGTTAAAAAACTCGCACTAAGGCCACGGCTCGTTGCTCGCCTGTTCGTGCTCGTTTCTGCGTACTGACTGCACGAATGCTCGCTTCGTTATCATGTTACATTACACCCCGTGGCATCAAACGATTATGATACATGACGAAAAAACAGGCATTTAGTAGCTACTAACGTAAGCAATCTCTTTGCCTAGCTCGTCGTGGAACGACGGCCTGGCGATCTGCGCGCTGCTACACTCATACCTGGGCGACAGTCGCATCGCGTACGCGTCGCTGTCGCCGCACGACAAGCGCACCAACTTCTCCGTCGCCTTCGCCGCCGCCGAGTCCGTCGGGATACCCACCACGCTGGTAATTTAATATCATACCTAATTTTAATTTCTACTTTAACTCACTTTTTTTTTCTGAATCTCGAATCTTAATTTGCAATTTAAATGTTTATGGGTGAATTTGTTTAAGTGTGCGTGGATGGCCAAATCATTGGATTTTTTATAGTAGTTCCAATAATCAAACCTTTCTTTACCAACAGAACATTCAAGACATGATCCAACAAGAGAGGCCCGATTGGCAGCAAGTTATGGCGTATGTAACCAGCATTTACAAGCACTTTGAGACGTAAACCAATATCAACATTAACTCCAGTTGATAGAGAACAAATTAGATTATATCTGAACTGTCGTAGTATTATGAAATTAATGGAAATTACACTTGAATTTTACTTGGGCCATGGCGCTGTAGTCGATATGTGACCCATGTAGATCATGGGCCAATGCAGTTATATTACTACTATGGGATGAATAACATGATTTTTCGAGCCACTAAAATTAATAATACTAATCCCATTGAAAAATTGCATAAATATTACTTAGTAAAAATACCACCAGAAAGTAGCGAAAACTTATTACTTATAATATTTCTGATTACTTCTTCCAATCACTTTAAATAAAGCCTTATTGTTAAAGTAACCTTTTAAATAAGAAAAATAAATACTTGTATTCAAAATAATCTCGAGACAAATATAGAACAATGCAAGTAGTGATATTTTTGCTAAAAGGCTAGGTGTTTAGCCAGGTAGAACAGCTCAAAAAAATGGCTTGATTCTGGTATACTCTTGAAACGGATAATACATTCCTGAAAATAATGCCTATCTCCACGTATATATGTAGGTGATATATAAAAGAACATATTTGGATTTTTAACACTAGGCTCAGCACTGAGAGTTGAAAATCCAACAGTGCAATCTTTTTGTCTGTCATTTAAGTCTTTTCCAGTTTAGAGAAACCAGGCATTAAAATTATATTTTTGGACTGCTGAAATAGATTGGGAACAAAGAAATTTGTTTAGGCTTAGAAAGGATAGTAAAGGGAAACCTTAATAGAAAAGAGTTAGCATAAATGTGATAGGTTATTTCGACATTGAACCTTATGTCTAGGGGAATAATACTGTTCTTACTTGTGTGTCTTCGATTATCAACTACGTTTTTATGGATGGTAATAATATTTTCTTAGAATTTCTGTATTTATACTGTAATAAGGTTCAATATCGTTTAACCGTTCGATGCTAAACTAAAAGTGAGTGATAAAATACTAAAATTGCCTTGTTTCGGCCTTAAGGGTTGTTTTGAGCCGTCTTTCCAGAATAAAGACTGATTCGATAGATTGATAGGAGGGATAACATCTTGATAAGGGATACGACCATTAATTTAATTTATAAAATTAATGAAACTTATGATATTCGCCTTTATTAGTATTGCTACAGTAAAAATATCTAAACTTTTCTATGATAAGCCAGCTGAATTATATAAAGGGCTGTCATTTCTTTGTAAAACATATTAACGTAAACGTATAAACGTATTTTGTAACTATCTATGTTGAGATTTACAAAAAGTTTTTTCTATTTTAAATAGCCGAAAAGTTAACATAAATATTGGTCTCAAATACGCTATTTAAAATAAAGAAGGTCTTTTGAATGCATATAAAAGTAGTAGGGTAGTTTAGTGAACGTTACGTTAAGGCAAAATGGCGCTCGTATCTGTCAAAAGATCTGTCAAAAAAGTGATGCACCAGTAAATTCTGTATTTTTTAAAGTTCTTATTGGCTGAATATTATCAATAGCCAAGCCTGTCAGTGCTCATGTTATATTTCCTGATGCACATACATATATTATAAGGTCAATCTAATGTTTCTAAAATACAAACAAAAGGAGTACATATTATTTTTTAAAGTTATAAGATTCCAACTCACGAGATCTCGTCCCCTCCCCTTTCTTATCTCATATTATTATATGGCCTTTCAATGTAGACATATTTATCTTAATCGGCATATGGCTAGGCTTTGACCATTATAATTATGATTATAGTACCTACGCCTTAGCGCTTAGAGCGAAAGTGCATTTATGGAATTGAAATATTTGTAACGCCGATTTGTACGAAGTTGACTTATTCAAAATTTTGCTGTCTGAATAGACTAGGTAGGTACCGATGATGTAAACTCTCTTCATTATATAAAAAAAAAAAGTATTTTGACAGATAGATATAATTCTCTTCCATCTCACCCAAAGAGAGTCAAGAATATTCTTTCTTAGTCAGTTTTCTACAAAATCGGCCTACTCAAATAATTATGTAACCTAATGTGTAACGCCAAAAACTTAAGATTTTTTTTATAACATGCGCGGGAATATAGAGCGGCAATAGAGTTAAAGCGTTGTTCGCATACTGTACTAGTATTGTTTGATTTATTTCGCATTTCTAATGGGTAGGTTAACATTGTGATTTAATTATTTGAAGATTGTCTCTGGATTCGCTATTGATTTATATAGTAAGGTCAGGGCGGACCGCACGTTTTTTAGTGTCACAAATTGGTCCTTTTAGATCAAAATGAACTAACTCGCCACGAGCGGTGGTTTGCGCGAGGCATTAAAAATGCAGTGTTCCTTGTATACTGAACACGTATAAGCAAATGTCCGGCCGGCTCTATCTTTACTATTTAAATCTATGTGATTAACTTTATATCTAGTCCAAAACATTGAGTGGATAACTCTTTAAAGTTACGTAATTGGAAGAATTGTGTAAAATCCAGCAAATTTTATGAACTGGAGTAAAAATCGAGATCTATTTTTGTAGTAAATTATTTTAGCATTTGATTTTGTGAACGTATGTTGTTTGACTGAATGTTTTGTGTATTAGTGTTCGTTTTATAAAAAGTGATTTTGTGTTGACATCTTAAAATAATCGGAAATCAAATACACGCTGTGTGAAACGTTATATATTATATTATATGAGTAGAATTTATTAGGAAAGTAATTATTGGAGGCTGTTTGATGCAGTGTGTGTTTGTATCTCGAGAACATTATCGGTTGATATTAGATTTGAAACTACTTTGTAAACTCTGTCCCAAGTTGCATGGCACGACCTGTTAATAAAATTGTAAAAACTTATGGACACCTTATTCGGAACAATTTTTGTTTTTTAGAATTAAAAGAAAAAAATTAAAGCGTGTATGTTCAAAGCATTTATTTTTGATGTAGGTACTATTCGTGTCGTACAACATGGGAAGAGATAACTTAGATATAATTTCAGTAACATGCGCTGTGTTACATTATATTTCTGTCTCGGTTGATGATGCTTACTGGTTTAATTAATTACATATTTTGAGATAATTGTATTTTTGTAAATATAGCTTTTAAATAAAGTTCCTGATTTATTATAGTTAATGGCGTTTTATTCTCACTCACCAATTTATCCAATTTACTGTAAAGAACTTTTATACGTCGGAAATACGAATAATTGGGAAGCCAACGCCATCTTGTGCCGTTCGACAGAGTCTAGAACGTCGTGCTCGACCAAGGCTCGAGTCAGTCTATTGTGGCGATCGATCAGTGACAGACAACGTTTAGAAACGCGCGCTCTATAACTTGTGTTGTGTAAAGCTTGCGTCAAATAACTTTGCCCCTCTGAAGTTAGCCATTTGCAAAGATTGCTCAGGTGCAGTCACGTAGACGGGAGCAAGCGGGACGCAAGCATGCATCGAACGTTAACGTAAGACTGAGACATAAAATCGCGCCTCCACAATCCCCGCCCCCATGTCACTTGCGCATGCGCAGTTGCAGTTTTGTTCGTAATTTTGACTACTACGCAGCCACTCGTAGCCAACTTCAGAGGGGCACAGTTATTTGACGCGAGCTGTACTTGCGTGTGAAAATATTGTCATTGTGATTTTGAGTGTTTTGATAAAAAAACTGTTCTATTGCGCGAGATGAAATGAGAGGAATCTTGGTCTCGCGTTTTATGACAGGTTAGATAGGTTCTATAAATAGTCACTCGATTAAGGTCAGAAAGAAAATAAAAGAAAATAATTAAATAGTAATAAAAAGTACTTATTATTTACAATATCATACAAAAGTATCAAATATCGGGTAATGTATGTGAAAATAAAAATACTTAATAAACAAACCATAGATTTTCTTTGGTTTTACTAGCCAAATAAAAATAACACTTACTTTAAACAAAAAAAGTATATGATTTAAAAAAAAGTCTACAAGAGCAGATTACCTAACACCATTAAGCAACAATATGTATGTCTTAAGTTAAGCGGTAAGGATCTCCTTAGTTTAATTACGCTTGTACTGTGCAGGGTATGTGTGTGCTGGTCTACCACTCCAGCTCTCCTGGAATGTACTTCTTAATCAGTCCCTCGTAGTAGGGCCACAGGGCTTCGATGTCAGGGATGCCGGCGCTCTTGGTGTATAAATCGTATTTGCTGTGAAAAGAGACAGATTGAATGGTGGATTTCAAAGAATTGGTATTAACTTATTAACAGCTTATACTCCATCCGAGTAGGTAGTTAACTATAGGTAAATAAAAAAACCACGTGACAGGGTTACCCGGCTAAACGTAATACCAGTCACTTCAGTTGCCATGCTACGTCACAGTTGTACTCTTCAATTTAGCAACGTTATTAATCGTTAATAACGTTGCTAAATTGAAGAGTACAACTGTAACGTATCATGACAACTGAATAGACTGGCATTACGTTTAGTCGGTTAACTAAGTCACGTGGTTTTTTTGTTTACCTTTAGTTAACTACCTACTCGGATGGAGTATAGGTACCTAACTATAGAGTTGCTGGCTTGCAAAATAACTGAGGCTTCGACATATATTCGACACAAAATATTGATAAATTGATTGAAAAGAAAAGTAAGGTTGAGTCTGTCTGATGAAAACTTACTTGAATTCCAGCACATGTTGCATGATCTTCTCATCTCCTGGCTTCATCAGATGTTTGTAGTCACCTCCCGCGTGCCACGGGTACAGAGAGTGGTATCTGACAAACAAGCGAACAATTATTAGAAAAAATACAGCTGAAATAAGAAATATAAAACCGATGGAGCGCAGTATACTTGGTGTTAAATTAACGGATCACGTAACAAACACTACACTGCGCTCCAAAACACAGATCGTTGACGTGGCTCGGAAGGCTGCCCAGCTCATTCCGGGGCAGTGGTCCAACTGCTCTGTACATCTAGTTGGACCATGGGTCTTTACTAGGGGCAGTTGTCCAACTATAAAAATAGTTGGACCACAGCACCTTTTGAGAGTTCCGTGGTCCGATTAATTTAAAAAATAACTTGCCAGCATTAATTTTCTAAAAGGCGTAGTCGGAGCCCCGCTTCGACGCTTCGCTGGGCTCAAGGGTTTAAAAAATTAACCACGAAGGGGATGGCCCTTCTAACCTAACCTGTCCGATTCGGGGTGCCCTAAGTCCAGTGCTCACTTCGCTCGCTCTTGCTTCCTAAGTTCTCCTAGTAACAGTAGTAACATTGCATAACTGTAATCTTCATAATACATAGATATGACGGCGCGCAGCTAAATTAAAAGTAAATCCAAGATTTAAGATGAGAGACTGATTGTGTTATTTGGTTGAATAGTAATTATTGTTAAATTCAAAATTAAAATGGCGATTTATAAAATATGAGCGGGTAACCCCGAATAGGGTAGCAAGTTTGCGTCTACGCCGTGACAGCACTGACAGCTGGCATTCTTTTGACAGACAGCGTACGAAGTGCACGCGTACTAACCTATTGGCTCGTAATCTAGTTTCATCTTGTGTTTTACCGTATATTTTGTTTACAAATGTAATCGAATGAAACGAGGGACTGTTATGAATCACAAACGTGCTATTATTTCAACGTTTCTTCTATAACACGCCCATAATGGATGACTATCACAAAGACCGCTCCGCTGCCCATTCTAATATTTCGTCAGATACATAATAACGCAGTTGAGGTTTTTAGAGTTGGCAAGTTATTTTTAAATGAATTGGACCACGGAACTCTCAAAAGATGCTGTGGTCCAACTATTTTTAAAGTTGGACATAACTGCCCCTAGTAAAGACCCATGGTCCAACTAGTTTTACAGAGCAGTTGGACCACTGCTCCGGACCTGCCCAGCTTAGGTAAATGGGACTGAGCAGACTGGGCTGGTCAGGTCTACTGCATATATCGTCCATCGCGAAGTGGGCGCATGATTCAAGATAGTGTGTCACCTTTGCCTCCCCCTTTTGAGGGTAAGAGGCGTGAGCGTGGCAGCTACGATATTTTATAATTGTGAAGATACAAAAGTGTCACTAAATATCTTCGTGGAATATTACAGTATATGTGATGAATGATGATGAAGTATATAGATAAGAAACGTGAGCATTAGGAAGTAAACAACGCATCAGATTCACTACATATTTACTCACATTAGTTTATCTCATATAATGACGTAGATAGTAGTGATGACATATTAATTAAACGGCTGTCATTTGTAGATCTTTGGCAGTCGTTACGGATTGTCAGAAGCCAGAAAAAAATTGACATCAGTCTTGCCAAGAACTGTTACCCAGTTAATGGGTTGTGGCGGTCTGGTAGGCAGCCACTCCACATAAAATACTGGTATTCAGCAGAATCCGGTTTGACTCGGAGCCGACCCCAATATAGTTGGGAAAAGGCTAGGCAGTTGATGACCTGTTCATGACAATGCACATCCGGTATGGTAGTTGTCCGTTACTTTGAAAGCAAGATCAAATTCTTGATAAGACTAACGCATGAGCAATATGAGCATCCACTGACGTCTAATCCCAATATGTAATTAAATCTAAAAAAACAAGGAGAATAAATGTCATAAATGTTGTGCAGCCCCCAAATAAACAGAATATGGGCAAAAGTTAGACATACCTGATCATGAAGAGTCCTTCCTTGGGGAACTTGGCCTTGTTGTGCACCAGCACCCTGTACAGGTACTCGTCGTGTCCCCACGAGATTGTCAGGTTCTCCAGGCCGCAGTTAGGCTTGTAGATGCCGCATTCAGTGCTGGAAGAAAGATATCAAATGATTAACTAACTCGTCGATTCCCGATTTCGAAATCTCCCTCTTTACCTATTTGGTCACTTTACGAGAAAATTGTTTTAAAACAAGATTATTCACAATATTAAATGTCGCCGACGGCCTTGACAGTAATCTCGACGGGATATAAATTAAGTTATGGGCATTTGATGCATTTTTGTCGTCTTAAAAACAGTTAAGTCTTCTACGAAAGCGCAGACATACAGTGTTACCAAGTTCAATAATAGTTTTCTACTTACTTGTATTTGGGGTTGTAAGTGTCAGGGTTGTCCTTGAAGCTGTCATCTCCGTATACGATCGATGGGCCCCACTTGCACCCCACGGGGAATGTGTCACCAACCACGCACCATTGAGGCTCGCCGTAGAATGCCATCACCTGGCCAAAAACAAATCAAACTTTGATATTCGTCGTTGATTGAACTGCCTTTATTCCAAAGACAATTTAGAAGGGTTTACTGCTGGTTAACCAATGAACTTTGGTTAAGACTGCATTAGGTGTTTAACATGAAAGTCCCTTGCGAGACCAATGCTCAAGCTGCGTGGCCGACTACTAGTCGATGCTCATAAAAAAACAAGAAAATGGAATCATCAGCACAAAGTAAAAGAAGAAGTCGAATCGACTAACAAAACAATTTCTGCAGCGCAAAAAAGGTTTGAGGGTCTCAATTAAATCAAGTAGAGTAGAGTAGGGACTCCATTTTCCGCACAGAGTCCCATTCGGTCCGTTGTGCGTAGGTGTCCTGGCTAAGTTAGCCAGCCTAGCCCCGCCCAGAAGCACAGAAGTTTCCTGGAAACTTTACAGACTTCGCGGAGTGATCTCACCATTCCGGGGATTTGTTCACGTTGGGTAGCTTCTTCCTCGCATTCTAAACAAAAGGAAAGGTAGGGGAAGGAGTGGGGACTGGCCTTACACTGCCATCTCGGAACCTCTTTTTGCAAGTTTGTCTGCGGCGTTATTCCCTATGAGATCCACTGTACCCCTTGATCCACTGGAGAGTGATTCTGTTTAACAGCGATATACACTCCAGGGGTGACACTAAACTATTAATTTGCTGTTAGTTTGTGTATCCCTAGATACTTTACAGCTGTTGTGGTTCGCCTAGTGGTAGGTGAAAGTTTATGTTGATGTCTAGGGAGTGTACACCAGTCGCTGAACCGGATTGAGTTTTTGAGCCATCTTTGTAGATGCGTACTTCATTGACTCCTGACTGATCCCTATCTACCTCTGTTTTTTTGTATACATGTTTATTCGGTATCCTATTAAACGGGGCAGCGATAAGAGGTTGGTACTCAATCGCGTGGTCTAGGATGCCTGCGTGGGTACTAGTATGGTTCTTGCCCCATATATGCCTAAGTGCATAAAAGCCTGATAGCTGCCAGTGCTGCCTCCTGCTCAAAGACTATATAACCTCTCTATGCTCCTTCTGAATGTACAAGTCAAAAGGGGGAGTTAATTGAAGGCCTGTCTCCTAAATCACTATCTATGATCAAGGTTTCGAATCCGCAGGTAAAATCTCAATTTAATTGAATGTCCCAATAAAAAAATCGTTACCTTTCCAAGATCATGCATGAGTCCAATAAGATGGAACCAGTCTTGATCAGGGTGGTCTTCCCGAATCCTCTCGGCAGTCTGGAAGGCGTGCACAATGTTCGGCAGGTCTGTGTCAGGGTCTGACTCATCCACCAGCTCGTTCAACTTGATCAGAGCATCCTTCACTGACATCTTGAAGTGGTTGAACTTAAGCCAATCGTCCATCCGTCCTGGGGAAGAATATTTTTATTTAGGGGACCCCGTAGGCCGTATTTAGGTATGAAGTAGTAGGTATAGTAACAAGGCTAATAGCTCTCTAATTTATAGTTTTAGACAGAATAAACGCTATACCTCTTGAGGGGTCATTGTACTCATCATTATGAACAACTTTTACTAACCGCTCCGGCCCCGGCGACACACCCGGTGTGTCGCGAATTAATCGCGAATTTAATGTTTATTTACCTATTACATAAGATTTATTTTTTATTTGGGAATTTTCACATGTCGGGCCTGGAGCGACCAAACCCGAAATCGCGAAAAAGAAAACAGCTGTTCGGTACATTTTATCGGGATATTTTTAAATGCACATCATTCTGTATAATTTTAATGCATACCAGAAAAAACAATGCTGTGCAAAAAAACCCAATTGATTAACTAAACATGTCTTACAAAAAAAACTAAAAAAATCATCCAAAACGAGATGACCTTTTTATATTCACACCAAAAATGTGGTTCATACATCGGATTTATGATTTATAAAACAAAAATACGAATTGTTTATCAAAAATACTAACTTGCACTCTAAATTGCACTTCCCTGAAATAGCAGGTGGTTATCATGGTTATAATAGTAGCCGGTCATTGGGCACCCCGACTCGGACAGGTTAGGTTAGAAGGGGATGGCGGGGTCAAGTGAGCGAGCGAAGCGAGCGAACAGACCCCGCCATCCCCTTCGTGGTTATTTTTTTTTAAACCACCCAGAAATATCATTAGCCAAATATTCGTTCAGTAAAACAGTTCTGCAAATACCATTAAACAGTATATCTAATATGATTTATTTAGTGTGCATAATTTGTGTGCAAGTCAGTATTTTTGATTTAACTTTGAAATATTTTGTTCGAAAAAATGGGAAAATACAGATATCGATTTAATTACATGCCCATTTTATCCAGTTATGCGCACGGAAATGTATGGGGCAGTCGATTTTTTTTCGCGATTTCAGAGTTGGTCCTATAGTCAAAGTTGTTCATAATGATGAGTACAATGAACCCTTAAGAGGTATTGCGTTTATTCTGTCTAAAACAAGTCGGGTTTGTTAGAGCACTCATAACTCGAGAACGGCTGGACCGATTTTCATGGTTTTTGATTTGTTGTGTTTGTCTCCGTCCCCAATAGCAGAGTAGCTATTCAAAATATTAGGTAGGTTAGGTAGGTACCCCGTTGACGGGAGCGAAGCCGCGGCGGGCAGCTAGTTTACTATAAAGTAGAAAGTTGGACAAGTGGAGTGACAAACTTTCATAATATAAGTTCCGTTAGGAATACTTAGGAAATACATTTTTGAAAATCCTGTCCTAAATATATCATATCATAAGTTATGATGTATAAAATGACATTTATTAATTGTGCTTTTATGTGTGATTCATTATCACCAGCACAACACAATTCATAAATCAAAAGAACGCCTTGTTCCATTTAGTCCGCCCATGAACCACTACTGGCCCGGATGTTCCAGAAGTGTGTGCTAAGATTGTGGTTATATACCTACTCTATGTATTAAAGGGTACAAAATAAAAACACACTAAAATAAAATCAAAAAAAGTTTGTTGGTAAGTAGGTACCTACTATGTTTGTTGTTATTTGTGTAGTGGGTATAAGTTAGTTCCGAACTACCTACTTAAATAAAATAGATTTGATCAGGAACAACCAGTTGCAGATAGTACATGACCAGTCCAGAGCAAAGACTACAATAGAACACTGGCTAGTCCAGAGTGAGAGAATCCATTAACCTAACGCTGGCATTTTGGATCACAGTAATTAATGACGTAGGTACGGACGTCGAGCATATATATACAGAAAATTTTAAAAAGTAAAAAGTGATGTGCGTTGTATGAAAACTGTTTGGTGATTTGTTATTTAGTTAGTGTAAGTATTTTTTTTTTTGTGTTAATATTAATATATCGATCTTTATGATAAGAATACTTAGCAATGATGGTTTTATTAATAGAAGGTATCTGCTTGCGAATTTAAAGTAAAAGATAGGCTGCGATATTCATGTTTGCCTTTTTTCACAGGCCTGCGGCAGGTACCTACTCCTAAATTTTAATTAATGACGTGTTCGAAATCGTCACGATGCGCGATGTTCACGCCCAGTTCTTTCTGTGAGATAATAAGAAACGGTCGAAGCCGACTTCTGATGTTTTAATATTTCTTGTCGCAGCATTGTTCCAGGCAGCATTTGGATGCAGCGTACCTGAAACTGCCTCTGAAGGCATCTGTCTTGTGCGGCTGAGTAGAAAGTTGTTGCGACCAATGCCTGCTTGCGTATTCCCTTCTAGCGATCCAGCTTCATTTGATTGCTTAGACATTTTGATTTGGTTGTTGGACTTTATCACCTCAAACAGCAGGCAAATCAAGTGTAACTTGCAATGTAACTTCATTTTGAGAATTGAGTGCTTATTTAAAAATGATGTTCAATGCTCTGGGTAGGATTGTGAAGCTAACTATAGTCTATGAGATCCTAGACAAAAATTAAAACTGGAAAAATGCACTTACCTTTGACGAAATCGTAGGTCTGTTTAGTATGCATCTCGTAGTATGTCCTGCGCACGCGTTCCTTGATCGGATCATTCTCATCGATGTCGTAATTCCGGAAGGCTTCTACTGGCTTGCCATCGTAGACCTTCTCCGGCCGAAGCAGGAGCGAGGGGTCCATCATAGAGACGGGGGAATCCTGCAAAGATCGAAACTTCATGATGCTTGGGAGAGAAACAATCAACAAAGATGGTAAACAGACGAACGTGTGGTACTGAAATGTGGCAATCGAGAACTAAGAAATCTATCGTGTGATCGCCCACTACTCCGTAATGACTCGCTTCCCTTGTCGTTTCAGTGTTGAATACATAGGCTGTTGATACATGGGCTATTTTTTTTCTAATAGTTTATTTTTCCTTACTACCCAATAGATAGACACAATCACAAGTTTTAAGGAAAGCAGCCAAAAGACATTCAACAAGACATTCCTAGCATAACCTAGGGTTCTTTTGATGTACTATATTCTTACAAAAATAATGGAAAAGAGTTTATCGCATAAAGGGGACAGACATAATGATTTGCGTCCCCAAAAGAGTTCTTAGCTCTGGACCAAGGTATTCTGATGGCGTTAATTTTGTACCGTGCGTCCAGGTTACATGAGCACTGAGGTTTTATTAAGACCTCTGCAGTGGCTCAGTGCTGTATTGTGTACCACACATTGGACGATACAAGTTATCTATTGTCAACGTCGCTGTTTCTCCTTTATTTTGAACACGTTTCGCACGCGTAGTAATTAGCTGCATCATAAGTTTATTGAATACGTTTGCAGATAAGGGAAACGTGACACAGACTTAAAAGAGCACTCAAGATTTGTAGCACTTTTTGCTTTATAATAGTTAGGAATGAAACTACATAGAAGACATGCGGAGATCATAGAAAATGTGTAGCAGAGCGTACAAAATTCAGCAGTTCTAGATCAGTGTTATAGGCGGCCCACTAAATGCTTTAACCTTTCTTTCCTAACTTATAATTAAATACAAATTCATAGCAACTCGATTTTAAAGTATGTATGTTTATAACGCGTCAACGGCTAAATCGCCGTACAGTGATAGATGAGACTCTAGAGACAGCAGTGCGATTCTGTAAGCATGTCGAAGTGAACAACCGGGCGGGGCGCACGACGGGTGAGTTGTCAAACCATACAAATAAGATGGAATGACAGCTCTATTGTCGTTCACTCCGCCTTGGCGAACACCGTGAGATGTCGACAGAATCGACGGGCAGTTATTGGCTAGCTTACGTCGAGTGAAAATCTATATTCGCCTTAGCGAAGACGTTGGAAAACTGCTAAACAGGGCGACCCTCTTTGGCCAGTCATTTTCTGTTTAGCCATAAATCTTATCGGCTTATCCTATGTAGTTAAATGGTAGGTGATGTGTTGACAATTCATTTAAATAATCAATGGCGTTTATGATTATTAGGGTCGACATGGGTCACATAAACAATCTCAAAAAGATAATACCATCACTATCTTCTATGTTATTACGTTCTGCTATCAGGGGGAATATTTTCATCACCGTATCGCCAACCTTGGCAGACAGTTTAAGGTCAGACACAATCTTAGGATATCTCTGATGAGGCTCTAAATTTTTTTGCAAGTTTCAAATCTAAGTATGTTTTCTTCGTGCTGAAGAGGAAAAGATTGCTGCAAACACAAAACAATTAGGTACCTACAGGATTGAATGCTTGTCTAGACTGAACTTCTGGATCAACAAGGTTTTTTTCTTAGCTTTTCCAGTTCCTTTTCGTGTTGAAGAAGGAAATGGAAGGTCTATCGCCGTTCAACGTTGCCGTGTTGTTCCAGAAGTGCATGGTCAAATATTTTAAGGGTGAGTTGGGCAGCTGATATTATAGGTACAATTATACATGGAAAAAATAGCAAAACAAAAACTTAAAAAAAAAATCGACCATCTTATCGACTATGAAGTTCCGAAGAAATTACTTTTCTAGCAATTTGTTACTGTTGGTAGCATTTTAGTTCAATCACAGATTTGATGTCACCAACTGCATCAGACTGCTTGAAAAGTCATTTCGTCGGAACTTTTTAGTTGCTTTTAGTGGTCGATTTTTTAAAATATTTTACCTTAATGTTAGTTAGCTGATCATACACCTGGTATTTATTAGCTACCTAACAACACCCTTGATATGACCACTTCTGGAACACCTTGTTAAAACAACTTGCAAATTTATAATATTAGGAATTATAATAGGCTCTCATCTTTTTGCGATTATTGTTCATAACTTGGCTTCGCTTGAAGGAAACAGATCTAATGCGATGTAGGTACGTCTATTTTGTCTAGTAAGTAATGTTTGCTTATCTAAATAGCTATTGTAAATACAAATAAATTAACTCACTGGTTTCGGCTTCATGTTAGGCGTTACTGTGGCGTTTCTCCGGTCGATCAGTAATGGGGCCCAGCCAGTCTGTGCACAACTTAAATGATAATTGATAACAGATAGGGTCAAGAGTTATCTAAGTCAGGCTATCAGTATAAACGTAAGTGATAAAAAACTCGCGAAAATATAATAACTTGCTTACCAATGACGCGGCGCAGTAATTAATTGTTATTGTAAATTGTTTAATGTTTTTGAGATTTTTTTGGGGATCCGTAAGATTAATTGGGAATACGAATTAAAGAAAGGTTTACCTACAATATTCTTATATGTACTTATTATAAAAGTTTCTTCAAATCGTATTCTTGTTCTGTTAAGTACCAGCGTGTTGCAGATCTCTACTTCCCTGCTTGCATTGTTCATCACCCTCGAGAAGGAAAATAAGTTTGTGATTTTCTAAGTCAGTAGATCATACATACAAAGTCCAGAAGATAAGTCTAGGTAATAAGGTCCAGTGCCTGTTGATTCATGTTATAACTATGTTGTCCTGCTGCAGGGCAAAGTTGGGGTTTCCCCCTTCCACCTCTCCCGGACTACTTATCTGCGCTCGGGATAATTATCCTTTTACAAATGAGCCCATACATTGAATGTAAGGGTTTTCTACTTGACCAATTAGAAATAGGTAGATCCTACCGGACATCATGAACCCCCCAGCCCCAGGGTGCGCCTGCACTGCCAGTAGTACCAGCAGCCGATTGGAATTGATTTTTCTTACGACTCCAATGTAAGTACTTTTGATTGATTAATTTCGTTATTATTTTCCGAGGCTTGTCGAGATTTATTGCATCGGCGCTTATCTGGTAGTCACCAACTCACCACTATTGATCCTAGCTTTCAAGACTAGCAACATAATGATTAGACAATCCTACTAATATTATAAAGGTGAAAGTTTGTATGTTTGTATGTTTGCATGTTTGTATGTTTGTATGTTTGTATGTTTGTATGTTTGTATGTTTGTATGTTTGTGTAACAATCAGGCAAAAACGGCTGAAGGGATTTGGATGAAATTTGGCACACATGTAGTTCATATCCTGGAATAAAAAATAGGGTACTTTTTATCCCGGTAAGTGGCATGGATTAATGGAGACTGAGGAGGAAGTGGAAACTCAGAGCCGCTGCTGCCTTAGTACTTCAGATTCACAAGTACCAGTAGACCAGAAACATCAAGTACCAGGAGACCAGAAACATGATGTCATAGTATCTTTTGGGCTGGTTAGGGTAGGTATAGGATAGGTATAGGGTAGGTGTACGGTAGGTAGGTGTAGGGAAAGTGTAGGGTAGGTGTAGGGTAGGTGTAGGGTAGGTGCAGGGTAGTTGTAGGGTAGGTATAGGGTAGGTGTAGGGTAAGTGTTAGGATAGGTGTAGGGTAGGTGTAGGGTAGGTGTGGGGTAGGGTAGTGTAGGGTATGGTAGGGTAGGGTAGTGTAGGGTAGGGTAGTTTAGGGTAGGGTAGGTGTTTCCTGAGTAAAAAATGTACGATACAAATCAGGAAACCTACCTATTTCCGATATTCACGCGGGCGAAGCCGCTGGTAGAAGCTAGTTATATATATTAAAAACTACAATGCCTTCTTTTTGAAGTCGGTTACAAAAAACGATTGCTTCAGAACAAGACTTTAGTTCAGATAAAGATTCTCTAGCTCCTGAGTGTGCCATACACGTGTCTACAACTTCTATGATACTATCGCAAAATAAAGCTTCCATTGCTTGCCTTCTTACGTTACTTTTGACTTACGGAACTCAAGGAACTCTTCAATGGATCCTGAATAGAAGAATAGTTTGTTTTCAGATGATTGTTTGTTAACAAAAGCATTGTTGGTTTATTTCCGGCACTTAGCTGATTGTTATGATACTGACAGAGATCTTTTTGTATGTTTTGATACTGCGTTTCGAGTTTAAAACGCATTTAGAGTGGGGTCAAAGTTTCTGCGGCTACACGTGGTCGACGCTGGCGGCTACTAATGAAATGGAGTAGGTAGAAATCTTTCCTTTGAAACTTCTGGCATCCGGGATCAACACTTCAGAATCGCTTGAACTCGTTTTTAATCAAATATTAGTTTAGAAAATCAAGATTTTGAATATCGACACAGCTTACCTACACAGTTAGTATCCCGCCAAAATATTAAAAAAAAAAATTTAAATATGGAACACAGCGTCACCGCCGCTGACCATCCCACATAATAGGTATTTTTTAATTTACGTGGCTGTTTATACACTCATAAGACGGCAGCTTTTTTTTTTTCTTTAGTTAAGTATTAGGTATTCTTTATTACATATTGAGTAGGTAACATTTTTCGACTTTTCGTAGTTGACTACCTAACCAAATTTAGTTCTATTTTTAAATTCATTCCCGCCCTAGGAAGCAATTACCTATGTGTCTTTCCTGCCTGAGGGTGGGAAGTAGCGTCTTCCACTCGCTACTCGGATCAAACAAACTCTACCTACTTTCCGAGTATGAGATATGAAAAATATAGGTATTTCATATATAGCATCAACGAACACTAGTCAATAGAAACAAATCTCGTCATACCATAATTTCCCTCTGCCTTGAAAAACGAGCGCGACGCATAAAAATGCGTCGCAGATGTATTCAATTGAATCAAGGTCGCTAGAAGACTAGAACAAATTTTATTAAGGAAGTCTTCCATTAAAATAAATAGAAGATGGCTCCCGTAAGATAGGTATAGCTGAGACCAATACCTACCTTTCACAGAACAGTGTAATAGAAAGTGAGTAAAGTCGGGTTACTTTATTGGCTCTGGAAGGTAACGAACACAGCACTCTGTGTTTACTTTATTCCTATTGATTAAAAGTTGCCAAAGTTGTACTCCAGAGCTAAAGTAACCCGACTTTAGGTAGGTAGGTACTGGTTTATAGTCATGTACAAAATGTACATTTTTTGTATTGTCATGTTATTTAAGAGGTTGATCCATTGATCCTCTTTAAATACATCAATGGGTTGATCATATTTTTTGCTTCTTGGAGTATAAACAAGGGCGACTGAATATAAACTGCCCTAAAAATAGAAAAATCTGCCACTCGGTAGGCAACGCTGTGATGTTCTGACTTAATTGGTCAGGTGATTACCTATATTTATTTAAACTATAAATCGATAAATGAAAGAAAAGGAGACACCAAATGAAACTATTGATTTATTTAACTTTGGTTACATTTAATTAAAAATATGATAAATTATTAAATACAACAAAAATATAATTATGTAGGTACATGATCGATTACATAACATCAGACAAGTCAGTTCTGTTGATAACACAGTGTTTATTATGAAGACCAAAACAAATGATAGTAGCAAAAACATAATCAAAACAATTCAGTTTTACTTAGCTTTAAAAACCGTTAATATCACTAATATTATAAACCTGTAGTTTGTTTGGCTGAACGCGCTAATCTCAGGACCTATTGGATCGAATTGAAAATTCTTTTAGTGTTGCGTAGCCCATTAATCGAGGAAGGCCCTAATGGAGCGGAGTATTAATGAAAAATGTAACGCAGACGAAGTTGCGCGGGAAGTCAGCTAGTTTTTTCATAAAACGGGAAGTAAGGTAACATAGCAACAACAACTGACATTTGGTCCCAAAAATCAGAAACCGGCGACACGTTAGATCCAAAAGGAGAAAGCGAAACGAGCTGGACTCCTACCAAGATAGATTAAAATGGAAAGAAGGAAGGTAGGCCTTTGCCTTATAGTGGAACACTATGAGCTAATAATACTGAAATAGGTAGCTACTTTAGAAAACCAAAAGGTGGATGTCATAGAAAGGTAATTCGTGTTCATGTGGTCTCCATTGTTCACCACTCACAGACGCCAGGGATGTACTTCTCGATCAGCTTCTCGTAGTAAGGCCACAGGGCCTCGATGTCAGGGACCTTTGTGCTCTTCGTGTATAAGTCATATTTGCTGAAAAGATGATTATAAATCAGAACACTGTTTTAAAAGACTTGTAGAAATAGGAAATCACTAGTTAAATTTTTCTGATGATCGCACTGAAATCGAGCGATTAACGTTTCAAGTAGATTCGATATTAATCATTCACTTCTCTTGTCCTTTTTCCAATTTTTTGGGATCGGGGCAACATGTCTTCTTTTTAATACTTATTTTAATGGTGTTGCAAGTCAGTAGCTTTAGTTTTCTATCTTTCACACAGTCGTTCCACAGTTACTTTTTGGACCCTTCATTTTATACCCACACTCATGCTCATAACTAACTTTTATCTATGTAGGTAATATAATTTTGTAGATGATATAATTAACTTACTTGAATTCGAGCACCCACTTCAGGATCTCTTCGTCCTTCTCGTTGGTCAGGTGGCGGTAGTCACCGCCAGCGTGCCACGGGTATAAGGAGTGGTATCTGTGGACAATCATCTTGATTTATATCAATGGTCGCAAATGACCAAAACTATGCCCCATCAATTTCATTCTACAATTTGAACAAGCAATGATATTGTTCAAACTGTAGAATGCTCAAACTCTACTTCTGAGGTAGACTTTTACTGGGTGGAGATAAATATGTAGATTAATGTTAAGTAAATAATAGTGTTAAATATCAAAGAAAGGTGTTATCGCTTACGCGGTTTTTGATTGTATGTGGATGAACTGTGCACCACAGATGAATAGGGATGAGGTCTAAGATGATGATGTTATGAATATCTAGAGTTGCAGTTACCTGATCATGTACAGTCCCTTCTCGGGGATGGTGGTCTTGTTGTGCTTGAGGAACTGGTACATGTACTCGTCGTGGCTCCAGGAAATCTCCAGCTTGTCCAGCCCGCAGTGAGGCTCGTACATGCCGTACTCGGTGCTAGAGACAAGATGCAGAATTCTGACATGCTATTCAATGGGACGGTCCTAATCTCAGTCAGGCAAAGTCTACGTTGGAAAGAATCGGCTCGGAGGAAATCTGTGGAATAATGTACTGTGGAGACTGTACGATCTATTCCGTTTCAGTGATCCAGGGAGCAAAACCACAGGAAAATCTAGTGCTTACCTAAGTAAAAGTAGTGAGAAGAAGTTTAACAGCTCCGGCCCCGGCGACACACTGGTGTGTCGCGAATTAATCGCGAATTTAATGTTTATTTACCTATTACATAAGATTTTTTTGTGTGCCAGTGCATTGCAACATAAATTACTTTATTACGGTGTCTTAAATATATTACACGATGCACATTTATTTAGTTTAAATGAAGTTAACTTTACCTAAGCTGATAATGCATACAAGTTGGGATTGTTGTTCTTAATAAATATAGGTAATCTGCTTAATACTAACTTGTATTTAGGGTTGTAGGTGTCAGGGTTGTCCTTGAAGCTCTCAGGTCCGTACACAATGGAGTTAGCCCACTTGCACCCCACGGGGAATGTGTCACCCACTACGCACCATTGAGGCTCGCCGTAGAAAGCCATCACCTGGGCAAAGACAAAGATGATTTATGATTTTCGGTAAAGGAAAGAAGTAGGTACGTGACCAAGGGATGTTTGTCACCGAAACATTGACTTGACTTCACAGTGTTGACATCTCTTGAAATCTCTAGTAGGTAAAGCCGCAAAACGTTTTGAACTCATCGTCACCGTTCTCTGAAGGCAGAGGTAATGACAATGACTGGCAGAATACTTAACGTTCTTCTTCATGATACGGGCAACTATGTACAAGACTTAACTTCTGAATGAGCAGATATGATTCATTTCTTCTTGACTTTTCAAAAGAACTATTTATTATATATGTTTAGACAAGTTTAGTTGTTGGTACCTACGAGTACTGTTTCGTAATGCATAATAAGTAGGAACACAGGAGAGTAGGTAATAAATTATAATTAATCATCAGCATTATGATAATCGACATGCGATCATGGTGATGTTTAACGCTGAGATCTACCCTACTACTGTAGGTCTTATATCTGCTCTTATTTTCTACTAGCACTTCGCCCGCGACTTCGTCTGCGCAGATTATGTTCAAACAATATTCCTCCGTTGCCCCTCCCCCCAAAGGTTGAATTTTTAAAAATCCCTTTTTATTGCTGCTCACCTACATCATAAAAGCCTTGAGAAAATTTCATGTTCCCAGTCCCAGTCGTTTCGGCTGTGCGTTGAGAGAAATGTCAGTCCGATTCCCTTTTATGTACCTATTATAGATTAAATATACATTACTTTGATTGCAATATAATATTTCCACGAGCTTCAATCAATTTGATTTTAAGTATCATGCGATCGTAAAAAATTCCAGCTAGGGTCGCCTGTATCAATGGATCAACAATTATAAGGTCGTAATCGTAAATGTGGTTATCAATAGCGAGTAGATTAGCCATGTTTATGGTTATGTACTCACTTTTACACAGTCGTAACTATTACCTAGTTAATGATCATGTAACTTTGCGCTGCAAATACGTTTGCCTGTGTTAAAACTGAGGCCCATATTCCAAAACGTAAACTCCAACTCAACCCAAACTCCATCGGAGCTTGTCATAAATTGAAGATTGCATTTATTTTGCTTGTTCATCTCGTTCTCACCCGAGTACGAAAACGTCAATTAGACAAGCTTTTTTTGTCATTGGAGTTCGAGTTGAGTTGGAGTTTACGTTTTAAATATATTATATGGGCCTAAGTCTGCAGTTACCACGACACTTTTCCTTGGGCATTGCTATTGTACTTAGTATTTATTCTAGCTATGAGACTCCTCATACTTTCTCTATACTACCAAGTTCCAGTAAGATTTCCAGTATTTATAAGTTTGGTAAACACATTGGTCCTTTCACTACCTCCTGATATTTACTGTGCTTACAAAAGAGTCGTCGTATGTCGCCAGGGACTTCAATAGTGACAAAAATGCGTATCACTAACTTCAGATGAAAACTTCAACCCGGTAACTGACAAATGCTTTCAATGTTTAGAGCTTCCTTAAAGCTCACATATGACACTTCAATTCCCATGTTACATAAGTGAATGCTACATGGTTCTCAAATAATTTGACCATTACAATTTTACCATTCGTATGGGACTTTACTAAGAGACTGACCTCTGAGTTAGTTTCGGTGATTCTTCTCAGGTTAGTCGGCTAGGAAACACTGGCCTCTGCTATTTTTTTTAACCGACCAAAAACATTGGCGAGTAAAAATGTTAATTTGAACTTATTTTCAAAATAAAAAATCATTTATCATTTACCTTGCCCAAATCATGGACGAGTCCCGTAAGGTGGAACCAGTCGTCATCCGGATGGTCTACTCGGATTCTCTCGGCAGTCTGGAAGGCATGCACGATATTCGGCAGTTCCGTGTCAGGGTCTGACTCATCCACCAGCTCGTTCAGTTTGATGAGAGCATCCTTGATCGTGCTCTTGAACGTGTTGAACTTCAGCCATTTTTCTTTCTTTTCTGAAGAAGGAAAAGTTGACAAGAAGAGTTAGTCACTGAAAGGACAACAAGATACCGACTGTCGAAAAGTAATGCAGTTATGTGTGGTCTGTTTTAACATAAAATGATGCTTCTAGTCTGTTGCTAATTCCTTGGTTGCAATACTTTTTAGAAGATACATGCGACGTTTAAGTCGGTTGGGACCCATCGCCAATCTTGCACTCGTGAATTTTCCGTTATTTCTCCGATTCGCTGGGCCACAAGAGGCTTGACCGTACGCGCATCATTCCTGAGCCAACCAAGGACTGTTTTTGAATCCGTCCAAAGAAAACGTAAAATCTTCTAAAAAGTATTGCAACCAAGGAGTTAGCAACATAGTCTGCTAAAAGGTAAGCGTAGTTATCAGCTCAAGTTTCCCCTGTTTACTTTTGCTTAGTTTGCTGTCTTGCTTGACAACATTGAAATAGGTAACTAGACTAAACAAAAAGGATGAAATTCACATCTAGCTAGGATGAACGGCAACCATTTCATTGTGCTTGTACTCAACAAAATAATGTACTAAGGAAAATTATCTCGGATTTTTGGTTCACTAACTATGTATAAAATTTGCATAATGACAACGAAGTTTGCGGTACCTACTTGCCTCTTCAACTTGCATTCTAATTTCCAATACATTTTTAGAACCCCATGTACCGGTATTTTATAAGAACAGGTAATCGAGACTAACTCACGTTTAACCAGGTCGACAGTAACATTGGTGTGCATGTCGTAGTAGGTCTTGCGCACGCGCTCCCGCACTGGGTCGGTATCGTCCACCGTGTAGTCCCGGAAGGCCTCCAGCGGCTTGTCGTTGAACACCGGCTCCGGACGCAGCAGCTGCGATGGGTCGATCAGGGAGATCTCATCTTTCTTCTAGAGAATAGTAGAAAATTATTAGTGGGCCTACCAGAAGAGGTGTCCTGACCCAAGGTTTACCTTGCGACCCTTTTAAATATTGATTCCTTTAACATCCTTTATAATGTGCCCATTGGTTACTTACATTTTTCGAAAATCACGTGACAACCACCATTTTTTACACCCCTCCAAAGGATTTTTATGAACGCAATTAGTTCCGGACTTGTAAAAGGCTTACTCTGAACTTACCACACTGCTGCTTAATCTTAATCATCCTTCTAGCTGCCTTAATTTCCAATTTACGTACGTATGTATTTTGAGTTCGCACAGATCCTTCCCTAGTAGGTACGTCTTGTTCTTCCATACTTCTATCCAAGTTTATCTTTACACAATCCACCAATCTTATCTTTCCTGCTTTAAATATTATATTTATTTAGGTTTATTTATTACCTGGGACGCCATCTTCTTCAGGGACACACCTAAACTCTTGCTTGAGATACAAAGGTTTGACGAACAGTTAGATCTCATAGACATTTTATAGCGGCTTAGCAGCATCTTGAGTAGTCGGCGCTATCAGATACAAAGGCTTAAGTTTATTGAGATAATAGTAATTCTTTAATAGACTACAAGGTTTAAGCATCTGGATTTACTTGTTGTTTTTCGGAACTGCTGATAAACAATCTTGGTTTTAAAACTATTGTTCGTGACTGAAAAGTGTCCGTATGAATAGTTTGTCAAGGCATGGACAAAAAATTGAAACGGTGTATGTGTTGTGAAGATGAATGGTCTAACAAGCAGGAGAGTTTTGTGATAACGGTAAATAGAGATGCATGGAAGAAAAAGCAGGAGAATGAAGATGATGAGAGACCCATTGAAGGGGTCTAGGCTTTCGTCAGGATTTTTGTTCTTCTTGTCTTCGTCGACGACCTCAGCACATCACAAATATTGAGGAATGGTTCAACAAGGAGACATGAAGTAGGTATCATAGTAGGTATAAGCACAGATTATTTTGATGTTTGAACGTTACTAGTAGACCTTACATATTACCTAAATATTTCTTACATCTTCCTGCTATCTTCTAAGATTTTAAACTTTTCTTGCCATCCTTTTAGAAACGAGAATAGAATACCAGGCTACTGTTGATATTATTTCTGAACTGTGTGTCACACAAACATCCAATTTTAATGAGTAGGTACCTATCATGAGAGTAGCAGTTTTAAAAAACAAACAAACAGATAATGTAGGAGATTTTGAATGAAATTAAATTATTACCTATTAAGTATACCTAATTTTGTTTTCATTTTCTGGAACGTTTAGTTTATTCTACCTAGGTAGGTATAAGTAGGTATAGCGACATGCTACGAACCATAGAGTGTTTGCTACGAACCTATTGATATCCATCTCTAATACCTACCTACCGTATTTGATTTTGATTTGATTTTGTTATTTCTGACGCCCGCTGTAAACTGTGGTAACTTTTCTCCCACCTACGAACTATTAACGACCTAAGTGAGCACTTTCCTGCAGGGCCTAACCTTCCGTGGTCCACTTGGAAGTTCCTGAACTGCCTCAGAACGCAAGTATAAAATTGTAACTCCAACCTCGTAAATTGGGGCTACCTTGACGGATCAACTTCGGAAGGATGTGGAGTCGAGTCACAAACTATGCTCCGCCTCCTATCCTGCCCTCTGTGCACGTGCCGCTATAGTGACATATGCGCTGCCACCAACAAAGCCATGGAAGTGGCGATTTTTGAGCAACTTTAATCTAAATAACTGTCGTTCTATCGTATCGCTACGAAGAAGAAAGAGACCTGACATGTTGCCAGGCGACCTACTGCACCAGGTAAGTTCTCAGCAAATGTACCTAGGCTGTTGTTTCTTCTTCTGTGATATCATGGGCAGCAGGGTGTCGTTTTTTATGGTTCCGTATCCAAACGGTAAAAACGGGACCCTATTACTAAGACTCAGCTGTCCGTCTGTCTGTCTGTCACCAGGCTGTATCTCATGAACCGTAATAGCTTCGCACCCGGTTTTTTTTCATTCGTTTTGCCTCATAGTAGGTATAGAGCCTTAGTTGCCCGTCATGCACAACCACCTGCAACATTCAAAATCTGAACTAGGCCAAGCCAATGATAGAGCTGTAGGTACAGGTTGCTCAATACTGGTCGGACAAAAACTAATACGAGTCAAACAACACGAAAAGAAGGAGAGCTGGACCGTCCGATGTGTGAGTATTGAGTGAGGCCTATGTACAGCAATGGACGACTTTGGCTAAAATGATAATCATAAGTAGCAGTAGAAGTCCATTACTGGTTTGCTGACCGACCTAAAAAGCAATAACAGATGTGAATGAGACACTTTCTACTACCTCTAGGAGTTTACCATATTATCTATTATCTATGTTTGTTTGTTATGTGTATCATAAAACTTTATCGTAACTGGATCTGCCACGAGTGGGGTAGCTCAGGTAGCTGTACTTTTTGATTGACATAGTAATACGTGGGAGACAAAATAATCGAGCCCTTTCATGGTTACCGAAACTAAACTGACAACGAAAACTGGCCTTTGACAGTGTGCGAATAGAAGTCAAAATATGGTGCACATGATTGACGGTTTGATCTTGATATTTGTTTGACAGCTTAGGCATTTTTATCTTAAGTGGAATTTTGCGGGGATATCTATCTATTCACCTGAGGTCTTCTACACACCTAGTTAATGACTTGCAAAATTTAGGTAGTTAGGTAAGTACTGCATGGAGCAATAACATAACTAATAAACTTCACAATCTTGTCCTTGGACACCGTCAAACGGGGTGAATAGAGACAAAACTGACAGGGTTTTTGATTTTTCAATAGTCAGCTATCTTCTTCTAACTGAGGAATAAAAATGGCGGTTTGACAGATTTACTATACAAAAGCTGTCAAACCGCCAATTTAATTCCCCAGATACCTACACGTTACCTGACTATTGATAAATCAGCCCTAAAAGTAATTAACATTGGTTTATTTTAATCAATTCAATGAAATTGGAAACCGCAAATGCCGCAAACCAGATTTAAATAACGTAAAAATTCCCTTCAAAGTTTTGTGCCGATTCACCCCTGTATTCCTATTCGGGTGAATAGGAATACAGGGGTGAATCGGCATTTGTACGTGAGCTACCGTATTCATCGGTGCTGTTATTGTTGAAGACTGCCGTTAGTTCTTGGGTGTCGGAATCATGCAGCCGGCCTGCCCGACGATTAGGTAGAAGACACTGCCGCCTACGTCCAGCACTTATGGATCAGCAATTATTTTTTTTTGACAATAAATTGGTTACCTACCTACAGCAATTAATGTAGCCTGCGAATCCGGACTTAGGCGAACCTATAATAATATGCCATAATTGAACAAACATAATATATATTTTTTAGTCTTTTCCCCACTATGTAGTGTCGACTTTCGATAGGTAAGTAGGTATCGATAATTGCGGAACTGCTATCGCCAACTTCCATACTACGTTAAATACTCGTCAAATCACCGAAGTTAAGCAACATCGGGCGATCAGTACTTGGATGGGTGACATGACCTGGAAACACCGCGTGACGTTGGCTTCTTGCATTTTAAATTTTCTTCATTATTACCAAAATTCGAACGATTCTTTAAATATCAAATTTTAATTCAATCAGATTTTTTTTATGTTGCACTGGCAGATCTAGCATGCTAGGGCTATCAACTGCTAAACCGGACTATGCTGATAATTTATTTTATAAAATAGCAGTAGGTAGTTTTATTCTATACTCGCGTTTGTCCATCTCACCAGATGGTAAGCGATGACGTGATAGAAGTAACCTGACTGAACACCCCCAGATGAAAGCTATCAGAAAACACACACTTCAGGGGGGAATTCAACACGTACCTACCGGGTTGAAATGAAAAAAAGCAGGGTATGGTAGGAAACTATATTTAATTATTTAACCATATCACTATACTAATGTACATACCGTTACAAAAAGCTTGTTTTTCAGAGCATCTGTTTTACATAATTTTGCAGTCACAGTTACTAACAGTCGACCAAGACAAGTAGACAACTGGGTAGAATAGAATAAAGTAAAGCCTGTTTAAAATAAAGTAAGAAAAGCAAATTATTTTCTTTATTTCTTCATTTTCATCTGCCCACTTAGTACCTTTGAAATAAGTCGGATGTTTTTTTTAATGATGTTAGCTTTTGCCCGCGACTTGGTACGCGCATATAATAAATCCTCTCTTATGCGGTCCCTACGGAGTGTAGGGAAGCTATATATGCCGTATTCTACGACCAGTATTTTCGGCTGTGCGTTGTCTGTCAGTGACTCAATAACGCAAGAATTTTATATATTAGGATTGATATAGCTAGACCTAAGTATATGATATTTTTGAGCTGAGTTACAAAGGCGAAAAAATTTTATTCTGAGGCCATAGTATAGACAAGTTACGTGAGCTATTGTCAAAAAATCAAAAATGTATGGAATTGACAAATGCTGTCGAAATATCACGTGCTCAATGCCTTCATCTTGGCATTTGACAATCGCATATTTGCTGATTGACACTTCGTCCAGACGCCGCACAATATCAACATAGACTCCTCGATACAATATATTAGTACGATTTGCTCTGAGATCTAGAACTTGGCATGACTAGCATAAATCTTACAATTCTCATACGTTTATATCTACATACACAATTTCTAAATATTCTGCTGTAAGCACACATTGAGTAAAGTATCACTGAAGTACATTTTTTATGTTCAATTACAGTTTGTTGAAAACAAAAAATTTAGTTTTGTTTGTGTATTTTATTTAGCATACAATACATGTATGATTAAAATGTTGTTTAAAATTATTAGTATTTTTGTTATAATACGCAAGGAAATTGTTATTGCACACTGTTCCAAAGTTAAGTAATGTGAGATACGTCTGATTAGGACCTAATAACACTTGCCTAATTCTGACTACGAGTTTTAAGTACGTAAATGGTTTAGCATAGAGAAATTGATAGTGGAATATAGTGAGTAGTTGCAGTGATAATAATTATTAGGAATTATTTGTGTTTATGTCAGGCTCAAAGATCAGAACTGCTAACAAATCGCCAAGGGTTTTTTTTTACTAGCGATTCGTTAGTTAAAATTAACACAAATCGATTAGAATATAACAGTTATTGGTTTTCTCATCCAAAAAATCGGTTATCAATATTTTATTCTACTTAGACAAATACATATATTTATTTCATTAAAGTTTATACAAAATGTAGTGAATATAACATTTTTTTTATATTTTATTTGATACACGGTTATTATTATTTAATTACAATTATAATATTATAATTTAATACCAATTTGGTGTTTTTATGTTTGTATCATAGGTTTATTCTATTATGTCTTGAGATATTGTCGCGTATAGAAATATTAGGAAACAAAATACAGACGTATTCATTTTAAAATAATGTGTAATAGCAGAGCACAAATATACTAGTTATACGACAATTTCACAAATATACATGCAAAGGAGGGGAAAGTCTAATAATTAAACGATTCATTGGGATATAATACATAAGCCTATTTGAAGTTAGTTCTAAACGATAATTTGAAGTATTTAACAATCCGAACGAAAAATAACTACAGAAAGATGTCTTCTAAATTAGGTCTTTTAAAGTTATAAGACGAATAAAGTTTACTTAATAAGTAATATATTCATTTAAAGTTATCAAAAATGACCTACTTATATTCAAAGCATTATATTTCATTCTGTAAAATGTTGTCTCGATAATTATGTTTTATTGTTTTCTATGTCTCACTCACTAATCAATAGGATTAAAATCTCAAAACTTTCACATAACCATTAAAAAACAGGTCTTTATAATATGACTGCAAACCCGTCTGTGCTGTCTTTTATATCACTCAAAAATTCATTGGAAATTCAATCTTATGCAGAACACAATATCGTTCCTTTTAACACGCGTAAACAACGTTGTTACTGTCAACATACACATAAAATCGTTATTTTTTAAAACTAAGTTACAAACAGGGCTGGGCAGTATTTGAATTACTTGTAATTTTAATACGCAATAGCAATATAAATACGTATTTGGTATTTGTATTTCAATTACTTCTTAGAAATTAAATTTGTAATTGGTATTTCAAATACCAGACGCTGAGGTATTTGATAGTCAGTATTTTTTTAATGGGTGTGTTCTACAGAAAGAAGCGCTTGGTAGCTTTCATGAGTAAAAAGGCTAACCTAAAACCTGACTATATTTTGTGTTTTGTATTTTAATTAAAGCAAAGCATGTGGTTTGCCCAGCTCTGGATGCATATGATTAAAAACTTTAATTCCATTTGAAACAGTTCCATTTCCACTGCAATACTTTTCTGTAAAATTTCCATACATTCTAATATCAACTTAATTACAAGCCCTTAATGTTGCAATCTGCATGATTATCATCTAATCATCTTTCCCACTACCAGAAGACTTAGAGTCGCCTTCACTATCACTGGACCACTCCCCCTCACTGTAATGCCTCTCTTTCTTTCGTCTTCTATCTCTTACTAAGTCGTCATCGGACGACTCGTGTCTTGCGAAGCTGTGTTGTGTGTCTTCCAAGTCCTGGAGGACTAACTCCTTGGTTGGTGATGAAGAGCGAAGTTCTTTTAGAGTGCTTGTTAGGTCTATGTTGACGGCGATGGGCTGCTCATCGTCAACGTCGGGCTTACTGCGCTTGCGTTTGTTCTTAGAGCCGTGTTTCCTTTCCTTCTTGCGTTTTTTCTTTTTTGAACTGTGAATAGAAAAGTTTTTCTGTTTATTAAGAGCGTTTACGCCGTACGGCTTTCAAGGCTTTCAAAGAGTTCAGGAGGAAAGATAGAGTGATTTTTCACTTTCTATAGAAAACTTAAAATCGCTCTCTCTCTCCCTCTAAACTCTTTTTCTAAAATATTCTCAACTAACTTTTTAGACCTGGTTGGATGGCTTATGCATACCAAGTTTCATTAAAATCGGTTCATTCATTTCGAAAATTAAAGACTTGAAAGTTTGTATGAAATGCCGTACGGCATAAACGCTCATAAGGCTTTAAACGATTTACTTTTTCTAAACGACTTAAAAAAAAGGCTTTTTTAATACCAATGAGGCGTGGGATCGTATTGTAATGACGTATTTATATAAAATAGCAGACTTGGGGCCCTGGAGCCATGTGCTGACGGTGGTACAGCAATTGTGATGATAAACATCGGACTTAATGCCACAAGGTTCATTTGTTATAAAGTTGGGGTACCAATTGCAATAGAATATTTCATGGAGTTTTTTTCTACTGTGGTGAAGCAGGTAAAATTGACAGTTATGATAACTTGACTATGAATTTTACTTACCCATCGTAATCGGACTCGTAATTTTCATCTGAAGATCTGTGAACAATATTTATGCATTAAAAATAAATTAAAGGCATTGTGCTAAGAGATTGGTTTGTGCACTCCGGGTACTGAATCATTAACTGCCTAGCCTTTTCCAACTACATATGGTGAGGTCAGCTTCCTGTCTAACCAGATGCAAGATGGGTAATGTGGGGTAATAATAGTTTATGCAACAGTCATTATAAAAGGGGTTATTAAAACACGAGTGTGATAATAGTATCACACGAGTGTTTTAATACATAATTATAATGCCGTTGCGTACACCATTTTATCTTCACTCATACATTTGAAATAAAACAAATGTGGAAAAAATATGTGGTATGGCGGAAAATTTAGATTCTCATTGCGCATGACTGCGCAGCGCGCGCATCTATATACAATGACACTATTTTTCTACATTAAGTCAATGAGCCCATACGCGCCAATATATTAAAAAACCGGCCAAGTGCGAGTCGGACTCGCGCACGAAGGGTTCCGTACCATTATCTATAAAAAAACGGCAAAAAAATCACGTTTGTTGTATGTGAGCTCCAATTAAATATTTATTTTATTCTGTTCTTAGTATTTGTTGTTATAGCGGCAACAGAAATACATCATCTGTGAACATTTCAACTGTCTAGCTATCGAGGTTCATGAGATACAGCCTGGTGACAGACGACAGTGGAATCTTAACAAAAGGGTCCCGTTTTTACCCTTTGGGTACGGAACCCTAAAAAGTAAGTGTGCTATAAAAATAAAAAGTTACTTTATGATGCAGTTGTTTGAAATTCAAAGGAAAATGTGGCACTGTTATGGATTTTTTTTTAATTTAACCTATCCACGAAAAAAAAATTCATGTTTATACAATATTTTTTGAATTCATATTTGGAACATTACGTTGTGAGTGTAGATAAAAAGTATTTATGTTATGTTCATCAGTAAACAGATCCAGTTTATTACTGAATTTTATTATTATATTCGATCAAATAATAACACTCACTTGTACTTTCGGCGCTTACTTTTTCTGTGTGACCTCTCAGATTCGTCTTCGTAATCTGAAAATAAAAGTTTAACAATATAAAAATATTGTGCACACATGGATAGTTCATACAAGATATTGATTTCAAAATATAAGTAAGTTTGTAAACTTCGCAAGATTGAATGGCAAAGTGATAAATATGTGTTTCAAACTGTGCACACATAATCAATAACGTGACACACAATATATGTGTTGAGGTGTACAATAAATAAATAACTCAACTCAAACTCTTTATTGCATTCATGTGTACATTTAGTTGTTACATACATGTAAGTAAGGTCCAACATGAAACCCGGTTAGGGCACGGCATCATAATAGGTATATTGGACAAAACAAGCATCCAGTTAGTAGGTATACTGGATTGCAAGTTTGTTATACTTACAAATATATTTTTATCGAAAATATTTGTATATTGTATTAATTATTATATTTGATTAATTTGTGTCAGCTATTTTAATTTCAGTAATTTGTATGAATTATTTTATTTTATTAATTTGTTTTGTGTATGTATGTGTGCTTTTTTGTGTTAGTAGATACTATTTCAGTGGTTATTAGAAATTATCTATCTATCATATTCACTAAATATTTTATCTAAGTATTCTGCGGCCGAGTAAAAGCATTTTTGTGTTAGATATTCTTTTAATGTTCTGTTAAATGTATTGAAATTAGGTTCTTCTTTAATTTGTTCCGGTAATTTGTTGAAAACTTTTACTGCCATGTAGTGTGGGCTATGGTAAAGCATTTAGATCCGAGATGGTGGAAGATATAATGTATTTTTATGGCGTGTGTTTACGTTATGCATGTCTTTTGTTTTAGGGAAGACGTTGCTATTTTTAAATCCAAATATGCAATGGTCATGTATGTATATGTATAGAAGGTAAAGTTAGGAGTTTTAATTTAACAAAATATGGCTTACAGATTTCGGTACTGTCAATATGGGCCAGTATTCTGACACATTTTTTTTGGATAATAAACACTTCGCTTGCGTTTACGCTATTCCCCCATTACATCACTCCATATCTTAGCTACGAGTTTGCGTAGGCGTAGTATAAATAATAATGAAAACTACGATAAAAAAATGCTTAACACAGACCAAACCGATAATACTTACATGGGAATTCCAAACTAAATACCGAAATTAAAATGAAATAGCATTACTTTTTGTAACAGCTTTGTTATGCTAAATGTATAATGGTTTGAATGAAGCTGACGACAAACTTAGCTTCCAATGTTTCAGCACTTTTTGAAGTCTTTGCAAGTCCGGATGCTAATAATGAATGGGTTAATATTTAGATAAAACTTTGCATTATCAGCTCAAATATCCGTGCCATACACGATATTATGTCATAACTACAATTATTCTTCAAATACGAAAACATCTATAAAATCTTTAATCGTACTTATTATACAGATTGTTCCAGAAAAGTGTGGTATTATTTAATGGTAATGTTAGGTAACCGATATAAATTAAGGAGAAAACAGCAAAATAAAACAAAAACGTTTTTTCTTAAAATTCGACCAGAGAAAACGACTAAAAAGTTCTGAAGAAATGACTGCAAGCAGTTTGTTAAAGTTGGTGGCATATGGCATTTACTTTAGTTCAATGACAGGTTTGATATCACCAACTGCAACAGACTGCTTGAAAAGTAATTTCTTCGGATCATTTCAGTAGTTTTATTTTTGATGATTTAAAAAAAGACATATTTTATGTTTTTATATTTTTTCCTTAATGTATAACAGCTAACCAACATCACCCATAAATATGACCACGGAGTTCTGGAACTTCTGGAACACCATGTAAATACGAAAGTAACGGTTAAATGAATTTGTTAAAAAACTAAAAACACTGGACCATAACCTGAATTAGGACATTGAACAATTTTGTTCCCGGTAGTATGTTTCCTTGTGATAATAACACACTATTCACGCGGAGGAAGCCGCGGGCAGAAGCAAGAATTTGAGTATTTGAAGCTATTTCTGGCGCCAGGAAGAAAAGAAAGTTATCGGTTCTCTCACCTCTTCTGTCACGGTGTCGCCGCTTGTCACGTCTGCGTCTCTTCTCTTCTTCTTCTGCCTTCTTCTTTCTGATCGACTCCAATGTGTCCACCTGGACAATGCAATTAAAACTCTAAACTCTAGATAATGATTATTATAGGTTTTGTAAATATGCAAATCAATCCGAAGATACTGTAGAGATTTCTTTAATCAGGACATCTTTAGAAGTTTAGAAACTTAATGGCAGTTTATGTAAAGACGATGTATATAAAGACGTAGACTTTAATTAGGATTTTAAGAGAGACAGAAGTAGGTCGGCCGTCAACGTCGTACATGACTATCAATAAACCAATGTGACCAGTTCATGTTTCATCATATCAGCCGTAAGACGTCCATTGCTGGACATAGGCCTCCCCAAGTGTCGCTACAACAACCAGTCCTGTGCGTCTCTCAGTTCATGTTTAAACAAAGTAAAAACACACACAGACAAACTAAACAGAACAACTATTCTTAAAAAGCTGTGTCTTAACCGGATGTCTTCCTCGTTTTGTTTGCAATTATGTATATCCAATACTTAACTGTCTAAAGTGCTTAGGAAATATATGGTTCAGACAGTGAACCTAAGTTCGACGCTTTATTGACGATTTTCTCAGTGAAAAAATATTTACTTATGATGTGCTTTCTTTGCTGTAAACAATGCACCTGTCATGTTATCCTATCTTTACCAGTCACCAGTTCAACACCCTTGGATGACTGATAGAGAATGCCTAAGGCATTAAATCCGCCATTGTGCCTTTGTACTTGAAGTTTAAATAAAGAATGTGTCGAGTTACCATAGCGCTCGCGAGCGAGGAGGTGGGCAGCGCGGCGGCGGGGTCGACGCCCACTTTCTTGAGGAACTCGGCGGCGCGGCGACGTCTCTCCTGTTGCTTTGCACGTTCCGCTTCCGTTTCACCTTCACCTGTAACGAATTCGATATTTTACTTAATTTGTTTTTTTTTTACTACCTTATGATAAAGCCACACTAACGCTGAGTCGAATTAAAAATATAAATAGCATATTGACCACTTGCAGTCGAACTTAGTCTAAGTTTTACGTTTTGCTTTAACTCGACACTGCATCAGTGTGTATTGTCCCTTCGAAACATTTAAAGCAATCACTTTGTTTGAACCTTGACAATAAACTAAAAATACAAGTGTTCCAGAAGTGCGTGGTCATATTTAAGGGTGATGTTGTAGCTGATATACATTAAGGAAAAAATATAAAACTCAACAAAAAGTTACTTTATACAAAAAAAAATCAACCGTAAAATCTGAGGTAAAAAATCACTTTTCAAGCCGTCTGATGCAGTTGGTGACATCAAATCTGTGATTGAACTAAATTAAATGCCATCAACTGTAACAAACTGCTTGAAAAGTCATTCGATCGGAACGTTTTAGTAGTTTTATGTGGTCGAACTTTTTTGAAAAAGTATTTTTTCTTGAATGTATATCAGCTAGCTAACATCACCCTTAAGCTACGCACTTTTGGAACAGCCTGTATAAACAAACAGTTTGATTTCAAATTAGTTGACATGGAAGGAAGCTAGGGAAAAAAGGAACATTCAGCTAATCTCTAGTAATATTAAAAAAGTTTAATATATGTAAACTCACCCTTAGAATCCGACTGCTCTCCCGTCAAATCAATTAAATCATCAGAGTTATCTTCTAAGGATATAATTTCGTTCTCCAACTCGTCTTTACTATGTTTAACTCTCTTGGTTTCTCTTTCACTCTCTTTGACTTTATCCTTATCCCTCTTCTTTTCTCTATCTGCACTTCGTCTTTCATTCCGCCTTGAATCCCTGCTTTCAGACTTCGACCTATGTTCCTTCTTTCGATCCCTGTGTTTCTTTTTATCTCTTTTATGGCTATTGTTATCTCTTTCTCTGGCATGAGGACTGTCTTTCACGTGAGGACTGTCTCTTTTGTGAGAATTTTCTCTTATATGAGGACTTTCCCTTTTATAAGAACTTTCTCGCTTGTTAGGACTTTCTCTTTTGCGAGGACTATCTCTTTTGCGAGGACTATCTCTTCTACGAGGGCTCTCTCGTTTATGAGGACTTTCCCTTTTACTTGGACTCTTATGAGGACTCTCCCTTCTCCGAGGACTGTCTCTGTTTGGAGGACTCTCTCTCTTTGGTGGGCTTTCTTGTTTCTTCGCTTCTTCTTTTTTGCGAAATATTTCTTGCTCCCTCTGCATAACAATTTGCATTTTATCTACTGCGGGACCATCTTCGAAAGGATTTGCCTTCAATTCTTCAATGGCCGGTGTAAGCGGTAACTCTGGTGTCATAACAACAGGTTCCTCTTGCGGTATTTCTTTAATTTCTGGTATTATTATTGGTATGGAGGCTATTTTGACTGGTTTCGGAGGTTCGACATAGGTCGTCGTTAAAGGTTCATTATTGAATTGTGGGTCAATCTTGTACATGACCACTGGTGGTATGCAGTTCATAGGGACTGTTTGAGGGTAGATTTTAGGAAGTTCTTTAACTTCGTCCTGTGACTGTTTTTCTGTAGTTTTGTCTGAGTCCTCCTCTGAGCTCGACTCGTAAGGCAGAGCTGGTTTTGGCAGGATAGGGTCGGGTTCCTTGAGTTTCTTTATGGAGAATGATACGGGTGCTGTGAAATAAATAACTAAATATAAGAACACTTTACTAACATTAGCTGCACTGGTAATGTGGCCAGAAAGGTGGAATTCGACCTGTTTTAAGAATAGGGAACATTTTTTATTGCAAAGCTGTAAGTACCATCTTTGGAGCTGACCACATGGACGAAAGCTTTTTGGTATTTTACTAAACAAAACCTTGTCTGGTATATCGTCAACGGTTACATTAACGCGATGAGTAAGTAAAAAAACTCGCACTAAGCCCTCAGAACAACATAAAAGTTCGATCCAGGCCGTCCACTGCTGTCATCCTCCCAGCGATGCCCGTAAGTAAGTAGAGGTCCGTACCCCGCTGGTGGTGCTCGCGAACGTCTACTCTTGCTTTAATTTTTATTAAGACAGCCACATGCAGGTTCGACTGAGCAGAAGATAACCTCATACCTTTGATTGGTTGACCTGCGAGAGATCACTCAGAAAAAAAACACAAAAAGGCAGCATTTCAAAAATTAATTAAAAAAAACTTACCAGCCCTATTTTTCCTGTCCTTCCCATTAACACTAATCCCTCTCTTCTGCTGCATCAACCGCTTATAGTACGTATGGTAGATATTCTCGGGATGCAGGAAGGTGAACCGCGGGTCGTTCTTAGCGCGCACTATGTCCGCGAACTCGTCGCCATTGCGGGCTACATACGACGCCATCTTATCTATGACTATTTGAACGTCTTCCGGGGGAGTTACAATGGAGGGCTTGTCTCTGCTGTCTGTTGAGGAACTGTCGTCGAAGTCTGTGGTATAGAAGGAAAGAAATTTAAAAAGTGGGCATGCATTTTAAATCATTTATGGGAGAAGATATCGATCTATTCAAAATTTGCATTATAAGGCCGATACAGATAAAAGGTAAAAAGGTCTTGTAGAGCTGCGACTTGTTGAGCTAAATGTTAGTTATGACTATGACATGTTAGCTCACCCGACACGTCGCTATCCGAGTCTGTGTTGTAGTTCTTCATCAAGCTCAGGCCTGTAGACTTGAGCGAGGGCGCCTTGTTGAGCTGTGACTGTTGTTCTTGTGCTAAGTACTGGTGGTAGTACGCTGCGTATTGTTGGTAGTGGGCGGGGTTCGGCGGTGGAGCGGTGGGGTCCACTGAAATAGAAATGAGTATCACCACAGATTAACTAATAGTTCCTTACGGAACAGATAATAATTCACTCCGAGAAGATAGATACCTTTTTTTTGGATGGGAAATCATCAAATGAGCGGGAGGAGTCATTTGTGTCTTTGTAGAACCAAACACAGGAGGACACAACACACATTGCAATATGCACGCGGGTGCGGTATGCACTCGAGCAAGCGCGTGGAAACCGACTGGATTTTGTTTGCCCGGGTAATCACGAGCCGTAGGTACATACGTAAGCGCGTCACCTTGAACGAGTGACGGAGGCCCTGGTATTACACTTTATTAAAATGTTGAAATTTTTCTGAAGACTGGGCCGTCGGGCCGCGGCTCGCGCTCGCGGGGCGGCTCGGTGCCGGGCGGCGGCACGTCCCCGCGCGCCGCCTCCTCCCCCTCGCCCTCGCCCTCGCCGCGCATCTTGTAGTATAGTGCACTCACCATGGTTCCCATCCGGCCCCTTAGTATACATGACGGGCGCGCGGTATATGTCGGGCCGCGGCTCGCGCTCGCGGGGCGGCTCGGTGCCGGGCGGCGGCACGTCCCCGCGCGCCGCCTCCTCCCCCTCGCCCTCGCCCTCGCCGCGCATCTTGTAGTATAGTGCACTCACCATGGTTCCCATCCGGCCCCTTAGTATACATGACGGGCGCGCGGTATATGTCGGGCCGCGGCTCGCGCTCGCGGGGCGGCTCGGTGCCGGGCGGCGGCACGTCCCCGCGCGCCGCCTCCTCCCCCTCGCCCTCGCCCTCGCCGCGCATCTTGTAGTATAGTGCACTCACCATGGTTCCCATCCGGCCCCTTAGTATACATGACGGGCGCGCGGTATATGTCGGGCCGCGGCTCGCGCTCGCGGGGCGGCTCGGTGCCGGGCGGCGGCACGTCCCCGCGCGCCGCCTCCTCCCCCTCGCCCTCGCCCTCGCCGCGCATCTTGTAGTATAGTGCACTCACCATGGTTCCCATCCGGCCCCTTAGTATACATGACGGGCGCGCGGTATATGTCGGGCCGCGGCTCGCGCTCGCGGGGCGGCTCGGTGCCGGGCGGCGGCACGTCCCCGCGCGCCGCCTCCTCCCCCTCGCCCTCGCCCTCGCCGCGCATCTTGTAGTATAGTGCACTCACCATGGTTCCCATCCGGCCCCTTAGTATACATGACGGGCGCGCGGTATATGTCGGGCCGCGGCTCGCGCTCGCGGGGCGGCTCGGTGCCGGGCGGCGGCACGTCCCCGCGCGCCGCCTCCTCCCCCTCGCCCTCGCCCTCGCCGCGCATCTTGTAGTATAGTGCACTCACCATGGTTCCCATCCGGCCCCTTAGTATACATGACGGGCGCGCGGTATATGTCGGGCCGCGGCTCGCGCTCGCGGGGCGGCTCGGTGCCGGGCGGCGGCACGTCCCCGCGCGCCGCCTCCTCCCCCTCGCCCTCGCCCTCGCCGCGCATCTTGTAGTATAGTGCACTCACCATGGTTCCCATCCGGCCCCTTAGTATACATGACGGGCGCGCGGTATATGTCGGGCCGCGGCTCGCGCTCGCGGGGCGGCTCGGTGCCGGGCGGCGGCACGTCCCCGCGCGCCGCCTCCTCCCCCTCGCCCTCGCCCTCGCCGCGCATCTTGTAGTATAGTGCACTCACCATGGTTCCCATCCGGCCCCTTAGTATACATGACGGGCGCGCGGTATATGTCGGGCCGCGGCTCGCGCTCGCGGGGCGGCTCGGTGCCGGGCGGCGGCACGTCCCCGCGCGCCGCCTCCTCCCCCTCGCCCTCGCCCTCGCCGCGCATCTTGTAGTATAGTGCACTCACCATGGTTCCCATCCGGCCCCTTAGTATACATGACGGGCGCGCGGTATATGTCGGGCCGCGGCTCGCGCTCGCGGGGCGGCTCGGTGCCGGGCGGCGGCACGTCCCCGCGCGCCGCCTCCTCCCCCTCGCCCTCGCCCTCGCCGCGCATCTTGTAGTATAGTGCACTCACCATGGTTCCCATCCGGCCCCTTAGTATACATGACGGGCGCGCGGTATATGTCGAGCCGCGGCTCGCGCTCGCGGGGCGGCTCGGTGCCGGGCGGCGGCACGTCCCCGCGCGCCGCCTCCTCCCCCTCGCCCTCGCCCTCGCCGCGCATCTTGTAGTATAGTGCACTCACCATGGTTCCCATCCGGCCCCTTAGTATACATGACGGGCGCGCGGTATATGTCGGGCCGCGGCTCGCGCTCGCGGGGCGGCTCGGTGCCGGGCGGCGGCACGTCCCCGCGCGCCGCCTCCTCCCCCTCGCCCTCGCCCTCGCCGCGCATCTTGTAGTATAGTGCACTCACCATGGTTCCCATCCGGCCCCTTAGTATACATGACGGGCGCGCGGTATATGTCGAGCCGCGGCTCGCGCTCGCGGGGCGGCTCGGTGCCGGGCGGCGGCACGTCCCCGCGCGCCGCCTCCTCCCCCTCGCCCTCGCCCTCGCCGCGCATCTTGTAGTATAGTGCACTCACCATGGTTCCCATCCGGCCCCTTAGTATACATGACGGGCGCGCGGTATATGTCGGGCCGCGGCTCGCGCTCGCGGGGCGGCTCGGTGCCGGGCGGCGGCACGTCCCCGCGCGCCGCCTCCTCCCCCTCGCCCTCGCCCTCGCCGCGCATCTTGTAGTATAGTGCACTCACCATGGTTCCCATCCGGCCCCTTAGTATACATGACGGGCGCGCGGTATATGTCGGGCCGCGGCTCGCGCTCGCGGGGCGGCTCGGTGCCGGGCGGCGGCACGTCCCCGCGCGCCGCCTCCTCCCCCTCGCCCTCGCCCTCGCCGCGCATCTTGTAGTATAGTGCACTCACCATGGTTCCCATCCGGCCCCTTAGTATACATGACGGGCGCGCGGTATATGTCGGGCCGCGGCTCGCGCTCGCGGGGCGGCTCGGTGCCGGGCGGCGGCACGTCCCCGCGCGCCGCCTCCTCCCCCTCGCCCTCGCCCTCGCCGCGCATCTTGTAGTATAGTGCACTCACCATGGTTCCCATCCGGCCCCTTAGTATACATGACGGGCGCGCGGTATATGTCGGGCCGCGGCTCGCGCTCGCGGGGCGGCTCGGTGCCGGGCGGCGGCACGTCCCCGCGCGCCGCCTCCTCCCCCTCGCCCTCGCCCTCGCCGCGCATCTTGTAGTATAGTGCACTCACCATGGTTCCCATCCGGCCCCTTAGTATACATGACGGGCGCGCGGTATATGTCGGGCCGCGGCTCGCGCTCGCGGGGCGGCTCGGTGCCGGGCGGCGGCACGTCCCCGCGCGCCGCCTCCTCCCCCTCGCCCTCGCCCTCGCCGCGCATCTTGTAGTATAGTGCACTCACCATGGTTCCCATCCGGCCCCTTAGTATACATGACGGGCGCGCGGTATATGTCGGGCCGCGGCTCGCGCTCGCGGGGCGGCTCGGTGCCGGGCGGCGGCACGTCCCCGCGCGCCGCCTCCTCCCCCTCGCCCTCGCCCTCGCCGCGCATCTTGTAGTATAGTGCACTCACCATGGTTCCCATCCGGCCCCTTAGTATACATGACGGGCGCGCGGTATATGTCGGGCCGCGGCTCGCGCTCGCGGGGCGGCTCGGTGCCGGGCGGCGGCACGTCCCCGCGCGCCGCCTCCTCCCCCTCGCCCTCGCCCTCGCCGCGCATCTTGTAGTATAGTGCACTCACCATGGTTCCCATCCGGCCCCTTAGTATACATGACGGGCGCGCGGTATATGTCGGGCCGCGGCTCGCGCTCGCGGGGCGGCTCGGTGCCGGGCGGCGGCACGTCCCCGCGCGCCGCCTCCTCCCCCTCGCCCTCGCCCTCGCCGCGCATCTTGTAGTATAGTGCACTCACCATGGTTCCCATCCGGCCCCTTAGTATACATGACGGGCGCGCGGTATATGTCGGGCCGCGGCTCGCGCTCGCGGGGCGGCTCGGTGCCGGGCGGCGGCACGTCCCCGCGCGCCGCCTCCTCCCCCTCGCCCTCGCCCTCGCCGCGCATCTTGCTGATCAGCATCGTGTAGTCGCAGTCGGCCGACGGCTTGTAGTGGATGCTGGGGATTGCTGGCGCCTGCAAGACAAAATAATTGTTTAATCGAATTGATAATTTTGTGCAATGCTTTAACTAGCTAACCAATCATTGTCATCCATACCAAACGTGTATGCAACATTTCAGCTCATTCCGACAACAGTTATAAAATTTTGTTGCAAGATTTGACCAAGATGTTACATAAAAGAGTTCATTCAAAATTCAATATTTAGCTTGGCTTTTGGAATCCATAGCCTATAAAACTCCAAATCTGATCCAAAGTTGAAAATATGTAGTAATCATCAATTTGTGTTGGCGTAGTCGCATTTAAAACTAAACGATTTTAAAATCAAAAATCAAATCAAAAATATTTATTTGCTAGAATATGGTAGGTACATAAGGTGTTACAGTAAGTTTGTTTCAGCATATTCTGCCATAATATGGCGTGCAAATGTTTTCAGGCAGTCAGCGATGTCAATTAATCTAAATTACAAATTTCCGATTTCTATTTTGTCTTCTAAATAGTCCTTAACGGTATAATATCTTTTCAAAAGTAATAGTTTGAAAAATATTTTTTTAAACATTGTCAGCGGTAAGTCTTGCAAACTATTTGGCAAATGATTGTAAATAATAATCGACATGCAGTATACATTTTTCTTAAACAGTTGCAATTTTACTGGTGGCAGCCGAAGTCTATCTTTATGCCGTGTTCGGCTATTTGGCCTGTCATTGTTAGCTTCGAATAACTTGTAGTTTCTTTTAACAAAAATACATATTTCAAAAATATATAAACATGGCAATGGTAGAATTTTAAGTTTCTGAAATAGTGGCTTACAGCTGTCTAAAAAGTGTGCTCCACAAATTGCTCGGATACATTTTTTTTGAGCTTTAAAAACTCTGTCAAAATCTACTGAGTTACCCCATATTATAATACCGTATCTAAGTACGGATGATACATAACCATGGTAAGCCAGCATCGCAGTATCACAGTTTACTGTTTGTCTAATTCTTTTCAAGACATATATAAAACGATCAATTTTTCCAAGAACTTTATCAATGTGTGTTTTCCAATTACAATTTTTATCGACCGTTATACCTAAGAATACACAATTATCGACAGTGGTCAAGTGAGAGTCTTTATATAGAATGTCTGGATTATTTATGTTTGAATTGTATGTCTGAAATTGTATTATGTTTGTTTTAGTCATATTTATTTTTAAGTTATTTTTTCCTAACCAATCAATTGCATTATCCAGAGCTTGAACGATTTCATTTTCTATATTTTTGTTGTTGTCACTCTTAATCATTATTGTCGTGTCATCAGCGAATAGTATGCAATCTTTGCCTATCGCTTCTGAAATGTCGTTGATGTACACTAGAAAGAGAAGTGGGGATACGATACCTCCCTGTGGAGTGCCATAATTATTTTGTTTAAATTCCGATCTATAAGTTTTTCTTTCACTCTGACAAGTTTTAGAGATTTCCACGCATTGTGCTCTTTCAGAAAGATAACTTTTGATCCAGTCGTTGGCCTTACCCCTAATTCCATAATGCTCAAGCTTTGAGAGTAGTGTTTTATGAAAGACAAAATCAAAAGCTTTTGTCATGTCTAGGAACACGCAACTTATCTTAGATTTTTGATTCAAGCTTTCAGTTACGTATTTTACTAGGGTAAAACATGCTAAAGCAGTGGAACTGCCCTTCCTAAAACCGAATTGTTCTTTCTTAAGAATGTGACATGCTGTTAAAAAGTTCTCTATTTTGATGCACATAACTTTCTCAAATCTCTTGGATAGGATTGGGATTAAAGTTATTGGGCGATAATTGCTCATATCAGTTTTTACACCTTTCTTGTAGATCGGTTTGACAATCGACCTTTTCAGACGCGTTGGGAAAACTCCTTCTGTTAGAGACAGGTTTATAATGTAGGTTAAAGGAGACACTAAACTCATTGCACATATTTTTAACACTTTAGTGCTCAGGTCATCATATCCAGTCGAGTTAGTGTTTCTTAGACTGCGAATTATTTTATAAACGTCTGATTCATCTACTGGTGTAAGGAAAATGCTTTTAGGATTTTGAGGAGTGGTTAATTTCATGTCGCATTGCATGTTTTTAGGAGTCGTATTGGTCGTATTTGTTTGGGATATATAATAGTCATTAAATAAGTCACATATTTGGTTTGGATTGTCATAAACTTTACTATTAACATTAATTGCGTCAACTTCATCGTTACTTGTCATATTACTTGTGTTGGTTTTAATCATGTTCCAGGCCGCTTTGCTTGTATTTTTGGCCTTATTAATATAGTTTAAGCTATTAATCTGCTGGGCCTTGTGTATGCATTTTTTCAGTATTTGAGTGTAGTCGTCATATATTTTTTTGTTTTGTTTTTTGTTATGTTTGTAGAGATGGTATTTTAGATATAATGTTCGTTTTTTAATGCAGCATCTTTTTATACCCTTGGTTAGGCCTCTATTTTTCACTTGTTTACGAGTATTTTTGACTTTAACTATAGGGAAGCATAGATTGTAAAAGAGGGTAATTATATCGTGCAGTCTATCAAAGGCGTCATTTGTTGTTTGAGCTTCGTAGACTTCAGAGAAAGATAGACTTGAGATACAGTTCTTAAATTTAACTACGTTTTCGTCACTGAGCTCTCTTACATTTTTAAACCAAGAGCTATGAATGTCTTTAACTTGAAAATCAGTTTCTAAGCTAACCGTTATTGATTGTGCTGATTCGTGGTCTGAAAGCCCTAGATAGTGAATTGCAGATTTGGCGTCGTGTATGTTACTAACTATTAAGTCCAAACATGCGTTTTTCCTCGTAGGCATTTTTACATGGTTTATTAAATTATTATTATTAATTATAGACTTTAAGTCATTGGATATTTTATTTGTTTTCATAGTATCAATATTCCAATCGCCACAGATGATAACTTTTTTTTTGCCTTTTTTACACAGTTTATTGGTAAGAAGTTCCAAATTATTCAAAAATGTTGTGGCATCACGTGTAGGTGTTCTATATATGCACACTATAATTAGGTTAAATTTAAGTATTTCGATGGCACAGCATTCGAATTGAGTGGGAATGGGGAAAGGTAGACTTTTTATTTCTATAAATTGTAGGTTATTTTTTAGTAATATACACGAGCCTCCCCGTCGTTGGTTAGTTCTAGAGAAAAAGGATACCAGTTTATAGTTATTAAGTCTAAGGTTTGGTTCACAACCACTTTTAAGGAAAGTTTCAGTTAAACATATAATATCTATGGAACCCAGTTCCTTTTGTAAATTTGAAATGGCCACCTCTATTAATTCCTGCTTGTTCAATACCCCTGCAATATTTTGGTGGATTAACGTAATTGTATTATATTTCGCTTTTTTTTTTGCGAAAAAACCCAGTTTTCGTGTCATTACCGACTTGTTTTACTTTCTGAAAGAAGGCAGTAATTTTGGTTTGTGAGGTTTTTCGCGGTGCGGTATATTTGTTTGTTCTGTTCTGGATAATGTGCTTATTGTTAAATCGATCAAGAAACTCAGTCTGGTATTTCTTGTAGTCAATTCTAAAGTTTAACTTCAAACATAACTGTGATAGATAGTATTTGTGGTAACTTTTCATCGACCTGTAGTTGATGCTATTTATATATTCTGAATTGTGTATTTTTACGTATTTACAATTTTTATAATTTTGTATTATTAATTCTAGGTTGTAGTTAATGGTATTCTCGTTTAAGTAAGGATTATATTGTACGTTAGTAATAAATACAGTATTGTTTCGTAGTTTATAAAGGACGTTACACAACTCAGTTATCAAAGAGTAAGGGTTTTTGTCGTTAGATCCTATCACTAAAACTATAATATCGTCACTGGTCAATGTCTTTACGAAGTCATCATTGCAGCTGTTGAGAATCTGAGCACTTGTTGCATTGGGCTTAATGAAAGACGTAATGTTGTAGTTGTTATTCCATTTGTCTAACCTGGTCTTAGTCATAGTTTTATTGAGACCGCAGGCCTGCTGGTCTCCGAAAATTACTATTCTATTATGTTTGTCCATTACACTGATTGGAGCAATTTCGTTCATGCTCTTAGAGTAGGATTTTTGCTGATCAATGAAATCCGTTCCGGTGTCATCTTCCGTGGTCCTCTGGTGGACTTGTTGTTCGTCAATCAAACCTATTAAGGCGTCATTTTTCGTGATTTTATGTGGGGATTGGGAATGAATTTTGTGAGGCTGTATTCTCTCCGAACTGCATACTGAGCCGGCTGTATTGAATGATACATGTCCGACCTCGCTGGGGGATTGCGCTACTACCGTTATCGGTTGATGAGCCGTTGTTGTTGGAAGTATCAAATTGGACGGAGTAGAGAAACAGCTCGTTCTTCTAATATTATTTTTACGTGCAGACTTCGGTGTCACGCACTTTGTTTCTAATAAGTTCACCCTTTTATATGTCTCTATAACTTTCTGGTATTGATCGATATCCCTTTTTAATCGAAAATTTTCACTATTTAAGTTGTCAACCTCCAGATGCGCGCTTTCAAGTTCCGTGGTGAGCCTTTTGATTGTGTCCTTATAGCTCTCAATTACGTCGCTGTCATTTAATGAGGTGTTCGGCAAGCTCATCATAGTAGTGTCAAGCAATGTGGAATTATTTCGTAGATTGATATTGAAGATATTGTCCACTGAGTTAGCCCTTAATGGTTTCCGGACGGTAATGTTATCTATTTCAAAATCCATTTTAGTGTCGACAATAGCTGAGAAAAGATGATTAATTCCAATCACTATTCCCTTCGCAATTTTTTGATTTAAATAAGAGCGAAAACAAAAGTTTTAGTTCAACCTTTCACCACCTCTTGTCTATGATATGGAAGATCGTAGTCACGCTGTTTTATTAGTTCGACTATTCACCACTAGGGTCTAGAATGGCGGTAGTTGTCCAATTAGTTATTTGATTAGTGTCAAATTGGTATTTATTAGGGATGGTAACACTGCTTTTAGTACGTCTATTTAACACTAGGGTCTGTTATGGCGGTAGTAGTACTGTAGTTTAGTGCATTTATTACTTACTGATTCAATAACAGTGGATGCCAAACTTGGATGCAGGTACTCTTCGTTTTCGGGTTGTTTTTCTGTAAAAAACAAGGTAAAGTTTTTAAAGTGATAACTAGCAAACCCACCCCTGTGCTTCGAGCCGGCTACGAGAAATATTGACTGATGTGCGCGCGAAAATCGTTATTTGAACACTTGGCAAGGAAGAATTCTCTAAATGATAATGAAAACCGCATTTAAATCCGTAGATCTATACTCCATGTGGTTAGGTAATTAACTATAGGTATAAGTTATTAACGAATAATAACGTTGCTAAATTGAAGAGTACAACTGTAACGTATCATGACAACTGAATAGACTGGTATTACGTTTAGCTGGTTAACTAAGTCACGTGGTTTTTTTTGTTTACCTTTAGTTAACTACCTACTCGGATGGAGTATAAGCGTATAGAATACCAACTAAACTAAACAGAGTGAACACTTTTGCCCTTTTACTCGACTAAAAGAAAACATGTTTTTTGGCCCACACACAATACACACTGGTGTTGTTTCCAATTCCAATAATGCTTTGCCAGATCTTCTGGAAACTAAAACAATCCACGCCCAAGTCTAGATCATAGGTAAATACTACGAGAGCGGACTTCACAAAAAAGTAAAACATCAATATTATACTTCCCTACCCTACTAATATTATAAATGCGAAAGTAACTCTATGTCTGTCTGATACGCTTTCACGCTAAATGACTGAACGGATCGTCATGAAATTTGGCAGATATATAGCCTGGGACATGGAGAAAGACATAGGCTACTTTTTTACGCGATAACCGACATTCACGCGGGCGTAGCCGAGGGTAAAAGCTCGTTTATCTATTAAACACTTATTCACAAAACATACCTTCAACAACTTCAATCTTCTTCTCGGGCCACTTCTCAGCCTTCACGAGCCCAATAAGCGCCGTATAGTAAGGGTGCAGGTTCGAGTCCCGATTGAGGAACTTGAACTGCGCGTTATCGCCCTGCTTGGCTTTGATCAGGATCTCCATCTGAGCCCCTTGCGATGCTATGAATTTGGCTGTCTTCTCTATAATTGCGTTCTGTTTTAGGGTTTCCGGCTGTTGGAAGAAAATGCATTATTATTTATTTACAATTATATACTTTATTGTAATTCCGTGAGGCTCCAGATTAAGAAAGTTGCCGCCCCATTTCATCCCATGGGTGTCGTAGGAGGCGACTAAGGGAAATTTTGAGACCGTGCACATAATTCCAGCACCTTACGTCACCCGCGTGGTGGCGGATAAACCATCAGCAACAGCATTCCCAAGGAGGGTTGGTGTCAGGCTGGCGGTCGACTGTAAAACATTTGCCAAATCTTAAGCAACATGTTAGGTTTAAACGGAATGCGCGATAGGATTAGGGCGTACCCCACAGGCGACGCGCAGGGGCAGCACCCGGCCTCTGTCGGAAATGGGATAGTGTGACGGCTGATAGGACAGAATGGAAGAAAAAAACGTGTTGCGCCGACCCCAAGTAACATGGGATAAGGGCAGGAAGATGATGATAATATATACTTTATTGTACACCAAAATATAGAACCATAAAGAAAACCTTTTATCATAAATTACTATTTTTAAAAAATAAAGGGAAGAATTTGTCCAGCGGCAGGACAAACAGGCTAGAAATAAGAATAACATTAGAGTTTTCTATTAGGAAATATTCAACAGAAATAGTTTATAGCTTTGTTTCAGTGGAAGTAAGTATGCTAGCTTATAAAATACAAAACGAGGTAACTGCGACAATTAATAGTTATTTTGTATGTTTTGAATTGTACGGCTTTTATCTTCAAGAGAACAAAGGCTGGTGACGCTATAAACATCACGACTTGTAAGAATATAGCAAAGATGGGCTCTGTTTCATAACCATCATTGTTACTCATGTCATTACCAACTCGATGCAATCCCGTTGGCGGAGAAGGGGTTGTGAAATATTATAAATAAAAACTTGCATTTTAAAACAAACGAATCATGAATAACTACAATCTATCTATCTGTCAAACGTTTTTTTATAGGTACCACAGTACAAATTGCATATTATGACCAACAATAAATCACACTTCATTAATAATGTAGGTATAGGCAGAATCAAACGTAATGTCGGCTCGAAACGCTAACATCACAGATGTCAATAAGTTTGAATCGATCAAACTTTACGTTTGTCCAACCATTTGAGAATTATTCTAGTTACGTATTTCTGTCAAATCCGGTAAATTAAACACCATTTGACCTTTACTGGGCTCCTGCAAACATCGCCAAAAGAACCCTTCTATTATGTGTGATTATTACAAGAAAAAAAATTATATCCTACTAATATTATTAGGTGGCCCCATCGGCTCCGGCCGTGTGTAGTTAGTCCTACTTCCCCCTTTACAAATGTATTGTTCCGATGTATAAGCTGTATTACTGTAAAGTTTCTTAAAAATCCGTTCAGTAGATTTGCGTGAAAGAGTAACAAAAATCCATCCATCAATAGGGAATATGCATGAAAAAAATATTTGTTATCTACACAGTTTATCTCAAAATATACAAAAATATAATATTAACAGTGAAAATAGAATCAAAATTGATCGAAAAACCAACGAGATATAACTATTTTAAACAAATAAGTATATCTGTCCCTCTCGCGAAAACGCTGTTTTGTATGGCAGCTGTATAGGCGTCATGGACTTTGACGTCAAAGTCCATATCGGACTTGTCTTTCTAATTGTAAACTTTGAAACTTAATAACTTCATTTCTTAAGCTAATAAGTACATATTTCATTTTGTATTCTCTATTCTCACGTACTTTTAAAAAAAAAATTTTTTAGGCCAGGGCCGCCACACTATTCCCATCCACTACAACTCCTGAAAGCCAGAATCAACAGTGGCGACCACAACCACCAGAAATACACCGAGTCAATGAAGCTCGAAGAGTCCCGGACAAACGATTCAACTGTCTGATTTCTAATATTTATAGGATTTGCCTAGTTGCCAAAGAAGGAAAATAAACTACTTACAAACACAATATCAATGGGCAGCAGAGCCCTGAACGCCGGCGTGGGGACGAAGGGTTCTTCATCCACCTCGGCGGGCTGCGGCGGCGGCTCGGGCTCCGCGGGCGCGTCATAGTTGAAGCCCACCTGTCCGTAGCCAGCAGCATGCAGGCGCTTTAGTTCTTCCTCTGGGGATAGAAAGAGGGTTGTATAATTCTTCATTAATGATCTACCTCTAAAAGAGTGCAAGGATGGCCAAATCCGAAGCTATGAGGCATATCGAAAAACACTGAAAGGAGTCTCGACACTGATTTTGATGAAAATGATGGATTTTTGAAAAATCGATATTCCTAGCCAGGAATCGAACCATTGAATCGTCATCGAACAATCAGAGACATAAAAAGTATTTTGTTAAAAATTTGCTCTTTCCTTTAGTTGTGTGTTTGCCACTTTCCAGAATTTGATCCTTATTAGCGACACTTACGGTAGGTGTAATAATACAGGCTGTGTTTTTTTTTTTCATAATCAGCCGGTTCGATTTCTGGTTAGGAATACCGAATTTTCAAAAAGTCAATGATGGCTTTTTAGTTTTCATGAACATCGGGCTCGAGACTCCTTTGAGTGTATTTCGCTAATCTTCATTGTTTCGAATTTGGCCACCCACACTGCCCACACACACTTGAAAAATTCCGCCTGTATGTTTAAATTGAAACTGGGATGTATCAACGCATAGTCAAAACTAACATGAACAGGAAAATTAAATTTTGCACAAGGCTTCCTTTTACAATGTAGGTGATCAATAATTCAATTCATTTTAATTATTTATTTGTAAAACATGGGTACAATATAAGTGAACTCTGTTTTGTAGGTGCTTCTTTTGCTTCTCAAATAAGAACAGGCAATATAGTAAATAAAGTCTGAAGTCAGATTATAATCTTCCCAATAATTATTGGAAAGGTAATCTGTGTAAAGAAATCAGTACAAATGTAGGAAAGTGTTATCATTTGTTTTTGTGATAATGGAGTAAGAATACTAGTAATCCAATGACAAGTAGATACGAGTTATATAGTATTTATTTTACAAATGCCTGTGATAAAAGCTTAATACATTTCTGCATTGTACGTTTTTTCACAGATTGCTATGGCCTTTGACTTATTTGTGATATTAAAATAAAAACAAATCATAAACAATGGATGAATAAATGATGTTCATCATCATTAATTCATTCATTATTTATAATTTGTTTTTATTTTAATAATTATGAACAATGCTTCAGAGATTTAGTATTGCTTCAAAAAACTTTTAGCAGTAGTTTAGTTTACAAGTGCAGTGCCTATAGTGTAGCGGCATTATACAGCCGTATACAATCTACAAAAAGTCCTAACGTCTCAAAAATTCTCAATCATAGTTCTGCACGCGATTTAAAAATATGAAACACCGGAAAAGAACCTTCGGGGAGTTGCCCACAAGAACCATCTGGTTGGAAATCCTCCCTTTTCTGTGGAGGTTGCAGAACACCATTACACCCTCTGCTATGAATATACCATGGTTCCAGTAAGACGCGCTCAATCGTTGCCTGTGTTCAAAAGGCTCGTGAAGGAACATTACCTGTCGCTGTGATATTGATGTTCGTCATTTATTTATTGCCAAAATATTTAGTATAATTATATGTACTATTAAGAATATGTATTTATCTGTGTATATATTATATTTAAAGTAATGTCGCACCGATGACAGCCCCATTTGTTGTCCAGACAATTACCTTCCATTCCAGGTTGCGTGGAAGAGATCGCGGAATGCGATAAGGCCGCCCATTGTACATGTGTTTTAGTTAGTACCTAATGTTCATTTTATGTTATTATCGGTGTACAATAAAGTATATAATAAATAAATACCATGCAACAATGAACAACTAATGTTGTTGTTTATCATTAGCAAAACAACAATATTATGAGGCTTCCACATTATGATAATGATTTATACTGAAGTTCCCTAATATCACTTCATTGATGCCTGAACAATAAATGATAAACTTATTCATTAATCTAATCCAATATGTAGATGTCAATTCAGAACAGCTTTATAAATTTATTTCTGTTTTTAAAATGAATAAAGTGTCTAGGTGTCTAATAATTCCCCAGGCGTCGGGAGTCGCAGGGCGATTCCCGGCCACTGTACGCGCGAGCCTGCGAACGTTGAGCTTTGGGTGCCTCACTGTCCGATCATAACCAGACTAGGGTCGACGGCGCGTTGTGCTCAACGCGCGCATCAAAGAGATGTCATCAAAGTAGACGGAGCTCGTTAGGGCCAGAGCCTGCCAGGGTTTCGGATTTTTTTCGAAAGAGTTAACACGGCCCTGGAATGCAAAGGGCACTAGGAGGAACACGGATGGGTTTTAGTCAGTAAGAATCTGTCACTCCCTCCCACTCCACCCAGAGCGGAAGGAGTCATTTGATGATTTCCCATCCGTAAAATAAAAAGTTGTCTAATAATTGCAGGTGGGTCAATGACTGCACTTGTAAATTCATTTTATATCTACGATAATAAATTACTTATTAATAGTTCCAAAATTTAGTCTCTTATAGCAATTAGTAAAATAAATATCTCACCTTTATACATTTCCTCTTCATCTTCGTCCGTGTGCAGTGCACGGTATCTCTCCTCATCACATAGCTGTTCCACATCCAGCTCTCCTCTCGTAAGTTCCACGCGCCAGTCGTAGCCTCCCGGCGGTGCCTCAAGCCTTGACAGGTCGTGCAGGGCTCCCCGTGCATCATACCTGTCCAGAGAATATTATCCTGCATTAATGAAAATTAAAACGGTCAACATAAACCAGAATTATTTTGGTTTAGAAACCATTTTAAATCATTTCATGGTTGAGAAAAGATTTTGCAGTAAGTAGAAATGTTTTGGTTTGATGGTCAAGACATATTCTGGGTTAAAATTTTGGTAAATATAGCAATAAATTGTTTTAAACTGGTGTCGGAAGTAAGCAAGGACCTGGTCTTTAATCAAATTTTGTTTACTTCATATTATTCAAACATACAAATTATTTTTATAGTTAAAACAGATCCTTCCTTAAATAACGCTTAGTTATTGAATATTTTGCATAATCTTCAAAAGCTCATAAACAATAAACCAGTATATTACTTAACAGATCTCCTAAATATTCACTCATGTTAGTAGTAAGCCAATTTAAACAATGAAAATAAAACAAAGTGATTTTGAATATAATACAATGATAATAAATGATCATCATTACGTCAATACCTTACAATTCTCTTTACTTCTATTTCTAGCATAATCTCAAGTCTAAAACAAACATTATCAGCTTGTAAGAACATAGAACAAAAACTTTCTTTAGGGAGCGTTTGGATGGCTCAGATTCGAAGGGATCTCTAACCTATTATAACACCTGGATATTAAAATACATACTCAAGTGAACCGTTGCAGGTTATACATACCACCGGCGGGTGTCACCATAACATTACGCGACGCCACTAGCACCTGAGGCGCCCGACGCTCGATCTTCGTACACAGGACTTCGTACAAACATCCTCTGCGAAATACTTAAAGATCTTCCGAAAATTTAATATTTTCTGATACATAACTATCTTTGTAGGTTTATAGCGCCACAGTTAGCAGTCTTATAGTAAAAAACTGGTCGAACCTGTCGATCTTCAACGTTTCATCCCCCATCCACGGAATGAGGTGTTTGCCTTGGTCAATGTGAAGGGCTTTATCATCGTCCCTGAACAATTTGCACGAGTAGCCAAACACGAATAGGTCTTCTTTCTTCTCCTTGAAGTCACTCTTTCTTAATATACCGGACTCACTATGACTTCCAGTCCACTTTAGAGACATTTTAAAATCAAAAGAAAGAAAATGATCAAAACTAGACTAGGAGTTTATCATACGCCGAAGTCGCACCATGATAAGAAACGTTCAGAAACTAGTTATCAAATGACAGCTTCTGTACAACATGTCATCAATTGCTTGCCAGGAATTTGATTTATGAATTGAAGATCAAGATTTTAATATAAAATAAACTACTGCCCAGCAATATTCCCTGTAACTATATATATTGGCACAATTTGTGATGCACGTTATATAATTACTTTCCCCTTAAATAGATTATTTCGTTAAAAAACAAGTTTTCTTAATTTCTGGACGTTTCAGTGGAGGCGAATAGATAATAAAATTGTTACGTTCTAAAATATAGGTACGGACTATGGATGAAATTCGATTCATGTACACAACTAATGAGTTGAAATAAATAGTATTTTTTCTAGAGATCTCTTGAAATGTCTTGAACCCATTGTTGTCAACAAATATGAAATTTCAATAATTTGATTCGAAATTTCGAATTGCCTGCATTACCAATTATAAAACAAAACCTTCAAAATTATGTTACAGCCAATCATTTGGCTAAATAATTAAGTTAATTACATAATACATTTCAAATGAGCATTCTGTAGCTTCTAAACTTCAAATGAGTTGCAATAAATAGTAATTGAAACTCTTCCATGATTACTTTACAAACCACAAAGAACGCCGTTTTTCTAAAAAAAACTAAACAATGGCAACTGGATATAACACGACCAATTAGGGATGCCAGAACTCACTCAATAACGTGCTTTGCAGTATAGCAAATTGAAAATGGTCGTCTTATATACGTTTCAAAAGGCATATGGCGGACGTTTTATATATTTTTGCATCGAAAACTGATAAAATCTTTTAGTTATGAGTATCTTGTGACCGCTAGAGCGTATTTGTTAAAAATTAGATGATAAACGTTAGTTTGTAATGTGTAAATAAGTCTATTATATCTAGAGTCTTATAAATATTGATAGTATTTTCGTGCGTGGACGTTTTGATCCGTATTGTTGAAAAACGAAAAGTCTGTGATATAAACAATACATAGGTGATAGATTAATTTCCTGAACAATTTTGTATATATTGTAAAGTTGTTATAGAATTTTAGCGAAAGTAATATATTGCGAGAAGACTGAGTAACTGAGTGGAGGATTTGCGAGCTATGTCAGCTGTGAATCTATTGTCTTCTTTGAGGGAGAAACCAACCGACGAAAACCCGGATGATGGCTCGAACCCCGAAGGTAAGTTTCCAACACACTCCTGCTAATATATTTTGTGCATTTACCTTCATTGGCGCAGTATCTTATGTCGATTATATCTGTATGCAGTTTACAAAACATTGACCCTGATTTCTTCAGTTTCCCAAGGGTTCTGTTGATGCTTTGCAGATACCGTTACCAATTAGTAGTAGTACAACCATATAAAGCTAACAAGTCTTTGTAATCACTGCATATAATAAACAAATCATGCAGGTTTTTATGTAGGTCACAAGCAAAGCAAGTTCTACGATTAGTTCACTATTTTTGGACCCCAAACCTTTTTGTTTTGGCCTACTCTTTTTATTATGGTAAACCAATAAGGTTTATATCTAGTTAGTATAAGAACAGGTACTTCTTTCTAAAATAAGACTTCTATTGGATCATGGATTTTAATTGCATTAGAAAAGTCTTGTTAGTGTTTTGCACATTGTTTGCATAATGTGGGTTATTACAATAAGTTCTAAGTGGTTTATGATAATTATCAATAGAAGATGATTATTGTTATCTTATCATGGTTATCAAAATCTGTGGAAGCTTGTCATTAATATTCAATTTCTTGACTGACTATGAAAGTTGTATCATATTTTCTAGTGATTACTAGCATTCCTTTTATGAGTCAATAGTATCAGGATATGCATAACATGCACTTTAACCACTCAAGCACCACAGAGCTACTGGCGTACCCTTAACTGCGGACTGATTAGTAAAACAGAATTTATAGTACATTCCTAAGGACAAAAGGAATTGAACCTAAAATGTAACATAGCCACTGTTTTCATAGTGTCGGGCTTTGTATGTTAATTTTGTGGGTGAACCTACAATAACAAATGACTGCTATGAGCTGGGTTCGTTATTTAGTAGTCACTTGTCAGTTGTTCTGTCTGTATTGTTATGACTTGAAACTGTTTGTCTTTTTGTGCAAATGTTATGAAACCGGATCACAATAGTATTTTTTAAGGATTCAAAATTTATTGGCTTTCAATTAGGTTGTCAGCATAATATCCAATCAATCTTTTAATACCTGATAGTGACAAGTATCTTTGTACCTATTTATTATATCAGACTGGCTATGGGCAGTTTGAGAAGTGCAATAAATGACTTTTGATCACAAGTTACTTTTGAGATTTTAATGTTATTTATTATGCTTTCTCTTACATTTTTAGCGTAGTATTCAATATTGGTATCAGATATAGTATCTTTGTACCTACAAATATCAGACTGGATATTGGACACTTGAGAAGCAAGCTCAGAAAGGAAGTTGCACCTTATCCACACCTTATGTTATGCGATTTCTTTGAAGTGTCTATGAGAGAAGATAAGAAGATCAAAAAAAATTACGTACCTTAACAATTTGAATTTATACTTACTATATACATGCAAGAGCGTGTTAAAAACCAATAATTAAATTGCAGTAGGTACCTAAAATAACTAAAAAGACCAATAAACTCAGGTTAGTAAATATTTTCTGCTTGCTTATAAAAAAAACATTAATTCATAAAAAAAAAAATCATACCCTCAATCAAAATGAAAAATAAACTACACAATTATTATAAATATTGCATTGAACTGTGGAACAAAACTAACATTTTTCACTAGTACAGTACAATTACTTAGGATACCTACATTTTTAAGTATATTAGTGTATCTGCTTAATAGGTCTGGTGTCAAATCTATGAGAACTAGAACATACAATGTAGAATCAGAAAGCTGTGATATGTTATTCCCTGAAATATTAAAAACATTTTTCACCACTAACATGAATAATTTTTACCACTAATTTCGAAATTCCCTTTGCAGTGTGTGTTGTATTCTTAGTAAAGCCTGCTACCAAAATTGCACGGGAATAGGACTTCACTACGTACGACCATTGCGTAAAAAGGCTCATTTTTGGCCAACATTGATTTCCAATAAGTAGGTACTCGATCGTTCTACAACTTGTTGATAAAACGCGTTACTGAAAGCGCCTCTAGTTGGTAATTTAAAAAGCTCATGTAATTACAGATTATTTATGGCACTGTTATAATATAACAGTAAGTTCGGAGTTTTATTAGATTGTTGACACAGAGTATTAAATACTTATCATACTCTGCAACATTGTCGTCAGGACTGCACGTAAACAATGCGACGCAGAATAACGCGCGCTACTCAACGTGCAATAAAAAAAACTAGCTCCCTTTTTTACTGGCCTTGGGATTTGCGTGCTGGCCGAAAAGTATTTTGTTCGTGAATGTACCGATCGATAGCTCGAATCGATTTTTTTTTTTGTTTTGTATGGGTATTCGTTGGTAGCCAAATACTTCGAGGTGAATCACAATTTTTGATCTAAGTTTGAACTTAGCGTAGATTTTACGGATCCCATTTTAAGCAGCCTAATGTCGCTGAATTTGTAATGTTACCGTTACCTGTCCGTATATATTACACGTTTGCACTTCTTTTTATGCATAACGGGATTGCCCGAAACAGACTGCTAAAATCGATCATTCGAATTGGCAGTCTGCAATAAGTGAGATGGATTGCAGGGGAAATATCAACAGTCTAGGGTGACATACAAAACAGTAGATAGACATGAGTAACTATACTACTGATTGATTAATTATAAATACAAGTTATTATCTCAAGTGTCTAAGGGTATGCCAGAAGTGCGTGCTCATATTTCAGGGTGATGTTGGGTAGCTCACATACAGACAATTAGGAAAAAATGCAAAAAATGACTTTTTCAAATAAGTCTACTACGAAAAGCGACTAAAAAGTTCTGAAGAAATGATTTTTCAAGCAGTTTTTTACAGGTTTTGGCAATAAATGTAGCTCAATCGCAGATTTGACGTCACCCACAACATCAGACTGCTTATGCCCAATTATCGTGTCCGTTCTAGTAAAGTATCGAAAGATTAACCCGCAATTTGAACGTGTAAAATATGTATGTGGGTAACTTACGCTATCGACTTTAATATCAATATTATTTACAACTTCCTACTTAGCAGCCGAGCCGATATATTAATGAGAACAAATTCGAGCATATTTATTGCAAAACTTTTTTGCATTTACTTGTTTAATAACATCAATTTCTCTGGTATTTCAATATAAATGCGATCACCGTTCCATGTTCGAACAGGGTGCGTGACACAGCTATCGTGTCGGGAATACCGATTTATTAACGAAGTTTAAAACAAATAACAAATTAAAGGAAAAGTTTATTAACTTGTGACAGCATATCAAAATGCTAAATAATCAAGCACGTCTACTTAGAACAAGCTAGTTTACTGTGCAAGTTTGTTATTAGGTTTTGTGTCTACTGGTCTTGCCGAGTCCTATAAGATACCTACCTTTTCTTTTATTAATTTGACTTTAGTGTAGCTGAGCTGAAATAATTAAGGTTTAATTGCTAACGATTCAAAGGATCCCACACGGAATGTTTGGGACAAACGTTTCTGTCAATTTGGCTAAATCTTTTTATAAAATAATAATATGGTCTCGAACACGTTTATCGAAAGTATTAAGGCCAGTTATAATACCAGTTCCTTTCAAAGCATTTCCCCGTGATCGTTCAAAAGATTATTTCGTAAAAGGTCCAGAGTTTTGTTGTCTGTATTTTTCCATAGAACCCTATCAAAGTGACTGCGTTGCGTAACTCGATCCGTCGGCCAGCCCTTAGCGTTATGCGCGCAGGGGTAAATATTGCAGGGAGGATCAAGGTCAATTTGGTTCCCCCTGATTGTGCAAAGCTTAGCAACAGTCGAATGCATTTTGAGAGGTGCCTCAATATGCATTCGTCCGTTGCGATGTTTCAGTTGAGTTGAGTGATTTAAAGGCGTCACACGGTTTTTTTATTAAAATGTAACTAAAAGTCTTGTTATTCGCAATATTCACTGTGTCATCTCGAGAGTTATTCGATCTATAAGTACAAATCCGTTCAGTGCTTCCCGAAATAAGCCAAAAGAAATTCGTCGACGCAATACGTTGATAGAACAATACAATAATAATGATGAAAAAAACAAATATCATTGTGAAGTAAATGATGTGGTGCAAAAAGTTTATACAGTGGCACTTGACAAAGCTAAAAACAGAAACGCATGGAAACAAGGCAAGTATGTTGATGTTATTGATATCATTTAATTTTGTGCATCACGTTAAAAAGCAAGAAAAACATAGGGACACATACCACTACCTACAAAAGAAATCAGTGGGTAGCTTATCATCTCACATTTGCAGATAGCATTTTATCAATTTTCTGAACGAAATGTTTACGAACCGTGTTTTTGAGTACCGTTGGTTTCAATCATGTAAAAATCATGGTTTTATTATTTTTTTAATTATGAACAAGCTTCTGCCAGCGGCGTCGCCCGCATGAAAATCGAGTTTAATTGAAAACAATTCAACTGAAAAAATCCTTTAATAAAATTAGAGAAGATTCGATACTTATCGACCTTCATTTTTCTTTACTTGTGTAAGCTTGATTCAATTTACATTTCAAAGCCAAAAGTCGAAAGTAGTTCCGTATTCGCAAACTATACTGCAGTGCGATTCTGTGAACACCCGGGCGCGGGCGGGGCGCACGACGGGTGAGTTGTCAAACCGTACAAATAAGATGGAATGACAGCTCTATTGTCGTTCACTCCGCGTAGGTGAACACCGTGAGATGTCGACAGAATCGACCGGCTGTTTCCGTGACAATACATCTTTATGTGCAAAACCGCATTGCAGACGCTCTGCAGGATATTTTGACGCTTGAACCAATATCCATTCGAAAATGGAAGCGAACACCGAATATTAATTCATACCAACTTTGTGATTGTTGTTTTTCAAGCTATGATAGTGTTTACTGGTCTTTTGTACGATTTGAAAGAAATACCTAACTAGTTCTAGAACACATTTTATTAACATAGTGTAAGGTAGATTCACATCTCGCGAAACATTATAAAAATGTTGCGGGTAGTCGAACTTTGTCAGGTACTCAACGGCCGTCAATTTGAATCAGTCTTTGTGACGTGTTCGTGCGCTCCGTGTCGTTTGTCCGTGTCCGTGAAAAATCCGTGATTTTCCTATTTTCCCCCTTTCTATTTGTTGACTATATTCTTCTACAGTGGTAGGAAATATTACGATCGGTTACACGTAGATGACCCACGCGTTTCGCGCAACCGTCGCTCTGACAAACCCCTAGTTTTAGTGAGCTTAAGTTTTATGTGAACTTGTTTAGTGTTTTATATATTAATTTATTTTTACAATCGTTAATCTCATTTATTTTATCGTTAGGCTAAGTTTTAGTTAGTTAGGTTATTTTTTTACGACGCCATTTTGTGGTGTCGCGTCATCAGTGATGACCGAAGTTAGTAAGGAGTCTGCGCCGCTGGTAGGTGAGGTAGTGAAGAAGGGTCGTCGTAGGACTCGGAGGGCCGGCAGCCGGGCTGCCAGGCGTCGCGCGCGCAGGTCCTCGGCCACGCTAGTCGCTGTCACAGCAGCCATCACCCCTGAGAAGACAAGTTCGCCTGCCAAGTGCGCGGTGCACGCGTTTCTGCTCAAATATCAGAGTGCCATGAGGAGGATTCCCGCTCAGCTGCCTCCGAAGGTCCACGCTGGTCCGCCCACCAAGAGGGTGAAACGCGTGTCTTGGCGTAAGTTACGCGTCATTTTGATACAAACAAGTTTAAACCAACCTCAAATTTGTCTGACTCGAAAAGGGCCTAAATTATTCGATTGTGAAGTATGAAAAACGGAAAACGTCTGTATTGCTTCCCGATTATGGACAGTGGTTCGATTAGGCTTGTAGGGTAACATCGAGAATGGCGGAGTGGCGCGATCGGATGTGAACATCCCGGCCTCGTGTGAAAGTGACGGTCATTTAGCCGATACGATATTTCTGCATTACTGACTCTGCCGACTTGGCTAATCGTTCACGCTATCGTCTTTACAAAAATTGTGTCGTAAGTAATTATGTTTTGATTAGTCATTGTTTTGCTTTTGCTTATTATCTTGTTTGGATAAGGCGATTGTGAATATTGAAATTACTTTTAAAAAATAAAATGAAAGGCTCATCTATTTCATTGGTAACAGGTAGGTAGACTTTTTGCTAAATGGCATGAAGTACACCATTGCCTATAAAATAAGATAATGTCAAAGTAAAATGAACATGCATTCTCTAGCTAGAAAATGTGAATGTTGTAACTCGTTGAAATGTAATGATAAAACCTGCAACGATTTTAGCATGTAAGTACCTACCTACATCATTCGATCATAAAATACTGTGAATCGTTCTTTACGAATAACCAGCCTTCGCGGATTCGGCCATAATATTTATCTGTTTGTTGATGTACGTTACATTCGGAAAAATCAATATCGGCACACATATTTACAAAATAGCCGCCTCGCGTCTGTCAGTCTGTATATACGTTCGGGTTTATCTCGGAAAATGCCGAACATTTTAAGTACTTATTTTATTACCTACTTGCAAAGTTTTATTTCTCTCTTAAAATAAAATTATTAAGTCAATAGGTTAGCTTGAGAATGTAACCTTTTATTAATGATGGAAGCTTTTGTTAGCTACGAATGATAATGTTATGTTGAATAGTAGTTGTACGGCATTACCTACAACTCATGAGAAATTGTCAAAATTATGCGTCAATTTTAATGTCGAGACTACTTAAACTTATAACCTTGAGTCACCCATGCAATATCTCCGTCGCACTTGCATCTTGCTCATTAGAATAATTGCACGGGGAAATATATTTACGTGCAGTGAAATGTAGAGATGCTCTTAGCGACCGTGGTAAATATAGAGCATTGTTGTCGGTGGTCGTCTATTTGAGGACGCAGGCCGGGTTATATCAGGTGCTAACTGGCGGCTACCCAAGCCTTTCCTTTAATACTGTCATTTATTTTTTAAACTAGCTTTTGCCTGCGGCTCCGCCCGCGTGTGTGATAAAGTAGCCTATGTCCTTCTCCATAACCCAGGCTATAATATCTGCCAATTTCATGACGATCTGTTCAGCCGTTTTAGCGTGAAATCGGAACAGACCGACGGTTACTTTTGCGTTTATAATATCGCATTTCCTCTGAAAAACTGTCATAAGACGCTGAAAGCTAGTTTTAAGAAAAAAACGGCTTAAATAATTTTTCGATAAATTAATGCTATTGTGACTTTTAGGTTACAAATTTTTACCTGTTTACTGTTTTAACTACAATTGTGGCGGTTTCATTGATCGATAGAGAATGAAAAACTTAATAAAACTGTATTTAAATCTGTGTCTACTTTTTCTTATGTTACGACAGTTTTTTAGAGGAAAGTCGATATTAGTAGGGTTTAAAGCCGTTACTGTCCACCTAGACCTCGCTGAACTAAAGCCAAGTTTAAATTGCTCTGAAAAATGTTTTTCTGTGTTGTCACAGTTCAATATTTGTGTAGCCTTTTCATAACTATGTTGGGGTCGGGTTCCAGTCTAATCGTATATGCAGCTGAGTTCTAATATTTCACATAGAGCGCCTACCTAACGATCTCAGTCCTGAGCTCAGTAACTGGGTAACACGATATACCCCTTGGCCAGGGCTGGGCACTATTTGAATTATTTGTAATTAAAATACGTAATTGAAACGCAAATACGTATTTGGTATTTGTATTTTAATTACTTCTTAAAAATGAAATTTTTATTGATTGGTAAAATAGAGTATTTTTAAAATATTTCAAATACGCGACTTAAAAGTATTTCGTATTTTAAATACTTACATGCGAAATATTATTTTGTACTATTTGTATTTTTTTAATTAAAGCAAAGCATGTATTTTGCCCAGCTCTGCCCTTGGCAAGGCTGGTTGTCAGACATTCTGGCTTCTGACTGCTTTGTTACTGCGTACTTTCTTCTTTATAGGAGGCACGGAAAGCGTTTTGTCACAAGTCTCAGGTGTAAATAGGACGGCTCAATGACATTCTATAACTAAATATAATTGTAGTAGACAGACTAACCTGATTATGCGTCACTTTAGTCATAGACTCGATGCAGACATGAAAAGCGTCTAACGTTTTAGGCTGGCCGCATACGCACGATTTCCCGAAATCGTGGGCGCAGACGTTCGTTTGCTTTCCGAATGGAAAAAATATCTGACGATCCTTTCGAAAACAAGCTTTATGTTCTGGTTAAAAGAATGGAAAATCGAACGTCTCATGGAATTCCAAATCTGAATTACTGATCAGGAAACCGTGCGTATGCGGCCAGCCTTAATGATGCGTAAAACTGTCGTTACTTCACATTTTCGACAGGTGTTATTTGTAGAGGAAAATAATTGTAATAAGTTAAAACTATGAGAATCCCTGGTATTCAAGGTTCATCGAGTATGATCAGATCAGAGGGGAAATTTGCTTGTTGTTGTTGATTAGAATGCTAACATTCGAATCTGTCTATCTGTCACAAACTTTTCTACTTTCCCTACGTTTTGACAAGTTATTGTCATGCATTGACGACGATGAGATTGCAACTTCAATGTTAACGTATTTAATTTATGCAGGTACGAGAATGGGCCTCTGAAAACTGTTAAGAAATGTTGCTGTTTCATAGGGTCTTAAAAGACCCACAGCAAACTAATGACCTATAAATATTGTAGGCGCCAGATAAACTTGCAATAAAGTATATTGACCTTTCCCTAATATCGCTTCGTAGATATCCAAACAATAAAATTATGAACCCTTTTTCATTACTAGAGAACGTAAAGGATCACGATTAGGTAGTCGATGCAGGACAGCTTTGTCTTTATTTCTGTTTTTGAAATCAAGAAAGTCAATAAATGTATGTGGGGTCAATGACCGTTATTGCAAATTTATCTAGTGTCTACCATAGCAACAATTTTAAGCCTTCAAATTGACCGACAGTTTCAAGTAAGTAGCGATTTGGCAGCAATGGAGACTCTTCAACGTTGCGGCATACGTTAGCGTATTTTCTGTCACTTGTTATACAAATAGGTCCGTGAAAGCAGTTGGTAATCCATTATTAGCCAATGTGTACCATTGTGTAGACGTAACTAATCTAAGTAAAAGCGATGGACACCAAAAGTATTAATTATTGGAACGAATTTTAAACAAACAATGCTTGTATTGTAACACTGTCGTGCAAATTGAATTGAACGTTTGATAATTCCTTTCGTTGTTGTTTTAGACTATTTGTTTTTTATAGTTTTCATGCTCGATTTAACAATCAATAATATGATCACATAAACGGTAGGGAAAACATTGTAAGGAACGCTGTTCTAGGACCAAATATTCGAAGACTTGGGTCACGTGGCCTAAGTCTTTGAATGTTTCGAATTAGAGCCTAGTCCGTTTTTTATTATTGATGAGGCACGCGCTTGACCACTATCTCCCCGAAAGGGAAAGCGATGATGAGGTCGACGATGGAAGAAGGCTTGTCTAGAAGGAACCTATTCAACCATCGACTTAAAGACACCCAAGTTGTAGTTATCAGGAAACAAACTCCCGCCTTCCCACAGAAAAGATGCTCGTCCCACATTGTAGACCTCATTAATAACAATTTTTTTGCATGAAAATACTCGTAGTATAGTTATAGGTATGTTATTCAATATACAGTTGGTTTTTGTTTGACTCCTAGAGCAAATAGATTCAACTAAGTTCAATGACCTTTAGCTGTATTTTTTTGCACGTGTTAAATATGTTAGTTATTTAAATTAGAATATTGTGATGAGTTTTATCAATGTTAAATTAAAACAGTGACTGACCTTATAAAATTTGAAGCCCATAGTATTTTTTTTATTTACAGAGTTAATTAATTGCTATTATGCCTTTCTGAGGAGTCTGGTAGCAGTCGTATGAGAGATGATTCTTGATGCAGTCGGCGACATAAGTCAGTGAACTAGAAAACTAGAAACCCTTTTGTTTAGTATTATGTTATAGTTTATACATATTAGTATTTTAATTAAAACTCCATCAACATTTTAAAATTTACTAAGACTAGGACTACCTACGTCTTTTAAGTTATGTAAGTTTTTTTTTTTTTTTTACCAAAACATTCCTTCTTTTGTTGTTACTAGGTACTCCTATACGTATTGTAGGGGACTTGCGCACTATGTGTAGGTAATTGTATATTACCCCATTGAACTATTGAGTTGAACTTAATTTGCGCACGAGGTACACTCAAGGTCACTTGCTGACGAGGGGACAAAATAAGGGCACGGGGATATAATAAGGCTGCCTACACATTGGCAATAGAAAGAAATACATAAACGTATGTATTTCTTTAGTTATCGTAAGCTACACGAAACAGCGTCAGTAGGTATTACCTAATATAACCCATGTGACGTGAATGTGTAAATCCGGCCAAACTGTATGCCCCGATGGGGAGACCAGAGGTGAACCTATTACCTATACATTTGGTCAGTAGCACCGTGACCAAATGTATAGGTAATAGGTACACAGAAAGTTCTGACGTTAAACCCTCACTTTACGTGACCTGAGAAACCAACAAACAGCGTGTTATAACTTAAACTCCTTTAAGTATTATAATTGCAACCTGAAATCGCGTTCAGCTGTTTACTTTTCACTCTTTCATTCGCGACAGTTTTATGCATAGCCCGTCATAATTGAAACAACATCGGACATCCAGACGCACTGCATCTTACCATCCCTACCTTGTAGCTATTCCACCAATTCGCGCTAAGCGTTTCCAAACGTCTTTTATAATGCGCACAGCAAAGGAGTGGAACTCTCTGCCTGCGTCTGTGTTTCCAAAAGCTTACAGCCCTAATCTCTTCAAAGTTAGAGTGAACAGGCTCCTTCTGGGTAAGCTCGCTCCATCGTAGACTTTGTCTCTGTCGTATCTGACATGGACAAGAGTCAAGAGCAAACCCATCACTAATAAAAAAAAAAAAAACAACGCTGTGCAACCTTTTTTCTGAGAAATTCAGCACCCTACCACAGATTACCTACTCCTAGCCACAACCTCACCTGATAGAAAGCGATGATCTGGTTCTCGATAGAGCACGCTTGCCCAGAAGTAACCTATTCACTCTCGACGTAAAGACCCCCAGGTAGTAGCTATCAGGAAACGGACTTCGGAAAGGGAGTTCCATTCCTTAGCTGTACGCACAATAATGGTATTTTTAACACATTTTGTCTGTATGCGTGAGTTCTCCACCATGTACCAGTGGCGCATCGCCGTAAATGCGACATCGCAGATCGGAATTTCTTTTCCACACCTTTAAGGCGAGCCTGACTTGAGCGCGTAGGCATCTAACGCTTACCCCAGGCCCCGCAAGGAGTAGCAATACGTAATAAATTACGATGCGCGGGAGACGCGCGCACCAAGCGCACCGCTCGCTCATGAGTTCACGGACTCGGGTAGGTACTAAGTTCCGTCACAGGATAAAGTAATGCAGTAGATCAACTTGAATTGATTAGTATAAGTTTATTTTGTTTTATTTTTCTATTAAGTATTTTTTAAGGTTATAGATGGATTAAGTACGTATTGTACAAACTTGAATCCAATTACTAATCATTAAAAATCAGTAATAATACTTATTTATTTTAGAGTATATGGTGGATTTAAAATCTGACTGACACGAAAATTATGAATACGAGTACGATACAAAAATACGCGTCGCGCGCTATTTGACTTTGGTGCGATACCTTCGTAAAAATCAAGTAGTAGGTAGGCACACTTACTTACTTTAGGAAAATTATGTTACAATTCTTGAATATTATAATTCAAGAAAGCTTAGAAGTATAAATGGTTTGGAATTTGCCTAGATGCTATTTAAAAAAAAACAAAAACGTTTTTATATTTTTTAATCAAATAGTTAACATAATAAAAGTTACCAATGCAACTGGCTAAAATTCGTTGAACTGTAGCTGTCTCGGTTTGCATGGACCTAGCTGAGTAGATTGACACGGAATATGGTCCTTGGATTTGCTTGGACCTGGCTGCACAGGCTTATCATTAACATTTTCTTTGTTTTCTTTCAATATTATGTCTCGTATTGGCATACCGCGATTTTGGCGCGGATCCACAATCTCTGGCAATATACATTTCAAATAAAAATCTATAATTTTTTTCTCCATATGCACCCGCCAAAATTCGTCATCTCTTGAAATATTTTCTACTACTAGTTTTCACCGAACCATATTCCAAAAATGCATTGGTTCCTTTCTGTTACATGAAGTTGACCCTGCACTTGGTAATACCAATTACTTTTTTTGTTTATAACCCTGGTATGTTTTATTCTATCGAATTTAAATATATGTATTTTACTTTCTTCAATAGCAGCATTTCCCTTTTCTAAATGCCGTTATTGGACATTTAATTTCAACAATGGTGTCGTTCCCAAGTATACCGTCGGGGGTAACCCCAATAAATGAGTATTATTTTGGAGACAAGTCACGCCCTTCCGCATGCTCTATTGCCCTGTAACGCAAATTTTGATTTGTTGGTAATTAACAAGTAAAATTTTAAAAACTTACAAAATATCCCTGTTCAATAAAGATAACGGAGCTACAGTGCCAAAGACAGATACACAGGCACACAGACGCACGTACACAGAAACATAGATAGCAAACCGTTATAAATAAATAGGATAGAATTGTAATATGGTGTGTGTTTAATTTCTTTATGTATTTTATGGTGTTACAATAATGATAATGAGATACTACTTTATTCAAATCTATACTAAATAATATTATAAAGTGGAAGTGCGCTAAGTGCGCTGTGGTAATAGCTAATTATACGTAAGTACCATGTACAACAAAGATATTGTTTTTCATTCGATCTAAAAAAAAGTCCGCGACGTTACACCTATATCTATCTCTTATAAATATGCCACACTAAGGCATTTTATGACAAATAATTTATTTAAAAATTAAAGGTGGTTTTTCAGCATTAATATTAGGCAGGCATATTAATCCTTACTAGCGAAAGTTACTTCATCATCAAGATAATTTTATGAAGATAAACTTTGTCTTTTACAGCATGTTATTTGAACTCACCGTTTAGGAGATAATGTAAAATTAAAATAATTCAACAATATTATTAAATCAAACGGGCGGTGCGCGAGACGCGGCCACCAAACGAGAACGCGTCGAGCCTGCGTGACTGCGTGCGACGCGGTGCAAGAAATTCTTTTTTGTATTATGATTATGAATTTATGATAGTTACATTCATGGGGAAGGCTATACGGCTATACGGGAACGGGAATTCCTACGGGAATGAAGAGTTCCGTTACCTGTCTCCGAAGTTCTTCATCAGATCTTCACCAAATTGAAATGGGATCAGTCCGGGAAGATACACTTCCAAAAAAAATAGAATCATCAAAATCGATTGACAATTGGCGAAAATATCGCTGAGCAAACATACAACAAAAAAAAACAGTCGATTTGAGAACCTCTTCTTTTTTGGAAGTCGGTTAATAATATACAATACTTAATAGTCAATTAAAAACAGTTTAGTGTATGTAATTTATAATTTCTATACATTTTTCCTCTTGCCAATAAACACCGATAAAGTAACGCATTGGATTGGAAAAACTATCCAAACTGACCACATAGTTTTTTGTATGTCTTGTCATAACTTGATACATTGTTAGTAATTAGTAAGAGGATGGACTCTAGTGTACAGCGCATAAATGAGCTGGTCCGGTAGCCTAAACGTTACCAAAAGTATGTTATTATAATATTTTCATAGGAAATGGTCATACTGTAACACTTTTACACTATGGCACGCGACTCACGAGTGCGCTGCGCGTATTGTTTGGCATAGACGAGACCTACACAAACGTTGCGGACACCATAAATATTATTATTTGTTGTGTTGTGGTGGCTGTGAGTAGGTACCCACCTAGCGTATAACTACATTTATATTTCTTCTCTACATGAACACCACAACATTATTGCACCGATATTCAACTCTCATGTAGGAAATACGAGCTATTATTTTTGCATTTGTTTAGGAGTAAGATAAGTGAAAACGGACATTTCTAATAAATAACAAATATTATAAGACTTATACAAACTCTCCGAAACCATCAAGACTAACGTAGCGGGGTGAACTACCTATTTGACATTTAAAAACAGTAAATCATTGTATCATGTGCGCGCGAGGTGGCTTTATGCACTCTGAAATAGGGTTCAAATTCAATTGTTTTACATACTCGATGCGGTTGGTAAATCTATTCCGCGCGAAAACTAAACCACTAAAGCGCACGTCTTTATGCGTACTGAAATAAGGTTTAAATTAAACTGTTTACACACATGTTTGCGGTGTGGAAATTTATCTGTTTCGTGTCGGTACTTACCTAGTTAGTAAAGTAAATTATGTATATACCTATATACCTTTTTGTTTATTCAGCCAAAGTTTATAAAAAAAAGTAGTCACCGCTGCAACGAAGAGCCGTGACAACTTTTTTTTCCCCCATTTTTTTTTACAAAATTATAGCTACATCTAATAAAAACTAACTATATTACAACTGTTTGAACACTAAATTGTATACAAGTATTATTATTTAACCACTCGACACGTGAAAATTCCAAAATAAAAAATAAATCTTACGTAAATAAACATAAACATTCAATTCGCGGCACACTGGTGTGCCGGCAGTGCTAGAGCGGTAATCAATTTAGGCTTAGCCAGTAACAGAACTTAGCGGGGGTGGCGGGATCGCAAAAATTTGGCACACGTCCGACCTCCAACACGTTCCGCTCGGGACTAAATGACACGGGGCGCGCTCATGAAACGACAAAATCACTTGATTTTGGAATTAGTGGGATACGTATTTTCATATTTCACATTATGACGGCCGATTTATATCACATTTTTTACGACCTTTATTGTGGTATAAGTTTTATTACTCAAAACCTTATATAACTCAAACGAAATGATAATTACATCTTGATTTTGACTTGTCTTTGCGATTTAATTGGATGCAGTAAAGTGCAAGTAATCGTGTATCGCACGGCCGAAATCGCAAGATCGAAGTGTGAAATATGTAATATATTTTTTTCAAAATTTAAATCCGTGTTGTTTACGAATAAAACACAATTTTACACAATGCAAAACAACGTTTTTCCGGAAAACCTGGCCTTAAGCTTTATCCTGTCTCTGTGTTACCAGGTGATGACAACGTGGTATCGGGAGGCGGGGGCGGCGACCCGGCCGTGCTGGCGGTGGGGCCGGTCCGCAAACCGCTCCAGTACACCCGGGACCAGCTCATGCGGCTGCGCAACTCGCCGCTCGTCAAGCGCAACTTGGAGAACGCGTTCGCGGGTTGTGAGGCGCTTGCGCTGTGAGTATTCAAATTAAACTTTACATCAGCTCGATTTAAACCTAATGATGGCTCTGGACACGAGGCGATTCTCTGCGCAATAGTAAAAACATGTTCCAGTGGGGGTGCGGGTTAATACTGGGCAGTGAGTAGCGAAACTTCACAGCCGCCGTATACCTAATTTTAATTTAGCAGTCAATGCCAGAAACCAGCATTTTCTTATTATTTAAACTAAAGAGTCTGAAGCATTTTTAATACCTTCAATTTGCTCTGGTTTCGCGTGCTGAGAGGAGGCCTGGGTCGCAGTCACAAACAAGCATAGGCTGATTATGATATGGTATCATCCCGTGATGAAACTACTCATGGGGGTGAGGTGTAAGAAGTAATAAAGTACCTCCACAATTGACTGACTTCTAACTCCACTTAAGGCACTATGGATTCACTTGAAGAAGGCTTCTTCCGTTTCAGTTGATGTTGATGGATAGTTTGTATTACGGATACGTTACGTACGTTTGTATTAGGTGTTTGTATTATAGATTGTTTGTGTGAATTACGGATGGTGAATTTTCGTTCACCAAAATAAAAGGGAAAAAGAGGAAACGAATTAAAGGACTATCTATTATGAAAAATCACAATGGCCGTTTCAGTACAATATTCTGCTGTCCATCAGATTATTGTCAATCTATCAAACTAACTAGATATAACAAACAATAGTGTAACGACCACGCCAGATTAGCGACTGCGAGGACCTAAGTTCGAGTCCCATTCTTTGAACTATTGTGGGGAGCGCGAATATTAGTAATTTGTGATACATATTGCATATAGTGCTAGTATTCTACTAACAAGCTGTCTCACTCACTAGATCGACATTTTATTGCTTAGTTACTTTCTAGCCAGGGATATTTCCCTTCAAAATGGCCTAGAACAAAATGGCGGAAACCAGGGGATGCACGTCTAAGATTAAACGTGCATTCTACAATGATCTGCCAACATTTTTACTATAATAATTAGAATTTTATTGCATTTTGCAATCAATGAATGTTAGTAATTAATAAAGAAATTGTTAATTTTCACAGTGTGTTGAAAAGACGTTCCGATTCGCCGAATGAAGAGGACCGAGGCGCGAGAGGAGATGCGCCCAATGAAAACCATAAGGTAACTAATACTACGTCAAAAGATATGCTTTTGTCTCTTGTGATGGTGAAAATTTACTTATGCTCCCGTAGTATTAAGCAAGGTGGACTTAAACTGCGAATGATTTAAATTAAAACGGTGTTATTTATTACAAAATATGTTTTTCTTTAGGCGTGTTTTGCTTTTGAACCATTGAGCCATTTTATGCGATAAGAACCTAAACCGTGATGGGAATTCTTCTTTCATGAAATGTTTGGTTTTTCGAAATAAGTTATTGATGTGTCACAAAGCGGTAAGAGGCCTACCAGATTCAAATATCGTAAGTATATCATAATAAAGTAAAAAAAATATCTCAATTGGCCGCGGTTCACCACTCGTAATCTTTTTGTTGTTGTTGTTATATTTTATGTCCTCTTCAACTTCCTCTTCAAAGCGAAACATCCTTTTATTAAAAACATATTTATTATCTATCTACATAATATACAACGTGTAACAGAATAAACGCAATACCTCTTGAGGGGTCATTGTACTCATCATTATGAACAACTCACGAAAAAAAATCGACTGCCCCATACATTTATGTTCGCGTAACTCTACAAAATGTACTGAACAGCTGATATTTTTCGCGATTTCGGAGTTGGTCCCATAGTAAAAGTTGATCATAATGATGAGTCCTAAGAGGTATTGCGTTTATTCTGTTACACGTTGTATAAAATGAATGGCTAAATGTATAAAACTCGCGAACCTCGAGCAAAACGTGTAAGCTCAAAACTCGAGAACGGCGGGACCAATGCAGCAATATTTTTTTTCATGAACCTATTTTTTGAAGTCTGAGGCAGGTTCTTATGAAAAGAAAAATCGAAAAAAAGCTCAGAAAAACGTAAATCCCCATTTTACTTTATCCTGTACACATTGTTCCTAGCTGTTACTGCCACAGTCCATTTGCTTTAACAGAATTACGTTTTTCGGGTCAGCTAGTTAAATATTATAAACAAACTTTCTATTAAATATTTTTATAAAACATAATTTATTTATTAAAAAAGAATATGCCATATTCGGAATTTTTCGTAGTTTCGTAGGAACATACTATTTCAACAAAGTGGACAACTAAATTTTCTTTTTGAAAATGAAGTTTTGATAATTTTCGTCACGAGAAAGTTAAGTAGCTAGTGAAGACTTAAAAAAAGACATTGAAACCAACTCAAGTGCTGCTTTTAAAAACAGGTACATATTTAATGGCAAAATCACAGATCCAGATAAAAGTTTTGCTAATTATACAAAACCAGTAAGTGATGTATGTACACGTCTATGCATGTTTTTATGTATTTTTTTTTAATAACTATGTAAGTGAAAATAATACGATGTTTTTTTTTAGATTTATTCAAGTATTCGATGGAGTAATTTGGAAAATTTGAGAAATTTACGCCTAAACATGGCTTTGCCTAAGGAGCGCCAGACCCAAATAGACAAAGGAGCTGGACTGGACTCCCTACTTAACACCAAACCTTACCAAGGTGCGTCCCAGGCCAAAAAACAGCCCACCGTCTTGGAAAACACCTCGACATCTAGTTTCTGTGCTTTGTCTAAGGAGCGCCAGACCCAAATAGACAAAGGAGCTGGACTGGACTCCCTACTTAACACCAAACCTTACCAAGGTGCGTCCCAGGCCAAAAAACAGCCCACCGTCTTGGAAAACACCTCGACATCTAGTTTCTGTGGTAAGCATTTTTTAATTAATTACATATTCATAGAAAGTTAAGGAAACTTTTTCTGAAGATCAATAAAATGGTCTATGATGATCAGTGATCGGAATGGTTAGTACAATGTAGGGTGAATCACCTTGAACATTGTATTAATATGGATAAGTTTGGTGGGAAGCAGGATTTTATGATTTGTTATAATCAAATGTTTTTCTTCTGACAGAAATAAACATTTACTTGAGGCAACAATTTTTTAAAAAGAAAAAGAAAGAAGTAAAAGGAAATTTTAATTAAAATGTGGCATTTTTTTGGGATTTTGGAAGTTTTCTTAACATTGCCGTATGGCATTTTTTTCTTACTTAATAGTGTAAGAATGTTATAAATATGCACTTTATAAAGTTATTTATCTTAGTTAACAATCACACCTTTTAGGATTGCATCAATTCAATCATTAACATTTTATTTTTTTGCAGGTAAGACAATTGATAAGACAAGTCATCCCTCTCAACATGGTTCGCAGCTAACTGAAGCTCCTAAACAGCTTGAGCGTGAAAAAGAAGAGCTTGAAATATTAAGAAGAGAGCATATGAATAGGGAGCGTATGGCTGAAGAGTTGCACAGTCTCCAGTTGAAGTTTTTAAAGGAGAAACATTACATGGACATAAAAAAAGATCGACGCGCAGAAGAAATGCATGGGCTCCAAGTGAAGCTTTTAAAGGAGAAACATGAGCTGGAGAAGCAAATTTTGTCGGAAACATTGAAGGAAGCAAAGGCTAAATCGACTTTGGCAGAAAGGCCTCTAGAGGAGTTGAGGCGTAATGATTATACATTCTAATCTTGTCTGGCTGTTACGTTTTCACTTGTAAACAGCTGAATGCGTTTTGATGAAACTAAGCACACCGAAAGACTATGAACCTATTTTTCATTCTGGGGATAATAAAACACTAACCTCGCTGGAAGACGCAGGAAAAAGCTTGTTGTTAAAAAAAATCGAGACAAAAAAAGCCGGACATGTTCAGGAAAAAAAGGCCAATGTCTGCGTTGTTACTTTAACCGGTCAGGCCCAAAATTCCCTAATATAAAATAAATCTTATGTAATAGGTAAATAAACATTAAATTCGCGATTAATTCGCGACACACCGGTGTGTCGCCGGGGCCGGACAGGAACAAAATATTGTTAATTTTTATTGTGGATTGTCAAAAAGTAAATGTGTTTTAAATGGATGATTGTTTGGATTATAATAACTGTAATTTGTTTTTTTTATTCATTTTATATTGCTTTTTTTATTAAATAAATATAAAAAATGTTCTTTTTTTTTTGTTTTAAACTTTATTTGCACCCAGTTCATAGAGTCAGCGTGCTTTATAACGCCAAAAAATATACCATATCCATAATTTACAATCTTCATCGTATTCAAAATTTCAGTCGTAATACGCCTAGGTACTGCTTGACATGGCTAACCTCAAGTGTCGGCACATCGACCTAAAGCTAACGTGCAAGAACTAAGGCGATTAACACACTGCCACCACGCAGCGTAGCGCGTGAATGCGTGTTCTAAACGTTGCTTGTAAGTATCTCCGTTTGTATACAAAACACGCACAGTCCAACACAGAAAATGCATCCACGCATGTTCATTATTGACCGTTGACACGCAACATGCAGCGTGATGCGTGCCAGTGTGATAACCGCCTAAGTGCCAGCAAAGAAGTGTTAATGTCAAGTTTTTACATGTTTTTATTACGTACAAGTTTCGGATTTGCAACACAAGATGGCTGCAACCTACGAATAATCATAATTGGTCGTGCACCTGCTGCAGTATCAGATGCGTGTACGGTGTTATGCATTATAATAATATGTGAGAGGATAAGTCATAATAAAAATCTAGTTAGATTTTACCAAAGGTGTCATCGCCGTCATCGGCTCAGGCGCAAAACGTCTCTTTCGCAAAATGTCCCATGGTCGTAAAACGTCTCTTTCTCAGAAAGTCTCGTTCGCAAAATGTCTCTTTCGCAGAATGTCTCTTTCGCAGAATGTCTCTTTCGCAAAATGTCGCGCCAGGGACTTAAGAATAAAATTTTGATTTTCAAAACAAAAAATCATTTATTAAAATTAAAGTGCAATTATGATGTTACAATTTTGTTACTTAAATTTACTTAAGTATTTATTCCAAATAAAAACAATATCAATAGGTATCAAACTTTGATTGTATAATTTACTTATTTTCATACTGGAATGTACATTACTTGCTAATGAAGTATTGTAAATCGAAAATAAACATTGTTACCTACTCAGCATAAAACCTAAACTTAGCTATTTGAAAATTTGTAAAAAAAATATCTTTTTTAAGAATTGTGGAAGCGTCAGTTCCTTACGCTCAAATTGTTTCAACAGTTTTTTGTATTTTTTAATAAATGATTTTTTGTTTTGAAAATCAAAATTTTATTCTTAAGTCCCTGGCGCGACATTTTGCGAAAGAGACATTCTGCGAAAGAGACATTCTGCGAAAGAGACATTTTGCGAACGAGACTTTCTGAGAAAGAGACGTTTTACGACCATGGGACATTTTGCGAAAGAGACGTTTTGCGCCTGAGCCGTGTTCACACACTGTTTTGTAGGGGAGAGCCAGGTAACTTGTGTGACAGGATTTAGGAACAAAGCAATAATTAAGTAGTATTGACATATTATGTTAGTTTGTAAGGCAGTACTTGAGTCTTCGTTGTTATTATTAGCCCACATTGTTCCACAACTGGGCAAAGGCGTTTTTATGGAAAAGAAGATATGTAAATATTTATGTTATATAATTTATGATTAATTTGTCGGTTAAGCAGGGCGTGTACGGGCGCGACCGAGACCGCGAGCGGCGCTCGGCCGACCCGCGCGAGCGCGTGCGCAAGGAGAGCGAGCCCAGCGGCGGCGGCATCGTGCTGTCGCCGCAGCGCCGCAGCTTCACGTCGGGCTGCGGCGCGCCGGGCGCGGCGCCGGCCCCCGCGCCGCCGCCGCAGCTGGCCCGCACGCGCCCCGAGTCGCCGCTGCCCGCCGCCGCGCCCGCCGGCCCGCCCGCGCACCAGCCCGCGCTGCATCCCACCAAGCCTGACCAAGGTATGATCTTACAAACGTACGGCTGATATTGACGATTCAATCTATGTCTGTTCCTAAATTACCCTGAGCTGATAACATTTTATTCATTTACGGCCGCTTTCTATAATATATCTCAATCCCAATCTTGATCCCGATCCTTGTCTGTAGCCAATCAAAGGTAAGGATTGTGTGGTGAAGGACATAAACTCGGCCGTTGATTGGTTACAGACAAGGATCGGAGTCAAGATTGGGATTGAGATATTATGTTATAGAAAGCGGCCGTTAGCCTGTGATCTGAGGCATCCTCCAAATAGAAAGCGATCATCGCGCGAAAATGCGATCGTCGCGTTAAATCTTCGGCAAATCCGAAAAGTACACTCGGTCGGCGCGACGACGCGTGCGGGTTTGCGTACAAATGAACGCGACGATCGCCTTTTCGCGCGCTCGGTTTGTATTAGGACGACGCCTATGTAAGTATGTATCTATCTGAAATATTATAGACCATTTTTTTAACTAAATGTACTACTAGGTACTTATGGCCGTTTCAGTACAATATTCTGTTTTCCATCAGATTATGGTCAAACTTTTAAACAGACTAGTTATAAGAAGCAGTGGTGCAATGATTTAGGCGCCAGACTAGCGGCGAGAGGACCTTTGTTCGAGTCCCATTCGTTGAACTATTCTTCGCACAATAGTTCAACAAATGTGACTAGAACTCATCCTTCAAACATACCCTAGTTTGAAGGGTGAGTTCGAGAGTTGGAAGAGGGGAACATGGATATTAGTAATTTGTAATACATATTATTGCATATCGCTAGTATTCTATTCTACTGTTACAGACACTGTCCCACTCATTAGATTGGCATTTTGCTGCTTTACTTACTAGTCAGGGATATTTCCCTTCAAAATGGCCTAGAACAAAATTACAGATACCCGGAGATGTACGTTTAAGCTTTAATGTGCATTCTACAATGATCTGCTGACATACTTAGCATAATAAATTATTACACTTTCTCTCACTCACTCACTCACTCACTCGCACTAACGAAAATTTCTCTACTCAAAAAGCGCAAAGACTAACGCGCTTTTGAATTTTTAAAGCTCTCGGCTCATTGCAGTGTGTTGAAAATCTATCAGTAAAATAAAACTTAGATGTCGCCTTTGTTAGTAAAAATTGGCAATAACTAGACATTTGCTTCTGGCATTTTATTCTATCCTTTCTAAATAACCTTAAATTTTTGAAAGGCGCACCATGAGTATTCGTCCTAATAGAAAGCGATCCGTTTTGCCAAACAAATGATCGCGACGATCGCGTATTCGTGAGATGATCGCTTTCTATTACGACGACGTCTGATGATTCATACTGTTCATAGTCAAACACACGCATCAGTAATATCGAATACTGAATGACTAACTTACGCCTGTCGTGACGTGTTGGTGTCGTCACAAGTGTGTATATGTGCGATTCTGTAAACATGACGAAGTGAAAACTTAGGCGAAGTGCACGACAAGTGAGCTGTCACACCATACAAACAAGATGGAATGATAGTTCACTTGTCGTTCACTCCACCTAAGTGAACACAGTGAGATGTCGACAGAATAGACCGGCTGTAACTCGTACTTCCCGCGCAGGAGGTCGCCGCATCGGCTCGGGCCGCATCATGGTGCGCGACGTGCCGAACAACGCGTGGGAGGAGGGCGAGTACCGCGGCGCCGAGCCCTACCGCCCGCCCCGGGAGCGCGAGCGCGAACGTGAGCGCGACCACACCAGGCCTAACAACGACAGGTAAGATCTGACGTGCCCACAACGTGGGAGGAGGGCGAGTACCGCGGCGCCGAGCCCTACCGCCCGCCCCGGGAGCGCGAGCGCGAACGTGAGCGCGACCACACCAGGCCTAACAACGACAGGTAAGATCTGACGTGCCCACAACGTGGGAGGAGGGCGAGTACCGCGGCGCCGAGCCCTACCGCCCGCCCCGGGAGCGCGAGCGCGAACGTGAGCGCGACCACACCAGGCCTAACAACGACAGGTAAGATCTGACGTGCCCACAACGTGGGAGGAGGGCGAGTACCGCGGCGCCGAGCCCTACCGCCCGCCCCGGGAGCGCGAGCGCGAACGTGAGCGCGACCACACCAGGCCTAACAACGACAGGTAAGATCTGACGTGCCCACAACGTGGGAGGAGGGCGAGTACCGCGGCGCCGAGCCCTACCGCCCGCCCCGGGAGCGCGAGCGCGAACGTGAGCGCGACCACACCAGGCCTAACAACGACAGGTAAGATCTGACGTGCCCACAACGTGGGAGGAGGGCGAGTACCGCGGCGCCGAGCCCTACCGCCCGCCCCGGGAGCGCGAGCGCGAACGTGAGCGCGACCACACCAGGCCTAACAACGACAGGTAAGATCTGACGTGCCCACAACGTGGGAGGAGGGCGAGTACCGCGGCGCCGAGCCCTACCGCCCGCCCCGGGAGCGCGAGCGCGAACGTGAGCGCGACCACACCAGGCCTAACAACGACAGGTAAGATCTGACGTGCCCACAACGTGGGAGGAGGGCGAGTACCGCGGCGCCGAGCCCTACCGCCCGCCCCGGGAGCGCGAGCGCGAACGTGAGCGCGACCACACCAGGCCTAACAACGACAGGTAAGATCGCGATTATTTTGTACCGGGATATCCTCCAGAGCAGGAATCACGGATGAGGGCAACAAGTCTGCGGCAGTGGGAGCCAGGAGACGAGCTATGTTGTCAAGCTAGGCCTAGGAAACGCTGGCGTGGGAGAGAGATTATGGGAGATTGACTGGAGAAGGCATCCCACCGGGTCTAGCGGTAGGCTATGAGGGAGACCTTTATTCGGCAGTGGGACATTATTTCTCCCGTAATGGCCATTTCTGTCCAGTATCTTGAAAAATCAAGATATTGTAAACAGACATTTCTACGCATCAATAAGCCATCGACCAACCTCAAAACTTGGCCAGTGGACTATTGCAGCCGAATAGATAGTATATTAGTAATTATTCACCCAGTGCTTAATTGCTAGTATTCTGTGGATCCTTGGCCTAGATCAAAATGGCAGACAACAGGTGATGTGCGTTTAAAGAATTTGCGTGCGTTGTATATTACTGCCTACATTTTATCACACAAGTACATAGTTTCAATTCAATAGAAACATTTTTGACAAAATAACTAGTCTAGAAAGAAGTGGTATCATCGTTATCATTTGTACGTGGATCGGCAACTATTCTGACGTCCAGGCAAATCATATGCTACGGAATACCAGTATTTTACACGAAAAAAATAGTTAATGCGATGATTTTGATATTACACACAGAATTTTGAATTTGTTAATTACTGGAATCCTGGTTTCTTCCGACTATTCTCGATTTGTCATACTTTAAGGCCTTGTAGTCTACTTCATTTCCGTCTTCTGTGAACCAGTTAGTAATAATACTAATAAACCAGTTCATAGTCAAAAACCACAGAGGTACAGTTTTTTTTTTATAAATAAGTAAGACGAATATTTTCGTAAATACGCTAACTGAAGTGTGAAACATTATGTTATGCACTTCAACAATCATCGTAAATGTAATTTCATAACAAATATCTCTTGCACAGGTTCGAACGGCGCTCGTTCGGTAGAGACTCCTACTCCTCTGACATCAAGAGGGAACGGGACGATCGATTCATCAACGAGAAGATGCAACACAGGTTGGTTAAGTTTTTTTTTTATTTTGGACACCACTGTACATGTTACACAATGGTCATCCACGTTGGATGGGTGCTGCTCAGTTAAATTGGTCACCTTAAATCATGTGGCTTAGAATATGAAATCTTCTATTGCTAGAATGAAGTTGGAAGTTGTGCATCATGATAAACCGTTTATTTTGTAGCGGCATCTATGCCACCACAAAAAAAATAATGTAGCAAAGTTTTTATCGCAACAAAAACAGAACTGCAACGCCATTTAGGCAAATGTCTAGTTTGGGGGTCCACGGCCATCCTGATCTGTGAAATATGTGTGTTTAATAAATAAATAAATTAATCCCGACAGCTGCAAACTAACTGAACGAAATCCTGCATCGTGGAATCAGAATTTTCCGTGCGATTTGAACATGCACAACAGCCCGAATATCAACTATCGGGCAGTTGCCCACCGGACAACAACCGTCTGTTCGGAGGATCCTCCCTTTTCAATGGAGATTTGAGGGACTTTCTCTGACTCTCTGTACCGTATTACCTCTATAATGTTTGCTGTCTATGTTTGTAATTTTGTTTTTTTTTTCACCTAGTACTAGAACAGAGTTATCTATTTAAGATACTCCGATGCTGAAAGCTATTCCATTCCATTATAACTCACAAAAAAAACAAAGATTCGCTGCAAGGGTCTTTAATCCAACCTAAAAACTCTCTTCAGATGTTTCAAAACTCAAGATTGTTTTTATTTTCAGAGAGGACAACCGTAGATCTGGTGGTCGCTATTCTCAACGACGCCTTGAGAAAGAAGATGAACCCGAATGGTGAGACATTACGTATTTTCCTCTTCTCATACGTTTTTAGCCCTGTATTGCAGTTTAACCGCTCAAACCCAGGCGACATACCGGTGTGCCGCCTTATTTTCGCGATTTTAATCTTTATTATTACTATTATGCAAGATATATTATATAATTTGGAATTTTCACTTGCCCTGGTTTCCGTCTGAAACTTGTATAAGGACGCGTTTACAGATGGGTAGTCAAATCATTACTTTTTACACAAAAGTATGTTTATTAAATAAAATGCTTAGCATTCTTAAAATGTTTTGCATTCTTAAAATGTTTTTTCCATGAATTGTTGATAGATGTGCGTGGTACGATTCTGAACTATAAATATAATTTTAGATAGGTACAGTTTCTCAATAAATGTACCGAAGTGAATTTTACTTCGGTACATTTATTGAGAAAATGTACCTATCTAATTTAATAAACATACTTTTGTGTAAAAAAGTAATGATTTGACTACCCATTTGTACAGTTCTCGTCAAATAACTTTGCCCCTCTGAAGTTAGCCATTTGCAAATATCGCGCAGGGGCAGTCACGTAGACGGGAGCAAGCGGGACGCAAGCATGCATCGAACGTTAACGTAAGACTGAGACATACAATCGCGCCCCGCCCCCATGTCTCTTGCGCATGTGCAGTTGCAGTGTGTTCGTAATTTTGACTACTACGCAGACACTCGACACAACTTCAAAGTTATTTGACGAGAACTGTAAACGCGTCCTAATGTCAACGTATTCCAGAAAAAAATTTTTAAGTACCGAAGGTGAACCTATCTATCTCGAAGTACCTTCTATGTAAACTTCTCATGGCTATTTAAAAAATCTAGTGATAAATCAATTTTTTTTTTGTTGTTTAAACAAGAACAACATTCAAGTTTATTTTATTCAGAATTGAAACATAATTATAGTCTATCTGTAGTTGTGCAATCGCTAATACGCATGGATATTTGTATATTATAGGTTGAGTGGAGGCCCAACATCTCAGTTTGAGACGATCGAGCTGCGCGGTTTCGACGACCCTTTGCCCAAGAAGAACGGCAACACGAACAATAAAGAGACTGAGGTGAATATTACTACTTTTAATATTATTGCATATTATGTGTCTTTTGATAGTTTGTTTTTATTACGTAATGAATGTAACAATATTAATGTACAGAATAAATAGCGCTAGATACTCAAAGAAGTCTCGGACCTGACTTTGTTGAAAACTAAAACTGCAACATTGTTTTTTTCTTTACTTAGCCACAGTGACGGGGATAACAAACTCCAAAAATTACATTGCACCTTGAACAGATTAAGTGCCTGGTTGGCAGGAGTTGGGGGTAAAAAAGGTTAAAACTGGTAGGGATTGGGTCCCCAATTATAAAAATACCACTCTTATTAATAGGTAATGCATATTTTTCGAGAAATTTATATATGTTTCTAACCTTAAATCAGACAAAAAGCGAAAACTAATCGTTAAAATAGGCGATTGACAACTAAATCTGCCTCAATATATTGTATTTGCAAAATCGATAAATCGGAACGTAAAAAAAAAGTATGCCATTGTAAATGTGACATGTGTAAATGTCATCCAAAAAAAAAAGTATGCCATTTGCGACATGTGTAATTGTCATCCATTTTCGATCATTCTTTTCTCCTCGGTGCTGCTTAGAAGATAGTTAGTGTACCCCCATTGATCGTATGTGTGTACAAAAGGTAATGTTACTACTGTTGCTAGGAGAACTTAGGATGCGAGAGCGACCGAAGCGAACGAACCCACACTCGGCCATCTGAGTGTTATTAAACCATTGAGCCCTTCTGTTCGCTCCGTCTATGCTTTTTCGGTAACTTTAATGTGTTTTGGAGGTTAGGTTTCAAATTTTTTTTTTTCTGAGAAACGGTGTGTTACCTTTTCATGGGAGTGGTGCCAGGGGAGAAGGTACACGCCCTCCCTCCACTCCCACCCCTCCACTCCTGCCTAACGATTCTAAATTTTTACCCGCGCTTTCACTCTGGACGGGCTCCAACACTGAACGTTCAATAATATTACATTTGTATGTAAACATGTATGTTTGTTTGTTACAGAAATGGAACAACAGCGGCGGCTCTCGCTCGCCGGCGCAGGAGCGCTGGCGCGACACGTCGTCGCCCGTGGCGCCGCCCGCCAGCGACACCGCCAGCACCAACACCAGCAATGTGAGTATTTAGAGGTAGCGTAGGTAATTGACCATTTGTTGGCGAAGACTGAGATGTTCGACAAGCCAAATACAGAAGCCAGTCAGTCTGAGCGAGAAAGCATTATTAGCGTGGCATAGAGTTCATACACTACTGTTGAACTCTTCTTTTGTATAGTGTTAAAGCGAGATCGGAAATCGTATTGAATGAGGAGCATGATGTGGGATTGCGTTGCTCGGTATCGCGCGACGTTGCCACTCTGCGACAACGTGCGACGAAATATATTATATGAATGAGTTTGTGCAGATTGGCAACCTTGCATCGACTAGAGTGCGCTCGGTAGAATGCGGCGCGATGACGCGCGAGAAGTTAATGTTCTTATCTTTCGTACGATTATGTTCAATGCTTTACAGGTGTTATGTATTTTGTATTGTTAAGCTCTGGTTTGAAGTAATGCCGGGCCTTTCGGCTTGAATTGAAGAAGCGCCACTGCGTGGATTAATGGTATTTATTTTGTAAGTAGGTTAAACATCTATTTTACACGTCAATGTTTTATTGGTCATTTTAAGCTAGATAAGGCCGGTGTTTCCTAACTGACTACCCTGGGAAGAAACACCGAAACAAACTCAGAGGTCAAATCATATGAGAACCATGTAGGTTAATGTCTGAGGTAGCCTTTTGAGGAAAGTGCCACACTGGATACATATACTGTTGTATTTCTACATTGTAGTCTATAGTACTAAGTTGCCAAGAAGTACGGTGTTACCCAGTTAATGGGTTGTGGAGGTCTGGTAGGCAGTCGCTCCACGTAAAATACTGGTATTCAGTTGAATTGGGTTTGACTGGAAACCAACCTCAATAAATTTGGAAAAAAGGCTAGGCAGATGATGGAGTCGATAGTACTAATATATTACTAGTCTATGTCGCTAGGACTTGGCCCAGCTTCGAAAGGTTGCCAATTACGTACAAAAATCTTCGTTTAGCGGTCTTTCAGTTAGTAAAAATGGTATCAAAATCCGTTGCTGCTGAAGTAAGCAGAGAAACAGGTAGACAGCGACTTTGTTTTATACTATTTATGCCCGGTTTCTGAGGTACTTTATCGGTCGTTTATCTGACCGTTAACCACTAACCAACCAATGGCGTTATGACAAATAGCGTTAACGGATAGATAAACGGCAGATAAAGTACCTAAGAAATCGAACATTAGAGATACAAGATCAATTCGCTGTTTTTTTTTTACATGAGCACTCTTTTCTCTCCAGAGTTCAAGCATCATACATAAGTCAGTCTATTTTGAACCAATCAATTTTATCTCCAGACTAATGTTCCACAAAGCCATTAGTTAAAAGTTTGGTAACAAGCACGCTGCTGTCCAAATAGTAGTAACGAGTTTACTGAACACAAATGGCATAATATGTATTAGTTAAACGATCAACAAAGATAGTCCATATCTTAGGGCCTAGTGCGAGTTTTTATACTTATACAAACACATCCACGTTAGCGTTCGCTTGTGTCAAATCGTACGGGAAAAAGTGTTCAGTTTTAGTAAAAATTGACGTTAACGTTAACCCAATTGAGTTCGTCCGCTCCAGCCCCGGCGACACACCGGTGTGTCGCGTATTTATCGCGAATATAATGTTTATTTACTATTACGTAAGATTTATTTCTTATTTGGGAATTTTCACATGTCAGGACTGGAGGAGCGGTTGAAAGCTCGCACATAGGTGCCTAAAATATTACAAGTCAAAAATCTTTGTCTAATCTGTGTTTTGTCAGTTATAATATTTTATTTTGCTAGTTTTAATTGATTTCATGGTAAGCGTCTTGCTTGGCTCAAATAAACTTTGTCTTTCTATTTTATATGAGACTAAGAAAAAAGTAATGTAAACCCACATTATGTTCCCAGGATAAGGATTCTGGCGTGGAGTCGAAGAGCGAGGATCCACCGCAGAACAACGATCAGCCGGAGTTCAACCTGGACGAGTTCCTCAAGTTTGACGCCATACCCGACGTGCTCACCGTAAGTACAACGAACCTCGAATGCTTTATTTTCAGCACTCTTATACAAGATGTAATGGAAAAGTTTTGTGGTTCTTGTGACGACCACACAACCTTTCCGTTACAACCAACCACTTGATTACTTACTTAGAGTTGTAGTTGAGTATGGTTTCAGTCAATTATCAGACTGAGAGAAGCTAGAGAACTACTAAAGATACAGTTACCGGCACGTAAGTTGGCAAGATATTTCGTAGTGGGGGAAGTTCGCGCATGTAAAAATGTATGAAATTGTGCGTGCGCGAATTTTTCCCACCACAAAATATATTGCCAACTTTCTTGCCGGGCATTATACCTAACGTCATTTTTCTTAGTCACATTAATTTTTTTTAGTTTTTGCCACTGTAAACTATCAAAATGTTAGAAATTGCTCAGAAAATGCAAAGATATATAGACTCGTGTCGAATTCATACCGTGATATACATAAGAATGTCACTTGTGAATAATTTATGCAATTTTAAAACGCTTATCGTTACAAGAAATATCGGCAGGTTTTTTTGCTGCCTAGTAATTTCTTCATATTAAATGAAACTGAATGATCAGCAAAATTCGGTTTGACTAGAAGCCGAACGTGGACAGTCTTCATTAATACACTTATTTTTTTTAGAACGGCGGTGGCGAGTCGGAGGGCGGCAGTCGGTTCAGTCGTTGGTTCCGCCGCGAGAGCCCCACCAACGACGCCAAGCACTACGAGCGCCTGCTGCACAATATGGTCGATGGTGAGACTATAAATAGTATTCATAATAATAAAGCATTTGTTAATAATCGATCGCCGTGTCAGAAACGCCTGGAAAAGCTACTGGTCCATGTAGACGCTACGTCGCTCAGTCGCTAAAGTTCCGCCTTGGAGTTTGCCAAAGAGCGATGGCATGCAGCGTTCCTAGGGTGTTACCCTATACAACAACGGTTTCGAACTCTTGTCCTGCCTTGTTAGGCAGAACAAGAGTTCGAAACGGTTGTTGTTTTATAGATGACAGTTTTATAGAATTTCGTTTTACATAAAATTTTACTCATATTATCATTTCATAGAATAATCAATACGCAGAATACTTACTTTAAAAAAAAATTAATAATTGATTTTTGCTACAAATAAAATTTAATGTTTCCTTCACCTAACCTATCCGAGTCGGGGTGCCCCAAGTCCCGAGCTCGTAAAATTTCGTTATTTTAATTTTCGGTTTTATGTTCGTTCCATATTTCAGTTTTCGATGTTTTGAACATTGACATTTTACCCGTAGGTACCTATTTTATTTTCGACGTTCAAATATGTAGGTACCCATTTTTTAAACGCTTAATTAATCTTACTTAGTATTTATAAGATATTAAGACGTATTGTTCGTAACATTGTGGATATCATAACGTCTATTTTTACTTTTCGTTGATATAAAATGGAAAAATACACCAAACAAACAATATTCGTAAAAAAATAATGCTACTGTTTGATAAGTTTGTTATAAAAAATGTGATTATATTCATTGAATTATGTTCCTGTGAAATATATATTTCATTCAAGTAAAAAGTCGCTGAAATAATATTCGAAATAAAAATACTAGGACCAAATATTAAATGAAACATTTGCTGCTACGAAACGAAATTCTATGAAATTTCGAAAGCGAAACAAGGGAACACCGTTCGAAACACCACGCTGTTTTCCAAAAAGCGAATACATATTTGACGTTGAGAAGAAATCTGCCAGAATAATCTGCTGAAATAAGATTGGGCGGGACGCGTGAGTCACTGTGCTCTGTCACCGTTGTTGGCTAAAGTCAATTTTCAATACTTGTTTTTGCTTCCAGAGCTGGACAACGGGCACTCGTCCCCCAGCCCGGGCGCGGGGGGCGGCCCGGGCGGCCCGGGGGGCGCGGGCGGCGCGGGCGGCCCGGGGGGCGGCGCGCACGTGTTCGCGCCCATCTCGCCGGCCGCGCGCGCCCCCTTCACGCCGCAGCCCACCTCGCTGTTCGACCTGCTGCTGCGCGCTAACGCCAACAGCCACGATAGCAGACCTGGTGAGTACACTCATATTTTACCACATAAACTTATCATGAATCTAGCACTGCCCGTGACTTCGTCCGCTTTCTGAAAGTTAGCCTATGTTATTAATAAAAAAAACCTTTCTCATTGTATTAAAGCGTTGAAATGGCTTTGATGTAATTATTGTGCAGTTGACTTTTGCATCGAAATATTGCTGTTGGCGTTAGAACTGCTTGACCAAGGCCCACTTGCACTTAAGGTCTCATAGTACGCAAGGTAACACGTGTGTGTAAGTTTATAAAGTAACACACCAGGTGAATTTCATAAAAATATCACAAGAAAATGAAGAAAAGTAACATGCATACTGCAATTTTACTGTTATCTGGCAGTTTTCAAACAGACCAATTGTTGTCCCATTTAACTAATGATGTAAAACTAATGACGTTGACTCTATAACCATTCACCAACTCCGTCAGACTGCTTGAAAAGTCATTTCTTCAAAACTTTCTTTTTAGAGGTTTTCTGAGGTCATTTTTTAAAAGTCACATTTTATGTTTTAATTGTTATTCCTGTTTATCAGCTACCCAACACCATCCTTAAATATGACGACACACCTCTGGAACATCCTGTATGTTCATCAACATTCTATTTATTTTTATATTCGGCCAGTTTTCTACAAGTCTAATATTTATCTTCTAGTAAAGTGATGTAGATGTAATTTTGAAGTTCATGATTCTGGTCCCATGTTACCACGGTACACTATATTTGTATACAAATTATTGTTCCAGAGGTGAACCACGTGAGTGGTGGCAAAGTGCATAGCTTGGAGGAATTAGAGGCGCGCTTGCGGCCGCAGCACCAGCAGCCGCAGCATCACAATGTACCTGATCATGATCTCACTGCCTTCAAACGACTTGTGAGTATACCTTATACGTTAAAAGCACCTTGGGCGCATCACGAACAAATGTACTGTTGCTGTAACTGGTGTTCTGTGACTGTGTAATGTCGAAAAATATCGTGAGGAAACCAATGTTTCCTATGACTAAAAATTCGAAAACCTTTGACATCCACCAACTATGGGACCGCGTGGTGGATTACCGCCCATTCCCTCTCATAGCGAGGAGGCATGTGTCTCAGCAGTGGGACCGTTATAGGCTGGTTATAGTAAGATGTGTTAAGAGTACACATGTCGCCCGGTCGAACTCAACGGCGGGCGTGGCCTAAACGCTTGCTATTTCATCAAGCGGCGCGCGAGAAAGGGAAATGCACAATCATTGTTGTTAGAAACGGGCGCGTAAAAATTGATGAGTAGGCTTCTAGAATTAGTGTTCTTATGACAAAATAACTGAATTTTTTTATTCGAAGTAAAGTTATATAAATTCTTGAATAAATAAACTACTCCTGTACGCATTTAGTTTTAGAGATTTCATACTCCTTATGTTATTTAATTACGTCCAAAGTTGCGTTAAATTACGGGTTAAAATATGGAAATTTTGAGGCTGATAACTTTAAAATTACTAAATATTTTTAAATTCCGTTTTGGTACAGGCATAGATCACAACAAGACAAAACAGTATTATGCCAGTCTTGGAACAAAAAATGTCAAACAATGGAGTAATCATCCTAAAAAAATTGTATGGAGAAATGCGTGGCTTGTGCAGCCTTAAAGCCATTTACGACATTTAAGCCCTGTGATCCGTAAATTTTTAGTAGAAAAAAGAAAAAGAGTTAAGGGTATTACTCTTACCATAAAATAATGAAAAAAAAATACTAAGAATACAAACTTGGGAAATATGCGTCATATATTATATAATCCTGTAACTTGCGTGTGAGACAGAGCCACAGCCCACAGCTCTGCATTGACTGGAAGAAAATTTTTACTTTATTTTGTTTGGTGTCTATGGTAGACACCAGATAAATGTGCAATAACAGCCATTGACCTACATACATTTATTGATTTTCTTAATATCAGAAACAGAAATAAAGACAAAGCTGTCCTGAATCGACTTCTATCGTGATCCTTTAGGTACAGTCTCTAGTAATGAAACATGATGTTTGATTCATAATGAATTTGAGCATGTTTGTATCCGCAGCTGGCGCAGGTGTCGGGCGGCCACGTGGTGACGGCGGCGCCGGAGCCCCCGCGCCCGCAGCCGCAACCGCAGCCCATGAGCTTGTTACAGGTAACTTACAGTTTGTATCCGCAGCTGGCGCAGGTGTCGGGCGGCCACGTGGTGACGGCGGCGCCGGAGCCCCCGCGCCCGCAGCCGCAACCGCAGCCCATGAGCTTGTTACAGGTAACTTACAGTTTGTATCCGCAGCTGGCGCAGGTGTCGGGCGGCCACGTGGTGACGGCGGCGCCGGAGCCCCCGCGCCCGCAGCCGCAACCGCAGCCCATGAGCTTGTTACAGGTAACTTACAGTTTGTATCCGCAGCTGGCGCAGGTGTCGGGCGGCCACGTGGTGACGGCGGCGCCGGAGCCCCCGCGCCCGCAGCCGCAACCGCAGCCCATGAGCTTGTTACAGGTAACTTACAGTTTGTATCCGCAGCTGGCGCAGGTGTCGGGCGGCCACGTGGTGACGGCGGCGCCGGAGCCCCCGCGCCCGCAGCCGCAACCGCAGCCCATGAGCTTGTTACAGGTAACTTACAGTTTGTATCCGCAGCTGGCGCAGGTGTCGGGCGGCCACGTGGTGACGGCGGCGCCGGAGCCCCCGCGCCCGCAGCCGCAACCGCAGCCCATGAGCTTGTTACAGGTAACTTACAGTTTGTATCCGCAGCTGGCGCAGGTGTCGGGCGGCCACGTGGTGACGGCGGCGCCGGAGCCCCCGCGCCCGCAGCCGCAACCGCAGCCCATGAGCTTGTTACAGGTAACTTACAGTTTGTATCCGCAGCTGGCGCAGGTGTCGGGCGGCCACGTGGTGACGGCGGCGCCGGAGCGCCCGCGCCCGCAGCCGCAACCGCAGCCCATGAGCTTGTTACAGGTAACTTACAGTTTGTATCCGCAGCTGGCGCAGGTGTCGGGCGGCCACGTGGTGACGGCGGCGCCGGAGCCCCCGCGCCCGCAGCCGCAACCGCAGCCCATGAGCTTGTTACAGGTAACTTACAGTTTGTATCCGCAGCTGGCGCAGGTGTCGGGCGGCCACGTGGTGACGGCGGCGCCGGAGCCCCCGCGCCCGCAGCCGCAACCGCAGCCCATGA